>CM071602.1:21003246-23648246 GCA_036365135.1 Miichthys miiuy
TTTTCAGTTTCAGTTATGAGTGAACAGATTGTGGTTTGAGGAATTCAGAGCCAGTAAACGTTGATCATTTTAACATGAAGTGCTTTTGTCTTATTGTTCAGGTCCACTGTTCACTCCAGTAAACATTCCCTCCATTCCTGGAATGCTGAGGAGATGGGATCAACTAGTGAGCTCATTGGGCTGGGAGTCTCAGCACGCACATTCGCAGCCAAACAAGAAGGTGAAACATGCAAGCTCAGTCCATCCTGACTAATCAGTGCAATTACTGTTTGGCAAAGTGTAATAAATCTGTTTGGACTGGCTGTCCCTCCACAAAACTCAGACGCAGTCAGCACCTCTGGTCTTCAGGAATCCCAGGGCGCACCACAGACTGAACCGCTGCACTCAGCCATCGCCCTGCAGCCACCGAACCAGAGCAACACCCCCCACAAACCCAACACAGACCCACACTCGTCCAGCCAACCCCCCACAGCTGAGAGCCTCAGCCAAGGGCACACAGAGGAGGAAGCTGTTCCTGTCACTACAGAGGTAGCCTTGTGATCCAGTATGATGATGTTTAATCGTTTCACAGTCGATTTACCTGTTATTTGCATGCAGTGTGAAAAGACATGCAAACTTTGTCTGCACAAAGACCCAGGGGCAATGAGATATGTTACTATAGAGCCAGCTATTCAAGACCGTCTCTCTTTCACACTCACACACACACTTGCACTTCCTATTTTAGTGATTCCAGGACAATACAGGAAGGATGAGCAAATGCTGACTCATTCAAAATAGATTAGACAAGGAGTTACTTCACTGATGACTTCCATACTTTTCCTCAGGACGATACTGTCCTAAAATCACTTATCCAAATGAATAAAGAGCCATTTAAAGCTATATTCTCTTGAATGTCCACTGTCCATTAGGTTGAAAGAAACACAATGGGCTTGTGCTCTTTGTGCTTATGCTTAGAGTTTAGTGTTGACCAAGTTCTGGTATTTCACAGTTCACTGATCAGCCTATTTGTAGAAACAAAGAAAGATCTGCAACCAATGGAAAGCAATTTTGCTCTTGTTTCAGCTTATTTATCACATTTTAAGAAAAAATACTTAAAATAAGAGGTGCTGTCTGACTGACTGACACCTCAGCACACTCAACGGCAGGTCTTGACATGCAAAAGATGGGGTTGTGTGGCCTCTGACACAGCTTAATTCATGGCTGCTTCAATAACTAAGAGTACACAACAACAACAGACACTAAGCTTGAACCTTACAGAAGATTTTCCTCTTTAGAGTGAGCTAACCTGTCATCAGTGTCAATATGTTCTTAAAGCCTTGTGTCCGGTCTCTGGTTTCTACTGTTTCTCTCATGGATGATTTTAGAATGTAACTTTTGTGAGCTGCAGATTATGTTGAAGATTGAATTACAAATTCCGTCAATGTTAATAGCCTCTGCTCTCAAGTTTTTTTTTTCTTACCTTTTCCCCCTCTAACTTTCACTATCTCACTGTCCTCCTTACACAGACCTCTAGACCAGTAGCCGAGACAGTTGTTACCAACGGGCTACACTCTCCTCCCCATCTCAAGTCTCCCGGTGAGTAAAAAAAAAACACACCTTCATTCTTATTCAGAACAAAATGCCAAGTGGTTTGACTGTTTGATTTATTTAACTGTACAACTAGAAAATTGTTCTGTTCTACTATGCTTGTATAGCAGTAAAGTCAAGTGTGACTTAGTTCATGGTGTCATGTTTTGCTCAATTTTCAGCTGTGAGTGAGAAGTCAGAAGTGGAGGGAGAGGCACTAGAGGTAAGAGAACAACAAGCATTCACATGTACCAGGTTTACAGCAACTTCTCACCCATGCAGTTACAATGTCCAGCAACCCTGGTGAATAACCCAGCTGAAGGTCAAGTTTGGACCAATGTGTGTTAAGCTGGTTAAGCTTTGTTAAAAAAGGGTGGACACAAGACGATATAAGACAGTATACAGTGGTTAAGTCCAACATGTGTGTGTGTATGTGTGTATGTGTGTATGTATGTATGTGTGTATGTATGTATGTATGTATGTATGTATGTATGTATGTAGATTCATTTTAATTCACAAATGCCACACTTTTTTTTCTCTTTCTTGTCTGATCTCAGCCAACCAATGGAGGCCCCAGGAGGGTTTTATTCCGCACCCAGCCAGATGTCCTGTTCCTCACCCTGCAGGATGAGATGGCAGCCACAACTCTTTCTCCCCCAGACACTGAAGAGGAAGATCAAGATACAGAGGACCTAACTTATACACAAAGACAACTGGATAGAAGAATGGGTCACAGAGATAGGACAGGCCACAGGTAAGAGAGGTGAAGTTTCAGTAGGAAGCTATAGAATAATAATTTATTTGAGTACGTCATTCCTCATTTTATGCGGAGACAACATAGTGATGCTTTGTTTTCTGTCCGTCTATCTCTGCTGTATCATGTCTTCTTGAGCAGTAGCAGGTTGGAGGAGGACAGTTTTGAGGAGCCTCTTTCGTATCGCAGACAGAAGAACAAGAGAGCAGAAGAGGAGCTGCATCACATATCTGAGAAACTCTCCCATCGACTTGAGGAACTCGATCAGGTGTGTATGTGTGTTTATTGTGTAAGGTCAGCACATTATCATGAATGTTCTTTATCCAAGTAAAAGTCATTTTAATCCTTTGTGTATGTGTGTGTCCCTGTTCGTGTTCAGAGTGGGTTCGAGACATTTTTGTATCATTGTGTTATCCTTTTTATTCTTGCAACAATATACTTTGTGTAATCCCTGTAGATGCTAAAACGAGTTCTGAGTGAAAGTGGAGAGTCTAGTGAAGTCAGAGAAGAGGACAAGCAGTCCCACCACAGTGACAGTATCATGGAGTGTCGCAGGACTCCAAGACAACTCACAGGTACACACACATTATGGCTAACACAGTTAACACATGTATTACTTTTTAAAGTGAAAATCAAAATGCTACCATCAAAGTCTTAACTACGCTACAAATTGATTTTTAACCTAAAGGTCTCTTAAATTCACATTTCCTTGTGAAGAAATGTTCCTAAAAATTAAAAAATAAATATTTATTGTAACATTTCTTAGTTTCAGGACCACCAGATGCAGAATCCACCCACCGCACACGCTCCTTATCCCCCTCCCCTCCGCGGGTCCCTTGCTCTCAGCAGGAACAGTTAGAAGATGCCATGGCAGAGGCCTTGAGTCTAGATGATGGGAGACAAACCAACCTCACAGTTTCTGATCATTCAAGGCGGGAAGAGCGACACCTAAGACGGTCTCACAGGAAACATAGCAGGGTGTGAACATAGTCACTGTTTTCTTTAGTGATTTTCCTTTTTAATGTAGCATATATAATATATCGGAGTGTTATCATCAAGAGGTAGATTAAAATATTGTGTATTTGCTCGACTGTTTTCAGTTGTTTCTATTCTTTAATCATTTTAAATCACTTACTCTCTCTCAGTATCTGGAGAATAAGGCCTACGAGGAGGAGCTGAAAAGATATGAAGACAAAGAACGGGCAGATCTACACAAGGCACGGCTCAAAGCTCAGGAAGCTGTAAGTCATTTGTACAATGTTTCATATAGTTTCAGTACGATGAGGCCCTCATCACATGATTTATTTATTTTTTAAATGGTTTTCTCAATATTGGACAGTATATCAGTCAGGGAGTACATAAACTGTTACATCTGACTATGAGTTCACTTCAAAATAATTGTGAATGTTAGAAACAAATTAGTCCCAACCTTGAGATAATAGAAAGATAATAAAGGTTGGAAAAATAAAACAATCATATCCAGCCGTGCACCTGTGCTGCACTAATAGAATAAATTTGTGAAAGCACATTTGTTCAGATAGTATTCAAGTTTTAATGTATTAACAGAAACATACACAGTTAGTGAGAACACAGTAGACTTCAGGACACACATTCAATGTTTTGCTATAAAAATATAAATGTTGTTTTGCTGGAACCTTTTCTCTAATCACTGTAAACACAGACAGAATCCAAAGGTTGGCAGACATTTGATGTAAAGTAACAAAGGGTAAATAACAACTGGTTGTTTGCAGGCAGCTATTAAACAAGCAACAATATAAGCATGATAACATGAACAATAACACTTTCAACTTGGAGGAAAATAAGCAAAACAGAACAAATGAAATACTAAGTGCTTGTGACTGTTGGGCAACTTGTCCCAGTTTTCTAACAGTTCTTTTGTTTGCGTGTCTGTAGGAGCGACAGTACAGAGAGGCCATACTAAGGGATGTTTCCCCATCACCCAGACCGTCCCCAGCTAGAACGAAGGCCCAGCATAGGTCACAACGTAATGCACAAGCGACACCGGGTCAGAGATGGCAGGATGAACCTAGGAAAACTCCATCAAGTAAGTTATCACTTATATATTTCTTGGCCTTCATACATTGATTGTACAGCAGTCTGTTGTGTTTTTTCAAGTGGCTGAACAAGTTAGTTGCGTTGCTTTGTGGACAACACAACTGTGCTTTGCAGAGTTGGGCTCCTCAGGTCTCTAATGGGTCGTGGGACTCTGAGACTGAGGGTTCAGAAATGCTTTTCTTACTAAGCTGCGATGACTGAGCCTTGGCTTTTGCACACACCTTATCCTTTGGCTGAAGTTTCCTCTTGGATGTTGTGTGTGTCTTATGAGTGTTCATATTCCTAGCTTCAGGCTGGCTGGCCCACTTGCGCTGATAATGGCAGAAGTAACAACTCTGGTAGACTATCAAGTACGGTCCACGAGTGTGTTTGCTGCAGCGGCACTTTCTGTTGCACATTGGGCAGTTCTTCATCAGCTGCAGGATGGCCTCCTCATCAACAATGTGCTGCAGAGTTTGTCTGTTATGGGGCAAGAAAGAGAGCTGAGAAATTATGATACAGGTTAAATGGAGCATATACATATACACAAGGATACGAGGTGAACAATGCTCTTAATTTATGTACTGGATCACAGGTCTGTTTACTTTGCACATCAGTGGAACATGGTCAAAGTTATTTGTTCACTTACTTCTCCGTGGTTGCAGTGCATGTCTCAGGTGCATTTTGAATGCCTGTGAATTAATGTTGCTTTGGTCAGTTAAAATTATCTTTTAAGTTCAAAGTTGGAATACTTGAAAGAAATCAAAGTCATTTAAGAGAAATTTTCAAGCAAAGTTAAAACCAAAAACATTTATTTTATAACTGAGTGGACTCCATTTGACAATTTTACTACACTGGCAGCCAGATGAACTTTCTTCACCAGACTTATGAACATCAGAAACAAACAAAAAATGTTGTCAAGCAGGCTCCAGTAGGAGTAAACAGAAATAAAACTGCTTTGTTTATGTAATAGTAAAATAGCAAAGCTTGATCAATCCCTATTTATACTGATGATAACTTCCAACTGCAAGAGATTTGTGTCATTTGGCCTATCTTTTCTGTGAGAAGGGCAAGTGAATTGCCCAGAGATCATCCTAATAATATTTTGTGTACAACATAGGACACAAATTAGCACTGGTTTCTCTTCCACGTGTCATAAGACCTGTTGTGGCTCACTGATCGTCCATGTTGCATCAACAGGGGAAACTTGTTGATGCAACATGGACAGTCATGAACACCACAGCAGCACATGACCATAATGCTCAACTGTGTCTACTTCTAGCACCTATATCATTAATTACTCACGTATGCTGTGAACAAGAGATCATCAACTCACCTGTCCTTCTGACCTCGTCTGGAGATCTGTCCATTACTGCCCAGGTGTCTTGCAGCTATGAAATACCAGACCAGAAAAAAACACTATAAATACCTGATTGCCAGCAGTGACAGATAACGGGTTAGAAGAATGTTTCTCAGGGCCAACCTTTTATAAGTAGTATGTAATCATTTCCCCTAACTGCGCCATCTACTGTAAGCCCACATCTTTCGGGAACAACAATCGATTTCATCATTGCACATTCAACTTCAGCTAATATTGTCTAGCCAACACTTAGACAGTAAAGTCTACAGTCGGTTGGTGCCGTGCCAGCTGTTAAATTATGTGCTCAAATCAATGACAGTAAATCCTGCAGCTAAAACTGCCTCTAACAGTCAGTGGCTTGAGGTGTTTCTGGTTCTGCACTGGTTGAAAGCACATGTTCTCTCTGGCAAACTCCTTCATTTTTTTTTTTTTTTTTTTTCTTTCAAATATCACCATCTAATGGTCAGACTCATCTTCAGCAAAGTGTAGTCTTTTCCCCTGATGCCTGTGCTTGTGTCTGCAGTGATGGTAGATAGATGGGCAGTCACTGTCCTGTCCAGAGGACTCTGATCTGTGTTAACTGCACACACAATAATATTGTTCAGATGTGCACCAGTAAGGAAGCAGTGAATCCCTGATGGTTCAACGTTAATTGTTATTTGCACAACATACGCTTTATCAATGCACAATATGTCAACCTGTTTACATGCAGTAACAAAATATAATATACTTAGAAACTGGAGTACATTCATCTTAAACATTATAGAACTAATTACATAGGTTCATCCTAAATATTATACAGAAATATTACTTGCTACATAAGATAAAACATGCATGTCTGAGATTTCTTACTAACCAAACGTCTTGAAAATCTGTGGAAAATTAAACGAGTTATGATGATTTTAATTCTGGATAGACCTCCTGTCTTAAGAGACTTCCGCGAACCAACGTTGCGGTCGCTCCATAGGAATTGTGGGAATTGGTGTTGGATGTATCGACTCACCTCAGCAGGGGACCTGGTCTAAACTCGTCCTGTAGACTACAACAACCAAGTACAAAAGCGATGCGCCATAGAGTCGATAAAACTAGCCCAGTCAATTAATTTTGTCTGTTTTCTGGTGGAAACGTATTAAGTATTTGTACAAAGTATTTGTGACGCCTTTCTAAACTTTGTGTACACAACACGCCCATCTCCACGAGCTTGGCGGTTAACAGTGTTTGGAGGCTGAGCGCATGCGCAGAAGCTTGTGCGCAATGCCTTCTGGTACATGTAGGCATTGCTCTGCAAGCAGTAGAGCTCCGCTTTATGACAAGCAAAGATTAATTTATTGCTTCAGTTGACTACATTTACCGTTAATACTGATTAGACAATGTTACGTCTCATTACAGTAGCTTGAATTAGCATTGAGTTTATCTAGCGGTTAACGTTTCTCCCCTTCACGATACTGCAGCCACTAGCTAACCCGCCTGAAGCCTTACCTCTTATCGCACACCTGATTTCAAGGCTCTAGGAGCAGCTGTAGGTCTCAGGTAGAAGTGTTTGGGTGTTTATGATCCGACCTGGCGTATGTAGTCACCCCTTCCGCTACATACACGACAGTCTGCCACACGTAGTTACTTGAGCCTTGTATCTTTATGTAGAGCAAGTAGCCACAACTTGAGTCTGTCTTTCACCACCAACACACCGGCGTGCACGCATGAACACGGTAGGCAGATCAGGATAAATTGTGAAAATCCATTATGTAGCTAGATAATATAAATAAAGGTTAGTTGCAGATATAAATATGGATCAAAACTTTATGATATTTTCTCCTAGAGAATAATAAACAAACTTCTCAAAATGGAAATTCACTAACAAAGACCACATTGTGGATAAAGGTGAACCAAGAAGGTGTACTGTAGGAAAGATGAGGAGTGGAGGGTAAGGGATGAGAGGAGAAATCAGGGTCATTGATGGACCGGTGTTGGCCTGTATCAGGAAGACAGTAAATGACCAGGAGGGAGCTAAGTGGTTCCTGTATATAAATGAGAGAGAAGGCGTGGGAATACTGGGTCAAAGAGGAAGTGAACAGACAAGGTGTGTTTAAGGTGTTTAGGTCTTTGGTCTTGAACCTAATTATACAACTTTAATTATCAAACAAGTGGCAAAATATTTAAAAAGCACAGTTATGTGCTGAAAAGCTAGCCACTTTATACACAACTTTGTTTTGTTTTTAACCATAGCATTGGGTTGTATTATGCTACTACTAAAAGTTGTCTTCATATAACTTAAATCAATTGTTCCTAAAGAAGAGACACACATGCTGTGTTCAGGATTGCATGACAGTTCTAATATTAGGGATTTCCTGTTTTTGTCACATACAATATTAAATTATCACCACTGATTAAATAACGTGATATGTCTATATTCTGATTACGCTGGTAATGTTCTGGTTTGTGTCCCCCCCTTGTCTCCCTCCAGTGAAGGTTAAGGAGAATGACCTCCTCCCTGTGCTCCTGGAGGAGTTGCCCCACCTTCACATCTCTCCTCACGCCCTGGGTCGGATGTGGGAGCAGCAGATGCAGCAGGTGGACAGACTCCACACTCTGTCATCGTACCATACACCGCGTCGCAGCAAACTCCACAGCCAGGTAGGACGCTAGACATTACAAGTCACAACCAAATTAATTTGCCAAGTGCAGTGAAGCATACTTTAATGTCTGC
This sequence comes from Miichthys miiuy, assembly GCA_036365135.1. Classification (NCBI taxonomy): domain Eukaryota; kingdom Metazoa; phylum Chordata; class Actinopteri; family Sciaenidae; genus Miichthys; species Miichthys miiuy. The sequence continues at coordinate 21,011,686 of CM071602.1, forward strand.
TCCCTTTTTAAAATCTGGATTTGTGAATGGATTGATGGATGAATATGTGAAACGCCTGCTTGTCTGCTAGGTGGAGGAAGCCCAGAGGAAACATGACCTGCTGGTAAATATAATCCACAAAGACCAAGAACACAACAGGCGTTTGGTGAGCATAACGCACTCAAAAGATTCCTTCACATCTACTAACATTATCAATAGTGGTTACAATGGATGTTTAGAGTGCACAAAATGGCATGCGCCCACATGCAGACACACTTTACCCGTCTATTCTGGACATACAGTCGTTATTATCCCAAGCCGGGCAGTTACAAGCTAAAATGTTTATCTTCTAGAGGGACTTCAAAGAGCGCATCCAGCAGCAGAAGTCAACCCAAAACAGACTGAGGGAACAGAGGCAGCAGATAGCACGTGCCAAGAAGTACCACAATGACTACCATGTCCAGCACCGTGCCCGCCTGATGAGGGCACGCACCAAGGAGGAGAGGGTGGGTAGTGATGACAGTCTAATTCTAGGACAAAGGCCGTGACAACAAACTACTAGGACTTAGTGGTCCCTGCCGTAAAAAGTCTTTACATCTTAATATTTCTGTGGCTGTTTTAAGAGGAGAATACAATATGATTAGTAATATTCACTAAAGATTGAATTACCATATATTTAGTCTTTTAAGTGTCATAATGACCCATGTTGCGTTCTGTGTGTGTACAGATGTTTCGGCAGCTGTTTGAAGAAGGTTTGGAGCTACAGAAAGTCCGGTTGAGAGAGCAGAAAGCCTACGCCAGGGAGCAACGGCTGGAACATCAGAGACGACACCAGGACCAGATCAAGTCTATGGAGAACTACTACAAAGACCAAGTACGACAAATATACTCACACACAATGTGGTTTGTGAGAAACATGAAGTTGTACACATATTTGTAGTGTTTTTAAAATGGACTTAACAGTGTAATTATAAATCACAAGTGAGTATAAAGTGCTTTCTCTCTTTCAGTTTTCACTACTAGCTGAAAAACTTGCACAAGAGCGACAGGAGATCCAGGTTCGGAAAAAAGCTCAAGAAAAGGTAAAACCTGTATTTATTACGAAACCTTTACCGATTATGAAATACAAATGGCTACAACATACAATCATGGCCAAAAATCTGGGCAACCCTGCTACCAAATATTAAGTTGAGGGTGCCAATAATTTTGTGGAAAAGTGTTTTGTGTAAAATATCTTGTATTTGTATTTTTTTTCTACGCTTTTTTGTGTTTCAATGCAAACAAAAGAAATAAACACAAAAATACCAAAGCATTTGTAATTGCAACGTTTTTGGGGGAGATGTAGTGAAGGGTGCCATGATTGTAGAAGAGAGACACCTTTGGTAATCCCTTTTGTAACTTTAAAGCAGAATCATGCAGATTACTCACTTTTTCCTGGAAAATTGAAAAACAATTTAAACTGTTTTAGTGAAGAACGTTGCCATTGTTTGCAGGCTCTGCTGAAGATGAAGCGAGAGCTGCGATCCAGGATGGAGCGCGAGATTGGCGAACTGCAGAAGATCATCGTTGAGAACGATGAGGACGACCACTTCCAGGATCTGGAAGTCCAGAGACTGCGCAATCGGGTCCAGATGGCTTCCTTTCAGTACAACACTAGCTATCTGCATTGACCAGGGTAGCAAGACAGAGGGGGCTGTTCTAAGCTCAACTCAATCAGGCTGGATTCACATCAGAGGAACATGCTGCAGAAAATGACTTCTGCCACTCACAACTAAGGGTACGACATTCTGGTGGCTGAACAGTACTGTCTCCTCTGCATCTTCCTTACGAGATTTGCACAAGAAGAGGAAATTGTAAGAACTTGAAGTCCTGAATATTGATTACTAATGAACTGAACACACTCAAAATGTAGCTACTAGCTTATTTAGCTAACTCTTCCTCTCACCTCAGCTGCTATACCTGAACTTAACGACACCTTGGACCAAGTCTCCTTCTTCCATGGGTTTTAGTACTTGATACCTAAGAATGTTTTAAAGTCCCTTACTGTGCAGTCTGTGCTGATAATGTAGCAGACAACTAGTAAACATGTTCTTCCTTTTGCCAAATAGGGACCACAGATGCAAAGTTCTTAAGTATGAATGTCACACACTGACTGATTTTTAACTTCTTTCCCCCCCATGTGTGATGTTAATGTTTTAACCATGCCAGTGGATTATTTATTTTTTAATTTTATTGTCATTTGATTTTTAATTAACCTGGTGTTGTGCTGTCTGATTACCAGGGGCGATGATAATCAGTCTTTGACTTTTCCTTGTTTTTAAAACTCAGCCAGAACTTTAGACATGGTCGTTTTAAACCAAGACACGAAATGTTAATGCAATCCTAAACACTGTCTACTGATACTGTGCATTGTACCTAAAAAGCACATGAATGCCCTGTTGTCATTAAATGTGTGGGCTCACTCCTCTCCTCTAGGTGGGTCACAGTTGAAAGTTATTCAAGGTTAGTCAAGTTATTTGTGAGTTACACAAAACTGTTTTATTGAGGTTTAAGGCTGATTGTAATCCACTTCACGGGGCAAGTCCTGTAATGAGGCAGCTCCATTTGTAGCTGACAAAAGTAATCCTTTTTTTGACCAATGTGTATTGTGAAATTACAAGGATGGAAACAGATCAGGAGATTACTTTTCTTATTTTCAACTAGAAAAAAAAAATCTGGAAAAAGTTTCCCTGTTAAGACAAAAGAACAGTGCAGCTTTCTTCAGGGAACCATCTTTATTACAACCATTGTTCAACTGTAGCGTGGGTTATTTTCTATACAGTCAATGGCTGCACCCACAGCAATACAACTCTTACCTGTCAATTAAAACCAAGTGTTTTCTTTTCTCTCTCCCACTCACTTGGCTGTGGTGTGTATGTTGTCACCAGCCAGCTGAGACAACCACCCATTCACTTGCATCAGATGGTTCTTTGATGTGTGAACAACCAAACTCCACAGAGGTATCAAAGTACCAAAAGTCCAGGTGCCCAGTCCACTGTGTCACAGGCTTTTCAGTGCAGTCACTGTCCACTCGAGCGTGATTTCAGTCATGATACTATCTCAACTAGTGTTGCTGCTTGGTGATGTTGCTGAGCTCGTCTGTCCATGCACTGCATCTTTCCCATTTATCTGGAAAGTATCATCTTCCTCATCTGGCAGGTTAGTCCATGTGCGGTGGCTTTGACAGAAACGGCACGTCTGGTAAACCACAAGTTTTAGTCCTTTGACATGTTTTCTGACCAAACATTTTCTGTTGCATTCCCGGCATGTCTTGAACAGCTGAAGGATGGACTCTTCATCAACGATGAACTCTGACGAGCTGAGAGAATCAGTAAAGATGCATGAATAGATTAGTTCTTGTTTCAATTGTGTACAGAGTATCAAAATAATGGATGTAGTATATGTAAAGCTGGGGACTGTATTCAACAACAAAAACAACATACCTCCCCAAATCCACAAGATAGCGCCCGTCTCCCACACTTAATGAGGTGGTGAATTCCTCGTCCTTTTCTTCTTCCATTTTTAAACCAACATCAGTTATTACTTCAATTTTTCTGTAAACAATACGCTTGCAAATGTAACATTTGGTTGGCAATACTAATGTGAAGATGACTCACCTTCATTTTCTGACCGGCTGGTCATTTGCTTGTCTTGACTTTTAGATTTTTGACAAGCAGTATCTTTTCTCCCTGACTCCTTTAAAACGGGACAAGGAAGCAACTAATCAGCACATGGCATAGTGAAACATTTATATAACGCATTACATATGATTGTCTGCAGCTGAAATGTTGAATGAGATCAGCAGGTCTGTGCAACAGCTCAAATCTTTTGTCTTGCCAGCCTTATTACACCAACAAAAGTTAGGCGTTAACAGGTGAAACTTGCTGCAAAAGATTCTAAACTTGTGTGCATACTTTTGAAAATTTAGATTACAGTTAATAATTGTTAATAATTATTTCACTTGCAGTACAGAGTGTGTCACAAAATTGATGGACTTGTTATTTTTAATTACGCATTAGGTTTGCATAATGTTCATGTCTTCTGAATACATGTACTTTAAATTAACTAGAGCATAAAGCAAAGAAACCACAACCACCACCCCCCCAGTTGTTGGACAGATCACATCATCTTCTGGGCACAGCTCTGGAGCTGGACAATGTCTTTGTATACTCTAAAGTGAGGACATCTGCTTTTATCAATCCTCAAACTTTCTTAAATTATTATAAATATGACATTTAAACTGTCACCGCAACTAACTATTATTCATCATTTAATCTGGTGATTACTTTTTTTTTCAATAAATATCAGAAAATATCACAGGTGTGTAAGGAGACCTATTCACAATAATTTCAAACTTATACACCATGCAGATTAAAAAAAATAGTATAGTTGATGTGTCATGGGTTGATGTGTCATGGGTGACTTTCACCTTTCCGTCCTCAGGTGTGTGGACATCAGGAGCAGCACAGGTTTCCAGCTCAGTTTCAGCGGATGAACTCATCATATACGGGGATTCGTAATGCACACTTTCACTTAATAAACAAAGAAACACAACAGTACACATTAAGTTATGGCTTCGTGTGTGTATTTGGGTAGGTTTTATTATTATCGTTTAAAATGTCATTAAACTGACAGTCTCTCTCACCAGGTTTCAGTTGATGAACTTCTTTGGCGCTTTGATCGCTCAGGTTCATGATCTGACTTGGTCCGAAGATAACTAATCATGAAAAATGACTTGAGTTGGCTTGATGTTAATTCACATGCAGTATATGAAAACACACCTAAAGAGACTGATAGCATATTTCTATGTTAATTAACAATAGTTGTATTTCACATTAGAGTCAGTCACGGTGATACAGACCTGTCCTACCTGTCCAGTAAGATTAAAGCCATCTTTGAGTCCGTTTTAACGCCGCATTGTTTCTTAACTTGTTGCCACTTTGTAATGGCGGCATCGATAGTTATCCTCGTCTTACTGCGCCTGCCTGTCACTTTCTCTTTTAGCTCGCTGGCCTTCCTCTGATCTGACCCTCTTCTTCTTCACAGAGGACTCCGCACAAACTGATTTTGGGGGCGGTTTAGGCGCCATATTTGTTCGTCAGAGCGTGATGACATCACGCCGGGGTTTCGACAGGGTCACGGAATCTGACGGGTTGCAGAATATGCTGTAACACCTGTGTTTATTTCTGATAATTAAATGGCTGCTTTAGCTTTATTTTATGAACAGGTACTGATTGGGTGGTTAAGTTATAATAGAACATTTAAATTAGTGAAAAATATACAATAATAATAATAATAAATCCATAGTGTAAATGAGTGTATTGACTTATTTATCCTCTGCTTTATATTTTGTTTTTTATAATTAAAGAAAGTGGAGAATGAAAGATATTATTGAGTTGAATTAAAGAAAACCAATCCGCCATAACATTCAGACCACTGACTTGTGAAGTGAATAACACTGATTATCTCATTATCATGGAAGCAAGAGAGCAGTTTGCCCTTAAAGTTAATATGTGAGAAGCAGGAGAAAATGGGTAACGATTTGGAGGAGGACTAAAGAACGAAATTGTGATGGCGAGACAGGCTGGGTCAGAGCATCTCAAAAACCGCAGCTCTTGTGGGGTGTTGGGGTGGATCAAAAGTTGTCCAAGGAAGCAAACGCGTAAACTGGCGACAGGGTCATGGGCAGCAAAGGCTCACTGATTCATGGGGAGCGAAGGCTGGCCCTGTTACTGAAAAAGTTAATGTTAGGTGTCAAAACTGTGCAACACAGTTTGTTGTGTATGGGGCTGCGTATGTGCTTTGGACAATGTTCTGCTTGGAAACCTTGGGTCTTGTTATTCATTTGGATGTTACTTTAACACCCACCACCTACCTAAGCCTAAACATTGTTGCAGACAATGTACACCCGTTCATGGAAATGGTATTCCCTGACGACAGTGGCTTCTTTCAGCTGACACAAAGCAACAATGCTTCAGGAATAAGGAACACAACAACACAGGTTCAAGGTGTTGACTTGGCCTCCAAAATCCCCAGATTTCAGTCCAATCGTAGATATGTGAGATGTGCTGGACAAACAGGTGCAATCCATCTAGGTCCCACGGTCAGAATCAGAATCAGGTTTATTGCCAAGTAGGTTTTCACATACCAGGAATTTATCTTGGTATGTAACAAACAAATATTCAGTTAAAAAAAATCAAAGTATTAAAAAAATGTAAACAAAATAAGTCAGGGCTGTTTCATTGGCAAAAGGGGGATCTACACAATATTAGGCAGGTGGTCCCAGTGTCATGGCTCATCGTTGTAGGATCCAATGTTTTGAGGCTCGATCAAACTGGAGACTAAAAGTCAGAATGTCAGGATATATCTCACCCTGAGCTGCTTTGATTTTGACCATCAGCAGGAATAATTGAGTTAAATATCCCTTTAATATAAAAACCTTCATAATTTTGTTTATTTGGTTTCAAAGACTCCAGCAACAACAGTGCTGACTCCAGTTTTTGCTTCATCAGATCTCTTTACTTTGGTCCAGCGTGAGAAGGAGGCACCACAAAGATATAGAGGAATATGTGTCTGACCTAATTTCTATTTGACTTACATGTTAATGAGGAAGAAAGCCATCTCAGCATCAGTTTTGAAGCCAGTCTTCTCCCGCAGTTTCCTCCAGGCACTGTGCGCCCGGCCGAGATTGACTCTGGTCTTTCCTCGCTGTTTGTCGTGCTCCCTGTTCGCCCTCCTGGCTCTTTCTGGCAGACGACTCCTCGGATTCTTTGGAGGTGCTGAAGCTTTTTCTTCTTTTGTGCTTTCATCGTCTTCCATTGCCAACATTTATACAGTGTGTCTTCAGTCTATCATGAATTAAAGCTAAAAACAAAGAGGAGGGGTCTTATTTTTCCTGTTTGGACTCCTTGGCTCCTCCCGCCTGCCGTAAATCAGGACGGTTTCTTTTTTTATTTAAACTTTATTCAAACATATATCACAGAGAAACATATAAAACCTATATATTTATATAAATTATATCAATAAAAATAAAATTAACTTCCAATTTATTACTACATTTCCTACAATTATGAGGTAGTCATATTTGAGTATTTCAATTTTATGCCTCACTACATCTGACAGCTATTATAACCACTTTACAAACAAAACCTGATTAAACTAAATACATTTTTAACATTTTAACACCTACCTGTAATGCATGAGTAAAGAACAATCTAATAATAGTATATATAATAACACTAACTTCTGTACTTTGTTGATGGTATTGATGGTACTTTTATTTCTAGTATTTGCTGATGGAGATTCATATCCTATACTTATCTACAAGCTTGGAAGACTCAATGTTATTCACAATTTCACTAATAAATAATGCAAAACCTTTGACTAAGAAATATAAATACAATTTAATAAATTAAGTTTGTGTTTTTCTCCTTTAAACTTTCTGAAGGAAATAAATAAATAAATAAAACACAATAACACACATGGTTCTATAAAACGTAATGCTGTGAGGTCCAAACAGCATAGTTTTATTGCTCAGCTTTCTGCAAGGGTACAAGAAGTGTATTACTTTTCTTCTTTATTGTCCTTATGTACAGGTGTCCGTTACAAGCTCACAGAGCAGCTGATGTGAAAAACTATGAACACATATACTGTAATAATAAATACAAAAACAGATAGGAAATCAAAAGAAATAAAACATGGTGCGGTTTAAAAAAAAAAAAAGTTTTTTTTCTGTTTTGTATTGATTTCAATCAAAAGTCATTTACACACACACACACACACACACACACATACATACACACACACACACAAATTTGCACATAAACCTGTAAATTTGTACTTTAAAGTGTGAGGAGAGATTTTGCTGAACATGACACAGCTTGTTGTGATTTGTAACCAATTAAACCATCATTAAAATACATAATTGTGATCAGAACTGGCTCTCAATTTATTCAATTAATCAGATCAGTAAAGGTAGACAAATATCTCTTTATATCACAGGCATTCAAAGCTTGAAAAAAAAAAAAAGAAGAACAATGACCTGCAAAATTGTCAGGGACGTCTGACCAATTTGGCTGCTTAAGCGGGGAAAAGTGTGATTTCCCCTCGTCTGGAAGCACTCAACCCAACAACTTTTGCACTGAAGACTGAACCAGCCAGAAAACTTGGTGCCAACAAAAAAAAAAGAGCAGAAGTGGACTGTGTGTACTAGACAAACATACATGTGTGCTTATCAAGAACTGTGTGTGTGTGTGTGTGTGTGTGTGTAATATATATATATATATATATATATATATATATATATATATATATATATATATATATATATATATATATATATATATATATATATATATATATATATATATATATAAAAAATCAGTCCATTAACTATTTGGTAAATAGAAGGAAGTGTCGGATTATAACTTGGAGCCCAAGTATGCATAACATGTGCCAAAAAAATTGTAATGCATTTCTTTTCTGTCTCTGAGTCAGGTTATTTAAGGTAAAAATCAAATAAATTCTCTGTAATCGTACAAAGATGACAAATTCAATGTCACTTTGTTTCTGTTTTGTCTGATGAGGACCACAAAATAAAAATAACTCTACGTTTCTGAGTACCAGCTAACAAACTGTTCATGATTACAAATAAATGCAGGCAGTTTACATAAAAAAGAACATTTAACTGATTTTTTCCAAGTCAAAAAGTTTTCTAAGAGTAATAATTATGCAAATAAATAGCCGTTTATCTCTTGAGCATCCATTCATGCAGACGGTTTTCTTTGGATGGAGGCGGTGGTGATGGAGGTGCTCCTCGCTGTTGCTTCTGTTTTTTTGTTTTTTTAGTAACTTTTCATTTTGGTTGAACATTTTCACCATGTAGCACCCAGGAGTTCAGCAGCAGTCAACCTCCGATATTTGCAGCTCTGAGGATTTGAGGCCACCATGTTCAGTCCGTTTTCCTGCCCCGTGCATATGAATTAATATTGTTGTCTGTGCTGTTTGGTATTCAGTGGCGACACAGACCTCCAGAGCAGCAAATCTGGCCATTCATGTTCTCCTATGAAGGTATGTGTGTGTTAATACGTGAAAGTGATAGACCAAAAAAAAAGATCACTTTAAACTGACAACTTTTACACTATCACGGGTTTAAAGACAGGGCCTCTAAATTATAATGTCCATTAAAACCAGTTTTGTCCCTCCTCACATACTAGCCTAAATAAATGTAAAACAAAAAAAAACAAAACAAAGGACAACTTCACCTGAGAATGCAAAGAGGTCTGTGACAGACACCAACATGCTTGCATTTAAACATAAAGAACAAGCAACAATATACAAAATAGCTATGTATTTGTACATATATACTCAAAAATTACAGGTGTATAGATACTTTTTACTCTGTATATTTCTAATGTAGTCGTATAGCAAATTAAACGTGATATATTTTAATCTAATGTGAAAGAAGCACTCCTGCCATCACTGCTCAGTTTGTAAAGTGCTCTAAAGTGACAAGACAGAGAGAAAGAAATACTTCTGTCATTTTAAACTGATGATGTGACTGAAAATAGACGCCTGCCTTTTTGAATAACTTTTTAAAAATCAAGCCTGGTCCCACGGACAGTTGTGCCCTTTTCACATATAATCTGACAGGAAGTGTGTTGGGTTATGCTGGATTTGATAAAATAAAGAAATAAAAAACATGCATACTTTGTAACTGCTGGAGGCAAATGTGTAAATGAAAGAAAAGGAAGACGAACCAGGCTCAAAAAGTGAGGTTCAATCAGCTCTGCAGCTTCAAATACAGGATACTGTGCTAGTACAGGTGATGGGGAATTCATCTAGTAAAAAAAAAAAAAGTCTTCCACGCGTACAAGCGTACAATATGTATACACATGCAGAAACATACAGACACGCATGTTTACAAGAGCTGTGGCCTCACTGCAGCGATTGAGGGAAAACATACGATTCTTCTTAACCAGAGTCCGTCCCTAATCTTAAAACAACTCACCACAAGCACGACTCCAAAAAACGCCACAAAACATCAGACCCACATCCACGTCAGTCTGTACGAGTTCCATTTCAAAATGATATATTCACAATTCAAATTGCACGGTTTTACAGTTACAAAATGACTGCTGGTATGACAAACTAACAGTGGAGCATTGCTGGAAAAACTAAAGATGTTCTTGTCTGAATTTGAATTTAAATGAATTTGCAACAAGATGTGGCATTTTGGAATGAAACCGTTCAAACATCGAAGCATTACACACTGAGGTAGGATGAATTTGTGGCGCTCCTACAAGTTGAAGCACACTCAACTCTGCAGCCATGAGGACTGGAAGGTGTATTGGTTGAGGTTAAGATGGCTACTAAGGGCAAGATATGGCTACCTGCAGTGATAAAGATTCAGTAGCATGACAAGGATCAATTCAATCAGTTTAAATTGCTGTTCTCAAATGTCTAGGGAGAGTTTTTAAAAGAAACACTTTTGTAAGACGTTAAACTTTAAGTTGATAAACTTCTGCAGCTCTCAATTTGCTCTCTGTATTTCACACAAACTACACCAACCCCCCCCCCCCCCAAAAAAAAAACACCCAAACAAATAAATGAATAATAATAATAAAAAAAAAAATAATACATGACAGGGGATGACTCTCTAGCAGCTGTTCAAACAGATATCAATAAGGGAAGAATGTGGAAAGCGGTTAGAGAAGAGGAAGACTGCAGGCTGGTCAAAGGCGGACGTATCAGACTCTGAGTGAGCCTGTCAGCACGTCGCAGTGACAGTAATAGTCTATCAAGAGTCCTGCACACATTTACACATATTCACACACAAACACACTCTCCAATCTGTCTCTCATTCCACTGCGAAGCCACAGGTCTCCTCAATCGCAGTCAGCAGCTTGTCGTATAGCTTGTCATAGCTCTCGTAGGGCGGAATGTCAATCCGGTTGAAGCTGCAGAGAAGAGGGAGACAGTGAGTTCGTATCATGAAGCTATGACGGATTCAAATGTAATGCATGTGTGTCTGTGGATGCATGCGACACACACCAGGTATGGGCTTTGGGCAGGTTGTTGGTGTTAGCATCGATCTGATGGATGGTGAAGAGTCTGGGCCCTGCAGCACCTGCAGGAAAAACACAAACAGGAGCCATCAGGTGCAGTTCAGCGTCGATTCCAGTGTTATGTGTCTTATTTTTGTTAGAATTACAGAGATTTCAAACTTTAATAGCAAGTACCCATTTATTTTAGAGCATGGATAGGAAACAGTATTGTGTTTTAAAGATAATGGTGAGCAGTGAAAGCTGGTGGAAAATAAGCTAAACCAGAAGTGGAACAGGACCTCAGCAGAGATAGAGGAACAGGTTGCCACACACAAGGTCAGATAAATACCCTGTAAAGCCTTGAAGCCTTGCAGTGGGACTCTGGATGAGCCAGTAACAAACTGCAGTAACCGGGCCCTCCTCTCCTCATCAAACGACTCCACGGCTTTCCAAAACCATTTGACGATGTTGCTGTCGGGGGTGCAGTGCTTCAGACGGGTGTTGGACTTCCAGTCAGAGATGTCAATCTTTCCCAGGCCACACACTATGAGCTGAAGGTGGAGAGGGAGAATTCATTTGAATTTTATTGTATTTTGATTTCATGTCAAATTAAAATGACACATGGGGTATCTGTGAAAGAAACGGCCGTGACTGCAACTAGTTTGGTTTTTATTTTGAAACAGTCTTATCTCGTACCTCCAGTTCTTTCTCATCGAAGGACTTGAGCAAGTGCTGAGGAATAACCTCGTTGAAGCCTTTCTGCAGGGCCAGAAATTGAGCCTCGATGCCATGCAGGAAACGCCAGTTCACATACAACCTGTAGAGAACATGACGGATGATAGAAGGGGAAGAAACACAGGAAGTCTGTCAGTTTAACACTCGAGCAACCGCAAATACAGATTCATCATCGTTACACTGAATTAATGACAATGTGACACACAGAAAAGTTGTGTTAAAACAGTTAAAATGTTCTTGTGTGGACTGAAAATGAACTAGGTTGCTCACTGGACATTTCGTTCTCATGTGTCTCTCCATACCTGACATACTCCTTCTTGGTGTCCTCTGAGACGGGGATACTCTTGCCGTTGGGTTTGAGCTCATGCTGGATGATTTCTCCGTATGCATTGTGCTCTACACAGAAAGTGTGGTCCAGGACTCCAGTGATGTCATTGTCCCTGAAGAGGAGTGAGGGCAGGTTAAAGAGTGAAGGTATGTAACGAATCAGCTCTGAGCTTCTGCAGAAATTATTTCTCCTCCTTTCAGCAGTAATCTGCACCCAACAGCCTCATAACATAACATATTCAAACTATACGACCCATGTGTTTTATTCTGATTATTTTTAGCAATTAGTCTGACTTCACAGACGTAACAGTGGATGACATCTCAAGAAAGACATTTTTAGATCCTATCAAGGGAAGATCGTCACAGCACCCTCATGGAAAATACTCATTCTTCAAATTATCTCATCACTGTGTCAAAACATGCAGGAGAACACCTAAACCTGCATGATGTTCATTTTTTTAAATGAGTTGTCATTAGCTGAACTGGCAGCAGAGGGCACCACAGTCAGAAAGTTGAGACCAGAATGGTCAAATTTGTGAGTGCAGCTCAAGTATATGTGCTCTGTGTCTTTTTGTGTTTCCATCTGTAAATGTTTACTGCCCCTCTGATAGAATAGGACAGGAAATCAGTATTATGTTACAGGCAAGTTTAACTTTAAATTGAGTGTTGGTTAACCTGTATTTGACTTAATGCTAACACCAACAATATGTGTTTCCTCTAATAACTATAAGTGAGAGAATATAGAAAATAAAATGGGTTGCCTAGAATGAAAAACAGTCTTACAGGATCCAGACAAGGCTGTTGTGGAGGTCAGGGTCGACAGACTCCATGTCATCTAGCGTGATCGGTTTGCCCAGCAGCTGTTTGTAGAAGGGCAGAGTGAAGCCTCCGTCAATGTAGTGGCCGTGGAACACCGCCATGCCCATGATACGTCCCACGAAGTGGAAGTACGACAGGTGCTCCTGCGCATTAAACAGGGGTATGAGTTCAGTCACATCATATACAGTGTAAACATATAAAGCTTCAGCGTTTACCACAATGCCAGTGTCTAATTGGTACACCCAAAAGTAGAAGCTCTATCAAACTTTGCAAAGCAAGGAAATATGCATGTCCACATGCTGGGCAGACTCTAGTTAGCAAAATTAAGTTATATAATTATAAAATCGTAATCGTCTCTGCTAATTTTATATCTACTTGAAATTCACATGACAGAAATGAAATTAGTCTGGAGACTTGCTGCCCTCAAAACTATTTTTCAAATTATGATGTCTAATTCTAGTTGAATTAGCCTAACAGCATCCTCGTAGATCTTCTAATAAAAAGACATTTTATGTTTCTATCTGCATCTGATGACTGGCTGGATAAATATACATATGTATTTGTTACACAGGACCATACAGTTAATAAAAAATTCCTACCGGGTTGACAGCAGAGTCAGGGTTAATCTGTAGAGTGTAGATGTCATCTCTGGAGTACTGGAACAGGCCGTAATAAGGGTTCAGCATCTCATGGGACAACAGGTATAACCATTCCCTAAAACACACACACATAAAGATTCAGTGTGGAAAAATGTACTTAAACAAGCATAAATATGTCTGCTGACAGAAAAACAAACATGTGACAAAGTACCTTGCTACGCCGCCATAGTCCAGTCCCTCTTCTCCTCTGAATTTGATCATCAGTCTTTTCCAGAGATCTTTTGGACGCATCTTCATCACCTGTCGGTACGACTCCTACGATTTAAAACACACAGTAAATTAGAGAAATGACTGTACAGAAAACAGAACAGCATCATCACCATGGCTGAATGGAAAAATCATAAATAATAACTCTGGAGGTTTGCTGGTGTGTGTGCGTGTGTGTGTGTGCATACAAAGTGTGTGAAGCAGCGTAACTTCTACAAACCTAAGTTTGTTTACGGAACCATAACATTTTCAGAGAGACTGTGTACTCATCATGTGTAAGAATAATCCAAACAGCCAGGTCAGTCCAGCTGGGAGATGTGTGCTTTGATTAGATTAGGCCAATACGTTGTTACTAGCTAGTGATGAGAAAGACATATGCAATTGCAGCTTAAATTTGACAGGCTGTGAGTCAGGCTCAGTAAGGGCTCAGTTTTTTTTGTGGCAGACTCAAGCCTACAGCATTAAATCTGACTATTCATGTATTGCTTTAAACACAATAAATTGATGCCAGTTCATCCTGGTAATTCTGTCCTTGCCTCTCCTCATTGTACCCCTCCCTCCAGTCATAGTTAAACAAATAGTCAGTGTCTTTCCTTTTTACATTACATAAGAGTCGTCTCCCTGTCTGTATTCTCAGAGGAGTCCAGAGGCCATGCCTCAGTAAACAACATCCTGCCACAGCAACACAGCACTGCTGAAACCGTGAAAGCATGACAAGAGCTAGGCTGCACAGTCAGCTAGGAGATGCCATTAAACACACGAGAAACTTCAATATTTGTGTGCAAAGTGTCCAAAACACACACAGACACTCACACAACAAAAACTCAGTTGAATTAATGTTGGAATCAACACTGAGTAATTTATCTGTGTTAATCTCATGTAAACCTGTGGCACAGAACATGTGTACATAGGAAATCACACTTGAAGCGCTGTAAGTACGTGTACACACTTGCATGAGCACACTGCCAGCTGCAAACTGCAGCGCTGGTTCCTGCATGAAAACCTCAAGTGGATCTGCAGGGCTGGTTTTCACACTTAACTTTCCCCTTCCACAGCTGTCACGTCGAAGGAGGATGAAGTCATATTTTTCATTGCTCAACTTGTAGTTATGAAGTTATGTCTGGCCCAGAATACTTGCCACTGCTGCCTTAGCTCCTTTCTTTACCCGTTCCACCCCCTCCCTCCCCTCTCCCCATCTCTTTAGCTGCTGAAATCATCCAGAAAGAATGCCTTGCCTTGGTAGAACAAATGATTGGGAGAGCAAGAGAAAGAGAGACAGAGGAGGAGAAGAAAAGTAACAGAGAAATCGTTTTTTTGTGGTGTTGTGAAGGCCTTTCTGTTCTGCTTTTCCCTGGAAACCATAAAGCAATTCTGAGTACTGGTTCTGTGCTGCCCCGGGCCTTTTTCTGGTGCACGTCGTAAACGGGGTGAAGAAATGCCAGTAAAATGCAAAGATGTGTGGTTTGTGAGCATTCTGCTATTGTTTTCACAGACGTTTAGAGTTTGCATGCCGTGACGATTTAAATGGCAGGTGATAAATTGTTAGATCACACTGTCAGTGCACACTACATAAATTCATGAAGAATTCTGTGCTATGCATTCATTCATGTGCTTGCAGCTGTGCTCAGACCCCCTTTAACAGTCTACCAAGTGTTTCCTTTTATGGTTTAAAGCACATCAGACCGTCATGTTTACGGGGATCAACACCATTTTTCTAGATGAACACGTGCGCTCCTGAAGTCGACCATTTCAGATAGATAAAAGTTTTAAGATCATCATGATGATTGATTAGCGATACAAATAAAGGAAAGGTAGTGTTTGTGTTCGTCTTGTTCTCTGCTACTACAAGTGCATTGCTAACATGTTGTTTCTGTATCAGTGTGTGAAAGGGTCACCCTCTATTCGTTTGTGTCTTACCTCAAATATCTCCTCACGGCAGACCTCGATGCGGCAGTGGCCGGCCTGGGGTTGTTGCTGAGAAAGTTCCTGCCGCAGGATCTTCAGCTTCTGCACCAGGTCTCTCTTGTATTTGGGCACAGTCAGGCACTCTGCCTCTTCAGGCAACTGGGCTGGTGACAGAGGTTGCTGAGGGGCCCCGGGACCACCCTGGTCTTTCAACTGAGGTGGATGACTGGAGGGATTATATGGCAGAAGGGGAGGGAAAAGATGAACAGATGGAAGCGGTTATGAATGGGCAGATGAGTGACAAGAAAGAGGGGCAGTGGGGAAAAGAGTCACCTGTCAGTATTGATTTACCATTCACTTAACCAGCAGTATTAAACACTTTGTCCTGAGCTGCTCTTTTCCAATTTCCACTTGGTGTTTTACAGCCGTTCACTGTCACATGTTCTTAGGGATATTGTAATTTTTCTTGGGCACTGTTTTGACTCCAGTGGAGGAAACTGATTTATACAAAGACAGAAGAAAGAAGGATATATCCTGTAGGGAATTCCCCAGCCCCTCCATCTCAAATATCCTCAAACCACCGAACTAGGGAATTTTGTAAGAAATTCCCTCTCCAGCCCTCACCCGCTTCACTCCTCTCAAAGCAAAGAGCACTAAACAGAGCCCTAAGCTCTGAGTAAATCTGATCCAGACCTGTGGACAGACTGGGCCTTTGACCAGACGTTTGGTAAATATCACCACCGGACAGACAGAGGGAGCGAGATAAACCCTGAGTAAGCAGAGAGAAAGAGATACACACCGAGGAAAAGAAAGAGAGGGGAAGAAATATACAAAGGAGAGCGGTGTAAGGGTAGCTGGCGCCTCTGGCTAGTTCAGCTGGACCAATAGAGGTTGGTGTGTTCTCTTTGCCCTCACACATTTTCTAACATCACACACACACACACGACTTTAATCATTTCAATCCCCCCTGAATAATTACCCCAGCTGTGTCTCTGTGTGTTCAACTCTTATCCATCCCAAGACATTTTTACTTTCTGTCTCAAAGAAGCTGACAGCCAGGGTTGACTCCCAGTAGGTACCCCTGCCCACCAACAACCACAACTGGAACTTCCATCATCCGACCACTGGAGCTGACACCCTTCCTCATAATTTGAGGTGGAGGGAAAGAAAACACCAACATTTCTGTAAACTTCCAGTCGTGTCAACTAGCACAAACGCTGAGGATGCCGTTCTCTTCGCTGCAAATGACATTCTGATAAATGCTTCCAGTCACTGCTCATGAGTTCATGTTTGCCTGACCAAAGTGCAGCCTTGTTTTGCAATTTTGCATTTTTAAGGAAGATTAAGTGTGGGGAAGGGTGTGAGCAGTGTCACACAGTGAGTTGAGGAACTTATCTCTTGACCTTTCTTCCCCCTTTGCTCTCTGGCCATCAGGGTCTGTCTATTCTAAAAAAAAAAAAAGATGACAACGATAAAATACAATCTTGGCAAAGGTGTGCCATGGTCAGTGTTCTAGCTCTGGTCTCCTCCAGCCCTCTTGTGGTGTTGGTGGTGGGATGCCTGGGTGGGCCTCGGAAAAACATAATCCATCTCTCCCCTTCAACAGGACAGCAGCCCTCATTTTCCTGTGAAGAGACGCTGAGCCAGCAGAGGACTTCTTTAAAAGAAGGTACTGTCCTCCGCTGGGAGTGGAGTCTGTTGGCCAAACAAAGACGGCACACCGAGAGGCCTGAATTGGTATATAAAAAGGAAGCAGAGACCTTCTAAGGTAGCAGCACATAGCCATCCCGCTTATTTCGACACTCGTTGTACACTTGGGCTCTCTGGTTCAGTGGGTTGAAAAAGGCCTCATCTATTTGGGCTTTCCAAACTAAACGGGTGCAGTGTTTCGCCAGTCTATCCCTGTATAATCAAGTCCACTGCTATTTATTTTATTGGCAGGCACTGGGGCTCCTAGCATGTCAAAGAAAGGGTAAGACTGCAGTGGAGCAGTCCTGAAAACCACTTTAGGAAGGAGGAGGGGAAGAAAAGATGGAATGAGTTGCTTTTGGCTGGGAGGCTCAAGAACCATATAATAAAGCGTAATTTCAGCGCACTTTTTTTTTTTCCTTCTGAGGGCACGGTGTAATTAAAAATACGTTTCAACATAGTTCATCGTCTCTGGTTTCCAAACGGGACGAGCTCGGCATATTTTATGGTAAATATAGAAAATACAAGCGCAGCAAACCTGAAAATCCACCCGAGCCAAAAGAGAGAAATAGTTCCTTTTTCTGTGACAGCTTGGGTGAAATACGACGA
Source organism: Miichthys miiuy (assembly GCA_036365135.1). Classification (NCBI taxonomy): domain Eukaryota; kingdom Metazoa; phylum Chordata; class Actinopteri; family Sciaenidae; genus Miichthys; species Miichthys miiuy. Next base: position 21,029,699 of record CM071602.1, read on the forward strand.
ATGGGGAGAAATATAAACTTTCAAATTCAATATAAGAGCCAGAGGATTTTATTATTGTTATTCCAAGGTGGAAGGAGCGGGAGGAAAAGAAACCGGAGAAGTCAAGAAATGAAGGAGTGAACATTTTCCAGAACTAGGTCACCTGCACCTGAACCTGCAGAGTCATGATAGGCCTCCATCCTCTTTCTGTATTTACACGGAGGCAGACTGGGTGAGGGAGTGCATACGCTGGAGTGCAAAGGCTGCGTGTTTGTGTGTGTAAGAGAAAGTGTACTTGTTTTTTGTCCGTAGCAGCTGGCACAGGTGGGATGAAATTAGTGTTGAGTAGATGTAGTGGTGTTAAAGCCACACCAGCCACCCCAACACACCCACACTCTGCCCCCCTCACCCATCCCAGAGAATCAAAGGACCCTTTATGAGTCGATCTCGTCTGGGTATCAGCTGGTGCTCTGCTCTTTTACACTTGCCTAACAAGCAGGAGAGGACAGCGAGGTTGGCCAAACTCTGCAGCCGACTCTACAGAACGCTGCGTGTGCATGTGTGTACAGAATTATTTACTCGGATAATGTGTGACCTGTAGCAGTCTTCCCAACCCCAACAAGCTACCACAGCTGCACACTTCTGGTTTCAAAAATATAGGCAGTACAGGAAACCAGCAGCAGACAGATTGAAGTGATGAGACTGCCTACTGACAAAAATATGCTGCTTTTAACGACACTTTCTGAGAATAACAAATCAATGTTTCTACTGTACTTCCCTCTTTGATTATTTGCGCACTATGCTACTTAAAGCTTAAACCAGGCAGAAATCATACTCTGACTACAGGCTGTAGTACATTGTGAATGCAAATAAAACAGAAGTTATCTGGTAAGAAATTTATTTTCATTTTGGCCTGGATTTAACCTTTCAACCAACCAGACCAAGGGCCTATGCTCTCCTGTTCACTCCTATACAGACGGCCCTTAAAAGCACCACATACAGACAGATTTACCCTGCTATATATACTGTTTAGACGACTGGCATTTACTGTAACATCAAGTCATGTGGGGTGTGTATATTGATAGCATATATAGTGTACACACACGCACAATTCATTGCAAACTCAATAATTTACATTTATATTTATAATTTACAGGTTTCACACACCGCACACCCCGTGATGTACTGGACACATTATATAATCATCTAATCATCACTTCTTAAGACATCAGTGTAATGTTGATATAAATGTCATGGAGATTTATAACTTGGTTGGGAAAATACCTGCTGATGCCCACTAAGTCTAAATCCAGCAGCACCTAAAAATACCTTCAGCAAACACTGATGTAATCTTTCAGACACATACTATGTGCTGGTGCAAGGGAGGGGGTAAGTATGTGAGAGACAGTGTGGCAGACCACAGTAATGTAGCCGTGTCTGACTGTCTGGCAATTCAAGGCCTTCATCAGTCTAAGGTCGATGGCAACGGGGCTGTCTGAGTCACATTTAAACCAAGATGTGTCCTGGAGGATGAGTAGACTGAGGTGCAAATTGCAGACTCACTGTGTTGTAATGTCAAATCAGTTTCACGCCACGTAATCCTTCAGACAAAACACAAACTGTTTCGACAGTCGGGTAAAAAACTATCCCCACTAAACAAAATCAACAATAACTTCTAGTAAAAAAAAAAAAAAGACTGCATTTTGCGCCATCACAATAATTTCAGGACATTTTTTTTTATTTAAATTTGTATTTCAAACAGAACAGCCTCTGCAAGTTTGATATATGATTTTTTTCTTGACTGAAGCTGCTGTAGTCAAACCCATACATTCAACAGGTTTCATTGGTGTCATTAACCTATGTTTAAAGTAAAGCTAGTAAAGTTTAAAATGGATTATATTCGTGTACAAAGTGAGTTTTCCCCTGGTTTAGACAGGAGGAGGTAGTGACGACACTGTATTGACAAAACACCAGGGACACTAACCCCAAAGCTCGGCCAGGCATCCTCTCTGACAACTCAGCACACAACAGTTTCCTCTGATGAAAACAGACTTTCATTATTTCATTATTGTGTCTCTTTTCAGGTCGAGGCTGAGAGTACGTTTTTATTCAAAGTAAACACATTTATTTTTTCGGCCTCTCTCCTGACCTAATGAAAAGTATCTGTACATGTTCAATTTGTTTGCCTGATCATTTCTGTTTTCTCTTCACCAACTTCTATATTTTAATTCTTGCAGACAAAAAAAAAAAAAACACAAGAGAATTAAAAGATAGAAAGACGCACTTCTGAAAACATATTCCAGTGGTAGAAGGAAAACAGAAGCACAATAACTCAGTTCTTTTCTTATCAGCGCTAGGGAAATTTCCCTTTGCACTCTCTTAACTCGAGCGGTATGCATACCTCTACAGAACAAAATTAAACGATGTAGATATCTGAAGAAAAACAAAGATGCATTTCGGCTTAGACGCCACACACCAGCATGAGGAAACATGCACTCAGCTGGTCCTGACATGCAACCCCCTCTTCAACCAACACTTTCGATCTCCCTATATGGAAACAGGTCAATGCAGTGCTGCATTACAGCAGGGTCACGGTGTGTGTGTGTGTCTGTGTGTGTGTGTCTGTGTGTGTGTCTGTGGGGTGGATCTATGTGGATGTTAGGTGAAATATTCTTAAATTCTGGCGTTGATAAAAGACAGATGTCCTGATACTAAGCCAGCAGAGGGGCTGATAACTTTAACAGTTTTTGGAGCACAGCAGAGGGAGGGGGAGCAGAGGAGAGAGAAAGAGTGAGGACAGAGGAGATGATAGAACGGGGGAGGTGTAGAGACGAGAGGATAAAAAGAAATCAACAAGGACGGTAGGAAATAGGGGAGAGGAGAAGGTAGAAAAGCAGAGTGTAGCATGGGTATGACGGGTTCTGCTGATTTATCTTTATATAACAGTGGTAGACGACAGAGGAAAGTATAACGAGGTTAACACTTCCAAGAAATCGTCAAAACACAAAGTGAGACACTGAGTATGTACATGTGCAGTATGTGTAAACAGATTGTTGTCTCCTCCGTGCTTCACCCCATGTGGCCTCTGTTTCTCAGCTCGCTGTGTTTATGTTTATGGGCCTGCTGTCAGTCACTTGAGGTGTTTAGAGTTGAGCTTCACACCCAGTAAATAATCGAACATTACGTCTTTCTGTGTTGTTGAAACCATTTAGCACGCCCAATAAATTACATTTTTTAAGAGCCAATGCTGAGAAGAGGCTGAAACTGAGGAAACTATTCCAAGTCTTTCTCTACCTGTTTCATATCAGAAGAGCTTTTGGATGTGGACAACACTCCAGTGTTCGCTCAACAGACACTATTTGGCTTTGAGTCCATTTACCTTTACAGTTGACCTCTTATACGTTTTTAACTTCTTACGATTAAATAATTAACAAAATGATTTTTTGACCCGACGTCAAGTCTTTGAAACACAGTTGATTTGGCAGACAGCCTTAAAGGCAGTATAAAAATCTACTGTGACACGAACTGTAAATATTGAGTGTTTTAATTTTGTTTTCATTAATCAGCGTGTATCACGGAAAGCTGCATGAGAAATTAGAGCTTGTTCATTTTGACCTTCTCAAAGTTCTGAAACTTTGTCTGGACTCCCTCAAATCTATCCTAATAAGGAGTCAGACAAGAAGTTAATGATGCTGACTGGATAACATAGCTGAGCTTCAACTCACAACCAGAGGCTGTTCTGACACATATGGATACTATTTGACCAAATGACCAGATGTTGATTTCCCAAACATGTCTATCGTGCCAGCCGCTGTTACTGAAAGAGGTTTTGACGAAGAATTTGTACTAAAAAAAGCAAAAGGGGAAAAAATCTCCACATCGCTCTGTGTTCTTCTTGTTCTAATGATTCCTGCCTCATACACTGGCAGGCGAAAAGTACAGGGAGCTCCCAGACAGCCAAAATACCTGAAGAACAATCCTGGAGTTTGGTTTATCATATCAGTGATGACTCACAGGTTCCTTCGAATATACATTCCAAGAATATCACGACTTTTCTAGTTGTCATTTTCTTTAAATTATTTAGCTGAAGAGTGACACACTGCAAACTTATATAGCCCATGTGTGCTCGGCGGAAAAGTGAGAACTGGTGCTAAGCTAACAGCTACTATGCTAACACATGTTTAGCATTATTTTCCAGAGCAGGGTCAGCTTCACTAGGCCTCTCTGCTGGCTTTGCTGCCTACGAGCTGGTCTTCAGTGGAGGCAGGCTGCTGACAGACAACACAAACACACTGAAAGATGGACTGACAGCCCCCCAATACAGACAACCTGTGTGTGTGCGCGTGAACTTGAATGACATCCACATGAAAGTCAACCCAGAGGAAGGTTATGCACGTATATACATAAACACACACAGCCTGGACATTCCTCTGTGGAAAAGTATCACAGTCAGCACTTTCTCTCATGATAGTGTGTGTGTGCGTGTGTCTTTGAGTGACTGGCTGCTGAAAGTGCTGTATGCAGACAGCTGGGGTGAGTGTATATTTATAAAAAAAAAAAAAACTGAGGCCATCCTGGACTCCTACACAGACATTGATTCCTATGCCTCCTCTGCTCTGGACTATATAAACACCAACATCAACAGTGTCACCGCCCTCGAACGGATCACAATGTTCCCAAATTAGAAGCTGTGGATGAACCGAGAGGTACACCTACTGCTGAAGGCACGCTAACCTGCAGAGGGGCATCAGGAGGGCCAAGCACAGCCACAATCTAAGGACTGCAGAGCATTTTAACAACTACTACCCCATGTGCATGTGGCAAGGCATTCAGGTAATCAGAGGGCATCACAGACCATCAAACCATCAACACTCCAACCAGCAACACCTCCCTCCCAGATGAGCTTTTATGCTTGCTTTGACAGGGACGACCAGGAGGCAGCCATTGAGGGCTGTGCTCCCTGCAGACCACCAACCCCTCACACTCTCCCCCACAACATGAGCTGCCCTGACAGGACTAACGCTGGCTGCTGGCCCCGATAGCATCACTGGATGTGTGCTGCACATGCTGTATATACTGGTTATACTGTTAATACTGTAGATATCTTAGCCAACATATTCATACATATACTGTCTATCAACTGCATTTCGTTGTCTCAGTATTTGTGCAATAACAATAAACTTTTTCTAAATTTAATCAATCTGTGTCAATTGCATTACTCACATTCCACAGACCATAAACAAGTATGTGTATCTATGTACAGTTTATTGTCAACATGCATGTATGTCTGCATGAATGTCCCTGTGTGGGCGTGTGGGTTACCTGAGGTTAGTGTTTTGGCTGTCCATGGCCACGCGGGAACCATTTGGACTTGGGCTGATGGAGAAAATAGGAGGAGAGAAGGGAGGAAAAACATAGAGAAAGACAAAGAGGAGAAAAGGGCATAAAAAGAGAACGTGAGTGATTGAGGATCAGAGCAGTGAAAACAACGGCGAACAAAAGATGATTTAAAATAGGGGGACAGGTCAGACAGGACAAAGAGAAAAAGAGTACAGAATACAGAGAAGTAAATTGACACAAAAATACAGAATTAAAGTAGTTTAAGAAGAGGAAAATGGGACAGGAGGAAGGACACAAAAACAGTGATGAAGTCCACGTACAAATACAGAGGGAGTCATTGAGACAAACAGAGCGAGGATGATGTAAAAGACCATTGACAGACATAGAGGACAGGCAGAGGACAGGGGAAACAAAAATACAAAGTGAGATGAATGAAGACATCCTCTTACAGCAGACATATTCATTGCTAGGAGATTCATGACTGGAAATCTCTGATAGACACTACAAACAGTTTTTCCCTCTCTTTCAGGTTATTCTAGCGTCCCCCAGACAGGAGTCATCCTGTCCTTTTCCAGGACGGCTAATGTGAGTAAAGCTACTTTTAAAAACACCAAGCTGCTAACAATCTACAGACTCTACGGTTGAGCAGTGAGTAGAGACAATATCAGACTTGTTTTGAAGCCTTAATGTATAAAAGATGCATCACGTGGGCAAAATTTGGGAACATAGTCTGAAACTGGAAGCTTTCTTTTACAGGTAATTTGCTTTTATTCATAGTTTTCAGTCATAATACTTTGGGTGGTGTTGTTTTACTCCACCTACTCTTGATCTCTGTGTTTTTGTCATTAAAATATGTTACTGCATGTATAATTACTATTTATCTTTTGGAATCAAAGAGTTGTGCTTAAGGACACTGTTGCCACTATGTAGAAAAATACAAATACTGAATATGTCATTATATATGCATGAAGGCATCAATGACTGAGACACTTACTTGAGTACTAGATGCAGGTTAGCAGACAGTCGCGGGTCTGTGAACTGTGTTGTTCGATTGTTATGGTCGACAAAGTAGACGCGGCCGGTAGCTGTGTTTCTGATCTCCCAGCCTGGTGGCAGTGGGCCCAGCTCCTCACAGTTCACATTGCTTAGGTCCCTGAACAGGAAAATAGTAACCATTAGCAACAATGAGACTACAAAATAGATCCAATCCTACTACAAATACATACATGCGGCAAAAAACAGCCTGCTGACCAAACAATGCTGATCATCACACTACTGACTACTTCTAAATCTTTCTTTGTTTTTAATGAATAATAATGTAATAACTGCAAAAGAATGTTACTGTTTTGAGAACAAATGTAGTGATTTTACTGGTGCAAGTGATGAAATCTGTGATGGCATGTAGCCATGTCCTTCACGGGTCCTTCACAGTCCTGTGAATCTGCACAGGACTCAACCAACTCTAGACCAGAGCTCTCGACAAACTCAAGAGCACCAACAACGTATTGTCATTGGTGTTATCCTTCTGACAAAGTACTTGCTCTGATTTCTTGATTCTGTTTCTCTCCTGTATTCTGACATTCCCGTCAGTAGAAACCTAAGCCCTGATCTGGGACAACGCCGCAGCCTTCGGGGGACCTATGCTTACGTCTATGTGTGTATATATGTGTGTGTGTGTGTGTGAGTACTTTGTCCTTGTGTGATGTGAGGACACACCACTCGGGGACAAAGCACATGTCTCATCACAACATACTGGGTCATTTTAGCAGCTCTGTCCAAAATGACCAAACCCAGAGGTTGCTGCTGCGATCTGGATGCTAAATGCACGTGCTTCATCGCTGAGCAGCAGCTACACAGAGACCAGGCCAAAAATGTAACGCAATAGCTCGGCCTGCAATCTCTGGTGAATTAACTAGCGGACTATTGAGAGTTGGTGAAACGGTTTGATTGAATGCAGAACCCCTGGCTTGTGGTGTGTTCAACTCAACATCTGTCCAAAAATGTTCTTCCAACTCCAAGTCAGACTCGGGGGTCATTAGTTTGGCTGACCCCGACTTGAGCCTGAAATTCGACTAATAAGACTGTTTCTGAACACAGCCCTGAGAAATTAAGAGAGAAATTAAGTCAGTTTGGTCATGTCAGTTTTGGGAATATATGTCAGGTTTTATATTAGGATTAAAAAAATACAGGCTGTCAGCACTGCAGTGCATTTGTCATGTGTATAAAGTCAATATGTTGTTAAGTTAATTATGCTTATAGTAATAGCTCTTGCTAACATTTATCAAACATATAAAGTGCTTTACAAATAGATCCAAATCTGTAAAATAATGACGGGAAAATGAACATAAAGGGGTTACCTGGGCACCCGAGGGTCATGCCAGGTGCTCACTCCAGTCTGTGTGTGGAGAAAGTAGACCTGACCCTGCTGAGTTGTTCTTTGCTCTAAAACATAAAATAAGAAAGAGAGAAAATTTGGAATTAATATGTCAAAAACATAAAAACAACACTGAAACAAGCTTGGAACTGTCTAATCCTGGTGGGTACAAACATGGATATTGAGTTTGTCTTTTTTGGAAAAGGGGAAGTCTGTTTATAATTGATGTGACAGGCAAACTGCAGGGACAAGAGTTTCTTAAGGTGCGTGCCAATGTAATCAATTAGTTCCTCTCCAGCCTCCAGTAGGCCTATCCCAAGAGGATGGGGAAAATAAAATGCAAGGGGAAATTTATCAAAGGCTTCCATGAGTGTTTTTCCTTGCAGAGTTCCTTGATGCATCCTTGTTGCCTTGTTTTCTCTTAAAGGTTGGTGTGCGTTCTGTCATCCCCTCTTATTAATCTCCAAAACCAAAGGAAATGGAAAGGAAAATGTGGTCACTCATTCCAAACCCACTAATATAATACACTGTAAACAAACATGGGAACTGAGGACTGAAAAGAAATCAGAAGAGAAAGGTTCATCATCAGCTTATTGGATTCTTTGGTGCCATCCAGCTCATGAATGAATGGAGAGTGAGTGTGTGAATGTTGGCTCAAATGGGTGTGGTGTTCATGTGTGTATATTCACCCGCTAATCCATCACTACCCACTCCCCCCAACTTCCTACTGGCACAACTCATTTCCTACCCACCTCTCCCTCTCTTTTTTCCCCTCACACACTCCCTTTCTCCCTCTCTTATTCTCTCTCACGCTCTCTCACCACACCCAGCCACTGGTTCAGAGGGTTCAGCTGAGGAAGAAAGCTCACTAGCTGTTGGGCATCAGTGACTCACTTTGTCCAACCTTGGCCAGCCTCAGTGGACACAGCAGGACATTTCAAAGGGGGCGCAGGTCCAACAATGCCATTCTAAATTGCTGGCATACAGCAGCACACTTAAAATAATAATTTATTTTACAGACTCTGTGGGTATTGTGGGGTGCACTGTGGCTGACTGTGAAAAGTACACTTTTTCTTTAAAAAAAAGTTCCAATGTTGGAAAAAGTACTTGTGTAGCTTCTGCATTATTTTCCCAATGTGTTTGCATGCAAGTTAGGCCAGACATAAAAAATAGGCAATAACCTAAAGTGCCTTCTCTGAGCTAAACACCAAACTATGAATACCCTGATTTCCCTCCTATTCACTGTGGGAATATAAGTCTGGAAAGCCAAAACATTCCAACACTGGGAAGTGTTTGCAAACAGGAGAGGGGAAAGGAGAGGAGGAATATTAACACACTACAAGTGATGATTGCAGTTGTCATGATGTGGTGGTGTGGGAAGGAGGGAGAGAAGAGGAAAAGGAGAAGGGGTAAGTAGAAAAGGTCTAGGTAAGGGGAGACTGAGAGAAAGAGAGAAAAAGATATAAATGCTATTAAACTTTATTCTCACCGTTAAAAGCAAACATGCATCACTGTCTCCAGGCTACAAGGAAGATACAGCCCAAGGAGCAGCTCTACGTGACTGTAGTCTACATATCTTGTATTTTTGTGGATTAGAGCTGTAGCTTCAACTCAGCTCTCCTTTTTGATGATGATAAAATTCCACATGGCTACACCTGACTTTCTAAAGCATCCACCTGGTGTCCCAGGCGTAAACAATTCCCTGACTAGACACCTTGACCACCAGCAGGAGGAACCTTTGCAACACTTATAATAACATGTAAACATAAACGCTGATAATGCACTGGCAAGATAACAGCTACTAAGCCCATGTTAAAACTAAAAGTGAAAGATAAAAAAACAAAGAAGCACTAAAGAGAAAGAAGAAAGTTGCTAATCCCAGCTGATGTCTCTTTACAACGTTGTGTATGTTTGTGTGTGTTGTTGCTGTGTCTCTTACCATAACCCTCTGGCAGGTCAGGTGGTGTATGCAGGTGCGTTCGACTCATGTAGTTGCGATGCCGCTGCGATCGAACGCGCCTCTCCTGGATCCGCTGTTCACCCGGCGGGCCGCTGGCCTCGGCCCCATTAACAGGCGTCATCACTGGCGTGTTCTCGTCCACCACACAGCTCAGCGGACGCCCAGATGGGCTGGAGTACTCTGATGCTGGCCTGGGAACGAGCAGAGATTGTACATGTGTATGCAGACTATGGTCTTGTGTGTGTGTGTGTGTGTGTGTGTGTGTGTGTGTGTGTGTGTGTGTGTGTGTGTGTGTGTGTGTGTGTAACCTTTAGTTTTATTTCATTTTTAACTACATATTTAAATTTTATACAGATAAACATTTTTTCATAACAAATCACAGATAATAATGTGTTTTAAAGAGCAAACATCAACTTTCTTACTGTGAACTGGATGAATAAAGTGTTTTCATTCCTAAGTGTTACATAGTACAAGATAAGATTTCAGTTTTGATCAATGTATGAGACTGTGCACCATGTTTTCTTTTACTGGGTGTGGAGGGTGCAAAGAGGTGCCTTAATGTGTGTTACAGGTGCACTTTGGGCTAAGTCATAGGTGTAGCCGGTTTATTTCATCTTGTGATGTCTAGACGAACAGGCAAGTATAGTATAATTATTTGAAAACAGCTTGTGTCATGAGTCTTCAAAAAGAAAAATCTATTTCATGGTTATGGTCGAGATTAAAGAGATATGAAGGATTACAGGTTGCATAAACGCAAACTCAAAAGTCTACAGTAGAAGTTTTTGTATGTTTGAGTGCTACTTAACAGCAGGACATATGAACAGATATCTGATAAGCAGACAAAAACAGAGACAGGCTGGCTTACTGGCACGTACTATATCTGTGTGTGTGTGTGTGTGTGTGTGTGTGTGTGTGTGTGTGTGTGTGGGACATGTCTGACCACTGTCTGGCTGTCCAGAGTTACTGACGCCTTGGCTATCTAAAACCATGGACCCTTGTCTGTCAACCAACAAACCCCCTCCTCCCCCGCTCCACACACTCTTCCTCCCTTCCATTTCCTCTTCCTCTCATGTCCCACCTCTCATTTTTTGGACTCGGTCATGGACCGCATTACATTTGTCGACTTTAATGAACAGTGACAAGGGCTAATGAAAACTTGCAAGAGTAGTAAAAACAAGTCATTTAAGAAAATAAATGGGTCTGAAGAATAACAGAAATTTTTACATGAACACTATTCCCTTTTGTACTAGTTAATATGTAACATACTTGCATGAGATTATAAATATAAAGGCAAAAATAATTACATTAAATTTGACAGGATATTTGCTTCACCTGCTGTGAATGGGAAAAAAAGGCCACACTAGTATATTCCTCAATTTTTACTCACCTTACCCTCCATAATTTCTTTCTCCTACACAGCCCCTTCCTGCCCATCTTCCTCCTCAACTGCACCTTCTCCGCCTCCCTCAATGCCCTACCACTTAACCTTTTTCTCCACCATTTTCTGTTTGTCCTCCTTCGTTCTGTTATGCTGCCACCAGAAATGTGTAGTAAGAGTGAGCAGAGTGGTGGTGGAGATGGAGGGGGGTGGTGGTGCTATTTGTTTGCTTACTGCCTTAACGGCTCCACTGATATGGGCCAAGTAGGAAGGCGACAGTTGTTCCTGCAGGAACGGGGCCAAGTAAAACCTGGCTGCCCGACTGGCTGGCTAGTTTATTTAGGTTTGTGTGTGTGTGTGTGGGTGGGTGCGTGGGTGTGTGTGTTAGTATGTTGTGGTGGGTGGGAGTCTAAGGAGACTGACAGCAGTTCACCCATTACCAACTGTTGTTGTGTTGTGACTAAGTTTTTTTGGGGGATATAGCACAGCCACTTAAACCCCTCAGATTTTTTATGAACGGTCAAGTTTCTTGTGCATTACATCAGCATCACTTCTGTGCATGAGGTAGGTCGTAAAAGGATTAAGGATGAAGAGAAAGCTCCCATCTTAACATGGCTCACTTTTTATAATATTATACTATACTATACCTTGTAGGTCTCTCCCATTGCGTGGTGCGTGTAATATGGTTCAGGTACTGTATCCTTCCTGAAGCCGTCCTCCTCTCTTCCCAGCTGTTTTATGACAGATTACGACAAACAGGTAAGAAAAAAAGCATCATACATAGACACTGCTGTCCATTTTTGACACATCTACAAACTTATGGCACTATCATTGATGCATCTTTGATTTAATAAACACAAATAAAGACAATCACCAATGGACCCACAGCTGAACCTTCTAAATATATATATATATTTTTAAAACACATTTGGGATTGCACGGGAAAAAGTTCAAAGAAATAATTTAAAAAATGGCATTCTCTCTCATAGTGAGGATAGTAATGTTTACAATTACTATTTACATATACTACACATACCTTACTCTTCATATATATGTAGAAAAAGAGGTTAAAACTTGTCTCAGATGGAATTTAATCAAAATAGAAAAATGGGAAACTTCAAGCAAAAGCAAAGTACTGTGTGGCCTAACAGGACAGGAAAACGTGTAATAATACCGACCCATCAGGTAAGTCATTGTCGAACAGGCGACTGCAGTCCACCACCGGTCCTCCTGTTCCAATGCGATCTCTGGACTGAAGACTTACTACACAGTTAAAGAAGACAAGGAAGATGGTAGATCAATGACATTATTACATTTAGTACATACAGTTTTGTACGAATACAAGCGATAGTACATGGATTCCAGCTCCAACGATTTTTACACATTTTTGTCTTCTTTGTTTTCTTCATATTCCTTTGCTCCTCTGACATTAATGCAAATAAAAGCAACACTGAGAAAATGAAAGACTAAGTGACAGATATTAAATATATTCCTCTGTCTTTGCATTGCAATGTCAAAGAGACAAAAAAAGAAAAAAAAAAACTCCACTTTGTGATTCAGTGGTTAGGTAATGAACTGAGTCAGAGTTTGCCGTCTGGGTCAATTTGTGTTTTCGAGATTTAAATAATACAACATGCTGACACATCCAAACATCCGGAGTTGTCTCTAGCACGTCAGTTGAACTTTTGATCTCAAAATTACAAATGTTGAAAAATGTTTGGTATTAAAATGATTAGTGATAGTCAACATGTATATTTCGTATCAAATAAACTAAATTGCGAGGGATGTATTTCAACATTTTTTAGTTCTTAACTGGCTCGGTGTTTTCAGACAGTAAATGTACAGCTGACAAAAAAAAATCTGCATCCACATGAACTTTTTTTATACAGACTAATGACACACTGTATGTAGACTAGAGCATTAGGAATATGGAAACTGATACAGACATAAGACTATGTTTGTGTTTCTTACCAACTATTTGTCCTCTCACAGTATCATTGTCATTGGGGCCCAGCTTATTCAGATCCAGTCTCTGATCTGTAGGGAAAAACAAGACACACTGATTTAGCATCTGCCTCCATTTACAACCATGAACACATCCAGGTGCTAAGCCGATGTTGTGTTTCACACTAACTGGGCGCTGACTGACACTGAAAACATAGCTGCAGAGGGCTGTGTTGGTGTGGGCGCGTCGCCTCAGTGAGATGATGACACACTATCCAAAAAGGCCAGATTGAGTAATCGATCCGTGAGTTTGAAGACTTATCACATGCCAAAAACTGCACAGTGCATATAAAACACAATAAGAGGTATCCAAGTGATCATTTTTATCCTCCAATCGCCTTGTAAACAGTAGATTTACCTTGCTCATGTAACAAAGTAATCTACCAGGAACCTGCACATGTACATATTGGCACTGCTGGATAACTTCACATTGTGAAATTGGAGCCAGGTTCAACATTTTTGCCAGGTGACATTTCGTTTTCTTCTGCTGAAGCCTCGTCTGTGTGTCAAACTTGCTATGTCATTGAAAGGATGGTCTGAATACAGTCCAACAGGTCTGAGGGTGTGTATTGATAAACAAACTTCAATTGCATAACATAGGGGAAGGCTTCAGTGTTTTGTGTTTTGAATTGCTTAATTACCTATAAAATACACTTAGACAGATTTAACAGTGCTGCATGTTGTTCAAGGAGGCTGAATAGTTTATAAAATGCAGCAGTACCAGAACGAACAGGGACAGGGTAGTACTTCTGGAACCATTATTTTATTAAAACATCAATATAGTCAGAGATAAAGAGAGATAGATTGAATTTTTGAATAAACACTTATTATTCCACAGTGTTCATTAAATCTAAATAACCAACAAACAGAGATGGCCTCAGTTATTTTTAACTTTTGCATGATTCCAACAGGATTTACTGAAGCAGTCAGTCAAAACTGTAATACTGTAAATGAAGTCAGCACACAATGCAACAGAGTACTCTAAGAAGGAACACGTCTGCTTCACCCATTTTGTGTGAAAAGATTAAAATTTGGAGACCCGAAAGGCAACAAATGTTGGACACGAAATGTGTTAGCAGTCTTGTTGTTTCTGGATAAGTAAGAACTCATTGTCTGTTCAGCACAGGATAGCACTGCCAGACACAGACAGCACAGAAACACAACCCAGGAAGACTCTGAACAAGATCCAGACACAGATACATTCAGCAGGCTCTCTCTCTCACACACACACAAAATTTTACAGAGAAACTCGTGCAGCTGACCAGCAGGATTGATATCAATCTGTGCCCATTAACAATGTAACTTGTGTCTGTGCATGTCTGCAGGGGCTTTGGCTTACTTGAATATGAAAAAAACTAAAACATAATCAGACATAAGACAGAGTGTGAGTTTAGGAGAAGGAGAGAGGGTGATGAAGGGAAATATGCAGAAGAGGCAGAGTGAGTGAGAGAGAGGAAGATGAAGAGATGCCCCAGTTCTTCATGCACTAAAACTAAAACCAAAGTCAGACTGGATCTGTCATGTCTTGGGTTTGCCTGATTTTGTATGCACATAAAATGGTGTGTCTCTTTGTGTGTTTAGACTAAGTTACAAACAACCCTATAGCTTGTTTCCAGTGTGTGTGTGCATGTGTGTGTGTGCATCTGTTCCGGATACGTGTCTAGACTAAACAGCGATAGTCTAAGCCTTACATGGCTGGAATAGTAAGCAGATTTTTCTCTTAAATTAGAGAAGAGGGAAACAGAGAGACAGAACATTTACAGACCTTTAACCACAGCCCTCACCACACCATTCAATTCCTCAGAGCTCGGAAAAACATGTGTTACAATGAACGAGCTACATGTAAATGTGTGTGGATCCATGAGTATCAGTTAATTTACCTTATGCACATCTCTCTGCATGAGTGAGTCTGTATGCATATGTAAAAACTGTCTCAGCAGTATCACGATCAGTTTATATAACAACAGGGTTCAAAGTGAGGCTAACATGTCTCGTCAGTCAACTCATCTTGAAAAACTGGTGGTGTGTGTGTTAGCAAGTTTGTAGGTTCAGAAGTGGGGCAGGGGACGTTTGTGTCTGCGATGCTACAGGAAGTGGAGATCAGTTGTGTCAGACAGACTTCGAGTAAACTACACAATCATGCCGGATCCCCTTTTGGTTTGCAAGCCTGTGTGTGTGTGCAAGAGTGAAACAATTTGGTGGGAGTTTGTGTTTGCGTTGGATGATAAAGTGCACTATGTGTATGAATATGACTTCTAGGAAACGAGGCAATTCCAGTAAACTTTTTTTTGTGTGTGTGTGCGCATGTTTGTGTTTTGTGTTTGTGCATCCTGGTCAGACCACAAACTGGGCACTGTTCATGTGTCTGCGGCACACAGGAGAGGGACAAAGGGATAATGTGAGCACTGGTGTCTTGTCATAGATCATGTCTCCCTGTCCATTTCCTGTGGCTGCGAGAAAGTATAATTTATGCCATGTTGGCTATACAGTAAGTGGCTGGTCGGGAGCCTAACTGGAGCCTATACTGTCCGTTTCTGGAAGTTGTGGGTGAATCTCTGGGTAAGTCCTTTGGTACAGCGGGGTAAGAGTATAGTACCAGGCTTCCATGGCTGTCAAGGTCCCTTTAGTGGCAACACTGAAGCTGTTGTGGTTTTTGGTGAATTAAGGGTTGAACTTTATGAGCCAAGAGTGCCATTTAGGAGCAAACATAAAGGTTGCTGGAACCTATTCCGAACTCTTATGTGAAGTATTTAGCTTGACAGTTTGGAGTTGGCATAAGAGGCTGTTACATCAGCGCCAACCATGCTACAACTACTTGTATTCACGGAAGTATCCAAATATGCAGTTGGGATAGAAAAAGCATCCAACAAATGCCAATTATTTTCAGACAAACAACTCCTAAAGTCGTTGTAGGGCGTGACCATGTTGAATGGAAATACAGAAGATGCCAGATAAATGCCATAAAAATGTGGAAAAATGTAATTCAGTGTGGTGGTTTGATACATGACTGTGTGTGTTTAAGACAGGTCAGGAAGATGGATTGAAGGAAAGGAGGAGAATGAGTGGAAGGAATGTTAATTTCACAGTATGTACTACAGTTAAGTGTCTATGTGTCAGTATCAACTGACTGGTACTGCCAACAAGGCAGACAGGGCTTACAAGGATGTGGCCATGTGCCTAAATCAGTTGGATATCAAAGGGCACTAAACAGAGGCAGCAGTCTGTAGTCATGCAGACAGAAAACTAGCCATGTGTCTGTTCCTTCATGTTTTATATATTATATATTCTGGTCAACCGAGGATTATCACACAACTATCCAAATACAGGATCCTTCTTCTTTTTAGATCCTGCGCCAACCAGTGACAATAATAATAAAAGCTGTTTATTTCCTTGACAGAAAGTTGCATTGCTGTGAAATGAATTGTGGCCACTGATGTAGTCCCAGGTGCCAGATGTCTACAGCAGGCAGTATTTCTGATATGTGTAGCCCAAAGAGTTGCCTGCATATTGTACCCATAAATCTTATGGCAATGAATGGTTGGCACAGGAGCAGCAGCAGGCTGAGAGCTGGGGATGGGACACCGGCTCTATTGAAAGAGCCACACATGTAACAGCAGGCTAGTTAGCTATCAAACCACTGCAGCCGGATAAAAGAGGAGGCACAGCAATGGCTCCCTGATATGAAGTTTCTGTCTGGTTTTCTCTGTATGACGAGGTGTCTGCGTGCAGGATGTGTGCGCATATGAGTGTGAAGAGAGGTTAAAATGGCTCACCCAAATGTCGTGTTTATTCATTTATTCATTCTGTAAGCATGCAGAGACCAGACCCAAGCGGCTTGTTTTCAGTGAGTGTTCAAAATCACAAGAGTATGCACTCATGCACACACAAACAGGTACTTACAGCCAGTGTCTTTGAGTCTGTTGATGGCGTTGGACAGGAGACGGACACAGCCCAGGAAACCGGCACCCTGCTTTTTGTGGATCTTCTTGTGGTTCCATACACTGATGGTGATTGAGTCTGCCTTTCCAATGTACCTGACAGGGGGAGAGAGGGAGCAGAGAAAAGCTGGTAAATAAGACAGAAAAGAGGAGTAGTTTGAAATTCATGGTGTCTACTTGTGCGCACATTGCAGGGGACTCAAAGATCCAAGAACAAAGTAGGTTTTCATCAACCCACAGGGTATGAAAGATGGAAATTAAATGAAATCATAAGCTACGGCACACAATTTTCCAAAGCATTGACAAATGCACTGACTAAAAACACAGACAGAAAACTGAAACTTCAATTTCGTGTCTCTTCCAGCTACTTCTCCCTGACAGCAAGAGAACAATGTGCACCGTGTGTGCGGTGTAGACTTTCAGACTGTGTAATGAGGCCGATTAGCTGATTTTAAAGTAACTTATGTGTATGTGCTTGCGTGTTTGAGCAGATTTAGCGCAGCTGAGGCCAGTCTAGTCGTGGTTGAATGAACAGAGGAAGTCCCCGTGATGTGCTCCACCACTGTCTGCAACCCAGACAGCTCCCACAGTAAACACACAGAGTTCAGCATTCAAATGCACAATCACACATTCACTGACACGCACACATAATTATAGCCTAGCTGCCAGCGCTGATGCCAAGCTCTATATTATGCTGTGTATCACTAGCAAGGAGTGGGGTTTCCCTACCCAACACATCAAAACGTATCGGTTTAATACGGAAAATTGTTGCACTAAAATCAGATTACAACCTGTGTGGATTGTGGATCTTTTTAAGTGTCCAATGATTCATTCTCTACTTACTTATGTGAAAATCTGACCAGGATGCAGCAGCAGAGGTTATCATGTTGACACTTTCACTTTTTCACTCTTAGCTGATGCTGATGTGCCCAGGCCTGTGCTTTGTTGCACATGTTATGATCTCATTCTAACACTATTGGATGACAAAATGATGAAAGAAAACACATTTTGAAGTGCAATTAAAGTTGAAATTTTCTTCTACAATAAAGGTGATTTAATTAAAAGCTTGTGTGCCAAGAGGAGAATACTTACTGACTGGAAGCCACTGGAGGTAAGCTGTTCTAAACCCTCTTGAAAAAGGCTTCTGCCACATTATAATATGACAGTGGGATTATGCTGAATATTTCTCTAATTAGGACAAGTTGGACGATTATTTAGACAAAGATGAAATGAGAAATAAACCAAACCAGCTGCACGGTTTTACTTATATTTGATTTGCTTTTCAAATCAAAACAGTGCTCTTTGATTTGGACATTGTTCTAATATTAGAACAACAGATGCACTACGCATTGCACATGCTTCAGTTTACTCCACTGAGTGTCGAGTGCTGTAGTGCAACTCAAAATGTCTCTCTGAGGACATTAGCATGTTTCTAAATTTAATCCTCACACAGTGTGGTTGTGAAATTAACAGGTCAGTGTGATGCAGAGGTGTGTTGTGCAAAGAATCACCTTGGAGAAAAGAGAAAAAAAAGGGAACTGAAATAGCCGATGAGACAATGACTGAGTGTCTGAGGAGAAGAGAATAGGTAGAACAAAATTTCTGCACTCACAATAACTGTGCCAAAAACGGTGTTAGGAAACCTTGTCTCCGCTGACATAACATTGTAGTAACTTATGCTAATATGTTATCTTTAATTCTTTCAAAACATTATAAAGTTAAAGCTTTTTGCAAGTGAAGACATAACACCTGCTAGATGACAACAAAAAATATTAAACCAGCATGCTCAAAATACATAAAAAATAAAACAAAACTGTATTATGTCAAATGTAGTAAGAGCCAGTAATCTATTGCCAGATAATGTTATGACATAGATAGCATTAGACCAAATCAGAAATGAATAATTAATTAAGAATGTGATAATATAATGTGTTTTTTTCTTTTTGTGAGTACTGCTCATTTCATTATATTGGAGCAACAAAATGAATAAGGATTAGTACTCCTAAAGCTACAAACTACAGCAGTGGAGGGGGAGAAAATTCTTGGGTCAAATCCAGATTAGCTTTCCAGGACATACTAAATCCAGACCTGCAGGACTTCCCAAACTCTTTTTTGCCAGGGAATGTACATTACGTTGGGAAATCAAAAAATTGGACATATTTCATATTAATGTTGGACAACTTTCAGTTGTTAACATTCATAAAGACAAATATAAATCAGAGTGGAGATTCTACAGCTCTGGCTCGTCCATATCAAGTACCTTGATCTGATTTATGTAAATTGAAATGATGCCAAAGCATTCTTTCTCGATTCCTTCAAAACTGATTGTTACGTTGCTGTTAGATTGAACTAACCGCCTCATTTTACTTCTCTTCTTCCAGTTTTGGACATATGCTTCCACAGACTTTTCCGTCTCACAACGGAAAATTGCAAATATTTAAACAATAACATCACTTACAAAGTACAATAAGTTCTGGGTGCAATGTCGGTATGTCCGGCATAAGCGCTTCTTGGAGGTGGCTAAACGTTGCCTGTTAATCCAAGACAAAACACTTATTTAATATGCAACTAAGACCATCTGATACCGGTTTCATACCATACCCATTTCCAGGTATAGAACAAAATATTTGCTTTCTGTTTTGTTTTTCTCAAGTGTGAACCCATATTTTTACAGTTCCAACTGACTGCAGACAGGAATGAAGCAGAGAGAAGTATTCCCAAGAGTAAACCTCTACCAATCAGTGTTTGAAGTTACTGTCGGTGGGTTTGTGTGCCATACAGACCTCCAAGGCTTGTGATGCATAGGTTGTGATGATCAGAGTCAACTTGCCAGCTACTGCTAATGCATTTTTAATATGGACGGCCATAGGGAGAGTAAAAACTCACTGTCACACTGGTATATTCAAGATTTTATTACTAGGGACAAACCAAATCTTTCTCATGAGTATGCATGATGATTGGGAAGGTAACACAGGCTCTTATGAGGGGACACGGTATGCACAGCACATGCACAGCACATGCACAGCATTTAATATAGAGTGAAGGCAGAGGGAGCAGAGAGTGAATGTGTCCCTCTAACCAAAGCAATGCGAAGAGTTATACTAAAAGGGCTGAAAATTGGAGGCCAAGCATGAGGAGGCAACTTGCCAAAACCAGACCTACATACTACTGTGAGTTCATGAACTTTTGACACAAAATGTTTTCAAAAAAGTTGGCCTTAAAAAATTTCACAAAGAACACATATACAGATTATATATCATCAACTAAAGTATAAGAAAGCTATATAATTTTGGGACGTATTGTATGTATACATATTATAGGGCATCAAGGCCTCTGGCAGCATCAGTGTCATGTGGGAAAAGACCCCACCTCCCAAAGTCGGAGGCTGGAGATGGGGGGTGTGGCGAGCTGGCAGTCTGCCAAGCCCACACTCCCATCTGCTTTCTGTGGCATGTTAACCATTTCCTGAACCAGAGGAAGAGGCCAGGGGTCGCTGGCGGGAAATACACTCCTCTGAAGTGGTGGGGATTGAGAAGGAACTAAAGCATTATGTAAAAGTGGGCGGGGATCTGAAGTTGACAGGTCACAAGAGGCATTGCAAACAGGTGTGTGCATGAAAATGAAAGAGTGCCCAGAAAGCCAAGATGTGTCTGTTGTTTTAGGGAAATGATAAAAGCACAAGCACATGGACACTTAAATAATTCAGAAACATGTGTTCTTCCACAACTGGCTTTCATTATAATCAAGGCTACAACTAACAATTATTTTCATTATTAATTAACCTACCTCAATTAAATTTGATTAGTCAAATTATCATGAAAGCCTTGAAATTTTATTTTTGTATCTTTTTTCCTCCCTGATTACATTTAAAGTCATAATTGATCTGTTAAAGTGGCAATATGCCAAGATAGCCATTATAATACATATTTTTACCTTATAGTACATAATTCTCAAGCGCATCCCTTTCACCACTCGTCACTGAAAATTTCCAACTCTTTCTATCAGGCTTCCATTTCCCTCATTCATTTTCTTCTACCACAGTTTCTCTCCTTCTCTCATCACATTAGCTTTGTTGCCAGCAGGACCTTTGGGGTGATCACTCCTTGTCAGCACATACCTCAGTTAAGGGAACATTCACAGCCCTGGTTAAAACACCTCTCCTGCCACTGAGTCGAGCATAGTTTCAAAGGAGCACTTGTGAAATGTGTAATGGTCACTGTGGTCTAGTCTTTTTGTAGTCCATAGCATCGGAGGCTACAACAATCCCCACACAAGAGGCTTTTCCCTGCAGCATCCCTTTTGTTTTCTTGGACCATTGCATTATTCATAGATTTAGTTTGAAATTCCAGTGAATTAAATTTAGATTTCTCAGCCTGACAGAAAGTAAAACAGGAGCTTCTGTGATAGAAAAAAAGATCAAAGGCTGATATGTGGCTTACCTTGAAAGAGATTACTGAACTAAAGTAGCACTCTAAATGTGTGTTGGCCTATGTAAAGCTGCAGTTGGCTCAGAGAAAATGAGCAAGCCAGAAAAATGAGTTAGACATACTCAAATTCACAGAGGACATTGTTCAGGAGCATGAAACTATTTCGCAAACCCCAACCAGTAACCAAAACAGGAAGAATCTATGACTTGGGAAAGAGAAAATTTATCAGTATGAGTTGACACAAAAAAATCTATATGCATACTGTATGTCTTGGTGAGATGACATATGGAATGTCTAAAATCTCACTCCACAAGATGTTTTGTAGACAAGAGAAAAAAAAAGCTCAAAAGCTTTATAGATGGGTGTTTCTGCACACAGTAAAGAGGCGACTCAATCTACATTCCTAAAACACTTGTCATAGCAGTTCCACACAGAGACATACTAGAGAGCAAAACCAGAAAGCTACATTTCTGTTTCACATTTCAGGTGGTGTGTGATCTCATACACAATTCCACATGCATGGCATAAAGCAAAACATGTCACACTGTCACAGTCCTCCTGTTGACTTACAGATCATAATGTTGGTTCCACTTTGGGTCCAGCGTATTCCTCACAGTATCTGTTGAGTGGCATTGTCCTGAGCCGTCCACCACCACTTTGGCAAAAGGATCTGGCAGCCCTGTAAAAGTAGACAGTGAAAGTTTACCAATACCCATTTCATGAAGGAAATATGTGTTTGACGATGTGACATGTTCCTGTGTTTATGGCACTACAAGTTTAAGAGTTTAATGTGTGATTTTATGGTTACACTGTGTACAACAGTTGCCAACAATTCTCTGTAAATGGTGACAATTACTTTACATCATAAAGTAACTATTAAAGTTCCATCTCAGTTCTTTTTGCACATTTACTCCATCTCATGGGGTAGTCTGTTAAATGCCTTTAAACATTAAATTGTATCCCCATCTCGAACAGAAACACTTGTCCAAAGCCAAGCAGTGTCATGAGACCAGGTCAGACGAATGCTTCTTAGTCACCTAACAATTTAAAATGCTTTCAGATATATATTTATATTTTTTTTTACTTTGGTTACTTTGGAACAATGTCCAACTTCTCCAAACACCTTGCAGGACAGGCAGGTTAAATAAAGTGTTTGGTGAGATAGAAGACTGTTTTTCCGATTCTTCATCTGTTTTAGTAATCACAAAATGTCAAGTAAATACTGTCAACAAAACTTTTCTCTTGATGTGAATCTGATGTCTGAAACAGCTACTCAGAAAAGAGAGGGAGTGCAAGTGCAGCAATATGTGAAACAAATGTAGGGCAGTTGTAGTCGGGGCGCTGCGCTTGTGGGGACCCGCAGCAGCAGTCTCCTTTGTTTGTTATTTTGCTTTGTTGTTCTGTAGTTGGTTTGTTTGATACTCCCCGCCTAGAGGAGAGGGATTTGTTCGTGCTTGTGATAATGGTCTTTTTTTTTTTTTTTACGGCCATGTTTGGCCTGCAGGAGTACAACCAACCACACAGACTCAAGTACAGCTGAGAATTTCTCACTCAGCGCTGTAATTCTGGTATCGTGGCAATGGAAGCAGGCACTGTTATACAGCTGGTGATTTTGAAGGAAGGCCATGGAATGTACCCCACAAGAACCAGGACTGGGTGAGGAAGAGGGGAAGGGAGGGAGGAGTACGCCAGAGACTACAGAGACAACAGCTGCACAACATACCCCTGCCCCCTATTATGCTTGCTAATGTGCAGCCTTAAAGGAATAAGATGGAGAAATTGACAACAAGTGCAGAGTCTCTGTCAGAGCACAGGAATGCCTGCATCTTCGTTCTTGCCAAAACCAACTCAGATCTTGCAATTGAAGGTTTTGGATAGTCTTTGAGTCTGGATCAGGACCCTAACAATAAATAATAATGTGTTTACATGTAAACACTCACTGGGTTAAGACTGTGGTTGCTTGCGAAACAGTGTGCAACCCCAATATTGAGTTATTCACTTTTTCCTGCACCCTTTTTTTCTGCCAAAAGAATTTTACTGTCATTTATCGCCGTCTGTTTAAATCCACCCGAAAGCAAATCTGGGCATTGCAACATCAGTCATCATTAGATAGATTCAGTGTTTGCAGAGCATATCCTCAAATGCACCTCACCTTATTACAGCTGGCTTTAATAGCTGCTCTATAGACAAGTGCCTTCGTTATTTCTACCTGTCCTAAAAGACACGGTAAGGAGCTGGACCTTTGTTATGGGACCATCGGAGGAGCCGACAACTCTTATTCCAAAGCTCCTCTAGCACCTCTGATCATAGTACTCTTTAGTTTCAGCCTACCAGCCAAATCTGAAGAGAGAAAAAACAGAGTGCAAGGACGTCATGCTGTGGTCTGAGGACTCTACTCAGAAACAAAATCCCTGTTCGTAACGTACAAACTGTGACATTTTTAAAAGAATTCAGTGCAGATGTAGACAAACTCACTGACAGTGTCATACATTTATACACTTTCTGTGGTCTGTGGTTTTCATGGTCTGTCTTTACAAAATGATGTGTACAACCCTTTCTAGTAACAGCACAAAAAAAGAGAGGTCTAGGAGTATGTTTAGAAGGTGGTGAAACTAGTTAAACTGAAAAATGATGACTACCTAGAAAGGCATCAAATGTGTGGTTGGAATGCAGAATAAAAGATAAATGTGGTGTGTTCCGATTTGTCTGACACTGAACTGGCAGATGAGCTAAATACATTTTATCTAAGGTCTGATGCACAATGCACAAGATTTTAATCATGAACTGTCTGAGCCATGAGACAGAGTAGAGAGTAAGCTATAAGATATAGACTGGTGAGACACAATTTTTCAGTCTTATCATAAAGACAACAAGTCCTGGTCCTGGGGGTAAACTCCTGAAAAGCTGTCATAGCCAGCTGTCTTTTTTTCCCCCTTGGACGAGCATAAGGTACTTTGACTTTGGAAGACTCCCACTGTTTCACGTGATCAAAGTCATTAAATGATTATCACACTGTGGCATCTTACCTCCCTTGTAATAAAGACTATTAAATAACCAGTTGTAAATATTTAGCCATAACACAGGACAGACAGGACTCCCTCCAGTTTGCTTACCCTTGAAGCAAACACTGATTTGATTTATAAACAGGTCAAAACAAAGACTGATCTTTTAAAAGACGTTTAAGTCAGATGTTTTAATGTCAACAAGCCTCTCCTGGAAGTGTTCAATTCTTCTTTTTTATTGAGTCAATTTCAACATTTTTAATAATTTGTTTGTTTGGTGATCTCAGTCTGAAAAACAAAGCTTGCTGGGGAAAATTATGAATGTGTGCCGTAAAGTCATTGATGTAAATCTAAATGATCATTTTCACTTGAGTGTAATTTGCTTCTATCAAGATGGGGGGTTTTGCATGATTTGAGGTGACACAAACCAACACATTAGACTCTTTTATCATCAGAAATTAGCCTATTAAATAAAATGTGATTTGATATGTGAATAGCTGTGGATGTGACATGGTGCGCCCCATTTTCTGCTTCTTCTTAAACTCTTTCACTGCTTTCTCTGATAGTTTTTGTATGTGACAGCTGATGTACTTGTGTTTATTTGTGTACGTATTGTGTGAAATGTTGTATACTATTTGAATTTACAGTTTGTAAGCCAAATTGCCCCTTGGGGACATTAAAGGTTTACTCTACTCTACAACTATCAGCTAAGTCAAGCCTAGTCAGTATAGTATTCAATCGGAAATCTGATAAGGGCCGAGTATCTGGTGTTCTTGATGTGACTGTGAGAGCGTATGTGAATTTTAAATGTGTCAGAGTATATACCTCTGGGCACCGATACTTCACGCAAGTCAAACCTGTTCAGTCACCCTTATGCTCTTGAGGGACTTCCCTCTTTGTGGTTGTGTGTATACATGTGTGTGCCTGTTAGACAAAAATGAACCCACTATGTCTGTATTTGTAACTTACAAGTTAACGGAGAACCAAACTACCTTCTACTGTTACAATTAAATGCTTTTACTGTGACCATAACTGGCAATTTAAGGTGAAAGATGTCGCTTAGGGGTTTCTTTTGTGAAGAATGTCTCATCATTGGAACAAAATAACACATCTCCTCTTACATTAATGCCAGCGGCAGAGGATAGGCCTCCTGTCATGATCACCTAAACTATGTTTGATGAAACAGCCTTAAGCTATACGTTAATAGTAAATTACAATCCAGAAGGAGGACAAAGTACTACTTCCTTCCTCAAATTACCTCCCCACCTCTATGGTGTGACAGTTCCTCTCAATTCTCATTAGCTCGTGTTCTACTAGTAACCCAAACATGGCTAAACAGAGTATACTTGTAACACTTAACCAACACATTTAAGTCTCTTTGCTTTCATCCATGACAAAATTTGCATGCGGATGATGACAAAATGCAAAATCAGTGGATGAAATGTCTGCACAGTGAGGTTTATTTATTTCCATGCTCCTTATATGGACTAAATAAGGTTTAATTTCTGTCCAGTTTAATTAAAGCCTTTTTAATTAAGTGTAGTGCTTCTTTATCAGTGTACCTGATACCTATTACTAGAAGTTAGGTTAGCAGTGGGTCCCTGTGCGTGCCAAGCCTCCTGGTGTGTATAACAGACAGGCAGCTCTTAGGGGACTTCATTTACAGCATGGCTTCAAAAGCCAGAAAGCTGCCACTGCTGACAAAGCCCATTCTAATGCACAAGGGAGGGAATGGGACAGGAATAGTAACATGTAATAAAAATAGGCTCTACTTACGGAAGAAGTCTTTCTTTGCCAGGTTCTTTGCACACAGGACTGGAAGAGAAGACACACACACACACACACACACACACACAGACAGAGAGATGTTAACATCAGGTTGAAAAGTAGATGTGCACAAATTAGACCAAAAAATAAATGTATTTTTAATACGCCAAAGACTGTTTGTACAAAAATCTTGAATGTCACCAAATACGCACAGTCAGGTTTCAGTTAGTGTCATTCTGCCATTTGAGAAATCACACAGTACGTCACATTGACTTTTGAAAGAACAAGCAGCACCCTAGAGTATGTGATATTACATCTTCTTTTATTCTTTCTAAAACACATTTCAGCCTGTACTCATCAATATTTTATGCAGCTTATTAGTGCATCATTAGCCATCTGTCAGCTTATAAAGCTGCTTTCTTAAGTCTTCACATCCTCACATCTCTCGTCTTGCTAGTGATATTCAAAAATATGACTTAATATCAAATTACAGTTTAAACATTTTGATTGCATTAACTGTTTCTCTCTAATATTTTATTTATAACTCAAAGACTTCATTATTTATCAATTTCTGTCTCAACTTGCAAGGCTTGACAGTTTCCTTTGTTGGTTTGTCCGTCATCACTGTCCCGGCCAGTTTTTAGAGTTTCTCTTTATAAAATATTGAGTAGACAAGCACTTTTTCCTTTATGAAGCAAATCACTGGGTATTTCTTTCACACACACACACACAACATACAATGGCTTTCAACAGAGACAGAGAATGTAAGAAAGTAAGTATGTTTGGGTTTGTCTGCTGTTGTCTTTTTCATTTCCCCACCTAACTAGTCTCCCTCCTTGTGCGTTGGAGGGAATATGTGAACTGAAGCAGGCCAAGGCTTTGCTTGGAGCTGGCTAGACAATCCTGTGACAATTATAGAGCGAGACAAAGCATGGGCAGTTGCAGAGAAACCAAACATGACGAAGGTAATAAAAACAACAGTGATTCATTATCGGTACAGGTACAGGTGACCTTTTGCTTTTCCAGCCGAATTATGGCCTTAAGTCTCTGGCAAAAACACTAACTACCTCACTTAATCTTTAACAACAAGATTCATGTACAAGTTAAACAAAAGAAGTAGATCTTGTGGAGTGTCCAGGCAGCTTAATGAACTACAAAGGCCTATAACATCTGCCTCATAACAGGAGATGAAAGTACAAATCCCATCCTTTGCTGCTTGTCATCTTCTTTATCCTGCATTGTTTTCTGACATTTCCTCTCTGCCATTGTCTAATAAATTAGATGCAAAAATGCTCTGGTCTACCCAGCCTCAGATGAGATCTATTATTACTGAAAAGCAGACACATAAAGCTTCCCAAGGGAATGTTGTCCAACGTCTACACCATGTAAAGCCTGTGGTGGAAGTGCTATTGTGTGCTACTGTTGAGAATTTATTTACATATAAAGTAGTGTGGCTGCATACAACATTAATGACACTTATTCACTACCACACTCACAACAACAGCACTCAGCATCATTTTGGTCATTTTGAGAGTGCACCAGTGTTGCATTATGGTTTGTTTGGATGTAGCTGGACTTGCAAGTTTACGTCAGTTTGTAGTGAGTCATATGTGTTTAATTAGCACGCTTTAACGTATGAGAGTTTGACATCCTTATTCATTTATAAATCATGTCAATGACTAGTTATTGCATTTCAACTTTCTACCCTATAAAGACAATTTATCACAACACTTAAATTATTACTCCATCTTCCAACCACATTAAGACCCCTATGCCAAAACAGTGTTGTGCTGCAAACATGTACATGGATTACACAATAGATCATGTAAGAGTATCTGAACCTGCCACGAATGAGAAACGAGCACCACTTCCGAAAAAGATATGGACAGGTCTGGGAAACCAACCTAGCATTACACCCATTCAATGTGGAGACCTTGGTGGTGACCAAAATGACACAGTCAAGACAAATCAGACAGAATCACAAGATGGGAACAGACGATCTCAACACAAACCAAATTACACCGACTGGGCCGACAGGATGAACACTAACCATCAGCTTGTCAGGGGAAATTACACTGCCAAAGCCGACAGTATGGGCGCAGGCCAAATTGGAGGCAGACAGAAAAGCCTCCTGTGGGACAAAACGGACACCATGTTGTCGGCAGACAGGAGAAAAACAGGAGAAACAGAGGCCTGAAGTCTTGGCAGAACATTTGTGGACATTGAGTCCAACTCAGAAACAGAAATCAGCCACCAAAGTTTAAATGGGTCACCGTCTTAGGCTTTAACCCTTGCTTTGAACATATATCTATGAGTCTATTTTCTGCACATTTATTCCAGGGCATTTGCAGCAGTTTATTGCACTTTATTAGAACGACACAGATGCAAAACAGTGTCTACAGTGGCGGTTTGAATAGGCACCAGGGTGCCAGTGAAAGTGCAAGTCTGGGATAATATTTTAGTTATAAGTCAACCGTATGACCCCTTAATCACAGAGAACCAGGTGTTTCAGAAGGCACCAGCAACCAACAAGAAACACAAAATGCACAAGAGGTACACCACAGTGTATTATACAGTCTTCTGGACATAAAGTGCCATAAATAGATGGTTGGGACATAATGTGAAAGTTCATCTCTAATATAAACTATAATACGCAGAAGTTCCAGGCAAATTGGACAATGACAAACTACCCCTCAACCAGTGTGTCCGTATGACAATATTTGGTTGCATACCTTAATTTTATAGAGTCTGTGATTGGCTTCACAGTAAGCTGATATTATCATGGGCATAATACGCTCTACGCAAATGTTTGTTTTACTTAATTCGGTTGAACTGCTGAACAAATCAGAGATGTGAGCTATGATCAAGAGGTTTGGACCCCGGCTACTAAACATTTTAACAACATTCTGGTCAATTTAGCTAAAATGGCTATGTTGTTGCTAGTGTCAACTGATCTGCTGTGGGGGTGTTCAAGGCTGCTGAAGAGGCAAAACTGGTAAGTAACTACTAGGTTAAAGACTTGGCTCTGAGGTTACCAAACTATGCTAATGAAGATTAAGAGATTGACCTGAACTCTGCTCCAATGTCTCAGCCACAATTACCACAGAGAGAAAAGCCTCTCTCATTGTCATCAATAGCCTCTTACCAACCGTGCTGCCAGGCACAGCAGGCTGCCACTACTGATGATGATGATGAATAGGTTCAAAGGAGGGCTTAAAGACAATGAGAGGGGGCAAAGTTTTCAGAGATGAAACAACCAGTGAGGTTTTCACGACTTATAAAGTCACAAAAAAGTGTCACATAAAAAAGCCAGGCAGCAAGGTGCTGAGAGTACCAATGCAAAAGCAAGGCGCAAGGTAAAGCCATCTGGACATGTGTGTTAGTGTTGAGTGTTCCTAAGACAAGACATCTGCATTATAGATGGGCTCATTAACTTCTCATCCCTGAAATCTAGGAAAAGCCTCTTCGATAAAGGGCTCTTCAGCTTTGTGTCAGAAAGGTTCTCTCTTCAACCTTGAGCTATTTAGTAACACAGTTGCTATTAGTTAATTGAAAAAGCTCTATCAGAAATAAATTTAAAGCGACACTGTAAATTTTCTACCATAAAAATAAAATATTTTAATTTATTTTGATGTTACACTGACATGTAATCAGGTGAATGGCGCCTCCTGAAGTAGTAACGCTTTACAGCATTAAGTCACAAACTAGCTATTAACTTATTTTGGTGAAAACGGACCATATTTTATGGAGAAAATGTTTTCTGGTTTTGCCTCTGATGTCTTCTGGTGTTTCCTGATGTAAACTCTGTAAATAACCTGATGGACAGCAAAGTAACCTACTATGAACTATAAGCTATGAACTTACTATAATAAGTAATATTAGCTGGCTGCTATGTCTTGCGTCTTGTTGCAATTACTTGACGGTTGGCTGTTAGCAAAGTTGTCAACTTGCTAGTTTCTGATCTTAAGTAATGTAATCATAACAAATGCATGTGTACAACTGTCGGTATTTATAACATTGCACTCACTTACAAACTGGGAGAGCTAAATCGCAAAAAATGTTGCTTTAAAAAGAACATGAAGTTAAAACTACATCAGTACATCAATCATCATAGTCATAATTACCATGTAAAAACCTCATCAATTGGATGGTAAACACAGAGCAATACAGAATATAGCTATATCAAGAAAGCAAAGACGGCTGCATTATTGAAAAAACGAGGTGTGAGAAATGTTCGGCAAACCTGCTGTAGACAATACTACTCCCATAGATTTCATCATCATTAAACAGTTGTCCCACAAGGATTTCAATAAAACATAATCTTATATGGGTTTATGCAGACTCCACTCATTGATGCTAGGGACCTCAGTGGTAATCAAATCTCATCTCTGCGCCCTGTGGGGATCCAGCATTAGTTGAATAGCTGCCACGTGAGCAGGCAGGCCATGGTGAGCCCGGGCTGGCAGAGACTCATTCAGATCACAGAAAGCTAGGTCAACTAGGAATCAGTTGACTACCAGAAAGCCCCGGTGTTAAGTGCAAACCTTTACTTTAAGAGGAAAGACAATTAATGTGGCTGCAAACCAGTGTCATGATGACAACCATCCATTGATGTCACCATTATCTGATGACGAATATTCGATAAAGGATTTGCAATTGATACCCATTTGAAGGATATAATTCATCAGAACATCCTATCTTAGTCACATTAAGTGTGATTTAATCAAATAAGTCACAGTATTTGGTCTAACTGTACTTTTATTCATAGTTTATAACAGAGCATTTATCCAGGACAAAAAAAGAAATAAAATTCTATAAAGAGAAGAACATTTTTAAGAGCTCACATTAAATACTGCTGATGACCACCCAAAGTTACCTTCATCTTATATCAATCTGTGATAGTTAAAGGGCCAGAAAGAGGTCAACTCAGCTGCATTGTTTATTAAAAGGATTTAAAACAGCTGCTGTTTTGGGACCATTTGTAGGTCAATCACCCTATTACACTGTCTGAAACAAGCTATAACTCAAACTAACAGTCACACCAAACCAAGCCCATCTATCTAAGCAATTAACATACTAGGATAATGCTTTTACCACTGTCTGGTAGCTAAGGGAGGTGGAGACAGACAGTGGCCTGTTGCTGACCCAGACAACAAGTCCTTAGGTTTCAAAGGTCAACCATAGCTTTCCGTCCCGAGGGGAACTGGCAGTGTACAGTTTAAGACTAACTAACACCTTTATTGTGCTTGAAAGCATTTGAGGGGGTCAAAGAAACTATTTCTGATGTCTCAATACCTTTGAATATGTCCAACTACTACCAAGGCATAAAATCAGTGCAAAACGATGAGTAAGAGGCTATAAATGCCTCTGAAATAAATAACAGGTTAATATTTTTCATTAGTTTGATTCCCTAATGTGATGTAATAATGTACAATCATGTAGCATGAAAAGTCCTTGACAAGTCTTTGCAATGGGACTTATACGAAACATAAAACACAGCCTCACTAATGTTTACATAAACCACTGCACAAAGATGTATGATAATAATATTGGGTATTACCAAAACCTGTTCCCTTAGTATTCATTACAAAACATGCACAATGTGCCTCAGACCACAAAGAGAGGCAGTTAAAGAGGCGGGAGCTTTGTGTCCTCTCCATCTGTCTGAATACAAAAGGTCAGGCTGAAGGTTGGCTTTAGTTCTGGTCAAAAGGTGAAAGGTCGTAAACAGACAGGGGCAGGGCTGGTGTCGGGGGATTCCCACTTGTTTTCTCAAGGGAGACTCCAATTCACCATTTGCAATGGCTGCCTAACGCCTTGCTGTGTTCATTGAGAAAGGGGGGAAGAGGCGGGATGAGTCAGATGTTCAAATCCTTTAAACCGAAACAGGGTGCACTCTTTGGAAACTGCATCACAGTTTGATGAATCAGGTAATTTGGATTTTTAAATCAAGAACAAACGATGCAGTAAATACTGTCCCAACCCACATTTATGAGGACATTTAATTCTGAGTGATAAGAGCCAGAAAAATATGGACCGAAGGACATAACATTGCACTATGATCTTGTTTTACAGAGGGTTGTCATGGTGGCATTATTCACACTGTATAAGAGATGAGAGTTGTAGGAGTTTTGTGAAAATCTGCAGCAAAACTGTCATAAAAAAATTTAAATCATAAGATCTATGACTTCTTTCAACTAAAAAGGACAAAGTATATGCGTAAAGGGTCTGAGTGAGGAAAAGCTCAACTCAAGTTCTTGGCTGTGGGAAATCACTGTGGGAAAATAATATTTTGAGAAAGGGGATAAGACAAAAGGAAATGAGGTGTAATCAACAGTGTGTGATTTATTCTGTTCGCTGAACTACCAGCATGCCTCGAGCCTCTGTCAACATTATCAAACCAAAGATCTGGGCTGTTCTGCCTTAGACCAAAGGTTCATGATCAGGAACTCAAATAGACGATTGCGTGACTGCACACTGCCAGCTCCATGGTCAAGTACAGCCATTTTGTGGTCCATTTGTTCAATTAATTCTCCAGCAGCACTACAAGGACAGGACAAGGCAGGACAGGACAGGACAGGACAGGACAGTCAAGCGGTGCTGCATCAGCATCCAGTTGCTGAGCTTGGAGGCTGTTATGAAACAGTGTTTTGCAGCAGCAGTGATCCTAGGATCTTTTTATTTCATATTAGGTTTAGTGCACATTTGGTTCAGCTTGTATATAAGGACAGGTTATAACAGAAGATTACAGAGCAGACTGCAGCCAGCAAGGTTAAAAACAATATTCATATTTGCATTTATCATGATTTAAACTCTGTGCCATTATGTTACTTGAAGCTCACACTGCTTCTACAAGGAACTATCATCTAAACCTAGCAATAGCTTCCTTTACCTTTTTGGCAATGAGCCCAATAATGATGCGATATTCAGTCTTACATGGGTAATAAACCTGTCAGTGAGGCTCACAGCCAAACCATTAGTCAAACTCAAGATTTTGTAATAAGCTAATGTGTTTGTTTAATCCTCTGCTGGTATTTAATCAACACAACATCATGCTCATAAATTTGAAGCGTTACCAAATATTAGCATGGTCAACAGTGCGGCTGAGGGCTATGTTGAAGCAAAAGTTCAACACACTCAAGTGTGACTTTGGCTGTCTAGGAAGCCTTGAAAAAGCTACAGCCCCCTCAGGGCAACATCTTTCAAGGTGGGAAAAAAGCCTGTATTCTTTTTACACTTAAAGTATTGTTTAGCAGAATATCAGTTACATTTCAGGAAGCCTTTCTAAAAAGGTTTAACCCATTTGCAACAAAACACAAGTCAATAACGAACAGAAAGGTTCAATGACCTGACAGTCACTACTTCAGTACAGGAACTGGAGGCCGGTGAGCTCAATTTAATGCAATCTAAGCAGAGTAGGGAAGATGTCAAATGTAAGTTATGAGTTTTAGGGAAATCTTTAACAGTTCATGGCGTGGTGTCAAGTTTGATCATTAACTTTATCGTTTTGAACTCTCCTGTAGTAGAGTGCATAAAGCCAATACAACCCCACCCTGTCAAAAGGATGACCATGAAATATGTGGCTGTCTACCAACAAGTTGATCGTGAACATGAATCTCTCCTTGTGGCCAGCTGTTTCCTTGAGGCATGTGATGACCTAAAAACTACATGCATATCCACAAGTACACAGTTATGATAATGTTTTGGCTAGCTTCACTGACAGAAAAATGTACCAAGACACCATCAGAGTGGAAAGATTAATAATACAAGGAAGGAGCACCGCTACTTCTGTAAAATCTGGGTTACCAAGTAATGAAATGTGCATGTGGCCCGAAGCCAGAATTTGAATCCTCTTACCTTTGCACAAACGTTACCTCATGAAAGTCAATGTGGGCTCTTACATTTCTTCAATATGTCTCTCTATATATATTTTAAACAAGACAGGGGTAAAAAGAAAGACAACGTAAAAGTATCTGATTTTGAAATAAGCCATATTGCAAAAAAACATTTTAACACACCCGCTTACATCCCCCGGGTAATTAGTGACAGTCATTCAGATTTAAAAAGGGAAGGCCCACATCCTTCGCCTTTACCTCTGTTATGACTCTTGCTACAGCCCCATGCTGTCTCATTCACAGCATTGTTTAACAGCTAAACAAAACACTTCCTCTTCCTGTCCTCACGCCTCCCTGGCGGGCTCCCTCACTAGAACATGCAGAATACACGCTGGCAAAATGTCAAGCACAAGTACACTGTATGTATGTATGTATGTATGTATGTATGTATGTATGTATGTATGTATGTATGTATGTATGTATGTATGTATGTATGTGTGTGTGTGTGTGTGTGTGTGTGTGTGTGTGTGTACGTGACTAACTTTATGTTACAACAGCAAGTACACACTGCAAAAAAATAATGATGGTGTGGTATGAATTAGCATTCATGGGTGTCTAAAATTGGGCAATGTTGCCAAACTAATCTACATTGCACTTCCTCTGGAAAGCCATTACTCCATTTCCCAACCTCCCACCCTTTCTTCAGCCCAGTGAAATGCTCGGGATGCCAATTATGTCATTCATTTGAGAGGCCAGCAGTCTACAGCTGACACTCCCCCTCCTCCCCCTTCTCCTCTCTGCTCCCCGAGGAGACGCCAACAATCTGGAGTCAGGAATCTGGAGTGGAACGTAGTCACTACACGGAGGAGGAGGGTTGGGTTGGAGAGGGGTGAGAAGGTAAAGACAAAATGCTCATCTGGAGGCAGGAATCTACGGTGGAATGGAGAAGGAGAGGAGGAATGTAAAGAGAGGTGGAGAGGGGGCTATCTAGAGTCACAAATCTGAGGAATGCAGACAGAAGAGGGGGAGAAAGGGAGAGAAATATGGGACAGCAGAGGGAGGGAAAGAAAGGGGAGACGTTAATTTGGACGAGGGAATTCTGACAGTGATGACATTCTGGCAACGGTGGAAACGATGAGGGAGGAGTAGCGGGGATGGCGGAAAGAGATAAGAGGAGATGACAGAGGAGAGAAGAGGGATACAAGAATGAGTAAAGTAGGCCAGAATACAATTTGGAAATTTATGGTGTGCAAAGAGGATATTTAGCATTTGTCAAATTTAATTACAAGTTTGTGCTGAAATCACTATCATTAGGAGGATGTCTGAAAACCTTTTGAAGTGGTTTGTACAAATCTTGCTGGCTGACATTTGCCATCCAACTAAGACAACCTTTTCAACTTTTATGAGCTGTGTTGTCTTAATTTCATGCTCTAATGTCTAAAGTCATCACATCTATCAACATGCCTCTCTAATATGCAAAGGGCAATTATTTCTCCATTCTCCTCTAAAAACGAGGCCTGGGATCACACTACTATATTAAAACTGAAGCAACAATGACACCATCAAATCAAATGCAGGTATAACGCAAAGCTTAAAAACATCAGATGTAAAAACAGGACTACCAATTTTCAACTACTTTATTTATAGCTGCATCTTAAGTCAACTGAAGAAGACCTAGTAGCAAACAAATATATTAACTGTTGCACAGCACAATCTATGGACCTAAAGGCAAATGCACAGGTGGAGGCAATCTGTCCGCATAATGAAGGTTTAGAGAGCCTTGATGGTAGGAAACCAAGGAGGAAAGGTGATATGAAGCAGAGAGAAAAGGATGGAGGTAGGAAGGATACAGAAATAAAAGAATTAAGGGGGAGGAAACAAGCCAAAGGGACTCGGGATCTAAAGACTGAGTCACAAAGTAGGCTAAATGAGATACGCATACAGGAAGCATTCAGACTGAAGTTTGATACAGATACAGTCGGGTGTAATATCAAACCACAGGAAAGTCATTCCCTTATGACTCATTAGGTATACTAATGGTATGTCTACACGGGAGGTGTTTCAGCTGCCTTTTTCAGTCATCCGTCTCATGCACATCTGATGAAACAGATTTTTGTTGTAAATTCAAAGATTCAGTCAAAGAAGGAAAAAAAAAAAAGTAAGATGGATTAATATTTTCACTCATGATATACACATGATAGATGAACGTAAGCCAAAGCATAATTTTACACTTAAAGTCCATTTTATGTCACTGCACAGGCTGTGCCCAAAGGTGGGTGACCTACACTCAACACAGTGCCTGAATATATCATGTGTAGACCCACGCCGATCACTTTAGCTGCTGGTGCTCTGCTTACGTGGTGCTTGTGCTATGCTCTATAGACTGTTTAACCATACTGTATATGATTCATGCAACAACTGTCTCAGGAATGTAGTTAATGCGACTCTAGTCAGTATTTAAGAGCAAGAGACCACTGTGCATGATTCACACAAATGGAGTAAAACTGGACTGGAAGAGAGTATTCAGTGTGTTGATATGAGGCTATCTCAGGGACAAAAATAACATAGAAGTACAAAAAAAAATGTAAGTTAAGACAATCTTGGTTAAAACTTAACTATGACTTTAGTTTTAACAACTTTTAGATGCTGATTTCTGGTCAAAACTGCTAAAAATGCTACAAGTATGAATGTATTTGCATAGCTGTTAATGCAAATGCTAAAATGTGGAAATAAAATGTTTTTGTCTCCTGCTAGTTAGTGAGGAAGTACCATTGGTGGACATTACACTGACCCTTATTCACATCATTTTCTTAAGAGGCTTTAAACCACAACTGATATATTAGTGAGCCAGAAGTAAGTGTGTGTGTGTGCATGAAAATAACAGGCTGTGTATATCTGTGTTTATCTGCATATGAATGCAAGAGTTTATTTACTGTCTTTCTATGTATGGACTACTGTCCCTTGGAAACAGAGTAGACAGGGGCAGAGGACGATGACGACCATGATTGTGAAGTGGAAAAGAGTATTCAGAGATTGGGGTGGGGAGATGGTGATCTAGAGAGCACCAAGAGGAGAAGAAGAGAGCAATAAAAGACAAGAATTGCAGTGATGGAAGAGAGGACGGGGAGAAATAAAACTGCGGAAGAAGGCCGAGATATGACAGGGAAAATTAAAGAGCAAAAAATGACAGAAAGGGTGATAAAGACGAGATGGGCTGATGGAGGGAGAGAGGCAGAGACGTAGCCTTGGAAAGTACAACATGGCAGTCCCACATCCATTTTGCAAACCTTAAAGAAAACTAGGGAAAGGTTACGTACTGAAAAAAATGGTTGTTGCATCTGTTGTGGAAGCACATGGGCATATGACAGCACATATGGCACCATCAGGCCCACCACCCACTGATAATATGACACAGTCACTGGTGAAGTAATTAGATTAGAAATAAAAAATATGCCTGGGACACAGCAAATGCCAGTTGTACCTAGTGTCTCTCTGCTGTTATTCTATTCACTATCCTGTTGACAGAAAAACAGGTCCCAAAGTGCAACCTCAGAGGAAAGTGGTTAAACGTGTGAGACAGAATGGTGAGAGACAAGCAGCTACTGTGACGATGGAGGTAAAAGAGGAAGACAGCACAGCAAGAAAGGGCAACACAGTACTTGCCATGTTTCCTGTCACTCTGAGTATGAATGACATGGAGAGAGGTTACTTTAGGTTGCAGTAGTTTTCCCTCACCTCTCTGCACACATAAATATTCAGCTGAGCCTGGCAGGGTTTGATGGATGAGTCCCGGGCTTTTTGTTGTCTGTGAGTGGAGAGTGGTGATGTGCAGCTCAACTAGACAGCAATAACCCCGTAAAGCTACGACTACCAAACAAAATTGATTAATCTGCAGATTTTCCAGATTTATTAATGTTCATCCCAGTTTCTCAAAGTCAGTGTTGTTAAATGTCTTTGTTTTTTCAGCTCCAAAAAAATCCAAAGATATTAAACGTGATATAAAAAAGCTGCAAATCTCAATATTTGAGAGACTGAAAACAACATTTTCTGCGATTTTTGCATGAAAAAATGAATTAATCATTTATCAAAATAGTCAGCAATTATTTTTCTGTTGACTGACGCTCTAATAACCTGTCACCGTCCATACTTAACTTACTGCAACAATCTAGCAACTGACAGGATTTTAACTATACTTTATCTCTAACCATTTATTTTTATTCCCATCTTCATGCAACAGATCAGGACCTAATTTCTGACCTCCACATTATTTCAAAACAGCCAGGTTTCTTTCCAATATCCAACTCTGTCTAAGTAACTCTGTTCCCCTGTGCTGCAGAGCTCTACCCTTGTGTATACCCCTGTTAAGCCTTCAATAAAACACTTTGGGTTGTTGTTTTTTTATAGCTCTACTGAGAAAAGATTCAAACAATAAAGGTTTCATCGAACAGTTCTGGCCACGTATGCTGCAACATGTTGTGAAATCTCTGACAATCACTAATGTGAAAAATAGCCTTTAAGAATGCAACAAAGCACAACAAAGTGCAGCTTCTCAGAGTCTATTTATAATAAGCATGTAAGCTCAGTAATTCCTCTTATTCCAGTCGTAGTATCGAAACATGCCTGTTGTTGGTGGATGAGGGGTCAAATCCCTTATTGTTAACACATTATCGTGGGAATTGACTTTACTTCTGGATCTGCATAAATAGGTGGGAAATCCTGCTGTTATTGTGATTATGTTAAGGGATGAGTGGGATGGTGTGGCACACCGGCGCCGTTCAAGCCACTTGATCCTCATCTCTACAATAAAAACCACTGCATCGCTCACGTCCTCCAACTGTTTCTCTCCCACACTGAAACTGAAAACACAGACTCAGAGCGGGGGGATGCAATTTGAGTGGCAGTGTATGTGTTTGCGTGTTCGCACAGTAGACATGCTGAGTGGTCTACCAGACACACACACACACATACACACACACACACACACACACACACACACACACACACACACACACACACACACACACACACACACACACACACACACACACACACGGTCAGACTGGTGGGCAGTCTTACCGCAGAAACAGTAGCAGGAGAACAGTGAGGGGGAGGAAAGTGTGATCCTCAGCTAACCTGCCTTTCTGCTTCAATTGGGTTTAAAAAAAAATCTGATGTCTGAAAAAAAAAAAAAAAAAAAAGACCTTTACTCACAGGCAAAAATTGTTAATATTTACGACTCTAGCCTGGCAACAGTGATAGATCTGTGGATGTTGTTTGACGTTGCACACAGATATTTTTCATTTTCTGGGAAGAAAAATATTTAGGCACTATAGCATTCAAATTGTTTCTAGTTAACAGAGCTTTTATAATTTCTTCTAGTTTCTTCATCGCCTCTAACATGCTTGCATTAACGTTGCTCTGCTGAAGTTAAAGGCAACACAGTCTCTAACGGAGACTGAGGCCAAGTATGAGGCTGCAAACAAGTAATAGCATTAGTCCTACTTGCAGTCTTGGCCACATCAATGTCTGATACAGGTTTGTTGATTTGGTATTATATTACATAACTATCAACACTGTATGGGTAAATGACAGACATATTTTATGCATTCTTGTTTTCTAGTGAATAATGAGAATGGCTTTATGACTTTTGCTCGGCGTCCCTGAAATGAGCTCAAAGACTCCTTAGGGTCCCCAAACAAACACTAAGTACTGTACTGGGTTGAGGGGACCAGTACAGGAAGTGTGTCAGTGTGTACATATGTACGTGTGTGTATGTGTGTGTGCACATTACAAGTTGAGAACAGATGAAGGAAAAAAAAAAAAAAAAAACTGGAGCCACACCGGCAGAGTCGTCTGTCAGCTGTCTGGACGAGATCCGGGGGTGAGTGAGGGAGAGGAAGGAAGAGAGAGAAATGAGAGAGAGATGAGGGACATCCTGTTCAGGAAAGAAAAGAGAGAGTAAAAGACTGAAGAGAAAAAAATGCAGGATGCAGAGACACATGATGAGAGGCTGCAGCAGGGAGACAAGAGTTTAGGCAGTGAAAGGAACGTGGATAGTCAGGTAGTCAGTAAAGAGCGAGAGCAACACCACTGAAAAATCCCATTTGTAGACCAATCACCTGCCTTTTCACATGTTCCAAATTAAAGTTTTAAGACTCAAGTTTTTAACTCCCCTCATAATTCTCAGAGGCTGTCAGAAATATATTACGCTCAAGGCATATGAAAAGAAAAGGTGATATTCTCTCCTCCGTATTCTGCAGGAAAATCCTCCCGAAGCGCTTGGAAAGTTTAATGTATTCTGCATATTGAAGACCACCTCCTCTCCAGTCAGAGGCTGTTATGCAATAGTGAGGTGTTCAGTCTTTCCATTTTCCTGCTCAGAAGTACGCTGATGCCACCAAGTTCAAAAGTAATTTGAAAAGCAGATAAAATGAAGGATTGACTGAAACAACCACAGTCTAAGAACAAAGTTGTACATCTGGAGACAAAGCATATTTATAGTTTGTTTTATGAAGTTGTGCCATAAAAGCTATAAAGATGCATCTAAATGCATGGTATATACAATATGTTGTGTAATTTTTATAAAAAATGGACCCATTTCTTGAAGTAATTCAGCCTTTCAGCCAAATATCCTATGCACATGAGGTTTTGGTCCAGAAGAAAGCATGTAAGCTCCCTGTGTGTTACGTGGTAAAACGCAGGTCATGAGTGGAGGACAGTAAAGCTGAGTTATGAGACTGGCAGCGCCCTGTGAGATTTCATTACTGAGTCACAGTCTCCTCTTATGCCAAATTCTTCCTAAAACACAGTGCTATGGTGAGATACAAAGACAGTGCCTGAAATGCTAAGCCAGCTTGAATTTGTCATTTTTAACAGTAATGTTTCAAAACAAATCATTATGGCCCGATCAGATATCAAGTAGCATCAATCTTGAGTTAATAGAGGGTTGACCAGCTGCACACAGCCGACATCTCTCCAGAGTAATGCTCCTTTATGTCCGTTTTGCTGTGGCTGTGTTTAAATGCGCTAAACCTAATAGGAAAATCCACAAGTCAACTGAAAACAAATGTATCAATGGAATGAAAGGGTATGATTCATCAAACCAGGGTCCCCACAGCAAGAAATATGAGCAGAGAGGAGAAACTGAGGTGACCACAAACAGTGTGGAGCTCTATGTTCCCTTTTCACCCACATTATGAAATTACATCCCCATAAATCAGCATCAGAGATGCCAAAATACAAAACAAAAACACATACCAAGAGCTTCATTTCACAGGGCGATTAGAAGATGATTAAGAAAGGGGGGGGAATTGGGGACTCTTAATAAATCCTTGGGCTGCAATAATAAAATATTTGTGGATTTAGCTAACATTTCAACGTGTAGCCGACTGACACTCTGGTGTGAACTCTACTTTTTGTCACTCAAAGTTAAAAAGCAAAGACAGCCTTTTGTGTGCTATCGTCACAGTGATCAGAAGCTGTACCTGAGCTACAGGTTAGACAAACACTGTCTTAATGTCTGCAGATTAACAGGTCATCTCGCAACAGTACTGCTGATCGATCAGGTGATCTTTTAATTGTTTAAAGTGTCATACAGTCTAAGTCAGAGGCTGGCTTAAAGAGCGCCATAAACTATAAAGACACACGTATTTACTCATTGATTATTCACCCTTCTTGAAGAAAAAGGTGCTAGACTTAGCAATCCAGAAAATCTTATCACACAGCAGGAAAATCAGAGTGCACATCTAAGTCATGTTTCTACAGAAACTCTTTGTGCTCACACACGAAGAAGATAAATAATTTTGTTGTTTGGGATTTTCACGTGTACGTGGAGAATTATGTGTGTTTTGACTATACAGTAAGCAAAAAGCACAACATAATTTTGCCACCAATGTTTTCTGCTGCATCTGAAAACTATTGTTCCCCGTATGTTACTTTAAGATATACTTATAACATAAAAAGGAACAGTTGCATCACAAAGTGAATATAAACGTTTCCATATGATGACGACGGCCATATTAGCACTGAATGGGTGTATAGACCCTGTGTAGAGTGTGTGTGTGTGTGGTAAATTGAAGATATGCTGGTGATGCAGACTAAACAGAGCTGGAGGAAGTCTGGGTATAGAGCTGCACTACAAAACCTAACCACAACACAGTGACCCCAAATGCTAGGGGCAAGATGAAGCAGACATTCAGATACACGCACACAAAGATAGAAGCATCATCTCTTTCCTGACAAGGATTGTGCACGCAGACTAACATATAGTACCGACTATATACGCAAGAGGATGATTTAGTACAGCCGGATGACTCAACTGAGTCATTCACTGCAAATGAAAAAAAAGGTCATTAACAAGACCAATCAGTCTTACTGCAGACTACGCATTTCACACAGAAGCTCCAGTGCATTCCTCAAACTAAGACTAGTTTACACTTTGTCTGGCATGGACTTCTGCCTCAGATGCCCAAAAGCAACAGATTCAGGCATAGTCTGACTGGTTTCAGTCAGTACGTTTACATGCAGCAAAAAAGTCAAATTTCTGATCGTATTAGACATAGTTTGGACTTTTAAAATGCTTGTAAACACCTTAGTCTGACCTACTTCGGACCATAACGGACATCTCAAAATCGGATAAGAACACCTAGATAATTTATTCATAGTCGGCATTTTAACGCCATGTATACTCAGCAACCGGATCTAAATCGGATTTTGCATTCTGCGCATGCTCGAGAATTTCCACTGGGGCTTTCACCCGGAAGTGAAAAGAGACGTCGTATTAAATAGTGGTGTTGTTGCCGGAAAAGGTCAATCGACAGGAGGAAAATAATGCACGAAATGTACGCTACTGTAGCATCGTCCATCTCCTTGTACGCCATCTTTGTTTGAATGCCGTCAGATAGTTTGTTGTTGCTGATAAGGAGAGGTCAACCGGAAGTGGCTCTTTGTTGAGAGGGCTACAGCGCCACATAGCGTAATGGAGTCAACCATGCTCCGGCTGTTTATCCGATTCTCTGAACGGCATGTATACTCAGACAAGTGATCCGGTCTTATGCATGTCATTATCTGATACGATCAGAAATTCTAATTTTTGCTGAATGTAAACGTACTGAATGCTTTGCCATTTAAATGCAGCCCATTAAAATTAGGAGCATTACATATTATCAGTGCAAAGGAGTTTTTGTTGTTAACTGGTGCAAGACAGTCCTGTATCTTGTCCCTTAAGTCAAGATCACATTTATTTTGTAATTAGACTGCAACATATTTTAATTTTAGAGAATATTTCCATTCTTCTCAGAATTGCCTTTACACAGACTTTGTATCAGTCGAGCTCTACTTTTAAACAATAGTTTCTATCTTCTCAGCAGGTGTTAACCACCTCTGCTAACATTTCAGGTGTATGGCAGTCATTCGAGACCTTCTTGCAAAACAAAAAAAAGGAGTTTTTCTAACTGACAACTCTTCAGATCTTTAAGTAGTCCAAAAATCAGCGCATTTAAGAAGTTCAATGTTCCACAGAGGAAAATGGCAGCACCAACAAAAGGGCAGTAGTGGGTGAGAGAAAATATGTTACCATAGGAGAGATAATAAGAGATATAAGAAAGGCAACAGATGAGCTGATGGAAGCAGAGATGACAACAGCAGCAGCGGGGGGACTGTCCCATACATGTAAAATGTTTGAGTTGAAAAGCATAAACAACACACACAGGTCACCAAGCAAAAATGTACAGTACACACACACACACACACACACACACACACACACACACACACACACACACACACAGACACAGACACACACACAGACACACACACAGACACACACACACACACACACACACACACACACACCTATTCTTCTCTTACACTCAGACACTCTTCCTTCAAATGTTGCTACAAAGCTTATTCAGAAATCACACTGACGGACAGGCTCGGAAAAAAAAAACAAGGAGCCAAGTCAAAGAGGAAGTATCTGATTCCAGACAGAGGAAAGGCAGAGGTAAGCAGTATGGAAATGGGCACATAGGCTTGATCACATCATACTTTTTGTGCACGCTGGCTTAAACAGCACAAGCACCGAGCCCCAGACTTCAAAAAAAAGGCAGTGGACTGCAAAGATGAATCGCCCAC
Organism: Miichthys miiuy; assembly: GCA_036365135.1. NCBI lineage: Eukaryota > Metazoa > Chordata > Actinopteri > Sciaenidae > Miichthys > Miichthys miiuy. Next base: position 21,073,834 of record CM071602.1, read on the forward strand.
TGACCTCCACAAACAGCACACTGCTTTTAAAAGATATGAGGTGCATACTGAACAGCTACGGCTTACTTATCTGAGTGTCCGGGTAGCTCGGGAATATGAGCAACCTTCTATATGAGTCGAGTTTGAATCTGCAACATATGTAGATTACCTTCACTCATCCTCCTTCAGGTCAGATCAATTCTGGTGTTGTTGGTGCAGGCGAACATTTTCAGCATGTATTTCTCAGTGTGTGCGTGTGTGTGTGTGTGAGGTGGTACAAGAGCAGATAGATTTGGTGAAATTCTTAAGAACAGCCCAGTATTTAGAGGCGATTTCTGCAGGAATCAGGAATTATAGGCAGTGCCTATTAATTGCCTCATAACTGGGTCAAGCTGCACTTTATGGCGGAGCATTGCTTGTTCCTAAATTAAGCTGGTGCCAAGGATACATAAAACAGAGAGGAACACCGCAAACACGTCACTGTATGACTCACATCCATTGTGTGCTGATGAATCATAATCACTAACTCTGGTCCGCATTTCAACTGTCAAAACTGTACTGTTTAAAAAGGGAAAAAGCCACTTGGAAATCAAACAGCTTAGACGTAACAAAATAAATTACACCGCAGAACATGCAGAGTCCAAGTCCACACACTACCAGCAGCTCATAATGTGTTGATTAAATGTGACTATTGTTATTGTAATCAGCTTTCATTCAAGTCATACTGGGGGGCCAACAAGACCGGCAAGCAGAAATAATGCTACCAACTTAATTCATTCAAGGTGAGGATAAAGAAATGAGTCAGAGATGGTCATGAGACTGATTTTAAGATACAAATTATGGGCAAAATACAAAGGCATGTGTAAAACACAGATTCGGGAGAACCAACAGAGAAAACTATTTCCAAATAACTGTGTTTAATTCCTCTTATTTTAGGGTAATTTTGGGTCACTCAATAAAGCAAATAATCCAAAAAGGCGATAAATATTTATCTCTCATCATACATTCTAACACTCTTATGTGAGCAAAGCTCATCCATAATGCATAATCATCTTGCAACCAAGAAACCTGACATCTCCTGTTGGTTTCGTACCATCACAGTGCACTCTCTTTGCAACATTCCTTATATTTTAGGAAGCCAACAGCCCTAATTTAGCTCAGCATTGCGTGCTGACAGTACATCCTGTGGAAGCTCCACTGTGTATATGAGTTTGTCTCAGTGCGCGTGCGCGTGAAAGTGTGCGCTTGTCTTCTCTCTTGAGAATACAAACACTGCTCATGCACATACAAACAAGCTGACACACAGCTGGACTTTCTGAGAGCTGACAGTGAATGCTGAGACAGTGGTCACTGTTAACTTCCTCTAAAAAGCACTCTGCCTCGATGCTAACGCTGGACCAGGGACAGAGGCTGGATCTTTATCTTAATCACCAGCTTCCTGACTTTAACCCCCTTCAACACACACACACACACACACACACAGAAATAAGCTCCAGCACCAGCTTCCCAAAATGTTAGAATGAGGGACACACACACAGCATGACAGTAGATGAAAAATGTACATGTGGGTTTCCTTGCTTGCCTGAGTATCGCGCACACACAGAGAACAGGAAGAATCCTGAGATGATTCTTCCAGTCGTTCCCTGCTTGCTGCATTGCCAGCTAAAGGATAATGGAGGAAATGGATCGCATAGACAGGCTCCCTTCCTCGCAGCAGAGGCAGCAACAGCACAGTGCAGCCAAGAGGCCATATTTTTTTAAGAATATAAAAAAAAAAAGGGGGTTCATCCTCATACATCTCATGTCATTCACCTTTGAGAAACTCCAGATTCCATCTAGTGAAGGAAAGTGAGGGAAAACACCCTGTTCTTGTTCAATTTCACTAAATCACACACCAACTCTCTCTGCACAGGAGACAGAAGAGGAACTACACCAACCGTCTGCTCACTAGTGGTAGGAATAACAGATGATCAGCTCGAGAAAGCCCAACACCAAGATTTCTCTCTTTTACATGTTGAAAAGCTTGGCCGTAGGCTCTACAGGGACATAAGGACACACTGCCTACAAGCAAACTCAAACTATTATTTATTTATTTTATTAAATTTAAGCTTCAAAGAACAGCTGTCCCAGATAAATGTTCTAGACTTAAGGAAGGGCTCCAAAAGTGTCTTTGTGAGAAACTAAAAAAGGTATTTGAATGCAGTGTGGAATAACTAAACTGGAGATGACTCTGGTCCAAATCCTGCAGCAAGCCCACCCTACGCAATTTCTAATCCACTAAACGCTGGAGCCAAGTTTGCATCAGCAGCACCAGTACTGCAGTTTGTTTTGTTTCTTTTAATAAATCTTATATCTGAAAAGAATTGCTTATAAAGTGCAGACTTGTGGCTTAAATATAAAAATGTAAAGAAACAAAGCAAGAGGCTCTGCAGAGGTAAATTACCCCTGTTGGAAACAGATGTAAGTGTTATTGGTGACAATAAAGTGATTAGCCTTGGCAGTGTTTGAATTTGAAAACGCTGGGGGCTTGATGGCTCTGTGAACTCTTGCCAATAATTCTTCATACAGAAATTGAAAATGGAGCTCAATAAGAGTGTCTGGGTTAATGGGTCATAACCCTATTCATGTTGCATATCAACTCTGTTGAACATAAAACATAAACCTTGAGAAAAAAACAATCATGAAGCACAACAATAGTTCCAAATCCATTAACTTCCTTAGATCCAAGCTTTTGGCTCAGCCACTTATAATTCTCTTTGAGACAAAACACAAGCAAACTATGAAAGAGACCACAGAGCAGACAGAGTAAAACTGGACTTTGGCTGATATGCAATGTTTGGTCTAAATGCACACGGTCTCAGACACATAAATCTGGTGCGGCCACAACTAAACACACACGTAAAGCTTAAATGAATGCACAAGTCTAAAAGTAGACTTAGCATCACCGATCATCACTGAACAGCAATGCTGGACACTCTCTGCAGTATGTACCCCAATTTCTCTTTAAACCCCCCTCTCACACGCTCACAGTTTTCCTTATCCTTTCTCTCTAGTGAAGGACAGACAGAGGATGTGTCTATGACTGGGAAAGACTCACATTTCCTCTCTGAGGTTTCACATTCCTGGGATTCCGTCTGAAGACCACTGCAGCCCATTTAAAACCATTCCCCATATGGAGGGAGGAAAAAAAGAGAGAGACCCAGGGCAGCCCAGAAGTGAGGGAGTCTGGGTAGGTTTTGAGCTTTGGGAGTTTGTTTCTCTTAAGCATATCACTCTACCTGTCTCGGTAAATGAACCTGTTGTTCACTGCGTCGATGAATGAGAAGTCACTTCATTCAGATGATGTAGTTTACCCTGCCAAAAATCATACCAGGATTGAACGCCTGTCATTACGTTACGGTGTGGGAATTCAAAGTCATAATGCAACATTGTGAGTCTTAAAACAGGAATAATAGACCTCTATCGTCACCATGTTCTCCCCTTGAATTCAGAAGTCATTTCTGAACAACGTCAGATTTATCTTTTTGATGCCACCAAAAATAAAATGATTGCATGATCTGCAGGTTGAACATAAAATGCTACCAGTAAGACCACAGCTCTACAAGACAAACCAGAAAACATTTGCCTTACTGCAAAATGCATGTACTGCAGATAAATGTGTGTAAAGGTTCTCTGTTGCTCCACTATTCTTATTTATTGAAAGTCATTATCTAAATATATGAAAGCCATTGGGACTGGCACCACAGTGTGAGATAAGATGTCGGCTTTTTATTATTATTACGCAACTGTAATTTGTGTTTCCACAGCAATTAAAACACAAGTATGAAGCCACACACACACAAACACACACACACACACACACAGTGTCCTCCTGAAATGTACTGGAACATGACTACACAGAAGAGAACAGGTCCTAATGATTGATGATTAGATAAAGTTCTGTTTTAATACAATAAAATACATTACGCTGGGGAAATATGAACATTGGCACAGACATTATCACCTTTGGAGGAAACCCATCAGTAACAATGCCGAAGCAGCTAGGTTAATGCAACATAAACAGCGTTGTTGTCGCAGCTAATGTTTGCTAACGAGAAAGGCTCATTGACTACCATTCACTGCTTCTTAGCGCGTTAATGTGAGTTTAATTCAGTGAGAATTAATAAATCACTCGCAACCCTAAATAAACATAATATAAAATACGAGCTGAACATCTTAATATCACACAGGACACACGCGCCAGTGTCTGGCGGTACCATCAGCAGATATTAGTTAGCCTGGCTGGCTAGCAGGCTGCTAACGTGCTAACGTCTCCGAGCGGCGCAGGAGGGGGTTTAAACTCGCTTACCTGTCAACCGCAGCTTCACTGGGCCATTTCTCCTAACTCCTTGGCTAGACATTCCCCTTTGTGTTCCAGCTTGATGAAAAAATTCACAAAAACGGTCTAATTCATGTGTCAGCGTGTGGGGTTGTTCAAAAATGTATCCCCCAAAACAATCCTGTCTCTGCTAGCTTGGGGTTAGCTTGTAGTATCACCATAGCAAATCACGCTGACTGTGTGTGCAATGTAATGGTCATCATAATCACACCGCTGGAATTAACACTCAACTTTAGCCTCTTTTCTGTAAAGAAAAGAAAAATGCAGATAACAACATTCCCAAATGTCGTTCACGCCGCGACCCACGGGTACTGATACAAATCAAGTGAACAGCTCGCCCTCCATCCGGACAGGCGTCTGCTCTGCCCGTGCTGCTTTAACTCAAGTTGATCGTGATGATGGTAGACTGAGCTACTGCAGGCAGACAGGCTCAGGGAGGGAGAGGGCACACCCGCTACGGCCCTTCAAATTAAAACCAGTATGAAACGATATATGCTTATTGTTGTAACTGAACAGCTATTATTCAACTATTCAACTAAAACTATGAAAGTGCCCGTTTTAAGGCTGCCAAAGACATTTGACGGTTGCAGTAGATTCGTGAAACTACTGATTACAGTGGTACGAATTATTTTATTTTGAAAGTATAAACGTCCTTATCCGGTTTCAATCTGGATTGCTTGATGTAGCCCATGTCGACATGAACCAGCTAAATAATTTCTGTGATTGTGAATGGTTAGACTATACATAGTTGAGCGATTTCTATTATTAATCCAAACAAATCGATATTTAGTATACATACTGGATTAATGCTAATAAGTAAGAGGTGAATCAGCTGATTAATTGCAAAAATGAGCATAATTTATGCATTTGTAAAAGAAAGCTGTGTCTATATACATCTTTACATGTAAAATGTAATATTCAAAATCACGTCACAATCACATAGGAAAGTGCCAGTTTATACTTCTGCCATATTCAACCAATATTCATACTAAGATTTTACCTAAGGTTAGTTGTACATTCGTGAAGACTCTGAGTCTGGTTCTGCTACATCCTGCACCCTACTAAGCCATTATGGTTATATACTGTAAGCACACTGAAACACACATTTCATTCATAAAATAGTTTACAATGTAATATAGACACAACAGGGGTCCTATGGCATGCAGGCTCATAGCAAGCATAGAGAATAAGCACAGTGTCACCTAGTGGTGACAAAGATGCACACTCACTTTATTCCCCCCCATCAGAACTTAATTTTAAACACCTCAACTCCTTCCCATTGTTTCACCAAGTAAATCAAACAGGTTTCCATGTCCATGGCCTGCTCATATATCTGAAACACTCCTCCCCACCCAGCACCCCACCCAAAAAAAACCTGATGAATGACATTTATTTACAAATATTTATTTGAAACAGTTTGTCTTTGTACTGTTATGTACAAGGATGAAATGTCTAAAAATTAAAAAAATATATATCAACAAGGTAAGAATGTTCTTTTTTTGTGTTACAAAGATTAAGCTGGACATGTTAAAACTGGTAAGTGCTTTGGTCTTCAGGGATCTGGAAGGTATAGCACTCTGCAGTGGCTTCAGGAACCACAGACTCATCATCTTCGTTCTGAAAGACCAGAGGGACAGGAGGAGAGAAGCATGACAAGGTTAACCAAGTCTTGGCATGTTCTGGGGACAGTTTCACGGACACAAGCTAAGAAAGGGGGTAACATTAATAGGCAGATCATATCAGTAAAATAGTGTTTTAACATATTAAAAGACTTTGGTCAGTGATTTGACCAGGAACGTCCATTGAACATTAAAATGAGCACTATTATTATACTGAAGACAACAACTATGTTGCACCACACCTTACATTTATTAATTGGCAACAGATAAGTAGTGAGGAGTAATCACACAAATAACTTCTGCCACCCTGCCTGGCTCTGCCAAAACTGCTGTCAATGAATCATATAATTAACAATGTAGTTGTACTACTTCTGCCAATTGTGTAATTCTTCCCATGTTTGTGTTCAGCTTTAATTGTGTAAGGGAGTGGTTAGAATTACAATTATACAATCACACTGGGTGATAGTCCTCGCAAAGTCACAGCATGCACACATTTGGAAAAAGGCAAAAGCAAAGATTAACAGATAGAGACAAAACTTACTTAATGCGATAGGTCAAGAATTTGTAATTCAGAGTTGCATTCATATACAAATCTCTTTGGACATGTTCACCATTGACACTGATAATTGTCATTTATATAATTTCAACTATTCTCCAAAGTTTCACCTACTGGACTATTCTATCTGTGATTTTTTGCACAGCTAGACTGAAGGGACCCTCGTTAACACTCACCTCTTCAGAGAAGAATCTTTCTATGATGTTGAGAGCAGACTTGTACACAGCTTCATTGTCATGGGTTTGCAGCGCCTCTATCTTATCCAGACCACCCAACTCCTCAACCATTAGACACATTTTCCCAATCTCACCAGTTCTGGATGCCATCTGTGCAGAAGGGAAAAACAAATCCATAAGACTAAGAGTTCCCTCACCAAGAAATGAACCCGAGACCAGCCATTTTAACCTGTGACTGAAGAATCCATCTGTCATTCAATCTATAATGTGAATGAGATTAAATTCTACAAATCTTCATGTTTCCTAATCTCACAAACCAGCAATGTTAATCTCCATTTCCCACGGGGCCTAAAAATAAATTACTGTTGGCCAATGAGTCTGGAAGGGTGAACTGCACACTAAAGGGTAATTTCTCTTAAATGTATTGAAATTATTTTCTTCATTGCAGCTCTAGGCAGTAGTCTATTATTAACCCTTAATCCCTTATGTATGGGATAGCCATTCCAGCTTTTTTTTTTTTTCCAGCCACTTGACACATGGCACAGAGTATTAGTAGTATTAGTATTTTGACTGCACTATAAAGACAAACTTGCTGAGCAACTCTACTGCAAAGATAGCAACAGGGTCTTGGCAGTATACCTGTAAAATATTGTGGAGTGCATCCAAGATGACCAAGATGATTTTACTGTCTTTCGCTGTCAGCAGGTTGAGCAAAGGCTCCAGCACCTTGCAATGGACCAGGTAGGCCACTTGCTCCACTGTTCCACCACTGGTATAATTGGTGACAGCCCACACTGCTTCTTTCTGGGTCTTGTAGTCTCCCTAAACAGAAATGACATGTGATATTTAAAGCCAAAGAAAAGTATAGAGATATCAAAGTTGTCAAATAAGTTGACTTATTTGACAACAAATTTGAAAACGATGATTTGTGATTCTGTTAACACTTTGAAATATATATGTACTGTATGTGTACAAAATCCTCTGACCAGCTATGTAATTCAATCGGTAAACATATACAGATGTATATGTCCATGTTAGATATTAATTTCCTTCAGGATCAATAAAGTATCTATCTATCTATCTATCTATCTATCTATCTATCTATCTATCTATCTATCTATCTATCTATCTATCTATCTATCTATCTATCTATCTATCTATCTATCAGGACTACTCCTAGTCTCAGTAGTGGAGATGGAGCCCAGGTGCTGCCCTGTGGCTGTCCATTGTTAAGGGAAGGTAATTACGATGGGTAAAATATGTTCTCCACATTAATCAATAAATAGAATTTGATTTATTGATGAATTAATAAATCTCATTTGGATTATTGTATCAAGCCAGTTGTATTTTCTGTCTGCTCTTGTGTTCTGACCTGTTGGAGGACGTCCACGAGGATGGGCATCAGGCCTGCATTGATAACCTCCTGGATCTGGCTGTCCTTGCCAGCAGTGATATTGGACAATGTCCAGGCTGCCTCTTTCTGGATATTGGGTTTGTGGTGATGTAGCAGACTGGGGAACATCGCCAGGGCGCCGGCATTCAGCACACACTGGGTCTGCCCATCTGTCCCAGTCACAATGTTACCAAGTGACCGCAGGGCTGGAGTCTGGTAATTGAAGGAGAGCGGATCAGTTTTCCATAGTACTGATGATTTAGGAGTCATATACAGAAGAGATGATGGTGATCATTATCACTTGATGAAGGTAATCTCATTTGACTTTTTATGTTGTATTAACTGAAAATGAGCACTGCAGACAGTGAACCAACTGCTCTAACTTTTAATGTAAACAAACTTAATACAACTTACCACAATGGAAAGCTCCCCGCAGGCTAGCAGCTGTACTAGGCGAGGCACCAGGCCAGCCTGCACCACAACCTCTATCCTTTCATTGGAGCCATCCGTTAGGTAGGACACGGCCCAGCAGGTGTCAGCCAGAACCTCCCTGTCGTCGTGGTGCAGGAGGCGTACCAGGGCTGGAAGCAGCTGCTGCACTGCTGTCAAAGGTGGTGCTGGATTCTTGTTCCGACATAGGTTGGACAGTGTCCAAGTGACATTACGCAGGTAGCCAGACTGGTAGGGTGGATTAAAAGTCAAGTGTTATTGACATTGATGCAGATGACAGTAACTCATATCACAATGCTGACTAGACTCAAGTGTATTCAAAAACCAGTGACTTTGAATAAATATATTTTTACTAATGATTGCATTTAAAATGAATGTAATGTATTTACAGTGAGAGCTATTGTACAATTTGTACATTGGGAATAACCACAGTAAACAAATAAATACAAAACATTTCTAAGGTGCATAAGCAAAATCACCTTCGGCTGTGTACCAAGAGCTTCTCAACTGTACATTAACTTTTCAACAGGTATAAATAGCCTCAGACCACATTCCAGGCTGATAAACCTTGTTGACACTTCAGGTGTCTCAGGTGAAATAAAATGTACTTAGGCCTGCTCTTTGATCTGGTCTATAATTACATAATGAATTGAAAGCGTAATAAATCCAACAAAACAAAAACAATACAGCAAAAAGATTTTTTATCCATACCATACTATAGAGAAATAGCTCATTTGGATCATAGATTTGTTAATTATGCATTTGTGATCGGATTCTAATGTGGCAGAGCATATACACAGTATTTTCCATTAATTACCTAGACTGTGGCAGCCCGCTACAGTCTAATTTGTCCCACCACAGTTTCATAATGAACCGAAAATATTTTACACTATAGGTGGAACTAGCATAACTACCTCTGTACACTGTTGTGCTCAGAGACGGTTCAAAAAGTTATTATACAGTCTGTAGTTATAGAGCAAACACTTGCGTGGACAAATAGAGAAGAAGGTGTGTCTTGCTCGCGGTTTAACTACACAACCACAAGTCAACAGCTACAAAGTTTCACATACCCAAATTAAACTCACAGCATTTTGCAAAGCAGCTCATTAAAAAAAAATGAAATTAACGTGAACTAGTTCTTTTTGTGACTGTGAACCTAGTTTTAAAAAATCAAGACGAGCAGACTGAAACATTTTGTCAAACAAAGACTCTGCAAGTTTAAGTTGTGTCTCTAAGAGAGTGGAATATGTTGCACATTTTGCCTGCCTATAATTAAACAATTAAATTCATGATACTTATTTCTTAATTTAAATACTTCATATTTGGCCCTTCAAAATCCTGATTGGAGCACCAGTAATAATAACAATGAAGTATTCAGCCAAACCATTGTATAAATAATGTTTAACAGATCTAGCCTCTTAATTTTGCCCTCAATTTGATGCATTTAACTTTAAAATGTACAAAAGTTTCTTCCACAGTCTCACATAATCCTGTGGGAAATCACAGATATGTATATGTTCACAAATGCACAGATGTACTCCTCACCACACAAAAGTCTAGTCAGTTCTGTCTAGAGTATTAATGACATGATAATTCACCTCAATCCAAGTCTTGACATTCTTTATGCAAAGTGTGAACAGCAGTCTGTCTCAGCTGGACCTAGGCTTAACAGTGTGGACGTACAGTATATCTCACAGGAATATACTAGGGTTTAACAGGGCCGTAGTGCCATCCAAAAGTGCAATAATGTTAATGGAAACTCACAGGAAACTCAGACAGGTCAGGGACTGCAAGCAAGGCTAGGAGTGGCTGGAGTCCACCATGCTTGATCACTAGATCTCTGTAGTTGGATCCATCACCTAAACAAGGGGGCATTTACAGTGATCTCTGGTCAGCAGTGCACAGAACAGGAAAAGGTACTTATCATTTGGTTAAGCATTTTAGAGCTAGCCTGACATTGAAAGAACATTCAGCATGGTATTATCAATTATCATAATATCCCAGGTCAGGTTTTCATTATAATCTGTTCCTTACTGACAAGGAAAACAACCAAACAAGTGCTGATACTGATATGACAGACCACGTGTTCCTTATTATCTTGCATGAATAACCTTTGGACAATAAACACCTCCAGAGAAAACAAAAAGGGAGTAAAAATAGGAAACATAATTACACAAAACAACGATAACAGATCCCCACATTACAGCTATTATTTGTCCAGGATGTAGTAATGGAGCATTAGAAGTAAAACAAGTAACACAAGGAGAGGTTGAGTGCTGACAGTCTACAGTACCTGCGATGTTTCCCAGAGCCCAAATGGCTTGCTCGCTGATGTGCGGGTGGGGTGATGCCACCAGGTTTATGAAGGCTGGGATGGCCCCTCCTTCCACTACGGCAGTGGTCTGGTCTGAGGTACCTGAGGCGATGTTTGTCAGGGCCCAAGCTGCCTCAAACTGGATGGGGGGGCATTCAGACAATGCCAGAAAACGAACAAACTTTTCGATAAGTCCAGCAGCAATAATGCTGTCAATAGGTGGGTGCTTTTCTCTGGAGAGGAGCCTCCTGTACATCCGAAAAAGACATGGTTAGGGAGTTAAGGCGATAGAGGTGATATCCTGTCCACCATGTCTTTGCTCATCTAGACTGTGTGTTGCATAAAATGACGCAACAAGTATATTTATATTTGCAAGGTCTTTTCAAAATGACCGTACCTGGCTGCCTGTGTGGCCTGCAGCTGATGATCTAGATTCTGGCTATTTACACCTCCCACAATCTCCTCCACAGACCAGTGTTGAGGAGGCTATAGAGACAGAAACAAAAGAGGATTAATTGTCTGCCCTCTAAACCTGCTTCAAACAGGGGTTAAAAATAACGCTTGACATTCACTGGGTTACAGGATGATAACACGCAGGTCTATTGTAAAACAAAAAAATAAGAAAGCTACGCAGTCTTGACCTATTACACCCAGGTTGTAGAGACTCACAATGCCTTCATAACATAATAACAAATGAATATTGACAGTGACTCTTCCTAAATCCGCTGGGAAGTGTTTTAAACAAAGTAGTAAAACCTTTACCATCAGGTAGATATTTTAGCTTGCACAGAGGTATGGCAGCTCATTCCTGGAAAAAAAAAACAGTGAAAGGGGAAGTAGAGCTGACCCACATCACATCAGTCTACCTGTGCGTTAGGATCTTTCTCTTGGAGAGGAGAGGTTGGCTCGTCCGTGAGGCTCTGGACGTTTCTCCTCTTCAGGATCTGATCATCTTTCTTTGCTTTCCGGAGCTCCACGTTGACTTCCGCTCTCCTGCGCCTTAGCTCCTGAAAAAAAGTCGATGCACGTAGAAATATAAGACAGCATAAAATCTATTACGACAAGCTAAATCACAGTATTTGTGGTGTATTCTGATTGTACTGACGAAGCTTACATTAACATCTTTCCCTTTGTTTTTGAACTGGCTGAGTCGATCTCCGCTGTCGTTGGCAGCTGACATTCCTGACCGTTGAGCAAGACAACCGATTCCACAAACGTTACAGACACTCCCTGTTTGAAAGATGACAGCTTTAACGTTAAAACGTTAAAAATCAAACCGTCCTACCAACGGTCTTCCTCTGGCTAGCTAGCAGGAGAAGCTAAAGTGGCTAGCTAGCTAGCTAGCAATTAAGTGGTCTCTCGTCTTGAAGCCAAGCCGGTTATCTAACACCATGTGGCTCAGCACACACGGACCCTGTCTGGTAAACCAACACCCAAAAACCCGCTGAAATTCCGAGGGACGAAGATTATACACTCAAATTCTAAACAAAATCAATTGTTCAAACAGTTAAAGTAACTGAAAATCTGTTTAAAATGTACCTCAGGGCGCAGAAAATATGCAGCGTGCTTACCTTATGATTTCTTGTAAAGAATTTTTTACAAATGATGTGACGTCATGTATATACCGCCCTGTTTTTTGCTGACCTCTGATTGGCCAGTTGCACCACAGGCACCGCCCCTTTACCTCAGACAACGAAGCCGTTGTCAAAGGCAACCAGTGTTATAGTATCGCGAGATCACGCTGCCGCATCCTTGTGGCCCGACTGGTCCTCATTGTAAACAATCGCGGCTGAAATGTCTGAAATGCCTGCGCAACCGTGGGTAACATTTTCTCCTCCCAACAATGTGTATTCTAATCCTAGATGCTCACATACGCATCCTAGAATTAGGGTTTAAATTCGTGATAAAAGCTATTATTCACTTATGACTACGTAATGACCCAGTGGCCTAATGGATAAGGCATCAGCCTCCGGAGCTGGGGATTGTGGGTTCGAGTCCCATCTGGGTCGCATTTAGCTTCCTTTTCAGGACATAAATACAAATCACTGTGCACAGTGATGAGTGATTTGAATGTTTGAATAAGGGGAAGCCTTGCTAGAGCACTGTAAACGGTATTTGGTCCATATTTCTGTACCATTCTATACCATGATGAAGCCAGTCATTAAAGGTCCTAGTGTGTAACATTAGGGGATTTCTGTTTACAGAATTTGGCAAAAATGGAATATATTATTTGTAACTATGTGTGTGAATTAGTGAATAATCATCTGAAAATTATGTTTGTGTTACCTAAGGATGAGTCTTTTATCGACAGACAGGCCACCATGTTAAACCACCCTGTTTACAGTAGTCAATTTAAACATTAGCTCTAGATAGGTAGACAGAAACTCTAGACAGTAGCAAGTAATTATTTAAGCAAGGCAGCATGGGTTCATTAATAATGATGTGAACCTCAACTATCCATGGCATCAAGGATCAAATAAGTTAAAAGAACTAACACTTAAAAAGGAACGGTTCTGCCCATTATTTAACTATATTATTATATTATTATTTAACTTCAGCATTAAACACCTTTTTCAGCAACTAAGAGAAAGCAGCAGTAGAAATTATTTCTGATTTAAATTTTGATTGATGCCTTGCATGTGTTCAGGGTTTTTTAATAATTTTATTTACACTGTAGCTCTGGATATTGAAATGGAACACTGGACATCTTAGTACTGGCATCAACACTAATTGGTGAAAAGCCAATAAGGTCTTTGCAAACAAATAACATGGATATAAAAACAAATATATAAAATATATATTATAATATAATATATAAATGTAATAAAATATATAATTAAAAACAAATTTCCAGTCTTTTTAATCCTTGAGATTTAAAAGTCCTTAAAAGTATTTGACTCCCTGGAGCTGTATTTTAAGTAACCCTTTCTCTCACACATTTTTTATAAGACATGGTATCTTTTTTAATAATTTCTTCAGATTATTGGTGGAAAAACAAGTGTGCCAGCACATTCATGCTGATTGCTGTTTGCAACAGTATTTATACCACTAATTGGTGATTTAAAGCTATATTAACTAGACATATAAAACATTAAACAGTTGGAAAAAAGAGATAAATAATGACCTCAATGGCTTCCCATACAGGTTTGACAAATTTAGTGATATGTTGCCATTCCTCACTATGATCACCAGAGGACAGTAAAGACTCATGATTAAATACACTCGGGTCAGCCTCACCTCCACCTGGCATTAAAGCAAGCTAATGTAAGTAAAAGAAATTGTTAGCAATTGCTCTGAAGTCTGAGTGTGTTTATATTGTCAACCAACATTTCCAACAAACAAGCAACCAAATAAACCATCACTAAATAGGTAATAGCTAAGCTGATACCAGAAGGTAATTTAGGTTCTAAAATTTTAAAATCCTACTTGGTAAACAACACAGGATATCCACACAGAGTCACATTTTCCCTCTTTTTTTGTAAACAACAATGGGAGCCTTTTTAGGACCCATTTATGAATGAAAGGAGTGTCCTGTCAAAGTGTTTATTTCTGCATTAGGGACGTCCCACCACCTTCTTTTCCACCCCATCCCGTCTCATTCCTGAGCAGCCCATATAAAAATCCCAGGAATCCTAGCTCTGTAGCAGACCTTAACGTGTGTGTCCACACTGAACATCCAGGATGGCAGGGATTATTCTGTTTCTCTTGCTTCTTGGTGTTCCTCTTTACAAGACAGAGGAGCATGTTGTCAATGGTGAGTGTAAACATTTTTTTGTATCATGAAGAATGGATTTGTAGCTTTGTACATTTTTATGTGTTGGAGAAAAACTTATTTTCTTATAGCTACACGCTAACTTTTTAAAATTAGAGCTATTAATTCCACAAGTCGCATTAAATAAACCACAACGGAGCATGCTGTTGTGGTTTATTTAATGTTTACCAATGTGGAGCGTTGTATCTCCCCAGTACAATATCCATTACATCAGTGTCATTATATTATTTGTCAAAAAATGTTATTTTAAAAAGGCCAGTCTGAGACAATTTTGTCTGCAGAGTTGTCTCATTTGGAGTTATTCCTAAACATAATGTAATTTAGATAAAATGCTCAGTGAGTCGCAGTTGACATCATTTTATTATCTTGATAGATTTTAGACTTTTATGACTTTGGTTAATTTTAAAAACGAATATCCTCTTATCAGGTTAGATCCTCATACTGTAAAATAAAGTGTAAAGTTCTCATGATGAATGTTACTGATGAAGCTCTAACTGAAGTAGTAACACAAACATTTGTCATACTTTATTAACTGAAAGTAAGAAACATCCAACACCATGAAATATTTAAAGTGACAAGGAACATCATGAAGTTAAATGAATCCATTGTTGTAGCTTATGTTTTACATTAATCTATTATATCAAAATGAAGGAAATGTTTCTGAAGGGCAACTTTTTCTTTGTCAACCCAGAGCTGTACACACTGATAGAAAAGGGTCAGACCAGCTTTGTGGATCCAGCTCCAAGTAACCAGAGTCGGTTAGTGGTAAAGGAGCCTTCCTTGCCCATCAATGAGCTTCTAGAGAAGAGCAGCAAGACCAGCGAGTCCAAATTCACCCTCCATCCTCTACCCTCTGCTGTCTGGCCAAAGCACAGTGACCTGGCCCCCATCCCTCGCCACCACAGTCCCCACAACAAGAGCAAAAAGGGCCCCAAGAGTGACCGTCTTGTGGAGCACAACAGTGAGAAAACTAGAGGAGAAGTTGCTGGTTTGCTTCCAAAAACACCGCTGACAGGAGCTACAGCTACTGCCACCAGCAACCGCACTGTGCAGAAAACCAACCAGGACACCCAGTCCAACATCAGTCCTCCACAGCAGAGCGAACCAGACGGACACCCAAACTCCAGAAACAGGGGTCCACCCCACGTACAGCCTCAGGCTCAGCCTCACCAACCAGCCAACTCCCCACGCAGAGATCCCCCAAACCGACGGCTGGACCCAGAGGAGAACAGGCCGGGGAAGTCCAGTCTATATCAGTCAGGTATCGGTGCAGCAACCAGGAACAACAGCCGACCCCCTGTCGTCTTCAATCGGCGCTCCTCCAGCCTGCTTTACCAGTTCGACATCCTGAGGCGAGGTATGGGTGGCTTTGTTGTATCCTGACCTTGGAGCACAACCTGTGTATTAATACAGGGTGTCCATATATTCAGGGTGTCCATATATTCAGGATCTTTGAATGTAAAATGTTTAAGCTCCCCTTTGAGATTACATATTTCAAAATATTTCAAAGAGTTTAGCCATCTGGGAAAACCTTTGATACTCATCATCACAGTATTTATTGGCAATAATAATCTGTGTATTCTGACCTTTAATATATGATATCACACAATCTCAGTGACTCAAACCAAAGACATGTTTGTATTAGTCACTTTTTCTCATGGAAAAGGAGAATAAAATTAATAAATCCAGGCTTATTCTAACATTTTATCACAAAAAGCACAACAAGTGTATTTTACTTCGGTCCTGACACTACAGAATTACCTAAATGTTTTTAAAACAAAAAGAGATCCTATAAATTCAGATTTGTTGGTGGCCTGTGGGTTGAACAAGCTGACCATGTCACTTTCCACTGTCTACTATCTAATTAAGCCTAGAAAAATACCCCATAAAATACCTAAAACATAGAGTTCATAGAGTTCACACAGAGAGTGATAATGACAGTGATGGTTTTTACCCTTCCACTGGTAGTTAGTGAACACCCCTTGCCACTAATTACAACCACTTCCCTCAAATCTGGCAGTCAGTGTCTCCCTTTGTGTGCAGTCTTTTGGAAGCGAGAGATTGTAATGAAACTGATTCAAAGCAAGTGAGAAGGTTCTGATATTGTAATTAAGATGGGAATTGTAACATGGATGTGATCCCATCACACATACCACCTCCTCCTGCCCCATGCAGAGGAATGCGACGCCTGGGTTTTGTAATGACAACCTTGTCCTTTTCTAATGACGCTGGAATGAGAGTCTGGCTCCGTACGAGGCATGGCAGACAATCACTTTTTTTCTTGCCGTCCCTCCAACCTATCCTCTGCTTGTCTTTTTCTCTGCAGAGTCCGACTTCACACATGATGCCTTCTGCATGAGCGAATGCAGGAAGGAGAAGGAGGAGAGAGACTATTATTGCTACAGTGAGTTTGGTATGTACCCACTGAGAGACAAAGATAGTTTGCCAAAGGTAGAGGAATAAAAGTAAAGTCAACATTGTGTACATAGATATTAAGACTATAAGTAACAATTTAAAGGAATAGTTCTTGATTGATACCACTCTCATGTATGTATGCTCAATAAATATGAAGTCGTGACCAGCGGCCAGTTATGTTAGCTTAGTATAAAGTGTGAAAACTGGAGGAAACAGCTGTCCTCTGTTCAGCATGTTAAAGCTCAATGAATACATTACATCTTGTATCGTGTGTCAAATTTGTACAAAACCAAGGTGTAAACACATTCATAAATAGTTTTATGTAATTTTGTGAAGTCTCTGCTTGTTGCCTGGCAGCCTTACAGTGACTTTCGTCTGCCACATAAACCCTGTAAAAACCTTTTTTGTACAAATTAAATAAACAATGTTCATTTGTGAGCTTTAGGGTTTTTTTTTTTGGTTTGTTTGTTTGTTTTGGGCAGAGCTAGGCTAGCTATTTACCCCCATTTCAAGTCTTTATGCTAAGCTAAGCTAAGCTAACTGGTTGCTGCTGTAACTCCATATTTACAATACAGACATGAATGGTATCAATCTTCTCATCTCACTCTTGGCAAGAAAGCAAACATATTTCCAAAAATGTCAGAAATCTTAGATCTCAGATTACATAGTGCTATATGCATATATATGATTTTCCAACATACGTTTTCATGTCGCTTATTCAGCTATCAATGGGATAGTTCACGACATCGATGTGGTTCGTAAAGGAATACGGCTCATTACACTGATGGTGGGCAGCGATGGCTTCTACAAGATGAGTCGTCTCTATGTGACGCCAGACAGTTTTTTTTTCAAAGTTCGCCTTCTCGTCCTGGACACCTACAGGTGCAGCAAGCCATGCCCTGACATCAAGCTTGGTGAGTGCAGTGAGGTTGCTTGAAAGCCTCATAAAATGAAATATTTTTTATTTTAGTAAAAGACTAAAAATGTAGATTATTCACTTTGTTGTACGATTCATGCTTAGATCAGATTTAAGAAAGGAGTTATATATTACGGGACATGCATGCAGAGTTTGAAGTAAGTGCCATACCCATAAATTCAGTAAAGTATTCCCGTGTGGGTTGTGGGATTCTGTTTTCCCTGAATTCAGCAAAGGCAGAAACAACTACTTTGTTTAGTGCAAACATGAAAACTGCTCGAATGTGCACTTATTTTCAGTCACTTCAACATTTCCCCTTTTTGTTCCCAAGGGACCAGATACATAATAATGGGCCAGATCTACCACCGGAGGCGCCATCTTCCCAGTGACCTCCTGAACCTAGTTGGCGGCAAACTGAAGCCCGGAGATGGCCTCCTGCGAAGTAACAGCTATGTGAAGAGGTTCAACAAACGAAGACACCAGAAAGCTCTGGAGGCCACCCGCTCCAGGTGTAGGTGAAGCAAAGATGTGACTATTACCCCCTGCTGCAGGGGAAAAGACATTGCAGCTTACGTGAACTGATCATAACTACCCCTCAGTATTGTGCGAGACAGAAGACATTTTGCGGAAAGCATGGATTTATTTTCTTATGGACTGCTATGATGTATCATAATTCTGGGTGAGCTTTTCTACTGATCTGTAAAGTTCCTGAAGTACTGACTTGTGGTCTCTTTGATAGAAAACACAAGCAGCTTCAATTAAATGGATTTTCCATGATCATTTTGTAATGTTTGGGGCATCAAAGAAGGGCTTCCCTTCAGCTCTCTATCATTTATCTCAAAATAGCAACTCCACTAAAAACTCCTCATTCTTTCATGGCTGGTTCATGAAGTTCCTGAATTGGAAAGGTATAAATCTGGTTCAGTTTTAAAGGGAAATTTGGCTCTGAAGCATGCCTCTGTCCATTTAGCATAAAATTAGCCTATTTTATCATCTTGTATCAGCATTCACATCTGCATTGTTTTTGTTTTGTTTTTTGTCATGTACATTTACAAAACCAATATTTGTACTGAGAGAGAAACATTGTAAGATTAAGCCTCCTTATTCCCACCATAATCCAAACACACAAGTCTGCATACAGATAAGATCATTGGTGTTTTTTTCTGAGTAAGTTCAAAGCACGCTTCCTTTTTTAACAATTGAACACTAGATGCAAATCAACACCTTTACATGTATTTTCCATACAAACAGTTGTTAAGGACATTTTAGGGACCTTGGATCTTATCATACAGATCATCTAAATTGATATGAAAGCAAAATGTTGTATTGCACTGATTAGTACTATGTAACACCCAACCCCGTGCATGTTGTCACTGTAGTTGCTATTGGCAAGAGGAAATGCACTATTATTGTTACCAAAGGGAGGGAATGAAAAGCATCAACAAGAAGGAGGAGGAGGAGGAGGAGGGCAAAAAGGGAGAGAGAGAGTACAAGACCTTTGCTTGTCATGAGAACGGCTTATTATTCTAACTTTAATTATGTGTCCACGATGAAATATCTGCCCGAGTACACTGGGACATCAAAAGGGGCCTTGCTGAATGAGGAGGGGTGTGTTGTTGTAGGGACTAAGCCATAAATCTAATCGCGGGAATCTGATCCTCTCTGCACCTGGGCACATGACTTCGGAAAAGTGCCTCCATCACAGCTCCTCTTTGGGATGGCTCGTGTTTTCTTGCTTACACATAAACATGTACTCCTCTGGTAAGGCCAAAGCTCAAAAAGGAGTATTTATTTAAAGTATTCAGGCAGGAGAAAGAAGGAGGCGGAGGCAAGGTGGAGGAGAAATAAAGTAAAATGACACAGGGAGGGGATTGAAGCAGGAGAGAGGGTGTTGGGTCTGTCTCTCCAAAGGGATAGCTTTTTATTTAATCAGAAATCCCTGGCTTGATTGTAGTACGACCCTGAGCTCATGCTTCTTATGAAATGGAAAAGATTTGCACTGAACACGTACATTGCTTTAATATACATGAACCCAATAAAAATGTTTATTTGTTTTGTACTCAACGACCCTGTAAGGATTTTTTTGTGTCTTTAAACCAACCCTTCACTCACGCTATCGCATACACATGCTCACTGACTGAAACACTGGTCCTCATTTACATTACCACTGATTGCATGAGAAGGAGCCCCCAATGTAAGACACTCTAATTAGAGTTTAACAACCAAGGTCTCTGTCTGGCCTCAGGGAAGAGGGACTGACTTGGGAACTTGGACGTTGAGGCAGGGCTAAGCCTCTTTTCTCCTCCTCTGTCCGTCTGTCAGCTGGGCCGGTCAGTTCCCAGGCTCAAGGAGGCCTCTATCTGGGATCAGCGCTGGAGGGAACAGATGCAGGCAGGCAGGAAACAGGAGCCTGCTCCACATCTTGGCTACTATCGCAGCAGGAGGACATTCCTCATTGCGGAGGATGTAAAGGAGGAGAAAAAAGGGCAGGGGGAGGTGGGAATATCTCTAAGTTGCTTCCTGTGTGATAGCCCCCAAGCCACAAGGGGGGAGTGAGAGAAAAAGGCAATGGTGGTGGATTGAAACCACGTGGTGCTTGTGGTCATCTACAGTGCTTTCAGCGTCCGTGCAAGCCTCTGGATCCATTTAGTGGTTTGAGTGGGGAGTTTAGAGAGGGAGGTGGGGGAGAAGGGTGTGAGAGGAGAGTGAAAGGTCAACCTTGGAGGTGGCTTTTATGTGTCATGTTGGTAATGTGATCACAGTAAGAGTTTGTATGCATGTGTTGAAGGTCATGACCTTGTCCTTCAACGCTCACTAGTCCACACATATTTCACTCAAAGCGCTGGATAATTAGAGTTAAGTCGAGGGGTTGAACTTGGAGTGTAGGGCCGGATTAACTTACTACGGGGCGTCGGCGCAAAAATGAGCTGTGAAACCAACAGCTGATTTACTATCAACAGCCATGCTAGTGGCACTGTCAGGCTAATCAACATGCTAACATTCGCCTAAAATAACAATGCTAACACGCTAAAGCAACGTTGTGTAACTTTTGTACCATAAAATAACAGCTTTAAAATGATTTTGATGTTTCACTGACATGTAATCAGGTGAATGGTGTCTCTGTCATTCCCACTCTGCCCCCCTGTACGCCTGTTTCTGCACCATGTTATACTTTGTGCTCCAGGTACGATCACCAGCGAAAACTACATAATGGCTTACGGCACACATCACCAACTATTTTACTTATTTTGGTGAAATTGGATCATATTTTATGGAGAAAATGTTTTCTGGTTTCCTGATGTCCCCCACCTGCTGAGCATCAACTCTCTGTGATTAACAAAGTTTTCTGATAGGCGGTAAAGTAAACTGCTGCAAACTATAGCTGCTGTTAGCTAATGTTAGAACAGTTTGTTAGCTGGGCTGTCCGGACTGTGAGCTCAAAGCACTAGGAAATTGTTAGTGTTTGCATTTTGGACCACCAGGAAAAGGAGGTTTTCAGATCCAGGGCACGAGTGAATGCTGATGGGAAGTGGAGCTGGTGTCGTGCCAGAACCAGAGCTGGACACATCGAGGCCAAAGGACATGAAGAGGACATTGATGGAAGCTAGGAAGAGAAAAAGAGAGTGACTGAACAAGAAGCTTATGGACAACAGTAAATTTGGGACTGACTGACTTAGTTGTTGGTGAGAGCTTTTCAAAATAAAAGGTAAGGAATATTTACTGGTTACTATGTCTTGTATTGTTGCATTAGCTTGAGGTTTGGCTGTTAGCAAACTTGTCGAGCCACTAATTTTTGATCATAAGTAATATAATCAGGACAAACACGTGTACAGCTGTCCATATTTACGACAGTGGTATTGCACTTTGGAGGCACTAAACTGCAGAAAAAACAATTTCTATGCAATGTAGCTTTAAGGGGTATAATGTTTATACCATGGTCACTATCTTAGTTTGGTGTGATAGCATACTATCACTTGCTGATTAGCGATGAACCAAAGAACAACTGAGGCTGATGGGAATGTTAGTTTTGTATAATTTTTCGGTCATAAACTAAAATATAACCAACGTTACACCAACGTGATTACAGTCTATCTTTCTGGGGGCTTGAATGTGTGTCGGAAAATTTCATGGCAATCCAGCCTACAGTTGTTGAGACATTTTGATCGAACCCACAAATGTGAACCTCATGTTTGTGCTAGAAGAAATGTCAGAGGATCACCAAAGACATTATCACGATGCTCTGGGAACTGAATGTTTGTACAAAATTCCATGTCAATCTATCAAATTGTTTGTTGAGATATTTCACTCTGGACCAGAGTGGTGGACCGACCAACCGACTGATAGACCAACATTTCCTGATGCATTTGCCTAACCTTAAACTGTTTCAAAACATTTGCTGTATTTCAAGTGACATAAAATAGCAATGTCAGAAGAAGTCTGTATTGTGGTGTCCCTCAAGGTTTGCCTTGTATATGCTTCCCCTTGAGCATACAATGCATAACTTTCCTGATATTTGGGGGCATTAGTTGGTCCTTTTTAAAATGAAAGACAGTACTAGAGTTTAAATGAACGGAGATGGAACAAAAGTTATAGTAGGACTTGAATCAGGCAGTTCATGGTAGGGCTCTTAACCCTTGAATCATGGGGATGCCGCCTAATACGTCATTCTAGGGGTCATTCTAGGGGTATCTCCTATCACTGATAGGCAGATGGTGTTCAATTATACATCTCATTTAGGACTCAAAATGTAGCAAATTACAAACTACTTCAACCCTTAATTTAATGCTGTTGAAATAAATATTAATTCTGACGCACCTAGTCTTGTCCCTAAGGTAATGGAAGGTCTTTATTGTTTTTCCTCTGCTGTTAAATCTTCCGTATAAAATCTAGGTATCATTATGGACTGGGCACTGACTCATTCATCCTGTCTTGGCAATTGTGTGCCTACACGTCTTAGCAAAACATCCCTGGGTAATTTAGAAGTGGTCCAAAATGTTGCTGCTAAGCTTTTTCCTTAGATTCTTCATGGTGCAACATCAATCTTGATTTCAGATAATTTATTTACTTATAATGCACAAAACGTCGAGTTGAACATCAATGTGATGCACATTAACAAACTTGGATAGGCATGCATGATGAGGTAAGACAAACCATTCTGTAGTGTGTCTGTAACGAGCAGAGACAATTAAAGAAAACACAACTCTTTTGAAAACTGGTGTCAAAAACATTACTTTATTACCTAGGATGAAATGTCCTATCAAGTACAAAAGAGAATCTCTTCGGAGTTGCCACAATCTGTTAAAAACATAGAGTACTTTTTATCTGCAGTTACGTTTTGTCAACATTACTCAAAAAACTGAGAATTTTTCATTGATATGAATAAATAATACAAGAAATGCAATGTCAATATAGAAGTTATGTTGAACTGATTGGTTTCTTACAAAAAAAAGATCAACTCTTTACAAGAGTTAACTGTGTCACTCTACCCCATTCAAAAACTTTATGCTCACAATATGCAGCACTTTTAATATAAAGGGCAATTTCACCTAAATGTAGAGTTCACTTCAATTAAAGAGAAAAAAATAGACAGTTAAAATATACAGGTGGGCTTAGTTGCTGGTTCAAAGAGTGAAAAATAAAAGTTTCTACTTCTAAAAATCTTTTTTCTCTACATATTTGGACAGCCATAATTTACAATAGAGATTACAAAGAGTGGATGAAACACATCGTCATCAACAGAATACAAAGTGACGGACATTTTGTGTGAAAGACACACAAACACAGAAAAGAAGACAGAAGCTACATTATCTCTCAACTCTGCTTTTACACAAAGAATTAAAAAAACTTTATGATTGAAACAGAAACGTTTGCTTAATTTGAACCTGTTTTCAACAACTTAAAGACAACTGTAATTCTTATGACTGCTCCCCTCCTACAAAACTGATAATCACGGATTACAAAAATGTTCCCAAATATGCTAAAAATGCAGCTATAAAATTTTCATACAAACCCCACGATACAAAGACTCCCCAGTCCCCACTCAAAGTTTACTCCCAGACATGCTGCCGCAGACCGCAACATAACTGAGTTGATGCTGAGTGGAAAAGTCCATTATCCAATTACTTAACCATGCTTTGAGGGCGAGTTGAGAGACATATGTGAGCCAACCTGTCAACTTCAATGAAATACGCTGGAAGAAGTGGCTGATAGATAAGGGGAGAGAGACTTACAGACTCAGCCATTGACAGAAACAAGAGCTTTGACGAGACAGTGTGTGCATGGAGGGAGGTACAGTACATGTGGGTTAGTTAAGCCTTGTACAAGTTTCACCTTCCCTGAAGGCTTAACAGTCTTGTTTCCTTGCTTCTTGTGCTTGACCTTTTAAGGGGACAAAAGGTCAAGTTAAAAAAAAGGACCACAGAGCTAGTAAGCATTTTTCACAATACAAAATGGAAAAAGGTCAGAAGAAGGGCAGGATGTGGTGGGTGGGATGGCCTGACCTGGGTGTTTCTCTCTGGAAATCAACATGAAAGTAACACAGCACCATAGACAAAATGAAGACCCCTGGATGAGTGCAGTCTATGCCCAAATGTGATGATGTTGATCCAACAGAAAAATGAATCTCCTGATTATTATTTTCGGAAATCAAGCTTCTATTACAAATTGAACATCTCAGTATCAGGTTACCATGATAGGGAATGTACAGTCAGATTTTATGTGCCATGATGTGGGTTTTATGAGACCGGGTCATGCTCCGTGCAGGGCTACACACCTGAGGGTATAGTCAATATAACTGGGTGCAGTGGAGATGGGTGTGAAACATGGATGGTGATACTGGTTAAGTTGTCTGATGGGGGACAAAGGGCGACGTTTGTACAGCGCCAATAAAATGCTGCTTTCAAAGTCAAGTATGAGAAGAATGAACTCTTGTACATGGATGGGATGACTGCAGCTTCAAGCATAAATAAAATTGGCATTTCAGTTTTCTTTTAGATCGCATGAACATTTCCATTTGAGGCAGGGACTTTAATGGGATGTTTGTGGCAAAAATGTGACGGGATGAAATGAAAGTTGCACCTCTGGGTGGGAAGATCAAAGCTGACTCTTTGCTTTGAAAGACAAACAAAAATAGCGATCAGCTTGAGAATGAACACAACTCTTCCGAGAGTCTGATGCTGCCGTGAGATCAGACTGCCACTGAACTTCCAACCAGCAAACTTATCATTTTCTCTTAGTTTCCCATCTGGATCTTTCTTCTTGTGGATGGGATGGTACGCATGCTGGTACGAATGGCTGCTGGGATGTAACAGGCTGCCAAACAGAGTCCAGGGGTGCCCCTGCGGACTTCTCTGCCATTATGTTCCAGTGATACTTTGGGTGAAAAGGAGCTTTTCTCTCCCTTTTAGCACTGCAATGGAGGTGTTGGAGGTTGGGCGAGCTGAGCCTGACTTGGACCACAGGGCTTAATCATTCAGAGGAAACCACAAGGCCTGTCTTTTTGATTTTAGGAGGAGCTAAGAGGCTGCTGATTGTAGTTTGTTGTTATGAGACCTACAGAGATGGGCAAAGAGAGGAGGAAGAAAACAGTTGGAAAACTTCTTGTTGTTTCTTTTTTTTTTTTTATTAAAAGCTTTACAATATGACAAAAATATGCACTAGGGGAAATACAAAAACAAAACAAACAAAACAAAAACATGTATTGGATGCCAGTGGGTCAGACACTTTGACGGAGACCAAGCAGCCATGTTGGTGAAATGTTATCGAAGTGTATGATGTGATGTCAGCCCAACAGTGTATATACAAGGACTTTTTTTTTTTTAAACTGGAGACTGTCAAGCTTGCCATATTTAGAACAGGAAAGCTAAACTACATTTTTTCTCCAATCTATCTTTACAGATCCTACCATTATTTCCTTTAGAACATAAAAATAGTCCTTCACAAAAAAGATATAATATGCACATGAAATAGTTATACATGGGTACAGCCAATAAAAATAAACTAATAAATGTTGCATGCTTATTTAAAAAAAAAAAAATCTCAGCTAAGAAATGAGGTAAAAATGTTCTGCTGCAGCATGTTATGACCAAGATGAGAAACAACAGTTCTGTCAAATTAAAAGATAAATTATCTGTGTGGAAATTAGGTCAGATTTCACAATCAACAGCTTTTTGTTTGTTTTTTCAAAACTGAATCTCTCAAGAAAGAGAAAGACAAACTTCATATTTTGTCTTATATTCAACTGAAACATAAACAAAATATCAGTCATCTGTTGCAAGAATTGTAAGAAAATACATTTTCCCTTGAATGCTTTGTGTTACCAACATGGCTGCCATTATTAGACAGTAGAAAGTTTTTTTTTTTTTATTTCCTTTGCTTCTAGAATAAAAAAGGTTCACACCTACAGTGTGGCGTAATATATGCACTTTCTTACAAAGTTTTTTAACGCTGTTTTAAACAAGTAAAAACAGCAACATCCGGGATAACGAATTATTTTTTTTGTTTGTTTTAAGAGTGACCCCGGCACCAAGGAGTTTGACATCACAATCTGCAAGAGAGAGAGAGGGAGAGACAGAGAGAGAGACAGAGAGAGAAATAGAGAGAGAGAGAGAATGGATGGTATAAATACACGTGGGTGAAGCACATCACCGTTTTAGGCACATAAAGCTGGATGCGAACCACAAGACTGTAATCCTTGTAGAAACTTTGTGTTTAGTATAAATCAGCCTGTTGCTAAAATCTTGCAGTGTGCATCCAACCAAAGCAATCACATCTCGCAGTGAGGGCAATGCAGTGAGGTGAGTTTAGAGGTACAACCAGGCAGGAGCAGATAGTGGAGTTATTTGAGCTTATTTGTTGTACGAGGATTAATTGAGCAGAAACAGCTGCTCCCAAACTACAGCAGTAACAGCATTAAGGACGTAAAGAACGTAGAGAGAGAGAGAGTAGAGCTCTGGTTCTCAGCCTGACCATGAAAAGCCCTGATGCAGCAGGTTTGAGATGAGTTAAGCACCAATTTTTCATATTTCGCAACCTATGCAGTGCAAATTGTAGGGTAATAGTTTGTAGGGAAACAGTAAAAAACTTGGCTTTTCATGTGGCTTACGTCAGGCTGTTCTGGTTTTAAACTCACTATTCTGCTTGTAATAGATGGTAAAAAACTCAAGTCTGAACATTACTCCATAACTCCACTTAAAAAAAAAAAAAATAAAATCAAAGCAGAAAATTCTCCTTTATTAAATGTGAAAGCTGAAGTAGATATGTTATGGGTGGAAAATCAGCTGACCGAATAGTGAATGAAGATACCACCAACATGTAGATGATCAAGAATGTGACTGAAAGCTCATACAGTGTGCAGAAAAATAGTTGAAGTAGGGAAAGTCATGCATTCCTTGCAGTGTCCTAAACAATGCTTTTAAACGAACACAGAATATTATGTGTGTCAGTGTTTTATGCTGACTTGTTCTGGAGACAGAAGAAGCCTGCTGGTTGCATGAGCATTCAGTCATGACCCAAAAAAGACAAAAAAGTTATTTTCGAATGATTTAAATAGTTTGAAAGAAACACAAGATGGTGAAGGAGGAGTCAATGAACTCCACCTGTGTCTGACGTATTTTTCCAGAAGTTACATTTTATTGCCTTCATTGGTGTCTACAAAATCTCCAAGGTGGTCAGAGGTCAACGTCACAGCTGGAACTGCTAATAACTAAGTCATAGACACTACCTTCTGCAGGGTGGATGCTCTCTGCCTCCCCTTTTCTCAAAGTCACCCAAACATTTTGTGTTTTGTTTCCTCGTCAGTGCCCCCATCTTACCTGCTGGCTTTGAAGCCTTTGAGTTTCTGGACAAAGAAGGTCTCCAGAACCTCGGCACACTGGTAAAAGGGCGAGTCACTGGGGTTGTAGTAGCGGCAGTTGTCAAAGATTTTGGTCATGTCCGCTACAAACTCTGTCAGCTTTACATACTCGCGCTTCTGTAACCTCTCCTCCATGGTGGAAAGGTCTAAGGGGATTTTAAAAAACAAACAAACATTTGGTTAACAATTGTATGTACAGTATGTAATAAAACAAATTAAAAAAAATACAGATTTACTTGGAAACTCTTGCCAGAGACAAACATCACATGCAGAAGCAGCAGATAAATATCTGGCTTTTCTAATCGACTTTGTTCCACAAATGAGCATGTCTGCTTCAAAGTAATTGCAGCTTATGTGGCATGTGACAGATATTCAAATATGTTTCCTGGGAGCACAGTTCATCACTTTATATGTGACAGCAAAAATCCAAAACATCTGCCAGCTTTAACCTCGATCTACTCAGCCTTCCAGATCAGTTACTGAGATCTGACCGATTTATCATTCCTGAGGAGAGCGTCATTTTCTGAACGTCATTATCCGAGTGTCAAATAAGCGCTTCCAAGTCTGGCTTTCCCATTAAGAGGAGCTTTCAGTGTGACCAACCTGGTTAAATCAAGTTAGAAACTGACCAAAATAAGATTGAGTTAGCGAAAAAGCTACATATAATCTGCTGCTGCCGGTGGTTTGCTCTGCACGGCGTCCCCGGGCTGCGTTTTAAACAAACATATCCGACTCTTAACCTCCTTAACCCCCACCCAGCTGGCCAAGGGCTTACAAACCTCATGGTCAATATCAAAGACCTCCTTCTTCTCTGTCATCAGATTTCATCTAGAAACCCTCTAAAAAAAACGACCAACGGCTGTAGCTACACCAGCCAAATGCTCCTTTTTCTTTTTTTGAAACCAACAAGGTCTTTTTCTTGCGGTGGAAGGAAGAGGGGAGGACTAGAGTTTCCAGGACCGGGCCAACAGGAGCTAAGTGTGGGGCTGGTCCCTTTCCACAGGGAGCCCGGCAGACCCGGACCAGCTCATTAACGGTTTGTTTGTGTGGAAGTTCAAAAAGGCCCTGTTGACGCAAGTCCCCATTTACATGGCCGGTTTGATCTGAGTTGGAGGGCTTCCTCTCTGCTGGTCTCCTGATGTGTTTTCAGGTTGAAGATATAGAGACTGGGTGTTACTTCCAGTGAGGAGCTGCAGCTTCATAATTGCCTCAAGCTATTAAGAAATGAAAACAGTACTCCTGAGGCCATTTTATCTTCCAAATAGGGATCCCAATCCAAGTCTTGGTAATTCAATATTGGGTATCTGCTGATTCACGAGGATCTTTATATTTTCCTACATAGGAGAGCCACAAAGTGCAACACTAAAGGTTTGCCAATCCGCAAAAGATACATCAGAGATATGATGTTTCAAGAGCAATGCATTCAAAACAAATACAGCCTTGACCACTGCCTTCCTTAAATAGGTTTAAATAACATTTTATCTTGTGTCGTTTAGTTATTTTGTCTGATATGATCTAGGGCCACAACTTTATTATTTTCATTGTCAGTTAATACGACCATTGGATGGCTCCATTGATAATTTATCATGCTTTTAAAACTGTGAACATTTTCCAAAAGCCCAAGGTGACATTTCTCCACAAGTCCAAACAAGTTTTTTTTTTAAATAAATAAAAGGACAATGAATGAAAACAAAAGTAGAAAAAGTACATTAATCAGCTTCAAATACTGAAGGTATGCTGTGGAAAATAGTCACCACCTGAGCACATGCAATTGTTTGTAAATGAGCTAAAACATGCAACATTTAGACGGTACTTATTATTAAATACAAATTCAAAAGGCTATTAACGGGAAACTGCGGGGAAAAAAAGCTTCTATTATAAAAGTCAGAAAACTTAATATGTGTACAAATAGAGGAACTCAATGGCATGAAGAACACAGAAGAGGTTTGGGTCCAGAGTAGCTGCTGGCCCAAACAGGACTGGATGCTGATCACTGACTATTCTTGGATACAGTAGCTGCGAAACAAATACCTTGTTGTCTGTATTCATCATTGTGTTTGTGTGTAATGTGGACAAATATTTATTTTTTTTACACATTTCCTCCACTCACCCATTGGTTCCTTGATAACCCTGTAGTAGTCTGGGGCGTCATTTGTGTCCACTGGCTCCAGGAACGGCCATGCCATTTTATGTGCCTGCAGAGGAGAGAGGGACAAAAAAAAAAGGGAGAGATAAAGAGAAAGACGAGACACTTGAGAAAGCTGAAACCAATGAAGAACAACAAACAACACCATGAAAATGACACTGGGAGCAGGTGGGTCAACACAGATGTTTTCTCTTGCCGTCTTCCCCACTTCTATCTCTCTCTCTCTCTCTCTCTCCCCCCTTTCTCACACATACACAGACAGACCACTGGAGAGAGGAGGAGAAAATGAGAGGAGAAGAGGTAGGAGGAGGAAAAGAAAAGAGAGGGAAGCTAGAAAAAAATGTTGAGGCCAGGCAGCTGTCCAAGTAGCGCTCCGGGGAGCTGAACCCATCAGATAAGACGGACACAGAGGACTTTTGTTTGCTGCTCTTACATGACGAGGAGCTGTGTTAGAGTTCAGTCTATCGCTTGTAATAAAACTACCACAACAGTACTGCTGCTTCAGATACTGCTGAGAGTGCTCGTGTACCTGTACAGCAAATGTGCAGAGATGTAGTAGTAGAGAATAAACTTCCCCAAAATATCCATTATTCGTTTGCAAAATACAGTTTGAATTTATTTATAGGCTTGGCTTGTAAAAAAGTACCACGGCACTCATTGCTTCTTTCTTACTGTATTGTTTTGCACCTGGGATGCCACGCAAGTGAAATTTTTTCTTGCTTTTTTACTCACTATACAGACTGGAAGCACATGTGTTTGTGCAGCTACGATAAAACTGCTGTTTACTTGTAAGGAACGCAGAGTTCTCCGCAAGCCTTCATAGTCCTTGTCAGTGAGCGGCGTGAAGACCGTCATGGCGTCCTCTGTCGACTGGCACTGTGGGCACACGTATTCGTCGATGTGGTTGGCCTCGCTCTGCAAGATTCCCACACAGCGACCATGGTACCAGTTCTGGCATCGGTCACAGCCAATGTAGAACCTGGAAAGACAGGAAGTACTCACTTTTAGATTCTGGATTCATTTTTAATCAAGCTTTACTATCGATATTTAACATGTACTGTCAACACCGTTGATTAGTTTACAGCTTGGTTAACATTATAGCATGTATGCAGAGTGACAACACAAAACACACAGTCATGCATCTCCTTACTGGGACTCATCGTATGGTGTCTGACAGATGCAGTACAGCTCTTCTGTGCTGCCCTCCTGGCCCCGTTTACACTCCACACAGATGTAGTCGTCCATCTTCTTGGCCTCCTTCTCTGTGATACCCACGCATTCTCCGTGATACCAGTTAGTACACAGGTCGCAGCCAATGTAGAACCTGTACAGAGAACATTGATTGTCACCAATGTATAACAGTAGACACTGACACTAGTTTGTTTGTCTTTTTTAAAAACATATCAAACGGTGTTGTGTTTTTAAAAATTAGTCTGGAAAGAGCTGACATTTAAACACCAATAACTTTAAATGAAATGCCATCCTTCGTCCTAAAATTGATTCTACAACCAGTGCTTCCTTACAGGCTGAATGAATGCTCTACACTTGTTGCTGCAGTCTGGAGGCTTGTGTTTGACCAGTCAGCAGAGCTTAGTACAGTAAACTCTCCCCTTATCGCTCCTCGACCATTGGAAAATACAGCCTCGGGACATTTTGGAACCAAAAGTAGAACTACATTTGTACAGTTGAAATTCAGGTTTTGAGTTCCCACAAAGGTGGATAGAAAATTTCCACCGGTCAAATGGGCCATTAAATTTTTTTTTTTCTTTCTCTGGCAATGCTTTATTTTAAATAGTGTTTACTGTGCTTACTACTGTCATGCCTCCCCCCATGGGTAATAAAATTTCAAAGAGTATTCAAGTAAACGTCATCATACTTGGTCTCGTCGTACGGCGTCTTGCAGATGCAGTAGAGCTTGGTATCCTTCTTAGTCTCCTTGGTGCTCGTCGTCAAGATCATCTTCTTCTTCTTGGACTTGGCTGACGTCACAGTCTCCCTCTCCTCCTCCCGTTTCCTCTTGTGTGTGGAGGTGACAGTCGTGGCGAGGTGGTGTTGAGAGGTGATGCCGTGCGTGTGTGGCAGAGTATGTTGCTGCTGGTTGTGGGCGGCCTGGGCGGCGGCGGCCTGGGCGGCTTGGTGGGCTGCAGCCTGAGCCCTCTCCTTCTCCCTCCGCATTCGTAACAGGTCCCTCTTTAGCTCCTCCTGCAGAGTGCAACGTCAGGACAGTGATTAAAATTATATTGTGTAAAGCTTCATGCATTCTTCAGGCAGTTTTCTTGTCATTATATACCTCCTTGATTTGAAAAATTATACATTGGGGAACAAATGAATGGACACCCCTCACGTCATACCTGGGCCTCTAGCTGCAGCTCCTTGTCAAGAAGCGCCCGTTTCTTCAGGATCTCCATCTTTAGGCTCTCTTTGTGCCGGTACAGGAGTGAGGAGAGCTTGCTAGCATTAGCCAATCTCCTCTTAGCCTCCACCACCTCCTCCTTTTTCCTCCTCTTGGCCGCCTGCCTCTCATCCTTGTCTATCCTGTCTAAGATGTACTTCATCACCTGGTTGCATACGATCATCCTGGACAGACATAGAGAAGAGAAGATGGGTAATTAATTACAGATTTATCTCATCTCATGACCTTTTAAGGTTACAGAGGATCATAAATGTATGTTATATAGAATAGTAAAGTACTGTATATTGAGGATAAACAGCTACTTGAATATGGTAGAAAAATGTAGAGTCTTGCCTAAAAATACAACACTGGAAGTAGCCCACCTATATCTAATGAGCACCCATGTGTAAAAGGGCTGTGGCCCATTCAGGGTATTTTTTCTAAACGCATAGAATACACAACAGTCCTGCTGAGAGAGAAAAGAAGGATAAAAGAGTACGGAGGGAAAGGTTTATCACATATCTGAATCTTGAATTCAGAAAGTGAGCACAGTTGAAGTCACAGAGGAAGAAAGTTATCCCTCTGACACACCAGTGGGCAGGCGCAGAGTATTATTCCAAACAATGCTTCAATGTTTCAGAAAGTACAACCTGCACGGATATTGGCTACTTCAATGATGCAAACATCTAACTTTCCACATGTAAGAAATGGCAGTGTGTGTCAATGAACAATGAGAGCAATTCTCTCACCGCAACTCCTTGAGGGATTCTGGTGGCTCGGTTGTGTAAGCCTTGTAACTACAAAGTCCTGGACTTGTATCCCATCCATATCTGGCTCTAAATCTTTCCTTTCTCTGCTGTGAACTCGCAAATAAAAAGGGCTAAAAACACACAGAAAACTCTCGGAAAGCAAACGGTTCACTTTTCCCACAACTTCCACTTGTTCTACTTGGAAGTGCTTCAGAGATAGATGGTTGTAACTTGTAAAAACAAAACAAAACAGTGTGGTAATACTTTCTTCATGACCTGACAAACTGATCACAAAAAAACAACAAATGTTTTAAAATCCTGAATCTATACGGCTGTTTTCGAAAAGCAACGCAGTTGTGTCGTCATCCCTGTGAGAACCAAGTGTTCAGATAAGTCATATTACTGGGCCACGTGTCTTACAGATGTTAGAGGGTATTTGGTCGTCCAGTGTTTATTTGCATGATGCTTCAGTAGCAGGGGAGTTGAGCGGAGGGTTGAAGAGGGGGTATGGTGAGAGATGGACAGATAGATGACGACTGGGAAGCCATGCTGCTCTTGTAAACATGGGAAAGGGAGGAAGAAAGGTCATACAGACAAATTCAAGGTAATTAAAGTGCACATGGGGATTCAGGGTTATGTGTAGGCTTCTATAGTATGTAATCATAACTTCCTGCAAGTCAGAAAGGAAGTAGAAAAATATTAAGCAATAAAGAGAAAAAAAAATCTATAAAAATCTCCGTACATATTTTGTCAAATGTCAGTATATTACAGTAAATCTAGATAATTTATGGCTCCATCTCCGTATGTTCGCTCATGTTCGCCAACATTCACAACCGAGATCGAAAACTGTTCAACCACAGAACTCTGCGTTCAGTGCACGTTTGTGTGAATAACACACACAAACGCGTCCAAGGCGGATGAGGTCGAAGATGGGCCAGGATCACAGTACATCGTGTACACTGAAGTACACACTGCAAATGCAGCGTGGAAAGTGGTGGAGACTAATGAAACAGGACACACAAACAAACGCAGGCTGATGTCAGAGTTCAAGGTTATTGCTAACAGAGTCATGTTTTGAAGGAAAAGCGGGAGAAAAGGATGACATGAAGAAATGGAAAAAAGGATGAAAAATAAGCAGAGAGACAGACAACAGACAGAGCTGCTGTAGTGATGTCACGGTAGTCTGGGTTTGGTATTTCAGGTTTGTGTGAATGGGCACAGTGTTGACACACCGTCTGTGGACATAAACACATGGTTGTCAGGGTCAACTGTAGGTCAGAGTATAATCTATGTACAGTATATGAAACGGGAGGGAAATTCTTTAACTTTTTATTTTATAGATTTTATTTTTGTTTTCACAGTTGTAGCAGTAAAACTGCACATTTTTAGAACTAGGCAAACAGCTTGACACACAGTCTGTTGAACTGTTTGACTCTTGATATAAAAGTACCAGAGCACAAACAGTAGTATTTGTCACTGAGGTGATACCACCAATCAGTTTCAGAGAATTCCTCCAGCTACAAAGAACAAATACGATTATTTTATCTCAGTTATTTTGTCAGATTTTGCCAAGCTAATAGTCATTTTTTTTATATTGAGGTTTAAACTTGCTACACCCCTACAAATCTGTGTTGGGTTGAAAAGGCCTCGTGCGATTTTATTGTACAACCCCTGTCCTTTGTAAATGGGTTTGTCTTTGTGTTCTTGCTTGTTAGGGTCACACTGAGTACATGCAGCTGTTGGTGGTTACACACCCAAACATTCCCAGGCTGTGTAGTACCTCCCAACGTGGTGTTGGACAAAAGCCAAATGGAGAAAGTAAAGAGGATAGTGTATAGGCTGTTTAAATGATGTCCAGTCCCATATGATCAGAACATATGAAGACATCATTTCAAAGAAACGTCCCACAGATAATTACCATAAACATTGTTTCTGTGCCGTTATTTCAATGTCTCCGATGCATAATGTTGCCACAGTTCTGCGTTCACTTTGATTGATGAGAAAATCTTTCCAATGACCCAGAGCACTTCAATATAAACCTTCCAAAATGACACCTTTGACCACATGCAAAATATTTCTTCATTTTCACACCCACAGATTTTGGACACAAACCTCTGATTCTCTTCTCTCTCTGCCGGCGTCATGGTCTTCTTCTGCTTCAAGTGCTCAATCACAGCATTTTGTTTCATCACCACCTGAAACACACAACGCAGGAAGATGTCAGAACAAATCAAATGTTTAACAACAGAAAAAGATATTT
This sequence comes from Miichthys miiuy, assembly GCA_036365135.1. Classification (NCBI taxonomy): domain Eukaryota; kingdom Metazoa; phylum Chordata; class Actinopteri; family Sciaenidae; genus Miichthys; species Miichthys miiuy. Next base: position 21,109,202 of record CM071602.1, read on the forward strand.
ACAGTTTGACAGGAAAAGGCTACATTTTGGGGAAAAAATGTGACTTCAGTGATGTCTATAATGTATGATAAATAGCTATAGAAATGGATTATTATTATTAAATGTGACCAGACTGTATAACATGTCAAATACACAGAGACAGATGAAAACACCCACAAACACACACAGTAGTTGTGGTAGCATTAAGCCCAACAAACAGATGAGGCCTGAGCTGTAAAAATAAACCCAGTCTTAGTGGAGGGTTGGATGATGATGACTGTTTATGTACTGATGACAGGGAGAGAGATGGGTGCCTTGGCATGCACACACACACACACACACACACACACACACACACACACACACACACACACACACACACACACACACACACACACACACACACACACACACACACACACACACACACACCTGCTTCTGAATGATGTCGCTCTGGCTGGCTGCGTTGAGCACTTGCTCTCTCTTAGCCTCTGCGGCTTGTCTCTTTTTCTGCTGTTGCTGTTCTCTGAGCTGCTGGATTCTCTGCAGTTGCTCCTGGACAGAAGCTGCCTGGATGGTCACTACGTTCCCAATCTGTGCAGACAGCAATGTGTGATGAGGTTTACAATTTCATATACTCTAGTCTAAATGTGTAAATCAGTGGTTATGTTTATGCATTTTAAATGACTGAATTCTGGCTATCTGATTTGTTTTCTAACTTTACTTTGGTCCTATAAAAGGGTAACATAAGTTAGCATCTGGTTTATCAAGTTTGCTGCCCTACCTGTCCTCCCTGAGCTGAGGTGGTCCCGGTCTGTTGTATCTGGATAGGAAGCTGCAGTTTGATGTGCTGTGGCAGAGAGCCTCCACCCTGCTGGGCCTGCAGCTGGGCCAACACCTGCAACACAGAAGATACACAAATTTAACAATTAGAAAAGAAAAACATTTTTATTTTTTATAAAATGTCCATTTAGATTAGTTCACACACACCTTCATTTAATAGGGTAGCTTTAATTATCAGTTCACTGAATGACCCAGGTTTAAAAGTTTGAGCATGCACAAGCAACTTTTTTTTTAATTGGTCTAGCTAAAGGACTAATGCTACAGTACTGATCACATTGTCTCTTTGCTAATCATACCTGTACCTGCTGCTGCAGTCCCGACATGCTTATGAGCTGCGGCGTCTGCTGCAGCTGCAGCTGGGCAGTTCCTCCCTGCGTTTTCACCTGCAGTGAAGTGGGAGACTGGATGGGCATGTGTGCCTGCGTCTGAGGTGGTAACTGGCCTTGCGGGGTGGCCGACGAAGGGGTGCTGGTGGTGGCCAAGGGGGTCGCCCCTGCCTGGATGGGGGCGGCAGCCTGCTGGGCGGGGGTTTTGGTAGAGATGGAGTTGGGTTGGCCGGGGACTGTGGTGGCTGTAGAGAGTCATAAAAATGTCACCTTTAAAACATGACAGATATGTGTGCGCACATAATAAAATATAATCTCATCTGTCCTAAAATGCACATCTGTCGAGTGATCCTGCTTGTTCCCTATCATACCTGTGCTTGATGTGGGAGTGGCAGCGGAGGCCAGAGGGGTGAAGAGGAAGCGCTGCACTTGGCCGTTGGGCAGCGCTGCCTGCATGAGCTGCTGGCCAGGTCCTGGGATGACGGTGACCCCTTGAGGTATGACCTGCAGCTGACCAGTAGTCTGCCCCTGGCCTTGAACCATGACCGTCAGAGCCTGTTGGGTACCACTGACACCAGCCTGCCTATCAACACCTGCCCCGGCCTGCTGCTTCTACGGTGAGGATGAGAAGAGATTAGGGGGGTTGTTAGTATGTTAATCACAATGTGCAGTCCAGTCTGATTGCCTGTGGTCAATTGTGTGATTTGTTGAACCAAAGCATAAATTCTTAAATTCATAAATTCAAACTTGACCTGACTCTGACCGCATAAAGGATGACAAAATAAAAGCACATCTTCAGGGCTTTGGGTGGTGTTCATTTCAAACCCTGCACACAAGGTGAGACAGGACATCCTGGTGTGTTCGGTGTTTCACTAACCTGTGTGAGCTGGGTGAGCTGTGCCAGCGTGAGTTTAACCTGGCCTTGCCCCTGAGCCCGTGGGGTGCCTGGTGGTGTTTGGCCTGCTGCCTGTCCTGCTGCTGTGGGGCTGGCTGCCCCCTGGCCAGTGACCGTGGCGACAGGGCTGGCACCTGATATTGGCGTGGAAACTGCCTGGCCACGAATTATCTGTGTGACTACTTGCTGTCCACCCTGACCTGGAAGTGAATAGTTTATGAAGAGGGTAAATTCAGCAAGACACATACAGAGGCCAGATGCTTAAATAGTTCAATTTTAACTTGTTGCTAAACTTTCTGCACGCGTCTTTGAGAGGGAGTTGCTCTATGTCCAGTTCAGTATTGTCACAAAGAGTACGTTACCTTGCTGGACCACGAGTGGAGTTCTGAGTATTGTCTTTCCCATTGGTCCCGTCTGCTGGATCGGTGTTCGGATCACTGTCATTCCTGGACGGATCTGACCACCAGCTGCCAGAACCTGGAAGGATATTTTCATGAAGATGTTATTCATGAATTATTACAAAGCCAGCATCAGAAAAAAAAGAGGTCAAAAATCAATGTCAGGTAAACAGGAGCATGTCTGAAGCTGATTAGGGGAAATAAATATATATATATATATATATAGTATTCTATTCTATTGTATGAAATAACACAGAGAGAAAGTAGTTATTATACCTGCTGTACATACAAAAGCAAAGGCAACAGAATCAGTAATGCAAGACTTTGAAAGCCAAACAAGAAGCAAAGCTGTGCAGCCTACAGATCGGACCGCATTAAGGATGACAAAATAAAAGCACATCTTCAGAGCAGGGTGACGGCAGACATACCTGTTGCTGGGAGCCTGGGGTGTTGGGCCTGATGTTGAGCGTGGTAGTGCGGGGCTGGAATGTGGTGTAGGTCTGGGCACCGCCTGCTGTGCTGGACGGGATGATACCCAACACTTTCTGCTGAACCACACCTGCAAAGAGAAACAAAAAAGATACCAAAGTAGAAATTTGAAAAGAGAAGGCGAGAGGAGAAGGGTGGGGTGAAGACGAGGTTTCCCGGAAAGCAGTTTTGCCACTTCAGTCAAGACAGAATCATAACAAGTGGAGACAATAGAGGACAAGGAGAAATACTTGAAGAAATGACACAGAGGACATGGAAGCACAAGTGGTTTGAGTGAATGAAAGAAATGATGCAAAGAAGAGACAGTTTATGCAGGTTATTTATATATATATATATATATATATATATATATATATATATATATATATATATATATATATATATATATATATATATATATATATATATATATATATATATATATATATGTGTATATATATATATATATATATATATATATATATATATATATATATATATATATATATATATATATATATATATGTGTATATATATATATATATATTTTTTAGAGATGATATTTAGTTGACCTGCCATTTGCTGCGTCAAACACATCAACCAACAAAAATCTTAAAACGCTCAAACATCCCTAATACAATTACTGATGTGAAGCAGTGGTTACATGTTTGCATGTTACAAGCGAGCAGTTGTACAGAAGTCATGCATTGACACAACTCAATACATTATTTGTGGGCTTCTCTCCTTGCTAGATGGCCAGCTTTTGATCACAGCAATGGTAAATATTAGTTGAGCAGGTAAACAAAATCTTCAAAGGCTCACTGAAAGCTTAGTTGGGTTTCCCCCAACATACCTGAACCCCCTCATACATTATGCATGAATTCAGAAGCCACTTTTTTTTCTTTTTTTTTTAACCTTTAATCTGACAAAGGGAGCGTTTCATATTTGTTCACCGGGCTCTGTGCCTTAATGACCTCACGTGAAGCCGGTGGCAGAAATGGAAACCATGAGTGTTGCTCTTTTTCCTCTGCTGCTGCCTTCTTGCTGTGGTTTTTCAACCGCAACCGAGCAGGTAAACCTATACATCAAGGGTTTCCCTCTTCAAACTGGGACGTTAAACCCGGTCGTAAGACCAGGGGAGTAGCTGCTCTGGTCACACACATCAAACAAGCTTTTCTATGGGCTGGCTGTTTGGAGAGGTCGAGGAGTTGGGACTCCAGTGAGTGGAGAGGTACACTTTTATTCAAAAAGACGGAGGGAAAAAAAGGAAAACGGAATCCCGCTATAGAGGGCTACCTGTCTGGGAAGCAGACCTCAGGGTAAACTTGTTTTCCTGCCTAACTTCCTTAAGCCCTTCCAAAACAAACAGAGCTCCCAAACAGTCAAATCAAACAGTCATGCTGGATAAATACACATGTCCATTAAATGGTTACACTCCACCTGAACTTAGTTTCTCCTTCATGGTGACTTCAAAGGTAAGAAAAATCACTTTCTTTGTATCCTTGGCGAATATCATTCTCTTAATCTGGTGATTGCAATGTTTTATTTAAGCAGGGCTGTATCAAATGATACATGTAATATTACATTACATGGCATCAACATTGTATCATGTTTGAAAATTAAGATCTCTTCAGTTGTTTCTTTTTCAGCCTTATGACAACAACTCTCAGTTTCCCTGTTTTATTCTCTCTGACTTTAAATTGATAAAAGTTGAAAAATGCGGACAAAGCTTAGAAAGTTCTTCAATCTCCAGATTAACCTTTCCCATCTTTTTTTTTTTTACTGAAGCATGTTTTCATCTTATATTATATGTATTTTTAATTTAAAACATGCATCTTGTATATACAGTAATGAAGTAAATGATTTTGTGAATGTCGTATCTGACCTATATCAGCCACACAAGAGCTGTCAACAGCTTTAATAGAGCATGTCAACATGACAGACCACCTTTACTGAGTGCTGAGCAATATCCATCATCCAATAATTTGACAGAACCACAGACAGGCCCGGCGCTGCTCAGTAGAAACTATCACCTCATCCACCGTGTCAATATTGACATTTCAAAAAGCACCAAAGTTAAGATAGAACAATTCTCAATCCACAGTCTGGTTTTAGAACCTTAGACTACACAAGTCTACCATCCCCAAAAACCATCCAACCAAAATAACAGCTTTCTATTAGATTACCATGCCGACAGGACACAACTAGACATGATGTGCCACACCAAACTAAGCTGCTGACTCATGAGGTTGGGCACATAGTGGCCACCACAATGCCACAGTAGCTCAAAACACAGTGAGAAACTGGCTGCTTCTGAAACAGTAGCACATTTTGCATCTGTTCAGTGAGAGGCTGGTGGAACAAAAAGCTTACCTGGAGCACAAGCAGACAATAACTGGCCTAAACAAAGCTCAGCTTAACATTCAATGTATGTGTTCATTTATTTAAATCTCCATTTGGTGACCCCAATATTCACTCTCCTTTTAACTCTAACTTTGTCTGCTGCTGGACAGGTACAGTAGTTGAAAACTCCTGCCTGCAATGTCAAAAACCATTACTGTCAGAGAGGTGGGAGTAAACTAAAACATGAAAGTGGTGGGCCTGTAAACCAAAACAATGAGCTGAAAGACACCAAAATGCTCTAAAGAGCTGAGGGGAAATGCAAGTTTACTGATGATTCTTATCACTGCAAGTTATCCCTTTAACATTACACATTTACACAATGATCGCTTGTTGTTTTAAAGAAATGGTGGTTATAGCAGTTTTAATGCACCTTATTCTTTAATGTAGACAGGTAGACTTTAATTAATAATAATTAATGGAGCACAACAATGTTTTCATGGTAAACATTTATTACCACTGAAGGACCAACTGAAATGAAGCCAACAGTGATAAAAAAAAGGGGATGTGGGCGATAATTCTGCGGTCTGGAACGAGATTAAATGAAATGCTTCAAGTGCGTGTGATTTCAAGCATGTAAAGATGGCTGCATAAGAGCCATGGTAAAACTTACTGTGACAGCTGTGTGACAGGCAAGCGGCTTGTGTTTTTAATAGAGACTAGCATCTGAACACCTGAGCCCTATAGTTCTTCTAAGCTGTGGGCCTTTAAACATGACTTGTGTTCTTGGCTCACTGACAGATGCAATCAAAGACAGGGGAATGTCTATTTGTGTTCAATTTGTAGACCTCAAAATATTTGGTCCTGCGGCAGCTGGCACCAACATCATTTAAAATGAGTGAAGACAGACTCAGTCCTTCTAAAGCGCTGTGCATGTGGTTGGCCGCTAACTTGCTTACAATGGCATCCAATTAACGAGCCAGATCTAATTTGGCTCCTTTGACACGTTTGAAATGTCTCAGCTGTGGGGTCTGAGGCGAAGCAATGAAAACACAAACATACATGCATCCCGAAATTGTGGTGGATGGAAAGAAGAAATGTCTACACTGCATAAATGTAATTAGCGCCCTCCGGCTGCCTTCAAGGTGTGACTTATTAAAACCTGCCGTACCTCCTTGTGAAGTTGGCACGTTGACTGTGACGATCTTGCTGTTGGCGGGCAGCGGCAGCTTGGTGGTCACTACCTTTCCACCCACTGAAGTTCCCGTAATTTGGAAAGTGTGCCCACCAGATGTGGCCACGGTGGTCTCTGTGCCCCCTCCTAATAAGGCAAAACACAAGAATACAATCTTTACTACTGTAAATCCAATAATACTACTACTTCTAATATAATGGTAAAACTATTACACCTCAGAGGTGCACTCTTGTAAATACATGTATTATGATTTGTTCTGATATACTTCAAATTAAGTAAAAGCAAAGACTACGTTGTACTTCCCCGCTGGTCCCCCAGACTAAAGCACAACAAACTGGCTGTTAGTTACAATCCTCTGCAAAGTACCTTGTGTGCTTTGACCCTGCTTGACCCAGGTGGCAAACGACTGCTGGAAGTTCTTGTTCTGCTGGAATGTGACGGGGGTGCCCATCTTGGTGGACAGTACCACCTTGGTGGTGGGGGTGCCCTGGCCTGACAGTGAACCGACAATGACTTTGGGCGTGGAGGCAGGTGTTGCAGGAGTCCCTGTTGGGGTAGCGGTGACTCCGCTTGGTTTCTGCTCCAGACGTTTCTGAGATGGTGTACAAGTCAGTCAGTACATAAACATAAAATCAAATGACAGATGTATTCAAAGGGAAAGCCAAAAATAAAATCAGTTGTGTAGACAGATATTTTAAGGCTTTTAGCTGCCCGAACAAATGATGTCATGAGTAGAAATTAACTACTTACTACTACTAACTTACAAAACTTCTTGAAAAGAAGTGTGCTTTTTGAAGAAATTGAACATTTAATGGAAAGACTACTGAACTAAACAGTACTCACCTTGGCCTGCTCTGCTGCCTGAGCTTTCTCTTTCTCCACTCTGTAAAGGACAAAAAAACCCCTATCAAGCTTATAACACAGCAACACTTTGGAACATTTTAAAATATATAGTTAGTAGGGGTGCAACAATACACAAAATTCACGGCTCAGTTCGATACTTTGGTGTCACGGTTCGATATTTTTTCGACACAGAAAAGAGAAATTTCCATGCCTTTTTTTAACTTGTAGTTTATTGAAATTACCAACATTTGTTTCAACTCAAAAGTACAGTTTTGAAATTAAATTAAATGTATCTGGTGCATCTCTACCTGCCTCATTTTCTGCTGTGCATACTTAGAAGTTAGAACCATATAAAACAAAAACAGCACCTTGTAAAAAAAAAAAAAAAAAAAAAGGGCGGAAGCCAGGCACAGAAAAAGCAAAGAGAACCACTGAGCTTTCAGCACAGAGCAACATCGTCAGAAGTTGATAAAATAAATATAAAATTGCGTATTGTTCGATTTATAGTGCGTACCGAACCGAGACCACTGTATGGAACGGTTCAATACAGATACATGTATTGTTGCACCCCTAATAGTTAGAAGAAAAAAAAAATAGAAAGTGAGTGATTATGGTCATTGGGGTGATGGAAGGTAAATATCATGGATTAAAAACATTTTGAGCATCAGCCTGAAACTCCATGTAACAGCCTCCATTTTACCCCACACAAGTTTGGCAATATACAGGTAAATTATAAGGTATGTACAGGAGGTGGAACATTTACCTAGTGAGACAGTAAAATCAACAGTCTGAATAATACCTGACTAATATCTTTCACCACATTTTTGCCTTGATTGAGAGGGGAAGGGGAAGAAGACAATTAACAAAAGTTGGAATCAAACTACACAACACTGCATTTACGCTACATCTTCTGCGACCACTACCAACACACTCCATATCTGACCTTTCTGAGAAGGCTCTGATCTCCCAAAGGTCAAGCTCTTCCTCAGCCACCCAGGTCTCGATCACTACTGGGCCCGTCTGCTTGGCAGGCTCATGCTTCTTGGGGCGCAAGGCACTGGAACGTAGCCCCTTCCTCTGAGGGGTGTGGGTTTCTGGGATGGTGGAAAGACAGAATGGACAGAATAAAAGGGCTGTTTGAAAATTGCCATTGCATTTTGTTTTGCTGGGGGACAAAGACAGCAGTCCATTATCAACAACACAACAGTGTTATTGTGTTTTATTTTCTTAAATTCATCTTATTCTCTTAACTATGGTCTAGGTAGCCATGGCTTCCATTTTCAGCTCTTGGGCACTTTAAATCCTTTTTTCAGTGTCAGGAATAAAAAGTACATCTCACCTTTCGGAGTCTCAGGTACTCCGAGGGGGCAGATGATTTTGCGAATGCAGTACTCTGAGCGAATGCCGTAGGGTCCCACGTCACGGCGCTTGATGATCTCGGTGGTGGTGATTTCAGTATCTGATGTCTCTGTAGCAATGAGTGGGGATAGGGCTGGGTTGGTATGGTGATGAGGACGAGAGCCCGAGAAGATGGAGGAAATGCACTCCAACATAAAAACAGTGAAACCCAAGTCAGACTGAAAAGGCTGTCTTTTTCAGACAGCCGTTTGTGTATGTTTCTATGGGCAAACCATGGGCATTGCCAAAATTAATATAGGATGATACTATGGACTTATTGAACAGCAGAAATGCTACAATTTCTGAACGCCAGGCTGGAGTTGATCAATTCTTGTGAAAACACCAACTGAATCAATCACCCACAACATAATAAAGCGGATGATACTTATGAAAATCATATCAAAAAATAGATAAACACATTACTTCTAAGTCTTTGATAGTAAACAACTGAATTAGCTCCATCCTCAAACCCTTAGCTCAAATCGGATCCCCATCCTCCCAAGGTCATCTTTATCTGGAAGCGGTTAGATGGTTTGGGAGGATAAGGGGAGTTCTACCTGTACGCGTGGTGCCGACAGCAGCGGATGGTTTGACGGCCATATCGTCCCATCTCAGAGAGGCCCACAGCAGTCTCAGCATCAGGCTCACACCAGCCAGAGACTTCACTGTCTGCAGGCGATACCTAGAACACAACCCGGAGGTTTAATTACTCATATACAGTTGCATATAAACATCTGTCAAAGTACTGCATGTTGTGTATAACTTTGCACCTATGCATAAAAAAAAAATGCTACATTGAAGGAAACTATGGGAAAATGGAAAAATGTTGTTGTGCACAATTTGCTGAAAAAACGCAACTGAAAGAAAGAAGACTTGTCCTACAGCTACAAGCTGAATGAAGGGTTTTCTGCATTCTCCGGTGTCATGCAGTTCATTAGTGCAGGGCAACTGACTGGCAGTGACTCGCTCAGTGTTACAGAAAACACATTGCAGCACGACTGTGAACAGGAAGAGGCAGAGTAAAAAAACAGACTGAAGTTTTTGGTAATGTTGCTGTCCCCTGATGACCGCTTCCATATAACAAACAGATGGACTGGCTGCCATTTTTAACAAGCCATTTCAGACGCTCATTTGGTTTGGGAACAGATATTATCTCCGACTACAAAAGCACACAACTCACAAAGTTCAAAGTGGAAACTTGTGCATATTTCATTTGATCCTATTTAATTTAATAAACAATGTTTGGGTGTAACAGACTGTTCCGACTGCAGAATAAGTTGACAGGATGTCATCCATCAATGAATAATTTCCTCAACTTTTCTAATAGAAGAAATATTCCTTCCGTGCATCATTATGGTCAGGACGGCTGTTCTGACTATAAACTTGGCACTTAGGACATGAACATTTAAAATATCTTTCACATCTACAAAAACATGATCGTCACAAAGCTGTGTGTGTGTGTGTGTATGGGGGTTTGGTAGATATTCTCTTTCCCATGTGTAACCACAGGCGGGAAAATATCCCTGGGCTACAGGGCTGGGTCACTGCACAAAGTGAACATCCTGACACTTCTGCAACCACAGGGTGATTCATGACTGCTTCGGAACTCTATGGTCCGGTCAAAATAACCAGAGGTCCCTGTGTGACACCAAGCTCAGAGCCACAACATCACTCAGGGCCAAAGCCAGGACAGCAGACAGCGAAAGAGAAAACATAATGCAAACTAATCAATAGGACATGGCACTGTTTAAGGGTGAGACCTGAAGAGAAATAGTATCGTCCTTATCAGTTTATAAACATCACATATGTGTGATAAGTGATTATAAAACAACTCTGTATGAACATATATGAACACAAAGCAACGCAGGACTTGTCATGTCACCCAATATCCTTGTCAGGGTGAAGGATAAGTTAAAACTTGCTGCGCCTTTATTCAAACAGCCCACAAAAATTAAGTGCTGTTTAGCATTTACATTTTTGCATCCTTTAGTTCAAACCATCTCCAGTTAACTGGATACAGGTGGTGTACATGTGTAGAGATGTTCCGATACCATTTTTTCCCTCCCGATACCGATTCCAATACTTGTGCTGTGGGTATCAGCCGATACCGAGTACCGATCCGACACCAGTATGTTATAAAAAAAAATATCATACTACGCCTGCATGACTGTGATATGATTATCATTGTGGTAAGGTCTGGCTCAGGTTAAACCCCTTGTAAAACATGAATAAATACAGCAAATTTAATCTATTTATTTTTAAATAGAACAGTATAAAAAAACAGTAGTGCAAATGCAATTTGACTAAATAAATCTAGGAATAATTATTAAAAAAAAATTAAGTGCAGCCACATCTTTGCACATGTTGCATGTCGCACTCTTTTAGCAGAGACAATCTAGGTGGATTCACGGACTAAACTCTGATAATCTACCTGTGTGTTTGTTCTCACTTTGTTTATTTCATGTACCAGCTTCTAAATCTGAGTCTGCAAAATAGTGACACGAAGAAGTTTAATTTGATTTGTGCCCGATGTCCGAAATACTGCCACACCGCCGACATGATATGCCAGTGCTAGTTAGCTTAGCTCCAAGCCTCGCATCAACTCGTCCCTCTAAAAACAGCAGGCTGCAGCACAGCGCCACTGTTTTAAGAGCGGCGAAGAAGAACTGTGCCAGAGCTTAACGGAGCTAACCAGTAAATAGATTACTAATTCAATAAATTACGTGGTATCGGATCGGTGCCTGGACTCTAGTAGTTGCTAATACCGATGCCAGCATTTTCGGCAGTATCGGAGCAATTTCCAATACTGGTATCAGAATCGGAACAACTCTATACATGTGTGCAGAAAATGTTCTGTTACACTGTTTACTTTGATTACAAGCAAGACCGACCAAAAGTGCAGTAAAAACCTAAGAATAATTAGGATATCTATGGAAAATGTAACATAATAATAATGCTATCAGTCAAATTATTCTTTTATTGTGTGTTTTGTCTCTTTTTTTGTAATTACGGCCAAAATACTGCTCACTGTCTACTATGTTGGAGCGTGCCCCAGAAAGCGACAAAAAGAAAGAAACTAATTATTTAAGAGCCTGCAAGAAGAATGTGTTCTTCTGACTCTGGTTTATTTAGTAATATTTTACTCTGTTGTGGTATAATGAATTCTAGTCCTCCTGAAAAATTTAATTAAAAGTAAATTCAGAGTTCTGCCATTGCAGGGCTTTGAATTTATATATTTGGGGAGTCAGTAGATTCAAATCACGTCTTGACTGTCAGAAACTAAAAATTATATATTCTCTTTATTGTTGTTCTATTTATTGGTGTCAAGTTCTGATTTGGGGGGGGGGTTGTATTGGAATTTCCTTTTTATTTCTGGAATTATTTTTTGTGTGTCAAAGTTTACAAGATCCACAGAGACTCAGTGGTTGGATCATCATCTCAAAGTCAAAAGGTCCTCATTTTACAGTCTTTGCCACATGTCTGCATGCCCTCTGTATTTGCTTCATTTGCTCTTGGAGAAGATACTGGCATCTAAACTTGACTCGCCACAGAATGCTTGAAACTGCTAATATGGTTCAAACGCAAAAGACCAATGTCGCCATGGAGATCAACTTCTTCACCAGCAACTTTTTGGTGCATAATTATGTATACAGAGTTTGCGATGGGGACACTTATTCGAGTTAAGGCCTCAATAACACAGAAAGAGTGAAAAATGTTCAAAAATGCTTTTGAGTGCAAGAAAAACAACAGAGAGAGTGCACTTACCTCCAGGTGATTCCAAACGTGGGCCTGGGTGACGGATATGGCCAGATATCCGATGCTGGCTTGGCATTGTAGCTAAATATGGGCACCTCACGGAACCCACCGCGCCTCCCCAAAACCTTCAGGTCGTCATGGGGCAGTACGAAAATACTCTTGCGGTTGCTCTTGGTAACAAACTTGCGATAAGAAGGGAGGGCGGTGTCCGAGCGAGTCTTCTTGGTGCGGGAGAACTTGAGAAGGCGGACTCGACCCTTTGTTGAAGAATAGTCCTCCTGGCTCACAGCAACAGTCGACACTGTGGTTTCACCACTAGTGTCAGTTGTAGACTTACTGATAGACGCTGAGAGTGCCGTCTTCTGTTCTTGTGTCACTATTTCACTCTGGCTGTCCTCTGACTGGCTGTCAAGCCCAGAGGAACAGATTTTGGTCACAGTTGTTTTGGTCATGGTAGTAAGGGTGGACACTGCACTGCTTTCTGTTGTTGATACTACAGGTGTTGTCATCTTTAATGGCGCTTTGGCCATCTTCATCTCTGTGGAAACTACGGTCGTGGTGGTTGTGGAGGTTGTGGTTACCTGGGTGATAATGGTCTTGAGTGGCTCTGTCGTCCCACTGTGACTATTGTCCTCTGCAAAGTCGTCGCTCAGACTGGACTCCTCTGCTGAAGGTATAGGTGATGGTGCCATTCGGATGATCTTGACCACATTGGTCTCCGCAGGCTGAAATGGTGATGTGCTGTTGTGCTGTACAGTGCTCTGAGTATTAGTTCCAAGTGCATCTATATTGTTCTCCAGCCTCGTGATCTTAAGTGGAGGTTTGTAGTCCTGGTCCGATATAGTCGTCTTGCTCTCTACCTCACAATCTAGGCTTGGTACTTTAGACCCAACCACTGTACTATTATTTCCAGGAGGCAAATCTCCGTTAATTAAAGGCTTCTGCTGTGTGTTGTCCTTCAACGAGACAACCAACCCTTGATCTTCAACTTTACCAATGCTGTTCACTCTGGGGAGTGAACTGTTGGTAAGCACACCATTATTTGAGCTCATTACAGAGTTACTCAACATGCTTTCACTGCCTGAGCCATCATTACCATTTACCTGAGGGAGAGGAGAAACTGGCTCGGGAGTGCTATCGCCTGTAGTTCTACCTTGTCCGATGCTTTGCATACTTTCTTGGTTCTCCACTGGCCCCATGCCATTTTCCCCTGTGGACGAATGCATTGAGCTTAAAGTTTCTGGGTTTTGCTGAATAAGTTTAGAAGGAGATGTGTTCTGACTGCTTTTCTGGTCAAGAACACTTGTAGATGTCCTTAAAGAGTCCGTTTTCAAGTTGGGTACCTCTGACCCTGTATTTTCAATACGTGCAGCCTTGGTAACATCTGATGGTACACTGGCTGTTTGTTGCTCTAAAGAGCTATGAATTCCCCCAAATCTTTCTCCAACATCAGGCAGTTTGACACCCTCTTGTCCTGAACTATCTGAATTAGTTTCTTTTGGCCCCGTAGTCCTTCCCACTAAGTCTGCCTCCAATTCCTGAGGCATGGAGGTGATTTGGTTTTGTGGTGATGCTGAATCATCACCTGTACCTGCACTGCAACTGTCTTTGGGTGTGGAGCCCGGAGCAGGAGAAGGAAGAAGAGGAGTGACAATCTCATCTATAGTTTTAGAGAGTTCAGCCCGACTCTCCCCTTTAACTTCTCGTCCTCCAACTTCTCCTGACCCTGGAGTCTGTATTGTGGAAGATTTCCCCTCCACTTTCACAGGTTCGCCCAGGGGGAGCTGTTTCTGAGTGAGAGTATGGGGCTTAAGTGGTGACCGTGGCCGGATTGGAGTGCTCAGAGTCGGGGTTGAAGTGGATAAAACTGGCTTAGGAGTCTGAGGTTTGGAGGCAGACACCTGTTGCCTCTGCCTCTCTTCGATAATGTGCTGCTTCACTCGTCGCTCTAGGAGGCTGTCCAGCTTGGAGGCTTTGACCTTCTTCTTGTAGGCGATGCGGGTAAGGAAGCCCTTACTGACGTCCACTACATCGTAGTTAAAGGGTCGTGTAGAGCACTCTGTAGCCTCTTCCTTCATGGAAGTCTGAACACTGGACCCTGGAGAGAAAAAATAATTCAGACTTGAATCTGTATTGATACAAAAATGAGACACTTCATGACATTCTCCTTATAATTTCTGTCAATCAAGTTGAAATGGCTTGGGAAGGACGTTTTCTGAGTTTAAAATATACTGAACACAATGGTATTAGACACTAAGTCGCACTCTGTCATACTTTGCTCTTCATCTGATCTTGAGTCTGCAGGGTCCACCTCCATCTTTGTAGGTGATTTATCAGCTGACAATTCAGACTTTTCTTTTTCATCCTCCCCTTCTTTTGTTTCCTCTTCTATCCTCTCACTGGACTCCCGATCTTCAGCAGACATCAGATGATCCGTTGCAGGTTTGGAGAGGCTAGAGCAGTCTTGATCTTTTGCCTCACTGCTTAAGACAGCTCCCTGAGCTTCTGGTTCAGCTACACTGGGTTGTCGACTCAAGTCCAGCAGGGTACATTTTTTGCCAAGTTTGGCATCTTTGGAAGACACAATGACAGCGAGAGTTTATTTTTCAAATTAGTGTGAAACACGTGGAACTAACAATCTATCTATCGCTATTAATCCAGACATTTTGGGGCACAACCCATTAATTCAGCTTCTACAACATAAAGACCATGGTTTTGGCACTGCAGTTAATCTGCAGTGATAAACTATAAATATGAATAAAACAAGAATCAAAACTATTTGTGAGGTCTAATATGAGTTCTTTGAACTCATGAAACACCAAATGAGTCAAAAAATCTTTCCAAAGTTTGGATGAATTTCAGAACAATTTTGTCAGCTCTTTAGAGTTTCTACTACATTACTCAATGACCTCCACAGACGCATCAAAAGAGACTTAATCCACTGAATTCCAGCCAACACACACAATGACACGCACACATGAATGAGAGACTAATTCACTCTCAGAGTTAAAGAGACTTTAAATTAGACAAAACCAAATTCCAAATAACTAAAAAAAAAAAAAAAGACACATTTTAGGCCCAGAAGTCTCCCATCTCAGACCTTCCAGTTCTTTGCGGTAGTTGGCGTTGGTGTTGCCGGGAAGCCTGGGGAGAAACCGCTGCACATAAGTCTTACTGATCCAACTCCAGCCCCCATAGCCCGTAACACGATACTCCTCTCCTTTCTGCTTCCACACCTTTACATAAGACAAGAAGGTAGAAGAGGCATGAGGTAAAGAGGGTTAAAGAAACAGCAAGAGGTGAAAGATTCAAATGGAGAAAAGTGAATTGGCAAAGAGACAAAGGCTGTGGGAATGGAGAGCGTGAAGGTATAAAGAGCGCTTAAAAGTTTAGAGGTTATTCACACACTGATCATTAATTGCAGAGGGAAATGACTCACTGCAGAGCTCAGCTTGCTGCATCAAAGAGCCCTTGATGGTCACTCACGCACATACGCACAGCATACACACCAGTGTTTCCCACAGCAATGAATCAGTTTTCCAGGCTAGTAGTAGACTAAACTGAAATATCATTACCGTCATCCCATTATCAATATATGTTGTGATGGCATGGACAACACAACTAGAATAGTTAGGAAAATCAAATATTATCAAGTTAACACTCTTGCCAGGATTATCTTGTGTCCGGCATGAATAAATGCTGACAAAAAAAGACATTAAGCATGCAGTCAACAGCCAAATGACAAGGCAGACCACAGAGTATGTGCCTGTGTGTAAGAGATATTGTGACCAAACCGGTCTTCCTGGCTAGTACCAAGTACAAATAAACAGGGACAGTTGTCCAGTCTCAGTTTGATATGCTTACTGTGTATGCATGAGTGCATTAATTGCAAAGATATCAAGAAATGATCAATTATATTTATGAGACTTACCTGGTGTTTGATTGGAAAAGTGTACTTGACCCAAGTAGCCTGTTGCATCGTCTCCTCATCCTCGAGCTTCTTTTCCCTCTTCTTCACTTTCTCTTTCTCCTCACGCTCAATCGAAGTCATGCGGTTTAACCTGAAAACATATATTTTTTAAATTGTGATGCAGTATAGAATGCTGTGTAAGATTTCGAGCGCTTTATTTACAGAATAAGGCACAAACTAAATATAATATGCATGACTATGTTTTCATATGTGTATATCGTGTATTGTGTATAATCATCTGAAAATAAGAATCGTTTTGTTACAGTGACTAAAATGAGCCAATTACATCTACAGATGCCATAGGACCTCTTCCACTGACTTTCTTTTGAGTGTCATGTTTCAAACTAAACACTGGCTCTAGATTGGGCCGTCTACCTTTTTCACAGCCACCATAGTTTCTCCTTCACACTAGGAAGGAGAGGATAAGGGCAAGGTGGTTGCAATCTGCATTTATGCTGCTAGATGCCACTAAATCATGCACACACATTTTTCTCTAAGACTAGTGATGTAGAAGAAGACTTGTTTGTTTTTTTTAACCAAGAGAACTTTTTTTGTGATTTATTTCTGGTAAAATCCTTGTTGTATGAGGTCACTTCACGACAACCATGCACACCCTTTAACCCTTCAGTCTTCTTTTTCAGCCACTGGGAATAAGTCTTATATGAATAATTGTTTCTCTTATTATTAGGTGTAAATAAACAATTGGAAAGCTTGTTGAATAATGTACAAGTATGATTAAAGCCCCGATTAAAGCTGAGAAAACTATAGCTTCTCTTGGAACAGTTCCATTAAACACTACAGACACACATTCAGGTCCTAACCTTGTGAAATCTTGGACAATCGCTTCTTTAAAAGGGGCGTTGTGGTGTTGAAGCAGTAGTACAGGCAGAGGTGGGTGGTACTGGTAGTGGACTTGCAGTCTAAATATTATGCCTCACAGCTAGGGTGGCCCCTTTGATCTGATCTGGTTAAGATCACCTCTGCCTGCTATACTGACCACACATCCCCTGTGTACATGTACTGAATGTACAGGTTTTGTTTTGAATGCATCTGAATGTTTTGCATTTAAACTGAATTTGTGTAGAGATTTTGTAACTATTATTTTGTTTATGTGTGTTTAAGAAATTATATCAATGTGTAACAGATTTATGAATATATGCAGTATATATATACAGTATGTACAGTACAAACAGTATACAGTATGTATACACACACACACACACACACACACACACACACACACCTAAAGAAGTCAGATACTGACTGAAAAGAGAAGGGGTGGGTACATACATACATACATACATACATACATACATACATACATACATACATACATACATACATACATACATACATACATGTGTGTGTGTGTGTGTGTGTGTGTGTGTGTGTGTGTGTGTGTGTATACACACATACACACATACACACATACATACGCACGCACGCACGCAAAATATGTGTACCTGGTATGGCCCAGCGAGTCCTTCCAGACAGGCAGCATAGCCACAGGCTTGATGGCACACTCCAGGATGGCCAGAGCCAGTGCAAACTCTCTGGCCTTACTGCACATCTGAACTGCTTTGATCCAATTGGTCCTACAAAAAAAGCAAAGAAACATTTAAAACACCTTTAAACTATTTTTTAGTTTTAAATTTTCAGTCTGGTGTTTTTACTTTTGTTAAATAATCCGCAACTGTGCTTCTCTCTCTCGTTTCTCCACATAAGGTGATTTAAACAATTAAACTAATACCTAATAAATATTTTGTATGGTTATAAAACACCTAGCAATGCACATGTGCAAGCAGTCGTAATACATTATTTCCATTACCACAGTGATACTGATCTGTACCTGTGCGAGGCCCAGTTGGGGTGCATGAACGGTGCTGGAACGTTGTTCTCCAGCTGGATGATGGTGAGTCTCAGTGTAGAGATAGTCAGAACCTTAGAGCCATGAATGGACCCGTTCCACTTAAATTCTCCTGCTGGTGTCATGCAGAACTTGTGGGAGAGGTGCCGCCTCTTGTCATGGTCCTGATGAAAACAAATAGGTTTTAGTCAGTGATTAATCTTAATAGTCTGACGGAATGGGGACATTTCACTGTCAACTCCTTTTAGGTATTCTTCTTAGTATCAATAAATGTGTAGACATTGTCAGACCTGGATATCTTCATAATAATGGAAGAAACACTTGCAAACACATTAGAGTATTTATGAGCACTGAAATGGCAAAAACAAGTCGCTGTGTTACTTGCCTCTCTGTGCTGGTGCTTGTTGAGGGCCACAGCATTGGAGCTGTACTGGTTATGATAGACACGGTACTTCCCCTCCTGGCCAAGTTTGAAGTATTGGCAGATAGTTCCCTTCATCACCACGTCCTTGCTGTTACGTGTGCTGACACGGGTGACATCACCCTGTGCATTTACTACTAGTACCTGTAGAGGTGGGGGGGGGGAAAGATATGAGTCATTTAGATTTAACCAGCTGCTCTGAATACAACGAACATCCTTATTACAGACAATGACACTGCAGCCTTGAAAGGTAACTAACTCATCGCCTAAATCAATTAAATCTCCACTTTTCCATTCATTGTCTGAAAGAGCAAAATCATTATCATCCACAGATCTTCTCACCTCTTTGCCCTCTTTGAAGCCCTTGTTGGCTTCGTGAACAGCAGCAGCCACCTGCTGGCTCTTCAGCTGGCTAAGCTTGCTCTCTGGGTTCCTCAGCCGGGTAACCATGCGAGTAGCTGCAGACCTCTTACTGCTGAGACCTGTCCCCTCACCGTTGGCCGAGTCCTTAATGTCCCCTGGAAACACAGTGCCCGTTTCAGTTAACAGAAACACAGACATCACACATGATGTGCAATGATCATTAAAAGCGTTACCCTCGTGATAATGCTTACATAAATAATTGTCGTAATGTGTTTAAAACTGGATAAAACTACCATGTCAAATGTATTACTGTGTAAGATGTAATTATGAGGTCTTTGTTTGGTCAGACCTGTGTCATCAAAGCTGGCCAGGGATGACTGGGAGGACTTGTCAGCCAGGTCCGGAGGTTCAGGACCTCTGGGAGGGACCCCAGCTCCTGTGCTGCTGTTACTGTTCTCCTCGCTGATCTGGGAGGGCTGGCTCAGGCTGGGGACGCCTTCTCCACTGACAGGGACAGAATCTGATGATGGGGTTTCTGCAATCAGACAGAAAATCACAAAGAGTATAGGCTGTTACATAAACAAACTTGCTTTGATTGTATTGCTTTTGCTGTCATCAGTGATCATCTGAAACATCTTTCACGCTTCATTTACGTGTTGCAGCAAAGTACAGGTTTTAGCCTTGACTGAAACAAACAACAAACAAGACAAACTGTATCAACAAAGCTGTCAGCAATGGCCAGTAAACACAAGGCTCTGCACAAGTAGAAGGTCATTCATGAAGACAGAAACTTTCTTGTTATAGTTCTGACATAGTTAAGGCCATAGCTCCCTCTACTGATTAGTTATGTGTAATGCATGCACCAAATAACCAATTCAAATAGAGGGATGGGTCCCTTGAAAGCAATGTGTGACCAGTCCAGGCATGACTACAACATGGCTTGTGCACGCACAGCCACACTGACCACAACAACAAATGGTGAAGCTCTGTAATTATTAAGGATGAATATGTGCAAATAATCACTAAACAATTTTCAACAGAAGCACTACCTAAACATACAGCCATCTAAAAAGGTCCTGATTACAAGCAAGCAGCAGAAGAAAAGCTTTTTGTAAGAATTCAGTGTGAAAGCTGTCCCCAGTTGACTGAGGCTCGCGTCTAGCCCTGCTGATTGCAGTGACAATGGTATCTGATTGCAAATCAATCGATGCAATCAAATTCTCAGCTATTGGAAGAAAAAGAGAGGAAGAGGAATGAAGAGTTCAAGTATAAAATGGCTGCAAGTGTGTTCCAAAGCTGAAGCCAGGTTTCAAGAAATAAAAATTGGAATACTGAACACAAATCCCAGCAGGTGGAGTGGGAGCCACATGCAAAGATGCATGCTAAGCAATGGTCGGGAGGAACACCAAAGCACGGGGGGGGCATATCGCAAAACAAACAAGTCACTGGTGAATAGGGGTATGAGATTCATTGCACAGTTGTTGCAGACTGTGACAGCAAAGCACATCGCTTAACTTAATGAGATCAGCCTCACTCTGAAATGTCCTTGTATACCTTTGGTGTTGTTAGAGACCTCCATATGGGAACATCCCTCTATCACAGCCTCCACAGCAGAGGCCGCGGGCTTTGGAGCCTCAGTGGCCAGGCTATAGCTTGCGGTGGTGGGGATGGCTTGTGTTGGAGCAGACGTCGCCGGAAGTATAGGTTCGTCTGAGATGCTACTGCCACTACTGCCTTCTTGGCCAGAGGGTGGAGATTCAACAACTACAGATGAATTTTTTTTTTTAGTTCATAATGCATACATCACTTGAAGACAATGAAAAAGAAGAAGCGATGGGCTGACAAATATGGTCAAATCATAAATTAAAAAAAAATCAATTGAAAAAGAAATCATTTAAATTAGTTAGCAATGTTATTTAGTCTATACTACTTTTAAAAACGTTTGGTGTTACATACATTTCCTTTTTAAGAGGATGCATTCATGCATTTCTATTCATTATGATCTCAAGGTTAACTAGACGCTGCTTACCAAAGTCATTAGCAATTTCTTCTCATGCAATAAATGTTTATTATTCTGTGTTAAGACCTGTTTATTACACTGGATAATACATCTAGCAAGACAGATTCATTAACATATGTGTGGGTGCATAACTTGACACTTGAAAAAAAGCACATAATTTCCAATTGGTCTAAGAGCCAAACAACGGCGCAATTGATTCTTCAATCAATAACTAATTACACCATATCATGTCCTTTTTTCCAAGGATAAAAAACAGAATAGAGAGGAGGCCCCGAGCCCCAGAGAAACAGCTTTTCAGGCCAGACTTTGCTACATTTTTATGCTACTATTGTAATCACTTTGAGCTACACATCTGGTCGTGTTTTTCAGAATACTTTGTGAAAGATAAAAATCATAATCACCTCCTGTTTTGACGCCATCCTTTATCTCTTCCGTCTCCTCTTCCTTTGTCTCCTCCTCCTTTGTCAAAGCTTTGACTTTGCCCTCCTGCTGCCCCTCGTCCTTCAAATTGGCACCCTCATCTTCCTTCTCCACATCCACCTCCTTCTTCTCCTGTTCCAGCCGTGCTTTCTGGGCCTCCTCAGCAGCCCGTCTCTTCACCTCCTCCAGCTCCTCTTCCTTCTTAGCTCGCAACCGCTCCAGTATCTCCTCTGGACAAAGGAGAAAGACGTGAACAAAGGACAAAAGTTGTAAGACACAAGAAACGAAGAGCTGACTATGAAGATACACGCTACAAAAACACATTAAAAGCCAGAACATGGTTGATTTAAACAGATTTCAGTTGTGGAGGAAAACTAGAACAACAGCATCTGACTAAAATTCAGTGTTATCAAGTCCTCAGGTAAAAAAAGATAACTTGGGAACTAAACCAAAATGGACACTAACAGAAAAGAGAAAGAGTGTGCGTCTTCCGAGGCCGCATTATGACAAGCTTGAACATTCTTTTTAAACCTGAAACTAGGAGAAGACACAGGACTACCTTCCAAAGGACTTCTGCTTTTATACTTCTCAAATGGTGGCAGACTGTTCACAGGATTTACATTACATGATTTGCATATAAAACGTGTGAAAATATGTACATGTTGACTGGAAACTATTCAAATCCTGACGTGCTGTAAAACATGAGGATGAAATTAGATTCTAGTGCCATCAGAGAACAATGGCACAACGCCGTTTTAGACTGAACACCTGTTAATGTGCAGCAGCAGTGATAGATTTAACACCATTACAGATTTAACATAAATGCTAATTCATTTCAATCTGTTTATGACTGAGGCAGACAATATTGTGTGCATCTAAGTGGTAAAACATTGATTTGGCCAAGTTGTTTTTGTTTAATGTGTGTCTTGATGTGATTGCATGTGTACGTTATTCCAGACATCATAATCTGTGTTCAGTCTGCCTCACCCAAATAGCAAATCTGACAGCAGGCAGAACCAAACAGTAAAGTACGCAAATGCTGAGTTTTTTCTCTTACTGACACACAAAACAGGAAACACGAGCTTGTGTGTTAAATTATGTCTATTCTTTGTCTTTTATCGACGCTGGATGATAAATGCAGAGGGAGGTCTGATACATTCACCATCTCCTGGCTGGGTATGACGCTTGCAAAGAGAAGAATAGCACTGGGTGAAAAAATAATCAGTTTCACACCCAGTCGGATGACAAAAAAAAAAAAAGTCATGAAGTGGTTATGTACAAAAACAGAGTTAAAAGAAATGAATCTAAAAGCCTCTATGGGCTATTTGTTATTTTTCTCTAATGGATTTGTTGTCAAAACAGCTGCCAAATACACTAACCCCAAAAGTAATGAGGGGATGCACTTTTCTGTAGGGCGCTATCTTGACCAATGAATCACTTGTGTATCTTCTGCTTTACGTGTATATCCTTACACTTTTCAGAATTTGCTGATCTAGCTGGTACTATGCACTCTGGAAAAAATAAAACAGAAATGAATCTGCTGCTGCCTGTTTTAAAACGTTTGACAAAAGCTGCATTTATTCTTTCAAGTGGCATACATTTTATATACCTGTGTTATCTGCATCCTAAAATAAGGCCAAAGTCTGTTGTAAGTGAGAACATTCAGCATCAGCGAGCAGATGCTTGTTAGAAGTGATAATTTCCATTCAAGCTGTTGCATCAAAACGTCACAGCTAGCAGCACCACTTAAAGTTAATTGTTATGAACTTCCACTGAATGCTCTAGACATGGTGTGCTCACAGGTGAATAGTTTTCACCAACACGGCGAGTAAAAAAAACATACTCATGGATTCGGTGGACGGCCTACAGGCAGAAAGGACAGGATGAGGGACTGAAGGGAAGCTCAAGTGCTGGATACTGGCCAAACTGGGACCAGAGTAAGGTTACATAATAGCTGGGTTGATTCCTATGGCCCAGCCTTCTATGACTGGGTGGCATTCATGAGTATCGGGGGAGAAAGCAGGCAGAGGAATGGGAAACGAAAGATAGAACGAGAAGAAAAAATTACTCTGGGCTTAAAGAAAGCCTTCTTCCCTGTCAGCCATGATTAAATTCAGCGACAAAAAGATTCTCAGATTCTCTGAAAAGTGGTTAATTTTATTACCATTCGAGGCAGCAAGGAAACACTTGTTGCTGCCACGGGCCTTGTTGGTTAAGTCCTCAGTGATATCCATATGCGCGTGCACCTCATCCCTTATCTCCTCAAGCGCTGCATACAGGTCCGCCTCCCAGTACTCCTTATCCAAACAGTCTATGAGCTCAGCTAGCTGGACCTGAGATGAACAGAGTTATAGAAGAGTTCAGTAAACGCAGTACAAGATAAACTCGCTGCTATGACAGCTGACTGCCAAAAACAATTAGTTCAGATGTATTTTGCTAATTAAAATAAAAGTGCAGGATTGTGACACATTAGTATCATCAGTAAAAATTAAGGACAGAGTTTTTTTTAAAACAAATAATTCAATATTATTGTGTGAAGAGTGTACACTCTCATATAGAGAAAATAATGAGTTGCATTTACCTTGGTGCTGTAGTACCAGATGGCTTTGTCCTCCTGCTCACCGTCCTCCTCACTGTAGGGGAGACAGAAGAGGAAGAGGCAGGATAGAGAAGGAAAAAAAAGTTAAAAACAGGACACAAACAGGAAAAAGAAGACAGAACTGGAGGATACATGCTCTACATATGCTTGCTTTCTATATGCCGCTGTGTGCCTCACCTCTATTTGTTTGCCTTTCGTCTCACATCTAATTTATGTCCAAATCAAAAACACACTCTTCACACTGACGTCAATTTATATGTATTGCTGATGACACATAAAGAGGCAACAGGGCATCTGTCATGTTAGCAATTACTCTTTGAAGCATTTCAAGTACTACACTATCATTTTGTCCGATACATTCTTCTATTATACAAATGTTGTAGTCACACAGTCGGCTTGAGGCTCACGGGTCTCTTGGCAACAGTTTCCAAATGACAGCTGATTTTAGAGGTCAGGAGTGTTTTCTAAGACGTTTATACTTGAATCTGTTTAAATGTTTCCCAAAACTGCACTTCAGCGCTAGTGCACATGGTTGGCTGTTAGGACAGTCTTTGAAACGTTGGCTGTCCATGGTGCTGAAGAGAATTATCAACTGATTATAAAGTTACTTGTGGTAATTATCTGTCTGTAAGAAATGTAAATTAAAGACAAAGCATACATTAAACAGTTCATTTACACTTTATATTCTGAGTGTTTGGAGTGTAAACTATTTAAAATATATTTATTGCAAAATATGACAGGATCATATCAATATAATTTAGTGATGATCAACAATAATATAAAATTATGGCCTGGACTGAAATATTCTGGAATTTGAATAATTTGAGAAAGATCAGCTCTCCCTTCATACCATGAAAATGTGGGTACCTGTAGGGTACAGCAGGTGAATCATGCTGATTAGCAGGAAGCCTAAGCTTCTGCAAGGTCCAGCACAATAAGAAATATTGTCTCTGACACTTGAGTTTATGTAGCAGCAACTACAGAGTGGAATATATGACAGCTTTACTCTGCATGCTCTATGCCGAGGGACTGTGAAGCCCGGAGCTGTGTCACAGTAGTGTCTATTCAGCATCCGTTACTTGAGGCACACACACACACACACACACACCAACGCCTTACTTCTGTGCACATCATTCACGGCACGTACATCCAGCCACAAACTTTCCTCTGTGCACACTACTTGTATGCACAAACACACACACACACACACACACAGACTCTGAGGGGAGAGTGAAGATCAGCACCTGCTTGGGAACAATTTGTAGAACAGGACAAGGCAGAAAAGGCAGAGAGATGGAGTGAAATGCAGCCATGACAACCTTCAGGACACCAAACCTCTTAAATCTTACATTGTTCAGGTGATCTATGCATTATGTAGCAGGCCTTCTGCTGCTGCTGACCCAGCACACACACACACACACACACACACACACACACACACACACACACACACACACACACACACACACACACACACACACACACACACACACAAGCACACACAAGCTGTGACTGCTCAATAGCAAGATAATTTGCTAACGTATGGGACCAATACTGCTGATGGTCAGGTTATGTTAAATCCTATGGATGGATGCAGTTATTTTTGGTTTATTAAACAGCAGGTCCAACAGCGCAGATCTGTACTCATGTGCGAGACCCTGGGCTTGTGGTAAGCTTAACTTTGCTCATTACTTTTTGTCACTGGGAATAAAATGGTCCATCAGTAACAAAATGCGCCAGTCTTTACACATTCGGCTACATCGTAGTATGATACACAGCATATAAAAGTTGTTTACTTCATCTCAAACCTTGGTTGGTACTGCTCTATGTTTTTAAAACTGACAGTTTATTTGATGGGTCGCCGCAAGTCACTCAGCCCAGCTTCATGACACCTCTGCTGACCAGGGTTAGGGTTAGTGGACACAGCCTGGCTTTTAACGCCAGACACATTTTTGGAGATGGAATTTTACTTTGATGGCATTTACAGTTACGATCAATCCAGTGGAGAAACAGTAATGTGTATATAGGTTCAAACGCGATTGGATTAGCGAGGAGTGAAGAGTAAAGCCAACCACACAAAGAGCTTCACGGACATTGTAAAAGTGTATCTCAAGGAGATCACAAATCTCATCTCACACTTTCCAATCTCAAGATATGTGTCTGGGATAAAGTCAACTCACACATACTGATGGTACATCAGCTGCACAGACTGCAGCTACAGTATTGAATCAGAAGAAATTACATTGCTGGAATGTGAGGAAAGGAAATTACAGGATTATTGGTCGTATCTCTCTTCCTTATGGTGCTGTACATGCAGATGGTTTGTGACATCCGTGAAAACTCACAAGTTTGCCACGACACCAAATTGTGTGATAACTTTGAGTGTGCTACTTCAGAGCACACCTCTTTTCCACTAATTTCTCTCACAACCAAATATTCCCTTCTAATCTCTGACAATATAAAATCCTGGAAATTCGGGCACATGTGTGTTTGTGTCTTTGCAGATTTTAGTAAATTTTAACAAAAAAGGCTTATTATTAATGTGTAAGAGTGTAAAAGGTCTAAGTCACTGAGCTCTCTACTTATGATTCTGTTGCAAGTTGGCACATAAATTAAACATTATAAACTTACACGACAACGCGGCGATTAAGGAACCAGTATTTCCGATGTTGTCGGTCAAAGCCGACTGGCAGCTGTCGAATAAATGGTTTGCTCCTCTGTGCTTCGGGGATGCAGTCCGACACACCGGGTACCTTGTGTGCTACACACACCTCACACTGCCACTCGTCCTCCGGCACTTCCTGCAATGGCGGCTTCACACACTCCAGATGGTAAACGGCTGAACATGTCTCACAGCACAGCAGGTCACCAAGGCGATGGCATACCCTGCAATGGTCGTCGTAGGCAACCACCCCTTCTGACATTAGCTCCTCCCGGGCAATGTTGGTTGCCAGAAACTGGTCCACCAAAAACTGGAGAACTTTGACTTTGCTCTCCAACGGTTCATACGGATAATCCTCACCCTCCTGGAAAGGAAGAATGTGTCGGTACTCCGGGTCACTCTCACAGTATGCCCGCACCACCTCTGGCCAGGTCATACCATCCACAAAATACAGAGTGGAGTTGACAGAGTCCTTCACGTCAGCGGGACCAAATGTGGTGTTGGAAGTGTCCTCCTCTCTGAGAATAGCTTTGAGCAGGGAGATGTGGGTCTCTGCCAGCAGTGTGCATTGCTCCTGGCTGGCCAACGCTGCACAGAAATCCTCAAAGCGGAACGGTGAGAGCCGCAGAACTGAGCCAAAGTTGCGGAGGACTTCGTAGACGGCAGACACATTGAGGAGCTGTGAGGTAGAAACCAGGAGGTCCTCAGAAGACTTGGGAAGCTCAAGCGGAGGAATGTCATTTGCTTCGAGGATCGGAGACCGCGGTCGCATCGCCCGACTCTTTCTCCGGCCTGCAAGAAGTGAAAAGAAAAGAGGCAGGAGTGAGAAGAAGGGCGGCACAGAAAACAAAAAATGAATAGCAAATGTGTATATAAACCACAACAAACAGTGTTCTACCTGTCTACTCTTCATAATAAAGGCAAGTTAACAGGCAGTAAGCCTGGTAAGTATTTGAAATGCAGATATTTAAAAAGACCATTGTTGCTTTGAGTCACTAGAAAACGTCCAAACATGACAACTCTGTGCATCACTGTACACCACAATAAACTCAGCTACATACCTTATGTTTACCATTAGTCAATGCAACCTAAGGCCTAAACTTATTAATATCCTCTATGTCTCATTGTCTCATTTTGCAGTAGTACAGTGCCCATAAGAATGATCAGGATTCCTCAAGCTCTAAATTGTGTTTGAATAAATAAAAAAATAAAAAGAAGAAAAATAAAAAAGATACAATAACAATATGGAAATGGGATACCCTATTCAAATACTACACAGGGCTAATTAAACGTCTAATTGTGGGGAATCACAAGTGGGTGCTAATGGGAATGTGTTTATTTATAATACAGTGCGACACTGGAGAAGTTACATTCTTAAAAGGGCAAACAAGCACATTCTTCTCTCAAGACAATAAGTGAAACCCACTTGATTTATAGGCCTGCCTTTTTTTCCCTACTGTACATGCAGGTGGTGCAGCTTATATACTGTACCTATATACAGTATTCTCTCTGAATTATGTTTCACAGTAATGTGGAATAAGCATGCATTTATGCTTAATCTTAATGGGTCAGTACAGGTCATTCATCCTGGCCTCGTGACACTGCTCCTGACTAGTGTTAAATGCTTACCTGCTGGAAGAAACATTTCTATAATGACTGCAGGATTAGTGGACTGTTACTACAATTACTATATCCTCATAGAAGATCGTTGTGCTCCTATTGTCATTGTGTCCTCAATCTCAGGAGATACTGTAACACTGTTGTAGAGTGCAGGTTGCTGCATTAACTTTTCATAAGCAGGCCAAATAAACAATTCCTTTGAAATTGCACCACTTCATCCACACTGTCTGCCATATTGTATCCTGTAGCACCGCAGCAACCACTTATAAACTGGACTCCCTAACAGTTTGGCAAATATATTTGTATTAAGTTTAATATAATTCTGTGGTTTATCGTTGAAACAGAGAAACAGTGACAGGACTACAGCAGCGGAACGTTCTGCTTCACAAATTGTGACAGCCGAAGAACCGCAGATTCATTATGCAGCATCAAACAAAAGTGGAGTGTGCGCGATGTGTTTGAAAACAGCAGAAATATGTGCGCCTGTTTGTCCATGACAGCATAGCACTGTAAAATCTGTCTGTCACCATTGGGTCTTATGAAAGACCCCCTCACGCTCAGCTGCACAATGCTGCCATGTTCACATGTCTTTAGAGAAAGGAGGCAACCCGGCCACTGGAGGTTTAGAGGTAAGGGAGTAATCCGTGAACCACTTAAATTGCATCTAAGCCTGTGTAGTGAGTGCGGTTAAGTGTTATAGGGCAAACAAATCAAGAAATACAATCTGAATTCAAATGTTTCATTCCAAAGAACATTTCTGTGTCAAAATGTACTTCAAGTAAAGACAAAGGTCCGATGTCTCTTTTTGTTGAATAGATACTAAACTGCACACAACTCCAAACTCTGGTTTACCCTTACAACTACTTTTCTAATCCTAATCTAGAATTACTTCCAGTGGCCTGCACAGTGCATTACTCAGTGCATAACTTTACATAAAACATTTGTCAGTTGATTTTTTTTTTTTTTGCTAAAACAACATTAATTACATGACTGTCCACAAGTGGGGACGTGGTGGATCTAATTTGCTCACCTGATAAACATACGTGTGGTTACTATGGTAACGGGGCACCACGTAATATTGTAATGAGTTGGCGTTTGCAACAAGTGAAAAAAAAGAGCGCCTCACTTCAAAACAAAGGCCTGTCAAACTCATTTTAGCGGCATTATGCAACTAAAATATGTCTTCTAAAATTGAGTTTGAAATTTGAATGACTGTGTGTGATAATATTATTATTATTCTTTTTATTTATTGGACAGGTAATACTTTAATCTAAGTGCCACAGCTTTAGTAAAAAGTATAACTATAAACTGTTAATCCGAGGCCAATGAGAAACAATGTTTACAAACTACGTGTTTTGGTGGCGCATAGTTCACGTAGTAGAAACTGCCCTTACTATGTTTTTACATACATCTGAAGCTGAATGAATGAAATGAATGGAAAAGTGGCAAACGCAGTCCATACATCTTGTTCCTCCGTGAGTATAAAAATGCGTGAAAACGTCCGGTAAAAACATGAATAAAATCGTCACTGTAAATTGACAACAAAAAAATGTGCTGATCCGACAAAAGTAAAAAAAAACATGAGAGCCGGTTGAAGCGTGGAGCGGATCTGCAAGCCAGCAGCGAGCGGAGCACACGGTAAACAAAGGCCTGTTTCTGAGTGCAAGCTCCATTTTGAACAATGCGGCTTGGTTTCTGTACTGTGCTAAAAATAAAATGCACACTTTAAGTAATGCAAACTTGCTTTCCTAAAGTGTGTGCACTTGCAAACGAACGTACCTGGGGTGCTACCGAGCGTGCTGTGGCTCCTAAAACTACTCTCGGTACAGTAGCTGGCATCATCATCATCTGGTAGTTCCTCCAGATAGTCAGAGTCGTTTCCCAAGGCCTCCTCTTCTTCAAGATCCGACGAAGGGTTGTCGTTCAGGAGTTCATCATCGTCTGACCTGTAGCTGAAATTATCATCCTCCTCGTCGCTGTTGTCGTCGTAGACCACCTTGGTTTGAGGCCGCCTCACTCCGCCTCTGCTGCCGCGGCCGCCTCTCGACCCCTGCCTCTCCCTCTGCTTCCTCTGCCCCGCGATCCCGCGGCCGTCGCCGTGGTGGAGGCTCCAACTTTCCTGCGGCCCCGGGACGAATGAAAGTTCTCTCGCCCGGAGATTTCTGTATCCACCTCCGCAGAGCCAGTGCCGCAAAGCCCGCCACTCCCCCCTCGTCCCCGACCCCGTCCTCTGCCTCTTCCCCGTCCACGCATCCCTCTACTCCTGCCTCCCCGAGAGCCGCGGACTGGCCCGGGTGAACCTTCCCGCATCACGGCTGCTTGTTTGGGCGGCCTTCCTCTTCTCCCCCTCATTGTAGGAGAGAGTATCTTCTGTTCCGCTTCAATCTCGGTGCTTGAATAAGCCACGCACACCGGAGAAAAGCGGGGGAGAAAAAACCAACAGGTCAGGCGACGGTTCCCGATAAGTCCCCACCAAGCCCCGGTCTCAATTTCAGGGCGGAAAGCTCAAACTGAATGGCCGGTGTCCCGCTCTGAGTCGCTTGAAGACGCCATTTTTCTTCTCAGCTCTCCCTCCGTTGAAAACACAGCAGGCCCCAGAGCTGCGTCAAGCTCGCAACGGACACCAGTGATTGTACCGGAAGCAGAGCACCATTCCCTTCAAAGTAAAAGTAAAACATCATAAATGATGGAAACAATTATTCAATACAGAGGTGTCCAGAACACAAAAAAGTACAAAGTCCGATTAAATTCATTGCCAAATTTCTATGTCAGTTTATGTCATTAAAATAATCTTTAAACGTTTTCGTTTAAATTAGTTCACGGTAACAAAACCGGAAGTGCGGTGTTGTCCTCTAGCTTGACACTAGCAGGCTTGAGTGGATGCGAGGTCACGTGACCCACTATTCTACAATAGACGCAATTGCCGTGCTAGTTCATAAAATTAGTTATCCGTGCGAACGCTTTCCGCCAATACTACTTTATTAGGAGTTGGCTGCCTCTGGTGGATGGTTTTAATCACAGGTGGATCAAGTGTATTCAGTCAGACACCATCGTTCATGTCGGCCCTGTCCCCATCGTCGTCACAAGCGAAGAGAGGCGAGAAGATAAGCATACGTCCGACAGAGAGCTCTATTACATGAGCCTATAAGTCGCCATAAAAGTTAACGCTACACATTTTCATGTTTGAAATTACAGGAATGTGGAAACACCTGCAATGTATTTCTCAAACGAATGCATTTTATATAACTTGATAAAATACTTCTTATTTAGTAGGCTACATGGCGTAAAAAATACTGCGGTCAAGTGAGCCGTTCGTCTTTTCGTGGTCAAATCAGCCGCACCAAAATTTCAAGTGCGCCCGTATTACAGAATGTATGGCAAATGCAGGTAGTCCATGATACGGAGCGAGCAAACTTTCGGTTTTCAAAATAAAACTTCGGTTATTCCAAGGCAGTAAAAACAGACATGCCAATGTGATCCGAAGCTGATTTTCAGATATTAGGCCACATAGTCTACAAGCTATTGAACTAATATGCTAATATTTTCTTATGAAAAGGCTTGATGCTTTCTTACCAATTTTTGACAACGGATGACATTTTGCACCTCAAGACTACGTTTACTACTCACTGACTTAGTATCAAACATTTTACATGTATCATTTGAGAGAAATTCAGCCTCAAAGTTCCTTTTTTTGCATTGAAAAAAAGGTATTATACGCGATATTTACGCAACTGTAAAATCCCTTTGATCCATAATTTCTGACAAAGGTTCATACACTTGATCTCAGGATCCTGACTGTTGAGAAATTCAGCCTCAAAGTTCACATTTTTGCTTTGTAAAGGGAGGTTATTATTATTATTATTATTATTATTAAATATCGGTTTTGTTTATTTGTTCAAAATAAGATTGAAGCTGAACAAATTAATATGTTTACACTCCAAACACAGGAACTCCAAAACTAAAGCAGCTGAAAACTGAAAACATCATTACAAACCCTCCATGTACAAACAAATAACATCATTCACTAGTAAAATGTGGATGTGTAAGCAGGAAGTGAATATATACTGTACATATAGTCATTGTTGAAGGTGTTTATTCATTGTTTGCAAATAATACAATTCCTGTCACTACTCTCTGCCTGCTGAAGCGTTGCCAAGTCCATGTTGATGCACTCCACATGGAACCACAAATTAAGCTCATGCAAGAATAAACTTTAATATCTAGCCATGATGGACACCAGATAACCACTATCCCCAAAGTAATATTTTTAGTTAATATTTGCTTCTTTGAAACACTTAATACAGATACAGTTTTTTTCATATTTGTAGCTCTTTCTCTAGATATGGTGATGGCTTCACAGTATGATATTTTGGTTGATGTGGTCCAAATATGATATTCCCAGGGTCAAGTGTATCAACATTTTTAAGGAATTATGGATCAAAGAGATTTTACAGTAGAGTAAATATTGCACCTAATGCCTTTTTTCAATGCAAAAGAAGGAACTTTGAGGCTGAATTTCTCAAAACTGATACAGTAAATATGCTTGATAGTGAGTGAATAGTCAGGATGCTTCTGATGTCAAATGTATCAACCTTTCTCAGACATTATGGATCAAAGTGTCTTTACAGTAGCATAAATATCGCACATAATGCCTTTTTTCAATGAAAAAGAAGGAACTTTGAGGCTGAATTTCTCAAAAATGATACAGTAAATATGCTTGATACTGAGTGAGTGAACAGTCAGTGTTCTGCCCTGAATGTGTTTTATATGTTAAAAAGACTCTTAATTTGAATGTTGAAACATTTTTATTGTCGCGGAGCTTTTATTTTGAAATCCGCTTAGACAGGAAGTAGGTAGTAAGATCGTAAACAGTGAGAAAAACGCGACAGCGTGCAATGGTAGTCTGATGGCTGATTCACAGTGATATTTTGTCTGCATCCTTCAGAAAGCAATGGCTGTAAGTGTTTCATGTTAACATTAAGAAGTTAATACTTACCTGACAAAACAAAAGGATGAAAAGGCATCATCAAAGTCCAGCTCCAGGTGCACGTCTTCTTCCAAGTTTTCAGTGGTTAGCGCCGCTGCTAAGGCCAGAGCTACAGCTGAAGCTGCACGTGCAAGAGTCACGTTCGCTCAAAAGGAGTTGGAATTGAAGAAGCAGAAAACACACAGCCCCTTCCCCATATCAAGGACACACAGCCATTGACAAAGCAGGAGCCCCCTGAAATAAACTCCACCTTACCACCATGATGACTGGCCCACAACGCCAAGACACACACAAAGAGAATGCGTATCAACACCAGTGGAACAGACACACCTGCCTCAGCACTTAAGTCCACAACCTCGCTCCTCTTACAAGACGTTTCAGGAGCAACCCACCTCTCCACTCAGGCATGTGAGTTATTCAGATCGTTTTCCTAGGAAAGACACACAGGACTCTGCTATTACTCTAGGTGCTAACATGATAGACTTGGCTAAATATCTGGCTCGCAGGGAGTTAGTAACCACAGGTCTTACCAAATTTGATGATCAGCCCGAGAGCTTCAGAGCATGGCAGTCCTCCTTCATTAACGCCGTTCAGGACTTAGACCTAACAGCTAGTGAAGAGTTAGATCTATTGGTAGAATGGCTAGGAAGAGAATCATCGGAGCAAGTTAAAAGTAAAATGAGCAGTCCATGTCACTAACCCTCAAGCTGCACTGCGGATGTCTTGGACAAGACTCAGAGAGTGCTATGCCGCACCCGAAGTGATAGAGAGTGCTTTATTTAAGCGGCTGGATAACTTTCCCCGTCTCACTTCAAAGGAGAACATTAAACTAAGAGAACTTAGTGACCTGCTCATGGAGCTGCTCTCAGCTAAAGAGGATGGGTACTTACCTGGACTCAGTTACCTCGACACACCCCGGGGCATCAACCCCATTGTTGAAAAGTTGCCTCCAAACCTGCAAGAAAAATGGCTGTCGATTGGGTCAAGATATAAAGAACAGTATGGAGTTTGTTATCCCCCATTCTCTTTCTTTGCTGATTTTGTCAGTAGTGAGGCAAAGGCCAGAAATGATCCCAGTTTTGTCTTGATGAATAGCAGCCGCACTCATTACCGTAATGAAAGGCCCATAGGAAAACATGATGTTATGAAGCCAGCTATATCTGTCCATAAGACAGATGTATCAGCAACAGCAGGCTCAAGCGCGACATATAGAGCGGAGATGGAGAAGAAAAACAGAGGTGATCCAGCTAAATACTGTCCACTTCACAACAAATCTCATCCTCTAGAAAAATGCAGAGCCTTTCAAATGAAGTCGCTGACAGAATGCAAGAAGTTACCAAAAGATCACAGATGACGTTTTAGGTGCTGCTCTGCTTCTCGTGTGGCCAGAGAATGTACTGTGGAGCTAAAATGTAATGAGTGTGAGAGTGACCGACACTGCACAGCCATGCATCCAGATGCCAGCTTCTCACCAGCAGTGTCATCTGCAACTGAGCCAGACACAGCGCAGCAAAACAACCCACCTCCAGAGATAACATCAAGGTGTACTGATGTCTGTGGAGAAGGCCTCCCTGCACATTCGTGTGCAAAAATATGCTTGGTGCAAGTTTTCCCGCAAGGACAAAAAGAACGCTCAGTCAAGATGTATGCTATCCTTGATGACCAAAGCAATCGCTCACTGGCTAGAGCCGAGTTTTTCCAGCTCTTTGGTATCCAAAGCACCCCTTCACCCTACCTGATGAGAACCTGTGCTGGCACTATTGAAATGACTGGAAGAAAGGATGTTGGTTTCCAGATAGAAGCCATGAATGGTGAAGTGTGTTTAGACTTACCACCACTCATTGAATGTATTGAGATCATGAGCGATTGATCGTAAATCCCTTCACCAGAGGTTGCTCTTTCCCATACTCACGTGAGGCCTGTGGCGCCTTACATCCCAGAACCAGATCCTGAGGCGCAGATCTTGATCTTACTGGGGAGAGACCTCATACATGTTCACAAGGTGAGACAACAATTCAATGGGCCCCACAATGCACCTTTTACCCAGCGTTTGGATTTAGGCTGGGAGATAGTGGGGGAGGTCTGCATTGACAGTGCTCACAAACCTACAGTAGCCGTCTTTAAGACCAACGTCCTGCAGAATGGACGTCAATGTGCCTGCTGAAGACAAACTTGGGCACGGCATGTTTATGAGAACAGAGAATGATGAAAAACCTGCTTTGTCTTTCGAAGATGAAACATTTCTGGAGCTTATGCAGAAGTAGCTCTGCAGAGACGAAAAGAACAGCTGGATCGGCCCACTACCATTCAGGTCACCCAGACCACGGCTTCCAAATAATCGTACTCAAGCCCTCTCCCGCCTCCACTCTTTGCAACGTACACTGAACAAAAATCCTGAAATGAAAGAACAGTTTGTTTCCTTTATGGAGAAGCACTTTAAAAATGGACACGCTGAGGAAGCTCCACTCCTCCCTGAGATTCCAGAGTGCTGGTACTTACCCATTTTTGGAATGTATCACCCCCAAAAGCCGGGTCAGATACGGGTTGTATTTGACTCGAGCACACAAGAAGGTGGCATCTCTCTCAACAACGTCTTAATCTCAAACCCTGACTTGAACAACTCCCTCCTTGGAGTACTGCTTAGGTTCAGAAAGGAGCTTGTCGCACTAACGGCCGACATCCAACAAATGTTCTATGAATTTTTAGTGAGAGAAGATCACAGAAACTACTTAAGGTTCCTCTGGCACAAGGATAATGATCTGACTAAGGAGGTAGCAGAATACAGAATGTGTGTACATGTGTTCGGGAACAGCCCCTCACCTGCAGTGGCTATGTATGGCCTCCGAAGAGCTGCCCAAGTAGGTGAACAAAAGTATGGCTCAGACGCTCGTCACTTTGTTGAGCGACACTTTTATGTGGATGATGGGTTCATCTCCCTCCCAACTGAAACCGAAGCCATTGATGTGCTCAGGCACACTCAAGCTTCACTGGCAGAGTCAAATCTTAAACTGCATAAAATCGCCTCTAACAGTGTTGCAGTGATGCAAGCTTTTACACCTGGAGACTTAGCTGCAAGCCTAAAAGACTTGGGCCTTGATGAGGCAGAGCTTCCA
This sequence comes from Miichthys miiuy, assembly GCA_036365135.1. Classification (NCBI taxonomy): domain Eukaryota; kingdom Metazoa; phylum Chordata; class Actinopteri; family Sciaenidae; genus Miichthys; species Miichthys miiuy. Next base: position 21,145,685 of record CM071602.1, read on the forward strand.
GTGCAAAGAAGCCTTGGTCTGTGTTGGGACATAGACTCTGACACTTTCACGTTCAAAGTTGCAGTCAATGACAAGCCATTCACCCGCTGTGGAGTGCTGTCCATTATCAATAGCTTCTTCGACCCATTGGGCTTTGTTGCGCCATTAGGCGCCATTAGGGGGCGAGCATTGCTCAGAGAACTTTCTGCTGACATTCATGAATGGGACACTGAGCTTTCTGCAGACAAGTTAAATAAGTGGGAAACATGGAGAGAATCATTAAAGGATTTGAGTAACCTCCATATTCCCCGCTCTTACATTCAGCTGTCTCTCTCTACTGCCACATACACAGAGTTGTGTGTCTTTTCCGATGCTTCCAACTGGGCTATAGGGGCAGTAGCTTACCTGAGAGTTGTAATGACGGACGGGCAGTGTAGAGTCGGCTTTGTGCTTGGAAAGGCAAAGTTAGCTCCTCAACCAGAGCCGACCATCCCTCGCCTCGAACTATGTGGAGCTGTGCTGGCAGCTGAGATGGCTGAACTTATTCTTGATGAGCTTGACCACAAGCCAGATGCAGTGAGATTCTACTCTGACAGCAAGGTTGTCCTCGGCTACATACATAATGACTCTAAGCGATTCTTTGTATATGTACACAATCATGTTCACCGTATACGCAGGACAACTTTTATGTGCCTACGGATCAAAACCCGGCTGATCTAGCCACCAGGTCTGTGCCAGCATCATAGCTCACCAACAGCATGTGGTTTACTGGACCAGAGTTCCTTCACAAACCACGTCTGGCTGAAGTGCATGAGTCCTTTAAGGTTGTGGATCCTGAAACAGACGCAGATTTGAGACCTCAGCTTACCACCCTCGCTACTCACATAATTGAATATAAACTTACCTCTGGACGTTTCCAACGCTTCTCCACTTGGGAGTCTTTGCTGAGGGCAGTTTCATTCTTGATCCACCAATCTCACTCATACAGGTCTGACTCGCAGACTACATGATGGCATCAGTGCAACAAACCTCATACCCCAGAGGGGCTGGCAGCAGCCAAGCTGGCCATACTCAAGTCTGTCCAAAGGGATGCTTATCCAGAAGAGTACGCTGCACTACAAGAGAGTAGAGCAATTTCAAGATCAAGTGCAATCCTGAACCTTTCATGTGTGATGGTCTCTTACGGATTAGGGGACAGCTGAGACATGCCTCAATCAATCCAGAGGAGAAAAACCCAATCATTCTCCCAAAACAGAGTCATATCACAACATTACTGGTGAATCATTACCACATAAAAGTGGAACACCAAGGGTGACAATTCACTGAAGGGGCAGTCAGGGCTGCAGGCCTGTGGATTGTTGCTGGCAAGAGGCTGATAAGTTCAGTCCTTCATCAGTGAATAACCTGCCGCAAGCTGAGAGGAAAACTTGAGGTACAAAAGATGGCTGATCTCCCTAGCGTCTAAGCTTGTCACCACCATTCACATATGTGGGACTAGACGTTTTTGGGCCCTGGAATGTGGCTACTCGACGCACCAGAGGTGGTGCAGCTCAGAGCAAGCGGTGGGCCATACTTTTCACATGCATGAGCACTAGAGCTGTGCATGTGGAAGTCATAGAGTCTATGGATTCAGCCAGTTGCATCAATGCCCTGCAAAGGTTTTTTGCTTTGAGAGGGCCAGCAAAACAGCTAAGGTCGGATAGAGACACAAACTTTGTTGGAGCCAGTTCTGAACTGGGGATGAGACCAGATGATCCAAGTCAAACCAGCACTTTAAGGTACCTACATAAGAACGGTTGTACATGGGTATTCAACCCCCCACATGCATCTCACTGGGGAGGAGTATGGGAGCGGATGATCGGCGTAACACAGAGGATACTTGACTCCATGTTGCTACAAACCAAACTTGCTCACCTGACTCACAGAGTGCTTTGCACTCTGATGGCCGAGGTCTCTGCCATAATCAATGCTAGACCATTAGTCCCTGTCTCCTCTGATCCTTCCTCACCAATGCTGCTGACTCCTGCTATGCTCTTGACCCAGAAATCAGGTGTGCCTCCTCCAGCCGGCAAAGTGGCACACAGCATGTCGAAACCTAGAAGTTGGAGACGTTGTGCTACTTAAAGAGAGCCAATCACCCCGAAATGAGTGGCCAATGGGTCTGGTCACCTCTACCAGTCCAAGCAGTGATGGGAATGTCCACAAAGTCGAGGTCAGGACAACATCACAAGACAAAGTAAAGACATTCTTAAGGCCTGTCTCTGAAGTTCTCAAGTTCTCAAAGCTCATGTTAATTCTTAAGTGGCATCAATAAATGCCAGCCGGCGAGTGTTCTGCCCTGAATATGTTTTATATGTTAGAAAGATGATAGATGAAAAAGAAAGATATCTTTCTTTTATAGTTTCACTCCAATTCAGTGCTGTCACCCTGACTTACCTGCTGTGTGCAAAGTCATTAAAGAAGCAAGCACGCTCACTTCCTGGCTCTTGAAAAGGAGTTTGGCTGGCTGTTTATCTATGTTAACACTTGAGGAGTACAACACATAGAGAGAGCAGTACAGTCAGGATGGTCGTGGGGTCAGGTGTATCAACCTTTGTCAAAAATTATGGATCAAAGGGATTTTACAGTAGCGTAAATATCGCGCATAATGCCTTTTTTCAATGCAAAAAAAGGAACTTTGAGGCTGAATTTCTCTCAAATGATACATGCAAAATGTTTGATACTAAGTCACTGATTAGTAAACGTAGCCTTGAGGTGCAAAGTGTCATCCTTTGTCAAAAATTAGTATGAAAGCATCAAGCCTTTTCATAAGAAAATATTAGCATTTTAGTTCAATAGCTTGTAGACTATGTGGCCTAATGTCTGAAAATCAGCTTCGGATCACGTTGGCATGTCTGTTTTTACTGCCTTGGAATAACCGACGTTTTATTTTGAAAACCGAAAGTTTGCCCGCTCCGTTTCATGGACTACCTGTATTTGCCATACATTCTGTAATACGGGAGCACTTGAAATTTGGTGCGGCTGATTTGACCACGAAAAGACGAACGACGGCTCACTTGACCGCAGTCTTAAATTGGTTCAGTTTTCAGCCAGTTAACTGAAATACAACAAGACCGGTGCTGAGATTCTTCATAATAAACCTGCACTGTTGTAACGATGTAAGATGCGACATTATTCAACCAGAGAGCAACAAATTAGTGGTTCGAGACACCCCCCACTCTTGACTTTATTATATATCACCCTCTGGGCTTGACTTAATGACTGAGAAACATTGTTCAGTTTTCAGTCTTGTGTTTTATCCTTGCAGTTAATCTGGATAGTTACTATAAGAATACACACAACACAGTCGAAGCATATGTTTACCAGGTAGCGCTAGCCAGTCGAAACATAGCTATGCAATTTTTAATCACTGACATTATCACAAGAAAATTACATGAATCAAAATAGAAATAAATTCATATATTAGTACATTTATAATGGTATCCTGACATATATATGTCTAATTGTTGTCGTGGCCGAGTGGTTAAGGCGATGGACTAGAAATCCATTGGGGTCTCCCCGCGCAGGTTCGAATCCTGCCGACAACGTATCTCTATTTTTTTTTTTCGGATGGTAAATCGATGCAATGAACCATAATGTTAACACAGCTAGCTGTTGATAGCCCATATAGCTAAACCAACGAGTTCGCAATAGCTATACGTAGCTAAATACGCCACAGTAGCATTTTAGCTCGTAGCAATCTATTCTTTATACAATCATTGGAAGCAGGTAATATAGTTTATAATAATGTGATAAATGTTGTTCTTGCGTTAATAGCTTTAACAACTTGTTAACCAAATGCCTAGATTCTGTTGAATTGACTCTAAGATTATATTTAGCCTAATTCTGAAGGCCCCCCTTGTAGATTTATTTTTCTTCATACCGCTTATCTCATAACTCTCCCTGTAAAGTCAAAATGTCTTATAGTAGGTCAACAGTGTGGGTGATTATTTTCAGTTACCGAATCAGGCCATGGGTGTGTTTCTGAACTGCATGAGAGGAGTTGAACCACAGCTGCTGGTAAATGTTAAAAGTACTACACCTGCTCAAACGTCGCTTGCACAAGAACCTATTAACAAATACAAATTACAATCACCTTTTGTTATCCAAAGTGCAAGTTGCAGAAATAATGACGAAAAGAAACAGTGACACGACTCAAAGTTTTCTCATCGTTATATATTTGTATTCAAAATAAAAGGATTTCCTGCAGAATACCTTGTACAAAGTCACAGCTGACGGATTCACAAATATTCAGTTGTTAGGACACATAAAAAAAAAAAAAAAGCTTAAATGTTCAAAAGCAGAGTCCCTTTATGAACTTTACAAACTACTGCCTTGTTGTATTAGCCAGCTTTTGCATGCATATAACAAACCCATTATTAATCAGTTTGCCATTTGAACAGACTGATTGATGCAAACCATATCACCTGGTCAAAGATCATTAACTTAATAACAAGTTTAAAACATGGTTTAAAGGCTAAATTACATTTGTTTCATATACAGTAAAACTCTGATGGCTAGCATCTGTGCCAAAACACATTGAATATTATACCATTTGTAAGTATACAACCTTGAAACCACTACAGGTGAAACCTGGAAGGAGACAATATGCTCAATGATTTATTAAAAGTATACACATTGTTCTAAAACAGCTCAATGACTTCGATGGAGTATTGGCCGACATCCTTATTCACCTTCATCTTATTGAGTTCTTGGAGGCTGCCCTCGATCTTCCCAAGCTCAGAAACGAGTCTCACCTGAGGACACAAGAAGGCATATTTGTTTAATTATTTTATTTGTTTCATTTCACTGAATATTTTACATTTAGCCATTTAAATTGCAGACAGAAGGGGAGACTGTTTATTACCTGAGATTTAACAAAGCTGTGTAGGTTCAGCAGTAAGCTTTTGGCCTCCGGAGTCATCACTAGCACTGTGAAATTGGCATCCAAGAGCAAGCATACCCAATCCATGATCTATAATCGAATGCAAAGAAGAAAAAAAAATGGAGTTAGTAATTTAATTATTTTCAAACTAGATTGACAAAATTGTTGCATTCCACTTCTTTTAACAGCTATTTTGTGATAAGCAATAGAAGTTTATTGAAGAAGTTGGAAACTTTTTTATGCTGACTATATACATTGTGGTTATATTTAAATCAGACCGCACACAGTTCAGGTCAAAATGTGAGTCCACCATCTGACAAACTGCCAGCAAAATACTTTTTTCTGCCCCCAGACTTGTCGCTTAATGTGCCCTGGTGTGACAGACCGTGTGTGGCCACCCTAATTATCTAGTTAAACATTGGTACAGACCTGAGTCAGACTCGGTGATCTCTGGCCGTGCATGTGTGGGTAAGTATCTTGGGAAAACTTTTGGTAAAGGAACTGCAGGTACTGGAGGAAGAGCTGATTGGATGAGAAAGAAAACTGACATAGTAAACGCAGGCTATTTAAGCATCTATCACAGTTAGTATTATAAAAATTGTATGGAGTCAGCTGCTTTGAAAAATAAATGAGTACTGGAAAAACTAATTGTTACTCACAACAACATGTTGAGAGGAAAGATCTTTTAGGTGTGGGAGGAGGAAAGTGTCACTGTACGCCGTCCGCAGGACCTCATTTCTGTGCAGCCTGAGTTAAGATCTTGTATCCCACATCATAACACACCAAAATGTTTGCAATTATGCCGTTTGACTGCAACATTAAGCTTGTTACTGATATACAACACATAAGACAATGTAAAACAACAAAATGTGACAATGGTGAAATAGAGTGTTGTTGTGTACTGAGAGGATACAGTAGAACAGCCTTATGTAATCCCACTGGACAGATCTGCTCTGGAGGAGTTGAGGGCTTCTCCTTGTCTTCTGCTCTGGTTTTAATGACAATGCCACCTCCACTGAGGGCGTCTGAGCAGTCCCCGTCACAGGAGGTAGGGCTGAAACCGTTCTGCAAGCCACCCTGGCCATGTTCCCTAGCGATCAGGGTTTCCATGAAGGCAACACTCTCAGGCTCCAGGCTCGCTTTCTCTGCATCAACGTCTGGCATACTGCAAGATGTGGAAGAACAAGGCTCATGAGCAGATTATTAAATTGCAAAATCACTTTTATCAGATGAGTTCCAAACTCAAAATACAACTCAAAAACTATTAGTTTTACCTGATAAAGGTCTTTAGGCAAGCACAGGTAACAGCTTCTGGGATGTCGGGGAAGAATTGCAAGCAGAGTTGACACAGAAAGTAATCCTTCTTCTCCAGGGCCAGGAGCACAAGGTCAGGACAAACACTGTGTTGAGGGCCATGATGGTTAATCGTCACATTTAACAGAAATAACACTTACCCATTTAATTAACTCTCTATCAGTATAAAGAAATCAGTCAATCGATTAATGGTTTATGCATCATTATGCAAACAAACTCAATTATAACATTTGCATTCAAATGCAGGTTCTAAGTACAGTAATACATTATGCAGACTGAAGGTGGATTAAATAGTTCTGAGAGTCAACATTCGAACCTTTCTGTTAATCACCCATAAAAAATAATGTCTTACTGACCTGTGGGAGAGGGACTGGGTGTGGACTAGCTGTGCCAGGATGCTCGGGGTGTAGAAGGCTGGGTCAGCCAGGCTCCGGGACACAAGGGTTGATGCTAGCTGCCCCACTGAGGGCTGCAAGTCCTGTGTGTCTGCCCTGGAGATGAGCCCCTCCACCTCTTTATGGACCTCTTCAGCTGGTGCCGTCTGTATGAGAAAATTAAAATATTTTGTTATAATATTCCTACATATTTCCAGTATTTATGATATGATTTATGATCTATAAAAAGTCAAGATTTACCTTAATGAGCTCCAGAACTTGATCGATTGTTAAACTAGGTGCTGATTGGGTCTTACGGGTTGTTCTCTGCATGGAAAGAAGAATCAAGCCATATAAACACCATACCAGTGAGAGCAGCATTACTGAACCATCACTCTTCAGGTGGCACTACATTCAGACCCACAGCGAATTTCTGATTTACAAAGATTGTGCCACATCACACACAACTTATGCTTTTATAGTTCAATTGTGGGTACATGTTTATTCAGCAATGTCATAAATTGGGATGAAGTGTTTGAGGAGAGACTTAAATATAATTTGAGTTATCTTTATAAATAAATCTAAAAACAAACAACGCAATACAGTATCCATGTTTTATTACAGTATTTCCCCATGTCACATCACATAATTTTGTACATTTTGCAGTATCATTTCAGGCAGAAATTACTCCAAATTACAATCAAACAGAGGCATTTCTTATTAGTACTACTTGTTTTTCATACACTGTTAGCCAGTTTAAGGCACAGTGCGTGGCACTGATGAATCACACCATCTTTTCTGCCTACAAAAGGTCCTTTATTTTGCCTTACCGTCTTCCTGGTCTCCACTGTTCTCGAGGGTTGAGCTTTGTCTCCATGCAGAATGTTATTCCAAGATGGTACAGACGCAAGAGCTTTGGACTCTGTAGGAGACAGAAAATAAACTGACTATCATCTCTACATTTCCAGTTTGTATGTTTACATAATACAGTGATGCAGCAACAGCATCAACACTATTTTATTTATGTTCAATCAGTGCATTCAGGCATAAAACATTTTAGACAGATGTCATCTGTTGCAAAAAGTTACTATTCCTACAGTAGCAGTGCTACTTGTTTTAGCTCACCTTCAGTCTTGGCCTGTCTTAGTTTTCCCAGAGCAGCAGCCAGGGAAGATTTGGGACACTCATATGGAATAACAGAGAGGGTTTTCCCATGTGGAATGAATAACTTATTGGAATAAGTCCAGAGCTAAACCAGGGGAATAAAAGAAAATTAATACAAACAGGAATTAGCAGCACAAGTTGGCATAGATTAAGTGATAATATAGAAAACACAATTGGTCTATTTATGTGTCAGTTTTAAAATTGTAAACTGCCATAAAGTTGTGAGGAGGGACAGAGAGCCCCATCACAGTGGAGAGCAGACACAATGCTCTACCAAAGTCATACAGTCCTCCATCAGCACCCAGCAGCTGGAAGGACAGGGAGCCTTGGCCTGCAGTATTAATAAAAGAGAGAAGCCTGAGTGGGTGGTTCGTGCATAGTTTTAACCTCAGCAGTACACACTGGTGAGTGTCCTGCATGTGCTCTTGGGCCCGGCCACAAACATGGCTAAAAATCATTAACATTTATTCATCCACTGATCATAAAACAGAAACATTCGAAAAGCGTAGCTTGGTGGTTTATTTGCGTTTAATACACCAAGCATTCCTACCTGTCCGTAGATTTTACCCGCCATCTCTTTTCCTGCCTGAAGTGTCTGGAAATTGGTATTCCAGATGCAGAGGAAGTCTGAAAAGAGCCATTCAAGAACAACACACTCACATCAGATACCTGAGTCACATAGCCCACTCACTCATCGTTCTATGTCATTATTTCTAGCCTCAGACTGTTAGCTTTGTAATTACTTAAGTTCTAATAATTTGAACCAATAAATTAATTTTACTTCTAACAAACAAAAAATCCTGTTATTTCCTCACAGCACCAGATGTGCAGACTAGTCAGTCATCGGACAAAAAAAAAAAAAACACACACACACCCCCTATTGTATTAAGTGAAGCCTGCTAGCCCTGTGGGTTTTGTCAGTTTTATAAGTGTGAAAAGTTAATAAAACGTCTAACTGGCCAATGAGGTCAGAAAACACTTTTCCAGTATGAACTTTTCATATTTAACACATTTAGGACACAACTCCGGGGTTGTGCATGCTGACACAACAATATGGCTTCCTGAAAGCCTTGTGGTGTATCCCAGATTGACTTAATTAAGATCCGTCACGCTTTAAATGCGAAATCTCCCCAGTTTTATTTCCATGAAAACCACCTAGGAGCTCAGACTAATTACATCTTAAAAACTTACAACAGATATGCCACAAAACACAACAAAGTGTGTCTCCTGCTGTGCTGCTGACAGCACTGTCAGTCAGAGTCAATCACAGTGAGCTGACAGTCATCACTGCCTTCTGCTTCATGATTTTGAGACTGTAAAGGTAACAGCATGCAGTGCTGTTGCACAAAAGTGCATTGATTTAACTGACAAAATGGAAGTCTTCTCAACTGATGACTCCAATAATCAACTTTCATGAGGCAGCCGTAGTCTGAGCAGAGCACTGTAAGCAGTGTAATTTAACTGCATTTACCTTTACCAACTCCAGCAGAGGGGTGTGGAACCCCAACAACAGCTACATGGGCTTCATCCAGGACCAAGGCTGATGCTGCCTCCAGCAGACCTTCACCGACAGCAAGACCCAACAGCAGGTTACGAGGCAGCGGAAGCGCTTGGGCCCCGTCGTCAGTCCCTGGGCTCCGTAGAGATACTACACTCTGGTAAACATGACCATTAGGGTCTGGATGGCAGGAAAATGAGACAAAAAGGTAAAAAGGAGGAAAATATTAGAGAGAACTATTGACAACTATCAAACTTATCTTGCATTTAACATCCTGCATTTGTGCGCCACATTGTATGGGTCATTCATCTTAAACGATTAACCCTTTAAGAACTACACAAAACAAAACTAGCCTGATGTTAAAAATGTTTTCAGGCTTACAGAGATAAAGCAGCTGGATGTGTTTGTCCCTGTAGGAGGCAGAGAAGCTGAGCGGAGAAAGACCGGGCTCCTCTCTCTCCAGTCGGTACCTCTGTAGGGTGTTGGGATTCAGTCTCTGCAGGTAGAGGAAATTCTCTCCTTTCTGTGGGAAGACATTGATTACAGACAAAGAATCCTCTAGTCATACCGGCAACAAAGAGTTGATGCACAGCAAACAAGGACAGAAAGACTTATTTATTTGTAAATGGGTCATTATATACAAGCACATACATAAGTATGTCCTGATATAAACAGAATAGTACTGCAATATAAGTACTTTGAATTGAATTGTTAGTGGTTGTGTCTTTCCCCAAAAGCCAAACAGTTGAAGTTTGTCATATTACCTGTTCAGTTGTGAAGATGACAAACTGTTGTGACTCTGCCACTATGTCGGTGCTCCACCTGAAGACAAAAAGAATCATCAACAACACACTCATAGTGACAACAGGTCAGACTGCAGCACAGTACAGCCAATCGGCTCATTTCAATATTTTAACTTTCACTATCTATATAAATGTGATGTGCAAGTTGAGATGTAGCTTTCACTTTTAGGTCAGATTCTGAACCTCGCTCTCACACTTGATTTACTTGGGCTGTAAAGCTTAGTGACACTGACCTAATGGTCTCTTCTTGAGCCAGGACTTCCTCTATTGACTGCTGAGGAGCAGAAAGGAGAGAGTCCAAGAGTCTCACAGCTCCTCTCTGGAACAAAACCACAGGCTGCCCTCCAGGTACACAGTGGACCCTCCAGACATCTGATGACACCTGGAGAGAATAGTAGGTAGGAATGAGAATTTGTCCTGTTTTAGTCACAAATCTCTGGAGGAAACTATCAGATTAAGAGACATTCTAAATGGAAATCACCACTGTAGTTAGGAGGGGATTGTTCATTTTTAGCTTTTAGGCTCAATGAATACCTTGTTGTAAAATAAATTATAAACTTACCCTATTGATTGTGACAGAAATAAACTTTCTTGTGACCAGAAGTCACATCATCAACTATCTTTTGAGTTGAGTGGCAGCAAAATACTAAAATATTCATATAGTATGTTAAGCAATCAAGTAACTGACATGCTAAGCTTTCAGCAGTGACATGGTATAAAATAAATGTCTTAATGTAGTTCAATAGTCACCATGAATGCCTTTGAGGGGAGACTGTCCAACAGTGTGCACCATTATCCCCAATAGTATGATTCCTCACATCTCACTCCTCTCTGTGACAAGAGGCTTTTCACCTCATCTTCAAAGTGTGACCATTTGGAACAAGGATAAAGTTTTCTGGCTACCCACATCTAATGGTGAGTACACAACTTTTAAAAACTAATAAAAACTAATTCAAGCATATCAGGACCGTAAACAGCCATGTTCACACTTACAGTTGCTTTGAAGGCTTTATCTAAGATTATGTCTTCTTCCTTCCATATTCTGATCACCTTAAAAACAAAAACACAAACAGATGTTATTGTGTGACAATGTCAGGCAGATATGTCTGAAAGTTCGTCTAGAGACTACATTAATGCATAAATAATAGATGGGGGGGTCTTTTTTAGACATCACATAAATTAGGGAGGTCAAACCTTTGAATGGGGTATGATTGTGTAGGGAACTAGTAACCATATGGACCAATTGCACATTGCCTAATGTAGACAATTTGGTGACAGAATGAAATCATGCAAAAGAAGGGTAAACTCACTACAATTTTACTTGAAGAGCAACATTTTAGTCATGACTTTTTCAAATAATTTAGTGCTGATAGTGTGTGAGCACTCACTGCACATCTTTAATTGTAAAAAGTTAAACTATAGTTTGTATATTTTAAGTAAGATTTCAGTCTGAAGGTTTATAGACGTTGCCGTAAACAATGTAAGCACCCCCTTCTTATAAACCCGTGTGTGCTTTTCTCCACCTTGCCTCTACAGGAATGACTGAAAATGTCTACCTTGCTGTCTGTGACTGCCACATATTCTTTGGTTTGTGAGTTGTAGACAGCTGAACAGGTCAGGGTCTGTCCTTGTTTCACCGTCCAGCTGCTCAGCGGCTTCTGGTCTGAAACCTGTCAGAACAACAAAAAGAAGAGAAACTGCATAATAAAATAAAGAAGGTACAAAAGGTCTTCTTTCACCTCTTTCTACAAAACAAACGATTGTTGGAGGAAGCGAGTCCAACTCTGAAAGTTAACACTTACTGAAAAGGAGCTTAGTAAGTTATTTATGGCCAGGTATAATCGTTATAAATAAATAGGCACATGCACGCTGAGCCTAGCCATTCAAAGCTATCATTAGTTAGCTAAATGTGTGTCTTACAGTGGATATAGCGACCGTTTGCGAACATCTGCCTGTTTTTGTAGCCTGTCATGATGTTGACTCGAACTTATGCGACCCCTACTTACAACTTTAAGTGAAAATGAGGTGCTATCACGGCTACGCTTGTATCCTGTCTGTCCTGGTGGTTTCTGTCACTGTTGCTAAGACCAGTCGAGGATGCCAGCACGAGTTGCACAGGTCTCACATATCAGCTGGCCCCGGTTCAAACAGCCTCCTTAAAACAAACGTTTAACGTTACCTTGTACAACGTGACAGATCTGGTTGAGTCGGTGACGACGACATGGTCGCTGTCTCTCTCCGTTTCGACCCCCTGAATGCCTGAGTTTGACAGAGTTTGAGCTGGAACAAGTCCGCACAACGTGTAGCCCTCATACAGCGCGGCCATGCTGGACGAGAAGAAAGTGGAGCCCGTGGGATCTCGCGAGAAAAGACGAACGTTTGTCAGCGGCGACCGGAAACACGAGACTGCTTACTGATGCAGACTCTTGTTTTGTCCAGATATTTTGTGTTTGTTGTTATTTTATGCGACATGTGGTGCAGGACATGTAAGAAAGCGACAGACCAGCAGCAGTCATGATGATTTTGGAGTTTAGGATTGTGACTAGTGGATTGAGACTGTCTGTCTGTCTATGCTAGTTAGTTAGCCAGCTGCGTCAAAATAAGCGGCTTAACTAGCTTTAACTTCAGCTGTCTAATTAGATAGCTATATTAAGTTTGCAGAGTGTAACGAATCAGATTGCTATTGTAAGCTATTTTATTGGATTGTGTGTTGGCAATGCTTAGGATGAATTTAAGTTCATTGTATATGCGGTGTATAGCCTAGGTCTAGGGCTCTTGTTGTGGAAGGTATAAAAACGGAAGTTGTGGTTTCTGAATGCGCTGTAGGCGACGATAGAAGTACATATACAAAGTTCATTTAAGGAAACTTAAAGATCTAGTGTGTACGTTTTTATTGGCAGGAATTGAACACAGTATTCATTAGTATATTTCCATTAGTGTATAATAACCTGAATATAAGAATCATTATGTTTCCGTTGTTTAAAATGAGCCCTCTATATCTACAGTGAGAGCGGGTCCTCTTCCACAGAGTCTCCCATGTTGAACTGCCATTTTTCTACAGTAGCCCTGAGCAGACAAACCGAACACTGATATAGATACGACCTTTTGATTTTTATGTGAATTTCACTTCCTACCTGCTTGGAAGGAGAGGGTGAGACATGGGAGAGTATTCATTTGGTTGCAATCTGCAACTTCACCACTAAGTTGCACTAAATCCTACACACCAGACCTTTTAATTCACTCTGTGCATTGCCAACTGACTCAGTAAACAACTCAGTAAAGCTTACACTAACGAAGAAAATGTAGGTCAGAAATTATAGCCAGAGCAGTACATCCACACTGTGTGTACCTCTGAAACGATAGGAGCCATCAACTTCAGGGCCGTTGTAAAATTGAAGCTGTCTAGTGAGTATGAGGAAAAGAGGGTGGATGAACTTCCTTCATGGCCACCACACACACAGAAGTTAAACTATCAGATTGCTACTTCTTACCCTTTCTTTAGTCTCTCTCAGTGTCTATCAAGTTCAAGTTTATTTTTATGTAATAATATAATGTGGAAGTAAAACTATAGACTCCCAACTTCTTCAATTATTCTGTAACATACGCATATACATAATATAACAAGATAATAACATTCCATCTATCATTTGTTAAGACTGACGAAAACGTCAAAATCTTCACCTCTTCTGTGTTCTTTGCATCTTCGGTCTTCTAAGTTCATTTCATGATTGCTTGCTGAAGTCAAGTAGCAGAAGTTAACAATGTGCAGATACCAATGGCCCATATTTAGGTGAGCTAAATATGCAAAAGTAGTCTTACATGTCACTGTTTATAATAAAGCAGTTATTTCATAGACTGTATAAAAAGATGTATCCTTTGTTGGATGGGCTGCTTAAATACATACATGAAACATAAATTAAGTCTATATACTTCTCCACCACTGTATATAACCACAATGTTTGTATCACTATGTTTGCATGAGCAACACTTTGCACTCATTAACTATCATGACCTAACTTGCCCGCCGCAAACATTGATGGTTGTTATAATAGATTTGTCCCTCACTGTCTTATAATAACATCCTGTATAGGCTTCCATGTTCCATGTCTCCATTGGAGTTATGTGTACACAATATCCTTAAAAATCTCAACACAACACACATTGGTACATAATAATGCAAAATAAGACATAACAATTGTAAGCTTGGAAAAAAACAACCCATAGCTCATAGCACAGGGCTGACACACAATGGACCTCTTAAGATTTTGCTGAGACCAATGAGGGTTTATTTGCTATTATGCCTATCACAAGTGAGTGACTTTTGTGTTGCCTAGTAATTTAATGTATTACCTTTCAAAATCATTGACACTGGAGACATTGGAATATGATTTATTTCATATGCGATAAAAAAAAAGAAGTATTTTACTCATTACAATATTTTTAGACCACTTCACCCTCGGCAGTAAAAATTGTCAATTGTCAATACAAACTAAAAACTAATAAAGTGTGCATGCAGTGCCTCATTACTTTAATAATGGACATTTCTGCTTGTGGCTACAATTAATGCATTGCCATACATCACATTCACTGAGCTTGTCAACTATCCGTCATATATTTGGCATCTTTTATTTTTATAAAATTGATTTGCCAAAGTAAATCATCAACAGAAAAGGAAGTAACAGCATACGTAATATATTTCTTAATCAGGACAGAGTCAGATAAAATCATGTCTGAAAAGACAGCTTCAGTCAGACCATATTATTATCTGAAAGAGCAGAACACTACCTTTTTCATATTGCAGTAGTTTAATAATCATCAGGCAAGGTATCTGCTGCTGTTTCAGCATTGTGTGATTTCTGATGGAAGCGAACTTGAATAAAGATTATAATTAACACCAGTCGGTTCTAGAAAAGACAGAGAGAGAGAGAGAGAGAGAGAGAGAGAGAGAGAGGATAGGTTAGAATATGTCCACATACTGTAATACAAGTACAGATCCTTAATAATTGAAGTCTTCGATGATCATTCATTGAGTCACAGAAAAACCCTTGCCGTTCCCGTACTTCATTTGTAGCTTGTTCTTTGCACCTTATGTGTAGTCTGAATGTTGCAGCATTCATTTTGTTTTGCACCAGAGACCAGGAGAAACCCACTTTTGTTCCTCTATATGCTGTACTCCACTGGATATCCTTGTATATTCATACGAAACGGATGACAATAAATTCTCTTTTGTCCTCTCTCTTATTTCTAGGAGACTGTAATCTGTAATGATATTAACTTTTTGAAATGTATTCTATAATGACAATACTTGCTACTGCACTCTTCTTAATTTGGGTGATGGGAGCACTTTGCACACACTGTTCCATCAATTAAATGAATTAATACAATATTACTTCCCTGCTTATGGGAAAATAACATTTAGTTAATTGATTAATTTTTCCTGTTGCTGAATATATAAATAACCAAATAGCCCACAGTCAGTAAGTCTTATCTATTTTGTTCATTACAAACAAAATTATATGAAATGAATTGCAGAAGCAAATTGTTTTATTGTGATTAAGCCCAGAAGCAAATTAGGCATTAATTTACTCCCACATATAAGTGGATTACCAACCTGGCAAAAAGGCCTCAGATCACCAAAGACCCCAGGTTTATTTTGCCAGTTCGTTAGAAGTGGAGCAATGCAATGAAATAACCAAACATAGCTAAAAATAGTTTAAAAAATCTTTAAAGGTATAAGGCTACTTACGCTAAAGTAATTACATTAATTTTCTGAAATAAATTGAACCCAGAAGACAATAATTGGGCTATGAACCAGTTGTTTCAATCAATTTTGTTGATATTATCTAGAATTTCTAAACATTAAAGGTCCAGTCTTTAAGATTTAGTGGCATCTAGAAGTGTACTGCAGATTACAACCCCCTCCACTCTAAGCATGCAGGAGAACTTGGTGGCCTTGAAATGCATGTAAAACATGAAAGGCCCTATCTATAACCCTTGTTTAGTTTGTCTGTTCTGAGCTACTGTAGAAACATGGTGGTTCAACATGGCAGACTCTGATATAAAAGGCCAATTATAAGGTAACAAAAACATAAATATTCTTATTTTCAGGTCATTATACACAAATGAAAACAAAGTTATTAATATATTATATTCCATGTCTGCCATAATCTGTAAATGTAGCCCCCTAAATCTTACACAATGAACCTTTATATTCATTAAATGTGATAACTGGAGTTAGAAATGAGCAATTAAGCAACTTTACTTAAAAAGCTGACACTGCAAAGCTGGCAACAAAGATGCCTTAGGCTGTGAGGCTCAGGAGTGATAGTAATGTGACAGAAATACATCAATAAATAAACAAAGCCTAGTGTTCTGGCTACCAGGCTTATGCTCTTTATGATATATTGTGTTTTTTCATTAAATATTCCTTACCTTCAAAGCAGTCAGGGGTTTTGAGTTTTCCATCGATGCACTGGCTTGGCACTGCGTAACCACAGTTCCTGGCCTTGTTCATGCAGTAGAATGAGACAATTTCTTTGTGCAAGACTTTGTTTGGACTTAGGTCTTTGATCCAGATTTTTCGCCCTTTGTAGAGTATCCTTCCTCTCTGTATGCTAACACTGCAAGGAGCTGTAGGGAAGGCATAAGAAAAAAACATTATACTGGAAATATAGTGTTGTGCTGTTTTTGCGGGGTTAGCTATATTACAGCTACAAACACTGTATACTACAAATAAGTCTTAGCCTATTCACCTTGCAAGATCACCCAAGAAATGCAGCTGTCACCAAAAAATTTTCTGTAAAATTACTGTAATATTAGTTGTAACCTTACCCTTGCAGGATGGCTTTTCAGACCATTTCCCATCCTGCTGACAAACAATCTGGAAGCTTCCTTCAATTTCATAATCTCCATGGCAGCCATATTTGACGGTTTCCATGTAGTCATAGTCTCTTGGTCCACTGCTTGACATGTAGCCTCTGTCGATGTTCTCTGGTGGAGGGCAGGTCACCACTGTAAAGGGAGCAAAATAGTTATTTTTATTCGAGATGTCACGTTGTCTGCCATTATGTGTTTTTATTATTTTTCAATTGCTTGCCAATTACACCACTGTATTCCATTTTAAAGCATTTTAGAAAAATTCCCCTCAAGGTGGAGAAGACCAAATGGCATCCACGTCACCTAAAATTGTTTTGCAGACTGTTTTGTCTGTGTGTCTCAATATATATTAGAAACTTACATGGTGCCTAATAGCAGATAGATGTCATTAATGAAATATTCACCCAGTCTCTTACTGCATGTGTAAACCAACCGCTAGTGCTTGGGAGTATTTGACTAATCACATGGTTTTGCAATGCTTAACAACTTCAGCTGTCCACTGGATGTCCCCACATATCTCTGAGTCAGTGTGATTTGCTGATTTTCTCTCAGAACAAAGGGCAGTCAGAAAGCTTGAAGCTTCAAATTTAGAAATGGCAGAAAATCAAACATTTTAGTTTGTTAAATACTCTATACTATAGCAATATAAATCTTAGGTGGAAGCATACAGAAACAAACAAACTACACAAGTACACCTACCTCGACATTCCGGGGTCTTCGTCCAAGTGCCATTGAGATTGCACTCTGTCCTTGGATCTCCAAACAGTACGTATGGAGGCAGGCACTTGTAGGTCCCTTGGATGCCGTAATCAGTGGTATTCCCGCTGATCGTCTTGTCATAAATTATCATTCCAAACTCTGGGATCGGAGCGAGGCCGCAGGTCACAGCTATGAGAGAAAAGACAGAAAATACCAATTTATGTGTATTGGCAGATAATGTATGACTGTACCGGATGAGTTTGTTTATCTTTTAATTGTTTATAATGTTTATTATATGTGTTTGTTTCTTATATTATTTTTCACGGCTTGTTTAGATTTACACCAGGGTAAATTTAGCCTTTTTTTCACCTTTCATCTTTATTGATCCCCAGCTGGGAAATTTGGTTATTACAGCAGCACAAGGACAATAAGTAACAAATACAGATATATAAAGAAAGTAAAATAAATTATTATTATGTGATAAAACTAAAAAAAGAATAGAACTTTAGAGACATAAATTAGAAGATTTTTTATTATTTTCTTGTAGTGGATTACATACGTATGCACTCTGGTACTGCTGCGCTCCATGTTCCATTGGCAAGGCACT
Source organism: Miichthys miiuy (assembly GCA_036365135.1). Taxonomy (NCBI): domain Eukaryota; kingdom Metazoa; phylum Chordata; class Actinopteri; family Sciaenidae; genus Miichthys; species Miichthys miiuy. The sequence goes on from CM071602.1 coordinate 21,163,923, forward strand.
CAGCAGAGTCGGCTCCAATTATAATGTACCTGTGCAAAGCAGCCATGTTATTCAGTCAACTTATGCTTATATTGCAAATAAGTAGACAAAAATGGGATGTTTCACTGAAATCAGGAATCCAAATATTGGTAGGTCAGAGAAATAATAATTGTAGTAAGATGCACACTGACTTTGGTCACCACACCTTCACCTACAGTTGAATAAAGGCCAGAATAATGAGAGAAGAAGATTTTTTTAGACAATTTTTTATTACTTTCTTCATAGTCAGAAGTTTACATACATTTCATTAGTATTTGGTACCATTGCCTTTAAACTGTATGACTTGGGTCAAACGTTTTGGATATCCTTCCACAAGCTTCTCACAATAGTTGACAGGAATTTTGGCCCATTCTTTCTGACAGAACTGGTGTAACTGAGCCAAGTTTGTAGTCCGCCTTGCTCTCACATGCCTTTTCAGTTATGCCCATAAATTTTCAATAGGATTGAGATCAGGGCTTTGTGATGGCTACTGCAAAGCACTGACTTTGTTATCCTTAAGCCACTTTGTAACCAGTTTGGCAGTATGCTTCGGATCATTGTCCATTTGGAAGACCCATTTGTGCCTAAGCTTTAACTTCCTGGCTGATGTCTTGAGATGTAGCTTCAGTATTTCCACATAATATTCTTTCCTCATGATGCCATCTATTTTGTGAAGTGCACCAGTCCCTCCTGCAGCAAAACAACCCCACAACATGATGCTGCCACCCCCGTATTTCACAGATGGGATGGTGTTCTCAGGCTTGCAAGCTTCCCCCTTTTTCCTCCAAACGTAACGATGGTCATTATGGCCAAACAGTTCGATTTTAGTTTCGTCAGACCACAGGACATGTCTCCAAAAATTAAGGTCTTTGTCCCTGTGTGCATTTGCAAACTGTAATCTGGCTTTTTTATGTTTCTTTTGGAGTAATGGCTTCTTCCTGGCAGAGTGGCCTTTCAGCCCATGTCAGTACAGTACTTGTTTCACTGTGGATAATGTCACACTCTTACCAGCTTCAGCCAGCATCTTCACAAGGTCTTTTGCTTTTGTTCTTGGGTTGATATGCACATTTCGGACCAAAGTACGTTCATCTCTGGGACACAGAACCCGTCTCCTTCCTGAGTGGTATGATGGCTGGACATTCCCATGGTGTTTATACTTAAGTATAATTGTTTGAACAGATGAACGTGGCACCTTCAGGCATCTGGAAATTGCACCCAAGGATGAACCAGACTTGTGCAAGTCCACAATTCTCTTCCTGATATCTTGGCTGATTTCTTTTGACTTTCCAGTGATGTTACACAAAGAAGCAGTGTGTTTCAGGTGTGCCTTAAAATACTTCCACAGGTGTGTCTCTACTTAACTCAAATGTTGTCAATAAACTTATCAGAAGCTTCCAAAGACATGACATCATCATCTGGGCTTCCCCAAATTGATTAAAGACATAGTAATCTTAGTGTATGTAAACTTCTGACTTTGACGAAAATAATAAAAAATTGTCTAAAAAAATAATTCTCTCATTATTCTGGCATTTAGCAAAAAGAAATAATTTTGGTAATCCTAACGGACCTAAAACAGGAAAACTGATTGTCTGATTTCGTGTCAGACAGTGAGAAAAAAAAGCATATGTGTCTTTTTATATAGTGTATGTAAACTTCTGGTTTCAACTGTATATGCTAAAGAAGAGCTTGGCACCAAAAAGCATGTTTTTAGTTGAGAACTTTGTTTGTTGTATATGATGGCAAAAAAAAAGAGAACTTAAATATATGGGTAATTGGTTGTAATGGCACCAGTGGAAACAAATTACATACAAATAAAATATATAAAATTATCACTACCTGTGTATTATGGAGAGCAAGGTAGCTGAGAGAGGCTGAGAGATGATATTGATACTTGTCAACAAGAAATTCAATAAGATATTCCTACTTTACCCTTCATTACAAGTATAGTTGATAGTGCTCTGGTACACAACATCCTCATAGTATAATTCTCCGTTAGATGGTGGGTCAGGATAGGGGCACCGTTTTGCTGTAAGAGAGGTTACAGAACAGAGAACACATGTAAATGGAAAGCTTTGCTTTTTATAAATAATTCAAACATGGAATGACATGTTTGCTGTCTTTGCTGTAGAAGACAACCTCAATGAATTCATGTTGTGATCTAGTTGTGTAAACTGTGCAAACATTTATTTTGCCACAGTTCAGAGTACAAATAATGCATCCTTAAGTCCTGAAATACTATTCATGTACTGAAGCAGGAACAGTTTTGTAAATGCAACAATATGTACTTATCTACATATTTATGATACCAGAGAATAGTAATTAGAAACTTGTAAAAATGGTTCAAATTGCTTTTGGATAATAAAATTTGTATAGTATACTATATTAATATTTCAATGTTTCTTTAAAAATGTTGATGTTTTCTAGAAAATTACTTCACTATTAAACTTTTAAAAACTTCAAGGTTTGACAAGATTAATGGGAACCCACGCATGCAAAATAATTTGGTTTTTGTCCATTCTCCACTGATAGTGCAAACAATCGTCCGAGGGCCCGACACAGGGGTGTATCCTTCTTTACAGGACAGCGATAACTCCGCACCGGGGTTAAAGAACCTCTGGACCCCATCCAAATCAATGTTGCGATCCAGCTCAGGCCTAAAACACACTGCAAGAACAAATAGATTTAATAATAATTGTGTATAAAAAACATATTTCAATAGATTTACATTATCCAGCTAACATTCCAATTCTGTCATTTGAACAGGTCTGTGTTATCACTGCAGGAATTTAACTATTTACTGATCTTAAGTGCCATGCAGTCATGGGCTGTCTCTGAAATAGAGGGACTGTGTGTGTGTATGTGTGTGTATACTGTTAAGCAGTATGATTGACGATAATGGTAATGTGACAGGGAATTAAGAAAACTTGTAGAAAATCAAGAAGAAGAAAAAAATTCCAACTGTCGCAAAGAACATTCAGTTTAAGTATTTTATATGGACAGGACAGAAACATGTTGGAAAAACAGCAAACCATTTATAGCAACAACACATGTAATCCTGTATCTAAAATCAACATAATCATTACATAGACGGCTAAATTCCTTTTGAATCTGTGTCTTGTAAAATAAAAGAAATTACCTGATGCTAAAGCAATATAATATCAGCTAGAAGCCAGTAATAGTAACAAATACCATGCTCTTGTCCGGATGTCAGGGTGATAAAAAATACAAATTGACACAACAGAATCAAAATGCGTTCCATCTTTTGTTGAAATGTTCAGATGTTCTTAATTCTCTCTTGTGGTCTCTGGTTCAAATACCAAATCTTCTGTCTCCCTCTCCTGCTGCTGTTTGTGTCCCTCGGAAAGTTAACAGATAACAGAGGAGCAGCATGAAGCAACAGCTCACTGCTGATTTGTGTGTTTTTTTTTCTTTTGGGTGTTTGTTTTTTTTTTGCCTTGTGACATTTTACTGGAAGTGACACAATCCACAAGTTTTCTGCATTGCTGCAATATTGTATTGTGAAACAACAAATGTCCCTCTCCCTTTTTTAAAAAAAATACCATTTGGTCTCATTTTGCTCTTACTTAAATCTTTTTCAAGAGCTTAGTGTCAACCCACCATCATTGCCAATAACATGCTTGGTGCCTCATGCAACACCATAATGAAAACAAAAATGCCTCTTACAGAGGTATTATCAAGTCTCAGAACCATGTAAGGTCTAAGTTACTGTAAAGAAATAACTGGTTCAGGATATTGTGGCAGATTTGATATCATTTTCCATATTCCAATAAATATAAAGCAATGCAGTAATTCAGATGAGTATATCTGTCTGTGAATGGGTGCCTTACCGAAACTATACAACATTTACTATTTACTACTTTACATTTACTATGTACCTTAACTATTCCTTTTATATTTCCATTTACAACTTTTATGGAGCTTGTCCAGGCAATTTCATCCTGAAAAGCACTAAAGCGACATGAGCTGAAATCTACAGAGGCAGACACTGTAAACTCACATGCACACAAACTTTGCTGAATAAAAGCATGAAGTTAAAAGTATAAAATATATAAAACTATGATATTCTTATGGCCTTGCTCTTTATGTTATTTTGTGCCATTGTCTTGAGGGCATTTCACCATTCACCACTTCATCGTTTACACTATCTGATGTGTGAGGTGTTGTTCACACCATGATATCACATAAGAGTGGTTAAAGTCTTGTGGAAGTTATAAATTATTTTTATTACAGATTATAGATTCACATTAAAATCACATAAAACTAAGGCAAGAAGTTGAATCTAATCTCCTGGGGAAGGAGATGTCGGATTTTGGACACAAATGGTTCAGTTTTTTCACATTCAGTATTTATTGTAACCTCTGTATTGGGTATGTATGTATGACATGTATGTATCTGCAGGTCATTGACTCTCTAAGGTACATTTTACAGCCTTAATGAAATAATTTTATTAATAATCACCATTATCAGTTTATTATTAGTTGCAAATGACAAATGAGGCATAATAAATGATGAAGGTGACAAAACAATGTCAACAAAAGTGGCCTCCTTTAGCATATTGTTACAGATTCATTATTCATGATCCAATTATTCATATCCTGTCCGTGTACATGCTGTTCCAGATAATTTTGTGCAAAGTTATGCCGGTCTTGCAGAGCTTGTGGGACTTGCAGGGGGGGAAGTGGCACACATTTGGATTTCAGATGCAAGGCTTTTTGACTTTAGGTTGTACTCCACCCTGCCTGGTTCTAAAAGAAAGAAAGAAGAATGACAGATATATCACTGTAATCATAAAATGCATGACTGCACAGAAACATTGTGAGCTCTTCCAAAGACATCTGTAAGCCATTTGACAGACTTATTATGTAACATTTTTTTTCAGGGAATCACTATTACCACTGTTGACAAGCATGCAGATATTAGAGCTTACTTTTGCCCAAACTCAGTTTTGAATGAAACATCCAGAGTCATTCTTTGCCTAATGTTTCCTCTTGTGCCAAAATTCATTAAACCATATATAGACTACACTGTCCCCTTCTTATGAAAACATTATTTGAATTGCTATTGATGTGTAATTCAACTCTTTTCCTAGCACTAGAAACAATTTGAGGTATGTTTGTTTTGTGCTTTATAGAAAAACAGACCTTCTCTGCTGAAAGCATTACTTTCATCTTTAATAACACACTTTTGAAATTGACATGGACTCATGACCATGATGCTGACTGTCTTTACTCAGTGAGAAATTTTCTATCAAACATTCAAACCTCCACTGGGGGAACTAGAGAAGTTTAAATTAGATTTTTGGGGCCGACAAGAACTCACCCTCAAAGCATTCTGGGATGGGGAGGGTCCCATCGTTACAGGTGCTGGCTACAGGATAGCCACACTTGTCAACTTTGTTCTTACAATAGAAGGCAACATGTTCTCCATGGAGGACTCTGTTGGGTTTCAATTCTTCGATCCAGATCTTCCTAGTATTGTAGAAGATGCGGCCTCTTTTGATGCCAACTGTGCAGGGAGCTGTGTTGAAAACAGAGCAGTTGAAGCATCTTTTTTACCAGACATTACAAATCCACTAAGTGGATTATGACATTAACATTAATTACCACGTCCAGTTTTGCATGAAAGCAGTGCTGAATGTTGAGGAGGGTTTAATGTTTCTCTGGAGACTCTGCCAGCTTGTGATGCACAAAAACTATTTCAACATATCTGCATTCTTGTGGTGTACTAATTGACTCCTGATTAACTAGATCCAGAATGTTTTGCATGAAACATAAAACAGAAATACAGCTTTGGGTAGTTCTTAAGATTTAAGTTTCCCATAACTCACCCCTGCAAACTGGCTTGGAAGACCAGTTCCCTGTGTTTTGGCACTGTATCTCAGCCTGACCATCCAGAACATAGTGGTCATTGCAGGCATACTTAACCTTCTCCTTGTAGCCATGTTGTCTTTTCACAGCAAACGTGATGAAGCCATTTGGTATGCTTGTCGGAATAGAGCAGCTCACATCTAGGATCATCGAAAGAAGATTTAAAAAATGTGAGGAAGCAATATTTAGTTTACAATAGTTGTTACTTTGCAAATTGCAAAAGGTAGGATGAAAAACAACATGTATAGAAAACATTTTTAAAATGCTGGAAGATTGGTTTCATTGTGGGAAAATTGCCTATTTGGCCCGTAGTCATGAAGGAGAGAAATAGATGTAAGGGGAAGGAATGGTTAATAATGTCATCTGCATACCTTGGCACACAGGTGGCTCAGTTGCCGTTCCATCAGCCATGCAGGTTCCCCTCTCATAACTTGGTGCTTTAGGTGGATTACACTCATATGTCCAGCCGTGCCCATACATGACGGTGGTTCCAGTAACTGGCTTATCATGGACAATTCTTCCATCTCTAAGTATCTTGGGTAGTGGACAATTCACAGCTGCAAGAAGAAAAATGATCTTACTAGAGTTACGCTGAGAACAAAGGGGATGTCGGCAGAGGAAGCTAAGAAGAAAAAAGAGCAAATGACTACGCAAGAAGCCGCCAGACAAATCAAATCAGAGTAAATCTGGGACTGACTTTTATGGGTTGGCAAGAGCTTCATGAAATAGAAGGCTAAAAGACAGATGCTCAGCTGGCTCTTTTTGCTGTCAGACTAGTAAGTAATATTAGCTGGCCTTTATGTCTTGTCTTGTTGCAGTTTTTGATTTTAGCAAAGTTGTCACTCATTAGTTTTTGATCCCAAGAAATATTCAACTTATGTATACTAACATACTAAAAAAATACACATGTACAATTTACAAGTACCATATGAAGTGGTATTGCACTCTGAAACTGGGGGAGCTAATTTGCAAAAATACCAATTTATATGCAGTGTTGCTTAACATTTCCTCTGCGTATATTGTCCTCCAGTACCTTTGCAGAGAGGTGGTTGATTGCTCCAAGTACCATCATGTAAACACTTGCTTTCATTGGCTCCAAGCATGACGTACCTGATGAAAAAAAGTTCACATTATTCTGACATGTATTATTGTAAACACACCTTGCAATGATCTATTTAGAACTATAAAGTAGCTTTTACCCGTCATCACATGTGAAGTTGAGCACACTCTTGAATGGAGCTTCTGTTCTCCCCATTGCTAATGGCTGTAGCGGTCTAGGGATTGGGCACATCTTGGCTATAAAAAAGATACAACACTGAATCTACTTCTCTTGTACACTCAAAAAAATTTTTTTTTTTTGCCAAAATGCATGACAGAAATTTCCATTACATAAGTTTATATAAAACAACTAATAAACTTAATGTGAAGGAAGTAATACGATTAATGTAATAGTACTAATAAACTCAATGTGATTCCACTACACAGTGGTGTAGTAGCAGCCAGGTTTATGCATTCAATTTTAATAAAGTCATTTTGTTTGCCCAAACCCAACAGTGAAAATGAATGCAGTAATTTTTAATTTTTATTAGTACTATTACATAAATCTTATTACTTGCTTCACATTAAGTTTGTTAGTTTATTTATATTAAACCTATAATTCAAATGGATGGGAAATTTATGGCCAAAAAACCTTTTTTGAGTGTAGGTTAGGCAACACTACAGCCAGCAGCACAATAGAAAACATTCATTGTGTCTCAGAAATTACCTTTTGAAACAAGAACAGAGTGGATTTAATATGATAAACCACTCATTTTAATGCTACAACACCCTTTTGTTCTTACACATGAACAACTTGACCACTAGAACAGAGTTTATTGCAAACATCTGCTGAAAATTTATTTCAGATTTTTGATGACCAATCTTTCTCTTTGAGCTGAATATTTCTTCACCAAAATTGTGTTATTTTCATCATTGCTATATTTTTATAGTCAGACAATATAGATTTTTAAAAACTGATATTCCTGCATTTTGATGTATGTTTTTTGCTTTAAATAGTCAACTGCAGTACAAAACATTTTTTAAAGCCAGCTTTTACTCCTACTTAGTTTATATTCCTATAATTCTATAATTCCTGTTTTAGACAGTATCTGTTTAAGAATCTCTACTGTTCCAGTGCAATAGCTCCAGTAAACTCACGGGAACACGTCAGGTCTGACTGTGTCCACTCTCCTGTGCCGGTGCAGGTCATCCTTCGAGGGGTCGCTGTTGAAGGCAAGTACCCCTGTTCACATGTGAGGGTTACCTCTTCACCAACCTCATACACACGTTTTAGGGTCAACTCGTCAATCCCGTCAGTGATGGATGGTCGGCCACATACTGGTGAGAGACCAGAAGTACAATTTGACAAATATATAAAAGGCAGGATTAATGGAATAAATGTTCATATTCTGCAGGTAGATTTTGAATTACATTCACAACTGTAATTAATTTTAGCCAACAACCCATCCAGTGTACAGATTATAATGTTGTGAATTGTGAACACTTTACTTCTTGATGCCACACCATTAGTCAGATGCATAAAGTACAAAAATATAAATACATAACGGACAGTGATTGACAGCTAGTAAAGTAGGACTAATTGCAGCACATTACCAGTGAGCACAATAAATTAATTCCGTGCTCAAATAAAAATGATCCATTTTACCTTTCTTGGTTGTTACAGTTGTGTATAAAGCTAGCTGGGTAAGGACCAGCAAAGTCAATTTCAGAGACATCCTCTTAGGAGTGAAGTCTCCACTGCATCTGGGTGGAAAAGCGACCAACATAAGGACTACTTGGTAAAACAGGTCCTGGTAATCTGATCCAATCAGATGTCAGTGTAACTTCCTATTGATTGAGCACAAAGGTCTTTACTGTTGCATATTTACTCAGAATTGATCGATAACCTTGATTTGGTACATGGACCAGCAGCAGACAAACAGTGTGATATCAACTCATGAATAATAAAAGAGATAGACTCCCCAGGCTCTGTGCAAACACAGACAGTCAGATACAGATTTTTGATGAACAGTACTTAAACCATCTATTGCCCTTTTTAGTAAAGCTCAATAGCTGTTTGCTGTAATGAAGCAAAGAAACAACATTACAGCAGTAACAACAAGAAACAAGCAGGTATGCTGTGTATTGCTCTAGTTTGGGTTAACACAAATATGCGTTTCGGTTTGGTAAGGAAAATCTAGGAAGTATGAGTTGAATCAGCATACAAGACAAGATAGTCTCATCTATATAGTTTATTATTGAACCATATTTTGCTTTGTTTTCACTATTTTTGTTTACCACTTAATTCCATGGGTAGTTTTGGTGTCTTTTAGTGTTAATCTAAAAAGAAAGCACTGAATGAGAAAGTGTGTCCAAACTTTTGGCTGGTATATCACATCACTGACAGTTTAAAATGGTCCCAAAACCATCTGATTTCAGGGAAAAGTAGATCTGGCTTATTTAACCCAATTCAGTTTGCAAATATTTGTCTTTCACATGAGAAGGACTGAGATGGTTAGGCTGCTCTGCTGGTCAATGAACTCAAGTAAATTGGTAAAGCACCCAGAGAGAAATGTTTTAGAGATAGCAAGTTGGAAGAGTTGGTAAATCCTCTATAGCAGTGAGAAAAAAAGTGAGAGAAATGTAATCCAGCCGAAGTAAAACACCAGCAGTAGATTAATTACTTAGACCACCTAAGTAATGAATCTAGTTAAAAATATATACCACTGCAAAAGATCAATAAAGGTCCAGTGTGTAGGATTTAGTGCATCTAGCAAACGCTGCTCCCCTTCCAACCAGATAGGAGAAACTACAGGGGCTGTGAAACTCATAAAATATTAAAGGCCCTATCCAGAGCTGTGTTTGATTTGTCTGTTCTGGGCTACTGTAGACAAATGGCTGTTCAACATGGAAGACTCCGTAGAAGAGAACCTGCTGCCTTAGTAAATATAAAATGCTCATTCTAAGGTAACAAAAACACAACAATGCTTATTTTTAGGTGATTATACACCAATTAATACATACTTAATTAATATCATCTTCAATTTCTGCCATATTTAGATTTTTCTAAATCTTACACACTGGACCTTTAAGAACAAGCTGAAAAACACAGTTAAACATTATTTGAGTCAGTTCAATGGAAAATGATGCTTAGTGATCCAATATGAAATGAATCTGCTTGTGTTTAATTAATTACGGTTTTGCGAGATTTATACACTGCAGTGCCAGTGGATAAAATGACTGATGATGAAAGGTCAGGTAAGTGGCATAAGACTGGACAGCACAGTAGGTGCTTTTTGGTGATCTCCCCAATATGCCGTGTTTTCTTCTCTATAATGCACAAATGTTAATTATGATTATAGACATTTTTATATTAGAGTTGTGTAATATTAATCCAAGCTACATATACGGAACACAGAAGAAAAAGTTGAAGCCACTCAAACGCAACGTTTATTGACCTTCATGAGAGAAGTACTGAACACATACAAGCAATGAACCATTTTTAAAGATCAGCCAAAACATGTGTAATGCGCTCTTGTTCCACACGGTGACGCCCCCATCCTAAATTCCTGCAGCGGGACCAGGGGCCTCCTCCTACCTATCTCTCCCTCCCTCCCTCCCACAGCGGTCCTGTTGCGTGACATCAGCCGGAGTGAAAAGGAGGAAACGGAGTGGAGAAGCTGTCAAGTTGCACAAAGATACACAGACCACGAGCAGGAAGTTTGTTTTAGGAATAAAATTTGCAAAAGACACTTTTGGAAAATCGTGCCAAAGATTTAAAAGATTAAAGGATTGGCTCTGTGGGGTTTTGGATTGAGTATAGTAGCTCACAGGTTTGGATCTATGATAATATGCTGTAAAATGTGGTAATTTGGGCAATAAGAATCCACTGACTCAACATCCACTACAGAAATAGTCTGCCAATTAAAAGATTCCTGCTTAAAACCAGAAGGTTGCCAGTTCAACTCCTCCAAGGAGCTTAAATTGTGGCTATAATCAACAATACCCTGTGTTTAACAGTACAAGTCTGAATATGCAGAAAGCTTTCCTGGGTCCTTTGTGATGGTTGACTGGTGTGCCTAATTTCATGTATTATTTGGCAACAAGGGCATTGTGAACCCCTTTGTGACTGTAACTGAGATTAAATGCGGCGAAAATATAAAGCTGCACTGTTTTTTATGGCAGTTTGGGGATTTTATACACTTACTTTGCCAATTTATTAGGCATACCTGGATAAAAGTAATTCAGTCCAACAAACCCCCTGCAATAAATCCTGCTTTCACAAATGTTCTATAATTTAGTGAATGTAGTTCATACAATGTAGTATTACTGTAGACCTAATTATTTTCTCACTTTTAAAGCAAACTAGACAAGACTAGCTTATGAAAGCTTGAAATGCATGCATAAAAAGGCTTCACAGTATCCATTGCCATTCTTTTTTAGGAAAAACTTACTGAAATAAGTATTGTCCTTCATGTCCACAGAAGATTTCTATTGGTCCACCCTGTGTATCAAGTCTAGTTCAGTAAAGTACCATATTTAAACCAGAAGCAGTAGCTCACTCTGTAGGGACTTGGTTTGGGAACTGGCTGGTTCAAGTCCAGCATGGACCAAAGTGTGGTGGGTGGACTGGTAGCTGAAGAGGTGAGAATTCACCTCCTGGGCACTGCAGAGGTGCCTTGAGCACCTTAACTGCTCCAGGGCACCACTATGTGGCTGCCCATCGCTCCACCATCTCTCCACATGTGTTTGTCTATGAACCCTTTGGCCCTTGGCTGAATTCTTGATGGTAATATTAAATTTTCTCTGATCAGGATTTTTGGGGCCGATCACTGATTGCTGGCAGCTGAATCACAGGATCACAGGGTTTACAGTCCCAAAACTGAACTAGTTCATATTCAGCTTTGCAGCTGTTGCCTCGTGGCCCTCCTTTACCCTAAAACTACAAATTGTAGAACGACTTTTTGAACCGCTTTCACCATCATTTGTTTTACTCTCTTTAGTGGTGTGCCAAATGTCGGTTTGCCAAAATGTAAAACTTATGTTATGTCTGAATTGAAAAAGTATTTTCAGCTAATTATGAAAGTGTGGCGGCGCAAGTTAGACATCATTAGATGAATAATAGGAAACACTGGTGATATCCCCACAGTTGTGGTCTTGAACAGTCTTGAAATAAAATCCCTCTTTGTCCAAGACAGAGACAAGGCCCTCGTTTCCGAGAGACCAAGACAGATCTTGAGTACTACAACACTGTAAAGAGATGTAAAACAATAGTGAGATGGTTTTTGGCACTTAAAACCACAAGTATATTTTCTTGTGGCTATCAAAATTTAAATAAAACACTGTAAAAGTGTAAGATATGGGACCTTTAAAGGACCAGTGTGTAGGATTTAATACCATTAATAGACAGGACATCGTAACCATGACGTCACCCACAGTTTTCTGAAGAGCCATTGTGTAGCTCAGTGTGGTGGCGGTCATGCCTCTGCCGTCTCCCGGTTAATGCAAAAAAATTGAGGCAGTAAAGACGTGGAGCGTGGGTGGAGCTGAGACAGCCTGAATGAAGCATGAGTGCTCAAACAAGCCACTTGTAATGACACCTTTCAATCAGGCGGCCATGCTGTTAATTATGCTTAGATTTAATCTTTGATGTAATTTGAACAGGTGAGCAGCATGGTGGTGCAGCGGTTAGCACAGTCGCTTTTCTGTGTGGAGTTTGCATGTTCTCCCCGTGTCTGTGTGAGTTGTCTTCGAGTACTCCGGCTTCCTCCCACACTCCAAAGACATGCACTTAGGTTAATTGGTGACTCTAAATTGGTGTGAATGTGAGTGTGAATGATTGTTTGTCTCTATGTGCCCTGTGATGAGCTGGTGACTTGTCCAGGGTGTACCCCGCCATTCGCCCAAAGTTTAGCTGGGATGGGCTCCAACCCCACTGTGACCCTGGAGAGGATAAGCAGTGACAGATAATGGATGGATGAACAGGTGAAGAAAAAAAATCAGATTCATTGGACATTTTAATATGGGGCTTATAGAAATTGTTTTGTAGCCAGCTTTAAGTGGCCATTTGAGAAACTGCAGTTGGCTTAACTCCACAGTCATGGAGGTTGCCACCTGGTACCATCTAATGGTATAGTTGTTGATTGTGACCCTGTTGCCTCTCCTTTTTTATGTGTAGGACGAACTATGGTGTCTGTAAAACACACACACACACACACACACACACACACACACACACACACACACACACACACACACACACACAAAAAAAACCCCACAAAAAGGTGCTCTATGGAGCCAGTTAGGTTTATCTGCTCTGGGCTGCAGTAGAAGTCTCTGTGGATGAAGACATAAAAGGTTCCTTTAAAGATAACAAACACACAATGGGGTTTACTTTCAGGTGTTTATACACACATGAAAAGATAGTTGCAGATAGACGCCCACTAAATCTTACAAGCTGGACCTGACTTTTACTTTGAAGGCGTGGACCGGATGCAGTGCCCATCACTTTGTGTAACTTGCCAGCGTGCAGAGCTGTCAGTGGAGCAGCCCAGTGGTATCGACAGGCAGGGAAAGCCCTCAGACAGTAAGTACAGTGTCTCCGGTGAAGACCGCCGCTCTGCACTCTGCTGCTGGCTCTACACTGAAGGCTGCGCCGCCAAACGGACTGAAAAACACTTCAACACAGCAAGACTACAAGCTGTAGCATTGATTTGTTTTGTTTTTTTAGAGGGACATGTCTGAATTAAGTTTAATCGATTCGTCCACCGGGGACGTAGCGAATAGGTTCGCTCGCAAAGGTGCTTTGAGGCAAAAAAACGTCCACGAAGTCAAGAACCATAAATTCATAGCCAGGTTCTTCAGGCAGCCGACTTTCTGCAGCCACTGCACCGACTTCATCTGGTAAGCCTTCCTTCTCCCACCTCCACCCCCCTCCTGACTGACTGCTGCCTGTTGCATATTGGATAACTTCAGCCGAGCATACTCTGCTCGATGATGTAACACAACTTCAGGTTAAGTTTCCCTTCTTAACCCTGCAGTCTTTACACTTTTCCTACTAATAAAGTAACACGTGTGTCTAAAAGTCGTCAGTATTTCTTTCCCTGTGGGATTTTACACGAGGGATCCCGGTTTATCGAGGTTTCGTCCAAGCTGTCCCATATGGGAGGAGTTAGTGTTGTGCAGTTGTTCATGTTATTAGTGAATCGTTGTAAATAATAGCTTTGCAGGAGAGTGAGTAAATCTTGGATTTAGGGTTGTGATTTTATATACATATATATGCTCAGATTCCCAGGGAGAAACAGTGAAATGAAAGCAGTCATTTTCATGTGTGTGTGTGTGTGTGTGTGTGTGTGTGTGTGTGTGTGTGTGGGTGGGTGGGTGGCTCCAGGCAATCTCAGGACCTCTGTTTGAGAACACCTTCAATGTTGCATAAACATAAATTAACACATTTCTGCAAGAATCAGTCTTGACGAAACTAAATGACATCTGTTCCTGCTGTTGTGAGTCCACTTGTCTTGTTGACTGACACATAACTGCTTTTGGCTAAGGATATTGGACCTGGTTAAAGTCTTGGATGAGTAATAGGTTGAGGCTCCCCTTCCTGGTAGGTCCCCGAGCCATTAAAGCCTTTCATCTATTGGTTGTTACTGTGGAAAACAACTTGAGGATTTATTGCTAAAAAAACTCTCCCATAGCTGCATGCTGTCCAGATTTTTAAAGGAAATTCTGCAGTTTACTGGAACTTTGAGCCCGTGTGGAAAAGCACTTCATGTACACTCCACAGAAATGTCTCAACTTAAGCTTTTTCTATTAGTGACTTGTGGGGTGGGTGTATGTATGTGTAATGTATTTGGAAAGTATGACAAATAACTAGTGTAATTTAATGTCTTAGTGTCCTTATTGTGCTGCTATTCCAGTGAGGTATCAGTTCATTTATGCCTTAACTATGAGAGGAGTAAACTTGCAGACAGCTCGGTAGAGTTTCACCCACGTTCGCAGTGCTGTACTGTTTGCAGGTGGGAGTCTGAACTCAGGCCTTTTGTTGCCCGTGGCTTATAACTTTGACATTTTTACAACATGACCTGTGCCCTACCAAACAACCGTCCTTGGCAAAGCACAAGCTCAATGTGAAACTTGCAGGCAACAACTTGTTGCTTTGCTTTATAAATTAAAGAAGGGAGGCTCTTTATGCACGTTTACTGTTTCATCATGTTGGGATCACATATTAGTAGTAGTATGCACATTATATACTGTATTTTTATGTGTGTGTATATGCTAAGTGTCAGTTTGGAGTCGAGGTCAGGGCTCAGTGCAGGCCAGTCAAGTTTCTCCATGCAAAGCTCAGAAAAATATCTTTTTATGGACTCACTTGGGCTTCTCTAAAGTGTTGACACAAAGTTGGAAGCACACTGTTAAAATGTAATTTGAAATTTAAAAAAAAATCATGACAGTAATCACATATCATCATAATGATCATAATGATCATGATCATAAATCATGATAAACACAGACGTATCCCCGTATGTTTGTTCATAAAGTGTAGTTGACAGTATACTTTGCTCTTAAATGTTTATTTGATTGTTTTGGTTGGGGTGGGTGACAATAAATGCCTTGAATGCCTGAAAATTTGAATGCTCTGATGCACATTATGCAACACCGTGTCCCTGGTATGAATGAATGTATGTATGAAGGGATTTACTGTGTATGTGTGTGTGAGTGAGAAAGAGGAGAGCGTAAACAACTATTTAATTCAGGATTCTTTGTTTTCACAGGGGGTTTGGAAAGCAAGGATTCCAGTGCCAAGGTAAAAACACAACTGACTGACATCTGACTCATTCCGATATTATGAGACCTGTGTATGTGTGTCTCCTTTTCTGCTTTAACCATCACACAATCCGTCACAGTTAAGGATGAGACATCTTTCTCACTTGTTTGATGCTCTTTGAGACACCAACTCCATTTGATTTGACATGAGAAAAGGACGTGCGAAGGCCTGTGTAAAAAACTGATTTGTCTGGGAGCGTGTCTCTGATTATTTGTTGCCACATGACAAGAATCACGGATAAATATCGAGGATAACATGACAAACTTATGAACAAATGGACTGCTTTAGGACATGTTCATAACCTTCATTTTAATGCACCAACGCTATTTCCACCCCACTCCTAATTTGTTTGCTATTTTGCAAGCAATATTTGTTTACCCGCAGTCAGTGTAGCGTTATTGTGGTCATAATGTATGACTATAGCAAGTGTTTAGCAGTGTAGAACTGGAGGGCGGGGCGGAGGTGGGCGGATGAAGTGTGAGTTCATGCCTTTTTTATCTATGGCACTAATAACAGTTTCTTTGAGCTTGTTGGCATCGTGCTGAATTAGATTCAAAATGCTGATTATCACTGTGATAATTGGAATTTGATGTGCTGTTTAACTGCTTACTATCAGTAAAGTGATTTCTAATAAGTGAAGCTTTTGCTGCAACAGGCCTGTTGGTTGAGAACAATTTGGCAAAAGATTGAAGTGTGTTTGAGGTGAAAGCAAAAGAATGACACGTGAGACTATTTTTGAGGAAATCAGGGACAGAGAGTGATAGTGGGGAGTAGAAAGAGAGGAGGTACAAAACATGCAGACATGGACAGATCTAGTTACCCACGTCAGCCTCCAAATCCCTACAACATAACTGAAGGTGGATTTTCTATCAACCTGCCATTTTGAGCTTCAGCATGCATCAACTCTCAGAATTCCTGATTTAATGTGGAAACATTTGGACTGGCCAAAGTCTGACTCTGACAGCGAGTGCCCAGGATGACGTTAAACTGATGTTTCTCTTGGATATAGTTTTATATAGATATAGTATTCAGGGTTGCTGTCAATGACATCTGGATGTCATTTCCAGTTTAGTTTTTTGACTGTCTTTCAAAAGAGACCTTAAGAAATAATACACATAAAACACTGTCATTTAAAAGTGCATTGTAGTCTCTAGTTATGTGCATGCCATGCCGTCATTTAAATTCCAGACATACTGACCTAAAATCAGTGCTCTCACATACTTTAATATTTGATCACAGGCATTTATCGTTGCATTTTACAAAGTGCAATTTCTGGTGCACGACATGATGCAAGATGGTGGCTATTGTTTGCATCATCTGAGGCATGTGTGTTAAAAGCGTAAACTATGTCACAACAGTTAAATCAACATCCAGCGCATGACTTGATTGGAAATGCTCTCAATGGATTTCTTTTCACTGAGTTATTCAGTCGGAGAGAAGACAGCCTCTCTGCTGGAGACTTAAAGATAAACACTTCGCCATGCAAGGCGTTTGATCTCAGTGATTCAGAAGCATTTCCCTTGAGAGTGTCAGAGAGAATGAGACATACAGAGGTCTTCACTGAATGATTACTCATCATAGCCATACATTTAGATAGTTCATGTTGTCTTGTGTGTCTGGGAAATGTCCACATATAGGCACACGCACATTGTCCCACGTCTACATATAAAGTCGTCTGCCAACGACCCAACGCCCACTCGTATTCTCCTCTCACAAAGGTGAGATTCAGTTTGCTGTCAGGCTTCTAGCATTTGCTCCTACTTGGTTGAAACCAGGCTCAGTGATGACTCAGCCCAAGGTGTCGGGAGTGTTGACAGCCTAACATGTTTTTGCATAACCTGACATTATCATCAACATGTCCGCCAACTCCTTCCTAGGCTTTCACAGCAAGTTGTCATTGTCATCTTGTCTCATTGTTACTGTCAGCGCTTTTGATGCAGGAGATGATAAATTGAATGATTAGAAGGACGAAGAGAGGTCTTACACTCTGGTGCTCTGGAGTTTTTTTTCTATCTGTGTCAAGCACTGAAAGCATCCAGATAGCAGATTGTCTGCACCGCTCAAAAACTGACCACTCCTTCTTCTTCCAGCTTAAATCTATGCCTGGATCTGTTAAATATATAATGTGTGCCATATCAAGATGAAGGTGATTGGTTACATTGCAGCTATTCAGGGAGCGAAAGGTCCCCACTTTATAATATCTGTTTAGCCATCAATTATTAAACTTAAGCTTCTATAAAATGAGAGTGGAGTCCTCCAGCAGAGCCTCTCAGTGACTACTTGAAAATGACAAAGTGATAAACTGGAGAGTGGCATTTCTGTAACAAGAGTGACATTTAGCCCTGCAAATGTCCCTATACTAAGAATAGGGTAGGCTGTATGTGTAGTTCAGCTTGAAATTGTAAAATGTGATCAGGCTTTTCTGAAAATTGTGTGTAATTGAATGTGTTCATGCTTGTATGGTTATTTTTACATTTTGGGATTAAATATATAAAAACATAAAAATTATATAGCAGCAAGTCTGATTTTAGATTTTCATCATTGATAGCTTGGTGGTAACTCTAACCAACCTTTTAAATGTTGATCAATCATTGATGTTATTTTTTAAAAAGTAAAATTTTACTTCTTCTTTTACTTCTCAGACGTAAATATTTGCTGTTTTTTCTTCTAAGTTTACAACAGTAAATAAAATTTTTAATAAATAATTCATTCATTCATTAATAAATGAATCCTGAACATAATTGGCAGTTTAATCAATAATGAAAATGATTGTGGGTTGCAGGGTTACTAATGAAACTGCATAGAGCACAGGATGTAGTGCTAATGCTGTGCTATAAGATATAGAAAACGTGAGCATGGGCCAACACATTAAAATCATCATTATGTTGAACTTATTTGGCTGCAGGTGGGAAAAAATCAAATCACTCTCAGCGTGAATCTTGTAATGAAATGCTTGAGTAAAGTTTAAATTGAGGAGAGGTAATGTTGTGGAAACAAAGAAGACAGATCAGTAACCACTTTCTAGATGGTATCTGTATTGGTAACGACCGATCTGTTGTCAACTGGCTACTTTCCCTGCGGAGTCTTATTTCAAGGCTCTGGCCCGCTGGCGTCTTGCAGCAGGGTATCTCAAATCACCATTTAGTTGACATTGTAGTACAGCCGAGCAATTTGTACCTGTGCCACTCAGCAGATTTACCATTCAGATCTTGAGCTTTATTTCACAATGTGGGTTGGGGGTTATGGTTTTCATCTCTGTAAGGGTTAAGCTGGCAGTGTAATCCTACATTACATTAATTCAGCTAAACACATCCACACTGAGCCACAGTCTACTGTTGGGGCACTAAACAGCCCTCTGCAAGTGTTTTGGGGTCAAGTGCCTTCTTCAAGGGCACCTGTGTTGACACTTATTGGAGAAGTGCTAGTATAATAATAATCTTTCTCGTTAGTCCAGAATTTCTGCCACAAAGTGACTTTTATAACAGGATGTAGATGGTGTCATGAGTGCACTGTGCCCTGCCACTGTAAGCTTAAACAAGAAAATATTAGTAGAGGAAACAGTCCCGCAGCATTGATTGTTTCTTATTAAAAACAAGAAAGCTTGTTTTTAATAAGAAATGATCAATACTGTGGTCTAGCCCATCTAACTCTGCTAATGCTCACTGTCTTTATATGAGACAGGAAATCATTGCTCAGACCGCAAAACTTACTCTAAAATTGATGTTCTTTCTAAATTCTTGGTGAAATGGCAGTGATTGAACATAAAAACTGCGGCTTTGTACTGACTAGAGTTTATCAGTGTCTAGGGACAGATTCCAACAAAGACCAGAAAGGTAATGTGAAAGGAGTAAGGAATAAAAAGACAGATGAAATTAAAACCAGAAGTCTTCATGAAATGTTGTTCTTCTTGTTATTCCAGGAGACATTTCAGTGCAGTACACAGTAGTCTCTGTTTCTGCTCCATACACTACTCCGAACACAGATAATTTCTGGAGTGTTGACACAGTCAATGGATTTGCGCTCGCTCAGTGGTTTCTTGACGAGTTCCTTTGTGGATTGGACATTTATTGGCAGACTATAGATAAGGGAGTTTCACCTGAGGCTTTCCAATGTTCCCTGATACACAGTGAGGAGAAGCTAATGAGCTTTGCTGTTCTGCCTCCCAAGAGAGAAGACAGCTTGATGTCCAGCCTCAGAAGTGAGGGCATGTGCAGATCAAGGGTGGTGAATATCTGACCCCTGCTTTACCCTGTTGGACCAGTTTTAATTTTCTATGATTGTGATGCTGTAATGAGAATTAAAAACACATTCAAAAAAACCTGACCAGACCTGCTACAGAAACTAAACTGCAGTATTATATGAACCTGACAGGATTATGCATTATGATATCCAATTACTTGCACATAAACCAGCCCTGCCTTTTTGTTCCTGTGGTGGTTAGTTGTCTTGTTTGATGTGTTAGACCAAACTCTGATAGCATCAGACAATGATGACTTCAAATGTTTCACCCACCAAATCCCATCAATGCACAGTAGCTTTGTTTACCTTGTGCTGTACAGTATTTGGACAGTACTCAAAATATCCTTGTGCACATCCGCCACAGTGTCATCCCAATAACGTCTCTGTTGACAGTCCATGGAAAGGTAAACTGTCCACTATCCCGTCTATGCAGGCAAGCACACACATTCTACCATTACTTGTTGTTTTATCTTTCCATTTTCAACTTGGTCACACAGCACAAGCCTTCCAGCTTCCAGCTGACGTTTTTCATGCTCCATTTGAGCGCTACATCCTGAAGTTGCATTAGAAACCTGGTGCTCAATGTTCAGAAAGACAAGGCAGATTGTGTACACATAACATGTTTGATCATTGGCCTGGATTTATTATATACTGCACAGTTCAAAGTATAAGCTACAGATTGTTCAGTCTAGCCATAAAAATAAAGATATTAAGATCTTAACATGCAGATGGCCTCTGACGGTGCCACAGGTCCATTTCTGGTATGAGGCAGATTTATGCGTCATGCTGAATGTGATACATTAGTTCATGCTTTCATTTCTCCAGGGGGGTTACATGGCCTATAATAAACTGCTTCTTACATATGAGACATATGGGTTTATTACATTTCCAATCTTAGGTGCCCTGAAAGAAACCACGCTGGTGTGAGCATCAGTGAGTAATGCTATTATAGTGAAATTATTCGAAAATGCAATATAGTATGTATTCAATTGTGTGTTCAATAGACAGCAAAATATATTAGATTGCCAGTATACAAAGTTATATAAATATGTGGAATATTATTCAGGAGAAGTGTTCTTATTTTTTCTCTCAAATGGGGGACAATTACATTAACTTTGTGGTGTAATAGCAGTGAGCAGAAAACTAGAAAGGGTTTAAACCCTCAGTGATGAAACTTTGAAGTCCTAACAGAGAGACTGTTATCGTCTTCGTAAATGCTCCTTCAGATTCTTGCATGCTAAAACTGAATATATTCAGCAGATTTTTTCCCCCATAGTTTTCTGTGTTTGATTATTTATTTACACACATAAATATGGGGTGAGTGATAGAAGCTTCAAACCTAAAGGCCCGAGCCTAGGCATCAAAGTTTTTAATTTTGTTACAGTTTAATCTATAAAAGCCTTAAAAGTAATTTTCATTCCATCAATTGACCCTCATAGAAATGATTCTGAGAAGAAATGGCTCGTGACAGAGACATGAAAGCCAGGTTGACTGTAGTCCAGAAATTCGTGACCATTAGTGACCATTTCGTCTTGTTTGTGCCCTCCTAGCCTTTTTCTTTTTGTAATAAAGGCAATGTGTAGTTCAAGCTAAAACAAAGATTCATTGCTTTCACTTTTACTTTTTACTTATTATCTTGTTTCTCTGTTTGTCCTCACAGCCAGAAAACTGTCTTATACAGTGCCCTCTGTCCTAAGTGGCAGTGCCTTATCGGGTTGTTCCTATATGGCCACTTTCTTTCTCCCTTTCTACACACACACTCCCACATAGCCAATCCATCTTTCTCACATAGTTAGCATTACATGGCCATGGTCTTAGGGTTAAGATGTTCTAAGTGTTTGTCCTTTTATACTGTTTTGGTCCAGAGTTAGATGGACGTCAAGATATAAAATTTAGACCATTTAAATGGAGCAGAGCAGAGATGAGGCATCATGGTTTTGCGTGTGTGTGTGTGTGTGTGTGTGTGTGTGTGTGTGTGTGTGTCTGTTTATGAGACAGAGAGGAAGGGGGCAGAGTTCAACATAGGCTATATTTAGAGATGCTCCTCGGTCCCCTAAAGAGACACATTGCTATGCCTAGAGTTGGTTCTGTTTATAGGGAGGGCACTCTCTCTGTCTTTAGATGGCCACTGTATGATTACATAAGGGCTTTGTCTACTTATACACATGTTAGTAAAGTTCTGCAGATGTTACAAGTTACTGACTTCACTAGGGATACATATTTAAGCGTCATTCATTGTCTTTTTTTTAAAACACCAACTAGTCAGTAGATCGTACTATAAAAGGAAATTAATCTGGCTAAATCCAGAACTTTGGTGCTGTCATTTCAGTTTCAGCATGTTGGCCTTAACTTAATCCATTACAAACACGTCAATGTTTCATGTCTACCGTTTTAAATATTTGGAAAAAATTGTTCATTATGTCTTCTGGTTACAGAACTTTGCACACAGCCACTGGCAACTATTGTGATGACCTTTATTTGTCTTGTGTACATAGAAAACAGACGGACAGTCACTCATCCAGTTCTGTTAGTTACAGAGAAAGAAAAATGGGGAAGACAAACACAGTAAACTGATACGATAAAAGAAGCAAGTCGAAGACAATACACCACCATGAACAAAGAAAACACACACCACATCTAATTACCCTTGGACAAACATATATTAGACAAACATTTGTATATTAACTTCTGGTATAATATTTCTAATCTTGTGTCAATATGAAAGACATTAATCATGATTGTGGAAGTGACCAAGTTACCAATATTGATGTAGTGCTTTTGCCTTCTCCTTTTCATTGTAGGATGAATGAGCCGGTTATCCACATTGAGAGAGAAATCCTGTACAAACTATAGTCATTGTTACTGTGATTGACACCTCTTAAGATAGTGATCAGGACCATGACCTGCACAATGCTTCCTGTTGCCTGGAGAGACATGGCCCGTCTCACTGAGACCATAATATCTAATGCTGTTCTAGCAAATCCCCAGCAGTAAAATCTCTTGTTCTAAAGCCTCTCCAGCTGTAAAAGGGTCACCACTGTGGATTCATGTTAACCAGTAGTTAAAACAACTCCTAGCTCTTACTTTTTATTACTTTTAGTCCACACTACTGTGTAATCCAGTCAACAGTACTGTCAAATCAACATTAATAGGACAGGTAGTGGCATTAGACTTGGAGCTATGTAGCTGGAGCCAGATGAAAATGAATACTTCAAATCACAATATCTCTCAAAATCCTTTTTACTCAGTTGCTGCTACTTTTCTGGTGCCCTGTACCTAAGTGTGCTGGAAAAACACCATGAGTGCACGAACAAACTGAGTGATTGTCAATGGCACCAGCTTAGCCTTGAATGGGTGTTAAATTGAAAACCAGCACAAGATATGTCTCTATCTGTAGTAATGTGTTAGACCACTTCAAAGTGCCTTGACTGTGCCTTACCGGTGGGATGCAACACCATTCTTTAAATTTGGTGAAAACTTTGTCTCAAACTAAACAGGTCAGCACTTGTTTCAAGTTAGTTACGTTAAGTTGAAACTAAACACATTACTTTGATTTGTTTGCCTTTTTCCTTAGATGGAACTTTCCCTCTGGAGAAAGGATGTAGTTCTGCTGTGCTTTACAGAAAAATTATTGCATATTCTATCATCACATACAAAAAAAGAGGGTTCTGTTAATTGGCTGTGCTGCTGATTTTAATGCTTTCTCTTAGCACAGCTCTGTACCAGTGGGTTATAAATACATAAATATAAATATTTCCTAATAAGGCCAGTTTTGATAAAACATTTACTGTCAAAATGTGATTAGAAATATATTACAAAAGCTAAAAAACATATTGTATGCCTTTTAAGCCACAGCTGAATAAAGCATGAATGATCATTTTGGAAGGTGAATTGGAGGTTCTGGCTTGCAGTTCGGTTCTGACCAGAAAACAACATTGCCAAAAGCAAGCTGAATGGTCATTTTGGCTTTCCCTGAAAGCCTCTCGTCTCTCTTCCTGTTTCTCGCCAATCAATTCAGACTAGCCACATTAAGATTAGACTAATCCATCATGGTGGTCTGCATTATTTATCACCATACCATCATGCATTTGGGGGAAAATGCCGTGTTGTGTTCTGTGTGCTGCACAGCTCATAGCTCAAATGTGTTTGGCACTGTATAAGGAGGTGTTTGGACAGAATAACATTGCTGTTTGTCATATTTGTCAGCCTAGAACAAGTGTGTTGGAATATGTAAATCCCAATGTGTACAGAATGAGCATTCAGCATAAATATTGCTTTGAAATTTATGCGACTGAGTGCTTATGTTCAGTGAAATATGTCAATATTTTAAATGGTGTTGTGATGTTTGTTGCTCCCCTGCCACAGCTCTTCTCTCCATCCTTCTGATTCTGTATTAAATTACCTTCTGGGCTTCTATGGAGACCTGGATGACACGTTGATGCAAATCTGCTTGTCTCTTGGCACAGGATGGCTCCTGCATGGAGGGAAATACATCCTCTGACACCTGCATGTCATGAGATAATAGAGCCCTGTACAGTTCCTGATTGCATGCTGTCATGATGTAGCCCAAATCTGTTTCACAGTTTGATAAGGGGATTTGTGTGCAGGAAGGGGACTGACTGAGCAGTCCCAGGTGGGATGACGTCCATGTTCCTGCTGTCATGCTGATGTCACAAGGAATTTGGATGGTCAGATTTTGCTGTCTCTCTCTATCAGTTTGAAGACGCAGCGACAGCAAAGCACATTTCGACAAACAACTTGGAGCTCCTGGGTATGCGATCTTGCGTGTCGGTTCAAACTCTGCATTTGACCTTACTGCTTTTAGTCCTTTTCACATGTGACTAAAACTATATTGGCATTTACACTGATTTGATAATTGCAGTGATCATATGCAATCTTAATTTCATGCCAATACGCCATATGTTTAACACTGAATGTGTTCTCCTGGACAAGAGGTGGATGTCTGAACCTCAGTACATTGTAAGGACGTCATAGAATTTGACTGAATGCAATAGAGTACACTTATATTGTATGTAAAGATGAAGTACCTATTTCAATTTTCACATTCTCTCCTATACAGAACTTTAATTAAATAGCTTTTTAGAGAACAAGAATGACATTTTGAATGATAGGTTCTGCAACTCTGAGTAAGAAAGGTTGTCTCTGTGTCTCTAACCATTGCCTTTCAATATAAATGTGCAGATTGTAGTGTTTAGACCGTGTATATTCAATAAAAAATCAAAGGAAAAGTATGAAACATAGGCATAAGAAACCATGTAAGTAATACTGCAAATTTTACACGTGAATGAGGTAGAAATGAAACCCAAGTGACTCAAACACAACTAGAGTTGACACAAACAGCTGATTTGGTTCCATATTCCACATGGAGTATTATTTATTAGCCTCTAAAAGATATTTGAGTGTAAGATTTGATGTAAACCAGAATGCAACAGCAATTTCAAAACTGCCATTCTGGCTTCTGCCTTTTCTTACTCCAGCATCAACACTTGTGGAGCGTTTCTGTAAATCCTTAGCAAGCCCTCCTTTCTCCTGCGTGACCTTGTAAATCAGAAACAAAACATATTTCATGTATGAGTGTGTTTTAGTGTGTGTACATATAATGATGCATGTTGAAAAAAAATTGTATGGACAGTGTAGCCATGTAGAGTCAGATAGAGGAGAAGGCCCATGCCAACGGCTACGTGTCGTGGTGTCTGCTCTGTGTTTGCTTGAGGTCCTGCAGGAGGAAGCGTTTGGCAGCTTGGTCATAATGGACTCTGGTTGAGAGCGTGCAGATGCAGCACGGTGAGCCAAAGTCTAAGAACCTGAGCACATGGTGAATCCCACTTTTGACTTGTCAAGAAAGGTTATAGTTGATATTTATCGTCGCGAGCTAGTTTTACAAGGGCTTGAATACAAATTTGTCAGGAAGATTGCATTCATCATGGGAAATGGTTTTTCGTCTTTTGTTCCAGCATAGTAATGTTTTTGGTAAAAGACAACCATGAAACAAGTGACACTATTTATTATCAGTATAACATGAGTGTGTCTCAGGAGTTATACAGAATTGACTTATATTTTGGCTCGTTTTTGTTTAGGGTTCACACATGGTGGAAGAGACTGAGATACTTTTTCTGCACTGACAGCAGTCTGTACTGTACAACATAATGCAACATAACCACAAACCATATAACATTTCCAGTATGATGCGTGACTTGCTTTTCCTTGAGTGGAAAGTCTTGCTTTCTTGTTGCTGCCATTGCTCTCACTACAGTACATTGATCTGTCTAACCTTCAGATATGGACGCAACATTCTTGTCGAGTTGTTTGGGTGTTGTTGAAAGGCATTCAGGGAAGTGTAGGAACATAAATGAATTTGAAGGAGATGAGGCATGCTGAGGCAAACAACAGAATGGTAACTCACACTCATTTACTATCACTCATATGAAGCCAATGTCAGCACACATTATCCCTGCAGATACACTGTGTCCTTTCAGAATGCACAGATTTGTGGTAGTTAGGTTAGTTTGACCTATTAAAAAACAAAAAACCCTCTGCAGCAGCCGTAATGGTTTTTTAAAATCATCCATTTAGATGATTAAAGCTGCGTGTATGGTTTCAATGTTAAACCTACTTTCAGATGGTTGATGATAATGTTTTGAGGGGCAGAATGGTATCATAGGTGCTTAATGGGAGCTTAATGGTAGCTTTTACTTGAATGAAACCTTTTTTTGTGAATGGAACCACCTGTTGTTCTGTCATTTGCTCATCGGAAGTGTGCCTGCTTACTGGGATTAACTTTTGGGCTGGATGTGAGCAGCAGGGAACAATCCTTCCCTTCACTTCTGAATCGATGCTGTAACATTGACAAGTCTCAAATCCGACATCTGTCTGCATGCAAAGTAGGTCTCTGGGCTGGCTGCAGTGTCCCTAAGCTGGATTGACCGTCTTGCCATTTAACACAGACCTCCTGTTGGCCTCTGCAGTTAAATAAAATCCTCAGTCTTAGTGTGCTGCTTTACATCAATGGCTGGTGGCCTTCAGAGATCACCAGAGGTCAATATCTGAGGACCATGCACTCTCAGGATTTACTGATCAGTGTTGGTCTTTCCATATCGTTATGGATCTATAACTGGAGCTTGGATAGCATTTACCTTTAATTAATAGCATTCATGTCATTGGCTTTAAAAGGCAGGCTTGACATAAAGACAAGAAAATCGAAGTGGGGAATACCCTTTTTCTTCTCTATTTAAAATGAGAGCCAGCAGTGTGGTGAGGGAGGAGGGGTTTAAACCAGATGAATTCCTGTAGGTCTGAGCTGGTAATATTGCATAAACAGTCTCATGTAACAATTTCCTGTGTTTTTACTTAAACGGTGGGCTGAATTGTTTGTATATGAACAAGCTGGTTTCTGAGGAGGTGAATGTGCGCATAACCTCCCATATTTTTCCTCTTAACATATTGGAGTAAAATTCTGCATCTCTATTTTCCCCCTCTTCTGACTGTCTTGTCTTTGAAATTTGATCTTGGCAGCTGCAGAGGCATGTAACTCGAATGGATTTTTCACCCTCACCACAGTTTGGAAACATCGTGGGGGAATTCGTGAATGAGAAACGTGATAAGACGAAACCGGGAAATAGATGTTGTAACTGTTGACCCAAGAATCTTCCCCTTTATACACGGCATTGCTCTTGATTAAACAGGCTACAGGCTTTTCCGTTTTCCTCCTGTTACCAGCCCACTTTATGCGAGTCACTTTATGCGATATTAAATAATCCTGATGATGAAACGTTATATTCGGCTTTATCGTCTCTATCATCAATAGTAGTAGTGACTTTATGGATTTTTTCTTTTTGTGGTGAAAAAGCAATGCATCCCTGCAGTTTTGCGTCAATGTATGTGGTCCATCCAGCAGTATTAGTTTGCTCCAGTTTACACAAACAAATGCGGGGATTTACAAAG
This sequence comes from Miichthys miiuy, assembly GCA_036365135.1. Taxonomy (NCBI): domain Eukaryota; kingdom Metazoa; phylum Chordata; class Actinopteri; family Sciaenidae; genus Miichthys; species Miichthys miiuy. The sequence goes on from CM071602.1 coordinate 21,191,895, forward strand.
CCTTACACATAAACTCTTGCACACACAGCTTGGTTTTAAAAGTGTTATTTAGGCCTGCATGGCAACATCTGCTCCCTGAAAGTGGTTGGCTGTGGATGTAAACTTAATCCATACAGAGAGCATATGGGCTACAACATGTAGCAAAGAATACAGGCCGCTGTAGTGTATTCTTTTTCATGTGACGATGAACATGAAAAACAATGCACAACAGGAGATTTTAATGCATGTACGTATGTGTTCACATATGAGAAATGGACAGAACACTGATGATATACGATCAGTTGCCAGTTTAGAAGTTACACCAAGCTAAAACTAATGCAGACTAAAAAAACAGTCTGGCATTAAATCCTCCCTTCAGTTCTTGTTGAAACAGCTTTGTTATTTTGGAGGCTGTAGCTTGTGGTGCTGTGTGTCTTGTGTAACAAGTATTTCTATTATTTGTCCACCCCATTTACAGTATAACAATGAAGGTGGGCTTAAATAACAACACCTGTTTCAACAAGAGCTGAATATTATATCTTTCATGAAGGAGGATTTATTGCAGGATTGTTGTATTAGACCACATTAGTTTTAGTTAGGTGTAACTAATAAACTGGCAAATGGACCTACTCTTGCCTTGTACTGGTAGCATGAATTAATTATCAGGGTGAAATAACAAGGGGTTTCATGCTCATTCGGTCATACTCATGCCTTGGATGCAATGAAATGGAAAACAGCATGAAAACATCAGTGAGTGTCGAGCGAGCTTCACTTAGGCCATAGTCCAGTGGGCTAATAGCCTTCCCATCTGGACCTAAACTCTCAGTCTAAAAGTGTTGAAGGATCTGTTTCTCTCTTTGAGCTTGTATTGCCTACTGAAGTTGAGATGGTTTGATGGCAAAAATGTAGCCTTGTAGCCCTATAATAATCCAGATCACACTTGCCTATTACACTGGATTTTGGTAAGTTGAATCACGGGGTGGACACAGTGTTACATAAGCGATGACCCACAGGAATTTATGAGTATGAGTCATTTGACATATACTGTAGATATGAATGGTAGGTATTGCAGCTTTACTGGATGCAACATCCACAATACTTCATTACAAATAAAATAAAACAGCTGTTGTTAGCGTTTTCTTGCAGTGTGTTAGTCATGTTGTGGTGTGGCGCTGATGTAGACCAGGTTACCTCGTTGTAGTGCTTCTAGTGTGCTGCTGGATGGCAAGTCTGTTTTCTCCTTTAGCTAATGACTGTTAAGCCTTTTATTTACAACTGTACACGTTCCCAGTCTGTATGTGTATCTCTCTGTCATTCTGTTTATATAAATCATGCGTATAGCTTTGTGACTCAGAGGTAACATAAGTGGGGAGATCATAACAGGGCTAATGCTTCCGGGCTGAATGAACAATTGAATTTCTGTGGCTCTTAACCGTCGTTATTATGGTTGTGATGTGTCCTCACAGACACTTTGTGATGTTGTAGCGGTGAACAGTTTCTCTATCTAAGTCCTTGTATTGCAGATGGTACTGAACGTGTAAGTAAAGTATATTCTGATACCTTGCTTTTATTCCATTACAACCAAACATTAAAAAAACAAACCAAAAAAAACAATTCCCCAGTGTAAAACAAGGGCCTAAAGCAGAAACCAGAAACAGATTTGTGCTTTCATTTAATTTTGAACCCATTTTGGGATAACATCCAGTGAAACATGAAAGGCTAGGCATTAGCTTTAAGTGCGCCATAGAAGAGAAATACAAAACACAGCAAACTATGGACAATCTTATACCAGTCAATATTTAAAGCATATCCTGCAAAATACTCCATACAATGGTTCTTCTCTTTTAACATGGGAGCATTTTCTGGTAAAATAACTCCAAATACAACTTCTCCTGCTGCGCACCAGTGGCACGTACAATTTAACTAAGCAGTTCGTCAGTCATATTGAGTTGCTGAAGGTTGCACATTGTATAATTTTAAAATAGAAGTGTCCTCATGGGCTTGTTTGAATTGAAGCAAACGCATCTTATGCTGAAGTAGAACACTGAGGACATGATGGAGCGCAAAAGGTATTTCTCAGCAAAGAAATCAAAATAGCTGTCGTCACTATCTAAATAGCTTTTAATACAGTATTGATGTCTTTAAAGGAAGATATGAGATGTGTCATCTTTTCAATTACACATAGAGACAGATGAACACAACATGGACAAGGGCAGCTTATGTACACTCAACCAAATATGCTGCATTTTTTACAAATCCCCCACAAATGTCAAATCTTTGTTTCTTTCTCTGTTTCTTTCCTCTGTGACATTTACTGCTCTCAGAACATAATTTCAAATCGCTCTTGTGTCTGTTTAAACTGATTCCTACTTTCCCTGATCCTTGCTTGTGGGTTTGAGCTCCCCTTCATGTCTCTGTCTGCGGTGATGTTTATTCCTTCTGTGGGAGGTAAAAGACCACAGCAGTTATGTGAAAATATGTGGAGACATTTCCAGTTTGTATTGATTAGAAGATTAGATGCATTGTATAGAAAAGATTTTTCTCTGATGCTCTCGTCCATAACAAAGCTTAGTAGCATCCAGCAAAGGGGGAATGAACTGTTTAAACTCTGACTGACCTAAATTCCACTCTTACAGACTTATTACTGAGAGAATAATGCATATTGGTAAAAATCCTGCTTTTCTGAGAGACATGGATTCAACTTAATAAAAGGTGTATCTTCCAGAGGTACATGCCACTTTCAGTACGGATGAGAATGCTTTTAAAACTGAGAGGGTTTGGTTAATCCATGGGGAGGTGCAGCACCGAACATTACCAAGGATTAGAGAGGGATATTACTGTCTGAATGCATTAGAGGTGTATTAGATAGCTCCATGATGGAGCACAGACTAATGCACCAGACTCTGAATTACAGTGTAATCTGCATTTAATTGCCCAGAGTTTTGTTGTGATAATGGTATTATCTAATGGAAGAGCTCTGGAAGGGTTTGTACAAAGAACAAAAGGCAGGGGGGATGGAATGGGCAGTTACAGATGTGGGACTCTAACTTTAGGATGATTACACAGGTTGGTGAACTGGTGACATGTTTTTTGACCCAAGTTACACAAAGATCCCTTTCACTACAGCTGAGTTGTTTTCAACAGTGAAAGTGCCAAGAATGTAAAAAGAGGGATTTTTGATTGAATACAGTTGAATTGAATTATACAGCATGGAAGAGGCCTTTGTCTGTGTGTAATCTGCATGCCTTCCAGCAATTGTCAAGAGACTTACAGGCACTTCCTGCCACTTGGTCAAATGACATATGTCCAACTGCTAAAATTTAAGGTAATGCCGTGGTTGTTAAATGTTAAATTCCATAAATTACATTGTGAGTCTGTGCCTTGTAATAACTATTTAAAACCAATTTACAGAAAAGAAAATAATAAGAAAACAGAACAAAGATGAAATTTATGGTATTTCATTGTTTAATCTTTTGGACATCATCCCGTGACTTCACAAAGAATAGGAAATGCATGCAACTACTCATGCACGTACACACACATCTTTGAAAAGGGCTGTTGCCCTGGTTGCAGGTTTAAACACTAAATATTGATTTGCCCAGTCCCACTTTAGGTTGTCAGTAAACACATGGTGTCATTTTTTCCCTTGTGTTCGCTACTGTCTGCGTTAACCTTTTTGTTGTCACTATCTGGAGGAAGAGGAACGACCTACAGTAATTTCTCTACTCTTGTCTGCAGAAAAGGCTTCGTAAACCAAACGTACTCTTGTAGTGTGAAATTATAGCAGTCTTTGACTATCAGAATGATAATAATAAAACATTAATTTTCAGTTATTTTAAGGTATAATTTGTCAGAGCCTCTGTTAAGCCTTCACAATCTGGTGGGTCTAGTACTCAAATCTGGTTGGTCTGTTACACCAAGTCAACTACTACTGTATGTGATGGAGTTTGCAGAAGTGGTATTTGTTCAATATAACGTGGACTGAGTGATCTTACCCAAGATGGAAATAACAGGCTGAATGTCAAAGGCTGAAATAGAGAATCCAGATCATTATCTGAAGCACTGATATGGATCAGTTTTTCAATTTATCCAGTGAGAAATCAATGCAAATATTGTTGGCAGCATTGATGAAATATGGTTTAGACTTATTAGAAAAGAACAGCTTGACTGGAATTTGAGCCTCTCAGGCATTACTAAAGGCAGAATGCTTCACATGGTCTAACCAAAACCAAAAACTTGACAAGAGCAAGTTTTTTGTTCTTGTAAAAGTCAGAAGCCTACTGTGTAAGTGCTGGACAGACACTGAAAGAAATAAAGCCTCAACCTTGGAGTTTCACAACCTGAAACCTTTTTCACAAGCCTGTATTGGCATCTGTTATTTCATTGTTTTCATAGTTTATTGTTGGTTCACGCTTGCTAAATCACTAACTGACTTTTTCCTTTATTTTGAAGGTACAAACACATTTAGGTTTCTGAACTCCAACAACTCTGGACATTTGTTTAATTGTGACAGAAATGACAGACATATTGATCCACTGCACAACTTTATCTCTTGTGTAACCGTAAGCGTCACTTTAATTAAACATGATCTATTAATCAATGCTGATAAGATGAGTTTGGTGGGCAGAAGTCGGGGGGTATACCAACTGAAGTCAGTCCAGTCTGAAATGTCACTCTCTTCCTCTTGGGGTTATTCAAGATCCCGTTCAATTTCAGGGATTAGACTAAGTCTCTGTGTCAATACTTGCCATCGTCGATTGTCTCTGTCACACTGGTTTAGTAGGTCAAATGAAATGTCGACTCTGGAGAATAAAGCTGTCTATTGGTTAAACACCTCACTCAGGGAAGGATGTTCCAACAGTTTTTACTGCAGTGACTGATTTATTTTTTTTATGGTAGTTGACTGAGTAAGTTTGTGCGTTAGATTAGAAAGTAGAACATCTTTTGAATGGTGCACTATAATACAATAAGTGATTAACACATAAGTTAATGATATGTACATTTATGACACAAATCATGGAATCAAATCTGCTCATGAGGTATTTCCATTCCTCTTATGACATCTTTGCCCTTGATTATATATGGAGGAACTCTTCTCAAGTGTTTATAATAAATCACTGATATACTGATAATTAAATGAAACAACACATGCAAACGTGACATACTTTGTTTGCACGTCTCTATTGTTTTACAGTTCTCTGTACCTTTTTTTTAGACACCATAATCAGAACAATTCAATGTAAATCCAGCTCCCTTTTACTGTGTATAAATAGTTAATCCTGCTATACTAAAAAGTTCCCTTTGTTCCTCTAATAGATCTTCTAAATGACTAGTTAATCCTGCCACAGATTGCAAAGTGCTTTATAATCCATTTGCACAAAGACAAGATGAGATTTAAGTGACTTTAAGCTGGCATAATATTGTAAACATCAAAAAACAATGCTTTTTCTCAGTAGACGTGTGCTGTGTGTTTGGGGAAAATTGACCTTGCTGTTAAAACAGTATCAACATGCAGCTCATCTCTAATGCTATACAGGCTTCAGTGAAATAAAGGGTTTTAGGGATAAATGGGAGAAATAATCACGTTCTCTCCATGTCCTGATATTTCAATGAACTGGAAGGATTCAACAAATCCAACAAGTTTAACTTAAAACCTCTCGGAGTTTTATGAAAGCACAATGACTCGGGTAGTTGGGCCAAACAAAAAACATAACATGACAATTTTGTTATGTGACTGGCTAAAAGGACAGTTGTCTGTCAGCTGCCATCCATTAAAGACTTACAGGATGGCAAAAGCATAGATGAGTGAAGTTGATGAGGAAGATCATGGTAGCTGCTGAACCCGTTCAAAGTACAGCAATCACCATCCTCATAGCACCCTCTGAAAATCATCCAGCACACACGGAGCTACTGACCTTGTTTAAAGGCAAAAGTGGCTTTTACAACAAGCATGTTAAGAGAAGTTAGTTTAATCTCTCGAGCATCTACTCATTTATGTCACTTCATGTTGAGCAGAGCAGCCCAGCATCCATTAATATGCACCAAGCCAACCATCAATGGTGATGATACTATTCAGCTGCTGTTATTTCTTTATGTGTGATAGCAGAGACAAATCCTGACAAACAGTTTAAATCAGGAAGTCTGGAATTGAAATGTGTTATTCTGTCGACTTGGTGTGTTCATGATGGCAAAACAGGAATTTACTGAAGAGTAGTTCTGAATGAACCTCCTAACTGAGGCCTATGTTGCACATCTACATTACTTACAGTTTATCAGCCATATCACACATGTTATCTTAGAGTGATTATCCTGCAATGGAAGTTTACCTTTATGGTGTTTCTCTTTCACTTTGTCATAAAGTATTTCTTACCTGTTCAGTCTTTTTTTTCTTTATCTACTGTCCTGTATTTTATAACTTTTTGATTATGATTAATCCTTGATATAAAACATTAAACATTGGCCCCTTTGGCCTCAAATGAAAAACATGAATTAAAAGGAGTAAGGCAAAACCAGCACAGGGTTTATTTGATCACTTTTTGTGTCGATGGTTGATGGTCAGGTGCCTATTGGACGACCCTGAATCACAGAACATTTGTTTGTGTTTATGGATCCACTGAAAAACTCCTAAAGCGACATGAGAACACTTGTTGTTGTCTACACTGTTAGTCAGCGTTTGATAGTTGGCCTTTAGGAATGAGTCATTGTGGAAATGGTGTGTGAGGGGAAAAAGGTGTCAGAGCTGTTTATTTGGGCACGAGACGTGTTCCTGTCATAACTCTGGTTAGAAAACGCCTCAAATGTGTGTGTGTGTGTGTGTGTGTGTGTGTACATGTATGTAGATTCTGCACTCCTGGGTTCCTGCACAAAGTGCACAGCCATGTGTGTCTTTTATCTAAGCTAACAGCTTCTTTCCATCTATGCTGTTTACTGTCTGTATGACTGTATTATCTCTGTGTTTAATCCCCACTACTGAGGATTAAAGTTGATGGTGTACATTGTCGTAACCAGAACAAAGGTCTTGTTGGAGAGGAAGGAGACGTCAGGAAGACACATCTGAAAGTTGGCAGGGCAACAGACACCAACGTAATTGCTGCAGAGTGTTTTTATTATGAATTCCTCATTATATTATCGTATTTTCAGATGAAACGTTCCAATAAATGCTTTACGCAGCTAATAACTCACTTTTAAACTGTAGTTTTTCCTACTTACTCTTACTTTTCTGTTTTCTCAGTCACTTCTCTTCAGTCAGTCGACTGCATGTTTCAATCACCACGAAAGCAAATTGGTTTGTTCTTGGTGTGAATATTGGGTTGCGATACAATACAGGATTTTTTCTTCTTTGTGTTATTTGATCAGGTGTTCCGGTGGGTGTTTGTAATAATATTATAGTTCAGTGCATTCTGAAACTGAGCATGTCACCTTGAGATGACCCTTGTAATCAAACTGTGCTCATTAAATCCTCTCTTGTTTTACACACCACATAATGTGACAAGCATAAAACACACTGACGATAACAATACTCACCTATGATCTTAACGCGTCTCGTTTGCTGCTGATGAGAAACAGTGATTTTCATGTAGTTTTTGGCAAGAAAGGTACTAAATCAACTTTAGTGGATGCCCACTTGCTTTGTCTACATGATCGTTTGTTTGGTTTAAGAAGCGTAGTTCTTTTAATTTCATTTCTCTTGGTGCCAGATACCACAGCACACCTTCAGAGGTCTAGTGGAGTTAATACCTCAATGTGTCAGGCTCTTTTGGTGGCAAAAGCGGAACTTGTTGTTGGGCAGGTGGTCTGACCGTATATTTAGCATGTGATTATGATGTAGCAGTTATGAACTATGTCTAGTATTACACAAACATGCTACGACTTCAGACTTGTTTGTAAGTCAGTGCTCTCTGTAACACTGTATTCTTTCAGATATACAATTAGTTGCATCTTCTCAGTGCACATGGTGGGTTCAATGAGTTCAGTGATTGTAGCTGTGTAACAGTGCCTGTCAGTGTTGTTGTATTGTCCATTCACTTTAAATCTCTCTAGGAATGCCTCTCTATACAAGAGGGATAACAGAACATTGTTTTTCTACTGTCCCCCTGGTTGTGATTTGGGATCAGCATCTTTTTAAGCCAACCAAAACAATCCAAGTAGTATTCCTCCTACTTCAACTTGCGATGCTGCTGCTGTCACGAGGAAACGGCACAGGTCAAATGACAGTTTTAAGCTTTTCTGCTCTAATGTAGGCCTGAAGGTAATGTTCAAGAAAACCGCTAAACTGATCCAATAATCCATGGAGTGTAATGACCTGGAAATTTTTACAAACTGTCTTAAAAGGTTTTGCACACAGATCTCTCTTTATTTAGATTTCATGATTTTTAGTTTTATTCATGCATCAGTTGCCAGTCAAATGATAAGCCTTTGCTTTCTGTTTATATAGCTCCCTCATCCATTAAACTTCTCTTCAACCTACCTTATGCTGCTTTTTTGGCACACATGGTTCAGTGCCATGTCCTAATAATAACCCTCATAATTTTATTTTCTGGGGCGACTGGTCTATGAGAAATCACAGCCCACAGCTTGTTCCTTTGGCTCTAACGCACTCATCTTTAAGCCAATCAGAGGTCTTGTGAGGATGTCAGCCCCAGATGATCTTCTGATGAGAGAATTTAAAAATAAAAAGGAAGAAGAAGAGAAGCAAAAGAGTCCATAAGGTTTCTTGGCATCGCTGATCTTTTTTCAATATTGTTTATTAGCACCACAGTTAAGTCACGTGTGATTTCTTTTTAAACTTTTGGGATCATGTAACAATGTGTCCTGTTTAATCTGATCAGTCCAAGGCCTAAGGGTAAGGTGTTGCTGTGCCTTAACACTGCTGTGACTGCTAAACACACAGGACTTAGATGTAGTCACTGCAGCTTTAGCACAGGGAAAAGAGGGGGCAGGCATTTCACGTTCATTATCAAAATGATTTCAGCATAGCATTGCGCACACTGATTCTTTGCCTCTTTAGTCTTTCTTTCTACTTCTCCTTCACTCTTCCTGTCTCTCCACTGTGGGTCGTTTCACTCTTTTGATGTGCCTTTTAATTTAAGCCACAAGCTTTGTTTGAGGTGTCACAAGCTTAACTGCGGTCAAAGGATTTGCTTTAGTTGGCGCCCCCCTATCTTCATCACTGCCTTGGTTGTATCTGGTAATGTTTCATTGCTGAATTATTTATTTATCGTAATAAAATTATTTTTGACTGACACATTTAAATACTAATCCTGTAGTCCTGCAAAAACCTATATACCAGTCAGATTATTATGTTGATAAAATCAGACACATTGATATTATGTTGATAAGATAAAAACCCTTTCACAATAGTTTGATCACAGACACTCTTCCACATCAATGGAGAGATGAAAAGATAAGTTTGCAAACTGTTAATTTGACATTAAGGGCTGTTGTTCCTCCTTCCTGCTTTCTCAAACTAATGCACGAGTAATGGCACCTGGCTGTCGGAAGGGTGAACACTAAGTAGTAACAGCAACTGTGCAACAGGAAGCTATGGGGTGTACAAATGTGTGGAATTTGAGAAACATTGGTATTGACAGTGTCACTTACACGAGGTGGAGGCTATAAATCATTTCATATCTTTGCAACAGTATACGTGCACCAGTGTGTTGTAGCAAATCTGACTGTATTGTATTATATTTATGTCTAAAAGTGTCACAATAGAGTAGAGTTGTCTCAGTGGTCTGACACAAGATTTAATACCATTGTGAACAGTTAATGCATCTTTCTACAGTCAAGCTTGTCTCTGCCCAATGTTGTTTAAAAAGAGTTGGACTTGGAAGTTGACTGTGATCTTTTGCCGAGAGCCTCTGACTACAAGGAGGCTCTTGAAATGGGCAACCAGTGTTAATGTTGTGTCAAGTCAATATTACACACATTCATAGAACCCTGAACGACCTGGGGCTTGTTCGGGTGTTATGTTTATGGAGTTAAAAAGCAATCATGGTGTAGAGTGACATGTCAGAATTCTAATTACTGGCTTGAGGGACTGAAAACACGTGACTGTAACTTTTGTTTGGTTTACTAGGTAAAGCTAACAAAATGCATGGTTAGTGTTAGTGAGTATGGGCTGAACGGCAGAAATATTGCTAATTACTTTAACGTAAAGAGGCTGTGAGGTGCACAGTTTGCTGAAAGTGTTGACGTGAAGCTTAGTTCTAAACACACAGCAGACCCAGAACGTTTAGGCTGATCCTTCGTGGGGAAATGAGTCGACGGCAACATTAGTGTAACCAAGATAGACATAAGAGATAAGTCTTCCATTGGTAAACAGTTGCCCTTTGCTTCTATTGACTTCCTTTCTGGATTGTGTTGATATTTTCGAAAGAGGAACAAAAATAATAAAGATAAACTAAACAAATGACATCAAAACTTGAAATCGTACTTAAGGCACAAACAGTTCCTCTGGCAGTGCGATAAGAACTTGTGCTCAATGACTGCTTATGTAAGTCACGATGTTCATTTATTCATTCATTTTTAACTTGGCAAATGCAAAACCAATCTATGCTTCAATCGAAGTGCTAGTTGGTTAGCTGAACAGTGTCTATAAACCCCTCCCCCGACGCTTCCCTGACATTTGAACAGGGGGAGTCTGACAATTTTGTAGCTTTCAACAATCACGCCGAGCATGTCCACCTCATGCAGTTATAGACCAGCTTCACAGAGGAGAGAGAATATACAGGATGTGAACTTCTCTCTGGAGCTCTCTTTTATCATTCTTGACCCTCATATATTGATCAAGGATGATCAAAGGCAGGGAGAAAAACTAGTGGCAAACACTTTTGCCTGCATTTGCCTACCAGAGACTCTGACCAGCTATTTCTTATGGTTGTGCTTTGGTTGTTTTTTAATAGCAGGTCCATATGGTGCGTCAAAAAAAAAAAAAAAATGAAGTCACGCAACATTCTTGACACGACGCATCAGCATGCCAACATCGCTATGAGACAGATTATAAAGTCGATAACAATCAAGAAGATAAGCAAAAGATAAGCACTGTTAGCTTTGCCGAGATGGAACAGAAACCAAACCAGTGAAGAAGCAAACTCTTGACACAACACTTTGAATGCCCCTCTCAGTGTGAAATTCATCCAGTGCGTCAAATAAATCTGTGTTTATTTCAAGCTGTGTCCACCCTCAAACTCATTACATAGCACAGCTATCATAGAGCATGTTAGTCAAACATTTCCTCTGCTGCTGAGGGAGAGCTTCAGGCAGCGTCTTGCGCTGCAGCGCTAATTTGACTAAAGCTCATGCATTCTCGAGCAAACTGAATTTTCAGCCAGAGGCAGATAAAACCCTCAATGGATTTAGAAATTTATGCAATTGATTGCAGATTCGCCAAGGAATGAAGAATATTAGGCCCAGTTCATGGAATTTAGTTTAATGGCGGCAAATCAGTACCTGAGAGATGAAATCAAATCAACACTTCAACACATTATCAACACAAAGTCAGGCTGCATGTGTGGATGTAAACGGCTAGTTCAAGCGTTTTTGTATCATTCCTCATGTGTGCTGAAATTCCCTAAAGCTATAGATGGGCACCACAACACTTCTTCCTTCCCTCTCCTCTTCCCGTCTATCCATTTGCTTGCAGGAACTCTGTCAGCTTCACTTATCTGCCCTGTCAGCGATTATTCATAATGTAAACAAGAAACACACACACACTTCATCTCTGTTACTCCTGCAGCTAATGTCTTCTGACGTCACAATCACACACCCGCCCGCTTGTCTCCCTTTTTTTCATCCGCTTGTGCACACAGTCTGACACATACATTGACTTGCTTTGCTTTGCATGCTGCTGCTGCTGCTATTCAGGCACCTCAACAAGGGGATTGAACATTTTCTGCCTTAAGGGATACGGATGAGTGGCACATAACACAGGAAGGAGCGGTGAAATGGGAGCCGAATAAGGCAATTGTCCTTTCCAGAGCTTTAGCCTATCCCCAGGCGTCTTGGGCCTAGAAAATACCTGCCGCATTGTCAGATTTTTATGGTGCCTCTCCCTTCAGAAATGAACTTTGCTCAAGGAGGTGGTGGGGTGATAATGAAGCATAGTCTGTGTGTAGTTGTGTATGTGTATAGTGGTGGGGACAGGAAAAGGTTAATGTTCAGTGACTAATAGATCAGGTGTGCTCAGTGATTTACTTCCTTGTTCCATTGTGAAGAGAGGAAAGGATATGGTTTGGTCGATTTTTCAGGAAAGAACATCTTAGAAAATAATATAAATAGTTCATACAGAATAATAACTGTCCTACACAATAAACTGACTGAGAATCTTTCTATGTATTTCTACTGTTGAATCATTCATACTGGAAGTTATTGCTACTTTTTATACTCTTTATTTCATCATCTGTGTTCAGATGGTCCAGTTTGAGCTCAAACAAAGTGCGAAATTTGGAAATTTGAGCAGAGATGAGAGACCAGGAAAAGAAAAAAAACACGTCATAAAGACGGAAGAGGGAGGAGAAAATATAGGCCTTTGCCAGATGACCTGATTTCTGTGACAAGGCGAGGTGACAGCATGAGGTCATCTGTCACTTTCTCACAGAGAACTAATTTTAGCATTATCACCCTCATCTTTCTCCTCCTTCTCTTTCCCCACTCTCTGCCTCCCCTCTGTCACACCACTTAGCACCAGCCACCGCATGCCTCCCTTTGTGTCAGCCACGACTTGCTGGTGGTTACAAGGTTGACACGTTCGAGCGCGCTGACTGTGTGTGTGTGCGCGTGCCCGCTTGGATACGGTGTGCATGGGGCGTGAACTCATGATTGGCACAAGTGGCCATTGTGACTCAGACTGTTTACATGCTTCACAGCTGACGTATCGTTTTTGTTTTGTTTTTAAGAATATATCATAGTGCTTGTGCCACCAGCTCATGAGCAGTGTGCAGCTCACTTCACACACTCTGTGAATGACTTCTGCTATTGTGGTGTGTGTGTATGCGTGTCTGTGCAAACCGAGCATCTATCTGTGATGCTTTGTGTTAGTGCGTGTACTGTTGACAGTGAATGAATGATTTGTTTCTTAGATAATCACCATTCATTCTCTTTCTGTCGTGTGCTAACAGGACATGCGTTCCCTATGTGCAGACATCTACTAGCATGCAGATTTCCTACGTGAGTTGCACAGCCTGCAGCTTGCAAATATTGGAGTTCACAAATGCTGAAACTGTTAGTCAATTGATCAGTCAATGCAAAATTCAACAACAAATCTGACTAGATTGTTAATGATAAAGTTATTCATCAAGCAGATGTGCTAGTTATTTTCCAGTGACCACTGATGTTATTATTGTACATTGAATATACTTTCTTGGGCAAAACAAGTGAGTTTAAGATGTTACAATATATGATGGATTTATTCTTAATGAAAATGATTTTTTGTTGCCCATTATGTCCCATTATGATTGTGGACAAGCCCTCTGGATTACAGTGCAACCTGTTGTTGACAGCCGTAATGGTTTGCTTCATCACCGTCTATCATGTTTTATTTCAACAAAACTAATTTCTGCCTCTGAGCCATTAGTTTGACTTGTCACTCGTGTGTCTGATGAGGTAGACATTTCATATGAATGTGTATGTCCCAAAGCAGAATGTGGCCATCTGTTGTGTTGCACATCATTATTTGACCACACTAGATATCACACTACAGAACTGTATGATTGATCTGCCTTTAATGTCATCCACTTATCCAGGCACTATGGCGTTTGGCAGCTGGCTGTTTTGAAGATAAACTAGAAAGCGTTTGCATTTCCTGACTTATAATCAGTCACAGTTTCCTTTGCGCCAATTTTCGCCTTCCTGCTTTCCTATTATTGGTTGTTATTTTCTGTGACAGGAAGTCAGAGTCGATATGGATGGCCACAACTGTGTATTTGATCAGCTAACATCTAAACGAGCTGACACAGAGGGAAGACGGTCATGCACACACTCAGTCACACACACAGGGCTCAAATTGCCCAGTTCCAATCAATCATCTGCTCTGAAGTGACATGTCTCGAATATGCCCATGTTGGCAGACCTTAATCCAATCTGTTGGGTACTAAAAGTTTCTAAGTCAACAGTTTTTTTTTTGCAACCCATCTGCATCGTCTGCTGTCAGATCTAATGATCTACATAGAAATGGAATCAAATTCCAGTCAGATAGACGTATTTCTATGTGCAAAGTGGTTAGCAATGTGTCTGGTACTACACTCAATCAATATTTTTCAGTTTGGTCCTATAAACTACATTTTTTAGTATTGTGTTTAGGTGTGAAATTTAATACTTTGCACATGCAATCCAAGGACGAGCTCAACATAAACAGCAAACATTAGCCCAGATGTGTTTGCATTCAAGACACCGCAGTCACGTGAGCTTGTTATTTGCATCGGTAGACCTGCTTTCCTTATTCCACATTTTGTTTGCAACTTCAACAAAGGATGTGGTTGATTTCAGCAGTGTGCTGTGAGGCATCCTCATCATAGCTGCACTCCCTTTGCCTCTGCGGGCTAATGCAATTTCTCAAAACCACAGAGTAACTGTCAAAGCTCTTGCTGCCTTGACATTTGTTGCACGCTCGTGTGACAGTGTAGTATAAAGCCTTCGCAATAGTTCAGCACTGGTGTTCATGAGTTGTGCAAGATGCTGGAGATAAACCTGCTGTCAGAGTGAGAGGAGAGCGGTGGAGACTGGGAGAAAACTGGAAAGAGAAAGAAAAAGAACCAGATCTTGTAAGAAAAACTCAGTTATGTAAGTGGAAATAATGCTGTTGTGATATCTTGGAGCATTTCCAGCTCCATGGCACACATTCCTCACACATTCACACACACCAACCCACACAGACCCACTCAGTGGAAGGCTGTGGAGAGTAATGTCCTGTCTGGCTGCAAGCTGTAAGAACCACAATAAGCAGTTTCTCTGGCCAGCTGACCACAGCTGAGGGAGCTGAAGGAACAGAGGAAATACAGTCTGAATGAGCAGACCATAAGCTGTAACAGACCACTGTAATTAAGCTGCGATGGCATGTTTTAAATTTCTCTTCACAATCTCTTCACCTCTTCTTTTCCGGGCTCTGTCATTTCATTACCCGATTTAACCAGAGGAGACATTAAAGTTTTATCCTTTTTCTCATTATTCATGTCTGGCTATTATTTTCTCGTATTCTTCACAGTTTTTCTTGTTTCCACTGTAATGTTCTACTTTATGTGCTGTCTCTTCTTTTTACCTCTTGTCTCCCTCTACTCCCATACACCCCACAATTTTCTCTGCTCATCCCAGCCCGTCTTTTCTTTTAGAGTTCAAGGAGTTGTGCTCACCCTTTCAGTTATTCTTACTTATGCTGTCTCACCTTGTCTGTTCCAGGTCAGGGGTCTGTCTCTCTGATCCTTAAATCCTTCCACCCATTTCATAATCTAATTTTTATGCTTGTTCTGGAACGTTCTTGTATGAAACTTAGTCTGGCAGAGCAACACAACCTGTTTGGTGTTTGTCTACTCAATGCAAACATACATGACTCTGTTGACTTACAATTCAGGAAGCTTGTTTGGTGTCACCTCCTGTTGACATTTCTCTTCCTTCATGATTTCCAGGCTTGAAAATGAGAATGCACATTTTATGATCACATCACATTACTGATATTTACACTGTTGATGACTGTGAAACGGTTGCTAATTATGTATTAATACAGAGAGCTTATGTTGGGCTTTTTTACTAAATAGATACAATAAAAAGATGCAGCATGCTACCTGCTGCAATAGGGAACAAAGTTCACTAGGTCCACTAGGTTGGCTGTTTGATCCCCGCCTCCCCCTCTCCACATGTCAACACTGACGCTGAACCTTAAGTTGCTCCCAATGGACAGGCCAACTCCTCACATAGCAGCTCTGTCCCCATCGTGGCGTGACTGTATGTGGAATGGATGAATGAGAGGCCAATTATAAATCTCTTTGTCTGTTATGGTAGGAAAGACCTATATAAGTGCATTTATCTAACAGTTACTATATAAAATTTTGACAAAAGATATACCTTAAGAATACATACGAGGATCCAGAATCCAGGAAGTTACTGTGCTTGATCAGTAGTGCATCACGAAACTGCCTACAACATGGAAATGTGACGTTTTCAAATTTGTTTTTTGCACAGATTAAACAGGCAAGATATGTGGTAATTAATGAGATATGTAGGTGCTGGTAGGTGGATTTTTTGGTTACCTTTGAGTAGAGCCAGGTAAGCTGTTTCCCCCTCTTTCCAGTCTTCATGCTAAGCTAAGCTAAGTTAACTGGCTGATGACTGTAGTTTCATAATTACCATACAGGTACAAGGGTGGTGACCTAAAGCTTAAAAAGGTACAAAGTAAAAACAAAGCAGGGATTTATGAATCTGACTAAAGAACTTTGTTTAAAAAAATTGTGCTTAGCTTTTAAGTCTACATGCAAGTATGTGTTTTTTAAGGTGGGGCTTATTTAGGAATCCTTGCTTCAGGTCTGTTACATTTACTTGATTTAACAGCGCATCAATACATCCTGTCAGGGATAGTGTGATTGTGATTGTTAATCACAAGGTAACAAGTACTGTTAAAAATGTTATACTGTAATGTAGTAATTTTTTTCTTTCTTCAATTTAGAGAAAGCTGTCACAGAAAGTGCCAACTTTTGGTGCCTTCAGGGCACACTCACACACAATGTGGAGAGAAAAACATGCAGACACACAGTCTATCACTCTGTGTACGTGTTGTGCTGCCTGAATGTGGTTTTAAGTGATACCTGAATGCTGTATCCTGTTATTTGAGTTTAAAGGTAGACAATGGGAGACATTTTCTCCCCAAATTCTCCTCATTATTTCCACATGATAATTAAATGTCTCTACTGTATTATATTTTGTGCAGTCATTTTTTTGTGTGGCTCATATCAGTTGTTGAGCGCACTTGACACGAGGCAAATATAAAATCCAGGGTTTCTGTTGCAGAGAAGACGCAGATAAGTATCTTTCCAACAAATGCAGTTCTTATTTCCTTCTTTTGTTTTTTACTTATGGCACTATACACTGTCTCTGTCAATCATTCATACCTGTAACACATGCAGTGTAACAGTAAGTTCATTGTGCATAAGTGAATGGGATACACTGTTAAGATTTTGTCTCATTTACAGGATTTTGTCACGAGTTGAATAATCATATGGAGATATTATTAGTAAGAATGAAGCCTATGATTAGAAACATCATGATTTCATTTGCTGTATCTGGGATAATATATTGTACATTCATTTTTAATAAAATGAACCCGCTCCTCTTCTTATGAGGGGTCACATGGACCTGAACCACAAACCTGGACTGTGCTGTTGTTTAACGCACATCTACTGCAGTGTTTATGCACTGTTTGATAAAGGTTGTGACATGATTCAGGCTGTCTGCCACCACACCCAGTAATCTCCTAAGATTATTTATAGCCTCTGCCATGCTAGACCCCTGGGAGGATGGAGAGGTTTATACCATTTAAACCATTGTGTAATGGTGTGTTAAGTGTGTGCACAAATCTGCATCTTCGTATGTCTTTCTAGCTGCACATGTAAATCTGCTTCTATTCTGGGCTGATTTCAAGCTTAAAACTACTGACCACTAAGAAAAGTTCACAAAAATCAAAAGTGTAAAATGTGTCCTCTTCTCATGACCCACACTAATCTTTGTGTAGTTCATTGGTCCAGACAGCTGTGAAGAGCAGTTAAATGTTAGTCTGTGCTGTTGTCTGGCTCACTATTCTCATGGGTGGGAATGCCTTGTCTCTCAGGTTAGTGGGGGGTTACACACAAGCGTGCAAACTCTAAGTGTGTGCATACAGGCAGAAACAAAGAGACACACCCCTCTGCACTCCTGAGGAATCCTCATACATAGTGCACTCTGGAGAAAGAGAGAGTGTTATATGTGCTGAGAAAAGCACCATTTCAGGAGGATCAATAGAGTTTGTCAAGCGGATGAAGAGAGGAGAAATCTGGCTGTAATATTACAGATTCACGTGTTGAATTTTCCCCAAAGCTCCTTTTCTATCTACTTCCTATTTTAAACAATGGCACTGTTAAAGTTGCCATGATTAAGTCCAAACCCATAGGCTGTGCTTTCACGCCTTTGAGTTATTCTGCGTCCTGGCCTCAGCTGACGGAAATAAAGTGTTTGCAGGCATTCTGGGGGCGTTTGAAGTAATGATATCTCAAAATACTGCCAATAAAAAACTATTTTTCTCTACAATGGTGTCACAGTGTTTTCTATTTATTAGTCTGCTCTGTCGTCGAGTATAATTTATATCCCAGAGCAATACCAGGAACTGCCGGGACATTATCAGAGATCGATGTATTTGGCTCCATCTGGAGCTATAACTCAACTGGAAAAGATCTACTGTGAGTGGAGCACCGGCAGTGCTCCCCGTGAAAAGAGAAGATGCAAGCTGCAGGCACCTCAGTGCTCGTTCCCAACTCTACATGTCAGGGTTCCCCTCATATTGCTCAAATTTGTACCATTAAATCAATAGTGGGGCATTAGAATGCAGCCTCAGGCAATGAGTGATGTACGCATGTTTTTTCGAGGCACATCGTCCATCATTCAGGTACATTAAATTCAAGAGTCGCAGCGGTTTATTTCATGCATGCTGTTTGGAGGCCCTGCCACAGTGCTTTGTTTGTAATGCATTTCTTGATTGTCTTGCTGAGCTCTGTTCATTATGGTAATTCTTTTTGCGCTGTAGTTGTGCCAGTTTAATGTGATAAACACTGTTTTTTTGTCATTTCTTCCAATTATTCTCTTCACACTTAAAAAATCTTCTCTTTCCTGACACATGAGCATATACTGTATTTATGAATAATTTTGTAGACACATACTCACATCTCTATACATCTTTGTGTTATATTCCTGTCCTCTGACGTCATGCGTGCTGTTCCATTGTTATTTTTGGGGCAGAGAAAGACTGTAGCTCTGACACAACTATTGCATTTTCTTTGGTGAATCCAGTAGATTTTGCTCTTCTGCACAATAGATCAATTAGCACATCCAGCCTTTCTTGTGTAAAAGAGCAGTCCCCCTAATTTGAACCTCTTCCTGTCAAATGTAATTGGGGAGCTGTGAAAGTTGATAAGGTGCATTTAGACTGTCTGCCCCTGAGATCTTATTGTCTGACCTCACAATTGCAGGTTGTGGGTCCAATTTCAGCCTGAAGACACTGTCTAGAGGTCCAGAGGATGACGCATTTTGTGTTTCTTAAGATCAGCCTTTTGTTTTATTTTGTAGATGCACAAAACTGCACAGTGTCAAATTAATTTCTCTTTCTGTCTTTCTGTCTACACCCACATCATCTCACTCTTATTTCCCTTTGTTTCTTTGTCCTCCTCATATTAAACCTTGTCATTTATCCAAAAGTAGGTTGGCACTTACACTGTTCTTGCAGCACCAGAGCCTTGAGTCCCTGATTAACTTAGTGATACTTGAAAAAGTGGTTGCCACAAAAACAGTTTCTAAGCTGTAATAACAGATAAATGAGAATACCCTAGCTGGCATCCTGCTGCTTATCCTATCTCAGCGACAAAACAGGGGAGTGACTTTACATTAAAACAGACTGCTAACTTAGTGTCCTCAATTAAATAAAGGCAATACACACACAACACAGTCAAAATAAAATCACTGTCAATACCCCCTGAAAATGACCCAGGTCAAAATCAAACATCATTAAAAATTGTCTCCTTGCCCTCCGTTACAGCAGTTAAAATGTTAGCTGTAGGGTGCTTTCTCACTAGTCAATGTGGTATTGATGTCTCAGTTTTGGCCTTTATGGTAAAATCCTTGGATGGTTTAGAAAACTAACTTATAGTCCAACCTTCAGTGCAACCTTAACACTGTTGACACATAGACATGTCCTCTCCATACAGCGATGTACCTTTGTGTCACTGTGTTGAGGAGTCACCTATTATGGAAGGCTTTAAATGTCAGTGCACAGCAGGATAAAAATTGATCCCTTTATCATCAACACAAGGGAAATATTCACATTTGTCAATGGATGGCTAAAATAAAAATACAGTGACACGCTGTCTTCTTTTATATGTTTTGTGCTGCAGGGAGGGCCGTTTGTGTTCCTAGAAAATGTCAAGTTCTCCTGAGGATTTGACAAAAGTGTCTTCCAGGACCTGTTTGAGAGGTGTTTAAATGCCAGTCAGCTGTGAGTGTCCAAAGCAAAGGGTTCTATAAATCTCTCTCTAACTTAAGTACTTGAGTACAGAAATTAATTTCCCACAAATCTTGAAAGAGTAAATTGGTTGAAAATCCATTTTTGACTAAAATTTATGTTTGAAATGTGCAATCCGTAGTCAAAGATTCATATCTATTACTCTCAGCTCACATAAGCCTTTTTGACCTTGTAGAGAACGTCCTTCCAAATATTCAATGCAACCAAAATTCTGAAGAGCATAAGCACATGGAAACATCCTCACAAATTGAAAGACTTTGATATTATGCATGCTAAAATCATAAAACCATTTCTACATGTACATATTCCACATATACACTTTGAATTCCTGTATGTAGAAGACGGTGAGCCCAAATTATATGGCTGTCTATTTGTCCTTTCAAAGTTATATTTTCCTCCAAAACTACATGTAGAAACGGTTTCTGCTTGACACCTTGTTTCACTGCCAATATAGATGTCAGTTATTGCCTCCCTGGGGTTTGTGTTCCTTGCCCTGCAGACAGTTAACTGGCTCTGCTGTAGATTATCCCTGTCTTTTCGAAAATCCCATTAAGACTCTACCCTATCACTTACTGCAGATCTCAGCCAGGGTAAGCTTGCTTGCAAGTTTGCTGATAGTCTGATTTACAGTATGCACCTCATAGTATTCTGTCAGCTAATTTGTTTTTACTGAGTTATTTAGGACCAACAACCTGTTAACTTTCAATTTATGCCAAACACTATACACTCATCAGCATATGTTTTTTGCAATTTTAATTGGCTGCAAAGGCTTGTTTGTTGAATCCTCAGTGCAGAGTTTGTACAGACTTGCTAGTTCATAGCTTAAAATAATCTCACAGGAGTTCTTCAAGAGAACCAGACCTCTATGGCAAAACATGCAAGAATTAAATCATACCTTCAAGTTCCTGTGCTCTGTAAAAAGTGAACAATGGTTTTTAACAGTGTGATGTGTTCTGTCTCCTAAAGAGAGATGCCAGTAGTAAGAGAGTAGTGCAGTAGACTCAACTCTGTGTATCTACTTTCAGAGATCAGTAGTGTTATTTTATTCTAAATTTTTGCTGATATTCTCAGGCTATCCAAATATTAAATTATCAATACCTTTGAACAAAACAGAAAGAACTGTGTGCTTGGCAAATGTAAAACATACTCTGCATACTCTGTGGAAAAGCTGTCTAAATAAAAGCCAGATGTATCTCCCCTTGTGCTAGCCTGGAGCTTGAAACAGGAAGCTGGGCCCAGCCCTATGCCTAGCCTGTTGGGAGGAAGGGTATAAGGTTGATATGAGATCCTCCTCTAGAGAAACATCACAGCAGCAAAAGACATTCTTTCAACTTTCCCAGGCCTTTAGTCAGGTGGAGAAATATGAGTCATATGAACTTAAACACAGTGAAAGGTATGAAGGTTTTGTATGATTCTCACCTTGATGAAAATACATTTAAACGTTTCGCTTTACCAAGCTTGCACTGGGCTGGTCTTGTTGCATAAACAGTAATGAAAAATGAGTGTGTGAGGTCATTACTAAGAGGCCCATATCGTCATGGATTATGTATAGTGCAGTATAGTGCTCAGGATCAAGGTGAAGTCATCCTCTTATAGCGTTGACTGTTTCCTTGACATGCAGTGAGTTATCTTATCCTGAATAAATTAATGAATGAAAAAGGGTTTGAGTTATTATCTGGATCCATTAGGCACTTCATTAATAAAGATTAAATTAAAACAATGAAAAGATAATGTTGTGTCCCTATGATTATTTTTTTAGCCGAAAAGGACACAAGGGTAAAATAGATGTACTACTTTTACATGACACATTAATTTGCGGTGAGTTTTAAGTGACAGATTACAGCACCTACAGTGGTTATTTGTGTGGTGAAATATTGCAAATGTCTTACAGTATATCATAAGATACAATATTCATTTGCTACAGCCCCACTAGTGATGCATTGTGACATCAGCGCTTCCCATACGGGCCATTTGAGTGTATTGCACCAATTTATCAGATTGTCTCCTGGATTCATGTCTTTATATAATTTCATATAGACTGGAGAAATGGCTTTCATATGGCAAGATAGGGTTAGCATGTTAGCACTTTGAAAGTCTTCCTTTGAGACCAGGAAGCTCAATGCAACCCTGCCAGGTAGTGTTAAAGACTTCCTCATGTTGTTCTCCGCCTAACTATATTCAGGTTACAAATGCAGCCTTCCAGGTACTATTCAGCAGTTCAATATAAAGGATACAAACTGGAAAATAAACAAACTGGTTGACTGATGAGCAAATAAACAGTAACGGTAGCAAATAAAAAAACAACAATTTTACAGCCTCATTCCTTCATTGCATACCTCTGCTTGCAAATCGGCTGTGCCTTATTGTCTCTCTGTGTCAAAGCCCGGTAGTCCCATCTCCCTCTAACCTGACATAGTGATGACAGTTGAGCTGTCATGAAATGTTGGATATGCTGGAGCTTCTCACCAGCACAACCCTTCTTCCCAACACCCCAATCTCACCTTGCAAACTCTGGCGACATTTGCAAACTTTGGATGTTGCATGTAGCATCCAGGAAGTGTCTAAATGAAAAATACAATGTTTTTAGTGTAAATTCAGAATGTAAGTCTTTTGTTTTCGTGTTGCACACCCCATAGATCATTATCAGATATAACCAAATATGCCAACAAGCTCATTTCTAATACAATATATGTTATTTATTAGTCTCAGTGAATTACTAATTAAAATAATTGGTGTTTCAGCCAACATTTCCATCTTTTTTTTTAAGCCTGTTTTCAATCTTTTCTATTTTTGCTCTGCATGGCTGAGTTGTGGCATTACACAGTGTCCACAGGGAGGTTCTTTGTACACCATGTCCATAGCCACACGTAGCCACAGAAGCTGAAGTTGTTGAGGAGAGGCAGTGTTAGAGCTGGCTCAAAGCCAGGTGAGGTTAATTCTCTGATGGGCTTGACTGGAACCGTTGAGGCGTTGAAGAAGAGAACGGCCTCTTCTATCCACAATCTACCACACTGGCTAACTAGAAATGTGTTTCTGTCGTCATGGGAGAACAAACAAGTGGCCTTGTGTCGTTTAAGTGTTGCCTTGAACCTGTTCACACCACAGAACAGATATGTGCTGACTGCTAAGCAGGAGTTTGCCAGTCCTTCTGGTTGGGATGTTTAGAATCTGCTTTAAAGAGGGACTTCTGTCTGCTAGATGGATGGAAATGTATGCATTATTTTCTTTTAAATGTCATGACCATGACATTTATTGACTGCTTAGACCTAAGACCTTATTAGGGAAAGAATCAGTTTGTCTATTCTTGTATTGATTGTACAAGAATGTGAGGTTGTGCACCTGGACTGGGCTGCAACCCCCAGACATTCATGTTATTCCCTCAGTAAGATGTCCTTGTGGGTGTTCAGCTTTATTCTAGTCTAGTGTGGTGTGCCACAGTTTTAGTCCTCCAGCTCTTTTTTTTTTTTTTAATTTTTTGTGCATCCCAAACTTTTGCCATAGTTTACTTTGACATTTTAGACTTTTAAATTTAAAATTTCATTTGCATTACTACGCTACACACCAGTTGTGTATCGTACAGAGGGTGTTCAAGCACATTATCTTTTGATTTTCTTCTTGGAGAAGCCATTAGTGATATTTAGGGATGTATTTTAAATCACAAAGCGCCCTCTGGCTCTTCAAAACGAATCAGCCATGTGTGAGCTATGTTTCTTAACCTCAAAGGAGTCAGTCAGGCATGATTAAACCCAGTAAGCAGAGATCAGCAGCATCTTGACGAGAATCCTAAGCATGTTTTTCACTTGGAATACCACACAGGCACGCACACACACACACACACACACACACACACACACACACACACACACACACACACACCGGACTAGTCACAAGAATCCAAAACCTGTTTCATTTGATGAATGAACATCCCACTGCATCCAAACCCCTCTGTGTGCTCGGTAAGGGTCCTTTAGTTCAATTAACAGGATGGATAATGAATACAAGACCTGCCGAGTAATTAGTGACCATGATTGGATTCCTTCTATCCTAATATTCAGCAATTTCCTAAATGATCATCGACCACATTAATGGTCAGTAATCATTATCGATGGTCATTAGTCAAATTTTTAAAAATACCAACTGCATGTTTTTCCCAAATGAGAACTGTTTAAACTACTGACATGGACTATTTCTGCATCATCATCACATTCAGTATAATAGTTCTGCCACTGAGCTACCTAGAGGCTATATTGGACGACATGTAAGGCACTTAGACTGATTTCTAAGATATTCTTATAACCACAAAAAGGGCCGCCGTCTACAAATCCCGATTAGCAAATAGAAAAAATAGAGTGAGCTGCTCTGATCTCCCGACAACAGACTAAATCTTATTGCACGCTGTATCCAGATTACTTTTTCAAAGGGTAATATTTCACCACTTGGCACAGTTATTACAACTGTATTAGAGAATTGCAGAAATGCTAATATTTGACACTGAAAACATGCATACAGAAAAAAACATGGTCACAAGAACAAATAGTGTTGCACTGGCTTTGGGCATGGTTTGTTAATAAATTGTTTATTGATCAAATATTAACAGATTAATCATCTCTAGAGTTAGTGGTCCTATTTTTCCTTGGTTGTATGTGTTTTCTAATTGTAAAGCCCTATGTGACCACCATTCTGAATTTTTTTTTTCATTGATTTCTTTATTCAGTACCATCATAAATGATGAATAACATGCTCACAAATGCTAGCTGTTACCTTTTCTAGAATGTTATCTTACCATAATTATTTTCATAGCCTTTTCCATTTTAGGCCACCATTTGAATGAAGAATATGGTGATTAATGAGCGCTTCGTACAACTGCTGTACCTCTGACTCTCTGCTATACTGTTTCTGTCCGACCTGTCATGCTGAAGTCTGCCATAATGGCTAATTGTTATACCTACAAGGGTCCCTTGAGTGCCCACTGTCTAATTTGTGCAGTAGCAATCCACATCCTCCTATTACATGCCATGCCTCTTGACCGCTCTCCCTCACAAGTGGCCATTATGTGTGCAGGATGCGCAAGACTCCTTCTCAGTATCCACCAATTACCAAGAAACGAAAACGCCTATGCTTTTTCTTTATAGACATCGCTTATACAATCAGAATCCATGTTTCTTCAATTGAGCATTGATTAAGCCTTTTAAATCTTCGTAGTCTCCGCTATACTCAAGAGCTTTTGATAACAGATGAAACTTAATTGCCACTTTGAAGAACCTGAGTGGCATAATTGCTCTCTAACTGGTGGGATTGGATCAGGGTTCAAAGTCTTATCTCGCAAAGGGTCAATGCCCAGTGGAGACATTTATTTGGGATCTCAAGAGCTTTGTGTGAGGATTTAAATATTATGTGTTGGTTTTAATTGGATCTTGTTTATAAATGCTCAGAAAGTGCATGGGAAATTTAATGCACAGGGACAGGAAGGTAGTCATATAAACTAGCATTACTAGTTAGACATCAGTTTTTATGGCAACTTGAATGCAGCGATGTATGCACACAAAAAAACTTTGCACAAACCCTTTAGCTCAATCTGTTTCAGCTTTAAGCCTACAAGGTATTTAATGATACACATACAGTGTTTGTACAGATAGATTTGAAAGGAGCTGGAGTTGCTTTTGCGTCTGTAGTGAACTTTTTCCTCTTAGACCTTGGTTACATAAATGTCTGTCTGGAAATTGCATAGTGCAGTTATTGGAAAGGAAATCAGCCTTAGCCCCTCATAACAGAGGCATTCAACTGTGTGCCATAATTCACATATAACTATTTGATGGTACTATTTAATATTTAATATGTGCTCATGGGGGAAAAAAATATCTGTATTGTTTTCCAAAGACCAAGCCGAACCTTAATGACTCTGAGTTGGGGTGTTTGAGGCTCACATCAAACTCGTTTTCATTGTACAGCATATGCTGAACGCAGCTTAGGTCCGAATTCACTGTTGATATGATTTCGAATATCATTGGACTAGAGATTCTCCAAGGGCATTGCCAAACATGTTCATAAGACTGAATGACTACAGATGGATTGTTTGAATAATATTACTGCCAAATATGGTGAATATTTCAGTGAATTTACTGTTTTGCCTGTGCATTTTCAATATCAACTATTTGTACTAATGCAGATGAAAGATAACACTATTAGTGCGCAGATAACGCTAATTGTAAACCATCTGACTTATGTTAATAAAGACTCATTCCTTGAATAAATGGACTGACTGTGTATATTTTCTTGTGTGTCTGCAAAGTTGGCCTTCTTGTCAGTGTCAGTGTGGCGGCTTTCTGTTTATATTTTTTTGTCTTTGCTGTCTTTGGAAGGGAGAAGTTCATGTTCAGAAAACATCAATGTTTATAATTTATATTAGAAATGTTTGTTCAGTTACTATCACTGGAGAAACAGTAGTTCATCTTTTTGATGATATTTTCAGTTATGTATGAGAATAATACTTATCATTGATATCTTTAAATACTGGTTGGAATGCAGCTTTTCTATCTCTACATGCTTAGTGAGAATACTTATTGTTGCCCGTCTTTCTCAAACCAATCAGAGTGGCTCCATTCAATTATGTGCCCAAAGTTTCAATTCTTGCCATGTGATAGGTTCCTTAATTTCTTCTTCTAACCTCATTATGGCTTGTTTCCTTAGAAACTACCCTTGCTTTGTCCCAGTGTTCCCATGCGTCTTAACATTTAGTACTTCACAGTGGGAGCCTAAAGTGAAACGCCTGTTATACTCTGTTCCTACTTGTAAGTGTAGTAGCAAACAGTCTTCACTTCTCTTCTCTGTCTTTATGTAGTATGTGCATGTGTGTGCCTGTATACATATACTGTACATGTGCCTGTACAGTGTACTTTATATGAGTGATATAGAGGACATGCATGAGTGTTGGTCTTTCAGAAGCCTCAAAGGCCAGGCTAGTTCGACAGAAAACAGAACTAATGGTGCAATATGGCGGGTCCTGTCAACTTTCACAGTTTATGAGTTAAGTGTAAATATTACTGTGAAACAGGAGCAGGATCTGTGATACTCTAGTTTACAGTACAAGTTACAGTGTTTAACTTTAACACATAATTCATGACTGGCAAACAATGTTAAAAGGCAAAATTGTTTACATAACTTCCATTTGCAACATCTACCGCTTGCTAACAAGTAGACTTTATGACTGATTTTGATTATTTATATCATATAATAAACACCTCAATGCAAATACTTAATAAATATGACATGGTAATGTGGCGTCTTCCTATACGTTTGTGGATAGCCACATTAAGCAATTGACCAGTGCACAACAGATTGAGGTAAACTAAGGAAAGGATTTGCAGTTTAACAGCTGTCTAAAAACTTTGATTTTAGAGCATCCAGCCCAGAAATATACTGAAAATATATTACTGTCAATTGCATCCCATAATATTATTGTCTTTTGATTGAAAACCTGTTTTATCTTTTGGCTTTTAATGTACTCTCATGAATGCCTATCAGGCAGTGACTGATGAACATATACAGTACATTGTGTTTTTCAGTTACCTTTCAATATTCTGTATTACTCCTTACTTTTCTGTTGGGTAGGTGTTAAATATCAGGGTTTCTTGTGGCCTTTAGCTGCTGTGTGCTACAGTTTTTCCCCACAGTAGTTTTAAATCCTGCTTGTGCCAGTGTTGACATATTTGCAGAGATGTAGGATTGTGAACTGAGAAAAGGGGAAGAACCTGTTGTGCATGGTTTGCAATTGAGCTGCACAACCTTAAGTTGAAGATGCTACTCTTGAATGAGTCAACAAATCATGTTGAGGAGCCGACAGATAATGGCTCTGCTTTACTTCACTGATGGCTGCAGTGTTTCAAATTCCAGAGTATTCAAGATAAGGGGAGGTCACAAATTCACATTACATTCCCTATATTGTAATTTATTATCACAACCAACATTTTGTCAAACAAACTGGCTTTATCAGGCGTAATTATGACAAAGACATAGAAGTTTATGACAGCTGGAGTGTATGATTGAGAACAGTGCAGATGGCTGTAAATGTGCTGCATAAAAAGTGTTTCCCATATAAAAAATGTATTTGCAAAGCCCACACAAATGTATCACCCCCCCAAAAAAAGCTTGTTTGCTTGTATTTAGTTTTATGTGTATGTCCTGCTCTTCTTGTTTTCGTGATCTTCACATAACATGCTTTACTTTCTTGTGATTCCTTGCATCTTCTTTCTTCTATCCATGATCACAGGACAAAATGTAAGCAGCAAACATAAACAAGACATGAATATAGTTGCACTCTTGGCCTGCTCTGCCTTCTGTAATCTTGAATCTGAATAACATTATAATGCAATTATTGAGGAGAAAACTGCTGCCAAGAAGCTTAAAGTAATTTAAGTCATTACAGAGTTTTAAAGAAAGCCAAGTCGCTCTACTTAATATACTTATTTGCATGACAATGAAAAAGTTAATGTAGACTCTTAAAGTACAAGGTTCATTGATTTATACAGTGATCACTGTTATTTAGTATTAAATGGATGTCAGGGAGACTTGGAGAGGGAGTTTAATCAATGTCTACAATAGCTGCCACACAGTAGCCTTCTTTTTACATAAAAGCCAGGGATGTTTGAGCCAGGTCTAAGCAGGAATAAATCAAAAAGCATATAATGTCTCCATTAATTTTTAATTTTCTGCCAGGGTGTTATTTTAGATGATGCATGATGATTCTGTGAGAGTGATGCACAATGCTCGGCCTTAATATCCAGACCTTTAAGTTATGTTGATAGTGAATACAGTCATCGTGTAGAAAAACTGTATGGATGGTGTTGATAGGGACGCACTGAGGTGGCTGCCTCAGTGTTGTTGACCTTCACTTTATCATCATTATCACTGCAAATGTTGCTGTAATTATCCACCGTTGTAAGCGATGCTTTAGCTGCACTGTAAAAATAATTCTGTATTTATAGAACGTAATATAATCTGAGAGTTTCCCCTGTCACACCTGTCATGAGTGATGATGGCATTATTTATGCTGACAGAACTAAAAATGTTATGGAAACATTGGCATATTTTTGTGATAAAAAGATACAAGTTGCAGCCAGTTTGGATGAAGCCTTGTATAAACCTGTGCTCAGTAGTAATTTGCTTAATATTTTAATGCATTACCTTGAAAAACCAATGGCCCTGTTGTTTGCTTTGCTCTCTTGTGACATCCATTGTGCCCATGCAAACACCTTCCTGGGAAAGTCACACACCTACTGGCAGTTATTTTTTTTCTGGCATCTTTTAGCATGTGTAACAGTTTCAACCAGTGAATAAAACCCTTTATGTCCTGGTCAGATCTAAATCGTTCTGGTTTTATGATTAAATCTCATTCTCCTTTTTACAGCAATGGAGTTATTGTTATAATGGTGAAAATTGTTCAGGCATTCAAGTGGAGGAAAGAGCCACAGGAAGTAATGAAAGCCTTTTGTCAATGGCACCAGTGGGCTGCAGGGCCTTGATAGTTTGATCCACAATTCTGTCTTTGTTTTAGTGGTGTACCCTGGAGATAAATCCCATCTACATGTCTAAGAACTAGGGGATTATTTTCCTCTATCTCATTCCCTGCCTGTATTCAAGAAAAAAAGAAAAAATCAGGAAATTGCTCCAGCGAACTTCTGACCTGGAAAAAATCTGGAAGAAATTGACTTGCTAGTGTGGGAGTAGGAGTGAGTCTGAGCTATGTTATCTTTTGGGAAGAAAAGTGATTTCACTGTCTGTTGTCCTGGAAGGCAATAAGTATTGATCTTAAAACCCTCATTACACTCCCACTTGCTGTATAATTAATCATGTCTAGAGAGGAAGGAAATTATTAGGTCAGAAGCAGACAGATATCTCCAGTTAGCCTAACAAACCAGTTGGAAGCACCACAACTAAGCTGCTTTCCCTTTTCAAAGTTGACTAAGCTGTTGACACACCTCACATCCCCAAATCTAATTTCTTGTAGGAGAAATGAGAGCCTTAATTGCTTTATATTAAATTGTCAGTCCCCAAATCCCTGTTTTAATCTGATAGCTTTTAATAGCTACATACTTTACAACCATTCAGTAGTTACCTTATTATTTGCTAAGACAAATATTCTTGATTAACAAACTAATCAACACTCACTACTGTTGAGTTGAGTACATTATTCCATGACAGGAATGAAGTTACTTTGAAACTAGCTTGTTACCTTTGCCTCTAATGGAGATGTTCACCTATGTGTTGAACCTTAGTGTTGCCCCAGAATAAGACCACAGGGACAACCGATCACAGGCAGCTGACCTCTAATGAGAACTGCAGAAGACGATGAATTTCGACCTCCTTCATTGTTAGCCTCTACCAACCTCCTCATTTATCTCACTCCACCTCTGTAGCTCATATTTATACCTTCTTTCTTTGTCTCTTATATGCTCTTAATAAGCAAGGCTAAATCTGTGGAGAAAAAATGTTTTCTGTTGCGTCTCTGTTACAGAAAATAGTTCAGCGTTTTAGGTGTTCACATTGACCCATTTAACTTTGGATGTATAAGATGGCCCTTGAGTTTCATCCTTTGTGTTAACTGTGTTACAGTAACTTTAGTTGCCTTGACTCCTGTATTCTCTACTTTACTCTACTTTACTCTATTGATATAACATAGCTGTTCCCTCTTATATACAGTTAATAAAATCTTTTTGTGTATCCCGAAAAAACGTTTGGAGGTTTGAAGGAGGTTTGGTATAAGCAGCGTAAGAGCCTGACTAACCCTGTATGCATTTTGATCTTCTGGTGCTGGTGGGAATTGGAGCTACTCACACTACTATCAGCTATTTGCTGTAGGTTAAATCATGGAGATCTGTGAGATTTATGAACTGCTTGGTTTGTGGCTTGGTCGTGTTGTGAGTTATGTTTCATGTCAGTTATTGATCACACTAACCGATAGCTCAGAAGATGCATGAAAGGGTTGCTGGGGTTGACTTGTGTGGTTTGATATATGTGTGTGGCGTTTGTATTGACTTGCCATCATTGCATGTGAATACCAACATGTTGGTAACCCTAACTCTTTCTTTATTGTTTAGTACTGTGGATGTATATATTAGAAATGATCAGGTTCCTTGCTTGAAATACAGATATAGCCAAAACTATGGCATATATTATATATATATATATATATAATATAACATTACTGATTGTAGCATCATGGGTTGAGAAGCTGTTGTGCAACTAGAGAGCTGCAGATCCCATTCTTGTGAAATCTTGGCTGGGAAATTGGATTATTTCAACAACAGCAACTGCTGCTATGATGCTGTATTTCACTCCACGTGGAGCTTCTGTGTGAATATATACAACTGTAGCAGTGTTTGGAGATAAAGGGGATCCGTGCTCCAGAGAAAAACTGAATTGTAGATAACTGGCATGGGCTTAGGTGGTCCTGCCAAGATCTTAAAAAGTATCAAATGTTTAGATACATCTCTTGAAAACCATTATAATAAAATATTCACAATGTAATTGGCTATGATACTGTTGAGGTTCTAACAACTGTTGTGCAAAAGGAAAAATTTCACCAAGGCAATATGTATCTGAAATCCAAACAGTACTGTTGGTATTGACACAAGCACTGTCTGTGACACTGTTTAACCCAGGTGTCTTCCACCCACACAACAAACAACCTTCTGCTGAATACATACTGTATGCTGGCATACTATATGACTACATGTTATGATGTATCTAATCATTGAGTTAATGTATGGTACTTTACATAAATACTCTCTAATGAGAGTATTTTTTTATATGTTTCATCATATTGTTTCTAGCATGGCTTGACAACACCAATTCCCCGCTGAACACTGATGTTTCTTACAATTGTGGCCCAGTAAATATTGATTTCTTTATGGCCTGCTTCATCAAAAACTCATATGACAGAGCGAGTGCACAGAATGCTAAAAACACACTACTTTCCATGTAGCAATGCAGCTGCAAACAAACAAACAGGGCCACTCTTTGTCCATACATTATGTGTGTAAGCAAGAACATAAACTGTATATGACCTACGTCAGTGATACAAAAGATGCTGCTGGTCAGGTGCTGAAGGCACATGTAGATAAGGAGATAGAAGGAAGAAGGCACAGACAATGTTTCAGCATTATTTGCCAATGATCTTTGCATAGTTTGAACCAGATAACCAGTGGCTCAATATGCAATATAATATACAGTATAAAATATGCATAAACCTTCATGCATATGCAGATATGTAAGTAGGATGTAATATGTGTGGCCAAGGCTCTACTGTGGTCATAATGTACATTTTGACAGAAATTATTCCCTTTGTGACTTATGACTCATGTACAATAATGTGTCGTATAAACCTGATTTATTAATCACCTTTCAGAATCTAATAAAGTTTATATTGTAAAATATGCTAATAAGTATTACACTTATATTCTATGCAAATGTGTTAGATTCATTATTGTCTGTCTTTATTCATGATTTTTACACGAGACAGCTCTGTGACAGGGCAGATGGATAGAGTGGATAGAGTTTTGACTCACGCCAAAATAACAGTGATCAGAAGTCAAAAATAATAACTGTACTCACATTAACAGCAACATTGTCATTACTCAGTTTGTGTTTGCATGTCTATATTGTAATTTTAGACTGAATGAGGACTCATTAAACAGGTATTTGTGGTAATAGCCATAGCGCATGAACGGAACAGTGGTGAGTGGTCCAGATGATGATGATGATGATGATGATGATGATGATGATATTTGTAATTCATTTGGCAGGTCCAGTTTTTAGGAGATTTTCTGTTGATGGCGTCTGTATTTTTGTGACAAGCTTGTCCATTGTGGCTATTACAGTTCATCTAGCTGCTTGAGACAGATGCATCAAAAATAAGAGAGGTGATCTGTAGCTGGATGCATGTAAAAGACTGAGACACACACTTCACATTACTTAGTTCCACTGTTGAAACAGTATAGGGAAAAGTGAAACTGAAAATCAAGCAAAGGGTCTCTGAAAATGCATCACATCACTGATGCATTTTGAACCACTAATGGAGTCTACTCAGGGTTACTCATTGCTAAGTGAAGACTATTGAAAACCGCCATTTCAGATGCTTTCATCTCATGCCGCAAGTGTCGTCTTGAAAACATTAAGTCTTGGGAAAAAGGGGAGGAGCGCTTCTGTCTATCAAGAGGAGCAGGGAATAACACTTATGAACACATTTATTTTGTTATTTATACCATCTAGCTCACACAATTAGCCCCCTCTGTCCCTGTCTCGTCTTGGTGTCAGACAGTATTTGAGAGCCAGTTAACAGGCACCTTCCTCCACTTTGACTACAGACTACAGTGGTGCACTCAGACCATGAGAGTGTAGGCCTGGATGTGTTCGGATGTGCATACATGTTTAGTTATTGTGTCTGTTTGCGGCTGTGTTTGTCCGCATTTGTGCTCCAAATGCATGCAGAAGCGTAAGTGTGTGTGTGTGTGTGTGTGTGTGTGTGTGTGTGTGTGTGTGTGTGGTGTCTGCTTTAGCTCCTGTCATGTCAGTGAGGAGGTGGCACTGTACTGTGCAATAAGAGCAGTCAGCCTGCAGGCAGGACTGGCCATCTGGACATGGTAAGGAGCCTTGCCCAGACATTGATTTTTCAGTCCCTCTCAGTGTTATCAGATCTCAGGCTCTTTCTGCTGTCTGTCAACAATGATACACTGTATTTTACCCATCTCATTCTTTCTCTCCATTTTGTTTTCTCCATCTGTCTCTGTATTTATTTCTCTCGTTATCTCTTTTCTTTTTTAACAATCTCCTCATCTCTTCTCTTTGCCTACAGTTTGCTGTTTTGTGGTCCACAAGAGGTGCCATGAACTTGTCACGTTCTCCTGCCCAGGGGCAGATAAGGGCCCAGACACAGACGTAAGTAACCAAAGCCCAGCTGTTGCCTCTCACATGTTTGTTGGTGAGGAGATGCCTTTCCTGTCATACTGATGAAGACATGCAGTGTCACCAATTTTCTTATCACACGTTTTCTCTGTGACAGCTGCTATGAGCTGCCATGTATCTTCGTTGGATTATGAACAATATAGCATCAATTTCCAAGCACCCAAAGCGGCAAATTGCATTTTAAACGCCATTTGAACAATGTGTAGATAAAAATGATAAGATCAGCCCTCTTTATTGCATTGAATTTGATGACAAGCTAAGTATTAATCACAGCACCAACCTACATAAAAAACAGAATATATATTGTTTACATTGTTAATGCTTAGCATCTTTGTTTCAATAGATATATCTAATATCTATTCAAAGACGTGCTTCGAAATGTTAAAAACAAAGTCATAATTGAATTACAACAGCAGCTGGTGCTAATTCAATTCATTCAATGCTAATGTTTTAGTCAGGCGCCACCTTTAAGAGAAATGATTTCAGTATTCCACTTAGTGAGTCACTGTTTCCAACCCCTTGAGAAGAACTAAACTTTAGATTATTCTGTCCTTGTAATAACATATTCAAAGTTTTTTCCTCCAAACTATCTAAAACAGGTTGTGACCTCATAATAAAATGACAGAGACCCTCATCCTCAGACGATTTATGGAGTTCATTCTATTTTATGTTCATAGTACTCTAAATAACTCCAATTCATCCAGGAAGACTCAGTTCACACAAAAGCTGATTAGGAGATTACTGTGCCATTAGCAATGACCTGCTCTGCCCTAGAGACAGATGGGAAGTGTCTGAAGTGGTGGCAAAAACCAATACACCATCAACTGCATCAATTTTGGCCTGACCAAGAGATGCACACTATAATAGTACACATGTACCAGTAGCTGGTTGCTTGGAACTGTCTGAATTAATGATAACAATACACCAGACTCAGATTCTTTTGAACATATCTTTATTATCAATTATGCATCCATTATGTCTTATTCACATGTACACAGATTTTACATTTATCATTTATTTTTAGCTGTTCTTGTCTGTAATTCCTCTGGATTTGTAGGTGGCATTCCTAACAGACGGTATACTGAATCCAAGTCTAATATCATTTTGAACCCGCTTTCACCCAAAAATCCTGAATATGTACACCAGTGCAAATATAAATTTTACCAGTAGTCTGGGTTTAGCAGCACACTGTGGAAATACTCATTTTGAATTATTTAAGATTCTTGATCTTATTTCATGAATTGACATTTGCTAGTATTAGCAGTTAATATATTTTATACATTAGTTTGTGCATTATTTAATCAGCGCATTGGACTAAAAATGGGGGGCTGTTACAAACATAAAATGCATTTCAAAAGGATTTCTTTTATTGGGAAAACACATCTGAAATGCTTGGTAAATATCAGCTCTCTGTATGACACGTCCAATGAGATCTCTCCTTCGCCTCTTCATCGGCTGCTTGTACCAGCTATGTGCCATCAGCCACTGCTTACCTGCTTGCTAAGTGTGAAAGTCCATTTACATGCCTGCCTGCCTGCCTGGCGTGTGTAGTCTCTTGGCGTTGCACCAGCGCAGCTCAGCCTCTGTAACTGGAGATATGTCAGTGTACCATTCAAGATCATCAACCCAGACTCTTTAAATAGAGCACGCCGTGGATGACACAGAAGCCGTAACAGCAGAAAATAGTCTGAGCTCGGGGATTCTTGGTCTGAGCAGCCACCAAGGTTCAGAGCAGTGAAGGGACATTGGGTTTACCATCAGCAGGACAGTTGACTTTTAATGACCAATGACATCTGCATGCTGTAGTAGTTTTTGTATAGCACAGAACACATAACAGAACATGTAGTTATCTAATTTATTCCTATTTGATGCATTAAAAATGTACTTTATTTTAAAAATACAAAGTTATACTCCCCCCCCAATTGTGGTTGTTTTCTTTGTTAATGTTGATGTATCAAAGCCAAATATCAGCTTCCTGCAGAAACAGGTGATGTACTTACTGTATGCTGTGGTGTACTAATATACTTACAGTGCCCCACAGACAAAGGCTAATCTGACTAAGGCAGACTTCACTTAGAGCAACAGAGAGCTAAAACATTCTCATTCAGTTGTTCATGTAGAGACATATAGTGGTTTTATGACTGTATAACTACAATTGTTGTCACCACATGGCCAGCACAAACCAAATCTCTGTCTTTTGTCTCGTGCCATGTTAAAATATTTGGTGCTTCCTTTTAATATACATCTCTGTGCAGTTAGCAGTACTGTTGCCAGGGGCAACCACACATATTACATGGCTTGCTGCCTCCTGGGCGTGCAATCCAGAAAGGCAATAACTCCCATGGCCAACAAATATCCTGAAGATCTGCAGTATCTAGGCTACCTGCATTTTATGACTCATGTGTATGTTTTATAACTCCCCTACTGGATGAAACATGGTACGCACAAAGATGCCAACAAGAGCCATCAGTTCTTTTCAGTAGCCATGAGCAGCTAGCCTTGCTCTGATAGGACAAGATTACCACCGTTGAATAGATTCTTCCTCACAGCAACAACCCCAGGGTGTTGTTTCAAGGGCAGATAAATGTTGTAGATTTACGCATACTCTTATGTGAAGACCACTCTAGTGATTGTGCCACAGAGCATATTCAGTAGTGCAGTTTGAGATTCAGTTTGAGGGTGCTATCTTTGAAGAGAGAACTAACACTTGATTCGTCTCCCAGTTTCACAGGGATTGGAGCGGATGTCTATCTGGTCACAGGCGTGCTGCTCAAACTACTAGATTACAGCTTCTTATTAGAAATTTGACATTATTGTTGGAAATGTAATGCAAACTGGTAAAAAAAGAAAAAAAAGGCGTGGGGCATAAAATGAAAAGAAGAAACCACTCAAAATCTTAAGAACGATATATGTCCTTTTAGCTGGTTAATTGTGACTTTTACATTATTGCTAAATAATCAGTAAAATCAGGTAAAATGTTGTTTAACCATGTAGCCACTGTAATCAACATTTTCTAGTAATGAGCCCATTCTACACTCGTACCAGTGAGTGTGATTAACGCATTTAATTTGACAAAATGTTTTTGTCCGGCTGTAACATTACCGGCAGGCCGAGTAAGTTCAGTGCTTTACAGGACAAGACCATCAATAATTCAAGAGCTTCCCGTTTCACTACAGGGGCTCAGCAGATGAAACTGAGAGGTTTGATGTGCTCGCTTTTGCATGGGTGTGTGGCTACTGCATCATTGATGTCCACTTAACCAATGCAGCACATATGACCCAGGGCAATCTACAAGTCCTTTTGCACTGATTTCCCCTCTGCACACACACACACACACACACACACACACACACACACACACACACACACACACACACA
Source organism: Miichthys miiuy (assembly GCA_036365135.1). Taxonomy (NCBI): domain Eukaryota; kingdom Metazoa; phylum Chordata; class Actinopteri; family Sciaenidae; genus Miichthys; species Miichthys miiuy. Next base: position 21,229,456 of record CM071602.1, read on the forward strand.
CACACACACACATATTGGGACAATCACCCAGAGACCCTTGGGGCTGTTCAGGGCACAGATAGCTGTGGCAGGGTAAACAGAGTTAAGCAGTAGCACAGTGTCCTTTCTGTCTCCTCTGCTTGGAAACAGACAGAACTGACCGCAGGGTGACATGGCAGCCTGGCAGAGCTCAAACACCCAGAAGATACCCCAGTGTCATTTTGAATGGTGATATGCTTTCTGTTCTTCACTATATTCACCAGTAAAATAATGTCAAATAACTAGAATCTAAATGGCCTAAAGGTATACACTCATAAGGTGTAAACAGTTAACCTGAGAGAATTCTCATTTGTAATATTAATGAGCAATGCCGTAGGCAGGGCTGATCTAATATTTAAAAGGGCAAATCACACAGGAGGAGATGGTTTTGGCAGACTCCAGCAGGTCTGGGAAAAATAGGTGTTCTGGTGACGAGGCTCGGGACACACACCGTCTCATTACAAGGGCTCTGCTTGGGAATTGAAAACAAGATTAAACTGGAGTGGAGCTAAATTACATCATCAGTGTGACAGACATCTTGGGTTGTCACAGGCAATGGAGCCTTTCATCTGTATTTTTAGTCCATTTCCTTCTAGCAAGGGTGTTGGCTATCCCTTTAAGACAGGCCTGTTCTGGCCCAGAAGGTGTCTATAAACACCTTTTCATGGTGTTCACATTTTCATTATTTAGCCAGCCACTGGTGCAAATAAATGCATTTAAGGTGAATTCACTTAAAGACCTTTCCTTAGTTCCTCAGGAAAATATTCCACACAGTTATTTAACTATACAGCAGTATTTTCCAAACATCTGAGCAATCGCCCACGATTGTGAAAAGTAATATAGGACCCTAGAGGGCAAAGACCTATATAAGAAATCTATGTAGACTCTGTTTTAAATTTCTTTATTTTTTTTTTCCTTTTTTTCTAGACATATGTTGTTTGTTTTGACCTTTTTGCAAACCATGGAGCAATATGCTGCAATATCTGTTCTTTTTCTCTCTAATATATTACAAAAAACTATTTATTCAGAATTTTTCTAAATATATAAAAGTAGACAATAATAAGTCTTTTTAGATTACAGCGTTTCACCCAAATATTCTGTGATTCTTTGCATGTCTTGCAGAGTAGTAGTATTTAATGTCTGCTTGCTTGAATGTAAATCCAGCTCCTTGTACCCGTGTGATGTAATGGCCCTTGTATCAGTGTCCACATAAGTCAGCCTCCCACCCCTTACTGTGTCGAATCCCATCACATGCTTTCAGCACACGCCCCTATGCAAGCCTTGGCGCAGATACAGCTTCCAAGGAAACATGGTCACAAAGAAACTTGACGCTGCATATTTGTGCTTAGTGCACTGATTTTATTTTGGTGTGTGAGTGCTGACATGTCCTGCAGAGACCCATCGGGGTACACTGTTTTGGCAAAATGACTAAATCGTTGTAGACTCAAACATGCCTGCAAACACACAAGATATGCACAATAATCACACTGTGAGAGGTGCCAGACTGAATTATCTCTATGGCTCGTAGCTAGAGCTGGAGCGTGCAGAACATGCACATGAGAGGAGACACATAACACCTATTCAGGTCCTTCTAAAGGGAATAAGAGAATGTACTCTACTCATATATTGTGTCTAATGAAGTTTAATCTCTTTCACCAAGCTATATTTATTGTCGTAGATGAGCCACCCTATGTGTATGATGTGTTTGGAAATGTTTCTGTGATGTCATTCTCTGTGTGTAAAGCTATTCCTCTGATATATGATATTATATACTGTATTAACAGCAGTTGCTCAGAGAGTGTGGTGGATGAGAAATCAAGAAAGAAGTTAAAAAAAAATACAAGCCATTACTGTCATTACAGTCTGCTGATAGACTGGATATCAGGCAAGAACAGGAGAGTTTAGTTTAGAAAAGAAGTGGGAGGAGAGGGAAGCGGAAAGGAGATACAATTTCCAGATAATAAAGCAGTCAGAACAACATGAAGTACTGCATAATTGTCCAGTCCTGTGCAGGATTTGATCTTAAGGCTTACTTGCTGTAATGTATTGCTGCATCCTCCCTTGTTTGAGAAATCCTCCTGATGGTTACTGTAGATGCACTGAAACTAGTTGGATGATCATTTTGTTTTGGCTCAGGCCTTCTTCTTTTATTAGCACAAAATTACTTTGTTCTATGATAAATAGTCAGTGTTTTTAGCCAAACAGACAGCTTGTATCTACAACAATATGGAGAATCACTCATTTATGAGAAGTCATCTTCCCAGAGCAGGGCTTTTCTTCTGTGCTGAGACAAACGTGCTGTTGGTAATAAATTTTAATGAAGTTTCTGGTGTTTTCCCGAAAATGCTGACCATGCATCATAGTTTGATGTTTGTTGCTTATGCCTTGCAGCATGACTCATAAACTTTCTCATCTTAGACCCTGAAGGGGTCTCCTGAGGGGACACAGGCTAATATAAACAAAAGTGTATGCTTACAGAAGCATTCTCAAAACCTTCATGATGATATGTGTAGATAATATCACCCAAGTCACAATACAGCATTTCAACTTTAAGCTTTTGTCACTGGAAGCAGAGTCAGCCACAAACATATGAGAACAGATGTTGTTTTTAGTTCCCATGCTCTATGATAGACAAAAATAAGAACTCAAGCAGTTATTAATCTGTCTGGGAAGCGTTTATAGAGCCAGACTATGGATCTTATCGGCTCTCTTGAACTGTCTCTATAGATATTTATGCACCATAGACGTTGCTTAAAGACAGTGTGAAAGTTGGACAATGATACAATGATTGTATTAACCTTAATACCCGCTGGCTTTTATTTCAGAAAAGCTTAAACTTTTAACTTCAGCTTTAACTTTCCACATAAGTCTCGGTGGAGGACATGTGAGACTAGTAGAAAGTAAAGTCTGTTGTTACAGAGCAGGTTGAATGTGTTCATTGTGTGTTGCTGAGAAATACTGTTCATTCAGAAGCTTCCCCAGATACCAGGAGAAAAAAACAACAAAGAAACAGATTGATTTCTAATTGTTACATGCACAACAATGCCTTTATCTTCATGCAATTATGAGACTATGCTGCTTGGACACGATTCATGTCAACAGATTAATTCAGTTAGGTTTAGTTGATGAGACTGACCTTCAAATACTTTAAGATAGAAGTCAAATTATGGGCATGTAAACATCCAAATAATATGAGCTATTGACATTAAATTGCTTGAAGGTTAAGCAGGAATTAAAATACTAGTCTTTGCTTCTCTGGACACAGCTTAATTAAACACATTGTATCAGCATAGCCCAAACCAAATCCAAATAATTATGCCAGTAATATGTCCAACCCTATGAACCAAGCCATCTCAACAAAAACAACGCTTTCTTCCAAACGTACCAGTACAGTACCAGCCAACCAGAATTGCCAATGCCAGTCAGATATATCCATTCATTCCAATCAGATAAGCGAGCGCCTGTCTTCGACCTGTCACTGACTAATTTTAGGCGGTTGCATCTATATGTGCATTAGTTAATGTGATACTTCTTTGAAAGATGCTTCCTGGTCCAGAGACAGTAAGACTTTGACATGCAGTCACAGCTGGGATGTGGCAAACTTAATTGTCAACCCAGGGGAGCAGGTTCTTTGCACAGCACTGGTGTTATGACATCGATATCACAATAAAATGTATTCTCACCACTCACAAGCAATTCAAAATATTAACTGAAATTTGTGATTTATTGTGTCATGTCCAAAGAAAATGTCACCAGTTGTGATGTCTATTGTTGTCATCGAAATCACACACTGTCATTTGATTTTGTGTCTTAATTATTTTCACATGTTGACATAGGTGACATAATTTACCCAGTAAGGCTGCAAGCACACTCTGTGTCTTCCACTGTCACAGTATTGGATGATTTTGTTTTAAAACTGAAGATTAAATCAGCTTATTTGAAACCTACTTTCTTCTTCAAATGGGTTTTGGATTTTCCTTGTGGTTGATTCAGTTTACACATTAAAATAAAGAATTAGTACACTATACATTGCAAGTTGAAGTTACAAAGAAAAATAGAGCATTTTAAGAAAATAAGACACAATGTTTTGTCACTTTTCTTTAGAAATGTGTCATTATTTCCAGTGATTATCTGTGTTGACTTATAGCTGATAGAGCTTGCCCTGGGCTACCTACTGATGGTATTTATATGCTCTGGGATCCTAATGAACAATAACAGATCTTGAGTCTCTCTTGCTAATGGTCTGTGACGTGCCTGTCTAAAAAGTGGTTTGATCAAGGCTTTGCTGGGGGAAGACAATGCAGAAGGGTGTAAGTGCTTACATCCTCTCAAGTGTGTGTGTGTGTGTGTAAGCAAGTGCTGGTGTAGGATAGAGAATGGGCGGGTACTTGGAGCTGCTGAATCACTTCCTGGTGAAACTTGTCCTGTTGGAAAATATTAAATTGCCATTGTTAAAGCATAAACGTCTATGGCCTCAACTAAACTTTGGTGAGAAATTCTTCAGTGCTGTCATCTGCTTGACCTTTCAACACAGAGGCAGTTCACAGACTCTATTTCCTGCACACAACACCTACACAGTTGTTTCCACACATACATACAGATAAACACACTAAAACAGACAGTAATTATTAAAAGCAACTTTAAGACTAGTTGAGGTCACGTGTGCACCCTCTAATTTATGTGGCAAGAGGCAAACAAATGCTATGCCTCGTTCTTCTCTAGGGCAGGTTTATCATCACCAATGCCTGAAACCCGCCTTCCATTTGCACACTCTTTAGAGAGATTATCTCCATCTGCATCCTGACTGTCGACTCTCGGCTTAACAGGAATCCTAGTAAGGTGATCAAAGAGATAATGTCTGATCCTTTGCCTTTGTCATAACATTTAAGCTTTAGTTTATTGCAGCAGCTAGGTCTATTTTGGATGATAATTCACACACTAGGATAGGCACAAAATATATATATATATATATATATATATATATATATATATATATATATATATATATAAACATAGCTATCTTAACTTAAAGAACTGACTTATCACTCACTGAAATCAGGATTCTAATCTTAAATTTATACTATTGGCTGGTGTGACGTGTATAGCACCTAATTGCCTTCACCCCAAAGCCTTTCCACCTACCTTTCCAATAGCACGAGAAGTCATCTTCCTTTACAATCAGACTAGTAGGGTAGCCTGATTGTAAAGGATACTCAATTTAAACACTGTGGGAAATGTTAATTTCAAAATCAAGATCAGTCCAGGAGAGCCTTCATCTGTAGACCCTGTACGGTAATACAACTTCAAAGTATAATATCTCAAAAATAAATATTTTACTTGTAGTCAAAATCTATGCTTTCCCATTCTGATTATTCTACTTGCAACCACCTTGAAGTCTGGTTTTGGTGAGTGTTGAATGCTTCTTTTTTCTGCTTTGTGGTTAGTTGTTAGTGTGCACGAAGCCCAACTTCACGTTACAAAAACGTGATGTTTTAAACCTAACCTTTAATAGTGAAATTGCTGCATCCCTATCTGGAATCCCCCTGGAAGATCTGAAAATGTGGACTGAATGAAAATGTATTCATTTTTTTGGACTGTGTAAAACACTTGTGTTCAATATATGGATTGACTGTGTGAAGTCATCATCTCTCTGTGAGTCTTTTTGAAAGCCTCTCTAGTGGCTCTGCAGCAGGGTCACTTGCCAGTTTTAGACCCCTCAGAATCAAAGGGAATGTTTGTAGAGCTGTCATTTCACACTGCCATTCAGGAGATATCAGCCAAAGAAGATCCAGAAGTACCATTTCTCAGCTAAAATTCATTGGAACCACAGCTGGCACCTCAATGGATCTATTTCTAAGTACAAGTTTGATTACTGCACTTTGAACAACTCAGGAGGACACTGGCTTTGGACTGAGACACACAATGCCATGTTTGACAGTTATATTGTAATTTGAACAGCCAGGCACTGCACAAAGCAGCATTGTTCTCCCTCCACTGATGCTTTTGTGACTGGAAGAATGAAGTTATTACTGCTCTTACAGAGCAACTCATAACCTACACTGTACAACTGAAAGCAACAACATCACAACCACTGGGGATTGTCTTACTGTTAGTCATGAAATTACTAAACCTGCCTTAGGAGGTCTAAGCAAGTTGAGGGAAATTGGACATGACATACAAGTAAAGTGCAACACTTTAGAGAGATTTCCACATCACAGATGTATGACTGTGTACTCGAGACATCCAGAATGCAACTGGGTTTCTCAAGGCTAAGCGGTCTGTTTAATCACAATTCCTGCCTCCTTGACCTCTTTTTTTGCACACACTCACACAAAAACATAAAGAACATGCATGTACAATTTTTTGTGCTATATACAAATACACATTTGCATATACACACAAACTTGTACTTCACTGATGTCACACACAATTTACCCAAAGTGTGTACCCAAAGTCCATACACAAAGTGTATGTGTGTACCCAAAGTCCATACACAAAGTGTATGTGTGCACCCAAAGTACACACATAAATTCACACACATTCCACCAGTCCCTCTGCGGTTTGTTTACAGCAAGTATCTGGTAGCTAGTCTTGCTCCAACCATGCTAAGTATTACTAATGACCAGCGCATGGGAGAGTTGGAACTGCTCTTGACCCTGAATCAACTTGGTGTCACAGTTCCTGCGGGACGAGAGTTTGTCCTCACCGGTGTCTGCCGGTACGGTACAAAACCTATCCATCTACACGACACATGATATCAGTATTGAGCCTTAAAGCACCCACAGTGATTTTGCATGTTTAGCCTATTAACCACAAATTGTGTTTACATTTTTTGTACCTCTATTTCACAAAGCATAAAGTAAAGGTACCATAAAGGCATATGTTTTTTAACGGTCCTGTCAGGCAGAGTTTTTATAACTGTTCTGCATGTCAGTGCACACAAAAACACTTGAAATAGAAGCCTGACAGAGTCTGAAGTCTAAACTTGACCTTGCATGTAACAGTGAGGCCTGAAGCTGAACCAGCAGTAGGTCTGAAGCTCAAACCCAGAAATAGAATGATACAAGTTACAGATAGTTCAGCCTGACTCTCTACTTCTCCTTCTGTATCTCTACAGACTTGTAGTTCTCTGTACTTGTGCTTCTTCTTCAGGTTTATCTGCATTGCAACAGGCAAGGAAAAATGTACTGAGGACTTAACAAGCAGTTGATTAGGAACTGGAATGATACCATCTTTCACTTAACCAATGCAGAAGCTGGACAGTGGCAGCATTTACTGATCCAGAGATAATCTCTTCTGTATAAATCAGTGAGAACATGTAAATTATCTACGAAACATGGACCCCATACCACTATAATGATGTTCAGTTTGTGACCCAACTGTATAAAATGGTTATATTCTGTATAAATGGTTATATTCTGTATAAAATGGTTATATTCTGTATAAAATGGTTAGATTCTAACAAAATTTAACACATCCAGTCTATTATTTTGCTGCTATTCAATTCTTGTTGACATTTGAAGGAATACAGACCAACATCATTATGCTCATTGTAGATTACTAATTCAGTTTCTCTAAAGAAAAAAGTGTCAATGAGAAATTAAATGTCAGTTTTGTGCATCACAGCATCTGTAGCAAAAATGCACTTGAATGCTACTACCTATAGTGCAATCAACCAGTAGGCTTCATAGCATTTCTGACCAAGAGCTACTGTTTCTGACATAGGATCTCTTTGCACACAATCTTCTTTTTACACTAGGCACTACAGTATGTTTGCAAAATTCCTGGGCTTTCTAATGTTTTGCACAAGGCCAAGGTATCTATTCCTCCAGTCCATAATGAAATCCCAAAATGCAGACACAGACACATACACAGACAGAGCTGCATAAACAAAATTGATTGCCTGGACAAAAAGTTAACTTTCATTGAGTTTTCTGCAGTCTATACCACAGAGCAATGACCACGGAAAGCTGAACAGAGTTGAACAGCCAAGTTACTGCCCCTGTCAGCTGGCTCATTATAGTGAAAAAAGACTTTGGTTATTAGATAACTTTTTGAAACACATCTTGTGAAATTCTTTTAATTATTAACCACCTGACAGATGGTCTGTGTCTGATAAGCCAATTTATTCTGGCTTTTAGCATTTGCAACATGACCGAATGAACCAGCAGGTCTAGTTCAGTTTTTTCCCCTCATTTTTTTCCACCTGTTACCATGCTGGAGAAAAGGTTGGCATAGAAGGTAATAAACAGTGCAGTCATCTTCAAGCCGATGTGACAACTGTGACGGACCCCCTTGTCCTCTCTTGACCTTGTGATTGTCACTCACAACATGCGCATGTGGCTATGTTAATGAGCCAGCGTCTGCAAATGAACACATCTCTGCTGCATCTATGTGTGTATCTGGGAGTTCATTTTTTTCCAGGTGTGAAAAGGCAAGGAGGAAAGTTTGTTTAAGGCCTCTAGGGTCTCAGGGTTGCAAACTGAGTTCAGTCTGTCTCATGCTACCTTTTATCTAAATGGTCCCTTTATATAAACCATGGCAATAAAAAGGGTTTTTTGTTTTTGGTGTAAACAGCATTTATAACTTTACATTTCATATGCCCTTGCATGTGACTGACAACATCCTTACAATTTCACCAGAATTATGAATCTTTTGAATTCACAAATTAGAAACACACTTCATTGTGTGTGTCTGAATTGGGTCTGATCAGCAGGTGGTTTGTAAAAATAAAGTTTTTTAGTTTGCTGTTATTTAGAAGTGGGGACTACATACTGGGTGTCTTCATCAGAACTTGTGCTGTATTTTCTGGCATCTTAGCAATGGCCCATATAACAAAAATATAGGATCGCTATGATTTTTGTGTTCATTTTGTGCAAGAACTACCGTTTGAGATTTCTGAAAGCTTGAGTCGTATGCTGGAGACAAACAGTCCGATGCAGATGCAAGAAGCTTTGTGACTTTCCAAGGTCTAAAGCAAATAAACAAGTTGCCTAAAAATTATTACTGATTACTGTTTTTTAGTTGATTTGTCACTGCGGCTCACAGAGAGGCTGCTTGTTAAAATAACAGAGGACATGACATATCCACAACTTGTGTTGGATCAATGAATAACAAATTAAATAAAAAGAACCTACATGATGGAAACACATCTTTCAGTAGGCCCTGTCAGGCATACACTGACTGTTTAATAATCAAGCGCTTGAAAGTTATGCAACCGACTTAATTGTTATTGTGAAGTTTGTCCAAATATAATAATAAATGTCACAGAACAGGAGCACCCAAGGTCTGTGATAGATGGCATTCATTTATACAAAGTCAGTCAAAAAGGCAACTTGGGCCCTGACAACAGCTGAAAGTGTCAGCTATTATCTCTTGCTTTCCTAGCAGACAGATGTGTTAACAGATACCACATGGCAAGGAAAACCCCCTGTGAGCTGTGGTGGCAACCTGTCCTCCCTCCCAGCACTCAGCAGCTTAGTGAAAGGCCAAGAGGAATCAGGCTGGTGATTTATATGCTAAAAATAGTAACCTTGCCTAGCCTAACACTTCATGTCTGGATAAATGATAGCTCCATTTGTTCTCTTCAAAGCTTCTCCTCACCTATATTATATTATATTAGGATATTTACTAGAAAGTAGCCAGCAGAAAAGCGTGTGCTTGCACCTGTGTCTGTATGTTTGGGGGAATAAAGTGACAGGTAACTCTTGTTAATTGAGTCATCCCTGCTCTATGTTACATACCAAGACGCTTAAAGCATTTTGATAATCTTTGTGTCCATCCATGAGTGACTGTGATGTGTGAGTGGCACAGTTTTATTTCTAATACAGTAGGGTTAGGGTGATTAATGCTGTGTAAAATATAATGCTATGTAAAATGTAATTAAAGGATATGATGTAATTAAATTGAACGGTTGCAATGTAGCCTAGTGACTAAATTAGGTGACAAAGTGACACAGATTGACTTGCATGGTTCAACACATTGTCAGGATATCATTAGTAACGTATGAAGGGGCTTTCACTCTACAGCCAGGAACAGTGGCTGCACATGGTAGGGAAGCCTTTAACTCCCTGGTAGTGCTGATATTTCAGGTATTTAAGGCCTTTAATAAATTGTTTTGTAATGACAATGTCAAATTATTTTATTAGATACTGTATATGTTAAGTGTTAGCAGCATGCATTTAATTGTAGATTATTTGCAGTATTACTAAAAACACTCAACAATTAGAGTAATCAGTACCTGTCTTCCTGAGCATGCAGTCATAGTCTTTATCAGAAACTATGTAACCCACTTCTAAATGTCAGATCTCCCTGTCAGTAAGCATATAGCTATTACTTGGATATTCTCAGTGCAAACTAATACTGCAGCTGCAGCTATTGATTTAGGAGATTGTCAAACAGGCATACATACAGCTCCGGCTTGGAGTAAAAGAAAACCATCCTGCCATACCTTTCCAAACTTGACTGCATGTTCATGTCTGTGAATCTGAGGAAAGCAGTGCATATACACAGGCACAGGTTAACCACAACAGAGGATGACTCAAAAACCGGTAGAGGGAGGAGCCTCCTGCCACCTCCATTTCAAATGTCAGCTCCCAGTGAGGGATGATGGGTAAAAGAGGGATGAGAGCGTTAGGTAACAGAGGGGAAAGAGGGAATTTGTCTGATGCTGCATATTAAGGAAATTGTTCCCCTTCAGGTGTCACCGTAACAATCTTTTTCTCTGTCCTGGAGGGAACAGAGAGGTCACAGAGATAAGTGAATGAAGTATATGACAGAGATGAAGTGACAATCGGTGTGTCTAATTTCACGCACTCTCTCTGTCTCTCTCTCTCTGGCTGCAAATGTCACACCAGGTGAATCTCTTTAGACTCTGTGGGAGGCAGGTGGACCATATTAGCTATCCAGCCTCTTTGAAGATTGCTACACTTATTTCATATTTTCCATGCGATTAAAAAAAAAAAAAAAAAGATCCATCAGTGTTGTATTGATTCTGAAAAGCTGCTATATTGCTGCCTGTAGCTAATTTTACAATTCATTAACCCTCCTGCAGCTTTTGTCTTGTTCACAAATGAAGTGAGAATAGCATCAGCTCAAAGACTGAGAAGCCATCATTGTCTGTTACTTAGTGTGCATGCACTTTACTGTGATGAAGCCAGCTTCAAGCTTTGTGCAGTAACAATATTTTGTAAACATCATGGATAAGAAATATGCAGTTTCTGAAATCTAGATAGCAAATTGAGAAACCTGACTTCAGACATGGACACTATTGCTGAGACAACAGGGCGGAAGGATGAAGGAAAAGATCTATACAAAGATCGTTACAGGCTCATAATTATAATAATAAGTCACCCCTAAGTCTAAATAAGTTGGTTTCCACCACCATTTGTAAAATTCAGTGCATGTAGTCATACATTGTCTGGCTTCATACCATAGCACCAAACACACCAGCATACGTTTTTGCAGTGCCTTGACCTGTCGTTTCACTTTGTTGCTAGCATGGCCTTGATATTTACTTTGCATTCTGAGATTAGATAGAGTTTGGATTATTATAATTATATGATGAATGGTGGGAGGGGTCAACCAGAGAAGAGTTGGGCATTTAGACCTGTAATTTACCTTCAGTGGCTCCATGTTCACAGCCTCAGTAGCTCTGATTATGGGATTATTTCAGAGAAGAGCACATGTCCCCCTCTTTTTCTGCACCCCCCAAAACATCCTCATATTCAACTATTTTGAACTGTTTTGTTAATTTGTTAGTTTGTTAGTTAGTTGTTAGTTACCAGAATACATTATGCAAATTCAAAAATCTTTTTCATTTTGTTTGCACGTTTGATGTTTTGTCCTAAATGTGTTAAACAGCACCAGTGTGTAGTAGCTTCACAGTCCATATGGTATTGCAATTTCCTGCCAGTTATACCTATTAACTCAGTTACACAAATACTATTTCAGACATGTATGTGGTAATAATTCCAAAATGTGTTGTGTTTTTCTGTAGTACTAGTAGGGACCAGCTTTAATATTCATTGTAATGAAAATCTGCACATTCATTTTGTTCTTGTAATGTGTCTAACACTGTCCCAGTCTGCTGCTCTAATTGCATTCACATGCATAAATGCATAATACAAATTAAACTGAACAACAATTCAGTCCGCAGGTGTCTCTTTCTGTTAACACAGGCTGACCAGATGCAAGACGCACAGTGCATTAACTTTGTATGGCTTACAGGACTTTTATTTATTCCAAAGTAAAACTGAAAAAACTATTAAACTGTTAAATGTAGCTGTAACATCAAGCCATCTGTTCAGTACTGGAGTGGTCTTTTAGTCCTGATTATTGTTTTGTATTTGTTAGAATATTTGAAGTATTAATATTTCCCTGGGTGCTTTGAATCCAAGGATGCTGCTGTTGTGTTGCATGCTAGTCAATAAATGTCAGTCTTTTAAGACACAAGGTGCACACATTGTGTTATAATATTTGCTTTGCAGTTTCTATGTCAGTGTTTAAGATGCAGTCCTGCTGAGTTATTACTACATTTTATGTCATAAAATCACCACTAAAGGTTCTGTAAATTTTGATTATTTATTTATTACAACTGAAGCGTGTATGCAGGATGGAGGGTGATCCTTGTCTTATGCGTCATCCACCTCTGCTCTCCCCTCCCGCTCTTCTGCTGGGAAGACCCTGCTCAGCTTCACCCTGTCAAGCTGTTCATTAGCCGGGGCTGGTTGGCATCCTGTTTGCTAATTAAACTGGATTGGAGAGCCTGGCTAATTAGCCAACATCACTGTGCCTGACCCCCTGTGCTTCTGTTTTCATCAGTATCTCCTGGTTGCCTTCAGTCTTTTGATCAGCCTCCTGCCCCTGTCTGTTTTTGATCTGTGTCTTCACATGCAAATCTGTCTGGGATTGCGATAGGGCAAATGCTTAAATACATTTCAGCATTAGTTTTAAGGGAAATCATAATATGGGATGATTGTTTACTCCACATTTATCAAAGGATTGTATGTTTATTCTGTGCTATCAAGGCCATACTTATTAGAATCTATAAAAAAATACAATATATTTCTTGTTTGTTTTTTGTGCAGCTTCAAATGTATTTTTCTGAGAACCTCCATTAAGTTATGGCCATCCTTGTTTGTAACAGCTGGATACTCTGCATATTGATGCACTCATGCCAGCATAAACTATTCAGACGTGGCCTGTAATTGTTTGCTGCTGCATGGTTTGACAGTAAACAGTACACCAGCCACAAGAAAATCCAATAAAAAATAAAAGCAGTTTTCTACTGACATGATGCAAAATCTGTCTGTGCATTTGACATTTGCGACATCCTTTTGGCTTTTTGCCTTTTGATATATTACCAGTAACCAAAGGGCGACCTCCTTGCTGCATCAACCAGTCATTATGTAACACCCTCTGGCTTTGTTTTATCATTATGGCCTTCTTGTGTTGAGCCTAGTGATTGAGTTCATCATTGCTTTTGGCGCAACACTGTGCTTACCCTGCTGTTCTGGAAAGGCAGCGCCGCCCAGTCTGTCTTGAATTTCCCATTAAGACCCAATTAGGGTGTAATAGGGGATAGAAAGCCACAGGGCTAAACCCCTCCATCCCACAGCTTCCAGAAAACATGTTAATGGACAACCAATGTGCTCAGTGGCGTGAAGTCGGATACACTAATTTACAGGTTTCATTTTTTGCACATTACAGCTTGCCTTGGTGAATCTTTAAACGGCACCCTTCAAATCAGTCAGAGCAGACAGCTTGCACCTCCCAGGGAGGATGTTGACATGAATTCATTTTGAGAGGTTAGCTACAAGTGGTCGAGCATCAGTCAGTTTCTGGTAGCATTAATAATTAATAACTAATTTAAGTAATTTATGTACCCAGATTTAGTGGTTACAACTTCTCATGTATAACAATTTTCTAACAGTATTTGAGTTTATTATTAATTGAATATCCGTAGCCACACTAACAGTATTGTTCTGGGTACTGAATGGCAATGGTCCAACACGTTGGTCGAGACTGAAATATCTAAACGGCTATCACATTGATAAAATGAAAGTTTGTTAAGACATTCATGGTCCACGTAAGATGAATCTTAATGACTTTGGTGATCCCCTAACTTTTCCTCATGAGCTATCAGTATTTGTGTTTTTGAGTGAAGAGTCTCTATTAGACTATTGGATGGATTTCTATGAAGACTTCCTCTCCCTGAGGAAGAACTGAAGAACTGATCCTATTACGTTTCATGTGCCATTATCAGGTCATACTTTTAATTTGTCCAGTACTGGTTTGTGACCAAATACCTGTAAAAGTAATAAAAACTCCCATCAGTCTCAGCTATACTCTGTGTTTAGTGCTAATTAGCCAATGTTAGCATGCTAACACTCGAAACTGAGATGGTTAACAGTGTGGGCATGTTAACATGTTGACATTAGTATTTAGCTCAAAATTCAACTGTGCTGTAGACTCTTAGTCCTGTTTGACTGTTAGCCAGAAAAAAAGCAATTTGAAGACACAATTTTAGACCCTGTCAGTTTATAGAATTAAATCCACTATTTCAATAAAATCAACATATTAATCAGCAATGGAAATAACTGTAGACACAGCAACAAAGACTAATCTATCATTTACACCCTTACTCTTACAGATATTCAGCCAATCCAGGAAGACAAGTGTCTGTTTTTATGATCTGTAGCAATGGTTGACCACTTCTTAGATTCTGCCAGGCACATACACGTGTCAAGCATGTCTATCACCTCGGTTGGCCTTTTATCATTCTGTCTCTTTGTTGTGAGTATTTTCCATTATCTGTGAACATTTAAGCCATGTTTCACCCATCACAAGCTGATGTGACAGTTGATAAAAATACATGATCCATCTGCAGCTGAATGCAGCTCTTAGTCGCCATCACTCATTCATGCTGTAGATGGAGGGAACAAAGCAAAGGAGGGGGAGGCGGGTTGAGGGGAACAAGAGGATAATCCTTCAGGATCAGCTGTGTGTGGGTGGACATGAGTAAGTGCAGCTGGCACAGCCTCGCTCGCTCTCTCTCTCTCTTTCTATCTCTTTGCTGTCTGGCTACCTCCCATTTTCTTGGTGTCCTTAACTAACACACTGACTGCTGGCCTGTGCACAGCGTGGTACGGGCTGCTAATTGGACAATATGCAGTGTATGTGATTGTGTAATTTGACCTGATCCCTCTATGAAAATGATAATTTGACAAAATGACAATATAAATATTTTGGCCATTGTAGCTACAAGTATTAATAGAATACAAATTAAAATGAGATTTGCACAGAGGTTACTGTAGCTACAGCCAGAAGAGTTTAGATCCTGCATGTTTAATCAATTTAATGAATTCAGTCAGTTGTGGTACCTGATTGTTTTTTGGATATGGATCAGTTTGCTACACTTTGCCTTTGCTGTGAGGTGTTATTAATGCATCTACTGTGTGTTTACACTGTCATTCGTGATGGAGGAGTATAAAATCACTCAAGATGATGGACATCTCAGATTAAGCTGACCATCAGCCTCAAACTGCTCATGTCAGTAGACTTCAGTTTGGCAGTCAGAGATATGCTGAACAATTTGCTGTAAAATTCTGAGGAATCACTGACTCATGCAAAAAAGAAGAGCAGAAAATGCCCACTGAGTTTGTAACACTTGCACAGTGAACATACATCTATGATTTATACACAGCTATAAGGGCATCTAAGTGCTTATTATTGCACTGTATTTATCCGCAATTATAACCAATGAAGACATTTTATATTTCATTACTTTACTTACATCTGCTTATACCAATATTATAGTGTGTTCTAAACCATTTATTAAATGTGCTTCTAATGCCTTTACATTGTAAATAGGGGATTAAATAGGACTTCAAATAAAGTGTTGCTAATTTTTTAAATATTTGTAGGTACAATAATTTTTACTATCTTGTAGCACAAGTGATCATAATCTGCAGTATATTGAAAGTTTGAGTTGTTGTTGATGAATTGTGATTATTCACTGATACTTTAGAGATTATATCCAGGCTGATAATATAGGGTATAAATATGTCTGTGGCAGTTGACATATAAGGACTTTCTTATCACTTACACAGGTGGATGACTGAAAAAGTGACAAAGGAAGCATTTGTCTTTCTCCTATAAAGGTGTAAATACTCAGATTGACAGGCAGGGCAATAACAGATTTGAAGAACGATCTGAAGAGCCAGAGTGAGTCTCTGTTGCATTAGTCCAAAGCCCGTCAAACTGAAATGGCAGTCAAACAGCAGAATTGATGTCTGTGGCACCTCATCATGTGATACTCCACTCTAACTGAGATACATGACATGCTCCTTCCCTTTACTATACTTATGATTTATTTCCCCTGGGCCAAGCTCTTTTCATTTCATTTCTGTTTTGACACTGTATATTTTAAAGATAGGGGAAAAAATAGGAGGTTCACTGCTGCTTTTCCCCCCAGTCAGAATCAGTCTCACACTTTCCTGGGAATATTAAGCTTTCCTATTTCCAGGGAATACAAAGACAGGTGTTCTTTCAAATAGATGCCGTAAAAAAAATTAAAAAGCGGACAAGCCTGGATAATGTTCTCAATGCAAATCCACTTAAACAGATTCCGACTCTGAAAGAGATTTACAGTACAGCACAATTTGAGAGTGAGCAGGAAACCACTTTGAAGGGGCGCTTGGAAAAGTGGCAGTCATCCAGTTTTCTCTCTGGTGGAAAGTACCTCGTAAGCTGCAGGCTGCATGAAATGAATGAATGAATGAATCTATGGATGTGACGTGGACCCTACACTGTATAATGTAAATGCTGACATGGATGTTCTAGTTGGTCTGTACTATACCACTTACCTTCAAGTGGTACCCAAATATGATTACATTTACCATACAGGTACTTTGTGCATCATGCAATATGTTTGCATTTGCTCATTCACTCTTTTTTTTTTACTGTTCAATGTACAAATGAATAAAGCAGGGTGATAACTGGTTCTGCTTGTTCAACACATCACATCTTAACTAAGCTAACTTAACTTAGCTTTACACCTATACATATTTACTTAAGGTAGAGTTTGCACCCAGTGCCACTTGCTTACTTTGATACTATAGTTCATTACATTGTAAATGTTCAGCAGAGAGAGAGAGAGACAAGTGAAAAGGATCCAGCTCATGAATGTTACATTACCTTTTTGGCCCTGAAATGAATTGTCTGCTGGAATGCTGATCAGGTGAATTGCTGAAGTGCCACAATGTATTACTTTCAGTGTAAGTCACACTCTTGGTTCTGCTCTGTACACTGAAACATCCCCTGGTGTGCTAAGTTAAGGATAAGGTCCAACAAGATGGATCGCGGAGGCAACCATCTGCATGTTGGACAGCTCTGGTTGCCCCGTTGTCCCTTAAATCCTGATTATGGACATCCTGCTCATTAAATAGTCTCTTGCCAAAGAAAAATAATTATCATTAAAAATACTGCTAATTTATGTTTTTAAGCATTCTGCAACCAAAATTTAAAGTTTTTCACAAACCTCAACTCTGTGTCTTTGGCAACACCTGAGGGTTTGACTAATACCTGGAACAATCTTCACCAATCCCATAAGGTCCTTAAGCAATGGTAATGTTGTTCACTTCTTCACGAAAATAAAATGCACATTAGATACTATTTATATCCAGTATATACAATTCACTGAACACTGTTGGGGTTGTAGCCAATCAGAATTGAGTATAGCAAGAGCTAATTTATTTCTACAACTGAAGCACTCTCTGTCAGTTGAGTTAAACATTTGACCTGTCATAACTCTGCTTTATCTTCCTCCATCTCTATCTGTTTTGACTCTATATAATATAATTCTTTATGGTTAATACTCCCTTATTTGTGTATCCAAATGTTCCAAAATTAGAATGAATGCTGGATTGGAGTGGTGATGTGCACCTGATAAAAAAAAAAAAAGTTGTTAAACTTACTTGAAAGGGGGGAAGGTAGCCGCCCATGCAAATACGGAGCCTGTGTTTAGGAATGACAAATGCAAACGAAGCACAATAGATGGGTTGTTTTATGAGTGCTGTCTTACAATATGAGTCCAGCCCACATAACAGTGTCAGTATACAAGTAGCAAGTTTTACAAGTGTATTCTTTTATACACTGTAATATATGTACACTGTATTAGATAATATCTTAATGCAGTGATGGCTAACAGTCTGCATTAACTGCATCATATATACTCCATGCCCTTGTTTCATGTTTAGACTAAAAGATTATTGTCATGTATCATTATCCAAAAATAAAATTAAAACTATTTGACTTGGGGTACTTGATTAACTTATTTGATAGGATAAATTTTATATGTTTAATGGATAAAGTAATCATGTAGCATGACTGTGATTTTGGTCCCAGTGTGAATCTTCTGTCTGAGTAACGCTTGGACATGCACAGATGCATAAGAATAGCTTCTAGCCTGTTTTAAATCCAGTAAAATGCTTGTTTAAGCACCACTAAAGCAGAATTAACACTCTGTCAGGATGGGTGATAAAATATTAGCTGTCCTTGTCAATAGCCAGTCTCACATTTTTGGAAAGCACTTCATCTGGTGAGAGATAGACATCTTATTACCAAGTCTGCTTCCCTACCCTGCCAGACTGCGTGAAACCTACATGATGCAGTGGTTTGCCTGTTTTTGACATTGCAACGTTCTTGTTTTGGGGCTTTGACTGTCATGATGGCTATGTCTTTTAGTTGTTTGTCTTGTGTATGCGCAGTTCAGCCATCTCATATTCTTCCGATACACGCAATACACTACTACTCAAAAACGTCAAGTAGAATGTCTTGCACCTATATATTCAGACATATACCTTAAAACACAAGGGTCTCCCAGCGTGACAGTAGTAAACTAGCGCTGTTAACCTCTGTGTTGTGTTATCCATCAGAAGGAATCTCTTCAGGCATAGCTGCCATGTCAGAAATGGTGATCCTAATGTGTTTGCTTTATGAATAATCCACAGTGTTTAATGTGATTATTTATTACAGTACAGTACAACCTGCAATATATGAATGGCAAATCTCTTTCCTTGGTATTTTCACGCTTTCTTGATAAGGCACACGAATCGTGTTAGCAAAATAAACCTCAATACATCACTATGCAAATAGTTTTTAATAACACAAGAACATGGCCATGGAGTAGGTACAACAGAAGGTATGTTGTTGTAAATAGATGCCAACAAGAAGTGTTTTATCTTTACAAACACATGATTCAGCCTTTTGCAACAAACAACTCCTTTACTACGCAGCCTTACAGACACACGTGCAGTGTTATGCTCTGCACTAATCTCTAATTTTTCACACTTTGACTAATATGATATTTATGTAGAGAGCCTGGAGCAATGAACTGCGATAATATAGAGGCCAGTGATGAATATAAAGCTGGCTTTGATGAGTATTTACACACGTACACAAACCATTTACTGAATGGTCAGAAGGATAACTGTGCAGGAGATAAGCACTTCTATTATTTGTGCAATGCACGCATTCTCATGCATGGCAGTTTATGACACTTGCAATGAAAAAAGCAGTGTCTTTTTCAGTGTATGATATTGACTTTTTGAGAATTGAGAATTTGTGTGTGGTTTTTCTCTTTATTTTACTTGGGTAGGTGTGCAATTATTCTTAGATTGTATTGCATTGTGTACACAAGTATTGCTTAAATGAATCATGTAATTATAACAGTGAACTGAACTGTACTTCATGCTTTGGAATTTTTAACTTTAAACAATTCTCCTTCACTGATGTGGCCAAGGAAGATGGAAAGACAACTCAGGCATTATGGTTTGATAAAAGGTTGTTATAGACTGATTGGCTGCCACTTCGGGTTGTATAAGAAAAGAAAGTATGTGGTGATTGCAGTTAGGTTGGCAATCAGCAAAGAATTGCCGGACAAAATGGGATCCAGTGATGCACTAGGTTGATTTCAACTTCCATTTTTCTTTCAGCAGTGTCTGAGTCTCAAAGGATAAGGGAAGCAGCTGTTGTTGACTGTCATTTTTTCAGGATAGATATTTTGAAGTTATGGCCAAATGACAAACATCAGGTATTTTAACCCTCAACACTGTAAGTCCAGAGATGTACCCAATTTGATCTGATTGACATTTTATTGTATGTTACCTGTCATTTTATTCAATCAGATATAATTTTAGTTACACAAAGAGCATGTGTTCTTTAAAGTGGAAATAGACTTATCTGTATAAAGTAAATACTGTTTGCATGGTGTAATGGCTGTAGAATAATAGCCAATAATTAAGTTTCTAGTTAGTTTCTCATAATTTAGTTCTCTATAAGCTCCATCTGATACAAACCCCTGCTGTAGTTAGTTTCTCAACTGAATTATGTTATTACTATGCAATAGCTTTTGCCTGACTATTTCAATTTACCACTTGCTTTTTTCCGCTTCAAGCTCTAAAAGTGCAGTGTCTAACATTTAATAGAATCTATTGGCAGAGATAACATAGGATATTATTAAGTATATTTCCACTAGTGTATAATCACCTGAATTATTTTCTTTCCTTAGAATGAGCCTTTTATATCTACAGAGAGTGCGGGTCCTCTTACACAGAGTCCACCATGTTTATCCACCATGTTTCTATAGTAGTCCAGAACAGACAAACTAAACCCTGGCTCTAGATTGGACCTTTCGCATTTCACTGTAGTTTCTCCTACAAGGGGAAGGGGAGACGAGGGAGTATTCAGTTGGTTGCAGTCTGCAATCTCATAGCTAGATGTCACTAAACCCTACACATACTGGGCCTTTAACTAATTGACAGTTGGTAACTGATTTGCCTTTTCAGTCATTTCATTATTTCAATAATGGTCACTTCCCTCTTTTGATTCCTTCAGGATCCCAGAACGAAGCACAAGTTTAAGATCCACACCTATGGGAGCCCCACTTTCTGTGACCACTGTGGCTCTCTGCTGTATGGCCTCATCCACCAGGGCATGAAGTGCGACTGTAAGTGTAACTTCTCACTTAAGAGATTTAAATTTAAATTTCACAATGAGCCTATGGTTCCTGAGTGTATACGTATCAGTGGGCCTTGATGTTCAAACAGAGGTCAATAACGCTGAAGCTGCATAGGAAAATAATGGTTTACTGCAAGTGGCTATACACTCATTATGTTCTGTTTTAGAGCCACTTCATCAACATCAGTCTCCCCCCCCCCAAAAAAAAGCCTGTTGCTCCTCTTCACTGAATATCATAGGCATATGAATTTCTCCTCCTCCTTAACTTTCACTCATTAAACTCACACACGGTCTATTTTCAGTATGCAGCTATGTTCGATGCACCCTGAATAGGCCTGCTATGAAAGCTTTACTGCGTCTTTATTAATATCCCTCCCTCACTCTTCTTCCCTTTAATCTTGTGTTAGTGGATTAGTCTGAATGCCTTAATGAGCTCCTAAATACATTATCTTCCACCTGCTATAGACCACCAGTTATGCCTAATGATTGCTCCAGGGTGTACATAAATAGAGATGTAGAGCGGGAAATTATTTTGGCAGATCAATTGCATGTCTAATCACAGCACAATAAGCTTGCTCTGTAGTATTTTTAAGCACTTGTGAGCCACCGGACAGTTTCAGTGAGGCACAGAAAATAGATTAGGGTAGCAGCATAGCCATTTTTTAAAAATTATTTCTCACCTACTGACCTATTGGCTTTAAGTAACCATTGGTTCCTAATCCATGAAATTTTGGTTCAGCTGGCTGACACACATGCCATGTATGCATGACATCAGAGGGCTTAATCTGCATCATAATCTCCTCTTTCATACAGCTTTCAAATACAATCCTTTAATATTGTGCCAAACATGTATGATCCATGGAATGAAATTGAAATGTCCTTATATAGGTATAACAAATCAAGCGGCTTACTATATTTGAACATTAAGCCATGTGTGCGTTGCTTTTATAATATGATCTGATTACAAATGGTTTATTAACATAAATGATCATCATAGCTGTAGATCATGCTGATTTGATTTTTAAAAATATGTTAGAATTACACAAATTTGAAAACCTTATATAATAATTTACAAAAATCAATACAACAGCATCAGTATTTCAGCCTTTTCGAAGATCGCTCTGAGCCATTCAGTTTGGTTTGGGTCAAAGGCATAATTCTAATTTAAAATGTTTGTGTTTGATCTCCTCTCTCTCCTCTCTGTCCCTGCAGCCTGCGATATGAATGTCCATAAGCAGTGTGTTATGAATGTGCCCAGCCTGTGTGGAACCGATCACACTGAAAGGAGGGGCCGTCTTTTCCTCAAGTGTGAGGTCACCGTGGATAAACTGCAGGTCACAGGTAGGCCTCGTAATCTCTGTTTGCACACTCTGGATTGAATGGGTTTAAAAATGCAATGTGTGATGTATGTTTATGTAAGGTGCTGATGAAGACTCGTGATTTCGTGTGTGTGTGTGGTAGTCTGAGGTGAGAGTGTATGTGGTAGCAGAGGCAATTGTTCTGTTTTCGAATGTGAACCTGGATGGATTTAGAAACTTTGCCCTTTTTTTGTCGATAAACCATGACTGTCTAATTTCACACATTTGTTCTCTCTTCCCTGCTGCTATTAACCTTAACTGAACCTTGCCCATCTTAACTCTGCCTGCTTATGATGCAGTGAATGCAGCTGCTAACTCCATGGCTGGCCTTGTAACTATCAGCTATCAGCATGCTGCAAAGGCTATTCCCTTTTTGGTGCACAGATCGATAGAGCTTCTCCTGCTAAACATTCTTCTGTAAGAAACAATTCACAGTTACGACACACTTGGATGGCAATCCCAATCCAAATATATAGTCCTGCAGTGGTGTGTGGTCTGCTGCGTGGGCCTCGTGTTGTTACTCTTTTTAAACAGTCACGACTTGCTCTGTGTTGGCTGGAGTTTCTGATGTAACTGAATTGTCCCTGCAAAGCAGATTGATCGCTTGAGATATTAATTTATGGCTCATCAGAATTACATAAAGGCAGGGATCTGAGCCCTGTGCTCTGTCTTACCATTATTCATTAGAAGACTATTCTACATGATTGTATCACTGGCTTTTCCAGCCATTTTAATTACTTATGCTGATCCTCTGGTTTGAAAGGAACACCTGGTCTTTGCCTACTACGCTAAGAAAAGGATATAACGAGATGCTATAAATAGCATTTTTACTTAATGGAATGTAATGAATGCTGGTGTCCAGACATCCTTTAGAAATCTTCTTGCAGCCATTTGTTAATATTGTTTGAACAACCAAAAAAAAGTGTAAAGGTGTCTGAAAAGATGCATGTCTAATCTGTACATTAATGTTATGGATAATTAAAGCTATGGATATTCATATCTCTGTGAATCTTCTTCCTTGTTAGTATCTATTACAACAAGATATTTTAGCATGAAAGCTAAAAGAGCAATTTTTTTGGCCTAAAAAGATATCCTTGAAATTATTTTAACCACTCCAAGACTATTCTGTTCATTTATGTTTTTATTTATTTAGTTAGTTTCCTGTGCTTATTCATCTTCTGCATGTCTGGTGCCTTTTCCAAATGCAAACAATGCATGCAACAAGATGTAGGCTGAAGTCTTTTAGTGAGTAAATCACAAATTACTTGACAAATCATAATTGTTGACTTTGCAGACAGTGCTGAATAATCCTCTCAGAGCAAATAATGGCCGACCAGCTGCTGTGGTTAAGCTGAGATAATTTTATTCATAATCTGTCAAATGTGTCTGCTGTGACGTTGTGAGTTCCTGGCTAAAAGTAGAACTAAAATGAACAGTGTCTATTTGATGCTGCTGTGAGTCCAGAGTTGTTGTGTTCAGTATGACTTGAGGGACTTCTAAGAGCCGTGGTCCTCCAACATGGCTGCTGTAGAATGCTGGATCACTGGACATAGCTCTGTTATGACTAGTGACTGGTTTCACTAGTTTACACTTGTGTGGAATGTAATAAACAGTTTACACAGATCTCTGCAGAAACACAGTGAGATTGAAAGTGAAAAAAACAGCATAGCATCTGTTAATACTGATTCTGACATACATATTTATATAAAAAGACTTGAGAATAGTGGAATATACATGCTGCACACTCGCCAAATTATCTGTACTGTTTTGTCGCATGAGTTTATTAGGGGAAAAGTACAGTAGTACCATGTGTTTTTGCATAGGAGCCTATTTTCTCTTGTATTTGAGGCATGCTGCACATGCCCTGGCTGTAATGATAGTGCATTAGCACATCTGCTAGAACAATAGTGACAGCAAGGAGCTGACAGCAGGCGCACATAATCATTCAATTAACTGACTAACGGGGGTCAGTGTTTTACAAGACCCTGGCACTGAACTTTGCTGACTTATTCACTTATCACATTACCACCTCAAGGAAGAGAGGGAATGTGGGCGGGGAAGTGGTGCAGCACCTACTTGCATGCCTAACACAACAAAACATTAAGAAGCGATGAATAAAAAGATTTGCATGTTTGTCCCATTCATTGCAGTACATTGCAAAAAGATGGACACTTGTACTCTGTACATAAAGCACCGATTATAAGTGGTGATGGCTAATATCATGTATGATCTTGCCAAACGTCTGGCCTGGCCACCTTTTAGAAAGTTTACTCTTCTTTTTCTTACTAGTTCAATAACGGTCTGCCGCACACAAATACACTCACATAAACTAGTCAAAGTGCTGAAATACCTAAACTGTGACAGCTTAAACACAGTTGAGCTCACGTCAGAACATACTGAGTTGGTCAAATAAAGCACAAATATTTATTTGAGGCCTTTCATTTCCCGTTTTCCATCTGGTGTCTCCTCTTAACGTGCTTTCTTTTCTCACAAGCCATGTGCTTCAGTGCGTGTCTTATTTGTGATGCAGATGTTAATGCAGTCGATATTGTTAATACGCTCTCTTCCAGTTTCCCGTTATAGAACTGATTTTAAATTTAAATGACTAACTGAATTTCAAGGTGAGATCTATGTGGGACAAAAACAAAACACTTGAATGAAGAGGATTGGGTTTATACTCAAGACTTGGAAATAGACTCCTGACGGATAAGCTGGCTATATTAACACTGACCCTCTTCACCTAGTTTTTAGCTATATCTTTCGCAACATGCTAGTCTGATGTAGCTTTCATTTGTGGTAAACTGTGCAATGCCACAGACCACTGTCAACTCATAATAATGACGTGTGTGTATAGTATATCTGAAAATGCTTATTTCACACTTGTATGTGAATGTGCATACACCAGGAATGAGAAACCACCGTTAGCATCTGAAATAGTGTTTAGTTTGAGCAAAAACCTGCAGACTCTTGGTCCTCTGTGGTACACACTGTAGTAGCCAATTCCTGATGTGGACAAAACATGCTTCTCATCATTTGCATGTGCTCTCTTGCTTCTGTGTGTGTAGGTGTGTGTATAGAACTGCTGTAACAGCCTGCAGCCCACTCAGGGCAGATTGTATCATAGATTACATTAGCTGCTGTAGACGCCTTGCAGACAGCCTGTCAAACAATTGTATTACAGTACATTGTGAAGAGGGTGCAGTGGATAGCTGGGAGGAGGAAAATGTGCAGGATTTTCAGAGTGTGACCCTTTTAATGGGATGTGTATGTGCTAACTCTATTTTTGCATTAATTGTATCCACAGATAGTGTGTAGACACTGAGGCTAAGCTCAGAGTTGATGGCAACTAAATATTTTTTGAAGTGTAGGCTGGCTGGTACAAACGACAACATCATTTATTTATTTTTTTACAGTTTTATTTTTTTCTTGTATGCTTTTAAACAACCAACAACATAACAGTGACAAACAAGGAGGAATATGTAAAGTGCACAGTGTACTGTAATAAATGAAGGACGTGAAGGTCAAGATAATACAAGGATGCACAAAGCAACAAATAGAATTACTGGTTCATTTTTCTTGCATTCATTTAATAAAACTGTCCCACCCAGTGATTTTAGCTTTAATCTCACACTGTCTTGTTTTCTATGTATACACCTGTTGAATGCAGAATATGTTTTGGAGTTGTTGGAAAGCACCTTTCATAAAGATAAGTTGAGTAACAGACTAAGTATAATGGGTAATGTAACTAATTACTTCTGCCACTGAGTATTTGGTAAGTAATGAGTAATTTATTACATCTTTCATGCAAGTTACCCAACACTGATTATAATACACGATCAAAAAAGGTTAAAGGTCACAAATGCCTGCTGTAGTTCCCACTCCTCTGTGCCAACAGTTTTAGAAAAAGCCATCTGAGTCAACTAAAAAACGGGACTGAAAAACAGCCAAATCTATTTTGTTTGGCTTTTAGTGGGATACAACAAATCAAATGAAGTGGATTCAAATGAGGTTTAAGAGTGCCACACTGACATCTGGTGTGGTCTCTGAAAAGTGGTCAAATTAAATTTAACTTAAGCATATCTCGTCAGAAACAACTTCTTCAGCCTTTTGGTCCCCTTTGTTGTCCCTAACCCTGGTCCTCCATTGTTCATTGTTTCACATTCATAAACATTTGCCCTGCCAAATCAGTAGCTCAGTTGAGACTTATTTCACTGTCACAGTCTCTGTCATAGCTGCAGACTCTTTAATGGGACTTTTTGACCTAATTGCAAACCAGGTGCAGCTCTGAAATCCACAGAAGCAAGACGAGTCTTCAGTGTAAGCACAGCTACTACAAATTTATAATGTAACAAAACATATGGGGAGACTCCGGAATCAGAAATGTGATATGGTGCCATTAAGTCAAGACTGAAAGACTGAGTGCAAAATGATGAGTGCTAGAATCCCCTGAACAACCCATCAGCAGTGCACACACACACACGCACACTAACACACACACACACAGAGTCATATTTGACTGAAGAGTGACTCCAATGGCCAGAGCCAAAATGTTCAACAGGAAGTAACATGGCTGCCAGAGGAAGCAGCTGTCCTGTAAACTCATACATGGACTCACATATGATCTCCAACTAGACCAACAGAGACATAGAAACAGACTTTCTGGCAACGACACTGAGATGGCAAAATTAAATAATGAGTCACTCAGAAACACAAGAGATATTTTTGTTGTTTCCAGAAACATATGAGAATGTGTGTTTTTGTCATTTAGGGTACATGGAGGTGGGAGAGGAGGTGCTGAAGGAGACAAAGCAAGTTCTGTCTAGTGAAGGACGCACATAGCCCACTAACCTTGTCCTCCGCCTCTCATTCCTTTTAACACACAGCTCTTCTCTGTCCGTTGCTGTGGTGCTGTGGACGTCACCCTTCTGTTTGTTTCAGCAACACTATTGTTCATCGAATCAGTGCACATATCCAGAGTAAACATGGGATATATGTCTATATGATATATTCTATATCACTGTGTGTGCAGGCATGTGGATGCTGCCTTGCTGCCTGCAGGTCCTTTGGGAGTGTGTGAAAGACAGTGTTAATAATTACATTTCCGTTTTTTTCCCTTGTTGACTTACCCATTTTTGCCTCATTTAACAAGCCCCAGAGGGCTTGTCCCCCACTCTTTTTTTTTTTTTTTTTAGCTCTGTATTAACCTTTTCATTAGACTTTACTTCTTCCCTTGATGTCCCAGTCTCTTTTCTGCTATTTGTTATACTAATGCTGCCGTAGGAGTCAGCTTGTTTTAAATGTAGGTGCAATGTAGGTGTGTGTAGGTCAGATTGGTGCTTAGAGTGAATATAGATGTGGGTGGATCAGGGAAGCAAGATTTTACTTTTGAACCTTTTGGAGGTGTAGCTGCCCTTTACAGTCAAAGACAAAATGCACTCAAGTACTTTTAACATCTTCTGGATCATCATCTGCAACTCCCATTCCTATCTTACTGCTGCTTTTGATGTATTATTTTAACTCCGGATAAGTGGCCAAATGTGCAGAAATGTGTGCTGAAATGATCTATGTGCAAGATTAATATCAGAGGATACCAGAGTGCAACGCAACCACAGCTTTTATCCTCATGATTTGCTCATAGGTTGCATGCAAAAAGCATCTTTAATGGTGCATTGCATCATTCTCCATGCACATTATATCTGTATAAACTTACAATATTATTCTGTGCATTTATGTCTGCAGGCGATCTATTAGCAGCATTGTGGAAAATATAGAAAATCACATACTGTACAGAACGGTTCTGCAATAACTTTTAACACAGATGTTTTAACATGAGACTTTGCATCGAACTGTGCATGACATCCTGTAACTGCAGATGTTTGTTCCTGCATTCAACTCTTTCATCTCTTTTGACTCACTCTCACTTTTGCATTTTCCTGTATCACCTCAGTTTCATTCTTTTTTCAAGGCTATTTCAGGTTGCTCACTGTAGGCAAACGTCAGATTTTAACTCTAACATGCGAAGACCACATAGAATTAGAGCTACAGTTGTACTAATTATCAAGTCAGAGAGAGCGATGAAGTGAGTATTCTTGTTTGTGTGTGTATAAAGGGATTTTAGTCATGTTTACATTCATACAGTCACAAGAGCTTACGCCTGCAGTACCACTAGGTCACACCGGTTCAGATTTCCCTCCATAGCTTGGAATTCTTTTGCCAATATATTGGCTTTTGTTGCATGTTCATCTCTCTTTCTCTCTCAATAATGCAGCACATCCTCCTTCCTGTCATCTTGACCTAACCCTTTTGATCAGAGTCACTAAATTAATGAAATGTCAAAGTCTGTCCACATAATTATTTAATTCTGTAATTTAATATCTTCAAAATCTTGATCAATACACTGTTTTTCTGCACAGTCAGTTCCCTCTTTATTACTTCCATGTTACTAGTAAGTTTCTCATTCAGTCAGGCAGTCATTCAAACTATAATAATAATAATATTCTGTTGGCTCTCTGAATCCAAGGAAGATTTGCTGGAAGGCAGAAGGGGTTTGGATCAACATTCACGGGTTTGGATCAACATTCACGGGTTTGGATGCAGCCTGCGGGTTTTCACTTGATAATCACTGCCCAGTGATCTCAATGCTGCTGACTAACTGCCACTGCTTCCACTCTTCAGCCTTTTCTTACAGTCATTTCCATTTCTTTGTTGAGACTGAGTCATTACACGGAAAAGCCAACAGGTTCTTGCCAAGAGAAAATTTACTTAAAGTCCTGCTATTACATTTCCCTATGAATCAGAGTTAAGATGGAGCAGCTGACAGCACTTGTGTTGGTACCAATGCCAGCACTTTTCCACTGCAGGGAGTTGGCCATTGGGACAGCATTTTCTCCGGTCTTAATGTTCTGTAGTGAGCTCCTTGGCTATCTAATTAAATACATAATCCACCAGAACTGATCTGTAAATATTATAAAGATGTTATTATTTAAAAAATCTGTAATTCTTTCGGTTAACCCTATTGCACCACCCTTTTTCAGAGCAGTTTTTAAGTAGTGGGGTGTCAAAGAACACAGTGTTACTTTGAGAGGGTGGAGAGAATCAGGTGGTTTAAGCTCCATAGATTGTGTTTGCACAGGGAGGGAGGTGAAGAACAAACATCGCCAAAGTAGGGTCAACTTGTGTCAGCTGAAGACAAGGCTTGGTGTGTTTTTACAACTCAACTCTTGAAAGAACGTAGGAATGAATGAAATCTAGTGGTTTGCTTGCAGTGTCACAGTTCACCCTCAGGAAAAAAACAAAAAACAAAAAAACATTAGGAGGTTGTTGTATCCACACAAATTTTACAGTGCAGGAAGACAGACCCTAAGGAAGAAAGTAAATCACTGAAAGTTTATCCTCAAAGAAACAAACACACACATAAGAGTTTCAAGTAGCAGTAACTGACTGTCACAGAGTAATGAACAGATGCTAACATTTTTGAGAAAACGTAGAAAAAAACAAGTTCAAGAAAATAACCTTTCCTGACAGTAAAAGATTTTAAGGAAAGCTGTGTGACTATTTTTAGTACCCCATCTTGATGTGAACCTTCTTTAGTATTTTGTCTCCATCATATTAAGACTCATACGCACTCTCTCCTTTTTTCAATGTCATAGAACAGCTGAACTCTGTTGTTGCGTGATTTCTGCCACCAGACTCCCAGAAGTCATGTCATTGGTATTCCCTGTCTGTCGTCGCTGCCCTGCCTTGGCTCCCTCTTCTCAGCATGTTGCACGCTGTCTTCACGCTATTTTAACTTTCATCGCTTCACTTTTTTTCCCTTCCTGCTTGGCCTTTTCTTTCTCTCTTTGATTGTTTGTAGAAGAGTGAAACTTTATATAGTTTGCAGTAACTGAGGTAAAAACCTCACCAGGAGTGGATTTCATGAGGCAGTCAGGATTGCAGAGTCAAAGCATATGTGCTGATTAGCCATTATAAATTCCGAAAGCTCAGCAGAGCTTGTATCTGAAATGTGATTATGCACAGCTGATAAGTCATGAACTAACATATGTAATGTTTGATGTGTGTGTTCAGTTTGGCTCAGATTTTCTACAATCTTATCAGGTCAGCAGATTATTATTTTTTGAAGGTTTTTGTTAGTTTTAGTCGGTCAGGTCAACACATGTTTTTTTTTTTTTCTTTTGAGAAACTGCACCACATTCTGACTTGCACTCCTGTTTAAATGCAAGCCAAGATAGTTGTGAAGACTTGTATCCAAGCAACTATGTCACGGCCCCTGCACAAAACCCCTGCTTCCTTTGTCCTAGTGTTGTTGTGTGTGTGTCTATTTGCATATGCATGTATTTCTAGACTCATTTGCACACGGATAAATTGAATCATTATGCACTTTAAGACATATGATACCATACAGTATGTAGAAGGTTTAACATTTAGTATTTATATTAACATTTTGACCTTTAACCAGGATTTCAGCACCACAAATACCTTGGATTGTGAGCTTGTCTCTCTGCAGTACAGCTGAAAGTAGTTAGGACTACTCACACATCTTGTTTGAATTATGCCACACAGTTATAGCAAAGGAAAAAGCTCTGTGCCTGCCAAGGTACAGTATATTAGACAGTATAGACTACCCCCTAGTGATCATTTTTGGAAGTACATTTTGCACAAACTCCAGTAGATACTTCACAGTCTCGTCTGTAGTCAATAAACACATCATTTTAAGATCAGCAAATTCAGCCTGCATGCACATTCTGCAGCCAATAACATCAGGGTTTATTGACAGAGAAATAGTTTTATTTTTTTGATTTTCATCCTCATATGTTTGTTTTGTGATATTATCCCATAAATATCCAGCCAAACTGTATATTTTTTTTTTTGCAATGTTTGACATCACCTTCTAGATAGATAGAATCACGGTCATTATAATCCACTCTTCCTGGTCAGGAATTATTAACTGAACTAATCATCATTTATTATTCAGACAAATTACATTAAATCCAGCACGAACACTAATTATATTCCACTGTCACATACACAAACACAGGCCACTGATCAATGTCCCTTTGTAGGTCTATTTAATGCCACCATTTGGGTCCTGTGACTTTGCATACATTTAGCCACAGCATGAAAAATATTCAAAACATGACCTTTACAGTGCAAGAGTTAGAGGCTGATGAAGGAGTATTTGGTGCAGAAGTTAAAGTTCATCAATTGACGTACTGCACACGTCACATGGAATTTCACTCAAATATAACACATGTACAGTACATATAATAAATAAATTCAGTTTACAGACTAGATTAGATTGGATCAACCATTCCATCAAGAAGATGAAACAGGCAAAACATGAACACCTTCATTGATCTCAAATATTAAAGTAATTTCTTTCCCATTTCAAAGGCCAAATCAGTCTGCCTGTGCTTCCCTTTCTCTGCTGCAGAGTGCATCCATATTAGAATGCATTCAAGTGCAAATACAATTAACAGTCAGTCCTTCTTCTGTGCCTGTAGACAGGCTTTACACTTTTCCATTGGATTTCTGAGAAAGCAGAGTGTTGCCAGCTCAAGATCGCTCAATACCTTCCCACACCTCGAGTTGCTTCTGTGAGCTGGTATCTGTCTCTTTTCTTCTCAAGTATGATCTTTTTCTGCCTCTGTTTCTCTCAGTGTGTGTACGTGTGTGTGTATTTGTGTGTGTGTGTGTGTGTGTGTGTGTGTGTGTGTGTGTGTGTGTGTGTGTGTGTGTGTGTGTGTGTGTGTCTGTACTTCACACCTTGCAAACATTGTTCAACAACCAAATTCTGCAGCACAGATGCTGAGCATATAATGGGCTCAAATGATAGAACAGCATTAAAATATGAAGTACTGTCACTGTGAGCATCTGTCTTTGCCCTTTGAAACAGTTACTCAGGGTAGGGACTGAGTAATGTCAGGGGACTTCATTGATTTTTTTTTGTTTGTTTGTTTATTAAGTCCTACTGTATCTCATTAAGTGTACTCCAGCCAAGATAGCGGGTTTAGCACACTGGCTTGGTGCCTTCCTCCTGAGGTCCGACGTTAGTAAACATCTTCACCATTGTAGTGTGACTGACAGGGCCACATAGAGAGATGTCTGGGGTCTCCATGGACAAGCAAAATAGGCAATCACCCTGTCCCTGTGGGGATGTGTTGTGTGTAGATAAATGTAGAATGTGTGTATACACGAGTGTGGGCATGGATGTGTGTGTGTGTGTCTGTCTGTCTGTGTGTATTTGTGCGCACTGTACTGTAGCTCAGGTCTGGCAGTGCTCCAGTGCTCAGGGCTAATGGAGTGCTAATGTCTCTGGTGTGCCCTTGTTTACTGAACAGCTAAATACAGGAGGAGAAGAAGAGAGCCTTCATCTATTTAAGTGTGGCAGAGCCTGTAATTTTGAAAATCCTGTTCCCATAACACTTCCTGTAGTTGTTCTCTACTGTATATGGCTAGTCAGCATAAACAATCCTCATAGGCTGTGACTCAACAATTGATCTTGAACAGCTGCAGTTTGTTCTATTGATGTCCACATGTTGCTGAAAAGAAAAGAAAAGAAAGCATCGTTTGCTTCTGAACAAAGAGAGTTGTATTGAAGAAAGCACATGGAATATGTATGGAGTCCTAAATATAAGTAAAACCTGACTTTTTAAATAAATCCATCAGGTATTAGTATGTTGGCGAGCAGGTCAGGTGTGTTGAATATAGGAGCCACTTATACATATACACAGAAATGTTATGTAGTTCATCTGTGTCTCTGTAGATAAAGGAATTATTTCTAATCCAACTTTTTTTAATCTCACTATCAGTTGGTGAGGGCAAAAACCTGATCCCCATGGACCCCAATGGCCTATCTGATCCATATGTCAAGCTCAAGCTCATACCAGACCCCAAAAATGAGACCAAGCAGAAGACCAAAACCATCCGCTCCAACCTCAACCCCAAATGGAACGAGACCTTTACTTTGTGAGTAAATCATGTGCTGTCACTGTCCTACAAAAGACTACACAAGTGTTTACAATGTGATAAAATCATTACTGTAAATTTAATGTCATTATTGTATACATAAAGTCATTATACTACTGCTATATTATTTATGTATAGATATTTATAGATACTATTTTCACTACTGCTGTTGTTACTATACAGTAGTACAACTGCTACTACACTCATCCCAATACAGTATGATTTATTCCCTAAGCTAAACAAAAGTTGTTTCCAGTTTCATTGTCTACAGTCCATCGATCAATCATGTGACTTATAGTAAAGTAATTACTTATATTGGATACAGAAGTTTACAAAATATACAATACTGTAAATCAGGGGTCTTCAACCCGACCCGAAGATTCCCGACCCCTAGGGGGTCCGCCAATTTTTATCATAATAATTGGCAATTTTCACCAAAATAATGGTGACTGTGAGGGTGCAGATAATTGAAAAACTACAAACAGCGGAGGCATTTGCACTCCAATTGGATGAATCAGTGGACATGTCCAAAGACGCACAGCTCTTGGCATTTAATAACCAATGATAATTATGCTTTTTATCGATCATAAACACATATAGGCTAGTAATAACCCAGTATATAAATAGGTTCATAAGGTGAAAGAAAAGTTGAATTAAGTAAATATAAAAGTTATTATAGGCAAGGGTAAAAATGTGAAACATTTAAAAATATTAATTACATGTGGGGGTCCCTGTTCTGTTTGTCTCTTGTCAAAGGAGTCCTTGGGCTGAAAAAGGTTAAAGACCCCTGCTGTAAAGTATAACGTTTGAAATGTCTAGTGTTACTACCAGTGTCAGTGTTGTTACTTGAAAAGTAAATGTTTAATTTGAATTTTTCCATAAATGATTGACAATAAATATGGATTATAACACATAAGAATAAAGTGCAGTGTTTTGCAAACATATGACATGTTTGAAGTTCGATTGACACCAAACCTGACACAAACAACATGTGCACCATCTCTGTGTTGTATAGCAAGCTGAAGCCTACAGATAAGGATCGCCGGCTGTCAGTGGAGGTGTGGGACTGGGACCGGACCACTAGGAACGACTTCATGGGGGCTCTTTCCTTCGGCGTATCAGAGCTCATGAAGTCTCCAGTCTGTGGCTGGTAACTCTCACTTCTGTTTGTGTTACTGACCCTGCTGTATTATTTGCAATGACACAGTGAAGCCTGGCAGCTATTAAACTCATTTAACAAGTAAAATACGTCTATATTTTTATCCTAGATGATATGTTATTCACAGCAGTCGCTTTTATTCAATCAAGCAGATTAGTTTCACCTCCATGAGAACTTACATTGAAGTGCTATCATATTATTCATTACAGTGTTTAAAGTTAACAAAGATGGCTTATTGAATGATGACAAAAACATGATGTTAATAATACTGAATAATTTAGGTTTGTTGTTGGTTTACCATTAACTACAACCAGGCCCATTAGGTTGAGTAGAAGAAGGCCTGTTTCTCTGTATGTGTCCACCCTCATTCTCCCTGTTTCTTTCTCTCCTCCAGGTATAAGTTATTGTGCCAGGAAGAAGGGGAGTACTACAATGTTCCCATCTCAGAGGAGGATGACGGGAATGAGGAACTGAGGCAGAAGTTTGAGGTGAGGATTGTGCTGAAATAATCGCCTCTCATCTGTTTGTAATATTTTTTTTTTTTTTTTTTTGTCAATCAACTTTTCTGTTGGAAAAGTGATCTTTATTCATGTCAGTAAACCTGAGTAATTGTTGAGGATGATAATGTATTTGACACAGCCCTGACTAAGACCCTAACCATCATACTCGTTGATCTCCTTTGAATAAATCCAGATAACCCTTCCCTTAAATCACTATAAACAGGTGAGTATGGGTGTGTACAGTACCTTCTAATTTAAAAGAAATTATATCAGATGGACACACGCTCGCCTCAGCTTCAGCTGTTAAATTAAAAATGACAGTTTGACAGCTGCATCATCAGCTCGTGGCCTTTTTAGACTCTGAGAATTCACATGTGCAGTGATTGTGTGTGTGTTGTGTGTTCATTGCAGACTGTTAGCATTTTGTTCTTACATCAGAAAGATTCCAACCTGGAGTGGATCAAAGCAGCTCACCGACACCCTTTATTTTTTTCAAGCAGTAGTTTTTTAATCTACAAAGTCATTTCTTTGACACAGACTTGGCTAAGGCCAGGGATCTTTGATACCACATCTTGTTATAAACTCATGAGATACATCATATTTTTCATGAGTTTGTATCATTAGTTCATGATCAGGCTAATCCTGATCCTTGATGCTCTGTATCTCAGAGCCAAACATCATCAGTTCATAGTTTTACAAGCTGTTAAAGTAAATATTAGACTTTTCCATGTCTGTGAAGATTATGCTGCTTGGATATACTGTAAAGAATTGTGGTGTTTTTCAGACTTTGTGGTTTTTATTTAACCACAAACTAGCTCTCACTGCACTGCGAGTGTTATTGATGGTGGTCTATTCTGAACACTTCAAGGAGACTCCAACTGTAGTTATTTTAGTGATTTGTGAAGTTTTTAATCAGACAATACTTTTTGCACTTGTAGTGGATGAACTTATTTTTAGAATCATTGACTTGTGATCAATTCTTGCCCTCCCAATAATGTGAAGTTTTTCTTCTTAATTAGATACTGCTCAATGAGGATCCAACATGATTTACAGAGAGTTATTTTCTTAATCACATAGTAATGAAGTTTAATGATCATGGTCCTCATCATAGCATCTTTCCAATAATGAAGTAAGAGTGTCTAAAACCATAATTAAATCCTAAACTTTCACCTCTGAAATGCAACTCAAACACATATCGTACACACACACACACACTCTCACACTGCGTACAACCCTTTTCAGCGGAGGTCTCTGATGAGACACAGCTGCCTGCTCATTTCCTTCATCCAATCTGCTGCATTGGTGTGTCTGGCCTGCTGAGAGTGAAGCAGCTCTCTGTAGTCCTCTGATTGTCTACCTCTCAGTGGGAGTGCAGGTTCCTGGAAGAGACATTTTAAAGTAATTTTCCATGACATTTCTGCAAGGCATTGTGGAGAGTTGAGGGTAAAATAGCAATAAATGATGGAAAGGCAGGTTAGAAAGATCACGGTTGGGATTGAATACTCGTCAACTGTGAGAGTGTGTGAATTTTCTAAAACCTTTTTTGGATTTTATTTATATATAAATTATAATAAAAGTAAATGAATGTGTGTATTCTACTTTATTCCTAGTACTTGCATTTAAAAATTAGATTTACCCAGGCTGTAATCAAACCTTTTTACAAAACATGTCCATTACCTGCTGGAGTCAGTTTATCAGATTAAGAGAGTTGGGAAAAAATTTTAAGCTTAATAACACAGAATGAAAATGTAGTCAGTGATGACCTTCATACAGGATGTGAGGTTTCAGTCATGATGAATCAGAGAAGAGTCAGATTTTCTATCGCTTGTCCGAATTTGGTTGTCATTGTAACAGGTCCACTTACATATGTTCACTGAGATGGGATGCATGATGCATTGTGGTCAAAGTGTTTCTGGTCTTTCTCCCTGCTCACGCACAAGCTTGTACTCGCGCTACTCTCACACACAGACTGCTAAATATACTTGCAAAAAGCAGATTTTTTTAATGCAATATGATTCTCCAGTTCTGCAGCTAAAATACAGTATTCAGTAATTCAAGTTGGAGCACTAAACTTTCTAGTTTTTTAATATACTTTAAAATGAAAGCAGTGCTTTTTATATAAGGTATACTTTTTTTTCAGTCTCCAGGTCTCAAAATGGTTCATCCACTTGACCTTATTGTTTCTTTTCGGTCTCTATGGTTTCGACAGTTTGCCAGGTTCTCTTTCCTTTTTCTTCTTCATAAACCCTTCTGTGGTTCTCTCCCTTTTTTCCTGTAGCTTCCTGCTCCCTCCTGTGTGCTTGGTGAGACTTATACTGTACAAATGCTTCTTCATCCTGTGTCACATTGTCATATTTAATGCAAGAGTTTCTCTCTCCCTCTCTCCCCTTCTTGCCCCTGCTCTCAGGACTGCCAAATTAACTTTAATCTAAAGGTAGCTCCTCTCCTCTCCTCTCCTCTCCTCTCCTCTCCTCTCCTCTCCTCTCCTCTCCTCTCCTCTCCTCTCCTCTCCTCTCCTCTCCTCTCGTTGTGATGACATGTTTTTTCATCTCTACTCATGTCTGATCATTTGTATGCGGTTTCAAGCTACTGCAAATATATCCAATTTACTAACAATTTGTTTTAGTTCTGGTTTGGGTTTAATCGAAACCAATAAGAATAAAAATGAAATCTATTTTGCTATGTTTGGCCTAAATATCTAGTCACTGCTCCTTTTTGTACTTGGAAGAACTGTGAAATTTTAGCATTTCTTCATTTTACTCTATCCTACATGTGGTACATTGAGCCCAGGTAAAAGGTGAATTATATGTCAAGCGAGAGTACAATAGATCTTCTTTGTCCTCACTGCTTCCTGCTAGTCAGAGTTTGTCAGAGGGTTGTTAGTAAATCCTGGCACTGTGCTGCTCACAGTTCATGGCTATACATTTGTCTGCATGTGTCTTTGTATTCTGTATGTGTCTTTGACTGTGGATCACTTTGCCTGTCTACATCCTGTGTGCTTCCATCATTGTCACTCCAGGTGTTACCTGGTAGTATATATATGTGGTCATCATTTCATCCTAACTTAGAAATGCTTACGCTTTACCTGCGATATTTATGCTCCTTTCTGTAAACATCTCTCATTATATCAGACCTCACATTTGATCGATAGTGGATTTGTGGACTACAGAAATATTCCACAGTGGGAAAATATTTGGTTGAAGAAGAGAAACAATTGTGGCCACAAGATGTCAGCATTGAACTGAAATACATGGCCTATGGTTGCGTGTGTTTGTGTGTGTGGGTTTGTTTGTAATTCATCAGTGTGCTTCTGAGGTACCAGGTTTTTCTTTTTCCACCCACAGATTGCCACCTTGCTTCTTGCTCATACTTGAAGATTTGATTTCCATACTACTTTTAAATGATACTGATTCTCACTTGAATTTTTTAGATGTTGTTTTTCTTTTTTACTTGACTTGTGCTAGTGCAGGTGGGGTTTCCACTTGATCAAGGAAATACAGTACACACTTTCCACTTAGCTACTGTACTTTTAAACTTTGAGTTTTTCAGTTATTTCTCTGTTTCTACCACAAACTTCTAAAAGAATGTTTCCATTAGGGATGGAGTGACCCTACATTGTCTCTGTTGATACAGATTTTCGCGTACTCCGTGTAACTCATTGGAATATTTTTATATACATATACATATACATATTTACATATTCACAAGGATTGCTGTGGCACCAAAACCTTGCCAAGACTGGGTTAAAGTAACTGATTGCAGAAACGCAGACTTTTCTAATTGCACTGACTGTAATGTGATGTAGAAAATGAGGCTACCTGATCCACCTCCTCACTCATTGGATCACTGCTCAACTACCTGCAAATAAAAATGCCTTGGTTTAGTCAGCTGTTGTAGCTCGCACCTATACTCAACTGTACTAAGTGAGCCGGCCGTTTTGGCTCCCTTCTCCCTGTGGTTTCAGGACCAAGCAGTTGTGGAAGACTCTAATCAGGTGCGTCTTGAGAGGAAGGACAGTAAGGTTGCTGCTCGCTCGGCTCAGCCAGGCTCTTTTTTTTGGCTAAAGCTTACATGTGTGCTGTGATCTGGTGTAGTCTGCTCTGCTTTGCCTATCTCTGGTGCTCTCCCAGATAAAGGCAGACTATGGTAGATGCTATTAACCACACTAAAGCTTCTCAGAATTGGTTGTCTTCAGTTAAATGTCTTAATTTAGTCTGTCTAATAGTTTTTATTGGGCCTATAATGAATGTGACTTAAGGTTAAATGTGATAAATTATGGAATTTGTAATACCAATTTCTTATGGTCCCTGTTAAAGCTAAACAATGATCTGCTTCATGTGATATACCAGTGTAGAAAACACAAATCGATGTTGAGGTTTAGCATGAGTTTGGATCTGTGTTTGGCCTTGGCTGAGTGTGAATACTGGACTTGGAAATCTTGGTTGTGCTCTTGTGCAGAGAGACGTGTTTAGCTGTAAGACTGCCGTGAAGTTGTGTATTTTTCAGCATAGTGCACTGTAGTTTTCTAGAGAGCTTCTTGGAGCATCTTGCCATCCTTGGACATTAAGCATGACTTTGGCATGAAGGATAGGAGAAAATCTTTTTGCCTTTTTGCAAATACAGGTGAACATGAGAGACACTTCTCTGGACCAGTCATGCATGCACATAACAAATCCACAGTGTGGTATCCTTCTCTTCATTATTCATGCAGCCATGCAACTTTGTGTTAGTGAAAAGAATCATCATCATAATTGTCAGTGAAGTTAAAATGTTTGATGTCAACAACAACATTTTGCCTTTGCCACACAGTTGCCCTCCCACCTCCACTCCCCCCTGTAATATGAGCATGTATTTTAAAACAAAAATGTCACATGCTTTTGGTGGTCTTCAATAAATCTTTCTTTCTTTCACATAAACTGCAAAAAATATTTTGATGTATTTACATAACAGTTTGTCATCATTCGTTCCTCCTTTAAGCCAACAAGAACAGTCAGTACTGAAGTTTTAAATTCATTTTAATGACAATTACTTGTTAATACAGTATATTCAAGATCACAGCTTCTGCTATTTATTGGTCAATGATGTGATAAGCTGAAACAAAAAAAACCCTCAATGTATCCTTTTGTTAACGGTTCAGTTGTATCTGTCTGTATGGAGCCATTTTTGTGTGTGTCAGCTCTACAATGGCACTTCAGTCTCATTTCACTCCATTAACTTTGAACTCTGCTTATCAATCAGTGTATTGGAGCTGTGTATGAGCAAATGAGTAGTGTGAGTGTGTGAGCACTTGTAGAGGATATTTTTTTAAAGAATGAAATATATGAAATATTTGTGTCTAAGATAATGGCTGTAGTGGTAAAAAAATATATTTAAAAAACACCACAAAGTAGCCCTTATTAGCTTTACTCATTCAGTATCTGTTAAATTTATTTTATGCAGACTATAACTTTTAAAACTTTTAAAAGGTGTGAATTTTAGGAAATCTGGACCTGTCTTGGTTATCTTAGTTATCTCCAACTATACAGCACAGCTTTATGTCATGTGTGTTTGCTACTCAAAGTACATTTTAATGTATGTATTTCTTACATGCCACCCTTTGTGCCCTGAGTGCAGAAAGCCAAGCTAGGCCCAGGTAAAAAGATGATCAGCGAGATGGACAACAGCCACCCTAGTGTGCCCTCCAACAGCCTGGACCAGGTCAAACTCAGCGACTTCTCCTTTCTTGCTGTTCTGGGGAAAGGTAGCTTCGGCAAGGTGAGGCAGCTGTGATCAGCTTAGTGTAACTGGTAACCTTTCAGCACGATAATGAAAAATTAGGTTATACGTAGAAATGATCTTTTCTTTTCTCTCTCTGTGAAGGTCATGCTGGCAGAGATGAAGGCCACTGAGGAGCTGTACGCAATAAAGATCCTGAAGAAGGACGTGGTGATCCAGGACGATGACGTGGAATGTACCATGGTGGAGAAGAGAGTCCTGGCCCAACAGGACAAGCCGCCCTTCCTCACACAGCTCCACTCGTGCTTCCAGACTGTGGTAGGTAAAATGCTCCTGGACACGCGTCAGGACAAGTCACTCTAGGTCGGGTCAGGTCAAATTAATTCATGAAGGGGCTTTTAGCTAAACAGCTTAGTCATAAAGAGTTGCAGAGAGCAGTAGAGGACGTGTATGACAAGTACAGTTTAAAAAAAAAAGAGAAGGAGACACAAATAAAGCCAAATTAGAAGGCTGATGTTTGTGTGTGTGTGTGTGTGTGTGTGTGTGTGTGTGTGTGTGTGTGTGTGTGTGTGTGTGTGTGTGTGTGTACAAAAGCAAATTTCTGTATGTGCATGCACGTGTGTATAGTCTTTGAGTCATGCTAAAACCAGACCACATAACCTGAGAGCACATACTGTATGAGCCAAGAGACATGCACTCATAAATATGTGTAATTCCTGCACACACACGAGCACGTTTTTAAGCACACAGCAGTCATATACTCACAAACTAACACACATACACACTTGCATCTATTCATAGAAGTGTATTGTGCTGGCTTATATAAGAACATGCACAGATGTAAAGTTCTGAACAAATTTGGCTTTGTGCCCTGCATTGTAGTTTGTGTTTTTTCCTTCTACCTTTGCCTTAAGCTTTAGATCTAAGACTTGCCAATGTGTCTGCTGCACAAACACAAAGTCTCTCACTCAGTCTTACTTTCATTCTAGTAGGTTTTTTAAATCATAGAGAAATATATTTTACAGCTCTGCTTTCACACCTACCCAGAAATGAATATGGAACAGTCTAAATCCTGAGCCAAATCCTCTTGAGATTAAGTTCATTCATGTATGTATATATGTTGGAGAATCACTCACAGTGTAACAATACCAGCAATAGTAGCAGCTTGGCTCTGCCCTCATGGCAGTTTATTCAAGCTGGCATGGCATGTCCTATCATGACGCATGTAATGTCACATTTGGCATTTTGACATGTAATGACCCTTTCACATGCTCTGTAATGTTGAAAGAGCAGTTCAGCGATTCACCACCATGAAGTTTGAAGACTTTGGAGAGACAGATTACTTGAAAAATGGTCAAAATTTGTGGAACAAAGGCTGGGGGTGTCCTGACTTTTAGACCCTTGAATTGGTCAAACAAAACAATTGCACAATAGCATCGGATGTAAAATTTAAACTTCCCTGCCTCCATAAAATTCTGTAGTCTCCAAGCCTAAGCTAAGATAACTTGAATGATATCAACAAGGTTATTTTCCCAGACATGACAGAGCTCCTCCGAGTCTCGAA
The DNA here is from genome assembly GCA_036365135.1 of Miichthys miiuy. Taxonomy (NCBI): domain Eukaryota; kingdom Metazoa; phylum Chordata; class Actinopteri; family Sciaenidae; genus Miichthys; species Miichthys miiuy. Next base: position 21,271,759 of record CM071602.1, read on the forward strand.
AAAATGATAGTACTCTTTTCACAGGCTGAATCCATATTACAAGTAAACTGATTTCCATGTGTAAAATTGGTGCAGTGCCCCTTTTACAGCCACTGTAGTGGTGTATCTTTTAATAAGATGATTAATCAAATTTATGATCAACCCTGGAAAGTCACTAACCTCTTAAAGGTTTTTGAACACAGACATGTTGTAAATGTGACAGAAACAAGTTTGTGGGAAAATCTGGTGATTTCATGACAAATTAAGCCAGGCAAGGACACTTAGAATAAATAAATGTAGAGGTCTGATGAAACTGTAAACTATTGTTTTGGAAGGGTGGTTGGCAAATTAACTAAGGACTAGGGAAATAGTAACGTTGATGCTCTGAGCAGGGACCTCCATGTTCTTGACATACTAGCTTTTGTTTTATTTATTTCTTTTGCAGAATATAGAGGCACATAAATGGAGCCACTCCTCGCAAACATTTTAGTCTAAATTTTAAATGACTCCTTTTATCTAAGTCTCTTAAATCTACATAGCAACTGTTTGCACTGGATGCACTAGTATTTCCACTATTTCTTTGCAGACTTTGAACATAGGAAGGCCGAGGAAACCTTTTAGCTGCCCCATACTAATTAAATAAATAAAGATTATTTTTTGCATTTGTTTTGCTAAAAAACTAAATGTACCACTATGTCTACAAAGCAAAAGACTACAGACAAGTTTAATATGAGAGATGTAGAGATTCTAGAGAAGGTGTAGTGTGCAGGTCCAGGGTCAGATCTGTTTGGGTCAAACCTGGTAGGATGTCAGCTTTGCCACTCATATGGGTCTGTTGCTATGTGAGATGGTTGGTTTGTGTTTTGCTAGCGACTAGCTGTCAAACAGACCTAGACCAGGATCAGGCCAAACGTGTCATGGGTGGTGAGGGACCAGACAAAGAGAATACTTCCTGACAGATGTCTGTGTTGAGTGTTTTCTTTTTCCATGAAGCGCTTTGTTGTGGGCTTTTTAGGTCACCTTGTCATGGAAAGTGTAGCAGGAACGATGGAACGACTCAGACAGCAAGGTTAGGGCAGGCTGCACCATCAGTGAATAGATATGTAGAAACGTTTGAATGCTTTGATGGAACTTTGCAGATTTTATATGCAAAATAATAATATGTTGAATATTTTTCTGCCCACCCCTCCCCTCCCCTCTTCTATTCCTTATATTTCTACAGGACCGTCTGTACTTTGTTATGGAGTATGTGACTGGAGGAGACCTCATGTACCATATCCAACAAGTGGGCAAGTTCAAGGAACCTCAGGCAGTGTAAGTCAGTTCATTAACAACTGGTGTGTCTGCATAGTGGATAACTTTCTCCTGACACATGAACAAAAAATGTTTATTTTATTTTAGTTTTCTAAAACATCTTGTATGAAAAAATCTGTATAAAATCTAAATTACTGCAGAGAGCATGTGGTGCACTAGCTGCCACAGTAATATGGCTGTCTTGAAAAATGGTTGTTCGACATGATGGGATGTTATGGGTTGTTATTGCAGGTTCTATGCAGCAGAGATTGCTGTTGGTCTCTTCTTCCTGCACCTTAAAGGAGTCATCTACAGGTGAATATTAACTGGTTTGCACAACTCACACAGCATAAATACACCCAGCAGCAGAAACTGGGATTTGTTTGGAATAAATAGGATAAGAATTAGAAGAATTTAGGATTGGCAGTAAAAGCCACCTTCTTAAACTACTTCTCAAAGAGAAGTCAAATCTTCAAAGGTGTTTTGAATGTCTATGTGCTTCCTCAGGGATCTGAAGTTGGACAATGTGATGCTGGACTCTGAGGGACACATTAAGATTGCTGACTTTGGCATGTGCAAAGAGAACATGGCAGAAGGAGTGACCACACGCACCTTCTGTGGCACTCCAGACTACATCGCCCCAGAGGTAAGGCTGAACATGTAGAGATGTGTGCTCGGGTGTGCGTTTTTATGCATGTGTGTGAGTATGTTTTGATGCATGAGGTCATCCCTGTCACTGTCTGGTCTGAGCCTGTGTCACCCTTTTGCTCCAGATTAAGGTCACTGCCTCAGGACAGGCACACACACGCGTGCATGCACTCAATCATGACGTAAGCAGCCTGGTCAGACAAACACCCAGTGTGTCGCTGGCGTGTCCAAACTTAACCCAAACATACAAGCTGGGGTCTCCGTGTGTCCCCGTGTGATTTTCTCATTGTTTTTAAGTCCAATAAAAAAAATCAGTTCAAGACAAATCCACCTGACAGTATCACCTTATCATTAATAATGATTTTGGTAAAAACAGATAACAAGATATTTAGCTTGTTATGGTATCGATTATCATCAATATCAGTACATTGTAACATCACAATAGTTGCAAAGGTTGGTCCAAAGAGGATTAATTAAGTCAGTCTAGCTTTAATACTGACTGTTCATCAGCTGATACATGTTTCAGTGCCATTGCTTTGCTGAGCATCAGCAGAAGACATTGCTCCATAAAACCCAAGCTGATGATCACAATGGCACTGATAAAATGTCAAACTATATGTTTCTAATTTTTCAGAAATGTAAAGACAAATTTAAAGACACAGAATAATATCTTAATATGCTAGTTCCGATTTCACTGACCAAAACTTAGCGCATGCAATCATAAAAGTAAACCATCTAAAAGATGGGAAATGTCACCCCCAATTAGCTGCTAAACAAAAGCACTGTCTGTGATTTATTGGTTCTGGAAATGAGGCTAAGTATCCAGAATTCAATGCTATTTTCTGCCTGTTAATCTATTTATCAGTCTCTCTATATAGTCTCTCTGTCAATATAGCGACAGTAAAAGTCTGATGCTACAGCTTGCAGAAGTTTATACTTCATGTACTGATTTAGTTTGTCCAACTCTCTAGCCATTATCTGTTAGTTGGCTTCTATTTAATGGTGGGCTGGGTTATTGATCCACCCTTAAAATCCCCTCTGACAGACTGGGAGGTTAATTCCACCCCACGGATGCGGGGTGAACATGCTGTGACCGTTCAGAGTCAGACTGACACTAATGCGCAAGCCAGGGATGACACAGCAGGGGTTGGAGCAGCTACTGTTTCCATAGCACTGTGAGCAGGTGCACACATTTAATGTTACACACTTTATACTAAGTCATGAACATACATATGATGCTGCATGACAGCATCACATGCACACCCGATCATGCGCACATTTGTACACACATGCACACTCATGCACACACTCCCAAACACTCTGAAGTGAAGGCTGACCTTAAAAAATGTGCTCATAGTGGTGACATTTTCAGATGTAATCGAGGGAGAGTGCTCCTCAAATTGTGTGTGACAGAAGGATCAACTACTAATTACTTTGCCAGCTGAATTTGACTTTTTTTTGGGCGCTTTTTTATATCGCTGCAGATACTCAACATGCTTTAAGTGTCTATACCTCGTAAGGTGTCTGTAGCATTAGGCCAGCAGTATAGTACAGTACATTCTTTTGCCTCATACAGCTTTATTTATTTCCTGCTATTTAAACTTCTACTCCACAACATATCAGAGGAAAGTATTGTACTTCTTACGCTACTAGATTAAAGTGACAGTTTTAGTTACTTTCAAGATTACAATTTTTCAAAACATTAATTTCTTGGTTGAGGAAATTCTCCTAGTTCTTAAGCCAAATAAATCATTTAAAACCCTCTTGGATTATCTAAAAAATGCATTGTCACAAAGCTGAAAACAGGGCTGGCTTTCTGAGCTCATGAAAAGTTCATCTCTATAAACACATATCTGCATATGAATGCAGGATCTGTTGGCAAGGTACTAAGACTTTGGCCCACTGGAAGCGTACTGTTTTCTATTTATAGTGCAAGAAGTATTGACCAATTTCATTAGGTGGGTTTGATTGTAATAGTCAATGTGGAGAGCGAATGAGGCTGAACACAGTAGAAAAACGTTATCTGTTTGCAGTTATCTTTGTATAAAGATTAACAGGAATGTGTGTTTCTCATCAGTCTCCCGTTGGTTCGTTTTCTCTCAAAGTCATATTGACAAGTTTTGGTTGATCTGTCTTTTGAGAGACTTCATTTAAGCTCCTCCACTTTTTTATTTGGAAGTCCTTGGCCTTTATTGTGTCAGCGAAAAGGTAGAAAATAGGTTTTGGATTATTTAGATCCAACAATACTGTACTTTCATACTGAATCAGGAAAACTTTGATGCACTATAGTGTATGTTTGTGTTTATTTGAGCTGCTATAGGGACGTTACTTCTGGTGGGTTTGTGCATGTTTGTATCTCAATACGTGTGAGATAGGTGTGAGATCAGAAATATTTTCACACTTCTCTTTCTCACACACACCTGCCCACATGCTCATTACTCAGCGAGGTAGTGCATTTCTATATAGCGGTGGGTCCCCTGGTTGTCAGCACACATGTGACAGAACACACACACATACCAACCCTTCCCTCCACACGCACACATGTTCTGGCACACCATTTTCACTTTGTTTACTCTGACCTATATAGCCAGTCATTGGTACCTCCTGTCTGGGAGGAATGCTCACACTAATGTGAATTTACACCTCAATGACTTTGACACAGAGAGAAAGAGATAGCGAGAGAAAGAGAGAGAGAGAGAGAGAGAGAGCAAAAAGGCCAGGAAAAGAGAGCAACAGAGGACAAGAGTAGCTGGACACTGAAGGAAAGAAGCAAAGAGAGCAGGAACTGAACTGAACGAGTGGTCTAATGATGGCTTTGTGCGGCATTTCAGTAGAGTATCTGAGGACATTGAGCTGTCTGACACGGGCCATTTCCTTCTACGCCCTAGTTGGTCCCCACTGCTGTGTGGCATTAGGAGGCATGGGCATACACTTCCCTGCTCACTCCTCTGTGGGCTTAAACAGTGATCAGAGTGTTTGTAGTGTCAGGATGATACTCTGCATATTTAGTCATTGAAAAGAGACACTTTTTATGTACATCTTACGCTGTCGCTGAGCTGGTGTTCCTCCTAAGATTGTTGTTGTGTTGATGTGTTGTGTTTCAAAATAGACTAGATAGATTTATTTCGGCATACATACAGCATATGTACAAGTGGAGAGATATGTACGAGAGAGGTTTGTCTGGGACATTCATTTTCTCTGTAATCTTTTCATTTCTGTAATCTTTTCATTGTACATTTATTGGACCCAATTATTTTGCTTCAGCTTTCTTAAACATGCATGATTCGGGGTTGTTTAAAATACAGACACTAGTTCCATTTTTGACTGTAGCTTTTCCTTACTTCTCAAAAAGTTTGAGGTCTAAGAATAGCAACCCTGAGTCATCATAGAGTTGTCGACTGGCCACATGCTTTTGCAGTGGCAGCTCCAATTTTAACCTCTTCACCAATTACTGAGCACTGAAACCAGTGTTTTCAGATCAGAGCTATTAGTAGTCCTACAAAATCACTTCAGTGGTGGTTGGAAAAGTGAGTGCGAGATGAGAAAAGTCAGGGGGAGGTGGGAGAAGGTGAAAGAGAGGAAGTGAGAAGGAAACAGCAAATGAGACATGAATGCAGAGAGCATGAACTTGCAAACAAGATGGCAGGCATGACAAGGCATGGCAAACACTTTAGATGAAAGTTTAAACTCTGTAAGATTGTTGAAAAGAAACTTAAGAAATTAGAGAAATGTTTTCTCTTTTCTCTTTTATGCAACTTTGATTGAGATTAATGATATAAACGTTTCCTCACTGCCTCAGGGCTCCAAATGCATATGCATGTGACTACAATGTACTTTCCGCTTTTGGTTATCTTTAATTAACATAATTAGGTTATGCCAGTAGGCTACTGGTAATAGGTGCATGATGCTTGACAAGAAAACATTTATAGTGTCACTGATAATCCATTATATGCTCCTGTAGTTCAGTGTATTGGCATAATGTAATTAATTATCTCATACATTGGCCTATGAAGAAGCATTATATTAATTAGCATTATTTCTTCTAGTTTTAGTTTGTATGGTCAGATATGTGTAGATATTGTATGTAGACACTTAACTACATGCTGCATCTCCGCAGGACAATTACGTAAGTTGGAGACTGAAGAACTCAACAGAATACTGAACTAAAAAATTCAGCTTTCCAAAAAAAAAAAAAACTTTTATGGTGCGCAACTGCATAAACAAAACAGTGTCAGAACAGCTTTAGTGAAGTTGATTTTCCTCTTTGAAATAGTCATGAGGAGTTCTGTCAACCTGTGAAAACAAATATTATCTGTGGCTCTGGGGGGAGCTACCCTTATGATGTCATCAGGATTATGCTGAATTTGGCTCATATATAACAAGTGCTATGAAAGGGATTACCTTTCCAAGTCACACAATTTGTCTTGTAAAAAAGGTGCCGTTCAGCATTACTTGCAGTGTAGGATGCTCACGTAAACCCCAAGGCTGCTCATTAAAGTAATATCCTCAGTGAATGAAACCAACCACAATAGGCACATATATTACTGAGAAATGTTTTCAGAAACAGACCACTAAAGCATGGCCTGATGCACACTGTATCTGATCCACAGCACATGCATTTCTCGAAGGCTCTGATGATAACAAAGAGGCAAATATTCACATAGCACCCTGTAACAGTGTTGGTCAGGAGGGCAGGGTTGTGTGCTGCCTTTGTTTTTTTATTTGTTTCTGCACAGAGGACAAGGTTTATAGGAGCAGAGGTTGGTACTTGTGTGCGTTTGCGCACATGTGTGTAGTGAGAAGAGAAGCCTTGAATAGCTAGCAGTCTGATCCACAACTGTCACGTAGCATTAGGCCTAATGGGAGAGAAATGTCTGCAGCAATGCCCATGCAAACACAAAACACACACGCACAAATATACACACGCACAAACGCAGACTCTACAAGCCACAAACACAGGTACACATATAAACACAGATGCACACAAAACACACACACGTACAGTATGTACTGCTGTGAATCAGCAGAGCTCCACAGGCTAGAAGCTTTCATACAATAAAGTCATAAATAAAACAGGATGAACGCAGGGAATGTCCGGCATGGGTCATGCTTGTCCATCTCCATCTCCATTCCATGTCCATCGAGAGAGCACTTTGTGTGTATATAAATCAGCCTCATGTATATAGCAAAACAAACAAACACGTCTACATGTAACAAAACAAAGGTAAAACTGAAGATCTATACTCAACATGCTGGTTCAGAGCACGAAGGTCACCATGCCTGAAACAGTAAACGTCCGCTGGTGTTGTTGCAGACGGGCAATGGGGTGGCAAGGGCAACCAGTCACAGCAGTGTCACATTAGTGCAGTGTTCTGCAGGATGGCCTGAAACTGATCTAAACAGTTTTGTTTTTGTTTTTTTTGTTTACTAAAGTCTAATTGTCCTCTCTGTGTTTTGTCTTTTCTTGTCCTTTTTGCCTCACTCTTCCACCCTCCTCTGACTTTTACATCTGTCTCTCTTTTGTTCTTTACTTTCTCCACAGCATGGTAGCGTCTCCTGAAAGAAAAACTGATTGTGACAGCCTAATACACAATAATAGGAGAATATAACAGTAGACAATACTGTCTCACTGTCTTGATCTGTTCTCAGCTAGCTTTACTGACAAAGGCAAATACATTTGTGTTAATATTAGCTACAAGGCTATGAGTCTACAGCACCTGCATTAGGTAGCATAACAAAACATACTGTTTTGTTTTTCATGCCACCTCTCTCAGTTGCTCATTCCTCTTTCTGTCTCTCTTCCTCGCTGTTTTCACTCCCATGACACAAACCAACATGAGGCTGCAGATGTCCTTGACCTGTTTTGTCTACATGCTTCCCATGGTTAAGATATTGCACATGGTTTTTGCAAGAGAGACTCTGAGGTCAATTCTCAGTGACACAGTGCAGCGAATATGCCACATTAGTTCTTGATGACATGCTGTCTAGCATTGGCCTAATTCACCCTGTCATGGTAAAATGGTTTCCCCTGCCTCAAATCAGTAACTTGACTCTACCTTTTAAAGAGGTGGTATGTCCAAACTGCTCAAAGTTTTTGTTTCGGTTGTACTGTATTAGATCATTTCTTTTTTTTGTTTAGAGGTGAGTAGAGAGATCCAGAGCGAGTAAGTATATTTGTTTTCCTAGTAAGATGTTCTGGTTTCAGTCTACAAGGACAAGGAATTGTCCCTTCAAATACATATTGAAAGATTTCAACAGTGTCAGTGCAAATCTTATGTGAAAACAAGTGTGTAGCTGAATTCATTGGCAGCTGTCAGGTCAGGCTGAAGGTCGGCATGATTCTTGCAGGAAACAGGATTTGAGCAGGCAAGCTCAGGGATTTCACCTACAGGTTTCCCTCACCATGGAGTCTTTGACCCTCAAGCTAATTAAAAACACTGAAGAAAGATAAGGGAAAGGGGCTTTTCCCTACTGCATCTTCCTGCCTTTTTACCAAAGTGCTAAGGAAAGCCGAGGATTAAGGCTTAGCAATTCTCACCTTCTTGAGGCAGCATGTTCACTTTCATACTAAGGGATCAGGATGTGGAGCCTTAAACACATTTTCTCATGTGTGTGCTCGTCACTTTCACATTGTGCTGTCACTCTGGGTTATAGTATCATTCTTATTCTGTTTTATTTGATATGATCTCTAGGAGCTTTAACACATTCTCCAATGGAACAATACATTAGCTGTATGTTGAACTTCACAGTTGTCTTGACTTAACGTTTTGAAACGGTGATGAAAGGGATTTTTGTTTTTCAAAATCATAATTTATTGATTGAGATGTACATCATTTGTTTGGGTATGTTATGATACATAATCTTACAGAATTTATTGTATTTTCTTTAGATTGAGCCGAGAAAATCCTAAAAACTACATTGTTTGTGAAAACTCATCAGAATAACAGCTTTGAATGAATTAATGTTAGCAAATTTTTCAGTCTAGACTGATAAATATATGGATTACAGGTTGGATATGAATTGTTCTCGTCTAAACAGACTATAAATAACGCTAATAGTGCAGCTGAAATCTATTTAAAAAGCCTTAAATTGAACTAGTGAAGCTACAGAGTGGTTTTGGGAACTTCACTGGACATACTGTACAGCAGAATACCAGTAAAAGTACAGAGGTTGCGATTGCTATCTGCCCAGATCCACGACCTGGCTTCCATGTGCACATCAACCTGGTCTCCTTTCTGAAGAAGCAGCACTACTCCATTTGAACCGTTGTCGGTGATATCAGAGGCAGTTGGGTGTTCAGCAGTGCCTACAACAGCCTCACCATTCTTGTACAAGAGTAAAAAGCCAGGGTTTTCTCCGTTAGCATGAGAGTAGAGGGTAAAGTGGTAAACTCCACTGACTGGAGCTGTAAAGACTCCTAAACGGGAAATATGGAAAAGAAAGAATTGAAAATTAATGTTATTTACTGGAGGTGTAATAGTTCTTATATTATTATAGAATCGTCATTATATAATAAGAGCTTTTGGTTCTTCTTTTTTGAAGAACAGAAAGGTATGAAGCATCAACACAATATAGGAATAGCTAATAGAGGAGCTTTACAGCACTGTTATATTAACATACAAATTAACCACTTCCAAGAGCACAGGCGGTAATTTACCCAAACAAGGCAAGAAGACTTCTGTGAACTCCACAGTATTCTTGTATAAGAAGATTAATATTACAAAATATTAAGAAATGGGAAAAAAAAACCCAAAAAAACAAAACAGGACCCAGGTTCATAAGAGATTAAGTAAAGTTGGAAGACAATGTAGGGGCAAGACAAACACATTCATCAATACTTTTCCCAGTATTGCTAAATTGAGCTGAATGTGGTCTTGAGCCCACAAACAAACAAGGAAGTTGTAAATTAATTCAGTGATTATACAAATAGGTTCCTGGAATGCATTACCTGTTGTGGGATCATAGCTGTCACCAATGTTGGTGATGACTTTCTTGTAGACAAGAGTGGTCTCAGTGTTAAATGGCCCAATGTGCATTTGGTTCTCTTCCAGTGCAGCTGAGAAGGCCACTTTATCTGTCACATTAAAAAAACACTATTGAAAATGCTAAAAATGCAACTAACCTGGTGTATAAATTTAGCTGTTTTATTGTCTTAAAAATGAGGGCATCCCATCTCCGTAGCTTCTAGCTTATAGCTGCCAAATTTCATTCTTCCCATGTTGTTATTTACCTTCAGTCATTGTTGTCTTCACATCTTCCAGTGCTGCAGCTGTTTGATCAACCTTATTCTTCAACTCCTCTTGTCCAGTTTGACTTGTTTCCAGTTTGGCAACTAGCTCTATAAAAGAGCTATAATTAGATTAAAGGAGAAAAAAGCTTTAAAAAATATACAATTATCACTAAAAGAAAATACACTTTACTTACCTTAACTTACTTGAATAAGCAGGGTTGACGGATATTACTATAAATCTTCATAGCCAATTTAATGATTTATTGTATCAAACCAGTACAGATGCATTTACAGTGGATCAGTGCTTGCCTTGATCAGCTGTTTTAAGTGCCTCCATCTCAGCCTCTGCTTTTTCAAGTTTTGTGTTCATCACCTTTCCCAGAATCTCGGCGGCATTCAGTCGAGCATCTAACTCTAAAGGATTTGTGGTAGAGATAAAAAATAGTTAGACTTAGACTTAGACTGCACTTTATTGATCCCTTTGGGATGACTCCCTCAAGGAAATTGAATAGTATGTACAGTATGAATAGTAGTAGTAGTAGTATAGTATGAACTATTAACTACCTGTTTATATAATGGTTGTAAGTGAGTGATTGTACAAAAAATGTTTTTTTGTTTTTTTACCCTGATTTGTTTTCTCCAGTGCCTCCACTTTTGTTACAGTGACTTCAAGGCGTGTGTTCATTTCCTTGGCCAGACCCTCACTGGCTTCCACTCTTGACTTGAGCTCTAGTGGAACATGTGAGATGGAGAAGAAACTGCATGAAATCAGCCATTATATCTCATTTAAATTATAGAAGAGATCAGATGGTACATAGTGTTTCAATCACCTTAATTACTCGTAACTTATTCATAATCAAATGTAATTTTCTACCTTGATGAGCTGTCTTGAGAGCGTTCACCTCCCTTTCCGTGTCTGCAGTCGTGATCTTCAGCTCTTCACTGAGGCTCTCAGAGACTCCCAGTCTTGTTTCCAGTTCTATTGGAGAAAATTAAAGGAGTAAAACCTATCAAGCCATCAATTCATCAAATATAGATTATCATGATGAGCAAAAAGTGGATAATGTACAGAATCAGCACTACAGGCATTATTCTCTTTACCTTGATTAGTGGTGTTGAGTGCCTCCACTTGTCTCAGTGTATTTTCAAGGCTTGGCTTCAGCTCCCCAGTCAGACTTTCACTGGCTGACAACCTGGAATTCAGCCCTTTGGTTGACAGAGGTTGGTGGTTAGATTATTATTATTATTATTGTTATTTTTTACAAATACATCATCATTTCTTTTATCAGTTTATTGCATTAGATAGCAGAGTGTTAGGCCAACTAGAGTAGAAACAGATCTTGAGACCAACAACATTAACAAACCACCAAGAGGTGAAAATGCATATGCTGTACATAACATAGCCATGAAAAGGTCATGGAAAATTCATAGAAACTTCCATCAAGAGCCCCAGTGGGTAACACTGCAAATAATTTTCATATGAATGTGTTATATCCCATATGGCAGCTAAACAGTATTGAGCCATCTGGCTTTACCTTGATCAACAGTCTTCAGCAACTCCACTTCTGTCTCTGTCTTTCCAAGCCGGCCAGCCATCTCCTTCCCCAAAATCTCACTGGACTCTAGTCTGGACTCGATCTCTAACAGTTAACAGATTTATTTTAAGAGTTGTGCAATATGATCGCGCTAATCCAATAATCCCTACATATGTTAGCATACCTTTAATTTCCATCTGGAACTTTGCCACGAGGGTTGTTTGCGTCTCTACCTCAACATTAGTGGCATTCAGTCTGGCCTCAAGTTCTGGTCATTACAAGGAGGAAATAAAATCATCAACCTTACAGATAATTCTATAAAAATGATGTTATGATCTAACTCTGCCAAAAGCAACACAACAGTTCTTAATATCTTACATATTTGGTTGAATATTATTGGCTATACCTTTGCATTAATAAGTTCATTTACCTTGATCAGCAGTCTGCAGTGTCTTCAAATCTGCATCCACATCTCCAAACTTATTCCCCAACTCCGTCAGTCTGATGTTCAACTCTAGGAAAAAAAGTAAATTAATAGTGCATGATTCTCTATTCAGTGAAATTAGATTAGCCGAGGTGAGAAGAAATGTATTTTTCTTTGTATTAATAATTGACTTGTTTGTTGCATTACCTTTACTTTCCTTCTGCAGTTGTTCCACTCGTATGTTTTGGCCCTCCAGATCAGTGGCGTTCAGTCTGGCTTCCAGTTCTGATCAGTGAGGATGGAAGAAAGATTATTAGAAGAATCAAACAAGAAAACAAACAAATACAAAATGAAAAAAAGGTTACACAGCATACAGAACTTTAACATACTGTACAGTTTGCTGCTAATGTGTGTGAAATAGAGTTGGGTTTTTACAGGTTTATTGGGAATGCTAATAATGGGATCTGACCTTTTATTTGTTTTTTTGTTTGTTTTTTTCTTTCTTTCTTTCTTTTACCTTGATCAACAGTCTTCAGTGCCTCCACCTCTGTCTTTGTGTTTTTAAGCCGGACATTCAGCTCCTCGTCTAAGCTCTCACTGGCTTTCAGTCTGGACTCGATCTCTGACAGATAAATTGACAAATGGAAATAGTAAAAATATAAAATGAAAACAGTTTTAATGGCATGATGATCTTTACCTGGATAATTACATCTTTAGAGTTTATCTACCTTTAATTTCCACCTGTAATTGTGCCACCAGGGTTCTTTGCATCTCTGCCTGGACATCAGTGGCATTCAGTCTGTCTTTGAGTCCTGGTCATAACATGCAGGAATAAACATGAAATATTTAGTCACAAAAAAAAAAAACGCTGTCTTGGGGCGGTGTTTAGCTCAGTTGGTAGAGCGGCCGCCCAGGGTTTGAATCCATCCTGTGGCTCTTTCCACATGTCATTCCCCATCTCTTTCTCTCCGCATTTCCTGTCACTCTTCAGCTGTTTCTATCAAAATAAAGCTTGAAAAGGCCAAAAAAAAATCTTAAATAAAAAAAAAAATACAGTCCCACCTTTTTTTAAAATATATTTTATGAACCAATGTACATAATCATGCAGTTCATTCACCTTGATCAGCAGCCTGCAGTGCCTTCACTTCTGTGTCCACGTCACCAAGCTTATTTCCGAGTTCTGTCAGTCTGGCATTCAACTCTATTTGTTAAAGATGGAGGAATGAATACTGCATGACTTCAACCATTCAGTCAAAGATAAATCATGAGGTGAGATTAGATGAGGTGAGAGGAAGAGGAAATCTACTTTGCTGGTCATTAATAATTGACTTGTTTGTTGTATTACCTTTACTTTCCCTCTGCAGTTGTTCCACACGTTTGCTTTGACCCTCCAAATCATTGGCATTCAGTCTGGCCTCCAGTTCTACTCAGTTTGGATGGAATAAAGTGTTTTAAGTGAGCGAAAAACAAACAAATATCTTGGAAACAAGTCAAAATAGATTGATAGCAAATTTGAAATAAAAAGGGCAGGGAGTCAACTTTATTGGCTATATTTCAAAAACAGAAAATCGCCCTGCTTCCTTCTTTGTCTTTTTTTAACATAAGTATTTTAAATAGTACTTCAATTTATATTTTATAATATATATATATATATATTATATTTGATGCTGTGGATAAAGTTGCCATACCTGTGTTCTGCCGCACAACTTGCTGCACCTGCTTCCTCTGCTCCTCTTGCTGCATCTCAGAGATTCTCAGCCTGGCTTCGTGGTCTTTTTTACATAATGGAAATGATAATGGAATAATGCATACATACATGTCACCAGGTAGTAATAGAAACTGCCCACAAAAATACAGAAATTTAAGACCAAAACAGACACTTTTTTCTACCTGTATACCCTTTCTTTAGTGCCTCCACCTGTTGCCATAGCTCCCCCATCATGCTATCAGCGATTGTCTGCACAAATGTATGCCCTATACAGTAATCACACAAATGATGCAATGCAGTTGAAGTGAATGTGTAATATAAAGTAATAATACTCCATTTGCTGATCAAAAGGATGCAGAAGATGCTGCATACTTCAAACAGGCCACCACACATACCCTGTACTTTCTGAAGTTGCACCAGTTGTTCTTTGGTGTGTTGCAGCTCATTTCTCTGTTCATCCAAAACAGCCATCATCTCTCTGAACAGAGTTAAGCTGTCTGCTTCAGAGAGCTCATCCTGAGTATATTTGGTAATGGTGAACCTCTGTCCCAGGACGCTTGCCTCTGACAGGCAGCAGCCAAGCAGGACGAGTAAAACAACCCTCATCATTGTGGTCTGTTTAGCTGTGACACCTGAGGGGTCTGCAAGAGGGGCTTTTAAGGATTAGACGAGCGTGTGAAAGGTTATGCAAGGTTTGTATGTTGTTTACGTGTAGTTGACCATCTGAAGTACATGACCGCTGGAGTCAAGGATAGAGGTATTGTGATAAGAGGCTTTGACATACTAAGATAGTGAAAAAAATACTTATTACATGACAGCCATGTAAATATATAATGTGTTGTCTTTAAAAACCATCTGAAATACCTCCTTTAAAGGTTTTAAATACATTGGCAAAGCTGTTATGTACATTGTACACAATGTTATTTCCAAAAATAAACACCACACTAAATCTGATATGAGCACACTTTAGCTTAGAGTATATCTTTCAGGATGATAGGGGAAATGATAACTGATGAGTGTGTGGCCTTTGTTCTTACATAATCAACTCTTTTTTTTTTACACGGCAAAGGTTGTTAAATGTTAGACATGCAATAGACAGTAGTAGGTGGTATATAAGGTTATATAGATTTTAATATATAATATTATTTTGTATTATTTTATATTTAGCACATTTCTATCTAGCTTTATGTCAGACTGAAAATACTAGAGGAAAAATAATATACTGAAGAAGAACAGATCGAGTCACACAGCCTGACATTAAATGTGTACTATATAAATGCTTTCTGCTTCTATAACTCTCACAGTTAGTGACATACAAAGACACATTAGTGTATGTGTATGGGTATGTGCATGCTAGCCCCTGTGTGTGAGGGTTAACACGTGGATGCACTGCGTGTCCAGCCGGCTCCCATCTACCCTCAGGACAGCATCATGACAGCAGAGTGCAGAGCTGGAGGTGTGTTTGTCTGCCTGTGTGTGTGTGTGTGTGTGTGTGTGTGTGTGTGTCTCTTTATGTGTGTGTGTGTGTGAGTGTGTCTGTGGGCTCCGATGGGCAAGACAGAGGTCAGGCATTACGCAGCGAAGGTTATGGAGTGATACAGGATAGATTTGATGGTGAGGTTTAAATATTCCAGTTTCCAAATTGATGATCTTTTACACACCTTGGTACATTGGTGTGTGTGCTTCATATGTATGTGTGCATATGCACGTGAGTTTTTGTTTATTCATACACAGTATGTTGACCATGCGTGGGTGTACTGTATGTTACTAAGCCGGAGGAGTGTCCCTGGGTAGCATGTGTGAGGCCAGATGTTACTCAGCAAAGGTCATAGAGACATGTATGTATACTATGACAGAACTACTGTTACACACCTGAAGTGGCTTCTGCACCGGGGGTCACTATATTGTCTTGTGTGCGTTTGTGTGCACGTGACATGGCGGCACTATGGCGAATGGCTGCTGTTACATAGCAGGAGAGGCTCCAGAGAAATGGCTGGGTGTGAAGTGTAAATATGTGTTTTTTTCTGATCATTTGTGAATAGGTTCAAAGAAGGTGAAACCACTAACCTTAGCTAATATCAGAGAATAACCCTGTCACCAGAGAAAATGTCACAGTTGAAAGAAGCTTCCTAGGATATCCTGGTGGAGGTTTACATGCTCGTTTTGTTGTTTCTTTTTCACTGCATTGGATGTAAAACATGTACCTGCTGTATAATTGTCCTTACTATCACTAAAAGTGAAGACATTATTATTATAAGTAATGACATTAAGAAGGTTAGAATTACTTTTTCTCACCTTGTAATAGACCTTCTTCGTTAGACTTTAGATATTTTAATATAAAATCTACCTGTAGGTTGTTGAACAACAGGATTTGGATAGGATTGATAAATTCCCTAAATCCATGTAACCCATATCCTTCTTTTTCCTTGACCACTCAAAAATGAAACATAACCATTTCAGTCATGAAGTTAGAATCACTCGGTGCTGTCAGTTGTGAATGTGGAATAAATGTGAATGTCAACATAGCACTTCGAAAAATGTGCAAACACTTTGGCCAGGAAGAGTTTTATCCATAATGGCTTCACTGTTGTTTACTCCTCACTTGTTTTTGTGTGGAAAAGTGTGAACTGTTTTTCAGCTTCGGCCACAGCAAACATCTTCCAATGAGATCTGTGCTTGTGTCTTGTAAAATGATGTACAGGGAGTCTTTTCTGTGTTTTGTTATCTGCTCCCTTCCTACGCACCAAATGCTTGTTTCTGTCTGGACTTAGAAACTAGCTCCCTCTTTTTTTTGCTGAACCATAGCAGAAGTGTTTTTTTTTTTTTTTGCAGGTGATTTAAAATCTTTGTGATTGGAGGGTCATCCAACATTTCTGCCTCATCACAGCTGTGGTTTCACCCTTAATTTAGATGTATTATTTGTCTTATAAATCACGGTATGATGAGCAAAGCAAGTTATGTTTTTAATGCATGAAAACAGGATATCCAGAGCTGCTGTTAAACTCTATATGCATGTGTCTGCAGTTTGCAGTTAGCTTAAACATTTCTTTAAAAAATTTGCCCCTCCTTCAACATTTGGCAACTAACAAGGACATTTAGGAAAGCACAATTGGTGAACAACGTTTGATGTTGCATTGAGCAATGTTGTCATCAGAACTACTGATTCGTTTCAAAATCACGGTAATTTAGATTTACATAAAAATGAGACCAATCAATGGCAGAGTGCATGAAAAGATATACAACCATGCTGGGAAGAAGCCCATAGAGTATACTGCAGAGGCTTTCTGATATTGTTGTGTTGATATACAGATGAAGATGTATGTATGATCTACAGTATAGCCAGACTTTTGTGGGAGACCTGTTCATGTTCACATTATGTGATCTGAACAGCAATGTGGTTATAAGATATAGGAGAGTTTTTGTGTGCAGCTAAATTACATTACACAGAAGGAATGTATACATTGTGAGGGAATGATGCGCTATATCTTTGTAATGTAGTGATAGGTCAGTGCTATATTCAGTACTATATTCCGCTACGTGTGCAGGCAGAAATAACAGAATATGGGATAAATGATGGAACATGCAATGTACTGCAATATTTATAGAATATGTGTGTAGCTGCATATTTGATCTACAGGTCTAAAGCAATCACATGTATGTTGTGGTCTACATCAGTGGGTTGGTAAATGTCAGTCTTTTTGGCTCAGTTTATCATGAAGATGTCCTTTAATCATTGTCATACCCATTGTCAACCAGCAGATCCTAATTTTGGGTCCTAAAAGAAAAAAAAAACTGTAAAATGCAGGAAGTACTGTCAATTTGAAGTATGCATTGCATCATTCTAACAGAACAGCTTTCTACTCTCTCACTTGCGAACAGATTGCTGTAATTGTAGATACAGATAAGCACTGCAGTGTCACATGATTCAAACATATTTGATATGATTGAGATCAGACTGACTCTCCAGTATCCCTGCTTCCACTTTTTGGCCACCAAATGTACAGTCAGGTTTTCCAAATCCGGTTATCAGAATGTTAAACCAGTTGGCCCAGTATTCCTCTAGTTTTTCTGCAACATTTAAGTCGCTATTTTTGAAATATTGTTTGAGTTGTTTGATTGAACCTCCGAACATTTCCTCTTCCTGCCTCCACAGATCATTGCATATCAGCCATATGGACGCTCTGTAGACTGGTGGGCATATGGGGTCCTGCTCTACGAAATGCTGGCTGGACAGGTGAGTGGTGTACACCAAGCGACAACCTCCGTATCTGGGAAATGAAGTCAATGTGGAAGTGCTAAAAACTGTAAGCCCTTGAACAGCCACTTGAGGCTGGCTACAGAACATTTCAACCTCCATAAGTGCCCATATTAAACTGCCCAACTTCACAGCAGAAATAAAGATGTTTACAGCCTGGTACAAAATGGTTCATGATCATGACAACTGTAGTGAGGCTCACCCATTTTAACTCACCCATTCAAATTATATTAAGACTTAAAGTTATGCATAATTAACAGCATGGCCTCTTTGATTGACAGGTAGGTGCCCTTACAGATAGCTTATTATGTTGCCTTTTTATGTAATTGCCTGCTACGCAAGGTCATTCACAGCTACATTATTTCCACAGTGAAGTTGCAGAGGCCTAAATGTACTCAGGTGGTGCATCCTAAAGACCTTCCCACCAGCACTAATAATAAACATTGACATATAAACACACACAACCTCCATCTGCCCTCTTTTCAACTTGTAACCTTTTGCCGTCTTTTAACACAGTTAGTTGAGCGTACTTTTGACCCAGGTTTGACCAGTCAGGTTTTATGCACCCTGAAATTCTAACAAATTTATCACAACTAGCAAATTATTGACTGGTTTTGGAACTGAAGTGCAGATTTTACACATCAAAGTCCATTTATGAGTGTTGAGGAGTACTGTTGTAAAGTGAAAAAGTTTTTTGTGGCTCCATAGGGAGCTATACAAAATCCAATAAAGTGTCACTTGAGTTATTGTCGGTTGGAACAGAAGACTACAAGTTTGCAAAGAAAAATATCTGGTGGTGAGCGTGGCAAAGTTATAGGAGTGCAATGTCAAATCAGTGGAGGACTCTTTTAGATACAACCTGCTGTCTTTGGAATTGAATGATTTTCTGTTGTATGTGCACCAATTAGTTTTAGTCCAGCTGGGCCCAAATAGGTGCAAAGAACACAAAAAGGCAACACACTTGGCATGCTTGTTCAGCCGGCATGCTGCTCTGCAACCAGAGTAGCTGCCAGCCTTTTTCTGTTTGTTATTTTAGTGCCTACATTTGTGCACAAAGTGAGCAACTGTTTCTCATATTCACACTAAAAAATCTCCCTTCCATTAAATGTGTAAGCCTACTTTTTCAGTTTCTTTGTTTATTCCTGGATACAGCATGGTTTGCTGCCAGGGGAATATCGTCGATATTCTGGACAATACTCTGAGCCACTGAAGTAAGCATATCAGTAATGTGTTGACGGGTAAAGAAGAGCTTCTTTTGAAATCAAGAATATTGAGTCAGGACTCAGGACAAGGAGAACATGAAGCTACTCTGTGTGAATACTGTCAGAAAGATGTTTCCTCAGGGAGAGCACCCAGCTTGCCATGTGTTGCAATGTTTCTGTGTTGCTCATGCCATTTTCTCACTTCGAACCCTTTTGAAAAAATTATATTTGAGGTTTGTTTAAACTTGCACAGCATGAAGAAGAAGCTCTGTGTGGTGTGACCCCTTCACCGATTAGCCTAGCATTAGCTATTAAAGAAGACTATGCAATCTGTGCAACCTAAAACCTAAAACCACATTCTGTTGGAAGTTATAGTGGAAACAGAGCACCAGATATTAAAAGCCTTTCTTTCTTTATGAGAGCTGCAGCCCTAGATTAATATATTGTCATAACACATCTCTTCAGATGCTATCAAAGTAAACAGCTTCAAGAGAATTTTTCAACAGGTCCTCTTTTGAAAAGCTTCAGAAATAATAATAATAATAATGTCACCTTTTTGATGTTTTTATAGGTTTTAATAAAACATGTTTCCATGACTCGGCAATAAATGAATTATTAAGAGATTTATTATTTATTAATTATCTATTAATATTTTTGAAGTGACCCCCATTCCAAAAGGCCAAACAATAGCTCCACCACAGCAAAACGAAACATGAAGATGAGTATATTTTTTTATTCATAGTTTCAAGTTTCAACTGTTAAACAATAAAATGATTTAAAATATAACATTTAAAGTATTCAGGTGTTTCCTTCCTCTGTCTTTCCCTGTCGTGTGAAATCAGGTAAAGAGAGCATGACGCAGACAGGCTATCTGTACCCGAAGGGGCCAGTGGAGTGGAAATGACGAATAATTCATTTTATGGACTGTCAAAACACCCACATTATGGTTACTGATGATAACCACCAAGTGAGAAGGGGAAAAAGCTGGGTCATCCACTCCATTTGCCCTGCGAGGACTTCCTGTGAAACTTTTTGCGCAAATTCTGCACTGCTCCTTGTTGATGTTTTTCCATGAGTTGTTCTCACTGTTCTCTCTCTGTCTTTTTGCCCTCTATTCTTCCTCTTGGCACTCGTTTTAGTGAAATGCCTGTCCTCTTTATCTTAATTCATCAGGGAAAACAGTTTTTACTAGATTTGGTCAATTTTACTTGTCAAGTATAAGGGCACACTTGGCAAAAAAACAAATATATCACTGCTGGATCAATCTAGTGCTACATGAAAGAAGAACAACTTATCCATCCAATATGTGATAATGAAAACAACAACACCCTCATTATCATGTCCTTCCTCCCCCAGCCTCCATTTGATGGAGAAGATGAAGATGAGTTGTTCCAGTCCATTATGGAGCACAATGTGTCCTACCCAAAGTCCCTGTCCAAAGAAGCTGTCTCCATCTGCAAAGGGGTGAGTGGACATTCTTTGCCATCAATGAAAAATCTTCTGCTATTATAGTTTTTGTACCGGTAGTTAAGTAAAATAAACATCATGGTAAGTGAATCTATTTGGCGTTCATAAAAGGGCAATATCGCACCTGATGTCAGTAGGGCAGTTTCAGAAAATAACTGGGACTGTGTTCCCCAAAAGCTTTTCCCACCTGGGCAGAAAATCCTGTAGAAAGGCATTTTAAGCTCTCTGTCTTTGACGCTCTTCACTGAAGCCAAAATAATTGAGCTTCTTGTAAGAGAGCTACAAAACCTTCCTGCTAGCTCAACTTAACGGAGAATAACTGACAAGCTGTGGCACAGACTGCTGTACGGCTTTTTTTTAGGTTTCTGGAGTTGGATGTAGCATACGAGAAGTCTAGCTCCATTTACTGTAAGCATGAAGTGTGGGTTTCTAAAATACTGTCTCGGAACTCATCTACAAGTTTCCTCTTCTTTTCACACTCTTTTACATTATTAAAACACTGAAGGGAAACATACCAGGCCACCCAATATACTCCTCACAAGTAACTCCATGAGCTTGGTGTATTAAAGGTTTAGTCTGAAACATTCCAGCTGCGCAGTAAAGAGAAAAAAGTAGATGCATGAGAATTTTGACTTTCAAGACCATCTGTTAAGTAAGTCTCCATATGTTCCCCGAGCAGTGAAAAAAACAAATTCACCACAATGTGTCATTTGTTACAGCAGTCAACCACCAGGGTGCATCACAGTAAATAGTCTAACATACTAACATACAGTGTATTACACACTTAACACACATTCAGTAGTAATGTTATATTTGTAAACAGAAACAATCAGACTGGCTACATAAAAACGTGGACAGTCAAAAGGTAATCCATCTTGATTAAGTTTGTCTATCATGTAAATTATTTAACAGTACATTCCTATTGGTATTTAAAAAGTCCTTTGTGGCTTATATTTTTTTTATCAAGGATTGCATAATAAAAACAATACATTTATTTTATATTATTAAGTTATTAAACCATGGGAATAGTAAACACATAAGCTATAATGACACTAGTGTACATCAGGACACACAAAGCAGAAATTATTTGAGAACTCTGACAACTGGCCACTCTTAATAACATAAAATATGGCTGCAACTGATGTGAACAAAATTAAAAACTAAAACTAAATCAGTACAGAATTAAATACATGAAATTGTTAATCAGCTACAGAGAAAGATCCCGTGCACACCTGTCATCACTTACATCTATGTGTGATTTTTGTTCCATCATAACAAACGTGATTTTTTTTTTTACATTGAATCTGCTTCCTCTATCAAAACCTTAATATGCTGTCACCAATCAGTTATATTAAACCGATTTCCTGTGTTAACCAGAATTAGAGACAAACTTGCATTCTGTTTTGTTGTGAGATTAAATTGTTTTTCATTTGAGATAGCCCTTTCCTGTAAAAACAGAGTTATACACAGGAGTCTCCTGAGATGCTGTTTTCATTACCATGGGTAAATGGCTGCTGGATCTCCAGAGACAGAAAGAACTGAACAGTACAGTGGGTTAGTACAAGTCAAGCAGAGAAATGCTGGAACATAGTAAGTGTTTTTGGTCAACAACAGAATGTTTTCAAAGCAAATGAAAGAGGAGAAAACAAGAAAAATAAAACCCCTTTTTGTGATTGGATTTTTCAGTCTGGTCCTCTTTATTGCTTTGCAGAATGAACAACAAGGCACAAATCATGCAGGATACATGCATATACGTAAACCTCTGCTTGTATGACCTTCATACTGTGTGTGTACTCCTCAGAAGGCAGAAAGAAACATCAGTATGTCAATACATGTTCATCTTCAGGGAAGCTAAAGTACATTAAATATGGATGAATTTGAGCAGCGGTCATAGTCACTGATGGCAGATCAGTCAAGGAAGTACTTTGGACACATTCTTCGTGTAGCTGCAGGGACTCATGTTTAAGCAGTTTGATGCAGCTATAACTGTGTGATATACACCCCACTTGAAATGTCCAGAAATACTCAACGAGGGTTACAGAGAAGCTTGCGTTTGTGTGCGTTTATGCATGCAAAAAATTGAACTATGACAGTGGCATTTATTGCTGTCCAGAGGCAGCACAAACTCAATGAGCTGTGCAATAACAAGCTTTGTCTCCTTGTCCCTTCTTCAACTCCACTTGTTTTCTTTGTCCCTCTTTTTCTTTTGCCATCCTTTCCTCTCTTCTTCATTTTCTTAGCTGTGTGTGTGTGTGTGCTAGTGCACTTTTGTGTGTTTGTGTGTGCGTGTCCTGGTCTCAGCCCAAGTCCCTGTCTCAACCCTTGTTTGGCATGGCTACAGCACTTCCCCTTAATGGATATATAGTGCTTGCCGGCGGCCTGACCCACGAAAAGAGAGTAAGGGAGAGATGGGAGGGAATTCAAAACCAAGAGAAAGAGTGGTTAAAGAAAGATAAAGTAAAGTATGAAAAATAGGATAGCCAGTTGGACAGGTGCTGTTAGAGAGAACACATATTTTGACAGAAAACTGATGCTAATACAGCAATGGATAACAGTAATTGCGGATGACAAGAGTAACAGTATATCTGTAACCCTAAGATTAAGAGTTTTATTGTGCAACTGTTCATACAAATAGTCTCTGTTCTGAGCAAGCTCATCTATACTGTAGCGTTCATTACATTTTAAATAGGTCACAGATGTAGATACACATTCATCTAAGTAATTGGATGTTATATAAAGGTCATTCATTTGAGTCTTGTTGTAGATCATGTAGATATAACCCCTGGAAGAATATGAGGCAGATATACATTTAAAAAAAGGGGGTTTGGGTGTAAATTGTGATGTAGGGGTAAATTCCATGAAGATTCACCCATGACTATTTTGCTTGAATGAATTTCTGGAGCTCTGTGGCAAAACCTGGGATAACTAGTGTTTCAATATCTCTAAGTACTGCATAATAACCTGCACTAAATCCCAATGGGGCACAAGATTTTCTGTTGTATTGTCAGCAGAGAAGGTAAAGTTTAAGCCCATTTATTGTGCGGTTTGTCTTTGATCAGATGTTTTGCCTCAGTTGATCCCTCTGTTCTCTCGCACTGCAGCAAACTAATTGGGTTTTTTAACGATGATGATAATGGGGTGTTTGTGTGTGTGTGTGTTGTTTTTAAAGCCTTGATGTACTGAATCACACAATTTCACCTGGCCAGACTCCCCGCTGACTTAGAGGCCCCATCTGCTTACTCTTTTACTTCATCACTCTCGTTCTTTTTTCCTCTCTGACTCTCACTCTCGCCGTCCCTCCCGCCCCGTCAAATCCAACGGTTTGATGTTCTCAGCAGAAACAGCAGGGAAACTTTAAAGTTGCGTACACTTTCTTAACACATGCAACTAAACAGACATTTCATGACTTGGTGAAGCCAGCGAGATTCGAGTGCTAACAGTTTGAAGACAGAATGATCAGACGTTCTCCATGAAATGTCAACACCACATTTTCTTTTTTCTGGATGCATGTATGCAAAGTAATTCAAGTAAGCTCAAGTTTCCACAAAAAAACAAAAAAGAGCTTGAGAGTTTGATTGACATGGTGGCAGGTCAGTACTCAGGCAGTTCCAAGGACATTTCTACGTCTAAGGTGTGTCATTTTAATGGTGACAGACTTGTGTTAGCAAGATGCATTCCCACCGTCAGTGACAGTCCTGTCAACAGACAGAAAGCTGCAAATGACTTTTTCTTCCTCGTCAACAGCTGTCTGATGTACTCTGCCAGCTGGATGCACTCTGCTAGTTCAGATGTGGCCCAGTCCCACGGCTTGTATGTTGAAGGGGCTAGCTGCAGGAAAGCTGGCCTGCAGAAATCCTGCAAGTAGAAATTCAACACTGACTAAAGTTTTCCATTTTAGTTTCATTCAATGTTGTATCTGTTGAACGATATTTTTGGCCAAAAACTAGAAAAAAGAAACTTTGGCAGTGCAGTGATATGTATTGTTTCACTTAAAGGTCCAGTGTGTAATATTTAACAGATTATGGCAGAATATAATATGCATAACTACGTTTTCATTAGTGCGTAATCGCCTAAAAATAAAAAATTGTTCCATTTTTGTTACCTTAGAATGAGCCTTTTTTTCACGCGAGTCTTCTTTACACAGGGTGTATGACATGTTGAACCACCTTCTGCTTTTCATGAACCACCATAGTTAAAATCAACACCTACAACATTCGATGCCATTAAATTCTACAAACTGGTTAAAAAAAACAACAACTTTAATTTCAACATTTTTCTGCCCTTTATCGTGTATCACTGCAGTGGCAGAAATGCTCACTTAACACGTAAAGACTAGTTCAAGCCCTGTTGTGTCAGAGAAAAAAAGTCTTGATTCATTAGTACAATTTATTGTATATTATGTTGTATCTAGGACATACTGTGGACAGCACACTCTTACCCTAGGTGGCTGTCAGAAAGAGTCTGCCACAGCAAGTGTGTTTATATGTTGTCTGTGTTAAGAATAAAAAGAAAAAAAATCTCAAACACAAAACCCAACATGAATAAGACGTGATGATAAAATATTAAGTAATAATTAAGTAATATTAAATAGCGGAAAATGTTGATCAAATATGCAATCTACAATTTTATCACAGCTGTGAAATTTGAAATGATAAATGTGATAGGATGAGAGTGATAAACCCCCCACAGAACAGCTGCACCAACATCTGCATCATGCCAACAGAGGTTCCTGCAAACGGCATGGCTGTTACAAATCTGTTAATACTTACCATACAGTATATTCAGTGAAAAACATTTAATTGATTAGGATGGAAAGTGTATTTAGATTCAAACTAGCATGTTTACATATATGAGATGAACACAACAAAAGAAATATGCTGTGTACTATACTGTGTCAGTACAGCAGAGCTTTATGCTGCAAGAGCATAATAGCAGAGCTAGGCAGCAGGAATGACTGACAGCTTTATATGTGTTTTTTGTTTGTGGTGTTTGAAATGGTGCGATGACACTATGGAGTGTGGTCTGGAGACTAGATCCGTTGAGGATGGTATCAATTTCTTGACTCTTGGCAAGAAAGTGAATAAGCATAGCTCTCAAACTCTCAAACTATCCCGTTTAAAGTAACACAGCAAAAATGTCATCACCAAACAAATTTTGAATTTATTTCCGAAACCCGAGTAGATTTGTCTTTGGTTAGAGGCTGGTTACAGATTCTTCCCTTTGTGTAGGAACAAAAAAAGCACTGATAGCTAAACATGTCATGTAACTCAGGAGAACTGTGAAGGTGTGCATCACAGATTAGGGATTTAACCAGAGGTGCTGCAGTCTTGCGTGCTTGTGTGTGTGCCTATGTATGCATGCATGAATGTACTCTTAAACTGTGCACACCACTTAGAAAACATACCGCACACAATACCAGAGCCAAGAAGGCAGCCTATTTAAGTATTTAAACTAACTCAGTCAAACAAAGCACTATTTCCATTCCACATTTCAGTGCATGAATAAGTAATTTTGCCCATTGACCGTCAATGCTGAAACCCACCAGGTGCTCTGTCCATCTCCAAGTGGCTTCTTTCTCTTCCTTAGGAATTCATTTGGGACAAGTCACTGCACTGAGGCAGGAGTGGTAATGCCAAATATTTATGTAAATAATATTACTGCTGAAATTCCATACCCACAAGCAGCCAATCAGTAATTATGTTCTATTATGGGTATGAATTGTTTTAATGCATTTTAAATTGGCCTGTTCGTTTCCTCTTCCAGACCAGCTTGCGCTCTGTTTATGCAATCAGCAAGAATATATGTAAGCGCTCCCACTGTAAGCTGGACAAACACTCAAATTAATTGTCATTTTTCACACTTTGTTTAGATAATTATGTTTATGTGATACCAAAAGGCCCCTATATAATTTAACAAGAACAACATTTGCTTGTTGATAATATTTCCTGTGGGTGCTTTTTTTTAATATATTAGTTTCCTTTTAACAAAGCAGCAGTCTGTGCCCTTATGTTGTTTGCGGTGGATTGGAGGTTAGCAGCAGTTTCTCTAAAAGCAGAAAAAGGTGGGCAGAGGGAAAAAATAACAATTATATCACTCTTTGTCGTATCTGTTCAGCCATCATTTACTGACCTAGAAAAGAGGTGGAACTACATTACAAAACACATCAATGAAAGAACACCAGAGTGGGAGAAAAACAAAGTGTTTCCTGATGCACTAAAAGTGTTCCACAATTACTTTAGAAATAATGAAAAATACAAAAAGGTTTTTACTTTTTATTTGAAGTTGTGGAAACTAATTAAACTACTATATGTAAATCATGCTTTCCACATTGTGTTTCTCTTCTTTTTTGATTTGAGGTCCTCCTAAAAGAGAAGAGGAATCACCACTGTGATTCAGAATGACAATTTATAGCCTTTTTGTTATAACTCCTCCGTTTTGTTTCTGTCCGTGAGCAGCTGATGACCAAGCATCCATCCAAGAGACTGGGCTGTGGCCCTGAGGGAGCAAGGGACGTCCGAGAACACGCCTTTTTCAGACGTATCGACTGGGAACGCCTCCAGAACAGGGAGATACAGCCGCCCTTCAAACCCAAAGTGGTAAGTCGTGTTCACATACACTTTTACAGTAGTCAATGAACTTGCTACTTCACACAGCATAATTAAGCATGATACTGCTTGGTATAATATAAAATAACCAAAGTCAAGATGATTTGAAGTCTCTCTTACACGAGTTTAGCCTTCATTATAATGTAAGGCCACAAGTAAATGTTTCTGCTTTGGTTCTACTTTGATACCGGTGCATGGTGCAAAGTGGAGTCTTACTGAGAGGCAATGATGCTTTTTTCTTACTTACAACTGTATTTTTTGGTGAGTTGCCATGCATCACAGCTGTAGGAGAGGGGCAGTAGGTGCAGCATTACTTTCTGTTAACCTGTTTTTATACAAAATGCAATTTGCGTATTAGAAACATAGTGGAAACGCGGGAAATTGTAAAATCAATGTCGATCATATCACAAAAGCATTTCAATGCTTGACTGGGATGGAAAAGTTGGCGTATTGACAAATAAATCATGACCATACATGAACTGACAATGAACAATGAGGAAGCTATATTTTTTCTCAAATTAATACATGAACATGTTTTCTACATAGTTCTGATGTAGAGATTTAATGGAACTGGACAGTAGAATTAGTTCCACAAAGTCTTTGTCTATCTCTCTGCTCAGTTCCTAATATTCACACAATGGCTGTGGATGAAACGCACTAAAATTTGCATTTGCTTTTGGCAATTTTCTAGAGGTTCATTTAAAATTCAGAATTCTTTTGGATATACTATTCATACACAGCACACTTGACTGCACTTTGCATTATGCACCTTGATGAACAAAATTAAAACAAAAACAAAAAATTAGCATTTAGCATTAGCAAAATTACATTAAAATAAGCAACCTTTCTCTTTCCTTTGTCTCATTGCCATCAGTCCGGGTGCATTTGTTGTCTCTCTTACTTTACTGAAGTTTCGTTTTTTCTTCTGACCACTTTGCTTGTACTGGAAGAACACTGCTATCTTCTTGTTTTGTGCCATCCAACATCTTCACTTTGTACCATCAGCAGTCTTCCCTCAAGTAAAGCAATGTTAAATGCTTCTCCAGACAGCAGTCTTGTATATCTAGAAATATTCTACTTTTATTTCATATTTATGTGCTAGTGAATAATAGAAGCAATACCACCTTTCAGTCCACTGTGTCACACACAATGCAACACAATACAAATAAACCAGACAAACAAACAGATACAACTTTCTGACCTGCAAGTACATAAACAAACAAGAACAGATGTGCTCATCACAACAAGACAAATCTGTTGTGGCAAGACATTTTATGGCCCTCTTTATTTCCTTGGGCCGTATCTGTTCTTGGCTGTTTGTTTACCATCTTGTACCCCAGCCTTCAGTCAGATTTGTTAGGGAAAGTTTTGTCTTACTGTCCTTCAGTACAGTAATCTTTCATATTTTTCACTTATAAATGACATATTGCACATACAGTTAAGTCCTAGATATTCAGTGTGCAATGTGTTAAGTAAACAGAATTCAAATAAATGGAAACAGATGGTGCATAATGTAGCAATCCAGACCAAGCCAGTTGCCAGTTATATAATGTGTTTAGTACAAACTTTTTGGAATATAAATGAGATTTATACAAAAAGATATCCTGCTTTTTCCCTTTCTGTACTGATTTTGCTTTGACTGTAAGGGCTTAAAGATGCTCATTCCTAAAACTCCTCAAGTATCACCCCCTGCAAAGACACACATACAGTATGCAGATTACAGATAATCCTTATCTATGCATGCCACATTTCATAGTGGGGTCACTCCTGAAGGTTTTTTCATTAAGGTTTCATCCAATCTCATATGTATAATATAATATTCTAAGACTTGCCATTAAAAACAATAAAAAACGATCATGTCCGGCAGAATTATGCACATTAAGTTTAATGAAATTTGAAGTTTTAATTGAAACAATTTATTGCAACAAATTAAATGTAATCAGCAAGCCACACCCTAACTCCCCCTTAATCTCCGTCTGTCTTATTTTATTTACACATACACACACACACACACACTCACACTATGTCCTCATGCTAAAGTATTGATACAGACCCCAAACCAGATCCACAAGTTGACCCCACATCTGCAGTTGCCACCAATGGTAACTGTATAGTTGAAGTTGACAGTGGACATAGAGGGAAACTTCAGGGGATGTTAAGAAAGCATAATTAATACCATATTGTTGTAAGTCCTCTACTTGGCTTGCACATTTTAAACCCACTGAACTGCAGCAAAATCCCCCAGATGTTTTCAAAAAATATACATGAAAAGTAAAAGTAAGTGTGAAAAGTAAACAAAAGTGTAAAGCTGTAGCTTGAAATTATGTAGCTCTGAAAGTGCAGTTTAAGTCAGTCACTATTGACTGACTTAATTTAACACTGGACATGATTACATTTTACAGTATAGATTAGCTTTTATGGAAAATTGTCCTCGCTGTTCACGATATGCTATCTTTTAACAGTTTCCTTGTATTAGTAAAAAAATTCGATGTGCTATAATTATATACAGAATCTTACCAAGATGTTACAGTTGCCTTTGATGAGAACATCCATTCATTCTTTTTTTTTTATATATATGTGCTTACCCTGTTCAGGGTGATGGGTGGCTGCAGTCTCTCCCAGTACACATTAATATAGAGGCAACATACACCAAAAACAGCAACTATAGTCAATGAGGTTATGGTATAAAATCAGCATCACACACCAAAAGTCTGTATTTGAAAAGTAACTTATTGTGATTCAATGCTATATAATTAAATTAAATTGAACAGCACACGATCTACCAGCACACATTTAATAGACGCATTGTTGGCACTAGTAAATAACTGTTGTCATTTTCAATAAATGAGACCTATGTTATTACAGTAGGAAGATGACTCCATTAGAGGATATATTCGTGTCTGCCACAACAGCTGATGTAATCTGACTGTAACATTCCCATTAAGAGTGGCTGACAGTACTGGGTGTGTATGTTAAGAATGTGAGACCTAAGTCATACTATTTTATTTAACAAATGTCATTATAGGGTCTACAGTAAAAAATAAATAAATATATTGGGGCGTTTGCTCAATAAAAATAATTGCTGCATTAAAACTGACTGCAGTCTGATGTGATGTATTATACTATCCTTGACATGACACACTTTTGTTTAGTCAAAACACAGCTGCAGGCATAGGCTACCTAAGGCATGTGCTATATGTTTAGGTCATTTCAAAGCCTCTTATCCCAATGTATAATTAATGTAACATCCATTTATCATGATTGCACATCTTATATAGTTCACATTTCTCTGCACAGTAAGGAGTAGTTTTGAAATCTCTTAAGATCACACATGATCATGTAAAGCACACACACTTTCTCCCTGTGTCTTTCTATCATTCTCCTTCATATCACACACACACACACACAGAGGTAACAGAGATTAAGTAGGTCACTCAGCATCTGTATGTATGTATTTGTGTGTGTGTGTGTGCGTGTGTGTGTGCGTGCGTGTGTGTGTCCTTTACATATTCAGTTTAAATATTGTAGTTCTCTTCTGTTTCAACCCTCAAGGGCTCCAGTTCCTCTAATAAGGTGAATCCTGACCTCTTTGTCCATGTAGTCTCCTGCTGGGTGGATGTGCTGGGTCTCCTGGAAATGCTGTGTCTGCTTTGTGTGTGTGTGTGTGTGTGTGTGTGTGTGTGTGTGTGTGTGTGTGTGTGTGTGTGTGTGTGTGTGTGTGTGTGTGCGTGTGTGTGTGTGTGCGTGTGTGTGTGTGTGTGTGTGTGTGAGTAAATGTATGAGAGTGTGTGTGAGTGCGTGGGAAGGTTACAGAACGTGAGGCTTAACAGAGATTGAGAGAAGCAGGGGAGGAAGATTTCCTTGCATGTATGCTCTTGTCTGTGCGTGTGTGTGTGTGTGTGTGTGTGCGTGGAGGTGAGGGGAGTAATCAATATCGGAGTGAGAAAGGAAAGCTTTCGTGCTTGTATATTTGTCCACACTGAAGTTGCAGGGAGGTAGATGCATGCAAATGTGCATGTCCTTTGCACAGTGCATGTTTGCATGGGTGTGGTTGTGGATGCAGATAAGGGTGAGAGAGGTGGAACAAGAGTAAGAAAATCTTGTTGACTGCTACTGTAACCATGACCTACTCCATAATGATCCATCATGTCCATCTCACTATGCCATGTAATACAGTACTGTTTCTGAGTCCATCATTAAACACCTTCCTCTCACCCCTCACCCCTCACCAGGTCTATCCCTGCCTCTCTCATCCACTCCTCCTCCTCTCTCCTTTTTCTTCTATCGACGCTCAATCTCACTTCATCCGCCTGTGACAGCTATGGAATTGCAATTATTACACTGGCTGCACCCAGCTGAGAGATTCAAGCCATCTGTATCTATTGGACCAGGACTTCAGACAGTACAGCGGATGCAGTCTGTGTGGTAGAATGAGTGTCAGGGCAGGCTCAGCTAATGTTGATCCATATTTATAGTGCCGGATGCTGTCACTGTGCAGTCGTCTCCTGCAGGTAACAAAACAAGCACATGATTAAATGGCAACCACATCCAGGCTATTTTTTTTAGATTACAACACAAATTTTATGGAAAATTGTGGATGGCTAATCGTCTTTATGGATGAAGGGAGCAGGGAAGGGTGGGAAAAGTAGGTCAAATAGGAAGCTGCTGATTGATAGTGAATGGAGGGAGGCAAGAAGAAGAGTGGGAGGACTTAGTCACTGCACAGAAGTCTTGGAACAGCATCCAAAGAAGAGATGCGCATGCCTGATGGGATATGTGGACACACACACACATACACACACACACACACACACACACACACGCACACACACACACAGAAAATGATGGCAATATGGATGAGTTGTCACTCACTGTAGCTTTGAGAAAAATGAAAGACGCAGACTGTTGCAACTTGACTGAGCATGTCTGCCTTTCCTCTTTTAGCTTACAGGCTCTAAGAGGGAGCATTTTAAGTTTGCTTCTGCGTTCATATATTTCTATTTGATTATTTATTTCTTAATTTGAGGTCAAGAGAAGTCATATTTTCAATCACATTTTCACATTTTAGTTCATATCACATAGATGTGGAGTTTGTAATTGATTTGAGGATTGTTTACAAAGTCAGTATGAATTTATTGGATTGAAAATACTTTCTAGTAGGAACTTTTGCATTTGTGTAGATGCTGCAGACTGTGATGTAACTGTAATGTCCAATTCTTTGGAGGCTGTGTGCACAGCCAAAGCACAAGTGGTCATGTAAGGTTCTGGTTTCATTTTTAGCTTTGTGCCCCAGTAATCTGACTAACTGTGGTTTGCTATTTTGTCACATTACACATTCATGAAATAAGGCAGTGGAAATTAAGTAGCAGAAACATTTTATATGGGGCAGCATTTCAGAGACTGTACCAATGCATTACAGTTTCTTACTTAATTAAGAAATAATTAAGTTCACTGCAGTGACAAGCTAACATTTTTTAGCTTGGAGAATTCATCAAAACAAACTAAAATGTTCAGGAGATTGTGACAAGAACAGATAGCTTCCTATGCCAGTGGCCTCAGGGAGAGAGAGGTAGAGAAAAAGAGAGCTAGAGAGAGAGAGAGCGAGAGACTCATGCACAAGTCTTAATGGAGGCAGGCACTCATTTACCATCCTAAGTAGCTGAATGTTCTTTTAATATGCTTGAGTGCAGAGGCGTGCGTGTCTGTATGTGTGCACAGACAGAGAGGGAAAGAGATTAAAGATGAAGGAAAGTAGGTCATAAACACATGTAGGACACTATGTCATTGTATGTGGGAGGATGTATCAACAAGATAATGGCTTTTGATCTAACCCCATAAGGGTTTGCTGAATCACACAATGAGAAATAGGAGATCAGACCAGCCCATGCATTTCTCCAAAAGAGCAAGTTTATGTTTCAAAGGTAGCAGTGCAAATTGTCCATGGTTCATAATCAAAATTTTTCCTTTTGTTTTTTGTTGAGCTAATCTTTTGGGTTCCGTTCATCTTATGAGAGAAACTCATAAGATGTAGTTTCTTGTCTGTTCAAGGTCCATTATTTGTAATGTGATACTCAAAAAAAGAAGCATAGGTGAGACCCAGCACTGTCAGGTTGGCAGCTGAAGCTTCATCCCCCATGTGCTTTGCGTGCACACTGGTAGGTATATCGCTCGAGAGCAGAGGCTTGGTGTAACAAGGACTGACTGTGTTGTGATCCACAGAGGGATGTCTTGGTGCTGGCAATTGTCGCTGCAGTTCAGAGTGAAAAATGTGTTGCTTCACTTGAGCGACGGATGGTCAGTGACGGATAGAAAAAGACAAGTTTACAGAGAGACACAGCAGTTGAGGGATGCTGCCATCAGGTATCTGCTGTGTAAGAAAGAAGAAGAAAGAAAGAGTACATTCAGAGACAACACACACACATGAAAGAGTCACGTTTGCTCCTATCTTGAAGTCTGTGTCCTGCCTTCTATCCACTCTGACAGGGTGGTGGCATGGAGCGAACGTCACCTGTCGGCAGTCATGGGAGGACATTAAAAATAATAATAATACATGCACACACCTTAGTTCTCTTGTGTTATTTTCTGTTAAATCACCTGACATGTGTTGTCTGGCTATACCAGTGAAAAAAAGGAAGAGAATAAAAATAGAAATGTCAGAACCTTTATTACCAGTGTTTTTGCTTGACAAACACAGACTGACATGCCTAAACACACAAAGACTGACACACAAGTGGTTGCTGGTACACAGTACACATAAACATGCTTGTAAAACACAGACACACACTTACATATGATGCCTTGTCTGTGAATGTAGGGCAGCAGTGGATAAGGCCAGTTAGTCACAAGTTAGTGAACAGTCTCGGACAAAGGACAGATGTTTTGAGGTGTAAGTTTTCTGTCTGCTTGGTTGTTTTGGAGAAGTAAATATGCAGAACTCAACATATGCCAAGAGTGCTTTGCTTATTGCAGAAAGGTAGAAATGCTTCTACTTGGCTAAGTAGTCATTAGTCCTATCTGAGCTACATTTGAAAATTAATTGGTAATAACATAGACACAGACACACATGGATTTTTTGTGCGATTGTTTTTTTTTTTTACTTTATCCACGTCCACCAAATCTATCATTGTCAAAACAGGAAGCTAATTATCCGTTCAGTTTCAGTTAAAATTAGGCAACAAAAATTAATTAGGCGACAGTCATTGAACAGAAAGTGCAAAATCATTGAGTAACGTTATAGTCTTCTGTAAAAACAAAACAGCTGCCTTTCCAGTATCTTACTTGGATGATTCATACTGTATCTGTAATACCTGAAATCTGATGTAATGTTTACTTAAATATTGCCTTTGCAGTCACAACAACCCTTTTAGTTTAATCCCCCTCATGTTTATTTCTACAACAACAACAGTGCCAAATGTGCTATGGCTGCCATTCTCCTTTCTTTCTATCTATTCAAGTCCTACATTCAAGCCCCATGGCTTTTGGATTCACAGTCAGTTATACTCACAGCCATCTGCAGAACAGAAGCCCCCAAGGGAACATTAATGCTTATCAAGAAGTGCACTGAGTCCTAACATGTGTTTGCGTGTATGATTGTGTGTGCGTTTGTGAATGCATGCATCCATGTAGGTGAGCCCAGTGTGTAGGTGGACTAACTGATGAGGATAGAGAAGGACAGTATGTGCAGCCCTCTCCCGCTCTTACTCGCTCATTCTCTTGAACAGCCTGTGTCTCATTTCTTCTTGAATTCTCTCCAGTAAAACAGAAGAATAACATCAAAGATGAAAGAAATGATCTATCTAATGCTCTTTGTAGGTTTGGCCATTGCAGACAAGTCACGTCTTGATGATAAATGGAAACCTTTTTTTTTTTGTTGATGTCATTGTGTTACAGAATCTAAAAGTGTAGTTAAGTGATTGACAGAACATTAAGTACTGATATCTAGATACCGAAGCCCCTGATTTTTAGTTAATATGTGGCTAAAAGTTTAAAGTACAGTGTTGGTCTAATACACTATAACTGGGTGTGGTTGGGGCTAGAATTGGTTATGACAAATGAAATCATATTGCTAGCCTTAGAGTTAGGGTCTCATTTAATAGAATGGTACGTGTACCAAAACACGCGGGCAATTCTTTGTGAGAATACACTTCTGATTTTCCACAAAAGCTAATCCTAAAAAGGTACTGATAGCTTTATACAGCACCATAAATTAGATTAGCTTGGAAGGAGATAAAGCAGACCTCATATACATACAATAATATATATTCATAGTCATATTTAACTCAATATAAATGGCACCTCCAATATTAATATTCAAATTCCACTTTTTATCTTGAAAGCTACGTGTCAAGTAGGATTTTTTTCAGTTGGGGGGAATATCACTACGGCAACAAAATAAGATGCATGCTCACATCCCTGAACGTGACCTTCCTTTGCTGAGAAATTCCACCATGTGACATGTGCCATTTCAACTTCTTTGATTTAATTTGATTATCCTCTCACAAACGAAATGAAAACACTTTTGATGTCTCCTGTTAAATACTGACAGCTCGCCTCCCTCTCATGAACACACTAATTAATCCCTGTGTAACCTTGTAGCACCTTCATGCTGTCGCTGTGTTCAAGGAATCGTTTCATTCTTCGGTGAGATAATTAGCTTTGACATTTGGGGATCAAATGCACAAAATTGCGTACATAACACATGTGATCCAAGATAAAGGAGCTGCATCACAGCAGGTTGTGGGTTCAGAGCAACAACATAGCGTGCCTTCTTACAGACAAGTTAATTTCCTCACATAGAATCAATCCTGGGTCTTGTTTACCGAAAAGTACATTGCTGTTTCACAGCTGTGCCAATGTTGCTTTGGTGTTCAGAAGGGTGCATTGCAATTCAGGTGAATGAGATGTAGAGCATGTAATCTGATGTTATTGACTTCCTACTGCATGTAGCAGTGGGGTTCAGGTGTAAAATGTTTTCCATTTATATGTAGACCAGGGGAGCAGGAGAACGATGCTTGTTGTACTGTCCAATGCACATTGTCTAGTTGCCCAGCACAGTGTGATTTTATATGAATGGTGATGCAAATGGTGGAGATCGATGATGTTTGATAATGATGCGTGTCCTGTGCTTTGGGCTCATTTGTGAAAAGTTACAAAAAGTTCAAAAACAAATTCTGCTGAATGTCTCTTGCCTTTGTAGAATTGCCATGCACATACCTCTGCCAGTGCTCCAGATTTTTTCATGTCTTCTCTGTCATGTCAGTCTGCTTGCACACTTCATATTATTTTACATACCTTATGTCTAAACTTCTGCTCCTCTTGTGTCTTTTCTACAGTGTGGCAAAGCAGCGGAGAACTTTGACAAGTTCTTCACACGCACCCAGCCCCAGCTCACACCACCAGATGAGCTGGTTATCGCCAACATTGACCAGGCTGAGTTTGCAGGATTCTCTTTCATCAACCCGCAGTTTATGCACCCGTCGCTCAGTAACAGCATATGAAAAGGATGGCGAAACCTCCCAGAAGAACTTCCCTGCTCTCTACAACCCGCTTAAACCAACCACCAGTCCATTATCTGACCACAACTTGATCTTGAAGGCCCGCTTTAAACCTTTATGTATTGGTTTTATTCATAAGCAGCAATCTAGGGCTTGCATATTTGTTCTGTACAATATATTTGCCAATATAGATTACATTAGAGTGGTTCTGAGACATCACATGATAAAATAATTTCCTTTAGTTTAAAGATGAGCATGTACTGTAGACAAGGATGTCCTCCCTTACTGCTGCAATTTGTATCGAAGGTTTACCATAACTGAAGGCACTGAGACTGAAGGATGTCAGGCTTTATGTATCTGCTCCAGTATATGATGAAATTGAGAGAAAAATAATCTATGCCTGTATATCACATAAGGAAGCGAATATTGAAGATGCATTTAAAGGATGGATTAACTAATTTGGGAAAAGATGAAGAAGATAATTATAACAACATAGATATTATGTAACTTTAAAAAGCACTCATGTGAGGTTGTGCAGACACTATAGCCAAATATGAAGGACAGGTGGTGCAGGCGTTGAAATACCACCTTGTGATTCAATGTTTCCTGTATCATGTTTACAGTTTTCTTCCCCTTTGCTTTAATGGTGACGGTGTAAAACTCTATTTGAGTACAATTCAAGTTTAGCCAGTCTCAACTGCCAGTATGCGTAGCAAATCAGCTAAAGAATGAACAGTTATGTTATTACATAATGCAGCCTGTAAAAACGCAAATATGTGAGACACATAGGTATGAAAGTGTGTCAGGGTTGGTTCCACTTCTTCAAAACTTAACTGTTATCACTCGAGTTTAAAAAAATAATAATTCACACAACTATTTTCTAGCCCTTACTTGAGCTGCAGATTGCGTATTTCCCTTATCAGTAACTTTGTGGACACTATGTGGACACACAGTAAAGAATAATCAGTTTAGTATGTGGGCAGAACATTCTTATGTCTACCATACAAAAAACCCAAAACGTTTACAATTTGTGCCCAAAATTACAGTCTTAACAGAAACTGTTAAGACATTTTCATGAACTGTTGTTTGTTTTTAGAACATGTCATTGTGTATTAACCATGCAATGTTATATTGCATACAGTATCATGCCCTCAAGCATCGGTAAAACATACTTGTTAGGTTTTTTTGGATACAGAAGTTGCAAATTAAAAGGAGCATTTCTTCTGACAATGCTTTGTCGTCCTGAGAA
The DNA here is from genome assembly GCA_036365135.1 of Miichthys miiuy. Lineage (NCBI taxonomy): Eukaryota > Metazoa > Chordata > Actinopteri > Sciaenidae > Miichthys > Miichthys miiuy. The sequence continues at coordinate 21,309,848 of CM071602.1, forward strand.
CAAACTCGTCCTTTATCAGGAGAGTGTCAACAAAATCCTTGTTGTTATCATCCCCTTTTGTTTCTTTAATGTCTTTAAAGATAGATAAGTTTTTACCCTCTCTTTTGTGATCTCACTCATATTTTTCCATTAGATCAGATTAATATTTTAATGCATCTAATATCAGTGCATAACTCCTTTGTAAATAATTATGAGTTATTTAAAAAGAGTATAGCAAGTTACAGTTTTTATACCAACACCTGAATGTGCTTTTATTACATTAATTATATAAACCAATATTTGTATGTGTAAAAACAACTAGGAAAGTAACCCAGTACAGATCAACTTTGTAACAGCTGGATGTCTGAGTCCAGATCTAGCAAGTTGTGAAAGATTCTTCTGTTCTGATACTTGTTTTGGCAGAATTATCAAATCTTTTTTTTTTTTTCTCATATTCAATGATTTTGACTGCAAATTGTATGTTGATTGGATGTGTGTCTGGCTGTTGACTGTCCTTGTGTGTGTATCTGCATGCTGTTGGTAGGCATCATTCATGCACGTGATCCGCTAAGTGCTGCATGCCACTAAGTATAAAAACCTAAAGAGTTACAACCTCAGAGTGATACTCTGCTCAAAATCTAACTTCAGAGGTGAGTCACTCCTTGTAGTCTTGAAAGTTTGTACCTGTTTCATCCATCTTGAAGAATAATGGCCATGTTTAGTTTAAATTCATGTTGATTAACAATGGAATCCACTACCATTTGAGGTGCCCATTACACACCAGAGTAACTTAGGAGTGCTGATCTTAGACCGGCTAGACTCACAAGTATACAAATCACAAGTTTAAATGACAGTCTTACAACAGTAATGAGTCCTAACTCTCAGGCAAATTTGTAAACTACGTGAGAAAACAGGCATGAGGAACTACAATGATTTTGCCAAAAGAATGCAGATCACAGGGGCTAAAGAACATAGAGTAGACATTTATTGCAGCCTATAAATTTAAATACAACTAACTAACTAACAACTAAAATGAAATAAATAAAAAATAAAAGACTTCCCTGACACATAGTCATATGTTCTACATCAGTGCTTTTTTGTGTAGAAGCTAAATATATATATATATACACACACACATTATGGCCCCTGGTTCCTTTTGCATTTACCTATTTAGGGCGATGTGGAACACTGAACCCAGATCTGATACAGAAGCATGGCTCGTAGACCAGTGGGACCACTCGCTCTCTAGTGTCTCATGAATGGGGTTTATGTTATAATCTTATGTTGTGTCATTTGTTAAATTTTTTTTTTTTCTTTTCGCTTTTGCTGTTTGTCGGTGTTGTCAGTTCTATTTCTCTAGCTTCTGCTCAAGAAATCCAGGAATGTTTCAGAGAATATATCACATATGAAAACGCATATCTGACTGACATAGATAAGGACTATTGATAACGTAGTATTTCCTCCATGATTTTTCTAAGATTTGTGTTCTCCAGCTGTGTTCCCTATAGTATTTTAACCCTTTGCATGTGCCAAACCTGGAAAAAGCCAGAACCCGACAATAGCAGCATTGCACTAGCTGTAGTCACATGGATGACTCTCTGTGGCAGCTGAGACTTGCCCAAAGCCACACCTGCTGTTCACTCTGTTGGTCACATAACATATACAGTAGCATGCTGCCATGAGTATACCAATGCACATTGTGTTAGTCAGTTTGATAGATGACTCAGCTTACACGGTACTAGAGTTTCCTGCCTGTCTAGTCTCGGGCAGAATTGTCTCTGACAAACAGTTAAACTTGTGGACCGTTTAATTTAACATCCAGTGACTTTCACAAAAGTGAGAGAAAATATTCCTTGTACATACTCTGAGTTTACTCAGCAACAGTCTTGCCCTCGTCTGAGCCTAACTTGCACCTCTGTATGTGCTGACTAAATAGTCTAGGTCCATCCCTTTAATAGAGTCTCTGATGACTTGTTTCCCAATCTTCTTTCTTCTTAGAAATGTTTGAAAAATGTCACAGTCAGTGTGGGCATGAAAAAAAAAAAATTACTTACTCTCCCCGTGTGTGCCTTTCCCAACTTAAAGAGATATACTGTACATCCTCTTCTTAATCTTCATTGTTCTTGCTCTGATCTCAACTCTCTACTCCATTTTCACTCCGTACCCTCCTCTGCTTACTGTATTTTTAATAAATTGTCAAAGTAGCCTAGTTGAAGTTAGTTCACTCAATTTTTACTTCGTTTTACACCATGTTTCAGCACATCCTGCAAATTATTGAATGTGAATAAAAGTCTGTAAATCAGAATTTTAAACACATTTTGTTGACTGACGCCAATAACCCTTACAGTCATAAAACTGCAACTCCACTCATCCTCCTGTGTCTGCTTGCTTTACCTTTACCTCCCTGTGCCTATCAATGACTGAATGATGTAGTGAGTTAATTAGTATGTATAGCGATTATATCAAAGGATGATATTGGAGAAGTGAGGGATCAATGAACATGTGATTGATGGGATTAAGGTAAATGAATGAAATGTTAGATGATGATGGCTTGTTTGAAGGACAACCCCTGTGCCTGGTCACATTGAACCATCCCTCCCTTGTCATCACTTGTATACCCTCTTTCACTCTACCTGCTCCTCCTTCCTCAGTGCCTGGGCCAAGTCAATCCATCATGTTATCGACAGTGTCCTCCGTCTTTCACCCTTTAAAATCCCATCAGGTCAGGAGAGCAGTTGATTTTTCCTGTGCAGTTCACTCAACACAGTTGACATCAATTTCCCCCTTTCCTACTCTTTACTGGTCCCCTCTTATGCGCCATGGAAAATGAGTTAGTCAAATGTGTTTGGTGTTTTGCTTTGTTTACATTCTATTTGATGTCCTCACCTTTATGTTTTCAATTTAATCGATTACAATGGCCAGAAAATGAAGTAACTTTCTGATAAAAGACTTTAGACTCTTTTAAAGAGAGAGAGAGAGGTCTGTTATGATTTCTTACAATGCTCGTTTAGCTACCTGTTTGTTTTAGATGAATCCTGTTTAACATCTTTCTTCTTTGTAGTTAGTCATTACTCTCTGCTGTGTCCTGTTCGCTGTGAAATGAGAGAGTTGAAGTGAGCTGCCATCTTTTTGGCCGTACAGAGCACAGGATCAATGATGTGCAGGAATGCCTTATTCCTTAACCCATACAGTAACATGGTCTCTAACGCTCCTCTTTTTGTTCATTTATAATCTCAACACCCCTGTCCTTGTACATAATGACTTACAGTAGATATCTACATAGTCTGTAAAAGAAAGAATATATTGTATTTTGCAAATGGTGTATGTTTGTTTTCATCCCTTGTCAGCCTGAAACCTTTAAAATGAGTCTGAGCTACTTACCTTGTAACTGATTGTGTCATTTGTACCTAATGTATGATAATGCAAATAAAAAAAAAAAAGGAAAATGAGGTCCATACCTTTGCAAGTGAGTGTTTTTTGTTTGTTTGTTTGTTTTCATTGTATTTGTTTTTTGGGGGTATTTTGGGGGTTTTGTCAGTTGTTATTTAACCAACAATTTATATTATATTAAAATATGTATTGTGGCTTAGTTATGATACAGTCCAGTCTGGTGTAGATTTTGGATTTCCCCTCAACTCAGAAAAGGTGCATGTTAATCTGTTTTGAGAAATGTCTCAGTGGCATCGCCTGGTGTTATAGTCTAATTCAAGTCTCATTTTCTCATTCAAAAAAACGAAAACAAAAACAAAACAAGGTCACCAAAGAAATGTAAATCATAGATACTACTTTTTGGTGAATACACTGGCACCTTGTACATTGATTTCAACACATTCTGTGTATATGTGTGTATTGCCACTCAAAGGAGTAGTATGCAATATGTTCAGAGGTAGACATGCCATAACCCGTGAGACCCAAACCTATCGAACCAATATAGTGTGTGTTTGTATGCATCATTAAGCTCTTATACAGTATATAGGTATATGGGAGCATGTGGGAGCATGTTTTTCTTAGCATATGCAGAGGTGTGACTTTGTGTGGGGTGGTGGGTCGATTGTGTGTGTTCCAGGCTTCTTCATTAATTGGATGGCTGAGCTTGAGTCCTGGTGCAGGCAGAGGGGTGTTAGCGATGGAAGACAATAGTGTAGCACTCACTGCTGTCAGAAGACATCAGGGTATACCTGCTCTGAGGAGCATCACAGTCTTGTCTAAGGTCTGACTGACACTGTAAGATTTCTGTTAGATTTGATCTAAATTAGGCTGTGAGTACACCTGAGACTTTCATTTTAAGCAAGAAGAGGGTTTATGAGGAGGTTTATAAGGCCTATGCTGAGCTAAGTCTAGTCAACTTATTAAATACCTGTCATAATATACAGGTGAAAAAGTGTTTCAACTCAAGTAAAGACATTTTTTCTATTTTCATGAAACACAAGCTGCAGACATGACAATTGCAGTGCTTCCCTATAGCAATAGATTATAATGTAAGGTATGTCATTTTTTTCAGTAGCATCCTGTTGTTTCTTCCGAAGTATAAGATGTACATAAAAGGGATAAAAAGTTGCACATGTGGTTCTACTGCTCATTTTAGGAAGAGATAAGTAAAAGTGTAGGAGAAAAAAAGTGAAAAGTGGTTATTTTCTTAGGATTCACAGTGAGAAATAAAGACAGTTTGCAGATCCTTTCGGTGGTCCCCATTATCGTGTTGATCACTGAAAAGTTTCCCACTAATTCTTTCCAACCTTGACCTCTACTCCATTTTTGGACTCTCTTCTATCTTGTTAGTCACAAAACTCCAGCCACTATACATATCCTCAGACTTCACTTGATAGCTTTCATCTATCTTAGTGATTTCTTCTCAAATGAGGGTCCAAAATTGCTATAGCTCCATGCTGGCAGGCAGCCAATGTCCTAAATAGTGGCTTAGAGTGATGGGAGATTTGTAAAGTTTTACAACACAGTTTGAGGCATTGAGGATATTTTCCAAAATTTGTTTCCTTGCCCATACTGTTTGAGATTATCAAATGAGATAGTCACAAGTACTAGACTTAAATATAATATCATGCATCAGAAAATCATTGTTTATAATTCATACAATGTAATTACAATTTGTTAATTACCTTAAAATTGTATTTTTCTGTTCTGGGTTGTAATATTGTTGTAATGCAGACACTGTACATACTGTACAGAATTATTGAACTTGTGATCATTTCATTGCTGCCCTGTGATAAGAGAAAGCCCTGCAGTATGTTTACTGTGGAACCAGCTGGTGTGTGAACTTTGGTTTAACGCCTATATGTTTTTCAGTTCACTGGTTTCTCTCATTCACCCTCTGTTACACAAACAGACAAATACACAAACTTGCTGTTCGTATACACACATGTTCGGCATAACTTTGTCTGTTATTAAACTGCTAGAGCTGGGTCATATGCAACCATATTGTTTTGTTATGAGACTGTTTTTGCCTTAAGTAAAACAGATGCTTTATAGTTAGTCTGATACACATTAGCTTCCTTGTGAATAATGACTAAGTCAGGGCCAATAACAAAATCTGGGTGAATGATTTATGTTTGCATTATGTAGAAAAAAAAAATGAAGAAAGAAAATGACACTGTGTTTTTCTGAGTCTGCATGTAGTCAAAATTGTGTCCAAATTGAGTATGTGTTTTTGTTTTTGCAGACAGAAGATCTTGATTCCAAACGGCCTTTCTCTATCTCTCTCTCTCTTTCCCCCTGAGAAGATATTGACCTTCAGTGACAGCAGACAAGCTTTGTTCATTACATAGTCCATTCCACGGATGGTGGTATGATGTTTAATGTTTCAAAGCCTTTAAGAATTTCTTTGCTCCACTCAGCAAGGGCTCAATATTTCCAAAATACCTGAAGGATGCCAGAAAAGTTCATATTTGCTGTTCAGCCTGGAGGAGTCTGACGCAAAATGGAACGACAAAGGTCCCGACTGCCTTCTTGTGAAGTCAGTGAGAGGTTATGTGAAAGGCCAAGTCAGAGCCAAGCAGATGACATCCTCTTCATTCACTTCTGCCTATGATCAGTAAGGAACATAATGTGGTGGGTAGTCATACATGGGATTCACCAGATGCTCCTAAATGACTGAATGAACGTCCATATGTTCAGAGACAGTTTGTGCTGAATTCAGTCTGAGAGCAGCTCTGACACTCTGAACTGTTCTAAACATGTGACCAAATGCTATCATAGAACTATCACATTTAACACAAGTTTAGGGCGGGCTCCTCAGTTTGCCCACTTCTTGTTTTTTTGCAATTACAGAAGGCTTTCTGACCTCATGCGGAAACACGTGTCCGTCTATACACATGTTTCCACAAGAAGAATGAACCAGATGTTACATAGATGCAATTGATTAAGGAGTAGTAATACATAAAATAAAATAACAAAAGTCATTGAATGGTTCTGTTGAAGGCTCAATGGGGAAGCCAATTCAAAGTGCAGAAACAAATGGGAAGAATTTGAGGAAATAAGAAAAAAAATAAGATTATTATGGAGTTACTGGTTGTATATTGTAATATAAGAATGCTAAATATACAAGAAATATATACTGTGCATGTCACGACTATTTGTGCATGAAATCAAATTCATGCAACTGTCATGATGGGAATTTTGCACAAACAACTAAAGCAGTAAACAAGCTTTAAAATCGGAACATCCGCAAAAAAATCATGGCGCCTTCAGGGTTTTATTTGGTTTGAACAATAAACTCCCATCGCATGGACCCAGCTCCTCCTCTGTCCTCACCTGAAGAGAGGTGGAGAGCGGAGTTAGCCGCCACGTGCCACGCTCTTAGTTCAGGTTTGGATAGTAGTGGTGCGCGAGTTACGCAGCCGCGGGTCCCGTCCGCCACACACAGGCTTATCGCGCGCCAAACCCGAGACAACACGGAGCGACTGAACCGGGAGAAACAAAAAGAGAAAGACAGAGGAAGAGGAAGGATAGTGCTTTGACTCCACGAGTCTTTTTCGTGAAAGGTAATTAATAATGATGTCTGTGTTTTTAGTAGAGATAAATGTTACCGTCGATGTTTTGCGCAGAGAAACAGCGCAGCTGATATCGTGGAATGCTTTGTTTGTTTCGCTTGCCTTGCATGTTTTACTTTACGCCATTTAGACCGAGGCTTGTTTGAATATTTACAATATAAAAGGATGGGAGCTTCTGCTAACACTCACTTTGCTCACACTTCTATGTAAAGAGAGGACTTTACTCTTCATTTTTACTGAAATTATTGCGGGAAAAATTACGAGCTGCACTTCGTAAGACTCAACTGATTGTTATGCTCACTTTACTGACTAGATGTATCTACTATACTTGCCGTTCTTTGACTTCAACACGGAAACACTATATGTGTCCAACTCGGTAAACTCGGTTAAAACGTTTTTAAATTGTACACGCGACACGCTAGTCGAGATAGTGCATTGTTTTTAGTGTAAGAGAACACAGGCAAGGAGGGGAATTGAGCTTTTTGCGGTCCTATGAAAATAAGTCATTTGCAGACTACATTTACTTTGGGTACTCTTAAACACTTAAGGGAAACGGGGTCTAGATGAGTTTCCTTCCATTACACTGTTGTTTAACACCAGGCTCAATGGACTAAGTTTATTATTGACGGACTGTCGACGTGTGTGACTGCTTCAGCACCGCGGACAGCGATTTGAGCTCGAGCCAAAGATTTAAACGGCGGGCGGAACAAACAGCTGCCTCTGATGGAGGAAGCCAACAAATAGACTACTACTAAATGGCACGCTAAGGACCAAGACTTATAACGACATGTTAGTTTTTAATTACCTCAAAACTATTGATAAAAAACAAAACAAAACGCGAATTCACAGATGTGGAGGCACAGTCCTCACCTAAATGTTCAATTATTCATGCTCAGTATGTACCAGTATCTATAGATTTTGTTTATTTTGCAGGCTGCGTATCTTCTAATCTGAACTTTATTTTCTATAGCAACAACTGAAACAAATCTTGAGATTCAGTTGCAGTTTTACCTCTTCATTAACAAAAATGTCAGATTAACCTAGAATAGGTTTTCAGCAGTAGGCAGCCCACAGGCCAACTTGGCTGACATCCATCCACCTCAGTGTGCCAGCCGAATACTGTTTTAGCACAAATTTAGACGGAGATGGCAGTGAACTGCAGGGGATTATTTTTCTGCAGTTGCAAAGGAAAATGGTTTGGAGCCACTGTCCAATAAAGGCTGCACTCTGGCTACTTGTTGCAGTGAAATAGACATTTATAGTAGGTTGTGCACATCATTATAGTAGTTCACACTGTGACTTAAAGATGGAAACCCACAACTTGTGTACATTTCTGGGGTTTGTTCAGTTTCAGTTCAATCTTTCACAAGGTATATTTGTGCTATTTTTTAGTCTTTTTATAGATCCCCCTTCTGTTTATCCAGATAGTTTTCAAAGAAACCCACAGAGGTTTAAAAATTTAATTGGAAGTCAGTTGACCTTATCATCATTAAAATGTTGCAGGCATTGCTTTCAGTTTTATGCAGCAGAATCTAATGTGGTGTCAAAAGCTTAAACTGCTGACTTGAGAACCACATATTTAACTGCTGGCAGTGTCAGTGATTTTCGATATTTTTTATCTCTGGGATTCAAGCCTTTGTGCAGCTTTACAGCCAAATTTTGAAGGCTCAAGGATGCACAGACTATGTTACCAAAGACTTTACATCCCTGGCCATGTGTTCTATCATTAAAATCCTCCATCTTTCCTTCACCCTGCGTCTTGTTAACTCACCAACACCACTGCTCATAGTTAACCAATTTGTCACTCCTGCCAACATGAACACACGGCTATAGGTCATCATTACTAGCAATGTCTGCTACAGATTCCATATTGAGAAACATGAACATGCTCAATGTCCTCGATATGTATTGGACTGTTGTGTTATTATACACAATGCATGTTCTGTGTTGTATTAAATATAGGTTAGCTGTTGTTATGACTAGTTTGTTAGTTTGTCAGCTATGACAGAAAGCTTACTTAATATTACTTAAAGTCAATATTAGTGAATTTAAGATTCATTAGGTTTTGTTTGTAAAACTCTACATCGCTGTTGTTTTTTCGTGATGTGAATGTGTGTAGTCAGGAGGTCACATACACTCCTGATCAAAATCTTAAGACCGGGGGTAAAAATTACTAATATTCACATTTCGCGCTGGTGGAACTTATCCAGGTTGTAAGTAGAGCTTCAAAATGCAAAAAGAAGAAACAGGAGCAAAAGACAACAAAATAGATTCAGCAGTTTATTGAAAACTGCATTTAAACTCAAACAGGCTGTTTATCAGCTGATCAAGACCACAGTCTAAAATAACCCCAAAATCAATCTAAAAGTGTAAAAAATGGACTCAGTAGTACTCAGTAGCTCCACCGTTCTTGCTTATCATTTCAAAAATTAATTTAGTCATGCTTGATGTGAGTTTTTCCAGAAGGTTGATGAGAACATTGCCCCATGTGGTGAAGATGGCTTCAAGAAGGGCATCCATGGTCTGGAACTGACATCCATTTTTGTAAACTTTCCTTGCCATCCATCCCCAATGTCCTCAGTGGGATTTAGATCACGGGGACATGCAGGATGGTCCAAAAGAGCCTAACGCTAACCCTGGAAGAAGTCCTTTGTCAGGCGGGCGTTGTGAACTGAAGCATTGTCCTGTTGAAAGACCCAGTGATCACTGCACAGACAAGAGTTCTTAGTCAAGAGGGATCCCTGCTGCAACATCTCTACAGACCCATTGTGATGCCCCTGCACAACCTGAAGCTCTATTTTTACATCGAAGGAAAAAGCACCCCAAATCTTGATGGCGCCTCCTCCACTGTGCCATGTAGAAAACATCTCCAGTGGGATCTCCTTGTCATGCCAGTAATGTTGGAAGCCATCAGGAACATCCAGATTAATTAATAAAACTTTCTTTCACATTCTAATGTCCCATTTTTGGTGCTCCCTTGCAAAGTGCAAATGGGCAAGTTTGTGGCGTGGGAGGAGACGTGGCCTTTAAAGACATTTTTTGTTCTTTAAGCCCTTCTGTTGTAGATGCCGTCTTATGGTGATTGGGCTACAGTCAAAAAGTACAGTACAGTAAGGGTCTTAGTTTGGGTCAAGAATCGGCCTGTGTCTTCACAGACAGCCCGTCAGATCCTCCAGCTCAGAGCAGGTGAAATTTTTTTGGGTCTATCACTTGACTTTTTTTGTCCCATAACCCTCAGGATCTTTTAAGAAATTTAAAATGACTGCCTCACTGCATCCAAGCTCGACAGGGATGGCGCGTTGCGAAAGGCCTTGCTTGTGCAGCTCAACAATCCTGTCAGATTCAAAGACAGAAAACCTTTTTGCCTCTGCCATCAGGGGGTCATGACAGCGTGAATGCCTGATAGAAAATGACATGAAAGTCAGATTTTTGCGCAGATTTTGACTTTTTAAGGCTGTGGTCGTAAACTTTTGATCAGCTGATAAACAGCCTGTTTGTTTAAATGCAGTTTTCAATAAACTGCTGATTCTATTTTGTTGTCTTTTGCTCCTGTTTCTTCTTTTTGCATTCTGAAGCTCTGCTTACAACCTGGATAAGTTCCACGAGTGCAAAATGTGAATATTAGTCATTTTCCTCCCGGTCTTAAGATTTTGATCAGGAGTGTATCTAGGTATCTAAGGCTCAGCAGTGTTAGTAAGGGACCGCTTTATTTTCCTTTCTTAACCTTTTACTAACTTCACTTGCTATTCTTATGGTGTGTATATGAAACATGCTCCATAATAACACAAATTTGTTAAGCACAGTAAATAAACATTCCCTGTAGCATCAACTCACTCTCTTGGCTGCACCTCAGCAGTTTCAGTGATCACTCACACTCTAAGGAACATCCTGATGGGAATATCCTCAAAAAGTAAACATAGTCCTCTGTGGTAACAGTGATCCACTTTTCAGTTTTAATTTAGATTTGCAATATACTGTAGCTTTACACACACGCTGGTTGTTTGTGATTGTTAAAGTCCTACAGCAATTTCACACAAGTTTGGATTTATAATGTGGCTGTACTGTAGAATAGTATCGGAACATATACACTTGTATAAAATTGATGTCCACCTTTACCCTGTGTGTGTGTTTGAGTATCATTATGACTGTGTGTAATATGTCCTTATATATGTTTTGTTCTATAATCTTCTGTGATGTATTTGTGCCTCTGTGTCTTTCTCCTGTTTTCCTCTGTATCCCCGCTTCAACATGTAAAATGCACTAACAAATAGGAATTCTTGTTTCAGGACTCGCTCATCAGTCTGTTCATGCTTCACTAATTCGGCGGGCTCTTCTGTATAGTGTTGCCTGGCGACAGGGCCAAGTCAAGCTCTTATAAATGGTAGACTTGTTCTCACAACAAACAAGGAAAATGGATGTTGGTGCTATTGCTGTGGGTCACTGTTTTTTTGTGTCAGTCAAATAAACCTTTATTTCATCTTTAAGTCATTCAAGTTATTATTATGTTTGTTACAAATATGTCTACATGGAAACAGTTAAGGACAGTTATCCTTAATATTCACAAAGCTTTGGTAAAGAAAACAGCCTTTTGCAGCAAAGATATGAAGTTATTTTAAGTCTTTGTTCAGTTTTTCACAGTTTATCTTGACTATTACTTATTTATGATCATCAGAAGATATTAAATGCAGTGAACAAGCTGACTGACAAGCTCTTTGTATTCTTTCTGATCATGATACTGTATGATGGAATACACAGGGGATGACAGCTCAAAGCCATTTGCTAAAAGATATAAGGGGACTGCCTTTGGAACAGCATGAAAGGCTTGGGCTATATCCAGAGCTGCCCCATCCAATTAAATTAAGATGATCTGACATTACAGAACGAGAGATGTACTGCGTTTTGATGCAGGCTGCTCTAGAGTTTTGAGGGTGATGGCAGAGAACACCTTCTACATTGGGTCAGCTAGTTCAAGTGTTTATATGCAAATGTGTGATTACATTTAACAGCCAGCTGACTGATTTTCTAACTTGAATCTTGTGGTTTTAAAGTGTAGGAGAAGTGAGAACATGACACAGAAATTTCCACTTCACTCAGTCTTGACAGCTCGCACCACCACTGCCACCACCACCACCGCTCTCTGCTGTTCGCCAGATGATGCGTTGTAAGTTGTCTGGCCTACAGCAGGGATTTGGCTTGAACGACTGTGTGCATCTTTTCAATTTTGGTAGGCATGCTTTCGAGGGAGTGCTGAGGCATCTCCAGAATTAGACCACTGAGAAATCATTCTAGCTTGTTAGCTCCCGACTGGAGGCCAGCATAGCTCAAAGACAATAGTCGATATACATTAGCATATGGAAACAAAATGTCCTCTGTGCAATAACATTAACCGTCAGAATCATATAGTCAGGGTACAAGACAAAACAATATGGTACTATGTTCAGATTGAGAGAGTCCTAAACAGGGAAGATAGGATTAGTAGGTCTGCTAAATCATTATTGTAAATATAATAATATAAAATAAAGGTTTTACATACTTTTCACAACTGCTCAAAATAATTGTTTTAGTTTAATTTATTTAGACATGTATTAATATTATGTTTGTATATTTCACAAAACAAACAATCAGTTAAGATATTTACCGTGCAGGGCCTAAATTAATATGCCAGGGAGCGTGTAACCTCTACCTATTAAAACTGGGTTGCAGAAAATCTTATAGTCAGAAATGACTATAGGCTTAAAACTGTAATTTTATAAGCTATTTTTGGATATATTTGAAAGTGGTTTCTTCCTTTTAAAAAACATAAAAATCTGTCTTCATATTAGTGTTAATAACAATATTAATGGTGATATGAGTCTGATTTGTCTGACAGGATGTAAAGCCTTGTGGAGGCACATTTCTATACACTGAACTGAAATACTGAATATTTATGACTTGGAAAAAACTTGTCCTTGCTGGAATTGTTTTCATTACAATAACTAACTGTATGATATACTGCATAGGATATATTAGCAAGAAAACAGGTGATTGCAGCTTTGCCTTTTGGATTAATAGTTAAACGCTTTTTTTTATGTTCACTGTGGTTTTGGTGGTTGTAAAATCATTATTTATTTTAACCTAGCTACAGAAAAATTTGAATTCTTTGTAAGACTTTTATGATCAGTGACACACTCCCACTACTCATGATACATTAAGTGAGGACAACTGAGAAATAGCCTCTATTTCCTCCAGCTGTGTCCGTTGCTTCATGGCATATCCTCTCCTTTGCACTGGACTGCTGTTGTCCTCAGGCTCCTCCAGCTAGCCCCAACCAACAGCAACTAACTCCCACATGGTTCGTCTCCTGTCCTCATCAAAAGCAACAGAGGGACTGCACCCACAGCCACGCTGTCCTATAGCCACACTAGCTGGTTCAGTAAGCATGCCAAAAACAAATGCATGCTGTGATGTGGATAAACCCTTGAAAGAGTTGAACAAAAACATAGTTTTAACATAGTATTCTACAACAGTTGAAAAGGATGGAGACATCTGTGTTACTCTTTGTCTTTCCGTTGGATTTCCAATTGTTCTCGGAAATGAGCAGTTTAAATTAAGATTGACAGGAGGTTAGGTTTGCATGTTAAAGTAGACAGAAGAGGACTGCCCTACTTTTGGTGATGACATGCCCTTTACTCTAGCAGTGGTGTGTATCTGCCTTACTTGATGCCAGCATGGCCTCTGGACCCCTAGTGGCTTTGTTCAGTATCACATTAATGGTTGAAAACAATCACCTCATTTGAAAATTCTTTTTCATTGAGGATATTGTAAGTCTAAAGTAGAAATGTAGTTTCCTATTTACACAAGATAAATATATATGAGGGTGACAGTAACAATTGCAAAGGTTTTGCTTACTTTATCACCACATTTAGGCAGTCATGGACGGTAGTCTAGTAACAGGTTCAAACAGGACTTTAAAGCAAATGCTGATGTTTTTGCAGAGGAGTGTTTCGTGTATCCCTTTGCAGACATAGAGGGGAGCACAAGGCTTTTTTGTTGGTCCCGGTGGCTTTGAACATCTAAAGGGAAACATATCTTAATACAAATAAAACACGTTTTGTTTTTGTTTTTTTAACTGAGATCAGTCACCATTCATAATCCTTTAGAGGCCAGAACAATGAGTACAATTATTAGTATTCATGAAGGACTTAATATGATGATGTGTGTGTGTGTGGTCTGAAGGGTGGGTGTCCTGAAGCTTGTATACACACATGCCTGTTTTGTTCATCTGGCTTTGTGGAATGTAAGAACTATTTTTAGGCCTCTTTCTTTTACTGTCATTGATATAATTTTCCACTTCATGTTATAATACCAAGCAAAGCAACAAAAATGATTGCTCTAATACATTTAGGTGTCCAAACAATCCCTGCCAGCCAGCCAGCGCACAGACAATAGGAGGTTATAGGACACATCCCTTTCTCTGCAGAACTGTGAAACACTAGAAAATATTTTGGGAAATATTCCTTACAGATTCCTCTCCCCACCCACAACGCATTACTGAAAGATGCTGCAAATAAATTCAGTTTACTACTGTTTTTGATTGAAATTCAGGTGTTTATTCACATACCTAATTTTTGGTACCCATTACCCTTGATCTGTGAGCGGACAAATCAGCACAGTGCTACTGCACATGCTAAAAGGAAAACATGCTGTTAGCCTTGATTATGTCTGCAGGACGTTTGAGTTTCACCCAAACTAGATTAAGTGCCTCCAGCTGTTTTTTCAAAGCAGTTTGCTTGTATTACTAAAAAAAGAAAAGCATCAAAAAACAGATATTCAGATGTGGTCTTCCAGCCTTAGTTAACACCTAGCAAAGCCACCAACTCAGCACAGTGACTGTAATATACCTTCCACAAAGCAAAAGTCATAATCTTCACTGGAATTGAACTGGGATTATTGTGAAACAGCTAGTGTCATTCAGCAGCTCCTTATTAGGGTGCTGCAGTGTGCTCAAAATAGACTGACTTCTGACTTTAGGAAAACCTTATAAGGTCTTTGCAGTGTTCTGTTTTTTTTTTTTTTTGTATCACATTTATTTATCAGGTGTCAGTCTTTCTCCGTCCCTTCTTGCTTTAACCACGAGAAGAGTGTCTGTGTCGAAACCTTTTAGCAACAACTGTGCAACAGTTGCCAACCCAAGAATAGTGTGAATGGTGCAATGGTGTTAGTCGATGACAGAACATTGGTATTTGTCCGATCAAGTTATAGAATGACAACTGTGTCGTGGCAAAATAATTCTAATCATAACTGTATTAACAAATACAGCAGCTTACTCATCAACTTTTAAATTCAGATTCAAACACAATTAAGACATTTGGTGTGGCTGTTTTGAGCACTGTCACTATCATTACATTATCCTTGTCTATTTTTGTGCTTGAAGGGTAGCACCAGCCTAAATAGCTCATCTTCTGTCTCTTTCAGTAATAGTAATCTATTTGTAGAAGCCCATATTCAGGTGCAGTCAGCATTTCAGTGTGTGCTTTTTCTGCTGTACTCTGCTACAACAGAGAATCAGGTCAAATGCAATAACACAAAAACCTCTATGAGTGGAAGGCATGCATCTTGTCTGCAGGTTGTAGCTTGATGCTAAATGACTAAAAATAGAGTCGTTACATGGCTATTATAAATGAATGGCCACTGATTGCACCATGGTCAAGAATAGGTTTAATAATAGTCCCTTCTCATTAATGCCAGTCTTTTGTGCTGTAGTGAATTCTGATTGCTTATGCATGCATTCGGCCTGCTTCCAATCACCATCACTCTTTCTTGCCACCATCACTCTAACATGCTGACCTGTGGTTCATAGTTTAAAGTCCTGTAATACCCCAGGTATGTCATTGGCTAGTTGTAATAAATGCCCAGAATCTATGAGTTTAATCTATGAGATGCAGCGATACAAAGTGCAAGAAATGTTGACATGTTTAGTCTCCTCTGCACAGCTGAAAACATCCCTGCATTCCTCTTAAAGCTTTATGTATAACCACGAGTACCACACGTCATCTTTACATCTCACTCTTCTGTTTGCTGAGATGCCGGTTCTGCAATGCAAGCTGGCAGATGTGTGGAGATCTCTACTGAAGCTTTACATTCAATCTTGAAACAAGAAGTTGATCCATGGAGAGAAATAAATGCCATGAATCTTATGAAAAGTTCAAAATCCTTTCACATATTCACTCAATCTTTCCAGTCCCCCAGTGAGTGCTCAGTGTGGCAACCCACTGTGAACTCATTATGTAAAATCAATTCCTTTCAACACATATCCCATGCCAAGCCACCCCCAGTGCTCCAGCTTCCGGCAAATGTGGGCATCAGCTACCATACGAACAGATCCATGGTTTTGTGTGATGAGCGCACACATTCATATGCTGACACATACTGCACACCATCTGCAATACTGCTTCTGCATCACTAGATATAACAGAAAGGAAGTGGATCTATATCAGACTTATATCAGATATTAGGAGCTGTGTATGATTATATCAGAAAATGTCCTATCTCCTCTGAGCATTATCGGTGGTATGACTTATACTGTGTTTTTTGTTTTGTTTTTTCTTTTGCTGCAGGCAACATGAGGGCCGTCAAATGGAAAAACTTCACATAATATTTTTCCAAACATGCCCATCTAAGCCACAGGCCCTGCACAATGTGGTTATTCAAATTCTAATGAGAGGGAGTCCTTTCCAGATTTTTCTCAGCTAAGAGGAAGAAAGTCTTCAGTTAAGGGTATCCATTATCATAATCCCATTTATTACTTTACATTGATTCATGACTGGAATCATTTGCTGTTTGGTGTACAGTCACAGCAGTTGTGGAAGATCTCCATTATAAACTTGAGTTAAGATGAAACAAAAGACACCATCTACCTCCCCAAAGCCATTAGTCAAATAGTCATGTATTAATTAAATCGATACTTACACAACAATAAAAACATCTCTTGGTTTCAATATTCTAACTGGATTACATAGTATCTTTATCTGTTCCCATTATGACAGAAACTTTTTATAGTATAGCAAATTTATTTCCTTCTGCCTTTCTTTAAGGAGGCGGCATGTACAAGTGGTGTCCTCAAAATGAAAAAAAAAAAGTCATTGTAGTTTTCTTAAACTATGAAAATAAAATCCAAAATGTTGTTTCCGTTTGCTCCAGTTTTTTTATTGTCTTCCCTTTGGGACAGTTTGATCTTGTCTCAGGAGGATTTTTATGAGGACTCTCCTTTAACTTATGTAAACTCAGTGAACATGTTTTTTCCTTTCTTTCCCTGTCCCAGCTCTCCTTTCTGCCGGAGGCGCCCCCCCTGCTGTTGAGGCTGTGGTATGAGCCTATGTGGCAGGAAGGCGTTGACGTTGCTGAGCAGCGTGTTCGCTGTTTGCGCCCTGGGCTTGTTGGGGATTGCCGTAAGCACCGACTACTGGCTCTACCTGGAGGAGGGTGTTATCCTTCCCCTCAACCAGAGCACAGAGATACGCATGTCCCTCCACTCTGGCCTCTGGAGGGTGTGCTTCTTGGCTGGTGAGTTAGTATGAAGTCTGAAACATACAGAAGTATTTTTATCCCTCAGTCCACAAAGCTAAGTAAACCTTTACCCATTGGATAATGACTTATTTGATTATAATAAATGTCGATTATAGGTTATATATAACCTGATCTGATATATATTTAGATGTATAAGATAGTTAGTTTAGTTATCCATGACGTAAGCTCCACAACCTGACTATTTATTTGCAAACAAAGCTTCCTATGGAAGAATAAAATACAAAACAAAGGTCCAAATTCACCAATATTCCTGTGCATATAGCAGTTATTCACATACACACACACACAAAAATAAAAATAAACAAAGAAACCTCTGACACAAACAAACAAAATAACTTCTGGTTAACATCATTGCTGCAAGATTAGACAGTCATTCTACGTGAAAACATTGCAGGCAAAATCCTAATGCCTTTTATAAATAAACACAGTAATTGCTGAACTATTTGTGAATTCATTAGATCACCTTGAATGATATGAAAAAATATTAAAATGTACATATTGTTTAGAATAACAGATTCAAAAGTCAAGGCTTAATGTTTCTAACTAGCACAGTTAGAAACACTTTCCACTCAGCATTGACTGTGCTCTGTCCTGCACAAAGCTTTGGTGAATCTGGGCCTCAGTGTCTAATTTTCTATAAAATGTATATTTGCATATGCACAGTCACCTTCTTTCCTCTTTCTTCCCTCCTCTTTAAACATGTGACTGGAGAAAGTACAGAAGACTGAGTCTTTGCTTAGTGTTTGGATATTTCAGCATGAATATTTTAACTTTGCCTTAACCTCTGTGCAGCAATAGGACCAGTATGTTGCCTTTCATGTTTCCACACTCTAATTCTGTGGTGCATCCTTGAAACTATTTTTATTCCAGTTGAAAGATTGGCTTTGCTAGATGTCTTTCCTCATGACTTACCCATTGGCCGACCTCTATTCCATTGCACCAGAGGCATCTTGGATTAATGCAGAAAACCCTCAGTTCCTTGACTGCTTTTTCTTTTTCCTTCTTTTTTGACCTGCATCTCTTTTGCACTCACCATGAAAAAATAAGTATTACATACAGCATATGTATTTCCACAGTGCATGCTTAAACACCTTTTGGCCTTTCGAAACATTGTTCCTCCCCAGCTCCAACATCACAAGGGCATGCTTGGAGGTCTGGATTGGAAATGAAACACTAACGGTTAGATTTTATTCTTTTCATAGAGACACAACTCTCCAGACAAGTGTTGCCTCTGAGTAAACCAGGTATCAACTTTTGCTCTTATGCTCCCTCTGGAAATGGCAACAGTTAACGATATTAATATGCTGTGTTATTCTTGTTGGATTTTCAAACAAGAATCTACATCTGCTGTTATTTATTACATACGGTGATATATCTGTTTGTGCCTTTTAGAAAGTTAGACCTAAAAAATGCAAATAGTTTATTCATCCTGTAATATTATTAAAATGAACTGTTGAATTGTTCCATTAAACCCCGTGCCACAAATTACCTGCCATGTCCTGTTTCAGGGTTACTCATTCACTGACAACAAATATGTAGGCAATCCAGTTGTGATTAGTACCAGATGTTTTCCTGCCACACGGTAGGCCATTGCTACAGTATATATAGACTAATGTAGTGTGTGTTTTAGGGGCCATTGAGTGGCCTTATTGCCCACTTAACAGTTTGACCCAGAAACAATTACTGAGTCGCTGTATGTTGTCATGCCAGAGATCGTGAACGAGGTTGCGTGGTGTTTTGGTTGGTATTGATGTTGGTTAGAGTTCATCGAGTGTTTGGCTATTAGCATTTGGTTTCAGCACGAGTTCATATAGAGTATCTCTCACCATACAGCCAGGGCTTGGTCATTTTTAGTGCTGTAAATCATGCCCTATATAGGGCACTGGATTGCTTGTATGTAGACTGCAAGGCTTGTATCAGGACGAGTTGTAAGAGTAGCCATAGCGTTGAGTAAAGTTAAATTTAGCTAGGTTTTTATTTTAACATACCATTCTTGGAAATATTTCTTGTTTGTAATGCGGCATTATTAAAATCACATTTGCATAATGTTTTGTTTATTTTCAGCAATTCCACAGTAAACGTTTTTCATTACAAGTCTCAAATAGCAGTGTTACTGGAGTCCTTCAAGACTGACTGAAAATGAGGCATTAAGTCTGCTGTGTGAAAGCATAATCAACATTTTCTATAATGGTCATTATTTCCCTCTGTTGTAGTTACATTTAAAAGGCCTGAAAATTACAGCTGCTATTCTGCAGATATAAAAAAAAGCTCTCGCTTTTTTTTATATCCGTCATGCAGGGATGGGAGAGATAACCGACAGGCTTTAGCTCTCTATCAAACAATCCCGGACGGTAATTGCCATCATGTTTTATATTTACTCTTGAGCATCTCTTGATTTAAATTCCAGGGTTTCTGACAAGAGGTTGTTCAATCAAGGTGGTAAATTCGCCCAGATTGTGCCTCATCTCATCTCGTAATTGATTTATAGTCACTAAATTATAGCCTAAACAAACAATAGCTGCACTCATTAAATATATAGTATTTGCTATGTGAGAGAGGTGCAGGTCAATGTTTTATTTAATAAAACTGTATTTCCTGTTGTGATGTGTTCAGACAAGATCTTTTCAGGCGAGTTGACTAGTATGCATTATAAAAAACTTGAAACCTTGCATGCTTGCTAGAGTGACTGCACCACACAAACTACATAAGGGAAACAAGCATGCGATCCTATGTCCTTATATACATGATGTAATGAAAACCAGCAAACGATTGCTTGATACATGTAACATTGTTCGTCTCTGCAGGCCTTAAGAATAGTGCCCTAGATTTGTTTACTTACACTCAATAATAATATTACTTAGTACTGTATAATTCAGATATGTATTGGGTCAGTGTCCATCTACTTTGTACCAGAATAAACTTTCAAACTATGTGTGGTCTCACTTATGATGCAGCTTTAAACCCCTAAGAATAATTCACATCAACAGGAAATATCACATTAAAGACTTCAAAATTAACAGATTTATTTAACCCAAAATTAGACCTAAATAATGCAAAAACAAAATATTATAATACAAAAACACATACAAAAATAAGCAAAAGTAAATAAGCAACTCTCACATTAAAAGGAAAACAAATACTGTATACCTGATTAGGTAGATTTCTCTCTTTCTCCCCTTTGTGAGGAGATTCACTCCCACCTTGGGATTCAAAAATATATATGTGCACACAATAATAGTACTAGTGGGCCCCACACACATAAAAAAACTCCAAAATACTGGCAAATACTTGTCCCAATCATGGAGAAAAGTGGGTCTTCACACCCGTTTGAGGGGTATTTAAGAGGAGAATCTCTCTTCCCACGTCACCAGAGGTATAGCTGGGGTTTACCTGGTCACCTGGTGTGCTGTGTGGTTTTCCGTCACTCGCTGGCTGCTGATTAGCACCTGCTTATAAAGTTCAAGGTCAACAAGGGCTAGCTTTGTGGTAGCGTAGTTGTTAAAAACACTGCATTTAACTCAAAATATCAGCAGTAGCCAATCACAGTGTTCAGGTATGCACCAGTATCTAATCACTAATAGTCATAGTGATAAAGGGGAAGGTGCTAAACTCTAATGCTGGGTCTTCCTCGTACAAATACTAAAAGCAGAAATTGTGAATTGTCTAAAACAAGCTGCTGATGTTCAACTGCTTCACTGAAGAAATAAGATGAAGTTGTATCACAGCTGCACACAAAGTTGACTCATTTACTCAAATTCTGTGTAGTTACTGAAAACTTGACATTTGTGAGTCATAACTTTATTGCTGTTTCTACTCAATATTTCTGTGAAATTTTCTAAAATATATTTCTTTCCCTATTTCTTTGTTCCAGGGGAAGAGAAAGGCAGATGTTTTACCATAGAGTATGTGATGCCCACTAATGTCCAGATGACCTCTGAGTCCACTGTTAGTGTCCTGAGTAAGTAACAGTTAACACTCTAGTGATATATAAGCAAATCTTCAATCTGGTGAAAGTGTTCAGTTTAGTTTGCAAAATGTTTTGCTATGAACCAAAGTAATGTACTATGTAATAGTTGTTGTAGTGGTCCAGTCTGTTTCCTAGTTTCAGCCCAAGAGTTTGTTTGTTTTAAATCCTGCTTTGCACTAGTTAGTGGTTAACAGGATACAACATGAGGATACAAAATCACAGCTGAGAACAAAACGAGCTTTCCTCGTAATTTTAGAAGATGAAATCCAGTTTTAACAGGTGTGACATATGCATAAATAAAACCGAACACACGGGAGGGCTGTGTGAATGTTAACAGCCTCAAAGTGTGATAACCTTCCATTGCCATTAACCTCCATTGGAATTTGGTAAAGTTCCATCCTTCAACAAAATTGGCCATGTTCACATGTGGGACGCCAGGTGAGAGAAGTCATTGCTGGACCATCGCTCTCTTCTACCACTGGGTGGAACTGGGGGGATAGCCCAGACCTCCAAAGTATTACACCCTCTCAGTGAACCTCATCTCTGGCAGGTGAAAGAAGTGTCTGGTAACACCACACGTCCCTGGGGAGGCTGTCTGTCTGCAGCCGTTTCCAGGCCAATGCTACTGGTGGCTTAGCATTGACAGGGACTGCATAATGCAGTTATGCCAGGACTAAAATCATCACATACATGACAAGTCTGATCTGAGCACAAGTCACGTTACTCTAGTCGACACCTCTGCACTATGCCGTCATCTATGTAGTTTGTGCTATTCCTAGCCCAATCCCCTAGGCCAATCCACTCAAGATAAGAGCTGGGTGTGTATAAAAAATTTAAGGGTGCCATTTTCATTTTGTAGAGACCCCCTGCAGGGTTAACACGCATGGATACACATACACAATACCGGCAGTGTGCAGGCAAACAGTCAGGATTACAGAGACTGATGCTGTTAAGACAGCCATTACAGATCTAAAATCTTCAAGATGCATCCCAACGGTAGTATCTGAAGAAAGACAATAATAAGGCAATGGTAAACTAGTTCATCATCTAGGCACATTTAAATGCCTCCAACACTCTCTGAAGGTCGTCATAACACACTAACTGAAGCAGACAATGTTGAGGGATGCAATGAATCATGCACTTTTGATTATTACTAATAAGTATCAAAGGGGTGATTATTCTTTTAAGTATTGTACAGTATTAGAGAACAAAGAGAGAAACAGGCAGGCGTGGGAGACAGGAGGATTGATGTGAAGATGTGCAGGTGAAGAAGTGACAGAAACCTGAATAAGAATGAAGTGTACATGTAAGAAAGAAATCACTCCATTGAAGTGACGACAACATAGGCAGTAAAGATGGCTTCTTTCTAAAACGGAACTGAAAATTAAAATTCAGAAAATAATACTCCTGAAAATGGTTTTACAATAAAGTATACTTTCAGGGACAATGGTAGAAATAAGTTAATATACTATATATGGATTAGATGAAACTCTGAATGAATGAATTTTAGATGGAGGGATGCAGAAAAAGAAACTCAAACACATACAGCATTAAAAGTTAATACAGGACCTATCCAATCACATTAGAACACATGGCTTTGTTGTATTGACATACAGTATTATGGCAGCATTCCCCTGTTTTATCATGCAGCTTTGCCATTAACACTTCAGCATTTATATAATAACTTATTTTTGCTTTGGATGCACCTGTTATTGGATCATTTTACATACTTTTTTGTGAATCTGCTTCTTTGTTGGAGACTCAACATGAATCCAGAAAGACTTACTTTCACTTTGTCGTTTTATTATGTGGTGTAGGGTATCTACAGTAGATTGTTCTAGGCAAGTTTACCAAACTTTACCCAACTAATAAAATAACCAGTTCCATTAAGCTTATGGTCTTAGAATCAGATGAAACACTTGAAGGGAAGGGTAACATCTTGTGTAATGGAGAACACAATTAGGCTCTCGAAAGACGTATCAGAGAATTTACTTCTGGGAGGTACTCTACCATTTGCTCACAGTAGGGAGGCCCAGCTCCATTTTAATATAAATAAGGCACCATGTCGTAAACCCATGAAATGCTGATTTGACAAGTAAGACCAGTCTCGGTGGAAAAACTCATGCTGCTACTCTAAGGAGAAAAAACTTCCATTAGAAGTTTCAGAAAGTCACTAAAGAAAATGCACAAAACAGAGAAAAAAAAATCCAGAAAGTTCAGTTCAGTACATCTCAAATTCATGAAAGTCTAAGTTTCTAATTCAGTTCAACAAACTGATCAGACTTCCTTGTCTTCTTTCAGAGATGATCCGTTCTGCCACTCCATTCCCGCTGGTCAGCCTTTTCTTCATGTTCATTGCTTTTGTACTCAGCAACATCGGCCACATCCGACCCCATCGCACCATCCTGGCCTTTGTCTCTGGAATCTTCTTCATCCTGTCAGGTACTCACAACATATCCAAACTAATAAATTAAGACGCAGCATAGATAGATACATCTGAGAATGTGACATACTGTTATTGTAAACCTATGATCACTATATGTATGGTTTATAATCATTTTTGGCAACAATAGTAATGCCTATCGTATAAGGTCAGTATAATTGTTCTCCTCAGGTCTCTCTCTGGTGGTTGGTCTGGTGTTGTACATCTCCAACATTAATGACGAAATGTTGAACAGAACCAAGACTAATGAGGCCTACTTCAGTTACAAGTACGGCTGGTCATTTGCCTTTGCTGCCATCTCCTTCCTGCTCACTGAGGTAACATCACCACAATAACTGTGAATAATGTAACCTTGTATCTTGCCTGGTTGGGTTTCACAAGCATACAAAAATTTAGTCCTCTAAACTTTCTTTCTTACCTACATAACTTTCTTTCTCATCCTAAAATCACCCTTTTTTGTATGAGAGACGTAATCATTGTTCACAAAAAGGGCAAGAAATTAATGTATTAAACATTTGGTGTTTGGATTTTTAAGTGTCTTCAAATCCCTTCATTTAGATATAAACAACTGTAATGCATTGTGTTGTGAGAAAAGGTTCTCATGACACATGGTAATTTGGGGTTAATACGCTGTGATTCATGTTTCTTTTGTGGATAATTGATTTTTATCATCCACAATAATCGGATGTCACACTGACAGGAAATGATTTTCCAGTGAAACTTTTATTTTATGAACTGGAAAAACAAACAAATAAACAAAATAATCCACACAGATACACGCTTGCATGAGCTCATTCAAACAAGCCATGATTCACTATGGGGGGTTGATTTTTGCTGATGTTTATAGGGAAAATAATTAGCTATGTGAAATATGTGTTGTATTATCTTTCGATTGACAATAAAAAACACTAGTTAATTATTTTTTATATTACCATTAACAACACCTTCAAAATTATTCAGAATCTATAAGATATGTAAAAGCAGGAACAAAATAATAACAATACAGATAACAGAAATACAGTTTAAGGACAAAACAAGAGTAAACTTTGTGTGTCTTTGCCTCCACTTCCCACCAGACGGCAGGTGTCATGTCGGTGTACCTGTTCATGAAACGCTACACAGCAGAGGAAATGTACCGGCCTCATCAGGGCTTCTACCGGCCTCGCCTCAGCAACTGCTCAGATTACTCTGGTCAGTTCCTCCATCCAGACGCCTGGGCTGGACGTGGCCGTAGTCCCTCCTCCATCTCTTCTGAGGCCTCCCTCCAGATGAACTCTTCCAACTATCCTGCTCTCCTCAAGTGTCCAGAGTATGAGCAAATGTCCTCCTCACCTTGCTGAAGCAGAAGATGAGTGGTTGTGTTAGCACCGTAGCATTCATTTCGATCTGACTGGATTCTGTCGTAAAATTGTCCAATAATTTGATATTATCCAGCTTAAATTCATCCCTTCTTCAAGTGTCCTGACTATGACCTGATTCTCTCTAACCCTCCCTACTGCCGATTTCTTTTATTTACACCTTTTGGTTTTGTGGGGAGAAAAAACTTAGGTTGAAGGTTAGCCAGTTCACTTTATTCTCAGCTAACCTGTCTTGTTTCAGGGGGAGCTGTTAGAAGATGAGAGAGGAAAGAGTTTGGTCAGGTTGTACTTTTATCTGCTTTTCTCTGACTTTGAGCGATAGGTCACTAGAAATCTGTTGAACCGACCATGGGTGAAGCCATCTGGAAGGATTAACTTGAGTAGTTTAAACCTGCAGCAAGTCTACTATTTGCTTGTAGTGCTGCCGCAATCCTGCACATCACCAGACATGGAGAGTTTAGACAAGGGTTTAAAACTGGATTGGCAACTATGTGCTATGGACGCAGAGTTTGCAGGTTTTCAAAAACAAACACGAGAGAAGTGCTTTGGAAACCAGCTTAGAATGATAAATCTTACTGGGTGGTTCATGAAATGTGTCTAATGATAAAGTTGAATGATAACATTATTGCTCAAATTGTGCAAAAGCAAGATTCACTCACTTCTTCAATTGCAGAGTGCTGCTTTTTGTTTTAAGACACTGTAATATACTGCATATGTACAGTATGTGAAGTCATGAAACACATGATGAACGTGAGTTTCAGAAAGATCATTTTATTGACATACAGTACCAGTTTGTAAACAAACCTTATGACTAGGGTGACAGGCTGGGAGAGTTGGGTTTATGACAGATGGTATTTGACTTTCCTTATGAATTTCATTTATTTCACCCTCTATTTCTGTATCAAGCGTGATTTTCAAACAATTTGCAGATCACTTTCACTTAACAACCAAAAGTACTTATGTCCCCCATTTAGGTCCTTTGTATAGGTGTCATATGAACCTTTTAGAGTGTAACTAAAGAGAGAAAGGCTTCAGTATTTTTTGTCAAGCCTTTCAACTTCATCAGTTTTATTTAGTCCTTTTCAGCAGAGTACTGACACCAAAGGAAAGGTTTATATTATAGGCTGCTAGTCCAGACATATGAGATACATTATATATATTAATGGTTATATAAACTTTGAGTGTATTATTGTACTGTATATTCTTGTAAAGTAAACGAAACAGACAGCCACAACAGACACTTTATTTACTCTCATAAGTTATTCTATTATTTATAACAGTACAAGACTGATTTACATCAGTGTTTCAGACAATACAGATGTAAATAAACCTTTTTTATTCTCAGAGAACCTATGATTTCTGTATACAGTGGTCTTCTTAGTTAGTCAGTCAGTCAATTAAAGAAGTGTATTTAACCAAAATGTTAAAAGAAATCAAGCATTTCAGGGGCAATCAAATTAGAGTTACAAATGTTATGTGTTTAAAAAGAAGAGAAAGCAAAGTGGGAGACAATGTCTATGTGGTCATGGTTTTGATGGAGAATGAGTGAATGAGTCAAAAAGACAATTTTGATATGGAGCTTTTGCGAATGTAAGATTTGTTTCAAGGAAATTATGATTTTTTTTTTTTTTTTGCACATAGTAAAATGCCACTCCTGTAGAGATATAATAGATGCATATTTTTCTAATTTACTCCCTCATAATGACTTACTATTCTTTGTTGATGACATAGAAATATACTGCCAAGGAAGTTGTATCCAGGTTAAGTGGATTATGGTATTGAATATATACATTTCATGCAGCATTAAGTGTGAGTAAACATATTACAGAGAAACATTTTGTCTTGTGCAATATTTTTGTTAGTTTGATATATTATTATATATTATTCAAATTATAATTATTGTCAGTATTTAATGTTGCATGGTGTGAACTCCACATATTTTTAATGGCATGCAACATTTCATCACTGGATCATGGTATTCCACCTGCAGTTTAAACAAACATACATAAAACTATGAAACACAAACTGCTAAGCTCAGCGAAGCTAAGTTCACTCTCAAGAACTGGTTTGGTTTATACTGTAGACCAGCTACAATTTGTTTATTTTAAGCACTGTAAATATAAAATCATCTGTGTGTATATATATTCATTTTTTTGTATAGACAGCAGTACATGTAAAAAAAATATGGTTGTTTTGTTGTTGTGTAGATTCATCTGCAGTATAAGTGGCTGCTTTGCCTCCTGCGTCACATTGAAAATGTGAGCTTTTGCATAATGGTATACTTACATAAAGTATTCAGATGGTGTCATTGTCAGACATGAAATGTCAATATCTGTGTATTTTTACAATCAAAGTAATTTCCATGATGTTAAATGTGCAATGGAATATGTATACTAATAATTAATTAATAAAGTTTAATGGGATTTGATAAAGAATACGTTTGTTTCTTCACAGCTTGTGTCTCTGAGATGTCTGAATTATACAGCATATGTATTGTATTCATGTGTCAGAGCACTAAAATTAATCATGTTCATCACTCTTCATCATATGCCTAAAATGAAATACATATTTATATAACCTACCATTTCATGGTTATGTGGCAAACATAGGAACAAAGTGCTGAAAGAGTAACATTTTAAAAGACAGTTGCTGTAATCCAATCAAGAACAATATACAGTAAACAGACCCTCTCACTGCTTTTGGGGCAGTGAAAACATTGCTGTGGTCATGTGATGCAACACGTAGTCATGTAAGGAAACTGTCTTTCAGTATGCAACACAGTATGTGTAGCACAATGTCACCCTCTGTTGAGACAGACTAGAAATGCACATCAACGAGAAACTGCAGGTGTAGACTGAGACAAGAATATAATAACTATTGATCATATAATCAAAAACATGTCCCAGGCTTATCATGCATCCACCCACTGCACTGAAACTACTGAATCTGAAGCTACTCTTTACGAGAGAAAAATACTTTGAACGCAGGGTAAATTCTCTTATGGCTTATCAAGCATGTTTAACATGTCTCTCCACCCAAACAGTGATAAGTTAAGAGTGCCAGTGTGAACCCAGTGATGCTCTGACTGAGAGCTGGCATTCATCCATCTGGGTGAATGAGATGTAATGGGGCTATCAGCAGGATGGAAACTGCTAATCTGCATCAAGTACTGATGTGCCCACAAACCGAGCGAGCAGTTTTATCTATTGACCTGATGAGCTGGCTGGCATGTTCCCAAATGGATTACCCCCAACAATGAAACCACATGTTGCAAATTTGGCTGTTGGTGGTAATTAAAACACATTTAGTGGTACGCTATTAAATTTAAACTCTTAATCGTCATTGTTCTGCTGCACTATCATGGAATAAAGTAATTAGCTATTATCATCAAATTCCAAGTGAACAAATTACTGTCTTTCTTCAGTAATTGGCTGTTTATGAGCGATGGCTCAGTAGCCTTTGACAACGGCACCATCTAGTGTTACTTCTTTGGACACACACAGCTTCCTAATCAGTGTTGAGTTACATCTGTTATTCCTTAATCTTGCCCGTCACTCTCTTTTGTAATTTTCAAATCTCAAGGCCACAATAAACTGGTTGATTGTTAAAAGCTGTCTGGTTGGGCAAAATGTACATACTGGAGCACTCCTAATCTGTGATCTAGTCTAACTGTTGTAAAGAGAGATGCAGGATCACAAAACCATCACGCTGGACAGGAGGTGTGCCGAAAAACAGGTTGACTTTTATTCTTGTATCAAACAAAGGAGGTCTTTTAACAAAGACAAATGAGGTGCTGCTCTGCTCATAGCATTCCAAAACTACTAACCCAACTCAAAAACCATTCTCAACATATATATATACTCTGATAGGCCTTCTCTCCAGTTCAAATCAGCCTATCAGAGTAGATCTGTGAAAGGGACAACAGACATGATTAACAAAAAAAACATAATTTCCTTGATTTGATTGTCCCAACAAATACATATTAAATTCTGCAATATAAACAAAAAAACACAGTACATTCCGAACTAATCTATAAAATGTACAACATGAACAATTTAACTTAATTAACTGAAATATTTCCACCCATTCCATCTTCCAATCAAAACAAAACCCACCTCCTTTCAGTCTCCATAAAAGGGTACCTACAGAGGCGTGCTCCCTCTTTACTCCCATGCCAGAAGCACAGAGGATCGGAACCAGGTGACAAACAAACCATTGTTTAATTGTAAATGATTAAAAATGTATATAGCAAACAGTGAGGGAGTTAGCACTTCCTCACACTAACATTCTGGCTTTTTTTATCTGCATAAAGAGATGAAGCTAGGTTTGCCTGTAACCTGAAGTAATACACAACAGATGTGAAATCTGTGACGTGGAATTAGTTTAGTAACATACAGTAAGTCAGATCTGTGCCGGTGACAAAGGGAACATTTCTATTTATGAACCGCACCAGAATGAGACAAATGAGATTTCAACTTGTATAAAGCTTGCTGTTTATGTTTTATTTAACACTTTTAGTCACTGAATGCAGACTTAAGCTACCACAGGGCAAAAAGACAAAAATCTCTATCTCTGAACTTTAAAAACACGACATAGATTCATGGGGTATTAAGGAGTATGGCCATAATAACTGGAGAAACAGACACATCACCTTTCATAACATTCTCTCACATCTATACAAGACATACCTGTTCTTCAGAAAAGTTTGTTGAACAGAAAAGTAGTAATAGGAAAATTTTAACATTTGTTCATGGAAATACTGAAATAACGGTTGCGATGAGAAAGCGCGGTGCTTAGCGGTTGCCTCAAGACATGCACTTAATAAATTAAATGGTGACTCTAAATTGGCTGTAGGTGTGAATGTGAGTGTGAATGGTTGTTTGTCTCTATGTGCCCTGTGATGAACTGGCAACTTGTCCAGTGTGTACCCCGCTTCTCGATATGCGATTACAGAAAATGGATGGATAAGAAAGCAGGAGCACTGTAATGACAAGTATGTTGATGAGTTTAAAACAAGAAATTAGCCAAAAAACAAAACAGAATTACTTTGCTAGGGTATATGCTCAATGAGATTTTGTTTTAGAATATTGTCACACTGGTGTATTAACAAAGCATATTATTGTGGGTATTATTATAAAGAATATTTAAAGAGTGAAATTCTTAGTTGAGCTACTGATTTGAAGGGATCTTGCTGCTTGGTACTGCTCGCAGCAACATGATCTTGTGGAGGAAGCTTGAGAGAAAAACGTACAAAGAAGTACATTAAATTGCTGATATTACTAATCCTGTGTGTGTGTGTGTGTGTGTGTGTGTGTGTGTGTGTGTGTGTGTGTGTGTGTGTGTGTGTGTGTGTGTGTGTGTGTGTGTGTGTGTGTGTGTGTGTGTGTGTGTGTGTGTGTTCCTGGCTATAAAAAGCCTTGTATTTTAAGAGCTGTGAGTTTTTCCCAAAAGTCGACATTACATTAAACTGAAGGTAGTTCAGTGTTGCATCGTCAGTGTGCAAATATATATATTTATGCAATGCATGTGTCCTCTGTAGTATGATAAATATTTTTTATTATATTACCAACATGCTCACTTTGTCCACCAGAGGCTGAAATGTATCACTGCCCCATGTTCAACTAAAAGCATTGTTCGAGAGCAGCTAGAACAGAATAAGACCCTGGTGTGAAGTCAAAAAAAAAAAAAAAAAAAAAAAGACAAACAAGCAGGGAATCAATGTAAACTCAATTAAAAAAAAATTTTTTAAGATATTTTTTGGCCTTTTCAAGCTTTTATTTTTGTTAGAGACAGCTGAAGAGTGACAGGAATGTGGGGAGAGAGAGGTGGGGAACAACATGCAGCAAAGGGCCGCAGGTCTGATTCAAACCCTGAGCTGCTGCTGAGCCTTCAACATGGGGCGGATGCTCTACCAACTGAGCTAATCGACACCCCAACTCAATTAAATTACTTTGAGAAAAGTTAAATTATCTTATAGGTTCATCATGATGATCTAAACATACACTAACTCCCATGAGTCCAGCCTTTCAGGGCCAAGAAAGGAAAATTATCAATAATGTATGAATGGTCCATCTCAACCACCCCATCCCCTGCAGCGCATCAGTACACACACACACACACACATACAGACACACAGGATCATTTTAAGGATAATCCCTGTTTCATCTATACCATAACCTCTTTGTCCTTGCTTTGTTAAGTGGTTAATTAAAGAATTTGACGTAACATGATCCGATTGCTGTGTGTGTGTGTGTGTGTGTGTCTATGTATTTTACACTACACTAAAGCGACTGATTAGCGCTCTTTCAGTCGTTGACTGAACAATTTGTTTCACTCCAACTGTGAACCCCCTGCTCTTTGCATCTAAGGCCAGAACAAACCAACGATTTTTTTTAAGACTGAACAAAGATATAAAAAGAACTGAGAAAGTACGAGGAGGAAAAATAATAGATTTTTACAGCATACCAGAACAAAGTTTAAAAACTGCTGCTATAACTGCTACCTGCTACAAAATAATAACATGTAAAATCTCTGCAAGCCTAAATAAGGTGATGGTTTAGTTTTTGAGTTTGCTAATGTTATGTCAGAATATATTTGGGATAATGTTAGTTGATTGCATTAAACTGAGGTGTTCATGTAATTTAGTCCATCACCAGTACTATGACAAGTAATATTATATTCATGTATGTACGGAAGCTCTCAGAGGCAAGTGAGAAAAAGACAATGATCCAGTTTCTGAGATTGATATAAATATTTTTTTTATCAGGCGAAAAAGAGTTTTTTCGAGGATAATTGATCTAAGTTCGGCATATTGTTTTTCTGTTAAAACAGGTGAAAAATGCTTATTAGTGTTTGTTGTTGTAATGCTCACTTTGTCCACCAGAGGCTGAAATGTATCACTGCCCCATGTTCAACTAAAAGCATCATTCGATAGTAGAGCAGTTAGAACAGAATAAGACCCTGGTGTGAAGTCAAAAAAAAAAAAAAAAACAAGCAGGGAATCAATTATAAAAGAGATGTTGCTAACAAGCATCAAACATACATACACACATCTTGTTCTTTGGGTCACGATTGGTTCTGTGCACAGCTTCCATGTTTGAAATGATTGGTTGTAAAAACACACTGGTCCTGGGAATGTGTCTGTCAGCTGCATACTATGGTATGTTTACTCATTAGAGCTGGAGACACAGCAAGAATAAAGAGAGGCAAAAACTATGTGAGGTTTTGTCATGCATCACACTGTAGTTGAGAACACATGTTGCTCAAATGCTTTGGTAATGACAATGATGGTGGCATATTGAGGCGCGTGTTTGCATGGCTTCATGTTTTCGTGCGTTATGTTTGTATAACAGAAATGTGTAATTCTGCATTATGATGGTGTGTGTGTGTGTGTGTGTGTGTCTCCATCGTATTAATTGCTGTGACTGTTTAAAATTTGCAGGTGACTCGAGAAAAAAGGATCTTTTCTTATATTCTGATTAACAGAAATGTAAAAAAGTGAGTGGTGAGAAAGT
Source organism: Miichthys miiuy (assembly GCA_036365135.1). Lineage (NCBI taxonomy): Eukaryota > Metazoa > Chordata > Actinopteri > Sciaenidae > Miichthys > Miichthys miiuy. The sequence continues at coordinate 21,342,679 of CM071602.1, forward strand.
ACATGCAACCAAGCACGTTGGAGTAAAACTAGGGATGTTGTGGTTTGAAGTCAGCGTCTTATACCTCATTTAACAAAGACTCTCCCTCACACACTGTAACAGGCCAGCGAATGTTTGTCACTGCTGCACTTTACACAGAATTGAGGAAATCATAGAGGTAAGATCAAATGGTAAACACATTTTAGAAAATCTGTCAATAAGCAATTGCTAGGTTATTTATTAAATCCAGATTCAATACTATTTACAATTTATTTTTTCCTTTTCTAAATGGGAAAACACCAAAATGACTGCCAAATCAATTACCAACAAAGCAACTTTATATGGCGATATAACAGCTTGACTTCCTGAAATATTCAGAGAACTCATTGCTCATGTTGAATCTGGTTGCTCATTGCACAGCCAGATTCAAAGCCTGACTGGACTCAAGAGACTTGAAAATTTGCCTTTGATGATCAACCCTCCAATGTGCGCCCCTTTTGAAACTCTCAAAACCACCCTCTGTAGTGAGCGCTTGCTGTCACTGACATAAACATGCAGGTTTTGAAAAGTTATCGGTCGCAGGGGACAGATGGTCCACAATGAGGTTCTGTGAAAGCTCCAAGGGGCTGAATGCCTTGCTGCTGATACCACTCTGTGCTAAACGAATAGGAAAATTAGAAAAACTGAAAAATCTGTCTCTTCATTCTTCCCTTTGTGCCAGCTTGTTCCATTTTGTGTGAAAGTAGAGCTCACATGCATCTCTTCATTCAAAAAAGTCCAAAAAGTAAAAATAAAAACAAGTTAATTGGGAAATTTGATTAGAAGTCGGGTTTGATTTTCAAAGTTTAGGCCATTGTTTCTGTCAGTGATAATGTTATTCTACTGTCTAATTACTGAGATATGGGGTTGTGGTGACATTGCTAAAATGTCAGAAAAGACAAAAGTGTCAGACATTTATACAAGATTTGCAAGCCAAACTGTGTGTGCACACAATATTTCTGACTGCTCATTTCTTGCCCTATCTGACTGAGTGATCATTTGTGATTGAGTGCACTGTTATCATAACTATAAGAAATGGCAAAATTTATTACATAAGATCAATGTGGCAAAAAAGTGTGTATCCTAAATATTACTGTAAGAATTTTTTCATAACAATTTGTCATAGCATAGCATAACAAGTATCTGGATTCTGGCATCGTAAGAGCTAAGTCTGTGTTTGCTTTCTTATAGCCAAATCTCATATTCTCTTTAACTGTCTTTTCTCCTGCAGGCACCGTATGCACACACAACATCTCACTAGTAAGTGCAGCAGGAAGCCTCCATGTGTTATTGCTTCATCTCGTCTCTAAATAACACAAATAGACAAGCGAGAACAGGATGTAAAATGGTCATTATTTTTGAACCCTCACTCATCTAGAAAAAGGGTAATAATGAGCATGAATGTTAGAGTACTTAACAGGAAACATTCATGCTCATTATTATCCTTTTTCCTGTTAAGTACTCTAATTGACTTTCATATAGTTAAAGACATTCTCATGTAGGAGCTGCACAGTACCTCAGTCTTCTATAAGTAATTGCTATCATCCAGTTTTAAATTAAGTATAAACTGAGCAATTTGTGGTCCCCTTTAGGAAAGGGGAGATTGTCAAACAACAGCAGTCAAACGCTTTTTTGTAAGTCGCTTTGGATATGTGTCAGCGTTTAGTGTACAGGAAAGGGTTTTGACAAAATGATATAAAATGATACATGCTGACAGTTTCTATAAATAAACTGTATTCTAACTTATAACATGTATTAAACCTAATTCACAGCTGTAGTCACCTCTACAATTTCAATTTTATAGGTCCAGGGATAAAATAACACATCAAAACCCTTCCAATGCTGCTCTGTGTTTGGTCCAGAAGCCTAAAATAACTTTCTTTGAATTGGAGCTCAACTTTTGTTACCATATCTCAGCTGGTATCTCCTTTTTACTGTATATCCAAAGTTGTAATGTTTGCTCTCATCTTGCCTCTTTCCTCTCTCTCATTTGCTTTTCAAAAGAAATAAAAATCCAAGGGCTTCCTCCTTCACCCTGCAATTTTGGCAAAATCAGACAGAATTTTTGACAAAATCTTTTCAAAATAAATGAACCAATTATTTCCCTTTCCTATCTATCTTACTTGATGGAGCAGACTGCAGAACATATTCAAATAGGATTGAAAACAAGCACAAAAAGAAGTTGAGAAAAACTATCAACACTTACACTGCCATATTTGTAGGGGAAAATTCTGCATGGTCATAGAGGAATCGCTCTTGGCACAGGCCAAAACCTGCATGGAAGAAGGAAACACCATGAGAAAAGAGGAAGCTGGCAGAGGAGACATCAATTACCAGAGTGAAATGGCAAGCTGTGCCAAAGCACTCTCTCAAGTTAAGCACGGACAATGAAGAAGCTGGAAAGTGAAGAGAGAAAGAAGTGAGGTTGAAAAGAACTTGGGAACATTGATCATGTGATGATGAGAGTTAAATTCATTATCAGCGATCCCTGTGCTACTCCGTCAACACAGCCACTTAACACAGGGTAGCTGATAAGCCAACAAGTAATTTTTACTAAGAAACAGCAGCACTCAGATGAATCTTGTCAGGATGTAAAAATAGCCCAAGGACAATATACTTGAAAGCCAAACCACATGGGGCATGTGAAGGGACAAGTCACAGAAACAGTGACTGAGATGAGGTGGGACAGTGTGGCTGGAAAACCGGGAAACCAAATTCCATCATTTATACAGTCCTACATCCTCGTCAAGACCTAACTGATTTCTCAATAGGGAAATTTGTTTTTCACTCATGTTTTACATATATAGGAACAAAACACAACCACACACACAGGGCTTCTAGAAGATGTGAAGAGATAGTGATAGACAGCCACAACTTGCTCCAGGGCTCCTCACCTCCTCAGCAAGGCAACCAGGAGGTGAACTGGCACATCTTCAACTACCATGCTGGATCTGAACCAGCCTCCCCAAGCCAAGTCCCAATGGACTGAGCCACTGCCGCCCCCACAATCCATCTTTACCATCATGAAGCTCAGCACAACATTTAATCTCACATCCAGAATGAACTAATGCAAACAAAACACTCTATACACATCTCAGAATCACACACAAGCACAAAATGAAAGTAATTCCACTCCACACATCACTACACATATACATAGGATAGCTACAGGTATACAGAGGAAACACATCAGTGCTTCTGCACTGCCTTCTGCATTTGATGGATGCCTCTCTTTTAAAACACCTGAGAAAAAACATTTTGCATGCGTGATCCATCCCTGGCAATCTTCTGCAGATATGTCCAGACATCCAGCATTAATGCATCCAAAAGTACATCTCATTGTGTGGCTGGTGATCATAAACATTACTTCAATTAGGAAAAGATTTCCTCTATGGAGTTGAGTAAAGGAAAATAAGAGACACCATCCTGAAATGGGCCGTAAACCACTCTGTGACTGAAAGAGGACAGTGACATGTCACATTGTCTTATACAATTATGAAACACTCTGGATTGTGCCTCGCTTGCCTCCTTTTCTCCCCTGGCACGTCTTTCATAGAGGTCATCACTAAATGAAACAAGGCACTGAGTGCTGTATGTCCCAATTCAGAGTCTATGTATTTGTATTTCTTTCTTTCTTTCTTTCTTTCTTTCTAGATGTTGATGGTGCAGAATGTAGCAAACTGCAGCCATATTTATAGTAAGCCTTGACCTTAGCTGGTAAGAAAGAACATGATTATATTGATATGATGGCATAAAATCTTTATGAGCTGTTGTGTAAAATATTCTACAAATTACATTTTCTGTTAGTTGATGCAGTCTCAAACATCACATATCTCAGCCTCCGTCTGCTCACCTGCTGTGACTCCCTCACTCTCACCCCCTTTGTTAAGATGATTGAAGTCCAGTGGACATACTCTAGCTCGATCCACAAACTGAGAGCTTAGCCCACTCTCCTGAATCAGAGCCAAAAATGTGGCACAAATTTAGTCGTGACACTTGCTTTCCAGCCCTCATATGTAAACTAGTGTGCTCTTTTCCATACTCCCCCTCCTGCATGCTATTCTCATTTTACCATTCCTCCCATCCCTTCCTCCATCTCTATCCTTTCCTCCTCACTTCCTTCTATAATCCTCCTATTTCCATCCTCTCCATCCATACATGCACATTCAGACCCTCACACAAACTTTTTCTCCTCTCTTTGCGGGGACCAGGAAGTGACTCAAACCCTGAGATTTTAGGATGAGGCTCCCAGTCCAAGAAATGGGACAGTGCAAACAGCCAAACCCTGCAGGCTTTGTCTGGTTTCCTCTCTGTGTGTGTCAGTGTGAAAAGAAGATAGCTCCACAGAAAAAGACCCCCAACTGCAAAACAGCTGAGTGCTTAAAGTGACAGGCCTGGCCCTAACATAGACTGAATTCATTTAGGAATATGAAAATTGAGTTTCTGATCGTGGCAAACATTCATGTCTTACTTTAAACTGGGTGATCTTGTAAGCAGGCTGCTCCGACTTCAAAGTGGTTTTGATGGATGTTTTCAGAAATATTTCATCAGTAGTGATGCTTTTAAGTTCATTAAAATTGCTGCTACAGTAGTTCAACCACAAATCAGATCTCTCTCATCTCCACTATGTTGCCAGTGGTGATGTTTTTACCCTTTGCATGATTTCTGGATGTTTTGGGAAACATTTGAAACCCAGCCTCAAAGTTCATGTTCTCCACGTGTATGTGTAAATGCTTGATTGTCTTTTAATTATGTGTGGACGACAAACTGGAAAGACAAACATTACTGTTTGTAGGTTTGGTTTTCTTCCACCACCAGCTGTTCACACCGCCCTTTCCCATTGGCTTAGCTTCAGCCGTGGAAGGTGTGGTCTGGATGAACGATGCTGCATCCTTTGTTAAATCGTGCACTTTAATAAAAAAAACAGTAAAGAAGCCGTAGCTTTATGATCCACATAGATGTTATGAACTTTATTTTATTTTATCATTAAACTGTAAATTTGTTCAAGGAATGTGTTTCAGCTTTTTAAAATTTCCACCTGTAGCAGGATGATGAGTCCAATCAACTCAAAGGAATTAAACAAAAGGTGTCGGACTCGTGTCGGACTCGAGAACTTGGATTAAACTCAGACCGAAGAAGTTATAGGAGGGAGAGGAGCACTAATCGAACAATTAATGATTCGGTTGCTGAGAGGAAAAACCGCGAGATGCGAGCGCTTCCTCTGACCATGATCATGGGCACTATGCGCTCCTCGCCGTGTGCGTAAGCTACTGTGGAGGATCCACACATTATGAGACGCCATGGCATGGTGTGACCGAGGGGTTCAGACTTTGCTGGCCATCGTGGGGGCCTTTGCCGCCTTCAGTCTCATGACCATCGCCATCGGCACCGACTACTGGCTTTACTCCCGGGCGTACATCTGCAACACCACTAATGCCACCACGGATGAGACCCAGATGCAAACCAAGAAAGTCAGAGGCGACCTGACGCACTCTGGACTGTGGAGGATCTGCTGTATCGAAGGTAAAACAAATCTAATAAGTTAGTAACCGTTTTTCAACAAACTTTCTTTTTGCCACATAGCAAGTGCTTATTGGCACAGGTGAGCATTTTGTCCAATGATGAGCCAGCTCTTCTCCTTCTGATTGTTTGTTTGGGGTGGGGAGGTAATATGCACATTGTTTTGTCAGTGAAATAAAACTGTATTTAAACAAATGCTCCTATTAGGAACTTGGAGTGAAAATAGCAGAAATGCTGCTCGATTGTGCAAAAAAGTACACGGAGATTCGCAACAAATGTATCCTACACTGTGTGTTGTGACGACGCATGATTGATTGAAAACTTCATTTAAGACATTATCAGTCATTTATGTTGTTTAATGCGTTAAACAGCATTTAAAAGTTATCTGGGCATGATATTGTATAAGACAAATTGGAGGGAAACTACTGCTTGTTGCGCGCAAAGTGATGATGTTCGTGCGTAATGCTGCGTTTTCATCAGTAAATTGTTGTAAATGGTTTAGTTTGCCACTAAAAAAGCCTCAATGGATAGATCACAACAAAGAGACGAATATAATTGTTTTTTTTCATATTTCACATTGTGCTACAAGCAAGCATTGCCGTTTGCCCATTAGTAATTCAAGGATTCATCCTAATTTTTTCATTAACTCGATTCCGTTGCTTGGCAACTACTTCCATAAAATTGCTCAGACGGATGAAATAAGTTTCAGATATAGATGTAACGTTTTAGCAAGAAACTGACTCGCTTCATGAAATCCTTCCATCTTTTTCTCAGCTGTTGTGCTGCGTATCCATGATCCCCCAAACACACCCAGCCTGAGGAGTTTTGGGATGGGCTTCCTGCGCTGGTTATTGTTTGGTCACGTTTGCACACCATTGCGCGCGACTGCTTCATTGGACAGAAGCCAAATCAATTAAATCAATCAGGCCTTTTTTCCTGTGCTTTGCTGATGAACAGCAAGGAGCATAACCACGCACAGGACACATAAGATGAAATCAATCAGTTGATGTGTGAAGTAGCCACCCATCAGTCCTGACTTGTATTGGTGCTGTCCACTGCTGCTGGTGCTGAAACCTCCACAGATTTTGTTCCTTTTAACTAACAACCCAACTAATGTCGTGTTCTGAGTGATACATATATATATTTAAATGTAATATAATAGAAGCACACACACAGACACAAACACACAAACACACAGACACACCGATGAGGAAATATGTTGAGGAAACACAGCTCGGATAACTGCCAGTATTAAATGTTCCTGTTAAGCCAGGTAACATTCAGTCAGTCAGTTTTCAGGTCGCCTTGACCAGATTATGGAGAAGTCAAGCACACACACACACCCATGAGAAACACACATACATTACTGCACATTTCTCAGTAATTCGCGTGACACTCAGAACATTGACTACATGATCATAACAAAGTTCAGGATGATGATTTGACTATGTAACAGTGATATAAGAATGGTTATAAAAAGCTGTGAAGATTTTGAGTAAACAAGTTCGGATTCGCAGGCAGCTGTCCTCCGTGTCATTTTTCATCAAGTTTTTTGGGAGTTTTCTCCACAACACTAACAAGGCTTAATAAATACATAACTTTACAGGAGGCCAACTATGACACCATGTAAGCTAGGAAATAGTCACTTGCTGATTTGTATTTGTATTCACCATGTGATGGTTCCCTGGGTAATTTGAATGGGTGTTTCCATGCCCAGCTGATTGTAGGTGGAAACACCTAGGAGTTAGGAAGCTCCACCCATTAACTTGTCTTTCGCTCTGTCTCTCTCTGGCAGGCTCCACCCACCTCTCCAGGCTGCCTCATGGTTTTTTGGTTTCTTTCTTTTCATGGCACACAACACTTCACATCTACACATTTTCACTCATGCATACATGCACCTTCACCACTGATTGACTGATTAACACCCCCCATTGTTTCTTTGGTTTGTGTTTGGTAAAAGTTGTTTGTGTTGTTGAGTTCTTCACAATAAATTACTTTAATTTTGTCTTTCAACCCGCGTCTCCCTTTGTGTTTGTCATGGCTCTAGAGCCGGGTCATGACAACCACAACTGCAGGTTTCTGCAAATTTTAGTTTATTCGCTGTGCCTACAGGTGGTACTTTAGCATGTTCATAAAATGTTCATTGCATCCAGAGATGTTGCAGTTGCAACCATAGAGGAAAAATCCAGCAAATTGTTCTGTGTTTGATTATTAATAATCAGACTATATTAAAATGTATGACATATATTCATCATTTCCTCATTGATCACAAGAGAATGCTTGTTGGGGATGTGTGAAGTTAGAAAATCAAAGGAAACTTGTTTAATACCCAAACCCTGTAGAGTTCAGATGAATTCATGACATTAGTGCTTTTTGGAAGAAGGAAGATGGCATCTTCGATGTTTCCATGTGACATGAAGGCAGCATCTCTCAGACATGTAGAGAGATCTGACACTTTTGTGGGTGGGGGATCCATTAGATAAAGCAACACATGCCCAGAGGTTTGTGCAGATATGCAGATGATGCTACCACTACACACTCCATGAACTTTTGCTCAGTACTGTGACTACTCTTACTAGATTTATATATGTAAAAGTGCATGACTATTTTTGGATTTCATGTAAAGTTAATGATAAGGCACATTCTCTCTCTATCTCTCTCTCTTCAAACCTTTGAGAATATTGTCAGCAGAAGTGAGATGGAGCACTCGGTGCTCATCTGTAGTCTTTTTTCTTTCCTCACTCATATTGTTTGATATGAGCTGAAACACCTTCTCTTGCTCTTTCTCTCTTTTTCTCTCTCTCTCTCACACACACATCACATCAACACTATTGCCACACTTGTGAAATTTGAACTGGCCTCTGGTGACTTGGCTAAGTCAAAATGATAAAATGACTTCCAATCAAAGACTTACACTTCGAAACATATGGACAACTGGGATACACACCCTAAAGTGGAGCTGTAGCCTGTTTTGTCCATTTCCCCTTTGTGGTTCATTTGCTTTTGTTTTTTCTTGTTTTTTAAAGAATGAAAAATAGTAATAGCTTTAATTGTCCACTCATTTTACTGTCCAAATAAGACCTAATTTCTTCCAGGAATAAAGAACAAGATGAAGCCTAACCAGTTATATGAGCAGCATAAATAATGGGTAAACCCTGGGGACATGTTGGCTAATCTTGTAGAAGAAATTATGTGCCAAACAGACGTTGGCGTGAGTGTTGTGTCTTATCGAACAAGGAGGAGGTTCAGTGAAGGTGAGCAACGTTAGCAAATGAGCTTTTAAAGGAATCAAAGTGAGGTCTTGTTCTGCAGCCAGTCAGGCTGAAATACGACATGAACCCTCACTTAAGCAAGTCACCTCTGTTCACTGAACGGACTGCAGTGGCACTAAATGTGTTTCAGACATTTGTACTGACTTGAAATGGACAGATCTTGTTGATTTGCTCTGTGCTACCAGCTAATCAATTTTTTTTTTTCTTAATGCGATTGTTTGAGCTTCTCTTTTTCAGAAAGGCTGCTTTCTGGTTTTGTGGGTGTGTGAATGAGTGAGTGAGTGAGTGAGTGAGTGAGTGTACGTGTTGCATGTTTTTGAGAAACATTTGAGTGTCTGTGTGTGTGTGTGTGTGTGTGTGTGTGTGTGTGTGTGTGTAGCCTAGTGAATGCATTGGTAAGATGTCAAAGGCTTCCTCTAAAAAGCGAAGCTAGAAATGTGATTCTGGGTTGCCGGGGGGAGGTTGCCATGGTGAAGCTATGCTGAGTAATAAAAGATGGGCTCCGGTCTCTCAGACAGATGGGCTCTGGGGAGATACCTCCCCTACTGAGCTCCCTCTCTTTCTCTCTCCTCTATCTTTCTTACTGTCATTCCTCTGATTATTAACTCACTGGCCTTCTGTGAATCATTTTTTAATACAGTTATTTTACTTTGACACCTTCACTCTTAGTTTGAACTTATAAAATATCTTTTACCCTGCACCTTTTCCTTAACCTTTTGTGAGACACAATCAGGAAAAACATCCAGTTACACTGAAAAGAAAGCAGATCTTAGAAATACAAAATACATGCATGATACACTCACACACCCTGTATGATATTAGACAGTGATTCTGTATCAATCCAAAGAGTCTGCTTGGTCCATTAAAAATCAAAAAGTAGCTGAGAGAGGGTTGAAGAGGAAAACATTTAGAACATATATGGGAGAGAAGTGGGTAATTGAGACATGATAGAGGTTTGAGTGTAAAAAATAGAGGATGAGTGTTGAAAGAGACTGAGAGAGCAAGGTTGAGAGAGTGGAGTCAGTAAAGAGTGCTCTTAAGGACATTTCATCACTTTATGTCGGCTATTCTTTCTTTAACTCTCTTTTCCAGCAGTCTTAGACATTAAACATAAACAATTAGCAGACATGCCATTTAGCCAGAGTCTATGCTAAACAAGATGCATAAAAACAATCGGTCAATGACTGTAGCTACAAAGCTAGTTTTCACAGTTAAAATAAGATAGACATAACTTTCTCTTCCTTCCTAGGTGGACAAGATTGAAACAAAAAAATGACCTGCTCGTAACAAAATTGCTCCATAGTGCTACAAGTGGTCAAAAACTTCACAGGGTGCCCTTAAAGTTTCAGTGTGTAGGAATTAGTGGCATCTAGTGGTGAAGTTACTGATTGCAACCAACTGAATACTGCTGGGTTCACCCTCCCATTCCAGAAGAAATGTAGAAGTAAGGTAACGAAACCACAATGTTTCTTATTTCCAGGTGAATATACGCTAAAACATTCTTAGGAATATTATATTCAATTTCTGCCATATTGTGTAAACTGACCCCCTTGAAGCCTACACACTTAGATAGATGACTCTGAACCTTTGTTTATTCAGATAAGAAGAGAAATTTCCTGATGAAATAAGTTTGAACTGATTTCTACAAACGAATCACGGCCTACATTTTAGATAATGTACAGTATGTACACAGAATAATACTTGAATTCCTAGTTAACCAACAGAACTTGTACAAGGACTGTTGGTGCAGAAAGAAAGTGATCAGCAGCTTATTCAAACAAGTCTCATCATTGATTAGGATGAAATCTTTTACAAATGAATGAATGAATCAGCAATTAAGAATTTATATGATTTGGATTGAGTGATCAGTTTCTATGTTTGTCAATTGTACATAATCTTAAGATATTGTGACTATTGAAAGAGCTTCCAAATGATGAAATTGCAACAAGGAGTATTGAAAATCTTACACTAACAAAAAACTCATACTGCTGTTACACATGAGTGGGAATCCACGGTCTGACAGTCCATGTCCATTCATACCTCTGCGGTGTGTTACGTGGCTCCACAGCAACTAACACAGTAGCAAAGGCAGACATGACAGGATAATGGGGAAGCAAAATTAGGCTCTAGACTTTTAATTCAAAGTATAATCTTTCAATATTCATAATGTTCCAATGTTTTATTCTCTTAAAAGTAGAAGGAATATTTTCTCAGTGAAGACACTGGTTCTTTGAATAGAAGGTGCCTGAGGGCTTGAGAACTTCAGAATCACGGCACCCTGTCTTCAAATGGTCTCTGACATGTATAGAGGTGAAAATAAGACAGTTCAGCACTAGTTTAGATATTATTTACCAAAAGGAGACTCCAGATTGTTCTAACTGATATGTTTCAGTTCAGATTTTTCTGATTTGTTTACAAAAGTTGATTCAGTGGATGGTCATCATTTTTGTTCCATCTTTCATAATTGTTGTTTATTTTCCTTTAACTGTTGTCATTTCATCCCTGCACAGGTTGTTACCACCATCAGTCATATTCACATTGCTTTTGGTTTCTCTGCAGGTATCAACAAAGGAAGCTGTTTTCGGATCAATCATTTTCCAGAAGATAACGACTATGATACAGACAGCTCAGAGTACATCTTACGTAAGTCACTGCAACCTCTTCATCTTCAAACACTTCAACCCTTAATCTCCTCTTTTTTCTTCGTCTAGTGATGGAGTTATCATAGGACTACTTAATGTGTCATGACATCTGTATCCCTCCCCCATAAAAGCCTGATGTCATGACAGTAATTGGAGCTATGGAGATGATGAACTGGATTGTATACTGATGACTAATAGGGCTGATCTAAAACATGGCTCATGTATGGCTCTCACATTTGACCAAGGTAGTTTGATGAAGACATGTCACTGTGAGAGGCTACACTGTAGTCAAGGTCATTACTGGTTAATTAATCTATCCATTATGTGTGAGGTTACAGGTCATTTTGCATATCTCATCTGGTTTCTAGCTTGATTCCCTCCCACCAAAGCAACTGTTTTCATCTTTGCCATTGTCAGTATTAATGAATTTCAAAAACCTCATATCCTGCACTCACTCGGTTAGTGTCATGGAAAGGCAGGACCATCTACTAATTAAGCCTCAGTATCTGTGGGAAGCATTCATCTGTTGAACCCGAGGCAGTTTTGCTGGCCTTTCACTCTCTTTCTACACTAATAGCAGAGTAACTAAGCCCAACATGATACTAACTCCAAAAGAATGATAATGGTGTCAGTATTTGCTGGTTATGTGAACTGTTTGCTAACATCTTCGCCATCTTGAATTGATAAGGTGGTAATATGTCATTGTTGTTTTTACAGTTTATTTTGCTGCCACCAAGTGGCTAAAAATGTTATTGTAGATATAAAAAACTCATAAATGATAAATAGAAATAGATGGTGGGTGAATAAAAAATGTTCTACTTCTATTATTAATACTGCTAAGACGGTTACTGCTGACTACAGTACTACTGTATTTTAATAATTACATTATTAATTAGCATTACTTTACTTTACTGGCATTATTGTCATTATCAATAAATTACATGCTGCTCAGCCTCAGCCTGTATTTATGTTTAAATTCATACTGACAAGAGGGCTTCACTGTCTCCTTCTTTCTTGTATGAACAGGTATAGTACGTGCATCGAGCCTATTCCCCATTCTCAGCACCATACTGCTCATGCTGGGTGGCCTGTGTATCGGTGTTGGACGCATCTACAGCCACAAGAACAACATCCTGCTCAGTGCTGGCATCCTGTTTGTGGCTGCAGGTAGGACGAGAGTGACAGTGCACTATAGATAAACACATAAACTGGTGTGACAACAAAGAGATTCTGTGCAGTGCCACAGGCAGGAGGAGGAAGACAGCCACAATTTAAGAGGGCTTCCCTTTAAAATCTGTGTTAAGTTTTACCTCTTTCTTACCCTTACCCTAACTTTCAACAAAAAAATACATTGCATGCGCCTTGTCCCGATGGCATATTTTGTTGTTGTTTTTTTTGTTGTTGTTGTTGTTTGCCAATATCTTACATACTTGGAAAGCATCTTTCGTGTTTCTTGAATCCATTTTTTGGTTCTTATTTGGAGTGAGAAATAATTATTTGTGAATATGCAAAGAAGAATGTCAGAACGTGAAAATCTATTGTTTTATTAAGAGGATTCTACTCAATAAGGAATAGATAAAACTTGTAAAGATTTTCTCTCTCTCTTCAGGCCTGAGCAACATCATCGGCATCATCGTCTACATCTCCAGCAATGCTGGAGATCCCAGTGACAAGAAAGACGAGGACAAGAAGAACCAGTACAATTACGGGTGGTCCTTTTACTTTGGGGCCCTCTCCTTCATCGTGGCAGAATCAGTGGGTGTTCTTGCAGTCAACATCTATATCGAGAAAAATAAAGAGACACGATTCCGAGCCCAGCGTGATTTCATCAAAACCACCTCCTCTTCTTCGCCATACTCTCGCATTCCAAGTTACCGCTACAGACGAAGGCGCTCACGCTCCAGTTCGAGGTCGTCTGACCCATCCCGTGAGCCCTCCCCAGTGGGGTTGAAGATCGGTGGAGGAAGTTGCAGAGGAGGAGGAGGTTTGGGGATGGGTTTGCCGATGGGGGATATATCTCTGTACACCCTCAGTAGGGACCCTCTGAAGGGTGGAAGTGGGACTGCAGGGCCCTACAGCCCAGAGAGAGACTCTGGGTTTTTACAAGTTCACAACTGCTTCCAGAAAGATCTGAAAGATGGAGTGAACAGGAGGACCACACCAGTATGAGACCAGGAGTTTATTTCTGTCTGAAACAATAAGCTTGATGGAACATATTAGATATGCAGTTGATGAGAAAGGATAAATCCTCCCTGGGGCTGTTCAGGCAGCAGCGATGTTGAAAGATCAGAGCTGAAAATTGTTTTCCTTGCGTCCTTCTGTGACAGAAAAAGTGCCAATCTGTATTTCAATTAGAGGGAGAGGAAAAGTGATATCAAAACACCTTTTTATGATACGACTCAGTGTCTTCTTTAAAAAGTGGATGCAGACTGACTGCAGATTTTGTAGCAATATTTCAAGAGTTCATCTTTAAAATGTGATACCCACTATTTGTGTGTTTATTCTACTCTTACAGAAAGGCTGAGAAATGTTGTAATTGTTCCGGTAATTTTTTAAAGGACAGTCAAAAGAATTAATCTTTTATAGACTTCATGCTCAATATAATAAAAAGACTGAATATTGACATTCAGGTGATGATGTTTTTCTTCTTAAAATAGTTGTATAGTGTTTTGGAAATAAGCTTATTTCTTTTATTCTCAGACAAAAATATGTTTGTCTCCAAATTTGTTTTGTAAAGTCTGATGCTGATTTATGTGATTGTTTGAGTATTATTGTATTGTATTTGTTTGTAACTCAGTAACACAATTGGTGCTAACTTTAATCTGTACACCTTTGATAGTCTTAAGCCTTCTCAACTGCCATTTAAATACTTCTACTGTATCTCAATAACCTCTCTTGAGCCTGTATGTGAGTCATGTGATAAATATGTGTGTTGCAGTGTGTGAAATGTGTGTTATTGCTCTGAAACACTGCCACACTATGACACATTCATACTATGAATTTCTGTAGATATATAGATATCAACAATAATGACAAGGCAGACAAGACAGTAATGCCAGTACATTCCAGTATGCTTGCTGTGTAATGTATCAGTGTAAATGTTAGTTCTACAGACTGTCTAGTTTGCTCTCCGTTCGCTCAGGGACGATGTGTGGAACAAATCTACTTTTAGAGATGCAGAGCATGAGAGAGAAATATTTGTTTAAGTTGTTTTGGTTTTCCTTACCTAAGCCAGACAGACTGTTGCACTTGCTGTGTGTAAAAACAGAGGTGAGATCACACTATGTGTTGCTGTTAATTAACAAGACTTGTGTCTGCATTTACCACCTTTGTGTTCAGAGGGTTTTTGTCTGGTACAGATTTCTTGATCATTATACACAATCAATATACACTTGTAACCAATACAGAACTTATATTTAAAGTATTTCTGTACTCTTCTCAATACCAATAAGAATTCTTTGTATGATGTGACTTGTTTATTATACGACAGATATTGAAGAAGTGGACTATGAAGGCATTGGTTGGCTACAGTTATGAACAATTATAAGAAACTCATAAGCCTTTTGTTAATGTTCTTAAGCAGTATAAATTGCTTCTTAGTGCTTCTAAATGTTTTATACTCGAACAATAAACATGTTTATGATGGTATTAACACTTATATAGCCATATTAACATCTATTAATGTTAATTGGTATCTTATAATGCCCTTACCACCTATTAACAAAGGCTTATTACAAGCACCTTAATAAAAAGTGTTACCAAACAAGACACAATCACAAAACAGTACATAGAACAACATCAACATGAAATAAATTTAGTTCCATTATAACACAATTACAATACAAACAGAAAATGGAGACACTAAGAGGAGCAGAACAAATGACAACCACTTTAAAAGCAACAAGCACTTGTTATGTGATAGAGATGGACTGGCACAAATGTTGAGTTCAAGGCTGCTGATCAGGTTTGTTCAGTAATCAGTGGTTTAATTTTGTCCTGTAAGGTTGTTGTCTGGAGGGGAGTGTTCTGTTAACAAACTGAAGCAGCACTTGATTGATAATTTAGTTTCCTCTCTATTTTCAGTTGAGCAACATGATCTTCTTAGCCACAGTTAATGCTATTAAAATAAATGGTTTATAATGTGATATGACACACAGAGAGGTCACTCAGGAGTAACATTTAGTCTTAACGTTCAGTCAAATACTGTGATTTTTATAGCACCAGAATAAAAAAAAAAAACAGCTATCCTAAAAAAAACAGCTATCCTAAATTGTGACCAGGGAGACAAATTCTTCCAAACTCTACTTTGTAATTACAGTTAATGTCACTTTGACACTTGTTTATGGTCTAGTGCAAAATATGAGCTGAGATTTGGTCCACTGCATTTGCTTTTCTTGAGGAAGTATTTAGCTAATGACGCGGTGTTGATGGGCCTGTTATGCTCAGCTATGAAACTGCGTAGCAAACAGTCGGGCAACCACAGGGTGTTAAAGGAAATCGGCATCAGCCAACTTAATGCTTGACTGAACTAACAGGCTCCCAAATGCTCATCTAGACTTCAAAAGGCTTGTTTCCTTGTCTCCAAACTAGAGCCAGAGCAAAGTGGGTATTGTATGTGTGTGGAGGGCTAGTAGGAGTTCAAATTACTCATTCTTGGTATAGTTCATGCTTGATTGGGTTCCATGTCAGCTTCATGGTTTGTTTTCCAGTTGAATATTTTTAGCAGCAGTTGGAATTGGTTTAATTTGGTTGTTGGTCTGTGAATGAGTGTCACAGTGCCATGAGGGGGCATGTAGTCGCTGCAAAGTCTCCGCTCTCCCAGCTATAGTTGTCATTCAGATCACTGAGGTGGAGAAGGGGAAGCCTTGAATTGGAATAGACTTATTTTCATTCTGCCTGTGTGTGATGTATCTTTATTATGCCAAACTGGTCTGATGACCTTGTTTCCTGTTCCAGTCCTGAATTTGAGAGATTCTTCTTCACCCCCTCTTCTCTGTCCATCGCCCAGACTGTTAAGCCCTATGTATTTGAATGCCATGGACCCTCACTGGTATTTTCACCCATAATAAAGCTGCATCACACTCCCTCCCTCCTGTTGTGAGCCAGTGAAATATTTCCTTCAGTAATTGAGAGGAAAATAGCAGGGTCACCTCCCCATGCAGTTACAGAACTAGCCAACTTGCTTGTTAGCATTGGTACCTCGCTGTGCAGGGCGGATAAAATAACCCTTCTGGGTCTCAACTCAGTTTGTAACTTGATTTGCTAGTGTGACAAATGCTTCGACAGCAGTTCATACTTCAGCAATCTTAAGACCAAACCTGATACACCCAAAGCCATAACAAAATCATTTACAGCCAGCCATGATATATTTTAAAAAAAAACAATTTATCAGCTGTGAGTGTAGACGATAAAACCTACTCAAAGAAATTGAGTAGTTTTAAAACAGCCTTTTTTCCTTTTGACACTCGGAAAGATGAAGAAGTCTCACTGTTGGACTAACAATATAATTATGAATATGATTGGCAAGTGTAACAACAATTTGTGTACAAACTGGTAATACATTTTGTATAAATGGAGCCATCGGCTGACACTAATTTGACTTTTTCCTTTCTAAAACTGCCAATGACTAGTATAATGTGGAACTGTGTGAGATCAGAGCAACATTATGCAACATGTTGATGCTTGGAGAACAATTTCATTCAGTTATATCAGGGAACTAGTGTTTCATCAGCAGTGAATACTAAGTCAATATCGTCATACTGTTTAATAGCGCAACATGTACTTAGAGGTTACAGGATGAATGTGAAAGCCAGATGTGAGTCCCCCCCTGAGAGATCCCCATCTCCACAGGCTTTCTCTTTCCTCCAAGGTTCTCTTTGAAAATTTAAAATCTCTCAGCAGGGACTTGGTTCCTTGCTCCCTGTTGATATCGATGCCATACTGTCAATCCAGGAACCACAGGCATCCATTAGCATGACATCTGTCACTGCGCTAAGGCTGGATTTAGCCAGCAGCAGTTGGAGCTTGACCCTTTACAGCTGTTACGAAACATGAAACACAACAGATAATCATGGTTCAGTGAAATATATACAGTTATTTTACAGTGTCTGCAGAAATCAATCTTAACTGATAATATCTAGAAATTATATATATATATATATATATATATATATATATATATATATATATATATATATATATATATATATATATATAAATTGTGATATATGCATATGAATGCAGAATCTGTAGGCAAGGGACATTTTGGTATTAGTTCTGTTTTCTTTTTGTAGACTGTTATATTGACCAATGACATTTGAATGCTGAGCTTTGGTTGCATGCATTTAAACAGTCCTGGTGGAGAGCAAAAGAGGTGAAATCTTCAAACGGTTGTAGGCAGCACCTCTCACCTCCAACATTCTTACATCTCAAGTTACTAATCACAATGTAAACAATGTCCGGGTGCAAGAGAAGACCTGAAATAATCCGTTGTCCCTACAAGCTAAGTCTGATAACAAGCAAACATTACTCACTTTAAAGATGTTATTATAAATTAATCAACAATCTAAACATACTAGAGAGGAGGACATGCCTTTTTCTACTTTGTTAAACACAAACACAAAGTCAAATGTAAAAATATGAAGGGAAAAGTGAAATAAAAGTAAAGTAATACATGAAATACAGGTGCAGGAAAGAATTAAGGCTTTATGACACAATGAGTTTTGTGTTTCAAGTCAGAAAACTGATGAAAAATTTCTTGTGCACATACTAATATTGTCACTTACTTTCTTTCAGTTGAGGCTTCAGTGAAATAATAGCTTCTATCAATAATGTGTGTGTTGTTTGATTGCTTAAAAGGCGTAAAGTTAGCTCATTATGATTTCCCATTATCAGGACTTCATTGGGAATTTTGCTTTTTAATCCCCTGTCATGTTCATGGACACCCAATCAGTAACTTCAAAATGAATATAGTGCATTTTCATTACTCTACTTCAAATGCTACAGAAACTTTTGGTTAGTGACTTTGTCACACACCAGGAGTCTCTGCCGTGGATTAAAAATACACAAGTAAAAAAAAAAGAAACACAGTCTAGCAGCAGGTGGAAGCTGCTGTCCATTATGCCAAGTCTTCATAGCAGCCGAAAAACAAAATCTTCTAAGAAGCCACCTGTCACTCTCATTAAGGAAGTTTTATAAGAAAAATATACATCACACAGTGTTCCAAATGCTGCATCAAAGAAAGTAAATTATTTTATGAACCACAATTAATGCCTGACCGCAATTGTTAATTTAAGGCAGTAAGTGTTCAAATGAATCCTCTGTCTTGTAGTGTATATCTTCATTGATTAATTATGCAAAGGTTGATTTGATTTTCCTGACTGCACCATAAAATTACGAAATTAATTTTCTTACAGATACATATTGGTTTTTATGAAGTGTTCAGAAGTCTGGATTAGGTCAACTAAGAGCAAAGATGACCACACAGTGATTTAACTTTTCCAGAAAGTGATCAATGACTCTTTTGACAGTAACATTAGAGTGTTATCCCTGCAAATGAGAAGCAGTCAAGATAAGCCATAACTTATGTAGCCTTGTGTCCTCTGCGATTACACTTAATAGGGTTTAGTGACCCGGGTTGTGTAAACACCATTAGTCCAAAGGATGAGGTTATTTCCCTCTGAAGATACTTGAAGAGCCAGAAGCATCCCCGAGGACTTAGGCTTATACTTATAGCTCCAGTGTGGCTGTCTTAATGCAACGAAGGTCAAAGGTTGAACCAGACAAGGCCAGGGGTTATTGCTTTTTTAGAAGTTAATATGTTACTTCCATCCATCAAAATTATGGTAAATTGTGTAATGATGTGGATTGACTAAGGGTTTAATGTTTATTGTTTATCTGGTAAGTCATTTAGAATTCCACACACTTGACTGTTGAATCTAAATTTCATATTTTCCTGTTGAGCTTCTATCTTCTCAGTAACAACTAATATTTACCGCAAATCAATACAAATATGAATGGAACAGGAAGTAAAGGTTGAAATCTTTTATTGGAGTAAAGCTGATGAAACATAATAGTCTAGTAACATATGGTTTGTTTAATGAAAGAACGTTACAAAAGTTTTAATTTCAGTAACATAAAGTGACACAATATCATAAATAAATAAACATATATGACATAAATGCAGTTACTTTGTGATCCCGAGCCATGCACTGACAATGTTTTACATTATTTATATTTTTTTGCTGGTATGGTCCTTCAAGGTGTTACTTTGTTACAAAACACAAATGATATATTCCTGAACTCGGTATTATTATTAAATGTTTTGTTTTCCACAAATGCTCAACAACTTGAACTATATGTAGGTACAAAGCAATTAATGTTAATGAAATGAAATACCGTCACTAAGATGGCAACTATTATTTTATTATGAAAGATTAATCTATCAATTATTTTATGATTAAATAACATAACAATAACATTTAGACATCAAATGATCATCACAGTTTTCCCAAGTTGCAGGGGAACCCATCAAACTCTCAGGAAAGCACTCTACGCTATAAATCAGGCTTACAAAGTATTTAGGAGGCACAACTCTTAAAACCAAAATAGACTGGTATGTTGGTTGTAAAGATATTTTGATGAAACACAGGTTCAAAGTCGAGGCGATGTGTTCCATAGTTGTGTCCTATATTCCAATAATAGTTCAAAGTAAGTTAGGAGTAATTCTAGTCTAGCTCAGTTCATATTAGGTGACAGGCAGGACACACCCTGGACCCATCACACCCATCACTCCCATAACACACATGGAAATGAAGTTCCTATGGGCTATTTAGGGTCAATGATTCACCAAATCAATGTGGTAAGTGCAGATAAACAGCTTGAATTTCATTTCATTTAATAAATTCCTGAATTAAAGTGGCAATGCAGAGGTCTACAACCAGACATGGGAAGATTGTGCAAACTCAGCCAGCCAGATTTGAATACAGGGCCTTCTTGCTGTGAGGTGACAGTGCTAATCATTGCATCATTGAAATTATTAGCCCAAATCACTTTAAATTACCCATTAGATTTGAAGCGCGACTGTGTGTTTGGATGGATGGATGGATGGATGGATGATTAAAATTTGACACTTTGGATGCATACACTTTTATTTTCATGACCAAATCACTGTTGGTGCTTTATATAATTTGGACTTTACCCAGAGTGGCCAAAACTACAAAAATAGGAGACAGGATGTTGTTTAAAACAGTATCTGTTAAGGCAATAGGGGTGGGGAAGTGAATTAAAGTAGAATATTGTGGATCTGTGGAGAGGAACTATTGCAGTACTTTCTGGGACATAAATGTGTAGGTATAGTTGATGGTAATAACTGACTGATCCCTGAGCTGCAGACTGCACTCATAAGTATGTTAGCTTCTTGTGACGATTTGCAGTGATTTCTCAAATTGTACTTTGTTGCTGTGAGAACTTTCTGACTTTCACTGGCTCCTGTGCTCACGCCGGGGGGGAAGTGGGTCACGATTCTTATAAAGAGACAGAGAAAGTGGGCCATGGCTTAAAAAAGATAAACAGAGATGCACCATTGTGATTTACTGTAGGGGAGTTAGGATAGAGGGATTAGCATACCTTTTGTAGGTTTTTGTTTCTAATCTGAAATAAGTTGTTTTTTTTTTCCTCCACTTATCTTACAGTCCTGTTTTATGAGAAAAAATGCCTTTAAATTAATATTTTCTGATTTACAATTTACAATGACAGTATACAGAATAGATTTTCACATATTTAAAAAAATAACCAAAGTCCTTTAAGTCTGGTGATTATTCTATGACCTCTTTGTTGTTTGTCTTTTAACTGGTCAAATTTAATTTCATTACACGGAGGTATCTGGTGCTCCTACAATGGGCATGCTGGTGTAACCTGCACCTGGCTGGGGCCTTCCTGTGTGGAGTTTGCATGTTCTCCCTGTGTCTGCATGGGTTCTCTCTCTGTACTCTGGCTTCCTCAAACAGTCAGGTTAATGTGATATGATAATAATACAATCTGTGACTCTAAATTGCCAATAGGTGTGAATGTGAGTGTGAATGATTGTTTGTCTCCGTCCAGGGTGTACCCCACCTCTCGCCAATGGAAAATCAATGGATGAATGGATTCACCTGTCTAACACATCTCTGGTATGTATCAGGGCATTACTTCAGGATCAAAGGACTTCAACTTCATTTCAACTGTGAAAATGGTGCTCTGATATGGCCATCACAATTTAAGTTGTTATCTGTTGTATATAAAACAGCAGGAGCAAAGTCATGCTACACAGAAATAGACATGGCAGGCAGTCACTGAACATTACAGAAAGATGAGTCATAACAATATTTATATATAAATTATTTTCTCTTTTCTTTGGAGGAAACATCTTTAATGGTAGAGGTTCCTTGGCTATAAATTTAAACTATCCTCCCATCATATCTGATGTGTATTATTATCAATGCCTCTATTTAGTGAAATAACAGCGAAACAGCACTCAAAAAGTGTTACTTTTGAAGGTCACACCTGTGTAACTTCCAGCCTACATGAAGCCTTATTTGCAGGAAATGTGTGAACTTTACAAAGCACAAGGCTTATGAAAACTTGTGTTTCCTTTTTTTTCAAGAGGTATTGTTATACAGAGCTTGCACAAGTGAGAAGAAAAATGAAAGAAAGTTTTTACCTTGACACTGTAGAGATGACACACTGAGCAACCCAATAAAGAAACAGTTCATTATCATTTTAAACTTTACTTTTTTTAAACATCCTGGCAGGAATTACTGTTGTATGACAGCTGGAGCTTTGCTGTTGCTATTATAAACACATCCACTTTTTCCTTATAAATAGTTTACAGAGACAAGTCTCGCACTGAGGCAGAGAGGGAAAACACAGCTACTATAGATGGAAACTAGAAGTGGGCAGAACTATTCTCACAACGCTGAAACATCCGTTTTTAAACTTTGTGTGTAGATTTGGATGAAAGGAACTGTTCATATGAGTCCACTTTATAACAGTACGTTACACATCTCCATCCACTGGTAGTGTAACCAGATAAGCAGATAGCCTGACAACTTGACTCACCCGTCACATTTATAGCATCCGACTCCCCCACCCAGCACCTACCAACACATGCAGTAGCCCCGCACCCATTGCCCACCATGGCAGACAGTTGGTTTGGTCATCAACTTTCCTGATTTACCTCAACAGCTGTAAGTCTAAACTTGCAGCCCCTCTGTTGTGCAGCAACTCATAGTGAGTAGGGAAAAGGGGACTTGAAACTAGGACAGAGCAGTCTGGCCCCTTTCCTTTCGAACCAGAGGCACAGAGAGAAGACACTAGTCTTATGCAGAGAGAGAAAAGGAGAAGAGACTTTGTGGGAAGCTTGCTGCAGTCACTGAGGAAAGAAGCCCCTGGGACACAGACCAGTGTATCCACATTGCAGAACACCAAATTTAATAGATTTATATCAAGGGAAGAATATTCACTGAACCGAAATCTCATCACCTGGAAACATGCACAAGCGCACAAAGATAAAGATTGCCATCTTCGTGCTTCTGGTGGGTATGGCTTGCATGTTCACGGCAGTGGTAACGGACCATTGGGCAGTGCTCAGCCCGCGGGTGGATAAACTCAATCAGACCTGCGAGGCAGCCCACTTTGGCCTGTGGAGGCTGTGCAAAAAGTACATCTACATCAGCTCGGAAAACTACGTGGAGGGGCATGGCTGCGGACCCATCAGCCTCCCTGGAGGTAAGAGGAAATCTGAGCAAAAACCTTCTGTACATGGCAGATAAGATTGCATTAAAGCTTAAAGACACATTTCATTTTTTGTCTTTGTTGCTGTAACGTTTAGATTGAGGGCATGGTAAACTGCATGAATATATTCTGTGACCGTGAGGTGCCTCTGTGCAATCCATCTCAGGGCTCTGAGGTATGAAGCTTCTAAGAATAGAGGTCCTGATGCAGAGTCACTAGACATGTCATATGACATTATAAACTTCCTTGTGAAAGAGAAGCAAGGCCCTATTCTAAGCGACATGCATGCAGCCTTACATGTAATAAACTAAAAGGTTTTTTTATTATCACTTGTCAATGGTGTTGAAATGCCTCTGCCTAACACATGGATTAGTCTCTGAGTTTAGGTTGTTTATCTGGTAGTTTGCAAGTCTACCATTGAGCCTCAGCTGGTTGATGATCTGCCACACCCTCCTTTGAATAAACCAGGCAGACCAGGCTCTGTGGCAAGGCCTTAAGAGGATGTCTTAGCTATCAGTTAGCTGTAAAGACTTAACCAGACCTCAGAAGATCATCAACCAGAAATGGCCAAGCATGAGCGGATTTCACTAAGCAAACACCAAACACAACAGCTGATTTCACTGATTGGTGCCTGGTAACATAGAGCCTGCTCTATACAACATGGTGGTGCCAGTACCTGATAGACTCTTTTATGAAACACCCTCAGGGAAAATAGCCCTTAATCACAGTGATGGAAAGTAACTAAAAACTTAATATACTAATATAATTTTGTAAATGCTTGTACTTTACTTCAATATTCCCATTGGAAACACTGTATTTTATAGGTCCTGTAATATTCTAATCATTTCAAGAAATAAAATGAAATATCAGTATAGTTATAGTTTCAGAAGAACAATGGGTGCAAATCACTGTGAGGCAGTGTTCAATCGGTACATTTTCATTTTCATTATTAATGTAAACTTTTACCAAAGCAACCATCTTAGTCAGTGCACAGCAGGTCAGTTAAAATACGTTAAAAAAAAATATGTTTATAAAAAAAATGTAAATGTAAAAAAAAAATTATATGTTTCTCTGTGGAGCTGTAAGTTACAGGCAACATTCGACAAATACAATCTCCAGCACATAAATGAATATTTACTTCCTCTACAAATCAACAAGAGCTTATAAAATCTACCCAACTTCCTCATAAAACTGAGAATATTGTCTCTACTTTTTTATAATTAGTCCCAGTGACACACAGTAGCTCTTTCCATGACTTTCAAGAAAATGGGTCCCAGTACCCACAACATAAAGCGTAACCTTTCTTTTTATGTTACTTTATACCTGTACTCCATTACACTTTAACATATATGAAATAGCTGAACATAAAGTTCCCGTCAGCCTGCTACTAAATTAAAATGATGCACATATGTCACATATTCAGTAGCAGACGTCCAGTAGTTTAATGTAACATAAAGCACTCTAAAATGGACACGTTTGTTGCTGATAATGGTGGTTTACTGTACTGTTACTATAATGAAGCACTGTCGTATTAACACTTGCGCTCGAGTGAAGTATCTAGCTACCTCTTCCACCACAGCCATCAATGATGTTGAGATAATGTGGTCAGCTATCCTCACAAGACCTCACCTTGCTATGAATATCTCAGAATAAACTTTCTATAACAGATGCTCTCACGGCTGTTTGAATAAAAAGCAGAATAGAATAAAATAAACACAGGTCGAGCAATTGCTGACCAGCACTGGCTCACATCTCAGTGACTTGTGATGAGAGACATTTCATTAGTGGGATGGTGGAAACCCTGTTGGCACGTTGACTGTTGACTGAAACGAAACCATGATCTAAGTGTTAATTGCTATCTGACCCTGCACGTCACTTTATGTAAATTAGCCTGAAACTTCCAACCAAGTTTGTCCAAATCACAAAACTGAAAGAAACAAAACATGTCCCAAATGATGGTGGTCGTTAGACATTTGAGAATCCAAAAGACACTGCACTGCACATTCCAGGAGCAGATGAGATGCCTGAGGGTGGTTCATTGGTGCAGGCATGTGCTGAATACATTTTAATCAGCTCGGCCCAACCAGACATGTAGGAAATTCATCAGATTGCAAGGACAAGTGGCAAATGCTTCTGGAGCCTGTATCTGCAAGTTTTAGCTAAAACAAACAAGCTGCCACTCTTATAAACATTTGTTTATAAGAGTGGATTTATTTATAGTAGCCACCTTGGCAGCCTTTATTTAAGAAGTAAGCAAATCTGTTTCATCAGTCTCCGGAGGATTATCCGAGTCTATTAGCTGTATTAGGACTAAAACAGTGTGTGAGGTGTGAGTGCTGTTGTTTAGATCACTGCTGACAAAGCACAGATGTTGAGGTTACCTCACAAGAACATTATGTGTGTAAGTCGGGCATATATTATATGTCACTACAGCTCAAAGAAATAAAGTTTTATGTAAGTTAAACTTATTATTATTTTAGTTGTATGTGCTATACTTCAGTCTGAATTGTTCAGCTTCCTTCTCATATTGGGATCTCTTTCTATACTGGTTTTACGAGCTGCTGTGAGCGGTAAATAAGCAACATCACATAGAAAAATTCTCCTTATTGCTTGTCCTGTTTAATTACTATTAACTGTGTATTAACTGTGGTTCCTGATACAAAAAAGAATTTTAAAGTAACAATGTGCAAACTGCTCAGCAAGCAGCCGTGATGGTTATAAATATAAGCCACGTAAATACTCAGCTGTCTTGGGTGAAAGCTGCGAGGGTCGAGTGTTCACGCCAAGTCCAGCGTTCATCTGAGTGACGGGGCCGCCTGGCATTGCTCTAAACAAACTGTTCCCACAAGACCTTCCTGTCGTTTCACGTCTCCCTGCAGCCCACATAGGCACTCAAATTACTTTACACACCCCTGTGGATGGGATGCATAGTCCAAAAAGCAAGTGGAACCACTTGGTATTTTGCAATTATAGGGACTCAAACGACATACCAACCCAGGGATAGGCGCTGTATATAAGGACAGTGATGTCTTTAACACTTATATAGCTATGTGTCCATATGCTTCCTTGGCTTTACAGCTGAATCAAAGCTCTACTGTCCTTATATGGACTGTGAGTGCTCAAATTTACAGAGCCCAACAGGAATTAAAAGTTAGATGTAGAGTAAATACAAATGTAATTCCTTTGAGTTAATACATTTTGGGAATTAAATAAAAAAGTGTAGCGTTAAAACCTACTAGTGTAATTTAACTTTAGTAGCATGTACAATTGTGTTGTCCCTGCAATAACATAATTGAAGTTGTCTTGACTTGATAATGAAAGTCAAATAGAGCCAACAAAACAAAAACACATATTCAGCGGTCAGAGTCAATCTTAGCTCAGGCTACGGATATCAAAGTGATAATAGATGCTGCTGAGACATAACAATGTGCAGGGATGCTGCTAATCCAATGTCATCGCATGATCTTTGGAAAAATGATGGATTGTCCTATTAAGAGTGAGGCTTGAGAGCTTGTCGGCAGATCTTAGGCAGACAAGAACCAACCAACAGGTGGTGCATCTGTGTGTGTGTGTGTGTGTTTGTGTTTGTGTTTGCCTGTGGCAGCATGCTTCCAAAGATGAATACAGATTAACTTATGACCACCATCTTGTCCTCATGTTCTTGTTAAAGTTTGCACTCTAAAGATGGAATGAAAAGGTGTAATGACGAAACACCAATGCGTCACATGTGGGAATAAAGCTGCTTGATAGAGATAATGAGCTCAAAGGGCTAAAAATGCTGAGTGGCTCCACTTTAAAATACAGGACAAACCAGATATTTATTTAGTGAATGAAGAGCCACTTGCAGTGCAGTTCTTATGCTTAAAAAGAAATGTTATCTCACCCAGAGATAAGACCATGTTTCCTGCTATTGAACGAGTTGTCGGGTGTTACAGCAAAGGAATAAAACATGAATTTTCACAGTTTTGTGTAGCTGATGAACCTCTATCACACCCTCATATGTGCCTTCTACAGTGAAAACAGTGGAGCTTGTTGCTTAGTAACATCCTCTGTTATTATTTTTTTTCTTTTATGGATTTTTTAATGGCTAGTCCCTGTCCTCATTCATAAAAAACATATTTTTTGTGTGTGAGCCAACATGATATGACACAGTATATTAAAGCCAGTAATTACAAAGGATGTTGTTTATATATATATATATATATACACAAAACTGCAATTGCGAAAAGAGGTTATTATATTATTATATTATTGTAATGGCTGCCTGACATCCCCTTTAGTTTATTTTCATGGTTTCCAGAGTACATAGGACAATGATCTAAAATTGCAGCATGGGTCATCAAGCACTATGGTATCATATCATAGTGATATGATACCATGCAGCACTACATATTTCCCCTTGAAAGCATTTCACTCATGTCCCATGGTGAGGCTGTATGGAAAGGGGGATTAGTAAGATGTGTATCAGTGGAGACCTCATAGCATAACAAAGATGGTTGACTTTGCATGAGCTTAAGTGACATAGTTGTCTGATGTATAAACATTCTCACTCTCATACACTTAACCTAAGTGTATTTCCTTTTAAACTCCTGCTCCTGCAACAGTTTTAATTATAGGCTCATGTCTGTACTTGATCAACTACTTTTAGACATGTACTGTATACATTTTAAAAACCCAACGAGAAGTATGTGGCGTCTGATGAGACAAATATAATCAAGATTTGAGAGGAAACCAAGCCTGTTTCTAAACTGAATTGAAACGAGGAGGGGATGGGTTGATTTTTTTTACTCTTAGCAAAGCATCAAAGAATATTTACTCTACCAAACCACCCTGTGATCACATAAAACGGCCAGGATTTATTTGTGTAAATCCCCAAGATGTAAAGCTTCATCTGCTCAGGAAAAGTTCATTGTGATGACTTCTATTACCATTTTTACTCTGACAGGTAAAGCACACAAAGCAGACCACAGTCTGCATGACATCAGGCTAACATTTTAGTGGTAATATTACCCTGGTGGTGTCAGTCTGACAGATCTGACACCGTAAAGTGCCCAGTAGACGTATCATATTTACACAGTCTATGACAGCAGATGAAGAACAGCCAGTGATGTAAAAGTATGTACAGCAAAGCTTGAATAGAAGTGTCACAACTTAAGCTGTCTGTCACATGACAAGGTGAAACAGCTTTGATAAAGATTTGTTTTATTTGCCAGTGTTATGGAATTTTCTATCCTTAGGTTACACAAGGTCACGTGTTGGCCTTTAGGTCCTCGGCAGT
This sequence comes from Miichthys miiuy, assembly GCA_036365135.1. Classification (NCBI taxonomy): domain Eukaryota; kingdom Metazoa; phylum Chordata; class Actinopteri; family Sciaenidae; genus Miichthys; species Miichthys miiuy. Next base: position 21,371,181 of record CM071602.1, read on the forward strand.
ATTAGTTGTTTGGCTTTGACTGAGAACAGCAGGTGCCAGTCTATCTCAACACTGTGGTGGCCAGGGTCGAAGAGACCTATTGCTGCCTTCCTAGACATAATAGATAGCTTGCTGTTGATGTTCCAATCTGCGTAAACAGACATCTGTGTCTTCAGACTAGAATATGTTGACAATAACACCTCCATAGGTAAAAACATTCTCTTTGACTAATTCTGGGCGTATAGTATTTGTGGTGTTATCTTGGGGTTTAAAGTCTATCCACCAGGATGAGTTGGGCAGAATGTGAGACCGACTCAGGCACTTGATGTGACCTCACCACTGACCATTGACTTCAGCAATTTCTCCACAACAGCCAGTAACTAAAATCTGGATGAACGTCATGTAAATTAAAGAATGAATGAACATCATCAGAGTTTAAAGATGTTAAAGGCTTCCACCACGGTGCAGTTTTAATGAACTAATTAACTGTTATAGTCACGTCTTCTCTGCATGATGCTCTCTTGATGGTGCCCTTGCTTTTTTAAGGATAGAGCATATCTGAAGTCATTCAAATTTAATGACATGAAGTTTCATCAGCCAAAAAAAAGAACATTTAAATGAAATCCAGTGAGGTTTGAATCATTAGATAATTATTGTGTATGAGTTGTGAATTCATATAATATCAGATCAGATAAATACATGTGATGTAAGAGGTTAATCACCTGATTACGCAGAGCATTTTAGCATCTTTCAGCTTGCTGATTTGGTTTTACAGCTTGCAACGTTCTTTTCTGGGTCCCTGTTCTCTATTTACCTGGCCAACACCAAATTGCAGACAAAGTTAGTGGCTTGGTGGTCAATGTAGTGGAGCATGCAGCTGTCACAGAGTTGGTGGAGACGAAAGCAGAGCTAAATATTTGACATTTATGAAGCGGCTACAAATAAACTCCAAATAAATTCTCATGCTGGTCTGTGTCTGCTGGATGTGTAAATACACAGCTGTTTGCCTGTTATCCCTAACAATTTTACAAGGTGATGAAACATCAGTGTTGTGTTTACAGCTGGTTATGCTGCACCCAAAGTGGCCAAAAATAAATAAATGAATGCATTTACGGTTTATCTTTGAACTACATCTAAATCATATTTTCTTTCTTTTCACAGAGGAAAACTGCACTTACTTCAGACACTTCACTCCGGGGCAGGATGCTGAGATATTTGAATACAAAACACAAAAAGGTAGGTTTCCGTATAGGGGATTCATTTGTGAATTCATTTTATAAATATGTTCCTTGGAACATGAGGACATCCCAGTCTGTGTGAAGTTGAACATCAAACTGACTGCCTCACAGTTTCCTAACTGACCTCACCGATTGCTCCTGCTCTGCTCTTAGGGTTCAGACTTTCATTCATGTCTAGGTTCAGATAGCTGCAGTCATCGATGTCACAGCAGGTGTATTTGAGCGGCTATCAATGACAAAACCCTCCATAGGACGCAAAGAGGTCCTGGGTGAAAGGCATTTGGGTTTATCTCTTTTCCCAACCCTTTGTTGGGCTGGTTGTGTTGCATTACAGTGTGATGTATATATTTATTTTTCTAGTGATATCACGCCTCAGACATTCCTGTCACAAATCATATTGGAAGTCCCAGAATTCACAGTGTGCACTGACACAAGGCTGACAATGTTTCACACATGGTTCCTTAGCCTTAGGAACAGTGCACATGAACTGTACATACGGCACAGTCAACATTTCATAGCTGAATGTTTGCTCCAGCCTCCATTCCCTCCAATTTTTACATTCCTTCCATCCTCTTTCCAGTGATAGCCCTCACATGTAATGTGCGCTAGGGGGCCTGAGCACATGTGGAGCCCTGTCAGACTCAATTATTGGGGTGTAAATGTGAATAGTCTTGTGCATGAAGTCATACACACCCCCACACCCTAAGATGCTAATGCAAGCATTCATGGGTGCCCCTCCCCCACGCACATGCAGCATTCCAATGCTACTCCAAAGGCTAGCCCTTGAGAGACACACTGCAAGTTTGCTGGAATGATTGCAGTGCTGACTTAAGTCTCATGCAATGTTATTCACTCTTGACTGAGCCATTTGGCTAGACCATAATGGTGTATAAGGTTGAATGAACACAGGCAGATCCATCCATACATTAAGACTGATGTGTTGTGTGATGAAAACCTTGCAAGTTGAGAACGGTCAAGGACTGTGGGAATAGATCTAAGCCTTTGGAGGTTCATCATATCTTTTACAAACATAAGTGAGCTATTCAAAATGTCTACATAAACTTTATTGTGCCATCTTATTTTGGAGGGGTGTCTTCAGGGCACACAAAACATGAAAATCCACACATACAGTTCCACCTGAGTGTGTGTATAGAAAGGAAAAAACAATTTCTCTTTAAGGGATAACAATAGTTACACTGGAAGGGTAGGAGATTAAAACAAATGTCAAATTCAGAAACTTAACTTTTTAAATAAAATCTTTCCTACAATGAAGTAAGGCCTGTATGACTGAAACATAGGTATCTTGTGATGGCTACTTTGTTCTTGGTGATGAAAAACAGTGTTTCAGACTGGGCTACCCAACAAGCTCCACAGACATGCAATATCTGTGAGACCTCACAGTGTTCAGGGTGCTGCCCATCCTCCCCTGCTAGCTGGAGATGAAGGCTCTCTTTCCCCCAAAGGAGTGCCTCTCCTCTGGGCATGGTTCACAGGCGAACAGGCGGCAGATCAAAGGCCCTGCATCGTATCCACCTCTCTACTCTGAAAAAGTAGCCAGCTGCTGTTCCTATCACACATACACACTGTATCTGTAAACACGAGGAGCAGATTACATTCATATAGTATATTTGCATGTTAAATGTAAAGATTATTATTTTTATAGCACAAAAAGACAAACTGTTACATCGAGTTACACGTTCCTTCATTGCCATGAACATAGGCACTGTAGTTTACTTTGAGTCGATCCCACATTCTCCGCTCCTTGCTGTAAAAACTCACCAAAACACCAAATGTGTGTTTTTGTGTAACAATTCCACTGCTCCCTGGATTTAAAAAAAAAAATCACTATTTACTCCTGTTTGAATAATGTTTTGTTTTTTTTAAATTATGGTGCCCAGCTGTTTTAGAAAATAACTATGCATTAAAAACATTTATTTTTCTGTTTACAGCATGTTACAGCAAATGATCCAGTGTAACATACTGGTCCAATTCAAAGAAACAACTAAAGACTGTTTAATAGCCAAATGACCAAAATATGTTATTAGCTATTCCATATTGCTATAAAATGAAAGATTTTGTAGCTTTTCCATAATTCATTCTGCCTGTGTCTTCCTGTTGATTGTAGAAAATGTGATATGTGTCATGTGCTGGCCTAACCAATAGTTTAGTTTTAAAAAGTCAAGGTTATTTGATTCAAATATACACATACAGTAATAATACGAATAATATTCAAACTCTCATTGGAGTAAAGACCATTTACAAACCATACCATGTCAAAACTCTGTTAAAAACCTGTTTCTCTTTCTTTCCAGAGTACAACATCTCTGCTGCAGCCATCTCCATCTTTAGTCTGGGCTTCATGATCCTGGGGTCTCTGTGTTTGGTAGGATCATGTACTGGTAAAGGCAAAGGAAGAGACTACCTCCTCAAACCTGCTGGCATGTTTTTTGCATTTGCAGGTGGGTTCAGTTAACCAACAAAATTTCAATTTCCCTGCAGCATTCACAGTATAAAATGCAAAAGCATCCCCTTGTCTTCATAGCCACGTGATGCTTACACACCCGTCTCTTTCCCAGGTCTCTGTTCCTTTATCTCACTGGAGGTGATGCGACAATCAGTCAAGCGCATGATTGAGAGCGAGGAAACAATCTGGATTGAGTACTACTATGCATGGTCCTTTGCCTGTGCTTGCACCGGCTTCATCCTCCTCTTTCTCACTGGCATCGCCCTCCTGTTACTCTCCATGCCCCAGATGCCGAGGAATCCATGGGAGACTTGCATGGATGCCGAGCCGGAGCAAGTAGAATGAAGGGTAGACAGAAAAAAGAATGCAGGATGAGAGTCGACTGTGTCTTTTGTTTTGAGTACAGATGTTAGATTCATTTCAAGAACAACAGCTGGCCATAAAAGGGTAAGGTCATGATGACAGAACTGGTTTGGATGTGGGTGGACCATAGCCATGATAGGGTAGTTTACCTCCCTAAAATTCACTGCAACTTGAAAATGAGCCTTTTGTCAGAGTTGTGAATGCTTGCCTTATCTCATGTGCCTAGTGTAAGTATAAAATACTTAGTATTTTTAGTATAAAATTTAGTAATCCTCTCCAACACCTCCTCAGATACGGTTCATGTTGGAGACCTTAGCTCAAATCTGACATGAGGCCTGAAAACACCACACTTCTTAGTAGCCAACCAGGGCCAAATACCATTTACAATTATTAGTAAGCACTTGTAGTATGACAAATATACACATACAAAAAGAAATATTAGAAATAATTTAGGAGATGCATGTTCTTCGCTCTGTTTGCGTGGATTCTCTCCGTGTACTCCAGCTTCCCATGGTCCCACTCCCACAGTCATACAGGTTAATAGGTTCACTGGTGACTCTAAATTGCCAATAGGTGTGAATGTGAATGATTGTTTGTCTCTATGCGTCAGCCCTGTGATGAACTGGTGACCTACGTACCAGGGTGTACCCCGCCAGCTCCAGCCCCTAGCAATCCTGATAAGGATAAGCAGTTATGGAATATGAATGAATGAATTAAAAAATATTTATTTACCAAATGTCATCATGATTTACACCAGGGGTGTCCAAACTTTTTTTAAAGAGGGCCAGATTTGACAATGTGAAGATGCCCGGGGGCCAATACTAACATTTTAAACATGAAAAATTACCAATAAAAGTTACATACATTTGCACTGTTCTGTAACAATTTTGTTTTGATTGTCACAATTATATATATATATTTGAACAAATCTAAAAACCAGTTCTTCCTTTCTTTCACATCTGAAGTCATACAACAAAGAATAAATTGTGTGGATTACGTTAAACTTTCATGAAGTTGTTACAAATATTAACCTCATGTTCATTTGACTTATTATGAGTAATGCAAAGTCTGTTAACATTTGAGTTTAAAATGTATCACTCTTGCTCTTCTCTTTAACAAAGACATTCAGAAAGTAATATTTTGTGCCACATCTACAGATATATAACACCAGCAGTTATGTCCTTAAAGGTTCAAATGCTTCGTTATGTCAACCAAAAAATCCAAATCTTCCAGCCATACGGTATCTGACAATCCTAGAAGGATAAATAATAATAATAATAAATAATATATTATAAAAATGAAGCTTCGGGCCACATAAAATCTGGCCGCGGGCTATGATTGGGCCCCGGGCCGTACTTTGGACATCCCTGATTTACGCCTTAGCTAAACAGACATTAAAATTTTAGGTTAATTTACATTTTGAGAATATAGTGCATACAGGTCTGTTATCAACATTAGGTGTGATTTTATGTACTGCATTATGTATGATATCTTGTATATATCTAATGTTCGTCTTGATTTTTGTATGGGATCTCTCAAGGAATCATTTGCTTATAAGATATACTAAAAGAAGTCGAGATATATGTATTGAAATGTTAAGTTTAATATTTATAAAGAAATTTTATAAATATGTAGAATGTCCCGTAAAAATAAGAACTTGGTGAATAAATGACTGACTTCCAGCAAAGCAGTAGTACAGAGCAGGTTTGTGTGTCTGTGTGTGTGGCAGGCTGAATGCTAAACACCCACTCAGTCTGCAGCATTGATCATGTTGGAAAAGGTTCAGTTCAAGCAGGTGCACATTCAAGGCCTTTTACTTTTGTTGACAGCTTCCAAACCAAACCGATACAAAAAAATCTCTGTTCATTCTCCTGCGTCATCATGACCTCTTTAAAACAGCAGTTTGTATGCGAAGAACAAGTGCATAGAGATCATAAAAACCCACATGGGTTCATGCTCTGTACTCGCCTACCTTTAACCCCATGTGCAGACAAAAAGGCAGTGTCAGCTCGGCTGTCATCGACATTCATCTTTTAGTTAAAAAAGGTTTTTTTACCTGCAGTATGAATGACAGTGCTGTTCAGTCAGCCCTGCAAACTTCATTTCTTAAAAACACCTTTTCAAATCTAAGAATAAAAGAAATGAGCAAAGACAAAATGTGGAAATGTTAGAAGGCCAAACTGCTTTAGACCAGTTGTGTTTGAGGAGCAGAAAAACCTCTTTGAGCTGCTGAGTGTGACTTGACACCAGATACTAAACACCTTTTCCAAGGCAGAGCCAGTTAAGTAAAAGTAAAACAGCACAGTGTAGAAATACTGTTACAAGTAATAGACTGAATTCAGAATGTTACCCAATTAAAGATACAAACATATTCATCAAAATCAACTTCAAGTATCAAAAGTAAAAACTATTTATCATGCAGGATGAATGAATGCAGTTTAGCAGTTAATGTATTTGAACTGTTGTGCAAAACCTGTCGATGTTTGTAAGAACTGTACCCGTCCACGTTATGAACTTTTGACTTTTTTGACTGACTGTTTGTTTTCTGATGTTTAATGAAGAAACAAGTGAAATTATATAAAAAAAATGTATTGAAACAGGAATAATAATAGCTAACATGAATTTCTATATTCTTAGTCTTTCTTATATTTTTTCCTTTTTCAATGAATATGGCATGCGATTAAACAAGGTTTTGAATGCAGTAGATTACGTGTGTGTGTGTGTTTGTTATGTGTTGTAACTTTGTAATGAAAATTAAATCTTTAAAAAGTTAAATAAGCTTTGGGAAACCTGTTTTTTTTGCTTCCTTTGCTTTTATGTATCATTTAGGATCAGCTGTTCACGTTCTTTCCCTCTCACACCATCAATGGCTCTTCCCCTTGCACCATCTTTATTTTTGCTGGATTTATTTAGTTGGAGTTACACCATCCAACAGTTCACTATGTGTGATTTCACAATTCCTATCAATAAAAGATTATTTCATCTTCCCAGTACATTTTCCTTCTTTTGTCATGGCCCAAAAGCTGTCTGGTAAAAAAAGAGGACACTGTGACCATCTCCTAGGTAGATGGTGAAAAGCTTTTGGTAAATAGTAAATGGACTGTACTTATATAGCATCCTTTTAGTCTTCTGACCACTCAAAGCACCTGTCCCAGTGTTAATGGGTGTTTTAATTTAGTAATTTTCCCTCCCTGCAAGTGCCGAGGAACTGTTTTGGAGCCTATGTGACTAGTTAACATTTAAATCTAAGCTAAAGCCCGGTCCCTAATGATTTCTGTAGACAGTGACCAAGCTGGACAGAAAAGCTTGTCTATAGTACTGCTGTGTAATGCAGAGGATGAAAAAAAGAAGGAGACAGAACTCAAGCAGCTTCAATAAAAACACTTTAATAGAGAAACAAATAAAAAAAGAAAATAAACCTTTGAAACACAGTCTAAATCCTTTATTATAACCACCACCAATTGAAATGAAGAAGAGTAAAACAGATCTATTCATTATTTTGTACCCACGAGGGAGGAACCAATGGGACTGGGAGGCTGGGAGAACAGGTGTGCCATTGATTCACTGCAGCGAGGGAAGAACAGAGGAGAGCAAACAGATAACAGGAAGAGATGTGGCGTTTATAGAAGGCTGAACACAGTGCTCTCTACTGGCTGGGCAAAAGGTTGCTCCCTTTCTATGTGCCACACCACACAGACAAGTTGGTTTCACCTTGTTTTCTTAAAAAGGCAACACAGAATGTTTTCATGAAATAGGATGCTGATACTGGGTGGTGAAAACTTCATTAGAAGAGTAAAGACCCTTCGCTTCATAGCAAAGATCCTGTCAAACTAATTTCAGAGACAAAGATTCATGGCGGGACAAAAATGACGCCTTAAAAACAAATCAGCAATGACGAAAAATTTGTAAATAAAATCCCTTTAAAATGTCTTTGGCTCAATCTCTTCTGCTTCAAAAAATAAATAAAAGTGTAGTTGAAGAAGCGGTGAAATATTAGTATTGCACAACTTCAGAGATTAGCCAACGACTGCTTTGTGGAAAAAAATGATCTCCAAACAAACATGTCCAAAGCTTTGTAAATACGACACACCAGGGAGCAACCTCAGCTTTAGCCCCGCTAAGTAACTGCAGAAAAAAAAAAAAAAAAAGAACTTACATGACCATTACATATTTGATTTGACATGTTAGTAAAATATTATAATAGTTTTGTTGATAATGTCACAAGTTATTGTACACATCAAATAATATACCAAAATTTGACTCTGCAGGTTGAACAAAAGCTTTTTTTTCTTTTTTTCATCCACAAATCAATACAAACTGATAAAAACAGGGATAAAAACCAGCCAGGTCATCTCAACATGCATGAAAAGAAAACAGTCTTCACATAAAAAAAAAAAAAGAAGAAAAAAAAATCAATGTTGATTGTTGTACAGCTGTAAAGTGGTGAGAAAACAGAACAGGACAAATCCAGCAACATATACTTAAAAATATGTATTGTACAGTGGGATAAGTTGTCTTATAACAGCTGCAACATAAATTCTCCTCTTTGTCAAATCAGCCAGACACCATCTTAAAAACAAACAAAACAAACAAACAAAAAAATCTAAAAAGTTACAACAGGATGTTGCAACTACCAACTGGTTTGTTGTTGTCCATTTCTTGAATTATTATTTTGTGTGAATTTGCATAATTAAAAAGGGCATACCTCTTCTTTGAACAGCTTCTACAAAATTGAGGCGCTCCCAAAGTTCTTGTTTGTAAATACCTAGAAAATGCATATTTACAAGTATGTGTTGTTCTCCGCTAAGTCAAAAAATCTGGACCTTGGAATTACAATGTCAAAACTTAAAAATAAAACCATAGCTTTATGAAGCTCTCCGCTGACTGTTTAAAACATTATTAGCCGTAGGGTATTAGCTTTGTGAAGAAGTGACATTTTAAGAGAGATTTAACAGTGACTAATTGCTGTATGAAAGCCATGAAACAGCGGCATGATTTTATTACAAGTTTACCAATTCGCAAATGGGGCAGTGGTGTTTTAACAATAAATGAATAACATATAACAGGATCAAGCACTGGATGACTGTTTCCAGTATTGCTTTCATCATAAAAAGGAAAACCTTGGCAGATATACTGTATCAGCATCTTTTTATATTTTTACCGTCAAGAGACTTAAACCATCAGGGCTTTCGGTACGTTAGCAGTGAGATTCATGTGCATGTAGCTGTGTGGCCTTCTTGTGTGTCATCCAGTAAACAAGCAACTAACTGGCAGAGCACAAATGTTCCTGTGTTATCTTCATCATGTATTTTAGGTTGTTAAAAAAAAAAAAAAAAAAAGTCACAGGGATGCAGCACACAAAGCATGGTCAGAGCTTTTTCAATTAAATTAAAGGGAGATTCATCTACTGCTGTAATAATATGCCAGATCAGATCGGAAACAACTTCCATGACATTACCAATTCATTCTTATTATGCACAGCCTAAAAACAGACACATTAACAGTCACATGTCTTTGAACAGCTTATTGTATAGTTACTTTCTCTACTTTACTGTTTTTTTCTGGTTAAATCTCAAGCACAGTGTTGAATAGGGAAATGCTTTTGACTCTTTATGATCAATGACGATCAATGTTTTGGGGGGAAACTGGGAGCAAATATCAGCTTACGAAAGATAATACTGTTTATTATGAGGTTCATATTATGCAGGGATTAAAATAGTCTTACAGAGAGAATGACAAAGTTTGGGTAGTTTGGCTTACATTATGAAAAGGCGCTATGACTGCAAAACATCTGCGAGATCAACCGTATATTAAAAGTAGCCAGAGAGTGTGTTGTCTGCTATTTGCATTTCCAGTAGAATAAAAAGTCATCAACCTTAGTATATTGTCACGTCTTTTAAATTTCAGGGTATTTTATGCAAACTGACAGTTTCAACGTACTTCAGCTTTACCCCAAAAATGCTAACATTTAGCTTGTTCAAAAACATCTGACTGGCAGTGTTGATCACACCCTTGTTTTCAACTTACCCATCATTACACACCACTCTGACCTCACCACTCTGTCTTCACTTTCACAAACCCTCAGAGTACTGCAACCTTTTCAGAAAAGCTCAATGTCCATTAGTGACAAAATAAAAACACATTTCATATTCACCAGAAGTTATTGAAAACTTTCCCCTGGTGTAAATTTTGTTGACACAAAAGAAGTAAAATAAAATGACTGAGCATCGGTCACAAGCGAAGCAGTTTGGGATAATCTTATCATAGAAAGCGATGTCTGGTGTTCTCTGATCCTTAACGTAAAAACAAAAGGAGGAATGACAATGGCTGTTGTTGCTCCGACATTTTCACACTTTAACCATTGTTGTCGATGTGACATTGGTGAAAAGTAAAACGCGCAATTAATTTTTCAGTAAATAATCACATTTACTACTAAATCACTGATGATTCCCAGGGTAAGGATGTCTAAGAATTAAGGATCAGAATCCAACAAACAAAAAAAGAATTCATAATGCAAACGCTAGCATGATACAGGAATTTAAGGACATGTCTGTGGCATACAATTCAGTCTTTTATTTTCTTTATATGTACAGATTAGAGGAAAATTTATCTACTTCTATACACTGTTCCATGTAGTTTCTGCGTCGGTTGACCACTTAGCTTTTGTCCGTTACCACAACTACAGTAGTATGAAAATCAAGACGTAACGTCCACTCAAAACTGAGGAATACAAAATGATAAAAACTTCAACATACTTATTTAGTATCCAACAAAACCAACTTCAAGAAGGAAAAATATGTAGGTAGCTAAGTGGTCAACCAAATCTCGCCTTTTTTATTAATATTTTTTTTTTTATAACTTTTTTTTTTAGCATTACGTACATATACAAGTGTAGATAATATAAGTATATATTCATATATACATAATGAGTATGTATATATACCAGTAATGCATTCATTATATATACTTATTTTCTTCACAGATGTGAAACAGGAGAAAAGATGACTGTTACAAATAAAAAGTTAAAATGAAACAAAATGCAGAAAACAAACCTACTGATAGAAACATTTTGTAAATGCACTTTGCACTATTTTTTTTTGTGTGTTTTCAGAAACAGTTTTGCTTTTTTTTTTTTTTTTTTTAGTTTTATATTTTATCACTTATTTCTTATATGTGGGAGAGGCGACACTCATTTAAAGTAGGAATAGTACCCATTGCTACCATTTGAACTTCCTATACTCAGCTCTTGTAGAAGGGAGAGAGGATCGCTGTTCTTTTTGACCTGTTCAGGGCGAACAGCTCGAGGTTTGGGTGGAGCGCGTAGGGCGCTGGCATAGGACATGGTCGGTGGTTTGCTTAAATTTGGAGCTCCCTGACTGGCCTCTGTGGGAGCCTGCGGCGGTGGTGGCGGTGGCTGCTGCTGCTGCTGCTGCTGCTGCTGCTGCTGATGCTTGTTATTGGGCATGAGAGGAGGAAACTGTCCAAGGTGCTGAAGGGAGTTGAGGAGTGTGGGTGTGTCGGGTGTGTCGGGTGTGTTTGCTGTGCTGCTGCTGCTGTGGCCTCGGCCTTCACCTGCTCCTCCGTCTGACGTAGGGCCTTAGAAGCTGTTGGAAGATTGAAAATGAGCCCCAAAAGACAGGAGAGGTAAATACGACTCTGGTAGAACAAAACAAATAGTAGTCATGCTTTGATTTCCAAACTAACAAAACAACTCACAACAGCATATTTGGCAATACCTACCCAGAAGGTCCCGGTGTTGAGCGAGTGTGCCGGCTCCGTTACATGGAATGTTCTGGAACGGACCGGGACCCCCACCATTACTGGGCCAGAGGTCATGTGAGGGGTAACCGTAGGGGGGATGTGGGTGCTGATGATGCTGTATGTGTGGATGAGGGTGGTCTTGGGGGTCTGATGTACAGGGCTGCGGCTGCTGGGACAGGGTGTTGTGGGTGTTGGCTGGAGACGATTCATCTGGGTAACTGGAGGAGATTCGCCGCTGATAGAGAGGCCGGCCTGGACCTCTGGGTTCATACTGTGCAGACAGTAAAGAGGGATACGGAGGAGAAAAAGGTGAGAACAAGATATTAAAAATGTGTCTCAAATAACTTTTATGCTTTTACAAACTGCACTGCCGTTTTGAGAGATCAAAGTAGCACAGAATCCAGGTCTTACCCATGTATCACATCATACTTGCACACTAATAAAAAGAAGACTGAGATGATATCGAACACAGCAATTGTTTCTTATAGTAAACATGAAAAGCGTGCATGTAATCCATCTCCTCCTTGTATTACAGTATATGAGTTACACATCTTAATCTTCACATCTTAATGTGTCAATTATACACCAGATCATTTGGATTTCATCAGGAGCTTTGAAATCTCGACATCATGCAACATTAAGAGCTGAATTGTTGACAAAAGCCTGACTAGGCTAATGAGTGCTGACAACTGTATTAGTGTTGAGACAAAATAAACCAGTTACAGTATTTTAAGACTGCTGATGTCCAATTTGTCTTCTTTTCCATAATTCACACTTACGTTTGCCGTAAAAACCTTGAGATAACCTGATAAGACTCACTGCTAATTTCATTGATTTATTAAATCAGTGATAATAATCTAAACAAATGAATAACCCTCACCTCATCTACATTGTGAAGGGCTGTGGCTGCTGATGTTCTGGGGGACAGTGGATGGTAGGACTCCTGGTCTGGACCTTGACTTTGTTGGTGTTGTTGCTGCTGTTGCTGTTGTTGTTGTTGTTGTTGTTGTTGTTGCTGCTGCTGTTGCTGCTGCTGCTGCTGCTGCTGCTGCTGCTGCTGTTGTTGTTGCTGCTGCTGCTGCTGGTGCTGATGGTGAAGTTGCATCAGGTGGACTTGCTCCTGTCTACTGGGGTGAGCCATGATGGGAAGTCCATAAGGAAGGCCGTGGCCCTGGTTCCCTAACAGGTGGTTCTGCTGTGGTGGGCTTACTGATGCAGCCCCACTGTGAGACCACTGGGCCTCTTGCAGAAGATATTTGACCTGGGAGGAGGGGGCTGGCAGAGTGGGTTGGTGGCTGATGTGGGTAGCTACCAGTACTATAGAGGGGGTTCCCCGGGTGCTGCTGCTGCAGAGCTGGGTTGTTCAGAAGGTTGTCGTTAAGGAGATCGCGGCCGGTGTCGTGGGAGTAAGGTCCTGATGGGAAAGGGCCAGCATGATTGGAGGTGGCTGCTAAAGAGGATGAAGGGTCACCTGAGGCACGGGGCTGGGACTGGCGGTACTGAAGGAGGCGAGATTGAGGTGGGGGCTGCATCTCAGCTGCTTCCCTGGGTTCAGGCTGTTCCTGCGGGGGCATCTCTCTCAAGAGCCCTGGATACCTGAGGATTGAAAATGTTTTTGTGTTTTACACTGGAACTTGGTATTGCATAACTACTTAACAAAAAAACCTGTGATTCATAATATTCAAATGTAAAAGTGTATAATTTCTTTAGTATCAAGTTACTAGATGAAATAATAATACAAACTAACCTGGTGAAAGGGGGCCCAGTTGAGGCAGGAGTAACCGCTTCATCCTCCATATTGGCACTAAGGCCCCAACTAGCTGCCCGGAGCAGCTGATGGGGGAAGCGAGCCATGCCTGACTGAGCAAGGTGGGCAAGCTGTTGGGGCAGAGGGAACGCAACGCTGCCCTGGAGAAAAGGGCCTGCTGCCTCCCCCCACTGGCCCAGCCTGGCTGCCTGCTGCTGTTGCTGCTGGCTCAGGGCCTCTAGAGCCAAGGGACCCTGGAGGTCTGAAAGGGCAACCACAGGATTAGTGTCAGAGTCACTGGTGTTGTTCTTATGACAGTGGGCTAAAGGACAGGGTATTGTGTTCAGTTTAAATTGATTCGCTATGAATTCATGTCTGGTGAATACTTCAATATCAAAGACTTAAATATAATGGAGATGGGATCACTGAGATTTGGAAGGAAACAACATGCAAAGCAGCCAGCAAGTGGTGGCAAACTGAGGTGTTCACTGAGGAAGGTGGTGTTCCTGAGGGGCAGTAAGTCTCCTGGTAAGTTAAAACCACACTGCATCACAGTCTCCCTCTAGGCAGTCTGACAGTCATGTTCAGGAACTGCAGAACAAGTTGCCCAAGAGCAAATACTAATACTAATACAGCTGCTGTTTTTGTAATTTGCCTCATTAAAGAAATATGCATACTTCAAACTACACAAGTCACCTGTGTGTACAGAACATAACACAGAACAGGAAATGCAAAAATATATACATGCTCAAGATTTTGGAGATATGTATATTGATTCCTTTGCAAGCTTGTCGGCAAAGATGTTTAATGTATTTTGATGTTTCAGCATGGACACTGACCCGACCCAAATCCTGTCACAATTTAATTCAATACAATTCATCATAAATTCAATTCTACTTTCAGCTAACCAGCATTAATTAGCGCTTAGCACGGAGAGCAACACTCCTACTTGGAGATAATTAAAAACAAAACAAGGAGCATTGCTTTGACCCATTATTGCATTTTAAGTTAATGTAATTATGAAAAATGATTTCACTAGGGAAGAAAGCATTGCTTGAGCAGTGGCAATTTGCCCTGGTCCAACAAAAAGACGAATATGCTTCACTCACCCAGACTGTCTCCCAGGTTTCCATCTGGTCCGTCCTCTCCAAAGCTATTGACCCTGTTATGCTGTGACAGGCCTGGGTGGTGGCCCCCTGGGTGGCCCATTGGAGTCCTAATGGAGCTACTCATCTCCTCAACCCCTCCAGACTCTGGCCCATCCAAAGTGGGAGACTGGACAGCCCTGTGGGGGGGTATGGGACCACTGAAGAAGGAAGTGTTGTGACTACCACCAGTGTAGGCAGGGCTGAGCTGTTGCTGCTGCTGTTGACTCTGTTGGGGCATCCCCGGGTGTTGAGACTGGCTAACCCGATAAGGAAGCCTGGAGACTGGATACTGTGGGGGGTAGGCTCTTCCACTGGCAGGATGTGGAGGAAAAGCTGGGTTGGGTGGGGCCAGGTGGTAGTTGAGGGGCCTTTGGGCGGCTGAGGGATCTTTTCGATGGAGCAGGGCATTGGGAAATCCAACAAGTCCGTCTGACTGAGAGTCTAGACTTCGACTTTGGCCTGTGTCTAAATCTCCCTGGATCAAAAAACATAAAAGACCGTAAGCAAAGGTTTACCAGCTTTGGTAATGACAGGGTACATAAAATGGAAGAGTTACTTCTGGTTAAAAATGAAAAACATAAATGTCAACAACTTGCCTGTTTTTCCTTCATGTCTGCATTTTTCCTCTCTGGTGTCTGAAGGCGGCTCTGTTCTGACTTTGGACATCCTTCTAATTTCCCTAAGAAGTCAAAGCCAAAAACAAACTTATTACCATATGCTTGGCTACGCCATACAGTTCCTTATTTCTATTTGATGGTATGAAATCATAGTCGTATGTGATTTTGGATGGTTGTTTGATGTGGCAATTAAAACCAAGGCACACCATTTCTGATGGGGTCGGCCTGTAGCTCCTTGTCAGGGCTGGGCTGGCCCATTCCTAGTGGAGAGGGATGGGCCACACCACTGTATGGGATGGGGGAACCTCGGTTCTGGGCCTGCAACAGATTAAAGTTGTAGGCCATGGCTGCCGGGTGGCTCATGATGCGAGGGTCCACAGCAAAGCGATTCTGGTAACCTGGCCAAGGCAACTGGGGAAAATAAAAATACAGATTGACAGATTATTGATCAATACTCCATGACAGAGGATAGGGAGGTGAAAACACACTGTAGAATATGTAATGTAAATTACCAGTAACAATGATTATTAACCTTGGCAGCTTTGTATGTGAAAAAACTGATATACTCACATTGTGAAACTTATATAAATATGCATATATTTTACACACATTCTTGGAGGTGTAATCTTACACTCTTCTGAAAGAACAATTTTACAAAATCCTTTGCAGCAGCTGAAATATATGACACTGGCAAACTAAGCAGAAAACTTACTGGTAGGGGCATGGACATGACCATGTTTCCACCGTACACAGCTGGAACGTAGAGGATACTGGCGCCTGTGTGAGGGTCTATCCTCTGAACGGGACTGGGTGACTTGCCCATGCCAGCTTGCGTGCCACCCAAGGGTGGTGTGAATGCCCGAATAGGGTTTCCCATCAGCATGGCTGGGTTGGGTTGGACTGCAATGAGAGAGGGTGGCAAGGTGAGATAAGTAAATGCAAAACGTCTGAGACAAGCCTGAGAGATAATTAATATTATTCACAGCTTGGAACACATTAGATCATATAGTGTATGATTCTATAAGGGAGCTGAGGGTTGTTTTCAGTATAGGCTAATGTAGCTGAATGACAATATGCAGTTGTAAGCGGCTGAAACGAACTGATTGTCTTCCCCTAGTAAGCATCATATTAACAACTCCTTGCTGTGCTGTTCAAGGCTGCATCGCTCTGGTGGCTTCAATAGCCTCAGGCCTTCATGCATCCATCTGGGCCGCTGCATTAGATTGGCTCATATCAAGCTGTTGAGATGTGTGTTTGTTTGTGTGTAGGCAGAAGCAATGGAAACTCCAGAATCTGTTGTAAAAGCTGACTATAATAAACAAAAATTCTACGTGGATGAAATTTATTTGTTCTGTGTTGTGTTAACATGTTTTAGCTTCAGTCTCTTACATATTTTCTGTCTTTTTTTTTTTTTTTTTACCGTGAACAGTCTCAGCAAACCTAGATGCTAAACCTAAAAAGGTCCCATGAAATTACTTATGAATATAATTTTCGATGGTTCTACTTATGCACATGCCCACAGCACAGGGTGAGTTACTAGCAAAAAACTGACAATTAAAAAAAAATCTAGAATTTAGACAGAAAATAAGAAAATTGCACATCAACAGAAAGACATTACCAAGAGCATAACATAATATAGGAAAGGCATTTGTCATAGTATGATACCTATAATACCTATAATACTTTAATAACTTCTATAATATTTAGATACCAACAGGGGTAAACGTGTGCAATAAAATACACTCACCATATCCTTCAGGTGGAAGGTGCTCTGTGTGGTTTGCATGCTTCCCCTGTAAGACAGAAAGTTGAGTGTGGGGTAAACAGTAGGGCTACAGTAAAGCTCGTTTTGGTTTGTATTTACACTCTACAGAATCACAAATATCAACACAATGGACTCATACTTTTCCAGTTGGTTCATTTCTGGTTTTGTAATCGTGGATTTAAATACGATAAATGCACAACTTTGTGCAACATGCAAGATTGAATTACTTACATCAGAAACTGTTGCACTGTCCCTGTAAAATGTAACACAAACTAAGCGAGGACACGACTGAGAGTGCCATAGTTTACCGACACCTGTGTAGGTTCTCCAAAAGTTGAACCTGGCTACACTTCCTACAGGTTGCAGCGTTTTTTCTGGCCCACACCACTGCAGCCAAAACCCCGTACCCCTGTTCAAATTAAGGGGAAAACCTGCGTTTTCACTGCAGCGCCTGATTTGGTCTGAACTGGGACTAAGGGCCATAACACTGCATTACGACGCATATTCCTTAAATAAAAAAAACTGTACTTAATTCTGAATCAACTTTGTAACTGCATTTTTGTTTTTCATCTTGCAATAAGTCCATGTCTGCCAAGAAACATCTATTCTTTACCATACCAGATACTAATCTCTTTCCATCAGACATCATCTCTGTCTCCAGGGGGATTCACAATATAGCTCCATCTACTCCATGTGTACACAGAGAGCTCGAACTGAATCCTGAACCATGTACATGGAAGTACAATTACTCATGTGACAGTGTGCACACGCACCCACAAACCTATACATACATGGGCACGTAACACACACGACACACTGGGCTAATTGGATCTCCCTGTACCTGAGTTTTGGTGGACCCTATCTAGTGTATTATTAATCATAATACACAACAATCTACCTTCAGCTGTTTCAGGGGCTGAGTCTGTAGCACGCATGTCTTTCCCAGTTGACTGTGGTGTTAACAGATAGTCCTTGACAGTAGGTATACTTTACTTTTAGGAGGTGGAAATTAATGACATTC
Organism: Miichthys miiuy; assembly: GCA_036365135.1. Taxonomy (NCBI): domain Eukaryota; kingdom Metazoa; phylum Chordata; class Actinopteri; family Sciaenidae; genus Miichthys; species Miichthys miiuy. The sequence goes on from CM071602.1 coordinate 21,389,284, forward strand.
TCCTTCCCATGTGATCCACTATCACATTTGCTATTCTGATATGAAATGAAGTCTGTGTTATTTACTTTTCATGTAAGGAACACTGTTCATATAGGGCAAGAAAAACAGTGAAGCTGCTGAATTAAGACCATAAACTACTACTGCAGTCTAAAACCACATTTTCAAATATGATGGACGGAAAATAATTAACTTAAACACTTTACATTCAGTGCAGCACAACATCTGTGCAAACAACATCTAAACAAAAACAGGACTTCCTTGTAGCAATGCTGTAATGTCTTCCTGCTTTTTAGCAAAACCCCTAACCAGACAACATTTTTGAAAGTAAGGGCAAAGGGGAATTTGTTGAGCAAAATGAGATCAATCCTACCATTTAGACATTTAGAGATAAGCAAATCCTGAAAGGCAATCTGACTGGGTGGATACCACAATATGAGCCAGAACCCAGGTACCAACTGAAAAAAAAATTCCAGTAAAGAAAGTCAAATATACCAGGCCTCCATATCCTGACAGAGAGATGTCAGGTACTTTGGTTTCACATGTAAAAAGATTTAATTTAATCTGACACGTTTAGCATTGGCATGACATGGAAACCAAATATCAAACTACCAGATGTAAAGATCAATCTTTACAAAATAGTGATTTTGTATTAAATATATTAAACATGCAATTGTGGAACATGTAGGGTTCAGACTGAGCAGGGTCCCCTCGAAAATGAGATATTGTCGCAGTGGAAGCCTTGCTGCTATTTTAGGCCGTAACATTAACCGAGCAGACACACCAGGCCAGAAATCGGTGCCCATAGTCTAGCGCTCTGGTTATTTGATCTAGTCATAGATGTGCTGCTGCAAAATCTCATCTGGAAAGTATGAGCCGAATAAAGACCAACAAGGATGTTGCTAAACATTTGGTCTCATATAATTAACTTTCTCAAACAGCAGAGGGGGTCTGCTGAGAATGGACAGAACTGCTTACTGGATTTAAAAATACTAGATAACTGAGCGCTGGCTGTCACACAGGGGTCTTTGTTGTTTGTAATGAGGCATTATTTTTTTTCCAGCTAACCTAAAGGCAAACAATAGCTGGCTCCAGTTTGTTTGTGTAAACTCCATCTGTCAGTGATGCGGTAATGGCAAGAAGTTGTAGGTTGTTGGAGAAAATAGAGATATAAGAAAGATTGTAATGGAGAGACACAGATAAGTCTGTCTTAATACCAAAGTGCCATTTGCTTTGTTTTATAACCCTCAATCAGTTGCTTTTGGTAATAGCACTTCTAAATCCTCTTTCCCAAATTAAAATGACACTAATTGTGCTAAAGCTGAAACTACAAAAAGCTTTTTAATGTGAGACATATTTTAAGTTTCAGTCTTGCAGACTCCCAAACACCATCTGTCAGAAAACAGCACTTCAAATCAATATGAAGTGAACTGAAGCACATGTGCTGGCTTTGTGTTTATGGATTACAAGTAATTACAGCTACAAATTGTATACAGTCTTCTCTGCACTTACATATTTGTAAATTTATTCCTATTCACGTTTTGATTGAATCATAGCGGATTTAATAATAGATTTTTGCACAATGATCAGCTGGGAATAAAAGTGCGTGTACAGCTGTGAAAAAGTTGAACTAAAGCAACCACATTCAACACAACTTTTTAAAGTTTAGGAAGTCATCTCATTAAATGACATTTGTATGGTTTATTATAGCTGTATAGAACAGTGGGTGCATGAACCATGTACAGAGGCACGTTGAATTGGTCTGACCTTTAAATTAGCAGCATGCTGTATATGATGAAGTAAGCGATACATCACAACACAGACACAGTGCTGCCTGTGTATGCAGTACACAGGCAGCACTGTGTATGTGTGGTTGTGAGTTACAGTGTGACTAATGGAGTGAGAGAGGAGAGAGAGAGAGAGAGAGTGAGAGACAGAGAAGAAAGACAGAAACAGAGAGAGAGAGAGAGAGAGAGAGAGAGAGAGAGAGAGAGAGAGAGAGAGAGAGAGAGAGAAACTGTGTGTGTGCGCATCTGTAAAGCCGGTTGACGCAGCGGCTCATTAGGCCCAGTAGGTGATGGCAGCAGGTTGGCAGCTGTGGTGATTTCGTTAACCTTTACCTCAGGGCAGGCAGGCAGGGAGGACAGACAGACACACAAACACATTTCAACCCGGGCTAACAATCAAACTGCACATCCGTCTGCCAAACCTGCGATGCTAATTTCCTATCTGTGTTGCTTTCAGGGGCTAAAATGAAAGACCATAAAGTAATTTCCTGTGGTGAAAATTAGTCATTTTAATAGACGTGTTTTTTTGGGGCCCGCTTGTGCAAAGCTTTTATCACTGTTCTTCTCTAAAAACAGGAAGCACCCAATTTATTCCTGACAATTTGTTTACTATTTCCTCAAACCAATAAGTGCTTACCTAACATGTTAACACAGAAAACACTGCAACATTTGAGCTTTTCAAAATATCGGCTACCCCACCTCTTTTTCTTTCAATTCTGCCTCCCTGCTCTTACTGTTTTCTCCACCCTAGATGTGCAATCTCTAAATTGTTATTTTCAGTATTTACAGAAGAATATAACAGATGTCATTGTGTGACAGAATCAATTTAAGTCTTTTTTTCTTTCTAATTTCTACATTTTAGTGTCAGGATTTGTAATGCCCATACAGAAAATGTCGCTGCCCTCCTTTATAAAAACATCTTACTTTAGGGGGTGACTGCTGCTGCTGCTGCTGGTGCTGTTGCTGCTGTGTGCCCTGCTTGTTGGACGCAGGCTGTGCGTGCTGAGGATGTGGGTGATGGTGGGAATGGAGGGCCTGCGAAGAAGAAAGGTGCCCTTGCAGGGGCCGGAGGGCACGAGGGATGAACTCCGGGGCCAATGGGTTCAGGACGTAGGTCTTCTTGAGCTCCAGGGCCTCCAGCTGAGCCTTGATCTGCTCAAAGGTGATGCCATGTAAGCTCGAGTTTTCGTGGCAGATGGAGACAAAGTGCTCCCAGAATTTTCTGAAAAGGGCAAAAAGAAGAAAGTTTTACTTCTATTCTCCTTCATCTCTCTAAATCTTTGGACTGAGTGTTTCATGGGCCATTTTTGTTGACTCCTTGGGAACTAAATAAAAAAGGAGGAGTCTGGTTAAAACAAACTTGGAAAAAGCACGCATAAAGCAGGTGTAAACAACAGAGGCGGGGAAAAAAAAAAAAATCAGCAATTAAATGATTCATTGCACTGCACGTAAACATACCAGACTCACAGGCTTCAAACTCCAGTTATGGTTGGAAAGTTACATAATGTTGCTTTAAAAGGATAATTTTTTTCTCAGATAATTTACTTTTTTCCTTACATTGTTCCTGAAAAAGGAGTAGTCATACAAGAGTGGGCAGAAAACCTGAAATATTAATGTGCTTCTTTATCTTTATCACTGGTATGATAAATAATAATAAAGTTGTTTTTAGTCCAGGGTATTGCTATTTCAACATTAAGGTAACCAGTTCGCAGCTGATAAACAACACAGCAAACAGCAAAAACAATAGATTTAGCCAATAACCTTCAGTTACAACATCACTAACCAAAGCTACACCCTATTGGCTGTATCTCAACACTTCCAGCAGCTGCTTCACTGACCAAGATCTTTGATTCCTGGGAAGAGGCGCAGTGTTGGTCAAACATGCTCGCATTTTGGACACATCAGTTTAATTGCTCTGTCTGTGCAGGCTGACATTTGCAAACAACAGTAAAAGACCTGACATGCTACGACAACTAGCGCTGGCTATCATTGCTATGGAGATTGAAGGCATGTAGAGTCTACATGAAGGTCTGTTCTGTTACAGTAATGAAGGTTTTAGTCAAAAGTGGCCGTATTTACCTGCAGCGCCCAACGGAGCATAATGCTATGGGGTCTCCCACAACAGCAACCAGAGACTGAGCTCTGGTGATGGCCGTGTTGAGCAGTTTGTAGTTGGAGAGGAATCCATAGTCAAGGTCCTCTGTTGAGTCCTCAACAAGCTGCTCTTTACGTTTGATGGCCGTCTGTTTGTGCTTGCAGGTATGCCGCGTCCGCACCGTGCTGAGGAACAGCACCCGGAACTGTTTGCCTGTAAACAATTTTATATTATGAAGTTTCTAAGCACTCTGATGAGAAGTGACATACACGTGAAACACATCATTAAAATAAGTAGAGATCATCTTAGAAACGCTCCATTTAACTTAGGTTACGTAGCAAGATAAAGGTTAGCTTATGATTTTGAAGCACATACTAACAAATAAGCAACAAGTAAATTGTAAAGAATGAAAACTCTTGGACAACTTAATTTCCCCATTAGCTTCTATGGCATTTTTATATTGTTTTCTTAAGCTAGTTGTGTTGCTAAATCATGAGAAATACTACTACTACTAAAAGAAAATGATCTAGTCATAATTTAATCTTCTTATGACTCTAGAGGCTGCTGATAAAACAAATAAACATAATCTATGTATTTTAATCCTAAAGCATGTGTCCACATGTTTCATGTGTAATTAATGAAGAAGTTAATGACCTGTGAAAAGCAGCTGGATGCAATACAAGTGGGAACTGCATGAGACTGAGGCAGAGGAGTGATTGGGGAAGAGTCCCTTACTCATATTCTCGTTATACTGAGACTGGATGATATAAATGTGAATATAAACACTGATGACTGCAGTGGAAGATAGAGAGGGATTTGTCTCTATTTAATCATCACTTTGATTGGAGATAAACAGTAATATCATTGCACACAGAAATCTGAGACTTCTTGGAGCCTCATGGAGAAATATTAATGAGACTTAATTGGATTACATTTTTTTTTATTATTTGTCTGTAACTATTATTTTCTGCTTTCTTGCAATTTTCAATTTTCATATTCTTTGAATAATTGTGATTTTTAACAGAAGAAAATGTCAGTTTATTTCCAGGATACAAGGCACAGAACAAGGCAATTTAAATATCAAAATATTCATATCCTGGTACATTCATGTACCAGTACTTGAGACATTAATTACACACATGCAGTTATTGTTGAAAGCATGAGCTTGTTGGTTAACAACATTTTGTCTCACCTTGAACATTGAGCACCCTTTCCACGCTGACCTCATGCATCCTCTTCTTTCGGAGCTCTGCTCGGATGCGGAACACCTGGTCAGCGTATGGTGAAACCACTCCGATGCTGCCCTCGTCCAGCTTGCCCCAGGCCACTGGCCACTTCTTGCGCAACTCTTCCACCCGCTCCACAATCTCAAATACCTGAGGAGATGGAGGAACAACATGAGAGAAAATAACAAGGCTTAAATCTATCCCCAAACATATAAAGACTGAGGGATATAGTCCACCAAGGTGAAAAGGCAACAGAGGGGGACAAGATATTTGAAGAACAAAGGAAGCTTTATGTGCTGTATGACACTGAGGAATCAACCTTTAAAATAGAAAGCAATCGCTTGTTGGACATGTTGTGAAGCTGCTGAGAAAAAAGGCTTCAACTTTTCCAGAAAAGCAAGATATTCCACACTAATAAAAAAACAAAAACATTTGTGGTCTACTGATCAATAGACTTAATATTACAACTCTCTCATGTTGACACTTCAAAGTAAATAAATAGCCTTGATATTAGTTAGTCAGGCAATAGCTGGTATTTTTAAATCCCTTTTGTTTTTTGTCATAAGAGCAGTTTTTCAAATCCTGTTCAGAGCTTCAGCACACTGCCGGAGACTTTGAACTGTCATGGAAATACTGTCTTCCACTTGAAGCTAAGCCCATCAAAGACAATTGCACAAGACAAACAAACAGACACGCTTTTTTTCCCCAATGCATTTTGATTCTGGAAGATTATGATAATGGTGTTAATGGTTTGACATGGGTGCTGTATCAAAGAGACGGGAGGTAATTCCTTTGGCACCGCTGACAGTTTGGGAGCAAAAGTGTCCATGGTTTAATTGGCTAAAACGTATCAGCAACGGGTCAGGGGTCAGAATCCATCAATGACCACAACTGAGTGAGTCTACAAAGGAACCAATCAAAGACAAGAACTGTCAGTGAATCATGCATCATGGGTGTCAACTGTAGATCTTAATTAAGTTTATGCGTTTCATCTTCAATTATTCTAATTATTTAGACAGTAAGTCCTCCAGCTTATGTTGATGAGGTGAAATAAACAGTGCTGATCAGTTTCAGATAATAATTCTGCTTCTGATTTCAGTCAGCCAAACTCAACTGAATAATCTAAATTAAATATAATTTTAATTATAATCAAAACCCTGAATTATTACACTGGGGTTTACAGCCTAACAACCATGCATAAGTTAAAATTTGTCATTATAATTAATGAATTCTTTATTTAAATGCGATACTAAATGAGTTCTGTATTTTTCACTGGGGTGCTTTTTTTACATTTACATAACAACTAACCAACTAGGTACTTCATTATTTAAATATTTTTCAGCTGGTCCTATTCTCATAGTTTTAGATTGCTGATACTGTATCTGTATCTCTATAACAGCTGAGCTGTCAGTTTGTTAGACAGTTGTGGTGATTTATGCACATATACTGTACAAGCACAGAGACAATGGAGCAATGAAGACTGACAACAACGCAGACTGCAGATGACAGTATGTTCTCAGCTGGATTAAACTGTAAAAAAATAAAAATAAATAAATAACTTAAGAGGAGGTGTAACTAGTGTACATGTCAGCCCTGACAGGCTCAGTTTAATGATGAAGCTGAGTGTTAGTTTTAGTTGTTTAATATCTTAATCGGAATTTGCGCATGTTCACAATGTCCATTACTCTCACTGTCTGAAGAGTAAAGCTTTTGTTTATTTCAGATTAGATGTAGTGCAAGCAAGCATCACCATGAATTAATTAAACCAAAGTGAATCAATATGCGTGTGTAGCTCACGCTGATTAACTTCACATTAATCATGTTAAGCTTTGATAGCCATCCCCTTCCCAGAGAGAGGAGCACAGCTATTTTGTATTATAGTTTAGTTCTAAAAGTCACACATGTATTTAAGAAATTATATTAGAATTATCACAGTAGACTGATTGGGATTTTTTTGCTTCTAAATAAAATTCAGAAATACATAAGCTCCATGGCCAGGATGGGCCAAAAACGTACCTATTACCTAACCTAACTAAAGATGATACCAAAACCTCAAAATAATTGTTTGTTAAAACAGAGGATGGTAAAAATCTTTGGTCCACTTTGTTGTTTGTGTAAATTTGCAATATTCTTATAACTCATACCTCAGCGTTGTTGTAATAGGCAGTACTGTTCTTCTCCTGGACATCTTCTCCTCTGGCTGTGAAGAAGGTCAGAGGGTAGAAGTCCTTATGGGAGGGCTGCTTCCCACTTGCCATTAACTTTCCATCATAAAATAGTTCTGATGTGTAGCTGTAGGAAGAAAAGAAGTGTTAAGATTGTGGTTGAGTTAGGCAGAAAAGGGAAAACCAATAGGACGGAAATATGAAAATGGAGTACAGAGTACAGCACAGAGTTCAGAAATTATTGATAATTTAAGCCAAAGAAAACTGCTAAACGTTTTGGGGTTGGGAAATTCTGTGTCATGTATTTTTATTTTATACACGTTCTCATTATTGAGATTTTGGGAAAAGTTTGAAATACTGACCAAAATCTGAGATAATGTGCCGTGTTCCATGGAAATGGATCTTTGTCGAATATGAAATCTAAAAACTTTTGTATGCATCGATGTGTTCTTCTTTGTGCATTAACTAACCAAACAGCAGGTACAACTGCACCCTCTTCAAAAAGGTACAACATGAAGTCTGCAGAATCGTACTGAAGTGCCCTTAACTTCACAAGTATCAAGATGGAGGAGAACATTTTTGCTACTGTGGAAAGTATAGAGTGTAAATCTTCTTTTGTGTCTGCTAAGCATTCAAAGTTCCAAAATCAGATTTAACCTTCTCACCAGTCCCTGTAGGAATACACCTAAACATACACAGCCTCTCATGTTGTTTTTTTTATTGTCAACTCAAATGACACCACTTTCCTCTCTAGACAGTCCAAGCCAGTCAGTTTTTTTCAGTGTTTCACATTTTTCCTCCTGAACCTTTCATTTCCCCTCATTTCCTCTTTCCTTCACCATTTTAGCCTCTCATCCCACGGTTTTGACACAAGGCAGTGCTGAGGGCTCACACCTACTTGATGATAGCTTCGTGGGAACGGTAGTTCTCGCACAGGAGGATGCGGCACGGATATTCAGGGGGGTAGTGCTCATACAGCCGGTCCAGCAGTGAGACGTGGAGGTTACGCTCCCGCGCAAACTCACTGTACACAAATGGACTGAGCTGCAAATCGAGGAAGGAGAAGGAGAGGGAGGCAGGGAGGAGGGAGAGATGGAAAGCAAAGTTTTCAAAGCAGTACCAGTCTCACATCATCACTTTTTCATGTCTAATAAAGCAGTGTCAGTCCATGTGCCATATATGGTTTTAGGCACACGGCAAATGAAGGGATGTTTCCAATAACCAATGGATTAGATGATTTAATTCATGAGTTTTTTCACATGGAATCACATGGACGATATCACAAAGATAATTAGTACTCCATGGCATATTAAGTGGTTTGGCAAGACAGGCAGGATACTCCAAATGTTCTCAACTTTGAGAGTACTATGTTTGTTTTGAAGAATGAGAGTTGTTTCGCTCTTTGTATCCTACAAGCTCCTCAATCTGATATTAAATACCATTAAATGCCATTAAACAAACATCACAGTGATTATAGTGGAATTTACTTGCAGTGATTAAATATAAGTATATAAATATAAAGTATATGCAGTAAAGTCAAGTCTTAGTAATACATGTGGACCAATATGGCACTGCTGGTAGTCAAGGCAGGGTCAGGGAGCATTTGTGAATCATAAATCAAGAGAGTGAATAAATCAAGCTTAAATCAGTAGCTCCTCCAATACCTGAAATAGTCTCTATAATTTAACTGTGCAGTCGTGAGATTTGTGACCATTATCCCAGTGTGTTTCGTCTCAAAGGAGGTTGCATATTTGCAAAACTGCATACACCCACACACAAACTCATTAACTTTTCCATTTTGACCACTGTCATGTACAAGACAGCAATTTATCTTAAGTTTGAATCTTAATTTAAGTCTGACCGTGAGAGAGGGTCAGCCAGCTTTAATGAGGCCCCACACAGTCAATAAGAAAGCAAACGATCAATAGAGGCCTTTGCCTTCATTGACTATTTATCTGGCTCTTCCACTGCAGAGCAGACAGAGAGGAGAGCGAGGAGATGGAGAAATATAAAAAGAGCGACATTCTTCCTTAGACCATTTTCCTTCATTAGAGTGACTAAGCTGTTATAAAAGATAGAAAGGTGGAAGGAGAAAAGTGTGAGATGATGTGATTAAGGAAGAGACAGAATGATATACAAGTGGACATTGTGTTTTGAATCCATTTTGTCACTCCAAGAAATAACAAAGAGAGAGAGACAGAGAGAGAGAGCTCCTGTCTCGTCTTTGTCCACTGCCTACTGGTAATCCTGCGTCTAAAACCAGGAGGAAGAAATAAAGATTTAATTCCTCATCTTGGCTTAGAAAGCTTGACTGATGAGTTCATATTTGTGTTATCTGTGGCTGAAGTGGTCTCCAGAACCACAGCTTAACAGTGGCTGCTGTCTGTTTTGTATTTGAAGTAAGGAAGAGTGGAGTCTAATCCACAGTGAAGTGCAAATGGAGTCATCGCTTCCACAGATTTATTTCAGGTTAAATCTGTGACAGCAAGCCCAAGACCCTATAATGTGCATTTACATTATCTTGTAATTCATAAATAAGTAAAGAAATGCCACACCTGTTTTTGGAGACACTTGCAGCTTCGACAAAGTCTAAACTGAATTGAACTAGATATTTTGTAACTGCCCTTGTTGACTCTTTGTACTTACCTGCATATGGTCTCCAGCCAGCACGATGCGGGTGGTTTTGCTAGCCAGAGCAAAAGGCATGATGGTTTCACACTCCATCGCCTGGGCTGCTTCATCCAATAGGATATGAGTGAACAACCCTGCCAAAACAGATAGGATACCAACATCAGTTTAATTAATAGTACATATATGCTCAATATATACAGTTGTGCTACCCCTAAAATGGAGCTAAACTTGAGTATCTTTTTGGAAACAAAAACTGGAAACCCTTTTATCGAAGCAAAAATAAGCAAAACAGCCCAAGAGGGTATATAAATGGGAACCAGCACTCAGCTTTTCATAGCCCATCTCGAGCCCGTCCCCACTATATTCTCCACAACGTGTTTGTTTTTAATCAAAAATGATTCTAGAATTTTGAAACTGATGCTTGAAACCATCTTTCTAGCAGATACGACTACATTAGCTATTCATCATGGACCCACGCTCAAAGTACCTCCTTATGTCTCAGAGACAACAGAGCCTCCCATTTGTCCAAACTATGCCTTGTCAGTAACAAAAGTGCTTTCAGGGTTCTGTAAGGGAAATGTTAGAGAGCATTTTGGATTCAAAACTAGGACACAGAGCTTGACAAAAGCTGTGTCACCTGTAAACTGTGTCATTCAGTGTAGAAATACTGCAATAGCGGAAACCAGAGAAATCGTGACCAGATACTGCTTACATGTAACTTGCAGTGAGCATTATAGTTATGATCTAGAAAGAAATTCCTACATAAAACATTGCGATTTCTCAGTGTAAGTGAATCAAAATCAAAGCCTAGTGAATCTAGTTGAGTGAGGTGATTCTCACCAATGCCCAGAGGTAGTAACATTTTTACACTGGCACATTAATGAACAAGAATGTTGTTCACTGGGAACATTAAAATCTTGTAATTGTCACTAATGTTCCATCCTCTCAGTTATTTTTTCCTCTCCTCCTTTTAACCAACACTGCAAACCAAATGCAGGGTTTTGTGGACGCTTTTGTAAAGGACTGAACAGTAGCCTAACCCTGATTTAAAAAGCTCAAACGGTGCTCGACAGTATGAGGGGAGTGGATGAAAGGGCATGGCAAATGAGTGCTGGAGCAGGGAGCGGGGGAAAGAGAGAGCCTGAATAACAACCAGCAAACAGCCTCTGAAGCCTGAACACCATTTCCACAGAAAAGTATAAGCAGATATGAAATGTGACGGTTGAAAAGAACAAAATAAACTCGGGGACTGTCAAAGAGTAAACAAACAACAGAAACATGGACTGGCAAGAAAAGAGGTGAAGCAGTGTGATTTGAGGCAACATTTACTCTTTAGTATCCGGTGCCCCACCCCCTCCTCGACAACTATGAAGCCTCAAACATCACTGTTCTCTCTCTGAACTGTGTGTGCACCCTACTGAGGGATATACTAGCACTGTAGCACCACCGTGGTGATGATAAAAAGAATACACTTTGTTACAATAGCACACATATTTGCAGAATGTGTATAACTGGATTTATGTATTTGAACTTGTGAAATAAGAAATGTAGAAAAAAAAGTCTCTGGAAAATCTAAAGCACTTAAAATAGAGTTAATATGGAAAAAAAAGCATTGTTTGATTCTCTTTCCGTTATGTAACTACAAGGGCACTTCGAGAGCACAAACCTCCACCAATGATATGCAAAACTGCACCCCATTCACTTTACAAGGAGCAATGTGTAACATGGCCAGAATTATAATTTATGAAAGTTTAAAACATTCAAAATGAGCTCACATAATCAACAGAACATAAAGAGGTAACAGCTATGATTTTATGTCAGAGATGTCTATGTACTGCACTTCAGAGATATTTACTGAAATTAGTGTGTTAAACTGTTAGCTTCCACTCGCACTGTGTTGCAATACCACTTGTGCCCTCGAGAGGTGATCGTGAGTCCCTCAGTCCAACAGAAACTAGAGAACGAGAGCTGCTGCCAAACGACCCCAGACTCAGCAGACCGCGGTAACAGTAAAGGAGAGTCCTAGCAACAGAGCTGGACAGTTTTTTTGTTTTGTTTTTTTTTTTAACTCTTGAGATTAAAAAATGGATTTATCCTTGGTCTTATCACCACAGCTGCAGTAGTGGTCTGTAGCTGTGGTGATAGTAGTTCATATTTATACAGAGACTGAATGAAAAAGGAGATCGCTCACTTATCACTTATACATATGAAGTCTATTCAGAAAACAAGCATTTTAAAAGTTGTCTGTCATCTTGTGAACAGATATGACAAAGTATGAATTCAGACGTTTTACAAATCGCCATCATAGTGTAGTTATTTCTGCATCCTTCTGATCCATTTATTGCAATGAATCACAAAAACTATGAATTTTGGGTTGATAACACGTAGCATTAGTAAATGGTTCAGTGGTTCATACTCACGCAGTCTAATTTTTGAGGGCCTTTTATAATTTATTCATTTGAGAGTACAGCTGAAGACAGATAGGAAAGGTGGAGAGACATGAAGCAAAGGGTTGGAATCAAACCCGGGCCGCTGCGTTAAAGACTCATGGGGTAATGATGCTCTACGAGGTGACCTACTGGGGCAGCCCTGAAAAATAACATGTATCTGCCCTGTGATTCAGGATCCACTCCAAAATTTAATGAGTTCTTCCTTGGCCCATGCAACATCCTGCTGCAAAATTTCATGAAAATCAGGCCAGTAGTTTTTCTGTAATCCTGACAAATAAACAGCACTGAAAACAACTTTCTTGGCGGAGATAATGAGCTCTTAAAATGGTATGATTTGTTATATGGTAAAGAAAGATTGCTAGATGTCACAAAGATGGGGTGTAATATGCATAAAAATAAACACATGGGTAATCTCTGTGTAGCAGTCATATACTTAAAATCATGCACTTGAGTAATCTCTGAATAGTTTATAAACAGGATGAATGAAAATCCAAGCGGGAAAGTGATTCACTGTGTGGTGGGAACATCATTTCAGACAGCGCTGTTAAAGCCTGCTTTGTGCTTTTTCCGTTCATCATTGTTGCATGGAATATTACTCGCTCAACAATGCGGCCAAAGGGATTTGAAGTCATGTAGATGTGCTACCCCTTATATCACATTAGTTAAGCCACTTTTGTTGACCCCTCCAATAAATAGTAGCCAACAGAGTCCTACTGCATCCTGCCTGCTCGCTGTTTTACTTCAATCCACATGAATATGTAACGGCCAAATAACGCTCACAAATGATGTACAAGGGTCATTACAAATGGGAATGTTTCCCCAGGCAGGGCAGTAGAGATGAGGAGGGAGGCGAGAGGGAGGCAGAGATGGTCTTTATGAGCACGGAGTAGACATACTGGCAGACATGAAGGAACATGATGCTTAATGTTTCACCTGGGACATAGCTGCCTGCCTTGGGAACTCTCTCTAAACCAGAGGTCCAAATTACATTTCTGCAGCCGCTATCTTTCATTGGTCTAATAACAGTGCTTGAATTTGGAAACAACAGTGGTAAAAGAAAAGGGGTGGGAGGGATAACAAAGCAGAGGTGAAAGCGATCAGAGGAACAGTGTTGCAGAAGTGATTTGAGGGAAAGATGACTGTTTAATAATAAACGGCAGTTCCTTTACCACACACACCCAGTCTCTCACATTCTCACACTGCAAAAGTCATTTCAAACATCTGTGATCTGTGAGTGTGAAAGGGTCAATGCAGATACAGTAACTCCCCATAAAACAAGCTGCGTTTAAAAAAAAAAAAAAAAAAAAAAATCAGGTTTTAAAGCTTTGCCAGATTGTCAAATTCTCACAAAATAATTTAGCAACCCTGCTCTGAGCAGTAACAGAATTTTTAACCTTGTTCTTATGTGTTCTTGCCACACAATGTGTGGAACCAACTTCATTTCAGATAACATTTTTTTATTGACTACTGTATGAGCTGTAGTCTTGAACCTTTATCACCAGGCTGCAAGATCCAGTAGCCTCCAGACAAATCAATATTCTCCCAAGCCTCAGCACACATCTGGTACAAAGGGAGAATACGGTATCATCGTTAAAGTATGCACGTCTCTCATTTCCCCTCAGATTGGCTCATCTGCAGTATTTAGTTGTTTAACACATTTAATTTCCTTGTGCTTAAACATAATTAAATGTGACATTTATTATAGATAGTTGCATTACAGTCCTACAACTACCTACACTACAGGGGTGCAACATCCTCATGTCTCCCCGACAGCTGAGGTTCATTCATGAATATAGAGTTTGCCTCTCCTGTGCTTTCATTAGTTAAGAAAAAAAGCACAAAATCGAGATTGTGCCAGAAAAAGTGGAATGTATGACAGTTTTGGAGTTGATGTCTTCAGAAGAAATACATAATATGATGTGCAAAGGCTTTTACTCTCCATTTGTGACTTTGAATTAGCCAGCAAAGAGCTTTTTGTAGCATGTGTTAATTTTCAAAGCTTTTCTTTTTCCAGGAGCATAGGAGCCAGCATAGCTTTTTGAGGGCACGCCTATACGCTGTCGACCTAACCTGCATGTGTTTAAATATAGGAGGACATCCACTCAGCCAAATACAATAGGAATTATTAGATTCACACATATACAGATTCCACGTGCTCCACATGCTTTCCATATCTAGGTCAAAAGAGAAAAATCAACAAACCAAACGTATAATGTTTAACAGGTTAACCTAGTTTTTTTGGAGGGGAATGTGTGTGTTTGGGTTGGGAGATTTGTTACCGCTACTTCCCCAATTGGCCCATTTCCTGCCGATTTTCATCACCGAACACCGGGAGAGGAGGAAAGATGAAACGTGGGGAGGACGGCTAATGATGTAAAGTACATTAGAAACAGGCAGATGGTGTTCCCAAGAAACAGACAAAGCCCCCTCTGCTGACACATTAGAGTCGGTTATTATCCTGCAATGACAAACTGGTTTGTTTTCCATGTCTTTTCTGCAACTTAAATGAGTTCCATCCCTCTCTAAATGGTGGGCTCCTGCCAACACTGGAGTCACTGGGGATGACCAAACAACAGGAGACGCTCAGCGTATATTCAATCTTTTCAAAACCTTGTGTAAAGCTACATGTTTATAATAGAGAAAAGATATAAGAGAGATGTATCAAATTCATTCATCAAATCATTCATGTTTTGCTGAGACTACTATTTGCTTTGTTGTTGTGTTGACTTAATTGTAATATTTAGGGTGGTCATTGTGTTGTTCAGTCAATCTTTATTTACATATAAAAAAGGCAAAAATGTGAGATTGTAAATCAACCCCTCTGTCACAGAAACAACTGTTAAAAAATGCTTTGTAAGATAATTAAAGAGTGTTTTATGGGGTTGTAATATACAAGGGTGATTTGTTCTGATCACTGGGGAATTCCGCGTGTATGTTTGAGAAAGTACAGAGCTTTTGACCGGCCCTGACCCCGGTAGTCTGTGCTAAATCTTCCTGAACAACGGGCAACAATGAAAATGGTGTTTTTCAGTTATCCCGATCCATGAAGTTTTGATGATTTAGACGGTTACCGCTGCATATATTTGCATAACCATCTGCTGTGAAATGTTTAATCCATCTGCACCTGGCAAACCCAAGCGGCAGCCAAGCATAACCCCTCTTGAACACTCTTATGGACTTACCAGGCTCCAAGTCAAGCTGGCAGAGGTATTGGGAGGTGCTGAGGGTGACCACCACCACACGGTGCCTGAGGATGTCCTCCCTTGTGGGCATCTGGAAAGTGACCTGTGTGCCGGAAATGAGACAGTACTGCTGGACCACTGGGTGAACCGTCTTCACCCAGCGGTTCCTGAAGTATACCCTGTAGAGAGAGAAAGAAGAAACATCAGGAAAGAGAAACACTAGATGCTAGTTTTGGTTCACATAAATTGCTAAATTCATTCGTGAGTTTATTACGTGAATTGTTTGATGTTCTCAGCCTCTGCTTTCTCTACTTTTAGTTCACAGACCCACTTCTGACATTTCACAGAACGATTTTAAATGATTAAAAGAACAACAGGACTTGTAGTTGCAAGGCATCAAAGCAATGATGTATACAACCATGTTCTACAGATAAAACATGACTTATCTCACTCACTTTCTGATTAAAAAGGAACACTTTAGATCAGTCGATCAACTTAATTGTTTCATGAACAGCTGCAAGCGATTTTAAGACATATTCTGACAGATTTTATGTCTGAATGTTTTTCAGGGAACAAAATATTTAAAAGTGCTCAGAGTATATCATAAAATATTAGACTAAATAATTGTAAACATTTTCTGATTTTTTTTTCTTCCTTTAGGGATTGAAGAGAACACATGTTCATGGTTTCTTGAAGTATGCAGGCACTTGATCATCATAGGCCAGCCCTGACAGATTGCCTCATTGGGGTGTTGGTCAGACCCTTTCCACATTAGGGTGTTAAATATTCATACAGGGTCTTTCATTCTTAACTGAATCCACTCATCCCAAAAGAGACAAGGGGAGCTATGAGGGGTGGCTGTTACAGAGATTATGGAGGAATTCACACTGGAATCCATCGAAATCAGACCACTCATGTGAAACAAGTCATTTGATTGCCCATATGGTCCCTAGGTCTGTGTGTGTAGGCACAAACACGCAGCTGTCACATTAGGCTGGTCAAGGCAGGCATTGCCTTTCTGTCCTTTGTGACCTCTGGGGTTGGTGAAATATGATTAGAAGTCGCTGATGCAGGGTAAGATGTTGCATGTATCCATGAGTGTGTGCGTTCGTTGCCTCCAGGTGGACTTTTAAAAGCCGCAAATTTCTGCCTGTCACTGCTGTGGGGCAAAAACAGGCCAGACTCAACAATCCCAGTATAACACAGATGTATTATTCTGGCTGTAGGCTTTCCAATAATGCTAATCCAGACGATGTATAGATGAGTGAGTGCCATACAGATGCTCTCTGGCTAGGATGGCCTCAGCTGAAAAGATTCAGTTTAACTGCACTGGAACATACAGAGGCAAACTTCATATATTTAAAGTATATACCTATATAAGTGCAATGTCTCCTTTAGGGCACTCATGCATAATTTAACTGTACTGTACAGTATGCAAACATACACTAAGCACATAACGCAGGATTCTGTCTTTAGGCATCACGTCTTCTTTAAGCGTACTTCCATACCTGAGAGGTCTGGCATGCGGATTGCCTGCTTCAACATAAGGATGAAGGTAGTCCTTAATGTAAAGATCAGCTGCACTGTTGGAGTGGGTGCAGATCAGGACCCTGTAGAGACAAAAGGCAAACAATGTCAGACATAACGCATGGTACATAGTCCTCAAAACCATAGCACATAAAGCCAAAACTATCTGCTTGATCTGATACCACAAGAAGCATGTGTGGACATTTCTTGTTGTTATTGCTAATCCATTAATCTGCCTTTATAGGCAGAAATGACTCTTGAAGGAAAGCATGTAAGATCTATCATCCCAATCAAAGCATTTTATTGCGCTAAAAGCTTTGAATCACATAATCTCTGACTGGACTCATATATTTACTCAATTTTTCCATTGCTCAACATGCTACATGTACAGAGTATCAAATCTAAGTAGTAAAGGACACAAATGATTTTTTATATAGGACAGCAAACTCAGTTCTTTAATATTGAAAGCTGTGCAAAACTGTCTTTTACTGTTACTCATTTAAATGTTGATGAAACATCAACAGAAATGCAGAGAAAGCGCAGAGAATAACAGTATTAACAGTATGATGAGCAGGCAGCTGTAGTCCAAAAGGTCACTTTTCCTTGTCTTGGCTTTTAAAATATCTATAATTCATCCTAAAGACAGAATATTAAATGTATTCACAGTGAAATGAGGAATGAATATTACATTGCTACACATTTTTCTCGTACATATGGTATACAACCTCCTCTCCCTTATTAAAATACAGAATGTCAGCTTCTGTTCAGGGGGCGCTGTCCAAGACATTGCATTCATTTTTCATAACGACTAAAGAACCATTTCTGTGTTTGTGCTACATCGCTTTGCTTCTAACACAACGAATTGCAGAATTTCTTGTGGGTATCTACACACAGTGAGGGAGCTAACCAATGATGAAAAATGCCAATGGAAGAAAATCTTGCAATGTTTTACTGTTGCACAGCACTGTGTAGCCCACTGAATTGACATAACTTGATAGATCAGATTATGGTTTGCATGAACATCCATTCCGGCTGAAGAAATGTGTTGATAATCAAACTATCCATGTGCATCGACCACAAACCTAACAACTTCATCCAAATGACCGGCAATCTATACACTCGAGTGATGGCACATACACACTCCTGTGTATACACGCCCTCAGTATACACACACACACACACACACACACACACACACACACACACACACACACACACACACACACACACACACACACACACACACTTTGTAGCTAAGTGTTTTCTTAAACCTTTAATGTCAACCCCAAGGCTGCCGTTGCCCTGGAGCTAAAACAAAAGCCACTACACAGCCCAGCACATCCTGCCACCTCAATCACGCCCTCTGACTGACCTCCCTTGCCATCTGAAGTTTTTATGACTGATGCCAACTTTATGCACACCCACACACAACTTACATGAACAATCTCCTTTCCTTCCACAGAAAGGTCAACAATTACACTCATTAACACCTATTAATCCGGAGAAACTGTCTGTAATGTTTTAGTTATATTCAAAACCTGCAAGGCTGTGATGTCGTTGAATTGTACGGCAATATACTGACTATATATACTATACTGTGTCAACCTTTTAATCAATGAGGGCACACTTAATATTACAAATACCTCCCATAATGATGCACTACTATTCAATAGCATCACAAAAAAAACACCCTCAAAAATTACCATAAAAGTTGAATAAACAACTCAGTCTTGAAAAACACTGAACATTATAACCTTCATGAAGGTTTGTTGTTGTATTAGACTGCATTACTTTTAGCAATATGTACCAAATAAACTGGCAACTGAATGTAGATTTTTATTGCCATATAGTAAAGATTTACTTTACAGGTACCGAGTTTCCCAACACTTACACTGACACCCATTAACATGTCAGGACACAAATTTGTTTCCATTTTTACACCTTTCAAGCACTTAAAAGGAAAGAGGACAGTGCTGTTCAAAAATTTCATTTCTGACGAATGCAATGCCCACCTCCAGCACAAAAGGGACTCACAAAGTGGTGTTATAATGGCAGTATTTTGCTTTGACCAAGAGAAAAAGAAAAATTGCAGAGAAGTGAGGTTTAGGGTTGTAAAAGCAGGTAAGGAATTGTAAAGGAGGTACAAATTTCTTATTAGAGAGAAAAAAAGACAAAATTGCAAAATCAAGAACATCCATAAAAAAACATAAAACAAAAAAAAAAACAGACAGACCTGCTGTGGTCCTGGCGAAGGATGTGCTTGACTGCCTGTGCCAGGGTGAAGGTCTTGCCAGTGCCATAGGGCCCAATGATGAGGATTGGGGGCAAGGAAATCGTGATGGGTGTGGTGATGGCCAAGATGGCCTCTTTCTGCTTGGCATTCAGGCGGGGATCCAGCTGCTCATCCCATTGCCTGAGGGCAGAAGAAGGATAGGGAAATTGTTAGAAGACTTTCAATTATCTTACAGGCTACATGTTTTTTCTTTTGGAGAAATTATTGTCCTGTAAACAAGTAAGAATGACAGGAAATGTACACACACACATACAGACTCCAAAAGACAACCGAGATTATGTTACCAGGGAGAAGGTGTGGTGGGTGGGATGCCTGGGAATGGGATGTGGATGGATGGATTAGGAGAGTTGTGGGATGTGTGGAAAGTAGAGAGGCTGAAGGGAGGGTAGCAACAGGGGTGGATGGTGGGTAACAAATCACATTATTGTCAGTCCTTGAGCGAAAATATTCTGCTCTATGGCATGATGTCAGAAACACAGAAATCTAGACAACATACATCTCAGACTATGGACTATGGAAGAGCTTTGATTGATTGTCTTTTGAAATACTTGTATATCTTTGTACTTTTGCTTTCCACAATATATTATTATTTCATCAGTGTATTTGCAGCTGACTGAATTGTGGGTTTGACATTTACAGTATAAATAAGTTGGACCTGTTGATATGCCTATAGGTCAGATCAAGTCAGAATAATGAGGATAGCAATTGAGGATTGCAGGGTTTCACATTTATGTGTTGATGTAACATACTCCCACTTTTATTTTAATTAACAAAACATCCATGGCAGAGAAGACAGAAAAGAGATGCCAAAGCATTTTCAGATTACTCTGCAACAGGCATGGGTATCTTCCCACCACACAGAGGAAGTAGGAGAAGTGGGAAAGAAAAAGAAAATACTGTGAAGAGGAGCGGTCCAAATGACAGCAGTGGGTGCATGTGTTCAAACAATACAGATGGGTTAGAGAGAGGGATTCACATATGTGATTTCATGCACATACTGATGTAAGAGTTATCGTGCATGCAGTGTTTGTACTGTATGTGTGTGTCTCCAGGCATCGCTGTCCTCATTATTAAGACTGCACCCTCTAACGCTGTGCGGTGGATGGATGAACTCAAGGGGGTACTGCCTGGACTGATGCAGAATGTGATACACAAATCAACCTACTTACTCAGAGTTAATGACCTGCACTTTATCATCCAAACTTACAAAAAAAAAAAGAGTCGATTGTTCTGGCGGAGAAGAAACACTCAGTGTTTGTCAAGTATCGCTGGAGTAACATTTTGTTTGGTTTCCACCCTACCTTAACATGAATAATTAGGACATCATAATTCTTAATCATTGACTGGTGTGAGAGGCATAGTAGCTCATCTGTTACAGAAATGCAACCACATCTAGCTCATTAATTCAAAAAGTGAAAACTGCGAGCCTATTTACATATTTTGACACCATACAGGAGATAGTAGTGGATAAACAAAATTGTTTGCTGTGAGACAATAATACACTCTCCAGGCCCTAGGGTATAAGATGAAATAAAATGTCCATTTGATGCCAATCCTTTTTTTTTATTGATGGTATAGGACTTCTAATCTAATACAAAATAACAGTCAGACGTTTATTGGTTTTTAAAGGCTTTAAATGATTTTAGTTTTTCTGTATTGTAAAAGAAAAAATATTAATAATCTGAGACCTAATTGTCAAAACCTTGGACCATCAACATGACATGTTACTCTCTGTGCACCAATTTCCCGTCAGTGACGATGTCAATGAATGAATGATGTCAAGATGTTTGGGTTATATATTGCTAATTCACTGATTGCCAAAGTTTGTGTTTATATAAAAACATACAGCTTAAAATGATTTATGTTCAAAACTCAAACAACTACAAAAACAAAAAACAAAAAAACAAAACTGCACTTTAACATCAGCTAAATTTACTCCTTGACCCACATTTAATGAAACACCCTCACACAAACAGAAGTCATATTCTGAAACCTAGATAAAACAACAGCCTTGAAAATCACAGTGGATGATATTTGGCTCTCGTCAACAAAGATTACTACCTCACTCCCCTCATCTGTCCAACTTCACAGAGAGATATCTAAAGCTGCAAGAAGCTGCCAGCATTTAAGAATGGCGGCCAAGGCAGCAAAGAGAGGGACAGTCAGTCAACTCTCAAAATGATGTGCTGTCTCTCTCAGGGTTTTTGACAAGCTACTGTGATGTGCAGGTATTAAAGATATTTCTGTATAATGTGTTAAGGATTAGCAGCATTTACTCTGCATTAACATGTGCACATGCTCTGCAAACATCTCTCTCACTTAACTCAAATAATTAAATGGAAGGTGTAATCTTTATTAAATATCAAATGTCTGCCAACCAACACCGTTCATCTGCAATATAAAAGAAGGTCCCCTCTTCCGCACAGCAACATAAAGTGTGTGATGTGTGCAAAGTGAAATTTCATTTTGTTGTTGTTTATTTGTAGTTGACTTATGAGGCAGTAATGTATCCCAGAGTTCCCAGTAAAAAAAAAAAGTGAGTGACATCACACCCAAAGGAGGTGTAACTCCTAAAATACTGATGACTGCCTTCAATGTAAAACAAATTTCTAAACAGTCGAGTGTGTGCGAGTGTGTTCATGGTGCTATACACACACCTGTTGGGGCTCCATGGGATGGTGGGAACAAGGCCAACATCAGGAAAAAGGATGGTATTATCTTTGATACGATCCAGGGCATAATGCATCTCACAGAGTGGCAGTCTGTTCAGCTGGAACTGGAGCTCCACCTGAAATACAAGCAACACAGAGAGCTTACACAGCAGTCAGTCCAACAAACACTTCATCTACCTACTCGTCTATATCCATCTACAGGCCAAGGATACTATGTGATTAGTACATAATGTAATTTAATCCAATACAATAGCCTTGAAACAAAATATTTTGTTATGTTTGAATAAAATATGAATCATTCATTTCTGAGAACCCACATCTACAATACAATATTTTAGTTCTTCAACATAATACATGTAACACATGGCATCACAGTTCAATGTGTGCATTATATCTGTAAACTGATTTAAAATGTTAATATGCACAAGTGCTCAAACTCTACTATTTTCTTAACCAACCAATCAAGATCACACTCTTAAAACTCTTTGGTGTCTCTTGGCCTTGAATCAAGCTTACCTCACCAGCAGTAAATTTAACTGAGCATATTGGATTTACCTGTCACTAATACAGAAATACTGGGCAGGACAGTAGTTTGAACTGGACTTGCCACAGCTGAACAAGTTGTACAGATGTCTATTGTTCCCTTTGTGTCTTGGGGAGCCTTGGGCCATTTCCATTTCCATTTAATCCCTTGTCTTAAACCAGTTTTATGTAACACTAAGATTTTGTTTCTACAGCTGGAGGGTGTAGACATCTTACAGACAGAAACAGTACCCTAACAGGTATATTGTAAAGAAGTGATGCCTTTAGAGAGAAAAAATGAACCGTAATGATGAAAGTGAAGAGACACAAAGCAAGAAAGTGAAACAAACAACAAATACAAGACCAGCAAAGTCTGAGAAATGCAACAGGAAGAAAAGGATGGGACTTCAAGGCTGTGTGGAATATTGTAAGAACTCACAGAGGAGAAATGAAATTGTAGCATATATGCAGGCAGGAGCCGTGTATGCAGAAGAATAAGAAGATTATGCTCCCACAGAGATAGGACCAGGGTTGTTTTGATAACTGTTAGCAAAGTGCCTTGCTTCATCTGCCAATGTTCAGACTGAAGGGGAGAAATATCAGGCTGGGGCTGACAAGTCATTCAATAAAAGAAGATTTCTAAGAGAACCAGAGACAAAAGAGTGCAGTGCTGTTTCAGACAGACTCATATAGGTTTTCCTGGAAAGAAGCTCTTAACCTTTTTAAAATGTTAATCAATAGGTGAACGTTTAACCCTCAAAGTTTTTTCAAGGTCACCATTGGGGTGGAAATAATCGACTAAAACCTCTAAGGCTGTATAAAATTTGCATGTGTTAAGAGATCATTCACCTGCCCTTTCCACTGCTGTCAATCCACCAGTCTTATATAACATCTGGTGGCGACAGCAGGACAGAGATGCCTCATGCTTAAGCACACAAGTGTGTTCTTGTCCCTTGAGGGAGCCCGTACCTGTATTTCTCTGTCAGGAATTAGCCCCAGCTCGTCACAGCAGTCCTTGCAGATCCTCAGGAAGATGTAGTCCTTGGTCTTCTCCTCGATCACAGCCTCGTACACTCTCTCCTTGACTCCAGGGGGCGGCTGGCTGCTGAACCCCTCACGGCCAAATGGCAGCACCAAGACTGAATTCACCTTGGTCATCACTAGCCGCCCAGCCAATGTGTCCTGAGGTAAGAATAAAAAAAAATAAAATAAAATGTCACCAATAAGTAGCTACAAAGGCAGACATCATTGTTTATTGTAATGCAAATGAATCAAATTCAGTTACCTCAGAAAGTGTTTCAGTGAGTTTGAAGCGCGCAAAGAGCTGTCCATTCTGGGCATACTTGGCTCCAACAGAAATGCCAGTCAGCATAAAGCTGGTGACTAGCTGGAGGTTCACTTTGATGTTAAACCTGGGGTGGGGCCAAAATAGACATTTGGTTATGCTGTTGCAGACCTCTTGAACATAATAGCAAACACAATATTTTGTTATATCAATAGACTACTACCAATATCACATTATATTCTGTTGTGACTAAGGCACAAGATATTTTAACCCTGGAACTGTTTTGTGTAAGCCTTTTCCTTTCCAGCAGCATGTATATTTACACTTTGGACAGTATTACACATTTGCTCTTAAGAGAACAAGATCTCGTCTCACCATTGGATAACCAAACTGTCAATGCATCAAAGAGCTGCTTTTAAATTGATACAAGGAGTCGATGGCTACAAGCTATACTAGCCCCATACCATCCTTAGATGCACCCTCCAAAAATGCATGGCAGGTAGTTCTCAGTCCCATCACATACATGCCTTTTAAGCATTCTCTGTAGTGGTCAAACAATGACCTACATTAACCAATATTGGCAGCAGATTGTACAGCAGATTACTGATCGCAAGAGAGATTCACAAGGTCTGACTGTCATTTTGTAAAAGCCTTAGAAAGCCTGTCTGTGAGGGACTTCAAAAAGCTGCCAATTTGTTTTTTAATATGTCGAGCCTTCAGAGAAAAACAACCAGTGGCCCAAATCTTAGCCATGAACATACATATTTAGCCAAAGACTGAACTAAAAATGGGAAACTATCCACTTCAGTTTTATTGCAGTTCAGTTCCAGATTGTCTCAGATTGTCTCTCTGTGGTTTCTGCCTGATGTCAAATGATGATGATGAAATAGGAAGCAATACTGCTGATGAACTCTGATGGAAGACTGACATGCAGATAAGTTAACACATTCTGCTTTTATTTGCAAACCAGTGTTTTGGACTCTTTCTTGGTTTCTTGTTATGTTCTGCATTAGCCCTTTGGCTGTACTCTCAAAGAGGGTTAGACAAACGCAGACAGCAAAGCACTCTTGGTTCTCCATGACTCACTTCACGTTCACTTTAACGTGAATTAAGAAATAAATGTAGTGAGATTTGTAAGATCATCCAGAGAGATATTCTAATAGAGGTATGTATAGATATATATATATTCAAGCTATAGGCTGCATTTAAATGACTGAAGTGAACTTTTAACAACCGCACTGTATGCTGTGGAATCTGAAAGTAGCAGGGAATCCACACTTAATCTGAAATCTCCTGCTGAAACTCATTTAGCCATGAAAGGTATTAGAACATGCTCGAGCATGGATGGTTTAACATGCACAGAGATTATTCATAAACACCAGATTAAAAGAGCGTTTCATACTGCAGGTAATAACAAAAAGGAATCATAATTTAAATCCACACCAAGTCAAATGGAACAGAGTTAAGAGACAAGATCAAAACTAAGTGCAAAGAGGAAAGCTTAGATATTTTCAGTGGTGGGGGAGGTGCCACTGTTCTGCTATCACTGAATGTGGGATTAAGCATTTCCTGTGATTTCACCTGTAATCGACAGCACACTTAGTTAAACCAGTGGAGTGGCAGGTTTGAAATGTTCTTTTTTCTAAGCTTAAATCAGTGTTCATTCTAGAGGAAGAAAAGACAATGTTCCCTATCAAATTAGAAGGACTCAACTTAGCCACCACACTACTGAATGGCACTGTGAATCAAGCTGTGTGTGAGATACACACTCTCACTCTCACTCACACTCACACTCACACTCACACACACACAGAATTCAAAATGAAAGTCAAGCCTGACATCTTGTGGTGGGTTGACATCTCATAACACAATAAGTCCATAGTTGTTCTTATGCATTGTAACAATGATATTAAGTAGTCAGATTGCAAATAATCACAATATGAATTAGGCAGATTATAAAAAAACTACAAACAAGTAAGGTAAGAGAAACACAACAGGCAGTCGTCTAAACAGTATTCTTGAGAGCTATGTTTGTTATTTATAGCTGAATTACTGATGAGACAAGAGGCCTATTTTGACGACTGGTCTGACCAGTCACTGAAGTAATTTCTTGACTCAGATATCAAGGATGTACAACTGTGTTCTAATTTTTTAGAGCTGTGGTAAAAAGCTCCAGGAAAGACTACTTAAATTGATTTTGTAAATAAAGAAAATCTGTGTAAATATTTGCTATGACTGCATCAGATTTTTTACTTCACTTGAAATTCCCCACCTCTCAGTTGGAGGCTGTTTTGCAATAGTTTCAACTCCCAAGTTCAAACTGTCAGTAGCTTGCAAAAGGATACTCTCAGTGAAGGTTCATCAACACTGCCGGACTGAGGCTGTATCTAACATTAGTTCTTGCGGTCAATGCTTCAGAATGGTAAGACAGCAAGGCTATGTTTTAAATTAGCATCGTACATATGCCCATATAGCCATATGAGATGAGACTGTATATTTAGATATTTTCTTGAGGCACAGCACAATCACATTTATAACACTGTGATTTGTTTACAAAATACAAACATCTAGTAGCCGTACTTACTGGATAAAATTTAATCACCAAGCAGGCAAATACTGACTCTCCACTGACCAAAAGAAATGTGCTGTGAAGTAAATCTGCATTTATCCCACATTTAATCCACATTATTTATTTCTCATTTAATTCAAATGACCTGAAAATATATTAGCTACAATTATTTCAATGCTCTCCTTGCCTTTACCTTGTTCACATTTTTTTTGTCATTTATTCTTTATGCCACATGTGGCATTATCCCTCAACAGATATATAAGCTTATTTGTTGGTCAATATGCAAAAAGAGTATAGCCCATAAAGGCTGCATTTAAATATATATTTAACACAATTTTTTTAATTCAAGGATAATATATTTTGTTGCATTTGTGTGTTTATTTGTATTATATACATGCAAGTCAGAATTAATTTCCTAGTAACCATTTCTGTCTAAATGGAGCTGACAGATTGTTATCGCTAAGTCTAAACTTAAATATAAAATCTGTGTTGTTCAGGCCTTATTGTTCAGCTCAGAATTTATGTACAGATATGGACATCCTACTTTACAATATCAAGAACAAACCAGAAGAAAACATAAAAACTATTAGTGAACACTCACTTGCTAACTTCCTTGTATTGTGCAATCTCCTCTATGTAGAGCAGGTCATGCAGTCGGGCCTGGTAGTTGTCTTTGGTCAGAGTCTTGTCCAGGACTGACTGGGTGAAGAGCTGGTCGGCTGACAGAGGGATCTGATAGCGGGAAAGGAGGCTGCGCTCCAATTCGGCCATCGTTTCATTAGGAACGAATTCTACGATGGTCTTACAGGAAGAGTCCCAACGCTTTGCAGTCATCAAGAGCTGCTGCCTGGCTGCCATCAGGTGTTCTAGGTCTGCGAACAAAGGACAAGAAAGTGGTTGAAACAATTAACTAGTTGTGATGTTTACATGAAATAACTACCTTCTTAAAATATTTAAAAACTTCAGTACAGTCAAAAATACAACATGCAAAAAAGTATACCCATGCAAAAATGATTAGATAGATAATCTATAACTTGACACCTATGTTAAAAAAAAAAAATGAATTATACATGAAACAATCTTTTCAAGAACCTCAAGATGACCTTGTTGTTATTTGCTTACCTTCAATGGAGGCAGCATCTACCATGATCCGCTGCATCAGCACAGGTTCTGAGCCAAAGTCAAAAACAACGGTCTGTCGGAAGGTACCGAAGATTTCTGTGCTGAAGCCCACTGCTACCTTGTAGACACAGTGGTCCAGGCCATTGTCTGCTGCCACTGTAAGAACAGCAAAGTTTAAAATTGCAATCCATTGCAGACAAAACAAAAATAAAGCATTTATTAAGATAAAAGGAAAATGAGGAACAACAAAATAAGCAAGATAAGGATTAAAAAAAATGTTGGATGTCAAAATGAAGAGATTCAAATGTGATTTATTTCATTAAAACAATACTTAATAAATAAATAAATAAATAAATAAATAACTGACATTTTATAGCTCAAGCACAAAACAGCTCAAAACAGAATTCCAAAACGTATTTACCGCAATGATCCCAAAAAATTCAAACTGAACTTCAAAAACACTCAGGGTAGTACTATTACATGATTCCTCATCGGCTTAATTATATGTGATGACAAAGATGTGTAAAAACATGAAATAATAGAGAGAGGAACGGCACATCTTTAAAAATGATAGGGGCAATGTTCAACCAGAAGTCTAAGAAAGAAAATCTTGGAATCCCTCCTGAATACCATCCCTGGCCAGCATATTTGGATTTATAACATACCTGCTGTCTCCTCTCCTGGGGTCCACTCTTGGCAGCCTTTGGGGAGAGCTTGTAGCCGCTCCCCAGCTGACACACCTGTGATGAAGAAGTGTGGTCGGTGGGCATCATAGAGCAACGCGATGCGGTACAGCTTTCTAGCCGGCTAGTCAAGGAGACAGAGACAAAAAGATAATCAGAACATTCATATCATCAAACAATGATTAAGACCAACTAGTAAGTATGCAGTGCAGAATACTGCCACATATATTAGACAAAGACAACTGAATATGAACACGTGCATGGTGCTTCATCCTACCTTGCACAACAAGGAGAAGGTCCAGGAGTGGGAGGACTTTTTGGTGGAGACGGTAACAGAGAGGCTGGAGCTGGTTTCTACATTCACTCCTTCTAAGTAGTCACTTAGCTAAGAAAACAACAACAAAAAACAAAACAATGAAAGATAAATTCACTGCTACATAATATAGAAGTGAATGAAACCTTTTGAGAAGTTAATCTATATCACATACTGTATGCTACACAACAGTCAAGAGCCAGCTATAGGTTTGGAAAGTAGGCTTTTGTTTGGGCTGCCCTTCTAGGAAGTGACCCCTCACCTAGGTGCGTGAGTTTGGCTGTTAATGAGCTTCTTTTCGGCTTGCATGCACTTACCACTTTCTCTGGGGAGAGGGAGTTCATCCACTTCTCTATCAGAGTCTCCATGTAGTTCTCTGTAAAGTGTTTGCTCTCCTGCTGCTGTTTGAGGCGGATGAGGCGTGACGCATAGCGCTTCTGCCACTCCATCAGCTCCTCCTGCGAGTGGGCTGATGTACACTGGGCCCCGTACCGACACAGACCCTGTTCCAAGTACCTGCAGCAAAGACAAACTGTATGCTCAATGGATGCTAAAACAAGCAGTCAATGAATCAATTCAACTAAAAAAAAACAATCTGTGATCATTTTTTTTTTTTTACATTGCACAATCACTTAGAATACTTAACATTTGTTAGTTGCGGCTTCATCTGACAATTTGTTGCATTTCTTTGTTTTATACTTCCATAATTTAGAACCTTTGACCTTTTTTTGACTATTTGTCAGACAAAATCAGACAAAAGCAATCTGTAGAGGTGCATATATGCTGGATACTTGTGACTACACTTACATTTGACATGTTTTTACTTTTATAGAATAAACAGCCAATACTATAAATTAAAATAATCTGCTATGTATGTTTTTGATCAGTTTGATCAAGTCAGTACATGATCACAAGATACAATATTAAAAAGGTATACAAGTCTTTTAATTTGTCAATTTCTATGCCAAGACCGTATTCATGTGTTTTTCGTCCAAATTAATCCAAAAGTCTTTAGAATCAACATTTGACACAATGAGTAACATAATTAATATATTTAATAAAAGGCCAAAACGAGATAGACCAGTACATCTGTCTGACCCAGTCTGTTATACTGAAGGCTTTGAAATACAACTCAAATGGAAAGAATTCTCACAATCAAGTTTAAGGCTCAACAGATTTGTTGGTATCCTTCTACACAAAGATCTGGGATGTATATTAATGTATAAAAAAGATTCCTTTAGTATGAACAGAGATAAAACAAATTTTATTTATGGCACTTAACTACAGTTGGTCAGAATGTTATAGCCCTCTGTGTAATGCCATACAATCATCATCATCATCATCATCAATCTGTCTTTCACATCCAGAACAGCAGATATAGCATATTAATTTTCCTCATCAGAGATGAATTTGTTATTACTCAAACCTGTTGGAGCTTGCATTACCTTTTACAGAGGGTGTACTCCTCACTGCTGGTGACTCCTCTGGGAGGAGGCCGGAACTGCCAGCCATCTTGGACCTCTGTCAATAAGCACAGCCAAGTGGTCAATAGGACACTGAGCCAAAGTCTTCAAAAACATTATAAGATGGGCTTGAGCCAGCTTGTAACCGGTTTTGAATGTTCTTCAGCGGCCAACTGGCTGAATAAAGAATTCATAAACATAAATAACAGCCACTGGACTTTAATACATGTTTTTGGGGGTCTCAATCACACTGTCATCCTTTATGTATTTATAACAAGTCATGCTACAGATTTGCTCACCTTCCTCCTGGTCATCTGTGTATTCTGGTGCCATCTCCCTATTTATAGCCTGACAGAGACAGAGATGGGGTGGGGTGGGTGGAGGTTGGGGCAGAAAGATTATTACTATTATGTCAATTACTAACATAGCCATACAAGCAGTTGGACCACAGGACGTCTTACACACAAATGAGTAATAAATCCACAACAACTACCAGCTAGGCAGAGGAGCACAAAATAATTAAGTTAGTGTTGGAATTAGGCCATTAGTCATCTTTATGACTCTCGCCTGCAAGCATTAACCCATCATCTGTAAAACCAACAAGTGCCAAAAGGCATGAACAAAGGAGGACAGAAAGCACAACAGTGCAGTTGGAAGCTCTGCCAAAAGAGCACCAGCACTTACCTCAATTTCTGAGAAGAGCATTTTTAATCTGGTCAAGTCTTTTGCAACAATTCCGTTCTGGGAAAAAAGGAGGGAACAATATAGTGCAATTAGTGCTTTCAGTACATGTTTATGATAACTATAATACCTACCGCTTTGGAATAAACTAGCACATTTTGCTTAGTGGTTGTTTCAACATGCACTACAAAAGCTTGATTATTTGCAGTTTCAGATGGCAGTGGGGTATGTCACCTGAAAAGTCGCAGACAGTGTGTATCTGCAACACATCAATGAATTTCAAAGAGAGACAAGTAACAAAAATCTCTAACCATTTAGGTCATGCATTATCATTGACAGTTTTTGTGTGTTTCAATTTGTCACCTCAGTGGGTGGATTTCCTGCCAGTAGCTATACTCGACACCAGAAATTAATCTAGCAAAATAGTGTGAATCTTCAGGGCCTCTGTGGTGATTAGTGGGGCATTTTCTTGTAGAGATGCATTTTTAATCAAAATTGATATGGGTGTATTTTTCATTAAAAGACGAATGCTTTAATTAGCAAAAGGTCGCAATCAAGATGTTCAGAAATCCTCTGACCGTTCTGAATCTGGGTAATACTAAAGCACTCAAATGTGTAGTATAGGCATGTCGATAAAAACATTTCGATCTCAGCTGGCTGACTGTCCCATTATTCATTTTTACATTTTACAATATTTATTTAAAAGGAACAAGAAGTCTCCAATCGCCTTATTGTTCATTCATTCTTGATTCTACTGCAATGAGCACCTGTGTCAACTTACAGAACAAATCCTAACAAAGCGTTTCTAGTCTGCTTTTTAATACAGGTATTTGATTTGTGTCACTGGCTTGCTGTGAAGTACAGCTGTGTATCAACACATGACACTCCAGAGGACAGCTAAACCATACAGAGCATGGTGTGCTGGCACCGCACACGGCCAGGAAGAAGTAACACACTGAGCGAGATGAATTAATCTCTATCTCACTGCTAGGGGTGCAGGGGTATGCTCAGGGTGGCCTCAACGTGTCATCGAGCCACCCTTTAGGACCGCCCACAATATCCTGGACTGAAAACTGGTGAAAAACTGTTTTAACCTCTAACTCCACATTTGAGTAATGTTTCATGCAAAGTCCTTTCACGTTTTCAGCAACTATTTTCAAACATATTTAATGTATTTTGAAGGAAATCTCTGAATTGCCTTTACACAGCGTTTAACAACACCTCGGTCAGCATTAAAATACAAATAAAGGGAGGATCAGGAGGAGCTGAGGGAACACTAAAATGATGTGTGAAAAAGTGGGAGTAAAAAAGGACGGGGACAGGAGGAAAGATAATCAGCCCAAGCTGTGTCAAAAAAATGTTTGTTTGCGTGTGACTCTAAAAAGAGACAGAGAGACACAGAGAGAAAGAGAGGGAGGGAGACCTGCCTCGCAAACAGCATTGTCCCCACTTGCATAAAATGTTGGATGACCTTGGGGCCAAGCTCAACCTTTGAATACGTGCTTATGTCTGTGTTTGAGTCAGTATGTGAGTCAGTGTGCGAGTGTGTGTGCGCTGCAGTGGCCAGGAAGTGGTTGCAAACAGGAGAAGAGTGGAGCTGGAGGAGGCACCTTGGCAGCAAAATGCACGCTGATGTATGAAGACAGCGGTTAGGATTAGTAGAGGCAAGGAGAAGCCAGACAGAAGAAAAATTGGAAAAAAGCACAACATACAAAGAGTACAATAACAAAAAGAGCACTACACCTTCATCTTTCTAAAAATCAGATGTAGCCTCTATTCCAACATTAGGTTGGACTGGTTTATTAATACTAATTAACTCCACTGTTAACCACATGTGGTGCATAAACTATTTGGCTGATCCTGAAAAAAAAGTTTTTAATTCTCTTTTAATAGGCCACATGTTTCTTCTGTCACTCTTCTTTGCATTTCTTCTAACACTGTCTGATGTCACTTAATCATACCATTGGCTCTCCATACAAGGCTTTAGAGAGGATGCTGACCACCTCCTGCAGGCTGCCATCCAACAGCATGGAGCGCAAGCTGGCCTGGAATGAACCATCTCCTCTGGCAATTTCTTCTGCCAGGACTAAGACAGGATGAAGAAAACAGAGGGACCAGGTAGGGAGAGAATTAATTCAGCATATTCAATTAGGTTTCTTACAATATATTTAATACATTTTTGACAAATCGGTTTTATTCTAGAATAGTGTAGTTTCAAGATGAAAGTGTATATTTATTGTAGCACACCAGATTCTACAAAGCAGGTTATGACAGCACCCTGCTACATCAGGCTTACCACAGTTTGACTAAACATGTCAGTGACTAACACTTACCTTCACTGGGCCATAAACTTTGACCCTAGACATTACTTGGCTTTTTGGGTGAAAAACTGAGGCAAATTACTAACCCAAAGCAGCTTGGATTCTGCAAAGAACTGGGCCCAAATTTAATATTTCTTCTGCTACAATGAGACCAAGGGATGTTAGAAGGTGGTGCTTCCATGACCCTGGCAGCACACCTTGTCTTATTACCGAAAAAAACAGGCTGGTGTACACACTATCAGCAGATGGTTCCACTTTGAATTTCTACTCACCGTGTTTGCAGTCTTCATCTGCTTCATCATAGTTTTTCTGTTGGCAGAAGGAGAAAGAAGTTGAAAAGTGGTAGCCATAACAAATGGGAATACTTTGTGTTTGAGGGTCAGAGCTTCACATAAGCTCCAAGAATGGCTATCTTTGCCTCACAGCAGAGTCCCTCACACTATCATTATAGGACTTAAGTAGTTTCCATAATCTCAGGGCTTAAGTAGCTGGTGTAATTTTAGTGCTCTGGGAAGATAACATAACAGTACCACAGAGGAAGAAAGTAGGGTTTATTGTTCTCATTTTTAACCCCCTCTTCATGATCATTTACACAGTGATTAGAAGTACAACAGTGGATTTAAGGCACAGTAATCAGCCTACGTCATTTCAGTGGAATGAACTAAGTATAGGATAGGAAACAATTATATTTATTTATATTCTATTCCTTGGCTGAACTCTGATATACTGATATAATGAAAAACGGAAAAGAATTACGGAGGCCACAAAGCAAAAGGTGAAGAGAGAATAAAAATATGTATGTTGCATGCTTGCTACGGCAGTAATAATGCTTAGACAGCCACTGTCCTCACCAGCTGCAAGAAGGCAGCAATTCGGTAGAGCAAGACACGGCTGCGGAGGGGTCCGGCGGCGGTGACAAGGGATGTAGGGCTCGGCGGGACAGGGGCACCGGAAGGTTGGGTTTGCGGCGCAAGGACCACCAGGGCGTCCGTGCTGTGGCTGACTGCCGCCTCGTACTCCCGCCTGGTTAACGATCTGCTGGCTTCTTCACATGACTTCTCCGCTCTCCTGTCCGCCATGACTCAGGGACAAAACGTCTGGAAGCCAAGAAATTAAAAAGAAAAGACATGATGTGATTTTTTTTTTCCTGGAGTAGGGTGGGCAGTAAGAGAATTAAAATATGTTTTCATCTTTATGTTTTTGCTTCTGCCACACTAATTAAGATGACAACATGTGGCTATAGCTAATATAGTGGGTAAAGGAGGGGGGGCTTGCAAATCTGCAATATAGCACTGGAATCCCTGAAATGTACATCCATTCTTAGACACTGACGAATTTGGCTCTATTAAAAATCAGGTATTGACCAATATTTAAAGCCAGAATAATAGTTTAGAGCAGGAAATAGCTGATAGCCAATTAATCTGCGGCCTGAAGCCAGGTATTATGTTCGGACGCAAAACTGTGATGTACAGTAGTGGTCTGGTGGACTAGGAGCCAGGGTGCATGTCTAAAAATAATATTTTCAACCGTAAAAGGGCCCACATCTTTCAGTTCATGGCCCATTAACAATCACTAACAACCAGGTATTTCAGAAGACATTAACAGATAACAAGCACACAACAATTTCATGCCCAGGTGTATTATACTGTCAGTGCTCTGCATGGTCAACAGTTTCCATGGCAAAGCAGTCAACCTAGGCACATATTAAGTATTTACATGTCATATATTTATCTATAACGTGGACATCTTTGCTCTACCCGTGTGCATCAAGACAGCTTGTTTTTTGTTACCTTAAACATGCTCACTGCTCACTCACTATGTTAGCTTCTAGTCCAAGAACGGACATGAAAACAGATCAAACTTAGTGACCATCACACTGGCTATTATCAGGTTATACAATCTGACAAACCTACAGTACTCCCACACACATTCTATTGGTGAAACACATCCTTTTGTTTGCCTTATTTTCAAACTCAACCTTCACATGTAATTATGCCATCATTTTTGCATGTTGTGGAATACTTTGTGTACATTTCTGTGAACTTTAATGAACGTATAAAAGGCATGTAAATACTTGAATGTCTTGAATCTGATCTCTTTGCACAGAAACACTAAGTACAAAACCTTCCATAAATGCTTCAAGGTGGAAATTTACCAGGAAATTTACTTATAATAACTTATAATTTCCACATTTTCCCCCAGCGGAGCGAGAGTGAAATTCTGACAGAGGGGGAGATCAGAGAAATACACTCTATTTCTGTCCTGGGAGTAGTGGATCATTTGTTGACACTTGTTCACCTAGTTTTAAACATCACAAAGTTGTACAGCTGAGAGCCAAACTCTATTCATCGACTCCAGAAAATAATCCAGATTTACAGATGGACAAAAGTAAATCATACACGGAATATGTCAGGGCCATGAAAGTACAGAGAGGCCTTTTCTTTTCCTTCATGCAAGGACAACAAATGACTTAGACTCCACATGCAATACAAGTCAAAATGTAATCTTTCTTGTTGACCTATATATAGTACAATCTCTTTTAATGTCATGCACTGTGATCCAAAACACCACCAGTCACTTTGATGTAAACGTTGCTCCAAGACGTCAAAAGCAAAGTCACTATATGAGTCAGCCACAACCAAAATCTGATATGTATTTTTTTTAATACTAGTCCGTTGAACACTGACTGTCAACATGATCAGTCGCTAACTAAAATTTTCATTTTGAAAGGGGATTTTCCTCCCTGCAGGGTAGCAGCTCACTAGTTATTACATGTGACTGGACGTCTTTAAAAGAATAAATCTGATGTAAACAACTTTTCTTTTGTACTTTTGGAAACCCTTCCTTTATATTAACGTGAAATTTCAAAACTTCAACCTGAACACACATAAAATAAAATACTTCAGCCTACACTATATAATATTATGCCAATAATAATTTTGTATCTAGAAATATGAACATTTTATTGTTCCAGCTTCTCAAATGTGAACACCTGCAGTATTTCTCTGCCTTGCATCCTTATAGGTTGAATATATTTGGGTTTTAGACTGTTGGTGGGACAACACAAAAATAGCACTTATTTCTACCCTAAAGAAATGGTATTTTGTGAGTGGTAGCATGCCATGTGGATGTCTGCTCACCAAGAGCTGTGTCCTCATGTGGTTGTTCTGTATAATAAATCAACAGGCAGAGAGGATGAGGCTCCTAAGAGTGGCTCCTACATACCTTATATTCTGGGCCTCTGTTCACACGCTGTACATTAAAATACATTTGCACCCAGCTGGGAAATCAGATGTCATATGAGAAGCCTAAAGCATTATGTGAGACACACTTTTTTTTTTTTTTTTTTTTAACGTCTCGAGTCCTATAGCTAACATCTGACTTCTTAGACTAAAGTCATTATCAGAACTGATAATGTAGAATATAAGAGGTTTATTGAGACTGTTCAGTATGGCATGCTGTACAGTACGCAGAAGGAAATGGGTGTGTTGTGACACTTCATGTCCACAGAGCCAATTGGTCAACACCGATGACGGTGCCAATGGGAATACATGCCAATATACTGAATCTCTACTGTGTAATTCAGAGCATCTACTTTTGGCTCTATACTGCCTCTATCAGGGGCCTGAAAAACTTTTTTTTTTTTTTTTTATAAATGGTGGGGAATTCCCCCACTTCATCTCTTTCCACTTAATAACAACTTTGTTTCAAAAAATATGAATGCATATATATCAAACTGCTCTTGGGGAAGGCCAAGCTCTGAATACAGAACGAGTTTGTTAACTTTGTATTACTCTGTGAATTTATAAATTCAGTTTAATCCTGTTTTGTGTGCTGCTGCATCCACGTTCACATGACGTGACAGTCTTTGCTGAATACGCTTCACTCTATGCTATATGAGAAACGCCATCTGAGCTGCACCTTAATGTTGATGTTTTGTAATGGCGGCGCCGTACATTTTACAAATCAAGCAGTTTGTTTTACCATTGTTAAGTTTTAGCTATGGATATATGCTGAGTCAGTTAATCTGTGTTTTTTACCACTTTAGATAGTAGATTTAGTAACACTAGCTTTTAGCCAGTGGTCCATGTTTGCATCCCATCAAGTGGAGATTTTGCAACAGCAATGAGGGAAAAAAGGCTGATTTTTTTTCCCCACCTACCAAATTTCTAGTGAATGTTTTACCAACATTTGGCTGGTGCATGGAAGTAATTTCGAGCCGTGGCACCATGTATGTTGTCCAGAGGTCTATCCATCCTGCATCAGTGCAAACATTGGCTGAATATTATTAGACATCGCTGAAAATTTGTGCAGGTATTTTCTGCATTATAAATGCTAGATCTGTAATTATCAATGAAATTATACACAATCCTGAAATGCCTGAAATTCAGGCCCTGCTCTATAGTTTATAATCCACCATCCTCACATTGCACTGATGAGATTATAGTTTTAATGCAAACATTGTGTGTCACTTGATGAATTCGACTAGAAATTCTTTAATATGTGGAACCATACAAATGTACCAAATTACCATTATCAGTGTTATGATTCTTTATACATCTACCCAGTTATGTATCCAACACAATCTAAGAGTATGAATGTGGGCTAGCTCAGTAACATATAGTATACAGTCAACTACTGTCAAATTCAAGCAACTAAGTGACTTGGGTCACTAATAAATTTACATCGAAGCACACACTCATATTAAAGTGTAAGAAGGAGTAGGCTAGTCTTGTGTTCTGTGTGGATGTGGAGGCTGTGTGTGGTTGTAGGCGGTGGTGGGAGGATACAATATCCAGCTACTGCACATTAGGGTATAAGGAACTAAATTTAATTCCAAGAAAACCATGTGACTGTCTGTTTTTAACCAGTCAAAATACTTTTTGCAGCTTTTCATCAACACACAGTCAATAGAGACAACACTCTATTGCAAATAAACTCTGAGGAAAGTCAATTATTACAACATGTCTAAGAATCAGGATCCAAATACCACAATTACTTTTAAAGCCGTGAAGGAAGGCAGTTCATATACAAGATTCTAATTAACGGTATCACAGCAATCAAATCACACGCAACAAAAAAAAAAAAAAAAAAAACAAAAAAAAAAAAGCATGCCCGAAGGTGTTAAATAAGTACCATCTTCATCTGGTCTAATCCTGAAGCAGCTCTCAATAGGTACGCTAAGAAATATAGCATATTAAGCATTCCACTTTATGAACTGTAGTTCAAAAGTTACTGCAGAAACCTGTGTTTGCCTTTTCATACCTAAGCCAAGCAATGTCTGACCCATGGTAAAACCTGGCTGGAAGTAGGATCATGAAGCGTTGCCAGATTACATTTGTTAATCAAAAAGCAGGTTTAGCCCACATCACTGGTTTGGTCCTAAAGAAGATGCTTTCCCTTTTCCTCAACACTGAGTTTGAATATATATATGTTAATCTATATTTATTGTAGGATACCTATTATAGCAGCCTATAGTGTAAGTCTCTGTGGCCCTGGCGACATTTCATTAATGCCTAGCCAAGCAACAAAAAAAACAAAAAAAACAAAACACCAAGGCAATGGCATGACAATCTAAACCTCAGTCCAAGATTACAAGAAGCAGCGTGCCCTCCTTCACACCAAGCAGATCAGGATAGGGATGGTACAGCATGACCTGCTGGAGAAGACTAGGGCAACAAATGCTCAACCTTGGCCGACAGCCTAGTAACATTTGGTCCTATTTTCACCTTACTTGTTTCATCACTGACATTGCATCTTATCTCAGACTGAGAGAAAAAAGAAAAAAAAAACACATTTTATCACAAAAATACTGGCCAAAAGCCTCATTATAGTTATTATGTGTGAAGATGGCTGCTTTTGGTTGCTAATTAAAATTTCACAACAACTAGCTGATGTTAATTTTCCACCCAAACCATTACCACAGCCTGGAATTCAGTTCTTGATTATGACTGACTCAAAAGGATCAGTTGAATTGTGGTCTGTGGCCCAGTAAAATTTGTGGCACTGCATGTTAAAACTGTATTAACGGTATCAAGAAAACATTAAACAACAGGCCATGTCACATTGTAGTAAAAACAACATTCATTGGCATTTTATGTCATCATGACCGCACTAAGAAGTGTTAACCCTGCAGTGACCGCTTCAGATAGGTTACTTCTTGAATACCCAGCAACAGGCAACTATGCTTGTAACAGCTGCTCTAGCCCAACTGCCAGTGCCTTAGTAAGCCTGGTCTTGTCTCTTAGGACCATAACATACATACAAATTCTCCAGCTAATGTACAGTACATGGATGCACCCACAGCGGACTATATCTAAAGTTTATTATAGATTTGAACTGCTTTCATTCCACCCAGAATTAACACAGAACCCAGCAAAAAAAAAAAAAACAATATTTGCACCACATGCAACATTTTTATTCCTACAAATATACAAATATAATGTTGCTAAATAAAGCACACCCATCTTCACTTCCTCGCAGAGTAACTACATGAGTTTGTACAAACTAAGGGTGAATAAACGGAGCATGGTGCATATCTTGAGCAGTTTTTTGATGAACAACATCTGACGAAATATTACAGCTCTGCTATTCTCCATGATCCCACACCCCAAGAAAAAAAGAAAAAAAGTGAACTGATGTTGAGTTCACTTCCTCTTAAGTATTTAAACATTCAAAGGAGGAACAATAACATATATATTATGAGTGGGCTGCATCACATGTACGGTATGATTGTATACTCTGCACATAAGGCAACTGGCCAATTATGACATGATTTTAATAATAATCCCAACACCTGTCATACCATGATGCAACACACAGCTTAGAGCTCATAACTCATAGTCATACCTCATGGTATGAGAAAGAAAGGAAACATACAAGAAACACTGGTCCAGCTCCTGCCTCCATACGACAGATTCAGTGGTTTTAAGCACTTTGATCGATCATCAAAACCATATAGCTGAAATATATGCACCACATACAGATTATGAAGACATACTCTATATCTTACAACACTAAGGGACAACATATAATCATCATCAACCTAGTAAGCAAATGTTGTAAGGTATGTGGTGTGCAAAATGAGGATTAAAAGTTGCTTGGGCTAGCAGACAAGGTCTGCTGCTGGGAAATTAAAAAAAATAAAATAAAAAATAGGGTCAAAGATGGATCCAAACATAGGACTGATATTAACTCAATAAAAGTATTGACACAGTATAACACCTAAATTAAGAGAGTTTGCTTCAAAAACCTATGTAGCGTTTTGCACTCCTATTTGGGACAGCAGGAATAGCTGTTACCTAATGTTAGTGCTTGCAAGCCAGCCACTTCATAAGGGCAACAACAACTAGTTTGGCGGGATACAGTGGGTGGTCACCTGCCTTGCTTCTAGTGTCCAGTCGTGGGATCGTACTACACAGGCTACAGCTTCGTCTGCAGTACAGTGGAGCCGAGAAAGCTAATTTTATAGCAGGGGACTGGCTAGAAAATAACCGCTCGACTGCTTTCATCCTGACATAACGTTATTTGGCATGGCAGTATCGTTAGCAGCAAACGTGTATAAAACACGACTATAAAACTTGCGCATTTTCTCCGAGCACGATTAGTAGATACGAAGAGAGCACACAATAATAAACACAGACGCTGGGAATGACTTGTTTCGCCTTTCAGTGGGTAGTTATAGCTGTTGTTTGTCTGCTAAACTTGTCATGACTGTTGCAAGTCAGAGCGATGACGGCAGCGTTACAAAGCCCTGAAAAACGTCCCCTCAGTGTTGGTTAACTTACCGTTCAGGTTTGCAAAGGCTAAACTGTGTTGCCACTAAACAGAGTATGCGTAGCTAACAGTTAGCTCGCTAGCCAAAACACGGCCTTTCTTGGCACCAAACTGGCTCACAACAAGAATAGCTGGCTGGTTTGTTAACGTTAGCAAGCTAGCTAGCTAAGCTAGGTTCGCCGAAACAAAACGGGTTCGGGCCTGTAATTTTGCCACGGTGTTTAGGCGCATATAAATGATGTGACATTGTGTTGTTATCCATGCATGAACTCAAAGCATTCGTCGTTATCCTAATGATTTATGGAGGGGATTCATGTCAGTGGCTCTGCGATTAAAAA
This sequence comes from Miichthys miiuy, assembly GCA_036365135.1. Taxonomy (NCBI): domain Eukaryota; kingdom Metazoa; phylum Chordata; class Actinopteri; family Sciaenidae; genus Miichthys; species Miichthys miiuy. The sequence goes on from CM071602.1 coordinate 21,430,382, forward strand.
TACAACTGAAAGGGCTGAAAATGGGAAGTCAACACTTACCTAGCTTTACTTTCTACGCCATCTTGGATCCACTTGTCAGACCATCGCAAAGCATAGTGGGATGTACTGATCTGAAGGTTGAGAGGACTGGTGTGTGTGTGTGAGAGAGAGCGTGTGTGTGTGAGAGTGTGTGGCATCTGATGGCAGGGATCTTCCTTGTCAAAAAGAGTTTTTTTTTTATTTTATTTTATTCACTTTCACTTTATTTATTTTTTTTATAATTTAGGGATTGTGCATTTCAATTAAATTGATCTTTAATCAATAAAAATATAGATTTTAAAATGTGTAGAATTGACCATGCTCTCTACATCTTGGACAAAAAGTAAAGTCACTCAGTTTGTACTTAATTACTTGTGTATGTGTGTAAAAGGGCATAAAAATGGAACAGAACAACAACAACAACAACAACAAAAACAAGGCTCTGTATCTTGGGTCAAATCTTGTTTTTGTTTATGTTTCAAAACATGTTAAAATCATGATACTAATAACTGTCTTAAAACTCCACGTTAGGCTGCCATCAGCAGTGTGAGTTTGCATCTTAGCACAGCTGTAGAGTTTCTGGTACAGCCACTCAAGTGCTGAGGCTAATATTGTCCTAAATGCTCCATGCAACAATAAATAAGACAAAATACATATTTTATGAGTCAGTTGAGAATGTGAGAATGAACAGGAGGAAAATATTTTAGGGCAATGAGAAAAGAGAATTAGTAGCATGTAGAGCCTGCTGTCAATCAAACTGTAATGACTCAACAAGCATGAATATTACAATAGTGTATAAGATATGTGTTTTCAAGGTTAAACTACGTGAGGAAATATAAAAAAAATAAAGTAATTCAGATTGTTCTGAAATCTACGTTGTTTATTAAAAGCAGGTGCTCATTGTCTCTGAGCATGACATCACATACACAATACTGTGCCCTAGTACTGTCCACCTAATAGAAAAACATGAATCATTAATGTTTTTAATTGCATTTTTCTGTTTGTCAAAATGTCCCAAAAGCTTATTTTAGCGTGTTTTTGCCTTTAATAGATCATTACAAAGAATAGCATGTAATGTAGATCCCTGCTTAGTCTCGAATTAGGGGCATTTTGTCTGACACCACTCATTAAGAACCAAAAAAAAAAAGTTATCAGCAATTACAATAAAAATATGATACAATATAAGACAAACGTCTGTCATGGCAAAGATTGGTCAAACTAAACCAGAGATGTTATGTGCCTAATCCCTGTTGATCCACCCCCTTCTCTTCCATGTATGATAAAGTGAAAGGCACTGTACTGTATTTCCTTTCCCACCAGTGCATCCTGCTGCCACATCTGCAGAACTGAACTCCAAGAGATTGTGATGGTGAGACATCAGTGAAGCGTGAGATAGTGACTGATGGTATCTAGACTAACCTCATCTCTGATGCCCAGTTATGGACACTGCAGCAATTTGTTTCAGAGTAAAAAACATCTGCCAATTAGGCTTTTTCATATAAATATTTTGCTGTTTCCCTTATATAATATAGGTAATAGTAACAGCATACAAATAGAAGCATCAATTGAGTTCTGTTAAATTGTATTGATTACAACTTGCAAATGTCTCGCATCAACTTGATTCACCATGCCAGGAGTCTCTTGATTTCACTTGAATAAAACTAAAAAGGCAAGTTTTTTTCCCTCTTGTTATGCGACCTCACAGCAATCTGATAATATAAGCACTACTCTAAACCATTTCTTCTGCAGTCATGTCAAGAGCCTTAATACTTGTCACCTTAGATGATCATGTATAAAACCTACATACAACTGTTAACCAAACATGAGTAGTTTATTGTTTACATTTCTTAGTATACATTTAAAAGTTGTTTTCATACAGCAATAACAGCTAAACTACTGTATATAATCCGGGAAACATATTTGGAGATCCAGTCTTTATGACAAAGGGATGCAAAGAGGGGAGGTGCTCATGTGTTTATTGTCAATATTTTACTGAATAGTAAAAAAAATGAAGAAGGTTGGGGGTGCAGTTTATGTGCTGCAGATTCCAATCATATGACATTGGAAGAATGCTGCCTTCACAGTCCACCAGTATACTGTATGTTCAAAAACATTCCCACAGAAGGGAAAACATAGACAAATATGAACCAAAAGACAAAATAATGCACTATATTCTTGTTTCACTGCAGGTTGTGGATCATCTCTTCCTTGGCAATGAGATGCGTGGTCTTGTTGACCAGAGACATGAGAGAGTTGAGTTTGTGTGACCAGTCGTTGAGCAGGTCGTTGGGGTCTTTAGGCCTCTGAAAGTTGATGATTCCAGCCAGCCGGTCGACCTTGGCATAGATGGTCTTGTTTACAACTAGGCTGGAGAGGAACTCCTCGGACTCCTGGCCAAATATATTTGAGCAGACAGACATCATGTTAGTGTGAATTCAAATACAACTAAAATAGTGATTTCTTAAGTTTGTGTGCACACACAGTGTGCAATATACAACCAAACAATTTGTTATGAATATAAAATTTGCAAATGATTTCTTAACGTACATTGTGAAAGCAAAATTCAAACATAACTGATAAAATCATTTGATCTAACGGCAATTGATTTTTTTTGGCAGCTTCATGCATGAGCTAATTAGTAAATGTGTTGCTTACGTCAATAGAGAGGTCAAGGAGTCCGGCCATCCTCTTCATTGTGATTCTGGTGTAATATTTGGCCATTATTCTGATGTTCTGTGGATCAGGGAAAATGTCATTAACATACATATCTGCAGCATTAAAATTATTTAAGGTTAAAGCAGGAAAGCTTTCAGGTCAGATCAACACCTACAGCTGAAAAAAAAACAAAAAACAAACAAACAAACAAAAAAAAAAACGCAATATTCATGAGTGAAATCCAACCAATCCAATTTGAATGTACAGAGCTTCAATATCACCTCTACAACCCCCCCTATGTTGCTTGCATCGCATTTCCACTGCTCAGCTAACTTCACTAAAATTACTCCCATTTGATTCAAATCCCCTTAAATAGATATGAATTAATCTTTTGGGTCTTTAAAGTGTGGTTTAAGCTGTATGGGCACAGCATGCATGCATGCACAGGTCTTTGCAGCAGCTAGAAATGATTTGTTTGACATAACAAAAAAATACAGCACTAATGTGTTGAATTTTACTACCTTTAATTAAGCAAGGTATTGATGGGAATGTAGTTTCAAGATTACATATGACATGAACAGCCTAACCATAAACAGTCATCACTCTAATTGATCATTTACAACCATTTTTGCCCAAACTAAATAAAAAATGACTACTTCATCACATCCATGCAACTTCCATGGACAATATTTGTCACTATAAGATGATTCTTTATTAATAATTATTGGTTTAAATGCATAATTTGTGGCAGCTTAAGGGCAGTTAAGAAAATGTATTCAATTAGATGTCTCCCTGCTGCTGTGCATAAAGAAACCTTTCTACACTTGACTGTAGGACTTACATGCTCCACCACTCTGTTCTTTAGGTCCTTCCACCTTTTCTCCCCCTCCTCTGAATAAGAGAAGACGTCTGTGGCAGGGCTATCAGGTGAGCCCTCTCTCAGCTCCTTCCCATAATCCTCCACCAGGGAGGCCCAGCGCATCAGCTCCATAGTGGTGAACTGTTTCAGAAGGTCCCTAGGAATGGAAGAGGAAGATGGTAAAATTCCCAGTGCTCACGCAGGAGAGTGTATGAACATCCTTTTACGTGGAAGTTGCTATGATCTACACATCAGCCTCCTCAGCGGTAAAAACACAACAAAGTGTGCCATCGTCCCATGGGGAAAAAATATTAAAAGCTCTCCGTAAAGAGCTGTTGTGTGATCGACTGAACATGCTGTCAAGCTACATATTCATATTTGTATGTCTGGAAATGAATTAGCTGGGCAACATTCTAACATCTACAGACTGATGGTATGTTGTACCAGTCCTAGTATCATAGCTCTGCCCATTCATAGCAGCAAAATGCTCTCAAGTAGAGCTGTAATTTCATACACTAAGAAATTGGACATTGTTGTATATTAAGCATGTCTTACTTACTTGTATTTAGGGATTTCTTCCAGTTTCTTGTCCGCGCTGACTCTGTGCACAAGGTCTGACTGCTCATTGTCGTAAGGGGAAAGAATCACGTACAGCACCACACTCTTCAGGGCCTGAAATACAAATGCATTCATGGCTCTATAGCAACACTCAAATGGTGACAAGGAAAGTTTGTAAACAGATATGTTGTGTTGTTTTTACTGAAAAACTATGCTATGATCATCATTGTTCATAGAAATGCAAATTGATCAAAATTATGTTGGAAAAAGTCAGGGCAAACATCTCCCTACTAAAGAACAGTATTTATGTTTATTATGTCTTACACAGGTTTGGTATAGCGCCACAATGAGCTACTGTGTTTCTAAACATATTGTTTCTTCTACAGCCATGGTACTGTGCACCACAGACAGAAAAACAGTACAGTACAATTCCTAATTATTTATCAAAAAAGGTTATTTTAGTAGTGAAATGGAAACACCAGTAAAGACACCTCCTGGTAAAACTGCTTAAGTATTTAATTGTATTGTGCATTCAAGATATGTTTAAAATATACTGAGGCTTTAAAAGAACACCAGCGTACCTGCTGCCACTTGCTGCTGTCCTCCAAGATGCAGGGGGTGTCATAGATAGCCCGGTAGTGTTTACAGATAGACAGGTAGGAGCCCTCGTGCTGGTCCACTTGGATCATTAGGTTGTAGTACTTGAGCTTTGATTCCTGAGTTGTTCATTATACAAAAAAGGTAAAAGTTAGTGTTTAGATCTAACAAAAAAAAAATGACAACAGCTTCCAAAACCATCCTGTAAAAGCAAACCCATCAAATGATTTTTGTGATCAGTGGTTGTCAAGCTAACTCGAGAAAACACTGAAGGAACAGTGTCTCTCTCTCTCTCTCTCTCACCTCGGTGCCCTCCTCTTGGAAGAATTTGGTGTTTATTTTCTTGCTGATGATCTGGGTGCGAATGTAATCCTTGACAGCAATACAAAGCCTCATCTGTTCCAAGATAAATTCCACCTTCTCCTTTTTCTCCATGGAACCATATGTCTCCACCTGAGCAGGGAAAAAAAACATTTTAAGCATGTTCTTAACATCAGGCTATGAAAGTTTTCCATTACATAATTAATCTCTTACCTGCAGTTCCTGAAGAATAGAAGCGGCCTCTTTGACCTCTCCATTCTGCTCCTTGATATTAGCCAAGGTCTTTGTCAGCCTGGCACGCTCAATCTCGACATAGATCTGTGAGGAGGACATGTTTAAATATAACAACTTTCGTTAAGCCTCTTTGTCGATACAGCTTTTTCTTAAATACTCAAACGTATTCCAGACCTTGCCAGCTGTCACAGTGCGAAGTGTGTCGATGAGCCTCAGCTTGATTGTCAGATCAGTCACAGCATCCACATACTTGTAACATTCTTGCACCATCTTGGCAACAGCCTGATAAAGACAGAGAGCAAAACAAAAATACATTTAAGCCTCAAGCCTAAATTTGGCTGGAGATAATTTTAAAAGTGGAATCCAATGCTTTAAAATATATCATCTGAATATGGTGGAGTTCAAAACATTCTCACTATAGCTTGAATAATCAAATTACCCAATAAGAAACTGTCAGTTTTAGCAGTACAGCTAGGAAAATTATTTTTCGAATAACAAGAACATTTATTTTCAGACTGTAGGACTTCATAATAAGAATATGAATAGTAGAAATTGAAAAGAGCTGCCAGGGACAAATAAGTATCTCGGGGTCCCAAGTACTTCACCTGGGAGTGTGTGCCCCATATGGTAAGGCTGAGTCCAAACTACAATGGCCTGGGTTGAATTCCAACCCTTTGCTGCTCTCTTTTTCCTCTATTTCCTGTACATTCTCAGCTGTGCTATCACATAAAGGCATAATAAAAATAAAAAAAGATCTGACCTGTTTCAGCTGACTTCTTCTTTTGGTGAGCAACATGATGTTTTCATTCAGGGCATCCCAGTCCTTTGCTTCATAACACATCTGGACCACAGCCACAAGGATTCTGGAGGTGGACACCATGTCCGATGCCTGAACAGGGGTTAAAGGGAGATAGGTTTAAAAAAAAAAAAAAAAAGAACTAAAATATAAAACAAACACATCTTAGTAAATCAATCACTTAATTCTTTAACGTACACTGTACTTCCCTACTTGTGTATCTGTTGACACATCTACCATGATATATCCAGGGAAATGGTAATACTTTAGGCTTATACTCAAAGGTTTTAGGGTCCCCGGAAAACTTGTTTTCCAGGACAGTTTGGATAATTTGACTAATTTTTTGCACTTACTCACTGCACTTTGAGATCTTGGACATTTTATTATCAAAATATATAACAATGAGGCAGTTATATTGTGTGAATTGTCAGTGTATTTTGGACATTCACATGTGGGGATTATCTTCCAAGATGCAGCTAGATAACAGTAAAGTAAACAAGTTGCACTTGTACAGAGTACACTTACCGTTCTGGTTTGCTTCTCCAATGACAACAAACTCTCAATGGCCTCCTGTAGCTTCCCCTCCTGCAGCAGAAAAGTACACTTATTACTAAAGCACAATTGTTAACTTCTGTATCTGAACACAATATTAAAAAGCAATATGCCAAGCGGCCAAGTTAGCGTTAGCTAAAGACACTGCCAATGACTAAACGTTAATGCTAAGGCGGCTACCATGTTAGCTGGATTAAAAACAAACACAAACGTGTGTCAGAGATTGAAAGCTAAAATGAATGTGTAAAACGCAAAGATTACATCAACATTTATGAGCCATTTTCGCTCAATATATCGTTCATAGGAGGTTTCCGGGTGGAGCTAAAGCAAGTGGATGTTAGCTCAGATGCTAACGCACTGCTCCTGATGCACCATGACTCAGCCGGCGCTGGCCTCCTTCACACTCTCCTTACTTTAGCCATTTTCTCGCACTCCGGGAGACGCTGGTCTACAGTTGAACTGTAGTCGACCTCCATCTTCACAATCTTCCCATCGGATCTTTCAGCTCGCTCCTCAGACATCTTTGCGGTGTACGGGTTAAGATAATGTACGGTGCTTTTCTTTTCTCACGTCCTGGTCCAAACTCAGCCCAGCACTATGTTGTCTGTCAAATGAACGAAGCGGGGAGCTGGCCAATCAGAGGACAGAGCCAAACAGCTGTCCAAGGCGCCTGAAGGACCCAGTGAGGAACCATTAGAATATTTTGCGCATGCGCAGGCGTGACTGCTACTTGGGGTGTCCAAATTTTTTTTTTTTAAAGAGGGCCAGATTTGGCAATGTGAAGATGCCCGGGGGCCACTACTAACATTTTAAAAATGAAAAAATGAACAATAAAAGTGCAGAATTCTCTAACAATTTGTTTTCATTGTCACAATTATATATATATATTTAAAATGGCAATGTAACCAGATCTAAGCCAATCATGCGCAAACAAATCTAAAAAACAGTTCTTCCTTTCTTTCACATCTGAAGTCAGACAACAGAATAAATTGTATGGATTACGTTAAACTTGCATGAAGTTGATACAAATCTTAAGATCATGTTCATTCTAAATATATATATACCTCTGGGGACTGTAGGTGCTCCAGTCAGTAGAATGATGGTTGATGGAGAAAAAGTGTGATATTTATGCATTTATTTATTTTTATTACATATATGCAATATGGTCTATAATGATGACATATTTTTTTATAGTGACTGGTTGAGGACAGTTTTAATAAGTTTGAATAGTGGACTTACCTTTTAGATTGATCTTTAAGTTGTCACAACTGGACTTCAGGATTGGCTCCCACCTCTAAGGAGCTACTTTAATATGTTTAGGAAGTTATTTTCATTTGTATTTGTACTAAATCAGGCTTTTTTTAAACTTCAGTGTAAGTCTTAGACAATAAGACAATATAACATGATACAAAACATGGCAAAAATACAAAACCCTAAACGATTTAAGAAGGTTCTGTGTTCTCAATAGCACCAACATGGGGTGCTGTGGTACCAGCAGATTTCGAGGACTGTCAGTTCAACTGTCCTGAATGTGAAGGATGCTCATATGTCATGTATAGATAGTGAAGGATGCTCATATGTCATGTATAGATAGTTAACATGAAGAAGGAGTTTGACAAAAAAAAGTATTATTACACAAGCAAATTTTGATCATGTATCCTGCAATTATCAATCGAATGGTTAAGGTGAATGAAATACTTTGTGAATGGACACGGTCATATGAATGAACACTGAGTGCAATATCTATAGTCCACCAGTAGGTGTCCCTTTAACGTCTGCATTGTGCATTCCTGTCTTCACACAGTCCATTGCTTTGAAAGGCTCCATTTCCCCCATAAATAAAGCTAATGTGGGTCAGTGATTTTCCTGCTCGTGGTGGAGAAAGCCCCTAAGCCTTCAGCTAAAATCAGTTTGATCCCAGTGCAGGCTCAGCACAGACCTTGGAGGTCTGATAAACTGAAAATGACTCTGAACCACACACAAGGAGATCCAATATGGAACAAGAACTCTGATTGCAGAGACATACAATTATTTGCAGTCCTCTGAGTACTTCCAGACATCAAAAACATCAGGAGGGGCTCAGCTGAAGAAGACTCAAAATAGCCATCATCACCATCATGATCATCAATATTATCTTCTTCAATACCATTGCTGTGCAGTGCCAGGGCCAAGATCAAGCAAGTATTTGAGATCCTGATTAAGACTTAATTAACAAGCTCACTTGATGTAGACAGCTAATCATTCTCGACATTCTCTGAAGAAAAATAAAACCCCAATATTTCCCTCTGCTAATGTTAAAAAACTGAGATAGCCTATTTGGCGATTTTCGAGCTTACAGATTTGTTTGGTATTATTGATGCAATACAGCAGTCTCTCTCTCTCTCTCTCTGTCGCTCTCTTTTTATCAACACAGACCTTATTGAAATAGTTAGGTCATAATTAGGTCATGGCTCATTGGTTCTGAGATACCACTCACATAAAAGCCCTGTCAGTGTCCTGTGGCATTTAAGCTTCAGGGTTTTGGGTTAAGATAAACACAGACTGCCAGAAAGGAAATACAGACACCAGTATTTTAAAGTTGTTCTTTGTGTTATGCATCAGAGAAAAATGAATGTAAACTTTGTCTGATTATACATTAGGCTATCATCATATCTTGAGATCTCTTTGGACACGCCTTGAGACATCTCTTATCACGATCTCTTGAGGCATCTTGAGGAACATCTTATTTATCTAAGACACGTCTATAAAACTTATAGACAGTTGTAAGATATACATGAGACACAGGATGTCTTTGTAACACAGTCGATGTCAAGGATCTCGCAGATGCTTAGGTCTTTCCCTTTTGGTCCCTTTGTACTAAGTTTAATAAATAAACAGAAGTCATTTGATGTGGTCTAGTACAACACATTAGCCATTCTATACATAGTGTCTACAACAAATATGACAAGATAACTCAATAATATTCTACCATCTAGCCCTCATAGTACACTATACTGGTTTTATAGGCCACCAAATTTATTGTCTCCATATTGCCTTAATTGTTTTGAAGTTGAATGAGTGAATACATTTAAAATGAGTGATTATGTTTACTGAGTTCCGGTAAAACCAGCACTTCCTGATGGCAATGGGGATAGTTTTCTGAAAAGCTATTACTATTTAATTGTGAATATGAGTCATGTAATTTATTACACCCATTAATGTGCTGCTACACAATGTTATCAATATAGGACACAAATGGGAAAACTTTAATATAACATGGATGCACTGCTAATGGATCTATCTGTTAGGGCTTTAAAACCTGTTAGCCTGAGGAAATACATGGAGTAGATGTTTTATTTTTGGATAAGTAATTTCATTACGATATGAATAATTTCTGTAAATTTGCATAGAAGCAGTAATATATCCCAGAGTCTCAATAGTTTGAGGTCTAAGTGTAGAGTTTAAACCAAATGCTGTTTCAGAGGGTTTGTCATCCTGCATGAATATATTTCTGGGGGAAATGCTGAATGTTTGCTGACAGCGCCCAATACTGTTTGTCAGCATCTTCAAAACAGAATTATGAGCGTGAATTTTGCTGAGTAGACCCAAATAAATTCCAGGTGTCAATGAAGCCAGCTACATAACTACTACCTTAATTACAAGTTACTCTTTATGAATGTCTTCACATTGTTGTCTCTATTTTTGTCAAGACATGACACAAAAGGATTAAGTGTGATTTGTTTTATTCTTGAGAGTGCTGGCTGTCATCACAGATAAAGGCTTATCTCAAGTGTCACTCAGATGTGCTTTGACGTATTTGCCCTGGCAGTTAAGTATTTATTTATATTTATGGTTGGACAGTAAATTCAGCATCACCAACTTAAGTCCTTGTTTAATAATGGAAATCCCAAGACTCCAAACTGCTAAAAAGGCTTAGTACCTGAGAATGGGAAGTGGGAAAATGGGTCAGCAGATGTCATTTTCATTTGTCTGCTACTTTATGTAAATTATCTCAAGAGGAACAGCAGTCAGTATCTATTCAGCGAAGTAGTTCTGTACTCTACATTGTAAGACATTAAAGTCTAATTTGATGGCTGATACATTCACATCAGATTAACAATGTTTGCTTACCAGTTCAAAGGTAATTTTGTTTCCTGTGCATTCAACAAAAAGCTGAAGGATACAAACAGTAGACACGATCACCACTGTACTGAATTCTTAATACTTTCTGCTTATTATGGGAGGCTTTTTGACTTATGTTTGATCTGTTGGATGTGAAATGCATAGCTGGAATGAGGTCAGGTGATTATCAAGTCGGAAACATCTCACAGTTCAGCCACAGAAAAAAACCCCAAACACTCATTTGTTGTCATGTCTACATGTTTGTGATGCATTGTCTTAAAACATATATATATATATATATAAAAATATATATATATATATATATATATATATGTAAGCATACTGTCAGCTCACTATATGGACCACTAATGTGAAACCAGTTGTCAAGAAAGCTCTTTACAGCACGCGTCCCGACATGAACCATGTATGTGAGGCCGATATAAAGAGAGGTGAGGAAGATGTAAGGGGGAGTGTGAAGCTCTGAAGAACTGCTGTTTCCTGAGCTGTGGTTGTGTCAGCCGATGTTTCCACCAAGTACAGCGTCGTATTTCAGCGGGCCTAGCAGCGGGAGGAAAGGGGGGCTGGGGCTGCTGTTAACCGCTTAAATTTTCCGATGCGTCTGCGAGGTGCTTTATAAGTAGAAGACGAGGCAGAAGAGATGAGAAAGTAGAGAGCCTCATTTGCCTTAAACTTTCAAGACGATAACCGGAAATGCTGAGTCTGAAGGGGAAGGTGGTTTCACGGGGCATCGCTTTGAAAAGCAGTTATTGTCTTTAAAGGCAATTTGGACATTTACTTCTAACGGTATCCAGAAAAGAGCCGTGTGTAGCCAGCCGGCATGAGACTATGGCATATCCGGTCAAACATTTTTCAAAGTAATGGTCTTTCTAAAAAAAAGTCAGTGAATAATTATTCTAAGACTACATACTATAAATGTACTTAACTGAAAGTGCTATTGTTAACCTGCATATTATTTTCCATTTAAAACCATAGGCAGACCACTCTGTCTGTATTATGGCCCATATGTAGACATGCCTAACAGCAAAAGTGTTTATGATTAATCCAGACAATATAAATAAATAAACTATAGGATATATGGACTATTAAGATATATTGGCTAGCGTTTTGGCTAATGTTTAAAATCTGCTTTATTAGGGCATTCATAATAACTTTAATTATGTATTGTAGATCGGATCTGATTAAAATTCAATTGTACTATCAACTCAAGTGATGTTACATTGAACTACCGAATTACAGCAAATACATTAAATGTCTGCTCTGCACACAAATGAAGTGAGTGCTGTTATTCAGTCCTACTAAAACTATTTGAACAAAGGGGCAAAGTGTGAGGTGAGATTATTGGTTTCCAATATAAATAATTTAGTCTATAGTGTCAGTATCTTTAAACAAGACAAAATAAAGGCAGTGTCATAAAGAAAAATGACACTTTGAAGGGCCTAAAAAATTTGCTGTGGAGCCTCCGCTGACCCCACACATCTATACCTTGTTGCCTCTAAATTCAAAGAAAGTCCAGTACTAGCAGTACACCTATGCTGGAATAAAACGTATTAAATGAATGTCTTTAGTTTGTGATGATTTGCTTTAACACAACTTTAATTAGGACCACACACGATGAGTGCACAATATAAACAGAAAGCCTACCTACAAGATACAAAATGAGCGAATGATACAGAACCTACCTTAGTTGTTGTTGTACTAAGATGGTGCAAATTCACTAAGAAATGTGTAAATAATTAAATAACATGTAACCCCTTTTGATATGACTAGCTTCGGGTGAAATAATCTACATTATTAAAATATGTTTTATTCGCTTTTAGAAAAAAAAAAAAAAAAGATAGTTAAGACTGTAACAGATAAGAAAAGTACTTTATTTTTCGAACTTGACAAATTTCACACTCTTATTTTGAAGCTCTAATTCCGACGCGTTCCGGTCCTGTTCGTCGCTGTTTGCTCGTGGCTTGACTTCTCGTTGTGAAAGGAGGGGACATATCCTGAACCGAGCTCATTTCTGCCCTCACGTTCCTCACCGGAGAAGAGTGTCCGCTGCTTCCGATGAAAGAAGTCAGCCGTAACTCGGGGTGTATTTTATAACCCGGGCTCTCCATCCTCCCACATGCGCTGACACGTCTCCAGATATTACACACATCCCGTCGTCGGTCGGCGGAGGGAACATTTTTACTCGGCTGGTTTGACACATTGTGAATACATACACGAGACGCGCAGAGGGGGAAGATGTTGCTGAAGGAGTACAGGATATGCATGCCCCTCACAGTGGAGGAGGTGAGTTTCCTACTCATTATTTTTAAACTCTTGTTTGTGTCATTTTAACCACGACTGAGGTGTTGTTGTTCAGGTCATTGTTGTTCAAACGACTCGTTTGGCTGTGATGCTCCAGACATGTGGCAGGAGATTACATGAAGTGAAGAGAAATACAGTGTAAAACCATTCACATGAACTCCACTGAACACTAACTCATTCCCTAATTTATCTCCTTCTGTCACTTTCTGCTGTACCTTTCTTCTTCTTCTTCTGCTGCTGCTTCTGCAATATTCCTAAATATACTTCATCAAACACTTTAATCAAACCCAATTCTGTTTGCCAAGTTTACATCATAATTTGGTAGAACACACTGATAATGTAAGGTATAAAATTGTACCATCATTAATACATAAATACACCCAAGAAGTCATACTGTACGACCAAAGCAATGGTTATTTTAGCACTGTTCCTCTTTTACACACACACACACACACACACACACACACACACACACACACACACACAGATACATGTAAATTGCATTGCAACAAATCCATGCTGCCCTATTGGTTGCACATGATGGCACTAACACAATGCAGAGCAGGGGTCTCTGCACTTTCGCTGCACGTTTCATAGTACAACACTTGTGCTGCACTGATTAATATCAGAAGGAAAGGGCTATTGTGTGTATGTGTATTCAAGCTATTTGGTTTCACGACTCAGTCTAAAATTAGGAGGTGAAGATGATTGCTCTCTTGTCCTGGCATGTGTGCTGTACAACACGACAGCACCTTTTTCAATTATCACCTTGTTTTCTTGGCCGTCTCCGTTGCTTATGCTGCTGTGATGCGTGGGTGTTGTTGGTCTTCCTATAGCTCAGGGATGGTAGTCAGGTGGAATAATGGGCTTGCTGCAGCGCAGTGTCTCCACTGTCATTTTGTCACTTCAGATGTTGAGAGATGAAAACACAGAGGAGGTTTTTGTCTTCATAAAGAAACATCATAAAGTGCTTTGGCCAGATAATTAGCGGGTTTTTTTGTTTGTTTGTTTCAGCCTATTTTAAGAACTGTCAAAAGGCATTCTAGGAATGGAAGAGATCACTAAGGATTGATGTGGAACAGGATGCATCCCTGCTGCAGTGGCTGCATTTTACACCAAAGTCTTGCCAAGTGCAGGTTAGAAAAAGAGGAAGAAGAAAGAAATAATATAAAGTTTTCTTTTCTCTCTGATCACCACCAGGCCGCCAGTGATATATTTTCTTATCGCAACCGGCGAAAAAGGCGTTACACCACTCACTCATGCAGAAACCTGTAGTGAAAAGGAAAATGTCATCTTCTAATACAAGGGTGTGCTCATGTTGTTAAGTACATTTGCAGTCTGTGTGTGTGTGTGTGTGTGTGTGTGTGTGTGTGTGTGTTATGCAGGTGTTTGTATTCATACATGAGCTTTCCATTCACTAAATTAACCTTGAGGCTTCATCAGTTGTGTGTTTCAAGCTCAGAGGAGTAGTGAGAGCTTTCTCGTCACGTCTGTTGAACCTGTGAACAGATGGTTGTTCTGAGAAGCAAGAACGGTGTGATTAAAGGCTCAATCAGATTTGAGCAAGAGGAATACCATGCCATCAAAACTCAAAATACAGAATTAAATTCACTTATTATTGTAAGTGACAGATCTGTAAATATATGAGTTACTAGAATAAATCTCAATACAATTTAAAGCATTATATTTTCTAATGCTTGTTAGTGATGTTCAGGAGCACTGGTGTGATTATATAATTTAACAGTGAGCCTCTTCAGTTCTACTTTTTGATACACTTCATTCAAACAGCCAAGATTTTATGCTTTATCACCATCTGCTGTGCAACTTCCTGTCACTAAATTGCTACAGAGAAAAACACTTCCTTCAACACAGGCTGTAAATGTCTGGCTGTAAGTTGTCAAGCTGTGAGGCCACATTGAATGTTCATAAGGATATGTCAGTGATGTGCATACTCTACTTCTGTGGGATTAGAAAAAAATGGGACAGCAGATCATGACTTGAAAACAGCCACAAGCTTTTACGTCATGCTCCGATTGTAACATTTCAAAAGAGTGTGGATGCATTAGTCTCACACATTTTAACAAACAAGAAAGAGAGTGGCCATCCATTACTGCTTAGATAGGCACTACACTTTGCTTCCATTTGTATTTCTTGCAAAGATAAAGCACTGTTTGGATGAATCCCAGGAAGGAGGGCGTCATTGTTTGTTGACGTCTTAACTTAGAAAGAAGTCTCCTTACTGTTCTGGGGAGGAGGAGAAGGAGGAGGAGGAGGTGGAGGTGGTGGTTTGTTCTTTGCTCTTATCGAGGCTGCACACATTGAGCTGAGTGTCATGCCGTGTCTCCTGAAAGTCGAGTCAAAGTTTCCTGTCTGTCCAAAGGGAGGGGAGAGGAAGGATGGAGTGAAAGAAGCAAAGGTGAATTAGATGGATGGCAAGTTGAGGATAAACTACTTTGTGCCGACTGCTGAGGGGTTTAGGGGGAGGAAAAGGATGGCAGAGAGGATGGAAAGAAAAGAGGGGAGGAGTGGGGGTAATAAGGGAAGTTATGGGATTTTCTTTTTTCTTTTTAAATTCCCCAGGGGCATGCACTAATACACTGTGTGTGCGCGCTTAGATTTGAAGTCATGGGGACATGCAAGGTCACGTTTCTCTGTGTATTGTCTCTGGGAAGAGATTACTGTCTGCTGCTTGGCTGCGTTGCGTCATCACAGCCTCACTACTGGAGATGTTAGACCGGCTATCCGCACAGTGTTTATACAAGTTTAACAAACACCATACACGCTAAAGAAAACCATTTAGCAATACCAGAGTGTATGAGCTGTTCTGAGAGCCTTTATTCTCTGTCCTCTTAATCATCTCCTGCCGGCCTGGGTGTGTGTGTCTGGCATGTTACTCCTGCCCCCTCCTTTCCCTCCTTTTTCTTCATTCACTTCATTTGTAGTTCCAACAAAGAGTTTGAACTCATGACTTTCCTTCTCTCTGCGGAGCCTTTGGGTTTCTTTATGGTAAAGGAATAGTTTGACGTTTTGCTCAGCACCTCTAAAGACACAGAGACACTACGAAGTCACTGCTACTGGCCAGGAAATAGTTCTAGATATTACTGTTACCCAGTTGTCAATCTTTAAGGTGAGGAAGCTAACCGAGCTCCATATTTAATGGTCACATACGAACGGTATCGATCTTCTCATCTACCTCTTGGAAAAAAAAAACAAATTTTCCAAACTGTTAAACTATTCCTTAAAGGAAAGTTTGCTCCCCCATTTAAAGGAGAGAGAGGGGATGTAACAGCTGAGCCGTGGTTGGAACCTCACCCAAATTGCTGCATTTATTTTCCACTTACTACTACCAGTGTCTTGGCATGTAGATGGTTTCAGTATTGTCTGCTGAGCATTTTTTTTTTTAGTGTTTGAAGTGTCAGAACATAATGAAAATGCACAATATCAGTGCTGGGAAAATCAGTAAAATATTCACATTTGAGAGACCATTTGGAACTACTACCAAATGTTTGGCACGTTTGGTTTAAAAAAGACTTAAATGACTAATCAATATTAAAGTATTCTGCCAATTATTTGAGCTCTTACTTTTCATGAAGGCTAATTTGTACTAAATGGATAGACATCTTCTAGTAAATGAAAGAATGAAAGGTGAAAATCCATCCATTATCCATGACTTTCAAGCCACAGACTGTATATCGCTGACTATCTTTGGCTTGTTGCGGACTTGATCATTAATTCTTTGGTAACAATCATAAACAAACGTACACATGCCACCATTCACATTCTACGAAAAGGATATTGTCCTTACTGGAACATCTGTAAAACAGAAAAATAGTCATCATCTGGTCCATATTTTTGAGTTTTTGAAATTACAAAAACAACTGACACATCACACATGAAAACATTTGCTGCCATTATGTTCAATGTTCATTGTGTAGTGAAAAGTGCCAGGATGACTCATTATAACCAAATCCAGAAAGTCAGGTCTGGATAACGTCTGTAGCTTTCAAGGAGTTCAGTCATGCTGTAGCTTCTGTGTTTGAGTTTTGGTTTAAAGTTCCATCTCAGGCAAGATTTAGATGAAACTCTAACCAGAACCACTTAGCCAAGAAATAATCATTTTTCCCTTTCAGCCCCTTGAGGCTAACTCTGCTCTGTTCTTCTGAGAGCTGGGCCATTCATCAGTCACCTTTTTTTTTTTTTCTGGAAAGGATAGAGAGGTGATGCATCACAGGAGACATGGATAGATGTGTTGTACCATTATATCTTTCTCTGCTACACCTCCCTGTCTCTGGCTGACATGGCCTATTTTTTTCTCAATCTCACCAGAAAATGCTGACATCGTTCAACCTTTGGCTGACCTGAGTCACTGTGTGTGTTTCCTAGATCCATCCTTTACAATGGCCCTGGTTGATGAATGAAGTTTTCATCACAATTTGACTTTACACTCTTAATAGCTTCGTCTGTACAGAGACAAGAGCATATGAGGCTGCTTGAATAGACTCAGAAGGTATCTGCTGAATAAGGTTTTTGCATAGATACATTCAGAGGCAGATGTTCACTGCTTCACTTCACTTTTTTTCATTCACCGATGTGACTCAGAGCATAATGACATTCAGCGAAGGCCAGTGAAAAAGACACCAATTCAAAGCTGAATTAACTGAACATCCACACATTTTGAGTCTGTCTGATGAAGACTGTAGTTGGTAGTGCACATTGGCCAAATGGCTGTTTAATTGGGCATTAGCTCTTGCAGTAACTGAAGGATTGTGGCACCGTCTGATTGTATAAGACTGTAATCTGCTCTGAGACCTGTGCTGGGATAACATCTTTTTCTGGGCTGTCAAATGCACAGTAAACGCAAAGGTGTAGCCATCTTTTAATCACCATGCTTAGTAGTCAAATTACTGAAGTACATTTCTAGCAGACCTCAGAACAGTTGGTTTGACTTTTTTCACTTTGCATATTTGTGTGGGTGTGTGTGTGTATGTGTGTGTGTAGTTTTTAAATGAATGGTAAACAGACAGCATGTGGGATTGTTACATCGCCTTTGAGATCCTGTTATGACTTTTGCAAGGGGAAGCTGCTTGTTTTGGTGCTTTTGGCAGGCTCAGAGAATAGATGGTTTGACTCGAGGGGATGGATGACTGTAGAAATGGAAGGATGTGGGGCTGGCTGCTTGAATGAATGGCCGGATGGATGGTTGGCTGGAAGGACACCTGGGTTGCTGGCTCACGCCGGCATTTTTTTCAAGGTGTAAGCATCTCTGCAAGTAAAGGTCTCGCCAGAATTCATTAAAGAGAATGAATGTTTTACAATGTAGTGTGCCCCACATTCGCCAAAAAACACAGTTTATTCACCTCACTAAAGCCTCATTTGGGCTCAAACTGTGGGGTGCAAGTTTCACACCTGCAGTTGCACAGCTTGAGATATGAAAAAGTGCACAGCACAGAAAACCATTTGTCTAAAAGCAGCTGGAGCGCAGAAGTCAACATCTGATGTTGTGGTGTTGTATTGCAGTGGTCCCGAGAAGTACTGTAATAGGATAAAACTGCTGTGTCATATAGTGCTTTCCCTCATGAGGGATTATCTGTCATAAATGTACATAGAACTGCTCGTGTTGTACAGACACTGTATCAGCCATCAAGCAGGACATTGGCATTTTGAACCATTTCACCCAACGCTATCTTCGTTGTTAAGTGGCTGAATTTTTTTTTTATTTGAGTAAAATTTCCACAAAACTAGTAAAAGGTTTCATCATTGTTGGCCGTGCCTCTTTCCCCTGGTCACTTCATTCATGTTGGAGAATAAAAAAACAACAGTTTCTCAGTGATTGCTGGTTTGTTAAAACCCCCTTTTAATAAGGGCTCTTTAACAAGATTGGTTGCCATTGTTCAATCCTGGAGCATGTTTCCATGACGCCAGCAGTTAATTTCATGTATTCAAAGCCGGGAAGGGCTGAAAAGCTGTGTGCGAACAAACATGCTTTAGCTCAGCGTGGACAGTCGGGTTTCTTTGGATCAAACTGTTTAGGTAACTAAGGAAGACAATGTTCTTGGGGGTTGGGAGGAGGGCTGGCTGTTCCTCTATTCAGAATGAGTGATGTCATGAAATACAGTATAAAGGTGTGTAAAGTGACACTTTATTGAGCCCTGTGGGGGAATACTCCCCTCTTGTCTCCGTTCACAATAGGAAGTCGGGGGTTCTGGTGAATTAGGTAGATGTTTGCCAACAAGCTGGCTTCACCCTTGGATTTGGAGCGCCCCACTTATTACTAGGGATGCACCGATCTGATATTGGTATCGGTCCTGATATTGAAGAAAATTCTAGATCGGGTATCGGTGACAATGGGCTGATCCATATCGGCTGAACTATTCAGTCTAATTCTATGCTGTGCGCTGTGAGTGTCGTCATACGCAAGCAACACTCCGTGCGGAAGCCCACGTTATTTTCAAAATGGAGCGAGCGAAAGGATCGGCTATCTGGAACTTTTGTGTTGGATGTTAAAATCATGTTTGCACTAAACTAAACCATTACAGAGAACTGACTGTTTATTTTGAATGTCTATCAAGCTTGTGAAGCTATTGTTTTTTTTAAGATTGTTGTACTGGTGCACAGTTATTAAATAAATAAGTAATTCAGTACATTTATATCTCTGTTTGCTTTTAAAAATAGGAAAGAAACGTTTAAGTCAATTCTGATGTTGCCTTGGACAAAAGAATGATCCCAGTCTTTTCCACACAATGAGACATACCGTTTGTTACCGTAATTCCGTGCTGTTTTTCTGTATTGGTATTGGATTGGTATGGCCGATACTAAACCTCAGATATCGGTATCAGAGGTGAAAAAAGCGGATCGGTGCATCCCTGCTTATTACTCCATCTCCCTGGCCTGCATAGTACATCAACCGAGTCTAAGTATGACATAAAAGCTCTTTATGTTATTTTTCACAAGCGCTGCTACCCATTCATTCAGAATATTATTTTCTCTATTTATGGTTAGATCCTTTACACCCGCTCCAGGGTTTGTTTAGAAAATGGGGCCTGTTAGATGCTGTTTGTTTCTTTGGTGTCATGGTAAGGTGCAAGGCCTTTTTGCCATCTGGTATACATGACAATGCTGTGATTGAATCAACATCCCATTTACTCTTCTAGAGGAAACCATCATGGGTTGTGATGGACCATTATCCACGGATGAGGCCCATTCTCATTTCCTAGATGGCTCTGTGTGTGTGTGTGTGTGTGTGTGTGTTTATGTGTCAGTGTGCTTGTGTATGTGTGTTGTAACACCAGAAATGCTTGTTTCATAACACAAGAGCTACATGAGATTGTCACACTTTGGAGAGGGGCCGTTTCACTTATCTGTGAAACAAATTCAGTTTGTCTCTGTCTCTCTCTCGTACACACCCACACTTTGAGCGCAAGTGTGCTTGTTTCTATTATTTAACAGTGACATGCATACACACATCACAGGGGCACACTGTCATTGTCTCTATCTTGTAAGCTGTACAGCAACCTGTAGTCACCACTACAGTCCAGAGGTGCTAAGAGGTGGCCATTGAAGAGCTCTGTGTACTGGTAGTACAACAGTGTTTCTTAACACGATGAAAGAGGAAAAAAAGCAAGATAATGTTAAAGATTTTTTGGAAAATAAAAAAAGCTATTATTTTTTTTTTAAATATTTATTTTATTAGCCTGCTTGTAAAATACCTTTTTCCAAAGTAAGTTATTAGTAGTATTAGCAGTAATTATCATTTATTTTGTGTGTGTGTTTTTTTTTTTTTTTCTTTTTGTTTTGTTTTTTCAAATTTTGGTATGTCACCATGGAGAAAAATAGAATTTTTTTTTCCATCATCTCTCCCTTACACCAACAAATCACAGGAGGGATAAGAGCCGTGTTCTAGCAGCAGCAGCAGCAACAGCCACAGTCTGAAGGCGGCTGCTAAATCTGTAACGTGCAGCTGAAAATAGAGACAAAGCAGTTGATTCTTTAGACCAAAACCACTCTTCTTGCTGTGTTCAATGCGGACATCTTCACTGAAACTGCTTACTGTTGCTGCTGAGGCTTCCCCTGCTTACACTGTGTCTTAGGTATGGCTGAAACGGCATGCTGAGATCAGAATAAAATGTCTTTACGCTTTGCTGTTTTGTTGTGCATCAACATGACGGAGGAATTTGCAGGATTAATCTTAGATTTGGGGTTTAGTATAGTTGTGAATGGACCTTTTGTATAAAAGTCACGTCACTCAAATATGTACAAATATGGTAAAAAGGCTGAGAGGCTGGATGGAAGATGAGGTTGAGTCAATGGAATTATGTGAGAGATGAAGCTTCACAGCCTCTTTACGGTACTTGACATTACAGACATTCATTTGCTGCACTCAGCCAAGCACCTACAAGTGGATTTGCGCACATTTCTTTGGTGTTTGTCAGAGGAGATTCCACAGGCTGTGGTTGAGCATCTCTGACAGGAACGACGACGTGAATTATGTGTAATTGTTTAACCTTTTCCTACATGAATTTTTCTGTGACGTGTGGAATGATAAGTCAGTGCCAATGCTTACAGGGCTGTGCTTGTATTCTAAGGAAAGTAATAACGTCAGAAATGATGATTGGTAAGTTGATGGGGATGTAGTGACTCGGGACAAAGACTAGATCTAGTCATATGAGCTTTAGTATATACAGTACATTGATCATGTAGGCAAGGCTCACTGTCTGTTTGAGCAATGCCCAGCTGTGCATACACACAGTGACAGTAAAGATTCACACATCGGAGTCAGTGACAGTATAAAGAATGGACAGAGCATGAGTGACGTCACCCATAGGTTGAGGGTTAGGTCCGAACCGCTGTTTTGAAGTCGAAAATATGCGACGCTGGCTGCTAAGGCTGAGCAATTTCATCGATCCTGCGATATATATCGATATTTTGTTTTCCCAGAAAGTAACAATTTTTCAGCCATGAGTATCGATGCATTAAGTCCCATTCAAATCCCGTGTTACTCCTGGCACTCTGCTCGCTGCCCATTTCCCCCGTTGGCTTTGCAGGAAGAGCGATTAGGTCAGCCAGCCGCTAGTCTTGCTGTAGAGCATTTCTAGCAAGTTACCCATCTAGATACTCTCTTTACACAGACGCCGACGTCTTCCTCTTCCTGTTTACACGGTCGGAGTGAGGAGATTCAAGAGAATGGCAGTGAACATAAATTCACCACCTTCATGCTTAAAAGCAGAAGTGCTCCCACCACTTCGGGATTAACCCGCTGGGGACAGATTGGGCAGATCTGCCCAAAAAGTCTAAAGTTTTACATATCTGTGAATATCTCTAAAACGGTTTATGATAGAGAGATTTGTTTTTTTGCACGTTTTCCTGAGATTCCACTGAAGACGGAGATGTGCGGTTTGTGTCTCTGTCCGACACTTCCTTGTTGTTCTATTCCACCGCGAAAAGACCAATCGAAAAATAGATGTTCAAAGGACTCTGTGGTCGTGTGGGGAGGGACAACAAAGAGAGAGAGCTGTCTGCGTAGAACAGAGTGCAGGGGGCAGGGAGCACACAGAGCAGAGTGACAGAATAACTTCATAAATACTATTTCTATTGAATGACAGGTTCCCCTCAACTTTCTGGAGGGTCTTTGCTTTGCTAAGTGGCATGCCTGAGGTAAATGGGGCAAAAATGCATGATACCTTTTGTATTAACAGGGCATTATTTTATTGTTCTTCACATACTTGGTTGAAAAACTGCATATATATGTCAGGCAAAGGGATTGACAAATAATATTTTCATTCAAAAACTCTTCACTAGTACTGTTTGAGGTGTGATATGACAAAAATCAGATTCATTTTGTCCAGCATTTGCAAGCTGTAGACTCTCTGTCCAGTCAGAGTATCGAATCGTATCATATCGTATCATATCGTATTGTGAGATTAGTGTATCGCTACAGCCCTACCGGCCGCCACCATGTTAGATGTACTGCTTCTTCTGCCTCCCGGTTAATCTAAATTTTGGCAAAAACGTGGATCATCAGCGGACCTGAAGTGGTCCGAATATTGCCTGGGTGCTCGAATAAGCCATCTTGTAATAGTGCTTAACTGTCAATCAAGCAGCAACGCTGTTGATTATGTGTAACTTTAAGTCTTAATATCATTTAAACCAATGAGTTACAAAAAATGAAATAGAGACTAGACTAGACTAGACTAGACTAGCTATAGAGACCAAAACTGTTGCTTGTGCCAGGCTGTAAACCTGTTTATTTCTGCTGTGAAGTTTGGCATTTTGATACAGGGATACAATGGAGGTTGACTCACCTCTGCAGCCTGTCTTAAGTGGCTGCTCGAGAAATTACAGTTTTTAGCACTTCCACATTGGCTTTATTTCCCAACACCAGAGCTTGCCGCTTGATAGGAACTGACTTTTTTTGGCCAATAATAGCTCTATAATAGCAGATGAGTTTGTTTCTGTGAGAAGTGAGCCATCAACTATGTGGCTCACAGTGTGACATGTTAAAGGCTAAATGAATGAGTGAAATTGATGAACACTGTTACACTGTTGGAGTCACATTGCTCTCAAATGACTTATCTCTATATCGCCAGGGTTCTGCCATTCACACCGACAGGCTCATGTACACTGTGCAGGCCATCCCATTATTACTTGTCCTGCCACAACCAAATTTCCACAACCCCTTTTGTGTTTTATGAATAATTTAGCAGCTTTCTGCCAAAAGCAGAACACGGTAAACAGAGTAAACACATCACTTTGCTGTCAGAGTAAAGTGTTAGAGATTAGAATACAACAAACAGGCAGTAAGTGAATTTGGATTCTGGCTATGATACCAAGAAAGTATTTGGAAAGGGGCATTATGAGGACTAGTATGAGTTGTGGGGTGTTTTGTTTTCCTCTGTAGGTAGTCCCTGGATGTATTTTTAGCACTGCGTGGCACTAAACACTGTTGATATGGTGCCGTAAAGCCCTGTATCAATATCAGATTGCTGACCTAGCAGGAACAGAGAGCTGTCTCCTACTTTATGACTAATGTTGCCTGAGTAAATTCAATGCTACTATCTTTCAGGACCACTTAGTGTTCATCACTGAAAATAGTATCTTTTTGTCTGTTTGCCTTAAGCTATGGGCTGCCTTTTCTAACCGAAGGTTAACAAGGACTATTGGACTTTTGGCTTTTAATTTATTCAAGGTTATCTTAATATAAAACACACTCCACCAACACACCAACTCGTACATAGGCTTTGTAATTTTACTGTGACCTTGTGAATAAAAATCCCACGACTAGAGATAGTTGGTTGCTCTTACAGTTGTTTTTCTTTCTGTGAAGTGACCAACCACAGCAAAGACTGTCATTTGACATCTAATAAGGGTTTAAAGAGCACACATGGAGACACATCATCACAAGGTCCACATAAACACATTGTGGTGCTCAAAAGCGTGACTTGTAATATCTGCATTACTTCAGCAAATGTTGCATTGATAATGCTATCACTTGAGCGTGAACATGTCTTTAAAGTGGCCTTATGTTTATTTGGCTCCACTATCAGTGGCCAGCCATGTACTGTTTGCTCTAACACTGATTAGGCCTTTGGTTGTATTGTTAACTGTTTGCATTTATTTCTAACAAGCTTTTACCACCACAGGCTATGAAGCATGAGTTGTCATCTGATCAAATTTAATTTAATGTTCTGGTAGTCCTTTTTCACCCACTGTAGTTTCACTTGCACAGGGCTTGTGTATTTGTACATGTGTACGTGTTCACAAGCACAGAGCCGTTTCTTTTTCTTTTTTTCTTTTTTCACAACCTGTACTTGTTCTGCTTTAACTCCACTGATAGATGGCACAAGTGATGAGAGATAGTGAGAGGAGCTTCAGCAGATGCTTTTATACAAGTTTCCTGCTGTTAAATACTTGCAAATGGGAAAAGGCTGAGAAAGAAAAGGGGTAGACAGAGGTGGAGAGAAGCTCGAGCATCTGCATGAAATATGAAAACTGGGTTGAAGAGCTGAGAAGGAAGTCATCTATGGTTTAATGCGGCCAGTAGTTTCTGAGCAGCTCTTTAATTCTCCGTCAGGGGGACTGCGGCTTGTTTCAAAGAATCATTCAAATAACGTTACCGGTTACCACTGGAATTCCAGCAACTTCTAAAAAACCTCACCAGAATAAATGTAGACTATATAGATTGTTGTGTTTGTTTTCCAAAACCCTTTTAATCGCTTCGGGCTCTTTAAATTGAAGCAGATCAGGCTTCAGACATCAAGTCCCTTAGCTGTGTCGCCGCTCATACGTGCACAAACTTTGTGCACTGAAGTTTGTGCAGTGAAGTACAAGTCTATTTTGTACTTCCTGTTGGAAAGTTTCGAAGGGTTTGCTTTCCACTGTGTGTTAAGGAGGGTACTTTTACACTCAGGATAAGAATACACTTGCGCACACTGGTCATCATGCTGTTCTGCTATGCTTCAAGCCCACGCACAGGTGCAACGCATCAGTGGAGGAACTATCAGCTCAACCCACACACGCACACACTTGCACTCGTGCACACATACACACAAATTAGACAGGCTATAGATAGCTATATGCTGACACACTTCATTATCATCTCTCGTTTCTATGGCAACCACTGCCATCCATCCCTACCATTACCCCCATAGCGGAGTGGATTATAGTGATTATAGTGTAAGACCATCCCTAGGATAACTGTCAAATAATGAGGCAGATGATGAAGTCTTACCTTCCCTCAAGCCTGGGATTTAGCACCAAGCACGTTTGCTATGTTTCAGCTTAGACGCAATAATGTGAGGGTAAATAGGCTGTGTGCTGATACTCCAGGTAAACATAATTACTTATCTGTTGCCCTCAGGTGGTCGAATGCTGCTTGGAGAATGTTAGCTTAGAGAGTTTGATTTGAGCAAGGCTATTTATTCTTCATTCGGGTTAAATACTACGGAAATGTAGTAAAGTAGGAGTTTTGTGTGGTTAGTGTTCCCTTTGTGTTTCAGCGATATAAGGATTAACAGGACTAAGACTGCAGGCTCTGTGACGCTCTACTCAGGTTTAATAACAATGCTAACATGCCGATAAGTATTTATAATGTTTATCATGTTCAACATCTTGATGACGGAAATCACCAAGTTATTACAAATTATCTCGAGGGGAACACAGATGTCTGTACCAAAGTCATTTGGATACATCCTCTGGGTATCATGAATATCTGTACAAACATTCGTTTTAGTGTATTAATAGATATTGATATATGGATCAAAGTCTTGGACACCTCAACAGCCGTGCAACATGCAATGAATCTTTTTAAACTTATAACTATAGCCGTGTTTGTTTAAAATTGTGTCAGGAATTTTTTCTTCCTGAATTAAAAATGAAAAATCCCTTGATGCCCTTATCCCACTGTTTAGCAATTAGCCTCTCTGCAGTGGCAAGTCAGGCGAACAAAGACGATCAACAGGCCATTTAAACACTAATTTGAAATACTTCAGTAGATAGGCCTCGTAGTCTGACCTCAAAAGCCCTTGACAGCTATATATTCATATGCTGTTTTGTCAAACTGGAAAGCAGGAGAAGTTTTCCATCACAAAAGCTACAGTAAATCGTCCCTTTTGTCACGGTTTATCTGTCATCGCTCAGATGTAAACAGCGTTTATCTGGATTTGACATGAAAGACTACATTGCTTATGATGACAAGTTTGATATTAAGTGTGGTACATCATCATCATCCTCCGTGCATCCTTTGCTAAAAGTAGCAGCTTGAACCTTGAGTGCATTTTCTTTTTTCAAGTAGAACTATCAACCATCCAAATACAGAAAAACTCCCATGACGGCCATTCTAGGGCAATTGTACAGATCCAGAACTGTGCTGGTGTCAGCTGGAAAATGAGCCAGTTTGTCTCAGTTCCCAGTAGGTTGAGTGCTTCATTCAAGGTACAAGGTTTTCAAGGGACAGTGGTGTTCTTACAAGCCTGGGAGAGATGTAAGGTCAATATTTCTTCTGTCACTTCCACATGAGAGGATTGTGATGAAGGAACACAGAGATCATCATCAACCCACTGAATCTCTGCTGAAATGAAGCTAATAAACTGCACGTCTTATCTTAATGGCTTCACAGTGAAGGTTGATGTTGATGAGAGAGGGAGAGTGAGAAGGAGGGAGGATGTCAAGGCAGAATTACTGTCTCTCACATGATTGTAAAGTAAAGCTAGGTCACGTTCTTAACCCTTCTCTGAAAAATAAGGGGGAGAATTGATTTTCTTCCGTGTGTGTGCGTGTGTGTGTGCGTGTGTGTGTGTGTGTGTGTGCGTGTGTGCGTGTGTGTGTGTGTGTGTGTCATGTGCGTATATTTCCACCTATTTTAGTGTCCTCAGCAGCCCTAACCATCGCTGATTTGTAGTGTGATTTAGAGGATTAGGGAGCGAAAATGCCCGCTAAGATGTATTGACTGGCGGAAGAGTGTGCGTGTGTTATGTGTATGCGCATGGCTGTGCACGGCTGTGCACAGCGAAGCGAGAGGGATAATGTTTGGGGGAACAAGAAGAGAGATGTTCTTATGTATTCATTTAGAGAACAGGAGTGTTAGTCACATTGAAGGTTCCAGGCAGTCAGTTTATGTGAAAGGATTAAAAAAAAATACATGTTTTTCTTTGTCAATCAGCACATTGCCTCTGTGTGCGGTTTAAAAAAAAAAAAAAAGTATTTTGCCTTGTCTCCGTCACACTTAATATTTTGAGGCATGCGCCTTTTAGCATTTAAATGCTAAAAGAAATTGAGCTATTTTCTTGCTTCTGTCGGATGTTTTTTGAACAGATTACTTTTTCTATTGTGTAACTCTGTTTTTTTGTACAATGCTGAAAACTCCCTCCCAGTTAAATTATAATTTGTGTACGTGCATGCTTTTCACAGAGGCAATAACATGTAAAGAAGTTATGGCAGCTTGTGTTGTGTTGTAATTGGAAAATCACCTGACTATGCTGACTAGGATTGCACATGACATAGTTGTACCCTGCTGATCTAGAGAGACCCCTTCCTCCCAGCCTCCACCCCCCAGAGGTCCAATTTAAAGACATAGTTGTAGCCTAATTATCGTCTATGAAATTTAAAATACTACTACTGAAATAAAATAAATAAATAAACTGACTTTTTTTTTTTTTTTAGCTTTTTATGTAATTCTATTGTCAAAGTCAACTTTCAAGTGGCCCAGTTAATCTTTGAACATCACATGTTCATGAATTTAAATCCCAGGTGCTTCTTCATATAATGTTCACTCATAATTTGAAAAATTTGATTAGCTAGGTACGTGAAGGGGCAGACGTTTAGCCTTTTGAGTCTGGTCTCATGAGCGCAGCCTTTATGATCCTTCTCAGACGTCATTCTAGCCTGACTGAGCTCGACAACACACTGGTGCGAGAATTCAACGCTTGACTTCTCGGCGCTCATTGACCTCTGTAGGGCAGAGGCCAGTCTACCAGAAAAATAGTGCAGAGCATTCAAGTTGTGATCATCGGAGCTGTGTGCCAGAGATTTGATGCCGAAATGTTGAAAGTTAACAAGTAGAAAAACTTATGAAATACTGCAACAGACACAATGACACATGAGACATGATAAGTGATATGAGGGAACAAGAAGTTTAATTGTCGCTGCAAAGTGGAGCACTTGTGTTGATGACAGACTACAGAGGGATTCTTGTTACATGTGGTTTAGTTATTAGTTCCTGCCTGTCTCTCATTAGAAGAACCATGCAGCCCACAGAAACAGAATATTGTGTACACAAAGATAGGCAATATTCATCTTACTATTTTAACTCTAAACCTGGAAGAATGAATAAATACCGCAAACTTACTATAATATTACGGATTAGAATTAGGATTTGACAAGACGCGGAACACAACTTAGATGTTGATTTCAGTTCTGCAGTTTCAGATCCAGTTTCATGGAGCATGGCCATATGAACTCACCTTTCCCAACCACTGGTAGAAACGGTGAGCTAGGTATCAAGTTTGCTGTAAGGTCGACACTTCCTTATTGTTTTCCATTTTTTCCCCCTGTTATATGGTTTTGCTTGCTTGGTAAACAGGAGTGTGCCGTGCGCGGTCGACTCGTGTCGTGTTATAGAAGATCAAAGTCCTCAAATTTCTAACACATGCTATTTGGGGCCACAGACATGCAAAAGCTGCATAATACAGCTTTAAGGTGCTTACTGTGTGTGCTTCAGTTTCATCGAGTTTCCATAACAACAGTGTAGTGTTTCTTGACAGCCATCTTAAGTGTACCAGCTAGTGGAAAGGGGGGGGGGGGAAACACTTGAGAAGGTTGATTTGTATGTACAAGTCCCATTCTGTTCATTTGAAGGTCTGTGGTGCAAACAGTCTAAGTGTGCATCTCATAAAGACTATCTTCCCCTCTCTTTCATCACGGTTCACCCTCCTTTCACTTTCCAGGTTTTACAGCCCTGGAAAGGCAAACAGGGGGCAGATGTGCCGTCTCTTTAAATAGACCTAAAGAGGTCTTAACAAGCAGCCTGCTCAGCTCCAGTTAAAGTACGACTGTCCCTCGCAGTCCCTCAAAAATTCCAGAAATCGCATACAATTACTCAAATGTATTTATTTTATTCTCCCTTTTTATATGGGGTTATTTCCGTTGCACCTGTTGTTCGTCTGCTGCTGCTGACATTGCCAAGGAAACATTTTTTCACAAGAGGGGAGTGGTGCAGGATCTGAAACGTATTTAGTTTAGATACACAAACCAACATATAAGTAATACTTGTACTGTTTGGTCGCATGAAAATCTTTATTTATTATGCACTCTAGCGTGAATTCATCATGTAGCATGAAAGTGGGGGGAAGGGGAGCTCAAAAGTCAGATAAAACTAGTACTGAAGCAGTATTTGGATAAAGCTTCACATCCCTTTTCTTGGTGATTTAAACTCTTCTGCCCGTAGCTCCTACAGGCAGCACGGAGTCACCGCCATGATTCATCCCATATTGATCACTCTGTGCTTATTTTTTTGCTCTCTTGCTTGTTGCTTTCTGACCTAAAATGTACTGTTTGTTTGCTGCTAACATACTGCTGATCACTTCCCACACACGTGTCTTTTTTTGGTTTGCATTCTTGCGTGTTTTTTTTGTGTGCGTATGAATCACTTTCATCCCACATCCTTCTCTCCTCAGGACGACCCTTTTCAAAGCCTAGTGCTACAATCCAAGATTTCACTGGAGTGGGGGAGAGTTGATTTCTTTTCTGATGAGTGTACTACCTTTCTGGGAAGTGTTAGGCTACACTACAATACTGTGATATACACAAATTGTCATATACACACGTTTACAGTATCCATTTACAGAAACACACACACAGAATCATGTAGAAAAGAAAAGGTAGATCCTCTTCCTACCCAGTAATAACTTTTTTTTCCCTCTTATCTTGACCTCTGAATTGCATAGGCCTCCCTCTGTGCATGTTTACGTAGGCATATACAGTATATGCACATGCTTTACATTCAAGAAAGAAGGCCTTCGTTCGATAAAGATACGAATGTTGGAGAAGAAAAGACTTGAAAAAAATTCTTTTCAGGTCCTCTTTTTCTGCCGCAGTGTCACACTGAAGGTTTTGACTCTATTTGGAATTCAAAACGGCTCATTAACAAGCAAGACACAGCAAACTTCATGTGAGATAACTGATAGACAGAAAGACGGCAGCATTGGATGAATACCGCAGGGCAGAACAACTAGAGATATTGATGCATTTTAGGTTGGTGTTGGGCCTCCTCTGTCGACACTGAAGGTCAAAAAATGGCAATTTAAAACATCAATATCTTAACATAACGTGTGTTATCAATATAATCATGTCTAAAAATCAGAGACTATATCCAATAAACTTGTCTCTTTGTGTGCGTACCTTTTTGAAAGAAGACACAGCACATTCTCAAAGTTGAATTCATGAGCAATAAAACTGCTCAAATAAGTCTGGTATGGTCTGGCTAATGTTAACGAACCTTAGATATTGACTTTTCTGTACCTGTTTAACATTTACCGTTATCCTAATGCTAGATGTCTTCATATGGTCACAGTGGCCAGAGTCTCATAGCTCCAGTACCAGAAACTAGCAAGTGATCTTGTTAAGCTTGCATGCACATTAAACTCAACTTCAAAACTTTTCTCTTTGGAATGTTTATTCTAACAGGGAATAAACGTAATAAGCAAAAAGGATACTTTCTGTATATGTCGAGCCATTCTATAGATTAACAAAGTCAAAACATCTGTTTTTATTTGAATTTGAGAGCTCAAATTTTTGTGTTCACAAAAGTTGTGAAGTGGATCCCAAATGATCAAATCCACTGATCATAAAAATGTCCTATAGATGTATTCCAAAATCTAGCTGTCCAAATTATAATTGGGCCCTTGTGAAGTGCTAAAAGAAGTTGATGATACACGCCCTGACTTGAACTTCCTGGTGGTCTGTAAAATTTCCCAAAGAGGAAGGTGGAAGTAATTTCCAAGGCTATTCTCTCACTCTGTCATCTCATCTCATTGTGAGAAACTTGTTTTAGCTCTACTTGTACAAGAGGGACAGCTGCCTTTTCCTGTTTTTTCTCCTTTGTTTTGTTTTGTTTTTTTCCATAAAGTCATTTACCTTGTGCTCTGCTGAATCTGAACTGAGGTACCACCGTGTAAAATATAACATGCTCTACAGGCTGCCAATCGTCAAAGTGACGGCCTCTTTTGTTTATGGAAAACATAGTGATGTTTTGAAGTTAATGTGGTTGTACTGACGTTAAAATAATGTATGCACAGTAGTGCCTCTATCCAGAAATGGAAAGAAAGAACCAGACGGCTGTAAAAGCGAGCCAAGCCAACATTTAACCTTTCTCCTAGGCAGGAATGTTTTGCTGGGTAATTAATAAGATGTGGTTCTGTCTTGTCTCTGTCCAACTCCAAACATTTTCTCCTTCCAACTTCCTTCCCCTCTGCAACCCTTAGTGATGTCATCGCCCACAGCTACACATACACACACCCTGATCCACACACACTCACACGCGGGCCAAGAATCAACAGTGCAGATATTTTGGAAAAAGCTGAGTGATTTCCTTGAAATAAAAGGGGAAGAGAGGCATCGCTGCTGGGCTGATTTGGACTTAATAGGGCTTTGACGTCAGTGGGAGGCAAAACTGGACTGTGGTGCATATTTCTGAAAGCTTCACTCAAGAGGCCTTTAATAGAAGACCTTATTTATTCCCTCGTTTCGCTGTCACTGTGAAGTTGATCACACGAGGCACTCCATCTGGGACTCATAGGTTTGCGCTTGACAAATATTGTTATCAGTGCCTTATGCGGTGAACCCAAAGTGTAAAAACATTAGGTAATTGAACACTAACTGTAAGAGTTAAAGGCATCACAGTTGAGTATTTCGCTATTAGATTTATCTGATGGACTTTAATGATAGTGTAATAGAACAGCAGCAGTAACCTGTTATTCTTTTATCTCCTTAAAACAATTCAAACAACTTTTATCATTTGTTTTGTGTGACTTGATCATTTTATTTATACAATTATTATGATGTTTAATATAAGATTGTAGTCAGCTAGATGGGTTAACATTACCCTTGAGGATGTCTTTGTGCATCACTGTAATATATATGTTTCTGGGACTGACTTTAGTCTTGTGTGTGTGTGTGTGTGTGTGTGTGTGAAAAGCACATTTGCAGCATGTTTGCGAATGGATGACGCAAGCAGCTGGCCAGGGAAGTGGGAACCGATCCAGAGGGCTGAACCGTATGCTGAGGCTGAACTTCAAGTTCCCTTCTCTGTTTGTTTACCCCTCCCCATCACACTCACCCACCCTCCTCTTCCTCCACTGGGTGGCTTCACTGCTCCGAGTGAAGACATGTGGTGAAGGAAGGACAGAGGGGCGGGAGGAGGGGGAAGAAGACGGAGGGAGGAATTTAGGAGGAGTTAGAAAGATGGGGGAGAATATAGAGAGACGGCAGAAATGAGTTACAGCCTTTCTGACAACGTTGACAGCTGGGAGGAAGTAATTTGTAGAAAGCAGAGGTGGTGCCAAAAAGAAACTTGGCCTCAAATACAGCATATAGCAGTACATGTGGAGACTGTTTCCGCTCCAGAATGGTGGTGTGTACAGAAAGTTGGACAAAATAATCAGTCAGTCATATTTTCTGAGAAAGCACCAACTTCTCCTTATACATCTCTGTTTTCAGTTTAGTTTTATTCTATATGTTTCAACATTTGTGAAGCAAACCCTACACTTGAGGCAATCTTGTGTTTGTGTGTTGTGGGGTTTTGAGAAAGTGGAAGTAATCCTGAGACAATAACATTAAGCAAAAGCCAGGCTGAGGTTTGGATTTGGGTCTGCTAAAAGACTTTTAAGGTGGTTCATTCACCACATAAGTAGCTTCTGCCCATTACACAAAAAACAAATGACTATTGGAGAAATAAAATGCATGCTTTCAGCAATAATTGTTTATGTATGGCTTGTTTGTGGTTATCAGGCAGCAGCCATGCAGCTTAAAACTGAAACAGTGGCTATAAGGCTTTGATGCTTTGTTTAAATTTATGATGAGATTTATGAAGCCACAGATTGGTCCAGCGTAATGGAAAATGGGCACACATGGGTGTGGGCTCATACATGTGGCTGCTTTTAGTTATGTATAGTGTGTGTGTGTGTGTGTGTGTGTGTGTGTGTGTGTGTGTGTGTGTGTGTGTGTGTGTGTGTGTGATTTTATTTATTTTCTCCTATAATGGAGACTTTTTGTTTTGTTTTTTTCACAGTTGATGAAATCAACTCTCTCTCTCTAGAGTCATAAAATTGGTCTGACAATGACGTCACTCGAGATTATCAAGATTATTTTTTCTAAATTTGGGCTTGAAGCAAATCAGTGTTGTTCAAAACCTCATATAAACATCATTCTTGCATATATTTCAACACATGATTTCCCTTAAAACCACTAAATATCTCACTGTCACAGTTATGTATACACCATGGAGTCTTGGTGTCTGTTGGGTTGTTTACTGGCCAGTTGAGGCCAAATGAGGGAAATTGCACTCTGTGTTTGTGGTAAGAATTCCTTCCTTTCACATTGCTGACTTCTTGTTTTAGCCCACATGGAGACAGCATGCTATGCCCATATTTTGCAGGGTGTTTGTATATATATGGTAGTTTTGTGTGTGAGGGGCCAGTTCATATTTGGTTAAAAACTGTGAGCTTGTGCTTTGAAAAGTGTTAGACAAAATTCACTCATGCAAAGAGTGAATGTCTATATTCCACAGGTTCAGTCTCTTCCATTTCCTTTTTTAATATGGTTTTGACTACTCACCTGTCCATTTCTCATGTTTTGCCTCCTTTCTGCTGTGTATGTTTGGCCTTAGTTCACCGCCCCCTGTTAGCGACAATGTTGTGGAAACACGGTTAGTTTTCCCTTTGCCACAGAAACACAGACAGAAGGTCAAGGACATTCAGACAGAAGCCTTTTTAGTCGATCAGCGTACTGTACCAGCTGCTGTCTGTTTGACATTTTGACATTTCTTTTATCTTCTTTATGCTTGTTGATCAAACAAGAGAGGTGGCTGAACATCCCAAAATACTGGCTGATGCAGGTATACTCCTGGAGTTTATACTAGTTACTGTGAATGTTTACTGGAAACATGTTTTGTTCTTGATTTTAAGTGGAAAAAACACAACATTTGGTCACCTGTGTTGGAGCCGCACAGATAGCGAGTCAGTGTAACATCTGGGCTAGCTGCTCCAGTGTATTGTCATTTGAACTCGTCATAAAAAGAGCTTCATATCTCAGAGGAAATACTTTTCAAACATCTCAAAGCTTTTTTTTTAATTTTTATTTCACCTGGGATTAGCAAAGCCAAAGTTTCCTTTTGTAGAAGTGATCCTGGCTTTGAACAGAGAGCCAGTCATTAAGTAATAAATGTCCCCCAAGTGATTTACAAGGACTGAAATGTCTTGTCTTGGCTGCCTTTCTGGCCACACCACCCTGTGCCTCCATCTCTCTTTGCTACATTCTCTTTGCCTCTCTTTCCGACACACACACACAGATAAATGGTTCATTGGCACCAACTTACATTCTTAAAAAAAGAAACAGCCACCTGTAAACATGTAATGCAGCTCTGTTTAGCTGCATAAGTCCACTGCAGTCCATTTTAATCCATTTTTTTCCAGTAGCTGTCTGCTCGGCGGTGGTGCCCCTTATCTTTCTTTCTCTCTCTCTATCTCTCTCTCTCTGTCTTTCAGCATATACTGTATTATTTGGAGTTGTGTCCAATATGTACTGTATTTGCTGTTAGGTTAACTTTCTCTAGGTTTGCCATTATTACATACAGCCAGAGGTTTGTAGGCTTTGCTGTTTATCATCAATAATGAGATTTCTTTCATGAACACCACATGACTCTCCTGTGTTTGCAGAATGTCACAGTCACATGGCTTTAATGCAGTTTCAGTGGAGAAAACACTGGTCAGCAGGGAATAGACGCTGACTGGTGATTTTTATTTATTTATTTTTTCTTACTCAGCAGTTTGTCAGAAGGGCTCTGTACTCAGCAATGTCTCACTGTGCCTTGATGGAAATGTTTGAGATTCCTGTTGCATCAGTTTTCACTCCAAGACAGCTGAAAGAAATGTGTGCAAAACAACACACACACACACACACACACACACACACACACACACACTTGTCTTGTGGGGGCCACTGCAATGGACACTCAACGAGGAGAGCTCTATTGATCTACCTGCAGGTGGCAAGGTAAAGGAGAGCCCATTACTGCTTTAATAAAACACCTTCTTCTGTGTCAGTCTGCCAGCTCTGTAGCTCTGCAGACCTCAGCCTGCCCTGTCACACGGCATCGATGGTACACAGCATTACATGTGACTGATACTGAGACTGTTGTCATGACGCAGAGGCTGACCGATTCAACCCGCTGAATTACACACAGCTGCTGGTACTGCAGATCAACATGTTACTATCTTCCAAGAAGATCTTCCAGTTTGAGTGGGGTTTATTCATTTTTTTTAAGATGTACTTACTTGCTTAAAACTCTCCAAAGACTCTGTTGTCTTTGGGACTAACCCTGTTGTGATGAGAGGCTCACACAAAAGATTTCTGACAATTTTCTGCATGATGTCAAAGTGACCCAAGGTTAGAAGGATTACTTTTAATATTTCCTCATCCTTGTCTGTTATTATCTTGGCGTGAAACATTAAAATGGCTACAGTGAGCTGCCACAATAGAGATCAATATCAACAGGCTATTATTTTTCAGTGGCTTTTTTTCGAATGTCAGTTGTTTATTGGAAATATGGCTTTTGAGACTTGTACTTTATAACTGTGAAGGGAAGCAGACACGCCACTCTGTTCCATTAAACCATTCCATTTCCATTTCTCTCGTGCTAATGGATGATTTGGTTTGGTCTGTCAGTGTTGTTTTCAGCTGACTTTTGATACAGTGCTTTAAAATATTAACTCTGAATAACGTGTCTTTGACATTGAATGGAAATGAACATTGAAAACCCCTAATTAAAATGTTTAG
Organism: Miichthys miiuy; assembly: GCA_036365135.1. Taxonomy (NCBI): domain Eukaryota; kingdom Metazoa; phylum Chordata; class Actinopteri; family Sciaenidae; genus Miichthys; species Miichthys miiuy. Next base: position 21,466,933 of record CM071602.1, read on the forward strand.
ACTAGAGGATTTGGATAACGGATAATAGATCCCTATTTTATCCAAATGACAATCATGTAGTTTAACCCATAGCATGGACAAACATTTACCTGTGGTCTATAAAGCCACTGACAATGAGCCCAGTCAGAACTCAGAAATCTAGAAAATGGGTAATGTGTTAACGTGACAAAATTATCTTGTTGTCAACATTCCTGACATATTGTAACCCTCCTGACTGTCATTAATTTGGTTGCTGAAAGGTCTTTTTGTACACGGCCTGCAGTAGTGTGCATACTTCTGTGTTTTCATCTAGGATCTGAATTTATTATTTATTATTATTGTTTGTTTCTTTTTTAAACCTAGTCTGTTATCACATTTCTCTGTGTTCTCATTTTGATGCACAGACATGCTTTCCGGTACCTCTTCTCACCTCTGACCCTCAACATTACCATGGCAATCGGCATCATCCTCCAATAAGCCAGTTCCTGGAAAATCAAGTCCATTCTTTACTTCCCGAAAAGCTCTGCGGCGCTCCAAAAAGAAAGAAAGAAAGAAAGAAAGAAAGAAAGAAAGAAAGAAAGAAAGAAAGAAAGAAAGAAAGAAAGAAAGAAAGAAAGAAAGAAAGAAAGTGGCAATTTGGAAAAGCTTTGATTCCCATATTGATACAGTTCCAACTGAGCTCATTACTATTCTTCCACTGTTCCCGAGTGTTCAGGCCTTTTTATTCCTTACTCTTTGGTTGATTTGTTTGTGCTCTCTAATGTGTTTGTGGCTCTGTTACCCAGGCAGTGGGTCTGAGGGTTTGTATCTGAAGAGGTTTGTAATGCTTCCAGTTAATTGTCTAAGGAAGTGTAGGCGTTGGAGAAATATATACACTTGCTCCAACAGTTGGGTTGGATCGTTCTCTGCCCCTTTCTGAGTGATCTGCCTCTCTCACTTACTTATGGCGAGAAGAAAAAAAGTGACTTTATTCAGTTTTCATTTTCACGTTGTCAAGCATTTCATTTGCAATTAGGTCGAGTTGTCACGATACCAAAATGAGTAACCACGATACTATACCAGACAAAGTATCACGGTTCCGGGTATTATCGCGATACTGCAGCCTTATTATTATTATTATTATTATTATTATTATTATTATTATTATTATTATTATTATTATTATTATTATGATGAACTGCAATGTATTTGTACAAGTTATAAATACTTATTAATTACTTATAATGTTGTTTGGTGCATGCTACAACGAGTTTAGTAGGAACTGTTACGATTTGGCACCGCAGGGTGCCATGTGTACCGTTGGTATCGTGCAAGGAATCAATGTTGTAGGAATGAATGTTTAGATTGTGGCCCGTCATTCTGTTCAGACACTTGGATAACCGCTTTACTCTTTAATAAGGGGTTGCTGTACTAATGCATACGTCATATATACATCACTTATATTCCACACCACCCTTCACAGGTAAGTGAGGATCAGGGAAGAATTAGTTTTGATTAAAACACCTTAACTTGTTTGACAAAATGTATATCCTAGCATGGCTGTGTGCATCTGTACTGAGGCTAGCCCTCTGTGTGGTGTTCTGTGTTACTGTCTGTCTGAGCTTTATCTCAATCTGACCCACTGCCTCCCCGAGACCCCACCTGTCCCATATTTTTCAGAGACACTTTTTTCCCCATTCTGAATGCCGATGACTGCTGCCATTTCCTTGTTAAATTCCTTGGTGAACATCTAAGCGTAGCAGCTTGTACCTTAAGAAAGATGGCCTGTGTTATACGTACATGCATATTTTTAACAACCTAAACCTTTTTACAGCTGTGAATGCTGGGATCATACACAGAAACTCGAGTATGATTAGGCTTCCTCACAGATACTCTTACACTTTTTAGAGAGCATCAGTTTGTGCCGTTCAGTCTATTCTGGGTCTTTGTTTGTGATAAAGATTCTGAATATTGTTGAGAGCTGCAATGAATGATTATTTACATTGATGAATAATATGTTACACATACATACATACATACATACATACATACATACATACATACATACATACATACATACATACATACATACATACATACATACATACATACATTATCTGTAACTGCTTATCCTCTATATTACATATTGCTTTGATTAATAAAGCTAGAATTTAGTCAATATCAAATATCATCAATGTTGAAGGTATCATCTTGATTAGTCAAATAATTGATTTAGCACAAATCCTGTATGAACCTTTTCTCATCATACCATCAATTACATGCAATAAAAATATAAACACAACACTTTTTTTGCTTACTTAAGTATCGATTTAAATGAATCCTCAAGAGAGCAGAATGCATTGTTGCTTAATGGCCTTAGAAGACTAATGGTGTTCTCTTCAGTACATAGATTACACACTGCAGACCCAGTCTGTATTACAAGTCTTCACAAGTCTTCTTTACAAAGAAACAACACTTCTGATCCGTAAAGTACTCTATCCATGCATGTTGCATATATCCAAATGACACTAAAAGTTACTTCAGGGCAACATGTTGCCTTGCAGAGATATATAACCAAAGCAGCATTGGACATGATCTTTTTTGTCCTGATTGCGACCAAAAACAGCAGTGTAGCGAAGACACAGGTTTTCCTATTCCTCATTTAAATGGGGGCTTGCGTTTTGGTTGTGGTGGTGCGAGACAAAGGATTTACCAAAAGATTCAGGCAGATTCAACTTTTGGAGAAACGCAACCAGATGTCATGCTGCTCACTGAAACGCTCACTAACTTCACAAACTCTGTGTGCTCCTCACCAAAAAAGTGCTCACTAACACAGATTTGAACAATTTTGTGAAGAGAATTTGAGAGAAATAAACCTTGTGTGCGCACAGAAGAAGACTTAGATCTTTTACTTCAACTCATGAAAAAGGAAAGACAAAAACAAACCAATGTTTAACATCGCATGCGTGAACTTAAATTTATGTGCTGTAGATGGAATGAGATATAACCGCAGCATATGATAAGAGCAAGGGCTTTTTACAAGTAAAGTAAGAACACCATTAGTCTTATTAAGCTGTTAGGCAGCATTGCATTCTAGTCTCTCTCGCTGAACACTGAAAATCAATACATTTAATGGGAAATATAAGATATCCATTTATGCATGCCCATATTCTAGTTTAAAATCCATTTACTCATTTAATCCGCTATTCAAACTGCATAACTGCACTTCACCCAGCACATGTGCAGTCATTCTGCAGCCAGGGGATTCACATTTCCACTTTTTTTTTTTTTGGCCAGCAGCTGTTTCGCTGCACCTATCAAGAGGCTGTCAGGCCTGAGTCCAATTTAAACAGGATTAAATTCACAGTGGCAGGCTCTGTAATTCTAATTATTATCAATCCATCCACAATTGTAATCCACTATGCATCTGCCATGTCCGATCTAGAGAAAATTACCTGCTGGTTTTCAGTGAACCTTCAGGTCATCTGATAATAGCAGTGCTTTCAGACTCCCATCTCTGTAGTGCAGACATGTGCTCTGCGTAGGCTGCATTGTTTTGAGATTGAAGCACAAGAATGCTGCAGATTTACCTCTCATAAGTAATTGTTGGTGATGTGCAGGTAGTTACTGCTTCAAATCTGGCATAGCACACGTAGCACTTAAAGATAAAATAATATTGTGTTCAGAGGGTGCTACAGTGTGAGCAGTGGTTCATATACAAGTATGTTAATGCAGTGTCAACACAGGTTATAAATGACTGCACCCACTTTTTCCTGTGTGAGGAAACTGTAGCTGTCCAAGGTACTGAAGTGTGTTTCCAGCCCAAGTGGTTGACCATGGCATGTTGCACGGACACACACACACACACATGTGCACCTACGCACACAAACACACACTTGTGTCATTGTACGAATCGCTGACATCTACACTTCATTGAGCCTCCAGCTAACCAACTATGTCTTACAGCAGCCAGAGGTTAATGGTGTGTGTATGTGTGTGTATGTGTGTGTGTCAGAGAGACTTAAACATTCATTGCCCTGACCCTTATTTTCTATTTGGTGAAAAGCATCTGCAGGGCACATAATGCAGTGGCTTATTGCTATAAGCGCTGACGTGTTTGCTGTGTGTGATGGAGTGTAGTGTGCAGTTGTGTGTGTGTGTGTGTGTGTATTTTTAACGAGCAATATTTACCAGCATGTGCCAGTATGAAAACCACGCTAAAATGGCTAATATAGATCATGTCTCAAACAGCTGCTTAAAGGTGTAATTCTACATTTTTCAAATCAATAAAACATCTGGAGGCAAAACTTATGTACCCATAGTGAATACTACAAGATGCAAATTTAAATAAGAATGAAGTAAATACACTGCAGACTATTAATCTGTGTGTTTCAGCGATGTAAGTGTATATGTTTTTGTTTTTTTAAGTGATTTGAGAGATGGGAATCACAACATTCCCTTTGTGCTTTTTCATTGCCTGCGGTGGATTTATAGATGCCAGTGATCTCAGCCTCAGGCTAGAAACTGTTTCAAGGTAGACAATTTATCAAGATGAGTGACAAGTGCTTGGGCGTTTACCTGACCAAATGAGGAAGAGGAGTACAAACCGTATGCTTTACATCCTGCCTCAAGGCAAAACAAGCTGGTGGAAAGGGGATGTTTTACAGTGTGCTGCCGCTCAGGGTTTAAACAGTAAGAAAAGGAACAGGAATAATGAGATGCGGTGGCGGAAAATAAGGCACTTTATTTATTGAGCAAATGTTTAGCTTTTAAACAGCATAAAAGTATTCTGAGGCAGAATGCAAGAATTTGCAGCTAATAAAGGATACAGGATTGGTTTTCTTAACCACAGAAAAGCTAATTATATATTTAATCATTGCTTTCAGCTTCTTTTGTATTCTCTCTCTCCTGTCTGGCACAAACTTCAGAGCAGTATGATGGTTGGTGCAGCACCCAAGGAAATACTATGAATTCAGCAACATAAACCTGATTACTGAAATATTTTCTGCCCCGGTGTAAGATAGTGAGAATACTATTTGTTCTGTCAGTTTAATGTGCATTGTATACCCTCCAGCATATTTTGATATGGGCTTCCTCACACTGCAATCTTCCCTCCAGGACAAATCTAATGAATAATTGGCAATAGCACGATTGTGTGAGAATGAAAAGAAGCTGTCCGGTCTTTATTACATCACAATACACAAAGAGCAAAGATGCAGAAGACATGATGAAGACATATCATGACACCTCTACATAATGAAACTCACCCAAAGCAGCAAAAGTTGAAGCTGATGTTATAAAAATTAGGATTATACTGGGGTTCAGATGTTTTAATTCTTGTAGAAGAGTGTGTGTGTTTTCTGTTCTTTGCATGTCTCTCTACCACTCCCCTTATCAGGCATGTGCTTGCTGAGGCAGGAAGGGAGAGATGATTAAAAAATGGACCAAGGACAAGAGAGACAGGTTAGGGGAGGTGTCATTTTGGACAAGAAACATAATGTTCATTACTAAGCGGAAGACCAAAAAAGGAAATTGTTAGTGGAGAGATATCCGAGACAGCCCATTTTAAGAAAATTGTATAAGAACCGACTGACAGAGCTCCTCAGTGAGCCTTTTCTCTGTAACCCCTTTTGTGTGTTGCACTGTTAAATGCTCCTTCTTGTACAAGAATAATAAATTCAACTTAAACTTTGATACTTTGAATCCAGTCTTCCTTATTCAAGAGTTCTTCTTGAAAAATTCTCGTAACAGCTGAAGATCCCTAAAATTATTGACAATGGTGAGAGACCTTCCAAACTTCCTCTTGCTTCCAGGTTGTAGCTGGTTTAAGCTGGTTAATTTTTGTACTGACAAAATGTTTCAGTTTGCGTCAAAGTTGTATAACAGGTCTGACAGGAGCAGGAGCTCAGACTGAAAACGGCCCCTTGTCACAAAACCGCAATGCGCCTCTGTTTGGTAGCAATGAGATTACATCTGTGAGTATGAAAGATTATCAGACACCAAAACTGTACAGTGCTTTATAATGTTTGAGGAGGGATTTTACAATTCCATCGTGCCATTTCTAAAGTCAACCTAAGTGTGGCCTAACCAAGTGGCAACCAAAGTGAAACGAATGTGGAAGTGCCAAAAACTGTAGTTCCTTGAATGGCCACTTAAGGCTGGCTACAGAAGGAGTCAGTTTTCATAATCCCCTAAATTAAAATGCCCAACTTCACAGCAGAAATAAATATGTTTACAGAGGATAATAATTATAATGATATATAGAGGAAAACTGCATTTATATGTCTGAAGCTTGATACTGGACTAGAGTTCTGGTAGAGTGATATTAGTTTCAAATAATACCTAATCATCCAAGCTTGTACCCGTGTCGTGATGGAAGCAGATGTGTGTGTAAATCAAGATTGTTGCTAATAAAAATACAGTATTGAGCAGGTGTGTTAATTTATACCTAAGCATGACGTCTATAGAACCCCCATAAGAACATGGATTCATTGACGGCTCACTGAAAATAAATTGCCTGGCTGCTTGGTGTGTTTGTCCATTTGAGTGTGCCTGAGTATGAGTTTGTGTCCCAGAGTCTACAGCTATAACTATAATTAGCTCTTGTGTTTTGGTTGCCTTGGTAGCGCCACAAAGTCCGTGTGACTGTGGCTGCGTGTGTGAATGTGTGAGTGAATTTGCAACAAGTGCGCAGTGGCATTTTTTTACCTTATCGGTCAACTGCATAGCTGCGTAGATGTGGCATCAGGAACATATTTGGACAAAGTTAACACAAGCATAAGAACATGTAAAGATTTTGTGCTCTTAGATAAACACACACCACTCATTTGAAAAACAGTAGAAAATTAAATCTGAAGAGATTTTTCTTTTTGCAGCAGCAGTTGTTCTTTTGTTTTTCAAGTGCTAAAGCAGCAACAGAAAAACTGTCAGTGTGTTCACATCAGTAATGTTTATAGCAGTTTATTTGAACTCTGGCACATTTGCTTTAGTTTAGTGGGAATAGTGGGTGTCATTTAAACTCGGGTGGCGTTTCATGGCAACACAGTACATAAAAATGTAGGAGAATCTAAACACAAGGTGTTTTTGACTTTCTTGTTGAGTCTTGAAGACTGATGTTGGAGCAGCCAGCAGTTCCTTAGCACAATAAAAATCAGTGTAAATCGCACTCTGGACTGATGCTTGGCTGTGTCTTTCTGTTCCTACCTGGTATGAACACCAAGATGATATATACACGTAGATGAAAGAGTGCAGACAAGACCAGACCATTGTGCTTTGTTTAAGTTGGCAACTGGAATCAGATTTGTTTTGATCTCCCCTTTCGATGCCAAAAATCTCTAACCTGGCAACCCAACAGGTTGCCATATTTCTGTCCTGTAAAATCTGTTGCTTGTGAGTTTGTGCGACATTATTTATAAAACACTGCTTTACACTAACAAGGCAGTGTGACTGTGAAATTAGCACAAACTATACCCTCAGTAAACACAGTTAGTGAGGTGTTTGTTTGAGGCACTTGGAATATTTTTAATTGAAGAAAATATATTTGGGGAAACTGGCAAGAACATAGTCCTTTTAAAGGTCTCTTTAGATCGCTTGCTCTTGGTCTTACACGTACTTGCAGAGCCTGAGGCAGAATCAGGAGTGCAAGGTCAGTGCAAGTGTATCCAAGCATACCTACTATTTGTGTTTATAGAAGTGCAGCACTGTATGCATCAGAAGCTGGGTAAAGGTCAATATAAATTGGAAGTTTGTGAAATTAATAGTTATGATGCCTTAAGCCTGAGTGAATAGTTCATTTAAGCCATTTCAGTCATTTCCCTCCACCCCTATGAGATTGAACTAAAACTGTAATACATATTGTCAGTTTCAAATATCACCACCTCTTGACTGGGTGCATTTCAATGTCAGGAAGAAATACCAACGTGTCAGCCGCCTCTTTCACTAGTCTTTGGACTGATACAAAAATAGAGCCTATAGTCATATTCATCACTCAACAGCCTCACTGTGGAGCGCTAGACGTTGGCTACCAAGGACACATCGCAATCAATCTGTGTGTCCACACAGCTTCAGTACACCTGGACCCACACCTGGAAAAAAACGTCCGTTGTGGACAGCAGCTGAATTCATTTAGATTTAGCTGTAACTGCTGCTCGCTGTGTTGCATCATCAGCTGAATGGTACTTGTGTCCACAGAGATTAGATCCTCCTTTGAATTCTATTTTTATATTATTTTTTTTTTTCTTTTATTTGGGATAACTGTGAATATGATGATGTTTGATGTTTTTAGTCTGATTTATTTTATTTTATATTTATTATTTGTAGTTTATATAGGATTGATAGTGATTACTTTATAGTCATTTTTAATCTGTTCTAATCATTGTCTAAAATACATAACATTACATTTATATTACATGAATTGCCCAAGCTTAGTATCCATTAAGCTGCTATTATCCCAGTAATACACTATTGATTCCTTTCAGCTTGTCAATTTGACAAACCTTTGTTGTAAACGGGCCTTTTCACAGCAGGGTTCATAAAGTTCACACCCTCAACCAAGTCAATTATGTTTTACTACATATCAATACAGCATTATGTCAGTCCTTTTCCGTATTCAACCATACAAACAGTTTGAATCTGGGGTTTTACATGGTTTCTAGTTGTTCTTAAGACCTTCATCAATAATAAACTTCATCAAGAGGTTCAAACCACTTTACTAATAAATCACATGAAAATGTTTTTTTTTTCCTTACTCCCACTTTAAAATGAAGCTAAATTAATGTGCTGAATGCCAAAGGAGCAATTGTGAGCACAGCTGGTGAGAAATTGACCTCAACTGACTGGCCCGTGCTGTCGTTACATCGAGAATCAATAGCACGTGTAGAATTACACCACCGTGGACGCTATCTGATCTGTCATTATGCAATAGCCCGGCGTGCCACTCACAAGTATCAGTAATGCACAGGTCATGAGAGGGTGTCACATGATAAAAGACGTCAATGATAAAAGTAGGTGAGACTGAGATGGGGAGGGTGGAGGAAGAGAAATAGCAAGGTGTAAAGAGAGAAGTATATGTATGGACAGTGTTTGCCACTGAATAAGGCACAACGGTCAGAGGGAGATGACCTAAGGGTTAGGAGATGTGGGCAGAAAGCAGTTTTACTGTGACTAATTTTGTGTTCACATCCTATGGAAGATGCACTAACTACACCCTGACAGTAACAGTGGAATAGCTTCTATCCAACAGCATGTACATAAACTAGTTTGTTTGTGAAGTGTTGTTTTTTTTTTTCCACCTCTGGGACTGAAGGCGGTCAGCCACTGCAGTGATCTTCAGCTAAGTCCTGTCTCATGCAGGTGTTCGCACAGCTGGTCCAATTACGTGCAGCACGTACGTGCAGGTGTGTCTCACGCTGGTCCTTAGTTGGTGTAGTAGCCAGTTAATCTTCTCTGATTTGGATTTTAGTTAATGAACCTTGGAACGCTGATGAGACCTGTGGCACGATTCCAAGGTTTGACGTCTTATGAAAAATGAAAGGACGAACTGAAGTAAGCAGAGGTGTCACAGCGCGGCGCACATAGCTGCTGCTAATAAAATCAATTATGGGTAACTAAGTAATTGCTAAGAGCAGAAGCTTACTGGGATGCTACAATGATACAAATCCATCAATAATGTTATCTGTTACATCTTTGCCTTCCCTGTTGCTACACACAGCATGTTCATTCTATGAGTTAGTGGATTAAAGCTGTTGATGGTTTGATTTCATTAATTAGTATCAAACAAGTAATCTCATCAGGTTCAGCCTGTAATGACTAGATCTGAAGGTAAGGGAGTAAAATTTGAGTCCCAGGGTTGAATCCATTTTAAAAAGAAGATGCATGAAAAAATGTGGGGTGGGTGGTTGGTAGTTGTGTAAGACCACAAGGACATGAAGACACACACAGAGCAGATGAGGACAATGGGGAAGGAAGGAAGGAAGGAAGGAAGGAAGGGAGAGAGAGGAGGAGGCAGGGACATTGACTGTCCTTTGTCCCTTATGATGAAGTCAAACTTCATCCAGCACAGCTAAAAATAGCACAGCAGTGTCCCTGCTGCTGCTAACACACACACACACACACACACACACACACACACACACACACCCATATATATCCCCCAATGGGGATTCCCATCAAAGCTACCTTCACCCATTCTGACCTTTACATTTAAGTTATGTTCACTCACTCTCTCACTTCGCCATTCACAACCCTGTGTACTATAAACCTTCACCTGCTTTCCTGCACTGAGCCATTAGTTTCATAAACACCCACACACACGCGTGCTTGCACACACACAAACACTTTTCTTCATCTCCCTTTTACACACTTTCAGTACAGATCCCTCACAACCTGTCTCTATATAATAGTAGTCTATGATTTAGTCTGTGTTGCGCAGTGCAGCTGCTCTTTATACATTTAGTTAAATGCCTTTCAACATGCATTATACTCCAACGGCAGCCGAGCTGTTAAGTGAAGAAAAAGCACGGCAGCAAAGGGAACAACAGACTCAAAAGGGGTTCCTTGACATTTTAAAGGTTTTTTTGGCTGTTAATCTTAAACTCAATTCTTAGCTTTAGCAAAAAAGAAAAAGACAAAAAAAATACACAATGTAAAATGATGTGATATTTAATCAGAATTAAGTAGCTATTTTTATTTTAAGTTCATAATAACATACAGTATTTAGACCTTATGCAAGGGGCAGCATCTGTAATCGAACTTTTTGAAACTGAACTTCCTCATGCCTGTGTGTGTGTGTGTGTGTGTGTGTGTGTGTGTGTGTGTGTGTGTGTGTGTGTGTGTGTGTGTGTACCTACATGATGTGCATTTGTGTGTCCGGTCTCTGTGTAGTCTGTAAATCAAGCCCCAGTGTGTATACGTTTAGCGACCTTGAAGCTCATAACTGGTCTTACATGCAATGCACACTGGGTAAGCATTTGAACTGCTCTGACTGCTATTTATCACAGTGTCACATTCAACTATCAAACATGACTTTGAGGGGAGGGGAGTCGTGACTTTATTTTACACACACACACACACACACACACACACACACACACACACACACTGCTGCCACTCCTGCTAGTGTTGAAGGTACCCTTAATATTCCCTCTGCTTAAAAGGAATCATTATATATATTTTGGGAAATGTGCTTATTTGCATTTCTGTAGGAGTGATGAGAAGATTGATACAATTTTCAAAAGTCTTGTGATCACAGTGAGGTTGCAGCCAGAGAGTTACTGTGCCCAGCAAAGTAATAGTCCCATAAAACCATGGATTAAACTAATGTGATATGACATAATTAGTGAACTTTAGAGGCATTGGTAGACAGAGCTTGGCTAGCTGTTTTCCCCCAGTGTTCCAGTGCTAAGCAAAGCTAACTGACTGTTGGTGGATGATAAATGATTGTTTCAGTATTAGTATTCATATACAATGTCTTGGGCTCCTCTTTTGTAACACATACCCAGGTGGTCTAGATAAAAAAAATATGACACCGCACAGCTTTTTGCTGTTCACACTAATTAGAAACCATCAGATTTTTGTCACTTGAGAGCGAGTACTAAAAATGGAGTGTGATACGCTCTGTGTTTTTAAAAATAGACATCATTATTAGTTAAAACTCAAAGCCTGAAACTTGAAGAGCTAGACAGTGGCACCGAATGCAGACATACTTGCAAGCATTTGTGCAACTGCAGTGCATCGCCTCCGGTCTCTGTCCCTGAGCTGTCACTGTGGTGCATTGTCTCTGTTACCTGGCTGCTGTGGTCACTTTGCACTAACAATGCCTGAGTGTGTGGGGAGAGAGGAAGTGCTTTCAGTGACCACACATATGCGTTCACACTGCAGATTTCCCTCTCGTGTTCAACATTGCTGCTACCCCCAGAGCTGCATGGGAAAAAAACAAACAAACAAAAGAAACACTTAGAGTTCAGACGCAATTCTGAAAAGTAAAAATAAAATATCCTAAAATGATGACACGTTCTCCTTCATGTCATGATCACAACTCCAAGAAATCTAACCATCTGAGGTCACAGTGACAGCGGGAAGAGAAAATCACAGTTTGACATAAAAAAAGTTAAAAAATGAAAGACAGATTGAAAGTCATAGAGATCCAACGAATGGCATGGAGGTGAAAGGAAAATGGAACATAATGGAGGAGCGACTGAAGTGACAGTAGACAGATGAGACGGTTGCAGTTAGTAGAGAGAATGAGACTTTCAGATGTAGACAGATAGAAGTGACTGTGAGTGTGGTGAGTGGTGTTTGGTTGTGTAAAAGCATATAAAAGCCTGATTATTAGGACAATGCTGAGGGCACTCCGATCAGTCGCCTACCCTCCCCCTCGTCCTCTTCACTAGGCTTTATGGCTCTCTAATGGAATTTGGTGTCCACTCGCCAGTGTTACTATCTCCCTGTAAATCACAGCTTTTGGATTTCTGTTGGTTAGTGGGTTGAATGGCAATTCTTTTGTTTACGCATGTACATGCACAACAGACACTTTTCACTTTTCTTCAGACATCTATTAGGCTGGAATATACTGTAGCTGTTGTAGGTGGAAAAGCTTATGTACTTTTTTCTCATCATATGTTTAACCTTAAAGCTCTTTGAAAACTTAGCCAATATCATGAGTCTTATCATCAATCTAATGGGCAGATTTTCATCTTTATCATAGGAATAGAAGTACCATTTACAAACCTACTTCTATTTATTACTGGACTGACTTTTCTCTTAACATTTGTTTTAAAGTCAGGCCAATAAATCAGCTTGCACATTGCAGATGTATCAGAATTGATGTATATGTCACCTAATAAGATGGCAAAGATTTAAGATAAGATTTGAGATGGACACCATTGCATCATTTGTCCCCCAAAGAGGATGGAAAATGTAAAGTTTTTAAATGTTTAAAATACCAGTATCTGTGTGAAAGATTGAGTCGGGCTCTTAGGTTTTTCATCAAGTGACCTCACCTGTGCACCCTCTTAAATTTTAATGTCACACAAGCCAAACAAAAAGACTGGACAAAGGGATAAAATAATGCAAAGTTAAAAGTGACCTTTTTGCTTTCACACATGAAGCCGATCCTCAGTCTTTGTCTTAATGCTGAACTTGGAAATATGTGTGAGAGTGGAGCAGGGAATTTTGTGTTGTGTTGTGTGTGTGTGTGTGTGTGTGTCTCTGTGTGTGTGTGTCTCTGTGTGTGTGTGTGTGTGTGTGTGTGTGTGTGTGTGTGTGTGTGTGTGTGTGTGTGTGTGTGTGTTGTTGTTGATTGACAGGTATAGTCTGAGCTGGTGGCTCACTGTGTTCCAGGCTAAATTATGAGTCATTTACTCCATAAGTGGTTGGACAAGAGAAGGTTTTAGAATGTACAGTATATGCCTGAGACTGTCTCTGTCCCATTTACAAAAAGGGCAGCATCGAGGGACAGATCTGTAGTGAATGTATTCAGTGTCCTTGGTGTGTGTGTGTGTGTGTGTGTGTGTGTACACTATATGTACTTTCTCTTGCAGGCTTGCACACTGGTTTGTATGTGTGCGCCACCAAAGTGAGCATGACTGCACGTTCACCCTGGTTTGTATGTGCGTTAGTGTATTGTGCTCCCGTGTGCGTGGAGGATGGTTTTCCGTCTGTAGAACAGGGCTAATGGTTTGTTTACATCCTCTCGAGTTTCGTGGGGGATTTACAGTCCCTGTGTTGGTCAGTGAGGACAAGGAGGGAGGCTCTACAGGATCCATCCTCTTCCTCTGCATCCTCTTCCTCCTTCTTGGTTCAGTTCTCTCCTGTTACATCCCCCCCTTATGCTTTATTCAGTCTCTCCTGCGCTCTTTGCCACTACTTGTCTTGCCTCTCCATCATTTGCTGTCTGTCCTGTTTTTCACTGTCCCATTCTCTGCCTACAAAGTACTTAGTTTCCCACCTCCTTTCTTCTCTCCACATTCATTTAACACTTCTTCTTTCTTGCTGTCTTTCAAATTCAGTTTCACTCCATCACCCCCTGTCATTTGTCTTGGTCTAGGCCTTGTCTCTCACTTATTCTCCCTTCCATTATCTCCCTCTCTCCTTCTCTGTTTTGGCTGGGTTCTGCTTTCCTCTTCATATTACCTCCTGTCTCCCGCTGTCCTCACATCCATTTTTCTTTTTAATGTGCTCAGGGCTCTGCTCCTCTGCTTTTTTTTTTTTTTTTGTTACATTTCTTTCTTTTTTCTTTGCTTCACATCTCACTACGATATTAAAACTCAAGCCCTGTCACAGATTGGTTATACTGGAGCCCTGCTTAAAAGGTTTTTAAGTCTATTCCCCATATTCACATTCGTCTTGAATCATAATTCAACCACATCTGAGTCTAAATCATAACCAGGCATTATCGTCCTTGCCTCCTCAATAAGATTTCAATTAAAAATGTTTTCATGAAATGAGAATGAGAGCTCTCATCATGAGATGATTTCCAGTAACAAGCACTGAGTTTGTGCCATCCCACAGCGATGGCTGCACTTCACTCTTGTTGGTAGGATTGTAATGTTAGAAAATATTGTCTAATATAGTCTTTGCCTAATAATGTGTTGAGTATCACTGTCCTACAATGTATTACTGTATGACTATGTAGGTTTGTAATATACTGTAATATATGATATATAGCTGTGTTTGTTTGGCTTGCTGCAAGTGTAATCAAAGCAGTGTTTTCCAGACCCCTTGTCAACAGCTACACGTCTACCAGTTTTGTCCAGTTCATATAAAGATTTTTTTTTACCCCTTTTAGATATTTTAATGTTTTTTTTTTTTACTGTCCTAAAGATGTAAAATGATGCAGCAATCCTCCAGAAGCAAAAAATTGAGCAAAAGCTTGAACGTAACATTCTGTTCGTGTTGTTTTTTTGTTTTTTCCAGCCTATCCATCACATTGTGACCGCTCACATTTGTCACCTGCATGTTTGGAACCACATATGTTCATAACTGGTGCTCAGGGATAAAAACTGTTATGAAGCAAAATTTCAAAGGTCACGTAGAAGCAAACAGTGTCAGCAGGATGTCATTATTCATCATCAGGCTGATTTTTCTGAATTCGAAACCTCAGAACTGTTAAGAAATGTAATTTACCTTCTGACTACTCTGTGATATCAGTTTCATTTTCAGCAATGAAATCGAAATCCACATGCACTTTGATAGCAGCGGGCTATTAATGCCACTTATCT
The DNA here is from genome assembly GCA_036365135.1 of Miichthys miiuy. NCBI lineage: Eukaryota > Metazoa > Chordata > Actinopteri > Sciaenidae > Miichthys > Miichthys miiuy. Next base: position 21,482,109 of record CM071602.1, read on the forward strand.
CATTCGTGTTTCTCTCAAAGGCCTTCCACATCTATCTTTTTTTTTTTTTTTTTTTTTTTTTAGAAAACGTGGGCTGGCATGAATGAATTGTTCTGAATGCAGACTGTGATCGGTTAATGAATACAGTCAATTAACTAACCACTCAAACTGTGAAAATGACAGAAAATGTGCCAGATTATGTGTCACTGAGGTTCTGGTGGAGGGGGAAAAAAAACAAAAAACGAGGAAGCAGCACTGATAAGTGATTCTTTTAGTGCTGCTGCTGTATGGAGGTGGGTGAGGGAAAAGGTGTCGCGTGTTTTGTGTGTGTATGTGTATCACTCATAAAGTAACTACACCCCCTTTCATGCACACACACACCCACGCTGTCGATGTATGTATAGTACATCTGCCCATTTTGAAAAGACAAAGCCAATGACACAGAGAACATTGAGCATATGTTCTGCCCCCCTTTACCCACCTCACAGACGCATAGCACACACACACACACACACACACACACAGTCACACAACATGGTGGCATGTTGCTGAGTGCTCTTCACACCACTCTCTTGTGACACACGGGCTGCAGCAGCTGTGGGCGCCGATCTGCAATTCATAGCACAACTACCATGACCTTCACCTCAATGCCAACAACTAGCTGGGTTTCAGCCCAGCTCCATACGGTCCTGGGGTATTAACTGGACATCCTCCGCTGTCACGAGCATTTTTCAGTCCAGACAGGTGTAACATTATCCTGACGAGCATTTGAATTGGGCGTTGGGAGGGAAATTTTGTTGTGGAAATATCAGCCAAGTAGTCTGGCAAGTCTATAATGCTTCATCTCCTGCAGATGTAGATGCAGATCTGCCAACCTGCATCCACATGACTGTGTATACCAATTTAGACTAATGACCTGGATGTCAGAGCAGTGCACTTACCTGAAAATAATCCATGCCCCTGGCCAATCAGAATCAAGAGTTTTCCATGACCATGGTACAGTGATGCAATACTCTGATTCTATTTAATCGTTTTATTTACACAGTGACTGATATTTAGATTAATGTGGAGATTGTTTGCTTTATTTTCAAGCATTAGCAATTTTTGAGACTACTCTCCGTGAAATCCTTCCTTACATAAACCACTAATAATCTTTTAATCTTTCCAACACTTTGTTTTCCTCATTTTGTCATGACCAAAGTCTCAAGCCACAGGAAAACATCCCTCTAACGGTCTCTGGCATTGGATTTGTATGTGTGCACACAGGCCTGTCTGCATGTGTGATGACATGATGAATAATAATAGTTCAGGTGATTAATAGTTCTGTCCAAGGGGAGGCGTGCATCCCGGGTGTATGCCTCAGCTGGCCAGCACTTTATCCCACATTAGCAGGAACTTGAAGCTGACAGGTATCAGGTTGAGTCACAGGTGGGCACCTCGGCACAGTTTGTTTCACTTAAAGGTCAAAGTATCAGCCATCCAGATCAATATACAACAGTTAAAATCAGTTTTGGAAATATGTTTCCTGTTTTAAATGTGATATTTCAGTGTTTGAAATTTTGTTGTTCATGCTTGTATTGACAATAACAAGTAATGGATACTAAATATAAAGTTCTCTAACTCTATCTCTCTATCTTTATCTTTTTTCTTATATCTATCTCTTTTCTCTCCCTCGTATATCTATCCTTTCATTATAGATGATGTGTGAATACTTAGCTATAATAAGATTTTAGACAATATTTACCTTGAATCCAATACAAAGACAAAGGCATAACATGTAACATTAAGGGGTTGAATGGTTTTTAATAAATGTTTGACATACATGGTTCCCAGAGGATGAATCATGTTGATTCTAGTAAGCCCCTGACTTTTAATCTAGCACCACCATGAGGATGACATTTGTGGTTAAGAGTGTCTCAACATCTAATGGATGCATTGCTGTGGAATTTGATACATTCATGTCCCCCTGAGAATAAATCAAACTGTTCATCTAGCAGCATCAGCATTATCATTCAAGTACCTGCACAACTAATGACTTCCCCATCAGCCTCAGCTGCTCTTTGTGTTTAGCGCAAAATTAGCAAATGCTAGCATGCTAAAATTGGGATCCGTTTTGTTTTAATAAAAATTGTTATATGTTGTGAGCCTGGGCTGATCATGTAGTTGCTAGTTCCCCGCTGTGCAACAGTCTAAACTAAAAGGTGTCTTATTCAAATTAAACAGATGCTGAGTATTGTAGTGTGAAAGTGCACAGTTGGTGTCCTGTGTATGGGATTAGTCACCACAATAAAAAAAAAAAAAAAACACCAAACAAATTTTGAATTGTGCATATACAGAACACATAAAACAAAATAGCAAGTTGGTATCAACAAAGCACACACAAGATCAAATCTTGGCCCTAAAACTTGCTTTGATGGGCAAGACGGAGACAGGAAGCACATTAGAAAAACACAGTTTAAGTGTCTCCCAGCTTCCTGCAGACATTGTTATCACACTCCCAGTCAAACCTTGCACGCACTTGTGTTCATATAAACAGGTGCAAACACAGACAACCACTCTCTTCTTTCACTGACAAACACAGACTAGTTTCTTTTCCTCATACAAATTTTAAATACCCGCTCACCCCACTCTGTGTACACACAGGAAAGGCAGCAGGGAGGTTTGGAGAAAGGTGAGGCTTCCTGTGGAGGGAGAGGACAGAGATGTACTGCAGATGTTTCTCTGTCCTGCACAATTCTTTCTTGTGTATGTGGTGCTCAGTTTCTACAGACAGAGCAACATTGATAACTTGTCTTTCTCTTTTTCTTGCTCATTCACTCAGTCAATCACTATCTATGTAATATATATATTTTGTTTTCTTGTTCATTTGCCCTTTCTCTCTACTCTCACTAGCCTTCATACACACACACGCACACACACTAATTACGCTCCTGTCCACCTATTGACTGTCGGGCCTACAGCTGAAGGATAATCTTATCTGGAGAGTGCAGCGCTGTGCGCGGCACACTGCTGCCCAGTTGATTAAATGTTCACCGAACAGGGGAAGAAGATTGCGTATGTGGCTGTGTGTGTGGCTTGGCCATCATAGGTAATGAAACTGCAAAATGATTGGCCCATAGCTGTGCCAGCAGTATGCATTTAAGTGTGTGTGTGTGTGTGTGTGTTTATAGATGGATGTAAGAAAGGCTGAGAACTAGTGTTATCCTAGATATTTAGTTCTTTATAGAGCATAGGTGAGATTATATGTATTTTCAGGGTGTATGTCTCTGTCCAGTGAAAACAACGCCTCTCCAGATTTAGTGATTTTGAAGGAGTGACAGACAGTGTTTTTAATAAGGAGGAAGAAACAACTGATATTTCTTCTTTAAAAAAAAGAAGAAGAAGTTGTAAGATAAAGATGGGCGTGTTGTGAATTTTGGTATAAAAAGTGTGTGTTTGTCCAGTGGCTGATATCCTGGCAACTTGTTGGTTCAGAATCTAGTTACTGTAGGTTTCTCTGTTTTCAGCCACACTTCATGTGGGATATACGTGTAAAGCAACAAATATTTTTGAACAGATTACCATTTAAAGTAGCTAGCAAGGTCACCCAGCTTCTGCGTTTACTCTAAGATCACCTGTTCATCAGCCATTGAATAAAACATGCTATTTTCCTTCTTAGGATTTCTCTCATAGTTTAGCAATGTGCCAGGAAATTGGTAAAAAGAGAGCTCATCTGTCCAGTCATGTGGAATCAGAAATATGATACTCTAACTGTAAACATACGTTTAAATGCCAAAAATGAATTCGCATCATCAATATCATCAAGAAATGTTTGTGGATTCCAGCAGTGAGAGAGGCTTTATTCCTATCACGTACTCGCTCATTTCCTGATATTGGTCAACTCACTCTGGTCTAATATTGCACCTCTGTCCACATTCCTACCACCTCCCTCCATTACTCAAGCTACTATCGCCCTACTAATGCAGCAATGCATCAGTATGAAAGGCTGAGTGTTTGTGAGGCTGAGAGGGGAAAGAGCTGATTAGAGTGATAAAGTACCAGGTTTTCTTTATTATTTGATATTCAAGGTTTCCCCAGAATCTTATTTACTCATTTGTTTTTGTTAATGGGAGCCATGACTGCCCAAGCATCAACTGGGCCCCATGACATCTGTTGGAGACAGATGAAACCCAGGCTGGTAAACTGTATGTTATCTTACTGGGCATTGTTACAATTTATTCATGCCAGGACTGTGTATCAGTAATTATTCCTATGGGAACAGCTATGTAGTGGTATAGTTAATTGCTATCAGAGGTACAGTATATGAGCTATAGCTACTTTTGCCCTTGCAGTAATGGATGAATGACGTTTACAGTGTTCTATACAGGCATGGACTACAATTTCTAATGAGGGACACCACAAGCAAGACACTCTCAGAAGCAACATAATTAACAAAAAGCTACAAAGAACGTAGTAGGCAAACAAAATGCCTACTTTTAAATGAATGAATGATGTTCAAGTACAGATGATGGCACCAACTCCATGAGATTTCTGCTCTGAAATAGCAACCAGTACTAAATTAGACAGACAGGTATAAAACATCACTAATACAGAAAAATAGAAGAATATCTACAACCCAGAATGGGTTTGAATAGCAAATAAACAAACAAGTTTGTACTGGCCTTGTTCCACAAGAGTAATACAAAGGACGGGCTGGTTTGTTAATGGTCTAACACTTGTTTCTGTGTGAGCTGCATACCAGTAGGTGTGCTATCGTCTAGAAAGAAAAGAAAATCTCAGGTGTTGTTTTTAAGATGGCTATTAATAAACACCACAGGTTGTGTGATCATAATAGCAGTATGTACATACATGCTTCCCACACTGACTCATTCAGCAGGTAACTAAGGAAAGCACACTGAGCTCATTTATACAAGCTGTGAGCCGAGGATTATTTTTACGCTTTGGTTGTCATCTCCATAGCTATTTCATTCTTTCAGACAGAAATTGGGCAATTAAAAACGCTTGAGCTCTGGGGCAAGAACAGTTTCTTTATTCCCTCCAAATTTGCTCTCATAAGTTGACAGAGTTTCAGTACTGGCTAAGCACAAAATGGTCTCTCTATTGGGCTGCCATGTTGCTCCTGGAGGGCATTAATGTGGCCCTCTACAAGTGGAACAGTGATTAGCAGAGCTATTAGTGTTGCTATTACCTCACATTGACATTCAGATAGAGAGGTGTGCTGACCTGGCTGCTGAGGAGCAGTGCTGGTTGACTCTAGGTTAATTTTGTCCTCACTGATACTTTTGTCGTGTACAAGACTCTTTGGCTGATGTTGAGCACTTCTTTTGCAGGTCATTTTTGTCCTGCTTTATCCGCCAAGGTTATGTCTCCAAAATAATACAAGACTGCTAAAAAGGGGAATACTATAACATTCTTTTAGCTATTGAGCAAAATGTAGCTATCTCCTTGAGGCATTACTACTTCACTCTGTTGCGAACCGTCCGTTTCTTGCATTAATTAGTCTCTTCACGTCTCACTTATCCCATGACGGATCACACTGATGATGAATCTCATTCGTAAATGCAAATTTCATTCCCATCCGTAACACATTAATTGCACTCAATCAAATTATCCACTTAGCTGTGTTTGTGAAAGCAAAGTGCGTTTTCAACTTGCAAAACGTCTGACTTAATTTAATAATGGTTTTCACATTAATAGCTTTTCACAGTAAAACATGTCAGACACTAATATTCAGTCAAAGGTCAGGTTGGATAGATTGGATAGATTGATTATTAGAACTATGGAAAATCAGTGAAACTAATCACCTTGCTCAGTGGAAATCTGAACAACTAAATCTTAGCTTATCACTAATAAAATCAGGTTGTTAGTCAGGAGGAAGGGTCAGTTTTGTTTTGTAGTGTCATTTACATAACAAGGGTCAGCAGATTGGAGAATCCTTATTCATAATGAAAGGTGCTCTTAATCTAAACTTAAAAATATCGCATACAGAAGTCAGTCCTCACCTTGTTTTCTACCTTTATAGAAACTCTATTGAAACACTGTCTAACAGAACTCTTGTATTTCACGTAATTCTGCCTTTTGTTTTGTAACAGTTACTGGATAATGGATATCAAGCTATCAAAACTGAAACCGACATCCCTAATCAGAAACCGTAATTGGTGATGGTACCATTGATGATGGTAGTTGGGCATCATTATATGTATTAATGCTTGGCACAATGCTGGTTTTGTGTTGGATGGCATTGCTTTGTACACAAAATATCACATTTCAAATTAAACTGACACCAACAAAATGTGTCCAGTGGTAAGGCCAGTAAACGCATGTATTTAAGTTGTATAAAGGACTATAGTCAATAACATCACTGTGCCTGTCTGAGCCAGGGAAGCCAAAGTACTCAAGGCTTTCGTATGTTTGACGGGTGACGTTGACGCACAGAATAACAAGGGAGATCATCTCTCAGTTGACAGAAAATTATCCTACTCTTTCCTCTATCCATTCTTGCCTGTCTTGGGTTATTGCTCTCATTCATTTGAGTTCCTCTCCCCATCCTTTTGTGCACTAACGCCTGAAAATATAGTGACATACAGTGATGTGCAGCCTAGTAATCATAACTCCTCCTCCTCTCCCTTCCTACTTTTTCTTTTCTTCTTCTCATCTTCCTCCTATCCTTTCTTCTTTATTTGCTGACTCTTCATTTTTTTAACTTTCTTCCACTGTTTTTTCAACTCAATCTTTTGCTCTCTCTCTCTCTCTCTCTCTCTCTCTCTCTCTCTCTCTCTCTCTCTCTCTCTCTCTCTCAACTTTGCTGATCATACAATGAACTCCTCTCTTTCTATTCCTTCACCCCCACGTTCTTGATGATGGTGCTGTAGCATTATCGACTGCACAGAAATGCTGAGGCAGTCCAGATAGACCACATATTGATTGATACAGCTTAACGCTACAATGTTGTTTATTCATATTGTGATTCTCTAGTCTGGTGGTACGTCTGGACGTCTGGCAGCTAGTCTAAACCTTTTTAAATGTTAGCAGTAGTGCACAGTTTTTTTTTTTTTTTTTTTTTGTTAATAACTGGAGCTATTTGCGTTTGAAGGTTTTGTTGAGATTGCAGTCAATTAATCAGTTTCTCACTGGTTGGGCTTGTGCTATTACACAAACACTTCAGGTGGGCAGAAATAAATGAGATGAAAATGAACTGGATTAAAAATTGAAATAATGAATAATTTAAATGATGTCAGATGCAATTGGTTATTTAGTTTTTCTAAGAGTGAGTCCCAGACATGCTGAATGCAAGTGTTTGAAGGTTTGGGAAAATAAAAATCTCCCACTGTTATTATAGTTTAAAAATGCACTTTAGCAGTATATTTTTGAATAATTGTACCCATTTATTTTACTGAAAACTCACTACAGTTTTTCCAATCTAGTCATATTTGCTCTGATGTTTTACAGTAGTTAGTGTATTTGTAATCTGGAGCGATCACCCATACTGTATAATATTGTATTGTCCAGATTTTTAGTATGCTATAAATGATTTCTAATACAACAAGGTTTAATGTTTATATCTGCCTTGAATCTGCACGTTTTCTCTCGTAGGACATTTTTGTTAAAAATTATACTCGTTCACAAAGACTTATATAGCAATTTTGGGGCATCTCATCATTATGCCAACAATCAAATGTCACAAATGTGCACATGAACAGGGTGTATTCATCAGGAGTGTAAGAGAGGTGAATCTTAAAAGGAATGGAATGAGCAAGCCTCACAGAAAATAATTATTCTACAAGAGTACAGTCTAGACCTGCTCTATGTGACAAGTGCTGAGATAATTTAACTCAGATTAAGGTTTGAGATGCAAAAATGTTCCCGCATGTGGTCCAATGTCAACTGAACAGTGTCAAATAAGCTCAGGCCCAAGTTGTCAGGTATTGTACATGTTTGTGTTGTCCAACTACTTTCTGAAAAATGGTTTCATAAAACATCTGATTAGCGGCAGACTGTTGAACTTAGACACAAAGTCACATTTGGAATAAAGCCTGGCATGAAGCCTTGTATACTAACTAGATTTAAAGAGAGCCCAGATGAATATATTTAGTTAAAGAAACTGAAAACTTTTTGTTTGACTCCATATGCAGCTAAAAATATCTAACCTGGCAGCGTAACAGTCAAAAAACTAACAGCAGCTAGTGAGTGTGTATGCCTATCTTTTACACAATGGTTCCATTCAAAGAAAGTGAATGAAATGCATTCATGATCACACACTATTATCACTATTTACTTTTTTAAATGTGGAAATGACAAGTAGTTTGTGGGCTGGAGATGCTCCAGCAGTGGTAGGTTGTGATTTCACACCCATCACAACACAGCTGTCTCAATGTGTGGATTTGGGTCTCAACGACCTCGACCAGAACCCTGTAATAGGCGGTGATGATGACAACGCACACTAGTTTATTGGCATTGATTAACGAGCAACAACAAACTAGAGTGCCTTGTCATCAGACAAATCGAATAAAGACTAGGCAAGTACAGGCCTCTTTGTGCTGGCTGCGTCATGTTGCTAAATGATCGATCATGCTGTGAAGATTCCAGACAAGAGACAGAGTGAGTAGTACTTCAGTGCTGCAGTGTTCTCTGAAGTGATTGCCTGTTTTGCTTCAATGGGGGAAAATAACAGGGCTATTCAGCCAGTCGGTACAAGCTTTTATTTGTTGTTGTGCAAACCTTCCCTAATATGGAGTGGTTTGTTTTGGCCCATTCACGGCCGAGCACATTCATCATGGTGTCCTCACCCATTTCAAATCATTGCACCGGCCCTCATAAGAGGACCCGATAATATATGCACGGCCCAGATATTTTTAGAAGTCGATGACCGCTACAGCTCATTGATTATGGAGTGGATGGAAAAGGACATCTCTCGTCTAAATAGACATTAAATTAGGCTGTCACACTTTACTGTCTCTGTAGTCCTGTGTTTATTCCTGTCTGTCTGTACCTGTGTCTCATTTTGTGCAACTTTTAATTCCCCATAACCCCCCTCAGTTTGTCCTCTGTCTCAGTGTCTCTCTTAATTCACACCACTTGCCTCCCTCATTTTGTATGTGTCATGAAAAAGGGAGGGATGGAGAGCATCTGCATTATTTACAGTAGCTCTTAACCTGGCAGGCTGGCACTCACCGTAGCCCAGAGCTGTTTTTAGAAACTCTCCCTTTGCTTTTGAGGCTTCAATGAAAAGGTGAACTTTTATTAATGGACTGAATTAATGGGGATGACGCAAAAAAGACTGTGCTATGTCATTTGTTCTTGATGTTACTGTATACTCTGTAAGGATTGTGAGAGGTAATGTAACAACTTCAGCTCATGTATACTACATTAATAAATAAACACAGATGGGAAGGGGGCTCTTTCCATTTTAAACACTGAATTACATAAGATTTTCTAACAAGTTCAACCGGGTTTGGATTTGTACATGTTTGAAAGCATTCAGAGCTAATCCGCTTGACATTCCTGTTAATTAATTTATTGTGACTGACTGAACTGATCTGACTCAACAAACTCATCCAAGTCTGATCACTGAAACACAAACAGACCTCATTTTTGAATTGAATAAATGCACTAATGATGTTTCCTCATGTATAGTTAAATGCAACTACCTGTGTAGCGGTATTAGATAACACATGAAGATTGGTCATTAGTTTTAACCTGCACTAGTAGCTGTGCTGGACAGAGCCTTACACTGTGTATGGGTTATTTCAAATTAAAAAAATCCTTTAGCTGCACTGAGTGCCAAAAATGTCCCTTTGCTTGATGAGTTTCATAATCTTGCAACATGACAGCCCAGCACTGCACTTATACCAACTTCTACTCAGCTTTTTTTTTTTTTTTTTTGTGGCTGCCACTTCTGCTCAAGTTAGTTTAGGAAACTGTTGGTGCAAGCACTGCTAAAGCGTCTAAAATTGTACATTAATAATGGATGACATGATGACTTGTGAAAGGGGTTGCTTGTAGTATGTATGACACTTGATGAAACTTTTTTTTAGCAACTTTCAGGTCATTGTTTTGATTTTCTCTTTTAAAAAGCAAAACACTTTTGCCAGGCCAAGCAGATAAAGTTGATTAACTGTATGAATAATAGTGATGCATGTAAGCAACTGTTTGTGAACAGGTTTGCAGTATCAGCCTTGTAAAGTAATAAATAATATGTCAGGGTCTTTGCTTTTCAAAGAATGAGACAAGATAATAACTTGTGTCTGTGTGTTAGGTATGGAGCTTCAGCCGATGGCCTATCATCTTAGCTTAGCCAAGACTACAGGCAAGGGAAAATAGCTAGTCTGGTTTGTATTTGTTGTTTCAGGGAGAGATACTGTTAGCTGCAGTTAACTGTTGTTCAATAAATATTACACCATGCAACTTCCTGTAAAACCACAAAATAGTTGACTAATCAGTGAAACCACTAATTGTTTGGGCTGCAGTTGAAAGCCAAAACAAACTTTCAGAATGTTCAGAAAGAACAGATACAGAGGAAGTGAGTCATTGCTTTGCTGTCCTTTCACAGTGAAACTAGTCTATAAGGGCAACAGAGGAAACAGAGCCAGGTGCTGCAGCTGGGTTTGTGATCTTTAATGCATGAGATTGTGCATATAATGAGCTAGAAGTTTGGTGATGTATAGCTGAGGAATGTGTGTGTGTAGGACATTTTTATCCGGTTGACAGTGGTATATTATGCGACATTCATTGCTCGTTGATGTTAATATCCAAGAGCACTGCACTGTGTGTATTTGTAGTGTTACATGCACGTACCAGGTCAGTACGACTCTAAGATAGTCCAGGACAAGTACAGTATTTTCAAATACTGTCTGACTGTGGTTTCAGTGTACGCGTGTGCCAAAGATTAACTGCTGCTTTGAGATAAGATGTTTAGGATTACATTGCTTACATTAGTCCAAAAGAACATCAGGGGAAACACGGAATACGTCAGAGAGTATGTAGCGTGAATAAAGCATAAAATACCATCAACCTCATCAGAAATGGAGGTTGTTTAACAACTTGTATAAAGACAACAGCTCCCATGATCCCATGCTACGTCATCAACCTACGTCTTCTGTCATTGTTGTGACGTGAGAAACCCTGAGCAGCAGAGATTACACACTATGCGTTTAAACCAACAGGAAAAAAAGTGTATAGGATTCAGAAAGGAGGATTTTCATTCCCTGCGCTATACTGAAATTCATCAGAATTAATCAGAAGCTATTCTAATTAATCACCCTCGTTCTACAGCATGCTAAAGCCTCTTTACTCTTGCGGGAGTGTCTATTTTTTAGATGATTGCACTCTCGTCTCTGGGGCAGAACGGGCTGCAGAAACTACTCTTGAGCTTAAAAATGACCATCACACCTCAACAGAACACAGAGGCTTATGATATAAGCTTATGATACATTAAATTTGCATGGTAAATCTTAAAATGTTATGTATTTTCAACTGGGGAAAAAAAGTAAAGTCATCATATGTACAATATTAAACTCTGACGTAATAATGGGATAGTCTTCATATTAGACCAAATAGGTTGATTTTACAGAATTGGTTTGTTAATATAGCTTTTGTTATTCCACTAAATTTAAATGGGAATATAATAGAAGTTTTACCAAACTTCAGTGTCTCTATTTTGGATGTTTATCCTATGAAGTATGAAACGTTGTCATCCAAGTATTAAAACTGGCTTTCTAGCAAAGCTGCAGATGCCTGAACAGTGCAAATCCCCCCCTGTGATATTATCTGTTATAGCTGCTTGGTTTTGCATCCTTCCTCTAGGCTTGGTCTAATAACCTGCATGGCTTTACAAAATTGTTTCATTTATTTTAGCACATACCTAGAAAATATATGTATCCATCAGAGAATGGCAGCTAGGCGCTGACACCGTTTTTGAGCCCCCCCTGCGAGCTATTTTGGGTGAGCACCTTACATTTTTCCCTGACAGCGTTTCATAGCTCAGCCAACAGCTGTGGCAGGTAAAGGTCAGGTGAAAGAGGAAGTGTGGACTCCAGGGGAATACGGTTGATTTAGCGCTCCTTCATCAGCAGTGCCCTACTCTGCTAATCTTCTGAGATTTCTCTATAAACTAAAGCACGAGTGTGGAGGAGAGAGGCACTGAGGGGAGAGAAAGCATATGGTGACTGAGCGGGGAACAAGAGTGCAGCTTCACTTGTTCACAGCCTGTAACACAAAAGGATTATAAGCATCACTGGCCATCATCAAACCATCTTTTCTGGAGGGAGATTATGCCTCATTTTTCCTCATCTTCTTACTGTTGCTTACAATCTATTATCAAAAATTTCAAGTTGTGTCCCTTTTCTCTGTCTTTGATTTAATTCCAGCCCTCCTACTCATTAAAACTCCTCAAGTTGCCCTCCTTTGATGCCCCTCAGTCTCTCACTCTCAGTCAGCTCCTTTTCTCCCTCTTTGAAATCACTCATTCATCTCCATATCTTTCCTATTCCTTTTCTGAGTAGGAAGCAAGCAGAAGCTTTGGATTTAGAATGTGAAGATTAAAGATCAAAAGCAGAGAGAGGGCTGCTTTCAATCAGTTTATTGCTTGAATAAAGTGAACAAGCTGCAAGCGTCATCTAAAATTAAAAGCTGTTATTGCACGGCCAGAATATTAAATTAACTGAACATGGCCCAGTCTGTACAAAGTCATCAGAGTCATGTTCATTGAAAGAGAAGTAGCTAAAATGGAAACCAACTTGTATGTCTGATCTTTTTATTGAAGAAGCCTTATTGCTGCAGAAGCGTGGTAGACTTTACTTTGTTTTCTGACCTTTTTCTAAACTATGTCTGGAAAATGAGGCAATAAATAAAGAATGAGTGTTGGCTCATGGCTAAGCAGAACAGGCAATTCATGGTGAAACTTACCCAAACATCATCTTTTTACCCTGTGAAGGAGAAGTTCCCCACTATCTATCAGCCTCTGGGCATAAATAAAGCGACAGACACAGTTTAAGCAAGATTTCTTAAGTTAGTGCTGTACCCTGAAGTTTTATTTATGAGTTAAGAAAGTCTGACTGTGCCATTTATATTCCAAAATAAATTATAGATGTTTTAGTATTTATCAGTCTTTTTAAGTTAGAAATATATAAATATTATGCTTTTACATAGGAAACAAAAGTATGTTAAAAATAGTCGTGTCGTGTGTTACATTAGTGCATTACACTGGCTTTGGATGTAATTCTATTGTGGGCTGGTGTTTGAAGGTCGTACATAATAGTGGCAGTGGAAGTGTTTTATTATTATCAGTGTTTGTATTGTTATTCTCGTCCCGGCCTCCTGTTCCTGTCATTTTTTTTGCTTGATAACAAAATAGTGAGCACTGATGTGATGAAAACTGAGAAGATGCCGGTGGGATATGTTTTAGCATAATTGGACAGTTTTTCAGCTGAAACTGCTTAAGTAGAAATTTACTTCAGACCACATGATGAATATTTGTAAATAAAGAACAGGTTTTATGCACCTTGTGTGTATCTGTATTTTTGTTTCTCTTTTCAGAATTGCATGAGTTTCATGTATCTAAATGTATCACAAATACACAGTTTAGACTGTATTTAGAAGATTTACATTTGTAACATGACACCTTAGTTAGAAGTAAATTTTTGACTCACTGTTCTGGAGCTTTCACACATCACATACACTTCATCAGCTGATGGTGACAATAATTCCTTAAAAAGCTCTTAAAATTCAAAATTTGAACATGAGCTGCAGAACACTACTAACTGGACCTTGTGGTGTCTTATGACCTTGATAAACGAGTTGATTTATGAGCATTTCTGCTTTCAACATGTCTGTAAGTCTCTAACTGCAGCCTGTTACACTAATGTCTCTTAGTTATTCTGTAAGACAATAGCATGTGAACTTGTCCTACCTTTTGTGTTTTATCTTCCAGTACCGGATTGGGCAGCTGTACATGATCAGTAAACACAGCCACGAGCAGAGCGATCGAGGGGAAGGCGTGGAGGTGGTGCAGAATGAACCGTATGAAGACCCGGCGCACGGCCAAGGGCAGTTCACAGAGAAACGAGTCTACCTCAACAGGTCAGTGGAACATGTCTTTTTTTTAGTTTATTGTGATTAATTTGTGTGGAGAACTCTTACACTCTTGAGGGTGGTCATTTAGCACATTTTTGGTTAAGCCTGCGACAACCTGCAGAAAGAAAAAAAGAAAGTGAAATCGAGGTAAAAGGCATCACAACACCACAGAGAGTTCTGGACTCTTACTCAAAGAATAACTCGACTCAAAATTGGTCTTCACCCATGCTTTGATGGGAGAAGATGGAAAACCCTGGAGTACAAATTCCTGTGTATATCTGCATATGAACTGACTAATATTGCATTCAGCCACTAGATAAGGCTGTAAAAATATGCACATGACCCCTGAACGTTATTACTAGCAGGTTTCTCTGGGTTACTTATCTATCACAGATGTATATCACCCCATACTGAAGCATATCACTGCATCCTGCGAGCCTCTGTGGACCGATGTATGTGTCTGCTAAATGCCATATGCATGTGTGAACCTTCCACACACAGTTTTGCAAGGTCCAAATGTATCAAAGAGAGATGACAGGAGAATATGTGAAGAAGAAAAGAAAATGACAGCGGGAGAGAAAGACCAACAAAAATGTAAGGGCAAGAGGGGGAGAACAGAGAGAGGGAACAGAGATGCTGTAGGCCATTTGTTTGAGCACAAATACCTGTGTCAGCGTTCGCAATGCTGGGGAACTAATTATGTTGAGTCAGCACAGCTCTGCTCTTTAGAGGAGAAGAGAGAAATAAAAGAAGAAAGCAGTGCGAGCAAACAAAGATATGTTGGGCTTCCATTCAGGTGGTTTCATGCAGTTTGCTCTGTCTTTTCCACAATTTCACAAAATACTGTTTTAGAGTTGTTGTTTGAACAGTAAAGAAATCATGGTTTGAGTAGCGAAGGAATGGAGGTTGTATGGTTTATTGTCTTTGCACAACAATGCAAACGTAGCTTTTGTTCTAAACTAAAAAGTGTTGTCCACGACAACCTCTTAGATGCGTTAAAACCATTACATCTTCTGAGTTTAAGTCTCTATTGTGTGAACAGACAAAAACACAAAGACAAAAACAATGACCTTTCCAGAGTGGCTGACATTTTGTTAAGTTAAAATATATACCGTAATTTTCGGACTATAAGCCGCTACTTTTTTTCACACACTTTGAACCCTGCGGCCTATACAACGGGGGGCACTATCTAGCAGTAAACGCAAAAGTGAGACAGACATGTGGGGAAAGATTATGCGCCGAAGAAGACACTAGTTTTGATTTTGCGCATCATGCACACACCCTCATCGTGGAAAACACACGAAGAAATGCATATGACGCAGCTTTTAAGTTAAAGGCAATCGATCTGGCCGTCAAAGAAGGAAATGGAGCTACTGCACGTAATCTTGGCATCCCGTGTTGGTGCCGTACTCCCGATTTTCAGGCACAGTTTGAAAAAAAGCGTGTCTTAAATTAAAACTAAAAAAAATCTTCCGTGTATCGTCTTTCTGTGTAAATATCTCATGTTACAACAAGAAAACCTGCGCTTATATTCAAGTGCGCCTATATATGTACAAAATGTATTTTCTTTTCAAAATTAGCTGGTGCGGCTTATATTCAGGTGCGCTCAATAGTCCGAAAATTACGGTATATCAGTCTGTGCTGTAAATAAAAAGTATTCACTGCTAAATGAAAGAATAAAGAAAAACACAAAGTGTAAGAGTGTAATCAGAGAATAACCAAACCCTGAGTGAATTCTGTGTTGACGAAATTCAGTAAATTAAAGTAATATCCGTGACTTTAAATCAAGTCATGTTAAATTTAGATTAATAATGTTATATTAAGGATTTTACCATAAATATCCACTGTTCTGCCCCATTCAACTGGCCATCCATCTGGCTATACAACGACTAAACATTTAGCTCAGATTCACCAGCAGGGAAGTCAATCTGGACTCGTTCTGTCACGCTTCAGCCACCCCATTAGCCCTCACAATCTGCCTCACACTGTATTTCACTATTTGGACTGATCCCATCCGACCTGGACATCAATTCCACACTTGTTCTGTCAGTAACATTCACTAAGAGTGAAAAGGGGGTGGTTGATTTTATGATTGAATAAAGTGTTGCCATTCCTTGGATGTGTTCAACTAAACTAGGTTTTTTTTTTTTTTTTTCGAAATACAAACACAAGCTTTGGCGTGAAATCCCCGTGCAACCACCTACCACACTTGCACGCTTGGCAATGTGGGCCCCATCCCAGCAGCTATTGGCAAAGATCTTTAAAAGAACAAGGAGGGAATGGGAGAAATCAACAGATGGGGGCGTAGGAGGAGTGTCAGTCTCTTTTGTTGGGAGGGAGAGAGTGAGCGAGCGAGCCTGCCAACATTCACACAATGTGACCGTGGAAGGCTGTTTTTATTCAGAGCCGTCACGATGCAGTGGGCGCCATTTTTATCCTTCTTAAGAAATTGTTTTCCGTGTCAATCAAAGGAAGTGGAGATGAAGGCAGGCTACATGAAAGCCTGTGCATTTCTGTGTTTGACAATCTCATAAATACATTCTCAATGCAGCCTCAATTATTATTTGAGCAGAGTTCAGAGTTCGAGATCAAAGAATGTCAAGCATGAACGCTCATACAAAGTCAACTGAGTGTACATATTGGCAATATGGAAGATGATAAAGTGAGGTTCATGGTGCTGCAAGGGGTTCAAGTCTAGGGCTGCAACTTAAGGAATAGTTCAACACTTTAGGAAATATGCTTCTTTGGTTTCTTGCTGAGAGTTTGAGGAGATTTGTACAACTCTTATATTTGTTTGCCTGCAGCTAGTTGGTTATTGATTTGTTATGAGAATAATAAATCTATTAAATTTAAGGCTTTAATGTATTAATGTTAATTTAATGTATTTAATGATTTTAAAACAAGTTCTCAGAGATGGAGCATTTTTTAACACAATGTAACAATCCATTATCCTGCTACTATAAAACAAATGCAAAACACAGCCAAAGGGTGGGGAAAGTCCATTGATGCCACTGAGATGCCCTTAAACAATGCCAAGAGCATAGTTGGTTAAAAAAACAACCTTTAAGTCTCTTTACGCATTTTCTTTTGGAAGCATTCTTCTTACACCACCAGTCAATTTCCGTGCTCTATACTGAGAGCAGATTTTCCTTTCACACATGTAACAAGTTTTTGATTGCCACGATAACAGAAGCAATTTCACTCCCATCCCTTCTTCACTTCCACATGCTCACGGTGTCTCTCGTACATGTATGTCTTTGTCTTTTTCCGTGTCACTCTGCAGTAAATTACCCAGCTGGGCTCGAGCAGTGGTTCCTAAAATCTTCTATGTGACAGAGAAAGCATGGAACTACTACCCTTACACCATAACAGGTGAGCGAATTGTGTTTGTTTTACGTTCGAGCTGATCAGTTTGATGCAGCTTTTTTTTTTTTTTTTTTTAGTGGCCAACACCACATCAAATCCAGTTAGCTGTTGTAACAAGAAGAGCCCAACTTCAACACTTCCACCTCTCTAAAACTTGTCGAAATAGAGCTCAGCCTGGAATAATGTAGGCACTGCAGTCACATGAAGCACAGATCAGCTTCTGAACTAGTTTTTCAGGGAGCTGGATTAGGGTGTGAAAATATAGTGAGTTGTCACGATGCATAGAGAAGAGACATTTCTAGCACATGGTCCAAGATTGCTAATCTCCACTGCATTTTTTTAGCACATTAAAAAAAAAAAAAAAAAAAAACATGTCTCCATGAGAGAGCTTTTCTACCAAAGTCCCAGTGCAAATTCAGACATGTGTTGTATAATTCAGGATGCGCTAATGCTGATTTCAGCTTTTCCATATGCCATTATTGAAGGACATGTGAAACAGTGCAAATAAGCATTTTTTTATAGCATTCTAAGCAAAATGCAAATGAAATGTGAAAAATGGGTGACCCTTTGAAGACAAAAGAGGAAGGAGGACTCTGAACATCGATCAATAGAGTATAACCTTAAACTCTAAAAGGTCATAGTATCGACAGCAGCTTTAGACAAAAAACAGCAGGCACTGTAGATTCACAAGGGCTGACACACAACACTTAAGGATAACTCAGTTCAAACGTGGTGATGACGCACTGATCAGTCACGCTGTTGCAGCTTTCTGTTTGTCGCTATGTCAGTTTGCCATGAAGACATGTTATGACAAAGCGTGAACATGTTATTGACATATAAACATGTTAAAGCTGTCATGTCTCTCCTATAGATGTTTACAGTTTCACCATGAAGCAAATGCTTTTCATCCACACTGACTTACAATGAGTGCAGCAGTGGAATAAGCTTCACAAATCGGCTATCATTACATGTAACCAGTAGTCAGGGCCGCAATCAGAGCCGCAGTACCCAGAACATATTTCTGTGGTAGTTTTAATGATCCTGATCTAAGGGTCTAAGGGAGAAGTGTTACAAGCTGAGGAATATAGATAAAAGGGAATTTCTTTTTGATGAGAGCAAATTAGAGAAAGTAGAGGAGAAAGCCACTGAGGAGGGAAAAATGTGAGGAAACATGTATGTCACAGTCACTAAGCAGTTATTGAATGTCTCATGTATGTATGCTACATTGCGGCCTTCTCATTTCCTGTCATGCTGTGAAAATTTGCAGAGGCTTTATAACTTACTGTGTTCTCTTGTGTGTTCTGTCTCTGCTCTGACCTGATGTCTGTGTCACCTGATGCCATGGTCTGTAGAATATACAGTAAGTATTTTCTAGCCCTTTTTCTTTTCTGAGAATACCTGCATCATAATAGAAGAGAGTAACACTGTGTGTCCTTATGATTACTTAATGGTGCAACTGTGTACAAATCACCAAAGGAAACCCAAGACTCGGATGATCAGATGTGTCTCTAAAACGAAGGAAAACAAGAATCTTATCCAAAATCACTTCCTTGTGTACTTACTCAGCGTTTTCTACATAGAGTTATTAATATTTTACACTTAAAAGAAATCCAACATTAACCCAATAAAAATAACAACAGGATGTAAATCTAGTGCGAGAGGAAGGAAATTGGCAGTGATTGTGTCATGGAAAATTCTTTTATGAGTGTTGAATTGGAATTATTAGATTTATTTTTGATTTCTTAGGGGCAGTGAAACGAGCTGTAATCGCAATATTAACAATTGTTGCTTTTTTCAGTGGTTATGGCTAACATGCTAGCAAACAATATATACAGTATACCCATATAACATATGTTAGCAGACACAGAGTAACATTAGCATTCATTGGGAGTTGTTTTTCTGGTGACTCGCCTAATGTCAGTCACATATTCACACTCCTTTAAGCTCTGTTTTGGTCTCCAACAACTCCTGGGAAAACTATACTTCTTTAGCTGCTAAATGCCCCACCAGGTTTATCAGTTTTGTTGCCGAAAATAGCTGCCTGCTGTGGCACTAAACAAGTTTGTCGAGCGCAACAGTAAAGTTGCGGTGCGTAAAAGCAAAACAATGAGCTAATAAATGCTAAAATACTCTGTAGAGCTGAGGGAGCACATAAATTTGGGTGATAATTCTCTGTGGGTTTGTCACTAAGAGCAACCCTTTTACTTTACACATAGCCATTGCTAAAAAGAACTTGTAAGTGCAGCTTAAACAACCAAAATGGTTAGCTAGTTAGCTTGTTGCCTGAATTAAACTGTGGCTGAGCTACGATATTTCCAGGCCAAAGATTTATAGATAAATCTTTCAGCACAGAAATCTCCTTGATACAGTACACTGTATGTACGCAATATGTTTATTTATGTTATACGTGTGTTTGTGTGTTTAAGTGTAGGGTATGTGGAAGAGATTATTGTTTAGGAATTAGAAATCTCAGCGAACTTGTCTTTATATTGGAGCATCTGACAACATCTGTGGTTCACTCATTTTAGAATCCATGACATATGTGTTTATAGAAGTAAATTATGCAGTCTGAGTCTGTTTTAAAGTGTAGCTCTGCTATCTTGCGGTTATGTCTGCAGTGACACACACACACACACCAGTGGGCATGTCTTTGCTAATAAGCAGAACTACCTATGTGATCCATGATTAACCCATGATGAATGAAGTTTTGGCATAATAAGCTGACACATTTTTTAAGACACACATCCGAATGATTAGGCCTGCTATAGGGCTTCTGTTGTGCAGAGTGAGAAATGTCAAAAGCATGAGTCATGCTGCTTTAGGGTCCAGGGATAAGAGGGGAAAAATAACAATGCTGTGGTAACACAATACTTCATATTGCCTCTGTTTATGTGTGCGTCGGGGGAGGGTTGTGTTCATGTATGAGTCAGTATAAATACACCCATGCCAGGATTAGTTTTTTAAAAAGCCTCACAAAAGCTTTGGGGATTGTCTTGGCTTTTGGCAATTTTGACAAGAAGATAGAAATTGAAATACTGAACCATCAAAGCCTGAATTTTTGTTTTGTACTGTACAGTGAGGGAGAACACAGAAAGAGAAGACATAAAGTTCCAACAGCAGTCAGTGTTGATACAGTAATAGTCCTTTACACGCTACCATTAAAAGAGTTTGGCACCCTATTTGACAACTATATGCAATAAACTACAGTTAAGATGTAAATCCACACCCAGTAAACCCCATCTGAATTATTAAAGGTAGTTAACTTTCTGCTGTTCACCACTTCTATTTACTATTTTAAAGGCAGTAAAACAACAATGACATCTGGTGATCTGCTGGGTTCAGTACAGAGGTGGCTTTTTATTTTATTTTGTTTAACATCTTGTTCTTTCTTTATCCACAGTGCTCATTCCTGCCCAAGTTCTCCATCCACATAGAGACAAAATACGAGGACAACAAAGGTTGCAATGACAATGTGAGTAAACTACATCTGTGTGTGCATGGGTGTGGTAGGAGCGTTGAATAGTGGTTTGGCGGATTTTAGATAAGTCTGTTTCTCATGCCTACAAGCTAAGATGGATCCCTCTGATACTGGCATTTTAAAGTGCAGTTAAAGTTAAATGTCATAATAATATATGAGCATATATCAACTATAAAAACTATATATAATATATAAAATATGAAAACACATAACATATTTTAAGAATTGGGGCCAGGATATCTGCAGAGCCAGGACATTTTACAGTTGAAAAATGTTGCTTCACTGGCTTAAAGTATCTCCAACATATCTTTGCTGTTTCTGTACTGCAGTGTCTTGTTACTTATCGTATATGTTGATATATGTACATTAATACTGATATTTCTGCAATTAGCTTATATCGTCCCATATGCCCAGTCAGTTAATCAGTCTGGCGGGCTCTAATTCCCATACAAATCTCACAGCTTAATATAACTCTGCCTTCTGTCCTTCTTATACAGAAATCTGTGCAGCAAAATAGGCCAATTTAAAACACAAAATATCTCATAGCAGACATATGGCTGAAAACAAGACCTCTGCGATGGCTACATGAGTAAAACCATCCGGGCAGATTTGGCAAATCACAGACCCTCCGGTGCAATCCCGTCATATCACATTGCCAACTATACAATGCGCCTTGAGAGTCTGCCAAAAAGTGCTCCACTTGTTGGACAGCTAATTTCATTTGGGCTGTCGGCCTACTCGCTCTCTTTCTCTCTATATTTTACTCCACTCTCCAGTTTATAGGGGCATTAGTCATTAAATGAAACGCTGCCACTGCCTGGACAGTGAGGAAGAAGAACGGTGGGGTAGTGTGCGAAAGACAAATTGCTTGAAATGTATCATGGTGGGCGGCCAGCAGGTTAATTTTACTGTGTCTTCATATTTTGCTTCGAACAGTCAGGGATTTGGAAATTGTACGAGGGTGGAACAACTCCCAACTTGGCTCAAATGTCTTGTTGATGTATTTCAGAGTAGTTTATACATGTACTGATAAAGAGGGAGACCGAAATGGACAGAGTGCCAGTGTTCATTAAACACGTAGTGATGCTTTAGGTTGATGTTGGTTCTCTTTGACAAGACAAGGCGACGGATCAGAGACTTCTTCTATGAAATCGCCTGCACCTAATGCACTTTATGGGCAAAATCTTGTTGTGTTGCATAAATGTGTTTAAATGACACACAGTTTGAGATGCCTGTGCATATGAGCAGAGACTTCAGAGTGGCACATCATCGTCTACACACACACACACACACACACACACACACACACACACACACACTCTCTCTCTCAAGTCCATGATACAGCTGCTCTACTTTGTGTAACATCTTCAGGGCAAACAAACAAGAAGCTCTGCATGTTTTATGGCATTGTGTAAGCACTTCAAGTACATGAGGTGTGTTCCCTGTAAAGGATACTGTGATATAATATAAATGCAGCTGTGCGCTGCTTTGTTTTGAACATTTTACATTCTCTCCGATCAAGTGTCATGTTTTCCCATGTGTGGATTCTGATGGCATAACGTACATCTGTCCACTCGGGGTGTCTTAACATTGTCTGTAACAGAAGATAGAAGACTTAGTGAGTGGGAAGGATTCAGAGATGGAGGAAGGAAGGAAAAGGAAGGAATGTTGCAAGTGAAGGAGGAAAATCATAGATGTGTGGACAGGAAATGAGTGGGTGTGTGAGTGGACATCATGCACGGTTGGAATGGAGGCTGCAGTAACATTATATGACATGCAGAATTCCACAGTACTGTACAATGTCAGACACACACATACGTGAGGTCACACATTAATACTCGTAGATACACACCCACACCCACACTCACACACTCACATTAAGCTTTAACATGTGTCCTGAGGCTCATGTTGCTCTTGTAATCTCTCCAAGGACCCCTGAACTACCCAGCAGACAGAATGAGAAGACACATCTGTTTTTTCCTTTTTTTTTTTTTTTTTTTTTTTTTTTTTTTTTGTATGTACAGATTTTTGGGGGTCATTCTGCATTTTCATGACACTAAACTACTTATACTGCTACGTTTACAGTTCAGAACAAGGTTACGTGTTACTAATTAGCACAGGACATTGTTTTTCTTATTCAGAGGTGAACCAATTTGTAGCCTTTCTTTTTTTCTCTCTCTGTATCTCCTACAAAAACATTAGAAAATTAATTGGGAAATTCAATTTAATTTTATCTAGAAATGCTTCAATAAACATACTACCAAAGACTCTTCCAGTTAATTAGCATAGCCATATTTCTATATTTGGCTAAATAATGCGTACATGCTCTTTGCAGACATTTTTCCTTTTCCTTCTCATCTCTGAATACACAAATCCATGTTTCCTTTATCACCTTTCCTCCCCCACCCTCCCACTCGCCCTCCCTCCTCCTTCCTTCTCCTTGCCAGTCTCTGCATACATGTTCCTCCACTCCCCCTCCGTGTGACTCCATCCCTCTCCTCTTATTTCACACTATCTTGCTCCTGCCACCCTGTCTCTTTTTCATTGTTTATTTCCTCCATTCCTCTTCTCATCCACCTCTGCCTCCTTCCCTCTCTCTTCATCCCAGTCTCCATTCCTGTTGCTTGGCTGCGCTCATGCATGCTGACATATCACCCTTATTGTGCCAACAGTGTTCATCTACACTGTAACCCTCGGAGGGGAAGAAGAGAAAGGAAGGGAAAGAGAGAGCGAGACAGGGAATGAGAAAGAGCGAAGGCGGGAGAAACGGGAGGATGTACTGTACATACCAGCACATTTACGTTTAAAAAAAGATGGAAAGGCATGACTGATAATGTACTAAATAATAAAACGGACATTGCATCAACCAATATGTTTATGTAAAACATACATTTATTATACAGAGCATGTACTATAATTCTGATGTATATGGATATATAAAATTACCTTTAATGTGAGAGAGGATTCTGTGATTGCAAGTAAATTAAATTACTGAATAATATCTTCAGACATCATAATCTTCAGATAAACTTACATTCCACACTAATTAGCCCACATTGTGTGAAAGTTCACTAGCCTTGCATGCCATAGAGCAACATTTTGTTCAAACTTTTTTGGGGGCCAGTCCTTGAACATGAGATAAAATGTGGAAGGTTATTGTGTATCTTTTATCTGTTTATCGTGCATTTTTTTAAAACATTTTAATATTCCAGCAGCTGGCCTTTGTCAAATTAAAGATAAATAATCCCTTTAAAGCATGCGGTCTCTAACCTCACTTTAAATGCACACACCCACACCCACAAACTTTATTTAGAAATATTGCTGTAGGTACCATAGTGAGAGCTCTGTTCAAGGAGGCTCACACGGAATATTTTGTGTGTGGGTGTTTGTGTATGTACTACCGTGACTATGGATGGATTGCTAAATAGATAAATGCATTATTGCAAAATTATAAGAATCCATGTAATCAACAGTGTTGCCACTAAAAAAGAATGATATTAAGAATAATAAAAGCTAAGAAGGGAAAGAGAAGGTTGCACTTGCTTTTTGTACAATCAGCTGACTGTCCTAACTTATGACACAGTAATTGCAGTGTGTCATTTGGCACGGTAACAAGAAAGAATAGAAGACGTGGGCAGGGAGCACCACCTAATGGTTGTGTAATCAAGTACAATAATATGTTTCCAGTGTTTGTCTAAGCGATAAGGGGACAGACAGTGACAAGATGCACAGTCAAGTGTTTGTAACTGTGAGAATAATTTCCAGCCTTTGGGTCGGGCAGTAAGGCAGGCATGATGTAACCTGGAAAAGATATGTTTCTGAAGTGTATTTTTATTTGTGAGAATTGTCAGGGAGAGGCTGCAGTGAGTGCTGGCAAACCGATCTCTTCTGTTTGCAGATCTTTGACACTGAGTTGAAGGAGCAGGAGAGGGAGGTGTGTTTCATCGACATTGCCTACGATGAGATCCCAGAGCGCTACTATAAAGAGTCTGAGGTGAGCTTATGTGTGCATGTGTAGATGCTCATGGCCACTGGGGGAGGTGTAAGTGTACTGCTGAATCTGGAAATGCAGTAGTAAAATAATGTGATCTAGAAGAAATTGATTTTATTTTCATGTCATGATCTTACGCTTACTTTTTCTTTGCTATTGTTGTTATTATTTGCTCTAATACAAACTTTGGGGGCTTGAGACCTCAATCCCAATCGTCTAGCAGCTGCACTTTGGAGTCTGTGAAGTGTGAGAGCTGGTAATTTTCTCCAGAGCACTTGCCAAATTGCAAGAAAAAAACAAATTGCTTTAGCCCTAATGAGCCTGGATAGAAATTCTCCAAGGACCAGAGGGGTTAATGTGAATGGTATTTAATACTGAAATTCAGTCATGCATCTAATTTTAGGCTCTCCACTGAGGGAGTGTTTCTCTACTGGTGTGCAGAAACAATGATGCCTGAAGGTTTGGGTTAATTATTGTAAATTTAAACGTGTGTGTGTGTGTGTGTGTGTGGTCATTTTTTACCCATTGCAGGACTTGAGATATTTCAAGTCAGAGAAGACCTCACGGGGGATTCTTCAGGAGGGCTGGAGGGACACCCAGGAACCCATCATGTGCTCGTACAAACTGGTCACCGTCAAGTTTGAGGTGTGGGGTCTGCAGACCCGTGTGGAGCAGTTTGTACACAAGGTGAAAGTTCATCCATGGAATGAATGTTAGATCTTTGATTTTAGTCATATTTGGACCTTGGTTTTGAGTTGTAGTAATACATCTTTACTTAGCTAAGTCTTTTTCTTTTAATGGAAACCATTTGGTATTTTTGTTAAAAATGCAAATGGAGGCCAGATGCAAAACTTAATAAGTGCTTGGCTGATTGCAGTTTTGTATCACCTGTGCTGCTTTGAATGTCTCAAAGATACAATAATGATAGTAATAACAAAAACACATGCCAAATGGCATTTACCATCTGTCACAACGCATGACTAGGTCAACATATTTGGTTCATCTTTTGGTTGGTAGATTACTAAAACATGGAAATGAGTAGTCGTTTGGCATCCCATTTCACCATTGTGTTCATCATTGTGTTTTGTTATAGGTGGTTCGGGATGTGCTGCTGCTGGGGCATAGACAGGCATTTGCCTGGGTGGATGAGTGGATTGGTAGGTCTATCAGCCCTTTTTCTACAGTTTTGATGTCTACACACTTTAATATATATATTTAATCACATTTCAACCTTTCAGTCATCAACCATTTACTTACTCCAACGTATAATGAATGCAATGGCTACAAAATAGCATTTACTTTAATTATATGACCAATTATAGAAAATCTCTCCTTTCATTGTTATGTATTGTTTAACTGTTGACATGAACCTTTAAGGAATGTATAAATAGTTCCTCAATTTTCTATGTATTTCTATTTATTACCATTATAACTTTTACAACCCTTCTTGAAGTATTATGTTACTATAACTCATTATTCTTTGAGCTGTTAGCACTGTCATAGATACTTTGATTATATAAAATACTGTTTGATTACTGTTTATTAACCAATCAGTGTGCATGAAAAATCACTCCACCTGCATCTAACCCTGTCACTGCCAGTCCTGCTCATTCTCCTACAGCATGGATTCTCCTCTTGATATCACCACTATAATACTAATGACAAACACGATGCTGTCGTGTCCAGACGCGTACTCGGTGTTTGTTTCAAATGAAACCTGCACGATCAAAGTAACTCTTAAACAACATTCTTTCATGTTTCATGTTAGAGAAATCAGTTTATTCAGAGTCAACAGTACTGGTAAGTGTTGTAATGCAGTTTCACTCATTTTAAGTCAATATTTGGCACATTTTTCTATTAATGTAAAGTAGCAAGAAAATACCCATTTGTGTGTGCATGGGGTGTAAACCATGGCAACAAATTGGCTGCAATTACATGAAGGAATAATTGGAAATCATCAAACATCAGTGAAGAATGATGAAACATGGAAGCTGCCTCTGTCTGTTTCTCTGATAGTCTGGCTGCACAATAGGTACCCCTGTTTTGCAGCCATAAGTGGCTCCAACACATTTACTCACTCTCAGCTGTTGAGCTTTTTCCATAGCTGCAGGGCATAAAGATAACAAGCCCATTATCTTTGCCATGAAACATGTTCCTCTCCTCTCTATTACCACTAACCTTTATGCCACAACTCCCTACAACCTAGATGCTTGAAATACTCCATTTTTTTTCACACATGGAATGATTTTGCCTGGAATATAAGTGAACCCTTCCAGGTCTTGCTTTCTTTGTGCTTGCAATGATCCAACCTCTTCTCTTGGTGTGGATTATTCATGTTTTTCCTTGAAACGTCCTCATACTTCCTTTCCTTCCTTCTTCCTGGTGTGGCTCGGACTTGTCTAGCTCTCTCCTATAAACTCTCTGGGTCATGGGAAGTTAGCACTTTGACATCTAAAGCTTTTTAACTTTAAAAGCTGTCCATTTAAAAACGCTACACTCACCCATGGAATGTGCCTTTGCCACCTAACCCTCTCCTTCCTCACTTGTTCGTCAACTGGAGTGCCATTTTAGAGGAGTTACCAACATTTCGACCCTGGTTCCACCCCTCCCCCCTTCTTCCAGATATGACTTTGGATGATGTACGGGATTACGAGAGACAAATGCATGAGAAAACCAACATTAAAGTCGTAAATTGCCATGAGCAGCAAGAGCATTCCACAACAAACCCATCTTCACTGGATGACATAGAGATCCATGACAAAGCAAGTGTATGTCTTTTTCATTGTTTCTTTATTCCATTACCCCTCCTCTGTCTCATATTTGGACTACTGGTGTCTGTGAATGAAGTTTTCACAGTTGTATATAACTGTCCGCATACATGCACTCATTCTGTCTTACATTGGGTCAAATGATGCATACATGAACTGTTGAATATGTAAAAGGTATAATAATTCAAGTCTGCCAAAATTTTAGAAAGGTTTGAAAAGGTATCTAGAAAGATGAGGCAGGTCAAATGAACAATAGAAAGATCTTCAGCTGACAAATAAGATTACTTGTTTTTGAATCTTTGACTTGTGTTTTGTTTGTTTTCTGGGTATGTCTGTGGCACTAATCATAACTCAAAACTACAGTCACAGACTTTTTTTTTCTTTGTCTACTTTCTACTTTTTCCAATTCTTAGCCTCATTGTTGGTCTTAATTGATCTTTTTCCAATCCAGACATGACAATGGATGAGGAGAGAGTTTGAGCGCACTATCCAGGAGGCCACCAACCAGAAGATCGGGATATTTCCTCCATCGATCTCCATCAGTGAGACACCCCTGTCCTCCTGTGCCCTCACCGCCCTGCCAGCGCCCCTTCCACCCCCATGTGCACTGACGCGCCTGAGTCCCTCTCTGTCCCCAAGGACCGACCCCGCAAAAAGTCTGCTCCAGAAACCCTGACCCTTCCCGACCCTGTTCCAAGTGGCGTCCCCCAGAGCTCTAATATGAGCCCACTACCTGTTTCAAACCACCTCCAATCATCCACACCGCCTTCTTCCCACTCTGATCTTGCTGAGATGGATGAGCAGTAGAGGGACCTTGGGATGTCTTCCCCCTACGCCTTGCTTTCCTTAATTTCCCAACCCCATTGTCTTAGTAGCCCAGTGAGACTAGCCTAACCTCCAAACCCCAGTGCCCAGACTTTCAAGTTCTTTAGCCATATTCCATAATTTGCCATAATCTTGGACACACAACAATCAATCTAGAAGTCTTCATCACTGTCACTAATACCACCCAGGCAGCTGTAGGTTCAGCAACCCTGACATAGATGACTTCCTCTTCCTATGAGTCCAGCCAGACACGTCTCATCTATTATAACAACCACCTGTGATGTATAATCAAAACAAAGAGCATCCGTAATTATTTTTTGTTGAGTGGCAGTTTCCTATGTTATATGAATAAATTAATCTTAGTGTCTCCTTAGTCATGTTTCTTCAATCAGACAAGCTGATTGCTTTCAAGCTATTAAACTATGAAGTAGTTGCCTTAGCACCACAAAGCCAGTGGTGTTTATTAGTTTTGACAATGTACGTAAACAAATGACTGAGGAATATTGTCATTTTTCAGCCTGTAAAATGGTCATATGTATTAAATTAGAAATTAAATCAGTGATACAAACTAGAGTAGCACATTAGACCTAGTATGTTAGTGTAACACACCAGAAAGATAGCCAAGTACATAATAAAACCGCTTAGCAACTGTTTCCTGAGCCGTCCCAACTGGCTCGGATCAGTTTGCACTCATCCTTTCCATCCTGAACTCCAATTATTATTATAACAGATGCAAGATCAGTACAATCACAGAGCGTTTACACCTCAGGTCTCCCGACTCTACCTGGCTCACACTCCAAAGGCAGGGATATTACTATACCTTTCTCTCCTGCTTATTGCCAAACAGCCACATTTTATACCTCTGCAGATATTACAATACAGCAACTATTGTATGTACTATACCAGTCTACTTAACCCTTGGAATGTTTACACATCAGAAACCATGGAGGATTTGCATATTAGCGGTAATGTTGTAGGTTAAGCTGTTGTTGTATCTGCACTCGGTTTTAGCATGACCGTTAATGACTCTAAAACTGAATTTGTTGATGTTTATTAATGCATATATCTTACTCAAGTTGACTGAGAGGTCAGTACAACAACAAAAGAAGCTAAGTAACTAATGCTGGACATCTCATGTGACTTAAATGTGATTCAATTTTATCAAATCAGTAAAATCACTTCAGTGTCATGTGTAGGATCAAGGCCATTTTGGGGAATTTTCAAGCATTGACTGATCTTTGTGCATGGTGGAGGTAAAGGAGAAGGGCACGTGCATCAAGCTGACTTGAGTATGTGCTTCGTTAGCTGCATAGCATTTGCAAAAGTGCTGACACCATTGCTTTTCCAGTGCTGGTTGGTAATACTTAGCCAGTGCTCTGGTGGGCACGAAAAATGATTTTGAAATGGGAACATACTTTGCAGTGACCCGTTATTTCTGCTGGGCTTATACTGCAAGCTACCATCTAAAATCCTAAAGGAGAAACAAGTACATGAGGACAGCAAGTTATTCTTTGAACCCCCTTTTTCAAATGATATTATTCAAAGAGGGTTTTATATGCTGCATGGAATGTTCACAACATATATACATATTATATGTAGTATATATGTATATCGTGTAAATGAATGGATTGGCACAGTATATTTGGTGATGCACTTGTATGAAAAAAGTGAATGCCAACTTTGGAAGCTCTGTGCTAATTTTGTATAATAGAAGGAGCAGATTTTGAGTGAAACGTAAGCATGCCCAGAGAATATAGGCCTACAAACTCTTTCAACTCAGTGCCTCTGCATGCAACTATTGTATCATCGCCACGTGTGTAAACTAAAATCTCTTATATTTCATCTATAGAAACACAAAATTTCATTGCATTATTTTGCCTGTTTTCTATCTCAAATGTTGCATTTAACCAAGTATAAAAATGGGCTACAGCCCCATAATACAGTAGCTGATCTACAACATAATCATATTAAATCAATCATATCAAGCTACGTCATCAGTCTCTCAAGTAACAGGGCTAAATTGTTATTATATTTTAGAAAATTAGTACATTTTTGTTCCCCTACTCATACCAATTACTTCGAACTTTACAGCGTAAATGCATTTTGCACTTTCCAGTCTTTGACACCTTATTTGACAATGAAGAAATGTGTTAAATTACAGTCTTGTTGGGTTTGTTGGACCAAAGTCCTATTATACAGCATAGTGACTTCCAAGAGAGAAGGTCAAGGAGAGAGTCCTCAGTGGTCTTGCCATAAAATACTGTTAATATTATGTACAGTTTCTCACTTGCTTTTGTTAAAAAAAACAAAACAACTGTAGCTATTTATCTGTAACTGTAGCTTTTGTCTTTTGCCTTTTGAGGATAAAAATGTTATATACCAGTTATTGGCCCTCTGTATTGATCTATTATGTATAGGTTATACATACTTACAGCTCTGGTATTGACCATCTCTCTTGTCAGGAACACAGAGATCCAGGGATATGTTTGATCTGCCATGGGCTATTAAAAATGATGCAAAATATCCACTTATGTAACATGAAGCTCTGCTCTGTTTAAAAGAGTAACATATTAGGTATTGTAAATACTGTTGTTAATGACTAATATAGTAGGTTTCTTACATTGATTACTGATGTGACATGAATGTGTTCAATAATTTGAAATAGACAAAGAAGGATATTATCTAGTGTTTGTGTTGTAAAGATGGCATATTCACAGACATGAATTAAAGGTTTGTTTTAATCTAGGAGTTAAATGTGTCTGTATCTATGAAGTAATTGTCATCTATTGAGGGCGACAGAGTATCAAGATTCCTCATTGTAGTGGTGCACTTTTGACTCTCCAGATGCTTTTGGTGACCCTGCAGGGCAAAATTTGTACAAGTTGTAAAACAAAATGAAGTATTTCTTTTTAGTGGGGTGGCTGCTTTGACGTTTACTTGCCATATTAATTGAGAGGTGATTGGCTTTTCTGTTGTCTTTTTTTCCCCTTTTTTTCTTTGTAGTAAACCTGCTGTACTTTGATTTTGTGGTTGCTGTATTGTTTGAAGGAAAATCTAAATTAGTTTATCGTTATTTCTTTTGGATAGAAGGACCAAGCTTCTCACTCCTCCTCCCCTCCTAATAATGCAGTTTGCATTCAGCCAGGCTGTTGTGCTGTCTCCTGATAACTGGGACCTGTCTCACCGACCAGGATCACTGAGTTAGCTGTAGAACTGCACAGAATGAAACTGCTCTGTGTGCTACACTTAGTGTTGGACATCAGGTGTGGTTCTGGCTTAACCGGCTTTCTGCATTGATCCTACTGTGTGAAACAGGGCCCAGAAGTGCCATTGTTGTTCGGCTGCTGGAAGTCGCTCTTAGTTCTTCCACTTTAACTATTGTATTTGTTATATTTTTACTGCTCTTTGAAGTTCATTTGGTTCTTTGTTGTAATTGTTTTACTTTTTCTGAAATAGACAAATAAACTTTACTAGCTATTGCAGTAGTGTTATTATTCTTTCTGTTCACCATGCATGTTTAACCTTGAAAGCCGTATAAAACCAGTAGGCAGTGGTAACCATTCACTCATGATGCCTCTGGTCCAACCATTTAACACACACAATTTCAAAAAATCACAGCCTCTAGTGATGCGTTTATAGTTGAAGAAATACTAAGATCTTTTACTGAGGTAAAAAGTAGTAATTTTACACAAAAAATACCAAATTCATAGTAAAAGTATATTTATAAACAGCAACATGAACTAGTAACAACAAAAGTAAAACTGTACACCGGAATGATTTTGCATGTTCTTCTACAATCGAACATCTACTGCTATGCTGCCAATACTGCTGCTTATGTTCTTTCTTATATGAGACTTTAATTGAAGAAATTACAAAATTGAATTCAAGCAGACAAGGCAGGTGGAGAGAAATTAGGTGTACTTATAAAAAAATAAAATGTCCCCATGAATTCAATAACATTCAAACATTTCTTAAAGCCACAATCTAGTAACCATTTCAGGTACTTCTACATGAGCTTACTACCCACAACAAGAAATTAATGTAAAATTACATCATCTGCATGTAAAATAAAATATTCTATTTTAGGCACTTGTGAATGTAATCAGAATTCAATTCAAACACACTAGACGAAAAAGAAAAAAGAAACCTGTAAAGATTCTCAAAGGACACTGGATTAATGCTGCACCATTTTCTCATTCTCATGTCCATTTATTTCTTTTACTTCTAAAGGAGGGAAGCATAACACTGACCCAGAGACAGGGTGATAGAGTCAAACTGTGCCCTCCAGTGGATGTTTTCTCAACTGCAGCTGTAGTTTATGCGGTGGCAGTGGTAGATTATCTGGCCTGTGCCACATGTTCCCACATTTCCTACTCTCTCAACCAGCTCTACACTCTGTTCTACATACAAAAAACATATCAGTAGTTAAAGGTTTTTAAAACATCTCATCTACTCACCCTGAATTCATCAAACTACTGACCCGTGACCTTAACAGAGTAGGGATTATTAAGAACACTAATTTCTCAGATTTTCTAATGTTTGATTTTCAGTTTGAATTTATACCAGGCACAGATGGTTAGTAAAATATTTGCTCTGCACTTGGGTAATAATGTCATTGTTCTAGACAGTAACTTAAATAGATTATTGCAAAACTATAGGTGTTTGGTGGAAGTGTATTCCTGATGAATGAGTTTCAGTTGTTGCCAGCATGTTTACATAAGCCCACTTACAGTATGTTTAGAATTACTTTACTGTGTCTTTATGGGATCTCTGTGAGGGTTGTGATGGTGCTTGTTAGGTGGAAATGTTCGGCTGGAGTGTTGCTGAAGACAAAGATCGGAGAGGAGGGTGAAGCTGATGTCTGCACAATGTTTCCGTCATATACAGGAAAGGAAAAACTGTTATTCATTTGATGTATAAGACTAAGGCGATAATTCTATTATTGTTTATGGAATCGTGATGATGATCTTTGCTTTACAGAACTCTGTCCAACAGAACTCGGTCCAAATTAATCATTCCAAGAAAATTACCTAAATACTAATAAGATGAGTTGTCAAAGATTAATTAATGTACAAACACACACACACACACACACACACACACACACACACACACACACACACACACACACACACACACACACACACACACTCAAATGTCGTAAAACTCTGATGATGGTATGGAATACATGACATCACCTTTTTTCTAATAAAGCCTCACCCACATCAAACGTGAAACACACACAAAAAGAACATTACACATACATAGATGACCACTTATGACAAGTTGATGACAAGTTGTTGAGATTTTTATGTCCTTTAGAAGTAGACAAGAGAGATTGAGAGAAACTACTGTAGGTACACAAGTAAAAGGAAATCCCCTTAGGTTTCGGTTTAGGCTTAGGTTTCTGTAGGGACGTTGTCAAGAATTCACATTTCTGTTTATTGCTCACCACCATGAAAAAAAAACATACAGCATTCATGCTTTAAATTGATTTGCTTTAAATTGAATATGTAATACAACAGGGTTTCACAAAATTGCCACCAAAATATACATGTAAGAAATGTAACTATCTACTGAAATCCCAAAAAAACTTTTGGAAAAATATTCATTATTATTTGTGAGAGAAAGGTTGTAGAACTTTTTCCAATGAATTCAGTGTTCACCACTCTCTCCACGCCATGATGGCTGTGCAAATCCACCCACCACCAGGAATGTAAATAAATCATTCAAAGTAACTCTTAATTTTTATATAATAAAATCAAATCAGAAAATGAAAAATGTGATTATTGATACAAGAAATGAATATCATTTAAACAGACAGTAATTCAATTTAAACACCAGAACTGATCCATTTATCTCTTTTACTTCCAAAGAAGAGAAACTGCAACACTAATCCAGAGACAGTGTGATATGCTCAAAGTGTGCCCCCCTGAGGTTGTCGTGTTAACTGTGGCTGTAGCTGTAGTCACAGGGGAAGCTGTGGTAGATTCTCGAGCTTGTCCCACACAAGTCCCTACATTTCCTACTCCATCCACAGCTGCCAGCTCTACATTCTGTGAACAGCAGGAGGCGACGTAGGTGGCCACTGTAATGTTCTCACCGCCTGTTCCAACAACTGTGCTGGTATTGAGGGTACCGTTCCCTTGGCGGATGGTGACGCTCTCAATGCCAGTCCCATTGATGCCATCGGTGAGATTAGCAATGAATTCCCACTGGGAGGAAGCACAGAATGATGAAGAGGATGGACAGTTGGTTAAAGAACTGACTACCTGACACACTGGGCGGCTAACATCTGTCACCTGGAGGCACAGAAAGTGAGAGAGATGAAGAAATAAGACAGGGATGGGGGAGTATACAAATTACAATGAAACAGGCAGAAAGCATGAACGAAAACTGCATAGTTGCATTGATCAGCTTTGAATGGCTTTGACACATTAACATACTTATTGTAACCAAAAAGCAACACCAAATCAACACCATCAAATCAAAGAAAATGAATGGCCAAAAGAGGGAAGTTGTTTTTACGACACAGTAAAACACGTAAATTAGAAATACTAGCATCTCTTGTCTGGAATAATTCTTTTCTTTTCTTATTTTCCTTTTTTTGTCAAACCTCCACCTTATCCTGTTTCTTTTTATTCCACATCCAACTAAAGTACACATGTCTTTCTCTTACCTTGGCAGCCACAGAAAACCTGAGGACAGCATAGTTGATGTCAGTGGCAGCTGTATTTTCTGCCTCAATGGTGAGGGTCACTTGTGTTCCTGATGAAGCACTGGCCGGTACTGCTAAGGTCACAGTGCCATTGGCTTTGCCTCCACTGTCTGCTGCTATGGTGATGGTGCTGGGTGAAGTTGAAGAATAGCTGCGGTCATTGTTGGCTCGCACTGTGAATGTCCCAGTTGCAGAGTCATTAACAACTCCGTTGGTGGTTGTGGCGACTGTGAAAGGGATGGAGACGGTGGAGCCTGGTTCTATGTTGGTGTTGTTTGCTTGGGTCTGAAAAAATGGGGAAAAGAAGGGGAGAAACACATTTATACATATGTTTTTGTTCCATATGTAAGTATATGTTGATGGGTGCTGTGTCATAGCAGCTTTGAGTGGAAAGAAGTACACATGAAATTATGTTAGAAAGTAGGATGAAAATAATTTCTATATGTTTGGCTTTGGTATTGTGAGGATAGGAAGATAAAACAAGCTTGAGTCATTAGGCAAATCATTCAGGTTTGTCTTTATATTTCTTATAATCAACCAACAATAATCTAAATATTCCACTACTAAATGTGATTAGCTGAAGCTAATATCAGTAACTATTTGATGGGTTGAGCTCACAGTGACGGAGATGCTTGAGGTCTTGATCTGTGTGGAGGCCTGTCTCTGGAAGCTGCTTGGTGTTGCCCTGGAAGTGGAGCTGCTGTCCTCTCCTCTCAGGCGAACCACAAAGTCACCTGCTGGGACTCCACTGAATGTCACCAGGAAGTTACCACTTCCGACCTCCTGTGGAGAACGGAAAGAGAAAAGACAAACCTTGTCACAAGGTCGACAGCATGAGACAGTTAGAACAATATAATATCCAATACTAGCTGCAGTTGTTCCTACTATTTACTTGCAGCGTCACTGCTTTGCATATAATATTGTAAGAGCACAACATGACAACAACATTGTACCTGTCATTCCCTGCCACAAAATATCAAAACTTCCTATCATGCTTTGTCTTGAAATAAATGAGAGCGATTAAATGACTTTGAGGTGGACCACTGCCACTACACAAAGCTTATCCAACATTTCCTAAATTCGCAGCAGCCAGTGATTCAAATTCATTCTGACCTACTGAAAATCTACGTTTAAAGACCAGAAACTTTGTTTCAACAGTTAACTGCAGTTAATTCACTAACCTTGTTAACTTTATGTGTTTAAGTTACATCGACACTGCATGAAACTGCAAATGTTATTTTTGGACTCACTAGTGGAGCATTCAAGGACATTGTAGATGTGTGAATCAGAACAAAAAATACAACCGATATACCCAATGGTTTTCTTCTAGGTAGTAAAGATAATTAAACTTTTTTTTTTTTGCTTGCATGCTTTTGTTTGGAAAATAGTAAATAGAAAAGTAAAGTATACACTTTAGCGCCTGGTTATGGCCCTTTAAGGTTATCAAGTGTAATACAGTGTGTGTGTGTGACATGCCTGAAGTGATCCGTTGACCTCTGTTGGCCCTGAGCTGTCAAACAGAGTGACCTCTGTGACCTTTACTGTGTCACTTCCTGTCACAGAGACCAAGAGGCTGGCATTACCACCTGAAAGTTATGACAAGAAAGGGAAACTAGATGAGTATCGTTGAGACAGGTCCTTAGAGATGAACATTATGTAAATAACTGAAGTAAATTAAAAAGCTTGTGAAAGGACAGACTAGTTTAAGTTGATGGGCTGGGCTATTTTCATTTTTGGTGACTGTAAAAGAAGATTTTTAAGGCAGATGATTCTTAATAAAATCTTTAAAATATGCTGTTGAACTCAATGAGGGGGAAAAAAAGACTAAATATTAAATGTGTATTACAAGACAATTGTACAAACTATTTACTAAACTCAAAATGAAGATGACAATAATTATAAAAATAGTCTGACCTGACAGAGGGCGTCCCTCCTTTAGACTGAAGTCCCGTGAGCCCCTTCATGAGCTTCCACTAGGTTAAAAATGAAGTTCACTGAACTTTGACCTGATACATGCACACACAGACAGATACACAGACAAAAGAGATCAGAAGAGCTAACGTTTACAACAGCAAATAGACAACAAGTCAATTACCATATTACTGACCTGTGACCTTAACAGAGTAGGGTCATTAGAGACAACACTGATTTCCCATGTTCCTGTTTGATTGTCAGTGTTGAGGCTTAAACGACGTAGGTTTCCAGCTGTGGTGAAAGATGCTAGAGGACCACTGGACTGACTGGAACTTTGAGATACACCTAGAGGAGAGAAAAAAGACTGTTCTTTTAATATAAGATGATGGAGGGTGTAAAAGGCTGATGGAACAGTCAAAACTAGTCTCAACATGAGGCAATAGCTCTAACAACACCTGAGGAGCTGGAGAGATTGAAGGTGAGAGACGAGGTTCCTGTGATGTAGGCGGTAATGTTCCTTAGAGAACCATCAACAGTAAATGTGAAATTATCAGGCCTTCCAGGATTCTTCACTACTTGGAAAATTGTCACCTGAAAGACAAAGCAACAGAAACTGCATATTTATATACATATAGTAGAATACCATCTTATGTCTTATCCTGTTCAATGTCTTACCACAGCACTGGCTGATGAATCCTCAATTACACTTGTAGCCAGAGAGAGGTCAGACTTGGTGACCTCAATAGCCTGACCTCCAGAGGCTCGGGCTAAGTCACGGTACAGCTGGGCATCTGATTGGGTCATTGAGCGTGGACTCACACCCCCAGTGCTTCTACGGCGCCGCCGACTGGCTAGGACATCTGTCAACATGAAAGTTACCTAAAAGTATGAAGATAGAAAAGGAAACATTTGTGAAGGTTATATTGCAATTGGGTACATATCTGCAATTGTTCACGTATTATTTTATAATTACTTACTGAATTACTATCAAATATATTGACATTTAAAAGAGCAAAGATGATGTAAAGTCGACTCTTACCACCGACTTAGTGCTCTCTATCAGGGCAGTGACGGTGCTTTTCAGATGAGCATCTTTAGCTGGAGCGTCAGTGAAGACAAAGATCTCAGAGGAGGGTGGAGCAGCAGTCAGGGCAAGCTGGGAAATGTATAGTGTGACAGGTAACAGTGTTATTTATTAAAAAATGATCTAGAAAAAAATAAATAAAAATAAAATAAATTTTAAAAAATTAATAAAAAAGATTGATTTTAATTCAAAGTGTTTTTTGAAATTGAGTGCAGATCTGAGGAAAAAAAGACCCAAAAAAAAAAAAACTAAGACTTATACAAAACTTTGTTGTCTAAATTAACAACATATGGGAACACTTTTGTCAATACCTGCAGTCCAGACAAACACAATTCTGGGATGTCTCCTCCTCCACTTGCAGAGAGCATGTTGATGTTGTCTTTGAAGATGTCTGCATCGGTCGTCATAATCAGAGGTCCAAAACCTGGAATATTGAATAAATAACCACTGACCATCAGTCACATGATTATTAATGTTAATTGACAACTGGGGCTAAAGTACACACAGCTTTTCTTAATGTTCACAGTAGCACTAGGCATACTTTATTTAGAAAATGTCAGAGGCAGCATATGCAAGTGAGTTCTTCAATAGCGGTCTTCACTACTCCAAAAACGTACCTGGGTCATTGAAAGGTACCAATATGTAGGCAGAGGGTTCCTGTTGCGTTCCCCTCTTACTGTCAATGATGTTAAAGGAAACTCTCTTAGCCTCAGCTATGTCATCACTCATACTGCCTGTTGTGTCAATGACAAAACACAGCACAGAGGACTGGGAGAGGCCCATCAATCTGTAGAAACACGATAGAGATAAAATATAGACAGATAAAATATAATTACCGTATCCTGCTGATCATGGGTAATTTATCTTTCAGTGATCAGTGATTACCATTTGACCTTATGCAGACGACTATATCATTAAAATATCTTGACTGCATGCCCAGGCCACATTATATTATATATAGACACAATGATTAATAGGATCATGTTATTGCTTAGTTGCTTACTATAGTTTTCTTGACTTGCAACACATTTTTTTTTATTCCTCTTGTATAGGCTCTAAAAATGGCTCAGGTGAAGTTGGTCCATACCGAAGTTCTTGTCTCCTACAGCTAATCTGATGTCCTCAAGTAGCTCCATCGTGGCATTCACAGCCAAATCAGCTGCTTTGTGGTGAAGTGAACCATGACTGGACCCAATGTCATCCTTACTGATACCCCCCACTGGGTCCTGTTTGCTTGTCTTGTCAAATGATCCACCGTGGCTGCATTTACCTTAGGGCAGAGAGAATATGTGTTAAGTTAGCTATACATTGTATGTTCACTAAATACTGACAATGGAGTGCAACAGAAAAGTAGATGATTGTGTAGTTACCTGCTGGTTTTGCTGAAGAGAAGATGTTAAAGTAGCCTGAAGTGAGAAGCCCCTGCTGTAGCAGGTCAGGCAGAAGGTTGTTCTCACAATTCCCTCCTGTACAGTTTCTACAGGTTGGAATACTTAGGCCTGTAGAAAATCAAAACCGTCATGAATAATTATGATTTAATGGTTTTTATAACTGCATAAATTGTGATCATCGCTTTTAATCAGTGATAGATTGTGTTTAAAATGTAAAAAAAAAAAAAAATACTCATGAAGTATTGAGTGACAAAGTGCCTGTTTTCACAAAGCCTGCTGTGGCTTTACATCTATGAACATATTGCAACACTTCATGACTAATGGCAGGGTGAGTATTTGTTAACTGACAAATGACAGGCAACCTGACTATATGATGTGTGTGTGATTTTTCACTCAAGCATATGCACTCAGTGTGACCCAGCAGCAGTGTTTATGGACAGCAGCATCTTTCAGTACCTGCTAGGTTCTCAAGAGGTTGGTCTGGTCTGATCAGAGCACTGTGAGGAGCATTGTTCCCCAGCTCCACCCAGTTACTGTGGCTGTAGAAGTCCTTCATACAGAGAATACAAAACATTATTTACACTCCGTCATTGCTTGTTATTTCAATCATGTCTGTCACCGCACAATAATCGATAACAAATCACTCTCACCTGTAGGGTATGACAGACTCCTCCAAGAATCCACCTCCCTGCGACAAAGTTCTCCTTCTTAACACTGGCCTTCACAGCAGACACGCCTTAACAGTGAATGAGTAATGAACATTATGTTTCTTGTCCAAATGACACCTCCCCTAACCTGTCTCTCTTGTCCTTGATCCGTTTTTTAATCATCTCTCCCTACCAGCCTCAGCAAACACATGCCTGATAAGGGGAGTGGGAGAGATATGCAAAAAACAGAAAACACACACACTCTATAAGAGTTAAAACATCTGCACCCCAGTATACTCCAAATTTTTATAACAGAGTGTATAGATCACTATGATTCCTGTGTGGTCAAGCCTCATCATCATTAACTTTCTAAACATTTGCTCTTTTTGGTACAAAAACTGACCACAAGTTGTCAACAAAATTCCTGAAATGTGTATTGTCTTTGTGTTTTTGGTTCTTGGATGTTTAGGAAAGCAATGCTTGATGTATACCTGCTGTGATGACATCACGTCCTCCGTGGAAGGTCTCATCATCAAAATGGTGCTCCTCACTCAGTGCAAAAATCAAGTCCACTTGTGCGTTGCTAAAGTACATTTTTGTAATGGAAGTTTGGAAAATGACAGTTGAGAGGAGAGAAGTGGAGGTGCCTGCAGACGAACAGGCCCTTTGCACCTTGTCTATTGACAGACTGTCATCAATCTGGAGACATAAAAATGACATATCACTGAGTGCATGTTTAAAACACAAACGCTGACCTCTCATGTTTCTGTCTGCATGAAACTGATTTATTAGATGATAAAAAGACCTATTCTAGATGTTGAATATGCTACCGTTCTCACACTTTCTCAATTTCAGTGTGGCTTTCCAACTCACAGTCAGGCTGAAGTCTCTTCCCTCAGAAGCAGCAATGTCTCGGCAGACCTCCGCTGTCTTTCGGAGGACCGCCCTTTCTGTGATGACACGGTGAGTGGTGGAGTTCCCATCAAATGAGAAGAGTGGTTGGAAGCTGTGAATGAGGCCTGGCTGGAAGAGGACCACCACCAGCAGGAGCATAACTGCCTGTCTGGCAGCCATGATGGAGGATAAAGAAGAAGGAATCTGAATTGCTACCGTTTACTTTTCTCAGCTGTCCAACTCTCTCTCTTTGCCTGTTTTCAACACTTTCCTTCACCAGTGCTCAGGTTTTGTGTTGCTATTTCTCACACCAAAAGTCAACTGAACAGAAACAGGAATTTTGGTAATCTATAGTATCTGCCCCACAAAATGCAGAAATTCCACAATAGGTTGCCACAGAAACAAACAAACAATCTGATTAAGCACAGAGGAGGTTACTGGAAGTGAACCAGGTGTAACGAGGCAACAACTGGCAAGTGAAAACACCTGAGGAGGAAAGAGAAAGCAAATCAGAAACCAGAGAGCAAGAAGGAGGGAAATGAAACTGGTACAAGTTTTTCTAAATTTTACAAAACATTAAAGTAATAACAATAAAATAATAACAATTATAAAATGCTATCAGGAGGTTTCACTAAAATATAAATTCTTGAAGAGAACATGCTTTTATTGTTAGAATTTTTTATGCTTGTACTTGTTGGATTGAATATTGTTTAGTCAAATATAAATGAATCTCTATTTCAAAATGTTTATAAAATATATATAATAACTAAAATCAACTATTTTCCATTCAATGTTTGACCTAATCTGAATTACTTCTTATTTTATAGAGATTGAAAAAAATCCAAAAATGCTAAGATTGCTAAAAGAAGAAGAAGAAAAACATTATGGTAATAACAATTTTAAAAGTATTACAAGACACAAATAGATTTTACACACACTCTTACCTGTGTTTGCTCTGCTTTATAGCAGTCCAGCCTTATTCAGATATTGGCACCACTTCAGTCTAGGTCAGGTAGGTAGGCAAGGTAGATTGTATTATGTGTTTCCTGTCTTATCTGGAAACTTTAAGACTGTGTGTGAGTGTGTGCCCTCATTCCTTAGTTAGGACTGATTGAGCTGATGAATAGCATTCCATAGATGACCTCCCACATACCCTGCATTTTCTTTTGCACGTAGTCATGTGTTTGAGTGGGATGACATGGGTGTGAATGTACTATTCATTCATTCATTCATTCATTCCTATTACAAAATGTCTTTTTTTTCCATGAACCCTAGGTTGATTTCTCTATCACATGGCAAAAACATATACACCATTCACATCTCTAGGCAATGTGTATCCAGGTAAAGAAATATCTCAACATATCTGTGTTTAGTAAGGAGCTGGAGTTAGCATGTTTAGCCTTGCATAGCATAAAGACTTGGAAACAGGGGAGGGGCATAGCTATCTTGACTTTCTCTAAAGTTCAAAATCATGTTTACCCTCTAAAACTCACAAATTAAGTCCCATGTAGTTTTACAAATGAAGACAGCTGAGCCTTGATAAGGTGACAAGGACCCATGTGACCTGAGTTCCTGAAACCAACATAAAGATGTTCATTTTCAGCAGCCTAAACGTAGTGATAAAAAAAATGTATGTGTCAGCGATGGCAATACTGCTTTCATCAAGAAAAAGAGGCAAAATCACATGTGTAGTTAGAGCATCTCAAGACAGAGATATTGTCTTGAAGTGTTGCCCCTGTGGAATAAGGACATCATTATTAACATTATTCTTTGTTACTACACGTCAGAGGGCAGTCATGCTGATGTTATATTTATCTTACAATAGCATATTATTTATTCAGACTTTTACTCACGTACCATACATGCATAGTTGCACCTCTGAAAGATTACAGATAAGCCTCCTGTCCTTATGTATACCTTCAAAATCCTGCCCATCAGCATATTTTGTGTACAGCCTTGTGTGAGTAAGTGTTGTCATTGCACAGTAACTAAAACAACAAAGTTGAAAAGAGGAACTTTCCTTTGTTCATAGCTGGGGTGTTGAAGTAGCCTCTGTCACTTCCTCAATAATGCTATTGACAACCGTGTCCAACTACATCAACAAATGATTGTGACATTTCAGAGAACTATGTGTTTGTAAGACATTCTTCTAAAGAGGATCATCACATCTGATTTTGTTGCACTGGTGTAGTCTTAGTTGAAGCTATCTAAAAAAGACTGAGCCCCAGTGTGCTTAGCCACCAGCGTTTTAAGTTAAGCTAGCTAGCCAAACACTCACAGGCATGTGTGGACATCTCATTATTGTTCATTTAAAATAATAATTCTCATTCCTTAATCGTCT
Organism: Miichthys miiuy; assembly: GCA_036365135.1. Lineage (NCBI taxonomy): Eukaryota > Metazoa > Chordata > Actinopteri > Sciaenidae > Miichthys > Miichthys miiuy. The sequence continues at coordinate 21,525,575 of CM071602.1, forward strand.
GAGGTGAAACAGTCTCTACCTTACTTTTCTCACCCCAGAGTCAGTATGCAGCTCTCAGATCAGGCCTTCAGTGATGCTGACACCAAGCCATATGAGCATTAACAAAGTAGTAAATGCTGCTTGGCGAACACACGCTTGTGAAAGATAAATACAGGTGTAAAATAAATTACATTTTTATTTATTTTATCAACTAAATTTTATTTATTTATATCAATTGTGGTAAAGAGGTGTGTTCAGGTGTGTGTGGTCAGATATGGTCAAGTGTTGATCTGTTACCATTGCAGTGAAAATTAATTCTGTTCTTAAGCTCTATGGACTCTTTGTATTGTATTTCTCAGACCAGGTAAATTGAAACAGACTTGCAGAACAGAGCACTTTTATTACATCATGTCAAATCTGAAATGTGTACTTAGTAGTAAGACGCAATTTGTAAATAATATATATATATTTTTCTATATATATATATATATATATATATATATATATATATATATATATATATATATATATATATTTCACATTACACTGCATATATATATACACTGCAAATATATACATTGTAAGTATATAATATGTTAGGATGAACAAATATGATATTTTTCTCTTTTCCTGTGACTGAAGTTTTAAACAGCTTTCTTTAAAATCAGAGCTTTCCTTTTAAATGATGACGCTCGCAGGAGAGTAAGTGCTGTTATGCAGGAGGCGAAACACTGTTAACAGGAGTTTTCTTATGGTTTCTTAACACCTTCACAATGATAAAAAGTAGCAAAAGAGATGCAATAATGATACAAATGATAGCAAAAATGAGCCAAAATCCATTGATTGGTAATGCAGATATTGGATGCAACATATTGCTCTCTTTATCATATACGCAGTTCAGGTTGCTCTTCAGTCTGTAGATGACTTTACACCTCTGTGCATTTGTCTCTATGTCAGTGACTTTGAAAACCTCATAGGGAGGAATCAGCACCTGGCTGCTCAGTTTCAAGGCTGAATAATATGTTATGTCAGCACCAAAACACGTGTATATTTCAAAACACGAAGCATTACTTGTGAAGTTCCACCCATCAGAACCTAACATGAAGGTGCTGAATAGAACCAGTTTGTTAGACGCGTTCAGATTTAAAAGTGTTTCTGTTTTGTAATTTGTAGTAAGACATGTCACCTGACTGTGCTTCAGAATCTGAATGGCTTCACTTAAGGAAAAATAAAGGGAGCGGGACTCAAATGTCTCCTTTAGTTGTTTTCCAGCTCTTTCTGTAGTGTCAAGATCTGACTCAAGAGGTTGCAGCATAATATTTGTATACATGTATATGTCAATCGAATGATGTTTCTCCATGTAGGCGTGTGCAGGCTCTCTAGCTTTTTGCTCTGCATTGCTCCAGGCTTGACTGAAGTTTGTTCTGGTATCCCATGTCTGCATGACGGCTTTATCATTTACAACCACAGCTCTGGATCTGCAGTCGTCATACACGTCATCATTCAGGTCAGAGGTCAGTTCCTGAATAGAATCCTGTAATGAGGAGAAACATGTTGTTCAGTATTTATCCACTAGATGGAAACGTACACTAAATGAACAGTAAGCTGATTTTGTTTTATGTCAAATGTATAGTGTTAAATACCTCTCCATCAATATCCTGCCAGCTGAGTGTTAGATATATGACAACAAACATCAGCAGTCCCACCAAAAGAACAAGAGAAATAATGGCGCATGCATATAAAGTTTTCCTCTGATGTGCTTGCCTCTCCCAGGAAGGCATAGTGCATCTGGAACAGAGAAGATTTCATTTAGCTATGGAGAATGATATCAACATGTATTTGGTTTAATGTGAATTTGATTTTAAAATGTAAACTATAATGTAACCTTCATTGTATTGTATGTTTCAATAGGCCTCACTTTTTGTACACACCACATTTATTATAAGGAGACACATGAATGAGAGCTAATCTGCGTAAAGGGATTAGTGATTGTGGCTCTTCTTTTAAATTCCTCATAGCACATTAAACCCTATCGTAAAATCACAGCTGATTTAAAAACACAAATAAAGATGTGGCCCTGCATATTAAAGTTACTTAGTGCTTGCCTATTAACTCTTCATTCTATTCTTCAATAAACAATATGTAATGTACAATACCTTTTTTAAAGGCTAGTAGAGCTGAAAATGATTTTGTAACTTACCACATTGTGAGCAGCATTGGGTTTTGTCTTATCATTAGAGCGATAAATGTCTTCTGTTTAAGTCTGTGCAACTCGATGACTTACCTTTGTTTGTTTTTACTTGAGAAAGTGACCAAACAGGATTTACTAGTATGTAGAACCTCCCTCTTGGCAATGCAAACAGTGAAATCATAGAGTCAATGTTTTTTTTTTCCAAAAAAGAAAAGTGTTTGTAGTATAAATCAAAATGTAAAAACTTTCTTTGTTAAGTGGTTACTTATCAAATGCTACTATGCAAAATAAGATCAATATTAGCTCTGGTTAGCTCCTTTGGGCAAAGGTGTAAAAGAATGTCTGTGTGGTTGTACCTGTAAATCCTGTGAGCTGGGACCTCCTTAATGGCAAGCAAAACTACATATGCACTTTTTGTCCTCAAAGGAATATCATGCTGCTGTTGAAAGCACACAACAGGAGAAAGGTAAGCCAGAAACAATCTCATACGTTGTTGATGGAGAATATGAACGTGTTAATTGCTAGATCAGGTCACTCGGAAATATTCTCAAGGAAATAATTATTTATCTCACATTACATTTCAGCCACTAGGCTAGTATTTTTATTCGCACATACAGGCTGAGTCAGTGTGCATGAAATCAATAAATAACACAAAAAGCATATTTATGATGAACACAGATCTTAAGAACCTTTTTTACTAATAAGATGTATTATTTTCAGTTAGATATGAAACTTGCCAAGGGACCAGTTTGTAAGCTGAAGTTACTGAGAAATTGCGCAACCTTTTGTGTGCTGTTGGCAGTGGCACTCCTATTGTATCATGACCCATTTCTACTACTATGGTGGCCACAGAAACCTACTGAGGTGAGTGACAGGCCTTTCTTTTACATGCACCAAAAACATGCACTGTGTAATTTTCAGGAAGACCAGAAAAAAAAAACACTGAATCAGTCACCATAATTGATATAAAATTTTGTTCATTGTAGCTGTTTCTTATTTGTCTCTGCAGAAACCTAAGACTAGTGGTTCACCTCTGGATCTGGCGACAGACTCCATTGATGACATGTATGACGGCTGCCGATCTGAAACAGCCTCTGTGATCGACCTGTTTGGCGTGTTTGAGTGGCACTTCAACAGAAACTTCAGTTTTGCCTGGGCCTCAGCTGAAAGGAATGCAAAGAAACCTGTGCACAAGCACCTGAAAGAAGATCATGCTATAGTTTTATACATGTACACAAAAATGGAAAATATCCAACAAGCTCTCAACAAAGCAGTGAAAACAGGGAGACACAAGTATAGCACAAATGGATTTAAGTTCCACTACTTCTACTTCTACCTGACTGATGCCATTCAAGTTCTGCGCTACAATCAGACATCGTGCAAAACCACCTATCACAGGACATGGAAACAATTTGACCACAATGTTATCAATACATCCATGCGATTTGGTGCTTTCACCTGGGTAGCTTCAAGCAAACAGTCCTTTGATTTTAATGGCAATGTGTCTTGTTTTGAGATCTACTCGTGCTTTGGTGCTGATATAACATATTATTCTGCTACAAACCAAATAGGACAGGTGCTGATTCCTCCCTATGAGGTCTTCAAAATCACTGATGTCCTGACAAATGACCCATGGTGCAGTGTGGTCTACAAGCTACAGAGCACCAAAACACCAAGGAGAGATTTGAATTGTAAATTGAATCAAAGTCAAATAAAAGCATATTTTGGAATTGATTTAACACAATGGCAAGAAAGTAATGTTGGGATGATGTCAGCGTGTGTGATGCTGTTAATTATAATTTCTTTAGTTCTTATAAATCGCAGCATGAAGTGTTTTGTGGTTGCAGTGCTGGGTGCTCTGCTGGTGTTCACGATGATTCTGGTGATGTTGAGAGGTATCATCTGAGAGGAGCAACGATAAGAAAGTGTTTAGAAATTAGGAAGTGTTTAGAAATTAGGAATTATGTTTTTGAAAGTTATCAGAATGTAAAAATAATGTTGCACAGTTTTCAGAAGCCTCAGTTTCTAACAATAGTTTCTGATGTCCTGCCTAGAAACATAGATTTTATGATAGAAAATGTAACTATTTCAACAGGTTTACACTAACTACCCTAATGCATGCAATAGGCATGATATATGATAGTAAGTTATCCTCTGTAAATAGTGTCTCGGTATTATTCACACTTTTAAAACAAACAATATTTTGTAGTATGGTTTTCTGTACAGCATGTGAAGTCCTTCACCATGTGTATCACCACATATTTTACTACAAATAAAACATTTTTCAACCTTTAAAACATTTTCAAGTGCTACAAAGATAAAGGTCGCTGATACAGTAGTATTGTCAAAGGTCACTGTGAGTCCTTAGAAATGACCCTGCATGTACCCTGATTATTTCCATGAGACTGAATTGAATATTTACTGTATGAGTCAAAAATCTCCTAAAAACACCTGTTTCTACAATAGCAATTTGAGACATAGTTATACTATAGAACGGAAACACTTTTGTGGTATTCTTGTCGTGGCTATGGTCTATGGTACAACTGCATGATTCTCAGATGCACAGACCTATTTAATTCATTGCAATCAAAGTGGAATGACTCAGGTCCCACCCCTGATTTTAATGGCCTGCAGCTGGGGAAAGACAAGCAGGAGCTCAGCTAACACTTAATCAGCAAGTCACCAAAGCAACACTATATATGTGAGAACTGCACTGTGGTAAGGAGGAGTCCACTCTAAGTCCAAACAGTTTTACATTACAATAGACATTCCTCAGCAGATTTAGAGGAAGCCAGCAGATTCAAATAAGATAACTAAAAATTAAGTATTTTTTTTGTGCACGTTTCTATCAAGGTGGAAGATGGCAATGAGGACAGTCTGGGTAGCTGTGCTCATGACGTATGGAGTCTCTTTTGCAAAGGAGGTGGTTTGTTGTGTACTGACATTTGTAGGAAAGATTATTGCCAATATATATATATATATATATATATATATATATATATATATATATATATATATATATATATTATTCTCATTATTTGTTTTTTTCAGAACTCTGTCGTACCTGTGTTAAAAGTTCCACTGGATTTGGCTCCAAATGCTGTAGATGACATGTACTCTGGCTGCAAAGACAAGATGGAGGACAGAGTGAAGAACGAGTACCTGGCGAATGAGAGAAACAAAGACAAAAATTTCACCTTGGCCTGGAGTGAAGCAGAAAAATACTACAACAAAAGATGGAACCATAAAAAGGGAAAACGACCTTCCACCTCCCTGGGGAAAGAAAAGATAATGGCTATTTATGTTTATACTCTTGACAAACCAAAAATCTATCTTGATTTCAATAATGCAGTTAGAACCCAGAAATCTAAATACAAAACCACATTCAGGTATCACTCACTTCACTTTTTCCTGACCGATGCCCTTCAAACTCTCAATGCTCGCAAACCTGAAGCAGAAAGATGTCTCACTGGCTACCGTAGGGTGGACAGCTACTTTAGCCAAGATGTTCTTAACAAGGGAATTCGCTTTGGCTCCTTTACCTCCAGCTCAATGGGATGGTACCCCAGAGCTGAAAGATTTGGAAACAAGTCATGCTTTGAGATATTCACATGCTTTGGAGCAGACGTCTCACTGTACTCGAAGCTTGGTGAGTCTGAGAGAGAAGCCCTGATTCCTCCTTATGAAGTCTTTAAAGTCACAAAGATTGATACAAGATCTAAGCAGGAGGATCTTCCATGTGAGGTGGTCTACAAAGTGAAAAGTACACGAAAAACTCTGTCCAATATAAATTGTGGTCTTTTCTGAAATAAGCAGTCTCAAATATTTAACACAGTATTTCACATTAAAATAATATATTTTGAGGTAAACCAGATTAGTGACTTAACATCACTTTCAAAATACATTTGGATATGCCGATTTGAATAAAGGAATAATAACAGTTTGATCATTCTCTCTATATACATATGGGCAATGCATGTATTTTGCTATCTGAAGGACATAAGATAAGATCCAGTGTCTTGTATTTAGTGACATCTAGTGGTTAAAGGCAGATTGCATCAAACTGAACACCTGCTCAACTCTTCCAGCCTTCTGAGCTTATAGGACAAACCACAGTGGCGGTGAAACTGGCCAACAATGTTAAATCTCTCTCTAGAGCAAGTGTTTTGGTTTATCTGTTCTGGCTATGGTAGAAGTTTAGTGGACTTGGTGGAGGAGGACCTGCTTCCTCTGCAGATTAAAAAAGGCTCATATTAAGGTAACCAAAATGCCAATGATTCTTATTTTCAGGTGATTAAATACTAATGAAACACATACTGGACCTTTTTAAATCAGATTGGGAAAACATATTTGGACAGTAACTTATACAGCTTGACAGTACACGCTGATTGATTATGGACCTAGCAGACACAAAGTCTTTGACCCAATTTCTGACCTTCTGTCCCTAAAAGATATGTGGAGAAAGTCATTATTGATGAACATTGAATAGCAGTTTTGTCTCTGGCATGCCAGAAAGCATGGTTCCCTGTTGGTCGCTCAGCTCCTGGTTCCCAACCAGCGACCCAGCTGACACCTATGCTGCAGCCATTTACTGTTCCTCTGCAGTCTCTCGTGGCTGAACTCCAACAGTCTCTGGTGTCCTACTGGCACCAGTGCCTAGCCCAGCAGTAATCTGTTGTGTCCCAGCTTGACACAGCTGAAACTTAAAGGTACAATATGTAAAATATTTACTGTATTAAATCATAAAATGAATATGCTGTGTTGTCAGAGATTAGGAAACATGCTCTACTGAAATACAAACTTCTTGATAAATTACTATAGTCAGTATGTTTCTTATTCTGAAATTTGCCTTGACGGACCAGGTGGTCTGTTTGCGTTTTTTTCTGACTGCTCATGCTGACGCAGAGTGCCTGTTTTTTATTTCAGTGGGTTTTCACCTGATTTCCTCTGTGAATAAAAAATATCTCCACCATCATCGTCCCATGGACGCTGTAAAATTCTGTCGTGACAGAGATCCTGGGACCAGCAGCAATAATATACAGGCTGGGATGCACTGTGTAACCAGTGTATGTGTTTGAGGACCTGTTGACCATTAAAGAGAAGACCAACAGTTATCGTCAGCTCATGCCAGAGATTTTTTATTTCTTTACTGCTAATTTCATACAAGTTACCGTCAACAGGACTCTAAACCTAATAAACTAACTAATAAACTAATACTTAAGACTAGCCAGCTCAAAATACTAACATATCACACTAATACAACTCAAAACACACATTAACTTTAGACTCATAACTACACTCGCTCACATATTAACACATACATTTCTGCTTAAACTCATCAAATACAGTTACTAAAACCTCTCTTCATATCACTCTTTTACACACTTGCGCTTCACTGCGGTGTTCACAAGATGGCGCAATCCCGCTATGTTAGCAACTGACTGGAAATATGAAAACTAGCTTAAATATCAAATTTTAGTATTTCAACTCACATAAACTGACTGACTTTAAACAACATTTGAAACATTTATTTATTTTTATTTATTTTAGGACACTTATGACGCTCGTCTGAACTTTTAACAACAACACAGTCACAGTGAAGTCTGTTTCAATAAGAAAAACTAAACATAGGCATTTTCCAACCTAAACAACAGTACAGATGTGACAGGCTAGTTAGGGGATTCATCATTTAGCTCATGGGTCTGGTGTGGCACTGAAGCAACCATCTACAAGTTGCTGGAATTATGGACTCAGGATTGTCACAGAATGAACTGATCAGTTCAGTTTCTCCTTTTGTACTATCCCAGGTTATTTCACCTATTCAGTTAAGCACAAACCTATGTGTGACATTATGATAGATTGACACATAAAAGCAGCAGAAACAACTGAGTGCTCAGGTTTGCTAATAGAACCTGAAAAAGTAACAGGCGAAACACATTTGCAGCTAGTAAAGTCATTTCATTGTGCAGTGGTTAATTTGGATCCTCACTCTGTCTATATTCCTGTGACCTACCTGCTATGTATGCACTTCAATAAATAAATGATCCTGACTTAACCTGGCCTGTAGTAGTTTGCTGGTTGACTGCCTCCATCACCTGTAAGTTTGCATTTAGGGCCCTGGCTGTGCTTTGTGTCTGTTACGTGGCAATCATGTAAAACAGAGTTGTATCTTTGGATCAGTTCTCTTGCAAATCATCTGAGCTACACTATGAGAGGAGAGACTATTGTTCCTTCTTAGTCACCATGAAACCTTCAGATAAGTTAAAATTATTGTATTTAAAGCATGGAAAATACCATATGAAGGTACAAATTTAATTAATATAGATAATGTGTGTCCTACTAGCTGCCTACTAGTTTTGCCTGAAGGCCGTCTGACAAGCCTGTAGGGTTGTGTTTTATTGAAACAGAACACACACACACACACACACACACACACACACACACACACACACACACACACACACACACACACACACACACATGCACACATCCACACCCACAAACAAACAACTTATCTTGGATGCACCTATATTTTCTCATCAGGCTCATATCTGACACTTTTTTGTGTACTCCCATTTGGAATAGATGAACAACCTAAACATGAGACCTGGACCTACATCTCCCTTTTCCCACACACTTATCTGAACACCAAAACTAGTGTGCTGACCCGAAACCCTAAAGTGATTGCTGCCACACTTATAGATCCATACACATTCTCTCTCACATTTCGCAGATCCAATTCAGTCAGTTGTAGGAGATGGTTTTCTTATTATATTTTGTAAATCCGTGTAAATCTTGTAATTGTACACAATATTAATTGTGTTATGTTGATGATATATGCAATTTTGTGTAATATTATAGTTATATTTTTGATAAATGTTAAAAAAAAGAAACTATAGTTGAAATGTCTTAGCTCCTAAAAAAGTCTAATAAAGTCACAGTGAAGTCAATTTGAATCATCACTCTATATATTCCTGTGACCATCCAGCACCTGCCTATGTGTGCACTTCCATACATTCATGATCCTGACTTTCACTCATTGCAATTATTATTGCAACTTACTTTAATAGGTCATGGCAAAATATAACAAAATTGTTATCTCAATCTCATTATATATTTATACAATGTAATATATACTAATACTGTTGCACTCAATGTGTTCAATATAGCAGTTGCCAGTTTGCTGGTTGACACCCTTTGCAAATTTGCATTTAGGGCCCTGGCTGTGCTTCGTGTCTGTTACGTGGCAATCATGTAAAACAGAGTTGTATCTTTGGATCAGTTCTCTTGCAAATCATCTGAGCTATGAGAGGAGAGACTATTGTTCCTTCTTTGAGTAGATAAGTAACGTACCATATTCAAAGCATTAAAAATATTATATTTGTAGGAGCCAAATAGACTAAGCTCCTTTTAACAGTATTTAAAACATTGAAGATACCATATGAAGGTACACATTTAATTAATATATTTAATTGTAATATGAAAGATAATATGTGTCCTACCAGCTGCTTACTTGTTTTGCCTGAAGTCTTTCAAGGCAAAAGTGGCAGGAGAAGCTCCCAGAGCTCTCACCAGCTCTCAGCACCTGTGATCAGTGTACACAAGACAGCTGGAGTCAGCTTTTGGCATTTCCTATGATGAATATGTTAAAACTACACAAGAAAGTGGTTTCTTGATATTAAGAGAATGGTGTTTTTATCAAGATTTATTTTTTTGGTAGGACTTAATACAGCTTTCCAACTAAATTATTGGTGCAGCAGATTTAAGGTCACAAAGAGTGTTTAGGATGCAACACTGTATGTGTTTGTTTACATGGTCTGTTTAACATGTTTAGGTTAAATATAAGAATATTTAAAGAAAATACATGCATCCTGGTGCTGAAACTGTGGCCTCACAGAAATGGTTGAGAACTGATGTACAGTCCTCTAAGCTTGCAGAGTTGTAAAGATAAGCCCCTTTCCATTCCCTTTTATCACGTTTCACTGGCAAAACTCTCTTTGTTATTGCATGAGTCTCATGAGCTATCTCATCTTACAGTTAATGTTTTACTCCCATAACTGCGTACTATATAAGTGTGTTGTACCCGCTCAGTCATTGAAGACTGCAGAGCTTTTTCAGTGAAGACTGTTTGTTCTCAACAAGTTGCCAGAGCTTATTTTATTTTACAATCGCATCTCGGGGTTTCTACTTTGGTGGAGGATGGCATCAATGGCAGTTTGGGCAGTGGTGCTAATCACTTATGGAGTTTCTACAGGATTTGCAATGGTATGCTTGATGACCGCATGCTTAATTCTGACACCTGTAAGTAAGATGACCATAAAAAAGATCATTTGTTCTAATGACTTGTTTTATTTTTTTAAAGGAGTCTGAATCTGGGTCAGGTGATGTCCTTCCACTGGATATGGCTCCAAACTCTGTTGATGACATGTACAGTGGCTGCAAAGATGAAATGCTCAATCTTGTGGATTCGACGTTGCAGGATGAGAAAAGTAAGGATGAGAAATTTAAAAAAGCCTGGGACGATGCAGAGGAATATTATAACACAAAATGGAAGAGTGGTGGCCCTAAACTGAAGAAAAACCTTGCTATTGCTCTTTATTTTTATACCTTTGGTGCTGGAAATATACATGCTGATCTCAATAATGCAGTTCGAACACAGAAATCCGAGTACAAGACCACATTCAGGTATCACGCACTTCACTTTTTCCTGACTGATGCCCTTCAAACCCTCAACGTTCGCAAACCTGAAGCAGAAAGATGTCTCGATGTCTACCGTAGAGTTGACAAATACTTTAGCCAAGATGTTCTCAACAAAGAGATTCGCTTTGGCTCCTTTACCTCCAGCTCAAAGGGACAGTACCCCAAAGAAATATTTGGAGACAAATCTTGTTTTGAGATTGAGACATGCTGGGGGGCTGACATTTCGCTGTACTCTAAATTTGAAATTGAAGCAGAAGTGCTCATACCTCCTTATGAGGTCTTTAAAGTCACAAAGATTGAAAAGAGATCTGAGAAGGGGGGTCTTCAATGTGAGGTGGTCTACAAAGTGAAAAGTACACGAAGACTACTGTCGAATACGAATTGTGCTCACTCTCCAGAATAAACAGTCTCACAAGATTTACATATAGTTAGCAAAACATTTAAAATGAAATTTACACCATCAACTGTGGGATGTTCCAAATAACATACACTTTAAGTGAATTAGACATGGTAAATGGATGTAAACAGCTTTTAAGAGAAATCTGTGAAACATGTTGCTTGCTCTTCCAATGGCTTAAAATATTTAAATAAATATCAAGATCTTTTAAAATTGGTACTGTATTCAATTATACTTATACATTGTATTAAGTTATATTGCCTGTCATTTGCATTTAAATGAACATTTCAAAATCCTTCCTGTAATGTTATTGTATCAAAATTGTGTCCAGAAAAACATTAAACACATTTGCCAAATGTTTTTTTACTGTTTCATTTGATTCATTTACTAAAATACCTCAGTGTCATCTCACTGTCCAACAGCCAAACTCCAAAATATGATACGCTCTGAGTTTATCATAAAGTTAATTTGTTTATTTGAGTCACTTTCAGTCATTACCGTGTGCTCACAGCAGATAAGCTTCAGAGAAGTAGAGAGTGTAGAGAGAGATGTGTAAATCAGCTTTTCAAGTACAGAGCAGCCCGGGCCCATTCAAATATTAAGACTGTATTGGTATTGAAAATAAATTTGATTTGTATTCAATAACTAAATAAAAACCAGTTTATGCAAATACAGTTTAACAAGCAAAAACCTTATCAAATAAATGACATGATACAATGTAATGTAATCTGCTGGCTGAGTGTCTTCTGCTTATTGGAGCTTGTTAAACAACTAACTGACGCATTACCGCCACCAAGTGGTGGGAAGCTGTACTGTAACTGAGCGTCTCATGGTTCCCTTTTTCTGTCAAGCCCCCCTTTGATGATATAAGAACATTGTAAGCCCCCCTCACCCCCAACCGCACCTGACCCCACCCACCGCAAATGGGCCCTACCTTATTTGTTTTGAATCAATTGCATTATAATATATAAACTCTATAAATATTGTTTTTTCTTTCTAAAATAAGTACATATCACTTCACTTTTACTACTTCACAGTTTATTGTTCAGTTTGTTTTACTGAAAAAAAAAAAAGCAATAATAAAATCAATTTCCGAAAAGATTGGACGTTAGATTGCTTTTAAGTCGTGCTTTCAGACATATTAATTGCATTACATGCTTGAATATAATTTCAAGTAAAATTAACTCCAAATGTTAAAATTGAAGCTAGGAACAGAGCAACAACTTAAAAGTAGGTTTTCCAAACTGAATTATTGTCAAGAAAATAAAAAAATCTTACATATAGAATATATTCTTTATATATTTCTTTGTATAATGTATTTAATGTCTTGCAGGATAAACGGTAAGAATTGTCCAGTATCTTGTATTTAGTGACATCTAGTGGGGAAATTGCAGATTGTATCAAACTGAGTCTCTGCTCAACTCATCCGCACTTCCGAGCTTGTAGGACAAACTACAGTGATTGTGAAACTGACTAACAATGAAAAATTCTCTCTAGAGCAACTGTTTATCTGTTCTGGCTATGGTAGAAGTTTAGTGGACTCAGTGGAAGAGGACCTGTTTCCTCTGTAGATTAAAAAAGGTTCATATTGAGATAACCAAAATGCCAATGATTCTTATTTTCAGGTGATTAAATACTAATGAAACATACCTTTTAAATCAGGTTGGGAAAACATACTAATATAGTAACTTATACAGCTGCATATTTTTATATTCATGTCATCTGTGTCTCACAAAGTGTGCATGTTTGGCTAAAGCTTATATATATTGATATATATTTTTTGGTGTGTGACCAGGTATCAGGATCTGGACATTTATTCCCTATGAGAGCAGTGAGGGACAAAGTGAACACACACAGGCCAAAAGGCTTTCTGTCTTTGAATCCCCCTGCAATGGGTCAGAAAATATGTCTAAATATAAAAATGTCTGTTGGATTTTGTTGTTTTTTTTGCTGACCAAAACAAATGTAAACATTAAAAGTGACCTTTCATTACATTTACACACAGTTCAAGAGAGAATAAATTACTTAAACATACTAGCTTAACCAAGAGACGCACACAGAGTGCATCACAACACATCTTCACAATACAAAAGCTTCTCAAATTATGCCAGGAAGGTGTAGCTATGTCACTAATGCATCTGTGTGCATCATTAATCAAAATCCCCCCTGCTACGACAGGTAACCCGGAACTATGTCGCTCATTCAATATAAAGCAGGTGATGCACAGAATTTTGAGAATATTCACCAAAAATATTACGACCAACATATTAACACAGCTACACATGCACACTTGTAGAATTAATGACAAAGTAAAATGACTTGAATGTGTGACTCCCACCTGTGATTGAAAAGGCCTGCAGGTGGTGACAGACTACATGAGTCAACCCTGAGGTTTGCATGAGCTCATACAAATAATATGTCACACAAATCACCATTAATAGTGTGAAATGTAAACTGTATATAGTCTTAATTTCTTCACTCAACACTTTGTTTGATCAGATTTTAAACCTGATAAATAAACCTGCTTTCTTATAAATAAACCTGTTTTCTTATTTGGGAAGGGAGTGATGAAATATATCACATTTTATTTGCATTATTAAGCAGTTAGAGGAAGTTATACAGTCAAACACTCATAATCAAGAGGGACTAATCAGACCTTCAACTAACTTTCAAATGACTGAAAGCAAAGTCAGCATCATTTAACATGTAATTTTATGGTTACAGTATCACCCTTACCTGTTAATTTACTCTTAATTTCCATTGTGGGAATATGTGCTTTTAGGTATTTTAAATTCATAACCCATAAATATTCAAGTCAGTCTCAATGAAATAATCAGTGTACAAGCAAGGTCTTTCTTTAGACTTACAGTGACCTTTGACAAAACCGCCTCTCCCAAGCGCTAGCAGACTTGCTTTGAATTGTCACTTAGTCTCAAATAGACGACTAGCTGTACTCTAAGCTTGCAGAGGTGTGAAGATGAGCCCTTGTGTTCCCTTTTATGGTCATGATATCTTGCAAAAGCTGCACCAGCTAGCTGTCTTATTTTACACCCAATGTTTCACTTCCTTTACTGCTTACTACATAAGTGTATTGTACCCTATCAGTCAACGAAGAATGCTGAGATAGACTATGCTGTCTCTTTAAATCGTGTTTCTGCTGAACTCCACAAGTTGAGGGAGAATATTTTATTTTACATCTGTGTCTTCAAGTTTCTACTTTATTGCATGGCGGTGATGGCAGTGATGGCAGCATGGGCAACAGTGCTAATGACATATGGAGTCTCTTTTGCTAAGGTAATGCTGTGTGATGGTTTGCTGAACTGTGTGTTGTGTACTGATATCCTGGAGGATGGACAATGTTGTATAAGGGTGTTCTAAAACACGTTTCTACTAACATTAACATTTTCTTTGCTTTTTATTATTGTTCTGCATGCTCATACTTTGTAATCTCAATCGTATATTCTGTTTTTAGGGAGAATAACACATGAAAAATAGTCTCCTGGCAAACTCTGGCACATTTACAGAAATGTTTTATTACGGTGGAATGTGAATAAAGCAATAAATAAACCAAAGAAAAAGAAAGCCTCAAAATTGTATAAAAAAAAAATCAATAAACACCCTTGTGATAAACAAATTGTGTATACTATTTCAATTCAATTTTTTTACTTAAATTGTTATAGTTAATTTGCTTGTTCAAGTCATTTTCAGTCATTACCATGTTCTCAAAAAGTTAAGTTTCTGAGTTTTTAAGGGTTGAAGAACACAAGCAAAATGGCTCAAGTGTGTAGAGTTGAGAGAGAGATTTGAACCGAAAAATCACAAGAATCTTGTTGTAGAGAAATACTATGTCTAACTTTAATTGTATATTTCTGATAGTTCAGTTGTGGTTGTGTTCACATTTCTTTTCCTTTTATAATCATGTTAAAATGTCTTTCTTGTTGTTGCTGTCAAATCTAACACCTCATGTGTGACTTCCCTTCATTATAACACCTGCTAACTTGCCTAGTTTCGGCTTAATGTGTGTGTGCACGTGTGTGTGTGTGCGTGTGTGTGTGTGTGTGTGTGTGTGTGTGTGTGTGGCAAGATGTTGGCTGAAATATTTTAAATATTTAGTGACAACTGTCATTTTAACCTTGAAAGTAACATACTTTCTTTCTCAGTTGTCAGTTTGACTTTGTGATATGTGTCAAGTGATCCAGCATTTTCCTTTCTCATGTTAGTGTTCCTAGTATTTTATTCTCTTGTTGTCCTGAACCTTGCATGTTTTTAGGACTTTGGATTTTCTGTCTGCTGTTTTGTTTGTTTTATCTGTAACTGCTTACTATAAAGTGTGTTGTACCCGCTCAGTCAGTGAAGACTGCAGAGATAGACTGTGCTGTCTCATCGATGTAGTGGCTGTAGTGACTTCTCGGGAGACAGGTATGTTTAGATAATACAAGTTTATTACAAAGCAAAGTAATTTAAAGCAGTACAATTATCAGAATAGAATGTGCAAGACTCAAATGACATAATGTGTATGTCTTTCAGCTCTGCAGAACCAAAAAGCCATGTCTCGTCCCAGACCTTTTTAACTTTTATACACCGTCTCTCTCTAGCCTTGTGTGGTTTCTGGCACGTTAGCTTACTTTTTCACACACTGAGACACAGATATGAGCAATTTCTCAACACTTTGCAAACTTTTATCCAGGCAAATAGCTAGGTCACAAAGGGAACTGTTACAACAGAACAAAAACGCTCTGGAATAGATTGTTTGACCATCTAAAGTATAAAGTAACATATGAAAATAAGACAACAACTCTCAGAAATTACTGTTTGCCAATACATTGAAGGGTGTTTATTTTCCACTTGTCACATCGCCAGAGATTATTTTATTTTACAACTGTGTTTCCAGGGTTCTACTTTGGTGAAGGATGGCAGTGATGGCAATTTGGGCAGTGGTGCTAATCTCTTATGGTTTTTCTACAGGAATTGCATTGGTAGTGTATGCTCGATGATTGCCTGCTCAATTTTAACTGGTGTGCACTGACATTTGTAAGTATGATGACCATAAAAAAAGATCATTTGTTCTAATAACTTATTTTATTTTGTTAAAGGTCTCTGAAACTGGGTCAGATGATGTCCTTCCACTGGATATGGCTCCAACGTCTGTTGATGACATGTACGATGGCTGCAAAGAAAACATGCTCAAGGTGCAAACTGAATACCTGCAGGATGAGAAAAACAAAGATAATAGATTTAAAGATGCCTGGGACCAGGCAGAGCAACACAACAGAAAACCACATGGTAGCAATGAACTGAAGAAAGAAGAGATTATTGCTATTTATGTTTATACCTTAAGTGGGGATGAATTATATGCTGATTTCAATAATGCAGTTCGTTCGAGTACAAGACCACATTTGGGTATCACGCACTTCACTTTTACCTGACCAGTGCCTTTCAAAAACTCTATGAGGAGCAAAAAGCTAAAGGAAGAGAATGTCTCACTAGTTACCGTGGAGTTGACAAAAAATTTAGCCAAGATGTTTCTGGCAAGGAGTTTCGGTTTGGTTCTTTTACCTCGAGCACAAGTGCTGGGTATAACATAGCTAGAGAATTTGGAGAAAAGTCATGCTTTAAGATTGAGACATGCTACGGAGCTGACATTTCACTGTACTCTAAATTTGAAAATGAATCAGAAGTGCTCATTCCTCCTTATGAGGTCTTTAAAGTCATAAAGATTGAGAAGAGATCTGAGGAGAAGAGTCTTCCATGTGAGGTGGTCTACGAAGTGCAAAGCACAAGAAAAACATTGTCAAATACGAATTGTGCTCTCTGCACACACACATATATGTATATATATATAAGTGTGGGTGTGTGCTTGTTTGTGTGTGTGTGTCTGGCATGCTATTGTATTTTAAAAAGAAAAGCTCAACATGTCATTTGAGAAATATCAGCTGCGAGTTGTTCCAAATAACACACACAGAATCAGACACGCTCATTCAAAATCAAATGATTTGAGTAAAAATCACAGAATCTTGTTGACAGAGTGGAGCTGTTAGGGCTGTATGTTGTCTCTGAGGAAGACTGCAAACAGTACTCGGGGCTGAAAAAGTTCCCTTACCCACTCTGTATATTGTGAAGAAATTACATTTCTGTGCTTTGAATGTTTGAAGAATACAAGCAAAATGGCTTGAATGTGTAGAGCTTGAGAGATAAGTGTAAATGACTGTGTAACTGTAAATGCCTGCAGAAGATATTAGCTCAGCTTAACAGATATCACACAGAGATAGCTGGAGAGGTGCAAGTTTACCTTGGGGCACTGCTGAAGGTGCCCTTGAGCAAGGTACCGAACCGCTAACTGCTCCCAGGGTGCCGGTACGTGGCTGCCCATCAATCCACGATCTCTCCACATTTGCATGTCTATGAGCCCTTTGTGGTGTGTGGTTGTATTTCGGGCCTATATATGGAAAAACTTGAGTGAAAAAAAAGTATTTCCCCACTGAGGGATCAATAAAGTATCTATTCAGTGCTATTCAGTGTTATGTCCTCATTTGTCTTTTCCATTTATGTCTTTCTTGTTTTCGATTGTTTTTCTCAATCTCTTGAATTGAGAAAAAAACTAACTACATTTTCAGACCTTATTATCATTCAATTAATCTGATTAAATGTTCAATGAATTGTTTAAATTATCAATTTATTTACAAACGTTGCTATCTTTCTGATATGAAGACAGATACACGATGGAGGCCATAATGTGTAAATCTAAATGTGAAATGTACATTTCTGGAGTTATTGGGCCCACACACAGTACAGCAGATTTGAGTTATTCAAACTTCAAGTAAATTAATAAATATAAAATATCTGAATGTATTTTAAGGTAACTTGAGTAGTACCTGAACCTGAGAATGAGTTCACCAGTTAGTTTTAAGTAAAAGTTTTTAGGAAATATAGTTGAAAACAATACTAGTAAAAATATTTTTATACATTATGATAATAATCACAGATTCTCAGATGACTGCTTGTCTTAATTTTATGTATTTGAAGCATTGTCTTGGAAAGAGTGAGTGGATAACTTGCTACTATAACCTGGGGGAAGTTTTTTGTTTTGTTTTGTTTTTATTGTGTCATAGTAATACCATAGTAATAAACATTTACATTTTGATGAACTAGTTACCAGGGCTATCACTAGCATCACCACAGAGTTAGATTCTTTTCCAGATGCTTTTTCCTGAAGGAAGTACTTTGTGATTTCAGCCAACCAGTCTCTGATGTTTGTGTGGTTTACTCTAGTAGAAATTGTGCTTATGAGAAGATTGTTTTTAGCCATCCTTTTTTTTTAGCCAAGGATGTGAAAAATAATAAGACATCACTCTGAATCACATCTTGTAGTGCTATTTTCTCCATGTCTACATTCATCGCTACATAATTTACCAAACATGAAAATAAATTAAACACTAACATTTAGTTAGAAATATACAGTTTTATTGTACTCACAAGCAATGAAAATGTGTTGCCATGAGAACCAAATACAAGGTAGAATATAAGCAGACTTCTGTTTTCATTATTGATCCAACTGTTCCCCCTGTTTGTGTATTTCTTGATTATTGACGATGCACAAGTTTTATTTCAAACTAAAACCCGCAGACAAGAGCAGTGTGGAGGAAATTCCAGTGGTGGATGAACAAATTAATACAATTACTCCAACATTGTCTTTCTTTGATTTATTCAACAGAGTAAGAATGGAATGAGATTAAAAAAATAACAATAATGATAATAATATGAGCATATATCTGTAATATATACCAGCATCATTACAAACAATACCACCTAGAGAACAACAAAATACAACATACAAGATAGGTATTTCAGGTGAAAGGTCAGAGATTCTCACTTTCAGAGTCTCAGAAAGAGTGAAAGAAAGAAAACACACGTTTATACAGTTCTTGCCCTGCTCCTGGCGTGACCAGGTTCAGTTGTTATACTGACAAGGAGTCCTCCCATCCTGAGGAAAAGGCCCTTATCGTAGCTTTGCAGGTAAAAGACAAACTCCCCATAGACATTCTTATGAATAACAGGCAGTTATCTAAGCCAAGACATCATTTTACTACTAGCATTTTACTTACTACTACCTCAGCTGCAAGATAAGACAAACTGTAAACTGTGGTCACATTTCTCTAAGAAAGACACACAAAGTTCAGCAGAGAACAAAATAGTTACCAGTCTAACAGTAATTAATCAGTACTAAACAGTAAGTAGTCATCACAAGTATCACACCCTTGTGATTTGTAATATAAATCTAAACAAAAACCACCAGGAACCAATATGTTAGTTATTTATATTATATTATATATACAGTACATATATACTATATATACACAAAGGTATATTGACAGTGAAATTAGAACTCTAACCTAGAAATTAGAAGCAGAGAAGTTTTCTGGTCTTGTGGAGGTAGAGGAGGGGCTGTACCAACCCACTTATTAAAGCTAAGCTTATGCAAATGGTAAAAGCACTGACAAACTCATATGGGTTCAAGCAACATTGCAATGGAATAGAAGCCACATACAAAAAGAAACTGATGGCCATGGAAACCATGACAAGGAAAATGATTTTAAAGGCCCTTCTCTTTGCTGCATTGCACTTCTTTTTGTCTGTGGCTTTTTCTCCTGGCCCAGGGTGTTTCAGGGCCCTCAGGACTGAGAGACAGCAGAAAAGAATTACAAAGAAGAAGAGTGCATTCTGGATGAAAAACCCATATAGATACAGAGAATTTGAAATAGTGTGCCGAGAGTAGATGCAGGAAACCAAGACAAACGACCAGGCAACACAGCAACAGGCCACCTTGTACCTCATAAGTTTAAACTGAAGAAATAACACGGGGTGGACAACCCCAGCATAATACTCGACACAGATGCAACATCGGAAGAGAGGACGGGCTGTAAAAAGAAGGCCATATGAGAATACAAAGGCTTCAAAACAGAACCAAGTTCTCAACTGTAAAAAGATATATATCCATATGGTGGATAAAGAGATCAAGATCTCAGACATAGCCAGGTTGAGAGAAAAGAAATCTGAAGCCAAAGTTTCTCTGGTTCCTGCCAATATTAACCACACGACATAACAATTCAAAGGAAGACCCAGGATATTGCTGACTGAAGCTGAAGTGATGATTAAAGTGTCGTAATTGTTGCCATATGTGGTGTTCATTTTGTGACTGTAAAGAAGAAGAAGAGGAAGTAGAGACAGCATCAGAAGGGTTAAATGTAAAATTTTATGTTTAAAAAAAAAAAAATCAGTTTGAGCTTGTTAATACAAAGTAAAGAGTGCACAATACCTTTGTAAACAACAAACCTTGCAATAATACAATAATTTGAGACAGAGTTCACAGCAATAACATACTGTACATAATTCAACAATCTTTGATCCAAACCTGGTATAGAGATGGGCAATGTGTAGAGTTCTGATCAGGTAGCAGTGAAGTGAAGATTTGAAGTGAGATCGAGCCTTGCAGGCTCATATTACTTGGTTTACTGTTGACATAATCAAATACTTTACAAAAACAACAATCATTGCCTAGGCTATACGATGGAAATTACATTCAATGATAAAAGGAGTACTCAAAACAGGGTTCAGAAATTGAATATAATGTGCAATTATGTTTTTATTAGTGTATAATCACTTAGAAATAAGCATTGTTATGGTTTTGTGTATTTTATATCTACAAGCACTGTGTCACGTCCCCAGAGACTAAACACAGGCTCTAAATGTTTTTTATGCCGTCCACCATAGGTTCTCTTTTAAGCTAGCAAGGAGAAAGAGAGGTGACTTGGTTGTAGTACAGCAACTACACTGCTAGATGCCATTATATGCTACACACTGATCTGTTGAAACATTTTCACGCTATGTCTGCTGGGATAGACCCTGTACAGCAGGGTTCTCCAAGGTTTTCCAGGATTATATCAAGCATGCCCAAGCAAGGAGCCAAATAGTTATTTAAAGAGAGAGAGATATTTCCAGGTTATCACTTTTAAAATACCAAATAATATAAGGCTATACATGTCAAATTGTATTTCTTGCTGATCTTGTGGCAAACATAAGGATATATGAACTATAAATAATATATAATTAGTCTTTATTCTTGTATCATTTTAATTGTTTTATTTATTTTTACCAACTATAGTTTGCCATGGTCTCTGTATTTGTTGTTCTTAATTAATTCTGTAGCTGAATCTGAAGTCTGAAAAGTGCTTAGCAAATGGAATCATTAGTATTACTGTATTATAATAATGTAATTATTATTATACCACAATAACAGTGTAATATGGACCAAAATAAATTCACTCACCAATCAGTGAGAGAGGTGAGAGTGACCGGATGAGGATGTAATATACACTAATACAATTGCACTTTAATAAAGCAGTTGCCAACATTTCTGAAGTAGTTAGGTGGTTGACTGCCTCCTGCAAACACCTGTAAGTTTGCATATTGGTCTCTGGCCGTGCTTTGTGTCTGTTTCATGGCGAACATGCAAAGTAGTGTTGTATCTTTGGATCATCTCTCCTGCAAATCATGTGTGCTATGAAACAGTGAGCCGTTTTCGTCCAATGAGTCACCACCATATCAATATATGAAAATCAGTATCATGGAAAATACCATTTAGGGGACAAATTACAAATAAAATATTACATTTTAAATGTTATTTGCCAGATCTAGTGTGTAAGATTCAGAGGGCTATACTTAAACAGCAATTGAATATAATATGCATAACTATGTTTTCATTAGTGTGAAATCACCTGAATATAAATACAGGCCACACCTGGCTTATTACCATGCTCATCTCAGTAGATATCTCTGCAGCAAAATACATAGATGCTTTTGACATAACATCATTGCTGTTACTTCTCCGGGTAGGTTTACTTCTCTTCTCTCTTTAACTCAACTGCTTGTGGTGGAAGACGTCCACCAATGAGCTAGGTTCTGCTCGAAGTTTCTGCCTGTTAAAGGTTTTTCCTCACCACAATTGTTGGGTCTCTGTATTATATTATAAAGAATACAGTCTAGACCTGCTCTATTTGGAAAGTGCCATGTGATAACTTTTGTTTTTGCTTAACCCCATACTGTTGGTTAAGCTCCTATAAATGGTGTGCAGCCCTACAGGCATCCAGCAAACCAACAGCAGGCTGAACCAAAACCGCAGGGCAAACCAAGCCGCAGTGGTGTCACCACTATCAACTCATTATTTTATAGCCTAGAGCAGATTCTCCAAAAAAACCCCAAAAACATACATAAAAGAACAGCATGATCTGGTCAAGGACTGTGAAAAATCCATCCAAAGTGTTTAAATCTCTCCAGCTCTAAATGTTTTTGTTTGTTAAAGTCATGTGTTGTGTGTGTCTTTGTAGGGTTAATCATTAATGATAACACATACTCTGACCCCTTAGTTATGTGTGAATGCATATACTGTATGGTTAAGTCTGGTGGTGTTTATGGGGTATGACTCCAGGACAGCTGTGTGTGAGGTATCCCCACTACAATAAACCAGACTAGAAAAAGTACTTGGCATACACGTTCAGTGTAGACAAGTCAGCTGTTTTTTGGCATTTTCTGATATGATGAAGTGTTAAAACATGTTTTTAACTTGAGCTTAGGTTCAGCTGTCAGTTTGTTAGTTGATATGACAATGTTTCTTGTTCCTGTCCCATCATAAAAAAAAAAATCAGCTCTTGAGTGTAATGTTCCTTCTTATACATGCCCTGGTGCAAAGTTATATCTGCCTGATACAAAACCTTGCAACTGTCCATCCTGTGATATTCCTCAAGTGTAAACTTTTGAGGTACAAGGTGGCCTGTTGCTGGGTTTCTTGCTTAGTAATTGTTTTGTCCATTGTTGGTGTGGCTTTCAAGTCACTAATCAAGACAGGGTTTTTCTTAATGATGGCATTTTGTATCAGTTTTTGCCCTGGACCGGGGGAGGGGCAGAGACCAGCACAGGGGTAATTGCATGAAGAAAAGGGCCTTTAATCTCAAAACCCATGTTTTTCTACAGTTGCCTCTGTAAATATTTGTGTCTTTGCCGTAACAGGTTTTGTTCCACCTCTCTTGCATTTCGACAGGGTGAGAAAAACTGTATAGTAAATTGTCTATAAGCCCATGTTTGTATATTTGTGAAAAGTCTGTAGAGGCTTGTGAAGACTGTATTGTTATTTGCAGTGTCCTTATTAAATCGATATACAGTTTATTTCTCCAAACAGGAAATTTCATGAAATGAAAACACATATATGTAACTGAAATTATATTCAGTGAGACATCATCATATATTGCAGGAGCATACAGAATGTGATTACAACAAGAGTGAGGGATTTAAAATTCATTTTGTAGATAATAACTTTACATTGTACTGTACAATCAATATTCACAGAGGCCTTCCCACAACTATCCTGTTTTTTTAAATATTAGTAAGGCCTGGAATTCGGCTTCAGTTGGCAGAGGGTGACAGAGGAGCCCACACCAAAACCAGCATACAAAGGCTCACTGAACTGAGCTTTGAACCTGTGGATAACATCCATAGTCTCTGATACTGAGTAAAAGGCCACAGTGTTGCCTGCGTAATCCAGGTACACGCCAATCCGTGTGGCCCTGGGAGCATCAGGAAGGTCTCGGTCTACTTTGTTGTGCCAGGCAGAGTAACCTGAGTCTGAGCAGAGAAGACTCCAAGACTTGTCGTTGTAACCAAGCAGGCTGTGTGAATTCTTCCCCTTGCGACTGATGCTCTTGTAGGCCACCCCAATAGAAAATTCTCCGCTCCACTCTGCCTCCCAGTAAAACCTAAAACCAGTCAGAGGCTCCTTGCACAGTGCCTGGGAGAAGCCATCAAAACGTTCTGGATGATCTGGATAAAACTGGATTGTTTTCTTCCTTGTGACCCTCTGGTTCCCGTCTGACAGGACCAGCTCTTTATAGACTGTGTTTGGATCAAAGGACATCTTGCAGGAGTCTGAGCAAAGACAGTGATACACAATAATTATTTATATATAGATATGGAGCATCACTCATTCACCCATCCATCCGCTTTCATTCACTGTGTCTGTGAATACTATATTAAGAAACCTACATGCATATTGCTCTGAAGGAAAAACAAATGTGTTGATGCAGTCAGTTTGTTTTGGAACAGTAATAGGCACGTTACTTTTACACACTTTACTCACATCTTAAGAAGTCAGTCCTGGTTTTTGGCTCCTGAAAATCAACTCTCGAAGGAACTGTTTTGATATAAAAATATGGACATTATTTAGCAATACATTTTAATTTATTTTTAAATAAACAATGATGTTTAAAAAATTACATAATCTGTGGCATTTTGGATAAAATACATAATGACATACGTTAAAAAACACTTTCTGTCCACACACTTCCTACAGATAAACTCCACTAATATCTACTGTATATTAATGTGTGCTCAAAAGTAAAATTGTACATATTTCAGTGGACAGACATTTACCTTTAAGTCGTTTGTCTCCATTCCTTGGCAAAAGTATGTACACAGGGGTTTCACTAACTGTGAAGATCATACAGCATGAGGTTAGATTGTTCTTTTTAAAAAAAAATTTTTATTTTTACAATATATAGATATTTTATTAGTATCGCATACTGGGCACAAACCTGTCTTAGAGATTTTGCTCAGTTCCTTCTTACAGATGTCGTCCAGATTTTCTTTCATCTCCATGGCTGTCTTACTCATCTCTCCAAAGGAGAACTGAGGGTTGATGAGCACTTTGGGCACCATGGCCTCAGGAGGAACACACAGGGTTGGAAAATTCTATTCAACAACAAACAGGGGCTCTATGATCCAGTAAACAAGTCAGGAACACAAACAGAAAAGTAGCTTTGCTTGACCAAAAGAATATAACTAATATTTACAATTCATACTGCTGTGATTTCTACATTAAAAGTATTATAAATGTTATATTACATGACAAGTCTTAAGACACAAAAGCTAACATCTCTTGCAGCTCTATATGATTTTTTTCAGCACCTGCAGGAAGTGAATGTTGTCCTCTGTTTCCAGAATCTGTCGTAGCTCTGCATCTCTGCGTTGCAATTCCAGTATCTCCTGCTCCAGACGGTCTACATAGCCGTCAGCCTGTGACATCGCTGCCTGCATGTTGGCCATTATCATCTGATTGATTTCAGCCTTCCAGCGCTCCACCGCCTGCAGCATTTCGTGGAATGTCTTATCGCTTTCTGCCTGTGCTCGCTGGGCACAACTCTAAAAAGGCATGATCAGTTTGTCGGAAGGCAATTTGATATCATCAGATGATGGCCAATTCCATACATACATAGATAGTGGCTTTAACATGTCACATTGCATCTAAAGATGTACAGACACAGTTATTTATGTTTGATTAGGCAATGTCTTACTTTTAGAACATCCACATTATGTTTGAGCTCCTGCAGCTCCTTCATCCTCTCCTGAATGATGTGCTGGACTTCAGACTGGGTGACCACCAAGACTTTCTGTTGGAAGAGCATGATAAAAGGAATTTCAGAGAACAAGATGCAGATGTTTACTTTTTGATGTAGCTTTGGAGGTAGTGTTTTTCTCTCCAATGATCATGAAAATGAATTTAAAAAAAAGGTGATATTGAATTCACAACTAAAATACTGACTGACTTGTTTTTCAATGCGTTCTTCTTCTGCTGAGGTAATGTTGTGGCTGCGGTGCTCTCTGACTGTACATAGCACACAGATACACATCTGGTCAGAGCGACAGAACAGCTCCAGGCCTTTCTCATGCTGGGGGCAGATCTTCCTGTCCAGGTGGCCCGTCTCATCCACCAGCTTGTGTCTCTTGAAGGTGGACGACTCGTAATGTGGCTTGACGTGTGTTTCACAGTAGTAGGCCAAGCACATGAGGCACGATTTGACAGCCCTGTTGCGACGGCCAACACAGAAGTCACAGAAGGATTCCCGGTGCATGTACGGGAAAGGAGTGAGCTCTGGAAGCTGCCGCCGTGGCTCATGGTTCACATCGGGTAGATTGCGTCTCAGCACTGGCCGTGGTGTGAAGGTTGCGCGGCACTGTGGACAGGTGTACACACCCATGTGGTCAAACTGGTCCCAGTAGATCTTGATGCACTCCAGGCAGTAGGTATCACCACAAGGGATGGTGACCGGGTCTCTCAGTGAGTCTGCACATAGGGGACAGTAATTCTCTGGTGGTAAAGGGAAACCAGATTCAGCCATGATGATGGTGGATGAAAAAAATGTTAGATAAATCAGAATTGTTTTTAATCAGTTTGCTGAGTCAAGTGTTGTCCGTCAGTATGAGGTCCAGAGAGAGTTCAGCCACAGGCTCCTGTGATCTTATAACTCCTTTTAAAACCAGAGACAATGCTGTTCTCAGGTGATATTTAAAGGGAAGGCTTTGTTTCTACTGTAAGCAGAAAGTAATGCCTTCCCACAGCATTTGAGTGAAAGTCCTGAGGTCTGCAACCATGACAAAATCTGCAAGCAAGCGGGAATTTCAGGTAAACTCACACAGTAAGGTCAAGTTGTCAGCAAAATAAAAACTAATGCAGGCTACCCAGAACATAAATAAATGCATGTCATTTGAAGAATCAACACATCCCATCATAGAACGTAACACACAAGGGAGGAGTTTCACTTTCTACTAGTGTTTTTCCTAAAAAACAGCATTTTATATGGGTGAGGAATGGACTGTGCACTACTGGTTAGTATTTCCAAGTAGTCAAAAGTAGTCCTTCACACCCTGGCCTTCAGCTTTCCATTTGACTGAGCAGTGAGTTTCATGATGGTGCATGATGTCAAAACAACTTGTTCTGTTTATCCTGTGAACAAAACACAGACCGTCAGCATTAGTACGTGGGTACCAACAGGATCACGTTGAAAACCTGAAAAACAATGCAAAGTAAAAACACTGCAATACCAGAGGACAATGCTGAAATAATGACACATAAATCTTTTATATTTTAGCTTAATCATAATCTGTTACTTAGAAATAGATAGAAAAAGTAAACTGAAGGGAAAGTATTTGTTTTTACTGAATAGATTATCTATTACACAGACTAACACTACTCAACAACATCTAAGTTATATTTCTCTATGCTTTTACTATATTTATAACTAATTTGGTAAATCTATGAGTAACAAGTCTATATTTTCAGTACTAATGAATAGAAAAATACCTATTTTTCATCAACTTCAAATTATATACAGTATGCATATCTATACACATATAACTTATGCCTATAACTTACTGCACGTGGGCAGGAAATATCTAAATGGGACTTTGACGTCTCACATTTATAATTAAAATTAAAATGTCTTTGGAAATAAATTGGTTTCATGATTCAGTGCCAGAGAAACCAAAGAAAGGTTGAGTCAGGCTATGGTTGAATCTGCCCTTGAAATCATATATCACATTGTGGATGCTCTGTATTAATGAATGTGGTACTGTTTTTGCCTTTTGTTGTGATTGCCTATTATTCAAGTTTACCCAAGTTATAGTAATTTCCTCTATTTTTTTGTTAAAATGATCTGATTTTAAAACTCATTGAAAAACAGTTGTCCCAATCCTCTCAGAAAAAAAACACATTATATATGGTACTGCCATTGGACAGTGATTTCGTTCATACAATGAAAAGTAGTTTATCAGCCACTAGAGGCCTGTAAATCTAACACTTTCAGTTTTGTTTTTTCAATGTGGTGAACATTTCTTTTTCAGAATTGCACAATTTTACTTACTTTCCACCAATGTAAGTTAGTACATATATATAAAAATGGGTTATACAAACTGGGATATAAACTGGGTAAGATTTAATCAGAGTGGATATAGGTATTGGAATTAATGTTAGTATAGAGTTTAGCATAACAATGTATAAAGTTTACAAAATTACAGTTACAGTTGCACTTTATTGAATGATATAATACTCCATAGTTGATATGATTGTTTGTCCATGTACTGAATGACAAAGTATTGTTTGCATTATAGTGCAAGTGTGGCACATACATGATTATCATAAAAAAGAGGCCTGCTCTGTGTTCCTAGTCTGATATTTAGTGTGACTGATTTGAAGCTGTAAGATGGGATAATCTTTCCTGTAATGTGCTGGCTTTACAGCTTTACTGTTCTTTGTCCTTTGAAGGGCCGCTCTCATCTTTGTCCAGACAAGAGGACTCTTGTGACAATGAAAGTAAGAGGGAATGGATGGCAGAGCAATGGAAAGTGGGTATGACAGACAGAGAGATAAGTCTACTGTTTTAAAGGGGAGAAAAGAGTGAGAACAGTAAATTTTAGGGAGAATGGTGAGAGCAATAATGTTTATTTATGTAACACCTGCCCAAAAGAATAATGCAATGATGAATTGAAATGAAATGAAATGAAATGAACAGAGCTTGATAAATGTTTTCACAGAAGCGAGTCTGTACTCAGAAGCTAGGAGCTAATGAGACTGAACAGACACAAGAGAGGCTGAGTGGCCATGATGTCATTGACTGTGCTGGTCGGTACTCTCTCCCTCCTCCCTCTCCCTTCCCTCTCTCCTCCTGCTTCTCTGTATCTCTCCATCTCTGTCGTCATTGTGAGAAAGCCTGGGAGTGGCAGTAAGGAGGCGAGGCAGAGGAGAAGGAAGAGAAAGAGGAGGAGGAGAACGAAAAGGTTGAGCAGTTGTACGCAAATCAGGATTTCCTGACTATTTACGCAGCATCCTTCTATTTACGGCAGCAGGTACACTTTACTCTCTCTTTTTCAGGATCACGGTTTCATACCGTAGCCTCTAACACAGTGAAGGGGAAATAGAAACAGCAGCACATAACATGTCTCAGGAAATTCAATAGTTGCCATGACTAGATCTTGTCTTATTTCATTATGCAGTAATTCCAAACAATTTAGTAATTTATGTGGGTTATTTTAGATGGTGCTGTATATTGTAATATTAGATTTTCTTAAACAGATTCAATATTATTCACAAAACTAAATGCAACTGTGCAGAAATAGATCTACAGGGTTATTTACATACATGCTTTTGTGTGGTATTTGCTTTTAAGATTTAATGTGCAAATTTAAGCATGCATGAAAAGTAAAAAAACTATTTGAGTCAATCAAATAATTCTCTTTCTTTAAATGAAATGTATTATTGTAAATCCAAATCATGTTTTTTTTTTTGTCACTGTTTGTTACCAACCTAAATGAATGTACATTCTTACCTTTTAGCAGACAACAATTATTATGAACAAGTGTGTGTATCTGTGTGCATGCATGTGTGCATATGTGTGTGTGTGTGTGTATGTGTGCATGTGTTTGTGTCCATGTATGTGTGTGTGTGAGAGAGAGAGAGAGAGAGAGATTGAGAGAAGGAAGAGAAGAGATAGAGAAAGAGCATGTTTGTTCATTTACGGTAGATGCAGAGTGAGCAGCAGAGCAGAGCAGCCATTTAGAAATTGAGCTGATTGAATTAAATTGTTGCAAGAGCGGCTTGAGTAGCACCAACATAATGATGGATATAAAAGTGTGTGCAGAGAGAGAGAGAAGAGAGGGAAAATGTCCATTAAGACTGATGATGGCAGCCGTTTCTTGGCAGACTGATCGTCAATCAGCTAATAGAGTCATTATGAATTTGAGTGAGTTTTCTAATTTCACAAAATGTCTTCACAGGGAAAGAAAGAAAGAAAGAAAGAAAGAAAGAAAGAAAGAAAGAAAGAAAGAAAGAAAGAAAAAAAAAAGAACCATCATGTGTGTAAATCTGTTTCAACAGTTAGCTACCTGAATGTTTGACTGCACACTGACTGGAAATGCACATATACTGTGTTTCTGACAGTATGGCGCGGGTTCAGTGTCTCTAGCAGAGGTTCAGACCTCCTTCCAGAAGTTTGCTGTCCATGGAGACACCAAAGCCACAGGGAAGGAGATGAATGGCAAGAACTTTGCTAAGATCTGCAAGGACTGCCACATCATCGATGGAAAGAACGTTACCACTACAGATGTGGACATAGTTTTCAGCAAAGTCAAGTAAGATTAAGATAAATTCATTATGTAGAAATCCTGTCACAAAGAAAAGCTGTAAACTCAAGCAAAGCATTGATCAAATTATATTATGCTAGATGAACAGTCAAGGGATTACCAAAATCCTTTCATCCTCTAGACACCATGGATATACGTATGTTCCAAATTTCATGGAAATTCATCTAATTTGGCACAGCATGTCAATACAATTAAAGTAATAGCTGTTGACATATTTCAGTCTGTGTGTTTCCTCAGGGCAAAGTCAGCTCGTGTTATCACATTTGAGCAGTTCATCCAGGCCCTGACAGAGTTGGCTTCCAAACGTTTTAAAGGCAAAAGCAAGGAGGAGGCGCTTCAGCAGCTCTATGGTCTCATTGTTGGTAAGGAGCCTGCCAACGCTGGAGTCACCGTGAGTATTTCATCCGTTATAACCACAACGCACTTACTCCTGCACCACCCTCAAGCATCCAACATTCAGAGGGTGCACTCAAACAAAGTTATATGTCATTGTTCTCTGACTGACCCACCGCCATACAACTGATAAATTATTGTGTTTACTCTTTAAAATGGATGAGCCTAGGTTTAATGTAGAGAATACTGGATTAAGAAGCAAGAACAGCCATCTCTGTAAGTGAGTTTCATAACAATGTGTTCGCATACCATTTTGTTGTAATGGAGAAATCTGGTCTATGTGCCATTGTCTCACTGTCATTCCTGATCCTGCCGCTGGATGGTGCCAAAAAAACTGTAAAATCCAAGGCATTGTGTCAAATGGACATTCTTTTACAGTATAAATCAGTATTGAGATAATTCATAGAAGTACTGAATAATTTAGTAATTATTAAGTAACCAGAAGGGATGTGTGTGTGTGTGTTTGCATATCTGTTCTAACCTTAATGAGCAAATAAGTGAAAATATTATTTAATGTTTTACTTTAAATTTTGTCTTCTATTGTTTTTAGAAAGTGGCAAAGGCAGCCGCTGTTGACAGACTGACAGACACGACCAAATACACTGGAGCACACAAGGAGCGGTTTGACGATTCGGGCAAAGGAAAGGAAAGGCCGGACGTGAGGACATCCCAGACAACAGTGGCTATGTGGCAGCTTACAAGGGCAGTGGCAGCTATGATGACAAAGTCAAAGAAGCATAATTCTCCTAAGAGATGATGAAAACTTTGTTTCACCAATAACTTGTTGGGTAATTAATATATTGGCTACTCTATTTTGAAGACAAAACAATGATACTGTATACTGTGTATCCTGTGGGCCTCACATTCACCACACTCAGATGAAAAATGAATGAAAAAACATACAATTGGAGCTTCAAGGTTTTCATAAATGACAATGGGGAACTTTAAGAAATAATATCCTGAAAATAATTAAAATAAAATAAAGATAATGGAAATACTTATAGATATGGAAATGCTGCAGTACAGAGAGAAATGTTGAATGGGTCTTAGCATGAACAACTCATAGCATTCTGTGTATTGTCAGTGATTTTACATTGACCATAACCTTAAATTGTACCTTTAGCCAAGCATGTTTTAAAGAAACTAACTCTGCTTTGTAGCATAGCTTAACACTGTGCCTTACTATTGATATAGCCACTAGTGTGAATACTCTGATATACTGTAATGTGCTGCTATTCTCAGTGACCTTGATGCAATTAATGAAGATTTAGTTGGCTTTAGGAAAGTCACTCCTTCACTTGCTAAGCTTATCGCGTTATATTTCAGTGCCTTTAGCTACATGAGCAATCGTACCCATTATTATTCTTGTCATAGAATTTATTCATATCATTGAATTAATTGTATATTATATTATATGAAATATAATATGTAGAGTGAAAAAAATTATATTGATGAAACAACAATACCGACTACTCTCCCTTTGTCTGTTCCCTATTTCTTACTTACTGGCCAGATAAAGCTGTTATCTTTGATTCACATATAATGTATTCCTTCATACTGTTATTTTGTTCCAAGTTGAATCGATTAAGAATGTCTCATTTCTCGCAGAATTAAAAGCTGAAAAATGTATTTTAAGACAGAGCTGAATGTTGACATTTTCAGTTTTTATTGTACGCCACACACAATCCTTTAACTCACAATAACATTCTGGGCCTCAGACCAAAGTGAATGTAAAAATCTAAATACTGTAGATACATGAAAATGCACAACATGGATATATTATCATATTATACTTAATTTATTTTATGATTCACTCACATAGGTGGGATGCTGCAGTGTACCATAACAATGCAAGAGGCTTTTGTTCATATATGAACATTTGGGCAGTATACATTATAATCTTGTCAAAAGACTTTTAGTGGAATGTGTGTATGAATGAATGTGTATATACTGTATATGTGAATGCACACACACATATGTGTATGAATGTGTGTATGAATGTATGGTATAGTACATGTGAGTATGTGTGATTGTGTGTATTTATCTATGTTGTTGTTCCTATATTTATGTAATGTTGTTTTAGCTACTATTCCCCCCCCCTCTATTTGTTCCTTTATTATTTTTTTCTTATGCTCTGTAACTCCAGTGTTACTCTCATAGAAAACAATTAAAGGAAACAATTTCTCAGATTAAAAAAACAAAAAACTCTTTAAAGTAATGATGGTTAAGGGAAACCCAAGTGCAGCTGATTTCCAGATATATCTGGGACACAATTTCATATCATAAAGAGTCTTTGAAGAACAATAAACACTCAGTATACACTCATCCTCTTACCTGGACCCTCCTTGTAATGCGACACTGATGACATTTATGGAACCATTATAACAATGCTTATTGTATGGTGCACATGTTTAAAGATCACTTTTCTTCTCTGTATCTTAAACTATAGGCCTGACCAGATAAGTATCTCCTAGTTTTTGTGGTGGATACTGCCATTGAAATACATAATACAGAGTCTGTATTGTCAGCACCATAATCACTGAGACCCAAATACTAACTTAAATATTTTTTTGGAGGAGGTGGGGTTATCAGAAGTAAAGACACTGACACTTTTAAAGACATTCAAACTGCTTTTTGGGTCACCTGAAACAAGCCATAAACACAACATTGACATTTATTTGAAGATGGCCATCTGAATTTTAAGTCCAATATTCATATAAATATAGGTAAGTAGGTAATAAGATATACAATAGCTCATTTACTGTAGCCCCTATGACCTACAGAGTGTCTTCACAGCTTATAAAGACTTTTCAAGACCTAATAAAAGAAAGAAAATGGCTGATTGTGGCTTCTCTCATACACTTGGGGATGCACCCCATAGTCAAAAACAAAACAGTGGGTGCGGTTGAATAGTATATTTTGCTTAGGAAGGTTCCAAACTGAATGAAATGACCCAGAAGTATTTATGGGATAGCCATGATATATAGCTCTTCAGATTCCCTAAATGTTAAGGAAAGGTGCGTCAGTGCTTCCTTTCATATCTCCTTTAGCACAGGATACAACGTACAATCAGTGTTTAGGAAAGGACATAGGAGGAAAATACACTGCCCGTCCAAACGCACACTCTAATATTTCGTTGGACCACCATTAGCATTGTGTACGGCACGCATTCGCCGTGGCTTCGTTCCAATAAGCTTCTGCAATGTCACAACATTTATTTCCATCCAGAGTTGCATTAGATTTTGTATTGATGATGTGAGAGTCGCACCAAGTCTTCTCCAGTACATCCCAAAGATTCTCAATGGGGCTGAGGTCCGGACTCTTTGGTGGCCAATCTATGTGTGAAAAGGATGTCTCATGCTCCCTGAACTACTCATTCGCAATGTGAGCTGGTGAATCCTGGCATTATCATCTTGGAATATGCCCGTGCCATCTGGGAAGAAAAACTCCATTGATGGAAAGACCTGGTCATTCAGTACATTCAGGTAGTCAGCTGACCTTATTAACCTAATTCAAAACTCAAAAAACTTGTGGTCTTCATGAACTACACTGTGGAGACAAAACGTCCCACTATAAGACACAATGACTGCAGTAACTTTTAAGCACAGGCCATGCACTGGTTAAAGTTACCACTCAGTTGCTCTTAAGTGGACCTAATTAAACATGACCAGGAGTAGCTGCCATGAAAACAAGTAAAGTAAAAAATTATATTTATAAGTGACTCACAGTATTTAGAGTCAGAAACTCTCCAGTGATCTTCTTAAACCTTTACCAACTCAGACTTAGAGGGCATGTAGTCCAAGGTTTTTGACACCTTTTTAACATTAAAATAACAACAATAAAATATTAATAATACTAGTGTCAATGTTCTACTTTACACTTTCCATCTTCCTCATGATCCAACTATGATTGACAAGACTATTCGGAACACCTACCTAACACCTACCTAAACTAAACTAGGGCTTTTTTTGACCGAGTGTCATCAGTTTCCAATAGAGGGACAGGTGCATAGGAATAATGCAGCAGGCTTATCATAAACAACAAACTGGGCAATCCTATCAGCTAACCTGACACCTTTGACCTAATAGCCACCACATACAGGAACACATACAGGCTTTTGTAAGATACAATCTATAGGAGATTTTGATATACACTGGTCACACCCTGTCTGAAGAGCACAGGGTTGAAAGTGTGTATGGGAGGGGAAGTTCATGTGAATAAGATCTCTCCACCCACTTGGACATAAAAATGACATGCAAAGGCCCAAGGTATATATTGCAAGGCCCAAGGTCTTTACTATTTTTAACTTTACTTTAACTGTTTATCACTATTATTGCTGGTTTAACACTTTTTGTCAGTACAGACTGAAGAAGAGATTCTCTGTTGGCCAGTGAGTATATATTTATTTATTTTTACTAAAATGAGACAATACACCTGCAGGTTTATTTTTGTAACATTAAGATGTATTAAGATGGATTTTATTGAGGAAAAAGTTCATTTTAAATTGCATTTCCTAAATTAAAATCCTTTCCACAGTCCATTAACTGGATCATTTTATGTTACAATGAGATCATTAATGAATGTTCTTTTTTGAACCTGTGAAATCATTTTGTCAGATAATCAAATATTACTCAAAGAAACAAACAAAAGATTAAACAAACTGAAAGTGACAACTTACTGCTTACAACAACCCTTTCTATTGACTTGAATTCTTGAAACTAAATGTAGTGTTGTTCATTCAGTACATCTAAAGGACATCAAATTCCATGTTGTTGCTTCATTGTCTTTGTATGTGAAAAAAAATATTTTCAGCAGTGTTTATTCTCACAAACTACTCTCTGCAGAAATGTCCTTTTATTGTGAGATGAGAGTTATAGCATGCACTCTGTTCATCTTGGGCCTGCTGTGGGACAATGGGAGAGCTGAAAACACTATCAGCAGCCTACGACTGGCAGCAGGTAAACTACACTGTTATTTAACAATTGTACAGTACAAGTACAACTTGGAGAAAATCTGGAAACCTTCACTGTGCATTGTAGACAGGTCACAAAGATACTTGATCAAATGTAAGCTGGCCAGCCAATTGCACAGAGAAAGAAATAGAAAAGGGTCACTGTATTGACTCCCTGTTTTGTCCCCACCACAACCTATATTGGATATAAATATTACAGCAAATTCCTCCAGTTAGATCTCTTTTAAATATTATTTTGATAAACAGACATTATTGAAATGTGATAGCATAAAACTACACATACATACTATATGTACTCCAAGTATATCCATCTTTAAGTATGAGTGTACCGGTTTTATAACCAAGTACAAGCAGCTGATTTCAAGGTCAAATACACTCTTTCCTTTTGCTTCCACATTTGTAGTAGCGTGGGAGGGAGAACTGCCGTGCAGAAAGTGGGACTGTGAATGCGCATTCAAACGCCAGCGAGGCTGCTGCTGTGCTGCCCCTGAGATCCAAGAAATGGAGGATCAAATCTTCAAGAGAGTCATGGACCTGTCGAAGGAGGTGTCTCAGCTGGGTGACAGCATCCTTGAAGTCATAGGTAATACTATTTGTGTTCTTTTGAGTCTATTATTTACAAAAAGGACCAGTATGTAAGATTTAGTGGTAATGGCATCTAGTGGTATAGTTGCTGATTGCAACCCCCTGATTGCAACAGGTGAAAAATGTGATACCGTCTATGGAAGAGGACTGCAAATATAGTAGTGTTCATTCTAAAGTAACATAACTCATTTTATATTCAGGGGCTTATACACTAATGAAAAAAATAATGCATGTTATATTTCATTTTTGCCATATTCTATAAATATAGTCACCTAAGTCTTACACACTGGATCTAAAATTGAATGCTGACAAAATAATCTCAGTTATCTGTATAGCAAATGTTCAAATTTCCATTTTCCTGTGGACTCTGGGGTTTTGTTCCATGTTGGCTTAAAATTTTTATTTTTAAGCCAAAAACGAGCTAGACAGGGTATGTAGCTATGTTGGAAAATGATGCCCTCTTTATTATCCCATGTATTAAGGTCTTATTTGATCAACTGTTCTTCTAAATAGCTGTTTGTGGGGACATATTTGAATTGGAGATTTGAAATGTGGCAAATCAGAGGTCTGCAACCAAGCTAGAGAAGTCATCAAAGTGCTCAGAAAGAAAATAAGTAAGGTGTGATCAAAAGCTCCAGAATAGCTTGAACCTCGAGGTGAGATTATTCTTTCTTGTGTTAAAAACGCAATCTGACAAAAATAACATGAGAGTGTCTTTTCCCCTGTTCCTTTGTCTCAGGAAGGATAAGAGTTGCGTTCACAGCCTCCATGAGCCGCAGGACAAACTGTTTTGGACCTTTCAACTGGAACAGCCCCATTCCTTATGATGTCATTACCCTCAACCATGGAAATGGATATAACCCCGCCCTGGGTAAGTATTCACAAGTGGTAATTTCAACACTATAAGTAGTAGTGTGAAATTAGCTGCATTGGTTGGCAGGGATTTAACTTGATATGCACAGTACATGTATAGAACATGGTCCTCATTCTTATAAATACTTGTCAGATTCAAGGAGAAGAACAGCTTACATCACATGAATGTGTTTAAATGTGTTTAAAAATAGTATTCATTTTATTGCGATTCTTTCCCTGTTTAGTTCTAACTGACATTTGAAACCAGGAAGGTGCAGAGATGCAAAGTTCATAGGTTTGCATATGGACAACAGGGACAATAGGGTACCTACCAGTATATGGGAGGACAGAATTGTCCCAATGCTGACCAAACCTATGCTGATGAAACATATATATATATATATATATATATATATATATATATATATATATATATATATATATATATATATATTTGTTTTGTTTTGTTTGTTTGTTTCAGGCATATTCACAGCTCCCAGTTCGGGACTATATTCCTTTTCCTTCTCGGTGTACTCAAGGTTGGATAAGGAAGGCGAGAGGATGTACTATAAGGTGCAACTCATGAGAAATGGGGAGGTGGTGGCATCCACTTGGGAAGACAACAGAGAGGACTCAGAAGACAGCAGCTTCCAGACAGTATTGCTGTCGCTGCAGCAAGGAGGCCAGGTCTATGTTGAGCTTATGGAAGGCAGACAGATATGTGGGATTGTTGAAGGCCTAAACACATTCTCTGGCTCCTTGATTTACTCCACTCTGGAGTGATATTGATGTATTTCACTGCAGTGTCTGCCTGGTCCAAACCTTATAATTACTTTTTTTCTTTTCAAATGTAAAACTGAAATGATAACACACACACAAAAGATGAACATAAA
Source organism: Miichthys miiuy (assembly GCA_036365135.1). Taxonomy (NCBI): domain Eukaryota; kingdom Metazoa; phylum Chordata; class Actinopteri; family Sciaenidae; genus Miichthys; species Miichthys miiuy. The sequence continues at coordinate 21,563,554 of CM071602.1, forward strand.
AGATGTATTTTGAAGCATGCTAATTATATGTAACTGCACTGTTTTTTTTAGAACTTTAATAAAAAATATTATCAAATGTGATTATGAGATTTGATTTATATTTTTGTTTAAAGAATGGTAAAAGTAGGAGGTAATGCCTTAAATACAAAATTAATGGTACTGAGCCATATCAATCATTTAAATTATGTACCTATTTGGTAGTACTATCACAACACCAGGTTACTTTACAAGTGCAGAGATCCGTCCATGATTATTAGTGATTTTGTTAACTGAATGATCATATGTTGTGAGAGTTGCTTTTGTCTACTAGCTACAGTACATGGGTACACCCATGGTTTCGCCTGAAATAGAGTCTTTCTTCTTATTTATGGCAAAGAAAAACACACCAGATAAATAAAGCAACAGAAAACATTATTTATTGTGACAAAGAGATGTCCTTCCATTATAAAAATTTGTATTGCTGCACCAGTACTTCAAAATTACTTACAATACACATATAATAGCTGAACTGATACAAAATGGTTACAAACAAATAGTGTACCAAATTGTGGTAATCTCAAATCTCGAGCTTGGACTCTGGAGGGAGGAGAAAAATTCAAACTACTTCATGAGTTACATGATTCTGTAATTCCAAGCGTAGTTACTCCTAAAAACAATTAACACATAACTAATTTCTTGTTAGGTGTTTCCCAGCCCTGCGGAGGTACAAGAGAGGATAGATAGCTCCAAGCCAAATCATCAAACAGAAAGCCAAGGGCTTCCCGAGACACACTATGTCCTGATCTATTCTACCAACCAAAAGGAGCATAGTGACCACAGGTACATAGCTGAAAAAAGTAGTCACCAGGATGATCAGGACTATACTGAAAGCCCTTTTCTTGACCTCATTGGATACGTTCCTCTCTCCTTCCCCTGGCGAGGGCTTTTTCAGAACTCTGAGGACTGATATGCAGCAGAAAGCATTAATAATAAAGACACTAGTAAATGTTATTGTGTGTATGGCCACTGATCTTGGATCGCCATTGCATAATAACATTTGGACTATAGCAGTGACAATGGTATCCAGCCAGATAACACAAGAAAAGGTCATCCTATACCGGAGGGTTTATACCTGAGATACAGCACAGGGTGTACGACTGCAAGGTAGCGTTCAACACAGATAGAGCTCTGGAATAGAATCCTGGGTATGAATATTATGTTGATGAATTTGATCATTATATTTTGTATCATCGCAGAGTTGGAATGAAAGCTCACGGACAATATAGGTAGTTCCAGGAATCCGACAAGTAGCTCTGTGATGATCAAGTGGAACTCAAACACTTCCATCCTGTCTGTCCAGATGACAGGAGATGATATGATCAGCCACATCACCCAGCAATTTGGAGGCAGGGAGATCAGCGTATAAGGCAGAAGTGCAGGAAAAAATACAGGCGAATTCTGACAAAGACTGCAGTCAGCTGTGTTGTTTTTTTCTCTTGTAAGGTTTTGCATGTTTCCTGGAAGGAAAACAGAAAAGCAGCATAGAGGAAAATATATAAATAAATAAAATCTACAATCCTTCGATAAGTAGGTTCATTATACTTATTATCTTCAAACTCTTTACTTATTTTTGTTTTGTCAGATTCATTTTCAGATGTATCAAAAGTCTAGCCCCAGAGCCTCTTTCCATATCTAAACACAAGACCTTCACAGAGTAACTAGCAGCAGGTAAATGGCAACTGTAAAATACCACACTGGAGATCCAAATTTGGACAATCAGCTTTTTCTATAAAGAGCTGTCAACCATTCAAATCAAATCTAAATCAATTCTAGATATAAGATCTTTTGAAACAAAGGTTATGTGCTGACTAAAAGCAAACAAGAGCAGTACTTATTTTTTTTATACTAATTGAATTCTAAATCACTAAAGTGTATTGGTGTATGGTCTATGTGCATTGCTGTGTATTGTGGTAAGTGTTTAAGTATTTTGCTTTCATCACACCAAAAGCTGTGCAGTACATTGCCAGGATTTAAGCAGCACGTCAGTTTTATTCCCTGTGTTCCTGTATTTGAACTATATGTTAAATACTTTGTTCTGAAAAAAGACAATATATGTATACTGTATGAGATTACTCTGATTGATGATTCAATTTACTGTTTCAGATATTTCATTGAAAGGTAAATAAATTCAAGATTCGAAAGCACTAACCTTGTCTTGCATGAAGTTTGTTCCCAAATGTGCAGTAGATGCTCCAGCTGTAATCACACACCATGTGCTATGAGGGCTGGGGCTTCTTTACATTTGTTTTCCTCTAGTGATCCGTAACCAAATAATTCTCATTGACTAATTCACTGGTATGCAAAACTTGTATGCACTGAATAAAGATGGTTTGGTGTTCGTCAGGTGTTGTGGTGAGTAGAGATTAAAATATACAGCGCTAGAGAACTTAAAGATGGACACGTATGCAGTATATGCATATCATTGTGTTTAATTTGCTCTGCAACAGAACAACTGGCCTCTCATATGTATGTAATTTTGCAGTTTAGGATATTGTGAGCTTCTGCACTGTTCAAGCTAAGTATGACCTGTTGTGTAAGAGATGGATGCAAAGAAATTTAACCAATTCTAATCAGAGAGCTATGCACATGCTCCTGATGGTCTGGACTGCATCATTCAACATTTCAAGAATATGAAATTCATGGATGGATATACAGTATATGCATGCAATGTTTGCTGAAAGATCCCTATCCTTTCTTTGTTTTAGACTATTTTTTGCATAAAATTTTGTCACAGACATTTGAAAAGACTATTTTTGAAGACTATTTTTTATCAGTTCGACCACAGTTAGTTAAGGGCATCAGCAGCAGCATCTCTAACAGTGTAGGACCTTCTTGATAGACCTAAAGGAAACAGTATCATTGTTTTGCAGGTTTCAGCCCATTAAAGGATGTTATAGAAGTCAAAGAGCAGTAACTCGTAAGCTGTCATCCACCACAGTTAGTCTTTCGTAAATTTTATTTGTCAGTGACACAGCATTGTCAAGTGGGAGGGCAGTTACTAAAACAACTCAGAAGTTGGTGTGGGTGTTCCTGGAAGCACATACTGTATACACATGATAACCTAATTCATTCATTTTGTTATCTAACATTACAGGTTTAAGAATTTTAAATTAAGTGTTGAATACATAAATATAGTAGCTGGTGAATACATTTGAATGGGAGGAAAGCTGTAGTTTATCTAAAGCTGCCACATATGCGTCATTTAAAATAATACAAAGTCTGTTCCTATGAAAATAAATGCAAACACACACACACATACACACACACACACACACACACACACACACACACACACACACACACACACACACACACACACACACACACAGGGAATGTAACATTTACATGAGGCAACTTTAGAGTTGCTGGAAGGAAACCCACCCAAGACATGACTTCAACACTCCAACAGCCAGCCAACACTTTTTATACAAAATTGAAAGGCAGCTTTTTAAAATCAGCTGATAATTTTATGTTTTGAACTTGAAGTTGAATAAAGCATTGTACGTGGAAATGAGAGCACAGAGCCACCTCATTGCATTAAGCAGTTTAATGACTAGTATTCACTTAGCAAAAGCAGGAATTTGTACATTTTTCCCCAACAAATTTCAATAACACGTCAAAATATCTCATACAAATTGTGCACAGTAATTAATGATCTATGTTACCAGAGGGATGTTTAAATGTAAGCCCATAATAAACAAACATACCCAAAGCCTAAAGTTAGTGAGAGAATGTTATCTGTTAGATCATCTAATCAATTGAGTTGCGACAAGCGAGTTAGAAGGTTTAATGATGGCAAAATGTTTTTTACACTAGTTGTAGTACAACTGGGCTGGATGCTCATGGGGAATTTTGCAGTTCAGACTGCTCTTCATCCCTACACCCTCTAATACATAGATGACTTTACAATCATCAAGACCTTTAATTTTACCATCTTTACCATACAGTTTCTCAGTTATCTTGAAAATCTCATAGGGCGGGATGAGCACTTCCTCTTCATCAAAAAATGAATAGTTTTTCAAAAAAGCACCTAAACAGGTCTTAATTTTAAAGCAAGTGATGTTACCAAACATTTTCAAGTCTGGGCTGTACGAGCTGGAAGAAAAGGAACCAAATCTAAATATTTGGTTGACATTGCCAGTAAGCACAGCCCAGGTTCGTCTGTAGGTAGTGTGACAGTAGGAATTGCTATTTAAGATCTGGATGGCAGATGTCAGCAGGAAATGTAAAGAGTGGAATTGGAATGTGGAGCTATATTTTCCCCTCTCTGTTCTGACTGCATTATTGAACTTATTGTATATTTCGTCAGATGTATAAACACAGATTGCACGCATGTGATCTTTGGTTAAAGCCTTATCCATTGTTTTTGCCATGTTCTTATCAGCACATTGTTCTGCACTTTTCCAGGCATAAGCAAATTTACGCTTTTCTGTCCCAAAGTATCTCTCTTTGACTATGTTCATCATTGCTTCATTGCAGCCAAAGTACATGTCATCAACTGAATCTTCAACCATGCTCAATGGGAAGCTCTGACTTGAATCTCGGAAAGTGAAGTTGAAGCGGATCTAAAGGGAAACAGAGAGAGAAAGAAGGAGAAGGAGGTCATTAAATATCAAAACTGCACTAAAAACTTATATCCCATTTGAGTTGTGATGCAGACACTAACTGTCACACATTTTACTGAATAGGCCCAAACGCTCAAAACTTTGGCAACACTGAAGTTATAATGCTTGAAGTAATACAATGCCATTCTTAGTTTCAGCAACAATCACGTTTGCATATCTTTATTACAATATAGAATATTAACAGGAGAACAATAGGTGTACCCATGCAACAAATGCTATATGGAAAATGCAGATTCTATTCCCAACTTGTTTAATTGCATTATAGAGGATTAATCAAAACAGATTCACCAATATTAGAAGTTAATATTAATAACTGGGACATCAGTGTATCCTAGTATCGTAAGCAAGATTTTATTCATGCTTATGCACTTGGTCTCTAAATTAAGCACATTTTTGTATGTATGTATTTTTTTGCACATATAGAAAGTAAAGCAAAGCAAAAGTATCCGTGAACAGCTCAAAGTAATGGTGTAAACATTCATTCACTGTTAACATTTGTAAAATTTTGGGAATCACATCCTCCACTCACCGCCATGGAGTCTACAGGCAGCATCCAGCAGAGGAGCAAATACAGTGAAGCAAAGATCATCATGTTTCCCTTCATCACTGCAGTCAGGTAAACTGTAAACCTGAATCACATTCAACAACGGTGAACTGCATCACACTGTGCACAAAGATATATTAAAAAAAAAAAAACAAGACATTAAAACATGTATGACACACAAAAGCTGGTTTGAAAACTCCACTCACCAATCTTCAGGATGTGAAAAAATTGTCAAAGTCATAGGTTGTGATCAGACAACAAGTCTTGAGCTTGTGATCAGGACTCAAGTCAACTACAGCTACATATATAAGTTGACTCTGTGGCAGGACATGCCACAAGTCCTCCCACATACATGCACGTCTGAAGCATGTGGGCTGACTGCATAAAGGTATTATACATGCAAGTTAAACATGCATGCTTGTGTGCTGTGCATCCATGCACACTTATTCATAAGGTTGCATGCATTCACCTGAGTTAGAGTTTATCTTATTATTATCCTATTAGTCATGGAACTGTTTTGTCAGAACTAAATGGACAGCCTGAGAACCGAAACCAAGTAACAAAACCACAAGTCACAATTTGCCTTTCTCCTCCCTTTGCGGTCACAGAACCCGAACATGTCAGTATTTTTTTTCTTCTCATATTTCCTACATGATAATATTCTTCTTTATAAGCCAGTCATAGCTTGGTATTTGTTTACTCACTTTCACACTCTTAGAGGTGTGACTGATGGTAATCTAAAGTGCAATATTAAATAGTTACTTGTAAGTGTTAAAAAATGGTGAAGAGAAATGGTAGATTTAAAGTCACCTGAACGTTCATTTGTTAATCCAAATTTTTTGCATCCAAAGAAATAGTTGAACAGGCACAATATATCAAAAACAATACCTTTTATTGTGATTTTTTTTAATTTTTATTACTTTGCTAAACATGGGACTTAGCACAAGTCTGGAGGTGTTTAAACCACACACACCTGTCATACATAAGTCAGACTTCCTAAAACATTTAACTTTTTAATAAAGTTAAATTTTAATAAATGCTTATGATGCAGGTTATGTTTTGTGTCAGTGTAACTTTTGTTCCAGATCTGCATGCCCCGTTTTATATGATATGTTAGGACAGTTTAGAAACTACTTTACTACTCATGTCTGATCTCTTCCATACTACCACTACTCACACTAACTTATAACTGGATCTTTACCTTTTTGAACTGTTTGACGAACTGTCTGCTCTTCTGTTAAGTACAGATAAGAGTTCATGTTCAGAGTGTACATTATGTCTGTTTGGTTTTATTATCAAATGTCTCTACAACAGAGAAAATATCTAACCGAAACCACTCTACTACCTATGTGGTGGGCCTGGCTGACTGCTGCCTGAGTAGAGTGGTATCTCCCATAAGGCACTATATGTGACAGAATATTCCCGACATTTGCATGAAAGGCTGTATCTACCAATTAAAGCTGTGTAGTAGGTTGGTAGGTTGGAAAATGCCTATGTTTATTTATTGTATTTTTTTATTGAAACAGACCCTGTTCTTACAGTCTACAGAGAAACAGACCCTGTTCTACTTACAGTGGGTAAAGAAGCCTGGTTGGGAAATGAGAAAATGAGGGAAGAGTTCAGGAATTAGGAAAAGGAACAAATTAAACCTTAAATCTCAAAGTGGCTGGGCAACTGAAAGAATGCAAATAGAGGGTTGAAGCAGCCACTGTTTTAGGGCAGGTGAAGTCATGTGATCTGGACTTGGGACATTCTTGGAAAAGTCCAAATTATAGTGGACTATATAATAACTCAGATTAAAGAGCCAAACACAACTATCAATGTTTCTCTTTATGAATAAAGAATCAATAATGGATCACAATCAGAATCCCAATTTGCTTACAATGAAGTTTGGCACCATCTGATGGTAATATCAAGAATTACACTGGTAGAGTTGTCTGGTCAAAGGTTTCCAGGTCCCAAGCTTTACTATATTTTACATATTTTTTGACTAGTGTAGGACTGGTGTACATAAAAGAGAAATAAAGAATATACCTAAAAGTACTTGTCCGGTAAATGCCCACACTATTACACAGAGCATCATCACCTTTCTACCAATCATTCTCTAAACCACACCGATGACGTTCTTTCTTTATTAGCTCACATGATTTTCACACATTAAGAGTTTCACAAAGTGTTATAAGAGTCAACCAGTGAGATATTAAGGTCACGGCTGTTTCATCAAATTACGAAGGCATTATCATATATCATAAGTTCAGCTGTAATAATAATAAATATACTTCTCTTGACTATTGTATGAAGTTGAGCGTACATGATAAACCTTAGATAACTCATTATACAATTTGTTTAGATAGAAATTAGATATTTGGTCAACCATTTCTGCCATGTCAATTGCCCTTTTAAAGGTTAGTAATTTTAGCTTTCCATGACAGATTATTTTATATTTTTATATGCAGTAGATTGAGTTTTGTCAGCTCTTCAACTTCAAGACTTCCTCCTTCCTCTTCTTGGCCCTTTGATTAAGCAAAAAATCAAATGTGCAGAGAACTCAATGTGTAGCAATTATGAATGTGTAGCAATTCTGAAAATAAACCAATGTCTGTAATGTTCACATATTATCCACTGTGCTGAGAATGGCAACAATAGTTAGGGACATTACATTTAAACAGACTTTTGATCCAGGATGGTAACATTGTGAAACTACACCCACACATGCATATGCATGTAGCTAAGATGTGTGGTTTTGCTATGAGTATTCTGTGGCTTCTCAAGGAAATGTACGCACCTTCAGTCAATCATCGACCAACTGCTCAAAATGATTCACTAAACATTATAAACTTTTATTTTATATGCAACTCCATCAACACTTTAGCCACTGTAACAAAGCAGCAGCATATTAAATGACCAAATGCAGAATTACAATTGAAACTCCCAGCTCTTACTCTTTAATGATACAGGTGATACATATGGTAATATATGTAAATGTTAAGGATCATCAACACAAGTTCTACACAAGTTTTCAATGCAAAACAAGGGCCAAAATTCACAGTTATCAGAGCTCAGAGTACAGTAGCAATGATACCAGTCCCAGAATTCATCACAGCAGACATGTCTGATATCTGCACTAGGATGGAGATTTTTAAAAAAATCTATGATTGTGGTTTTGTACGTTCTCTTAGTATCACCTTTAAAGTCTACCGAGAGAAAGAACTGTTGGATTCTTTAGAATTTGGTTTGGAAATTTCCAACCAGCTACATTAAACATCATGTCACCTTGTTTTAATTTGTTAAAGTTATGTAGTTGTCCAGTGGTAAGGCTGTTTTCTGCATGGACTAGTCGAAACAGCGACTGGAGAATCAGCTGACACCAGGGCTTTAGTGGTAAAATGTGAAATTCAGTCATACATATTGGGGACTAGAATCACTTAAACCAAATGTCATCATTATTATTGTTGTTGTTGTTTATTTGGTGTACTGGTGTAGGGTGCAAATTATTATGACTAAATCAACAATCAATACTGAACTGTACATTATTTGATTTATTGGATTTCAAATGTCAATTTTAAAAAAACTATCTACAAAACTTAAAATTTAAACTGTCTCCAGTCTGACCACTAAGCCGGTTAATCAGTTAGCCCCTATTTCCTTACATATTGGTTTCCTGGCTGTGCTGCTGTGCACACGGCTTCTGTGGTCAGTCTAACAGGTTCATTTGATTATAAACGTGCTCTCCTGCAGGCATGGTGCAACATGCGTCCATTCCCCACAGTAAATTCATACAATCAGGACCGCCCCTGGTCAAATTGGGGCCCTAAGTAGAATTTTATTTTGATTTCTCCATTGTGGGTCAAATAAAGGATTATCTTATCTTATCTTATCTTATCTTATCTTATCTATTCTTATATGACTGTTATGAATGAAATTCACAGAGAGATGGCTACATTTTACCTCCATAAAAATAGCCCAAAACTTCTATTGATAGCATAGATTGATAAACCTGAGCCAACATAAGACCATCAACTGGTCAATTAACCACTCCTTTTTTTAACAGAGGTGTATATGCAGTTAACAAGACATTCAATAAATGATAGTCAGGGCCGCTGGAAAATTTAATCTCCAGTCCACATCTAGACAGAATTATCCTCTCTTCTGTTTCATGATTACCGGGCTATCAGCTGGGGGTGTTTATGCCACAGAGTTTTTCTTTTTTTATTTCAACAACATACCCACCTTCAAGTGAAGCACAAGCCTCCTCTTGTTTTGACTTTTTCTTTCTTTTGCTTGCTCCCGATTCATATTGCCGTTTGGAGGCCATCTCTCCACCTGCATCCAACTGCCTGTCGGCGCATCTGACCGCTGATTGGTCAGATGCTGCGTGCTGTTAATCATTGCGGCAACGTGTGCGGTGTCAGATTACTCGTCTCTTTTTTTTCTCTCTCCTGCCTCGGGCTGACTTGGTGCTCTACACGCGCCTCACGGCAGCGATGCGCATCCTTTGCGTATTTGCAGAGAATGCGTCCCCTTGCGCAAAATGCCCCCATGGATCGTGGGGCCCTAAGCACAGCGTGTGTTCTGCGTGTAGGGAGGGGCGGCGCTGCATACGATTTCGGACACTCACTGAGGCCATGCTGTCCACTAAAGAGAAGCGAAGGGGAGCGAGACAGAGGAGGGGGCGTGTGCTAGACAACACTCAGAAAGAGGGGGCAAGGTGAGGTTGTGCTTTCTGAATCATCATATATATGAGTAAACTATGGAGTTGAATTTGAGTCAAACTTTTACAACTGACAAGTGAGTAAAGCATCATAAAATGGTGAGTAAAACTATTTTGTGAGATACATAAACAGTGTTTAAGTGCATTTATCACCCACTACAGCTCATCTTTTGTGAAACAAAATAAAACCTAATTTCCTGTGAGAAGCCACAGGAGGCAACACTGCAAAATAATACTGCTAATATATGTGCTGGTGCAGCATGCAATCACATGAATACACCGTGCTAACCACATAGCAAGAAAAGAAATTGTTCAAGGAGGCAGGCAAAAAGTGTAGCACAAAAGTACTTTGAATAAGATTTACTCTTTTCTGAATGTTTCATATATTCCCTTATATCAGAAGTCTGAGCTACATATGTGCGCGAGAGAGATGCAATGAAGCTTATTCAATCAAACCCATGATAACACCGTACACTATCTTTGTTTCAGATACATAATGTAATGTTAGCCTAGCAGACAGCTCATGTGAGTAAGACTGAGTATTTGACTGGAATTGATCTGTGAAATAATTAATATCATGTCCAGAGCAATAAACTAGACCCAGCAGAGAGAATTACCTTCATTTCTCCATTCACCAACTTTTCCTGTTGTTATTGCAAATATTGCCTCTGCATGTTTAAGCAAATAAAATAGAGACAAATATTTCTTTTCAGTTTGGATAAAGGTTTCAGTCATCTTAGACAAACTGGGACACATGGATGCTCTGGACATAGTGTATCTGACTCTAAGTAAAGGCAGCATGTGTCCCAATATTACAAAATGTCACTATTTATTATTATATACCCATTAGACAGTAAATGATATTCAGCTCTATAAACTTGTTAGTGGACTCTTTATTGCTATTCACAGATGAAAACAAAAGAGTTGCTTGTTTAAGAATTTATTTAATTAATTCATGAAATGTCCAAACAAAATATTTGTTGCACATATACATTTTGCGAAATGCTAACACATCACAAATGCCTTTCAGAAATATCAAATGTTGTTGTTGCTGTAGCTACATTATAATATGTTGGGAAAGTATGAAAACTTAAGCCTGCAATAATTAAAGAACCTCCAAGCATGAATTTAGGGATAGAGGAGAGTGTTTGAATATATTTAGAAGCGTTATGTTAACATAGTTTACTGAGCAAGACTAAACTCTAAGCTTAGTTTTCACTTTGGTCCACCACTTGAAGAAGAACCACTGGTTGCTTTGTTACTTTGCAGCACGGCAGTCTAGATTGCTTCCAACTCCTGCACTCTCGAGATTGTAGATGATCTCGCAGTCAGTCAGACCTTCTACAAATTTATTTTTCGCTTTAGTTATTTTGAACTTCTCATAGGAGGGATGAGCACCTCTTGCTCCTCACCTTTGAGATGTGGATAGTCTTTCAGGAAAGCACCAAAACAAGTCTTAATTTTAAAGCAGGTCTTGTGACCAAACTGTTTCAGGTCAGTTCTGTAAGAGCTGGATGCAAAAAACCCAAACCGAATCATTTTGTTTTTGCTGTCAAATCTATCATTTGTTCTTCGGTAAGTAGTGGTGCAGTTTTTATTGTTATTGAGGATTTGAATAGCAGATGTCAGCCAGAAATGTAAGGAGTGGAATGGAAAGGAGGTGCCATAGATTTTTCTGTTGGTCCGGACTGCTTCATTAAACTTCTTGTAAAATTTTTCATAGTCAGATGTATAAAGACAGATTGCCTGCATGTGATCCTTAGTTAAAGCCACATCCTCTTTTTTTTTTTTTGCTAGGCTGCGGGTTGCACAGACTTCTGCCTGTTTCCAGGCTTTTCCGAATATTTCCAATTTCAATTCTTTTTTAAAGTAGTTGTGTTTGACCATTTTCGCCATTTTTTCATTGCATTCAAAGTACATGTCATCAACAGCATCTTCAACCATGCTCAATGGGATGACCTGGCTAGCGTCTTGTCGTGGACCGAAGATGTAACTGATCTAGAGAGGAAGACAAAGATGAGAAGAAAGGCCATGAATTAGATGTAGTTTGTACCACAGTGACAAAGTGTAGCTTTCTTTCTGATGACCGATGCATTTTCTACTTAGGTATTCAGTACTACTGCAAACCAGTGACACCAGTTCACAGTGACACCAGCCCTCGACACTACCTGTACATACCATACTTATACTCAAAGTAAAAAAATCACAAGAAGAAACTGCTCCAAAGTTTAAAAATTTAATTCTGAGTAATTCTTTTGAAACGACCCATTGGAGGAGGATGACACTGTCGATTCAAAAGCTGTTTGATGCCAGAATTAGTGGATTAAGCAAGACAGTACTCTGGCATATTAAATAATATAAACTTTTTTCCTGTCTCCCAAAGAAAATATTTATTTACTCGCTGGAACTCTCCTGACCCTGAGCTTACTGAGTCAAGTAAGATTTAGCGAGGCTTGTGTCTGATCTCTAAATTAAGAACCTGAATAATAAATGAAGCAAAACAATGTTTTCAACACAGCATCAAGTGTGAGCAACATGTTCAAAGCATATACACAGTTCACACTGTGTGTTAACATTTGTCAAATTTAAAGAATTTCTCCAGATTTTCACATAGTTTAAACTGTACCACTGACCTTCTTGGAGCCTATAGGCTGCATCCAACAAAGCACACACATTGTTGTTAAAATCTGCATGTTACCCTTCATCACTGCAATCAGGCAGACAGGTTCTGAATTTATAAACACAAAAAACAGAAATGAAACACATTTGACATTAACAATGATAATTTAAAAAATGGCATAATGACTTCTAATTCAAATCTCACGTCTTTTCAAAGTCAGAAGTGTTGAAATATGAACTCACCAGTCGTTCAGAGAATGTGTTGAGCACCCTCAGATCAAAAGTTTGTACAAGACAAGTTGTCAACGAATTTCCAGGGCTTATATACTGTAGACCCTGCCTTTTCACAGACCACCAACACACACACATACACACACACACCCACGCACATTTGGACGTGCACTATGTTCTAATCTTGTGTATGTTTGCAGTATGAGTATACTTCATATGAATTCACACATTGCTTAAGATGGCGGGTTTTGATTTTAGCTGGCTGTATCCCCTCAAAGGAAATGAGGTTTCTTTTTACCAGACATATGACACATTCCGTGTGTCCACACTAACCAACCTTAAGCTGCAGCTATCACTTAAGGACCATTTATCATTACACTGATCAACTGCAGGCAGCTTACACAATAGACCACTTTAGCCAGAGCCAAACGACAGTAATCCATTCTTATTTCAGTGCTAATTAGTAGTGTCTATCATTGTCTAAGCAAGTAGGACTACAGTTTAATTAGTTTAGATTTTATTTGAAAAACATGTCTAGTGAATCAAAACATGGAAAATAAAGTCATAAACTTTGTATTTTAGATCATTCAGGCTGCCTGGCTCTTAGTGCCAGAGACAGAGGTTGCTTTCGGGGGAAGTTGAAATTTGAAAACTGTTCACTGCCAATGCAAAGTGTTCATTTTAAATGTATCTGCAAACACTGTCAACATAATTCACAAGTGTTCCCTGCAATATCTGCTTCTTGCAACTGAAGTATGATTATGGTAATGCCCTTATAACACAATAGGTTGTGTGTTTACTCTTCAGCACAGTAGCACAGATCAAACTACAGGGAAGTGCTACTGATTAAACTACTATGGCATAACAGTTGGGTGCATTGGTTACCCTTTTGCTTTTATCTGATAGTTGACTGGTGGTGCACTGATGTAAGGTGCAAATGAATAATAAATAAAATAAATAATTATGAATAGGTAATCAATAAGCAATATTTAATTATACATTATTTCTTTTACTGGATTTCAAACGTCAATTATCAAACTTCTTCGAAAACTAATAAAATTCTCTCCAAAATGAAAAACAGAATTCAACATTAGCATTCAGTGGCAGATAAAAAGAAGGGAAAAAAAGAGAACTTGCCAGTCTGACCACTAAGTCGGTTAATCAGTCAGCCAATATTTCCTTACATGGTGCCACCTGCTGGTTTCCTGGTTGTGCTGCTAGATTAGAGAGATGCATGCACATCTTATATGGTCAGTGTAGCAGCTTCCTTTGATTATTGAACATGCTCATGCTGTGACACGCCCATAGCCCATGCCAATTCATACTATTTTGGCCTATCACTGAGGCCATGGTGTTTGCTAAGGAGAGGGAGAGAGAGGAGGATGTGTGTGCTATTGCAACACTGGAGGAGGGCAAGGTAAGGTTGAACTTTCTAAATCATATTATAATGAGTAGTAAACAATGTAGTTGAATTTGACTCAAACTTTTAAAAATGACAAGTTGATAGAGCAGCACGCCATGTGTAAATGCTCAGTCCTTGCTGCTGAAGCCCAGGGTTCGAATCCGACCTGTGGCTCTTTCCCGTACGCCATTCCCCATCTCTCTCTCCCCGCATTCCTGTCACTCTTCAGCTGTCTCTATCAGAAACAAAGCTTGAAAAGGCCCAAAAAATAATCTTTAAAAGCATGTACAACACAGAAGAATCATACTGCTAATGTATGTGCTGGTGCAGCATGCAATCACATGAATACACCGTGCTAATATAGCAAGAAAAGAAATTGTTCAAGGAGGCCAAAGAGGCAAAAAGTCTAGCACAAAAGTACTTTGAATAAGATTTACTCTTTTCTGAATGTTTCATATATTCCCTTATATCAGAAGTCTGACCTACATATGTGCGTGAGAGAGAGATGCAATGAAGCTTATTCAATCAAACCCATGATGACACCGTACACTATCTTTGTTTCAGATACATAATGTAATGTTAGCCTAGCAGACAGCTCATGTGAGTAAGACTGAGTATTTGACTGGAATTGATCTGTGAAATAATTAATATCATGTCCAGAGCAATAAACTAGACCCAGCAGAGAGAATTACCTTAATTTATCCATTCACCAACTTTTCTTGTTGTTATTGCAAATATTGCCTCTGTATGTTTAAGCAAATAAAATAGAGACTAATATTTATTTTCAATTTGGATAACAATTTTGCTTATTTTAAGTACACTGGTACATATGGATGGATAAGAAAACCTTGTATTTAAATCCAGAAAAGACCCATTAGACAGTAAATGATATTCATCTCAATCTACTTGTTGGTAGACTTTTTATTGCTATTCACAGACAAAAAGAGTTTACAGCTTATTAGACAGTAAATGATATTCAGCTCTATAAACTTGTTAGTGGACTCTTTATTGCTATTCACAGATGAAAACAAAAGAGTTGCTTGTTTAAGAATTTATTTCATTAATTCATGAAATTTCCAAACAAAATATTTGTTGCACATATACATTTTGCGAAATGCTAACACATCACAAATGCCTTTCAGAAATATTAAATGTTGTTGCTGTAGCTACATTATAATATGTTGGGAAAGTATGAAAACTTAAGCCTGCAATAATTAAAGAACCTCCAAGCATGTATTTAGGGATAGAGCAGAGTGTTTGAATATATTTAGAAGCGTTATGTTAACATAGTTTACTGAGCAAGACTAAACTCTAAGCTTAGTTTTCACTTTGGTCCACCACTTGAAGAAGAACCACTGGTTGCTTTGTTACTTTGCAGCACGGCAGTCTAGATTGCTTTCAACTCCTGCACTCTCGAGATTGTAGATGATCTCGCAGTCAGTCAGACCTTCTACAAATTTATTTTTCACTTTAGTTATTTTGAACTTCTCATAGGGAGGGATGAGCACCTCTTGCTCTTCACCTTTGAGATGTGGATAGTCTTTCAGGAAAGCACCAAAACAAGTCCTAATTTTAAAGCAGGTCTTGTGACCAAACTGTTTCAGGTCAGTTCTGTAAGAGCTGGATGCAAAAAACCCAAACCGAATCATTTTGTTGTTGCTGTCAAATCTATCATTTGTTCTCCTTAGTTAAAGCCACATCCTCTTTTTCTTTTTTTGCTAGGCTTCATTTCGCACAACGTTCTGCTTTTTCCCAGGATTTTCTGAATATTTACAATTTCAATTCTTTTGAAAGTAGTTGTGTTTGAACATTTTCACCATTTTTTCATTGCATCCAAAGTACATGTCATCAACAGCATCTTCAACCATGCTCAATGGGATGACCTGGTCAGCATCTTGTTGTGGACCGAAGATGTAACTGATCTAGAGGAAGACAAAGATAAGAAGAAAGGCCATGAATTAGATGCAGTTTGTACCACAGTGACAAAGTGTAGCTTTCTTCATGATGATTGTCAAGGCAAATCAAAACACGCTGAAACTTGACAGACAGAACATTAATAATCAATGAGCAGGCGGAAGCGTAAGTGGGCACACCTCAGTGCCGCCAAGACAGACATTGGTGTGGTACACAGCATTCGCTGCTGAGACATGCGGTACTGGGAACCCTGGATACTGAACTAGACTCAACTCACATGATGGTGACACCAGCTCGCTTATAATTTATATTCACTGTTTTAACACTACCTGCACATACCATACTGTTACTGATGAATACTAAAGACACTGCTTCGAGGCTTCTTCATATTAGTTCCAGTACCAGTGTCAGACAGTACACTTTAGCCTGTGGTTACTATTCGTGACTGCATACAGAGTTGCAGTTGGAGAGACTCATTGCTGCAGTTTGGTTGATATTTAGACTAGTACTGCATGTTAGCATTAATACATGTTACATGTAACACTGACCTTGGAGTATACAGGCTGCATCCAGTGAAGGAGCACACAGTGTGTGTAGCAAAGATCTGCATGTTACCGTTCATCACAGCAGGCAAACAGGTTCTGATAATAAATCTAGATCAAATCTTATGTGAAATTCAGAGGTATTGAAATATCAACTCACCATACCTTTCAGAGAATGTGTTGAGCACAGATCAAAAGTTATGACAAGACAAGTTGTCAACGACTTGCCTATGTGTGGTGTATGCTTCAGTGCTCCTACACTAACCAACCGTGAAAAACAAAAGCCTCTACAGCAGTTGTTGAACCTGTGTGTGAAAATGAAACACACTTTAACATCTGGGAAGCTAACACATAGTGCATGTGTTGGTTTTCTTAAACCAGTGTCATTTCCTGTAAAAGACCACTTGCTTCTGCAATGCAAGGAAACATTCGTCTTGATTGTGTTTGAAAACTGTTCACTGCCAATGCAAAGTGTTCATACTAAATATATCTGCAAACACTGTCAACATAATTTACATGTGCTCCCTGTAATATCTGCTTCTTGAAGCTAAAGTATGACTACAGTAATGTTCTTATAACACAAGAGGTTATGTGTTGACTCTTCAGCACAGTAGCACAGATCAAACTACAGGGACATACTAGATATGCCCATTACTCTTTTGCTTTTATTTGATACTGACTATAAAGATTTACAGGAAACAGTGGAAGAGAGACGACTGGGGGATGACAGAAATGAGCCTGAGATAGAGTGTTTACTTAGTGTGTGCTTTAGACCACTAAGCCACAAGGATGCACCAGCTTGGTCATTTTCTATTTACACATGGCCAACAGCCAACATATCATCTCCTGTGGTTATGTTAAATTTGGGGGGAGGGGTGCACCTACAAAACTAAAGTAAATGTGATGTCTCTTTTTGTTTGCTGACTCATTTTATCTATTAATACTACGAATTTTATTTTGTAGTTTTTCTGTGCAAGATTGTTGAACATAATTCTGCTCGAATATAATGTCATTTTGTAGAATGTTGTTCTTATACCACACGATGGTAAATAAAAATTGAGAGAGACAACAGAGAGAAATGTACTGAATCAGTTATTTTTTCAAGTTACAAGAGCGCACTGAGTATGAATATTAGATCTGGACATGACAGATGTCACAGCTGCTTAAAAGATAAACATAGTGAAAGGTCCATAGTGGAAGAGGAGGGTATGTTTCACAGTATGTTCGACTAGCAACTAAAGCACAGGTCTTACCCATTAAAACATTCGCAATGACTCTGCTGTATTCAGGTGTCCCAGAAAGAAGGGCGATGTGACACTGAGCCAATAGGCTCAATACTAGGATGCTGAAACTGAAGCAGCTAAAAGTGAATCAAGCCGTCATCTTATTAGCCCTTTAAAATGGATGGTGTTCCAATAAATTCCAGCAGATGGCAGCATTGACCAACTATTTGGTATTAACTATGCTTGCTCTCAATGTGTGCGAGTGTGTGTGTGTGTGTGTGCAAAACAGGTATGGGTATACCTCACTCCTACAACATTTTGATAATTTTCCATTTTATCCTCAGCAGAGGCAACTCAGTAAGAAGAGGTTAAGTGGTGGTGATGGGGGGAGGAGGGGTATACAGAGACAGAGAGGAGAGCAGGGAGGAACGAATGGATCGCAAAAATGGAGGGAGAGGAGATACAAGATGCTCTGCAATAAAAGGCAAACTTGGGGTAAGGGTGAGTTGACTTTTCAGGAAAACAGGATCAAAAAAATAAACAGAGAACAGTCGGCAACAGTCAGAGAATAGGCATCAGTCTCCTGTTGCACTGCAGGCCTAGCAAACAGACAAGAGAAAGACAGACAGAGCCAGGTGTGGAGATTGTGAGAAGACAGGAGTGCAGAGTGAAGTAAGAGTGCAAGCAAACAGGGAATGTGAAGCTAGCAAGAGGATGGAAGATATTTGGTTTAACTTTGGTATACATTGGAGAGCAAGAGAGGAACACAGTAATACAGCAAAGAGGGAGAGCTATAACAAGAATAGACCCAGCAGAGAATGAGCAATATACAAAGTATACACAGTAAGGTAAGAATGTGTGTATATGTGTGGGTAAGGAGGGTGTAGTGTTCACTAAATTATCTCCAGCATTCCCAGCTGAGAAAAACAGAAATGAATGCAACTGAAAAATACAGAGGGAAGAGTTGTTATGGGTGGGGAGGAAGGCAATGGAGAGAGTCAAAACGCAGAGTACATACTGTATTAATGACATAGCTCTAGCAGAGAGAGAGAGTAAGAGCGAGAAAGAGGTGGTAAGGAAAGGGGACAACAGCAAAACAGAGATCGGGAGAGTAAAAACCTCAAAGGGGAAAGAAATTAAATTGTGAGAATGTGAGCAAATGAGCAAAAAAGAAGAGTGATGTAATGAAAGAGAGAAGTTATAAGGAAGGAACGGTGTGGAGCGGATGGCGAGTGATGTGAAGTGGGGTTTGAGGCTAATGAGGAAAATAAGAGGATGTGACTGTAAAGGACAGGAGTAAGTGAGGAAAGGAGGGTAATGCAAGATATCAGATATGAGCATGGGCCAAGGGAGGGCATGAAAACTAAAGCAGGAAGAAAGGATGGAAGACATTAGGAGGGGATGCAACATGAAAGAAAAAGCCCAGGGAAGGAAAGTAGGCAAAAAGAAGGGAAATTTTAAGGAAAGTGTGGGGAAATATATGATGATAGATGGAGGCAGGAATGAAAAGTATGATAGAAAAGAGGATGAAGGTAAGGAATTGGGCTCAGGGAGGATATGCACTGTAGAAGCTGAAGGAAATCAAGGATTCAAGGAAATGTGGAAAGTACATAGTAAAAGAAGCATGGGGAAATCAGCTGTCAGGACAGAATTTGTGTGAGTCATACAACAGAGAGAGAACTAAATGCATCAGAGCAAGTAAAGGATTACAGAAAATCTAAAGAGTAGAGAGGACAGAAAAAGCAAGAATAGTCAAAATGTGTGGATGGTGGGAGGAGCAAGACACATGTCCTCCTGCTCAATGGGAGTGAGGAGAGGGTTGAGTGAAAGAAGGAAAGGAAGGTGTAAAGGGCAGGAGAAGCTGAATGTGGAGTATTTACCTTAACTACTGGCAATTGCAGCACGAATCGAATATGTCACGGACTAAGACAGAGCATGGTATAATTTACATTGTATGAACTCAAGTGGATGATTGGAGGAAATAGAAAGTAAATTCTGTAGCTTATGATAGACAGTAATCTGTCCATGGTGCACCAGTCCTCTGAGCCAGGATAGGCTCCACATCTGTGGGTATAGGTATTATAATACCCCCAGCTGTTTATTTGGTATATAATGCTTTACTATTATCATTACTTATATTTACACCTACACTATATATTTTTATACTGATATCTACACTGCCTACTGTAGTTGCTGTGCTTATATCCTAGCAAATTCATTACTCACTGTTCATACTAATAATATTGTTCATGCTGAATATATCTTTCCTATTCATGTCTTCTACTTTATATGCATTTATGCACATTACTCTGCACTTAACTACACATTGCACCTCTGGTGAAATGAAACAACAGTGAAGTACAATCTAATCTACAACTCTATAAAATGTAAATAAAAACAGAATGTTCACGGTTGCGCGCTAAACAGAAAAAGTGTGACAAAAGTAAGGAAACTGGGATTTTTAAGTAAGGTCATTTAATTTGCAGAGAGAGTGAGAGATTGTTCATATCTCAATTGTAAAGGCTATCCTTAATTGTGTAATTAGCCTACCCGGTGAGATGTGGTACACCCTTACTTTGAGCCACAAGATAAGGGCATATCGCCTCAGTACTGACTAGACCAAAATCATGGGATGTGGAATTGTTCAATACGAATAGAATTTCTAGGAGACTGAAATCAGAAATTTTGAGCTGAAGTTCAGACATGACTGTAAAGTCTTAAAATTCTCTAAATTGCTTTTCTTTCTGAATAAGATATTTCATGAAAGAATTTATTCTATAAAGTCAAAGTCAACAGCAGTCCTACACTAGAGAGCTGTGGCCACTCCTCTTAGTATACAGACTGAGAGAGATGACGTAAACGTGGATGGATGCCGAGGCACATGGGAGGGCAGAGGTGATTTAGGAAGGCATTTGGTTTTAGTGAAAAGAGGCAAGGAGGAGGGACGGAGTTAATGTGGATGGATGCAACACTGGACGGATAAAAATGAGTGAGATTAAGCCAACACGTTAAAGAGCAGAGGAAGTGTATATAAAAGAGACATCAGTGAGTTACCACCAGCTGAGAATGGCTGGATGAGGCATGAAGATGGATATTTTTGGTATATTTTCAGTGGATTTACTTCAGCTGATATCAACAGGGATGAAAGGAAGTCGAGACAGGGTGAGAGAGAGAGACTGCTGAAAGAGACAGGCATGTGGAGGTGACAAAGCAATATGATTCAGAATATAGATATACTCAGCTGGCTTTTCTATGAAGGAAATATGTGAGGCTGTATGGAGAATGGATATTTTTGTGTGGAGTTTTCAGTGCATCTAGACTAGCTTTCAGACAGAACTATAAATAGATGGAATAGTGAACATTTCAGCAACTTCCCACAAGCTCACACAGTACAGTAGTAATAATAATACAATGATAGACATGGAGATGGAGGGATGAAGCCAAAAATAAGATGGGAGAGTCTGATGTTTGTCAACTGATGATTGAAGGAGGAAAACTGCAAAAAGCAAAGTGAAAGGATGTGTTTTACTTTCAGTGAAACAGATCTGATACATGCAAAACAGAGGAGAAGGCAGGGGGAAGAAGTGGAGGAGAGAGGCAATGGAAGAGGAGGGAACGGAGGTGTATAGGTAATATTTCTTGGTGAGTTAGTGCCAATACACACAGTAGAAGGGATCCTCTTCAAGTGGGTCACAGAGGCTGCAGTACCAGAAATTTATCATACATGGCAGCACAGTATTGTGTGTGCGCATGTGTATTGTATCGTTTCCCTCTCTTTTAAATACAGTTTTAAAAGGAATGTGTGTGTGTGTGTGTGTGTGTGTGTGTGTGTGTGTGTGTGTGTGTGTGTGTGTGTGCATATTATACTAAGTCAAGCAGTTTTGACAGGGCACAGATGCTTCAGTGGGTGAGGAGAGACTGTCCCCCTTTTGTGCTTCTCGCTCCTCCATCTTTCTATTCATCAGTTTTACCATCTCCTGCTTTCCCTCCTTTCCTATCTATTTTTTTTAGATCTTTTCCTTAAGATTCTTTCATTTTTTCTTTTCAAGAAAACTTTTTTTTCACACCAGGAGAAGCACACATTTCTATTATATCAAATATGGAATAGCCAGTTGAAATGCTGGCTTATTTTAAGCATGTTAGACTCATTACATCTCATAAGCAGTCGACCTTATTTGCCAAATGGCTCCAAAGTTTCATGGTACTATATACAATCCCTGACAATCTAAATGGTCATTATTTTCAAGCTTTTAGAACAAGCTATTATTTTCTGTTGTGCTAACAAATGATTATTATCTTGCAGGAGCAAGCGGGAGTATGTTGTGCAATAGGCAAGGGCAATACCAAAATATTTAGTTTTAATTAAATATCAAGTTATACAAGGGCTAATATTACCAATACTGATACAGATAAGACAGATACTTCTTATGATTAAAAGTGACTAATGTACTATGATGGGAAGTGTGTCAGGATAACTCAGTTTCTCCTATTGTCTGTTAATGATTTTTTTTCTTTTACAAAATCAGTAGTAGTATAACTAGTCTTGATCCTCTAGGCACCCTCTTTTGTGCAAACAAGGTTTTTATTATCAGACAATCTAATTATTATTGTTGGCACATTGTGTTACCTTGTGGTAGAGCTTGTTTCTCATTAATCTTGATCACCACAAAGTTCTCTATATTTCAATCAGGTGAGACAGGTGATTGAACTGAGGATAATTGCTTATTCTAACATATGATATGTGATGATTAAGTCTTGACAGAAAGTCTTTGGCACTTGGACTCTAGAGGGAGGTTTTTGTGATTAAGGGGTGTCTGCCCTGAGCAGCAGCAAGATAAAGCCCTCAATGGAGTCCAGACACTGATGGTGGTGGCTGATGACCTTGCTGAGGCTGATGGTGGATGAAGTAATGAAGCGAATCTGCGAAACTGACAAATCAGTGAAGACTGGGTGGTAATCTGGAGGTAGAAGAGCGTACATGACAGCAGCACAAATATACTGAAGACAGAGAGAAAGAATCATGCTGAAAAAGACAGCAGCTAGATGACTAACATTGCAGGCACATCAATGAAATGTGAGTCTTAGGCAGTGTCTTAGGGTGGGCAGACACAGTTCATCCACCCTCATCCTTAACATCAGAGCACCACAGGGCTGTGTTCTGAGCCCCCTACTGTATTCCCTGTGCACATATAACAACTGTGGTGGGCCCGATCACTAAAAACAAAGAAAAGACCTGTCTGAAGAAAGAAGACTAGCCTGACCAGCTAGTGTCAAGAAAGGCCATGACTGTTTCTCCCGGTATTTCCTTTGTTACACACTGGAATTTCTACTCCTGCACCACTGAGAGTGCCCTGACAGGGAACATCACTTCCTGGTATGGAAACAGCACTGAACAAGAATGCAAAACCCTGCAAAGAGTGATTCATTTAGCTGAGCATACAATCAGTGGTTCTCTACCCTGCCTTAAGGACATATACACCATATGTAACAAAAATACGTTTAGGAGAATCATTAAGGATCCTAACCACCTGGATCGGTCTTTTCTTCCTGCTACCATCCAGAATGAGGCTTTAGTTACACCGGGCAAGCAGTGAGAGGCTCAGAAAGAGCTTCTACCCTCAGGCCACTAGGACCCTAAATGAGGATACTGCCAAGGATTGTACCTCAAAATACTTTTCTTCCTTACTTATTTTACTCCTTAAACTTACAATTACTTTTATTACTATTATATTGTTCTTGTTCTTCTTCTTCTTATTATTATTACTTATTTATTTATTTAGAATACATTTTACCTAGTTATTTACTCACATTATATTATTTCTATCTTAATTCATACTCTTTTTAAGTGCACTGAATTGTACATTTCAGAAGTACATTTCACTATGATTGTAACTTATTATTATATATGATAAATAAATTTAATTGAATTGGAAGCTGTTATTATTGTCTTCACTTTAAAGTGATGTGGTAGCCACTGGGTACTGGATTTTTTTAAATACTAGAGTTACTTTAAGTATTGCAATCTCTAATCCCCATAACAATTACAAATCACAGAAGATACCCAGGCAATGTTATTCCTCTGTGAACAATTTATGCTCTCTTGTTAAGTCCGTCTTTACAAATTTCTCTTAAGGTTTATTCAAATGAGGCTGGTACCCAGAGGACATTCTTAAGCAGCGAATAACCCTCCAAATGACCTTCCAACATCTCTGTTTCATGAAATCCATTTCTAAAGGATTATGAGACATGCTGTTTTGCCCTGACACAATTGTCTTGAGCTGTGTGTTGCTTTTTTTAAAGAGTAAAATGAAACTTGAAGCAAAACATATTCAAAACATCAAGCAATATCTTTTGATCTGTGACAGGAGACTGAAATAAGGGGGTTTGTATTTTGGAAGCCATCACTGAGGAGCTTAAATCACTGTATGTTCATTGTCTCACTTGTTCCAATCTTACCTTCGCTTCTTTATCATATGCACTGAACTACAGTATGCAGTGCATTAAACAATAAGTGACTTGAATTTGACATAACATGACTTTAAGTTTCCAAAGTCCTGTTGAGGGAGACTGCCATTGAGAAACATTCACATGTAAGACATTAGTTGGATGGTCAAAAGGTTGTTCAATGTATCTCTTCATTAATGGTAGTCATTAAAGTTCCTCCCTAATCCAATTATTCAGTCTATGGTTGGGGATAAGCTGCTTCTTTGGTGGAACAGCTGCTGGGGCATCAAAAGGAACAGCACTGGCTTTTCTATGAGTTTAAAGAGTTCATGCAGTTTATGCTTGCCCTGCAGTGCTTTGTGGTAGACAATATGTGTGGGCTAATCTTAGCTGTTGTGAAGCAGTAGGGCCTTGGTGGCCAAGAGGAGTGTCCCTGTTGTTCCATCAGACAGTGTTGTTAGCGTTGTACAGTTGTTTGCAGAACACAATGGATTAGCAGTCCATTGCCTTAGCCAATCGGCCAACTTATCTTTGGCAGACAAAAGTTTGTTCAACACATAAACATAGTAATGATCATCAAAACATCCATCCCATAAAATTCAGAGAAATATTAATACCTCTTATTTGTCCCATTCTGGCAGTATACATCATAGTTATGAAGGACTTCACTCCCTGTCCTATAGATCTGACCAAACACGGTGTATGCAACATAGATTCCATTCGATTCTGCCTTTTCGCACTCTCAGTCTTGTCTCAGACAAAGAGGACAACGACAAATTCTCCGACTTATTTGTTACCATAATCACAACAACTTGATTAATTTCTACTTAAAATCTTGGGTACTTGAGTAACAGCTCTCACCCCTTCCTGCCCCCTACACATGCAGTAAGAGAAAGTGAATGATGGAGACAGCAGAAGAAGCTGTGGCTGTCTGGGAGGAGATGTCAGATAAATCTGTGATCAAATCTGACATCCTAAACCACAAAGAGATCATCTGCAAAGCAGCATCCAAAAGTAAATAGCAGTCTGTAAATCCTGCAATGCAACGTTCACCTAAAGAGATTTGGAAAACATTAGCTACATATTAGCTACCTAAGTAAGCTATATGCTGTCTGGTCTTGGTCTTGACTCAGACTCATCTTGTCTTGGTCTTGTCTCTGTCTCAATACACTCTGGTCTTGGTCATGACTTGGTTTCGGTTTCGGTGGTCTTGACTACAGCACTGCTGAAAAGTTTCCAGTGTGGCCTATAGCTAAATTGCAAAAGAAAGTGAGCCTTAAAGCAACATTAAGACATAGAAATGGACTACATAATGTTGCCTTAATGCTCACTTTTTCCTGTCTTTTTCTCTCTGCTTTCTGACTTCTTTCTCTTCATATTTGACCTTCTTTTTTTCTCTATAGTTTACTATCAGGCACCATACAGTGTCAGCAGCGGCGACAGCAGTCCCCAGTGCTATCAGTATCACTTCCTGCTGTACTTCAAATGAACTGCTCTGAAGGTAACAGTGGTCGGGAGTCAGGAGTCACACTGAAGTTTCCAGAAATAATAATGAACATGCTGTGCACACAAGTGTGTGCTTGTGTTTATTTTCCAAAGCAGATTGATAGAACTGCACATGGAAACAGAGCACATCTACTGCGTCAGCTTTGCGTCTAGTGAAAAAGGACATGACTACATGCTACAATCATGTGGAGAAAACACAAATGACTGACTGAACAAATGTATAGGACATGCTAACAATTACTTTCAAAACAACACTGGAATAGGATAAAATGTGGCCCACAAATGTAAAAGCTTTAGATGCTGAAACATAAAATATGACATAAAGGTTTTTTTATGTGAAAATACCCCCATCCTATAATCTAAAAGGTGGGATTCAGCAGACAATAGCATCTCATCTTCACTAATGGATACCCAGTAGATTTGCCCTATTTACCCAAATTAAATTCCTCTGCTGGGTATAGACTCTGTTGGGAAATGCTCTGAGCCAGCAGGAAGTGACAAATTGAAACTTAACAGTCCTGACTCCTAAAATGGTGTGTGGGTACTCTGTCCAAAGAAAGCTGGACTGAATATACTTGGAATAATGGCTCTCTCTTTTATTTGGTTATCTCCCACTGACCTATCGGCCTGGTATGGTTGAGTTCCATTATGAGTTTACTAATATCACCTCATAAGATTTTGCACATTGCCTAATTCTTTAAAAACTACTCACATTTATGAACATACACTGTGTCAAATGCACTTGACTAGATTGATAAGGATTCATTTTGAACAAAATCAAAGTTCCTCCTGAAAATACCATCTTCCAAGAAAGTTTCATCTTGATTAATAGTGTCTAACATATAGTCTAACATATCTAACAGATATCTGTATATAAATGCAGAATCTGTGGGTAAAGTACCGACATTTTGGCACTGAAAGAGAGAGGCATTGGCCAATTACATTTGAGCAGGCTCTGGTTGCATGCAGGTCAACAATCCCTGTGGCGAGCAATAGAGGCAGATCACATTGGCTGAAATGCAATCTCGGAAGCCATCATACGTGGGCAAGGTAGCTTTTTAAGCTTTTTAAAAATGCATCTGGATTTATATGCAGATGTCTGGTTTTAGAGATTAGCCAAAATGTGTCTTTTTTGTCATTCGATCATATGAACTTGCTAATCCAACGTCAGAAGAAGCCTGGATCCAGATATCCGTTATCCATTTCCCAGATATCTGCTGGATAACATCAGAAGTCCCAAAACATTAGCCATTGCACCCAGAGGCTGAATCGTCATCAGACAATAGCTGATGGGTTCTGAGATTTTATTAATTTTGTTTATTTTGGTTATCAGGAACTGCAGCCTTCAAGTTACCCTGATTGTATCCAACCACTGCCCTGTAGTATGACATGATGATACAACATAAGTGTCTTTTAGTATTGATTTGTTTTCATGAGCTGTTTGCAGAGTCAGGCATAATAACGCTCATCAAGTAGGCAAACAAGTCTAGGTCCCTTCCACAGTCCAACAACCTCAGAAGAAAATCAACCCACAGCACCAACACGTTGCATGAGCACTTAAATGTAATTCATTAAAATCTTGTTACAAGTCTTGGAAAGTACTGCTGCATATGTGAAAAAAGTATAAATATACTATATATTCTTTGGCTCCAGAGGGAGCTGCATAAAATTTGTCACTTGAGTCAACATCAGTTGGGGCTGAAAATGTTTAAAAATGTAATGTAATGCAAAAAATTACTCTGCTTGAGGTCTTACAACTTAATACTACATTAACTGTGAGCTGCTACTAGCATAAGACATTAGAATCTCTGACTAAAGTGTAATAAATCTAGTTGCATTGTGGGTAATGTAGGCACCAGATTATGACAAAGAAGGAGAAAGTGTGTAATCAATGTGTAATCGACAAAACCTGGGCTGCTAAGTTAATTGATGAGCTCTGTCCACTACCAGCCAGACAAAGAGAGGGAAAGTGACCATGTGAATTTACACTAATATGGACCTTATACCCAACCTAACAGTCAACAGTCAATTCTAACAAATGTTGGTACTTGATTTGGAATCTGTTGGCTGATTAAGTTTATCTGCATTTCAAAAAACGTCCAGTAACATCAAAACTAACTTACTCAGAAAACTTGCAATCATACTTTCCCACTATCAGCAAATCAACCATTTCACCACCATGGCCCTTTTACAGAACATTACTTCCTGACTTTTGTGTGTTTATATCTTCAGCTCAACTTTTATCCACTGTTATCCAATCCCCTTTAATTTATTGCATTAAATTTTGAGTTGAATGACTTAAATTTGGCATGAAGTTAAAAAGGTATTAAAACTACTTGGCTTTCAGATTACACCTGCCTTTGAACAATCCTGTAACAAGAAGTATTAGGTGCACTTGTTGTTTTTGTTGTTTGGTTTTGTTTTTGTTTGTTTTTGTTTTCTCCTCTTGTCTTTTCCTGTGTGTTGTCTATGACGAGTTTGTCACATTGATTTTGGGTTTGATCTGTCTCTGTTTGTTGTTGGGATTGTTTTTCAGTGGTTATTTGTAAAACAGAGAATATGATTGTTTATATATATATATATATATATATATATATATATATATATATATATATATATATATATATATATATATATATATAAATTACAAATAAAGTGTTTAAAAAAACAAAAACTACCTGGCTTTCCAATACCAAAACATATCTTACTGTCACACTTAATGTCTGCACATGTGCATTGTTTTCATATATAATATACATGCTTCGGTGTGTTCATATACTGTACCTATGATAACTTGTATTGAACTGGATGCTGTCTTAACACATTATCACCTCTCAGGGGAGTGTGTTACAGGCTCGTGGCCAGCAGGAAGTAGATTCAGACCACGTACAATAACAGCAGAGCCAAAATATTTATGCTCTTCTTATTGATGTGTGCTTAAATCTTTAAAGTTTTACTACTAAATTAGATTTTAGTTGTGACTACAGCAATATGCTTTTGTGAATAGATAGATCTCATCTAGAGTTTTAAGCAGGTGTACTATATAAAAGCTTATTTTGATTTATAGCACTAAATATCTCTCTTCTCACAACCTCTTGCCTCCAAGGTAGTGGTTTGCCTTTACATCTAGAGCCAGTCTGTGTTTGTAACTGCCCAGCTGGGCTGTTAGTTTGAATTTGGTTAATTTAGGTTATGCCCTACAGCTACAGTCATATTCTATTCTGTGCATTGACTTCTACAAGGAAATTGCTGTTGCTTTTGACATTTGAATTGTGCTATGCTGTGATTCATAATTTCAATTAGGATAATTGCTTAAACATGAAAATTGTCATTATTTGCTGACATTATTATTTATTGATGTCTCTTCAAATACTAGGAGAGCAAAAATGTAGAGTAGTGAAATGTATCAGTTTCATATGTACACTACGTTTTTGCTCTCCTAGTATTTGAAGAGACATCAGTAAATAATTATTTGGCCACTTTGACTTTTGAACCGTGTTCTACCCCTTAATTTGGACGCTTTGAAAATAACTTATGGCATTGTATTATGCTAGTACTGTAGTAACTGGTAGTAGAACAATAAAGTCAGATGGATACAAATATTGCAGTTTTAAAAATAAATAAATAATAATAATCGTATAATTGTTATTTTTGACTTGACCATAAATGTGTGTGACTTAGTGGCATCTAGCCATCTAGCCTCTATTCCCAAAATAGACAAAACACATGAAAGGGCCAATCTAGAGCCATTGTTTAGTGGACTATGTGCTCTGTGATATAAATGGCTCATTATTGGGTAACAATAACATAACAATTGTTATTAGACACACTTTCTTTGCTATTTTCTGCAACGAGAGCCCGCAAAATCTTACACACTGGACCTTTAAGTAAATATATCAGTCTGAGAACAACTATCTCACCAGTGTGCTTCTTCTCTCACTGACCTCTGGTCTCCTTGAGAGTAACCATAGTTCAACAAAACGTGTTTAGTTGATTTGATTTGGAATTCAATTCCTCTGGATTTTTAGAGCTGTTTGCAGTGTATCACAGTGGGGGAAACAGTGCATGCTGAGAATTGGTGTGACTGGAGCACTGAAATAAAAGAATTCTACTTTCAGGAGGTAAAGTGTTTTTCATCTGGCTGTATTGACTCATTTTTAATTTGAAATGTGTCCCTCTGTCAGCACACTTTTCTCTACAGTGAGTTTCATTGGGAATTGCATTTTCATTTAAAAAATCCAGGGGATTTATTTTGGGTTTGTTTTTAGTTTGAAGTGTGTTCTGCAGCCCATATTCTCCACTGGCCTGTGCCAATGCTACAGGGAATGTATAGATTTGATTTGTGATCAATGTTGTTGTTTGCTATGTATCTGCCACACCGCACTGAGAGAATCTGATGGGAGAAAGAGAAAGTGATTAATGTTGTTTCTTCACAGGAGTGCTGAAGTTCAAAAAAGTTGTCACTGTAAGCAGGCAAACATATAGTGAAAATTAGTGTG
Organism: Miichthys miiuy; assembly: GCA_036365135.1. Classification (NCBI taxonomy): domain Eukaryota; kingdom Metazoa; phylum Chordata; class Actinopteri; family Sciaenidae; genus Miichthys; species Miichthys miiuy. The sequence goes on from CM071602.1 coordinate 21,593,853, forward strand.
TTCCCTTGGTTTCTTTCATAACTATATTGTCCATGATAATGCAAACATCCCAGCAGATAAAAGACTAATTCAGCTCCTCTTTGTTGTAAACTGATGAAATTATTTCCACTTGTGGTTGTGTTTGTTCTAAATTTCGTTCAAAATTTTAAACAAGGGACTGGTGAGAGGGAAGTTGCATCCGCTTTTTGTCCAGTATGTTTAGGATTGTTTATCCTTACAGGGACTGACAATCTGCTCTCCTTACCAGTCTGGGACATAAAAGAGACATCTAATTAAGAAAGTATTACCTCCCATGGGTTCTCAGTGTTGGTGATATATAAAATGATCAAATCTGTGCCAAAAGGAATCGTCAAAGTCGAATGTGTCAAATGTGTTAAATCATTTGCAAATGTCCGTGCAAAAGAGAGATTTATTCAAGTGTACATCTCTATCTTGTTGTAACATGGTGTGTAATGTCTGTAGTGTCCTCCCATGAGAGAGCATGGGGCTAGGTTTGGAACGGATCCCAGTGTGTAAAAATTTGTCTGACGGACATCCTATATTGTGTTGAGGCTTCTAATGTCACCTCTCATCTCTCTCATCCAGCTTCTCTCTTCTCTCTGGTTTGAACCTCAGCTGGGGCCTTTCTCTGTGGAGTTTGCATGTTCTCCCTGTGTCTGCGTGGGTTCTCACTGGGTACTCGGCTTCCTCCTACAGTCCAAAGACATGACCTTAATAGGTGTATTGGTGACTTCAAATTGCCCATAGGTGAATAGTCGTTTGTCTCTATGTGCCCTGTGATGAGCTGGCAACTTATCCAAGTCAGCTGTCGCACTCACCCACCGTGAACCTGATGAGGATGAGCTGTTATAGATAATGGATGGATGGACCTGACATAGATTGTCTTCAACAGAGACAAGATCTTTATTTAAAATCCAGCTGATGATCCTCTATCCAGCCACAAAAGGGCAGTAGGGAGCAACACCGTTCTAAGATAGGATAGAATTTGGAATTCCCAAATACATTTATCTATGAATGAATGTATTTCTCCAAGCAAAACATAAAAAACAAGGAATGCTGAAATGCTGTACTTCTCCTCAACCAAATGAGGACAAACCACAGACTGCAGCCAAAAGCTAGAATTTCTGATGAGGGATTAGTGAAAGTGAAACCTGGTTTAAGATGATAAAAAACACCTGCACACTGCAATCTCCTTCCCATTCTTCTTGTATTTTATATGGACATGACTGTTGGTAACCAGCACCTGCAAAAAAGTGTGTATGGAGTGATTGCCTCATCCACCAGACGAATACAGGTAAGACTGGTGCTCTCTCTGGGAGTGCTGGAGGTACATGGTGCAGAGAAAGTCCATAAGGTTATATATGCACATTTGACAGACACAAAAATATATCTTGTGGCTTGGATTTGAACTTAAATAAGAAGTTGTCAATGTCAAACTGCACTATCTGAGTCTCACAAACACAATGTCAGGTGAGCACCACCTACAGTACAGACCAGTACAAGAGGAGTCATTTGGAGCCACAAACTGACCAAACAAACATGAGAACAAAAAAGGCATTATGACCACTGGTTGCATTCATAATATAACAGGTGAAATGAAACAAGACACCGAGCTTGGCACTAATTCCTGGATAGTGATCAGTGATCAATAGGTCCAGGTCAGAGCAGCCTTTCATACTTCAATATTTTTCTGTCTACGACTGTTGAAACATAATAAACTTTAAATAGGAATAGGAAAAATGGAAAAACACTTTTCTTTCCTAACCACTGCTGCCAAACAGCCAACAAACATCTATTTAGTTTTTGAGTTTCCTGTAAAAGCAATAAATTGGAGGGACTGTGCTGGGAAGAATAATCAGAAGCACAATTTACTTGGGGCAATTTGAACATTCATTCTGTATTACTGATGGTTTCAATGTCCTACATGAACATAATTTTGTCCCAAATGTCCCGTGCTGTCCACTACTCCTATTTTTCTTTCATTTCCTTTCTTCTCTCCGTTTTCCTTTCCATTCTACTGTCTTGTACCATCCCTGAAATGAATTGTTTAACATATTGCTTTTCCCTTGGGAAAAATAGGTCACTGGCAGGGCATGAGCAATTTTATCAATATTCTGGCAAACCACTAATTAAAGCAGTGAGGGATGAGGCAGGAAATTGGCTTTGAGTTAAAGACTATACCTTTTTGACCCAGGAGGCTGCTGCATCTGTGTTCACCTCCTGCATGTATGTTAGACAAGTAATGAGCCTCTTACCCACATATGCACATGTGCACCCACACACACAGTCTTCACGTGTACACTCAAAATTCACAGGCGTACTAATACACATATAGATATTGCCCATTATGTTCTGGAGGCTATCTGACATGCGATATCTGATCTGATCTTTAATAACTTTAATCTGATGTAATGTGGTATAATGACAACATCCAGAGGGAAAGATCATACACGGTACTCTCTGTGCGTGTGTGTGGGTCTGCCTTTGAGGCCCTATAAAGTGGTGTGATTACAGGTGTAGTCACAGCAATCACCTCCCACACTTTTTCAGTGTGTTAAAAGTGTGTGTGTGTGTGTGTGTGTGTGTGTGTGTGTGTGTGTGTCTTCTGCCCTACATTATTGCACTTTGTGGACTGTGAAATGGCAGGTTAATGGGAGCCGCTGTGCCCACCTCATCTATTCACATCATGAAATGCACACATACACATGCACATATATATGCACACACATGCACAGATATTTTTTTCTAGTAGAGACAAATCAGGATAAAATACTCCTAAAACTACGACTGCTACTACACACACACACGCAAACCCACGCACACACACACAAGCTATGAAAAAGGAAAATTGGGTTTTAATGCTGAATTTCTGCATTCCATAATTTCATGATTTCTCAGGCTCTTGATCAAATGTATCGTAAACATCTGTTTCAATTAGCATTCAAGGAGTAGCTAAACATCTACACAGAATGCTGGGAGGATGGGAACTTGTGGTTGACTGTAAAACTTGGTTTTTAAGTAATCTTAGAAATTAATTATCTTATGTATGCAGATGATTTATGTTTCCTGCAGCACTGGTGCTTATTGTTTGACATCAGATTTAAGGCCAACAAGAGTAATTCAAGAATAATTAGATGTAAAGACATTTAGTTTTTTTTTTTCTCTATTATAACCATGTAGTAAGTAAGGTCAAATATCATTATTTTGCATGAATAGCCTACTAATTATATGCATGTTAGAAATTACGCTCACATGTTCACATTGTCAGTTTTTGAGGCTGAATATATGTGCATCTACTGCTCATTTATGGTGTTGCTTTGTGCTTTTGATGCTGCTGATGAATATTCTGAATGTTTCTAATTCTCATTATTTCTTTTTTTCTTATGTGCACTACAGTGTGATTGTGGAAATAAAGTGCTTGTTTTTATCAATTTTCTGAAAAGGCTGTGACAGGATCATGCAGTGGGAAAACAATTATTGCTCAAATTCTGATGCCATTAGTTTCTGTTTAAAATGCATTATGCACTCATAATAAATCTTCATTCAGTCACATCCCTAGCGGGTGATCTCCCTTCCTTCATCAGTGAAGCCTGGAATTCCCTCTGTTAGAGCAGATGCCTGATTCTTTAAGTATTGCCAGTGGCAATGTGGATACAGACTTAAAAGGAACATACAGTAAATGGCTCGCCCACAAAGTTGGGCTTGTAATTAAAAAAATGTAATTTATTGCTCATTAATTGTTATTGTTTTTGAAAACAATATTATTACTTTACTTATTTATTACTTGGCAACAGTAATCTGTTACACTACTTGCTATATTACTTTTCTGTTACACCCCACAGAACTGCTGTTTATGTCTTTTCTCCTCAAAATTCAGACTTGTGTGTCTCTGTGTGAATGTCAGGGTAATCGCCCGATAAGCACAGCCAAAGCTTCAAAATGGCTTTTTTTTTTTTTTCTCCTGCAGCCTATGAATCCATAAAAGTTAAATGAGCTAAATGAAAACACACTAGGCTCAAACTGATGATGACACACAATTTTTAAAATAACTTCTGTTATTCCAAATTTTTTTTTTTCTTACCTGGGGGGTCTTCTGTTGCCTGTGAGTGGTATTTTGCCATGCTGTTCGAAGTCAGTCATGGAGATTTCATTGAAGGTGCATCTGGCCACAAGCATCATCAGTTCTTGAAGCCTGCTGTTCACGATTAAGATCCAGTTTTGGTTATTTGGCTATTGTAGGGCTACAGCCCACCTCCACAGCTGCAAACAGGGCCGTTTCCAGGTATTTGGGGGCCCTATGCAAGATGCTATTTGGGGACCACTATCTATATTGTCAAACTCTGAGAGAGAGATTTTAAACCTTTTCAGATGATCTGTGGTGATACAACAATATGGTACATTTTAAGAGAAAAACTTGGGTAACTTGTGGTAAACTTATAAAAACACTTCCCACCAATCTAAAACAGTAAAAAAATAAATAACTTAACTTACTTAAATGAATAAATATACAATGGACCAGCCTCCATATTAATGTGCAAACAATAAAAAACAAAAAACTAGTAAGAATAATATTGATGTTTCAGGTAGTAAGAAACATTTACATGTAACACTGCAACCCCTTCAGCACCATTTTGGATCTGTTTCTGTGATTGTGGTATGTAGAACTACAAGTCTTACGTTTGAGGCCACTGCACAAGATCAACAGAAATCAGCAAAAGCAAAAATATCTTGAACCAGCATCTATTTTAAAGTGCAAACAATGAAAACAAACCAACGATAAGAATAATAGTTATGCTGTAGTTTAATCGTTGATTATCCCACTAACACAAGACACAGCTTCCCTATCATAGCAGCTTAGTTTGACTTATAACCTATAAAAAGGCTTATATATTTTTTAAGCATATAAGTGCTTCACACAACAAATGAGTTGGTTTGTCTGGCTCCAAATAAAGACAGGTACTTTTAATTCTCCCCAAATATATTGTGGCTGGACTTGCAGCTTGGGGGGCCCCTGGTGGCTGTGGGGCTCTATCCATCCGCATAGTCCGCATATAGCAAGAAATGACTCTGGGTGAAGCCAGTGTTATATGGATTTTAAGATTGCAGTGAATCTATTGATACCAAACATGTCATGTTATTTTACTGGGAAAGTTGTCTTTACCACGAGGTCTATGAGCCCTCAGTGATGGCTTATAATATTTGCTTTGCTGTCAGACAGCTGTTGGAAGTTCTAAAGTTAGCACCAAATTAAAAGTTTGTCTGACAGGAAGGTTAAACATTGAAAATATTCTTAATATGGTGTACACTTGAACAGATATTGATTTTTTTTTTTTAGATGAACCTTTTTATGTGACAAAAATCTATTTTTCTGCTGACCCTGTCCACAGCAGTGCATAGCTCTACTTCTCTACTGTTTTATTGTTTTCATTGTTAGTGGGTGAACCAGTTGTAAGGTAGCTTAAAAAATTAACCATGTTCTGTAATGTGATTCTAAATTGAGATAAGACACAGACAAATGATGTTTCTGCAAAATATAACAATACCAGAATTTTGATTTTTTTTTTTTTTTTTTTGTTTTGCTTGCTTTTTTTTTCGATGTAGAGGACTAAAACTTTTTTTTTTTTTTTTCATATTTAGACGATTGGGGGAACCAGAGCACCTGGAGAAAACCGACAAAACTTGATGTTACTTTAGTCCTCCCTCTTCTTCTTCCACCTCTCTGGTTTCTTCAACCCCAGAAAGTGACGGGTTCTCTTCCAGACAGAAGGTGGTTCTGCTGTCCTGTCTGGAAGATTTCCTTCAGCCTCTTTCTGGGATTCGAGTGCCAGTGCAGGACTGATGGTCTCCTGCTGCTCGCACTGCTTCTCCTCAGAGACTTCAGCCTCCTTCGGTGGTTGGTTGTCATCACGGCCGGTCATTTTTTGGGGACTCTCTCTCTCAGCCTTGAGCTCAGTGGAGAGCTCCAGGTTGAGTCTGAACACTGAGCTGAGTTTTCAGCTCGTCCAGCTCTCTCCCAAAAATCTTCTCACTCTCAAGGGCATTTTGCTGCAGGACAGTGATCTCCGCTGCCATCCTTTGACAGGGGGGCTTCCTGCTCAGCCCTCAAGTTGTGGTTTGCACGCCAGCTCTTTGACACTGACTCTGCATGACACTTGATTTCCTTGTCAAGCTCACACTGGAGGGTGTCGGCCTGCTGTCTGACCGTGATGACATCGGTCAGTCATACTTCTGGGTAATCTCACCGTGTGAAATGAGGATCTTGTCCATTTCTTGCTGGAGAGTCTTGTTCTTCTCCTTCTCTGCGTCCAGCTTAGCAGAGAACGTCTCCTGGTTCAGTTTGTGTGCCTCTTGCAGCTCCTCATAAATTGTTTGCAGGAGTTTCTTCTGCTCGAGTTCCCTCTCGAGGTCAGACCTAAGGGTGTCAGCCTCCTGTCTGACATCAATTACATCAGCTTGATAACTCAGGTTGACCTTGTGGAGTGACACAGTCGTCTTGTTCAGTTGGTCTTGTAGAGTCTTGTTCTTCTCTCTCTCCTCCTGGAGTGCAGCGGTGGCTTCATCAAAGTCAGATTGCAGGCGATTCTTCTGCAAGATCTCGTTATCGAGATCATGCTGAAGATCATCAGCCTGCTTTCTGATTTTGGGAACATCATTTTTATACCTTGCATTGAGCACTTGGTATGAAATACGGAGCCGTTCCAGTTCCTCTTGGAGAAGCTTGTTCTTGTTCTTCTCTGCCTGGAACTCGTTGGTGAACTTCTCCTCATTAATAATGTGGGCCACTTGCAGCTCCTCATAGTCCACTTGCAAGAGTTTTTTCTTCTTCCTCTTGGTGTTGTCTCTGACCTGGTTAGCAATCTTTGCGGTGCTGAGAGTTTCTGGATCAATGTACTTCTTCAGTCTCTCTAGCTCTCGCCTTGTCTCTTTTTTCTTGTTGATGAACATCTCTTTCAAGGATTTCTGTCTCTGCAGCTGTGCTTTTGTCTGCTCCAACTCTTGGTTGAGTTGGCAGCTGGTCTCACAAAAGCAGCCGCGTACTGTCTGTTCTCCATCGCTCCTCTGGTCACCTCTGGGGTTCCTTGGGTGCTGTTCTGCTGTGCACGGTGCAAGTTTCATACACTCAAGTTTTATCTTTGTAAAGTAAAGACACATGAATGAGCAAATGCAATAAATATTTACTATTTCTTCATCCTGTTTGGAAAGGGAGGGCGAGTAGATTGGGTTGCATTCTGCAACTACAACGCTAGTGGTCACTAAATCCTACACACAGATCCTTTAAATGGGATTTTGTCCCAAATAAGCCAAGTGTTTTTTTTATGTGACACTCCACAAAAAAAAAAAAAAAAAAAGATCAATGTTGTTGGGACTCACTGACATATACAGGTGACATAACATATTTACCCATCAATCCAAAACAGTAAAAAAATAAAAAATAACTTAACTTACTTAAATGAATAAATATACAATGGACCAGCCTCCATATTAATGTGCAAACAATAAAAACAAAAAAACTAGTGAGAATAATACTGATGTTTCAGGTAGTAAGAAACATTTACATGTAACACTGCAACTTCTTCAGCACCATTTTGGATCTGTTTCTGTGATTGTGGAACTACAAGTCGGACTTATTTTTATAGGTTATAAGTGCTTCACACAACAAATGAGTTGGTTTGTCTGGCTCCAAATAAAGACAGGTACTTTTAATTCTCTCCAAAATATATTGAGGTTGAACTTGCAGCTTGGAAACGGCCCTGGCTGCAAACAGCTCATCTTTGGTAGGGTGTATTTTTCACAAGCTCATGTTTTTGCAGTGGATATAGTTCTAGTAACACTACCTGCACACATTTTCTTTTCTAAATTGATTTATACTTTGTGTCTGTATGTTTCCTATTAAAAAAAAGGGATAAAATACTTTTACAATGAGATCTTACAAAAGTGTGTTTTAGTGTATAATCTTATCTTAAAAAAGAATAAGCACGTTTTCTCTTCCTTCTTTCTTTCCTTTCTTTCTTCTTGTCTTACATGATAGTGATGTGCAAATATGGCACTATTTTTAACACTCGCAAGGGCCTGTTCTCTGCCTAACACATTTTTAGAGGGCCTGTTCTTTCTTCAGGCCCCCTTAGCCCCACTGTAACCACATTGTCTTCAGTTTACGTCCCCGGGTATGTGTTTTACAAGCTTCAATTTTCCTAATTGTCTTGAGTTTTTTGCATTTGCATTTAATTGTCTCCATTAGACTTTGAAAGTTAAACTGTGAGCTATTAAACATACTACATAGAAATGAAAAAAAATTTACATATTCAGGGAGGGTAAATGTGTAATGTGAGTTTTAAACATCACTGCCTCAAAACTCCTGCATTTCATGTGATTTTTTCTTCCCTTTACAGTCCAGCCTCAAGGTATACCTGTTATGAGCCGTCTTATTTCCTTTCCCATTTTTCCTCCCTCATATGTCCACCGGCTTGTCCTCCACCCTTCATTCAATCCTTCTGTTCTTCTTCTTGTTTTTCATTGTATCATCTCTCTCTTTCTCTCTCTACTTTTCCTTTCTCACTCTCTTATTCTCAGTTTGCAGGTAATTAGTTAGACGGCGACCCTGCTGGATGTTGGTGTGACTATCCTTGGATCACAGAGGGTGATGTGATCTGTAGACAGAACCTGTATGCACTTGCATGAATGTGTGTGTGTGTGCGTATGTGTGTGTGTCTTGTGTACTGCATGAGCATCAGTGTGTGGGCAGACAGCAGCAGTGTGAAGCATGCTGATGGTAATGAAGGCGGTAAGACCAGGGAAGAGGTGGAGAGGAGGTCAAGTAGACCACAGTGAAACACACGCACTCACACACACACACAGCAATCTGCATAGTACAGCCAACCCAGTGTATTTTTCACATGCACCCACCCACCAACACACGCAGATACACACCTTTATTGCACCACCCTGCTGACTTAGAGGACAATGTAAATCCAGTCAGGGATGAGTAATAACACTGCAGATACACGCATACTCATACACATGCACACGTGTGAATGGGAACACACACAAGCACATTTTCTTGCGCACATTTCCCTGCTTCTAATTTCTGACAAAGCAATGCCAGAGTAGACCTCAGGCTCATAATAAGCAGTGTGTAAAAATAGAAGCACTGGGTATGCACAAAGCCCAGATGCTTGGCTTCCAGAAAATGCTAATTCTGTTATAGGGCCACGCAGTAATGCATGGAGTTCAGCCGTTTTCTTGAAAAGCTGAAAAACAGAATGATATAGCTTGTGCGTAATGGAAACATGAGGAATATAAAACTAGGCTCACAACTGCAAGATATGTTGATTTGAAGTTATTGGGAAAATGATTACAGAAAATGCTTCTTAAACACCAAATACTACCATCAATTTTAAAATTAAAAGTATGTAATATAAATTGAGTGATTACACAAAGATACAGGAGTGTACAAATTGTTATGTGGTGTACTCCAGAAACTCAAGGCAGAGTAACTTGTTGATTTTGTTGTTGTTGTTGTTGTTGTTGTTGTGCACCCAAACCATTTGAATTATTCTATTGTTATAAGTCCATTGACCAGACAATTACCCCAAGCACAATTTACTCCAAGATGATACAAGCAAAACTTGTATTAAGCCAAAACCCCACCGGGCACATCCCTGACACGTCGCGGCCATTGCATTGTTTTGATCCGTTCTCCAGGTGACTTCAAACCCCACCAGGAGCGCTTCAGAAGCATTTTGTCCACCAGACTTTGTTAACTCGCTAACTGACTAACTCTTTCTTGGTTTATATGCTTCTAAACATACCACTTAATATTAAATTGTTTCCCTTTTGGCTGTTTTTACGATCGGAAGTTTGCATGGGGTATTTTATTTTGAAAATTGACCGAATTGAATCATTGTATTCTCCCTCTGGAAAAATAGAACAGATGCCTATTCTCGGTGGAGCTAAGCCAAGACCCATTCTGAGATTGGCTTATGTGAACATGAAAAACATGCAGGAGAAAGTAGTCCAAATGAGTTTTACCGGCTTTAAACATTGAACTTTGTCCTCATTGACGTCTATGCTTGACTGTTAAATGTGAACTCTGCTTAATTTGTGTTCAGCATCCCTGTAGAAATTCTCACAGGATGTACTGATGAAAATAAGTGTCTATATTGTGGAATGCATTGGCATCTTCACCAACTGGAAACATTCAAGGAGTGTCAACAGATTTGACAATTGTCTTGCTGCTGGATGCTAAAAATTGCTTTCACAAATAAATAATAACAATCACTTCTCTTCTCTTAATTATTTCATCCATCTCATTTTCATGATTGGGGAGCTGGCAGTAGCAGTGTTTGCAGTTGATTAGCTGGATGTGCTCAAATAAACTAAGCCTAAAGATGGCATTTCGTGAATCCCAGCGACTCAAACCATGCACTGCATGATTTGAATCCATTTGTCAATCATCTGTCCTGTCTGTGTTTAAATTTGATCTTTGCATTCAACAGAGAGTTGTAATTACTTAATAAACCATATGTTCTAAAACATGATGCATCTTTATTTATGTAGATACCTGAAAAATTTAGAGGCTGAGATTGAGTTGAAGTTGGGAACGCATGAATAAAATATGACTTTCCGATGGCTCGAGATGAATTCAAAACAATATGGCTTGTTAAAGAACCCATGAAATGGAGATTGGAGCTGACTTTATGACAAGTGGACCTGATAAAAAGAAAATATGCAGGGGTTTTGCAAGCTGATGAGCAGCGGAGCACATCACATCAGAACTTCACAGTACATTTACCATACGGTTGAAGGAAGTGATTTGGGTCTTTTGAGTGCAAATGTCTAACAGGTAAACTTTTTGTGAAACTTTAGGTCTGTATCATCTCCTTGGAGAACCTTAGGGTGAGGTGTAATGCTGAACATCATTTTTCACTTCATGGGTCTTTACTAGTCAATGCTCATCACATTATAATAACATTAGAGCTGGCTGTTTTCTCTGCCCCAGATTTGGCTGTGTGGGAGTAAGGGACTGGAGGAGTTTTGTCCAGGAAAGAAAAGTGCAAACTTCTAATTCAGTTTCTCATGCACATAATGATGCACCTGTCCATTAAAGCCAAATGAGAACATTTAGTGATACATAACACTCAAGCACACATAAAATACACACATATTCACACATGCTCATTTGTGAGGTATGCTCGTTTCCTTGTTCCTTCACCTCCACTCAGCTCACTCCTCGTTGAGTTAATTAGGTTGTGCATTCATCACACCTGGTAGAGTGAGAAAGACGGTGAGAGAGATCCTTTGTAAATGTAGCTCAGCCTGTATGACTGTTTAGCATAGTTTATTGTTCACAGGATTTTTATTGTAAGTATCTCCCCTCTCCAGATGGATTACTGTTTTAAATAAAAAAGTAAGTCAGCAAGTAATTTTAGATTGTATGTTACATTTACTTACATTTATCATAATGTGATTTGATTGTGATTTATAGTTGTTACGGATATAATATAGTAACACAGAGTTAATTAGTGCTTAATCAGGAAGGTGCCTAAGTATTTGGAAAATGAGGCTTTAATTATGAAACCAAAGTGTAATTACACATTAACATAGATGTTGTGACCAGTAAGCATCACAGCTCTAGTAAAATGAAGTGTGTGTGTGTGTGTGTGTTCCCATATGTGCCTTGTTTTCAGCGTGACTATACTGTGATTTAATGAGAGTGACTGCTGAGTGCCTCCAACATTGTGGACATCTGCCCTTCCCTCTCTTTTTCTGTCACCACCTTTCTTTTAACTCCGTGCCTCTCTCTGTGACAACCTTGTAGTGTCTTATCTCTGAGTGACTCACACACACACACACACACACACACACACACACAAAGGGTGTAGAGGACATAGTATTCATAACAGGGAGCACTCACCATTAGGATACACATTTGAGTAAGAGCAAGGCTGCTCTCTTGGACAGCAAATGGCTTACAGATACTCAGAAGTAGACAAGAGTAAAAGAATAATTAAAAGGACATCTCTGATTGTGATATTGTGGACAACAAATTGCTTCAATTTGTGAGCAGAAATATCTACTCTGCATCATGTGACAAAACGGTTTACTTAGAGGAATAGAAGGAGAGCTAGCAAATCATTGTGAATAATTACAAAGGTTTACCACTGAATCTGAAATGAAGGAGTTCGAAATGACCACTGCAACCTAAGGTTTACTGCACAGGACCACTGAGGAGTGGATTTTGAGGGAATTATGAGATAACGAATTAGTTTTCCTCATAAGTGTGGACATTCATTTGGCTACAACAATGGTGGGATTACAAAAGTTTATTTGACATTTCTGAAATGAAGATGGAAAGCTTCAGATGTGCCATATTATATTATTAAGAATAACCCTATTCCTGCCAAGACAAGAAACCGATTTAGTCAACTGATGAAGCAATCTCAGGTGACTCAGGCAACTGAGACCAAGTATTGTTTTTATGTGTTTATTGGAATGGGATTTGTTGTATTTGAACAACAAGATGGAGCAGAAAATTCACTTTTACACAAGTGCTGCCACAGAGTACTGAGATTTGGCTTGCTAGGTTTTAGTGAAATACAGTGGCTCTGTTATCGCTAAGACCGAAGCACTAGGTAACAAACACAGCAACCAACCTCCCAGTCATCCTGAAGGATAACGCCTAAAACTGCAGTATTTCGTTTTCTGATGAGGAGGCCTTACTTTATAATATTGCCAACAGGGACAAACCAAGGAGAATCATGTCTCCAGTGTCCAGAGTGTCCAGTGTCCAGACTGCTTATGCAACAAGTACATAGATTTTATTGAGGTACTCCCCCATTTCTTTGTCTGTTTTACTATTTGTTGGAGCATATCATAACTAACTAACTATTAGATAAGAATGGTGGAAAGATGACGACTAAGGAAAATAGGGATACAACAATGGTTTTTGGCCACATTTGGTACATGGAACGTATCATAACCCATAAGCCGCAGGAGCAGTCTTTGCATAAAGAATGAGTGAAACTAAAGTGTCGTGTGGCTTGCTGAAGATCACAGTGTTTATTGTAAACATCATGTTACTGTATACAGTCAATATCAGATAGTACATGTATTATTCAGTGAGTTGGTCCACAGAGAAGTGTGGACAAGAGTTTATTAGGAGGTGTAGCTTGTGTGTAAAATAGCACTTGGAATTACAAAGTTCAGAAAATGGAGTTGCATTGATTTTCATAGAAGAGCGGTAGCATGTTGTATGACTCTCACTTTGGAGCAAGAGCTGAAGAAGCCAGTCTGAAGAGATCATTTTCTTGGAAGCTGGAGATAAATGATAAGAAACTACAAAGCCTCTAAAAATCTGCTGGCTCATGTAGCCTTTATGGCTAAACACCCATTCACAGACACATACTCAATATACTAGCTCATACACAGTAACAGACATGAATGCATAGACCTGAGCACAGGCGCACGCTCTCTCTCTAATTGTCTTTGAGGTGACTCTGTGAAGATGAATGATGATTATGGGCCTGCAGAGCATCACTTTTGAAAAGCAACACTTATGCATTAATTCATGCACCACCAGCAATCACCCACAAATGCCCCAGTTCTTTATTTATTACACTTTATACTTTAGAAAAGCTTCTATTACAGATCAGGGACGGATTATTCAACTCTAGTGACATTTCGTGGATGAAAACAACAACAGAAACCTAATTGGAGTGAAAGTTCATTCTTAGCTTTGAAAAACAATAGTAATAATATAATAAATAAATAGAATGAAAAAAGTAAAAACAACAACAACAACAACAAAACACTGAGGACAACAAATGTTAGCAACAGCAGATGTACAGGAGTTGAAAGTTCTGGAAAGGACAGGCCAGTGGACCTGGAGTTTAGATGTCGATCGCTTGAACACAAATGCAACTTTCAACCCATTAAAATCTGAAAGAATAGCTTAAGATAGATACTGCAACTCCAGATAGAGATAAGAAAGGGTAAAAGGGAGCAGCAAGACCATGATGAAACATTTTAGAGAAAGTGACTACAATAAATGAAAGGAGTGATGGAATCAATGGTGAAAATTTGATATGGGAGAGACTGGGGGAGAGGGAGAGAGATAAAGAACCGGGTTTAAAGTAGCTATTCATAGGATAAGTGTAATGGAGACAGCACTGAAGGGATGACCAACATCAACTGTGAGCCTTGTCACACTGGGTGTATGTGTGTAATTTAAATGTGTTTATGCTGCCTGTTCATTTCAGATAAGTCTGTGCAACCATGAATGCGATATTACAATATCTATCCATATGACAGTCACATATATATGAATCAGAAGTGTGTGTGTGTGTGTGTGTGTGTGTGTGTGTGTGTGTGTGTGTGCTTTATGTTGCCTCTCTTACTCTGTTTTGCACACACACATACAGACGCACACACACACTGACACCTACAGTGCAGCTCATCTGTCCTGATGAATGTTATTACCTGCTGCATTTGTTTCCTCTCATCATCCTCTCCCCTGCTAGTCAACCTTGTATCATGCCTGATATACAGGCACACACACACACACACACACACACACACACACACACACACCTTGACACACACACATACATTCACATTAATAAAAAATACTGCAGTCTTCCTTCTGCTGACGCGCACGGTTATGAAGTTTACTCTTTTTTTTTTTTTTTACCCTCCCTCATTCGTTCTTACTCTTTTGGTCCATCTTCTTCTGTTCCTGTTAAGTTTAATGCATTTTTACACATCGCGAGGTTCAAAAGTGCAGGCGAATCATAATACATTTTTATCACCTTGCTTATAAGGACTGCATTAATTTACAGGTTGAAGAACGGCAAGAAAAAGAGGGAATTTGAGGGAGGAGAGAAGAACAGAAATGAACAATTTCAGAAAAGCCTGACGTGGAGCAAAATAGAGCATTCCATCAATAGACTTTTCAAGATGGGTTTTTCATTAATTAAATAAATAACTCTCACATTTTAGAAATTAAAAATTAAGAAATAAGGCCCATGGCGTATAGGTGCCATTAAATATGAGTCCAATATTTTGTGGAAATTTTCATATAAATTACAAATCAATCTGCATAATATATGACTTGAATAAATTCCTTTTCCTATCAAGGATAAAGTCAGTGATTTTGCTTTGAATGTTCTTTGGTCCTTGATCAATTCATTTCATATGCATTACATTTTCTCTGTCAAGTATTCATCAAATTGATACCAATTTTGAAAATCTCTGAAGCAGTTAGGGCTCTGAGATGATATTAGCCTTGCATTCATTTTTCAAAAGTTTTCAAATCTACACTGGAATTATGGTTGAAAGGTTTCTCTGACACGAGGTCAGAGTGGGGACCGCAGGATTATCAACAAATTTTAAGAACCAGGGTTCAAGACAAATGAAGTCGCAGCTGGCCCCCTTCATCGTGCCCTAAGACTGTAACTGTTAAACATGACAGTTATGCAGTTATCTAACTTAGAAACATTCCTTTAAAAAGCCTAATCTACATCAGCTGATATATATTTGACTCTTGCTTTTTAAATAGCACAATTAGACAAGCCTCATATGTAGAAAAGAAGTCAGTGGCATTCAAAGACAAGATCAAGAGGACAGCCAAAATTATGGTAATTACTATGTTATTAAAACACTATTTGAATGTAGCAGGATTTGCTAGTGAAAAACAAGGAACTATCTTCAGAGCCACTATTTCAAGAAATTGGCAAATCTGAGTGGAAATTTGATGGAGTCACATAAGTATGGCCAGAGGACAGGGAGAAAAGGAGGTGTTAACCCCTGATAAGGTCTCACTATGCTCTAAAGGGGATACTGCACAAGTTTATGGTACCTGTTAAATTCGTCCTGTGAGCCTGAGATCATTTTCTTTCCAACAGGGCTCTTTTCTTGTGAACTCAGGTGTGGGTCCAAAGTAGTGTATGTTAATAAGTGACTATCGATCTCATTTTAAGTGTAAAGGACAAGTACCTCAGTAAGGGTCATTTATTTATCACTGTATGTAGTGAGAAAGGCATTACGTGTTCTTATGTGAAGCCTCATGAGCCTTGTGTGATATGCATAGCGGTAAAAACACCAGGCTGCAGAGATGAAGTCACAAGCATGTATTGAACCTTTTTCTGTATCTTCACCAGTAATTCAACAATGTTCTTCCTGCACTAATAAAAGTATGAAAAAATAATTCTACCATCACTTTATTTTGGTGCTTGAAGGTGAATCTTGTGGGATCAGTCAGAAAGATAGCTGATTGTTGAGTCTTATTCTCAGCATGACCCGCTTTGTTTGTTTTCCCATTTACATCTGTATTTGATGACCTGGGAATGAGACTCAACAAATATCTCATGAACTATCCTTTTCCACTATGACTGACCAAAACTTTAAATCCATGAAGGAAACATAATTTTCAACAATGTCACATTCGTCATTGTAACTCTAGTTCTTTTCTCTCCCTCATGTTCTTTGTCATTCTGCCTCTAAGATAGAAAAGTGATACATTTCTTCCTCAGGGAAGTCTCCAGAGCCCTAACAAGGCACCTCTGTCTTCCCATCTCATCTTGATGAAAGGCCTCTCCAAGGTCCTTAACTTCATAATGAACTGACTGATCTTATCCACCTTGATGTTTATCACATTACTGGTCTGAGTTCTCTGTTTTGTTAATTAAAATTGTTAGCTGTAAGACTGACAATAATCACAATCACTGTCTGGTACTGTATATCAATCTATAGTAGTTGATTATCTAATAAATAATTATAATCTCACAAAAGGTCATTACAATCAAGTAAGGGGCTGATTATAATTGCTGAGTATGAAAGTTTTAATGGCGAAATAGATGATGCACAGTAACATAGATAATAATTTTAAACCTAATAAAAGATTATTGTAATTCAATAGGAGGCAATTACAATTTGAGCAACCACAGCAAATGATTTGTATTAATGGAAACGCACCATCGTCACGCTGTTGCTTGTGATCATCATCAGACCATGAATATTCACCATGGGGAGGCATTTCTAATCGACAAAGAATAGCTTAATGAATAAAACTATTATTGTTCTTTTGCTATAATTACATTTAAGGACAATGGATCAGCACTTTTATTTATTTATCCATAATAATAATAGTAATATGTTTGACCGTCCATGGATACAGAAAATAAGAATTCCTGACTGGCTGGCAGGCATATGTGTAAAGGCGTATAACAGAAATTATAGTTCCCTCAAGCAGCTGATTCACCAATATAAGTCAGCGTGGGAAGTATTTTACATTACCAGTTGGCAGTCGCGAAGCAGACATTACAATGGGTTGAACTGACTACAGAAAACTTGAACCAATATGGAGGACAATTAAAACACAACATCCAGTAAATGCCTGTGTAATTAAGTGTCCTCTATTTAATGGACTCAAATGAGGGCGTCCTATTTGCCTATTTGTTGTTGTTTTTTTTGTTTGTTTTTTCATATATCATCATATGACCTTGTTATGTGTGATCTACTTATCAAAGACTCTGCCAGCAAATGCGTCAATTATGACTGATGATTGTTCATCTGTTTTCATCATTGTCTCCTTGACTCATTTGCCCCCAAGATCAGATTGGGTGATAGATATGCTGTATGATGACTCTACAACAGTGAATCCATTTGTGGAAAATGTCTTTGTTGTGCAAATTTAAGTCCTTTATTTCAGTTTCTTAATTATTGGGTTTCTGTAACCAGGATACAATGTTTACATGTGATAAACATATACTCCAAATGCCTGATCATAAGGGGTGTTCATAATTGGAATACTAGGTGGATGTGAAATGTCAAAAATGGATAATGTTAGCTGACTGGTTCTGGTAGTGTCTGTCGAGGTGATCCCCTAATGCATGAGCTCTCCAGTCTGCATTTCATTCACTGAAGTTTGATCCTTCCATGAGACACCAGACTGTTCTCTAATTGTCAGTCCATCTCTTCCTTTCTCTCAACCACACACACTTGCTCCATTCACTGATCACTCATGTTCGCTTTCTCACAATCAATATAACAAGTTGAATGCTTGCCGACAATTTGTCTACAATAACAAAAATTCCAATACCAAATGATGACACACATGACAGTTGCTCACTTACAAAACCAACTCAATTTCTCACCAATTACGCTTCTTCTCCTTCCTCCACTCCTTCACATCCTCACACTCACTCTCTCTGTCTACAGGTAGAATTTGATTAATGGAACATTATTTGAAGCGATGGGACATTTCTGGGATGTTTAATGTCTGGGATGTCACTCTACAGATCCATTCATTATTCTCAGAGTAATCCATATGGTACATTTACATGCATGTGTATAAAAGCTAACATAATGTACATGGACAGAATTCTTTACATATACTCTCTTGTACAAACACATCCAATGATATAGCATAGAAAAGATTTGTCACAATTTTTATTTTGGAAAACAACCCATCAGCAATACATAAAGTAGACCATGAATTTACTCTACTTTACATTGTTCAACAACAAGTTTTACAGGTCATATGTTTGCCTTCCTGTACTCACTTTTATTGTGCCAGTCAGTTTACATAAAAAACATGTGTTAATAGCTTGAATAGCATTACTATTTTTTTCTGTTTTCTATTTTTCTTTATAACAAAGATGTATAATAAAGAAGACACAGCATGAGAATAATATCAGAATAAAAGGACAATAATAATCACTTACTACTTAAATCATTTTGCACTAATTAAAATTTATATTCTAGGGTACTTGCACTCTAAAGTTGCAGTTTAAAAAGATTGTACTTTTTACTCCAATATGCTTGATTGCTGTGGTTATGTAGTTGTATTATCACAAACAGTAATAATAATGGTTTACAAAAAACAAGTAAACAGATGAATTCAAATTTGTCTAGCAAAACTTTGTATGTCCTTCTTTACTACCCCTATTAATCCAGATTTATCTTATTACACTTTTGATGGGGCCCAAACCCCTATGTTGGTAACCACTGGACTAATCTATCTAACAGTATATGGAGTTGAAACTGGCTCCTCCTTCAGTAAATGCTACTTACGCAGTGATTTGCAGCAATGTAATAATCTAATATATAATCATTTATCTGTCACAAATCGTTTTTCTGTAACACGTGCTTTTCCTCCTGATGCCTTCAGGGCAGGAACCCAGAGGGAATAGAAGAATAGATACTTCATTGATCCCTTGGTATGGAAATTCTTTTTTTCACTCTTTTCACTGAGTTTTTATAGGCCCGAAACACAACCACAACTATACTTTACTGTATAGTGTGGGAATGCAAAGAGTATTGGTCAATTAAAATGATTTTGATTTTCAAATGAAGTTAAGTACATGTGAAAATGGTTGTCCACTCTGGAATATAGCTCAGGCGACGCTAAAGTGACATTTACCAAACATCAAAGTCACAAGATACATTTAAATTGTATCAGAGTGTGTTAATAACTTTGACAACCAAGGTGATCACATAATGGAAATAAACAATTCAGGCCCATTGCCTCTGATTATAATTTAAAGTAAATATGACTGTATGCATACAAAATACAGCTATGCACTTGTGCAGCATATTTTAACGGTAATGCTGCCATTGGGGTGTTTTACCTTGAAAGCTATTTGAATGCCATTATTCAAACCTTTACATACAGTAAGAGGCCAACAAGAACTCATTTACTAAAGCCTCACATGTATCACTGTACCATCAATAAAACATTTTGAGACATTAATTTCATTAATATGTGTGTATGTGTGTATTTAAGGCAATTTTCAGTGTACTTTCCACAGAATATTTACAACATTGCTTTATGGTATAAAACAAAACCTCATTGGTGTTCTCCCCTTCAAAGAAATATATGTCACGCCACAGTATTATTAGTTTTTCACACTGAATACGAAATGCTGCTTCTTGCCATTTCCTTATCACACACATTTTTTTTTAGCTTGGAAAACTGGGAAACAAACACTTCAGTGGCTGAATAAACCGAGGGTTAATTAAACACATCCAAGGACTCTTGGAAAAGTAGCCCTCTGGGCAGAAAAACTTCCCAATTAAAATCAAATCAGATTTAGCACTTACAGACTTCAAGTTTACAATGAATGTCATTTTCATTAAGAATCCAATAAGATGTCAGCAATTAGGCCTTATTGAGCATTAAAAGAAACAGCTGGGTATGGCAGAACACGCTCTGCTACCCAAAGGGATCCAAGCATCATGTGACGTTCGGTGGTGAGTGCGGTAGAGCCCCCACATGGGTATGAAGAATAGAAGACAGTAGACAATTTTTACTGAGATATGAGATAGTGCCATCACGTATGATTAAGAAACTACAAAGACAGGAAGCTGTGATGGTGGGAGGAGACATCAGGATATTCAGTAACAGTAGCACGAGACCGCAAACAGTAACAATAGCAGCAGTAGTGTTATGAAGGATCAGAGGGGTTAAAGAGATTATAAAGAACACATCACTGGCTTGATTTCAACATAATTAGTGCCGGTTAAAGTCGGCTGACACTACTCAGCTGATGAGGTGCAAGTGCTCTGCCTTCTAAATGAGCTGCTCTGTTTGCGGTTTTTATGATGAATGGAAAATACCTGTGTGATGCATGGGCAGGTCAGGTGTGTGTCTGTGTGTTCATTATATAGTGATTAAACTCAATCTGAGAGTTCAAATAAAGGGAAAGAAAAGCTACTCACCACAGATGCGTGCCTGTGTGTGTGGTTAGTATTTTCCAGTAGAGTTAGCTGTATATTAATTAGAGATATGTTATGTCAATTTTCTATTTAGCAGCACATGCATCAATAGTGGAGGATCACACACACACACATGCACAGAGAGAGCTTTGACACCCTGCAGAGTGATTGAAGTGGGAAATTATATTTGCATATCTGTGTGTGTGTGTGTCTGTGTGTGTATGTTCTCATGCTCATGTGCATGTCAGTAGCTCACCACAAATTCTGTGCAGGGAAACCTTTCGTAGCAGCAGTTACTATGCCTACAAGGCTGCCAAAGATTCATCAGTGTCCAGTGGACTCACTGGTTATGCAGAACGAGTGAGAAGAGGCAGCTGCGGAGATCAAACTAGAGAGAGAAAGATCCAAAGACATAGATAGATCTACAGTACCTGAATCAATCTCTGTGCTGTTGAAAGAAATAAAGAGAATGATCTCATTTTGAACACCCACTAAGTCCAGATAGTGCTCATGGATTCAGGGCAGGACGGGTTGCTCTGTCAACCTGTTTGCATCATGCCACAGTGTCCTGTGTGGCTACATTACATTTCTTCACCATGTTTGTGTGTGCGTGTGTGTGTGTGTGTGTGTGTGTGTGTGTGTGTGTGTGTGTGTTGCAAGTAGAGAGGTAGGGCGGAGGGTGAGCCATATGCCGGGCCATATGGGTCTGCAGGGGTTCTGCTCTGTCTGCCTGGGGGAAAGTAAACATGTCTGAAACACACACAAACACACGAGTAAACACAGATCCAAGACGCCAGAGTTGATGACACCATTTGATAAATCCTCTCTACCCCCAATAGAGGTAGGAATAGGAGAACTTGCCAAAGTCAGAGTCTATTGGCTTTTAATTACAGGTTTGCCATATGCACCACATGAACACAATTATCACATTGTACACATTTATACACAAGAGCACCTAAAAGTACATAGTATCATTTGCATAAATTGAATCAATAGTACACAAATAGCAACAGCAGGGTTAGGATTAACTAATTCAGACAATACTTCTAATTAGGAAATGCCAGAATAGCATTAATTATCACAGAAGTAATCAAGGGCAGAGTAAAAAGTATCTTTATTGTTATATATGTTATATATTTTTAGGACTAGGGTTTAGGTTATCAAGAAGCTGAGATAAGCAAGTAGAGCCACCTCCTCATTTCTGCTAAAGAGTTCATCATCAAATTCGGAATGGATCTGAAATAATTTTACAGCACTAATAATTGATTTTTAGAAAAACAAAAACAAAAAAACAACAACAACACTTAATTAAACATGTCTGTGTAAAATAATATGATAATATGAGAAGATATCTTATTCTTTAGCAGTTAAATACTACACTTCATCAGCGACAAACTTTGTCAGTATGCTGTTTGGTGCTGGGCAGTTCAGTCAAGTAAAGGAAGTAAAGATGATGGTTTATTAAAACAGGTGATATGTGATGGTTAAGTCTTGACATAAGCCTTTGGTGTTCACACTCTAAAGGGAGATTTGTGTGGTTCAGGGGTGTCGGCCAATGAGATGATAAATCCCCCCATGGAGTCATGACACTGGTGGTGGTTGAGGGAGCCTCAACAGAGACTGGTGGTCTGATAAAATAATTAAGCTAATATAAAAATACAAATTAGTGCAGCTTTAATGTTCTTTGTTTCTTTGACTTACAGAAATACATACCACCACCACCACATGACCACAGACAACCTGCATCTTTGCATACACCCTACTCCTTTCCTACCAAAAATACGACAGGAAAACTTGGATACACTATGTTAGAAAAATCCTCCATTATCCGATGTTTTACTCCTTTGCCTAGTGTAGTCTGTTTTTTTCTGCTGAGTGAAGAGAAATTTCTGCAAGAAATCTGGCTGCCTACCACATTTCTGTCAGGGCACGACAAGCTGTAGATTCCTTCATGGCTGTTTTATAGCCAATGTTGTGGTGGTCTGCCAACTGACATCTGTTGCTTGGCACAATTTGTGGCAGCTTCCTTTTGCCTCTTTCATCAGTGGGCTGTTTCCCATCTTTGGCTTGTCATTGTCCGTTGGGGGTGAATGATTCTGAGAAAAATCATGCAGCTTTTGTGACACTCTAAGCTACTTTACCAATTTACAATAATTTGATGTCACACCTTCCATCTGTGACTAGATCTGGCAGTATTTAGAGAGGATGGATGTTAGCTGATACATGTGGTTCCTTGGGTTGAAGGTTGGTAGCTCTTAAACACTGGGCCACCCTGCCCAGCCTTTAATGAGACCTGCACTATACTCAGCATTATCCAAATGGCTCTATCATTCATACTCAATGGGCAATTTGTTCAAATGTAGCATCCAAAATGGTGTGCAGGTAATTTGTCTCCAATTTTCCTCTAAAGTTATCATGGGCGATGCATCCTCAAATTAAAGTTTATTTAAGCAAATGTCAGCTATTTTACGCCCCTCTAATCACTTCTTGATATGCTTGAATATAGCAATCCTTTTTTTCTCCAGTCCTGGCTCTGGCAGAAAATAAATGACTTTGTGATCATGCAAATACTCCCAGGACCCAAGGTCATATCTCAACATGAAATAAATGACAACCCAAGAAATAACACTTTTAACCAATCAGAGCCTTCCATTCAAGACCATGCGATGGTGTAATATTGTTTTGGAAAGTGTAGTGTCACAATATGGCGATGGATTGCATTGGGTATGTAGCATGGTTTCATGTTTGCAGTGTGTTGGTTTCTGTATGAATGCATACATATTCGCATTTGCATGTTTTCACAATAAATCTGTATTTGATATAACACTTTCAACAGAGGCTCTTGGCTTTAGCTTAGACAATTTACTGTATCTGTCAAAGCTCATGCCTATGTGGGTGTGCATTCCCACATGGTTACAAATTTGACCGTGTGCATAACAGCATGCATGGCTCTGTGCCTGCATGCATCTTTGTATTGGATGTGCAGATATTTATCTGTCAGGCCCACAGTTGTTATGGTTTCACCATAATTTATCAAGTTTACAGAAAAAAAAGGAAGCAACAGTATTTTTTTCCAGAATTAATATATTTTGGTGGGGGTTGTTCATGTGTTCATTTGCATGTGTGTGAAACCACACTGAGCTACTGTATACTGTACCAATCTGGATACAATGTGCACTTTTCTCTCCCCAGGCAGGTAACATCAAACCTTCAAAAGCCATACACCTCTCTACCTCGGTTTGCATACCTGCTACATCCCACTATCTGTCCATTCTCCTTTAGAGTTACTTTACTCAAATCCTCATTCACATCCCCAGTGACAACAGTATCACAACCCCATTTTTCTCTCTGTTATGGCAGCTACATTCTGCTTGGGGTGTTGGGGAGCAGCTTTGATTTGAGATTTAGTGCTGACTCCAGTCTGCCACACCAGGGCAAAAGATGTTTAAGTGTTCATTTTTGCTCTACCATACCTCATATTCTTTTTTGACTGATCTGGAGACAGAATTAATTTCAGTCATTGGATTTGGCCTCAATGGGTGGATAAAACGACACAATTTTTCACACCAGTGACATGTTGTAGATGGCAAATAGAGTTCACTGTATTATTAACCTACATGTAGAATTTCATTAGTCTGGCGTTTCAAATGCCGGTGACATCTATTTTTCATTCACGGAAGATCAAGGGATTCCAAGTCTTGGAACGTCGACTTACTAGCTAGCTCACCAATACCTCTGTATGACAGATCTGAACCTATCAGGTCAGCTAGGCTAATCAATGTGATATAACTTGACCAACAACACAATTTCAGCTTCTAAACTAGCTCTACATCTAATAAAGATTTGTAGTGCCAAATCTCCAGTTTGCATTGTTGTCACTCACATTCCCAGTATTAATGTGAACCTCAAACTCAGAAACTGATATCATAACCCTGACATGTTACCTCCTAACATTAATGTTTGTGGTAAGTTAGCAAACAGTTGCTCATTTACAGACCCACAGCATTCATTAGGAATCATTTTGTAGCCATCTGACAAATGTAAGTCCAAATTTCAATCTCCCTTTAGCTCTGTTTTGGTTTCTCACAACCCCTGAGGGAAATATCTGGCTCTGTAGTAGCTAAATGCTGTACTCCAGCTAGTTCACTAGCTAGTTCCCAATTGTCTGTTGTGCTGTACAGGTAATAGACAGTTAATCAGAGCAATTTTTGATAAACAGCAGCTTGCTGTGGTTAAAAACAAGGTTGTTAAGAGCAGTGAAACTAAACTGAAACATAAAACCAAAACAATGATGAGCTGAAAAGGGTGAGGAGGGTCAGAGAGTTTGTCTGTTGGTTTGTCACTATGAGCACATACACATAATGATTTGATCCATTGTTAATATAAAAATATGGATTGGTGCTTTACAAATATACATTCACTCTACTTCATCTCAAAATAAGGTCAACGCTGTCGGGTGAGTGCTGTGCTTTAGGGGCCAGATCCTGTTTCAACTTGCTGAAGTACTTCAATATTGATTCAAACCTAAACATGAAAACCACAAGCCATGGTGCCTTTCAGTGTATGTTGCATCACTGTGTTTGCTTTCCAGACTTAAAGTTTGAGCGATGTTGTGCAGGGCGATTGTATGTCGAGCATCTAGAATAGAGGCGGATCAGTGGTGATAAATTGTCGTTTGACCCCACGTGTTAAGCCTCAAAGGGGCCTATACTAAAACTGAGACGATCATACACATGTGCATTTGTTTGCACAGAAATGCTCCACATCCATGCAACATGAAAACATTTCACACATGCACACCCACATTGCTATTACAGTGATGGGATTCAAGGCTGTCAGAGAGATGAATGATGACAAATCCTTGCTCACTGTCTGCTCAAACCCCTTGCTGTGAGTGGATAGTTCAGTGCTGGTCTGTAGGTGATACTTGCAGTGATGGTAGGCCATGTAGATCATTTTTGCAGTGTTATCTTGAGTACCGGGATGTTATAGCTCCTAATTTAATATTTTTGTTTTGTTTTGTTTTGTTTGTTTTTTGTATTGAGATAAAAGAGGGGTAGAGAGTCAATGTCTGTGTGAAAGAGAAGGTCCATCCAAGTTGAAGAAAAAATATTTTATGGATGTCTTCATCAGCCTTGCCCTTCCTTTCTCACATTCAGCCCACTTTACCCCTCAGGGTTACGGTTGGGCCTGTCCTCTACTCCCTCAGGGTGACAGAGTCTCTGTCATGAACATGTTTCCTGAAGTCATTAGCTCTAATCACATTAACAACAGTTATTAAAAAAGACCTCCGCTCAGTCACACAGGGCAGCTAGGGCTTCCTAGACTTTTATAAGAGGGCAAAAGGGTAGACAATATGTGGGTCACGTGAGTTGTTCATGCAGGCTGATGAGTAAATACTTTGTAATATATAAAAAGAGTCATACAATAAAAACTTATAAGGTATAATAACACATTCATCTTCTAGATGTTCATCATGGCCTTTATTCAACATAGCTCAACATATATTTTCTTTATTTTGTCTACAGTCTAATGGTTCGCTTTGTCTGATTTACTTAATTGGGTTCCGACACGTGACAGTTCCTGAAGAATTCGCCAGAATGCACTATGAAACCTGTAAAGGCAAGAATTAGAGCAATGACTGAGAAGCAGTGAAAAGTTACAACAGGTTAGCTGCAACACTTCATTTGCTTTTTAAATGAGCCTAAAATGCAACCACTTCCACTTAAAGACACGAGATAAGTGATGCAAGATGCAGCCAGTAATATCTGCAAACAAAACCATTTTTTAAAATGAAGAATCTATAAGGCTGCATCCCACAAAGGAGTGTCCTGGCTAATTTGTATTTTTAAAATTGTGGTTATAAAAGCTTTGTGTTTGTGAAAGTTTGTTTTGTAAACTGATTCAACAACATATGAATGGCAAAAGACAAAAACGAAAATCAATGGAAATAGATGGAAAAAAAGAAAGTGCACATATTAATTTGGCAATAATCGCATCCATTCATTACTCATGCATAAAAATGAGTTTAACATTTCAAAAGTTTAATGTAGGACATCAACTCTTATTTCATTATCCAGGCTGTAATTGGTATATTCAAGAAAAGTGATGAGTTTATGAAAACATTTTCAACTGTTTAAAAAAAAAAAAGGATCTCAGTATACATTACCAGCCAGCCAAACACTTCTTAGGTCTTGGCTTCAGCAGCAAAACCTGGACTAACAGTTAAACTGGTATGAGGGGGCTGGTGCATAACCAAAGTGAGCCAATAACACATATCTCTCACTAGGTATTGTGTTGTTGGTTGCAAGGGATGCAACCTGGAACTGTATCTCAGCAACACAGGATTTACAACATAGGTAAATACTTAAAGCCAACTGCACATTAACACGAAGAAGCCACCAGTAATATTAACAAAAACAAAGCCTAAGAAACAACTAACAGCAATCTACAGTATAGTGTAAGGTGTAACATAACTCTTTACATACAAATACAATCTTTATAATACAAAATCATCCACAATATCATCAATGTGGTGTTTTGCATTATATTAGTCCATCAGTGAGTTCATTTTAACCCTCATAAGAAAGTGATTGTATCTCCCTGTATATAAGTCTACAGCTGCTTTTCTCCAGATCAGACGGTCATGAAGTACAAATACACAAGACTTTATGAGTTTATGGCAAAGGAGCAAAAGTGTTTGCAGTTTATATTGTAATTAGCCCTGTACAGTGACAAAACTGCATATTTTACATGGCATCTTGTAGCCAAAATAAAACTTGTATAACTGTAGCCTATATGTTAATAAATCCATAAACATTCTTTGAGTGTCTCATTGTGGTCTAAAGGCTTTTCTATCTTAAAAAGACCTCTTTGTACCTTCAAAAGTTCATGTCTCTCTCCTTAAAAAGAATATGATTTCTCAACTCAAGCATTTGTCAGAGCTGTGGAGTGGACAGACGGTATTTTATGTAATAAACAGAATGGCCTACGTCCCACACTACATACAGGGGTTTTTCATCAATAAATAGCATATTGTCTTTAAACGGCTTCCATCTATTGCCCTGCAACTGAAGCAAAATTCCTTTCTTCGTTGTGAATTGGTCATGTCCTCTTTGTCTGACCCCTAGCATGAAGCAAACAGAGCAAAATCATACAGCAACTGATTTACTGGAACGCTCAGACAGAGGCAGAGATGGAGGCAGAGACAGCACAGCCAGGGAGCTTTTACAGCTCATTACAGACTGGAGTCCTGGAGTTCCTTATGTAACTCCCTGTCCATGTTTCTGTTGCTCTGTTTATGTGTATCTTGTTTGGGAGACAGACAGAAACAGAGAGAAATAAAAAGTGAAATATCTGGTTCCAAAAGTACTGAGACCAACAATGAATCATCTAGCCAATTAAGCTTGCTATTTTTTCCCAAATGCTTTACTTATTCCACAACTCTTTTTCTGAACAACAATTTTTTTCCCTTTGATTTGCCTGTTTACCCTTTGAAACTCCATTAAAAGGAAGATGGGGAAAAAGTGACTTGTTCGTGGCTCATTGCCATGACTGCACCTTGCGAGAGGCTTAAAATCAATGCAATCCTGTTAAGTCTCTCACCATGAAGCTTTGGAGAAAAAGGCTGTTCTTCTCTGTGGGTTTCTACATTCTCTCAGACATACATCTCTCTTATACCCCTTTGCTATGGGAAAGTGGTGTTTTTATTTTTCTTGATGAATTAAAAGGTTATGTAGTCCTCAGGGAATGAACTGGTGCTTGGTACGATTTATGACCCCAAAACCTTGTGACGCCCACTCCAAAATGATGTTAGAATTGCTGCCACGCTCAGCCGGGGTTCACTCCTGAAAAGTTTATTTTTATCATAGATTTAAAGTTGTCAACTCACAGGAGTGTTGCATAATCCCCTCTTCGTTTTACCTATCTTGCACTTTCCTCACCTGTCTCTACAACCTTATTACTCCGAGAAACTTCTAGCTGATAAACTAATTGGAGAAAAACAAACAGGAAATGAATAAAACAAATTCTCCCTCACTTTCCATTTAAGCGAAGATGTGAATACCATTTAACCAGCAGATTTAAAGAACAACCACCTCATTTAGCATGGCTTTAGAAGGCATCCATTAGGATCGCCTGAATAAACTCCACTGATAAATGAGAGCTTTATAAACATTCAGTTATGCTTGGCTTAGGTCATTAAGCTTAAAAGGCCATTAGTCGAGCACCCTGGAGTGCACTGGTCAGGCCTAAATGTGATACACATCAGTTAGCATTAAGTTTGGGTCACTTACTCCTGTAAAAAGCCAACAGGGATTTTACAAAGTTTACAAAAATACTTTGCATAATGTTTTGGTTGCACTAATAATTATACTAAAAATATTAAGTATTATAAATAATTGCTTTTTCATCTACTAAAAAGCATTCAATAATCAGATTTGTGATTGCTGTTTTCATGAGCAGGCCAATTATTCTGTCGCAAGTATAAAGAGATTTATAAAAGCACAGGCATGAAATATTAGAGCTGTTCAAAGGAAAAATCTCTCAGATATCAAAAATACAGTTTTGATTGTATGCTTTAAATAAATATAAAACATTCCAACAGGACAAGGCTTCTAAAGTCTAACATGAAACTGGTTGGTGTGGAATACTCTGTCAAAAACCTGTGCCAACAAAGACAGGAGAGTTACTCACCTGAAGCATCACCATTCAACAAAATATGCAGATTGTGAGCTCTTGCAGTCTCAAACACCAGGACTGAAAACTCTCAGTAATAAACAGCAAGATTACTGTGTTTTTTTCTATCAGCTTTAACAGACACATCGCATCTGCTGCTTTTTCTTTATATTTTTTGTTGGATCTGTTCTATGTTAAAATCTTGACTGTTTGATGGTTTTTGTGCATCTCATTGAAGCAATCATGGAATGTAACTAAATTTATTTAATTTCAGGTCTGTGTGCTGCAGCATACTGTAAGTTAATGAAGAATTAAACTGGGTTGGAATGTACTTTCACTTGGTTTGGGTGTCACTTGTTTAAGCTAATACTAATAGTAATTTGAGTATACTTCCGTGGCACTTGCACACTCTATCTGTATCATACAGTATCAGGATATTTTGCACAATGATTAATTAATCTTGTGTTTAACTCGTATTTGAATAACCATAGACCTGCAATAATTTTATTGACTAGGGATCAAATGACTATGTACACTGTTGTCACGGTTGGAATAATTTTGCTTTTAGAAACATCCCTCTTTTTTATTCCTATCAGGTTCTCAATAAAGTTGATCAATAAATTTTTGACAGGACATTACTTGCGAGCACCAAATGGTATTAAGACAAGCAACTATCTGGTGAACACGTGGCAGTATGTAACGACTAAAAAACAGATATTTTCCCCCAAAAGTTAGTGAAGACCAAAACAAAGCTAAAAGAAGATGTTTAAATCAGCAACTGTTTGCTAACACATTAAGCCAACAAAAACGTAGGTTTAACAAGCATCCTGTAGATGCATAATGTGCACTGGAAAACTGGAAATATAATAAAGACGTGATAATATTTACCTGAAATAACATTGTTAAGTCCCAGATATCAGTAAATCACATGGCTGATAGACACCTACACAGTTTTTTTTTTTTTGGCCCATTAGCAGCACTGATACCACCACTCTGTGCCAACATCTGTGCTGCTGAAAAAGTTTTTTTGTTGCTGTTTTCAAATTAAAAGCTTGCCTTGGAGGAGTTTGACTTTGATGTGTTATCCGCATTCACCTGTGGGGACATCACACACACACTCATAGAAAAACTGACTCAGAAAGAGCTATTGTAAATCAAATAAAGACCGCGAGTGTGTGATCGCAGACAAAAGCTATTAAATTGAGACGACACCTATCAACTGGCTGGAGACAATTACACCTCAATAAAAGTGTCCCTATGTTAGTGTGTGCGTCTTTGTGTATGTCTGTGTGTGTGATTATCGTCACAGTGTCATGCGTGATTATGGTAATTAGCAAATTACAGGATAAGATCAAGATTACTATTCCACACACAGCTGTTAACGAAAAAGACAGGAAACACACACGAACACAAATGCAGATCAAATGAAGGGGTTAGAGGATTCGAGAGCAATATATCAATGCAAATGCCAATGTCCATCTCCTAATGTCCCTATGAATATGAGGCAGTGGGTTGGAACCATCCAGACACAGTGTATAAATCAGCACCTAACGAGGCCTAACGAGCCTTAACGATCCTATAAGCCCTTGATTAGAGGTTGATTATCAGGACGGCAGGCTAAAGCAAATGGCTGTTTACCACTGGCCTTTGGCTGTTTGTATGTAGCGGAGGTAGGATGAGTGTGTGTGTGGTTAAAGAAGAGAGTCAAGTGTTTTTTGCTTTGTGCTTGTGCGTGTTGGTCTCTGTCTGTGCATGTGTGTGTGAGCCTTCAGGGATGAGGTGCAGACTTTGGGTGAAAATGTGTTTCCAATCCACAAGGCTTTAAGCAGGAAACAGATGGGGAATCACAGTCACCTGTGAAACACTGTCTCTCTGTCTCTTTCTCCCTCTCTGTTTCTCCTCCTTGTTGCTATTTGCTAAAGACAGTGATCCATTGCCTTGTCCTAGATTAGGGTGCACAGGTTCAGGAAATGTTAATGTCACTCGTAATCAGCACAAGAAATACAAAACTGGTCAGTCACCAATTTATGTTATTTTATTAGTATTACTCAGATTTTTTTATTTTATTTAATTATTCAAATGCTTCTTTTGGTTGCTACCACCGCTGCCAGCTAAACTTCATTAAAAATTCATAAAGCTGTTTTTCCAATGGGCACTCCATTGGTCTGGTTTGATATTTTCAATATGGTAATTAACATTGGGTATGTAAGCCAAAAAAAAAAAGACAAATAACTGTCAAGACCTAATTTGGTTCCATTTTCTAGTCACGCTTGAATTGAATATTTCAGCGTTTTGTTTATCATTCAAATTAAACATGGTCTGTTCACATGGCAGAGTGGATGTCAAGTTGAGCTCTTGTACAACAACACTAAGAGTCTACACAGCCATGCTAGGAACAGCTCTGTGAGTGGTGATCTAAGCTGAATGCTGATGGCAGCAGGCTAGAATAGCTCACAATGGCAAAATGTAATGTTCCATCTTTTCTATCTTAGTTTTAGCATGCTAACAACTGTGAATTACCCATAAACACACAAGTACAGCTGAAGTTGGAATGTCATCCACGTCTGGACATCTTCCTCAAAACCATGGATTTATGTCCTCAAGACCAGACATCCAGGTTTGCCAGGGACTGATTCAAGCTGAGTAAGTGCTGCAAATATGTATAAAATATTAATGGACTAGAGGAAGAGAGTTTAAAAGAAACGTTATTTTGAAGTTAGGGCAGACAGGTGGGGTAGAGGAAGGCTTGCAACAACACACAAAAAGGCTCACAGTCAACACATCAAAACATCAAATCCTTTATGACAGCAGTTTAACCAGCAAAGGCTTTTGCTTGCTTCATAGTAGAGTAAAGGATTGGAAAACTTGGATACTGCTGCTCTGTGGGCTAAAGGTGATGGAGTCTTACATCAGCCAACTTAAAGCTTGAACCGGTTCCTCAACAGAACACAGGACAACCGAGGCAGGATCTGGAAAGATGAGATCTGTTATAATAAGAGCTTTTAATAAGCTGCAACAACTAATGTTTAGCTTGAAGTATGTTTTCATTAGCGTAAGAACAAGCAGTGGTGGTGAAGATTTTCAAAATGCCTGTGCCCAGCTAATAGCTATCTCTTATAGAATAGACAGGCTCTGGGCTTTGCTTATGTTTGACCAATGCAATATTGTCACAGCATATATAAATATTATATCATGCAAATATGGAAACTCAAACATTAGTAATAGGAATAGGAAACATTATAGAACAATCATAAAACACGGATGAATTTCTCACAATTAATAGAAAACAAGATACGTTTGGTTCCTGATTGAATCCACATTGTTTAATTGACTTCTGTGTAAGTCATGTAGCGTTCTCTGCATAACAGTTTGTTTACAATATACTTTCCCCTTGGGAAATAGAAAATCTTTTCAGTAGCCTACACCAGAATTTCAGGGTGGAGGCCAATCCATGATTTGCATTCACATGATGACATGCCATCACATACTCAAGCCTTCAGGCTTTGGCTGCTACAGTGTCTTGCCATTATTGCTGGGTCACTGTGATGTCACTGTTACAACTACAGTTACCCAAAGCTAATCCAGATACTTGTGCAGCTACCATTGCAACTTTGTGTTGGAGGAAATCACAAAAGCTGACAAACAGTACAGTTACAAGTTTTTCCCAGCGTTAAATTCTGAAAGTATATGTCCATGGATAACTGGTGCATGTGTATTTGTGACTGTAGGCCAGTGGAAATGTCTACCAATCTACCAATTAAATCTATCTGTAAAAATAAACTTGCTATCATTAACATCTCACAGTAACATACAGCTCATATGTGCTCTATTGAATGGAACCTCTTACCTTTCATTTCACTGGCCACTGCACCACTTAATAAACAAAGGTACAGTATGCACACAATTGAACAACATTATGCATCAGTGAGGACAATTTATATAATGCGTACTCCAGCCACTTTCCTCTGACATCAAGTTCTGGATATGAAGTTTAAACGTCTTACTCTTTTATTCCAGGTTGCAAGTCATATAAGCGTCGACAAATAGTTCACTGATTCATGATTGATCAGCAACTGAAAAGACAATAGTGATAGTGAAATCCTGACATTGGGACATATTTCAAGGTAAAACAAATACGATACAAAAGGAAAGGCGTAAATTATTTCTGAAATATCAATGCACACCTTGAACACATTTATTTAAGCCTAGAAGTAAAATGCATCAGATGTAATCAAGAAGCTGTGATTTTTCTACTCTGGGGATATTTTACCTGTAGCATCTGGCAAAGACACCGGAGATGAACAAATGTGTTGATAAGGCGACATCAAAAACCTGTCAGACAGAAGTGTGACACACTGATGTCAAGCACATACACAAAAAATCAAATCAAACCTCTGTCCTGCCACTGTATTGGGACAGTGTGACAGGAAGTGGTCTGCAGGGAGAGGCAAATGCATTTCTGATGTCTGATGGGAGAACAAGAATTGACAGCCAGCAGTTCTGTCGTGTGTGTGTGTGTATGTGCTACATGTGCTTTTGTGCGGACTAGAGCGAGAAAGAAGCAGGGAGA
This sequence comes from Miichthys miiuy, assembly GCA_036365135.1. Taxonomy (NCBI): domain Eukaryota; kingdom Metazoa; phylum Chordata; class Actinopteri; family Sciaenidae; genus Miichthys; species Miichthys miiuy. The sequence continues at coordinate 21,627,814 of CM071602.1, forward strand.
TGTTAAAGCTGAAGAGTTGTTTTACTGTGGGTTGTGCTCAGTGTTGCTTCAGTATGTGTTTAAAACTTACTCACTTGACTTCTACTTTTGCCTTCATGCTTTCAAAAAAAGTGTTTCTTAGAGGTCCTGGCCCTTTTTTTTATCACTCACTTTTGAATTCTATTTCTTGTTACAACTAGAATGGGATTTTTAACCTTTTTTTAACCTTACTTAAAAAGTGTTGCCTGTAAATCTCACAAATCACTCTTACTGCAGGCCTAAATAGAAAAAGGGTAAAACTTTGTTGTTCACTATGAATCCACCTCTCATGAAAATGTCTTAATTTCTACCATGTAGAAATGCTTAACAAGCTGCAGTATCTGGAAGATTTACTTGCTATACTTCCATAAAGTGAATTGTTACTACTAAATATTTGGATGATTTGATGACATCTAATCTTCCCCTTAGCACCATCATCAGGCCAATATTTCCATTTGTAAACAGGAAATACTAATATGTTTATAAGGTTTATGAAATGAGCCAATAATTTGTTGTTCACATCTTCCCTGTAGTGACAGCTTACGGGGTTGACAAGCTAAAGTGCATTTTAGTTTAACTTCATTTTCTTGTATCCAAACGATTGGTCGTGTAACTACATTACAAAGAGCAGTGTATGTAAAATGTCACGGGAGAACAATTAAAGGGAGAAGCGGGAACAATATCAGTATATTGTTTCATTTATTATTGATTCAGGCCAGAATGTAATGCACTTGTAGACTTTCTATGTGCAGAGAAAGCAGTCATTACACCAGACAGGATGGATCTACCTATTCGTATTTATCCCATTTATTCATCTACTCAACAACGCCATTCCTTCTAAAGCTGAATGAGTTACGTGGTGTGAGAGCAGCATAGTCTTTTCAGAGCAGCATTGTTGTACAAGTGTACTTGTAGGCTACCTATTCACTGACACAAGTCTGTCCATTCACTTCTGATCTCTGCCGATGCATAAGAGGACTGCTTCTATGAAAATGTGTTTTTGTTATTCTCATTAAACCCCACACACACCGCAGAATGGTCGTTTCTAAAATGCTAAAATGGGTCTGTCTTCCACCACTGATATGAAAATTAACAAACCCAATGAGCGTTTCCTGAGACCAATACACCTTTTTTCAAGGGAGTAAATGCAGGTGGAGGAGCATTAAGATAGACAGAGATGTAGACAGATTAATGGCTCACAAAAAGGACAAAAACACTGTCAACATGAGGAACCCAAACACCTGTGACTGACTTTGTCCGACATCATTTGACAGCTCAACAGGGGAAATCATGACAGCCACAACACAGATAAATCATCAACTATTCCACAGAGATGGGAGACTAATTCATGTGTGTGCACTCACAAACTATGCAAATCCCTGACATGTCAGTGTTGTAATTGGTAATGATGCCTCAGTAATGGAACTATAATAATACTAATGTTGCCTCACCTCCCATAAACGCACACAAAATTGAGAAAGCATTAAAATGACACGACACTCTCGCTCACAGAGCTGGCAGCAATGGTTTTGCGGTTAAGTGTTTGTGAATGTGTGAACGTGACGGTCTGCATGTCTATCTTAGTTAGAGTGTGAGTGTGTGTATGTGGGAGTCTGTGTCTGAACAATCAATGCCTTCTAGTTCTAGAAAGTGGAAAAAGTTGCAGACAGTGAGAAAAACAAGATGTATAAAAGTTATTATGCTTCAATTGGGCATTCCTCCTCCTCCTCTATTCCACCACTCCTCCCTCTTTTTATCTTTTTGGCCATTAGATTATTCTCCCCCATCTCCTCCCCCTCCAGCTTCCCACATCAAAAAATAAATGAGAGAAAACAAGCACATTTAGTGGTTATTGTCTTTCTTACTCTCCAGTCTTAGCAATTCTACGGGCTAGTGGCAAGATACACACACACACACACACACACACTTATACTCTGTCACACTTCAGCACATACATTTTCACACATAAACAGCCCTTCACACACACACACACACACTCACACACAATCTGCAACTTGGATGGTGCGATGAACACATTGATAAAACCATTTATATAATAAGCCGTGTTTGTCAAAATGTCATCCCTTGGCCCCGCAGCCATTATCACTGCTTCAACATTTATAGTGGCTCTTTAAATAAACGGCCCAGGCCTTCATGGCCTACAGTGATACCCATCTCAACACCCACATACATACATACACACACACACACACACACACACACACACACACACACACACACACACACACACATTCTCTCTCTCTTAGCCACTATATCTCCGACCATTACACTGCAGATTTAATGGGAGTATCCTCTTAGCTATGACTGAGGCTTTGTTTTGTTGTTTCTTTCATTTTCAGCAGGTAGCCATAATTGAATTTCTCTTTTTTATTTCATGAAATTTTGATTGGTGAAAAATGTATCCACTTAAGGCTGCAGTAATCAAAAATCGATTAAAGGGATAATGTCTAATGTGAAAGGTTTTAGGTGCACTTACGAACCCACAGATCACCCAACTCTGCAGTTGGATTTAGCATCTTTCAGGTCATTGTTTTGGTTTTATAATCTGCGACTTTGCTGTTTTGGTTTAACGAAAGCTTTTGCAGAGTGAATATCAGACCTGCATTCACCAGATGGCCCTAAACACAACTCCAATGGCCAGAAACATGACTTTGATGTGTAAATATGCAATCATTTCCTAACCCATTCACCACACCATCTTTCACCACAAGGTGATAATATGTCATATCTTGTGTACAGCTTGTTGTGTTTCCCCTAAGTGGCCAAATTGGCCAAAAAGTTATTATTTTACAGCATTTAAAAAAAAAAAAACATTTCTTAGAAAAGTAATAATCACACAACAAATGGTTGTAAACCCTTAAGCATAACCACACTGACACTAAAGTCCCAAAACCTAAAGTGCCCAAAAGAGCTTAAATGCAACATTCCAATTCATGGATCCAAAGACGCACCTCCCTTAGTTACTAGGTCGGACAAGCTTGGCAAAAAGAAACAGTGCTGGTTCTGTTTATCTGGGTGCTGGAATGTCCCTGTGGTCTGGTGGGTAAAATTAAAAGAGCTTTAAATAGTCACATAACCAAACACAAAACTGCAACACACACACAAAAACATAGATTATGCTATTATTCAGCATTATGCATAGGGTAACCAAGGCTCTGCAGCATCATCCAAGTTATTGGGAATAGAAAAATGTCACCCTTTCCTCTGTGAAGACATTATCAAGTCACTGCTCTCGAGAGATGCATATTGAAATTAAATACAGTTTGAGTATTACATTTTTAATTTAAATTATTATGTGTATTATTAATTATTTAATTACAATTAAAAATTGCATATTAACCAGTGTGCTCCAGTCACTGTCATAATTTGTTTGGACTCACAAATTCAACTTCCCATGTTGAAACCAGCTACCCAACTTGAAGTATTCTGTATTGTGCAAGGCCAAAACACACAAAGGTTTTGACCCATCTTTACACACCCAAGAAAATAGGGTCAAAGCACTACAGGCAAACAGCCTTATGTTGTAGGTGAAGTTTAATTATTGTGTATAAATACTGTAAAAATGATAGATAGTGATATGATAGATTAGTGATTAAGCTAAACCTTGGTGTTTAGTTTGGGAGTCATGAAACCTGAAGGCTAAAGCGTCAGGCTTAGTAACCTGGCAACACCGTTAAGAAATACAACAATTATCCAGACCAGTAATTTCTTGCAACGTCCCTCCACCCACCATCATCCACCCACACACTTGCTTACTTATCAGAGACACACTGACAAGCATAAGCATACACATATCACAACACACATATAATTGATTGTAATTTGTCCCTGCAATCATTAAAAAATGGTCCATTTTTAATTTGCATAGGTCTAAAGCCAATTAGCAATCCCTTCTAGTGCTACTGCTGCTCCTGAAGGTGCCAGGGAACAAACCACCGATTATCCGATTACTTGACGACCCACTCTACCTCCTGATCTACAGTAACTACTACTGTTTCTACTACTGCTATTACTGCTACTGTTACTACTGCAGGAGCCGGTTGTAGAAACAGAGCTGATCCACAGCCACTGGCACTACTACTACTGCTGCTGATTCTTCTACTACTACTACTACTGCTATTACTAGTACTGCTGTTACTGGTGGGATCAAATCATCGATCGCCTGATTACTGGACGACCTACTCTGCTGCAATATTCCCAACTTTATTATTTAATACATAAAGTGCAGCAACCACACATAGCATTTACTGTAAAGAGGGCTCAGTGTATTGGATTTAATGTTATAGAGATTTACCACATTTATTCACACTCTCAAGCTCTAGTGGTTGAAGGTGTGGTATGAGAATATGTGTATATGCAGTATGTAAACATGTTTTCTTGTACTATATACATATTGTATGTGTGTGGTGTGTGCCTGCACTAGTATTTTATTACTGGCCTACTTTACAACTTTATTGGTACCTTCCAGTCAAAATGAGATCTTTTCAGAGGCTTGCCCCAAGGTCAAACTTGACGGAATCCTCAGAATATTAACAAAGAGAGACCACAATGAGAGGCCATAGGGCTGGACAAGGGGTGAGAAAGACCAAATGAAAAAAAAGTGAATGCATGAGAATGTTTGAGAAAGTAATGGAAAGAAGAATAAGTCAGAGAAAAAAACATTGACACTTAACGAGGTCCATTATTACAATAGCTCCCAGGTGGTGGGAGAGCAGGGTTGACTATGGCAAAAATTGCTATGGAAAATCTTAATCACATGAACATGAGCCAAAACCTTACAAAGCAAAAGAAACCATAATTTTTAATTTAAATACACACATTGCAATAATGCAACCAACAAATATTTAATTTAATGATTTAATATGACATATATATTAAAAATTAAATCAATAATTTATAGTTGAAGTTCTTTCAGGAGAAACACTCAGCAATGCTGCTTTGCTTGTCAAGATCTTCTTTCAGCTTGTGTCCAAGAGGTGCATGGGGTGCAGAAATGTAATCACCCAATCACCATATGCGAAGATCATGTAACAGGTGTGGCTGTAAGCGATGAATTGAACTTGTGTGATCTGCTCGGGGCCCTTCGCTGTCTTAGACACTGAGAGTTCATATGCATACGTTAGCCTGCTTGCCATAAATTTCTGATCATATTAAAACCCCAGCCCTGCTTCCTACCCCAGCTTTGCTTTTAACACCAGCCTTGCTTCCGATACCAGCCCTGCTTCCTATCCCCACCAGCCTATCTTGATGATGATTTGATGGTTCTCATCAAGTATTACAAGTACTTGGTTTGGAGGGACAGATCAGACATGGCAAGGGTCTCTAAATAGGATCTCTAAACATGTCGCTTGTTTTAAGCTCCAAGTACATATACAAGTTAATTTTACTGTCCTGCACATAAAACTTGTCCAATGATGGTATGTCCACATACATTTGGCCATGATGGGAGTATAATGACATGAGCCTATATAAATTTTATGCTGAAAATAATTCATCAGAATGACCTACAGTTGGTTAGGACTCAAAGATGAGTGTGTGTCAGTCAAAAGATAAGGATGGCTGCTGTGCAAATCTCTGGACAATGTCATGTACATCAGAAGATAAACCCTTTTTATTTAGGTTACACTGTGGCCTCTTCTTAGTGTCACCTTCAGGCCAAACTTTTCATGGTGTCCGTTAATGTTTCATCCTCATTACAGCCTCATGGTGCTGCTATTGTGGAATTAGACCCCCAGTCTTTTAGTCATACCTCTATATTGTCATAACTGACAATATATACTGTATACACACACACGTATATTGATGTAGTGGAGACCTAAATTTAAGTCCATTAACCTAACCTCCAATCTCCTACTACAAAAAGTATTATGGGACACCACTTAAAGTCGGAGTTTCTACTTGTAAACTCCATCCTCATCCCTCAGGTGAAATATTTGAGATACTGACGATATGCTGCAATCATGCCAGTTCCTTTTTCCTCAGGCTTCATTTAATGTGTCTGGTGTAACTTCCACTGTATACTGTTTAAGACACAGTAAGTGAATGTGTCATAACAACAGTTTGTGTAAAAACTCTTAATCTCAGTCCCAAATTAACAGTGTTATCATGGGTACACCAGAGAGAATACCTGCTAAACCTGATTATACCAGAAAATCTCATTACTCATTCAAATGCCAGACAGTGTAGGATGCTTTAGGCTCCTAAACAGAATTTCAAAGAAATTCATCACAGTTTCAGAGATTCTTTTTGAGGCCACAGATGAACTCACAACAAAATATACTAATTTTGTAGTGCTTAATGAGACAGTATCCCATAATTGGGCAGTTTATGGAAAACAAGGTTTGTCATGCAGTAAACATTTCTCCAAATAATTTGTTGAGCTACAGTCTGTGTCTGTATGTTTTATTCTTGATTGTAGTGATGTTTAATTACTGGTGCTTTGTTGTTGTTATTATTATTATTTTATTGTTATTTTTATTATTATATTTTCTCAGCATTTTGCTTTATTTGGCAGTGACAGCAAATGCCCAGTCTGGGCTTGAACCCACACTCAAAAAAATATTTTGGGCACTTATGCATTTCAATTACATAGAAAATTTCCATTGTCATGACCAGGCTGTGAGAGTCATGGCAAAAAGGGAGTTCACACCATGTACAGTTCTTTAAACAATACTTTATTAAATCGAATCAAACCAAATTAGACCAAATTAAACAATCACAAAGGATCTAAAGTTATGGAGTGTGTAGGAGCAGTGGTATCAGTTGTGTAGGGTGTGCATGAGTGAGAAGTGTGAGTATGCAAGTGTTGAAACAAACGCAAAGGACAACCTAAAGTATCAAATTACACTAAACCAAACCAAACCAAACCTGACTGGGGACAGAGAAGCCTAGAACAGGGCAAAGCCAAAGAGAGATCAGAGAAGAGAGAGTGAGTACCTGGCTGCAGTGGCATAAATACTCTAATCCAAAGTAATGTAATAGAAAACACCTGCAACCAGAGAAACCACACCCAGAGAGGAGGAGGAGGAAGAAATAGACCACACCCAGGAGAGGAGGAGGAAGGGACACACTCAGGATGCCACATAGGGCATGACACCATCTATTTGAATGACATTGTTTTCATATAAATTAATTAATAAACTTAATATGACGCAAGTAATAACATTTATGTAATAGTACTAATGAACTCAAAATGACTGCATTCATTTTCACTGTTGGGTTTGGGCAAACAAATTGATTTTTATTACTTACTACTAAGTAAGCACATTGAGTTTTTAGTACTATTACATAAATCTTATTACCTGCTTCACATTAAGTTTATTAGTTAATTTATATTAAACCTATGTCATTCAAATGGATGGAAATTTTCTATGTAATTAAAATGCATAAGTCCTGCACTTTGGCGAAAAAATGTTTTTGCGTGCAAGCCACTGGGACTCAAACAAGGACTTATGCTTGATAGAGGGTATGTTCTCTAATAAATAAGCTAACAGGGTGCCTACTGTTTCAATATGTCTGCAGTGCAACATAGATAGATAGATAGATAGATAGATAGATAGATAGATAGATAGATAGATAGATAGATAGATAGATAGATAGATAGATAGATAGATAGATAGATAGATAGATAGATAGATAGATAGATAGATAGACAGACAGACACTTGTTTTCTCGCTTGGTGTCTTTCTGTTTTTCAACAGCTATTTGCTGCCACTAGGTAATTGCTCACCAATGCATGAAGTGAGTTATTAGGTATTAAAGAAAAGTTTGCAAGATTGCCTCTTCACCCTAATGTGAAAACAAAATCTAATGGTATGTTTACTAAGTAGTCTTGTTCAAGTTTAAATGGTTAACTACACATGGACGCATACCTCATTGATTTTAGTTTGTCTGACAAATGACACTAATCATAATGTGTTCTTCTTCACTTGCCTCAGTTTTCTTTACACATGATTCCATTCTCACCTTTGGATGCTTTTTCAGTTGGAGAAATGTATTATTCATTATTATATCCCTTAAATAAAACATCCAAACACTACCTAACAAGTTACTACAACAACCTGATATTTACTCAAACAAACAGATTAAAAAAAGTCTGGGCTTAATGTAACCAAGTCTGTGTTGAATATGAGTTTTGTGAAAACAGCAAATGCACAGGATATGTTTATGTTTATCAGTGTAACAAGCCCCTCTCCACCAAGCTCCATATTCTTTACCAAAGAATATGGATGCCAACAGGTGTTAAATCACCTGCTGGGGCCATTTTCTCACATTCCTCCTCCTCTTTTCAAGGTCCTTTCACCCTTTACTTTTTATCCTCACTTCACTCTCATCTGACATTCACCTCCTTGCTCGATCCCCCATTACCATTCTGTTCACTGAACTGATATTTGAACTAATGAGAATGATATAAAGTCAGAAGATGGGGCAGTATTCACTCTTTAATGAGTCTGCGTGTATATATGCCAGTGTATATATTTGTACTGTATGTGACTGAGAAAGTGTGGAATTTGTGCACTGTGTGGGGTTGTGCATGTTGCATTTCTGAGTGCATGTGTGGATCTTTATGCATTTGTGATCCTGTGTCAGGATTAGCATATCTACAGTTTTAAATATTATTTATTAAATTAAATTAAATTTATACCTCTAGTTTAGATTCAGAAGGATGTTTCTGACATGTGTAAATAACGTGTGTACTGTATATGTTTGTGTGTTGATGGATGAGCACAGAATGACATGGGATTGACTAAGGAGGATTGACACGGTATCCCTGTGGCTTCCTTGTGTTTTCATGCATAATTTTTGTTTGCTTGTTTTGTCTTTCAAACTGACACAGTTAGATGACAGGGTGTCCAGCCCTATGTTTATCAGTGTGGCATAAAATGTATGAATGGGTATAATTGTTCCCCTTATCTACAAACTGTGTTCTGTTACCTTAAGTCACACAAACAGAAAATGCCACGGGATTTAAACAAAATGTCAGATTTTCTCCACTGCAGTCTGATTTCTCTGGAATGATGGTAATTTACTTGAGTGACAGCTACCATGGTGAGATTGAGTTTCAATTCAGTCAATTTTAAACAAGCACACAGCCAAGCATGCTGTACATACAATATACAATAAACATGCCTTGTTAAAGTAACATTGCAGGTATTTTTTACGATGTGTCACCCTCAGTTTCAGAGTGCAAAACCACTGTCATAAATGTGGACAACGTTCTGATTGCATTACTTATGATAAAAAGTCCACAACTTTGCTAACACAGCCAAACATCAAGCAAGCACAACAACACAAGACATAGCAACCAGCTAATATTACTTACTAGTCAGTAACTTCTCGGTCACTTATGTTCTTCTTAGTTTAATCCATTAACATTAACCTTCGGTCTTTTAGCCTGTCATCCTGTCCATAGAGGATGTTAGTTGAGTTTGAAGTTATACTTAAGACGGCCTTAGTAACTAAAGAAATGTTTTGTACAGAAGAACACTGATTTCAACTTGTTGACAATAGACAAATTTAATTCAAACAATACAGTCTGTGCAGCAAGTTTTACATTGTTATTTTCACACACACACACACACACACACACACACACACACACACACACACAAATTGTGTGTGTGTGTTAACCAGCAGAGAGGCCATGCAGACAGTTCCATACTCATCAGCATCAAAAACAAATGACAAAGGTGATATGTAAATTACAAATACGCAAATGAGGCCCATGTTTTACCTAGGATTTCCTGTAACCACGGTAACCTAGACAAGACAACTTTATTTTTGAAGAACTGGTTACCAGGCACACATCACAAGTATTACGTTTGTGTGTGTGTGTGTGTGTGTGTGTGTGTGTGTGTGTGTGTGTGTGTGTGTGTGTGTGTGTTTGTGTTTACTTCCTTGGTATCGTAACTATTTTTACTCAGCATCTTCTTATAGGTGCACAGCAACTGTCCCTTCGCTGTCTCAACTGCAGCTGTCTCAGTTACCAAAACCTATACGGGTTGTTAAGGAAACGTCGCCAGGGAAACCAGAGGAGGGAGCTGAGAAAGAGGTCCTAGAGAGTTCACAGATGTTTTCTAAAAGTAGAGTAGATGAGGAGAAGATCCGGAAAGACACTAGAGAGGCAGAAGGGAGACATTGTTGTTCTCTATAAATAGTTACTGAAGAGTGACAAAAATATATTGAGGAGATACTAAAAATGTTATATCACTGCCATAAAGAAAAAGCAATATGTGCCATAAATCAGTTCAGCACATTTTATACTAAATCACATTGTTAATGTACCTGTTCTTCTTAGCAATGGTCATGCTTGTTTATAACTCTGGAATTAATTAAAAAAAAAACCTACAGGTAATTATGTATATTTTAATACAAATTTCACATCCTTTTGTTTGAGACTGTTTCAGTACAATATAAAACTGATCTGATTTTAAACTCGCTAAAAAAGGGTATATCAAATTAATCCTGACACTTTATTCATTTTGTTGAGGGTTTGCATGGTAAAGTAGTCAAAACCATTTTTTAATGCAATTTCGATATCTAATGGTACACAAAAGTCAGTTCATACCCCAGTTTAGGAGTTCAGTGCAAGTTTGGTACAGTGACAAAATTGTTAAGTAGCATGTTCAATGTTTCCTTTCACATAGTCTACAATAGTGGAGCATCTTATTCACAAGGCAGGCAGGTCTTCCAGCTCCAGTGTTTCATTTGCACTCACCCCAGTGTGACTGACTTGCACACCTAGCTGATTGGTGTGCAAGTCAGTCACAGGAGCTAATCATTCATACACATTCACACACCGATGTCACAGCCATCAGGAGTACCCTGGGGTTCAGGGACACTTTGACATACAGACTGGAGGACCTGGGGATCGAACCACCGATCATCTGAACTTTGGTTCTGCATAATGTGGATTATTCAATCATTCAATCATTCAATTATTATCAATTATACTTTTTTTCACATTTGTTAATGGTTTTCTTCTTAGAGCCTTCAATGCTTGTTGGGCCCTGATTGTCATATAATAGGATTTCCTTGAATACACTGAATAAAATTCACTGAGATATATTTCTTCAAACAAGCAGTCTCAAAGTTTTTTTTTTTTTTTTTTATGAACTGGAGACAGTGACTGTATGCAAGGCAAGATAAATAATCTATGAATATATATGAATACAGTACATATATATACAGTGTATATATATATATATATATATATATATATATATATTTAAGGTGTAGAGGAGGGGTTAAAAAGCAATCTATTTTTAATGTTACATGACATCTTAAACAATTTGATTATTATGTGAAATTTTAATTAGATAGGACATGTACATTTGTACAGAAACCATTGTAATGGTCTCTACAGTAAACATGATGATTAATGTGGAGTCTTTGTCTCATGGTCATCAGCTTTCAAAATCAGCTCAACTGTAGTTATTGCAACTGGACAGTTTAGGCTGAGGGTGAGTGAACAAGAGAGCCTCGTTTGTGTGTCTTGATTATGTGTGTCAGTGTCACGACAGTTTTCCCACCTTCTTAGTGAATCTGGCAAGTGTGGGAGAAGGAGGTGGTGGTGGGTGACAAGAGATACCGTGTTGATATAATTAAAAACAAATTTTGAGGGTTATTACTTTTTCACCTGATTTCATCTAAATCTGGCAGGTTGTTGCTGACGGGGAGATGGGAAAATGTATATATAGAGAGAAAACGCAAAGGAAAGAGAGAGATGACAGAGGCTGAGAGTCTCCATGTAATAATTAAAACCTCCTTTGAAGGGCTCTTTTCTCAATACCGAGCCACTGCACAGCTAAAGAAGCACTCCTCTTTAAAGTCAGAACGGTGATGATGATCTCAGAGCCCTCCAGACGTCATATGAAACGTGTGTTTCAACGCTTTGCTTGAGAAAGAAAATTAGCTCAGTTGCTGCCTTGCATGACCTCCACTGACTTATTCATATATAAGCCATGGAGAGAGGAGTTTGTTTGTGTTGGGGACAGTGGAGGTGGCTTCACCACTGGCAGTCTCTGGGAAACGAAGGGTAGGCTCTGGTTTGGTTCCTGCCTTGACTCTTGAATTTATTAATTAGCCGCATTTATATGGTTAATTACGAGCTGGTGGTGAGGTAATGGGCTGATGGGTTGTGATAGTTGTCTTCTTCTGCGTTCTTAGGGGGAGAATGAGAGAGACAGTGATAATAGTGTGGGAAATGGGATTGTGAGTGAGTTCTGGAGAGGAGTAAAGAGTGACAATTACTGTCTATTACATGTTGCTGTGCGACAAGTACACTTCAGAGAAAATGAATCGGGTCTGTCAAGAGCCAACAGTTTGAAACCTAACTTCCGTATGTGTGTGTGTGTGTGTGTGTGTGTGTGTGTGTGAGAGAGAGAGAGAGAGAGAGAGAGAGAGAGAGAGAGAGAGAGAGAGAGAGTGTATGTTATGGTGTACCTAATTGAGGTACTGGAACAAACAGCAGCCTGACAGGTCCTAAGGCTGTCACTGTAACAGCATGTAATTACAGTCTGCATGGTACAGTCTGTATGTGTGTAACTGTGTAGGTGTCTGTACGTGTTGTGTGTCTATCTGTATGTGTGTGTATTACAAAGAGCAATTAGAAGCTTTAACACCAGAGGAAAAATCTTGACTAACCCTCGGAAAGTCTGAGACTGTAAAGAAAATTGGCCACGTTAAGAAAGAGAAGGAAAAAAAACACATCTTGTTTAAACACAAAGTAATTAAGAGCTGTAAAAGTTATATTTAGCAAAACATGAGAAGGAAATGCAAATGGTGTTTTGTTTTTCTTCTAACTTCATCCCCCTGTCTCTCACATACACATCACTTACAAAGTATACTGACACACTTACTCTCGCACTGTTCCTGTGATATAAGTGGACTTCATATAGGTCTGAGGGCACTGGTTGCCATGGAGACAGTGTTGCGGTGTTATAGGATGGAAGGCCCCGATTGACAATAGCTGTTTAGATCTCTGCGAGAGGAAACTTTCAGACTTGCTGAGGAAGTTGACTGCTGTCTCTTGATGGGTTCAGGATGTTGTGAAGTGAAGAGAAAAGTTGGTTTCAGACATTGGGGAGAGAATGAATGATGCACATTCTGTACGATCCTCAAACTGTATGCCTCCATACACAGTAGAAATCGTCAGTTTCAGAATTAAAAGCCCTGCAGGTATTCATGTTTCAGAAAAAAAATATTTTCCTTATTTCCAATAGACTGTGCCCACTCTCTATTACGGTGGTACAATAAAGGACATAATTCTCTACAACTACTGTTATTGAGATTGACTTGCTTCTGGAGTCAGGCATAAGTGGCCATTCGAGGAACTGCAGTTTTTGTCACTTCCTGTGCCTGTTTCAACAGTTTATTGAATTTTAAGGAGGTAAAATATGATTCATAAGCTAAAATCCACAAATAGTACTATGATGGCATGAATGATATACATGAATTTTTGTGCCTTCAAAATGTTGTCAGTTTGTTGTGTTGTCAACAGTCAGGACAATGAGGTTAAACTTTTTTTTTAGTTGTTGTTTAGTTTTATTTCTTATGTGCTGGATGTGGTCGGCAATATTAAGACTGTGTGTTTTTTGTTTGTTCTGTTCATGTTATGTGCATATGTGGGTCGATATATAGCCTATTGAGAAAATACTAACCCCTGAGCCTATTAACAGTAGGCAAGTCAGCACAATATGTATTTGATTGATGACGTTCAAGTGTCTCAAATCCTGTCTCCCTCATGCGTGACTGATGATTTGAGTTTCCTGTTGACATTATATTGTTTTATTTATGTGTCACCATATATTTAACTACATTTCATTATGAATAGCTTGATTTGTGTATTGATTATCGATTGATACATTTGTTCCCTGGTTGCACTGCAGAAATCAATGAGAAATAAATTACAAATACAACAATACAATTATATTTCCCTCACGTCAAGAACTCATGGCCCTTTGAATCGCTTTTAACTACTTAAGATTAAAGGAAATGCATTAGGGTTATCGAGATACCAGCGGAAAAGTAGAAAAGTATTCTCCTTGAATGAACCAGAAAAATACCTCGATAATATAGATTTAAAAACCCAACCTCACAAACACATATCAAGTTTACTGAAGACACAAGAGATATGGCAGAGCCAGCTGGCCCTGGGAACTCATCATTCATGAAGAGAATTCAAAGAGAGTGAAAAGGAGGACACATCTGAAATGGACGAATATGAAAAAGATGTGAAACAGAGACAGGAACTGTTTGGAAGACATAAGCACACGTCTCAGGGTCTATACTCACGATCCAAGGATCGAGGAGTTACCATTGCTACAAACCATTTCTCTTCCCTGCTACATTCCAGCAGATAAATCCAGTATTCCTGATCAATATCTACGTATGTTGCAACACTTTTGGGGCAGTTGCTTATCTGCTCAGTTAGTATCACAGTAAATGGCATTCATGCTTTGTTATGGCTAGATCCAACGTTGCACCCAAAAAGCAATTATCCATGCCACGCCTGGAGCTATGTGGCTCCAGTACTACTTCAAAAGGAGCTGACCATGAACCTTAGACACCTTATGAACTGATGCAACCACAGTTTTTGAGTTTCAGTCTGCTTATGCTCTGGGGACCAAAAATAAGTTAAGAGTGTTTTTTTTCTCATGAATTTCAGTCAAATGTTTCAGTTTATTCAATAAATTATCAATCAAGTTATATAAATAAATAACAGATAAAATCAAATTTTGTTCAATTTGTTTTTTGTTTGTTTGTTTTAGGTTTATGATCTGTGTGAGGTGTGAGATGTTTGGGTAGATCAGCTGCTCAATCAGGGAGAGTGAAAATGGGTTTAGGTCATTATGTTCTCTTAGCAGGGAGGGCCCGGGCACTGTTAAGATGTAGAAAGTTGTTCTGCAGTGCCTGTCAGTAGAGATGCATGCCCATAAGTGAATTGTGATGTCAACAGTAATTGAGAAATCTTGCAGCTATGTTTTGTTATTAGTTTTTGTTTGATTGTGATTCTTGCTCTAGGTTACCTGTTAGTTTTGTTATATTTTGATTTGTTGACAACAAAAGAGTAACGCCAGCAACATTTTAAACAAGATATACAGTAAAATGAAATCCATTATTTTCCCAGCACATCCTAATGAGATTATAATTTGGCTACATCAGAGTTTCATTAGCAAAACTATGCAGCAGCATAGGCTGCAGCCACCGGAGCTAGTTTCAGTCGTTCTATTCAATGTACCAGTACCGCTGCGGTCCGTTTCTGAAGCGTTCCAAAGCAGGTCTACCCTCCACGTCACGGCTGTTCTATTTTTCACGGACACCGCGAGCAGCCTCAATGCATCAATCTGCACAGAACAGTTCGAGCTGGCCAGATGTCAGACACAGAGACGGCATAGAGAATCGGGTCGGTTTTCAAAATAAAACACCCTGTGCAAACAACCAATCATTAAAACAGCCAAAAGGGAAATACATTGACTATGTAGCATATTTATATATTTAGAAGCACATAAACCAAGGAAAATTACCAAATCTGAGCAACAAAGTCTGGCGGGCAGAACACTGGTGGGATTTGAAGTTGTGTGAATAATGGATCAAAACAGCATCACAACCGTGCACATGACAGAGACATGCCTGGTGGTGTTCTGTTGTTAGCTTGTAATTTTGTACATTTGATCACAAAAAGACAGACATGCTCCTGTTGCCTGATGAGAGGGGGACATAAGTTGCAAGAACCTTTGAGAAGTATAAAGTTTTAATTTAGTTTTTTAAGTTCAAATAAGAATTAAAAAAAAAAAAAAGATAATGAAAGTTTCCCAAACATTTCCTCTACCCTCACATTCACACTGACTCCCACACTTGCAGATTTTTTTCCTTACTGTTTGTGATTATCTATTTTTCATCAGAAAAATAGATCTGAGTTGAAATCTCTCCTTAAAATGAGTTCCCCTGCAAATAGAACTGGTAATATCAAATGTGGTAGATGGTGCTTCTGAATCTGCACCTCACAAGCTGTCACACCACAGCATTATCCAGTATTAGTAGTAAACTTATCATATTCTTTATGCTTTTTCTTCATTCCCTTAACAGAGTGCATGCTTTTCCTTCTTCCTCTCTCGCTCTCTCTCAGGTAATGCTGCTGTGATTGCTGTAAATCTTAGTGATTATGTTTCAGGGCAGATCCTAGCTTATCCACAGGCAGAATCTGATAGGAAAGGTGATGGTAGTGTCTGTGCTGGGCGTAGGGTTGGGGGTGTAATCAAGAAAATACTTTGCTATTTATCCTCCTCGCAATGAGTTTCCTGAAGTACCTTTTCTCATCTGTGGCGTGATTACTCTAGGAAGTTGTAGAGGGCTCTAGATGTTTCAGAGATCGAGTCAAATAAAAATAAATTCATTTTCATTCACATCAGGGATTGATGGCATACATGATACATGTCAGTGTTTCCATGATTTAATGCAAAGCCTCTCATGCTTTGAAACAAATACAATCAATTATGATGGCAGTAAAGTGTTATTTAAAAAAAAATTTATACAATACATCATTAAACATGTTGCATGCACATGGGTACTGGCCAGAAGTGACATACATATCTCATTTGGAGCCTTTGCCATTTGCTTACTATTTGCAAATCATCCCAAAAGCAAGCAACCAATGCCAGACCCTCGCCACATAACCAAGCAACAGCCAACCAGCCAACTTCAGCTAAGTTAACTAGTCCCTGCCCTGCATTGCTCTTGGCTAGTAGAAAGCAATCGTTAGTTGAACAGCTTTGCTTTGAACCTTTAAATTTATTGTTGGCTAAAATCAACACCATTTGTCTCACACTTATTTGACATTAGCTGGTGATGGCATTTGAAAAGATTGAACTTATCCATTCAGATAGTGTTTTTTTAGTGTGTGATAAAGTTAGTGAGCTAAGGGTAATCAGCCAGCTGCAACCCAGTGATACTGTATCTGGCTAGAAATGCCAGCTGAAAAAATAAACTGCAAACAGCAAGCGAGCCAATTTCTCCAGATCAGCCACCAGAGTTTGGATGAAATTAGCTGATGACATCCAACTAAGACAGTATTTCACTAAGTCACTTAGCTCCCATTTTTCTGTGTTATCAAGTAAGCTAACACTATCCATCTAAAACCACAAAATCACAATATATTTCACATGCTTTGCAGAAGTAGTTGGTGCTGTTTTTTATTGACGTTAGCAGAGAGAGAAGTGGAGAGAGAAGGTACACAGGAGTAAAAATGGTACATCCTTAGTCATGAAGTCATGAAAGGGCTAATTATTAATTATGTTACCTGTTCTTCCATTACCAGTAAAAAGGGATTAAAAGATACAATTTAAAAATAAAATGCCTCAGAATATTACATGGCTCCTTTAAAATCTGCTTGTGGGAATTTGACACCCTGTCCATGACACACACATGAAAACACACACAAAAAGAACCTGTTTCATATGTTGGGGACCATAAACTAACCTGATATTCAGGCATAAGATGTACAGAGGCTGGAAACCAGGCATCATCAGAGAAAGAACACTCATTCTCATTTGTAGCAACCTGTCACATCATAAAGGTTAAAGTCTGTGTAAAGTGAGAATAAACATGTGTTTGTCAGACCAAAGAAGAAAGTGTTATTCACCACCCAGCCAAATTTGAATGATTAAAAATATCGACAGGTTTATGAAATTAGGTAAATTGGGTAAAAATGAGCAGTATTCTCAGCTCCGGGACTGTGGGGGCGTGTCCGTTGAATGCGCTGAAACCACGCCCACTCGTGGGAGCAGTAAAGCAGCCAATTTGAAGTGACTGAAACGTGTCAGATGAGTTCATAATATGACATGACTAGTGAATTAAATAATCTCGCTCAGTGAAACACTCTGAGCGAGATTAATTAATCTCCATCGCTCTGCTAGGTGTGCAGGGGTATGCGCAGCGTGGCCTCAGCGTGTCATCGAGCCACCCTTTAGGACCGCCCACAAAATCTGGACTCGTGAAAAACCTTTTTAACCTCTAACTCCACATTGCCACCTTGAAAATGTCTTTTGCAGTTTTATTGAACTTTGCAGTTAACGTGTTTTTAAAGAAATCTCAGAATTGCCTCTATACGGACTTTAATTTGTAGAAAGTTTCTCAAACAAAGGAAGCTATCCAAGAGAGATGAGCCACAGAGATGCAAATATGTGGATTTATTCTATCTAATACAAGGGTTTCCTCTAAAATCGCACGTATATAAGTCAGCTTATATAACCAATCAAAAAAAACATGCATGTACTCACAGACACTTGCAGATCCATGCACAAACACGCACACGCACACACACACACACACACACACACACACACACACAAAGACAAGCCCAACTGTACACATACAAACACAGACACTGATGCAACAAAACAGCAACAACTGAAGCAGCACTCTGATGATAATTACTGCATGTGGATGCCTGGAGAAAGTGTTTGTGGACTGCACATGAGACGAGAGGTTGGTGCACAGTGAGGCGGCATCATGCCCCAAACAGAAAGACAGCAGAAGAGTTTCTTCAAAGTTTGTCGTGAGGCAGCAGGACGCCAACACAGAGGTCAGGTAAGATGGGAACATCAGACACTGGAGTCGAATGAGACCAGGCAGCAGGTTTCAGCACCACTGCTATGAAATGATGCACCAGTAGCTTTAGCTGTGAATTTATTCAAGATAAATTGAAATATATTAAGTTGGAGAAGCTGAATGGAAATTGAAAAGTTCAATAAAACTGCAAAAGACATTTTCAAGGTTCCTCAATTTTTTTTACACAAGGCTTGGCCCAATGATTGGAACAACCTCATTACACAGCAGTTCATGAATGGCAGCACTGAAAGGTTATAGCACTTGTCAAGGTCGAAAAAAATCCCATTGCACACACCAATGATATATATTACACACGTTACAATAAGTATGCACTGAATAAGTGCTGTGACAGTGCAAAGCAACCTCAGCTGTTGCACCTGTTCAAATGTTAAAACTAAGATAGAAGTACAGATTAGGAATGATGAGCAATCTGCACTCACCTCTTGATTTTGTTAGAGGATAGCAAGAAGGGAATTGTTGGCCTTGCGTGTGTGGGTCTTTAACAGGATAAAAGAAATGAGAAAGAGTCTCCTGGAAAAGTGGAGGCTGTCTTTGAATCGCTATCAGTAAAATATGTCCACTATGACCTCCACAAATGTCAATCCTGCTCTCATCATCCAAATGCCAATTGCATTTCTTTTTTTTTTCTTCAGATGGAAGCATGGAAATAAACATTAGCGGGTACAAAAGGACAATAACAACTGTTACACAGTACTAATGTATTTTTGTGAATGCACTCTCCTGTTGTTCAGAAAACCTATCTATTTTTATTTAACCCAACTGATTTCATTTTAGACCAGCTCCTGTGCTCATACAGGGGAACAGGTAATGCCTTTGAATTGTGCAACAGATTTTCATTAAATTTATGAATGTGCTCTAGTCACAGGCAGAAGCCTATTCCAGTACGCACTGGATAGGCTGCTTCTACATCACAGAGAAAGTACAGGCAATCATACACACTCGGACTAAATGACAAATCTACCTGATGGCATGCTGTTTTATTATTTATTTTCTAAAAAGGACCACTACCTAAATGTCACCAGTCTGCCAGTAATTACTTTCTTTTGTCAGTCTATTTAATTAATTTATGGTGACCATAGTTTATAGAATGTGGTGAAACAATTAAGCACCTGTTTGGGGCCCCAGAGACACCAGGGTCTCTTAACCATCCATAAAACATACTTAATATTGTTTCATCAGCTTGATACTTCATGGCTTCATACACATGATTTTTAACTGAGGATTTATTTTTGAAGTTTGATACAGAAACATCACTTCTGTTTAGGAAACCTCAGAAACCCCAGCTCTAAAACTAAATACAGTGGATTTTTTTACATGGTCTACATGTGTGATTGGGTTTGACAGTTAGGTATATGCAGCACCACACCTTTCACATCCTGTTATTACAGTTCACAGGAGGTCTAACACGGAGGTTGACCTCTTCAACTCAGCTGACCACAAACACAACTAACGCCACTTTCATCAAATGTGCTCAGTTTCCAGCAAATAGAAGGGTTACCACTTCACTACATTCTCACACATTGGGCTTTAATAAGGTCAGGCGAAAGAGGATACAGTATTCAGACAAGGAAAAAAAGGATTTCGCAATTGTTGCAATTCTCTGTACTTGTATTGAAGAAAAAAGCTGAGCAATAACTTCTTACTTCCATTTTTTTACTCGGTGTCATCCTGTTCATTCATAAACTAGCTGCAAGCCAAGGTAATGTTTCTTTCTTGGTACTGCTGAGTCACCAGCACTTTCATATTTCTCTAACATGTTTCATTCATAAAATTGTGATGCTCTGATTGCTGAAAAAACAAAGATGAGCTAGCTGACTGACCTGATTAAACTGATCGAGAGCATAGGTCAGAGGTCACAGAGATGTGGCCTACTAAGTAGTCAACTTTCTTTTTGAGTGAGGACAAAAAGTTAGATATACAGACATCTGTATGAAATAGTAAGTGTATTATTTTTAGTTAACAGTGCAAGTGCAAATCAAATTTTGACGTCACAGCAGAGCAAGCCTTGTGAACTTCATACCCCTCCCCCCATCTTATTGTGTATATACTACATGATTTAGTCTAATTACAATAACAAGTTATGTTGTTTATATTGTACTGTAAGGCACCAGACTACAAAGGATTCAGAGAGCACAGTGTCATAGACTTAAGTGTTTTTATGCAGGATCACATCTGTACCTAGCAGTGACAAGCATTCTAATTCAAACCTTTAATTAACACACACCAATTTGAGAGAGATTTGTGGCTAATTTTAGCATGCAGGATGTGACTTTTAAAGCTGTAGGGAGATTATTCTATATGTCATCGTGTATTTTGTTCTGCAACTGACCTCCATCTAATATCCCCATTGATTTTACTCCATTTGCCAATACTTATACCTCCACCCCTGAAGGTGACATTTGTTCTGCTTATTTCCTCCACACGGTAAAGGCCAATAGTTGAGGAGAAACAGATGTGAAATTCAGCTCTCAGTGCTTATAATCTTATTGTGGGCCTATCAATAAGCTTACTTACCATGCCAAAGCATGGCTAAAGTTGATTATGACAAATAGAATAATTACAGTAATAACCAACTTACAAGCAAAGATGACAGGTGTAACTTAATACAATAATTTCTAATCTCTTACAGGGTCTCCATGAACATTACTCTCTTGTTAAGGTAGTTATTCTAATGACACTATCTCCCTGCGATAAAAAGGAAAGTTAGTTTCATTTCCTGCAGGTACTGGCAAATTCAATTATTCTTGTCAATAGCCAGCTGAATCAAATGATTTTCAGCAAGTTCTGTATATTTCAGTACCCGACTATATATACATCTATCTATGTCAATATATATAGAAACGGAAGGATGACAATACAGTATCCAACTCCTTCAGCTCTGTGTGTATTTTTATTTTGGTACGATCTGCCTGCACACAAACATACGGACTATGGTTCAATGTTGTTTCAATGATTGAAACAAAAATAGACAAGAATGGGAAATATGAGAGGGAATATTTTTATTACATTTGTCAAAACTGGTCTATCTGCAGCACCATTCCTCAGTCCTCAGTCTGCCCACGCACAGCAGGTTACATAAATGGTTTCAATGCTCAAGCCCACTCGGTGTTTTAGTGGGCAGTCTACAAGTAAAAGAATTAGAAATGTATGTATTCTCTAAATGACCTCTGCTTCTCACATTCAGCAGGAAAAGTTACAGCACTCGCAGTCAGTCTTCTGTGAGTTCTCTCTCAGTTGATGTGCTTCTATTTTGCATCAGTGATTTAAGTTTGGTGCCAGTGCAGGGAGAAGTGAATGTTGATATATTGCAGGAAAAAGAAAGACTGTGGAGGCTGAATTAAGTCTGTTTTCACATCACGCTTGGGGTTTGTGCCCTGTCTTATGTTTGGCAATCTTAACTTTATTTTAAATCTAATCTAACCTTACATGAACTATAATTTATAGCAGTTGTCAATCACAAATTCAATATATATCCAGTTAAAAGACTATGGCAGTGAACATTCTGCAGACATATCAACACATGTGAGATTACAAGGATGAAAAGAACATATTTTGATCCTGGTCCAAGAAAATCTATAGTAATGACATTTGCAGTCTGAGTAAGCCATGTCTCAGGCAGAATGTCGGACACAAACAAAATTCTTACTATGTACTCAGAATAAAAGAGAAAGTCCTATAGCCCTATAGGATTTATTCCATATTCCATTCAATTTTAGCTATATTCATTTAAAACTGGTTGCATGTGACTGACTGAGCTGCAAATCTACAGCAGAAGTTACAGCAGGAAGCTTGAGATTACAATGATGACGATGTTAATGAGCTTTCCTATTGACTAATCATGATGCTGCAGCACTTTGCTTCTATGATCAGCTTTAACCATGTAACCATCCTTCTAACCTGCTGTTTCAGTTACCATGAATAAGATCCAAAACACGGAATAAAAACAGCATACCACAGTCAGAGGTCAGTGTATCTACCCACACTATTCAATTCTGAAAGAAACTGTGAAGAAATGACAAAAATACAAAAACATGCCAAACACATTTATTTTCCAGTGTAAGAAGGATTCATTTGTTTTTTATTTAGCTTGCAGAGTTTATGATAGCAGTCAATAAAAAAACAACACACAAAAAAAGAAGCCCTGTCATGCACTCTAGACTCAATAGTGATGCTGCCTCCTCCTCTTCAAGTATCTTCTCGACTCCTCTTCCCTACCGCCTCTTCGCCATCCTCTGACCTCCTCTTGGCTTTTTTTACTTAATAAGGAAGCTGAGAGACAGGGGAGGATTACAAGGAGTAGAGAAGGGGAAAAGAGAAACAAAGAGGAAAATAGGGAGACAAAAGAAAGACATATGAATAAATACATACATTTATTTTGTTGCACAACAACACAACATATTTTTAGCAGAGGCCAAAAGATAAAACTAAAAACCTGTGGCTTTGAAGATTATCTTGTCAGAAAATCCTTACTGCAGGTTCAAACTGTTTATAGAAGCATGTAATCAGACAAAATTGCTCAAATGCTTACTGAAGATGCATCTGTCTCAGGAAATCAGATTTAGGAGAACGACATAGAGTATTTAAAAAAGGCATTTGAGCCTTTATTTGATAGTAGCAGATAAAGAGTGACAAAAAAGTCAGGAGAAAGTGGGGCGAGGACATTCAGCTAAAGTTACAGACTGCTTCCCTTCGTTTGTTTTTTTACTGCTAAAACAGATCAAATGTTTGAAGTTTTTCTAAGGATGTATTCTCGTTTCAAGAGCCAGCCAGAACTGCTCTACAAATCACATTTCACATAAATATTGCCATTATCTTTATTTTGTATAGCTGAATTGATTAACAAGCAGCAGGAACAGAATAGGCTCTATCAAAGCATTCTCACCTGGGAAAGGTGTCATACTTTAGTTTATGGGCCTTTGTTTTTGTGAGTTGCCACATATTATAGGGAAAACAAAGATGGATGGTCTGAAATGGTAGAATGGTATAAAAGTAATGGTGTAAAAGAATGGTATATTGGCACACGCCCTATAAATAATTTCCAATTAATTGCTTGTGTAATCTGGAGAATCTTTAAGTCTATCTTGTGTTGCAAACATAGAATTCAATATGAATAATAATGTTTTCAATAATAAGTGAATGATGAATAAACTTGTTCATTTTATTCTGTACCAATTACATATTTCTTTTCAGGAAACTTCTTGGAAATCAAGAAAATATTCAGTTATTACAGATCTGTTAAATGAAACGTTATCAGATTCGTATCATGGCTGAACTCTCCGTTAATGGATTCAATGAGCTGGCACAAGTAATTTTGTCACAACAGGTTTCAAGCTCCCATGACAGTAAATTATAGTGCCCTCAACCATCTTGAACCCATTCTAGCACCACAGGTGAGTTTCTGCAGCTGGTATTGTGCCATAATATCATGATGAATTGAACCCAGACTCTGCAGACTTATAGAGTGTTTTCAGTCACACATTAAATCTTTTTTATGTAGTGCCGACCTTTAGCTCAAAGTGGAACCAAATTGTTGCTGTTCTGGCTCACTAAGCTGAAGGATTTTAGTGTCCAAACACATTCACCATATGACGACCTACAGAATCCATGATGGACCCATGATTTCTAATATTCAGGGAAAAGAAGATGTGTGTGAATATACTCCACATCGAGCATACTGCAAACCATCAAAGAGACAGACTGCAAGCTGTAAGAGTGGTCTCCGGGGAAAGAAGCTTGGCTCTGTGGCTTGTACTTTTTGGAGGGAGTCTTTTCAATCGAACAGCTGTCTTAAGATCAATGAAATAATGGGAATGGATGGATCCTGTTCTGGCCTGGATTTTTGCACTGTGTCTGCAATAACTTTACAGTGATTTTATGTCAACTTCAGTGATTTTAAGATTCATTGTACACTTGTATATTGCGTTTGAATAACTGTTGAGTAAGCTGGATGAGTGTGTGCGAGCACCTGTGCTGTGGTACTGTACGGTTGCTATAGTTACCTGTAGGGGTATCCATGGTACTTGGACCTGAAAATGGAGAGCAGGAAGCTGAAGAAAAACACCACCAGGCCAAGGCCAACCAGGCAGATAACTGGAACGAGACACACACACACACACACACACACACACACACAGATTGCATCATAAATTGCTGGTTAGAAGGGATTATAAGACCAATTACACAAGTAAACTTTAAACTGAGGCAACTGTACACACAGAATATCAAAATGAAACATTAGGTTCTAGTCACAGTACACTAAGAAACTACAACATGATCTCTAAAACTAAAGTGACTCTAAGTACACTTGCAGGTCCTGCAGACACCCTGATATATGCCTACAGTAATAATTATTACACAATGGCCTGTGAGAATATTTGATTCCTGGCTAAAGGCAACCATTTCAATAATTTCACGCACATTATAACCACTGATGTAACTCTCTGTTTGATCTATGTTCAAATTGAATGTGCTTGCAGGGTTTAGACATGGCACACACTGAAAGCATTCTCTTATGTTCATGTTTGTGGTTCACACACACACAAATACACACCTAGGCACACCGCCATACGATGAGAAAAATCTATTATTTGGCATTTGCTAAAATGCTTGTAAAAAAGGACATCTTTAACATTACTTCGTGCTCTTCAGCTTGCCAAAACCTTTAAAAATGTATCTTGATTTAGGCACCTTATATGTGCCACTGCCTCTTTCTCATCATCAACCTTGCTGTGCTGCAGAAAATTGTGTTTGCAGCTATTATCATCTTATTTCCTCTGTGGCTATTCTAAAGTAAAATATACATAAGCATGCAGCAAGCATCTTTAATCTGCAGGGGCGTGTGTCTATGTGGGTGGGTGTATGAGTGTGTGCACACGACCTTGTATAGCGGCTAATCCTTGAAAAGCACTGTGTTAAATTAAACTGTCACCACCGACTGATATTGTTAATCAGGGATTAGGATGAGGACCTCTCCTGGAGACTAAATAGTAAGATATGCACTTGTTCTTGCTGTGTATGTGTAAAATGGTGTGTGTACATGAGAGAGAGAGTGGGAGAGAAAGAGAGAGAGAGAATGTCAGATGTCAGAACAAAAGATTTGGCTGGGAAAATGTGAGACAGATTATAAGTGTCAATTTGTGTGTGTGTGCTGTCATTCATCTTCAGGGCTCCAGTGTTCTGTGTGTGTTTCCGTCTGTGTGTGTGTCACTGCTCAGTGTTAGCTCTACTACAGCTACCACGTATGTTCTTTCTTTCACTTTACATGCATATCATACATTCACTATTCAACATAAGAATCACTGATATGACATTCAAGTCCTTGACAACGACAAGACACAGGAGGACCACTCAGCAATCAGCGTGTGGGTTCGGATACTCCCTGTTCTTGTGCGGATCAAAGGGCATCAGCCACAAGGGTAAACTGTTTAAAACACATTGTCATTCTTTACTTTAAAATAGCTTTTTTTTTTTTTTTGGAAAAGGTGAGAGGACAGATCTGGGGTTAAAGGGTTACAATGACAACTAATTCAAGAAAATGTCCCGACTAGTGTTGTGATACAAATCTGTGTGTGTGTGTGTGTGTGTAAGTGTGTGTGACATTGACTGAGTGACTTGATTGAGAGCACTGCATTTTTGAGAGTGCGTCCCCAGGGAGGGCCCTTATGCCCCTGTGTTCCCAAGGCCTCCACAGATACGCATGTGCCTGCAAGTGCGTGAGCGACAGTACGTCTTTGTATCTTCATTAAGTATAGTGGGATGTACTTCCCATAGCTTATCAATTATGACTGAGAGGTATCTTAGTATGCTTCCAGAGATAATGACACTCGCATACACACACGCACTAAGCATGCTAATATACTAAGTGATTTATGACCTTGGCGAAATGAAGACTTGTTTAAGCTGAATGATTTGCCTCAATGACAAAAGCGGTAATCCTTCTTTTGACTGTACGACTTGGCTCAACTCAAATCATTATATATTGGCATGGTGAAAATAAATGTACATCTCTCCAGTATGAGGATGGCAATAAACATAGTAAGGTAAGCATTAGGAGGACAAATATGAATAGAAATTGTGATGTTAAATGGCTCTTCACATTTTATTCTTTGAATTGCAACAGGCTTCAAGAGACATTAACTGACTCAACCTCAGGATAAAACCACCCACAATTATTTCATTGTTTTCATGCCAAACTGCACCAGAAAAGCCTTTTATTGTTAGTCTTGTTAATGTTCACACTGCCCAGTTAAAAGTGAACCAGGGCATGGAGATAAAAAAAACAAATGTACTAGCATCATACTGCATCTAAGTAGTGTATTTATGGATATTTATGCAAATGTGACCCCACCTTTATTGTGGATACAATGTAGGGACTAAGTATTGAACAAAAACATTTCTTTCTTTCTTTTTTAATATTTTTTGGCCTTTTCAAGCTTTATTTTTTGATAGAGACAGCTGAAGAGTGACAGGAATGTGTAGAGAGAGAGAGAGAGAGAGAGAGAGAGAGAGAGAGAGAGAGAGAGAGAGAGAGAGAGAGAGAGATGGGGAACGACATGCAGCAAAGGGCCGCAGGTCGGATTCTAGCTATTCATGTGAAATTTAGACTAGACACTAGTATTAATTATTTGTTACCAAGCTGTCAAACAAGAAACACCTGATGATGGGTAGAGGCAATGAGCTTTCCTAGTTCCTAATGTATTATAGATCATTTTTAAAATATCTGTCTGTGAGAGTTTTTCTGCAGTACCACAAAATTAGGAGCAAAATAAAAATGCAATGTCCTAATTGGCTAGATTTAATTTTTCTTCTAACTTTCCATTGTCCTGAAATCTGGTGTGGCTATGCAGCATTGTTGGCATTTCACCAGATAAATATGATAATTTTTGGGTTGGGGCCTTGCTTTTAAATTGTCTCTACTGTGTTTTGTTCTTTCAAAGACCCATCCCACTTGTTCCTGACTCTTCAATTTCTTCCCCCTCTCATCCTTGATGTGTCACATTTCATCTTCCCTCACTTTCACTTTCCCCCTGTCTATCTCATTTTGTAACTCCATTTATTTGCTCAGTACCTATCTTGCTGAGAAATAGTGTGTGTGCTGTGATTTCTGGTGCAGATGCCCACAGAAGCAGCAGTTAACTTCTTGTAGCCACACTCAGCAGTATGGAAGCTATATGCCAGGGATTTAACACCAGTGAATACACTTCCATTCAAGCTTAATGCTCTCTCCATTACTGACAGATGAATATTCTCTTTGCTACTTTATAATGTACTTATTTAATTTGTGTGTCTGTATGTGCGTCATTGAAATGACAGCAGTGTGTGGGCTATAAAACTGTTTATTCTATGCAAGCTTGTGTCTAGATTGTGTGTGTGCTTTACATAACAGGTTTCTGTAAGCATTAGAATGTGCTGTAATAAAATGTAAGCAGTGTGATGTGTTTGCTTCAGTTTACTGAAATTAGCAGGTGGCAATTATATATAAAAAGAGGTTGAATTAATATGGCAGATACAATAAGTTTCTGCACAGAAGAAGAGAAGGAAAGAAGAGAGAGGGAAAGGATGAAATGGAGAATGAAAGGAAGAACAGAGATGGAAGACCTATTGGAAATGGAGCACAGAGAAATAAGACATCTGTGCATGTGATATTTCAGCCTTACACAATGGATAATGATGAGCAGATATGCATGTATGTCTGTGTCTGTATGTAGACGTGTGTGAGCGATTAGTCCTTGTTCAGTCTCATTCACAGAATCAAGTCTTGAGGTAAAGTAATTATCATTTTAATTGGCAAATTTTAATATCTCTGCGACAACTAATGGGTAAAGTAGAATAAAACGTTGATAATCTTGCCTTTAGATTTTTTTGTGTGTGTGTGTGCCTATGTGTGTACACATGAATGTGTGGCCTCACAGATGTGACTGAAAGGCTTCTCGAGTTACTTTATCATTGCACTGACTCTAATTAAAATCCACTTGTGTGTAACTGTGTCTCTGTGCCTGGGGTAATTACCAGTGCAATATCTAACTCCCCTTCTCATAATCTAAAGATTATTCAGAAACTCGGCTTGGACAGTGAAGGAAAACATTGAAAGCCAGTGTGTCACTACTATGGTCAAGTGACCACCTCTCATTTTATATGATGAACTGTGTTACATTCTCAACACTTCCAGACAAGACTCATCAGGAGGTGTCACGAAGCCAAAAATGCCAGCACATGTCAGTGGTCTGTAATTTTCATTTCTGTGTCTGTAATGTCATGTATTATAATCCACAGCCTGAGGCCACTATGACTACACTTGAAAAGAAAAGTGATCAATTTTTGAACCTCTTAGCATTGGAAAGGGTGATGGAAATTTCACAGAAACTCCACATGAACTAATCATCCCCTCTGTCATTTGTATGCTGTTTTTTTTTTTTTTTACACTGTATTCCACTTGATCAGACTTTTAAGGAAATATATTTGACTGCTTTAAAGGACCTATGTATGATTTAGTGGTACCCAGTGGTGTAGTTTCCCTTCACCTCACCCTCTCCCGTCTAGCATGAAGGAGAAACTGGTGGCTGCGAAATGGACAAAAAAACAAATAAGGCTTTATCAAGAGCCGTCTTTAGTTTGTTCGTTCTGGGCAACTGAAGAAATATGGAGGTTCAACATGGCGAACTCTGTGAAGGAGGACCTGACCTCCCTGTAGATATAAAGGGCTCATTCAAGTTGTGCATATTATATTTAATTATTGCCACATACTGGAACTTTAAGCTAAACAAAAGTCTTGCTATCATGTTGAATAAACGTAACCATAAACATCCTCCTTGCTTATGGAAGACTTATGTAAAACGGTTTCTGGAGTAACTGATCTTAAATTTACAGGATTACTGCTAACAATTCAACATGATATAGAAATAATGCATGGTTTACAGTAAAACAGTGTATTGCCTCAAACAGCATTCTTGATCAACTTACAAAGACTCTCCAAATTATATCTCAGAATGGGAAATGGTGGCCTCCTGGTTTCATCCAGAGAGACACCTTTAGTGTAATCAGTGAAGTGGACCTCTTCCATTAATCGTAGCTCTGGTGTGCACTGTGCTGAACTAACTCAGGTCTACAAAAGGATCAGGTTTGTATTGAAAATGATTTGCCTCTCAGAGCAGATGCAAATATGCAGAGCTGTATTAGTGGGCAGGAGAACATCTGATCAAGGAACTAAAAATAAACAAAAAAAAATGCTTCTTACGAAAGAATAAAAGAGATAATAAGTCAGCAACACATCAAATTACAAAACAAAAATGGGGAGGAGAAGGGAGACATGAACATGCATATGTATACAGAGCGGCTAATGCACAGTTGGGAATTCATGTTTGATGAGACATTTACAAACGTGCATATTGATTATGTCTCCCACTGGCTCTGGCATGTAGGTGTGCTGGACTCAGAGCAGTTTATCTGCTACACTGGTGGCCTACTGCCAGTTGTGATGATGATGATGGTTCTGAGCACAATTGTGGCATTCAATTTATTTATTATTATTTTTACTTTATAGTTACATTTTAACTAATGCTTCACGTGTAATGTTTCCTACACCATTCATTGTAACATTTAAACATTATTATATTAATATTATTAGAATTTTGTGAGTAACACAAACACACACAAGTTGTTCAGAGCAGCCTTGTTAAATGTTTCATAATCTCATAATTAAATTAAATTAATAAGGCCCAGCTGGACTCCGACTATAATTTATATGCCAATGGTATTAGTGAAGAATAAGAACAACTCTTACTCTTACATGCATGTTAAGATAAAAACGACCTATCAGATCTATCAGGAGACAATTATAAGCTATTTTTTCATTTTCATTTCATCTTCTTTATTTCGTGCACACACACATACACACACACACGCACACGTTCTGTGAGACTTAACAACCTCCAATCATTTGAAGAGTCAACGTGAGCAGAGCAGTCAAAAGACTGAGCTGTACTTTGTAGGCGTGCTTAGTTGTGCTGTGCCTGAACCATATGAAGAAACTCCCAGCTCACTGCGTAAAGTAGTAGTAGTTCAGAGCAGTCCGAAGCCTGAATTACTTTTACACTGGTTTACCTCTTTATTTGAAACTATGGCCGTGCATGTTTAATATGAATATCTGATATTGTACTGTAACATTACATACAGTATATAATGTAAACGTTTTTAAGCCAAATCAGGTTCGTTTTGAGAACACCACACAAATCTATCTGCTAGTCAAGATTTATCAAGCCCAGCTCAAGTACATTTAAATAATGTCATATCATGGAGGACATTAAAAAAAGGGGTATTTGTAAGCCAAAGCCAATCAAGCATTCCACAGACATATCTAAATACTGTAGTCTGTCTGTGTATTCAGAGGCAGTTAAGGGGCAGGTGAGAGGTCATTTCAGTGATTAACTGGAAAGTGCTTCTCATTTTTAGAGATGCTCCAGCTAATTGACAGTTATGCAAATACACGTCACACTCAAATACTACGACAATGGTTCATTCATGCATGGAGTGTGTGAGAGTATGTGTGTACAGTCTCCCATCCCAGTCCTAAGGTACAGCACATACTGTGCTATTTTCTCACAATTCACACAAACTAATTCTTGGAAAAAAACATTCCTGTATACTATATAGACATATAAATAAATTCAGTTTGTCTCCAGATTTAGCTCTATCTCAAAGTTGCTGATTTCAATACTTTGTGAAGATTATTCTCACAAAATTTGAGTTGAAAAATGTTTTTCTGTTGAAGAATTTCTTTGATTTATAGGCCAGTTCGCCAAAAAATCAGGGGAAAAAAAAGATAGAACCACTTGCTGCTAATAGGACTTTGAGATATCTTCTGAAACTTCTGCTGCCCCCAGGACCTGCTACTGTTGCAACGTTTTATCTGGTGCTTAATTAAAAAGAAACTATAGTACCATGGAGCAGTTTTTTAAAGAGTAGGTACCTGTTTTGTTTTGTTCATGCACAGGCATGACGAAGCAGCAATGTTGTTTTGTTTTTGTTGTTATTATTGCTATTACTATTAATACTTATTTACTATTATCATTACAGTTAATTTTACTTACCTAATTGTTCTATTCACAATAATTCCATAATAATCAATATAATTTTTCCACTTCCCATTACTATTTTTTTTTTTACACTATTTAGAAACAAATTGTAGAAGTTCATGGAAATATATTTCACTATGACTGTCCTTTTATGATTATATGTGACAAACAAATTGAATTGAATTGAAACGCAGCAATGTGCTGGCAAAGGCAGTATGAAGGCAGTCATCATGTTTGCAACACCTCGAGGCTCCACACAATTAGTTTTGGTGAGTAGCACTGAAGGTAAAAAATAACTGTTATTTGTTTAGAGGGAAACTCCACAGGGTCCTTTAAAGTGTAATCGTTAGTGTCGTTGTGATTTCTTGCTTGCTAGTCACACACTCTTCATTATTCTGATTCACTCTCATGTTGTGAATGAATATTGCGCCACATGCTCTTAAATCGTCTCCTAGCAGGCCTAAAATTGCAAAGTCAAGGTGTAAATTACAGTACGTTCAAGAAATAGGATATGTATTCTGACAAAACATAGGCTACTGAGCACAGAGCATAAGGCTGAAAATACATTTGTCGTGTTCAGTGTAACCTGGAGGGATTGGGAGGCAAAGTAATGAAATGTTATTTTCCAGTAATAGAGGGTGGCAGCGAGAGCCCTCGCAAAGAAATAACTGCTTATGAAGTTGGTGAGTGTAAGTCCAATGTTAAAGAAGGAGAATTCTCTCAGCACTCAGGATAAGTCTGACAGATAAGATCCTAAGTGGAAAAACCATTTCCCTGCTGTTAATGTTGCAATCGGAGGACACCCTTTTCTAAGAGATCTAGGAGGCCTAACTGTAGCAGCAGCCAGGAGAATTTATTATTAATAGCTGAACTTGTGACTTCTCTTTGACTACAGGACATTTTAATTAAATAGCACACTTATTGCCGAACAATATGTGTGTGTGAATGTGTACATGTTTAACTTTTTGTTGTGTTGCTTTGTGTTTGTTCTATAAAGATTTTAACCTCTCCAGCACCAGTGCAGTGCGCCTCTTGAAACGTGGATTTCGATGAGTACGCAATGAGCGTTGCAAGGATAAATCACCTTGCTAGTAGGAACATGGCGTCTCAAACAAACATGCCACTCAGCTTAAACACAACAACACACCTTGCTCACACTCCTGACAACTGCTTTATTCAGAATGCTTCAAAATTGAGTAACTGAAGCTTGAAAATGGAAAGAACAGGACATTTAAAAAAACAAAATAAAATAAATAAAAAAATATTGTCTACTTACTTCTCCTCTTGCCAACGTCTCCCTTGGAGGTGGCAGCCTCATTTAGCAGCACCATCCCCATGGTGATTGCAGCATCTGGGACAAGGTTGTCAAGGAAACAACACATTCGCATACAGGAAACAGGAGAAGCTGGAAGTACACACTGCCCCAGGAATAACTGCTGGACTTACATACAGATATACAGTACATACTGTACGTACATGTGCACAGACGCACGCAGCAGATTGCCAAGGGGAACAGTCACATGTACTAGAACAGCACAGAACATTAAAAATGACCCATCTTCAAAGTCTCACAAGCAATTCTATGTTACTACATGTTACGTTCAAGAGAAGGCAAGTTAAACATGGCAACCTAAAACTTTTCCTTATCTATTCAATTAAATCTGCAGTGCAACAGCCTCAGGAAAACATTACAATGGAATCCCAATTCAATTCTTTAAAGGCCCACACAGTACAATGATGTCAAGTCAACCTTGAAAACATAGCAGCCTAACAAAGGCACAAAGTACATGTCACATGTTGTGGCCTTTGCTTTTGAAAATAATACTGTCAAGAAGTTTAAATTGCGATGCATTACAATAGTTACAAAAGTAAAACAATTATCCTTAATCCTGAAAGAGCTGATTCTTAGTCTTGTTTATGTTACATGTTAAATAATACTGAAATACAGACTTAAATAATGAATTATCAACAGTTCCTACAATATTGCAAACATCTTTATTCTATAGCAGCAAGCAGTGCTCCATTCATTACTTGAACTGCTCTAAAATCATTGTGAAGCACAGCCTCAGATGGCTTATCATTACAGATTCTTTCCCGTTCAGCATGTTCTGCATACAGATCCACATAACTGAAGAAAAGCTGACAGGGAGCACAAACATGTGCTCTCAAACGCAAGAGATATCTCTCCGCATATAGCAACAAAATTGAACCACGGTGGCAGTTTGGGGCGGTTGCACAAAGCTTTGGCCCTGCGTACAGCAACACAACATCAGCTGTTGAACATGTCATTGTGCATCACGATCTAGTGGTCGATATTAAAGTCAAAACTAGAATAAACTGGCACCATTTTGTACAGGACTGGCCTCAACATTGCCAAAACAAGTTGTAAACTTGTTCTAGTTTACCTTGGCACCAATATTTCAATCACATGCTTCCACTCCACTTCATTCCACTCGACTGAAACTGTTCAAGTTTAGAGATGTCACCAGAATACCAGAGAGGCACCAAATCAAATTCCAGTTTGTGGTCATGATTTGAGTTTACAGGGTTTTTTTTTTTTTTTAGCATTCAATGGTTTGGAACACAAACAAATGTTAATATTGTTTGTTCTTACAATGATTTATTGATATTATATCATCTGTATGGTAGCTTGTGGTAAAACACTAAAACATTTGAAGAAATGTTGATGAGGTGTGTCAGCTTACAATGCTAATGCTGACTTCATTACTTCAATAAATAATATGGAAACAAACAAAGGGAACATGAAAACAAACAATACGGTTTGTTTTCATTTTCACTCGATAAAAACAATATTCTTCTTTATAAACATATAATTCGCTGTCATCTTTGCTGGAGTTTGAAGGTACACACACTAACAGGCTGGTTACTGACTGCATCCTTAGCCTGAACTGTAATGTTTTATGTGTGCTTGACATAATTCATTGATCTTGTTCTGATTGATCTGATTTTAGTGCAAGGGACACTTAATGCCACAAGGTACACTCACACTATACTTGATAAACAATAACCTTGATAAAAAAAACCTTCATATTATTGACTTATTATTAAATAAGATAAAAACATACATCTGTGTTTCTGTTTCATTCTGAAATCATATTGTTATGCAACTACATGCTGTATCATGGTGTCTGTGTATACATCTGTGCACAAGGAATAAAATAAGGTTACATGCTTGGGGAAACTTCTATGGCAGTCATGAAATGTGTTTATACCACCTGCACAGACAAAAAGGGTGCGTTAGTGTTTCAGGAGGTCTGTGTGTGTGTGTGTGTGTGTGTGTGTGTGTTTCATTTAGATGTAATCAGATGGGCAGAAAATAAAAAAATAAACTCTGTGAGCGTGGACAAACAAATATTGCTCTGCAGCAGGTGCGACCTTGGACCTGCTATTTCCCGTGGGGACAAACACAGCAGCTAGGAATGAACGGTATCATTACCCACACACATATAAAAGCACCAGTGCAAGTACACACAGGTGCACAAGCAGAAGTAGACAAACACAAACCGAAACATCTATCCTGCCAAACAAGTACACAAGTAAACACACAGAGATACAGCATATCATCAGGGGTTGAATTTGGAACAAATCAGGAAAGGAGGTGAAGTTAAAATAGGACAATCTCTTGTCTTTGTATTGTCTGTTTGTTCACTCCAGCAGGCAGCCTCCCTATGGAGAATGCACACAGATGACAAAGCTTTCGTTTTGGGAAAATAAATGTAGCAGACAGCAAAATTGGATGCAGTTTTACACATATAAAAGGTGGCTTTTGTAAAACCAAATGGAGAATTAAAGGAATTTACTGCCAAGATGAGGTGTTGGACATTCCACAGAGAGTTTGGTTGCTCTAGATAATTTGCATTTTGCAGCACCTTGTTTGAAATTATGTTAACACATGAAACATACACTTGGAGAAAGGATACTCAGAAGAAGGATGATGTGAGACTCAGCCACAAACTGAGCCTGACTGCTGCCATGAATATAACTCTGTGGGAGAGAAAGAGAGGGGGAGAGACAGACATATTAGTTTAATATTACTTATTTAAATTGACGAAAGGTCACACTAGGTAACATCATCAATGGTGTTTCAAAGTTAAAGAAAAAAAAAAGAAAAATACAATAAAGGATGGGTGAGTTTTGAATGTTGACGAATACAATTGCACATTAAAGTTGTTATAAAGAAATGGAAGCATTAATGAAGAGATGAAGAGGTTGTGACCTTTTGTGACAAATGTCTTCATTGTACAGAAAGCTACATAAAGTAAACAGTGCCAGTAAACATCTGGAACCATCCGAAGAGAGAAACTTCAAATGACGCATCTCTGTCTTTTGAGTACAATAACTGTCCCTGATATTAGCAGACCTTTACTTGGCTGTAGCCAAAATGGTATCCAGTTTCTAGCTTAATCTTATCTTTTGCTTTATCATGATGGACACGGGAGCTCTAGAACAGAATAGCCAGAATTTTGTTTCATTATTCAGCAAGGCGGCAGTGAAATGCTTGTGTGTGTTTGGTGCATGGTTTGATCCAATATATAAACATTAATTTGTCATTTGCAGGAGTGTGCTTGTCTTTTGTGAGTCATAAAGACTTCTCTGATGTGGTGTGTTGGTGTATAGATGTGCTAACTTTTCACTGAGTGGGCAGGGAGGTCAACTGAATCCTACAGGAACACTCACACAATTGTATTAAGTAATCTCCATTCTCTGAATGGAGACTCCCAAAGTTAAACTTGCTACTGTACAACTGTTTCTAAATGTATTTTTCCTGCATTAACGCTGC
The DNA here is from genome assembly GCA_036365135.1 of Miichthys miiuy. Lineage (NCBI taxonomy): Eukaryota > Metazoa > Chordata > Actinopteri > Sciaenidae > Miichthys > Miichthys miiuy. The sequence continues at coordinate 21,664,354 of CM071602.1, forward strand.
TTCCAGAGTTTTCAGAGAACAACACTTGTGCACAAAGTCAGATGAACAATAATAAAAAAAAAAAAAAAAAGAGTTGACACAGCACATAATTCATCCAGACTTCTATTCATTTGGAGATTTACATTCATTCATGTGGAATCAGTAATGTCGTGGTCACAGGTTGTCATTTGTCATCTTAGTTGCCAATTCTTAAGAGTGCGGGTCTTATGTAATGAGTCAGTCTGAGGGAAAACAGCAGAGAGGTGGTAGAAGAAAAGTAGAGAGTGGTGCATAAGATTCATTTTAGAGAATTCAAACATACTGGTCCAGACCTGTTGTATGAGCCACGTACATATACTCTGTCCAGAAATCTCTGTTGTACCCAACAGTCTAACCCTATAACATTTAATATCTTTGTGACATCCCCATTGACCGCCTACCACATTAATGAAATCCCCTTGAACTAAAATAAATAATTCTACCAGTACTACTACTTGTGAATGACAGCAAAATGAGAAAAATATGTAATGACCTGAATCAGTGACATATAAAAAACACATCCCTTGATACACTGTCCTTCAAGCTCCTAGACCTCTTGATATATATATTTTTTTCTCAGGGACTGATGATGCAGCTACAGCACAATATAAGAACATCAATGCTAGATGCATGTGATAGTTGTATTTGTTAGCATAAAAAAGAAGAATGTTTTTAAAAGGTCATTTTTACAGCCATGATTACGAGTTTTAGTAGTGATGAATGTTTTTTTTTTTTCCATTTTTCAAGAGCAAGTGTTGGGTGTTTTTTTGTTGTTGTTTGTTTTTGTTTTTTTTGAGAGTTGCTTCAGAGTTAAAATTCAGCGGTTACGGTTAGGACAGGGAGAGTAATTTGGTCTTTATAATGTCTTTAAATCCACCAATCATACCTTACTGAATGTATTTGTCTATAAATGTGTTGTAACTAACCAACCAGTTCGACACATTACTTCATTGTGTCAGTTTTCTTCTGTTACAGTTAGTACCCATTGCCTCAACCACTGGAGAAAGTCTCCCACACAGCACAATACTTAAGACTCAAACTCTGCACAGGTAGGCTTCTCTGATAAGATGTCAGAGGCCTAATTCGACTGGCATCTGTCTGCACCTGATGGGAGAGAAGCAGAGAGGCAGACAAAGGAAGACAAAGCGGAAGTCTTGTGGAAACGAGACAAATAGAAGGAGATAGAGAGGAAGGAAGTATTTCAGTGCGTTCCTTATTGTTGAAGCCCCACAGATTATTAGCGGCTAGGTTTTACGCCACATCTAGGGTCTGTTTTTCCACTTGACTGCCCCAGTGTTCATTTCATTCCCTATCAGAAAGGAATACGGATGGAGAGATGAATAGAAGGTGACAAAGGAGGAGGAGAGTAAAGGGTGGACAGCTTTTTCTTGCTTCAGTGGAGAGAAATGAAGAAATTTTGCACTTGAAAAGACATGAAGACGACAAAGGCTCAAGGCTGAAACAGATCCCTTTGTCTTCGACACAAACCTGTTGCTCTGCATTAGCTGATTACAAGCACAAAAAGTTTCATTCGGAAGTTGGGGAGAGATTGCTTTTTGCATTCTTAATCACTGCATGAGAAAGTGCAACTCAGTAATGTCCTGAGGAGTTTCTATTATATTATATTAAATTAATTAAATTTGTTAAATTCCAGGTTATCGAAAAGGTAAAGCTGCTAGCACAAGGGTTAGGACACTCACTGGTGCAACACTGAGTAAATTATTTTGGAAACATGCAAGAAAAGAAACATCTGTCTTCGCTTGCTGGCACACCATTCCGCACAACGTGTGCATCAAATTTAGGGGAGTGACTTGGGTGTCGATAAGATATTGTTGTGAAGCACTGTGGTAGCATGTAATATGAGTTATGGCTGTGCATTATTATTGTCTTTTGAAAACGCAACATGGCAGGTGTTTTGCAGGTCCTGCTTTACACTCTAGTCTAAAATCCTTTCCTACACTTACCTAAGCCTCTACAGTCACAGAGCTAGCAGTTATAAAGGTACACCGAGTCACATCTGATGCACTCAGATACAACAGCTCTGCAATCAATCCTGCCTTTATGAAACTTTATGTGGTGGACAATGTCTTAGAAACACCTCTCCATATAATGCAATACAAGTCAGCACAACAAACTACAGCCATTCATAAGGACACAAACAGTGCAACCTTGATACGGTGACACAGTAATCACAGAATCGAATCAACTCGCCTCCATAAACACAAACTGAATATGATAAGGTTCATAAAGGTATTGAACTGTACTAGATTTAGCAAGATGCACCTTATATATTTTCACCTTTGTGTTGTAAATTACTGATTTATGGGCTCAAGATGGAACGAGATGTTGAAATAGCATCCTGACTAACAGTGGAATCAAGTTTATCCCTGATTTCATCTCAAATTCAAAAAGCAAAGGCATCATTGTACATAACTGTACAGGGAAAAAAATACTTGAGAAAATGGCACAGTTACACATGATAGCAACATTACAGAAGGCTAACTAAGGAGTCCATATGGAAATGTTAGTTGAATGAAACAAGCGCAGTCCCCTTTTCAGAAGTCACTCGGAAATGATCGCTAATTCAAGCACACTATAAGTACATAAGGCAGGTTAAAGAAAATTGAGGAGAGGAAAAAATATCCTCTATCACATATATCATTATCACATATCAAGTCTTGAAACTGCATCAGTGTGTGAGGGTACTCTTTCTTCCATTACTAAAGCTAAACAAACATTACTTCATACAATTTTTCAAGACGCAGCTCTCTGCGAGTTACCTTCTCAACATAACAAGAAACTGCAGATAGAGGCCGTGAGCAAGAGCAGTGCTTGGGGGAAGAAAAATTCCTCAATCCATGGCCAGGCACTTCCAATTAATCTGATGGATTAGAATTCGGGAGTTCAATTCATTAGTGTGCAAAGCTGAGTGTGTGTGTGTGTGTGTTTCAGTGTATGTAGCTTTGCATGTGTAGTAAGTAAATGCGTGTTTGTGAATGAAAGTGTTTAGGAAGAATTTGTCTACGTGAAAGAAAGTGTGTGTGAGTGTGTTTGTGTGTGTGCATGTTCATTAGAAAGATGTAAGACATTGAGGTGGTCTGGAAGTAAAAGCAGCCACAGCTCATTGAGCTAACACAGAGATGAATGGTAAAGCTAACTCAATGGTCACACTCGGTAACTCGTTCTCTCTGTGTTACTTAATCAAAAACACAGGTTACCTACACAGAGTAACTCTGTGAATGAGTCCATGCAGTCTTTGAAATGTGGCTTGGTGCAGAATAAAGGACCTGATTTACATTCATTTAAATAACAATGGACTAAAACAAATGAATCTTTTAATGCAGCTATATAACATATAGATGAGGACCGCTTCCAATGCTTCTGCCACCAAATAACCACCACATGCTAGTTGAAAACATCGATCTTGTAAATGCTTGAATCACACCCACTTTCATTAGCATCCAAACTGTGTCACAACTTCCATGACCACCTGGCAAGGGCAGGGGCAAGCACCTGATTACAGCCATCTAAAGCCATTCGAGCCAATCTTAAGATGGCTCGAAGTTAAGTACAATGGATTCTTCTACTTCACAACATTTATTTAAAAAACTAGATGTTTATATTGACCTTTTCGTCGATTTTTTTAAAATAAATGTTGCCTAAACAGTGCTATACAGCATGATAAGTAAATCCAAAATAATGCCCAGTTAAGAAAGGCCTGATTTGAACTTTGTAGCTGCAGACACAAAACTGTGTCTCACAAACATCAAACGAGCTAGAACAGAAGTGCTATCAACCAAACAGTAAGGTAAATAAAAGGCCTGACTCAAGGTAAAACAGTGGCTATCTTCATTCTAATGAACATCACTTCATCAGCCAGAGGTAGCTCAGTTAGTGTTTCTAGACAACAATGAAAGTCTGTAGCACAGACAAATAAGCCATATTAGAAGTTGTATATACAGGAAATATGTTAGTAGGGTCTTTTAATGGGATTGAGAAAAATATGATTTTGTAATAAGTAATTTCAGCACACAGCATGCCAGCATGTACTTTTTCCTCACCTTGGCTCACTTTTATAAATTTAGGCAGGTTCACGCTGTGGAGCTGTCTGGTACAACTTTAATCTGCTACTGCTCCAATTAATCTGATGGATTAGTTTTTAAGACACCAAATGAGGTTGAAATATCAAGATAAATAAAAGAAAATTGTCTTCAATAGTTGAGGATGTAATGGTCAAAGTCAATTTGCCCAACATGAACAAATATAAGCAAAAGATAGGGATAACATTTATTATGCTTCATTGTGGGTTGTGAGAAGAATTAGTATTATATCCATTTTTTTTTATTTACCACATCCTTGGGTATAATACAAATTTAAAATGAATGACATCAACACAAAGAAAAGTCTATGAAAAATATAAACTGATGATGAAATTATTCCTTGGGAGGGTCTCAAGAAAATAGATGGTAAAAGGTTAGCTCAATTAAAACTCTAAATATCAACGTTAGAACTCTAAAATATGTCTAGACCTTTACCAAACACCCCGAGGATAATTTACTATACTGTTTTTCCATTAGCATGCTCTTAGGACCAAGAACTTGAGAATATACATGTTTACATGATTTCTAAAACAAGAACAAAGATGTGAACAGCTGTGTTCATGCACTCATTTGAATACATTAAATTTGACATTAAAAAACCTTGTTTATATAAGAAGTGCATAAAACAGCCCATTTGTCAGACTTTGAAGCAAATTAGGTGTCTACACCAATACAGGGGCGTAATATGCATTTACATACTCACACATGCCATAGGCAGCTCACATATATTACTGTGTTAGAGGTTGAGAACAGGCTTTGACAATTGGCTATCAGTGATTTTCCTCAATGTGTCACTTCTTATATGTTACACAAAACATACATGACGGGAACGTAAGTACCGATAAAAATGTAATAGTCGAAATCAATGGCAAGTTATGTCAACACTGATAACACAAAGTATATATGAGCGAGCATACTTTGTGCCTACTCCTCTTGACTATTCTTGCTCTAAAACCAAACCATTATAGTGTTAGCTGTTAATAGCTGTGGGCCAGATAACCTTTACAAATAGCTATATTCATCCTTTTTCACCCTGTATCATGTATTTGTGTATAGTGTGTGTGAACGTGTGTTTGTGTCTGTTTTGTTTGGTAAAGGTCAGGAGGCACTCAGACAGGAAGAGGGATAAATGAAAAGTCAACAAAGCAGAAAGAACAGAGAGGAGAAAGAGTAAGTAACAGAGAGGAAGAAAGATAGAGTGGAAATATGACTTTCATCTATATAGACAAAGGACAGGTTTGAGTGTGTGTGTGTTGTTGCGAATGGGTGTAATGATAGGCGATCTAGGAAGTGAACCTTCACTCTGTCAGCTAAATACCTAAAACGACGGTAAGAGCATAGATAGAGCTGATAGAGCTAGATTAAATCAGACCCGTATACTATAAACAACTTGTACTGATGCACTATTGAGCTTAGTCATGAGTCCACTGAAAATGTTCAAAAAAAATGAACTAGCAGATAATTACAGAGGGGGCAAAAAAGCCATACATTATTTTTGATTAATAGCTAGAAGATTAGAATTTAAATATTTCTTAGTTAAAAGAGAAATATGCTGCAACACATCAATGATTTAATGTCTAACTATCTGAGAGCATATGGGGGTGATTTATCCAGAACAGCAGAGGGACTATGGGCAGGTTCACCGAACCCTTCATTTCAACAAATATCATAGTCTGTTTTAGGGATTCAGGTGATGCTTTAAAATCTCATTATCTACTCACTGTTTATGCATTTCAGTGTTGTTAGACGGTACTCAGTCTTCTGAGAGTTCAGTTTAATTACCCAAGAGTCAATTAAAGCCATTAAAGAAACTGCATTTCTTTCATAAAAAAACAAAAACAAACAAAAAACATGTCTATCAGTAAAAGTAAGAGACTTCTTATATCCTCAATAGAATAATTTGATCTGTGTTTTGTTTTTATAGGACATGTGGGGGATCTGCATCTGGTAGCAATGATGTAAATTGCTGGCTTGATCCATAGACTGCCCAAATAAATCTGCTGTGGTGCCCTTGTGCAGTTAACCCACAACTGCGACAATAAAGAAGAGGTAGAGTGACTCAGAAGTCCTGCAGTCTAAAGGCCCTGTCAGTCCAGCATTTAAAAACAGCCAAATGTTGCAGTGTCATCTATCAGTTCCAATGCAATTTGTCACCTCTAGTGAATTTGCTTACAAGGGCAAAGTAAATCTCATCACAATAATGCAGACATACAGATTTATATAATGATATCACCAGGTGACTATGGTTCTTATATAAGCATTGAGTCGGTGCATGTAACAAACCATTGATTGGATGTGCCACAAGTTTCTCCAGTTAAATAACAACAGGAATAACTGTCTTTGGAGCCAAAGAAGAAGAATTAAAAGTCTTCAAACTCGAATAATAAAGACCACAAAGCAGGCCAGAGGACACATCAGAATAATTACAAAAGCAGCTTAAGAATATAATAAGAATTTAAGGATTTATGTCTTGAAACACTTCCATGTATTTGTACAGTAGGGCTGACTGTAAAGCTGTCTAAGAATGTCTTAAGAACACTGCTACGAGTCCTCACTAAGAAGAAAGTGGATCACATCAGTCTACTTCTCAGATCTTTACCCTGGCTTCTTGTGTGTCAAAACTGATTTTAATTTAATTTAATTTAATTCAAATACTACTGCTGTTTGAATGGTTTAAAGCCAAAAAAACAGTTCCGATCTGCTGCTCCAGAGTGAACGATCCATCATATCCTCTCAGACTGTCTGGGACAGGTATTAGAAGCTGCATTCAGTTTTTACAAACCACATATATGATGCAAACACCCAAAAAACATGACTTTCAGATTGTTTAAATCATAACGTAATACATCTGTTGTTGCCTTTTTATCAAATTAAATTTGGGAATATTTATTTATATCTTGCACTGCTCTATAGCTGCACTAAAATTTCCATTCTCTCGTCTTATACAATTTTATCTTATTATCCCTTATCTTCTTAAATCCTATTTGTGTGTGTGTGTTCTTATATTGTCTATTTGTGCTTCTTGTATATCTTTATCTTATTTTAATACCTTTTTTTTCCCTCCTCTTCAGTAACTACTGTTAAATAAAATGTTGTGCAACCTGAACAAAATGGACAGGAGTGTAGTAGTAAGTGGAGCCCAAAGAACACAGACTACCTGCATAGTGTTAGCAGTTAGCATACCAGCTACTAGAGCCAAATATTTCATGTGGATGAATTTTCTGGTGTGACAAAGCCTCAAACAAATGGCCAATTTTCTGTGGACACCACTACTACTTATTTAGTTCAGGTGTTCCAGCCATAGTCTCCACAGACAAACATTTAGAGAATTTAGAGTGGGTTATAAACAGTTCAGCCACATTTTTTTCATGCCTTGCCACAAGTCAGTTTGCTAAATTTCTGCCCTTCTACATCAGCCCTGGTCACCTGTAAGTGCTATTATTGTGAAGTAGAAGTGCCTAGGAGCAACAACAGCTTAGCCACAAAGTAGCAGACCACGCAAACTCACAGAGCGAGACCCATGAGTGCTGAAGTGCGTAAAGCATCATCATCTGTTGCATCACTTTCTCTAGAGTTCCAAACTGCCTCTGGAATTAACATCAGTAGATGAACTGTGTGTCAGGAGCTTTATGAAATGGGTTTCAATGATCAAGCAGTTGCATGCAAGTCTAGCATCACCATGCTCAATGCCAAGCATCTGCTGGAGTGGTGTAAAGCGTGCTGCAACTGGACTCTGGAGCAGTGATACTTCAGTGATCTTTGTGGTGCTGAATCACACTTTACTATCTGGCAGCTTGGAAGGTTGGTGGGAGTGGGATAACAGTTTGGGGATGTTTGTAAGGATATGGGCTAGGTTTTTTAGTTCCAGTGAAGGGTCTTCTTAATGTTACAGGATATAAAAACATTTTAGCCATTTGGGTGCTTCCAACTTAGTGGCAACAGCCTCTTGCTGTGCCAGTATGACAAAGACAAAGCAAGGTCAATAAAGACATGGTTTTAATTTGGTGTGGAGGAACTTGGGTCGCCTGCACAAAACCCTGACCTCAACCCAACTGAAAATTAGAACATTGAATGCGGGCCAGACCTTCTCATCTAACATCAGTACCTGACCTCACGCATGCTCTTTTGGTTAAATGGACATCAACCCCCACAGACACATTCCAAAAATCTTGTGGAAAGCCTTCCCAGATGAGCGGCCACTGTTCGAGCAGCAACTTGATATTAATGCCCATGGTTTTCGAATGGGGCGTCCAACAAGCTCATATAGGTGTGATGGTCAACTGACTTTTGGCCATATAGTCTCCTATCCTATTTTTGTCCAACAATCTCCTACATTCCTCGTTCTTTGCCGCTAAGATATACAGTATATGTACAGAGATTAGATTAGAGTCTTTATTGTAATTGCACGGTAGTACAGAATATGTTAGCACAACGAAATTGGGGCACAGCTCTCCCGTCAGTGCAACAGATCAGATAAATAATAAATAACTAAACAAGACATGCACTTATCAAACAAAAAAGAACACTATATACAAATTACAAAGTAAGGGACTATAGACAGGACTGTAAACAGAGACATAAAGTTATAAATGATTGTGAACACTGTACATATATATATATTGCGTATAAAATTATTACACTGTATATATTAAACAATTATTACAGTTTTCTGAAGACAACAGTTCCAGTCACTTTGTGTGTGGCTGTGGGTGTGAGCGTCTAAGTGAGGAGACAGAGAGGAATGGTCAATGTCTACTGGTCTGAACAAATATCCAGCCTAAAGGACCATTTATTTCACTGCTTCACTACACTGTTCAATTCTCTCCATATCGGCATGAAACACACAGATAAACACACAAGCATTCGCTCACTCAATCAAAAGCACACACACACACACACACACACAGAAAGGTATGGCAAAAACTAAAGCAGCACTCACACTCACTAACACACAACACACAAAGATGTCCTCTGCAAGCCAAAAGTCAACTATTTGCAAAGAGCCAATAAAAGTGACAGCAGTGTTTCTTTAAAATATGAAAGGTTAACAGTAATGCAGAGAGGCCTCCTGCCAACTGTTGCCAAAAGCCATCAACCAATCATGTGAAATCAACTGGAAATATGGAAATGTCATAAGCCAATAGTGCGGAAATAAGGAAGTGGTTGGTTATAAGAGCCAGGAGAGAAACAATGGCTAAAATGCTTTAGTGGTACACTTCCCTCCAGGCTGAGACAGATAAAAGTTTGGTAATATAATAACTTGTTATGACTTGTTCAATACTCAATACGTTTAAATTAAACTTTTATCAACAAAAACTATACCATTCCCTGGCTTTCTTTTCTTTCTTTGTCTTTGCTGCTCTCACTTGTCAAAAGCTGTACAATTGCGTACATTTTCTATAGTTATATCAGAAACTTGTGGGGAAATAATATTACAGCCAAATAAGCTATATTATCTGTATCCTGCTGCAAAATGAAAATACCACCAAAGTAAGATTACCACTTACTTTGATGTGAAAAGGACATAACCGGAGAGAAAAATACAGACTTTACTCTGCTGCTGGTTACGATCTAACAGAATAACAAGATTGAGCAAAAATAAAGAACAATGTGTAGATTCATTAGATCAAATAGTATTTAGCTACTCTTCAAACAGCTCTATCATATATCAATTTGTTCACTGAAATGTGAAGAACAACGTAGGACCACTCTTTTGCCACCTCAGACGGTCACGACGTGTGAAATTTCTAGCTCTGGCCCACGGATTAAGTTAGACGGCGTACGTAATGATGCAAAACTGGATAGCTATCGTTACCTTTGCTGTCTGTTTCACCGTCTGCTTTTCCAAACTGTTTGCATGCCTGGGTTTTTTTTAAACACGTTTAGTTAATGATGCATCATGTGTTCAAGATAAACATCTCATTGATGATAAATGTCCTGTCTGTCATCAGAATCAGCACCTGTCAGTACTTTACTTGCAAAGAGCAATTGTTTTCATCTCTTTACCGCCACAGGTTAATAAGCAGCCAAACAGCCATGTAAAAATTGAATAAATGGGTGTACAGATAACACGCAGCCTTATTCTCACTACTAGATTATGACTTTTTTTTTGTTATGTTGAACAGCTCCTCTAAACTTGTAGCTAAGGAACTGTAGAACATTATGCTACATTGTTAGGATTTGTTTATCAGTGGTTATTTAAACTAAATTTCCAATGTGTGACTCTAGCCCCACACCCCCCCTTCCATTTTGTGTGTGTGTGTCGGGGCAAAAATGAGCTAGCACTATTTTCTTGGCTGCACAGTGAGACACTCACTACAGTTTCATCTGCTTGGTCGTGCCATTCGTCAGTTGACAAATCCTTTCAATATAGTCTACATCATTTTAAAGGAATTACACTGTCATAGAACAGGAAAGATAAGACAGGTATCTTTTCAATATTGTCTGCCCAGTTCAAGCTATTCACAGCATGTCTAGGCTGGGAGGAAATACAAAGAGATGAGGGCCATTTGATCTAATGTAGCTAAGCGATGAGGCTTATGAGGCTAGGACTGTAGGCTTAACAGGAAGTTAGGTATTGGATTGCATTGCATTAGACTGAGTGTACCTAATAGAACCTCTATAAACAATGATCAAAAATTTCAAAATCACAAATCATTGAGAACACAGCTGCCTTTAAAGTATAAAACCTTAACTTTCTGAGTAAACTAGTAATTTCTGTCAGCTCTTCAGCACTTCTGCCTGTAACTGGTGTAATGCTCAGTAATAAATCACCTACTCACATTTGAATCAGATGCCTATGGCTATTCATTAATTTCTGTCCTAATCTAAAATGCTGTTTCAACACTTCACTATGTCAAAGCCTTAATGCTGCCCTCATCGCTCAGCTCAGCTCATACAAAGCCAAGAACAAGAGAGGAAGACAGAAATGGCAGGCAGGTAGGAATGTTTCAAACTAGCTGAGTGCACTTATTTCTTACAAAGACTATAATATGGTATGATGACAGACAGACGTGTGAAACAGAGAGAGAGAGAGGGGAGGGCATGGAGAAGAAGGAAAGAAGAACTGAAGAGCAGAGAAAGGCAGAGCGAGGGTAGAAGTGAAGATAAGTATCAATCAAATTAAAGTTAAAAGGCGAGGACAGGCTGCCCACTCATCTAATATAACATGATTTTACTGATCACATATATTCTTGATATCATGTCAGTGTTATCAGCAGGATATTCTCAGATATACAATGTGACAACAGATAGAGATTTAAAAAGTATTAGGATTTACGAAGTCGTCATTTTTATCTAAACAACAGCACCATCTCCGCCTGTCAATGCTGGTCCTGGCACAGTAAAAAAGTGGTTCAGATGCAAGTAGGGGGCAGAGTGAGGGGGGTGAAGAAATATGGAAATAACATCGAATGAGAAAGAAGGGGTGATGGCTGGGAGCTACACTTTAAAGCTACATAGAATGAGTGTTGAACCTATTTGTTTTCAAACAGACTGAAAAATGACAGAGAGCCAACAGAGCCTGACGAATAGAGTGCCTAGAGAGAACGGCCATACCGTACGTAATAGGAGATGGAAAGGGGCAAGAGGGAGGTTTGTGATGCTTTTTGATTTTCTTTTCTTTTTTCTCGGTCCCCTCTGTTGTGCATTTGTAGCATTTAACGTTGTGTGAAAAATGACGATTATTTTACTTAAATTGTCTTAATTAAGGCGTTGAATTTGACCATATATTTTGTAAAATTATAAAGTGTTTAGCCTTCAAGAAGCAGAAGAAGAAGCAGCAGTAACCCTAGTGGAAATGAGCACACGTCATGTATCTTACAACGTAATATTGTAAACACATATTACTTTTAAGGTAATTTCTCAATCCTCTGTAATTTTCTCCTTTTCTTATCTTTTTATTTTAATTTCACACTTGGATGAACAAACTTTTTGCAAAACTCTATCTGCAATTCTGCATCTGTGTTTGCACACATATTGTAATAATTTCAAAATGCAGAGATTGAAGATTAGATAAATAACATGCACAATGCACTCATTGCATCACTCACTGTGTTTGCACACATATCTAATAAGTGGTCCACAAATGCAAAAAGAAAATGTATGAAATAGACACATGGTAGACACATGTAGATACATGCACTCACTCACGCACACATGCACTCACACGCACATCACACACTCACTCACTCACTCACACCACTCACTCACTCACTCACACACACACACACACACACACACACACACACACACACACACACACACACACACACACACAGAACAAAAGTGCAGGGACTGAAAGAACAGCTAAAAAAATGAGAGAGATGGATAAATGTATGGATATAAAGAGAAAGGGAAATAAAATTAATGTGATTCATACCACTTGTCCATTCTGGGGGTTTTTGTGGGCGTAGGGAGGACCTCTGATGTGATTCCACATCTGACCAGATGTCATCGCAAAAACTACACACTATCACACAGAAAGAGAGGAAGAGGGAGGGAGAGAGAAAATGTGGATGAAACATTTGCATGGAAATTTTAGTATTATTATCATTGGTTTTCACTGAGACAGTGTGAAATCTATCCATATCAACGTATAACTCTGAGACACAAAAACTGCATTGTGTGTGTGTTTGTTTGTGTCATACCAGTGCAGCCATGGCCCACCCAGCCTTGTTGTAGATGAATTCCAAGTTGTTCCTCCTCAAATATAGCAGACCTCCAACCAGAGACACTAACAGAGCCAAAGCAATAGTCCCTGAATAATTAGGTGGACGGAAAACACGGATCTGGAGAGAGAGAGAGTGAGAGTGAGAAATGAAGAGCATACATCTTACAGTCACTGTACATCACTATACTGTTGTATAGATGTATTGTATAGAGTAAATATTGTTAATAAATGTTCTTCATTCTTCCTTTTCCCACTTTGAACAAAAATAATGTGTTATCTTGGCCTGATGTTAACCGAATAAAAAGTAATAAAATAAACTATTCATGTGTTTTCAGACCTATTTATTCTTTTTAGTGTTGTAGATGGGCAGAACATATCCTCAATATAATAATGCTCAAGATTTTAATTAGAAAATCATCCCATAGGAAACAGCAAATGTAGTAACTGGATCAAAGGCATGAGAAGAGAGAATGATATGAAACAGAAAGCAAGATAAGAACCAAGTTTGGAACATGGGATATTTATATGTATACATCTTTTTCAATAAACTATTCTAAGAATTGTTGATTGTTGGAGAAGCACATAAAAGGTGGTTTTAAAATGACAAAAGCCAAAGCTATTTCTAAAATTCCAATTCACAAACCATTCAGTGAAGGGTCTAACCTTGAACCTGTGAAATATTTTCAGAAAAGGTGTTTCTGTGACACGTAAGCAGACGAACATTTCAATAAAAACATGATAAAAAAAGATAAATAGCATGGTTTGCAGCCTTTTATTTAAGTCAGTTTATGTTGTTTATATAGAAACGCTTCTTCCTGTTTTTTTAAGATTAGTCAAAGCCCAGAATTATTCCCCAGCTGGGATGTGTTTAATCAGTGGTAAGCTGCAGCACAGTAAAACGCTTTTTAAAACTAAATTAAAAAAATAAGATCAAAAAAATCAAAAACACCAAGAAATAAAACTTAATTAATGACATAAAATCATTTTGACTGTTAATTCAGCGTGTTTCTCACATATTCCCTCTTTATTTCTGTGTCTGTGTATGTGTGCGTGGCAATAAAATCAAACTAACATGCTGTGCTCGCTATTAACAGATGCAAGGGTAAAATGTTCCAAATGACAGAACACGTATGTGTAACCAACACTGATTATGTCACCCGTGAAAACGTGTGCACCATCTGCTGCTGCTAAGTGTTATTGGATTAAAACTTAAGAATGCATAATTCAGGAAGAAAGAGAGAAAAAAAAAGGGAGATTTAGTCAAAAGCTCTGCCACGTTCTGTGTGAGTTTACAGCCTAGCCTGTGACCTAATATGTGTGTGCGTGTGGGGAAAAAACAAGACTGTGAGATCTCTCTTCCAAATATACAAAGTTAGAAACAGTGGCATCACAAAGCTAGGGTGCCGTCTTTTCCTTTTTCTTTTCATTGGGACAAAACAAAAATAGGCTTGTTTTATAATTAATCAAAAACAGCACTATCTGCTTTTGTTCATGTTTCTGTTTTAAGTGTAGTTGAAGAAAACGTTTAAAACACAGTGGGATACAATACTGTGTATCACAGTGCACATTATTGTAATGCTGTAAACTCAAACGATGTGGTGTCATGTAATACATGAAGTCATTCAGCTTTATCTTTGTATTTGGTATTATGTAGAACAGAGCAGAAGAGAAAAACAAGAGCTAATGGCTGATGCTTTGTACAATAGTACGACCTCCTCCTCATTCCCCATCTGTCCTTATTGTCATTTTGAAAAATATTTTAAAAACAGACTTCTCTAATCGACTTTCACTCAAGTTCCCTCATCACTCTAATTTTTTCTCTATTTTTTTTTTGGATCATTTATCTGTGCTTTCATTTTTATTTTTCTGTTCTTTATTCATACAGTAAAGTCACACTGAAGGACCTGAAAGCTAGCACTTAGTCTAAGTGCTCCCATTCGCCTTCTTTGAAAGGCAGCCTTTTGAATCCACATCCATCAACAGGATGTCAGCAGGATGCTTGGAGTATGTCTGCCAGTACTTGGCTGACAGGTTGTTCAGGAAAGAAAAAAAAAAAAAAATAGTAGTCCAATGGTTGAAGGTTTAATCTCTCAGGTGCCTCCAAGCACCCACCTGCACATGTACGACTCTGGTCCTTTAAGCTGATGAAGCTATGACATGGTCGACATAGCATTTTTGCACATGCAAAGACTAGACATGTTGGATGAAAAAAAAAAAAAAAAAAACTCTAGTATGTTTGGATCACTTTAGCACTGCACTCCTATCACATTGTTGGGCTTGTGATAGACAGTTCAACAGACAGACCAAAACTGATGCAATAAAACCTGAAATATCATTCTTTTTATTCCACATATTCTTCTTTCTTGCCAAAGTCTGGCACCTACATTACCAAGACAAGCAACAAGCAGTTCGACCACCTGCAGTTCTGTCAGGGTATTAGGTGTGTTATGCTGGAAGCAGCTAATGTAGCCTTGAGATGCTAGCCTCAAGCAGAGGTGAGGAGAGGGCTACAGGGGTCTGGTAAGCTCACTTCTTTCTAGCTCCACACTCTTAGTAGTCTTCAGACCTAACCAATGTTTTCTGAAGTGAGGCAGTTAATCAGACTTCATGCAGCTCACTCTGGAGCCATAAAAAGATTTGTGTAAATTTGCTCATATGAAAGCTGTCAATCAAGGTGGTATGGACTGGCCCACCATAGACCACTTTAAAAGGTATGTCTCTGACCACCTCTAAGCAATACCGTAACTGATCTGATTAAGCACTGTTTGTGTTTGTGCAAGATCACCTCATAATGTATTACTGAAGAACAAAACACCACACTGAATTGAGATTTTCTCAATTAGTAGAATATTCAGCTGAAACAACCACGTACATGAGGTGGTATCAACTGTATTTTATTTATTATTTACAAAAGTGCATGTTTCTTGCAAAAGTACATGCTGTAAATGTCTGTATATGTAGTACCTGAACATCTGTGCGGTCTGCAATCCACTTGGCCAGCTGCTCCGAGGCAAAGCCAATCCTTTGCAGGTCAAATGTATCAGCCCTCTTTGGCTTTCCCTTCGCTGGGAAATGCATGAAGGTTGGAGCACTGTTCATGTTCAACTAGAGAGAGAGGAAAATAAGGGTGAGGGGATATCAGGTTAATGTCATCTCTGACGTGTCAAATGTACTAAGCAACATATCATCCACAGATAAAGATACATTAAACAACCTTGACATTCTCTAGGTGCTGTTTACCCATGTATATAGTGCCTGTATGTAAGAATTTAAATTTTATTCATGCTATTTTGTTTACATTTCAACAAACACATTAAATAACTGCTTCAAAAAGTCATCATGATATCTTTACTACCTTTTACTGGGAATAATGTAATTCTCTAGCTGCCTGCCTAACAGAGGTTTGTCATTAATGCAACAATATATGAGGCTGTAATCATTGTTTGTATTTCAACATTACATTACTGTAGGAACCTATTCTCAAAACACACGCAGCTCTGTGAGTGAGACAAAGAACTAAATATTAGCCAGCAGTTTCAGTGACGTGTTTTTTACTGACAGAGCAAAGCTGCAAACGCTCACCTTGCTTCTTTATCAGTGTTATTTTGCAGGTGCACCACGCCTCTAAACTGCTGTGGTTTGCTCAATACTGCATTTGAACTTGAATGTCCAAATCCTGTCCACACCTTCCAGTCATAACATTTCCAGATTAACAATCCTCACAGATATTGTAAATATATATATATATATAAAAAAACAGGACATAAATATTATGTTAGTATGTGACACGGGGGTATTTTATCATCAAGAGTTATCCAGTTACTCTACCGAAATCTGACTGGCTTTTAAGTTGCAATATGAAGCTGTACTTTGTAGGAAAATGTAAATTTTGGGTCCTGAATCTGTATTGGGCAGATAATGAAGTGTCAGAAAAAAAACTGTCAAAGATCAACAGATTTTAGAAACTGCACCAGTGTATTGTATTCTTGCTTCTCCGTGTGTATGCATATCTGTACTGATCCAATGACAAGTGGGTGTGTGTTTGCTATCACAGCTTATAAATGAATAGCGATAACGTCTCCAATAATTCTATCTCTGCATAAATATATTATTCTGTACAAATGCATTACTCTGTCTTTCCTCTTAAGCACACACACTCAGACAGCTAAATAAAGACACTGATAGAACTGTCTTCCTTCCTCTCTCCCTCTCCCTATCTCTCTCTACATTTCACACCTATTTAACTCCAAATCCCAGGACTCCCTATAATTATCAACAACAATGAAGTCAACTGGTTTATGATCTCCTGTTTTCCCAAGACACATGAAGAAAAATGCAAAGGATGGGGAAAGGAAGGAAAAAGAGAAGGGAGATGGGAGACAGAAATGAGAGTAGAGCAGTTCTGCAAATATGTATCTGTTCTACGAGAAGCTAAATATTTCTTTCTTTCTTCTAAGTGATAATCTTGAATGGTGGATTAGAGGAACATGCGCATGCATACATACGTCTGCATACAAATGTAAGAACATGTACACATATACAAGTCCTTGAATAACAATCTGAAAACATACATTCATGCACGGATAATGGGCGTAGACAGAGTTTTGAAAAGCAAAAACCCTTAAAGAAAAAAAAAACGTCAGTAAGAAAGCCGAATGGCAAGGACTATTAAAGCAGCAATGGCTAGCCAAAATGCAATCCTAAAGAAGAAAAAGAAAAGAAGAAATATTAAAGACTAGACTACTGGACTAATCAGTTTAAAATAAATCAAGATAAAAGGGGAAGGAATCAAAACCAAGCTATTTCTAACTGAGCACAGCTATTTAAAGTTCTAAGAGTATAAAGTATAGAATAAAAAAGGACAACAGGGAATTAAAATCTGTATTAGTGTCTTTTAATGTTTTAATTTAGGTAAAGGTGCAGACAGCAGCTGGTTGATGGAGAACAATGGAGAAAAGGATCATCAAGGAACATTTTGTAGTCACAAAAATCTCTAAAGTGAATAATACTTTGATACCAGACATACATTTTTTAAAGCATTTATTTCTGTTTCTGTTTTGTGGGAGAGTCTGGCCATTGTCTCCATTTTGGTTTCACTGGTAGGATATAACATAAATATATGTATGTATAGCCACAGTGCCAAAGTGACAACCACTGTGTCTCCCAGTCGAAAAAACTCTAGTAGACGTCATCAATGCACAGCAGAGCCTGTAATTTGAGTCTGTTTGTCCTTCCTTAGAAGTGCACTGTAAGTAAATGATGAATGGGATACCGTTTGATGATTTACCACAGTTTAAAGGAATATGTATTATAGTTAGGCAGGCTTTATTTGAGTCATCAGTCCTTTTTCATCATAGTGGATCATGTCTATAGTTCAGTATTGTACAGCAGACCTGCTCACGATTCATTTCAATTACGGTTCACCTGTCAATGATTTAAATGTACAGATCTTTTGCCTTTCTCTCTGGCGTTTTCTTTTCGTTTTGGTTATTTGCTGAAACACAGTTGAAGTTCTGGGGCAACCTCTTTGAAATGTAAATCAGCTGGTGGGTGTATGGAACGAAGGGAGGATTAAGGAAAGAATAAATGACAGCAGAGAGAAGAGCAATGGGAGGAGGACAAAAGGTTGAAGGTGAAAATGATATGAATGAAGGAAGGGTCAAAAAGGCAAGGAGGGAGGGACGCAAGGAGCAGAGGTTGTGAAAGACCGCAGGGCATAGGAAAAGAGATTGATGAACGAAGACAGAAGCCACGTTTGCAGGTGACTGATATGAACCCACAGTATTTGCCTCATGATAGCACCTTTCTTTTAAACTGTGTTATTTATCTTTTTTTGCAACAAGCAAAGGGAGTTTTACTACCTACGGTTTGCAGATATTAATTAACCGAGGCGAATTACCTTCAGTGTTCTGGTAGGACCTGTGATAAAAGTATTCCTACAGCAACACAATGGTAATTACTGTTGTTCAGTCTTTCCATGTTGTGTCTGTGGATTTCATTCTGCTGCGTGAATGTGTTTCATTAAAACACATATAATGCTAGTGAGAAAAAAGGGGTGTTATGTGCAAGCAGAGGGACTAGGAAGGAAGGGAGGAAGAAAAAGAAAGGATACAAGGTGCAACTTGCGGCAGGTTTAGGAAAAAACATTTGATATTGCTAATACATTAAATAACTAGTTACCTGCTGGAAAACATCAGCTCCCTCATCGTAGTCCACGACTGTGAAGAAGAGCTTGTTGGAAAATGCAGATGAGTAACGCCACGAGTTGGCCAGGACCTGGTACTCTTCATTTGCCTGCCTATTAGATAGATAGATAGATTATATAGATAGATAGATTATATAGATAGATAGATAGATAGATAGATAGATAGATAGATAGATAGATAGATAGATAGATAGATAGATAGATAGATAGATAGATAGATAGATAGATAGATAGATAGATAGATAGATAGATAGATAGATAGATAGATAACAAAAATCAAGAAAACAGAAAAACATGTCACTTGCGCGCCTTGTTTACATTGTTATCAAATAATTTCACTCTCCGTCCAAGTATGTTTTAGTTTACTTTGACTTTTCATTTTTTTCCATTTGCTAACCTGCTCTTTATACTTCGGGAGGTATTATTTTGATTCTGACTAGCTATGGGTATAGGCACTTTATTCATGGAGAAGAAATCGGGATTATACAAAATGAGGACAAGAAAAAAAGAAAAATGGAATTAGAGACCCCAAAAACACCAGGTAGAGAAAATTGTACACTTGGCACTGTCCCTCTCTACATCCTATAATAGTCTTCATGATACGTGAAGATACGGCCTTTTCATTTCACTCTCTTCCAAACCTTACTTTTTATCTGATTTCTGAATTCCTTCAAACTTAGCCTATTGAATATGCTATTTTAACCAGCCACGGTCAGTCCAGTCTACCACCTCACCCTCCTACATGACAAGGTAAACACTTAAATGCCAAGTGTCTCTTTATCATCCTCTCCTTCCTTTGTTTCTGACTTTAGCTACATGTCTCTTTCCCGCTGCTCAGCTTCACTTCGACACTGTGTCTAATGTCAACCGCTTCTTGTGTTGGCTTTAATTAGTGGGAAATTGTCTGTCATGATGCGTTATGTGCAGTGATGTTACATTGTTATCTTTGCTGCTAATATTAGGATGGTCCCTTTGAAGTGTTTTTTTTTTCTTTTCTTCAAAAGTCAGCAGAGATGAAGTTGAAACTTGGGCCAGCAGACTGTCAGGGATTACAGTGCTCATCTCGGTCTGTGAACACCACTTTGCTGGAGTTGTCAGACAAGGGGACATCACTGAGGCGTGATTTTCATTGTCCTGATAGTTCATGTCATTTATTTATTTATTGTTATTATTGTTTCTGCCAACTGTCCTAATGACTAAATATTTTAATTACAAGACTGGGTTTCTGTTTTTATTAAGAAATGTAATCATATTCAACCTGGGTGCCTTATAGCAGTGAAGTTATTATTATCCAAAGTATATTAATTAAACATTATCTGATTATTCAAACATTTAACTAATATTTTTGTTGAATTTGACTGTCCAAATGAAAATAAGATTTGCATGTCAGACACTTACCTTCATTAAACATTAAGCATTTATACAGTACAATACAATACTTTTCACTTTCAGTTGCTCATTCCTATCTGAACCAAACTGGTCTCAACTGATCACCAGGTTTGTGTGAAATATGAAATATGTAATATGCCTTAAAAGTGTAAAACTGTTGTGTGACTATGTGAGTATAACAACCAGCCATTCACTTCTAATAGTGAACAGTTTCCAGTAATGGCACCATCAGTATGGCAACAAAAATTTGACCAGCACAATAAGATAGAAAATTATTTAAAATTGCAAAAATGTCTTACCTTTTAAAGTCTGGGCTATGAACTCTGCTCTGAATTAACTCTTTTTTGTGTGCATTTGTACATATTTCCCTATGAAGACAATTTTAGTGTCCTACAATTGAGCAAAATTATTAAATACTTTCTAGAAAAAAAATGGAATTGAAATAAATATTACTACCCAAATAAATATTAAGATGGACCTCAGCAAAAAACCTTTAAAATGAAAACAACAAAACTATACTCAAGAGGTGACTACACTCTCTCTGCCAATTAGTCACTCTGACAAAGTAAAATAATAAAAGTGAAAAATAAAATGAGCAAAAGGAGAAGGGAAGATTGATCCCTTTATCTTGAAAATACATAAATAGCCAGTTGAAGTTGACAACCTTAGGTGTTACCTTGGTTTCTATCCTATAAAGCCAACTCTAGTTTTATTGTTAGCAGTTACTAAGCAACAATGATACTTAATCAATTTTGGCCCCTCAGAAAACTGCTAAATGTAACCTAGTAACCAAAGCAAAGACATATGTACAGTATCTATCTGTACAAGTTTTTTGAGTTTCATACAGCATACAATTCTATTTCTGCTCTTGGTCAAGGGTCAAGTCTGAGCTGCGTCTCAACTGTTGCAACACCGTCAGTCGGTTCTTTCCAGCCCTGAGTACCTTAAACCATTTAAACACCATGGAGCATTGTGTGAAAATACCGGTGATCAATGATAGGCTTAAAAATTGAGTACATATAGTATGAAGACGTCATACTCATTTAGTCTCTTTTCTAGTGCGAGCATGCAATTCATAGTTAAAAGCCCATTTTGAATTACTATGTAGTACAGAACTGGGACAAAGCTTAAGAGTGATGTGGGAGTGAGGACCCCGGTGATTAGCCATCTTTTTCACTCCCTGATAGTCCTCTTTAAAAAAGACACTCGGGTCACCGTCTAACATCCATCTCTCTCTCTCCATTGCTAATGATGTGATGCTATCGTTGAGTTGTTGTCTAACGTTAATAAGAAAAAGCCTGGGGAGATGGAAAAAGGGAGAGAGAGAAACAAACAAAAGAGGAGAAAAGAGAAAAGAAAAAGAAAAGGAACAAAAAGTAATAGCATATGGGTGAATAAGAGCAGGTTAATGCATCTGGCAATTTAGTAGTCTAGTTTCCTGCTTTGCTTTTGCCGTAATATTTTCACACCTCGCTTGGTGAACTGAGGATTTATATAGACCTAACCAGAGTTGGTGATTGTGTTGATAGTGAAATAGTGGAAAGACGAACCAAGATGATTTGGTGAGTTTAATTTTGTTTCTGTCATGTAAAAGAGAGAAACTTTAATTCAGAGGTGTATGGTTATATTTGCTTTTTAATAAAGAAAACAGGTGTAAGAATATTTATTTTTTTGACAGTTTATTTTTTCCACTAAATGCAGCGTAATTGCGTAATAAATGTCAGCGCATAACCACGCATAATTCAGACCAATATCGGGAAAGTTAAGTTAAATGACGATATTTAGGATCATAGATTTTGGATTGAAACTAATTTCTTATTTTTTTTAGACGCTTACTATTAATGTTTACATGATAAAGTTAGGCTTTTGTGGATTTGGGTTTCCAGAGCCTCTAAAATGACTGGAAGCTGCATATTACATTAATCCAACACACAATAATGAAATCACCTGAAAAGCTTGCACTACTCAGCATCATTAAAAAGGGAAAATAGGCTACAAGGACCAGTAGAGGTGGAGTGAAATGTCCACCTCTAGCGTCCGTAATGTGTTTCTGGCAGACAAGCACTGGCAGGGCACGGTGATGAAGTACTTGGCAGTAAGAGAGAAAAACACTATGTGGACCCCAGTCCTAGTGTGTCAAAATCAAGTTATTAATCAGAACACTCACATAAGAAAGTAGCACTAGCGGAGTACACAATATTTTTTTGAATTAATGAATAATTCTGAATCAAAATCAGCACAGGGGGAGTGTAGAAACAGCATCTTGCCTCTCTTTCAAATATTGGTAGGGACAGCTCTGTCCTCCATATACAAACCTCGGCCCTTAATAGAACTGGAATAGCTCCATGCAGCAGAACAAGAGTAAGTGCATGTGACCATGATTCATGTATGTCAATGAGCGAAGAGCCAAAGAGAAACAAAAAGAGACTTTTTATGTGTGCGGTTATAATACAGTGATAATAATGAAAAGGATATTTTTATGAAGAGAGAAAGAGAGAGAGGATTCTGTGGGGCGTGATAAATAAGTTATCTAATCAAGTGACTGATGAAGTAGGAGACTGAAGGAGGCTGATTAGAATAGCAGGGTCGGGTTAGAGAAGGTCAATATTGATTTCATCAACTAGCTGGATGTCCCGAGGACACCAGGATATGGGTCAACCACCTGGTTTGACAAAAAAAAAAGTTCACATTTATCAGACAACATCAGGCAGGCATGAACTCCTCAACGACAGACTGCTGAACATATACCATGCGTTTCAATGTGAGGAATGCCAATTGGGCAACGATTTCCCCGCACCTAAACACTCGCTGGGTTCCACATTTCTTTGATACAGAAAGCGTTTTACAAATGCGTAAATATCAAGTTATCAACAATAATAAAAAAAAAAGACAAAAGCAAATATCAACATATCACATATAGGTATATGTGTACAATGTGTACTCTACAATAAAAACACATGAGTACTACATGAGTACATCTGAATGACAGCAATATGTGTATTTATTCCTTTCTGTCCTTCTACTCATCATGCTGCAGTAGTCTAACGTTTGTAAGGTTGGTTTCATTTAGATCAGAGAGAAAACAGTGTTGTAAATTTAATATTCGGGTAATAACCTGGACACTCAATACTGGTTCCCCTGACTAATCCAAAGTAGTTTTCAGAGCCATGGACAGCACCAAGAGACACCTCTCTTTTGAAAACCAGTGTCGTGTGCAGAGCTGTCCATGGTGCTAACATAATAGGGTTGTCAGAGAATTACAGCTATTATATTCAAGTGGAAAATGATTTCAGTTCTAAACTTAAAATTAAACTAAAACTTCTTTTAAGATTTACGGCAATTAATAAGAAACATTTTGTGGTAGTGCTTGCCATGTCGCACATGATTCAGCCACAAACAAGGTGCAAGTCTGATTTTGTAGATAAAAATGAAAGCTAGCTGTTGAGATTTTTGGAAAATCTCCTCATGCATGAAATGCTTTGAGCACGCAAGTGGGTAAGTAGGTCTTGTTGGCCTTGTTCTACGGAATTTATTCATTCCCCTTTGGTAGTACGGCTGGCTGTTGTCCCTTTGATCCAAATGTCAACGTGACCCACAGGTTCTTGTTATATAACGCTGTTTCTGTGTATCCCAAGGTGGGCAAGTATATGTGGAAGGAGGGTACGTGAAATATCAGATAAGTTCTAGGACATTCGTGCTCGTGTGTGCCTGTTTGTGTGTGAGCATGTGACTTGAGAGCTCACAGACTGTCAGTATATGAGAACTTCAGTGCACCAAGTAAACTTACAGGAGAACATGAGAATCTCAAGCAACAGAGGGAAAGGACAGAGGATTCGCTGTTCAGCTCGGAGCTGAGCCTACACCAGTTGCACTGGTCTTGAGTGTGTCTGTGTGTGTATACATACCTGCAGACAGAACACTGCCTCTGAGGCTGCAGGGCAGTGAACATGACGATGACAGAGTAGTTCCTGGGTGGGGCCTTGACGAAGCGACGGAACTTGTCCCCGTTCATCCGGACGACCGAACGCCGAGAGGACCACTCCATCATCTGGTCAACCTTCTCTGACAGCAGATTCTGAACACACAAACAAGGAAAAGGCAGAGAGGACAATGCATCCCATTAGGATTTTCAGTTTCAAAAAGAAGCATTCTTCCTGTGAGGAACAGCAGATGACAAATAAAAACAACTCTTTAAAATGAAACACCATATTTTCAGAAGCAGAATGTAACAATGCACTTTTACTCAAGTACTGTACTCGGGTATTTCTATTTCTACTTTAAGAGGAGGGAAACATTATATTATTATTGTACTTTTTACTATATTTCAATGACAGATGTAGTTACTTTTCAGACTGAGGTTTTGCATAAAATCTTATAAAATATCACAAACGTATTGTTAGATGTATGTAAATTTAGTACCAGCTTGAAATATTAACACATAAATAATACATAAAATAAATGACACAATGATGAGTGATATACTTTTGATACTTTAAGTAGATTTTGCTGAATGCAGGACTTTAACTTGTAGTATTAATACTTTCACTTAGGTAAAAGATTGCAATACTTGTACTACCACTGCTCCTTTCATAGGGGGAAAAGAGCATTTATAGCAAGTGACAGTATATAAACGTTGCAAAGACATTCTGGTTCACTCCTATGAAAATTACCCATTTGTACTATCCCCTGATATCAGCCAGCTTCACCACAGAATCTATCATAATCTTTAACAACAAAAAACAAAACAGGAAATGTCTTTTAAGTTCTTTGACATTCCAGCTATTCCCTGGACAGAGCCTTAGAGAGAGATACTGGCTGCTTTGATAGTCCAACGCTGATACACGGCAAGGTACTGCTGGATGCCAGTTGCTAAATCTAAATTTTAATAGGTCTGACACTTGGCCTGTTCTGACTAATGGGATGCAAACAAAGAACGTGGAATACAGCAACCCTAACCATTATTTACAGAAAAGGAGCCCTGACTTGGCAGTCTAGGTGTGTGTGCATGCACAAAAAAAGCCACAGTTCTTGTTTGTGTTTGTGTGCGAATTATAGGAGTCTGCTGTTGATTAAATCCGGTCCGGCTTAGCTAAAAGGTCACAACAGAGTCAGCGTCAGAAAGCCACGCTAAAGGTAAATAATACACAGCGCGTAATACAGGTGTACACAAACACACCAGCCAGTGCCTTTGCGAGGGTTGTAAAAGCTGAAACACTTATAATAACAAACTCATAGGATGGGATGCGGTAATGATACAGTGTGTGTGTGTGTGTGTGTGTGTGTGTGCATGAGTCTCCTTGTGCTGCATGTGTGTGTGTTTGGCTGTAAATCTACTGTAAGACTGTGTCAGTGTAAGTTCTCAGCAGGACACTGCTTAGTTCCTACCAGCATCATCTTTGCCAAATTTGAGCTCTGAACTGATGAGTGATGAAATCCTGAGACTGCTGATGAAACACTTGTTTTCCGACCTCTGCTGATCAAACTGAACAGCAATACGTCTGTGTGTGAGCCATATTTCAATTTACAACATAAAACTGAACGAGACTGCACTAAATTTGTGCTGAGGGTTTGTCATGCATTTTTCATTAAAGACTTTTGTCCCCTATCTCTGCATCTTTAAACGCAGAATCAGATAAACATTGTTTTTGTTTTTTTCTTCTTAACCCATTTCTTACTGTAAATCGGAATGGGTAATATAAAAAGGATCGACAAGTCAAGGCATGTTGCTGGTGTACACATAGAAACATATTAGATTTGTCGAAGCATATTATTGGCGCAAGCTTTAAAATGTGCTTAAACGACAACATGCCACATGTCTGACAAACAAAGCTTCGCCCATTTTATTGTTTGTTGTAATGTATTATTAAATTTATATATAGCCAACTGAGCCAGCTGACTGTGCTGACTTTCTCAACTAGCTCATGCATCATACTTCCAGCTCTCAGTTGCTAGCCAAACATAGGCATGCAAGTCTCGTTTGGGCAGAGAGGCATTGATGCAGGGCTGAAATGCAGCAGGGGGAGTGGTAGGTTTTCTGTGGTTGCAATCTTTCAAGATTTTGTCAATTTGCAAATAACTTTTGTTACCAACTGTAAGGTGTCAGCATTCTAGGCCACTCAATGTACAGTAACTCTCTGTCTCTCCCTCTCCATCCCTCTTTCTACCCAGTACTTCACTAGTATTGGATCAAGTAGACAGTGTCTAAATAATTAAGCATTGTGCCTCACTCCTACTGCTAATCAGTCTCTCTGTCTCTGTCTCTCTCTGTCTGTCTGTCTCTGTCTCTCTGTCTCTGTCTCTGTCTCTGTCTCTATCATAGGCTTGGCTGCAGATACAGAGAAGAGTTGTAAACTACCTGGAGACACGATCTGCAAAGACCAACAAAAGGAGGAAGAGGAACAGAAAATGGAAAGTGAGACAGTGAAACAGAGACAGACAGTACTATGGTATGTGTTGCTGCTGCTTGTTCACTTCAGACAACACACACTCCTGCACTAATGGTCCATGTATAAAGAGGGAGGAGATTCACTAAGACAAAGGAATACACCACACATACTGTACACATACACATGGGTGTGCACATCCAGAGGAGCTACGAAGAACTATTTGTACACCTTTGCTTTTTTTTTTTTTTTTTGTCTTCAATTTATCTACCTTGTTTTTTGCCTGTGTGCATTCGGCCCCAAAAGGAGAGCTGTCAGTCCTGGATGCCAATCGCGCTGGCAGTAATGATGCACAGCCGTACTTGAGTTCTGCATGCACGCACACACTCAAACAAACAATAGTGCTGAAAACAAGTACAACTTGTGAGGGAAGTGTAGGAGATGATAAAGGTGAAAGAGAGAAAAGATGCTATTGTATAGTGCATGTTTTGGAGTACAGGCTACAAACAATGTTTACAATAATTTGTCAGAAACAATAGTTATTGAAAAAATGAAGGGGCACAGAGGGAAACTGAAAATTAGCCACTAAACACATCATCCATCTAAGTTTTGGGCTTTAAATTGCATTATACTACATATGTTCTATAATAATATGCAAAAACTGCATAGGAGTTTGCATCAATTACCATATTTTGTAAGTATAAAAAGGGCTCCTCTGTAGCGTACGATTAGGGTCATTGATATGTTATTTCACAGAAGCGGTGATACCACTAATTGCCACTGATTAGTGTGAGTGGTATTGTTGTTAACAACAGAAACCCTGACAAACTGAGGAGTGAATGTAGCATGAGTAGGATGTTGCAATGGTGTTATAGATGCTGTCTAAATACGACATTATGTTTAATTAATTAACTACTACAACGGGTTGAAGAAAGTGTTGAGTTTGGAAACAGCAAATTAACACGGCAAACAGAAAAAGGAAGAAAACATCTTAGTTAAATCTGACCTCATAAAACTGGTAGGGGAAAAAGGGCATTAGAAATAAAAGACCTGCCACTAATAATAAAAGACTGCCTCAATTAAAAAGCCTGGTTCACTCTTCAGTTGAGGTAAATACAGACAGTTCGCAGTAATCATGAATGTCTGCATTACGATAAAATGATGCCTCTAAACAACAAAGTAGTTAAAAAACTCTTCTAAGAAATTCAGGCACAGAGCTATTTAAATACCTTATGTTAGACCTTCAAGTGACTCCCACACATCAGTGTTATGGCTCTCTACTTTACCTGACCCACACACACAAACATGTACAATACATAAGCACTCCACGCAGCCTAGGACCATTAAAAACATTTATTTTCCACCCCACTGAGCACAGAGGGCATTAAAATGAATCACATCAAGGGTGTGTGTGGATGTGCTTGTGTGTGTGTGTGAGTAAGATGCACAAATGCTTTGCAGATATCCGACTTTATCCATCTGATTTTTGAGTTACTCATTCTATGAATGTCATAGCGTCTCTCTCTCTCTCTTTTTCTTTCTCACACACAAACACACACATGCACACACAAAAGGTCGTACGGTAGACTGTATCAGTAGCACTGGACTGTGGTCTAAATATTTGCCTAATTTTCCCATTTCCTTTTTTCCTCGCATTCAAGTCCATTTTTCTTCTGTCTTTGCTCCTCCATTTTCCTATTATCTTCTTTTCAGAAACTCCCAGTCGTTTCTATAGCTGCAGCAGTCGCTATGTTGAGCCGAGAACCGGATATTGTGACTAAATAAAGAATAAAAGGCCAAACAAAATAAAATTACTTTCAAAGAAAAACTTTATCGCTAGCAGAGCATTAGCAAACTTGACATATAAGGATCTCCGAACGGGGCTACGGGAAGTGAGAGGAAAGGAAATAATGAAGGGAGAGAAATGAGACAGGAAGAGGATGACACATGGAGTGTAAAAGCCTGAACTTACTCATGCTCTGATGACCACACAGCAGGAGGTTATGGAGGGCATGATAGAAGACAGTTAGTTTATCAGCCAGCCAGTGATTCAATCAAACAGTCACTCTGCCAGCCAGTCAGTCAGCCCAAAAACTGAGACAAATCGTTAGACCCTCAGCCAGTTGGCTAACTGGTGAGTCAGTTGATTATTTATTTAGCTAGCCAATCAGCTCAGCGGTAAATTGGTGAGTTGATGTCAGTCACACGGTGAATCAGTTTTGCGATTTGTTAGTTGATGAGCTGAGTTGCTCAATCAAATAATTAGTCAAATAAGTATGAATAAAGCTGACCGGCACTGCAGCCACAGCAGATAAACTTTCACTTCCTGATCCACCCACATCATGTCCTTTACTTAATCCTTTTTCACTTTCTATCATGAAAATGAGATTTACTCAGCGGTATGCAAATGAGATTTACAGAGCTGAGGCACCTTGATTGTGACCATCACCACCGAAGGTTAGAGATTAAAGTTCTACTCATTTACCTGCATTCAAGCAGTGTCCTTCTAGAACGAAATGTTTTCACCACTTTCACACAGAATAAATTAACTACATAAAACCTCAAAAGCCATCAAAGCAAGCAAAGCTGCAACAAGCTGACCTTTAAAACTCAGCTGTTAAAGTGCGTCAAAGGAAAGAGAGAATAACAACTTAGAATTAAGGGATTTCGTGTAGTTGTACAAAGATGATCTAGTCCATGGCAGTAAGGCAGCAGGTCTGAGCTAGTCAAATCAACTCTCAAAATTCAAGTAGTTTTGAAAGTGAGTTATTGACCCATCAGTTCAAACTATGTGGTCCCCACTTTAGAGAAACCACCAAGGGTAAATCTCTGTCATGCCATTTGAATTCTTTACTTTGAATTTCACTGCATGTATAAAATAAAATGTCACAGGTGAAATTCGTTGTCCTTTCAAGTGCAATAGAGTGCAAGCAGTCATTTATTTCTCGGTCCTTAAGAGCCACCTCAAGAAGAGAGCAGTCCAAGTCAGAAAGTACTGAGGATATTACATGGTGATAAGGGCATACTGCCTCCCACCAAAGAGGGTGTTTGTAAAAATGAACTGTGAACTTTCCTGTATGCTACATATGTAGCATATTTAATAACTGCCTATGGTTCTGTCAGTCTCAGTCAATGCTGAATATTCCACATCCACATCTCAATGTATTTTAGAATTGAGGAGCTGTCACATCTTTAGCTGCAGTGAGATTACTGTTCACCCACCCCCACCAACAGGGTACAAATTTTGTCTTGAAGTTACTGGATGAGGACAGTCAAGATTTCGTGAGCCAGCCAGGGGTTTGATCTGTGAACCACCCAACCATCCTCATGAAAAGCCAACAGAAGGCTATTTGTTCAATCCAAAATCCCTTGCCCAGAGTGGTCTAAACAGAGGTCTATTATAAGTGAATGGGTCTCGGCTTTGGCCATCAAGCTGCTATACAGTTTCCTTCAATTCTCCCATTGAAAGGGGGGATTACTGGAATTGGCTTCGTATAACAAGGAACAAAGACTCATCTCTCACCCTCTCTCTCTCTCTCACACACACACTACACTGCCCTTTGTAAAAACCAACAAAAACTTGCAAGTCATTTGCTGACGGACCTAGTGTCCTTATGATGACAAGGGGACTTTCTGTGTTGAGTCAAATTGAAAATACTTAAAACACGTTTGCGCACACATATATGTGCACAAAGGGAACTCGGGAGGGCAGAACAAATGAGAAGGGAAGGAAAAGCAACATTACTCAGAAGTTGGATTTTTTTTTATATCATTTATTATTTTTTGAGAGAAGGGAATGATTTAATGAAAAAAGGAGGGGAAGAAGGTAACTGAGAGGTTAAACAAAGAATGGAGTACAAATACATTGGTGGGAGAACAGCAGTTACATATAGCGATAAACAGGAGGGAAAATAAATGAAGCAGAAGAAGAGGGTCAGGAGACAGAGGGGACGTGAAAATGACAGACCACAGTGATGGAGATGGACAAGTAAGCAGAGGAACATAATGAGTAACAGTAAAGACAAATGCTTTTTGCATTCATTTGTTTGTTTGCTAGCAGACCTCACACAAACATTGGAGGCAATGGGAGGGATCACAATTAATAAGGTGCGATGTAAACACATACACAATGACACATTGTGTGTCTGTTTGAGTCAGTCTGTCAGTACTATCTCTCACCTGCATTGAATTTTCACTCTCAAACCAACATACTTCAATACTGCCAGCTTCGTGTCTGTCAGCCCTTAATCCACAATTCCCAGAAATACTGTGACTTGTAAGTGGAAGGGTTGGGGAGGGATTTGTCAGCTTATCCGCCTAATAACAATTATTTGAAGTAAACGCATTGTTCTCCTGCCTTTGTCCACGTGTCTTTACATCCATCACCCTCTAGTGATTGTATTTTAGTTTATATCTTACACCCATTAGTGCCAGCGGTCGTCTCTCTACGTGATGCTTATGGAATATCTAAAGATTTGTCTGCCTTTTTTTTCTTTTCTTTACAGATTACAGTTTCTCTCTAAACCTTGCAGGCACATGGCGTGACATTTTAAATCTTCTGTCTTTTCCGTTCCCTGGAGCGCCTGTCTAATTCTTTTGTGTTTGTTGGTTCAGAGTGTCTGCGGGATTCATCAAGTTAACTTTTAAACTTTTTCAGATGTTTTAAATGCCAGTTGGGAAGAAGATACGAGGCTAATTTTGAAGCTTAAATAAAATGTGAAAACACAATATGCATTGGGTGTGGGTGGATGAGTTGAATTCTCACGACGATAACGACACATCATGCCGTAAGACACCTCAATTAAGACCACAAATTAAATTAAGACTTTAAAATTATCTGCAGTAAAAAGCAATTTAAGATATAAGTTAAGATATAAAATAAAATTACTAGATTTTTTTTCGTTCTATCTATTTCTAGGATTACTCTCTAATGGAATTTTGAATTCCTAATTAAGGTTTTATTGGCCATGTCTATCTGTACAGGCTGAGCTAGGTAGAAGTTATTGAAGAAGTGAGTCAGTAAAGTCAGCCCGTTCACCACATTGCCCTTCGAATGGAAGAACCAACACATCCTTTCTGCAGGGATGATAACCTGGAGCAAGTACAACCTCATTTGACCGCCTACTATTCGGTACACTTAGCTTTCAGCAGGCCCCTTGCCAGAAGCTTGTAGAAATGCCATCACGATAAGATAGCAAGATTTATAAGCAAGGATATGCAGCCCATTTGGTGTGGTAAGAGCAAGTGTCATAGCCTTTAGTATTATTAATGTTAGTCTTAATGTTTTTCCATGTGGTGTCATATAGTCATAATGTTGAGCAGCTGTGTGTGTGTGTGTGCGTGTGTGTGTGTGTGTGTGTGGTGTTGGTGGGTCATTTCATTCAAAATTGATTTTTTGGAAAAAGTGACAGCTCTACCACAAACATGGTCTTACAGAGGCAGACCACACCTCATTCTAACGCTGTGCCACCACAAACGTCGCTCACAGTCATTCCCTTCTTCTTCGTATTTCTTCGATACTGTTCCTTTAGACAGTTGTTTAGATTTTCAGAAGTCCAATATTGTACCGATATTACATTAGTTTCGTTATTAAGTCCAGTTTTCCAGGTTGAGTAAAGTGCACAGAGTAAACATTTGTTTTTTGCTGCTCCCAGGTCTCTTTGAAATAATAAATTATACTATTGTGTGTAATGTAATTTTTTAAAGTACCATTCAGGAACCAGTATCAAAGTCAAGGTATGGGTACCTGTATCGAAACATTTTGAACAATACCCATCCCTAGTCACTATAATAGCAGAAGAATGCCAAGGCTAATTGTTTAGTCACTCTGTCTGACCTCTACTCACCCCATCTTTCCCCTTTTATATTTCTTTTCCCTGTCTTTGTAGATATCATTTCTCTAGGGAAGCGCAGAGCTCCAATTGGGTTTATGGGGCATCTGTGCAGTTGATCTTGTTATAAAGGCATCCCAATAAAAAACTGGGGGTGGACACACAGGGCAAGGGGCCAGTCCTACTGTAAAAACAATAGGGAGTCAACGTAAGCATTCGGGGAGCATATGGTCACTATACTGCTCTCCGCAATAAAGCCCAGAGATGGAGGGATGGGGGGAGTAGAGGAAAGTAAATGGAAAAAAAATGGGAAGAAAACAGGAGGTGAAGAGGGATGAAGAATGGAGGAAATCACCTGGGCTAGTAAAAAAAAAAAAAAACAGAGACAAAGAGAGAGAGAGAGAAAGCAGAAAGAAAAAAAGACAGACGAGATGGAAAAACAGTAGAATGCGGTGACACACAGCTAATGTTACTGTTTCAGGTTGGGAACGGCAAATGTACCTAACAATATTTTTATACTAGCAATATCATGCACAACTAAACATGGTTATGACTGCAAATTGGTAACTAACCATAATCAACGCTGGGTTGCTAGTTTTTACCAGTGAAAAGATTATTTCAGTGTGTGGCAATTCATGACTTTAATGTCTTTAATTCCCTTCAAGCTCCATATCAATACCCATACTAGTACTTCAACCATGTTTATAAATGCCTTCATGTGGACAGGTATTCATGCCTTTGTAAGTGAGGGGCTGATCAACACAATACACACTGCATTCAAAGCCTCAGAGCAGTTATAAACCTAACGATTGTACCAACAATTGGACAAGCATCGCTGTTACATTTCTTTAATAATCCAAAAACAAACAGTCAAAGAAGCAAAATTATTCCCTTACTTTTTTCTTTGTAGTAGCCAGAAGCATGTTATAAAGGGAGTGCGTGATTATCTGGCAAAACAAATCTGTGTGTAAATTAGTTTCCTCGAGGGGGAGAACACAAAGCGATTACGTGGGCTCCTACATCTCCCTGACACATGGCTGATTCATCAGGAAGCAGGGGACATGTTACCATCAAGTGTTCCCGTACCTTATTATCTTTACTTCAGCTCACTATCCCTCTTACTCTGAAGTAAAAAAAAAAACTTTAAGCAACTTGCCACTCTGGGCAGAATTAGATGCGAGTGTTTGAGTAATCACATAAATTCAAGACTCTGCGTGTTTGGGGTCACACTCTCGCTGTGGATGTGTTCAGAGTGTTCATCTCCCGGCACTAAGTGTTCAGCTTCAAGCATTTGTTTGTGTGTTTGTATGTGTCATGTAATCAAATGATTCAGGCACAAAGAGTATAAATTTTGCATTCAGCTCATTTAGTGATTTTGGTAGCACAGGTCAGCTCTGGGTGGTCTTAAGGTTTAATTAAAAGAGAGAAGCCAGAAAAAAGTGGCACAGCTTGATGTGCAGCCACGTCCTCCTTCTTAATCCATTTCACATTAAATTAGAAAGAAAACGGTACTCAGGAAGGATGTCAAAAACTGTGTGTGGTTTTAAGTAAATAAAGGGTATCATTAGCATATGACACCCTAAAAATGAGAAATAAAGATGAGGTGGAGAGACTGAATGGGCATATTAGAAAAAAACTGTCCATTTTGAGGGAGGAGATAGGGAGGAAAGTATATATTATAGTTTTATTACAGTGTATTATAGTTAGTATAGTATAGTTCACACTAAGCCCAGTTCAACATGGTAAAAATAAAATGGACAGATGCAACCAGAAAGACGGAAAAGAAGAGGAAGCAGACACTTCTCCCGCTCTCAGTTGCGCTTCACTATATCTATAAATCTATTATGTTATATAGTATAGTTTCTCCTAAATATAATGCTAGATCTAGCAGCACTTTTCCCAGTAATATGCTGTACTGTCCACTTCCATTTACCAATTAGATACAATTCAATAAAGAGACTTGATACTTGAGAGAGTTGAAACTTTAGACTTGACAGAAAATTGAAAATTACTTTCTGAAGTGATGAATGAAATATGAGTTTTGAAGGAAGACTTGGGCAAGTATTACCCCAGTACTGCAGTAATTTAACGCACACTGAGGAGGTGAGTTTATTACAATGCTAATCATCTTTTTCCGTCTGATCGTGACTAAACAGCAACTTATCTCCATCAGGAACCAAACAGCAAAGTCACTTTTCAGTCAATCTATGTTCTTGTTAAATACAAATAGTTCCCGTCAGCGCATCATAAGCTTTGCACTAGCCAGTTCACTAAAAGTATAGATTTGTGAAGGATCTACAGATTCCAATTTACCCAGTCATCCCTGTTTCATGAAAAAGAACTTCCACCATGTCCACTTCACATACTTAAATCACACTTTATTGCCAGTTTATCTAAAACAACAACAACAACAACAACAATAAGAACACATTTAGAAACAAAAGCAAACAGTTTCAACTCTCCTGGCCAAACCGCTGGGGAGTGCTGTCCAATCAAAAGCCAAAGTCAAAAAAATCCATACTGTCACATCCTTATTTCCACAAAGGGTACAAAGGGTGGACTGACCTGCATTCTCTTGTGTTATCTACAGTACTGTAACAACAATAATTGGTGTTAAAAAAACTGAAGTTTAAGGTGAGAGCAGACAGAGAGAGACACAAAGGTGGCAACAGCTGGCTTATGTGTAAAGCAAAAGACAGAGGGAATGTGGAAGTGAGGGGTTTGGACTGACTAAAGGTCACTGAGGCGCGAGCCTGTCAGATTACCAGGTCACTCGCCTTCCTTTTCTCTTCTTCCCAGGTGTGCTGTGTGTCATTACTGTGTGACCTTTAGGTCTGAACCCTCCATTTGCTCCTCTCTCTCAGTCTTTGAACATTATGCATCTGTCTGGCATGCAGACTGTGCCAAATTGTCCGCAGTGATTATTTTTAATGGTCAAAGTCATGGCCAAGCGCACAATGCACATACTTGTAAGCATTTTAGAAATACAAGTGTAATTGGTCTAGTATGCTTCCTCATTAGCCTTTGGAACCTAACACTAGTATTAGTACCTAAAAACTGTGAGCTTAATGTGCTCCTAATTAGCCTTATAAGGCCATTCACATTTGTTATTCGCTTCTGCTTAGGTGAGCATTCAGTCTCACTAGACCTATTACGCATGGAAGAATAGCAGCTTTTGAATGTACTTCTGAGAAATATCTCCAAAAATATCACAAGTATACCTGACTTAACTGTGCAAAGGAAAACACTTATTACCCACAGGGGTTACCCTGAAATAGAAACTTACCCCAGGTAAATAAACAGACTGACTGCAGTTTGTGGGATTAGCCATTTCTTATTAACAATATGTCAGAACCCGTTGGGTATTGTCTGACGATGATTTGCCTCTGGGGGCAATAGCCAATGTTTTTTTCTGGTGTAGCCAGTAGATTTACAGAAGAGAAAGACGCATTCTGGCAAATCTCAATAAACAGGTATATAAAAAGCTAAGTTGTCATCAGACGACAGCCGATAGGTTTCAAGACTGTATTTCAACCAAAGTGTTCTGCCTCTTTTGATCTCCACATGGATTGCATGCAACCAAAGCTTGCTCAAAAGTAATTAGTCAATACTACTTGGACTACAAACACCAACCCTTTTTTCCCCCTGAAAAGTTAATACACTATATAAGTATAAATAAAATGAACTTACTTGTATATGTGGTTTTAATTCATGCAAACTTTGCTTGGTGTCTTAAGCTTTTGGTTTGATGCAAAGTGCTAGATTAGCTCAATGACTCACACAGCTGAGTTCTTCTCTCCCCCACAGCGACAAAGTATTACTAACTTGAGTATGCAAAGGAAACACTGATTACTCAAATAGTTCCCATAGAGTGGAAAATAAAAATGTAGGGCTGACAAGCATAAAGTTCTTTTTTTATGAAAAGTACATGGGAAAAATGGACATAAAGGATAATATGAACACTGTTGCTGTGCATACACATTGGGGAGACACTGTAGATTCTGTAGGATGTCATGTTCTACAGTGCAGAACATGACATCCTTTAGATATCTTGACCACTGGACACTTGCACTGTCATTTTATCACAACACAACCTCAGTTTGATAAGCAGTTAGACTTGAATGGGCTCCCATACGCACTAAAGAGCTCATTTGAGAATGAGCCGGCAATAAAGCCACTAGAGAAAAGCTGCTGTCCAGAACATTTCTTGTTTTATTGCCTGGAAAGAAATGCATGCATTAAAGCTTTAACCTCTGTCCAAGTACTCTGAATACAGCCGTATGGGCTGTGATAGCAGTAATGTCACTTCTTCTAGCCCAGCAAGCTACAGCTGTCTTTCAGCCAACTGCAAAGTGTTGTCAGTCTCACAAGGGAGATGATGAGCTAGTTGCACTAATCATATCGTGCTTCGAGCTCGGCTGGTGAGGCTAATTGGCAGGTCAATAATCTGAACAGCTGGGAAAGGGAGTGACCACTAGTTGCTCAGTTGAAACAAGGGTTGCAACAATCATCACAAATCAAGTTTCTCAAGACATGATCTGTCAGCCATAGTTCAAAGAGCCTTCTTCTCTTACTCGTTAACACGTTTATTTCTACCTGTGTTCCTCTGAGAAAAAACGTTTTTCTTTTTCTATGTGGGATTCAAAATATGTCTGCCAGGTTTCTACATTAAACGAAGGAAATGCAATATGTCTCTGATAATAGAAAATAAAGAATATGCAACAGAGCTGCCACAGTCCACAAAAAGCCTTAATATAATACAGTAGAAGAC
Source organism: Miichthys miiuy (assembly GCA_036365135.1). NCBI lineage: Eukaryota > Metazoa > Chordata > Actinopteri > Sciaenidae > Miichthys > Miichthys miiuy. The sequence continues at coordinate 21,701,722 of CM071602.1, forward strand.
AACTTGACTTTGACTTAAATGATAGGTCATGACTACACTTGAATGAAAGCACCCAAAGCATGAAGACAGATAATGTTGGTATTTGAAGCTATTCATCCATTTATTTGATTTACTGCACATCAACACAAAATGATTCACTTCCTTCCGTAACTTCACTTGCCCCATTCCTTTGCTGGACTGATAAGTGAGGTGACGATGAATTTTTTGGAAGTGTTCAGAAACAAATTTGACAACCAATTTGATACTTTAAGCATCCTCACTGACATAATGATGTGAGTTGTGTGCCTGTGTTTATCTGTTGATGACGCTGAAGAGCTTACAGTGATAGCAAAGCTGCTGATTTCATCACTGTATGAGACTCACAGTCTGAAATAACTGGCATCCAGTCATTACAGGGCTAAGCTCTTGCTGTGCCAGAGTCTGTCGGGATGAGTAAATTCAGCAAAGAGAAACTCAGGCTGGTAGGTGAAGCACTGGCTTTTACCCAATGTGTTTAAATGGAGTGATGTCGATAGGTTTTTTAATGCAGTCCACATAACCCACAGGTGTGACATCTGAGTGGTCCCAGAGAATTTGAGGCTCAACAAAACATTTTTTTTACAAATAAAATGTGTCACTTTAAAAGCTGGTTCACCTGTTACTAGCAATATGTGATATGTCATCGTTTATGATATATCGTCAAAAACATTCCCCAGGGTAAGAATATGTCATCCCACGATAAAAACGATGAATTCCCATTGATGACGTATATATGTGCATGACACACTCGCAGCCCAACACGCATACTGACAAACATGGCGGAAGGCGGAGCAGATACGCCGGGCAGCGAGGAGCTCTTTCCTCACGCTCCAGCTGCCAATCAGACACTCAGATCGGTCAAACCTCCACAGACAGCCTGAAATGTCTCTGAAACTGAGACTATCCAGGTGGATTCACGGACTAAACTCTGATAATCTACCTGTGTGTGTGTTCTCACTTTGTTTATTTCATGTACCAGCTTCTAAATCTGAGACGCAATTTACGCCGCAAAATATAATGACACGAAGAAGTTTAATTTGATTTGTGTCTGTTGATTAGAGAGAGAGAGAGAGAGAGCGCTTTGGTAGAGAGACATAGAGTAACAATAACAGAGAGCGAGCGCCGGCCTCGATAAAGCTGTTATTAATCAGAGAAGTAAAAAGTTATTTCTTGATTGTTTCACAGCGGTTACATTCAGCAGCTCCCCCTAGCTCCCCCTAATTTATTATTATTTTGGTTATTAGGCTGAATTGGTGTTTATTCATCGTCATTTTTATCGTTACCGTGATAAATACCAGAAATTATCGGGATCAATTTTTTAGTCCATATCGCCCATCCCTACCTGTTACCCAAAACAATGATGAAGAACACCAGGATAACGTGCCAGGAGTTGAGTTTTCAAGTGATTCCTAAGTTACCATATCACTAGTTGCTGACAAGCAGTGTAGCATTTCAAAGACTATTTTTAGATGGAGTCCGACACAGTGCTCACTCACAAAACACACCGGGACTACTTGACATCATTTCAAGCAAACTTCACGGAGAACAATGAGGGCAAAACATTCAAGCACCCAGGATTTATGAAAAAGGAGGCTTGGTCTTGATCAGATCTAATATAGACATGTGACATGTCACACAAATATATAATAGACATAGCTTATCAAAATGCTAACAAATCTCACCAACAGCCTTAAAATGCCACACAAAAACATTCCCTTGTGTAAAATCACTAATGCTGTACTGCCCGTTGTGGTTACTGTCACTCCAATGAAATCAAGTTATTTTCCAAAAGAGCGGTTGAGAAAACGAGTGGGAGAGAAAGTGAGAAATTGAAAAGGAGAGAGAAAGAGACTAGGTCTGACACAAAATGGCATTTAGCATTTATACTGGCTACAGCTTTATGCTAAACTGCTTCAGTTCATCATGTTACATTACCGTATCGCTCCATGCGTGTGAGTGTGTGTGTTTAATAACTTATTTTGGGGCTATAAATCCAAAAATTGTCAATTAGACAGGCAAGATAAACGGAATTATAATCATTAATCAATCTCAATGCAACCAGGTGGAGGAGGATGAGAACTTTTCTAACTTTTTCTTCCAGAACATTCATGTGTTTCAAGTGATATTTTCTATCTTAATAAGCAACGAAGCCTAAAGGTTAGACATCCCTCCACACCCTCCTCCTCCTGCTCCATGGTGGAAAGTCTCCCAGGTTTGACTGTGTTTGACTGAGCGAGATGAGAAGCAGGAGACCACGGTGATTACTTGACATTCCCTGGACAAATAAATGCTTTCAAAAGGCTATGTTAACATAATTCAATAATTCATAACCAGCTTGATTAATTCTATGTGTAGAGTTACCTAACAAGGACGCACTGTGGTCATAAGCACTGTCCCTGAGTCAAACAAGGTAAGCAAGATCCCTGCTTACGTCCTCTTACATCTGCAGTTACCCTCTCATAACAAGTGTTTCCAATAAGGCAGTCTTATGACAGCCTCTCTACCATGCAGAGAAACACAAAACACACACACACACATTCACAGTCTTTAGCCCTGTGCAGAGTGTTAACAGGCTTTCTGCCAGTGAAGCAGAAAGACTAAGAGTTTAATAATAGAGAATCATCAGATATCTGTGATAGGCAACATGTACACACACACACACACATAGCTGCACATGCACAGTGTTAGGAAAAGCTTCACTATAAGGCTTTCAATCAAACAACTTAGTACATAGTACTTAGTGCATACACAGTCACAGTCTGGCTGTGTGTATGTATGCGCATATATGTGTTAAGATGTATACTTATGTATCTGAATGTATTGCTGTGTGTAGTATGTGAGTTTGTGTATGGCCTGCGAACTGTCACAGCGACACAGGTCTGTCTGGAAGGATAAGAGTGAGACGTCTTATCAGCCACAAGCCAGACAGACACAAACACTCATTCTTAAACACTCACTCACAGACACACAGACACACACACACAGGCACAGACACACACACACGGATAATATGCTACCTCATATCAGCTATACAGCAAGGTCTGTCACTGGAGGGGGACAGTGCTGGGGAGCAAAGAGGGAAGGGAGTAGATGCATGGAGGATGAGGGGAGGGGAAGTTAAGGGATAAAGAAAGAAAATGGAAAATGGCATGGCGAGGGACGAGAAGTGACAAAGAACATTTCCCTCTGGAGATAAGGAGTGATGAAGAAAGGCAGAAATGAATGATCAGAGAAGTATGTTGGACATTAGCAGGCTGTCCGGTAACCAAAACGTCATACTATCACTGCATCAGTTGTCCCAATACAGCAGTTAGACAACACTGAGATTTTAGTACGTTTCAGTTCAGCAGCGACACATGAGCAGACTAATATCGTGCTCATTGTTTATTATATTGGAAAGATTTCCATAGTTACAACTCGCAAGGGTTTAAGTCACCTAAGAACTCAAGGCACATGTACAGTTGGTCGTGTGGGAGTTAAAAAATACTACATATTGACAATAGAATACTATAGTGTTTGAGGAAGTTGTAACCTAGTGGGATTTATCAGAGCTTTCAAAAATGATGATGAGTTCCACAGTCATAAATTCAACTCATTGATGTGAAGATTGTAGCTGAATGTCCTAACTAAGGTTGCAAAGGGGTGGACAATTTCCAGTAATTTTTCAGTAAATTTCCAGAAACTTTTGATGTGAAGTTAAGCTGGGGAATTTTGGAAATATTCCAAATTGGAAATTTCCCATGGGAATGATGGAAATTTATGGGAATTGATGGGACTAATTTAGTAATTGGGGCTAAGCTAGCATCATGACAAGATCTCATAAATGGTTAATGAAATGATGCTAGATACAGCTTATTTAGCATCTAACTTATCAGCTAGCTATTTACTGTATGAATACATTTTCATGTGCTATTTGCAAGTTAAACATTAATGCCATACATCAACTATATTTACCCCATTATGTCATCAAAACGTACTTCACTTTATGTAGTCCACGGGCTCAAATGTGTGGCTTCAATAGTCTTGTGCTCTGGGCTCAAAAATGTAGTCAAGGGCTCCAGAAATCATCAGCAGTAAGCAGTATGCTATGTGCACGTGATTTAGGAACAGCATAGATATTCAAGTGTACTTGCATGAAATCTGGTTACTTTAGTCAATATTATGCTAAAATTTATTTAGCAACAAGTTCCCAGTTAAGGGCCAAATTTCAATTTTTGTAAATTCACAGTTTATTCCTATAAATTCCCGTTGATCCCCATGGAAAGTTACCAACTTTGAAAATTCCCAGAATTTTTTCCATAGTCCTAACTAACTCCATGAATGAATAATCACTGAGAGCATGACTTCCTGACGTTGTGACTGACTGATTGATGCACAAGCTGATGAAAAGACTGACAAGTCAACACTGAGTGAGTGAGTCTGTTTGAGTGAATGAATGCAAATTACAAAGTAATCAACTGACCAGTATTATTACCTGCTGTTGTAGCTAATTAGTATGTAACCAAGTGACCAAGTGGGCTATGTCGGACTAAATGACTGAGTGACTAACTACATAAATAACTTAATGGGTTACTGAGTAAGTAAGTGACTACCTGCTTCAATGAATGGCTGACTCATTGGCAAGCTAAACAAAAACGAGAAAACACCCTGCACTCCTCTCAGATTTAACAGGTTTGGCCCAGAAATTAGCTTCGGAAATGTCAAAAAATGGCAAAAAGAGTTAGGAGGGAGTGACAAAGGGAGGGAAGAAGAAAGCAAAGAGGACAAGGTAAGGACTTGATGGAGGAGAAAAGCAGGGAATGAAGCAAAAGAAAAGAGAGAAATCATTTCATGACACAACATAATTATAGAAATGTCAAAGGGGTGCACTGAGACGGGTGGTTAAAGGAAAAAGACACAGGGGAGGTGACAGGGGAGGGGAAAAGGGTGGATACGGCGATGGAAAGAGGGAAAACACTCAAAAAATTTGTTATAGAAGTGTTGGAAAGGGGAGGAAAAAAGGAGAAGGGGAGGGAGGAATAACAGAGGGGGGAAATGACTTGGGAACACAGGCCATCAGTCATTGGGAAAGCAGGCCTGACACCACTGCATCAATAATTCAGATGACTACGGTTAATGAGCGAGATCCAAACAAATCACCCCTGGATTCACTGGGAGAACATTGCAACATTTCACTGTGCAAAATATGGCACCATTATGGTTGCTTTTTAGCTGCAGTTTGGGCTGTATTGGCAACACACAATGGAAAGTGGGTTGAATACAATATTCATCTCTCTTGAACCTTTGAAACATTCACATTTATTTTCATAAGAAAAAAGAGGGGAGAGATAGAATCACCTGAGACTGAGCATTGGCATGCAACCATGAAATTTTAAAACCGAAAGGTAAGGATCCATTGAATTTGATAAAAGACAGAAATAAAGGTAGAAATAAAAAGTGATAAAGTAGATGGAAAACAAAAAAAGAGAAGCAATGAAAATAAGAATTTGTCGTCTCTGTGAGAATGTTGATGGTGAAAACGGCTGGAGTGAAGCAAATACACTCAGTGCTATTTGTTAGCACTAAGTCTAGATCAAACCCAGTGTGATGTCTGGCATTGGAAGGATGACTAACACACGCACGCAGTAAACGCGCAATAAACAAGTTCTTACCTCCCAACAGCACCTACTCAGCATGAGACAATATTGAAACTACAATCCACGTCCCCTACACAGCATGATAACAGGCACTCATTTATATGGAGTGGTTGTTGATCATTCAGTTGGTAAAGCCAACTGTCTGAGCAATAACACTCACACTATGATAGCTTTAGTCAGAGAGGAACAGAGCCTCTCTGGGCATCACTGTGTCTATTCTCACCTGGACGTTTTGTTTTCTCAAGTGCATTCATCATCATCTGGCCTGTCCTGCTGGCGAGCAATCTAACACAATACAGGTGAATGCTCCCCCGGTGTCCTGGGTTGTGGACTGTTTGATGTGAACACTGTGCAGGACTAGTGTACAGCTGGACAGCAAGCTGGAATGAGCTGAGAACACAGATGCCGTGCACAAGAAGCGCCAGAGCCGATTCTACATTCTGCAGGGGCTCCAGTCATTCAATGAAGATACCGCTCTGTGGTGGCCAGTGCAATTTTCTTTGCTGTGTGCTGACAGAGTGAGGGCAGTCAACACCAACAGAATCAACAATCTCATTAAGAAGACTGGTTCAGTTCTGGGGTGGAGTTTGATTCTTTGGTGGTAGTAGGGCTGGTTATCGTCGATACCTGTTAGTTGCACTGGCTATCTAGCCTGGCGTAGCCAGACCACATGTATCGCTACAGTGTTAGCTGATGCACAGCAGCCGCCTCTGAACACAACATAGTGATGTAATATTTGAGGGGGGTTTTTCTGCATGCCTCTATGATGCATCATATTCTACAGCCAATCACAAGCATTATCAGATCTCGGAACAAGCATGCTGTATGCTTACTGGCTCACTGACACTGATACGATTTACTCATTAGGTATCCCAATGAAATAGCATTTTTTGCAGTAGAAGTATCAAAGTTCAGTACCAAGCCCTCAGTGGTGGTGGTGTCAGTGAGGAGGATGCTGTGCAAACTGCAGAGCATCATTAACAATGAGTCTCACCCTCTCAACAAAGTGCCGCTCATGCACAGGATCACCGTCAGCAGCCGATTGTTACCACCACGATGCACAGTTCGCCACAGGAACTCCTTTCTTCCTGTGGCAATCAAACTTTGCAACTCATCTACCTCATGTTGAGAGATGGACAGCAGAAGCATGGGGTACTGTGGTGGCTCCAGCCTTCATTTCAGCTCTGTTCTGCTCTGTTTGTTTAGTCTCTCTATTTTCAAATTTTCAGAGCCATTGGTGTACTTGCTCACTTCTAACGGAAATCCATCATAAAGAGAGTATTCTTATGATGTCATTTATGATGCATTCATTAAAATAGGTCTCCCCAAGGACAAGAGACCGGGGAAAATAAAGCCACTCTATTCTGGTTTTCCTCACTAAAACCAGCTACCAGGTTTGCAGAAAGTTGGGAGTAGTTAAAGGACTCTTAAAACATTAGAATGGATTAACATCGTTATCAATGATAAGGCATCCCCACGCCGTGTAGTACACATACCATGTAAGTGTGACATCCCAGGTTCGATTTCCCATTGGGACCTTTGTTACATGGATACTTCTTAGAGCAACAGGTCCTTCTTGTAAGGGTTAAGATATTATGGAGTGTACACTTACCATATGCCACGAGTAAAACTCTTTTCCTTTCCCCTTTGGATAAATAGAATACAACATACAGAGTTAAGCATGTAAAAAGCTTAATATTCATTCATTAATTATAATTGGTAGAGGAAAAGCTATCTTTCCTCACACTGTACAGGCCTGTACTATAAAATCTATAGGTCGAAAGACACAGTACAGAATGCGTAAACTGTGAGCTATGTTTTTTTTCTTAGATGAACAGGTCAGACAGAAAACCCAGAGTCAATAGTGCTTACACAGTGTTTAGCTTCATAAGCCCCAGTCTAAACTCAGCAAGTGGCTTAGGTTATGCCCTGAAGGGCCTACCCAGTAGTTTATTGCACCTCTGTGTGCAGAGGTAGCATGCTCTTATTATTCCGATTCACTTATTAGACTGGTCCCTGGGTGTGGTGGCAAGCCCACTACGTTGCAATCTCTATCTCTCTGTAGATATATAACTCTCTAGATATATAATTCTCCTTGCCTAATACTCGCTGCCTTGGACTTTTTTTTCGCTCTCTCCACCTCCCCTGACTCCATATGCCTAGGTATAGGAAGTGCTTACATTGGTCCTTTCTTTGTGCTGTAGTCAGCCTTAAGACAGAAACACAACACAAGCTAGATATAATATCTAGCAGAGCTGGGGTGATGAACGAGGGAGTATTGAAGTGATATAAATATTCTTTCTCTCTCCATGACTATTTCTTCCAATCCCTGAGGGGCATATAGCAGGATTTAAAAAGGCAGGGGTCCACCACTGCTGCCCTAACTTCTTTTTTTTTCTTTTCATTTATTTATTTCTTCCCCCACGTCACACAATCTTGATGCTTAACTTTCTCCTTAACTTCTCCTTCTCTCTACCAGACTCCATTTGTATCTTCATCTTCCAACCACCCGTACATGCTGATTAGCTCTAAGGGGAAGAAATAGGGAAATAAGGAAAAGGAAAATGTCCTGTGCTTTCATAGCTGTCTTGGGCATAAATAGCACTGGCCAAAACCTAGTGCTATCAGTGCTCTGGGGTCTGGCTCTGACAGTAATAGCATTTTCCATCGGTGTGATACAACACATTTTTGCTGCAAAGTGTTGTGCTGTACTGTGCCCATCTGAAATTTCACAGGAAACTCGTGAAGCAAGATTACCAAGCTAACACACTCTGCCCACTAAGCAGAGCCAAAGTGTGACTGTACTCATCCTCAACTGAACTTTACTGTCAGTCAAATGAATTGCCAAAGATGTGACTAAAAATAAAAAAAGATATTTAAAATACTGAAGTAGTATCAATGCTTAGATCAAAGGGGTTAAGGAGAGATCTGACACGCATAACTATGATGAAGGTTTAGATTTATAGTTTGGCATTTGATTTGACCCCTCGTTAAACATTTAATGTGTGTGATCAGGCCTTATCAAACTTTAATTATATGGCATACAGAGTGTTTGCACTGTTTCATGTACCTTGTGACACAGGGGATGGTAGAAATATTCCATGCAGTCACCATATTAAGTTCTTTCATTCACCGTCTGTAGTTACATTTCTGAGAAGGCACTCATCACCTACAGTGCGGCCTACAGGGTAGCTTCTGAGCCTAAACACACATTTGCCATATAGGTCCCATGTAAGTCTTTAACACACAGGTATAAATCCAGCTTCACTGTGCATGTCTGGGTAATTTGCTTGGCTGTTGTCTTCTGATCCACCCGCCCACTTATCATGCCTTCGGAGTTGTAATGAAGTCCATTCCTTCCTCAAACTGTTAATGCAAATTCAAAACCGCTCATTCCCGTAGGGGACTTATGGCAGTGCATCTTTACTTCATATCTTTGCTAGATTTCATTAAGATTTCCAGCAGTGTTTTGGTCTCATCTGATTTTGGTATATAAAAAAGACATTGTGAATAAACATTATGGAGTCAGTTTATTTCGCATAACTAAAAAGGGTTTATAAAAGCAATTGTAATGCCTAAATTAACTGAAAGGCTTTTACTGTGAAGTACATGCTGACAATGTTAAATCAGCCACTGAGGGCTATCTCCTTGTTTGATAGATGTTGGTCTTAAAGTTCACTCCAAAAAAAAAAATGGGAGTAGATAAAAGTTAGGTTCCTATCGGTTAGATGATCAGTAACACTATAAAACAAGTCAACAGAACTAAATCCAAATGCCAAACGACTGCAACTCCAGCAACCCTGAAGCCAAATATTTTAATGTCAAAATTCTCTTGTGCACTCAGGCCTTTCTCTCCTGCTCTGTACACTGCAACTGTAGACTAGACAGACTAAAATGCAGCTAAATAAAGACATTATCTAGTCTGCTATGCAGCTGTTATTGTAACCATAAGGAGCAAGTAACTAGAGGATCAGGAGAGAAAAGGGGACAAGGACAAACAAAAAATAATGCTTTGAATACTGACTAGAGATGTAAACATTAAAGTAACAAACATTTGAATGATGAAGGACAGCCTTAATTAACTGAACCTTTAGCCCTACAGTTTACAGCTTGGTGACCAGGGCAGGACGAAGAGCTGTGAGGGAGAGCAGAAGTTGGTGAGATGAATACAAAATGCTGCTTCACCATTTTGTCCATTTCCAGCTAAATAAGATCTTCCTCCGCCTCCTCTGCCATGGCCTCAGGCAGGCAACTGGGAAAGAACATTTCTCACATTATAACCCCTCAATATCTCTCCTGTGGCTCATTGGAAGTATGTCTGTCTGTGTGTGTGTGTGAGTGTGTATGTGTGGCTAGATCGTGTCTGCTACCTGGTACAGAGTCACACTCAGATCTTCCATACAGGGTGGACCAAAGTTAAATGTTGGTGGACAAAAGTCAAAAGATAGTTAAAGATAGTGGCAATGTCAATGGCAGAGGAGTAAACTAATAATAGCTGGATACATTTCAGCTGGGTAAGTGATTGAGAAATACTCTTTCTGTCACTCATTAGATATTGTAGAGGTGTCCTTGAGTCGGTCAGTGCCTAACAGCAGACTGTGGCTATTATGGGCAGTTCCCTGGTGTAATTTTGTGAATGTGAAGCAAGGCATTGCTGAAAATAAGCACTGATGTCAGCAGACTGTCCCAGGGTAAAAAAAACCCTTAAAAATAGGAATTTAGGCAGTATTCATTAATAACTGTAAAACTGAAGCTTTAAACTCCTAATCGCAACTGCTGAAGATATTAGTTATTTATCCGCAGACCGCTGTAGGCTTTGAACTCAAACCTTTGACCGACAGTTATCATCAAAATGACAGTGACTGAGATATTATTCAGTGAAATACAGGAGCCGATCTGGGTGTGTTTTTTTTGTATGCTTAGTCCTGAAGTCAGTTTCTCTTTCTACCCTGCCATTTATCCTTCCCACGCATGCTTACATTAATTTGCATGCTGTGTATCATGTTACAGCTGTTCTCCTCAGCTGGTTACATCTATCCAATAGCACAGTGACACACGTGCATTGTTAGCCTATATTGCCGCTGTCTTTTAAAAATATGATTATCTCCATCTCTGGTACATTCACACTGCGGTTATGCATGCGCCATCCACCTCTCCATCTCTTCACAGTCTTCACAGATTCATTAGCTTCATTATTTCATCCGCCATCAGCCTCCACCACCAGTGTCTGCACTCCATGGGGAGATTTTGCTGCTCCTCGAGTCTAAAAATCTCAAACTTTTGCCAAGACTCAATCATCAAAGATCATCTGTTATAATAAACATCGTCTCTGCCTTATTCCCTTGTCTTTCGTGATTGAACTGTAGGCTATATGTTTCATCTTCATTAATAAAGATATTCATGTGAACTTTCATTCAAACTGTCTCTACTGTATGATACAGTAGTGAGAAAACGAATGCGGCTAAAGATACTATTGTATCCAAAAGTCACCTTTCCTAAATGTTAGCATTAGTACAGAAAGTGATAAATATGTGCTGATAATGTCATATCATCACTCCAATGGTTGTGACACATTCATTACACATACACTTTGCAAGCCATCACAGTAGTGTTAGAATAAATGTGTAAGTGTTTACAGCGAACTTGGGAGCAAATATGTCTGTCTCAATTATTCATACACTCCCTCTCTCTCATTCAAATGCCTTTTCATCAGTGCTTAATCTGTCCATTTATTCATCAGTTTATTCTTCTACTCAGTCAGCTCTTTCTTCGTCCATTTGTTGACATATTAATTTATTTTATATATATTTATCCAAATATTTGTTCACCTGTCATGTATTAGTTCATGCATTCCTTCATTTATTTATTCCGCAATTTGTCTACTCAATCAATTTTCTATTTATATGCTAAGCCAGCTGAGAACAAAGGTGGAGATGATGTGGTGCAAGAGTAAAGTTACAGCAGCATTGTGACTTGTGCTTGGCCCATAACAACGTTTTAAATCAACTTAAGGCTGCCCACTAAACAATGATGATATGAGACCTGGATTAGGGATGATATCAGCACATTGCTGGTAGGCTTTAAAATTAAACATCGGCATCAGCCATTTCTGCCGATAAGACAGGCCAATAAGATGATCCAGACTGAGTGAGAGGGTGCACGCACCACAAACAACTAAATCTAGTGTAAAGAGGTATAATTATGTCTGCAATGTGAAGGTATTTTAAAGTTTCTGAAACAGGTAGCAGAGTTGCTCAGAATTCCTCAGCATTGGTCATGCAAGAAGGAGCAAAATGGCATTCCTTCAACAGTAGAGCCATCATCCAGGTCATTACAAAAAATGTGTAAAGAGAAACTGGCACTCAGCAGAAAAATACTGTCACTAGACTCATCTCCAGTTCTTTAACAAAGCCAAAAAAATATGACTGGGACCACCCAAGGGCCAGAGACAACCCTCAAGCCTTTAGAGTGTTGAAAATCCAACCAGGTTTACATAAGTACCTCAGTGCACCCAGCACAAGTGAGCGACTGCTCAGCACTGTCTTCCATGTCATAGACAAAAAGAGGAATCTTATACCTCTCATACTTGACTGATATATGCATCAGTCATCCTTGTTCCTTGGACTTAAACAGAAAGGAAACATTTTCACTAGATTTTGTGCCCTTTGGTTTGTTTGCACATCACCAGGCTGCTGCAGGGTTGTTTGTAGTTCATATAAAAAGAATATGTAGCTACTATTTTTGGCTCATTTAGTCAACAGTGCACTGTCTAGTTATGTGCATTCAGTTGGCTTTAATTGCTGTACAGCTGTACAATGCACTTACTTTCACACCATCCCTGTGGACAGAAATTACATTTATTTACTCATTTTGCAACTTGTGAAATAGGTCATATTTGCCCTGGTTGTAGCTATTGTCAGGACTGTCTAAGGGAGAGCATCATCCAAACCTGTTAAAGTAGGAGTTTTGTTTTATAATGTTACATAAAAATAAATGGCATGTTTTATTTTCCAGTATTTTTGCATCTGCCAGTGGACTATCTCGATAAGAGTTAGGCATAATAATGTGCCCCGCTACAATAAAGATGATGTTGATGTTCTCTGTAATTAGGTGGTGGTTGTAAAGTATTGGCATATCAATTATCATCAAAAATTGTGCCCTAGATATGAACCTAATGGACTTAAACCTAAATTATTTAATTGTTTCACACATTAACAAAAAAAACATGCCTCCATTAACACAGCCTCCTGTTGTTGTTTTATCACAGGGCAGTTTTTGGTCTGAATCGCTGCTAACAGTGCTGCCATGAGTGATACAGGAGAGAGGTGTGTTGGGACTGTGTTATTTAACATCACAAATGATGCTGATGTTAGCTGCCAGTAAGGGCACTAAAAACATGAACCACACACGTGATACTTGATATGCAAGCTTTTCAGCGATATCTGCAGGTGAACTGTAATCTAACAGGACAGGGGCCATGAATAATGTAGGTTGACAAACTAATCTCACAGTCTACATGAGATGGTCCAAGTGGATCTCTATATTATTTTGTCAAACCAACCAAAAATGAACATTTACATACAAACACATATTATAATATTTGTCAGTATCTGTAGTAGTATTTGTTTGTTAATTATTGGTAAGAATAAAGAATAAGAATAAATGCATTAGTAATTAGGTTTAGCATTTTAATGAAGGTAAACTATCTGCAGATAACAAAAGGGGGGATGACATACATTATAAAATAGTACCATGTAAATATATGTCAACTAAGTCCACTGATCACAAAGCAGGTGAACATACACAGTATGTTGGCAAACAGCCCTTTCTGGTCTAGTGACAAATGACAAGCGCTTCCTGCTCACTTCCGTTTCAGGTGAAACACACCTGCTGTGACTTCAATGAAATAACCACACACACGCTAAACCAACTGTAGTGAAAGGCTGTTCCGGTGCATTATAACATCTTAATGCAGTTGCAACGTGCAGCCTTATATTTTGGTTATTTTGAGATTTTTCGCTAGCATCGTTCTTGCTAGCAACATCACGGTTAAGCTACGTAAAGCACAGCACTTCCTGCACTTACGATTTTCAAAATAAATACAATTTTTAAAAAAAAAAAGAAAAACTATTGTGACAATGCAGCGCTGTTAACGGAGTAATTGCGTTAAATTAAACGTATTATAATCATCGGTGTGTCCGTGTATACGTGTAGGATACGTCAGTCGTGCTCTGTGACTCAAATCAATACAGTAATCTACAGATTAGCCTAGCTACATTAGCTTACTATGCCTACTTATTCATGTCATATTATGTAGAAAGCAGGCAGAGCTTTGTCGCAAAGGAAAGAGTCAACGTAAAAAAGAAAACTATGTTGTGTCTCTTACATTTACGTCACATTAGTGGCGTTTAATGTTCCCTAACGAGTAGATAACCAGAGGGTCTTTCCGACTCACTTCCTGTATATTCTCACTGAACGTCACCAGCTTAACGCACACCGGCAGATTCGCTTTACACCCTCATTCCAGGAAACAGCACCACGATATTTGCTGAAAAATACATTTAAGCTGTTAAAGCCTTACCTCCTTCTTCTTTTGTCCTCCTCCGGGCGGCAGACATAGCAACACAAGGAAGAAAACACACAGGACCGGCAGGTTGACGGAGGATTTAGCCCAAACAGACGCCATCACGGAAGGATGCGCTGACTGCGAGACACGTCTCCGACAAGGGACTGGATTCTGAGTCGACCAATCAACGGGAAGAGATTTGAAACGCGAAAGCCTCTGGGTTTTGTAGTTTTTTAGACTGAGAGAACTTCACCAACACACGGCTTGGTCTGTTTGGTCCTAACAAACAGACTTTTTAATTATAATACACTGCGTATTGCTGTATGTAACCTAACACTATGGCACGTCCCAAACTAAAAAGTGTATTGGCATCTGCATCTATTAACATAGTACAACAACATGTTGTACTAATGTACATTAATAGGCTGCATTAGAAATGTAGATATAATTTGAACCCACTGACTAAATCTTTTTTTCTTTTATTTAAATCGTCTTTCTGGACTGCATCAACCATCAGACAGAGAATTATATGAATGTATATATATGTATATATATACGTACCTCCACATGCTGCCATTTTTTAGTTGACTTCATTTTGTTATTTCTCCATTGGGAATGTGTTTCAGTCTTAGAAAACTTGAAATAAGTGAGATGGCTGAGTAAAGATTTTCCCCTGTCTTACTGGTCAGCTGGGCTTACTATTTGTCTCAGCAAATGTGACACCTGGACCAAGTAACGCAGAATCTTTCTCTCAGTTTCCCTCTCTCATATGTTTTGAGGGGGATGAGATTGTCACAGATGCTTGATAGAGTTAATTGGGGGGGACAAATGCTTTATGTCATCATTCTCAGTGGCATGTCTCCCTGTCTCCAGATGAAATTACACCTAAGCACTTTGTGATTAATGTAATGCAGTGCATTAGCCTTGAATTAAACATTACTTGTCTAAAAGTTTTTAATCGTCAGAGCAATGGTAACTATGTTTTGGGGGGTTGTTTGTTTGCTTGTCATACTGTAACTGATGAGCATGCAGATGCTATACACCTTTCAATATAATGCAGTCCAATACAACTCTACACGAAACTACAGCTTCATTACCTTAACACTCTATCAGAAAAAAAAAAAAATACCATTATGCCTGTAAGTAGGCTTTCTACTTTTCCAGCCACTTGGTGTACTGGCTCTGACCCAGAGGCAAGAGAGCGGAAGTCTCTAATCTAGTTTACTTTGTTGCATTCACTCTCTGTAGTGCAAAAAAGCTTTCTGTCTGTCTTTTAGATTGCATGCCTACTCAGGTGGTACACCCTCTATTGACTCAGTTTGGCTCTTAGCGACATAATATTACTTTCAGGAGGTAAATAGTCTTGAAAATGCACTAAAAGTCCTGTTCATCTTACATTTAGAAAATAAAAATAAGTCACAACTCATTCAGTATGCATAAGCATAAATTGAAATAAATGATATTGCAATAGAATTCAAGGATGCAAAAAGCATAAAAAATATTGTTAGTTAACACTGGTTACAAAATCAATGTAATTGGACACCGAGGTAGATATCACAGCAGATAGTAATATGTGTGCTGATATGCCGATATGTCACAGCAAAACAGGCAGAGAGAATGGATCCCTCCAGCGGGGGGATGGGGTGGTAATGGTCCAGTAATAGACGCATAAGTGGCTTGTGCAAGGTCTAATGACCTGCTGGAAGAAACCAGTGCTCTAGAATCTTCTGCTAAATGGTAGTGAAAGCAATACTTTTAAAATGAAATTGAATGACATTAAAAAGATAAACACCCAGATAAAAAACAAAAATCCTAAATTACCCTAGGGGATGCATGAAGTGACTGTTTATGAATGAAAGAAGGAAGTCTGTTTCAAACACACGCACACACATACACTGCTGATATGAAACGCATGTTGGAATATTAAAGCCAATGCACCGTGAAACAATTACTGTGTGTTGCAGTCTGGTTAAACAGTTCATTCGCTCTATAGCAGCTCAGTCATGGAAACTGTCCCAGTCTTGCTGGGTTTTGTTGAAGAATTTATGAAATGATTCCCTTGGAATTTACTTGAATTACATAGAACTGAAGTTCCTGAACTTTTTCATGGATATAAGCAGTAATGTGGACTGTATCTGGTAAACATTTTGTCTTAGGGACTGTTCTGTTAAGGCTAATGATACTGAGAAAATAATCCTTAATGAAAACATTATTAATAAATCATATGAGTTTTTTTCTCAATTAACTGATGAAGAAGATAATCTGTATTTGTATAAACATTTGGTATAAATGAGAAAAAAAAAACTTGTGGAGACCCTCAATGTTCCCTCATCCTTCTTAAATAGCAAGCAAAGCAATCTCTAACTTCCCCTCTACATTTTTAAATGCATCCACTTAGTAACTAATGCTAACGAGTTACTTGCAAGTTGCTCTAAAACTTTGTGCTGCATGGCAATAATCATAATGTGTCCTCCCCGTAGGCGTTTGCGCTCTCTCTGCAGCTAGCAAAGCAAACAGCTGCACTTTGCATTTGAGCAGAAGAATAAAGCTCCTATCTGCCTAAGAGAGTGGTGTAAGAGGGAGAGAGCAGAGGGACAGAGAGAGAGACAGAGAAGCCTGTTAAAGTCAGTTGCCACCACTGCACAGCTGCATCGTGGTTGTTAAGGGCAGGTAAAATTACACACTACACAGTCAGGATGGAAACTTTAGTATATCACTCTTAAGAAATAAGATGTTTAGAAAAAGAACAGCAATTGTGAAATGTGGAAACCATCTGAAAAATGTCTCCTTGGAAATGATGTTTCACATGTGATAAATCAGTGTAAGTGACATTAAGTGTAGTGCTTATAGCTATTTCTGTTTTTGATTGAGTTGTGGCAATAAAGTCACTGAAGTATGTCAGAGGGATTCTGTACATTTGCATTTCTGGGGAAGCAGCAGAGATATAAAGCCAACTAAATAAGGGACAGTATAGAGGGAGAGAAAAACTGTTTATGGTGTTTTAAAATGCAGGGGGAGGATTGAAGGCTGAGGGAGAGAGGGGGAGTAAGATGGGTGATGTCATTTCCAACTGGCACAGAACTGGGTGTCTGCATCCGATATCAGCTGCTTCCTTATAAAAAATAACGAGTCCTGATGATTAATTGCCCGGCAGCACAAAGTTTATAGAAAAGAAAGAGAGATGGTGGTGGAGAGGTGGAGGTTGTAGGGGTCCCCGAGTTACAGAGGAGCAAAAAATAACAAAAGAGCTCAAGTAAGAGAGAGAGAGAGGTTGAGAGAGGGAGTGCAACCTCAAAAGAAAAACAGAGAGAGAGAGAGAGAGAGAGAGAGAGAGAGAGAAGGTGTTGGGATGGAGAGGGATTAGAGGTAAAGCAGTGAGAGAGACACAGAGAAAGGGATGAGAAGAGAGAGAGGCGTGCATGGTGAGTGAGGGAAGAAAAGTAGCAGATAGTCAGACAAACGGAGAGGGAGGAGCGGAGAGAATGAGTGAGGCATTCATTAATATGATGTTCGTTATCTCTGACCGACTCCCTCAACAAATGTTCCTCTGTGTTCTCTAGTGTGCTATTCAATAGGCCTATAGCTGTGTGTGTGTGTGTGTGTTTCCTGGTGTGAATGTGCTCGTGAAGTATCTGAGCTTTGCATAGCACAAATGTGTGAATGCATGCGTGCAGGCAAATTTATTAAATTGAACACAAGCCTACTGCACTTGAAGCTCATAAGATGTCACAATAGTATAAAGTGGAAAGGACTTGAAATGGTCCTTGAAATTGAGGCTCTAAAGTCACAGCAGAAATCTTCATGCAACCAAGCGTGATGCCATCTTGGAGAAGTCATAGAGGTTGTGGATCAACAGAGTAATGTTGAAACTAAAGAAAAGGTCTGATACCCATTCTAATTTACAGACACACATCCATTAGTTTTTGAATATCCTGTTTTTTAGACCGATATACACTGGTTTTGGTAATAAAAGGGAACTGGTGATGCAGTTACACACATTTGAGTTTGCACACTCACAGATATTGATAAATTATGAAGTGGATAATAATTGTTGTGGTTTAAATCCTCAGCAGACTATGATCTGGTGAGGTGATAATCAAATCCATTCTTGTTACAGCATGGTGAGGTGTTTTCCGCTTGGCTGGCAGAGGAGGCCTGAGTCTATGAGAGAACATTATTCAGCATATCCTACATGTCTTGCCTTGCCTGCAGTCATCATATCCATTACTACAGGTTAGGAGGACAGTAGTAAAAACGTCTTTGAGTAAAATGTAACTGCCAAAGATAGCAGAGGTCTGCAGATTTGTATGCCGCAGTTTGCAATTAAATTTAACACACACAAAAAAGGAAGAACCCATATTCTGTCTTAAAATAGTACCCAGTGAATCAAGGACAACAAAAATTTAGCTTGTCTCTTTTCCTCCTCTCCTCTCGCACCTCCTTTTATCCTCCACTCTCCATACTGTACCTCTCTTTTCTTCATTTGACACTACTAATCTCCTTTCCTTTTCTCTCCTCCTTTTGGTACCACACCTTTCTCCTGAATCTCCTCTCCTCTCCTCTCCTCTCCTCTCCTCTCCACTCCTCTCCTCCCCTCTCCTCTCCTCTCCTCTCCTCTCCTTTCCTCTCCACTGCCCCTCTCCTTATTCAAAATGTGCGTGACAGATAATAAAAAAAGCCCTGGTGGTCGGCAGGCGGCGACACCTTATTATGCAGGAGAAGGATGAGGACAATTTGCACAATAGCACGAAGAAAGAAAGAAAGAAAGAAAGAAAGAAAGAAAGAAAGAAAGAAAGAAAGAAAGAAAGAAAGAAAGAAATGGTAAGTCGTGGAAATTACTCAGTAAAACAGATAATAATACACAAACCCTGAAGGCTTGAAGATTAAATATATATTGTGCAATATGAGCAGTTTGTCTCAAGGAAAAGAAAGAAATGTTTTGTTAGTGTTAGTAATACAGCAATAGAATCATGTTGTGTTTCTCTGCCCAGAGTTAAACTCTTCTCGAAACTCGTCAAGAAAGCTCTGTCCATGCGCGGACACAACCTGAACTTTTCCAAGAAAAGGACCTGCAGAAGAAGCTACTAAACCTCTGTTTCCACTCTACATGTGTTCACAGTCACATGTATGAAATTCTTACAGCAGGATCAGACAGAGACACATAATAGTTAACAAAGTTAACGATAAGACTTGCTTAATGTGGGTTCACTTTCACATTATTCAAATAAATCTATATCAGACATATATTTCCATATTCTCTCCCCACAGCCACAATGTGATTATACTTCTGTAATATTCATATAGAGACATACTCTATCAGTTCCCTAGATTATGTTTGTGTAGGCTACACACACAGAGACACCTACACACACACGCACGCACACACACACACATACACATACACATACACACACAGCAAATCCCAGACTTTCTGCAACAGCCCTCCAACAGCCTCTGCATTTAAATCTCTTTCTTGTCTTCAGTGGCAAAGCAGCATTTTCATCTACTTGATTAGAACGAGCCTTTCCCTCTCGTCTCCCTCTCTCTCTCTGTCACACACAAACATAAACACGCACACACACACACACACACACACACACACACACGCACACACACACACACACTGGTGCGTCAGTCATTGGAATAATATACAGCATAAACCTTCCTTCCTTCTCCCCTCTCGTCTCAACTCTCGCAGCTCTCCTCATCTCCTCTCTTCAGCATCGCTCCCACCAGGTCTCTCTCTCTCTCTCTCTCTCTCTCTCTCTCTCTCTCTCTCTCTCTCTCTCTCTCTCTCTCTCCTCTTTCCCTTTTCTTTCAGGGAGAGAGCTGATATCTCTGGCGGTTTGCCGCATGGAAGTCGCCCAGGCAAGGCAGAATATCATCTGTCTGATCCGGACTCCTTCTCTCCAGTTGCCGACCACAGCACGACCCACAACATCACACTCACATTTTGGGATTCAACGGGATATAACGGCATTTATCCGCTGACCGACTGACAGGAGACTCTTTCGGCTTCATTCCTGCAGTGGGGGGAATATTTCTTAGTCAGATGTAACAACCCCAACAAAAAGAATAAGGTTGGTCAAGTGCGCAAAAGCCGCAGCTTAAAACATTACGCACGGCTAATTTATTCTATTTATCTATATATATTCTATTTCCTCCATCCCCAGCACGGACAAACCGGGGATCGGAGGTGGGGGGGACTTCCACGGTATGGAGTCCTGATTTTACCAAGCGACCCACCGGGAGGAATGAAACTGAGAAAATCCGTCGCCGTGGTGGAATATTAATAACCTTCTCCTAACAATAAACAGGGGATGCTGCAGCTGAGTTTGGGACTCTAGAGAGCATTACAACTTTCTTTTGCTCTCCGGTTTTCAATCTCTCCCTCTCTTCTTCGCCTGTGGGACTTCTATTTTCGTGACTGATTTGCAGTACTTCACTTCTCTATCATGGACCGGTCGACGTCTTTGGATATAGAAGCGCTCAAGGTAAGACGCTCGCAGCCGAGCGGCGCGCACTTGTTCGCCCGAAAGAGAGTTGCGATCCTCCGTCCGCTGGGTGCTCGGATTAATGGATAGATGACTGGGTGGCCTGGTGGGTGATTGGGTATGATAGGCGGCTGGTCGGATGATTATTATGACCGGATGGCTGGTTGGATTAATCCGCAGCAGAGTGACTGATGATGATGATGATGATGATGGGTAAAGCTGATATACTGGGTGACAGGTTGAATGACGGGTGGCTGTTCGGGTTATAGTGACCCAATGGCTTTAGGATGGGGGCTGCTGGGTTCTGATCGTCTTGAGGTGCAATAAAAAAAACAGGGTTTGCCACTGTCTGAGGACTCAACACTCAAGAGCACATCTCTCCCGCTCCGTTTCTCACACAAATGCACAAATCCACACTCTTTCTATAGCAGGATGGTTAGGGAATAAAGAGAGAGAGAGAGAGAGAGAGAGAGAGAGAGAGAGAGTGTGTGTGTGTGTGTGTGTGTGTGTGTATGTCAGTATTCGTGGGGTGAATTTCAATATGCTTTGCTTGCACAGAGTTGTTGTAGGGAGCTGTTGTGGGCGTCGGTGGGACGCTCGATAGACGGGACGGATTTGCCCGACGGGGCGGCATCTTTATGTAGTGGGTCTGTGCAGAGAGCGAAGGGACGCATGACGATGTTGCCCGGTTATTACCTCTCTCTCTCTCTCTCTCTCTCTCTCTCTCTCTCTCTCTCTCTCTCTCTCTCAAATTATTCTAACTTCATGTTAATTACCCAGATCAGTGTATTACACTCTTACAAATGAAAAGTGTCTGTATGATTCCAAACTGTCAAGATAAAAATAAATGCTCGACCTGTGTGCGCTTGTGCCTATGTGTATAGGCTACGTGCCCGTGTACGTATTTATGAGTGTGTGCGTGGAAGGTGGAGGATATGGGTCACTGCATACACCTCTTCACTCTCTTTTTGCTCCCACCTCCTCAACCCAATATGCGTGAGTTTCTCATGTCACCAGGGAGATGAGTAGGTAAATTCAGCATAGGTTTGTGATGCTCTGAGAACTTCAATAATCTTTAGGTCACATAAGGTGCAAGTAAAGATGTTTGGGTCTGTGTGTGTATGTGTGTGTGTGTGTGTGGCTCTGGTTAAGATTATCCTGTACTTAAATGAATGTGAAAACATTGAAAAATCTATTTGGAAGCAGGTGTACCAAGGGTGCATTCAGCACCTGTTCCTTCTAGTAACTCACTTTCCAGCATTCATTCATCAAATTTTACTCCTAAATTCAATCTCTATAAGCTGTTTGGATGTTCCGGTTTTTAGGTGTGATTGTATTTGTGTGTGTGCATGTGTATATTGTGACTTGAAGCAATCCAAACCCTGGTTAGTGTTAACTTTGGAGTGACTTAAGGAAAACAATACCAAAATTATGAGTCCCTACAGGAGCTGTTTAGTCATTGTTATGGACAGAGAAAGCGTACTGTGGAAGAGGCAGATCATTGTCACTACAGACATTAAGTGCCTCATGCATACTGTCTAATGTCATACTTTTCATCAGTTAATTAAATTGCAGATGGAAATGTCCATTTTCTATATGCTGCTCCTGTTTCTGATAACCAGTGGTTGGATAAGTCAGCAAATCGATGAGACTCCTCAGGGGTTTGACATTTCAAGTAGCATTTTATGTGATCACACTGAGAAGGGGACCTCGATACTGATGCAGTGCTCCAAATTGACTTTGACTCAGCTGGATGGTTGCAGATTCCATAGATGGAAATTGACATTCTGATTTAAAAACTGTTAGCCAGTGAACTTGACCTGCACAACAGTGTGAGTGTTGCTGTTTATGTCACATATGTGAGCTGGCTGCTCTTTTCCGATGTCATGTTTAGTACGAGCTATTTGTGGCATTTATTGTATTTCTTCCAGGTGTTTGAAGTTGTAATTGTAACATACTGTGACAGAGAGTGTAACACACAGAGAAATGAGAGTATGCAGAAAGAAAATATCTCACATTTAGTGCGACATATCTTTTCTATCCATGAATCATATATCGTGAGCTTAAAACAAGGCTCTGACTTATCAAAGCTGAGTTATCCACCCATTTGTCTTCTTTGAAAGCTATTTATGCTTGTGAGGTGTAATTCAAAGAACCCTGATACGTTGAACAGAATATAGTACTAGCTCGGATGTTATATCTCTGATGTTTAATAGCTCAAGACTGCACTTCGAGACAAAACCTCAGAACTCCAAGATAATGATATGTTAAAGTCAAATTCTGGTATCTTTCAATCATCGTTCCTGTTCTCATCACTGTGCCCACTCTGACTACAGGCAATGCTAACTTTGTGCTCACCAAGTTCATTGCAGATATTTAGAAAACATTACTCAAGCAATGTCTGGGGCAAGCATCACATGTCTCCAAATATACTCTTACATAAATCTTTTCTAAGCAGAGGGTGACTGGTTTAAGTCCAGCATGGACCAAAGTATGGTTCTGGACCAGTAGCTGGAGAGGTGCCTCTGAGCAAGGAACCCCTAACTGTTCCCAGGGTGCCGCCCTGTGTGGCTGCCCATCTCTTCACAATTGCATATCTATCAACCCTTTGTGTGTGTGTGTGTCTGTGTGGTTGTACTTTGTGTAAAATGTGTGTAAAAACTGAACAAAAAATGCAAAAGTGGAAAAAAAAAAAAGAATTTCCCCTCTTGGGAAATATCCTATTCTATGACTGTTTCCAGAATCTCTGCAGTGTGCGCAGATTCATGATCAGCCAGAATTACCAGAAGAACACCAAGTCCTTGAACATATAATAAAAGCACTTTACAGTTTGAGTGATTGCACTGAAGTTTTGGGTTATTGTTCCAAATTCAAAAAATATCACCATTGCCACTTCTTATGAATAAGTGAGTAATTAACCTGACTGTGCAAAATCTCCCGCTGTGGGACCAAAGAATCACCTTTTACCCCTCAGGTGACAGCACTGGGTGGTCACCAATTAAATCTCAACCCTGGCAGTGTTAGTCCATTGCTCTGCCAGCTGACATTAAAGAATTTCTGTCCACTTCTACCAGTCCATCTATCCATCCATCTGCTGGTTGTTTTCTGCAGAGCTGGTGTCATATCCTTGGCAGTGCTGACAATCCCTGAGTTCTAGTGCACTGGTAGCAGGCACTCAAACTCACACACACACACACACACACACACACACACACACACACACACACACACACACACACACACACACACACACTCTTGCCGTGTGCTCTAATTGCAGTGAAGGTCGCAAATGTGTGTATACTTGTGTGGACTGATCTTTCACAACCCACTATACTTTTAAATAGCCTATATTTAGGTATTTATGTAAATCAATACAGTGTCCTCTCAAGTATAACAAAACTGAGTGTGTGTGTGTGTGAGTGCATACAGGTTTGCTTGCCAGCTGGCCTTTCAAACTTTGAAAGTAAACTGGAGACAAACAAACACACACAGCAATCCAATCTAATGAAAAGCCAGATTTTTGTGTGTGTGTGTGTGTGTGTGTGTGTGTGTCTGTGTCTGTGTCTGTGTGTGAGTGTGTCTGTGTGTGTGTGTGTGCCTCAAAGAGCAATCACAGGAAATGAACAGCAAGCAAGGACAGCATTGGGACATTGGGAAGTCACTGCATTATATCAAATATACAAGTGGTATGTGTGTGTTTGTGTTTGTGTGTGTGTGTGTGTGTGTGTGTGTGTGTGTGTGTGTGTGTGTGTGTGTGTGTGTGTGTGTGTGTGTGTGTGTGTGTGTGTGTGTGTGTCTGGATTTGACCAAAGACCCATCTGCTTGTAAATCAGTGCAGGTTTCAATATCAATGGAGCAGTTTAAGTGCTATTGATCTTTAGTAATAGCTGCACCATAAATTATATGCAGTATAATAAAGGCAGTCAGATTGAATTTGACCCTCTAGATCAGAGGCTCTCGATTTGTAACAGGAACAGGTATTGCAAAAAGCAATGAATAGTTTAATTTCGGTAGTGCTAGATCAAAATTATAATTTAACCCTAATGTAACCAGGCAAGTTTAAAATTCTTACCTAATGGCATCAGCATGTCATGGCAAGACGCAAACAGTTATCTTTACTGGCCACTGTGATTCACAACATATAAGACACTTAAATTATTTTTATAGACAACTGAAATTATAGACCTATAGTTAGAGTAAGGCCACTGTGCTTGGCTAGCTGACTATGTCTGCTAGTCTAGACATATTTATCAGATACTAATTCATAAGCCAGCTAGTTTTTCAGAATAGAGCAGAACTCCAAATGATGCTTAGTTACCTGCCAAAGTGGCTGGCAAAGTAAATCAACTTATTGAACAAGCCACCGCCAGAATGAACCAGCATTTGCATGGTGGCTACTTTCCCACCCTGGTTGCACTCTTTCACACAACCCCATTTGGTAACCACCCAGTGCAGCCACAGTTTTGCATTTCTGGCCACTGAGCAGCTCAATTGGAGCAATTGGGGGTTCAGTGCCTCTTCCAAGGGCACTTCAACAGTAGCTGCTGAGGGATGGGAGAACATTACTCATTCATTTAAGCCAGCCAGCCCCCAAGTCTGCCTCTCTAACCTTCAGGCAAGCACAATTCCTCATCTGTGTATTTGCAGGCACCAGTTCAGTTTGACCATGTTACAAGCACAAGCATAAACCACGTTCGAACTGATGACTTAATGTGCTGCAGTGTGAGATACATTATATTTTGGTGACAGTTAAGTTTGTTGAAGCTGCCAGTGTAACAGCTGCACAAATTGAAAAGTGGGCGCGTTACTCCGAGCCAAACAGACTTCATTCTCGTTATAGTGGAGCCTTCCCAAACATCTGCATGTGTGCTCACTCCATTTTTAAAACGATGGCACATAGGATATGATGTATTAGCTTTAATGTGTGTGTGTGTTTGTGTGTCACATTAATAACAAAGCCTCCAGGGTGCCAAATGAGTCTACAGTTGCGTACCGATAGGCAGCCACATGAGTGAGTTTTACTACCTGGCAGTTTCTCAACATTTGGAATGGGACAACACATGGGATCGTCTAATATGCAAATAAAGTGTAGAACAGAAAAAAACAACAACAAAAAAAAAAGTCAACTCAAGTTTCCAATGATTCAATATACCACCTTAGACCAAGATCATGTCTTATGCCATTCATTGGCATTTACAGGCATTATATTTTATACATTTTCATTTCAGGTGAAATGTAACAACATCTCAGTCAGACCGATGAACATTCCTCCCTTCCCATAGAAAAGCATTTATATTAATCAAATTATAATTCAGAATCTTCAATTTGCCGTTCCCAAAGTAAAACGAAAGTCTCTGTTTCCTCTAGGCTTTCTTCTACTTTTCCTTACTCTTTCAACCATTTGATTCACTCTATCTCTCTCTCTCACACACCTGCACGCACGCCCGCATGCACACACACAGCCTGGAGCATGAGCATACAGTGCTCACAGTACATTGCCAATTCCAGTAGTCAGTCACCTTTTTTGTCCACATCAGTCCATTTTACAGGTAATTAGCTGTTACTTGCAGAAAATCCACTTTCATTACTCAGTAGTTCGTGTGTGTGCACGTGCGTGTGTGCGTTTGTATTTGATGAGAAAAACTTGCTATACACTTACACTTACTTGCTATACAGTATTTATGTGTTTGTTTGCATGTGTGTTTTCGTGTGTGTGTGTACTGCAGCTCAAGTAGCATTGTTTAAAGGTCTAATAGCTAGCGGGCTACTGTTAGCCTTCTAAAGGTTAACTTATAGTATTTAGACTGTGTGTATGTGCTTACATTCATGTGTGTGATAGCAAATTTGTTATGTTTGCTGAGCAACAAACTGAAGTAATTCACACTGTGGAAGCCCTCACCTCTGTATTGCTTGCAATTGTGTGTGTGTGTGTGGATTTCTGTCTGTGTATGAGCTCCCCACCACTCAACATAATGAAGAAGCTGAAGGTAAACTTAACCAGCTGTGCAACACTTGATTTAAGGAATATACACAAAGATTTTGGGAAATACATTTATTTGCTTTCTTTATGGGAATCAGAGGAGAAGTTTGAGAATAATGTCCTCTCTGTGCGTTCTCTGCAGAGCTGTTTCTGTGATTTGTTTACCTCACCTTGGCACAAAGTCTAGAAAGAGTGCAATAGTTAGCGCTCTAACAATTCCACTATTGTCATATGTACGCATGCATGTTTCTGTTGTGTGTGCAGTGCCTCAAAGGTCCAGTATGAAAGATTTAGGGGTATCTATTGGCAGATTAAGGCAGAAATTGAATATAACATTCATCAGTGTGCATTCATAAGTGTGTTATCACCTGAAAAGAGTAGTAGTAGTAGTTTTTCCAACATGCCTGGAAGGTGAGGGTGAGGCGAGTAGTATTCAGTTGGTTGCAATTTGCAACTTCACCGCCTGATGCCACTGGAGAGTTACTCTAAATGATTTGGATAAATTTACTGACCTACAACAGATAGACCTGGTGACTCCAGGCAACATTTCAGAAGTCTTGTCTTCCTTGTTAAGTTGTCAGTTTGAACAAAACCCAGGCGATTGGTGATTGATGTATTTTTGTTTAGCATGTTAACTTACAAGATCATTTTCACTTATGTGAAGGCTACTGTTTTATTTATTCCAAACCTTAACATTTCCTCAACCTGCTGTACAACAACTTTGAGGCAGAAAACAGGTATATTTCCTAAAATGTCCCAAAAATCTTGTTAAGGTTTGTGACAGAGAAACATGCACATAGATACATCAACAATACGTCATTTTCAGATCTTTGACAAACACACATGGCAGTACAAAGCCAGAATGACAGTAAAATGTATAGCAGTTAATTGTTGTCATACATTAATTTCCTCTCATCTGTCAGTCAACGCAACGCAACAAACAATTAGTGCAATCTCACAAAGAGCATTTTCAATTATTCCTTTATGGTTTTAGAACCTGTGCATCTATGGAATTCATTTCTTGGATTTTGCCTGAGGCCACTGACTATATTAAATGTGAGTCTGTGAGTATGTGTTGGGGGTTGTTTCATTAATTTAGCTACTATTAACTCTAGAAAGGACTGCGAGTTTTGGTGGTTGGTGGTCATTTTCAACTATACCTATGAATTATATGTCCATTTTGATGTTGAACACAAACACTAGCTTGTACAGAAGAGAGTATTTTGACACCCACATAATATATCGCCTGTGGA
Source organism: Miichthys miiuy (assembly GCA_036365135.1). Lineage (NCBI taxonomy): Eukaryota > Metazoa > Chordata > Actinopteri > Sciaenidae > Miichthys > Miichthys miiuy. The sequence goes on from CM071602.1 coordinate 21,729,669, forward strand.
GGTCCCCAGGGCCTTTGAGACCTAGATAATCATGTTGTTATGTGGACTGGATAGCCTATGGTCTGGATGCCATGCAAGTGACCACTAACAATACAAATACCTCCAAATAATATCTGACATCAACTGATTAAGTCAATAACAGCATGTATCATCCATATTAATGTTATTATTAGCTCTCATTAGATTTTTTTCAAACTTTTTTTGCTCATATTTGATGGTGACTGGATTAGAAAACAGATCGCCTGCGAACAGGCAGGCCTGGAAGAATGGATTATGGACCAGATGGGTGCCATGAAAATTTTAGGCAGGCAGATGCGCCTATAGGTGCTATAGGTATAAAGCAGCAGGTGTAGGTGAGTGTGATGCTGAAAAAACAGGCCTGTGCAGACCACTAACATACACGCCATCTATTACCATTATTAATAAATCATCCAAAAGATTTGGGGTCAGAGTGAAGGTTAATGAAGTACAGGCTGAATGGGGCAAATTTAATTATTTTTAAGAAATACTGGCACTGCCAAGCCAATGTTTTAGAGAAACCAGTATGTGCTGCCAGTGAAGCTGTGTGCTCCGCAAGTTAATGGTGTTGGAAGCTAAACACAGTTTGCATGAAATTACACGGTGAACACTGACTACATTCAAGTAGAATTTACTCAAGCATCCAAGATGTTTTGGGGACACAGGAAGCATCCTCAGAGTCACAATTACTGATATAGAGGCCTTTTTCAACCCTCAGGAAAGAAATTATAGACAGGAAAGGTGTGTATGGGGATGCACTGGTTTCACAGTGGATGTGTACCTGGTGAAGTAAAGGCAGAGTGGACTGCAGAGGTTTTTTGTAAGTGGAGGGAGAGCATGATGGTGTTGAACTTGGCCCTGGGGAGGCTCCAGGGTCCACATCACATTGTAATAATTACACATATACACACACACACAGTCCTGCAAACCACCGCTTACTGCTAATAATAGCTTGTGGGGAGAAATGTGTGGATGCATTAACATATAACCCTCTGCGTTCACATACAGATACGGACACAAACACATGTTTGCCTCAGGCATATTTACTGTGCACCTTGGCCCTAGATCACCACTTATGGCAGTAATCACACACACACACACACACACACACACACACACACACACGCACACACACACACACACACACACACACACACACACAAAAACCCCCACATATCCCCAGTTTTAACAGTGACTGATGCTTCACGTCACTACCTGCCACTCAACTTTTCCTCTGTAAGCCTCAGGGTATGTGAATGTGTGTGTGTGTGTGCTTCTATGTATGTGTGACTTTTATTTCCCATGTTGATGTTTCACCCTGACGTGGGGAAATACTTTGTCCGCTTCATGTTCTCACTGTTGCAGTTACATAGTCCCTCTTGCACTGCAGTCATCTAGACACTTGTGTGCGTGAGAACGAGCAAATGTGTGTGTCTCTGCGTATAGACAGTAATTCAAATGCAAATCATATAGAACTATACTTCCTCTGCAGCAAATTAGAGCCTACATAATGCAGCCAGTGTCACAGAGTGTGACAGAGAGTGCTCTTCCATTTGCCATATTTTCACATGATTTTTCTACTTGTTATCTTTGCCTCAGTCCTGTTTCGACTTTCACTGCTGTCACTCAGCATGCTAGTTTCTCCAGTTCACAAACACAAACAGTGTGTTTATGTGGGTGGGCTCAGCACCAGTCCTTTAAGAGGCATTTCTTCATTCCCTGTCCCAGCAAAAGCAAAAAAAAAAGTGATAATAATAAACTGCTTCCAGTTTCCTTCCTTGGTCTGGGTAAAATGTCTGCTGAATGCCAACTGGAGGTATGCATATTTTTGCTTTTAATAAACCAGTTACCCAAATCTGTCATTTACGCTGGCGTTTTGCGGAAATGTGGATGAAGTTGGCCTATAGTTACAGCTGCAGTAAGCAAGATTTTGGTGTACAGTTACAGCCATCTCTCTTATAGCTGAATGAATAAAAACTTTAGAGAAAAATACAAGCTGTCACTGTGCTCACAGCAGTGAGAGAACAACTCCAAACAGAGAAAGCATGGCGCAGCAACACTAGTTTTGTTTCGTTAATTCTTTGGTGTTCTGGGTTGGGTGAAGATCATACAGAACAGTAGTTTCACATAGTTACACAAGTCTTGCTGCCATTTGGAACCTCCAACATTCAGCTTCAACTTATTCAGTTGAAATCCAGATACAGTATACACTCATTGTACTATGCACTCTATACACATCACTCCATCATGTTACAGGAGCAAGTACTGTACGTGCTTAACATGGTTCATTACTTCTAAACAGCTCACCAAGTAGGTTGTAACAGGACTAAGCATTAGCATTATGCTAGCATTAGCATGTAGCTATTTTAGGCAGTACCAGGCACAGCTAATGCTAACACAAACATGGCAACGAGGATGGAAAGTCTTTATGTATATGTGTATATGCATCTGTCACTATATGTGTAGTCCTGTGCATGTGCATGTGTGTTCCGACAGGTGCCAGCTGGATGGGTTAAAAGCAGAAGAATAATTTCACGTGTGCAGTGATGTAATATAACATGATTAATAAAGTTCAACTTTCTAACTTTTTAAATTTAGCATTTGGTCATGAATCAAGTACTGGACAAAGGTTTGACCTGGTTATGGGCAAGATTAGTCATGCACCGAAGTTACCAGATTACCAAAGTGCCAATTCATTCATTCATTCCTTCCCTGAGCACTGTGGATACCAAATTTAATGGCAGTCCATCCAGTTATAAAGACATTAAAAAGCCAAAAATGTCAACCTGCTGGTGTTGCTACAGGAAAAGTCAGGGGATCACCAAAGTAAGGAGGATTCGTCCCATGGGGACCATGGATGTCTGTACAAATTTTCTGAGCAATCCAGCCAATAGCTGAGACATTTCTGGACCAAAATGGACTGAGTGACCAACACTGCCTTCCCTAAGCCTTCACTTCATCTGCTAAAATCAGTATAGCTGTAGATGTGTTGATACTGATACGCTGTAACAACAGATTCTGATGGATAAATGTTACCTTAAGAAATCCTTGTTGCTCGCCATTGGGTGCAATATTTTTAATCACAATGTGATTTTCTAGATTTGTTGAAATTGTTTCACGAGGAGCAGTATTTGTGTGCTGATCCAGGCAGCCTGCAATGGATTGTGGCATAAATTTCATTTTAGCATAGAAATTAGCATAGTGATCAAGGCTCATGGCAACAGTCATCCTTGATGTGTCAAATTGGATGATTGCTTGGCCCTGATTTAACAACAGTACGATCTATTGCTCTGATTCTGGCATTGACAGTCAAAACAGCTGGCCTGCCAGTGACATGCTGCATAAATCATTGATAATATTACTCAACTTCAAGCAATATTTATTAAGCGTATACATGTATACATTTTATATAGTTTTCCTTAACCTATTGAGCATTTCAGCTGCAGACTAGGAATGTGTGCATTAGTCACTTTGGGTTTCATCTGCATGTGCCTTTCCTCCTGCTTCCCCTTTAAGTCCTTTAGAGACAAGGTGATCATTTTGTCCCTGTCAATAAGATTGAAATGATTTGGTTTCATTTCATTTGCAGCCTAAATCCCAGCCACAAGCCTTCTCACTACATATAGAGTTTTATACTTTAATATGAGGTGTATCCCACCATGAAGGGACATTTACAATTGTCATTATGTGCACTGCCGCAGGCTATGTCCCCCTGTCCAGCAATGACAAGTTAATAGACTGCTTTCCTCCATGGGGCTATACAGGGACTCACATCCATTATTAATCTCAGTCGTTTAATTCTTTCCAAATTGCCAAGATCATTTTGGAGATTATTACTATATGACTCAATTTGTCAACAACATTATAATTTAAAATTGAATTATGCTACAATGACAAGGTAATCATGATCTGGTAATTATTACCTGATCCTGCTATGACAGGCTAATGATCACCTGTGTTTTTGTCAGTTACACAAATCAATGCCTATTTATTGTTCCTTTAATACAAACACAGAGGCTGATTTAGCAATTTGTTTTACATGGATTATGAAAGTAAGCGAGTGTTGTTTTTACTGCAGGAGCAAATGTGCCTTCCTGGTCTTTCATATATACTGTCCCTAAACTATACTTCAAATAAAATAAAGGTTGCATAACAATGTGTTTTAGGAGCTTTCTCTAAACCAAATAAAAACATGGTCATTTTCCATTCTTGTGTACTGACTATGAAAAGCACTTTACTGATTTTTAAACACAGATCTTGAAGAAAATGTCCACAATGCTCTCCCAAGTTAATGACATGATGTAATTATAATGTATGACATTCAAATCAGAGAATCGGGATTGTCATACCATCATCTCAATATCCAGTTTACACGTGACATAACCTTTATTCCCCGATAACATTTAGTTTGTTATTTCCCTGCAGCAAGCCAGCTATCATGTGGCCCAGCATGGCTATCATTTACAGAGACCGAAGAAGTGACACTGGAATGACAGGATAATATTCGTCTTTTCATCTGCCATCTTGTCCCGTCTGTCAGCCTCTGCTCCCACATAACAGCTCAACATTTCAGTCGGAGGCAATATTAGAGTGGGAGGAATATTTTGCCTTGATGATAATTAACCATTTTTTCACTGTCAATAAGGTAACCAAGCCAGTCCAGTCCAGTTTAGTCCAGACCAGTACACAGTTCTGTTTATTTTATTATAGTACAGTACAAATTGAGATTGATCAGCCAACTCTAGATATGTTTAGGTTAAGATAATTAATTCAAGTTTAATCTAGTCTTGTTAGCTTTAACATTATGCAGTGAGAACTTTAAGCCAAGTATCATACCACATGATCTTCTAGAGTGTATATGTCTCCAGGGTGGAGAGTAAAACATAGTCAGAAATACCAGAGAGACAGGGAGACGACGTGATGTGAATCATGATTTGAAACAAACGTGCACTGTAACAGGCAGACAACATGTGCCCTTGTTCACTCTGCATCAGTGGTCCTTCAAGTTGTACTGTATATGTCCCAGCAGTATAGCTTAGCATCTTTACCTTATCCCACTGGCAGCACAGTGCATTTATCTGTACGCTCTATCTGCCTTCCTGTCCCTCAGTCCCCTGACAAGTAAATCATCTCTTCTCCTGCTGTGACAGCACAATCCTGACGTCTGTCACTTCTACAGGCCACACACACACTGAGCACACACATATACACAGCACCACACAGGAACAGGCAATCATATTACACACACGCCAGCATCCACATGCACACACACAAACACTTTTTTGTCAGAGGGGATTCTCGCCTACTCAAGGGCAGAACGGTGACACCTCATCATGAGCCAAATGAAGCAAGAGTGGCGAGGAGAGGAGGAGGAAAAGAGGAGAGATGGAGGGATGGATGGAGTGGAACGACGGAGCAATATGGAGCGGGATGAGGGGCGCTATATGCCAGCGAGGCAGCAGGCGGCAGATTTCAGGGGCATGAAATAGGCTCTAGGAAACGTGGAGGGACAGACAAGAGAGGTGGAGAGAAAGTGAGGGTTTGGAGCGCTGTATTTTAATGAAAATAATGGAAAAACATCTCTTTGTAAATTCTTAGTTATAGTAAATTGACAGGAGTGTTCAGAGAGTTCAGTTAATAAGATTGAAAGCAAACATATGACAGCACTAGCGACATGTGGAAGGACGATTCAGTTTCTTAATATGTAATTGTGTCTGATATCTTGCTCACACAATTTCACAAAACTGTGGCAGTACTTATGACAGGTAGCCATCAACTTGGCTGTCAAGTTGTTAATGTTTGTATGTGTACAGATGTTTAGCAATGATAAAGGTCAAAGTATCAATTCCAAAGTCTGGCTAATGATACATATTGTTGGACATGGAGTAACTGATTAAATGATCACTTAGTCTGGCATTCTTTAACCATGTTGTTATTAATGTGACACTGTCATGGCTGCTGTCTATCTGGCTTAATCATCTGTTGTTGTTTTTGTTGTTTTTTGCTTTGGCAGTAATTTGTGGTGTGGAGTATTTCATGCCAGCAATCTATAATTGACTTTAATTGAGAGAGAGAGACAGAGAGAGAGAGAGAGAGGGGGGCTGGAAAACTAAAAAATGGAGGATAAAATTATTTTAGTTGTGTGTGTGTGTGTGGGTGAGTCAGACAACCAGACTGTGAGGTTAGTCCTCGTTCTAGCTCGCATTAACATGCTTTCCACGCCACACTTCGTCTTTAATTCACTTGGATTACATTCACACCTGACATTAAAATATGCCTGTTGTGTACACATTTAAATTGGATTTCTCTTCCCTTTGCTAAAATGCAGATGCCACTTTCTTTGTAATATTCCCACCCTGTGAAAGTGACTATAAACACACCTCATCCTGCTAGTGCATTGCACCAGTCTCCTGACTGAATTGCTTTAGTGATTTTGTTGAAAATGTGCATACAGATTGATATTTATGCACCCTCTCCATATGTGGACATAAGATGACATTAGGATTGTTGAATCTTGAATGCATTTTTTAAGGAATTTATATGTTATTTAGCTCATGTTCATTCCAAATAAAAGGGGGACACAGAGGGGGGATAAATTGAAATATAGATAGTCATAATAGAGAGAAAAAAAGAAAAGAAAATCCTTAGAAAGCAGTAAGTGCATGTGTAAGAGAAATGAAGCAGAATGGGACATGGTCATTGTCACCACCTGTCCCCATCATTTAAAGTGAGAGAGTGAAGGATAGAAAGAGATGGAGTGATCGAAAGGAGGACAGAGGGCTGTGTTTCGCCTCAGAGAGCTACAGATGGAGAGTGATGATAATGCAGCAATAGACAGAGGACAGAGAGAGGAGGGGAGAGGGGTGAGAAAGAGGAAAATCATGGTGTCCAAGGTTTAGATAAAGCAGATAGAAAGGCAGAGCTGAGTTTGAGAACAAGAGGGCTCAAGTAAAAAGTGAAGTACAAAATAGTGAAAACAACCTCTACAGTACAAGCTGTTACCACAACAATGACAGCTATCATCAACTCTAGACCCCAAACCCTGGAGATTTATAACATCTTGCAGGGCTGCTTGCCAAATTTAAGCCTGATTTCATCAAGCAAATTGGCAGAAATACTATAGACTGAGTAGCATAAACATATATTTTGTATCTAGCTTGATGCCCTATTTATTACTGTTATGAAAATGTTACGCACATATGCTATTTGGATAATGATTGGTCTGATCATTACCTTTGCATTCAGCTGCTATTCATTTGCATCTATGATGTTTGGATTCTTTCACCATGATTGGACTTACGTATTTATCAGGAAATAGGTTGAATGGAGGCACTATCAGATATAACAAACATGGCAGGTGTAGGTCACAGAGATATGATTTTGAGGCCCGGAATAAATCTTAATATGAAATGGACAGAATCGTGTTTCATCATACTTTTGAGGGAGGAAACAGAAATAATGAACACAGTTACACTTTCCTCACTGCGGATGAGGGAAAGGAATGATGACTGATGGGAACAGATTGTGCAGGAGTTGTTCAGTGAGTGGCTGGCAAACTTCAGAGTGAGGGTTCTACCCAGAAGGCAGGACTCTCTCGCAAATGAAAACACAGAGTACTGAGTGCACACACTCCTGGCTATGGAGATATGACCACCCACAGAGTGGTGTGGCATTACATCCCATCGAATCTTACTGTAGCCAGAGCTGTGTGTGTTTACATCTCGTTTTACATGTCTTTCTATTTTCTGTTAAGATAACCATGTACAGTTACTCATCCAAACACCAAATACATTAGCATATTTGGTGTTTGGATGAATTTAAATTATACATGACATGAAAACATGTGAAATACTATGAAATCACATTATAGACACTTCCTCCTACATTTGTTTTATATATATATATATAGCTGTAAACATCTAATTACATCCCCCACACGGATCCCACCACAGTCAAATAACAACATTGATTAGCTTGTAAAAAAATACATACACTGGCAAACAGTAGTCTAGGGTTAAGGTTTTCTACTCCTACTACAATCCATCACATCATTTGAGGCAGCAAATACTCAAATGTGACAGATGAACGTGAAGTTTAGTTAAAGTGAGTTGGTAATTAGCAGTCGAAGATGTATCAGATCCTTTACTAATATAATCAATGCAATGCAATGTAGCAATGCAAAAAAAGTATTCAAAATGTTACTTCAGTAAAAGTATCTAGCATTAGAAAAATGTACTTAAAAGTGAAAGTACTTCATAGAGGAAAATGGCAGATATGAGAGTTTTTATTAATTATCATTATTATTATTATTGTAAACTGTTGAGGAGTTTAAATGTGAAAACAATTTTGTATGTTCATTGTGTTTTTTTGTGCATAAAATCTTAATCCCTAACCCCTAACTATAGCTGTAACAGTTAAATATAAGTGACTAAAATGTGCAATATTTCTTCTGAAATGTTGGGGAGTAAAGTGCAATAAAGCAGCAAGGAAAGTAGCAAGTAAGGTTTCCTATCAGCAGGACATCGTCAGCAGCTTCTGATGCCTCTATAAGGTTTGGTTTACAAGGTTTGGTAATGTTAAGGGACAAAAACTATTTGGTTATGATTAGAGAACAATTGTGTTGGGGTGCGTTGGCCCAGTGATGGTTAAGATGTCGAACCAGGTCTCCCTTTCTCTCTCTCTTTTCCTGTCATAGCTCTGCTGTCATTTATGTTTATGTCATTTATTCTACAGGTATAAATAATCAAATATTAATTGTTTGTAGGAAACCACTGCAACCACTCTAACCTCATTCCTATGCAACGTCACACTGTGTCTTCCTTTAATATTCCTTTGTGAAAAGATGAGGATGCAATGATGCAGCGGTCGCCTAAGGAAGCCCCCATGTTTGACTCTCCATGACCCTAAAGCAGCAGCAAACCTAGGGATGCATTCATGATGCTCCCATTATGTCGTTGTGTACTGTGTGTGAGCAGAATGTGTTTCAAAGAGTTGGAGAATAAATCCCTGCCTCATAGATTAAGTATAATACAAAACATACAAGCCTGTTCCAAGTATTGTTACTTGCACTTATTACTTTTGCACTCATTTGTTCTGAAATAACTCGACATTGTTCGGACCACAAAAGAGGACATGCACCTTTCATTCTTGAAATAGAAAAGTGCATTGTGGGAAAATAACATTTCTCTTTCTTCTTGACATGAAAGAAACTTATTTTTGATACTGTGTTGTTGATGTTATTTCTTTTTTTTTTTTTAATGTGGAGATTCTCTTGATCTTGTTCTTATACCTGCTTTTGATGCTTTGTGTGTGTGTCAGAGTGTGTGTGTTAGTGGATTTGTGGGCATATGCCTGTATCTGAATGGTTTGATGTCAGTTGTTTGTTCTGTTTGTATGGGTTGAGCTTTTTTCTATCCTTTCTACCCTTTCCATCCCATCCCAGCAGGCTGCAAACAAATGTAAACTTGTTAAGACCACAGGCGTTCTCGAAATCAAAATCTCCACCGTCATCTTTGAGTGTGCAGCACTACAGCCTACCGCTTTGTCACAAAGTCACCCAGACTTCTCCACAAAGCACTTTAACAAGGTGATTTTTCCCTCTCAGCAGCATGATATCAAGCCTCTATCAAGATTTACAATTGAACAATACTTCCTGATGCATGTTGAGACGGACTGATCAGTGATTGTGCTGACAAACTGGCAAACTCAACACAGGATACTGACACAATTACAGGGAAACCCCAATGTGATAAATATATGTACATATATATATATATATATATATTTCTCACAGTTTTTTCTTCCAATTACCAACCGTCACACAGACATGAGTGTGGGAGCATCAGATGGAGCTTATAGATTTTGCACATAAGCAAAGTGTCAGTTTCCATTTCTATATCATCCTCATTACATTGCATCCCAAATCTGGATAATGATGACAATTTTTTACCAGGCTGGACTGTAAAAAGACACAAAAAAAGACAAAAAAAAAAAAACTGATGGCATGAGGCATAGCACATTTTCTATGTAGAATTTATTAGGAAATGTGAGCTCCTACCAAGGTGCTCTTTTCAGAAAAAGTGACACATAGCTCAAAGGGTGCCTATAGAGAGAATTAAACTAACTCCTAATTTACAATCTTTAATTAAAGTTAAGCGCTCTGTAAAAAGCCAAGAGCATGTATGGTTGAGGCCGTGTGTGTGCATAACTTCTGAGCTACAAAGTGCATGTGTGACATGTTAGACTTAACACACCAGAGAAATGATCATCAGAGTTGGAATCGCACCCCCATGTGTGCCTCTTCCACCATGAATCTCCGCCACATTTCCTGACATTTTAGTTCTTTCATTGCCAGTTTCAAACGTATTCTGTTTATTGGAGGCAAACAGAGAGAAGTGGAAAAAAGCGAGTGAAATGGCTTTGATGTCTAATAGATACTCTACTATTCCTTTTGATGGGCACCTCTTCATTTTTTCATTCTTCATGTCCTCCTTTCTTTCTTTCTTTCTTTCTTTCTTTCTTTCTTTCTTTCTTTCTTTCTTTCTTTCTTTCTTGTCTGTATTGATTTTTCCTTAGACATGAAAAAGGGTTCAGAGAGCGTCAGTATTGTTTAGGTTTGATGTGTGTGTGTCTTAAGTGTGTGTTTGACTTTCAGTATTGCATCCCTACACTTCTGCCATATTCTTTTCAAGGGCATTATTATTATTACTTTGTAATTTTACCAAGAAGAGGCCGTCTTCCTGCCATTTGAAAGTGATGCCACAAGAAAGGAATAGGCTCCTTTGAAAAAGCCTAAAGACATTCTTTTTTTAACCTTCGCAGTCATGAAGGGGAATTCATCTTTGCGGCATGCTTTACTCACCTCTCAGACGCTAAAGTCTGGGAATAAAATAGTGCTGATGGTTAGATGTGTCTGGGAGGATAGTGGAGGGGGTTTGCCCCTTAGAACAAAATAAAAGCAGAGTGTTGGACTACTCTTCCCTGCTTGTATTGGTTGAAGATTTTTGCTGTGTGTATCGATCTGCACAGTAAAAAGTGCACACATGAAGACACATACACCATTCTGTTTATGGAGGTAAGCATACTAACTAGCCGACATACATGTCCATTAAAACCTCAAAACGCACAGTATACACAAATAAACATGGAAACTCTAACTCACCTCACACATGAACGGTACATTACTTTATTGCAATAAGAGTAATACATGTGTGAAAACACAGTACATGCACATGTTTTGAATATGATATCAGATCGATGCAGCAAGATTCATTGTACTCAAGTTAACACAAGCAGAATCAAAGCTTCTTACAATGCTAGTTTCATGATACTATGAAAAAAAGATTGAATTAAAGAAATGGGGAAGCATCAAGAATCTGAGGTGTAGGTTTAGAGGAGAAAGCAAGAAAACATTGCAGGCTCAGAGGGAGTGCTGCAAAACCACGAAACAGTGACAAATTCCTGTGGGATATAGATTAAGTATATGCGTATGTGTCAATGTATATATATATGTGTGAGTGTGTGTGTGTGTGTGTGTGTGTGTGGAGGTGGTCGGGCAGTCAGGAACAGTGTCATCCTGTTGCTATGAGACAGCTGGTCTCACCAGAGGGGGCGAGACAGAGAGAAAGAGAGATAGAGAGGTTTGGCAAGACCAGTGCTGTACACTGTTCAAGCACGACGGCACATGTTCTTTGGAGGCTAACTTTTGGATAGAATGAAGCAATTATCATTTAGTAAACGTGGTGTTTAAAACTTTGCGTTTGTATAATAATGTTTCAGCCGCATTAAAACCTGACATCATTGCTGCAGGACTGTGACAACCAATATGTCACTATTTTTCTCACTGTCAGTTTATTTTTGCATTCTCACACCATTTACCTTCTCTATGACATGTACTGTATATGACAATAAAATAACAATAAATAGTAGAGTAGGGTAGAAAAGAGTATAGATAAAGAAAAAGAATAAAAAAGTACATGTTGAACATTGATGTCACATTAGCTGTTATATTGTATGTATGAGGTTGGTGAGTTCAAGAGCCAAAGGTACAAACTGTAACCATTTGTTGCCAAATCACTCATTTAAAATGTAATAAAAATAAAAATGTGTTCACCATGAACTAAAGTATAAACATATGGCATGAAACTGTTCAGACGCTTTGTTTTTAGGGTTTGTTTGCCTATCAAATATATAGATACTCTATAAATTAGTGCTATTTAATGGTTTAGTGATCACAGCATGTGATGTAAACAATTATTTTCAAATTGGAATATAAATTGAAAGAAGTGAGCAGCTGCCATTCTGCTTAAAGGAAACGTTAATGAAGGCAGGAAGGAGATGGGATGAGATGGCAAGGACAAAGCGGACAGACATGAAAAAAAAAGAAGCAAATCTGATGAAATTAGAGAAGAACAAAGAAGAATGAAAAGAAAATGATATTTCTTAAGTTGGCCAATCCAAAGAGTGAATGTGATAAATTGTTTTCCTGGAGAGGTAACACGCATCAATGTTGGGAAACAGAGCAGTGGTGGATCCTAATGCATCTGAGCATATCAGCCTTTGTCAAGATGCCGCTGGTGTTGTATGGGCTAGAAATTCATTCGCTGTGTCTGCTGCCTTTAAGGCCCAATTTTTCACATGGTGGTGGGGTTTTATTTTGCACTTTATTTACACTTATCTTGAAACTGTCTGATATGCTAAATAATTCATAAAAATATAGAAAACCAACAACAAAGCAATGCCAAAAACTTTTATGTCAGTTAAAATATGCAGCATGCACATTTTAAGGCAGCGTGACTGCACACAAAATTGTGCAAGAAGCATAAGGAAAAAGGGGAGTGTCTGAAGGAAAATAGACTGCACTGGCAAATAGGGCAACAATTTAAGAATAATGTTTCTGAATGTAAAATTGCATAGAATCTGGGGATTTCATTGTCTTATATCATTAAAAGATTCAGAGAATCAAAAAGAAATATCTATGCAAGGAACAAGACTGAAAAGCCAATAACGGATGGCCGTGATCTTCAGGCCCCAGTGACTGTCACTGCATCAAAAACAGACACGGCTCTGGGCTGAGGAACACTTTCAAAACTCTGAACACAGTTCGTCGCTGCATCCACAAATGCAAGTTGAAACTCTACCATAAGAAGAAACAGAAGAGTCAAGATTTTAAATTCTGTTTGCCATGTCCTCCGGGTTAAAGAGGAGCGGCTTGTTATAAGCAAACAGTTCAAAAGCCAGCATCCGTGATAGTATGGGGGTGCATTAGTGCACATGGCATGATGGGTAACCTGCACATTATATATACAGATTTTAGAGCGACATATGCTGCCAAGAGACTACGTCCCTTTTAGGGACAGCCTTGCTTATTTCATCAAGACAAAGCTGGTTTGACATTTGACATTCTGCAGGTATTCAAACAGCATGGTTCCATGCTGTGCTATTCTAGCCTGCTTGCAGTCCAGACTTGTCACCTATTGAAAATGTTTAGTGCATTATGGAATGTAAAAGATGACAAAGGAGATCCCAAACTGTTGAGCAGCTAAAATCCACACATCTACTTTCAATATTACAACAACTGGTCTCTTCAGTTCCCAGATTCTTACAGTGTTGTTAAAAGAAGAGGTGATGGACAGAGTGGTAAACATGACCCTGTCCAAACTTGTTTGAAACATGTTGCTGGCATCCCAAAAAACAAACAAACAACAGCAACAAAAAAACAATAAAGTTTAAACTTTGCTCTGCAACTTTATTTGAAGTAATTTTTCATCGTCCATTGTTGTAGTTCAGTTAGACGAATTAAATTTGAGCGAAAGAAAAGAAAAGGTTCCGGTTTGAAGTGTGATAAAAAGAAAGAAATGTATTAGGGGGCAACAAAAATATAAAAACAGAAAAGATGAGGGGGGAGAGAGAGAGACTGAAGCAAATGAGAAGTGAATTGGAGGGGAGAGAGAGAGACAGAGAGAGTGCATGTGCACTTAAACTCTCTCCCTCTCTTCCATCTCGAGCTGAAGGCAATAATATGTTGATTGGGATATGATCTATATAGGTTTGGCCTTGAGCAGGGATTGCTGTCTGGTTAGACGGCACACACACACACACACACACACACACACACACACACACAGAGAGAAGGTCCCACTTTAATCTGGCATGCGTTTAGACGAGACAGACTATTTTGTCTTGTCCTGTAAATATGTCAGCCAGTTCTCTCTTTCCTTTCTCTCATTTATTTTTCTGTCCATTCTCGCTCTCCATCTCACATCCCTCACTCCCTCCATCCTTCGCTGTTTTTTTTCCCTCCTTTCTCTATAGTCTAGTTCACCTATCTCCACCTTCTCTTCCACCCCTTCTCTTCTTTTTTTTTTTCTTTCTGCCACCTTCCTGCTATATATTTTTCTTCCGACCCCCACTCTGCACATGCCACACTCACGAGTGATGAAAAGGCCAAAGTATGTGCGTGTAGGTGCAAGTGTGTGTGAGCCAGGATTCTGTCACAGCTTGAGTGGTCTGACTTTTCTTGCTCTGGATCAATGAACACAAAGAGTCGTGTCCGACTGCCCCTAGGAATCTGTGTGTGTGTGTGTGTGTGCGTGTCTTTGCTTCTTGTTTGGATTGAACTCCCCAAACAAGTATATCTAACATATTTCCTGTCAGCACTGCAGTAGTTAGAATAGCCTTTGTGTTCTTTTTAGTATGTGCTTGTCTGTGTGTATGTCTATGTGTGTCGTGTGACCAGTGACCTATGTGGTTTGAGGCCTGTAACAGTAATCCATGCTGGGGGCTGGAGGAGCGAGTGGGAGGGCAGTCACTATATGGATCGATATGTCAGCAGCGCACAGTTGTTCTCCATCTCTCTCCCTCCTTCCTTCATTGGCACCCTTAACCCACCCTTTCTCTCTTTGTCGCCATCTTTCCTTTTCTGCATCCCACCTATTTCCTAATTTCTCCCTTTTTCTGCTCTTTCTCTCGTTCATATTTCAAATCCTGCTCTCGTCTGTAAATCAATCCCCTCCTTCCTTTCCCCTTATTCGTCCTTTACTTATCTTTCTTCGGTGCCAGCTTCCTTCCCCACATTCCTCTCCCATGGCCACTTGCCATTCCGTAAATCTATTTTTCTCACTCTAAATCACTGTCTTCATCACTTCTCGCCATCCCCCCTCTCTCTCTCTGTCTCTCTCCCTCGCTCTCTTTCTTCTGAGATAGCCAGTCTCTGTCTTTCCTCCTTGCTCCCTCTCTCTCTCTCTGTTTCGAAGGCGGTAGTCTATTTCTGTGCATTACCAATCTGTCATTGCTGCCCTCCAACAAAGAGACATATTCTGCTTTTCTCGCTCTCTTAATTCACTTATAATGCTTCACTGGCATGGCTGTTTAGCAGACACAGTATTTAGTAAGAGTACAAAAAGCAACAAGTCTATCGCCTCATGTTCTCTCTCTCTTCTTCAATGAATGTCCAACAGTGTCACTATTGTATTTCTATAGGGTTTCTAGCTTATACCTTATGGTGGTTCTTTTTACTTTATAAGACCTGTTGTGGCAAATTATGTCTTTTGTCTATCAGAAGCGAAAGGGCAAATGTAGTGTGATTGACCTCAAGGTTGTGTGGGATGAAGAAGTCAACAAATCCTGTGAGCTTTATGTTTTGCTTTTAAATGACTTTTTTACCTATAGAAAAAGCATACAAATAGTGTGAAATAGAGAGGATGAGAGCCCACAGGATTATACCTCCAAGAGAAAATAACATAAATAAATAAAAATAAACATAAATGTCTGTCTGTCTGAAATTATGGGAATGAATGTGAGAGGTTTAAAGAATTTACTAAATGATAATGACATAGAAAGTATCAAGAAACATATGTGAGTCATATTTATGCCAATGCAATTTTGGCTCATTTATGTTAATTTGTTTGTATTTTTAATCATTCTAAACATTTTAAATCATTTGCTTAGCATAACAGAAAATCCCTGTTCCTTTGACCTCATTCGCTCTCTTCGTCCATCCCTCCTTCCTCTTCCCTTTGTTGCAGTCTTCCATTTAAAGTGCTTTTGAGGAAAGACTGGAAAAAAAATGTTTGATCAAATGAATTATTTGGATAAGACATGACAACCCAAATCACTGATGACTGGTGCACACACACAAACAAGTATAACACACTCACGCACACTTTGACATCGCATATATTCTCTTTTTTTCTTTTTTGTTGGAGCAAGATTCAAAGATTAGCCTGAGGCATTTTCTCTCCTTCAACACTCCCACCCTCTAGTGTTCTCTCTCTTCCCATCTCTCGCTATCTCTATGATAGTGATTATTTAACTCCATGCTCTGAGAATCTAACGTCTCTGACTAATGCACACGCGCTCATAAACACATGCACATCGTGCACATACCTTGACAGTCTTTCATCTGCCTCCTCTGCTGTTTCTCTTCTCTCTCCTCCAGTTCCTCAAGGACAAACCTGCTTATGCCTTTTAATTCCAATAAGCCTCAAGCAGTGTTTTCTGAATTTATTACTGTTCCTGACATGCAACATGGGGAAGACTTAAAGTGGCATGTTGTTCAATATATATTTTTGTTTTGTTTTTAATATAAGAAAACTTCATTTCTATTAGGGAATCCAACCACTGATATTACATACTCTGGAGAGCCACAGTCAATACAGCTAAGAGTGTTTGTATTTTAAATATCATATTTCTGCCTCCGTACAAATAGCTCCAGGACTTGTATATCTTCCTGTGCCTTTGGGCTCTAGGTTATGAAGTATATCTTTACAAGAACTACACAAACATCATGCAGAAACATTGAAGTAATGAATCTAGGACTATCTGTCATCTTGGTCTTGTCTTTATTCCTCCATTCTGGTTAATATTCTGCTCACTTCATCTAAGAAACGCATCTAGTAACTTCTACTCACAATATTGACTCTTCTAAGAGGAGCTTCTAAGCTAGGATGGTCAAATGTTAGTGTTTATGTCCACATTCTATAATAATGTAATGGTAGAACTAGAAGCTGCTGAGCCCGGTTACATTGTCTGCTTGTCCTGCTCCGGTTCTGGCATGACACTGGCTCTGCTCCCCATCCCGGGCCTGAAAACCTCCTTTTCCCGGTGGGCCAAAACACCAGTTGTACAAACACTAATACTCCCCTGGTGCTTTGAGCAACATACTGAGCTCACAGTCCAGGCAGCCTGACTAACAAACTGAGCTAACATTAGGTAACAGCAGCTATAGTTCACAGCAGTTTATTGTTCATTAGAAACTAACCGAGAGTTGATGCGGAGCATCTGGAGGCATCAGAAGAGAAACCATGCAGAAAACATTTTCTCCAGAAAATATGATCCAGTTCCAGTAAAACAAGTGAAGTAGTTGGGGTTGGGGTGCAACTTACTGTAGTGCCAGTCATACTTGTGGTGATCATACCCCGAGCACAAAGTTACATAGTGTTATGTAACATACATGTTTACTTGAAGTCAGTGTAGCATCAAAAATCTATTAATTTACAGTAGAAAAAGTTACATAATGTTGCTTCTAGCTGTTTTTGCTAAAAGTACCATGTTGCTGTCTCTGACCTGCTATTGTTTCATGCCTGAACTAGCCCCTTCAATCTGACTCACATCACTCTATTGAGCTGGTGATATTCAACCCACTAAAGCTTATGGGAATTGTTTGTTAAACATTACACAAACAGATATTTGAAATGAAAGACCAGTCTTCCATTATTTAAAATGAAATGATCAAGAGGCTCGAGCAGAGCCAAGTTCCAAGGTTTCAAGGTTGGATGGTTAGTGATCTGTGTAAATACACATGCCAAGTTTTCCTACTGTTGGCCTACATGGCAGCTGCTTATCTAGATCACATACATGGTGGTAAAACTGTGTCAATTTGTCATAAATGTCAGTAACATGCAGGGAGACAGTTTCTAAAAGTTTCCTCTGCAGCACAGGTAGATGTGATTGGAACATTTCTAGAACAACCTGGGCCTCATACTGAGAACCCATTCTCACTGCTAATTCTGAAGTAGGACATGCACGTTAAAAACAAATGCTAAGAAAAAGATATTATTCATTTTGATGTGGTGAACTACTTTGTACTGACACCAGAATGTGGTCCAACTTGACGTTCATTAGGGAACGTAAGTTGACGTCGCAGATGCTGCATCCTCCCCGGCCTTCCCCCGTTTTAAGACAGCTGAGTCTGTGGTGTAAAAAGGGACAAGAGGGAACAGTGTAACTCGGCTGCTGACTAAGGTCTTTTACTACAAGGAGTTGTTTTAGAAGACACATTAATTCAGACTCCTTCTGCTGTAGTTCATAAGGAGGTGAGTACATTTATAATAAAGTGCTTTCTTTTTAATTAGCTGTGCAAACTGCATGTCAGCATGCCTTTATTTCCGGTTGCTATAGCTTATCAAGCCAGGAGTCTTGTCCTGTTTTTGTTTTTTCAACATTGTCAATATAATTTCAAGCATTTTATGACAAAACGATCAATTTGTTTGTTAAAACTGTCTCAACACTGTCTGGGGGTGCTATTTCAGGGGCAAAATAAGGATGTGGCTCTGAATGCTGAAGTGGCTTGGCTGGCTGATTGGTTGCTTGGCTGAATTAAAATCAGTTACCAAACTCACATTCCTGTTTCTTATCTCGCTCTGTCCCTCCATTACTATCTCGATCTTCCATCTCTCCATCCCCCCTGCTCTCTGGCCTGGTTCATAGTGCCTCTTGCCATCTCCCTGTGAAAACCATAGCAAGGCACTCCTCCCACACACTCCTTCACACAACCATATGTTTTTTTTTTTTTGGAGAAACAGGGAAGGAGGAGGAAAAGGAAGAGAGAGATGAAAATTAAGAGCGAGCAGGGTAGTTTTATGCGTCTACACAGCTTGGTACATTTTTGCGATTTCCAGCATCTGTCAATCAAAGCATGCTTTCAGAGAGATGTGATGTCTTTTTATTTTGTTTACCGACAGTTGATGTCTGAGTTGTTGTTGGTAGCTTTCTTTTCTTTGTCTATTGAGCCATGATGAGTATTTCTGCTGAATACCCACTTCTTCTTTTATTTATTCCAAACAAAAACGCATCCCTGCCTGCAACACTTGATTCCCAGGCACAAGGCTCTTCTCAATAAATGTAGGAAAGATGTTGAATTGAGAGGACCAGTCATCTTTCTCCAGTCCTGGCTGAAATCAAAAAGACATTTTTAGGTTGAGATCTTTTTGGATTTAATGGAATATTTAAAATAATTATGTAAGCATGAGGTTGTTTACAAAAAGTAAACTTGAGACAAAATTTTCACTTCTCTTCAAATCTGAATAACAAAAGAATGTGAATAATACATTGTCATGGCTGATATTACTGGATGACAGGCGTTCACAGACTGTTAGCTGATGAGTAACAAAAGATTGCAGCACAGTAGGACCAAAAATATCTTTCATAAGCACTGACAAGTTAGTCAGTATCTCAAATATGTCTCAAATATCTGTATTAGTGTCAGCCTTAGAACTCCAACACTGAACAGACTGCTACAAAACAGTGGATGGACCAGATTTAGCCAACAAAATGTCTGACCGTTAACTAAAGACTTGCAAGAACTGCTTAGAGGTTAAGTCACATCAGAATCAGAGATATGATCTTTTTTGTTCCATGCATAGTTATTACTTGTCAAAACCTGCCAGTTAGTTTGGACATGTGTGTGTTATGCTAATAGCGGCTAATGTAGCCTAGAGCTGCTGATGTGAAGCAGGGATGAAGAGTGAGCTACGGAGGTTTACGGAAGCTAATTTCTTTGCAAAATGTGCGACCTGCATGTAAGTCCATATTGTCCATGTTTTTTTTACAAAAATGTTTGCATAATGTATACTTGTATGTTGTATGTGTGTGTTTGTGTATGCACTTGAATATTATGTGCACACCTGTGTTTCTGTGTGTGTGTGTGTTTGCACATATACTCACTCATACTCTGTGGCGTGTATGTGTGTGTGTGTGTGTGTGTGTGTGTGTGTGTGTGTGTGTGTGTGTGTGTGTGTGTGTGTGTGTTACCAGATTATAGTCTTTCACCCATCCCTGAGCACACAGCACCCATGGGCTCAGTTACTCATCCTGATTCTTTCCATTGTTAAGGTGGTAACACACCACAGTTGCCTGTCCTGTCAATATTTATCTTACAGTAGCAATACCTACCAGTCACACACACTCATTTAGATATCATACAAATGTTGTCACATAAAATGTCTAGATTTTCTATCGTAGTATAATATACAGGACTGTATCCTTATCCTGCAGTGAGTCACTCTCCGAATTCAGATGCAAACACAATTGTGATAGTAATCATGTCAATACAGAAATATATTCCTGACATAAATGTGTTAGTCAAAATGTTACTGACTTTGTGCAGCTCTGTGGCCAACAGTGGATATTTAGGAGCTTTAAAGAGCTAAAAATGAGGCTAACAGGTTATTCATTATTGGATCAGTTATATTAATCTGTGAAACAAACCTCTGTATTTACCATTACATACCTGTTCAAGATGATGCTGCAGAGTGCAGTACTAGTACTAGTTCTACTGCAGTAATACATAATTAGGTGTTTTACTGTGAGGTATATACACTTATTACTAAAGCTGGGGGAAATATTAGCATCATGACACAACAAGCAGCTTAAAAACTGACTTGTGTGGTAACTTAAGCTCAAGTGATTCATTACTGTAAATTATTCACACTTCAACAAATGCCCATTAAATGTGTGAATAGTGTCTGAATCATGAATCGGTGATTCACAGTAAATACGGAGAGTAATTGGCACAAACACTTAGGCTCTCACACATTAATACATGACTATAGATAGTATACTTGCAGGATAACATCCTACACAAGTCTTTCATTAGCTTTAGTTATTGAGTCACAAAAAGTCGGGCATAATAATGGTGCGCCTCTGCATATTCTGTACATTTAGAAAATATGTTGAATCATGTAAAAAAAATCTCAACATAAGGTTCACAGCCACATCTCATGGACTCCTTAGCAGATGAAGTTGCTCCATTGTCATGGAGATGCTGTATCTTAATTTCTGTCTCAGTTCAAGGATGGTTTTCAGCTTTGGAAGGGAACGTCCTTGATCTTTCTCTGACCCCCGGTTGACATAAAAACTCCAGACTTAGCTCATGTGATAACTAAACAATCTCCATGGTGACTGAGCAACTCAATTCACAGAGGAAGGCCACAGGATGTGGTTGAATGCTTTGTCTTTCATAAAACTGGGAATGAAGGCCAGAGAAGATGCAGTACTGTACATCAGACTGTACATCAGGTGAGTTATAAAGCTGTCATACAAACATACACACACAACACACACACACTGAACAGGTTTAGTTCTGTATATACACACACTATAGTAACCTAGTCCTAACCATCTGATCTGAATGATCATCCTGCAGATTCCTGTTTTTCTCAGTTGTAGTGACCTGTTAATCAGTGGTCAGCACTCTATAAAGTCACTCTGGCACACTATTTACAAATGTAATCAGCTCCTGGTTGCACATTTTCATTTTAAATTGATGGAATTGACCCTGGACCTGGTGGAGACAGAGACTGACGTGATGATGTAAGCGGGGTCCAAATAGCAATCGGTCAGTGTCTATCTCAATCAGACCATATCCTGCCTGTACGCTGACTCCAGGAACTTCTCCTTTCAACTTATCTCTTTCACTTCCCCTTGTCTGCCTGCCAGACTGGAATAAAGAGCAGTGGACTGGGCAAATGCCTCGGCCTCTACAGGGTATTCTGATGTATAGTACACAAACACACACACACACAGGCACACACACACAAAGAGCCATGCGGTTTTTGTTTGGAAACGGTTTCATCTTCAGCCTATTATTTACAGTCTGCTGGTGACAGCTCGCTACACTACGTACAAATCGGGATCGTGTGTGAGTGTTTGTGTGTGTCTGTGTGATGTGGCACTCAGCATCTTGACTCTCAGTATTGATGTAAGCTTTCTATCTCTTTCTACACCAGACATTGAGGAAAGGGCTCTCAGTTAAACCTTTCCTTACAAACATGCAGAACTGTGCATATATTTGTGTAATAATCCTCAGTATTCTATTATGTATATGACGCATGTAAGTACATTAACGTAAAGAACATTGGTCCATTGGAGTTGTATGAAAAAATTACAGTAATCTTAACAGCTTCTATTCTGACCTGCAGAGATGAACGTATGGTGAGTGCAATAACATTTCAAGTACAATACTCCTCAAGCTGCACTAAAAAGGCTTGAACCATATTTCCTATACATGTGCATATACTGTCACTGCCGTTTATCTTTTGCTGTGTATGTGCATAATTTCTCCAAATAAGAGGCCTGAATAAATATTTTCACTTTTCATTTTCTCCCCTTTGAAGCCCCATCTTCTCACTGTATGTTACATGCTTAGTTTTATTGGATCGAAATGAAGCTGAACGTACGCATATTACACCACTGATGATAGGAGCTCCGCTGGGAAGATGTTCAGGGCTAGTGACTTGTACAGAAGCAATGCAGCAGTCATTAACTAAAGTGGGAGCATCTCATGTTCCTTTGAGTGAAATGAATTTCAAACTTAATCTTTCAGGCTGTGAAACATTGAATCAAGGCTGTGTATTTGAGTCTATAAATGGAAATTTTGCGAAATTCTGAGTTTCATGGGGTATTTGTTTTAGTGCATGTTGAATTTATTCTGAATTGGGCAGCCAAGGTGCTCCAATATGCAAAAGCAAACAAAGTAACACTAAAGTAATGATGAAAATTCCTTTTTTAATAAGTTGAAATGAAGAGCAGGTGATGCAAGTCCCTTTTCATTTCATGACAGATTAACATTGCCTAATGTTTTAAAGCCATTACTTTCTTCTTACAATAAATTGGAACATAGCCGCATTTGCTGTATTTTATATCACTGTGATTAGATTTTTGTTTTAGTAACTTTAAAAATACCCAGTTTGCTTATTTGACAGATGCAAATGCGCATGTCTTGGTAGATGCCCTGAAATAGCATTTGGATCTTACATAATGTTAATCACTGAATTAACAGGGAAATGTGTGAGCTTGTGGTATAATGTTCTCTTGTATATATCCTGTTTGTTGGAGAGTAAATGGCACTGTACAGTAGTAGCCTTAAACTGTCCCTTTAAGGCCCATGCAGCCTTTGCTGCCAGGATAGATCCCATAATGTAACATATGGCAGAATTATCAGTCTGCTTAATTAGGATTATATAACATTTCTATCCATTTGATTTCTCTCACTGACTTAATGTTATGGGGGTTCTTTGGATGTCTTTCTATACCATCTCCATTAGTCCAGTGTCAGAGACACATAATGAGCACACTTTATTCGCCTCTTCTGACTATTGCAGCCAATTAGAAACTTCTATTCTGGCCTTGGCATAATATCATTCAGTCAGTAGTGTATTTTAATGTAACTCAGGGCAGTGCAGGCAGTTAGTTAAATTTCAGCTATTTTACAAAACCAAGTACAGAAATTAGTGAAGAAAACATGATGATTGTAGAGAATGTCTTTTCTTAGTTTCGCTCTTGCAGTCTCCCTCTCTCATAGTGATCATTGTTTCTATTGATGAGCAGAGTGAGTCTCAGTACGTCAATAAGATCTCCAGTAAGAACTCCTTTATCGATTATGCAGCCTGGATCAGAGGGTTGCTGAACAAGAGAAAGAACGGAGGGAAACAGAAAGCAGATAAAGAAAGAGGCAGCAGAACAGTTTGAGGCTGGTGGAGTGCATAGCTCGCCTTCTCTGAAGAGTCTAACGTAATAACTCCCCTCACTTTCTCCTTCTCCTGCTTCCCTTCCATTTTTACTTTGGGAGTGGAAGGCCAGATCTGACCAAGTACATCGAAGGCCATCTAGGATTTTGTATTTTCCACTGTCCTTTTATAGTAAATGAAGAGAGAGGAAAACAAACGATGAAGGAACAAAGGCAGGAGATGGGGGAGGACATTAGATTAGAAGGAGGGATCTCAACCAGAGTGATAGTTATCTGTACAGCCTTGAGTACAGGAAACAGGAAATAGCTCATTTAGGATACTTTTAATGATGCCAATTTGAAAAAACTGTAAACAAATATAGGCTAGCATGTCTCAAGTTGTATGTTCCAGTCTGTTTATGTCCAACAAAGCATTGTGGGAACTGTAGTTACAAGACATAGAGTGTTATTATTCCTAAAATTGAAACAAAGAAATAATAGGAATGACAACTGACCTTCACCCTTTATCCCATCATGTTCATGCTGATATTTGCAAGGGGCTGAGCTGTGGACATAGAGCCAGCACGATCACACAATTGTAAAGTGTGGTGGTGGGATATTTGGCGTTGCAGTCGTCCTGAGCCTGTCTGAGGGGACAAATTGTCAGGCTGAAAATCCTTGACTTAGACCATGCCTCTTAAAATGGAAACAAGTAAATGCTTGCAACTGTACTTCAAGGAAATGTATACCCTTTACACTTGAAAATGTGCGGCTAAAAAAGTACTAAGATTTCTTTAAAAAATTTAAAAATTATATATATATATATATATAAAATATATATAAGAAAACATTTTTTGACTTAAATTGTCTTTGTAGCCCTGTATGAATGAAACTTAACTCACTCTCAAAAAAAATATACAACGGTTCACTGTCTCTCTGTCTGGTCTTAGTTTCTTTGTTCTTCTTTCCATTTCTTCTGTCTTTGAGGCCTTCATACTGAAATGGCCACTGAATAGATTCTCAAGTATAGCCAATCTATATTTGCTGTAATGAACGTCTTCAGACCCCAAATTCAAACACCAAACATAGAACAGAATCAGTTTAAACACTTTATCTATACACAAACTGGTGCGGGCAGGTGGCGTGGCTTTGAATGGTCGAGGGCTGGATTCGACAGAATCTTCTGGTGCAGGTGCAGGGACAGCTCAGTGCTGGACGTGGCAGGGAAGTGATGAACTGGATTCCTGGAGCACAGGGAAAACAGGATTAACAGACTCAACAAGCAGATCACAGAGTACAAAGTAAACCAAAATGATCTGGCCAACAGGAAGCACTGAGCAGTCAGAAGGCAAAAAGCCTCCATCATAAAAATATACACTATATTCACTGTCTATGTTATGTGAAAGGGCTGTGTGTGATATACAGTACAGGATATACAGTATATATTTATTGTGGGCTTTGGTATACACTGGCCTTCAACCGTATTATGAGTGTACGAACGTGCAGGTTATATTCATAATGCTGCTGCTGCTTGTGCTGCTAGAAAATTGTAGAAAATGTTTCATATTTGTGTAAAAATCCTCAGTATTCTATTATGTATATGACTTATGTAAGTACATTAACAAAAAAAACATTGGTCCTTTGGAGTTGTATGGAAAATTACAATAATCTTTACAGCTTCTATTCTGACCTGCAGAGATGAACGTATGGTGAGTGCAATAACATTTCAAGTACAATACTCCTCAAGCTGCACTAAAAAGGCTTGAACCATATTTCCTATATATATGTGCATATACCAGTCACTGCTGTTTATCTTTTGCTGTGTATGTGCATAATTTCTCCAAATAAGAGGCCCGAGTAAATATTTTCACTTTTCATTTTCTCCCCTTTGAAGCCCCATCTTCTCACTGTATGTTACATGCTTAGTTTTATTGGATCGAAATGAAGCTGAACGTATGCATATTACACCACTGATGATAGGAGCTCCGCTGGGAAGATGTTCAGGGCTAGTGACTTGTACAGAAGCAATGCAGCAGTCATTAACTAAGGTGGGAGCATCTCATGTTCCTTTGAGTGAAATGAATTTCCAACTTAATCTTTCAGGCTGTGAAACATTGAATCAAGGCTGTGTATTTGAGTGTATAAATGGAAATTCTGTTGGAGTTTCATGGGGTATTTGTTTTAGTGTATGTTGAATTTATTCTGAATTGGGCAGCCAAGGTGCTCCAATATGCAAAAGCAAACAAAATAACACTAAAGTAACGATGAAAATTCCTTTTTTAATAAGTTGAAATGAAGAGCAGGTGATGCAAGTCCCTTTTCATTTCATGACAGATTAACATTGCCTAATGTTATAAAGCCATTACTTTCTTCTTACAATAAAATGGAACATAGCTGCATTTTCTGTATTTTATATCACTGTGATTAGATTTTTGTTTTAGTAACTTTAAAAATTACCCAGTTTCCTTATTTGACAGATGCAAATGTGCATGTCTTGGTAGATGCCCTGAAATAGCATTTGGATGTTACTGCTTGTGCTGCTAGAAAATTGTTGTTGCCATTATGTTTCAATTTTCTCTCTGTTTATTTAGTGAATTTGTAATGTATTGCATGTAATATACAGCTGACATCATCTCTCATGTCTGCAGAACACTCCAGCACACTGGGAGACTGAGGCAAATCATCAGTAATGTATTGTGGATGCCAGAAATGTAGCACCACAGGGAGCATTCACCAGATTTTCGCAAGCATTCATGAACATTGCATTGTCTAATTAACTGTGATACCTTGGTATAATTACTCCAAACAAATGAGACCACGGCAAAGACAATTTGTAGCTTTTCCGGAATTTTTAATATTGCTAAAGCAGAGATGATTGAGCAGTTGTTAAATTTGCTAGTTTTCTCAGCACAGCCAGTCGGAGTGCCTTTCCTCTAGTTCTTTCTTCGATCGCGTATAGAGCTTTTAAAAAACACCTTAAGGTTGTTTCCAATTGCAGTCAAGCTGTACAGTGAAGGTTGCAGATTCAGAAATCAGTGTCTCAGTCAAATTTTTCTCCATCTTGACACATTCATTACTCGTAATGTAAAGCTGAGTGAGCTTTGTGCATTCATGACCTCTGTGACATACCAGCAGGCAGCTCATTTGTAAAATGTATTAGGAGCTCGAACTGATCTTTGAATTCCCTGTAAATTAGTGTCCTTTCCTGCAGATGTTGTATACCCAGCACTTTAAGAGCAACAGTTCACATGAAGCAACAGACAAATTACATCTACGCACAATTCTGTGATCTCATTTAATAGCTGTATATGTCTGAGATGGAAGCATCTGGAGTAAAAACATCAAGAGGCAGACTTTTCCAGCCAACAGAGAGATTAAGGTGATCAGCATGGCAGTTTTTCCTGCTACGCCTTGACAGAGTTAGAGAGGAACAAGAAATGGGAGGAATAAAAATGTATGTTGTCAAACATACAGCCGATTTTGCTTAGTGTGATGATTGCAGAGAGGTGATTCATTCCAAATTTTCAATAAAATCCACTGCTATTCTTGATTGGTCCAGTCAGCAAAGAAAGAGGTAAATTGCTACACTGTTGTTGAGTTCCAAAACACGTCACTAAACGTTTTGCCTTTCTTTGAAGACCCACATTGATCTGCAAATGGTTTTGCACATGTAATAACAGTAGACTGAATGTGGAAAAACTGAAACATTGTTTCACATGTTCTTGTTTTCCTCGCTATTTTATAAATAGATGGTTCAATAATTCTGAATGTTTTCAGAATGTACTACTATGTCTTTAAACTAAAAGAAAGGGAATGATTTAGTGTTCTTATTTATAGGTTGTTATGCAATGGTTTTACTGGTCTAGTCCACCTGAGGTCAAATTGGGCTGTATGTGGACCATGATGTGACATTCAGCAGAATTACATAATCTTTCAACTAACTGTTAGAAATCACTGTGGAGAAATAAATAAATTTATAGGTTTGGTATGGTTTTAAGGAACAATCATGGTTTAAATAACTACTTGTTGAGGTTAGGGGACCTTTGTTGCCATGGTTACAATAAATACTTGGCTAGGTTAGGGAATGGTGTGCAACTTTATAAGTGCAACTCATATAAATCATCAGAAAACCAGCTGTTTTGCTAATGTGGACAAAACCAACAGTTGCCTGTATTCACTTATCAGGCTGCAGCACCATAAAGTTAAATAACTGATTCTTTCTTTGCTGAATTTTTTTGCTTACTTGTGCTTTACTGTTCATCAAGCATGATAGCAATCTTGCTTTGTGTGACTAATAGATGTTGGAAACACCAGTTAATACATCAGCTCAAAAAAAAAAAAAAAAATGATGATGTATAAGAAGTAAATCTGATTGCTTTTCATTTTTGCATAATTGTGCACTATTGTTGAACAACCACGGTAGCATATTTGTTGATGAAATGCTTTTTTTTCTTTTTACATATGCTAATGGAGATATTCAGCGATATCTGTATCACTGCTGTAGTTTGTAGGAAATAGAGATTGTTTTAATGTCATATTAATTCTGCTTGACTGTCTACAGGGTGTGACAGTGCATTTACTTAAAGACAAACACAAGCTTAGCTGCCAGGAAGCCCCAGATATGTTGCCATGACGTTGGCATTAGCGAGCCGTAAATTGCTTGGTATTTATTTTTCATGATGCCTGATGGGTCTGATCTAATAACACTTGTTTGACACATCAATAAACACATCCGTCTTTCCAATGTGACCGCGGGGATGCTTCAGAGTCAACAATAAAGATCTGATTCTGTTTAGTTTTATGTAATTACTTATTCTTCATGGTTCACAAAGCCTGATAGCACACAAGCTGGTTGATTGTTTGGTGCATAAAAGGTATATTGCAATGAGCACAACAGTCATGGTGATCTCTTCGTTTAAACACGTCTTATTCTATTTCTTCATACTCTATTTGTGAATTATTATTATGTGTATAACATTCTTTTTGAACAATTAGTAACTATTTGCTTCAAAATAGAAAACATTAAACAAAAAGAGTAAAGATTTATTTAGGAATTTGATGGAATTACCAACAATTTACTTCTTCTTCTTTTTCTTCAACGTTTTTGCTGATCATCTAATTGTTTGCTACATGGTTAAATGCACAATTCAGTCAGTCATACTCGTCATGATTGCTCTGTCATTATTGCACATCTGTCAGCAACAGAGGAGCTGATTCTATCTAATGCTTCCCGATGTGTTTTAATAATTAATGCAGCTGTATGACAATGTTGCCTTCTCACTATTGACAATTAGAGACAGTTGAGTTGCTGACGGGTGCTTTATGTAGAATTGCGCTGAACAGCAATAGCACAGGTTTTTATTATTAGACAGACTGCAGGATCAGATGTTTTCAAGGTTTTTGGCAACATTAAATTCATGACTGTCAATTAAGTTTTCTGAATTTTCTAATGTGGTAATGATTGGGGCTTGATTTCTTAGCACAGTAAAATACTTAAAATAAAGTTTGCCAGAACGAGAACATCAGACACGAAGTAAAAGTCACTCATAGAGCTTGAATAAAGCAAATAATGCAGAAATCATATCTTTTTGAATTGTACTTCCATACTGAATATTTGACAGAATGAGATTAAGAATGAGAGAATGATATGAGAAGGAATAGCAGGGTTGTGTGTCTTCGGCGAATGCACTTAAAGCACTTATAAATGTGGAGAAACATTCTTTGTGGGCAGAGCCTCAGCAATGAAACCACATAACTAATATTGATCACCATTGAATTTGACTGTATGTCCTTTTGACCTGATTATAACAGCAATAATGATTGCTTTTAGGAATAGAGTAGTAATAATGGAAGCTCTTGGAAGTGGAAGCACTGCATCAAAATACTAATAAGGCAGTATTCATTCTGGCAGCCATTTTTCGTTTCATTTGTCTAAAATGTTGGGAGGTTTGGGTTACATCCAGTTTCATCCACTTTAGTTTTACAATTTATGGGGACGGTCTTAGCCAGTGTACTTAAAACCCCTTAAAAACTTCCCTTTATTGACAATGATAAACATGGAAGGAAGGACTGGGACTAAGGACAAAGTTTACCTTAAATAGACGAGGCTACCCTTCTCTTTATAGGCTTTTTACCTTTTTGACTTTGTACATCATCATTTTTAAGCAATATATAAAAATATCCTTTCTAAGAAAGAGAAACAGAACTTTATGCTTTTATGTAACCAAAATTGATCTGTATTTTATGCTAGTGTCTAGTTTGCCTTAGGATTTTACATCATATCTATTTCAGTGTGATGTGACTTCACAGACTTTGTCAAATTTAAGTCCTAATGCAAGTTAAGAGCAACTACAACGAATGTTACTTTTCAGCTTTGAAGTAATGCTGGACTTTTCCGATGATGGGTTTTTTTCCTCAAGGATTTCTGCACTTTTTCTCTCTCACTTGGAGTGGAGTGGAGGCATGTATCTCTCTCTCTCTCTCTCTCTCTCACACACACACACACACACAAACACACACACACACTTACACTAACTCTCAGGATAGTGCAGTCCTAGAGGGTGTGGGCCGATGACAGTCAGAGGATGAATGACCCAGCAGAGTATCACCGAGCTGACACTCTGATAATTACATGCCAATCTCACACACTTTCATTTCCGCAATCGACACACAAACACCATGATTCACCATGGTTCATATAAAGCACACGCATGCACACACAGATCACAAACAACCATGACTGCACATAACACATGCGCTCTCATTCCACTCGAAAAAAAACTGCACTCAGTGGTGATTTTGGTCGGAGCAAATTTTGACAGCATGGGAGACACATACACACATACACACGCACACACACACACACACACACACACAAATACTTGATGTATTTTCCGCAATGCGTCTCTCTCCAAATTCCTAACTGTGTTCATTTACTAGCAGAGGTCTCATCAAACTTTAACCAGGCAGCATAAACAGCTTCAAATGGAATAAAACACCACAGCCAGTTACAGTGGGACTACACACACACACACACACACACACACATTACACCAACAAACACACAATACTGTATGTATACGCCACACACAAACTGTAGATTTATACACACGTGAATAGAAACATGCACATACGCAAATACACAAAGACTGTATGTATGAACTCTGGATTTCTTTCATATCAAACAAAGAGTGTATACATATTGTAAATACACACACACACACACAGCACAGCACAGCACAGCAGGAGTTGTGAAGGAAATGTAGGAAGAAGAATGCAGATGTTGATATTCAGAATCTTATCCAGCTGTCAAGATTACTGTGTGTACGTGTGTTGGTGTGTGTGTGTGTGTAATTGAGAGACAAAGTGAACGAGTTGGGAGGATGTCTCTCATCAGCTTGTGTGCATTTGAATTGTCCTATTTCCTGCATTGCTCACTATAATTTGGTACCACACTCAAGCTCTCATTGTTTCAACGTCTTCTTTCCTCTTATTTTCTCTCTAAAAGCCTCAGTTTTGTTCTCTCTATCTCCCCCCCCCACTCTATCTTTCTGACTCACCCGTCGTGTCTTATCAGGGGACTAGATGAGACTGAGTGCCCACAATCCTGCACTGTGATTGGTGATTTCTTGTCTGACGTTCAGCCAATAGTGTGTCAGTGTCCCATTAAGAAGCTATCTCATTAATCACCAGTAAACTCATTTACCCAGAGGCCCCCTCATGACTTTATTGATGCCTGGTTCTTTAGAAGCCCATTGCCCCCCCTTTGTGACTCAGGTGAGAACATATGATTGGTTGTCCCAGAGGTGAAGGTGGACATCCATTGGCTGTCATGATCAATGCAGGGTGTCTCAGAAAATGAATGACTGCCTTCACCTGTCAAATCACTCCTGCCCTCTTGTTTCAAGGCTGCCTGTTTGAAACGTGACACACACAAGTTGGCTGCGGTTTGTAATCATTTTAATGCTCATTCATTCATTTTTATCACTAATGTGTCTGCATAAAATATATTTTTTTTAAATCCATCAAAACATTGAGCAATTGTTATTTTGGATCAGTTTTTCCACTGGCTAACATACATTAGTCCATAATTAATGTGAGTTGCACAAATCTAAAAATGTGCAGTCAAAAAAGCTAGCCTTACACCATTTCTGAATCTTAAAAGTATTGATAACAACTTGAGCCCCGATTTTTATCCTGTATGTCAAACTGACACCATCAAATGTATGTCGAGTTAGCTGTTAGCAGTTCTAGTTTGGGATGTACCCATGGGTGTGCACACAACCATCATCAGTTACTTTGATACTGAAGAAAACTTGATTCTGAGCCAAGTTCTGGACCTGTAACTTTTGTGTAAACTGTTCACCTTCCACACACACCACCCTGGGGAGACTGGCCTCATTCAGCTCTAGTCTAAGCTGTGGCTCCCTTTGGTGCTTAGAGGACAGGCAAAAAGTGGTCTACAGTATGTGCTTGCTCACACAGCACATGAACAGATTCCATACCACATTGATTTCTAGATTCATTCTATGCTCACTGAGCTGGTTTATTAAATGATTGTGAGTGAGTGTGTTATTATTTTAAGCTGACATAAAATTCCTTTTTACCAAACCATCTTTTAGAATGATTAAAATGCCTAATGACTACCAGCTGCTCCACTTCAGTTTAGCATATTGTCTTTAATGTTATATTAATACGACTGCTCTCCTACTTATCATTTGTCATGTCTAACAATGGCCTCATATTGCAAGTTTATTGGACTGAAATACTATCATTGCCAGAGTCAGGCCAGTTGTTTTGCAACTGGAAGCTCTGCAGTGTGACAGGACAAGTAAAGGTTGCTGGGAAATGTCCTACAATGTGCAAAAAGAAACAGAAGAGGAGATGAGGAAAGCTGAGTGTTTTGATCTGCTAAGGGAACGTAGCGAGGTCAGGCGTTGAAAAGAAATAAGAAAATAGATATCATTATGGAACCATGCCGAGGAATATTAGGAAAGGACATTGAAAAGTTGGTGAACCACTTTAGGGGTCACATAAAGTCACTATATAGGTTTTGAGTTTGAAAATAGAGTAAGGATACTATTTTCTTTTATGGCCCCAATTCAAGTCTCAAGTGTGGAAGGAACAAATGACACATATGACACAGTGAGACAACAAG
Source organism: Miichthys miiuy (assembly GCA_036365135.1). Classification (NCBI taxonomy): domain Eukaryota; kingdom Metazoa; phylum Chordata; class Actinopteri; family Sciaenidae; genus Miichthys; species Miichthys miiuy. Next base: position 21,762,569 of record CM071602.1, read on the forward strand.
AGTCAAACAGTTTTAGCTGATTTGCTTTGATAACCCAGTACTGATTATCACAATAATTACTGATGTTTCTTCCCACCATTTGCTACAATTATGCCCCTGTGTTGAAATGTGTTGCACTTGATTCAAGAGGCACTCTAAGTAGCTACAGAAACCATTCTGTACTGCACTGATACCTCTTCATGTTGGTCTACATCCTACATGATTCAAATATTTCCAAACATGACCAAGCGCAGTTTGAATGTCTCCACTGTTTCTTAAATGGCGGCTGTTTAATCCATTCGATTCCTGGGCTGAAATTACTCATTGTATAATTCAGTTTATCGTTTGGCAGAGATCCACAATATGAAGTCAGTGTTTGTTTTCAGTCCAGCTGGCTCACTGGTTTGGCTTACCTGTCTGATGTAACTCACCGTAAGCACTGACTTCACTGTGCCACCATATGGCACTCCAGTGAGTATGTGTGTGTGTGTGTGTGTGAGTGATGTAATGAAATTTCACTTACGCCAAAACCAAATGCGTGCAGATGACTCACATCATCATTATGTAAGTAAGTAGTCTCTATTCTCTTTGTCTTTTAGCAGTTATGACCTCGTGGCTGATTTTAAAGTGTCTAAACCTTGTTTGTTTGAAACAATGCTCACTACAGTCTAGAGGAAAGGTCAGGGGAGTGTGTTCGCGTGTGAAGATACGTGTTGAAGCCGACATGAATCAATTTCAGCACTATCATTTTGGCATATGGGGGAAAGAGACAGTCTTGCCCTTAGAGAGACAGTAAGCTGCAGTGTTTTGCCAAGCAGCAAATTTGTTGAAATCTCAGGGTTAGTGCTGTGTGACTCAGCTGGGCCCTGAGGAGGAAAGTACAAGGGCCAGTACACCCATGGAGATTTTATCTTCTGTCTCCAGCAGCTTGAAAACTTTTGAAAGTATATACTTTTCCGTCCTCTTTGCATGTGTTATCTCCAAAGCGGACCACAAGGGCTGTGCGTCAATGTGGGTGACCCAAGGTGAGACCATGCTGAATCAGTCTGTTTGTCAAAATCTTTTGATAATGTACAGATTATCTTCGATTTGAATTAATTTTAATCGTAGGATGAAACCGCCAACCATGCAATAAATGGACAACCCAGTATGCCTCCTGAGCCACAGTGACCCCTAAAGAAACTTTGCACTACCTCAATTTTGTCCTCCCTGGAAATGCTGTGCAAGAGTTGAACTTGACCACACAAATTCTGGGCGTAAGCCATGAAAATCAAAGAACACACTCTGCATTATTGCATTATTTACCAGCCCATTAGTTTGTAACCTTGCGTGTCTGAGCCCATCATAACTGTGGAAAGTAATGCTGCTCTCTTCAACTGTTACTGTAATGGTTTGGTCTCTTCTTTGTTTTAAGCATCTGAAAATAGATGCTAATCTATTATAAATCTGGATTGAATGGCAGTTATTTATATGCTGCCTCTGTGGTGGAACATTTTACTTATAACTGCTTCCATTTATTCGTCACCCTCAGCTCAAATATCACATTTGTAAATGTGCAAATACTCCTGTCGGCTGTATGTGCTGCAGTATTCTTGCAAGTCTGTATCTGTTTGCCTACTTGTGCCCACCCGCTCTACACACACACCCTATTCCCCCTGTATCAAATGTCACATCTGCCTGTTTAAATGGCACTGACTTCGCTTAACACGGAGACACCACTGGGTCCCACTTCTACTTTAATACAATTGTGGACATGTGACTTGAGGAAAAATACACTCAAAATGTACTGACACGCACTGAGACAGACACGAGTGATAGGCTTTTTCTTCCTTTTTCTTTTTCTTGATGCATAGACACACACACACACACACACACACAGCATGGCTTGGCATGTCTCTCCGTGTTAAAGCTCAGGTCCACTTGGTCTGAAGTGAGTCTTTCTCAGCAGCTGCTCAGGTCTCCATCAAAATCAATACAGAGAATTGGTCTACTGAATCCTCAGGGAAAGTTACAATATGGGAGTGTGTCTTTGTATTGAGTCCAGGAGGCAGGAGTGAAGAGAGTGAGCTTACTGGATGCCATAATGGATTCCTGTTCACACTCCTCCCCGCCCTCTCACTCCTCTCTCTCTCTCTCTCCCTCCCCATGTTTTTTTTCTGTCTCCCATACCCTCTCTTGTCCTGCAACTCTTGAGACGACCTCACCTCCTCAGACTCCAGTCTTAAGGCCTTAAGCTGTCTAATCTCCTCCTCTCCCTCTGTCCCAGTCTTTCTCACTCTACTCTGTGTACTCCATCCTCTAGTCCCTTTCTCCTTGTTTGACCTGCAGATGTCAAATGCAAACTACCAGAGATGGCTTTATCATAAGTTGAGAGAGGTATTTCCTCCTTAGAGGCTCCTTTTGTGTCTAGAATGGCAATTCAAGTACATCACAAGTAGTTTATTTAAGGACTACCATAGTCGAGGTGTTCCCAGGATAAAGAGTAAAGTATTTCATTATGGGCCTGTTTTAAGAAAATAACAGCCCTGTAATTTATCATTCCATATGGGCCCCATTTAGGTTTTGAGTGTCCTCCTCAATTTAATGAGGGAATACTTCCCAGTGTGAGCAAATGTAAGCAAAAGCTCAACTTAGACAGACTTCAATATCACCACAGTCTACAGACAGGCATAATTATACAATTTTCTTTTTGGAAACTAGTTCATAACAATGACAATATTTTTTTAATTAAACAGTACATCTTCCCTGGGCTGATATTGATTATGTGAGCCAATACACTTGAGAACAACCAATATCAACTTAATTACTTATGCCAAAGAGTTTATGTTTCGACATAACCTTTGTTAGTGTTTCTGTCTGTCAACACAGTGTGTCAAAAAAGTATTAATGGTTTTCTGAACAGTCTGCTGCCCCTTTGAGATTTTGGATTTAAATCATCATTAAATTTTAGCAGTAATTATTTCAGGGAAATGTTTTCAGGGAAAACAATTCTATACTTTCCTATAAAAATTTGCTGAATATCTTTCGGCGTGACACCAACTTGGAGAACTGTTCAGTGTTTACTGAGGTTTGTGTTCTCCAAGCACTTTCTAATTTCACCCTAATTAAATGCACTACATGAAGAAGAACATCTGTGTCAACCATCGGGAATTTAAACCTGGCAACGTCTGGGCTTCCATTGGACACGGTGCAATGGGCAGGGCATCAGCTTTTATGGATTTCACAGTGAGCATTTCCTTTGTGGCTGTAGTGGAATTTGGGGGTAATGCTCTGAGTGTTCTTCAGGTTGGCCTACCAGAAAGTGTTTGTGTTGTTTTCAATGCGTCAAGACTTACTGGAAGACAGTCTAAGATATAGCTTCCCAGAAGCGAGTTCAGATGTCTTAATGTGGCGCCTGAAGTTTATGTGGTGAGGTGTAAACGGTGGATGGGCCATTTGTGGGCAGTGAACGTACAGTTCTTCTCTGCAGTAAGTGTTGTAAATTTGTCATTATCATTCTCTGTCTGTTTCTCTTGCTCATTCTTTCACTTGCACTTCTCTCTTTTTTCTGTCTCATACTAAAACACACCCAAAGGATACTAACCACCCATTAAAAGGCCTGAGTGCCAATTAGCTTCACTTAGCTCAAGTGATGTTTTGATGAAAACAGTAATGAGCAATCTCGACATGATGGACCTCTGGAATTCACCTCTTGTTCTGGTACTGGGTATCTATGGGTGGGCAGTGGTGAAATGAGAGGGTGGCATCAACACACTGGCCAAACACACTCTTCCTTCTGAGGTCTTCGTTCCAGGCCATTGCCCCTGCAATCCTGACCCATACTGCCATCTTGCCCTGATGACCCAGCTCCAGATGTCTGTCTCTGTTGGACTCCATAGTAGCCAGACATCGTAGCTGGCAACAAACGCGACCAGTGCTAATCACTGACAACATGGAAGCTGTGGGGTAGCTAGTCTGTCAGCGGGGTGGGCTGAAAGGTCTATGAGCTATTAAACATAGTTTTATCTGCAGGCGAATCATGTTGGCTAACATGAGCCACATTTAAGTTCTGCATCATTTATGGATGTTGCCACATTTAGGCCAGCCACCATCAGAAACCACTTATTACCATATTGGTCCAAATATAAAACCACGTTGATTTTGACCTTGTGAAGATAAGAAACACTTACATTACATTACACACACTAAATGTGTTTTAAGTGTAATGTGACATTGGCATTAATCAAAATAAGATGAAACACCAAAAAATCAAAATCAGTCAGAAGTATGTTTGGCTCATTGCCATTTTCCAAGTAGTAGCATTAATTTCTAATAGTAATGTGTGTTCCTGCATGAGCTTTTGGTCACCCCACACACTCCTTTGTGATGCTTTTTGAAAGCTCAGGTTCAAAGACATTTTTCTGTCTGACAGAGCATTTTCTTAGGCTTTAAATCATCTGAAATTCTGTTTCACTATAATTTTTTTTCTGCCACTTAGTGAGTTGTATAACTCATAGATTGGCATGACCTTGAGATATCTGTCCCAACTGTCTCAGGACCTTGCTTAACTTGGAGCCACTGTCTGCAGAGTCTATGATTACATAATAGCTTGATCAGACCTGCAGTATTACATCATTCTTTTGTGTGTGTGCGTGTGTGTAGGCATGTGTTCTGTTTTGTTTGTTTTTTGTTTTTTTGTTTTTTTACAGCTGTCAGGAAAAAAAAAAACACTTTACACCTTGGCATCATTTGTTCACATAACTATCAAATCCTGAATGTCATCACCATAAATAGAGCTGGAAAATGAAACAAGAAGGAATGTCACCTCACCTTGGACAATTTTGTGGCCATTCACTAAGCTTTTTGAAAATTTCTCAATTTCTCAAACTGTCCCACACATACCCTTGAAAAGTTTAAAAAGATGCCAATAAAAATGAAATAAAAATCCTCAGATGCTGTGCAAATTCACAGTGCACTGGGTGCAGTAAAAAAAAAGTTGTATCTATAAAACAGCAACACCTGTGCATAGATAGGATAACATGTGCATGCTTTATTGGTACTGAATTTGCTGATGGGGATGATGGTTTTTATAATTTGTTAAGGGTCTGTTCTGCACTTACACCATACATTTAGACTATCTAAAAAATGTGATTCCTTATTATACCCCACAGTTAATTTATCCTTTTTTCCCCTTTTGCAGTCATCTGCAAGGAAGTGAAAGGTCAAGATCAACTACAGAGTAGCACCCAGGAGCTGGAACGGGCTCTATGCTTTGCCCAAGGATAGTTTATCACGGTGGATTCTTGCCAAAACATGAGCTTGAATCTGGATCCTCTTGAACCTGCACTCACAGCTGTTTTCTTCACTGAAGTGTTTCTCAGCGGGGTTGATGCTAAAATAACATTCAAGCCACATCGTGCCAAAAAAGAAGAAGGCAGTCCAGATTAACTTTATTTAGGTTTGGTGGCTGGAGCCCCTGACAGGGCGCTGCAACACTAGAATCCATTTTGAGTGCAATTACAGTCTTGCACGCAGAGAGCACAGGTTGCACACTGAGATGAGCATTGATAGCTGTTGTGCTAGCAATGAAAACAGGTAAAGCATCAGTAAGCAGCGAACATACACAATTCACCCGCTACGAGGCAGCTTGAGGTCTTTCTGTGGTTTCGACATGGGCTCTTGTGATGTGTAACAGTGTGCCAGCTAGCCGGGTGGGAGGATAGAGATGTGTTTTTATACGCCTCAGTAATGCTGTAATCTGTGACTCACACTGTGTGTGTGTGTGTGTGTGTGTGTGCATGTTTTAAGTGGCAGCTTCTGTTAAGGTAAACCTATCTCAAACAAGGGTCTATGTATGTGCATGTGTCTAAATGCTCATCGGAGGGTAACAAAGTGGGGAGTAATGACAACAGTAATGAAACGGTTGTTTTTCCAAACACTCAACTTCCATCTTCATTAAGGTCACATGTCATCCCACCTGGTGGAAACCTCCATCTATCATTAGCACATGCCTCTTATTGACTGGTAGCCCTACACAGTGTGCATCTTTCAGACCAAAGAGTCAGCATGTATTGGTTTGGCATGATTTGATATGATTTGGTAAAGCAGAGAAAGAAAGATAAAAACATATTCTTTTTATACTGCGGATGCTTGTGTTTCTAAACTTTATTATCAAGGGAGAGCAAGGGAGCAGCTAAGTATTCCAGCATTTTTAAGCAACACTGCTTCAAATTCATGCAACCAAACACCCACTCACCTTGAAGCAGCCCAACACAACAGTAGTCCTTTACTTGTTGGCCCCTAAACAGTTGGGGAGAGTTAAGTGTATTGCTCAAGGGCACCCACACAGTTTTTGCTAAGCTCCGTTTTATTCTTCTTGTTGAGAATTTGAGCTGGATTTCTTCCACTTTTACTATCATCTTACTTACTCTTGCTTGTGCATTAATTGAAATCAAGCGCAGTCGTGTGCATAATTTCAGCACAACACGTGGGCTGCTGAACGCTAGCATCATGCATACTTAAAGGGTCAGAAATAAACAGTGGTTCTATCTCGCCAGCAAAAAATAAACCTTGCGAACAAAGAGCCTTGACCTCCACCTTCACACAAACAGACAGAAGAGGAAAGGAGGAGACAAAGAGATGAAGTGAGAGAATAAGTTGGAATGGATAGTGTTGGGGATTCCAAATGGTTAAAAGGGGCACCAAACTACGAAGCTTTGGTTATCAAAAGATAAGAATAAATAATGACTTTAATTAAATAATTAAAGTACCTCGGGGCACCACCCTTAAAGGAAAATTATAGCCAAATAATTGATCGATTTCAGTCTAATAAAATACACTAAACTGTTAATGTAATTCTGATGAATAATTACAACGAAAAGGACCACATCAACAGTTAGTGGAAGGATTGGAGTTCAGCATAGAAGAGGCTGGCTTCATTCACACTGTACAACATTAAAGAGACCAGCATGTGTATACACAAACATTTATTAAGAAGATAATAAATGCATGGATAAACAATATGGCCCAATCTACATCAAAGAATAAAAGTGTGTGCGTGTGTGTGAGATGTGTGCTACAAAGTATGTGTGTGTCCCTCTTATCTACACGTGCACGCGCATGAAACACATGTCTGACCAGAGACAAAGGAGGATGTGAAGCGGAAGATTTGAACAACCACACCAAGGCACAGTGACTGTATTTTATTACAGCAGCACAGCAGTTGAACAGTGGTTCATCTACCATGGCACTGGTCCTTTAACTGATAAAATACAGCTGTACCAATCTCGTTAAATATGATGGCACAGATCACAACATGGACAGAATAAAAACACATATGTAACTAGATATACACACTAACAAAGCTAACAGTTCCGTGCTTGGCCGTGTTAAGCTATGTAAACCTATATGCTCAGTACGTTACCGGTCCATAAAGAAAGAGTTGCGTTGATTTGCCGTTTGGGTGGCCGGCGGTCCTGTGAGCCAGGCAGGAAAAGATCTGGTCCGGTGAAGTGTCCTTGCTCTGCAGTGTCCGTTTGTGCAGTGTTTGCTGTCAGAGGAGGCCGGTCACTCCATGTGTTCTCTGAATCAATGTGTGAATCTCTGTTTAGAGCGGAGGAGAGCGGAAAGAGGGCTCGAAAGAGAGCGAGAACAATGGGCAACCTGGGGTTTTGTTGACCAGGTCAGGGGGTCGGGTTACTGTAACAGGAAGTGACCTGTGACCTGGGGCGTGACGTGTGACCTATCGTATTTCACAATAAAAGTCCATTCAATTCACACAATGAACAAAATTCATATGTGGAGTCCCTGTGGTCCCAACAGTAGTATGAGGAAAGGAAGGATAGTGAGAACATAATAGTTTACTGTAGAAATACTTTCTTCAGTAGTCTCTCCCCATCTCAACACGATGGGGAGAGACAAGGGAGAATGACTCCCTTGTCTCTGGATGGAGGATATGATGAAGTGAATTATAATGAACTCCAAAAATGCAAGAGGGTCATTTTACATTTATTGATTATATTTTTGGAGAGGGGTCTGGCTGCAGAGCACCAGCTCCAGTGTGAGGACAGGAAATGTACACAAAGAATTCAAAATAAGATCTCCTCCAGTGGAGGCAATTTTGTTGTTGATTAATATTTAATTAGCCTAATAAAGCAACATGTTTACATTTAGTCTCCACAGAATGATAGAAAATCTTTCACTTAACTTGAGCGTCAGAGCCAACATCTTAAATACAAATGCCGACCTATAAATGTAAATATGCTTTTAAAATATCTTTGGCTTGCTGAACAAAATTGCTCTATTTTAAATGTAAGCTGTACCAAACTATATCGTATCACTGGCACGTTGAAGAACAGACATGACTGTATCAAGAGTATAAAGGTCAAAACGGATTAAGGGTGGGTGAAGGTGTTAAAACTGTGACTTGAAGGAACAAAAGGAGAAAGAAAGTAATACAGAAAAAAAAATTAAGTCGAAAGGAATCACTGCAAAAAGATCAGAGGCATGCAGAAGCTACTGGGTGTGACTTGAATAGTAATAATCTCAGAGACAAAAAGCAGACTGAAGGGACAGAGGAATGAGGGTGGTTTAATTCTTGCCCTTAGTAACAACAGACAGAGGCAGAGAAAGAAGAAGGCATAGTAGAGGAAATCCATTAATAGAAATGTTATCTAATGACTGCAGTCTCTTTTGCTACATGTTATGAGTTGCATCGCCTGTTGAATTGTATTGAATCTACTGCAGTAACTGCACTTCTTCTAGCTGTTGAGAATATTACAGTCTAACTTCAGTGTGTTAATCATACACTGTAACTGCATTTCCAGTTTTATTTAGATTTAAATGTTGTACTATCCTTGCTGAAGTGAGCTGAGACTGTACATGTTTGGAAAATGAATGAATCCCCCCTAACGTAATACAACGCAAATGTAACACGGGCAGTGAAGCGGTTGCCATTAATTCCAAATGAAACATTCCCTATGGGGAGGTAGACAGAGACAGATAGAGAGACAGATATGTGCACACACAGACAGAGTGCAAGAGAAACTGATCCGTAACCTCTCAGTCTCCCCCTCAGCCAATCATTCTTCTTCTTCTTTCTTTTTCATTGTCAATAAATTCTATTAAAATCCAGCTCAGGGTGTCTGATCTGCTGATTCCACTTCTATAGAGCCTCTTCTCATTTTCCCACCAAAGGAAAGGGCACAGATAATTAATTGTAAAAGTGAGATTGGTGGCTCTCAAATAGTTATTTCATTTGACTAGTTAAATTTCCATTTAATGAACTCATAATCAGCAGTTTCCCTCCCGCCAATGCAATTTTCGCAGTCCATCAGCACAGCCTCTCTTGCATGACCACCAACAACTTAGTGTGACATTTTTTAGGCATTTAATTTGGGTTGCTAGGGAATTCCTGGTGAATTAAATCCATTGAAAGATCTAAATAGCTAAGAACCAGCTACATCATATACACTTTATAGTATAGAAAGCCCTTGGGGGAACTGTCTTGTGTGTTGAGTAATGGCATTCACCCAGTAATGTTTACTGCAGAAGGGTGATTTTTATCAGTGACATGCTGAGGTTTGACTCTGTGGCAACAACAAAATGCCTCTTTTAATCAATGTCATATATTTTTCTATCACCTATATGTAATATAAATATTGTGTATACATTTTTGATACTTTTATTCAACAGAAATTTAAATAATATTTTTCATGGCCATGCTTCAAGCCAACTGTGATGCCTTCCTGACCTCATACATACATGCAGAAGACAAAAGTCGTTTTTCTTTTATCCGTTCACCTGGCCTGTGAAGAGAGAAACTGATTTCCATAGTCCCTCTACAGTTCAGTGGACGAGAGGGAAGGCATTTTTTATTGGTAGTGTTTTCCCATTTTCTCATGCAGATGAGGAATTTGACACACCTGAAGATTTCTGACAGGGGTGTGTGTGTGTGTGTGTGTGTGTGTGTGTGTGTGTGTGTGTGTGTGCGTGTCTGCGTGTATATGTGTGTCTCTATGAGAGAGCTCCATCTGTGTGTGGACATACATCATTCACCATGCCACCAACTGAAGCAGAACATGGAGGAAATTTTAATCAAGGCTCTCAGCGAGCCTGGTGGGCTGGTAGAGGTGAGTGCGTGCATTTGCCTGTGTATATGTGTGTGTGTGTGTGTGTGTGTGTGTGTGTGTGTGTGTGTGTGTGTGTGCACGCAGGTGGGCGCAGGTATATTAGAAATTGTGTCAGGGGTATTGTGATGAAACATTAAGACTACTCCCACCAGTGATAAAGAAGCAAATAGTCCTATGTGACCCCAGAGTGACTTCTTGTTAGAATAAAGAATAAACTCCAGTGGCTGGATTGTCTACTACTAATAGTTACAAGATATATGCATGTTTGGGGACTTCTGCCAGGACCACCACAGTAGATCATAACCAAATTTTAGTTTTACAAGCTCTCCCTGACCTTATTTTTTTTCCTTGAGATAATAACCTCTTATGGTTAAGTGAAAAAAAAATCTCTTTAACTCTCCCAGTGTGCTTTTAATTCCCCTTCTCAAAGAGCTCTCCATTTTACAATAATATTGTCAGGACGAACTGACTCTGGGTCTTACATTATTGACTTGTACCAGGTTACTTGTCATTTTAAGCATTTAAGAATTTAAGAGTTTGGGTTTTTACTGACTTTACGGTCACTGTCAAGGCAATACTTACAAGGGAATTGGTTTCCTTTGAGTCAAAATATAATAAAAGTGTGGATAATTTCTGTAATAAAGACAAGAGAGAGAGAGGAGAGAGAGAGAGAGAGAGAGAGAGAGAGAGAGAGAGAGAGAGAGAGAGAGAGAGATGTCTTTTTGGCTTTATTCTCACACTTGACAGGCACAACTACCTTTAACAGTCACAGAGAGCTGTCTCAGGCAAAGTGCAAAGATTCACTCTTAGCAGTCACCTTTTGTACACTCAGCAGATAGGTATGCCCAGTGGTGTAGTGGTGCCTGGAGAAGTGGCTGGAGAAGTGGATATACTCTTAATTTATGCTCCATTTTTTCCCCGTCCAGCACCGTTATAAACAGGGACATGTAGGCTACTCTTGCATATTTAGCTCACCCAAAAATGGGCCAGTAGTATTTGCACATTGTCACTTAACTTCTGCTGCTTGACTTTAGCGAGTAAGAATAATTATAAAATAAACATTACACACAAAGGAGGTGCAGATTTTGCAATAAATACTGACCCACAGATGGGTAGGACAACTACAGAATCAACTCTGCACAGCTTATAGAACACTACAAAATGATGTGCATCAGAGGGGATTTAGAAGTGTGCATACCAAATGCTGACTGAAAGTGGGTATGTTCCTGTTTCTTAGTGGTTATGATAAATTATGCTACCTAGCAGAAAATAAGTTATATCATCAGTGTAGACTGCTGGAAATGTGCGTATTTTCTAAACTGCTTCACATTTCAAATCTGTATATTCCCCAAAAGTTACATAAAAAGACAAAAAAAAGAAGAAAAAAGCAGAAGAGAAGCGGGACTTTGGTTTTTCAGCTGCTGTACTAACCCCTGCAGCAGTCATGAAAACATGCATGAAGATAAACTACAAAGGCCGAAGCTCCATTCTGTATCCTGGCATGTTTAAAGATGTACTGGTCTTTGTACTCTGTGCTTATAAAACTGGGGATCCACAAGCTCAATGAGTACTTTCTGGTGTTACCATGCAGCTCTGATAAAATGCTCACCATGACCTTTTGTGCTCTGTTCCATCTTTTATCTTACTTTCAACTGATCTGGGCTCACAACTTACAAATAGTGTAGCTGTTGTCATTAAAGCTGTGTCAAGGTTAACAGTACTGGTGAGTTTTTTTGTTTGTTTGTTTGTTTTCTTCATGAGATTTATTTGAGTCCTTTTTAAAACTCTCAGCAGGGACTGTAGAGCACAGTGCTTTTACTTAATATGTAGTGATCATGAAGGCTTTGCACCTTAAAATCAAGTTATTTACTGGCATTTGTAGGGATAAATATTTAAAGGAACATGCAAGATAAAACACACAAAACCATGTTTTTAAAGGAACAGATGAACAAATTCACAAAATTCATTGCTTTTCTTTTATGACCTATTCAGCGTATAGTTCATCAATTCAGAACCATTCGACACTCATATTTCAAACTGTACCTACTTTAAACTTCTTTACCAAATGACAGCCATGAAGCATTGACAAATATGTATATAAATAAACACATGCAATGCGCCAAAATATAAATTTACCTCTCTCAATGATGTTCTACGTCTTTGCTGGTTGATTATTACTCAATGCTAAAATGAAATGAAAGTTAGAAATCTGGTGGAAAACTGGTGGTTTGCAACAATTTAAATACAAAACATTCAATTTGTAGTCAAAAGGCTAAAAATGAAAAAAACAACAGCATGGTCCTCTAAATGGCATCAAATGCCAGTTAACACAAATTACTTTTTTTAATTTTCATGCACTTGGGCATACACAATTAGAACCCTCCAAACATATGTACACACATACACAAAATACAATTATTTTTCCATCGATGTTGCCAAGAGGAATAATTTGCAAGCTGTGCTGTTTTTTTTTTTTCCCCACCACTTTGGTTTTGGGCAATTAACATTTTGAGATGGCCCTGTTCCACGCTCTGGTTCATCCCAGTCCGCTGCGCAGAAAACAAGTTGCTATTCCCTTGGACCACAACAAATTTTCTTGTCACAGAGCATAAAAAAAAAAAAAATCCAGAAAGTTTAATTTTCCAATTCACCCACGTATACTTCTTTTTTTAAATGGCGGTATATACAGTTAATCAATTCCACAGGGTTGTACTTTTCACTCAATGCCTTGTAAACTTTTAATTTCCCAAAATGGAAAAGACACAATTTGGATTTAGGGGGTTTTCACACCTCCTTCACTCCCTCCTTATTAAGTCATGCTCGGTCGACGCTAACCTCCTACCCCATGCCATCTGTATTAATTATAGTCCTGTGTGGATCAGCAAGGATTTATTAGATAGAGGAAGGCTTACGATTCCTGGCATTTTGCTTATTAATGATGATCACGATAATCCCATTTTCTACTAGACTGGGATTTAGTGTCTGAAGACATGAGGCCTATTTTCATACTGCTAGAGGTAAATTGATGTCTGTATGTCAGTCCTGATGTTTTTCTGTTTTCACTGTGCTTGTTTCTGTCTTTTTCCCCCTGATTTGTTTAGACATCGTCGACTCCTTCCTGGCTGCCCCCCCACCATGATTTCTTTTGTCTTTGCATTAACTCCGTCAAGCTAAGCTCCTGTTTTGCTTAATTTCTCAACTTCTACATGCTTGTGTAGGTTCATGCTTTGGATTTTACATTCTTACTACTACTTCTTCTACTTCTTGCCTCCTTTAGCTTCTTTCTTCTCCCTTTTCCCACCTTGCTGTGGCCCTCTTTTCTCCTCATTATCTTTGACAGGTGAAGCTTTACAGCTCATTCCTTCAGTCCTTACCTCATTGTTTCCTTCTGTCCCCCCATATAGACATGTTTTATCATTTTTTCCGGCCCTTTTTGTCTAACTTGAAGATACAGAATAGCCAAAAGCTTTGCATCTCTTGCTCTCTCTGTTCTCCAGTTCCTCTTCTCACCCGTGCAACATTTGCCTGTTTCACAATGTCAGCCTCTCTCCTTTCTTCCCCTCCCCCTACCTATGTCCTCACTTATCCTCCCCCAGTTTTGCTCGTACTGTCCCCATCCCTTCTTCCCATCATTGATTTCTCCATTCTCTCAATGTCAGCCCTTCTGTCTCCCTCTCCCCTTGTCACCCCCACATCTCGTCTTCTTCTTCTACATCTTCCCTTTGTTTATCACCCTCCTTCCTTCTCCTTCTCTTCCTTAACCCTCCCCCCCTTCTCCGCTCCTTTACCTCCCTCCTCCCCTCTTCTTCCCCCTTACCAGAAGTCCTTGCCACTGGGCCAAGCCTGCCTATTTACATTGGAATAAATCTACCTCATCACACAGTCACTTCTCAGTTGTTTCTTTTTTTTTTTAACCACTGCAATCCTTTTAGCCACCAGCCTCAAGAATTAATAAAACACAGCAATAAACTCTCCCTCCTTCTTTTCTCCATCCTTTCTTTTCCCCCACTCTCTCTCTCAATGTCAAGTGATGGATGGCTGGTAAGAGTGGGTGCCAGCTGTGATGTAATGTTAATACAGCCATGTCTTTATTTTAGCTCTGGCCTAGTATTTGTCAACACGGTGCTCCTTCAAAGACATAAATACAAATGACAGCTAATAAAGGGGGACAAAAATAGCAAAATTATACAGAGATTGTACTAAGTAATGAAAAATGACAGTTAATTGGATGCAGCTCCACATCCTCCTACAGGGGCGTAATGAAAAAGAAATGTAATAATATCAACGTAGTCTAAAGAGAAGTGAACAATACTGCTAAACAGGCAGGGGTGTTTCTTGAAAAGGTTTTCATGAGCAATGGATTCACTGCAGGGTTTCAATGGCACAATGTTAAGCTGAGGCTTTCCTACTATGTTCTTTAAAATTACTGTAAAAAAAAAAAAAAGAAAAGAAAAGAAAAAAGTCTAGGCCATTGCTGTTTTTCTACTGCATATAATTTGTATATACAACAAGGTATCCAAGTGAATTAAAAATATAAATTACATGTACACCTACATCAACTGAGGCACAGCTAAATGTTTTAGAGGTCAACCTTGTGTGGGTTTCAATTGATTATATTAAAACTCTGCATCTGAAAGGTCCAGTTGATGAGTCCGTATCAGAGCGAAAACTGCAACATACAACTAAATGTGCATTTGAAAAATATTCTATGAATCACGTCGGTCTTCTAAGGAACAAAGGAAATAGTGTTTTATTTCAGTGTCAGCAGAGGAAACTTTGGACTGTCATGAAAACATGAGGTGTGGTCAAGGTTTGTGTCATAATCTGCAGGAAATAGTCCTTGCAACTTTTCATGGCCAGAAAAGTACAGGTGACACAAATTTTATGAAGGATGCCTCAGTTCCATCAAATGTCCCACAGCAGTGAGCCAGTATTGCCCAATACAAGGACGCTGAAACCAGGTTAGGGTAAGGATTTGGGTGAGGTTGTCCACAATGAATGAATTCAATGGAATGGCCTGACAAGGATATCGGCAAACTGTGTGAATGTCTGTGTGTGTGTGTGTGTGTGTGTGTGTGTGTGTGTGTGTGTGTGTGTGTGTGTGTGTGTGTGTGTGTGTGTGTGTGTTCTGAGTGGGTGAGCTAAGCTCTAACCCACCGAGTAATTAGATGTAACACCAGCAACCTATCTCTCACTCATGCTCATGCAAACACATGTGCGCAAGTGAGCAAGTAGAGCACTGATGTTCAGCACGGATGCATAATCAAAGGTCAATACAACCTGCTGTTGATTTGAACAAATGAGCCAACGGCATCAACAGCTTCCATTTCACGTTTTGCATGGTTACGCAATGAGCCAGCCTTGTTAAGTCAGAGTGAACGACAATCTTATGTCTTTACGTCTGGGGCAGAAGTTATAGAACATGATGGGCACTTTGGTATTCAAATGACAGATGATAAAGAATTCACAAG
Source organism: Miichthys miiuy (assembly GCA_036365135.1). Classification (NCBI taxonomy): domain Eukaryota; kingdom Metazoa; phylum Chordata; class Actinopteri; family Sciaenidae; genus Miichthys; species Miichthys miiuy. The sequence goes on from CM071602.1 coordinate 21,778,128, forward strand.
CAGGAGATGAGCTGAGCAGAGCCTTGTACTTGAGGTAGAAGAGATGTGGCGACCTTTTCAAACCGCTGTGACTCTGCTGCCATTGAATGCTCATTTGTCATACTTTGCTGACTCTACTTTCAAATGACACGGATCAGCATCAGCCTCGGAAAGGGTACCGCTGAGTTTCACATTTGTAATGTCTTACTCCTCTGTGCTTAGACAGGTTATATCTGTGAAGCTTTTCTCAATTCTTATTAGCTTATTACTATACTATCTACTATACTAAGTTACTGTCCACCCTTTACTGAAAAGCACACTGTGCGTTGTGTAGCTTCGGTTGTAACGTAACCATAGTTTTGGTTGCAGTTGTGTTTGTTTTGAGATTTCTAAAAATTTCTAAATTTTATATTCAGTACTGAAAACTTAAATATTTACAATAACACTTTTCATGTGTGTCCATGCTACTCTGGACAGTCTATAGAAGACCCTTTTTTTGTCAGGTTTCTTTGTAGAAAGTAGTTCCAATGAAAACTACTCACAGCAAACTATCTTTGGTGTAATGATACTTCAGTTGCTCTGAGCTGTTCCACACCCATTCCAGAAGAAAGAAAAAGTCTAGACTTCCCACTTCTTGCCTGCCATGCTTCTCTCTCCCTCTCCCTTTGTCAGCAGGGAAAACAAATTGAATATGCTGAATGGGTTTGCTTGACCCTGTAAATGGAGTCCTTTCAGGCCATTCCAATTTGAACACACACACTAACCCGTATGCACACACAAATGTACACACAATGAATAGAAGATATATATTGAGCAGTGAATGTCTGTGTGATGCTGAGTGCATCTGACCTTGAGAGAGTGTCTGGATTCTGTTCAGCGAGTATGTGTGTGTGTGTGTGTATTACCATAGTAGTTAACCTCACCGTATGTTGATGTGAAGAGTCATATTAAAGGGGATTATAGGGGCTCAAATGTAGAAGCCTGACACCCCTCCTGCACTACTCCCAACCCAGGCCCTTCATCATGGATTCCTGTGTGTGATCTTGTGATTACCCAGTGGACATTGCATGGTGATGGGCATGTCTAGATTCCAAACATTCACCAAACAAAGCAGACAGATAATATTCAAGAAACAAAGCAGATGTGATTCACTCATCAAATAAAGTAGGCGGGTGACATTTGCTTAACAAAGCCTTTGGGTAAGATACAGCAACACGATGGGTGGGTTACATTCACTACACAAGACAGGTGTACTACATTTATTAATCATCATAGCCCCCATTTACACTTAAGGGTTTAATATAAATTATTTCATATATTTTAATATATGTACTGCATACAGTGTGTGTCTCCACATTACAAATCTGACTGCAATCTGTCTTGGTTTTCCTGAGCTCAGGATAAACCACACTCCAGCCTAAAAGGTTGGTGGTAATGCACCAGAAGCTGCTTGGTAACTGCCAACAACACAAGAGGGAATATAAATTGTGTTTGGCTACAACAATAACAGTTTAGCTGGCTCTCTATATAAAAGGTATTCATAAACTCACACACACACACACACACACGTGGATGACACAGTTCCTTACCCACACAGATCTTTCGAGGGCTCATTTCAGTGTCACATAAGCTGCCATTATCACAAGGGACAGACCCTGTTAGTGGCTACTTCCACAGATCACTTACTGACATAATTACACTTGGGAGGAGTAAAGATTACATTTGTGGCTTGAGACAGTTGCATTTACACCTGTTCAACATCTGAAAGAAACCACTTGCCTCAGTCTGTCAGGAGCTGGTAAGAGTAGCTGCGAGGCTGAGTGTTCATTTCCCTAAATGTAAAAATCTCCAGTACTACTGGTGCCGTGACACAAGCTTCATGACATCAAAAGTGAATTTTACAGGATCCCCCTTCTGGTTCTGATCTATGATTTGAAAAACAGAGTACAACATGATAAGGCTATACAGGGTTTGTATTTATACTTTGCATTAGAGTGGGTCACATTTCTCAAGGTTTCAGTAGTTTATGTTTATTATGGCTGTTCATTATATTTAAAGAACTAATTTTAATATTGCTGTGACCTTGTTTTAGGTCCCCATACAGGCTCGTGGTAGATATATACATCAAAAAAAATAAGACTGCTGATGCTGTGCTGTTTATCTGCTCTGAGCTGCTGGTGATTAATTACTCCAAAGACAACATGGATGGCATTATACTCTGGGTAAATTACACATGCTCAAAAATGTGCACACATACACACATACAAACATGCTGGCACTTGCTCTCAAGTGGTTCCACACATACTCTATCATCAGTCCCTGACTGCGTGTGTGTGTCTGTCTGTGTGTGTGCGTCTGGGGAGAGGTGACATTTCCTGTATCACGTACCACCGCTTGTTTGATCTCCCCTCTTTCATCTTCTCAGCAAAGAAACCTGACATTACAGGGTCTCTCTCTACTCTCCTCTCGCTCCATTTTAAGTCTTAAGTGTGGCTACCCATGTGTGTGTGTGTTTGTGTGTATGTGTCTATACAAGAAAGCTAAGTAATAAGTGTGTCCTCTCCACCTGAGGGTGAAAGAGAGTAAAGTGTATATTCCCTCCTTCCTCACACACCCTGCATTAGTAAAGGAAACGGATCTGATAGTTTGTAGTGTGTGTGTGTGTGTGTGTGTGTGTGTGTGTGTGTGTGTGTGTGTGTGTGTGTGTGTGCCCTCTGCAGTTAGAGTGTGGCCACTTTGCATGTGTGTGTGTGTGCGTGTTTGTGAATATGTGTTATCGGTAGCTACATTACTCCATCGGATTCCATCTCTGATTGTCTAACCTCAGGCTCATTGACAGTCCAGGAAATTCAGTCGACTAACCAGAAAAATGCATCCTAACCTTGGGAGTTTCTGAAAAGGAATAGCTACATTATAAAACTGTAACCTTGAAATTCTTTAACAATAGAGTGGAACAGACATTTGTAAACAGCTTCTCATTATTATAGTAATTGCTCAGTGCACTAGGGCTTTTATATCAGTTGGACAAGATAAATACAAGATAGCATATGCAACAGAACAGAGAATTGTTCTGCAGAGCTGAATCTGCAGCCACAGTGGTGCTTTGTTAGCAGTGACTTCGGAGGATATTTGTGTTTTTCTTCACAAAAACTCCCTCATATGAAACCTTGAGAGAAACGTTACTGACTTTAGTCTTGGTGCAGTGATCTAGAAATTGCCTCTCCACCAAGTCAACTTTAGCGCAGCAACCATCCACCTTTCTTAAATGTCCTAACGTATGACATTGAATCACTGCCAGCTGCAGTGGCGCTGTTTAGGAAATGACACTGACCTCTGACCTCCATGCAGACAAGGCAGAGGGAAAATGAATTTCCCTGCAAGGCAATTAAGCAACATCATATAATGGGGAGGAGGTGAAACAATGACCTTATTATAAATACAATGGGGGCATTCAAGAAAGCACGTCATTGTGCTTAGTATAAAGTGCAGGCTTGTTAAAGTATTTTATCACATTTCATCACTGATTATAGCACACGACATAACACTTTCCCCCCAAGATAACATATATTGTGCATTACAAGCAAAATAAAATAAGTCACTTGATGCAGGTTTTGTAAGATGTTGATTTATGCTTGACTGTCAGTTTACGGGTAGTCAAAATGCCTGGTTATTTACCTGCATGGTGAACAACTCAACCATTGGACGTACATCGTAAATGGAAGTTTTGATTAGCTGTTTTGCAGTTCCATGGTCTGTTTCCCTGTCAAAAGAAATGTTAGAAACTGAAGTGAGCTTGTGTTAATAGTATTTGAGTAGTATTTTGACAGAAACTGTAGTATAGACTGTTGCAATATAAAACTGACCGGAGAAACTGACTGGAGAACAGGCAGCATATTATCTGCATCTTCCAGCCATCTGAGGCTCCATATTTTTCTGTTTTTCTTGAATATATATATATATATACAAGACTAAAAGCCAGTCAGAGATTTAATCTTGTCTTGCTTCCCGCTCAGTCACTCTTTCGCTTCTTAGCTTCTTCCAACATCCTCTTTGTCTCTACAATGATGTCTATATTGAGATTACAGTGCTAAGACCCATAGTTGGTGACGTAGTACCTTAAAGCACTGGTGACATACTGAACCCACTCAAACCAAGTTAAATAGTGAAAGAGCAGGGGTTTGGGACATGGAGTGGGAATGTAAGAGGCATCATTGTCTCTATTAGAAGTCAGTGTGCTGTTAAAATTATTCTGAAGCTGTTATTTTAATGTAAAACAGTTGCATAATGTTGCTTGAAGATATAATAATAAAAGTTGTGGGTATGCTCCATGCAGAATGGCTTTTTAAAATGTGTATTGTTGAGAGTGCTAAATAATCTAATAAAGATAAGTCTGAACCCAGTATTTATTTATTTGTTTTTTCTACCTATTTAAGAACCGTGCATTGTATACATTAAATTTCATAAAACCAAATTAAAGTTGGTGAAACAAGTGTTAGTTAGGAAAGGTATGCTTGATAATTTAAGAGCCCTGAAAGAAAAAATCTCCAAAAATATATATTTTATTAAAATAATCCTCCTAATAAATGATGCTTTATATTGGTTGTAAGCAAAATCTGTTGTTAATGCAACCTTTACCACTTAGCATTGACATTGCATACATTGCAGGTCGCTGTTTGGACAGAGACCAGTGTTGAATTCAGCAGCTTGTTAACTTTCATAAGCACTTGTCTCGGTGTCGCAAGTCATGTAGGATCGTAATTTCATCAGGCTCACCACATCAATTGAAATATGCCTTCTTCCACTGATGCCAATCTTTCATCACATGCCTATAATTGTAAAGTGAAAGGGCCAGAAAGGGTTTTCTCCTTTCTGTATTACCATTTTTTTGTTTGTTTGTTTGTTCTTCTTCTTCTTTAGACACATATCTTCAATGTAGCTTAACACAGAAACACTGTATTTTTTCTGGAGAATGTAACAATCATATAGGCTTATGTTATGAGTCCCCGCTTCAACAATTTCAATTATTTCAGCATTATTTCTGAGTAAACATGTTTTTATCTCTCATTTTGGAATGGTTACCAGCTTTTAATACCACAATAACCATGAACCTCGGTTCATCGCTTGGTCAGTCAGAGGTGGCTCGCAAGATCTAAATGTTTCATCATCAGTTGTATACAAGTACAGCACCCTAGTTGCTGAATTTAACCCCACTTGACCCCAGTGAACCAAACTTGACCCAGTATTGTCAACATCTACCCCCTGCCATCAACAGGAAACTGCATACAGTTACATAGGGCAGCTTTAAACTCAATGATTGGATGTTTTTTCCAAAATGCACCTTGGGAGTCAGAGTATCTCCCATGAAGTTTTTAAGTACACAGCCAAACATTTTTATTTTTTTTTTACCATCGAACCTTAACCATAATTTTGTCTAATCTGATTGCAGTGTTTTAGATTCCAGTATTACCATACCCACCCCTTTTCTTCGGGTACAGTGATGTAGACTCACTGAACAAAATTTTTGATGAAATAATGGAACACGTGGTGACAGTTGGTGTCTTAATTAGCACTTCTAATTTTATCAATCAGACTACTGCAGCGCATAATTATTATTTAATATTCTCTCCTTAAAAAACTGATGCAGACTAGTATCCTCCAGAAAACCTTACAATAGTGATGCTAAAATTGTCTATTCAGTGAGTAGTCATGGAAGTGAGAGAGGCATACATGTACACACAGTATGAAGCAGACACACAGCTATCATGCTGTGAAATGCTGTTGTCAGGGCATTGTTACTGTGTCATAATGCTGTTTGGATCCCTGCACACGCAGCAAAATAAAAACACTACTTAGGTGACAAGACTCTGCCTCTGTTTTTTTATCTCTCTCCCCTCTTCCTCTCTAGCCTTCACTCTTTTACCCAATATTCTTCTCCTCCCTCTGCACCCTGTCAATCTCCTATTACACCATGCCTGTCGTTCCCTACTCATCTCAGTCCCTATGTATCTCTCTCTCCCTTTGTCCCTGGTGAATGTCATTTTCTCAGCCAGTTGTCATTTTGTCTTCTCCCTCTCTCTCACCCTCTTTCTCTTTTGGCTACCCTGCTGAAAGACTAATGAGTGACAGCATGCAGAGTGATGGAAGGTTAAAATGAGGGAAAGAGGGTAAGCCGAAGTAAGCTGTGAGCAGGCATAGAAGGGGGGAATTTGCTTGAAGATAAATTGTGTGAAAACGAAAGCAGGAATGTGTAAATTATAGTTTGTGTATATAGCATGCCATTAGAATTTGAGGAGGGAGACCAATATCCAAAAGTAAATACCAGATCTTAGCATCATTAAGTTGGCCATCATGATGTATATAACAATCCTCCACAATAAAAGTCTACAACATTTCCTGCCAAGGTTATTGTGAAAGAACAGCAAAAGAAACTAACTTTCAAAGTAAATAAATGGTTTTCGACACATTACAATAACTTCAAAATACATACGGAGTCAATTGAATAAATCAAACAAGAGTCATTGTAAGGCCAGAGAAACATCAAGGAGGCCACTCACTTCCGATCAGGGGCGCCGTATAGGGGAGAAAAGTTAGGACAATTCCAAGGGCCCACGACTGACAGGGGCCCCAAAAAATAGATAAACACCAATATAAAATTATTAAACCATCATCATTGAGTATATATAATTCAAATATAATAATGAAATTAATTATCTCTTTGTTTTTACGTGTTTTGGACAGTAAAAGTTAAGTATCCCCATTGACCAAAAATACCCATCCATATTGACCGACCACCCCCCTGTATCCACATGAAATGGTTTGGTGCACTTATCAGTGACGGTGCATGGTAGCAGTTAGTATGTTAGTAAGAGCTGCAGTGTTCAAAATGTCACTTAGTAAACCAAAATCTGGTTTGCAAAAAAGGAAAGAGAGAAAAGAGAGAGATGAAAGACAAAGGAAAGGATGTCAATCGCTAACCCAGTTTTTCACCAAGACAGGTGGGTAGCCTAGTCTGAGCTGTGAGTGGTATTAACTCTTTTCCTCTGCTCCCAAACCTGTGGGCATTCCCGCCGAGTTCACTGAAACCCCGCCCACTACCAAATGTCACCTGTCAATCAAAGTCACCACCTCTACCAGAAACATGGACGCTATGTCTGAGAGGTTTCTGCTGCTAACTCGGCAGCTAACTCAGCTAACTGGCTAACTGTAGGCTGTAGTTGTAATGTGTGCTGAATGTATTTATACCTCTACAGCAGCAGGGGCTGGTTTATGCTAATTTTCAGACCCACACACTAAATCCTGAACACAGAAATATTGAAACAGTTTGTGAAGCCTAGCTCCATCTAAATGGTTGAAATGCTTATTACACCTTTTTTTTAGAAATACATTTATGACCTATTTAATGTGTTTAGAAGAAAATGTCTGAATTCACTTTACATAATCCATAGTGAAATAAACGTTTAGCATGATATTTATATTAAATTATTGTCCCTGTCCCTTTTAGCAGACTTAACAACAGATGAGTCAGCACAGCCTAAAAAACAAACTGAGAACAAGATGTATGGTTGGACTGCCAAAAACGAGTTGAGCTGTTATTTGAGAGAAAAGTTATTCCAAACCTCAAAACCTTTTGATTTATTGATCACTTGATCTGTTTTGTAGAACTATAATAACCCTGGTGTGGAAATTCCATTTTACATGTCGACTTTATTTTCATGTTGTCATATGTGCAGCTAAGTTAAAAAAAATCTGCTGTTTTCATTGTTTTGAGAGGATGATGTTAATTTATTATGATTGAAAATTTAATATATCTTTAAGTTCGTTCACTTTTCTTTTTTTAAATCATTCATTAATGTTAAGAGAATTTTCCATTTTGAAATTTTACAATAAAAATACATTGATACTGTAAAAAATGGCCTTTAACACATTTTTATGGTGGCTTTTATTAATCTTGCATCAAATAGTGAACTGCACTGCATACCGTATGCAGACTTGCATGCATGTACAAATCACCAGCAGTAAATATTGTGCTAGTACTAGTATTGAACTACAAGACGCAAAACAGTTGCAAGCCTTTAATTAGAGTTATGTAAAGCTTTTAATAGGATAGTTAGGTACCAGAGATGTGGTGACAACAGCTGTGCAGAGGGGGCACAATTTGATTTTTTTGTCATGGGGCCCAAAATTCCTCGCAGCGCCCCTGCTTCTGATGGCAATCTTAAGCCTTAAAAAAAGACTGTGGTTGCGATCTCCAGGCAAAAAGTGGAAATTGAATTCCATGAGAGCAAAACTAGAGCCCTCCAGAGCACGTGGCAAGGTCTTAGGACTATGAGAAATTACAGGCACACCTCCTTCTTGTCAAGTGTTGATGCATCTCTAGCAGGTGAGCTAAAGAACTTTTGTGCTCGCTCTGAGGCCATCAGCAGCCAAAAAGTAAAGATGGTGGAAGCATAGGTTACTTGATGGAAGGGAGCAGCTTCTACATTTATCACTCTTTCTGAGCATGACGTCAGGAGGCCTTTCAAGTGTGTGTGAATACCAGGAAGGCAGCAGGATCAGATGGTTTCAGTGGGCAGGAGGTCAAACTTACCAACTAGTGTAGGTGTTCACAACAATATTCAACCCTGTACCTGGCTCAGTCTGTTATAACAAGGTTCCATATACACCAGGCCAACAAGCCTGATAGGCTCAGGAAGAGCTTCTACCCTCAGGCCACTAGGATCCTAAATAAGGACACTGCCAACGATTATTTATTTCTTCTTGCTATTGTTGTTGGTGGTTTGTTATTATTGCCAGTGTCGTTGCTATTATACTATTGTTATTATTCATTAACTATTAGTATTATTATTACTTATTTAGTTATGAATGTATAGTAGGAGCTCAGAGGAGATACATTTCTACAGTAAAAATTATTTAAGATGATCCTTTATTGATCCCCAGAGGGGACATTAGGGTGTTACAGCAGCACAAAGACAAGAATACATATATATATACACACACACAAAATAAATACTTTTGGTATTAAGTTTATAGAACAGAACCTAGTCTCTAAAAATAGATATCTTATAATGAAATTAGAATAATTTACCACCTAGAGGAGCAGAAACAAGCTGAACACAACACTGACATATTATAACTTATTAAGCTGTTATCAAGAACTTGTTAGCAAACAGTCTTACTCTCAGCAGACACAGAGCAACATTATCATTCATATTTAGTCATGTTTCTGCCCACTTGATAAATGTACTTTCAATATTAACTCTTTTTTGGCTCTGTTTTGGTCTCCGCCAACTCCTGAGAAATCTAACTATCTTTAAGACATTTTCATTAAATGCTTAAAACAAGCAAACCTTTTACACACAAGTAGTCGAGTAATTGTTAATGCAGCAAATGTTCATTATATCCACTCTATGATCTGACAGCATAGTCAGAGAAAAAAACACCATCCTATGAGAGGCTAACTTAATCAAATTGAATTAATAATAAATCATTAATTATGGCATGGTTGCTTTCGAAATAGAAGCACCTTTGCAAAGCATAATGGGGAAGCCTTTTTCACATCCAGTCTGTATTAATGAGTGTGTGAATTTGACAGAAAGTACAATTGCTGTAATCTAGTGCTTAGCTACCTCATTTTATTCAATTTTGTTGTTTACTGGCAGCCAAATATTGCTTTTCTCTGCATTGCTAAAGCCATAACATTGGCATTAAAAAACCATCTCACACACACACACACACATATGCATTGTCACACAATAAGCACTTGCCCCCTTATTCATACTGCTGTCTCTGTCTCATACTCATAAACACACATAAACACACAGAGCACACTCCAGGGAGTGTGTTGGCATTTCACTACAGCTCATTCTGTCATGACACTGTTACGGAGTCTTCCAGACACCTCTCAGACAGATTGGCTTCTCATCTTTAAGACAGCTGATAATGAATTTAAAGCACGGCCCTTGGCTTTGGCATACCTGTGGAAAGCACAATCCCTGACAATGAAAGAGGCAGACAGACACTATGTGCCTTGGCAAGACATCATATCGGAAATGAAAATAACTTGTGGTAGTGTGAGGGTAAATTGGCAGGTTTCATAAAAGGCAGCATCTCTCCATTGCAAGGTGCTCCAAGGTATGAATGAGATTTGCTTTTCAGTGTTGTCCTGCAGAAACCTGGAATCTCTAAAATGACAGCTCGGTCAGAATTCACAATATCTGGTTGACTTTTCCATCTACCATGCGTGTGTTTTGACAACTCGTAATGAGATTCAGTTATTTGGCTCCATATGTGAGACAATATCACCTGTCAATTATGCTATGACAGGCAACCGAGAATAATTCTTTATATTGGACTGATGTAGAGGCATGTTGGCAAGGCCGGATCTCAATGGAAGGAATAAACTGCAATGTATTCATCAAAATGTACTATTTTGGGGAATGGAAAGATGTTTATGTGAGTATGACAAGATTCTAGTGGCCAATTTACTGCCAGTTTCTAAAAATGAGCATACAGGCAGCAATGCACTGGAACTTGTTATGTTAATGAAGAGACTAACAGTTCATTTAATGCGCTCTCATGATTATTGTGGTTGCGTGGAGTTTATGACACTGTGCACAGCCTTTACCAGCAATTTCAATCATAGCTAGTTGCAGGCTTTTAAATCCCCTGGATTATTTGTGTTGCATTTATACAGAATTATTTTTCATTTTGCTTCCAAAGAGAGCATTGACTCTTGTATCCAGGTCAGCGACATGCAGGGCTGTCATCATTGTGTTGTTAGACTTATTTGGCTGCTGCCAAATGTTTAAAACCAAACAACACAGCTGCTTTAAAAAACAAACATATCATCTTATCCCACTGTTAGGTAGTGTGTCAAGAGCACATGATTTTAAACAGCTGTGTAGCATACAGTAATAACAATAATAGACTGTTCCAACCCTTCAGCTTTCCTAGTATAACAACTGGAACCTAAATGGCAAGTAATTAAGTCTGTCAAACACTTCGTAGCATCTAAACTAACTAATCATTGTGGAAAGAGGGAACCTAATCCCCTGATATAGGAAGTTTTTTAGGCAATGGATTCGAGTAATAAATAGCTTTTAGTAAGCGTGAATGTTTGGTGAACGAGTGAGCATTAGGGCAGCTCATTTAATGAAGCTGCCTACTACTGCAGAAGGGGACATGCTATTGCCTGTAGGTAGTGGTAGCCGTGGCATTGCATTTTCACATTAATTTTCCTTCACATATACAGTACTTAATGCCACTGCAACTCGTCTGTCATTGTTGGCAGCCACTGTAGTGACTGTAGGGAAAGACTCAAAACCAGCACCCTGCAGGACACAGGTCCTCTCAGTGATGAGCATTCTCCAGCCACCTCCAGCACAAAGTCTCCATAGGTGAGTACTCGTCTAACAGCTCTCTTCAACTAATTAAAATCATATCAATGACAGTCAGTCAGTGCCTCAGTCAGTGAGTCTGCCCTTTTCATCCCAGTTTTGAAGAGGAGCATTGGATTCCCTAATTGGAGATAACTTCCTGAGAAAAGAGAAAGTAGCTCCAATTATGCTATCCAGTCCTAATTTAGGAAATCAGCATCACTGATTAAACACATAAACATTGTTTCTTGTTCTAGTAAATGTAATAGGGATAGGAATAGGTCCATATTGAACTATAGGTTCTGGCAAGCAGATTCCTTTCTGGGGTGCCCTGGCAGCTCACCTGGTAGATCACGTGCCCTATGTATCGAGGCTGAGTCCTCTCCATAGATGCCCAGGTTCAATTCTGCCTTTTGCTGCATGTCATCTCTCCTGCATTTCCTGTCCATCTCACCAGCTGCCGCTGTCTATTAAAAGAAAAAAAAATCTTTATTTTATTCCTTTAACTTTGGACAGAACCAGGTGAGCAGTATTTCCCTGCTTGTCTTCATGCAAAGCTAAGGTACCATTTCCTAAGCTGAGCTTCATATTTAACAGACACACATGAAAGTGGTACCAATCTTTTAATCTAACTATCTGTAAGAATAAACATATTTCCCAAAATGTAAAACTATTCTTAAGTTGCAACAGGTCATGCAAAAGATAAATAGAAAATGTAGGACTGCTGTTTATATATTTTTTTTTCTCAATGCTCACCCAGGTTAAATGGAAAACAAAGATAATGTGCAAGGCCAAAGCCCAGATTATATTTCTGTCGGGCTAGTGTCAATATTAACAGTATAAACCATTATATACGTTTTTTTGTTTGTTTGTTTTTTTACATTAGATAAATAAGTTGTGCAGAAACAGATTTTCTTTGGTTCCACCCATGGAGATTTTACTTGGCCATCGAGATTATTTCACACTGACAAATTGTTGTACAGCAAAAACTCTGCTTAAAGTACTTTATCGTTTACAGTTCATAGTTCTTTCTGAATAAATTCCACAAGAGGATTGCGGAGGGTGAATTTTCTGCTAAGATTTTAGAACTATTACAATTAAATTAATAGCTCAACTTTTGCTAACTGAAATGAGTTTGATCCAGTTCTATAAAGAATAGACGTGAATTGTAGAACAGTGTTTCAAGTGCTTCAGACAATGTAAGAAAAGTAGCTGAGTGACCTGAAATTTACAGAAAAATGTGTGAATGCTGATTAATTAGCCCAAAGAAAGTCCAGTAACTTGCTGCGTTTATTACCCTTTAAATCTAATAGTCTGCTGTGAGTTAGAGGAGAGAGACGAGGGGAAATCAGAATTGGGTTAAGTGAGAACCATAGACAGAGAAAAATGTGACGGTTATTTAGCCTAGGAAAGAAAAAAAACAACATCAATATATCGGAGTAGCAGGACTCAAAGACAGATTTAAATGAGATATCCATGGGATGAAAGGCAGCTTGCAGATAATTAAGTGCCCTTTTTGACCAGTGTCCAAAATAAAAAGGGACACAAAACACTCTGACACACTGTAAGAAGACTAGAACCATAAACAAGCATACACCATTATCAAGTGGATACTGGCTTTTACACACTAATCCCAGTAAAATCCCTTTGGAAAGCAATGAGACTGGCACCATCACACAGCCTGAATGTGTGTGAGTGTGTGCGTGTGCATGTGTGTCTGTGTGGGATAAAGCGACAAAGTGATCATGCAGAGTGTAAATCCCAGAGTTGAGTGTTAACCATCCCTGAGGTTGTGTTAGTCTGTTGGAACAGCATTTCACAAACTCCTGGGAACCAAAAGCAGTAAATTTAGTCTGTCCCCAGGGATGGTGAGGGAGGAAAGTGAGGGAGGGAGGAGCATGTGGTCGGGGTTGGTGAGCCTCTGAAAGCATACAGCTCAATTGTGAAGTGAGGAGACACTAGAAAATAGCCTGCCACCCACACTTTGTTGTCCACACTGTGCCATTTTAGAACAGGGAGCCTCAGATATCTCTTTTAGCCTGAGACTAAAGTAGAGCAAAATAGGGGTAATTTAACCCAGTCTGGTGGTCATTCACAAAAACATACAATATATGCGCTTATGTCTGCAAGATACCCGCAACGTGACGGATGAAATAGGTGCTGTCACTAAAAGATGGCCAAAACCCCAAATGCAGTACATACTTGGAGGAATGCTAAATGGCTGTTGAAGATTATAAAAGTAATTATAGCAACTAATCGTGTTGAAAAATGATACAGCACATGAGTAACGACATTGTACCTTTTTTCCCCTCAAGCTTAGGGCTGCCTCTGTTCTGTAAGACTATTGGATGTAATGAGAGGGAAATTAAAAGGGTGGGTCTGGCAAGAGTGGAAAACAAAGTTAATGCAAATGGCTAAAGTGTGTGTGTGGGGGGGGGGGGACACAGAAAACTTAAGTAAAATACAAAAGTTTTTAGGTCGAATAGGGCTAACAGTACGCCGGAAACATGCAGAGGAAAAGGGAATGAAAAGGAGGAGAGGAACAAGGGAGGAGATGGATGTATAAAAAGCCAGTCCTGTCTGCTTGTGCCGCTCCCCTTCGCCCTCCCCAGAGGATGGTGTGATGGGGTAGAGATGAAAGAGAGACTTTGAAGAAGGAGTGATCCATCCCTCACTCCCTCGAAGGAGGAGGAGAGGGATCAGAGCAGAGGCCCCTGACACAGCAAGAGATGTCAAGATACACACACATACACACACACACACACAGTATTTTTCACATTATGCACTTGACTTCTTTTAGAAGTACTTTCGAAGGTGACTTTACAGTCCATTTTATTTTGCTTTGAGCGCCGCTTTCTGAAACTGACCATATGGGCTATCATTTTTCTACACTTCTCTCAGTGCTGACAGCACTAAACCACTCAGTCATCTTTAGTTGCTGCTGGATGGCAACTAAAGCTAAGATCTTTTGCTAAAGTTGCAATATTTCTTTTTCTATTTTTTGTTTGTTTGATTGTTTGTTTTTCCTTTAAGTTTAAGAATACATGACTTGGCTGTGGCTCAGGACCTTGAGTGTAGGGTGTTCATGATCACAGGGTTGGCAGTTCACGCCACCGAACCCCAAATTGCTAGTGATGGTCAAGCCAGCACTGTGCACATTGCATGGTAAGTTTGAATGTATGAATGAGAGTCAAATTTTAAAGTACTTCAGATAAAAACTGCATAAAGATACATAAATACAGCCATTTGTCACCTAGATAGGAGAGGACCTCAGCTGACACACAGACTCCATTGTGTTTGCACTGTGGTTACAGATTCAGGTATCCTCTCTGACTCAGAGATGAGGAGAGATCAAAGGATGATGGTGGAGCAGTTTGTTCTGGACAGCAGACAGAGCTTCAAGGATAAGCACAATTTTTGGAATTCTTCTTGATCTTTGTAATCTTTGTTGTATTCAGCCAGAAAAAGTTTTGTTGTTGACTATTAGTCTCTCTTTTTAAATAACATGCTCTATCGAACAATGAACAGTCAGACTTCTGAGTGAATTTGTGGAGCTGGCACACGCCAGATATTTCAAAATCCCTTTTTCTCCGAATAGCTCAATCTTTTTATGTTTCCTAGGTCATAAATGTCCTTTTCAATCATTCAGTCAGTTTGTCTATTAGCTTGTGAATCCCTCCAATCATCCAGCCACCCATCCAAAAATCTGACCATTGATTTAATTTTCAACTCATCCCTTTTTATTCCTGGCTCTTTGTGCTGTCAGCATTGAGCTCTCTTCTATTGATTTCACCATGAACACTGCAGCATGTGTAGCCTTGCTCTGGTACTGTCACTGAAAATTCCAGATCTATACATTCATGAATTCATCCTTAACATCCTTGTAGTAAATGATGAGTGGGTCCAAAGCTTTATTCAAGTGTATGCAGTCATTTCAATCCAGTGTAAATTACTTAGCCTTTCACACTCACTATTCACAGCGACACTTTCTTGATGTGCTCACAGCAGTGGCAATGTGAAAAGTATCAAAACTCTAAGCTAAGACACATTTTTAAATGCTTTCACGTCACAGAAAAAAGAGAATTGTTTTTAAATTATTAAAATTATATTATTATTATTATTATTATTATTATTATTATTATTATTATTATTATTATTATTATTATTATATGTAACATTTCAACAATTTATTAGTTAAGATTCCACTGTTTTCTGACATTACACTGTGGATTAGGTTTGGTTAGGTTTAGGCACAAAAACATCTTGGTTAGGATATGTTCATGAATTGTTACATTAAGCTTACTCTACAGATAATCTGTTAAATGTCCACAGACAAAACAGTTTTAGCTCTACTGTTTTCTAATTCCTAAACATGAAGATTAAATGGGCGTTCCACCATCAGTGACAACATACAACCTCACCAGTTTGGTAAATAAGCTGGTGAATAAACAACCCCCAACCAAAAGGTATGTACGGAAATAGTCTGAAGAGGCCAGTGAAGCACTGAGAGACTGTTTTAAAACCACCAACTAGTACTCTGCAGACCACATGAGGAGGACATTGACAGTTTGACCAGCTTTATCACAGACTATATCAACTTCTGTACAGACAACACTGTGCCTACTAGGAGGGTATGGTGTTTCTCCAACAAACCCTGGGTGACCTGCTGAATCAAAAGAAGAAGGATTTCAGTTCTGGGGACAAAGAAGAACTGAGGATGGTAAAGAAAGAGCTTAAAAGGGAGGTAAGGATGGGCAAGGCCACCTATTGGAGAAGTTGGAGGAACGCCTTCAACTTAACAACCCAAGAGTGGTCTGGAAAGGACTGAAAACTATCTTTGGTCACAATAGCAATAGTGGGATGAGCCTAGTATCTGGATTGACAGATTTGACTCCATCCTGACATGACATCTCACCCCCCTGCATGAGATTGTGGTGCCTTAAGCAGATCCTTCAGCAACAGACTGTTTCTCCCACCATGTAAGGAGGAGTGCTACCACAGGTCCTTCATTCCAACAGCTGTTAGACTCTTTAACACCAGCATGACTTCATGACTTTCTTCAGCTTGACCTTTTCTATATATCTCTTACTTGTGAGTAAAATTAACCTTGTGTATACCCCTTATCTTATCTTATCTTATCTTATCTTATCTTATCTTATCTTATCTTATCTTATCTTATCTTATCTTATCTTATCTTATCTTCATTTTAAGGCAGCATGATCAGTGCTGAGCAATAAAATATCACTTAGCGACATTCAGCAATGAATAGTGTAAGGCACTGTTTCTCAGTCCTGGTCTCAGCCCTGCATGTTTTAGATGTTTCCTCCTCCACCACACCTGATTCAAATGATCAGCTCGTCATCAAGCTCTGCAGTGGCCTGATAACGAGCCACTCATTTGAATCAGGTGTGGTGGAGCAGGAAACATCTAAAACATGCAGGGCAGTGGTCCCCCAGGACCAGGATTGAGAAACACTGGTGTAAGGGATTCCAATAAAATCTGAAATTTTCAAATGTATTATGTAAACTGTTGGGACTTGGCTTGTTTGCTGTCTTACATGAATGAAGATACAAATGAATGAATGAATGGATGAATGAATGAAAGCTTTAGTCCTCCTAGGGGAATATGCTTTGCACAAAGAGCATAAAATAATATCAACAGGCATACATTACAACGCATAATATAACGTAAAACATAAGCATCATAAAAACCTGCTGGGCATGCTATACTTTTGCTCTGAGGATTAATAAGCATATTCAGGCCGAATATAGGTTGCCTTGGGTCTGTGTTGCTTAATCATGTTGTGTTTATTAATGTCCGGTGTGATCAATGGAGATGGATCCCTGTTAGCTGATTGGCTTACTGTCTATTAGACTAGTCTTTTGGTGGTTCAGATATTGTAGTTTTCCCTGTCAGAAATCTGATAATGCTAAGCTGAAAGAGAAGATGTAAATCTCTGAAATAAGACGTTTCAAAGCTTTAAAGACATTCACAAACTTACTTTCTAATGTTTAAAACATATTCTTCACTAATAAAAATGAATACGAACTTACTTCCAACCTTCCAAATCTTGGTTTTAATGTCAAAGATTGTGACAGGAACCTCATAGAATTACACAGGGCAGTTGATATTAATATTAATTTCACATCTGTGCCATCAGTGGTGACTTACGCGATGTGTTAGCATGGCGCAGGGACTGCAGGTTTTTGGTGGAGCTGGGTTATGCACCTAGTCTCAGTCAAAGGAGCAGAAATACATAATTCAGTAAAAAAAAGTATTGTCTGCATGTTGTATCATGGTTTGTTAACCATATACTGACTTTCAAAATTTTCAAATACAGAAGATTCAATGTGTAGTATCTGTATTTCATTACATTTTGTAAATAACCAGTCCCAAACTAGTATTTGTGTAATTCAAACTGAGTATTGTATATATTTGTGACCATTGATTGATTGAACACATTCTGCATCAGCACATTCACACCAATGCTGGTTCTGCCCTTGAGCTTATGATTAGCCTCACAACACCATTATCTCATCCAATAATTATATTGTTTGATGCTGCTTTTCCTGACATTTAAGCAGCAATTGATGTCATACTTCCAGCTCCTCCATGTTAAGTGTCCCACTGCATACTGATTGAGAACCTGTTACACTTTGAATCCTAATCAAGAGGGCTTTCACTCACAGTCAGTCTGTCTCACTCTCTCTCGCACACCCACACCCACAATTAATTAATTTTAATGTCCTATTGATATATGACCATGTCATCATCTTTCCTGGCCTAAATGGATAGGTGTGTGCATGATTACGTGTATGAATCCATGTGTGTGTTTGTAGACAGAGAGAGAGAGATCGAGTTAGGAATGCAATCTATCTGATTAGATGAGCGTTTAATAGTCCAGGTTGATAAATCACCATGAAAACTACACATCCTGTAACCAACAGACTCATGACACATGACTCATAATGGACAGAGAGAAAAAGACAGAAACATAGGGCCAAATAGACCAATGTGTAAACACAGTAGCTAGATTTGTGAGCTGAAGGGCGTCCAATGGAATACAACCACCATGAAGTCTGTCAATTACCTGTACCTGCACTGTCCATTTGTGCTGTGTTGATCTCTATACATTTACTGTACATACATACAAAACACAAATCTTTAAATACATTTCAAAATGTTGCAGTGTTTATGTAGGTCTTACTATAAATCTTCTTCTTAACTCTGTCTCCTCAACACTGCAGAGAGAGAGAGAGAGAGAGAGAGAGAGAGAGAGAGAGAGAGAGAGAGAGAGAGGTACTTGTTGACCTTCTGTGCACTAGGCTTTGATTCATAAGGACAGTGCACAGTACGTGATGAAGGCTTGGGATGCCATCCATGATGAGAGTAAACATAAACAGTAGATAGCGTGAACAGGTAACTGCCTCGCTTATTATTTACTGACACACACACACACACACACACACACACACACAAAAACAATCTTGGGAATAGATCTTGGGGGTCTCCGTAACAAAGGGTTGATAAGTCTACAGATAATCACAGGTGTGGTTGTAATGTATTGGTGTGTGGGGTGAATCGAGATTAAAAAGAAGTATGGATGATTGAATTTTGGGAAGAAGATTATATTTTCATGCAATTGGCATGTTTCATGTCAGTGTGTGTGTGCGCTGGTACATACATGTGTGTTGGGTGCTTGGCTTCAGGGTTCCATGGGAATGCAGGGGAGCAGAAAGGCTGTAGATTAAAAAATACTCCTCTCTTTGAAAGAATTCTCTCTTCCTGCCTTCTTTCTCCTCTTTCACTCATCCTTCTTTTTTTCCCACTTTCCTGTCTTGACATTTCTGAAGACTTGCTCGTATTGATAGAAGATATATTTTTCACATACACTGTGCAATTAAGATGAGATGGTGCAGAGTAGAACTAAAATTGATTTTCTCATGGGTGACTAAGGAAATAGCAATGCGCAGCATCAGAGAGAAGTTGTTAGATGACTAAAAGCTTAGACTGAAAAAGCAAGTAATAACATTTATTATTTTTAAAAAATCTGAAGAAAAATATACAAAGCCACCAGAACTATACAGAATAAAAGCACGAAACTTTAAAAAAAACTCTGGGCTTGGAGTTTCTAAAAGATTCAGCTTGCAATTCTTACTTTGTTGGGTCATTTCAGGTGTGTTCATCCATTATTTCAGACACAAGGATTTAAAAGCAGCACATTGACCCTTGTGAGAGATTTTTTACGGATCAATGCTTCAGCTGTAAAAAAAAAAACCCAAACAAAAATCAATTATCTTTATGGCTAAAAATTTGGTTTTTAATTTAAATATCTTTATAGGTCACTTTGATTATTCTATGACGCACACTATGATTTACACAGAAGTTTTATGGTCTGAAAAGCCAGTTTGTGTCTGCATTGATTGTGTTTATTAAGTCTAGGCAGATAGACCAGAAAGAACAAACAACACAAGCAAACAGGAGGAAAAGAATAGAAGGGAGAAAAAAGAACTAAAAGGTAAACTCTTGACAAGAAACTGAACCTAAACTATGACCATATGCAAATATGTACAACAACAGTGCCTGGTAATATTTTGTACTTGGTGAGAGCAAGTCTAGCAATTATTCTGCTTTTCAGTTTCTTATCTGTGTGATTTATTCAAAATGTGACTCTGCAGTAACAGTTTGCATATTCATTCACCGCATGAGCCTGCTGCACATGTATACATTCTAAGTCTGAGCAAGCCCTTGAATGCTGTCTTACTTTATGTGTGTGCCTGTGAGTGTGTGTGTGTGATGTGCTTGTGCGCGCGTGTGTGTGTGTGTGTGTGTGTACACACTGCAGTACTGCAGCCCAACTGATAGCTCAACACATTGTGGATTCCTTCCTGCGAACATACTGAATACATCCAAAGAGAGTGAGAGTGAGAGAGAGAGCTCTGATTTATTCAGTGGAACAGCAGGAGGTAGAGAGTGTGAAAGTCAATAATTTCAAAGTTTATTTGCTTATGCAACAGCTCTATAGTCTGATCTTCATCATCCTTCAAACTTGGTTCAGTAGGAAAGTATAAACCTACGGACCGCGGGCCTGTGAGTTTTGTTGTGTGTATGGTATGTTGTTGTTCTTGCCAAAGTCTTTTTGTATGCACTCCAATATATATGAGTGTGTGTATATGTATGTGTGTGTCTCTGAGGTGAATAATAACTTTTTTCTTATTACGCTGGATACGGCACGGTGCTTCCAAGCTTCGCTCACTGGAGTTCAATTACTGGGTTCCCTCTGGCTTGCCTTTTATCACTGAATAAGTAGTTCCCCGATACTGCGTGTGTGCGTGTGTGGTCAAAGACACAGAGTTGCATAAGGTGAAAAAACATGCAGTGAGGTTTCTACACACACTGTGTACAAAAACAGCCAGGCATGGATGCACACATTCACGCAGTCACTTACACATAGGCACAAAACATAGCTGCACACCCATGACATTTTCCGTTTTCTCTGTTGGTGAAAAGCATTCATGTTTTTTTTCCCCACCTCAGTAGTGTTCACCTCACAAACACACACACATACCCACACACACACACAAAGGCACTGCAATGCCTCTGAACCATGGGGACATAGCTTTGGGTCATCAACTGAACGCCTGCAAAAGAGAGATAAATAGTGTCATACTTTTTTAACCTATTGTGATATTAGCACACTGATTTTTCTATAAAACTGTATCGAGCACTTAGGATGAACAACCTAGTGTGTAGAAGTAACGAGCAGAGCCTCGGGAAGGGAAAAGGGAAAAAAAAAAACACTAGTTTGCTCTTAGTCGGGTGACATTTCTAGATACGTTTGTTTGAATATTAAGAGTTTGAAGTCTTGCTGTCATGAGTGCAGTATATTTGTGGAGTGAAGTACCTATAAGATGTAACACTTGAAGGGATTTACTCTTTATGAGTGAATAAATGTCACGTAATAGAGAGCTAAAGTAGGGCAGCTGCATTTAAAAAAAAAAGATTTAACATTCAATCTTTCTATCCCAACATACTCACATACAACCTTGTAAATGTAATATTACTGGGTGATTGGAAATCGAAACAGCACCTATAAAAAGAAGTGTCTGAATGGATAAGGTCGTATTGACCTAGTAAGAGATAGTTTGCATTGTTTGAAGTGGGGTTTTAAGACAGATAACGAAAGGCTTAAAATGCGTTTAATGTTTCTGTTTTTTTTTTCAGATTCATCCATTGTATTCTGTAGGCTATTTTGGGCTCCACACGCTCATACTTTCACTCTGTATAGCTCAGCTGCTCTGATAGAGTAATTAGCAAGAGATAGTTTGGGTATTTTGAAGTGGGGCTGTATGAGGTACTTATGCATAGTCAGTGTATCACCTACAGTAGACTGTGATCACAGAAGCAGAGTTGCACTGCAGTAGACAAGGTCAACAGAAAAACATATTTCAACCACATTAAAAAGATCCTAATATTATCCATTGCAGTGTATGATATATTAGAATATTTTAACTGATTTACCTTGCCATCAGTTAGCCTTTTTCTTTACCACTAACTTTGCTCACCGTATTACACCGTAGATCACCGTAGTTTGGGTCGAAAGATTGGACTTCACATTTGAAATTGAAAAATTTCAAAGATAGTGTATTCTTATGTTCTTCTGGCTGTGCCGCTGTAAGAGCTCCACTTCAATATCCAACAAACACCTAAGTTATCATTTTAAAGTACTATCATACAGGATAATCCGAACACTCCAATTTATAATAATATATTGCTTGCAAAGGTAATGAAACAAGTGACAAACAGGAGATTATCATAACATAAAATGGGTTTCTGTTCACCCTTGGTTGACAGATATTTGCGCCCATTGGCTTAAAAATGACAGTTAAAATTAGTGCTCAACTTTATATTTGAAATTTGTACAGTCTCAGTGGAAGCTATGTATACATAAATTAATAAACATGCTCAAAATGTGTTTAATGTTTGTATTATTTTCTAGTTTATCCTTTTAATTATGTATGCTACTTTATTATGAACGCCACACCCGTGTGCTTTTACTCTTGCCCACTGGATAGCACAGCTGCACAGACAAAGTAATTAGCAAGAGTCCCTGTTGCTGTAAAGATTTCGGATGGTGTGCTAACTTTAACTGAGTGTGAGTTGGCGGAAGCAGGCTATTGACAAACTTGTTGCAAAGCAGAAGGAATGAAGAAACCCACCAGTAAAATGACGATACTGAGGTGGGTGGTGGAAAGACCGACCATGGGGACAAGTTGGAGAAAGAAAAAAAACGCAGTGGAGTCAAAGTTATTCTGCAGTTCAGGAGCTGACAGTTATGCTAGCATTTCTAGCTAGCTCCACCTGTGTAGCCTAAAGAAGTCATTTAATATTTGGATGTTTCTGCACGGAGGAGAGCAACAGAAGCACTCTATTCAAGGTAAGACTGCGTTAATATTTAAGTCTGGTTGCTGGTTTAATGGGCAGCGCTGCAGATTGTGGGGCTGAATTGTCAGTAAATGCTTTGCTAATATGCATCTCTGTGCATGTGCTACTTGCTGCTGCTGATTAGCTAACTCAAATCAGGTGATGTAGAGGTGATAAACAGATAACATAGCATCTGTGATGATTTATCAGGCAAAGTCACACGCAGTGTGAGTGAGTCATTGGTTAGGACAAAGCAGGTAAAGCGTTTATCAGTAAAGCTTTGTCTGTAGACCACAGGGGTCTGATATGTGTTTGTTTTTTCCTATTGTAAACAGTGAATTTCATATAAGCTCGGTGTGTGTGTGTGCACGTGTTCTGCAACAGCATCTAAGGACAGTGCTGTGAAGCAGTGGATGGTGTTTGTGTGTTTTGTGTATTTATATTTACCTAACTATATTTAGCTCAACTTTGAATTAAAACACAATTTAACACTAGAAAGTAAAACAGAAGACTAACCAGGACGAGAAAAATGGCAGCTACAGTATGTGCCAAGTGAGAAAGTTATGTTCAATCAGTTGATGGCCATTCGGCTATAACGTATTCAGTTCTCCCAACACATAAAAATTCATCAAAGTATGCAATGCATTACCTACCTCTTAAATAAGTAAAAGGAAGTTATTAGTCAGTGCAGAGTATGAGGGAATAGAGGAACCATGAGAGGGAACAGATCAATCAACAGAAGAGAGGAAAGAATGAATGAAGATAAACAACAGAAGGAATGCAGGGAAGAGGTTGGTTGAGGAGTGGAAAGCAGGAGAGAGTAAAGGAGACGGGGTGAGGAGGAGTAAAGGGATGAGAAGGAAGACGAGTGCAAGAAGAAAGATGTATACGGGAGGGGATAGCTAAGAAAAGACGAGTGACTGTGATTCATGTCAGTCGGGCTGCTCTGCATCATCCTGTATTCACCAGCTCATGATCTACCACTGCCTCAGACAAGTGTGTGTATGTGAGTGTGTGAACACTTTATATTGTGTCTACTCTCTGAGGAAATGGTGCCAAGGTTTGGATAAGGATACAGATAAAGACGGGAGATGGGGTTGTAAATCACGCACACACACACACAGACACCATAGGCAGTTCGACCTTGACTTCGGCTGCTACCCTCCACCTCTCATGAACATGTTGTGTATTATTCCCCCTTCTCCTCCTGCAGCTGGAAACCGATGCTTATCTACTTTACACAAGATAACGGAGAGCACATAAGAGAGAGAATGGGAGAGAGTGATAGGAAAAAAGGCGACGAGATACGGAATGCGTGAAAGAGAAATGGAAAGAGAGGAGTGAGAGGGGTTGTAGCTAGAGAATGAGAGAGTTGGGGAGATAGAGGAATGAGTGAGGGGTCTGAATAATAGACAAGATATCCAGAATAATATCCAAATAATAGATATAGAGACAGGCGAAACTGATGTGCTGCTGAGTGTGTCCTATATTTGTTCATTTGCTGAAGGAAAGGCACAGATGGAAATCTCTTGTGTGTGTGTGTATGTATATTCTAGAGACCTCTCATTAGCATCGAATGGGGGAAATGCATAGTAAGGCTGGCTGTCCAACAAAAATGTGGCAAAGAAAATTGTCAAATACCAAAAGCTGCTTTTTAATGACTGGTCAGATTCGTAATCCAGTTTCATTTAAAGGGGCACTCTACTGATTTTTCACAATACGGTTGAGTTTATTTGTCTCGAGTAGTGTTGCTCAGCTTCTGAAAACAGCTGTGTATTATCAGAATCAGCTTGATTACCCAAGTGTGTGTACACAAACAAGGAATTTGACCCAAAAGCATGCTGTGTAAAATCAAAATTTGGCCCAGAGGACACGACGTCCATCATTTCCAAAAACAATTTGAACTTGACTCATCAGACAACAGCACATTTTTCCACTTCCGTCAGTCCATCTCAGATGAGCTCGGGCCCAGGGAAGTCGGCAGCATTTCTGCATGTTGTTGATAGCTTTCTCTTTGCATGGTAGAGTCTTAACTTATTTTGAGCGATATTGATTATTGATATTGATATGATCTTGATAATTTTTGGGCTGGTTTGAGTTGGTTTAGCAGACAGGGGTAGAGCTAACAGTTCCTACAAAGTGTGCAGTGTATGTCCTCTCTATGTCCTCTCCAGGCTAATGCCATGAACAACCCTTGGCTTCTTACCTTCTGTTCTATTCATCATTGCTAGAGAGATCGCATAGCTGTTTTTTTTTTTTTTCCAACCCTGAAGATAGCACATTAGTCTGGAGTACAGTATGTCCTGGTTAAAAGTCACTGTGTCCTTGAGTAAAATGCGGAAGCAGCATTTAGTGTTCGTGTCGCGTACTTCATTGCAGTTTTCTAGAACTATTGCATTTATGTCGGAATGACATTTGTAACTCAGTTTCTTAATGTATGTTCTCCGCTGTGCAGAATTTAAATACATTATGTCACTGCAGTGTTTAGTCAACGCTGTTTTACATGCAGTAGGAGCTTTGATACAAGTACCCAATTATGTAAAATATAAGAAATTATTAATAATACTGTGCAAGATATGGCAATCAGATACTTCTGAATTGTGTTTGCACTGCTGTATATGCATGTGTGCATATGTATGTGACCAACCGCCTCCTACACCAGCTCTATTAATAAAAGTATTATCCATTGTGACTCATTCTCAACGCCAACTCTGGTATGCTGACTCATACATATCATACTCCACCAGCACAAGTTGTTTCTCACTTTAAATATTAGTAACTTCTTTTGACCTTGCAATAGCCCCTTTGGTTTGGTTTGGTTTGGTTTGGTTTTCTCCAAGTAAAGTGAGACTAATTATTCAGGAAGTCAATAGTCCCTTGGCTGAAGTAAACCTGGGTTTTCTCAGAATAGTACTAATTTGTAATGAGTTCAGCAGTCCCTTGGTTAAATCTTAAATTGAAGGTTTGCTCAAGATAAAACAGTGCAACTCATTAGGACCCCAATGGTCCCCTAGCTACAGTTTCCTCATGATAAAATGGGACTAATTTGTTTGGACTTGAGTGTTCCCTTGGCCAAAGCCGCACCTATTATTCCCTCAACTAAAATGGTACTAATTCATTAAGATCTCAGTAGTCCCTTAGCTGAAGATCTGTCTTTTCTCGGAATGAAGTGGCACTGATTCATGACAACTTGGCTAATGCCAAATTGTTTTAGTGCAATTGAAATAAATGAAATGGTTACTAATAATGTCTCAAGTACAGCCTGCATTTCACACATCAGATTAATCAAAATAGCGAGAAAACATGTCCTGTATACTGTAAACTAGTATTTGTATCACATTGATGAAGATAATTGTTCATTGCAGTTATTTCCAACTTCTCATAGGGACAAACATCCATTATTAAAGCTGAGGACAGAAAAAATGCTCCTGTTGTTTTATTCTCTGTTTAACGTTCCATTTTCTTTCAAGGTGGAAAAATGAGTATAATCACTAAATAGACAGGCATGTGTACACAGAGACATACACTGACACTAGTTAATTGTACATACACACAGCCAGGACCAGTACACAAACTGTGTGGTGCTGACTCATGGAGATTAGAGGAGAATAATAATCCTATTATCCTGTTGTCTTTCCCCCATGTCTTCTATTACACTTGACAAGAGCAAAATGGATGTGTGTATGTGTAGGGAAAAGAGGAAGAGCATGTGGATGCACCAGTGTGAGTGTTTGTTGTGTTAAGATATGTACAAGTACATGGATATGCACAAAAAAAAGAAGCAAAAAAGCAAGTTATACCGCTCCCTATTGAGTGGCGTTTCAGTGCTGGTGTGTGTATGTGTGTGTGTTTCCCAGTAGCTACAGTAATGGTTTAATAGCTATAGATGATTATATAGGGGCCAAAACATCCATTAGAGTCAATGGAAAATCAATAGTTGTCATATGATGGACTTAAATGTGTGCTCTAAAAGCGTCCAAATGTTTTTGTTCTCTCTCTCCCTCCTGATGTCAATCCCTTGTTTCTCTTCCCCCCTTCCCCCTTTCTCTTCTCACCCTCACCCTATTCATTTCTCTCTATCTTTTTCTCCTCCCATATCCTCCTTTTTTGACTGTCAATTATAATTTGTAATTCTATGGCCGATCCAACCCCCGATCCACTTTTCTTCTTGCTCTCCTTCTCCCCACCCATTATGAAACGTTCCTCTCCATCTCTTCCTCCTGCTCTATCTTCCACCATCAAGGTGTTCAAATTTGTGTTCGTCTCCCTTGAGTGCTGGATGTCCACTGGCTAAATATTCTCACTAGCCATTTAAAATAAATGACGGAGGAAAGGGCAGCAATGGAAACTAAATTGCCTCATTTTACACACTTAAACACACACAGCCATACACACACACACATGCAGATCAATTACCCGTGAAGGTGCAGGTGGTGATGGCCTACTACTTGACACTTGAAGCTAAGTGTTGACCTATTGACCCGGAGCTTCTTGGTATAGTTGCTTCCTAATGACTTTATCCTTCTCCCTAGTATCTCTCTCCCCCCTTTCTCTCACTCAATTTATCAATATTTCTCTCCTTCTCTCACCACTTCTGTCAATTCTGACCTCCATCTGCCTTCCTTTCTCTTTCTCTCTTTGTTTTGTGCACACAGCAGTATCTGTCTTATTCCACCCACTCGCCTAAAAACAAAGCAAATACCAATTGTCATTGAATTTCCATCTGTGAATGTGCACACACATGCAGTCACACTATTGCAACTACACACATTTAGACCACTGAAAACAGTCTTATCCTCAAATCCACCTATAAGCTCTCCATCAGGTATAATTTGAACATACACCTCAGAAGCAGCTAATAGATGCACACACAGTTAAAAGGAGGCTGTCTGCCTCTGAACCAGACAGATCATTGCATTTCTTATGTGTTGCATCAATACTGTTTCTTTCATTTGGTTCCCATGACATTAGGCCTTTGATGAAGACGGTTGCTGGTAATCCAATACAGTCAACTGTAACTATAGCAGTTCAGCACTGATCCTTTATCTCATGCCTAAGTGTGTTTTGTGTGCTTCTGCACGTCGTCTTTATATCTACTGATATGTCAATCTGAGTCCCTTACAATGGATTACTATTCCACCACAGCTGAGAGGTTCACTATTCATTCTGTAAATACAGGGCTTGTGTTCAGTGCATCTCTCTGACTGGCTATGATCCATATTGGTAGATACAGATACAGATTATTTTCTGTTTTGTCATAGCAGCTGGTGTTTCTACCTATAAAATTTCTATAAAATCTATTTATGGAATACCTTGAAAATGACAAAAAAAAAAAAAAAAAAATTCAACAAATAGTTCTTGTAATTTAATGAACCTGTCATGTATTTTTGAAGTTTCATTTATCAGGTCATTATAATTAAATCACTCAGTCATCACTGAATTTTCACCTTTAAGTCTATTTAATTGAACAAAATATTGTCTCTTGTCTTTATTTTGATTCTCAACATTCTGTAGATGTGGACCTAGAATATATATTTTTTCATATTTAGACTATAAAACAGGAGCTAAACACATCCAGCACACAACCGTCTTCAGAAGGCAATTGTGAATATGAAAACGGTTGTGGATAACACACATCCAATGATGGTGATTACAGAAAGGTTTAGTTAAAACAAGTTAGTTAGTTAAAAATCAACAATCATAGCACACTTGCAATAAAAGAGATAAAAAGATACACATTACCAAATTAATTAGGTGTATAGATCAAAGATGCTTGTTATGTTTTCTTGGTACTGATCTGATAAAAGGCTGGGTGTCAAACAGCAACTGCTGTTGATATAAATTCATTCACTTATTCATTTATTCAGGTATTCAGTCATTCAATCCTTTACTCAATAGTATAGCAATGTCAACAGATTAAAAAGGACCAGGATCATTCATTCTCTCTCTCTGTGATACTTCAGAATGTGATGTTTCAGAACATTTATTATCTGTGCTCAGGTATCATGTCCACTAACCCTCATGTCTGCACACTTCTGCTTGTGTATTATAGTCCGTTTTGCTCTTCTGTGGCAGCATTTGGCCACTACACTACCTGTGTACAGCATGCACGTGCAACAGTTGGCTAAACAGACAATGCTCAAGGTGGTGAGCTGTCCCTAATGAGAGGGTGAGCTGGAAACAGAGCATGTGTGTTGTTTTGCCCCAGTTGCTTCATGCTACAGTTCCACCACACTCTTGGGACATGGTGGGTTGGAGCAGTGGGTGGAGGAGTTGACTGGGGCAGAGAGTGTAGCAGATAACAGGCTCCCCTGTTGCCTTCCATTGCAAACAGTACAGAAATTACAAACGGTTTGAACAAGGACTGAAGGAATTGCAAGGCTTTATGGACTGACCTGCGTGTGTATGTGTGATGTTTATGTGTGCTTAGTGCAAGGTAAGATTTTATAGTACCATCTAGTGCCTGTAAAAGGAGGCAGTTTTATCTTCATTCCTTCTTGGAACGTGTTCACCTGTCTTCTTTGTCCTACTACTCTCTGCCAGTCCTTCGTCCTCCTTCTCTCTCTGATCCCATACTTGTTTTTTTCCTCTTGCTCTTCCTCCTCCATTTCACTGGTTAAAAGCAGATTGCGACTTTTGAATTGTGCATTGACGCACTGACATGACAAAACTTTTTTTCTTCCTCTTACGTTTAGTCCTCATTATGTAAATGAAGTAGGACAGTTCCAGTTTATTACAACATGGATGTTAACTTTCTTGATCATTAATAGCTGGATTTATAGAGTCAATAGAAATCTGCTGTACACATGTATAGATGATGATTGATAGTTCCCATGAAGTCAAAAAGTGATTTTTTTAATTTTTTAATTTTTTTTTTATCACACATGATGCATTATGTCACTTATACATCATTGGCTGGCCCAACAATGACAAAGAAGTAATTTTAGGTATTTTGGGGTATTCCACATGGTATTTTGAAATTTGACTTTTCCTGATTAACCATAAAAGTTGTTGATGACTCATCCTTAGGGAATGTGCTAATTTTGCATCCAATGGAACACTTTCTCAATTATGATGCTGCAAGAGCAGTGTGATTCATGTTTTACACAATCTGAGTGATTTTGAGGGCTGCTACATGCATCTATGGATCTCACTGATTACTGTACAAAAGCACAACTTTCTTACTTTATTTACTGATTTTGGTGAAACATCATATGTTGTACAGAATATATTCTAAAATTATCTATTGTAATAAATGGCAGCAGGCAACAGAACTGGGTCAGAAGCCTTACTGTACTGGACCGGGTTCCAGCACAGCCTCTGAGACCAACAGGGAATAACAGTACACTACAGAGGTGATTTACAGACCTTCCTGACTCAGCCCTGTGATGCCAGGAGCTAAACCTGCATGAAAACCACCTTGGTAGGCTCGTGTGTTCCCTGCCAAACTGGCCACTGCTCTGAGGTTGTGTTTGGTCCTGGGTCCGACCGTGTTCAGTGGGAGGTAGATGCTGACAGTAGATTAAAACGCTGTCTGCAGTTTTATAGCGGTGAGGGTGCTATTGGCTACTGTAAACACTAATCAGTATCTGCAACAAGTCTCAACAAGAAACACCAAAATATGTGGAAGCAAATAGTATTCTGTTTTTTTTTTGTTTCATGGGAACTTTAAACATCTAATTTCTCCCATCCATCGCACCACCACAACACTAGACAGATGTAAAATGATTAGGCCATATCATTCTTTAATTATATTCTCCACAGTAACTGTGTTTACTTTATGTTTACATGCTTAGGATTGTGGGAAGGACCTTGTTTCATGACTAAATATGGGATTATTTTGTGCAGTGGCTGTGTTTACGTTGTTTCATCCACTGTAGAGCAGTTAGCCTGGTTTGTTGTAAAAATAGCTCTGCTCAATACTGAAAAGGTGAAAATAATCTAAGCAACACCCGAAATTTATAGGAGAGAAAAGCAGCCCATGCTGACCAATTAAAGTTTTTGTGTGCCCCATGTGGTGTCTTTGAAGCCACCATAGCCGGAGTATAGTCTACATAATATTTTAAGGAGGTGAATATCAGCTATGATGTAGCCCAGCCTGTGTTGTAGATTGCCGTTAAGTGTGTGCCCCCACATCCAATAGCCCCCTTACCCTGGACTTTCAACTGGGAGATAGATATGTCTGCATGGCTAGTTCACTCCATTCCAATAAAAACAAAATGTAGTCACAAAATGTCAAGGCCTTCTTAATTAAACAGAAAAAAACTGTACACGCTGTGAACTGAAGTTTCATTCTTTCACCGAATTAAGATTAGTTTAACTGTTCATCACAACATTTCATTCAACACAAATACTTCATTCACAGACAGACAGAAAGAAACAGAATAAAACTCATCCAAACCATCTTGGTTTGTCCGTGCTCTGTTCCAGTAAGCATGAACTCGAAATGAAATTGTAATCCACCCAAAATATTCTGGCTCTAGAACTATTTTGCTCAGTGTGTGTGCTGTGTCACTGAATAGAAGTCTGTTTCACTTATCATTCAGAGGGAGACCATTAAATTAGCAAAACAAAAGACAGAAATCACCAATCATCAACAACAACTGGGGATCGTCTCAGCCAACTGCTGATAACCACTGTATTCATCCAATCGTCTAATCCTAATAAACGATCAAACAGGGACTAATTGTAGCAAACCAATGCTTATCCATATAAACCAATAATTATCCCTTAATTCATAGAGCTTTGACACCCATTGTGACAAAGAATGAAGATAAGGACAAACCTGTCTACAATCTTTTCAACCCTAGTTACCTTATTTATCCGAAGAGCTGAAGATTTTACGTTATTTATCTAAAGATCATTTATTTTAATGAGAATATTATATTTAATGAGATATTAAATGAAAGTGAAGCAAATCATGTAGAGAGTTATGGTTTGAAACAGCAGCTTCACAGCCATAATTATAGTACAGCTCAGCTTTAAGCACACATGTCCACAGACTTTCATTTTGAGAGTATTATGAAATGGTTGCATAGAAACTGGCTCCTTTCGGATAATTGGTGGTTAAACGTTGCATACCTTACCACTAGAATAATGATAATGATGACGGGGGAAAAAAAGATGAGATTTAAAATCAGTCGAACCAGCCACATGACCCTGATTCTGTGAAGGCTTGTATTTACCTCATGTATTATAGATTGAGTCTGTTTTATAGAAAACACCAGGTGGGCCAGTATCATTGCCTACTGCAGAGGCAGACAGAAAACATGTATTTGCTGAGTAAATATTAGGCTGCTTGGACAGGAATGCAGTGGTTGTCATGGTAACTGACCCATATGGGATGTTGGAAACTAGATGCCATATTTAGAGTTGCGAGCCAGACATTTTTGCCTGCTGAAGCAGGTGACTGAGTAATTGATGGTACCACTGAGTAACTCCTGTGTGTGTGTGTGTGTGTGTGTGTGTGTGTGTGTGTGTGTGTGTGTGTGACCATGGATAAATTCACCTGAAGGCACGTTTTCATGGGTTTGTGCTGACATTTTGGCATTGTTATGTCATGTTACCACAACACATTTTCAGTGCATGCATGCAGCCATGTGTAGGTTTGAAGTCAACTCGCTAAAAGGAGAACTGTGTATGAACTGTAGCTCAGCTGATTCGCTCTTTCCTGCTTCCATGCTGTTCAGAAACAGAAAGAAACTGGGCCAGGGCTACAGGGGCAGAACAGATGGACCATCCAGGCTCTAACTCTCTTTTCCTCAAGTCACTCTGCTTTATTAGCATGAATGGTAAGTGATCACTAATGACAAAGCAGGTAAATATTGTCAAAGTTGTAAATGTAAAAACCTATTTTACAGCAGTAAACTGTGCAAAAATCATGTTTTATGTCTGTGTTTACACAAAAACTAAAACCAGGGTATACAATTAGTGTATGTGCTAATTGTATGTGTAGTGCTACAAAATGCAGCGCCAGACATGTATAAAGAGAGCGACTAAGAGAGGCTAAGACTTCCAGACTGTTAGAGAAAAAAGGACGGGGGGGGGGCAGTAGTATTGTGAAGGTTGGAAACCAATTATCTACTAACAGTGGATTCTCCTCAGGGACCACTTGAAGACCAGCATGGGAAGCTGTGTGCATTTGTGTGTTTGTGTGGGTCTTAGTCTGAATTTGTGTCTGGACAGGGCAGTTGAGGCAATTATAAGTTAAAAGTTCCCATTCAGAGCTGTTGTTTAAAATTGAGTCTACAAGAAGAGAGGGAGAGAGATGAAGTGAGTGTGCATTTAAGGATAAAGCTGCTAAATTTTCTCTCTCTCTCTATATATATATATATATTTATATATTTGGTTACCCTCCAAATACATAACTATCTAAAACTATACATGGTTTATTCCAAAAATGATCAGCTATATTTGTGGCTTAGCTTGTTTGCCTACCACTGTCACAATAGATGAATGAAGCACCTTGGCTGGACACTCCTAAGGTGTACTCTGCAGTTAAACTTGATTCAGAGTGGCATGAGGAGAGGGTGTTTACAGAGATTTTTACTGTCATATTGACAATCTGGAGTTGTGAGTAGAGGACACAGTGTACCAGACAGTCAGCCATATTGACTATATAAAACCTGTTTATGAGCCCTGTAAACTTACTTGAAAATAACAGTGGGGATGATGGCGAAGGTTTCTGTCTGCATATGAATGGAGGGTAGGCTCTTTGTGTGTATGGGAAACAGAAGGTGGCTTTATTTGTTTGTGCATTTGGGCAGTTAGGTGCAGTTGTGTGTGAAGATTATGGTTTTGTTTATATGTGTTTATATGTGTGTGTCTGTGTGTGTGTGTGTCTGTATGTGTGTGTGTGCGCAGAGGTGCATGAAGCAGAAGTCGTAAAGTCTGTATCCCCACAACCACTTTCTTGCTTCCCTCACTTGCAGACAAGGGGGAGGGATGCAAGAATGGCAGAATGATAGCAAGATGTCAAGTTAAGCCATGCACTCATGATGACTATTTGACTTTGTGTGTGTGGTTTTACTAATGTAATGTGATGCAAGCCTTATAAAGCCTTATAATAATCATTTCTATGTGAACTTGTAGAGTTATAGCTACAATTAATTTATATTATTCTATTCTTATTCTTATTCTATCAATCTCTATTATTATTTAGAGATTGTCTTAAGTGATTATTTCCACAGTACAGTCCCATCAGGTCAGCTGCAGTGACCAGTCAACAGACAAATTAGATGTAGGATGTAGGAATTGGCTTCCAGTGGCGGATGTCTGCACAATTGTTTCCTTGCTCCAAAATGGAAGCTTCCTTTGTCCTCTCCCTGTGTCTCCTGTAAGCCACATCCTTACACATCCCATTTTGAACATTCTTGATGATGTTGGACCTTGATCGATTTCTAGGTCAGAGGCTGGAGGACGGAGGAGAAAGGTGTTCTTGTCAGTTGAATGTTACACACTTTTTTAAACTCGTCTACATGACATATTCCTTATACCAGGACCATTAATTATTGATTTGTTTATTAATTTGTCTCGTCATTCATTCATGAAGGGCAGAAATTGTGCTTCAAAGGACATTTATCACTAATCTACCATAGTGATAGTGGAGTTGAGCCATGCAGCATTTACTTCTCTTTCCTTTATAGACCCAGATACTGATATCGTTTAATTTTTGTCTTTTTCTGTAGTTTTTCTGTATGAAAATGTCTGTTGTGTCTGTGTTTCTGCATCTGCAGTGTGTCACTCTGTGGGGCTGCATGTTTACCTAAAGGAAAAGTGGTAATCAGCCCATGCATATGTATGAGGGTTTGCAAATGCTGCTCTAAACGTTGCAGAGGTGTTATTGTTGATCATGGTTTCTGAGTGTTATTCCTCGCTGCCTTATCACTGGCATGCCAATGCTTTGAAACAATTTTGTAGTATATGTGGTGCATTTATGTGTATCTGTGTGTGCTGCCAGTGGGTACTCAATATGAACAGGCACATGAGTGGGTTAATAGACTTACAGGGTGATCAGGAGAGAGAAATCGAGATTGGGAGAGCAATATGTTCTTGAGTGGAAAAAACACAGATGGATAAGATGTGAGACAGGGATAACAGCTTTATGTCTGTATGTGTGTGAGAATGAGGAGTGTGCAAACTTGGCAAGGTCTTATTATCATTGTCAAGTTAATTATACCTCATCTTTCTCTGTTTAAACTTCTGTCTGGCTACAGGCAATGTGGCCAGGTTGGAATAAATGAGTGTCACCCACACGTTCACATTTATGCAGAAATTAAGTGAGAACCGTTGGTGGCTGCTATAATGAAAAGCCCATGTTTGTGATTTGAACACTCCTTTTTTCTGAGGTAGGGGGTTGATTCGTCTGCCTCACAGCTTCTTGGCGCTGTTCTTTACCTTTCCTTTTTTAATAAGGTCGAACTCATTCCCTTGGAAATACATAGACCATATGGAAAGATGAAATATTCAGCGAAGTCAAATGTATTGAAATCCCAAGTCAAAGTGCAACAGAAACATTGAAACTTTCTATTGTATTAGACAAAAGAAAATGGCCTCTGCTGGCAGCTGTTCACCTGATTGTGTTTTCAAGTTGTGTTTTTGGTTATTTTTCTTTTTTTTTCACTATACATGTCAGAAAGGCACGATTTAACTGTTGGGGTCTTAAAGGCCTTCTCCAACTTTCTGTTGATCCAGAAGTTACAAAATACTGAAAATGCCAGAATGCCTGAATCTTCCTGTGACTAAGAACCAGAGAGAATAAAGTGCTTCTCTGGAAAAAGCATCATATACACATATTTCAGGACTTAACCAGGGCGCCGAAGTTCAAAGAGTGCAACAGTGAGGTCCACAAATGTGGGATCTGGTTTTCTCTGTGATATCCTGCTGTTTTGCAAATCCTCATGGAGCGGTAATGACATTTGTTTCCTTGAAGTAACTTGAAATGTACAATGTACTCTAAATGTGGATTTTCAGGCCTAATGAGAGCATCATAATGCATTGCTATAACATACATATATAGGTAGTGACTGGGGTAACTTTAGTTGTGAATTTTAACTAGAGTTGTCACGATACCAAAATGAGTAACCACGATACTATACCAGACAAAGTATCACGGTTCCGGGTATTATCGCGATACTGCGGCCTTTTTTTATTATTATTATTTTTATGAACTGCAATGTATTTGAACAAGTTATAAATACTTATTAATTACCTATAATGTTGTTTGGTGCATGATAAACATAATACTGGTGAAGTAAGAATTAGACTGAAACAAGTTTGAAACAACAAGTTCGACGCCGTGGCAGACTCGCCGCTCGGGGCCGTTGCTTCTGCCATGGTGAGTGTGTTGTCTCATGTTTGTGACTGTAAGACGTGCGCACCTCTGGGCGAGACAGAACTTTAGCTTGTTGTTTGTTTTGAAGCAAATTTCTATTGAAGCGGAGCTGTCTTCATGGAGTTCGTTCTTGCCGGCAGAAACACACAAACAGCCAATCAGCTAACAGACGGGCGGACCCAGCGTGTGGAAACAGCCTATCATATCCCCGGACAGGGTGAAGGTTGGGGTGGGGTGGCATGTTTTTTGGTTTTTGTTTTAGTTTGCTATATTTGATGGGAGATTGTGTACAACAAAATTTAAGGCACTAAGCTTTATTGCAAAGAGCAAAAAAATATTGAAATTGCTAAGCTCAAGGAAATCAGATGGTAGCATTTCTACTGGAGACCCACCTTACTGATAATGATGTCTCTATGCTTGACATGGATAGGGCGTGGTTTTCAATGCCAGCAACAGCGGTGTTATTATCTTGGCACATTGGCACATGCAATTCAAGGTTGATAAACAATTTAAACATCCCAGCGGCAGATTGTTAATTATTTGTCCAGAGATTCGGGTATTTTTCTGAATCCTGGCTAAACATACTCAGAAAGACAGAAAATACACAAAACACTGACAGGCTGAAGAGTAATGAAACACAATGTGCAATGTAGGGGACCTTACCTTCACACAGAAGTCAGGGGAACATTTCTCAAAGGAGAGAATAACTCACTGTTTGTTACAGTTTTCCAGGAACAAAAATGATCGTGCATGATTGGCCCTCTGTTGGTTACAAGGCAGTCACCATATAGAAAACTTTCGGATCTACTGTAGCAAGAGTCACACCAAATATCAATGCTTATGGAGGCCACAAAGACATCTATATTCTGTCCAAGAATCATCCCACCACCATGTGACAAGCATGTGGTATTTGATAGTTACATTGGCATACGATACTAACAGAAACAAATACAACATTAATAAATCATAATGCTTCATTCTAGTTTACTTTCACAATATGCATGTCATATAGAAAATTCATCTTTCTTTATCGAATTAGAGCTCAGACTGCAGGAAATGGCAGATGGTCGCAATTACCCTATAGTTGCTAGAGGAAATTTTAATCAGGTGCCAGAAAATGTATTATACTCAAGCTTGCCTTCCTGTCATTCTAAGTGATCAATCTGTGATATTAATGGTATTTGTGCTGACCTACAGCAAGTCTGATACATGGAGACTAGTTAATCTCACTGTTGTTGTGAGTCTCACTATATCTAGTAGGATTGATTACTTCCTTTATATCTAAGTGATTAATTAGTTACTAGTTCATTATTTATTTATTCCTGCTATTTCTTCATCAAATATGAATATAATTTTTTCTGATCATGCTGATGCAACTGTCAACTTATTGCCTGCGGTATTAAAAAATCACCCAGATGGAGGCTGAAAATGTAGTCTCCTAGAAGATCAGAAGTTTTGCTTGCAGTAAAAAGAACATGTTTTATTTTACAAGGACATTGATGCTCCCACAGTCTTCTCCTGAACTGCAGTGGGAAGCAATTAAAGCTTAGAAATCAGAGGTTTTATTATCCATTTTTCAACATTTGAAAAGATAGAAAAAGCTGCAAGAAAATCAAGACTTAGGCTCAAGGTACAAATTGGAGAAACCAGTTATGAATGAAATATGTCTGAGGAAAAAAATGATAAATTTAACTAAGTTAATGAATACAAAAAAGGAAAAGAAATCTTGACCCACTGCAGAGCAAGGTAAAAAAAAATCTGGAAAGTCTAAAATTTAAAATGATTTCCTGCTGTTAGAGATAACTCTAGCAATGTCCTTATTACCTTTATGTAAACATACATAAAACTGAATGCAGTGCTAGCAAAAATGGAATTATTGAATTTGAATGAATATAATAAATAGTGTGGCATGCTAGTTAACATCACTGCCTCCCTATCCCTGAATGTGGAGAGTGGGAGTACTTCTTTGTTACTTTTAGAACATTTTTGATTTGGTGGATCTTTTTTTTTTTTTTTTTTTTTTCAGAGGATTAGGTTGCCATATACATCTCCTACAGCAGCTGCCATCACCAATGGGCTTATGTCCTCCTACTTTCAAATATAAGGGACACAAGATTGGGAGACTCGCTCTCTCACCAGCTCTGTTCATGATTGCACTTGAACCTCTTGCTGAGGCTATCAGACTGGATTCAAACTTGAGTACCTGGAGTATATATTGGCTCTGAGTTGATGCTTTATGCAGATGGAAGATAGTAACCCATCCTGAGAAATCTGTTCTCTTTCTCTTCTCTATAATCCGTTCATTTGAAAAG
Source organism: Miichthys miiuy (assembly GCA_036365135.1). Lineage (NCBI taxonomy): Eukaryota > Metazoa > Chordata > Actinopteri > Sciaenidae > Miichthys > Miichthys miiuy. The sequence goes on from CM071602.1 coordinate 21,816,551, forward strand.
CTCTCAGGATATAAAGTAAATTGCTTATATTGCTGTGAGGCTTTTCCATTAACTGTATATAGTCACCATTTCAGGAAATGGGGAGTGACCTGAAGTAACTAAAGTAACTAAACATCAAAGAATTACTCTAAGGCTGCCTAATGTCTTTCTCTTACTCATTTTGTCTCTGATATTTAGCACAGTGATCTTTACCTCCAGAGTATGCACCGCCTTGGTTTCATATAGAGAAATATCATAGATATATTCACCTGTATCTTTGATTACAGCTGTACTGGATCACTTCTGAATTCTCCATTAACTCCATTAATCTTTTCTGAATTCTAGTTACTGTATTTGAAACCGAGAACTGCACATATAACCCTTTGTCCTACCTATTAACAAAACAAAAACAACCCCCAAAAAACCAAGCCATCTGATTAATATCTTACAACTTTTAATGCCGCTATCAGGTTTTATAGAAAATGAGGACAAACCCGATGAAGCATCCACATTTTTTTTCTCTTCCTCACCTTTAAGACTTTGTCCTTTGACTGAGGAAAGGATCACAGACCTTTCCACAATCCTAGAGACTAAAACACTGATTCCTTACAGCGGCTGCAGGGGTGCTGATCTGCAGCTGACCCTGAGAAGGATCAATAATGTTGCACATTATTTAAATCAACTGTGTGTCACTGAAGTGAAAATTGCTCAATTGATCTGTCATCTCACCTGGTCTCAGATGCAGTGTTATTGCCTCCAGAAACTGCTTTGGTCCCTAAATGAACACTCGTGTTTTCCTCCTCCTCTGTTGTACTGTTGCTTTTATGTGACAACAAAATCTCTTCTAAAAGGAACAAACCTTCATCAGACGTTACTTGACTTAATTTCTAAACAGGGAGTGTTGTAACTATCATGGTCCCATATGTGTCTGTCTGGTTTATTTTAGTGCAAACTTGGTTTAAAGTCTGTCAGCTCCGTTTTCATTTACCACAGTTAAGTCTTAGTTAACTTTTTTTTCTATGGTTACACAATTTCTGCATTTGTTTGCAGTATCTGTAGTGCTTTTTTTAATTATTATTATTATTATTATTATTATTATTATTATTATTATTATTATTATTATTAATTTAAACTAAACATTCTGTACTGCACATGATAAAGATGTTTTACCAAAAGCAACAGCATAGTTTTTTTGGTGCAGTGTACACTTTGGCGTGCACACTATGAGTTCTGAATCAAACTGAACATATTAATGTGTATAACTTTAGTTATCACAAATTGAACCAGAGTTTTGTTTTCATTCGGTGATGTATAATAGGCTTTTAATGTTTTACTGCATTGTGTTACAGACCTCAGACAATAACAGCAATTTTATTATACACTCTGTATAAGTGAATTTTACTTATTTTCCCCCTTGGAAAGTGGCTCTAGAGCTATGTTGTATCATAGAAAGAAATAACAAAAACCCAATAAGTCACCATCACAAGGAATTTAATCTCATTCTACATTTGAACTGAAGCACTTAAAACTTTCTCTTTTTCTCAGTCTGGGGAATGGAATTGAGTAAATTAATCCTCTCCTGAGACCCACACACTTTAATTCATGCTAATACCTTTTGTCAAGTGGGTACTCATCAGAAAAAAAGCCTGTGCTCATTTTGGTTCTAATACACTGAAAAAGTACATGCTGAATTTGATAATAGAGGGAGGCAAGCATTTCAAAATGTTTTCATGACGACATATTGAACTGAAATGTACTTTAGGAAATGAAAAAAACCTCCAATCCAGCTTCGGTTTGTGGTTATCAAGGAGCACATTACAAGGCAAGGGGCAAAAGCTGAAGCTCTAGAGTGACTTCTTAATCGCTGGTTAGATGGCCTTCCTTATTGCTAACGTCCCCCAGTAAGTTGTTCCCCTGGGCATGGCTTATCATCCTCCTGTGTAAGCCATTATGGCTTCTTCAACAGTTCACTTCAAGAGTGTGGGTGCAGCACTGCTAATCAATAGCCAATAAAGGCAGATCGATTGAGCTTACAGAGCAGTCTTGCACTCTGAAGGCCTTGTCTGTATCATTAATGTGAAAAACTAGAGGTACCTATTTTTAGGACATGGCTTGTGTTTGTCACCGATCAGTTGGCCAGTTGAACGTGAAAGTCAAGGCATTACATTTTTTTATTGTGATTTGAGTGTTTGAACAGGAACACCCTAGTTGTGCCCTGCTGATGCTGTGTTTAGATGTTTAGTAATGACTGTGGTCAATACAGTTTATGAGCTCTTTAGGGTCCTTGTGTTTGCGTGAATGTAGCCCACAGTGCATTGCTACCAACAACAAGCATGTAAGTTGACAACGTTGACTATTTCTAAATATACTGTATTGATTATATTCAATGAGCATGGAGGCGGGACATCTACTTGGCAAGCGATTAAGTAATCACTGTGGCAATTAAAGTCCATTGGTTAAAATCAATGACCCTCTGGGAAAGGTCATAGTTCAGTGCACCTACTGCTGAGAGATGAAGATTTAAAGAATCAAAGAACTTTGAAAGATGGGATGGGACTAAAAGGCAAAAATGTAAGATATAAAAATATATGGATCGGTGTTGAAAATGAAAATCATGAGGCAGACAATTCTGAGAAAGTAACATCAGAATTATTGACGCAGTTTGGTTGTTATCCAGATTTTGTTATCCAATTTAAGATTTTTAAACTCATTAGCATTAGCATGATGTTTTATCGATAAATATATTTAAACATCTTTCATAAATTACAGATAATTTACAATGTTGCTAATAATTTTAACACTATTGTAACTGTCTGTTGGTTTTTCATTCATGTCTGTATATGTTTGCTAAAGGTGAATCTAACATGGTGAACATCAAGTCTAGATAACTTTATCAGAGTTCCATTTTTCACACCACAGTACCGTTAACATGTTTTGTTGTTAGGCCTGGGGGACTTGCCACTAAGCTCTAATGCGATACCAATTACTAACAGGCCACAAGATTGACTGAATGCCTTCAGTTGCCCATCAACAAGAAAAGGATTCGGGACTTACTGATCCCCAGTGGACTTGACTAGCTCTCCACTGTCTCTCCACCCATTCCCTGCAGCGTTGCCCAGTTATTTGTTCACTGTCTGTGATATTCAACTTTGTTATCGTGACCATTCAATCACAGTGCGCTAGCTTTCACCTCTATGATTATTGCAAATATTTCCATAAACCATGTTGCTTGTTTGAGGCTTGTCTCTGACATGTAGGTCTATTGCTTTAATCTTTGGCTTTATTTAGGGGGTCTCACATGATGGCAATTATGTTATTGCTCGTCTTCCACTTGTTCAGCCATCTGCCATTAACAGAGACCTTTAAAGCTTTAGCTTTGCTTGTGCCTTGAGGACAACACTATGTTCCTATATTGTGTTGTAAAGCAATTAAGATCTCCTGTCATTTCATTAAGGTTGTCAAACAAATGTCCCAGAATTAATGTTGCAATAATTGCCTGGTTTCAAAATTCCACATGAAATGTCTTTAAAGTAATACAGCTAATTTTCTGGCAAAAGAGTTTGTGCATATCAATGTTGTATAATGAGATGAGGAGCACTGGTCCCAGCCCTACAGATAAATATGAAGATTTGTACAAAACTGTATTCCTTTTTAACTTTTGGGATTCATTTTATTTGGCTGCCATGTACTGTACAGTATAAAGTCAGTTTACAAGCCTTTAATAACATCCTAATTAGAAAGAAAAGTTTCAGGCTAATCAAAAATAAACCGATGAGATCAGACAGGCCAGACTCATTATCATCAAGGTCAGACATGTGATAGTTCGGACAGAAGTCATACAAGTACTGATGTACCCTATGTCATGAACCTGGACGAATCTGTGGTGTGTGTGTGTGAGTCTCATACAGAGAGCGTGACAAACACATGATTGTTAGCATACAGTACACCCACACGTGTACATGCAGAGACAGTGAGAGACTGATTCACCCACCCACAGACACGCGCGCACATACACACTCAGTATCATACAAAGGTCTGCCTGGAGAATCCCAATAATAGCAGATGGTCTTTTTGGTCCACCATCATATCTCGTCTGTCTCTCTATATTCCTCTCTTTGTCCATCTGTTGCTATATTGCTCACTCTACCAATCTCTTTGCTGTCTTTCTCCCTTGCTCGTCCTCTCGCTTTGTTGCTCTTGCTGTTGTCTCTGTCTCCCCTCTCTCTTTTTCTCCTCCTCTTTTACTTCCTCTGTCTCTGTATGCCTGTATTTCCACCAAATTTACTCTGCCTCTCTTTATTCTTTCTCTCTCTCTCGCACATGATCTGTGCTTTTGGGGCTGTGTGTCTGTGTGTTTCCTGTGGGAGGTTACTTGAGTTGACAAGGCCACTAGCAGTGCCTTGCCATGCCACCTTGATGCTGTGCCAGTGTGTGTGGTAGTGTGTATGTGTGTGTGCCCTCTGGATTAAGCAAACATCAGAAGTGTGTGTGTCGTTGTATGTGAGTGTAGTGTAGTGTGTGTGTGTGTGTGTGTGTGTGTAATCGGGTTGACAGGGTTGGCAGAAGGCCCTTGCCACCTTGTCTGTATGCCAGTGTGGTTCAGCCTTTTTCAGTGTATTATTTTCAGGCTGAATTTAATGAATCTAAGTTTTACTTGAAAACTGGTCTGTCTGTCTGTCTGTCTGTCTGTCTGTCTGTCTGTCTGTCTGTCTGTCTGTCTGTCTGTCTGTCTGTCTGTCTGTCTGTCTTCTCCCCTAACCGATTTCAGCGCACTCAATAAAAATTACCACAATTGTTCCAAATGCCTAAAAAAAAAAAAAAAAAAAGGCACAGCATCAGAAAATATTGGAAAATGAGGTGTTAAATGCCAGAGTTGGTGTTCACACCGCTGTAATGTCAAACTGCATTTTCTCTCCTCTTAAATTCCATCTCGTCACACTTTCCTAAAATATAGCACAAGGAAGGAGTGAACCAACCAAAATGGCTCTGAGCTAAGAAGAAGACGAAGAAAAATCTCCATGGCTTCCTCTTTTCCTCTGCCACTTTATTCCCTATCAGCTTCTCCCCTCTGCTTTTTCATCTTTCCCTTCCTTACCTCTGCTCTCTGTACCCCCCTCCACCCACCCACTCTCCCAGTTGTCTCCTCCTTTCCCTCCCACCTGGCATCCTTTCTCTCTATCTTCCTCCTTTACTCTTTTCATCCCTCTCCCTCTGAATCATTAATGCCTGCCATGTCATGATCTGTGTGGATGTGAGCTGCGTTCAAAATGATTATTCCTTCTTACTGTGTTCACTTGATCTCCCACTTGCTGTTGCACACAGGCAGCAAACTCCTGACTTCTAACACAGCTTGTCATCAAATATTTACTAAAAGGCTCAAATTAACATAAAACTTAAACGTGTAGATGTAGTTGCATACATTTTATTGCTGAGTCTCCCTGCCTTCACTAAGTGATTGCTTAGTATCATTTCATGTGTATTTTGTTGGAGAAAACACAAAGAGTTCACCGCTGCAGTCACTGAACAACCTCATCTGACAGTAACTACACCATAACTTCACATTTTTCTGTTTCTATGTGAATGTCTCTAAGCCTCGCTTCAAGTGAACCGTTTTCAGGTTCTACTGCAGCACATTATGCAACAGATAGTCCACATTCTCTGAACTGACTTTTTCAATCAGACAATCTCTCTCACAATATTGTACATACATTATCTGGTGATATATACAGTGTGTGAATTTATATGTACAACAATACTCTAGGCTAATGCCTTTGCCAAGGATGAAAAAGGGCAAAGTCTTTTATGTTTTATTGTGACACTCATTTAAGATAGCTCTGAATGGGACTATAGATCATGCTGACAGAGTGTTGGCCATAAATCTATTTCCTTATGCTAAAGGCCTATCTCCATTAACCAGCAATCTCAGACATATATATGCAGACTACAACAATAGGAAAATACAAACTTGTGCCCAGAAAGGTTTCCAGCATGAAGGCGCTGTGTGTGCAAAATTAGAAAACTCCCGGATGGTTTAAAACCCACAAAGTTATATTTAGATTGTATGATCGGATGTGTCTCTTATAAGACAATAGTTAATCATCTACTGCAACGATGGATGCAACTGTACTCCAAGTATCATTTCAAAGATGTTTATTTCTGTAATTTTTAAAATCAAGTTTTAAACAACTGAAAATCAACTTCTTGTCCATCATTCAGCATTTTCATGAAATGAGATCACATGCACCATGAATGTACTGCTTCATCAGTTCTTACACCTGAATGACAATAAGCACAATATGTATAAAATAAGCACTATATGAGCACAGGAAAGGAGACAAAGAGTAACAATAATGCTTCATCTCAAATGCCCAGAGTTGGCTGTTTTCTACACCATTTCCTATACATTATGTTCATACATTATTTCCTGTGAAACTCGTATGGAAACGTCAGATACTAATAAATTAATCTATAGTGAGGCAATTACATAGTGCATATACACAGACATGCAAGAAGTAAATAGACACCTTCATTCAAATTAAAGGGTCTATTTACTCCTTCATGTCTGTGTACAGTGATTTACGATGAATTACTATTGATGAAAAATAGTAGGCTGTATCAAAAATGTGATTTGATGAAATGAAAACCTTAAGGATTATAACTTTAAATCAATGTGTAATCATATTACGATGGCTTAGCTCTTGAAAAGATGCTTAAAGAATGTAGCTTTTAAGAGCAATAATTTTATGCAACATTCAAAACTTACTATTAAGTTGTTGTGTAATGGTAGTACATTCAAATCAGCTGTTGCACACATGCACACTGGAAGTTGTACAGTATGCAGAGTCAGGTTGAGCTGCAGTCTTATGTAAGAGCTTGAAACATCTAAGAAACCTCTGCACTGCTCTGCCAGTATGAGCAAAGGCGGAGAGGGAAGACGGCCAGAATTAAGAAGGAGAAAAGGTGACCGTATGAGATGGAGTGAGGCAGAAAGAGACAGAAATAATAGAGAGATCATCAGTAAGAAGACGAGGATAAGTTTAGGCAGGAAAGACAAGATGAGGAGTTACGAAGGAGGAAGTCTAGTGGGAGGATGTCTACAGTATACTGCTCGACTGTCATTTAACGGCAATAACAAACTGTTTATTTTGATAAACAAGAAGACTGACCGGGTCATTCGTTTTTCATTAGATAGCATCTTGCAGCTTCAATATTTCCTGTCAAAATGTTCATTTCAGCTTATATTTTAGAAGGAAGAAAATATTTGGAATAGCTGGAATTTGTTTGTTGCAATCATACCATAAGAGGCCTCTGGCTCGCTTTGTCCTTAACTTTAAATGCGGAGCAGTGCCAAGACAAAATTGAAAATCTGCTCGTCTTTGCCACAGAAAAGTCATCTTTGTGTCTGCGGATACAGTAGGTGCCACTGTGCAGCAACACTGATGGATTTACCACTGCTCTACTGTTGACAACAGTGAACATCAGGTGTACTTTCTACTGTTAACAAACACAATATGAACACCACATTGGGGAGAGTCCTAAATAAGACAGATGGGGGATCCAGGGGTAATGAAGGGGGAGGAGAGGAGAGGATGAGAGAGAGGAGGGGAGAGAGAGATGAAAAAAAAATGATTGCATCCAGATTTGAAGAACACTGGAAGAAAGAGGTAGATGCCTAGCTTGGAGAAAAGGAAGGGTGAAGAGAGACTTGAAAAAAAAAAGGCAGTATGATGGGGTAAGGAGGGTAGTGGGGAGAACAGGTGGAAGAAAAAAGCAAAGAGAGAAATGAATGGAGTTATAATAAGAAGCAATCACTCCAAAGAATAATTGTCCTAGCTTTTGTCAGTCGACTGAAGGAGAGCACTATTGATCACCTCAAATCACAAAGAACACCTTGTCCTCTCTGCATTGATAAGAATCTATGGTTTGTCTTATACATAGACATAGTAGACATAGTGCCTGCTTGACCATTTATAGGCAATAATCTTTTGAATTTATTTCTTCAAAGGAAAAAGTTGTGGTGTGCGTGTCTGATACTCGAAATGTTGCTGCAACTCCTTCAAATTAGATGTTTAGTCTTCTGAAAAACTGTGCTCAGTGATTTCACAGCCCTTGTCAGTGTCTTGTACTGAAAAGTCAGCTGAATGTCAGCTTAACGTGTTACTTTTTCAGATGAATTGAGAAAAAAATTGCTTTAACAGCAGCAGTAGCTGCATTTTAAGATGCCGTATCCACGTCAGTGCGCGCGTGTGTGTGTGTGTTGTGTATTTTTTAGATGAATATGTGTTTCTGTCTGCTAAGCTTGCTGTCTGTCTGCCCAATTAAGCGGCTGTGTTTTATCCCTACACTCTGGTCCTAAGGCACACTTTGTTGTCAAACTTCCTATAATCCCCTTTAGGCAGCATCTCATGACAGCAGCTGACCAGAAATCTCTCCCTCTTTTTCTCTCCAGTTTTCTGTTTGATCCTCTCATCTCTCTCAAATTCCTTCTACACACCCTCCTCCTCATCCACTCACATACCCCCCTCACAACCACCACACACAGACACACACCACTTTCCATTTTATGCTTCCTAAATCACTTGCTATGTTTCACAGAATCACAGCACTTCATGTTGTTTCCTTTTGCTTTCATTACTTTTGATAGCTCTCTGCGTGGAAGGAGTGACTTTATTAAACGTTTTCCCCTCCTGACCTATTGTTTGCATTTGAAAATAACTGCCGTCTCACAAACTACTTCATCTGAAATCATTCTTTGCACCTTAATGTGATAATGGGCTCTGACGCAGAAAATGCGCTGCAGTCAAAATAATTTATAGCAGCGCAGCTCCTTTGACCTCTTGTTTGCTTATTATTACAACAACTCCGCTTGAAATCTGTTTCATCTGAACACTCTGCTCTTATTGTCTCTCTCTTCTAAGATGATGACACAATTCAGTCAGCAATTTTCTGCATCCTACACATGTTGGCGTGTATAGAAGATTGCAAAATGGCCTGCCTCAATGTGGAAAGAGTAGCAAGCAGTAAGGAAGATGGAAAATAAAAAGACTAGATACATTTGGATTGCAGCTAGGCCTAATGATTATTTTCATTCTGGATTAGTTTTCCAGTAATTCACAAATTACTTAGACTGTAAAATGTAAAAGTACAGCACAAGGTGGCTTTCAAATTGCTTGTTTTCTGATTAACTGTCCAAAACATACTTTAACATTAGGGAAGTACTTTATAAATGATAATTATTATCACAGCTCACAGCTTTTGCTCCATCTGACTTTGGATGAACCTTTGTTGTTGCTGTTGGCCACATATCACTTCCAACACTGATTGTACAAATAAGATTGTGACCACCTTTGGAGTAGCTCTGTTCAGATTTTTGTATAACTATCCTCTGACACCGTCACCAGCAACCGTTTTTTTCTTCCTAATACTCCAAGTGCATCTCTCAGTTCATATGTACTAACACAATTGCACAATTATTGTGATTCCTATTCAATGCCTGTCTCTGCTCACTCACCCTTCTACCAGAAAGGCTAATATATGGCTTTAGCTCCATCTTCTAGAATTAACTTCCACTTTCACTGCTGTTGCCTTTGACATTTTCATCATTTCCTTTCATATTCGCTCTCTCTCGTCATCTGATTGTTGTGTATTTTTCTGTGACGGGGTGCTAATCTCAGAGTTGTGGCTATTCACCCTTACAATATGGAAGATAGTGTGCCTGTTTGAATCTTTCAACAAGGATTAGCTTCTTTTCCTCTTCACTCCTCTGGCTTATCCATTCCCCCTTGTCTTTTGAAACCTTAGCTCTTTTACCGTCTTTGTTGATCTTACATAGCTTAAGTGTCTGAAGAAAGGTTTCTTTGAATATATTAATTTGTTACTGAATTGTTGAAAACCTTCAAGATGATTTTTTCAGAATTGCATCTGCTATAGATATTACCAGTCATAGGCACAGGAAGAAAACGAGAAATACTATTCAGAAAACTCCCAAATGAATATTAAAGAATCTTCAGGGCTAGAGCGGCAAACACAGACACTTTGCCATCACTTTAATGTGTCACTTATCGTAATTTCACAGTGATTTATAAATGAGGGAAATCTACAGATAGCATTTTTAATATGACAGTAACGTCCCAGTGTCCTGTGTAGTAACCCACCCATTTCTTAGAGGTTAATGTGTGGGTTTGAATTCTTTCCTCCCTTGCATTTATTGCTTCTCTCCACCTATCTTATATTATTGTTTGTCACTTTTCTCTACATAATAATGTGTAGAGGGTGTTGCTCTCTTTTGCGTCTCCTCACCCATGTACAGAAAGGACGAAGGGTTGAGTTTTACAACCTTCATTAGATTATTTTTTTCTTTTCATCCCTACGATTTAAATTAAACCCATAACGGCTGTATCCCTTTTCGCCACAAAAGTTTATAAAAAACAATAGTTGTATCAGTGTATCAACTACTACCAAATGGACTGGAACTTAATCTGTTTTTTGGCATTATACAAAAATGTTTTGCTCGCACAGTAAATGTTTTACACTATAGCCATTGTGTGGTGATCCTGACATGGGTATGTTTTTTTTTTTAAATATTTATACTTGAGCTAAAGATATCTACCCTTCTTGAGACACTCTGGAGGATGTACAGACTGACCTAATATGATGTTTTAGTGTGTGTATATATATATGTAATATAGATTATTATCTCAGTTAATTGTTTAGTCTATATCAAAAAAACAGTAAAATTTCACCATCATAATTTCCTATAGCGCAAGGTGACAATTTTGCTGTTTCACCAATGCTTGATATCCTCGATAAGCCAACATGGACTGGCTGCACAGCTGACATTTAGACATCATATCAGGAAACTCGCTGTTGTATTCATAAGTGCTGAATTCCACTTAGTAGAAGTCCTGCTGTTGTGTTTTCTGGTTTACTGTCACTGTTACTGGGACACTTAATGGAGCCGTTGTTAATGTTATTAGTCCACCGGTATTTTTCCTGCTTTGACAAGCTTTGACATTTTGTCAAAATGTCTGCTTTGCAATCAGTCCATTCAATTTATTATAATATAAGACAAGGAAAAGCAGTACATTTTCACATTTGAGAAGCTGAAACCTGATAAAGTAAACCATTACGTTTTCTGACTTAATGACTTGAATTGATTGTCAAATAGTATGTAATTCTGATTGAACTGGACACCGGTACATAGTACATTCATCTTGTGTCTGTACTACCTTTATACCACAGTGTATTTTAAAGGAAACCGTAATCTAATTAAACATGATGGAAGAAATCTGTCTCTAGTATCGATATTTTCTTTCTCTGAATTCCTCTTTGAAGTTTTGTGAATTCACATAAAGACACAAATATAGTTGAGCACCAGGATAATATTTTTTCTCCCTCTTGTCTCTGTTCCTTTCTCACTCTTCTTATGTGGGGACTGTAGAATTGGACTGTCTAGGATGTTAGGATTGTTTTGTTGACTAAATAGTGATACAGTTATTTGTGACAGCAGATTGAGATCAAATTGTTTAATTGTATTTGACTTTTTTTGCATATTGAGCCCCCAGTTACACCCCACCCATAAACACACAAATCCACACCAACACCGTTTTGTCCTTCATTTTAAGCTTCTCGTTTTTCTTTCTTTCCTTCTCTGTTATTCAACTGAAAGAGAGTCTGCTATAAAATGTGCCTGCAGCTAGATTGTCAGTGGCTAAGAACGGGAAAAAGCTTTAATGTTTGTTATTTTACCCTTACATTTAACAGAGGGATATGGTCAGAGCTCAAACACAGTATGCATGCATGCATAAATCTGAGGATACATGTAGGAGCTGTTGATTGCTTATGTTGGTGAAAACTTGAGGATTAAAAAGTATTTTTTTTTTCCACAATGAACATATTACAGTCTATCTTTTAGGTAGATAAAATTATATATATTTTTTTCATCATATAAATATCTAACACCTCACAAACCTGTGCATACAAACCAATTTTGTTTGACATGCATACAAATCCACGCACGCATGCACACAGGTCATGAACTGCAAATCACACAACCTCACACGTCAGAGTTTCATCAAGGTAATATACTTTCAGAAAGTCATGCACTTTCTCTTTTAATGAACTAGCACACACATACCCACCACACAAACCAAACACACACACTTTATTTAAATCAGCTCCAGTTGATTAAACCCGTCACATGAGACCTGTCTAAACAGAGAAAGGATGAAGGGAGTGAAAAAAAAGGTGAAATATAATCAAAGACAGCAGGAAGGAAAAATATGACAAGCTGTCCTTCACATTATTTCCTGATTGAAGAGATCAGGAAGGCAAAGGCCGGGCACAAACACACACTTCAGCTCACTGCTGCTTTAAAACCCTACAGATAATTATTACATTTTGAACAATTAAAGTGTGAACAGCCAAGGTTGAAACATTTAATATGAAGCCAGAAGAAGTTATTAACTTTGAAGCAATGATTGGAAATATGAAACATGCCAAATGTATAATTCAAATTGCAGGCAAGACCTGTGCCAACCCATATTTGGACAAAACCTGCACTCAAATAGTAAGGGTTGGGAAGTGGATAACTGCTACAGTACGTCTTTTAATTCTCTTTGGCTTTGTTTCTCTGTCATATCGACACAGCCTCACACACTCAAGTAAACAACAACCGGCAGGCCAATGCACTAACAGTGAGTAAGAAATATTAGCTTTGTGGTCCCCATCCTTTGTGCAGTGTATATGTTATGCCCTGGCTCCAGTCTTGGGACACATTTATCATTTGTTACCTCTAACTTTGTCAAACAATATCACATTTCTTTTTTTCTGGTTCTCCAATGCCTACAAATCCCCCAAAGAGTTTGTAAGTTGGACATTTAGAATCTGTTTTTTGTGTCATTTTTTTTTTGTCATTGCTGCTATCTTCTTAGGCCCATATGTCAACATAATGGAAAGAAAAATCACTTTTAGATGTCTTCTGTATGTCAGTAGGAAAAGTATGTGCGTCTGGGGGCGGGAAGCCTAAACAGACAGGCAGACTTAACAAGAGTTCGACAGGAGAGAGTTGTAAGAAGTCTGAAGGCAGATAAAGAGTGAGATCAAAGTGCACTGACATTTGATAACGCATCCAAGGAGGATGGGATTTGACTCAGACTGTCAGAATGGCTGTCATTATTCCTGATTTGACAGGTAAGAAAGAAGTAAATGTAAGACAGGTTAGAGACTTAGTGGACCAAAACAAAGGCTATCTCTGACGCAATCAGATTACAGAAAAGAAAATCTATGAAGTTACAGTCCTCCATAGATCCTTAGATGAAATCAAGTTAGTTCAACTATCAGCTTTGATTGGCCACTGCTCTGCAAGATGACACTGGAGCAAAAGTTGAAACAGGTTCAATGTATTTGCTGGACGACCCAGGTTGGGACCTCAGTTGCTCCTCCAAGGGATAACATTTAGCACCCCCGGCAACTTTATTTGATTGACCAGAGATGTCTGGCAAGGTGCAGTAAACAGCAGTAAATGCCTGCAGAAAAAACCCCAACAAGAAGCAAGCAAAAACAAAAGTACAACTACCACTTTAACATTATGTCACGACATTCTTACTTTGGCAATGGGAGCATTTGCAACTAAGCGCCTGAAATCATTGCAATCAAATTCTACACTCCCATACACATTTTAATCAAAATACATATGAACTTGCTGCTATTTCCATCCATTTCTCTGGGCTGTGTTTTAAGCTCCAACTTATTTTTGACCAATTCCTGAATGTGTCTGAGACAATAAATTGAGCCTTGGGGGCATTTTCCGCCATTCTGCTGTGCTGCTCCTTGTCCGTATTTGACTAAGGGGATTCGGTAATGGCTTTTCTCCAAGTCCCAGAACCAAATACAGTTTCCAACAGTGGCTGGCACATAGCATGACTGGGTGTGCAACCGAGACGCCGTTATGGCCTTAACACAATGCCATTATCGCTGTAACACACTGCTAATGCTCTCTCTTGCTTGTTCTCTCTCACAACACACACTCTTTTACACACTAAAGCTGTGTCTCTGGAAACTAATGACTTGTGCTCCTAGAAAGACACGGATACTTAAGAGCTGGTTAGGGGATGAACACAGATGGTGTGTGTGTGTGTGTGTGTGTGTGTCTGCGTCTGCGTGCATCAGTGTATGTGTGTGGATGAAAGAGGCAGCAACAGACATATGTAAGCCCGATTGTTTTTTTTTTGTATGTTTACTGTGTGTACATTGTCCACTTTGTCTGTTTGTATGTGCATGTTAATGACTACTTGCAGTCATTTGTGTGTGTGTGTGTGTGTGTGTGTGTGTGTGTGTGTCTGAACTACTCTGTTCATGGACACTAGTCTTGTGTTAATTGGTATTTTTTTTCAGTTTTTTCATGTGTCCCATGCTGTTTCACTGCCCCTGCTGGTCCCCAGAACACTGTCTGTGTGTCTCTGCTTTCCATGTAAATGGATGTTTGTTTCCAAGTTATGAGCTTTGGCATGAAACACATACATGACTCCAAACACACAATCAGGCCCAGTTGACAGTAGTGCAGAAATCCATTACACTTGGTTTTCAGCTGTACTAAACACTGGGCTCAGAGCAGCACAGGGGCCCTTAAAGTACAGCAACACACAGACGAACAGAGTCACAAGTGCAAGGACACGGAATTAGATCATAAACATATTTTCTCTCATGCAAATATACAGACACATAAACACACACAAGCGCCATACTATCTCCTCAGTATACATCCCCATTCCACAGTTTATATTAGTATAAATGTGCCCTTGTGTGCATTTAATGTTTAAATAGAGAACTGGGACCAGCTGTATAGCCTCAAACCTCTCCTCTGTTGGCTCTGATGGCTGTACTTAGCCTTCTTCATCACTGATGGTTAAAAGAGCAAGTAGAGGATGACAGGAGAGCGAGAGGAAGAAAAAGTCTCAAGAGCGTGTTAGGTGTTTTTTGCCATCATCTCATAGATGCTTGTACATATGGCTCTGCAGTAGCCCAGCCCAGGGCAATGTATAGTACTAAATATCATTGTAGACCGGTTACACAGTAATGGGAGTATAATTTGCATGTTGCAGCCACCATTTTTGCAGTCTTTATGTTTAAATGTTTGCATTCGGGTACCAATTTAACATAAAATGTGTCTCCTTGGGAACTTCAGCAAATTTAACTGACTGTTTAATTGCTAATCCCGTTATGTGCTCTGATGGCTCCACACTTGGCTTTCTGACAAAGGAATGTGGCTCTTCAATTCAGTTCAATTTTATTTAAATAGCGCCAAATCATAACAAAAGTTATCTCAATATAGAGTAGGTCTAGAATGTATTCTTTATAATGTTATTTACACAGACCCAACAATTCCCACCAGGAGTAAGCGCTTGGCGATGGTGGCAAGGAGAACCTTCCTTTTAACAGGCAGAAACTTTGAGCAGAACCAAGCTCATTGGTGGGGGGCCATCTACCGCGACTGACTAAAGGTAGTAATAATTAAAATCATAATAATAGTATATGTAGTGGATGTCAAGCAGGACCAAAGAAGCAGGCTCGACCGATTGCTGATCTAGTTTTAGCTGACTTCTCACTATAACTAGAAGGCCTGTGACTCAGTGAGTTTTTATATTCTCTCCATGTTCACGGGGGTTTCTTGTGGGTGATCCAGATTCCTCATCTAGTCTAAAGACATGCAAGTCAGGTGGACTGGAGGAAGTGAACTGCCCATAGGTGAGACTCTGAGTGTTAGCCCTTTTCTGTCCATTTGTGTTAGCTGTGACAGATGACAGGCGAGCTGTCCTGGATTTATTTGCATCTTCTACCCAGTCCCTGCCTGAATACCCTCCTAATCCTAGTGGCCCTGAATAAGAACAAGGAAGTAAATTCATGAATTCATGAATTTATGAATTGCTGTTGGTTCTGCTTTATTTTGTTATTTATTTCTTCCTATTTTTGCAGTTTGGTATTTTCGTGGTTACAAAATCTATTTAACTGAGTAAAATCCAGACCACAGGCTCAGGCTAAAATTTCACACTACTCTAAGCCAGTCTCACCAGATAATTAAGAGATGCAACAGCTGCTAGTCGACCAAATTCAGCACTGCAGACAAACTGTTATGCACTGAGGAGGAAAAAACCCCAAAACATTCATTTGTATGGATATGTGTGCATGGAGAAATTTGGCAGAAGTAATAATACGTCCTTGTTCTGAGAGTCTTTTGTATAACCACTGCTACCTACTTCTAACCCCTTGCATGGTGGTTGGAGGAAAATGAGAGAGACTTAAGTGGAAAAGACATATATTGTGGGTCGAGGTGGGCTATTCATGCATGATGCTATTTGCCTTCAGATAGCAGAGAATGTTAGCAAATAAGACGAGTGGACAATGAGAGGACTACTATGATGCAGAGCTGGAACAATTGAGAGAAATGAGATGTATAGAGGAGTGAGTGGATGACAGAATTACTGAATAATAAAGAAGAAGCTAGATGATGATACTACTGTGTATGCATCAACTGCTGTGTGAAGAAACACATCAGAACAGCTAGTGTAGTCTAATATTGTCTACAGTATCCAAGTATAAAAAAAGCATGATACAGCAAATTTAGGTGTACATGGGATCGGACACTATGAAGTTAGTTTAACAGCAATTTACTTATCTGGAAGTCACATAGATTACACTAAGGGTACTGCAGTCTCTAATACTACATCTCTTTCTTTAAGCTCGGCAACAGACCTTTCAACATAAGCCCTTTCTTTTTACATTACTCTGTACAGGGTTATTCTTTAACCCTTGGGAGCACTATTATATCACTTTGACAAGTCCTTTTTGTTTTTTAACCAATATGAACATTGTGAACCTTTACATTCACCTTTCATCTCTAGCCTCCCTTGAAACACTGCCTGGTGTAGTGACTTGTGGTTGGCCAGTTCCCCGTGGCACTAAGGTGGATTCTGTTTCTCCTTCTCTTGGTCTCATGACCTTAGCATGTTACAGTTTCTGGAGCTTCATCTGTCGTGATCTACACTTTCTGTTGAGGACCCATCCTTCAGTGGTGTGGCTCTATATGCCAGTAATGTTCTGACAGTATCAGTATCCTTTTTCCATAGACTCTACACCATTTGCTTGTGGGTGGGGGATGTGTATAAAAATGCTCTTTCGTGCAAATGAGAATGAATGTGGCCCTTTGTCTGATAATCCACGACCAGTGAAAGCCTCTTTTCACAGCTTGAATGGTAGCCTCAACTGATGTCGCATTGAGTTATGTTACCTTAATGTATTTTGAAAAGTAATCTACAATAGGTAGGAATGTCTTTTTTGATCACTCTTTCTTTGACCAACAAGCCAGTCCCCAACTTTCTGACTGGGGTCTAAATCAGTGGCTCTATATACTGTGTCTTTGGTATATTTCACATTTGTCTACACTCTCTCTGATCTGGGTAGAGAGTCACCATGCTGATTCCTGGGCTCTGCTGTGACACTTGGAAATCTCTTGATGACCTTCATGGAGTTTATTCATTACCTGCCTTCTGAGTAACTGAGGTATAAAAATACTTTCTTTTTATAAGATACAGCTGCAGGGCACCACATCTGGTTTTAATCCATGCTGTCCTGGCCATTCTGTTCTTACAGTAGTGTGCCATTGTTTTGCATGTTTCATCTTTTCGTCGAGCCGGTTTCCTCCAACCGTTCATCTTTAGCAGGGAGTGAAGACACAACAGCATCTACAAACACATGGACATCTTTTTATAGTTGTATGTCATCACCCTGTGGAGCTCTTCAGTGTGTTTGCAGTGATGAGGTTTTTACCTGGAACATGCAGTGTCATAGTCATATCCTAAGAGTCTCAGAGGGAACCTTAAAACTCTGGGTGGAAAATCATCTGAACATCTGGTGCTCAACAGTAAGATCAGGGGTTTATGGCTTGTCAGTAGTGTGAAGTGCAGACCCTGCAGGTACAAGGTCTTTTGCACGCTTCTTCTGCTGTGTTTGAATACACTGCGAGTACCTTTAGTGAGCTTTCAGCTTCTCAGACACACTGATTTTTCTCTCACAGTAGATCTTTTAGTGGCATTTTTATGGTAGCCAACAGTGGCCAGATAATTCACCAGGCTCCACACATGTTGATTCTGGCCAACATGATTGATTTAACTTTGTTTGGTTCTGGTTTCATACCTTTTGCAGAAACCTTGGCCTGCGAAGATTATGTGTTATTTAGCAAAGTTGCACACACAATCTAGTCTTTGGTCATGTTCCTGCTTATTCTGTCCATACACTAACACACTGCATGACAGACCATGCCCTTTAAAAATCTCAAACATCTGCAACATCCTTCCTTAAAAGTGTTCAGAGCCGATGCTCCCAAACGATAGGTGGTTGAAGAGGTGTCTCCTGAAAGGAGTGATGAAGGTTGTGATCCCGGTGTTATTGGGATTTGCCAAAATCCGGAATGAATGTCTAGTTTTATGAAAACTTTTGCATCTGACATCATTGCAAGTGTTTGGTCAACTGCGAGTACAATATGGGGTTCTCTCTTGAGCATTCAGTGGTGTGAGATCCACACACAACCTGAGTTTGTCTTTCACATATTTTTGAACAACAACCATCCCAGAACACCAGGCTGCTGATTAAGTCACTTATGACTCCCATTTTCTTTCCCATTCCATCCTGTTCCTCGCATACTTTTCTCTCAGGGGTAGATGAATTTGTCTAGGTGTTAGGAGGCCCTAGGGTGTAGCCCCCTTTTTGCAGCTCTATATGGTATGGCTCGCTCTCTCTGTTTGGCAAGCCATTGGAACACAGCTGGATATGTTGCCTTTAAGTCTGTCTCAGCCTGTGCCACTGTCACCTCATCAACCCTGCATATCAGTCCACTGGCTTCTTTTGGTGGTAAGCCTGGATCTTTGTAGCAATTAATTTATCTTTTGCCCTACTGTATGCCAGTACAGCCTCCACTGTTAACAGCTATTTTTATGCTCAATTATTGCTATTGTGAATGAATATTAAGAACTTGTGGAGTAAAACAACTTTTATCTAGTGCTGTGAATGATTTAGAGTACGAGGGGAATCAAATCCCTTTCGATGTTAAAGAAAAAAAGGCTTGCAGCTCCTTGTTAACTCTAAACCGTCGAAGCCAAAATGTGTTAAGAAATGATAATTAACCTCCTCCCTGTCCTCCTTATTAAATTTCAACAAAGCATCTACTGGTAATATCCCAGAGTTCACCAGGGGAGGGACAGAATGGTTGATGGGCTCCGAAAGAGGGAAGCACATCTGGTGTTAGAATACACCCACTGAGACACTGAGAGGTTTATGGGGCTACACTGATTAGGAAACACACACAAATACATACACACACACACACACACACACACACACACACACACACACACACACACACACACACACACACACACGCACACTATCAAATTTTAATCCAGGTGCTAGGAGGAAGAAAGTACATCATAAATAACTCTGTGTGTGTGTATGTGAGTATCGACTTACTAGCGTACTGTACTTTTCAGGCGTTGTGGGTGTTTGATTGGATCGAAATGTGTGGGTGTGGCTGTTTTCTGTCTTTGTGTATATAGATGTATATCTTAATGTGTATGTGTGCGTATGTGTATGCATGCATACATGAATTTGCATGTGTGCCAGGGGATGGCCCCTACTGCAATTCTGATTACGATAGCAGAATGCAGATCATGAAATTTCTTCCTGTCTCAATCATGCACTAATTAAACACTGGACGATAACTGGAGAGTGCTGTGTGTGGACTTCCGATCTGTATACGTTACTGTGCATCTTCATTGAATTGCACATGATGTTATATTTCCAATCTCGCTTCAGCAGACGATTGTCTGTTCCCATTTTATAGCATGTCTGGGATCAGTGAGCCGAAGTTTATATGCCCTGTTAAATATTTAACATAGCTCGACATGGAGGACAATAAATCACTCAAGATCACATGCTTGTCACATGTTCTTGTTCATAATCATTTGTTACAGGCATATCTCAGTGAGTCAACCAGAAAAACTAAGTTGAGTTCACTGTCCCAATTCTTTAACTTTTGACTGCAGCTGGGAAACGCTCCCAGGGTAGCCATTAGTGGCTAGAGAGGCTATAATGAAAAGCTGGAAGGGGTCCCAAAAAGTCTAGATGAAGCACTTGCCACTTTACTCTGCATAGGCGTGAAATAATAGCTTCCTGTAATTGCCCTGGATACTTTATAGGGGTGCAGTACTAGGTCTGAGAGCTTTAATGATACAGTATTGAGTCCATTTCTGGCCTTCACTGGGCTTGTCTTGGATCCGTTTTTTGTTTGGTTATGCAAAATTGAGATTCTTCAAAGATTCCTTTGAGGTTGAAGTGGGTGATGCTTGTTAAACTCTTAGGTTATCGAGGGAAAGTCAACGGAGTGCACTCCTTCATTTCAAGTAATGCTTGCCTCTGCTTCACGTTTAAACTCACTGACACTTGGTAGCTATCAAGTGCAGTGGCCTTTTCTGTTTCTTCTTTTTTAGGAAAGGGGTAGTGTACACTCCCACACTTCCGATCTGGTCTTTCCTTGTTTGTTGGCACCAACTTTATGTACAGTATGTTGGTAACAATCTGCTAGAAAAAGTTTCATGTGTTCACAATTTGAACTTGATAAGAAAGTCATGATACAGGAAATCACATTGAGTTGTTACATAAGTTGTGGTAATGTTTTAACCTACAGAGCAGGCTAAATAATAAGCTGGAGTTGCGGTTTGTGTGGGAGTACATGCATAATGTGTTCTGGCGCCTTGTTCCTTTTTTGATCTTAAATACACACCCAAATGGCACCAGATTACATAAAAAAGGCAGTGTAAGTATGAACAGCCCAATTAATGAGATTTAATAATGATGCTTTCAGAATGGAGATGGCGACAAAAATGATCATATTTATCGTTTGATTTCTGGAGGGCATTGTTTTGTTTCTCCAATCTCTTAATTTTTACTCCCTCTGCTACTTAATTTTAATGGGATGATTTCGCTGCCTCTGAGCCACTATATGTGCCTTCCCTGTTTCACCTGTCTTGTCTCATCTGTCTTTCTCTCACTCTGCTGTTACATAAATTGTATTAGCGCTATGTGCTTTGTTCTGCAGTGGATACCAGACAAACAAATACACAGTCTATCCCCCAGAATCCTCCACTGGCTCAACACAGTCATATACTGTCCAGGCATGGTTTTCTAACCAAGATGTGCACTAGATTTATTCTCTGAAAATACACCTCTTCTATGAGTCCATGTAACAAACTGAGGTTTTGACAAAATTCATCAATTCATCACATCCCAACCCTTTCGTCTCATTGGTCATATTTGTATCATTCCATTTGTCCAAATGCATTTCAGGTGTACGACACAGTCACTAGCAGGAAACGCTCTATGTGCTCTGGGAGTGCTACAGTAAAGTTCAAAACTGTTGGGTCCATGAGGTCAGCCAGTACATGTGTTCATTCTGACACTAGAAAGCTGTACTTAGAGATTGGCTGAGCCTTTTGCAGGAATATTATCTTTCACTTTCCACCTTCACCCCAACTACTACTTACTATAAGAAATATAGTTCAAATGCCTTTACTAACAGCATGTATGACATTACCATTTAATTGAGTACTTCAACATTTCTTGCTGATGTTAGCTATTTTTGTCTCTACAACATAGAGACCCATCGAATGGATTGGACACTTACAGGTGATGCTACAATGAAATATCTGACATGCAGTGTATAATGTATGAAGGCTGTCATGTGCCACTGCAGATTTGCAGACAAGGCATTAAACAGACAAGATACCTGCATAAATTAAGCAAAGCATGACTATGAAATATAAATGTAGTATAAATCTTTCACTGAAACAAAGAGACAAGAGACAAACAAAGAAACATAGAGACTGTAAAACCCTTTGCTTGATACCTTGCTAATATCTCTTAGGAAAATCATTGTATGGAGAATGTCACAAAAGCTGTGCTCTTTAAAATGTAACATATCTACATCGACTCTACAGAGAACAACAAAGTGATGAAATGTTGAAATCAATTTTTTATGAAGACTGACAAGTTTGGGCAGCTGCTGACTTTTTTTTCATGCACCGAGTTCTTTGTAGAATTTCACAAAACAGTACATTCTTGATATGACAGCGGTGTGATAAAATATTGAACTGTTCATCTGGATGGGTTGTCTGTTTCAACAGGACAGAAAGTCATGCAGATAGGCAAATCTGCGGAACAACAGATCTGTGTTGAGGGATTTCTCTTGATATAGTGACGGTGATATAAAGTGACGTGCTAACACACTGAAACATCAGAAAGTTTTTTTAAGCCACTACAAAGTGATAAACTAAATTACAGAAGCTGCATAATGTTCAACTGCAACTTTTCCTGTATGAACAATGATATACTGTATATGCCATGTCACAGTAAAAGTCTGTGGCAGCTTATTCCCTGTGTCTGGATTTCCAGTTGTGTTTTTTAATTGTATCTGATGGCAAACACAGACACGTCTAGAGTCATGTAAAATGAAACAAGCCAAAAAGAATCGCTGACAAACCTGCATAGGGATCAGTGGGGTAGATCGTTGTACTATTTAATGTACTATACATTTAAAATCAATTCATGTATGAAAGCTACAGCAGTGGCTGCCAAAGACAGTGCATACATTATTAACTCGCTGCAGTCACAGAGTGAATATCAGATGACTGTTGGACATGAGAGAAGTTGGGAAAATGCTGAGATGTTGTAAAATGTGTGTTTTCCTGGACAGAAATACACTGCATTGTTCAACACATCAAACTGATGTCAGTGTCCTCTAGAAACCTCGAATATCATTGATTTTTCCACTATCTGCAAGCAGAGAGATGATATGATGTCCTGTGGTTAAATATGTTTTAAAGCAATTGGAACAAAATAATGATACTATGTTGTGGATTCATTATTTAAATGCTGTTTATATGTTACCATGGTTATTAAATACAGATCTTAGTGTCTAAAATAATTAAAACAACACCCTTCGGTATGTATGAAACATAACAACATTAGACAACATTTAAGGAGGTGGTGTACAGGAGAGGATTATTACTGAGGAAGGAGCTGGGAACATACTGAGTTGTTTGTTAAACTAGCAAAAACAAGACCCAGCCCTATTTGTCCCATCTAGGCAGACACAGCCACACAGTGGGATGACAATGTCAATGACTTTGTTATCCAAGTGTTGATATGATGTGATACAGTGTGACTGTCAGTCAGTGAACTGTGTGTGTTGTGCCTGTGCGAAAAAGAATCACAGCCAAAGACACACACAGCAGTTGGTCTCAGCGGATGCAGTGTGGATGGCACTTAATGACTGTACTCTATGTGTTATTTACAGGTGGTGGACAAAATAACAGCAGCCGCTTAAACTCTCAGGCAATTTCATTTTAGTGTAACAGAGGTGTATTCAGCTTTATAGTCATGTTTTGATGCTGCAGATTCTAGAGATTGCCTTATATTTTAAGGAGCACTTCTAGTGCTAGTTCTTGTTTGTCCTCCTGCCTGTCTGGAATAACTGCTAAACAAAACAAAATTAGCTTACCTTCAATCCTCCGTCAAGCTGATCGGTGAAGTTAATCAATCAAAATAATATTTGTCATGTTTATCCAGTTATTATAACAGCAGTGTGAAATTCCCCAAATGGTAAAACCACTCTAATATACACTACACACTCATATCGTACTGTATAATTGGGTAGTATATACAGTATGTGTGTGAGTGTGACAGTTACAGTTAATGTGATTACTACAGTTTCTATATTTACTCCATTACCAGTAGTTATACTGTCATATGCACACATGTAAAATGTCAGCATTGGTGAGAATGAGTCTACAAGCAGCACACTAAAGAAGGAACAGAAACTAATAATGCATGTAGAGCAAAGGTGAAAGAAGCAAAGATGAAGTTAACGACTGTTTTAATCACCATGAAACATTTGAGCTGGATATGCTGCAATACACCCTGAGCACTGTTACTGACAAGTACCAATAAACAAAAACATCCCTCCAATCAACTCGGCTCAGTTTGATCCGTTCATGGATTAAATGAAAGGAAGAATGAATTATAATCTGGTTGCTCAACATGCTTTGCACACATCCCAAAATCATTTAGGTGAGAAATTGATTGAGTTTTACAGTCAATACATGTGTGGACAGTGCACGATAGATTAATGTATCATGTCTGTCATTGCCCAGGGCTAGATACCCGGCACTGTAAGTGAAGACACACACACAGGCAATCTATATGCTAGCCAACTAGAAATATGACACCTCCCACCTTAACTGTCAAAAGGATTAGCACACAGCATTGTTCAATTATTGTGTGAGTATGTGTCTGTCTTCCCGTAAACAGTACTTCACTTTTAGCCGATTCCCAAAGATGGCTCGGACTGCACAGACGGATCAATGAACAAAGATTTTACACACCTGTAACCATATCTATATCATACGTTTAACATAACAGTGAATGCAAGCAGAGCTCTGCAGTTCAATTATTAAAAAGGAGGAGAAGGAAAGAGAAATAGAGGGAATAGAAGTCAAAACACAACAATTTGGTTGCGTCAGTATTTAGAGAGTGAGAGAGATCTTTAAACCACAGGATTCACTTCATTTATTTGCAGGCCTTGATCTAAGTGTGGCTGCAGCCCTGATCTTACTTCACTTTCAGCTGAAGCATTTCATCTGTAGGTTTTGTTGGTTGAAGAGTAGGGGTGTCACAATTTTTCAAATCTGATGGTTGTGCCATTGTTAGACTATCAAGTCTTAATTTAGATCAGATAATTTATTGCTTTTAAACACCCTGACGAGTGTCATTTATATTTTTAAAACTGTTCTTTAAAAACATAACCATCATATCTTTTTTGGACCATATGGCCAAACTTTTCAACAACAGCTTCACTGCAAAAACTGGGAGGATCGTTAATCTTGTTTTCCATTTGGTGCCCAAAATTGAGCTTTCGATCGATATTCGATGTTCAGTGTTGTGACACTCCTAGTGCAGGGATTTCTTACCAATACCACCACATTTTAGGAAACATCAAGATCATTATTATTGTTATTTTAGGTGTAAACTGACACCTATAAAGCTGCTTCAACAAAGCAACTTGATCCACACTCTTCAAGCCATCTCATTATACTGTGTGTGTGTGTGTGTGTGTGTGTGTGTGTGTGAGTGAAAGAGCGAGATCAACAAATTTAGCATCACACAATGTCATGTAAATGGGATTATTTAGAGTGTGATGTAGAGCCCTGTCATGACCCTTCCTGTTGTCTATTTATTCTTTCACACACACACAGAGTACGCACATCTCTGTGTTCTGACAACAAACGACAGTGATAGATATATCAAGAGTCATGCTTGTGTGTGTGTGTGTGTGTGTGTGCCATATGTAATCTAGTTGACTACTTGAATCGACATGAATCCACAGTTTTAAGAACAAATATGGACACATTCATGAGCTCGCACATGCATAATTGCACGTTATACATAAATATGTGACATTCATTCATGGAGTCGATAAAGGTACATTTGTAATTTATTTTAAAAATCAGTGTTACTGTAACTCTTCAAGAATACTTTTATCTATTTAGTTTTTGCTTGCCTAATTGGGAAAGGCAATCTCCCACTCTGATTACTTACTGACTACACTTATGACAAAAATCTGATATTGTTTTAGTGTGTGAATTAAATAAAAATATCAGGTAAAAACGATTTAAATAATAATAATAATGCATTAAATACTTCACAAACTTGCTTATTTTTTTTTAGATTTTAAGACATTTTTTCATTCAACAGTTTGTTTATTTCACAGCTGCTGTTTTTTTTTTTTTGTACATAACGCAGTGTTTACTTCTTCTAGAGTTGAAAATCCCCCACTGGATTTCCAAGATACTGTATATACTTTGGAGTGGTTGAGTAGTTATATGCATTTAAATAGGTCATGCATTTAAATGCACTTAAACTGGCTTTGACATGCAGTTCATGCATTTAAAAGAGAACAGTTCTGTGGTGCTAATGGTAAACTGAGGCTTCTCAGTTTGACCCAAGGCCAAGACGAAGTGCAATGTAAACAGTGTCTTACTAACAGATAGCTAGTATGATTATAATAAAGTGCTTCCTAACTATTCATGACTCTTGCCACTGTTAACCTCGGTAACTTTGAAACCACTGTTCACAGACACACACATACACACTATAAAACGTTATTCCCCTACTGTCTTATACATGTTCAAGTTCAGTTTAACGTATAGTATAATATATAGTTTAATATATCACATATAACTATACAGGTACAATGAAATGTCATTTTTTCAGTTCCAACAGTTTGTTCAATGAAAAATATTAGAAAACAAAGTAGAAAACAAAATGATAATTATAGAAGTAAGGTGAGTAAATAAGCAAAGAAGTAAGTACAAAGTAATCTAAATAAGTAATTATAATAGTGAAAGGAGTAAATAAGTAAGAAGTATTTTTACGAGCACAGTTTTTGGCAGTAGTTAAATAGTAAATCAAACATGTAAATCTGCCGATTTGACAAGGCACACTATGTCTTTTGTACACACATCGAGCTGGATGCCACTGCTCGAAGAGAAGAGTATAAATAGTCCCTAGACATAAAAAAAAATATTAACCTTACATGTAAGGTCAGACTGTGAAACTGTTTAAAAAAAAAATAAAAAAAAAATGCTAATCTGCATTACCAGCTGTCTACACTGGCAGCTAGCACTTCTCTGACAACTTCTGTAAATGTCACTCTTTAAGCTATCAGTGAGCCGACCAGTAAATAGACTCAAGTAAAACAAGCACTAAACCAATCCAAGACTAGTTGGCAGAAAAAGTAGAATCATCATGAAAACAGGATCTCTAAAGCTAGTGTGTGTTGCAGTTTGCTAAAATGACTGCAGATCCATCAGGTACTGCTGCAACATATTGCCATTTAAAACCAATGCACAAACTCCCCAGCTTATAACCAGTGCACACACCTGCTTAACATAAGCTGTTGTGGAAGGCAAATTGCTTCTTTTGCTGTAGCCTTTCCTTTAAACAGAAGGGCAAACAGCTTTATCCTTGTTAAACTGGAACAAATCACCCCATGACCAGTCCTCATCAGTATGGATCCACACAGTTAAACTTCCTCCTCCGACCCTTTGGCACAGTGCTTTGTCAGTCCAATTCTTTAGTAAGACAGTTGGCAGTGGTTTCTAAAATCAGGATGGGCCCGCTTGTTCTCTATCAGGTTTTTCACATATTCCTATTGATCGTAATTCCTGTGACTCCAGCTGTGGAAAATTAGCATAAGCATATTCCAAAACATTTTCTCTATTGCTTGAAACAGTGCCAATAAAGAGATAGAGAAATAGGGAGTCAATGTTTGAAGTATTTTTGGGGATTTGGCTCGGGTACAGAATTAGAGAGGAGGATTTCTCAGAGGAATTGTTTTAATGATTTGTGCATTTTTTTTTCTGAATATACAGTCATACACAGTCATGCATGGCGCAGCAGTGGGGTACACAGGTCTACATAATGCATGAACGCACCACACTTCTTTGGGTGCTCGCTTCACTCTTTTATTTAAAAATATTAACTATTTAACACTGAAACTTGCGTACCAAATCTTAGCCTCTTCCACTGACAATGTCCTCAGCAGACATTACTGTCTTTTAGAGGCAGTGATGTCTGTCTTAAAGCTAGAGTGATGATAGAAGTATTATATGAAACTGGAAGATAATGCTCCAAAGTTTGGCAAAACTTGCATTGTCATTTTCAAAGACCTCTCACCTCAAGATATCCGAATAAAAATGGGTTCTATGGATACCCAAGAGTCTCCCATTAACAGACTGTTGCCCACTTTATGGTAATCCTTGCAGGTTTTTTCATGCAGTATGAATGTTTTTTTGTTGCCTAGAGTATTTGAATATTTTTGCATACTGCTGTTTCCAAACAGTAATTTAATTGAATAAATTGTGTATGACCGCAGAGCAGAGGCACTGGCGGATTCAGTGAGCCCGATTGTATTTATGTGTAATGATGTTAGTCCCAATAGTAGCCATTTCACTGTGGTGAGACCATTTTTTGAAACTTAGCCTCACTGTATAAAATGACAAATGGGGCCCTTCAGTATAAATACAAACTGTACAACCACAAACTAGAGGCATAGGGCATCTTTATTCAAAGAATGTATGACTCTCCAGGGTATGCTGACAGTAGTTTTGATCTCAAAATCAAATTTTTCCATGGTGATCCCCATGGTCTTGGTGAGTTAATGTTGTATTTTGTTGTGATTTCTGAACATTTTAATGAATTTTCATGTGGCAAAAATGGAATAATTTTGCACCAAATCTGTGGTGTTGTTGTTTTGTTTTGTTTTTTACCCCAAAACTGCTGCAACAACTAATGAGATACAATAAAGCAACATGATATTGGCTATCCTTTACTTCAATCAAAATGTGTTAAGCCCATACAGTGGCACATACAGTGAGCTGCATCTCAAATAATCTCCAGGTTCCCAGCTTTCAGGTGATGTACATCACTGCTGTGACATATATATACTGCTGACATGCTGTCTCCCCTTTACCCTACCAAAAAAAAAAAAAAAAGACAAAAAAGGTTAGGCAGGAGTGGAATGGAAGAGGTAAATATGCATTGTCCATTCACCATTATTTAACATATTTATGTATTCAAACAGCAATTTTAATAGTGTGTTTGCAGTGTTTTAATGTAGGTCCCACATCAATACATTTCTAAAATCAACCCAAAATGTAAAAGACAGTTTACAACAGTCAAAAACAAAAACTCCCAAAATTGGGTAGGTTAAACTTGATTTCACAGTAACATACCCATATCCAAAACCAGAACCCTCACATTAAAAATGTAAAGCTTAAACACATCCATACAATCACAGTAATTCACATCCACATGCATATATGTATGCATTCACAGCAGTTATGGATTAATGTTTTAACATAATGCACTTTTGCTAATGTGAATTATTAAATACAGTTGACATTATTGCAACAATAGACAAACCTTTTTCCTCATCGTTTCTTTCCAGATTATTTTTAAAGATTGCCTCCCTTGCAAACACACATACATGTACTGTACATCCACACACACATTACCCATACATTAAATATGCATAGGACAGACTGGAATGCACTGCTGCGGCACACGTGGATGGTTGTTAGATAGATTGCAGTAACTGGGGGAATGAGGGGATGTCACTGCTCTTTAGCACTTTAGCACCTCTTGTGAATCAATGAATAAAACATAACACACGTTGCTACACATACGAACACACTACCAAAGACGTGCGCACACACAGAAGGATTAATAAAACATTAATCCATCTATTATGCACTAATTGTAGTTAGCTTGATCAGCATGTACAGTATATGGTTGAAGAGACTATTAAAGAAGTTGTGTTCTGCAGTATCAGTGTGTGTGTGTGTGTGTGTGTGTGCGTGCGTGTGTGTGCGCGCGCGTGTGTGTGTGTACGCATGGTATTTAGAAACAGGTCTTAGAATTGAAAAATTGAAGAGCTTAACCTACCAACTGCAGCCTTGCCTTGAGGGAAGAGTTCAAATTACACTTTCTTTCTCTGCATCTATCTAATTTTCTCTTCCGTCCTCACTGCCTTTCCTTGACTTTTTTTTTTCGTTGACGACTTCGTATGCGTTTGCACATGCAATTTCTCATTTACAGTGTGTTCTCCCCTCCCCACAGAGGTGAAGTGGAGTCTGTCTTAAAGGACATAATTTGAGATGCTGCTCCTCTTCACATCATCTTGTTTAAAAAGGGTGACTTGTCTTGTTAAAGAACTCCACATTTCAAAACCAGTCTTCATTTCACCTCATTTTAGAGGAGGTGAGTGGCCGAGGCCCAGAGATAATAAAATCGAAAAAGCACTTGTGTTGGTGCAACAAATCCCCGGTCTGAGGTTGCAGTTACAGCAGCTGTGGGGTGGCTTAAATGACCTCAATGCAATCTATTTGCTTTTACTTGCATTTGGAGTCTGAGCATGTTTTGATTGCCTTGCACTTTCATAGGATGCAACGATTGAGCGGGGATCAAGGTGTGGCAGTGGATTGTTGTTATTCTCCTTAAAAGCATCTCTTGAGTCAAATTACCTCCAACAAATCAATAAGGAAGTGTTGTTATGAGTAATTATTATAGTTGGATTTAGACTAATGCTTTTGTGGTCTGGTGACTTTGTTTTGAAGTGGGTGCAGTTAATTAGACACAATTTAAGCCAAAACAAACACTGACATCAAAGAAAACAGAATAAGGACATGAAAAGAAAAGAATGAAGGCAGCAAACATTTTAGCTTTGTACTATCGTCACTTAGAGAAACATGAGCGTGTTCTGCAATTCTGCGATTGTGATTATACTTTAGAAAGCACACCTTTATGAATGAGTCTAGAGATTAATTAATTTTACATTCAGTTCAAGAAAGGCTGGATATTTTAAAGGTAGATTCTTAAGATTCCCTGCCCGACCCCTCAATGTCCCCATTTATGTGTGTTTCTGCACTTCCATTTGCACTTTTACATTTTTCATGAAAGGAGAACTGCCCTGAGGAGAAAACGTTATCTTCATCACCTTCTTCACCTACAATTTCTCCTTTCTTTCCTTACCTTATTTCCCTGTTCATTATAGTAAATCCAGGTTTAAAATGTTCCCCATTTTTTTCTGACTGAACCTTAAGCATTTACTTCACCTTAAATATGTGTTTTAAATGTTATTTTTTCTATGTAGCTCACAGTCTTCTCAGCGGATGGAGTTTGCTGATCTGTCGTTATAAATGCTGTATACTCTGTCAAAGGTTTCATTGAGGAGAGTTTTTCCTTATATGGAGCAAGTGTCTCAGGATAAAGCATGTTTAGGCAAATTTATGTTCTTGGGCTATATAAACAGAAATGACTTGACTTCAAAGATCAGCCTTTAAACTTACCAATATGTGTTTTAACACACTGTACTCATATATAGAGCTGTAAGAAGTCTCAGTACAAAGGCACAGAGCTGACACACACACACACACACACACACACACACACACACACACACACACACACACACACACACACACACACACACACACACACACACAAGCTAGTGCTTAATAGCTCCACAGGTGAGCTTGGTCTCTTGGGTCATTGCCACCAGGCACGCACACACTGGCAGTCGTGCTGACACTGCCCATTAGCAGGTGATGAACTCCTGTGGTGAGAGAGAAAGAGAAGGCCTGTGCAGTAGAGAAAAAGTTAGGCATCACAGGGGAGAGAGAGAAACAGAGGGAGAGGGAGAGCTCGTCTGTATGTGAATGATTGATGGTGATCCCTGATGAGCCATCCATAGCTAGTAGTTGGCAGATGGACACACACACACACGCGCACACACACCCATTATACACTCTGTCATCCTCACTCACATGCTCATGCATACTACCACATTCATTCATTCATTCATTCATTCATTCATTCATTCATTCATTCATTCATTCATATATAGACACACACACACACACATACACAGAGAGAGACAGCTGGTGTCAGTGCGGTTTCAGGCTGATTGGCTGCCATTTCTCAGGCTGTATCTAATAGCTAATTAGCATGCAGTTAATGATCTCCAGCTCTCAGTATTTTCCTCTTTCTTTCCTTCTCCAAGACCGAGGGAGGGTTTCCTCCAAAGGGCAGGAGGGGTTCAGGAAGCTCACCAAGACTTGCACTCTCTTTCTTTCAGAAACAGATGGGGGGACAAAGAAAGAGACAAATTGCAGCTGTTTTAAATTCTCTTTAATTTGGAGGTGGAGAGATGAGTTGTTGATCCCACCTGGCTTTTGTTTAGGCCGTATGCTTTCCAAATTGTGCTTTAGATATGATTTTTCATGAGCCATTCTTTCACAACACAGCTGAAGCATAATTTGGTGCTATGCAGACACTCTTCTCCTTGACAGATGTAATTGCACATACTTTTCAAACATCCAAACAGGCAGAAGGCAATTTGTGAATCAATTGTCAGTTTATATCCTACTTGTGTTTGACCATTGAAACAAACTGCATTACCTTAGTAGCACCAGACAAAAAAGATTGCGTTTCATAACTTACTTTACTTTATGGTGGCTATACAAAATAATGCTAAGGCAGCTTTCATTTGAAAATAAAAGAGGAATATGTGAACACGGCTTTATTCTTCAGCGGCACTGAGGTTCAAACATAAATGCAGCATAATGTAAAATGGATCTTCCTACTCCCCTGTGACTTGCTCCCTTCTGTAGAGTCTAGAGGAGCAGCAGAGAGGTTAGGAGCAAGGCTGAAGAATGTGTTTGATTCATTTATTCCAGACTTCACCAACACTTCTTTGATCTGGTTTTCTAGCCCGCATGGATACTGGCTAAAATATTACAATTTGATCACTGAAGCTAGACGTTTAAGTGTCTTCAAATACTGCAACAAATCCACATATTGGATTGGTGGATTTGTTGCAGTATTTGTAGAAACGACAACACCAGATGAGGTTAAATCAGCAGTAGGGATCGGAATTGATAAGGTTTTTATAGATACCAAGGCTGAGATTGATTCCTGATTATTTTCTGTGTAGCAAAAAAGCATCAGTGCAACTGTTTTAGTGTCTCTGAATGTGAACACAGTAGAAAAAAGACTTGCATATGGGCTGTGTGGCGCTAATGTTTTTATAATGGGGTATATTAACTTCTTGCGAATGTGCTGCTCGGTTTGGATGCCATGGCACTTATGTCAGAGTGTCAGATACATGGCATTCCTGGAATTTAGGCGTTTTAGTGTGAGGCTGGTGTTGTTCTGCCCTGACTTGAAATGAGCATTTTACAGACATTGCATAACACTTTAGTCATCTGTCTTTGTCAAATAAAGGCATGGTTCTCTCCACCATGACTCTACCCTGTTGCAAGTTTCCAGCATGTAGATGCATGCATGATAAGTTTATTGTCATTGTTTTGCAGTGTGTAATTGTCAGACACATGCTGACATTGATAACTGATAAGCTCAGAGGCAGATTATTCTGATGGATTGAACCAGTTTAGAACCATAATAGTTTTTATAGTCCACATTTACACTCACAAGCCAAACCCATCTGCTCTTTTGACTGCACAGCAGAAAAAAGGTCACCCTGAGATGGACCATTTTTCTGCTCAGATTTTAACATTGTTAAACTTGAAGCACTCAGATGAGTAACATGAAGAATGCTCGAAACCCGTTTTGAAAATGAATACAAAAAGGGCATCTGTGGGTCTTTAAAAGTCTTGACAGAATTAAATCTGTCTGACAATAGTAGGTGAAAATGAAGTGAACTGTATTCTGCCTCTTGCTTTACAGTTTTTGACATAAAAGAAACTGTTAAGAAAAAAATATGGTAAAACATACAAACATTTAGAAAAGAAAATGGGAAATGTAGAAAAGTTAAGAACTATAACTAGACAAACCAGGCCCTGTAGACATAGTGATTAAGAAATAACCAAGATGTGAATCACTTTTGTCTGGCAAAAGACCCTCAGACTGGATCACTGACACATAAAATTGCTGCCATACCCCTTAAAAAGTAAAACCTAGACAATCCTTTTATCTCACTGGCAGTACTCTCTATGTCTTACTCTTTATATCCATCACTTTCTGTCCTCTTCTTCCCCAAACCTCCATCCTGCTTTGCTTCTGTGTGTCCCTCTTCATCACTTTTTACCACCATCTACCAATTTCCTCAGCCTTTCAACCCCCAAACGCATTTCTGTCTTTTCACGAACAGAAACGTGTCATCCTTAAGGTGAGGAAGGTGTAGGAGGGAACTTAAAAAGAAACCCAGAAGTCCAGCAGAGGGGGGAATAGAGAGTGAAAACGTGGGAGGTGAGCAAAGATGAAGATTCAGGAAGTCATGAAAGACAGTGAGATGTGGTGAAGAATTATCATTCTTCCTCATGCTAGCTGACACCGTCCATATGTAGCCATTAATGATATTAATGACATTCTCTGCATTTCATGGGTACCTGTGGGAACAGTTTCACTTTTTGATTGTGTCAAGTTCTGGCAGCTCCCAGAACTAATTTTTCTTTTTTGCATAAACCACCAGGTGTGGTGCATATGGTTTAATCCCAGTGCATTTAATTTGGCTTTCAATCAGAACTCAAACAGCTTTCTGTGATGTTATTTTTACCAATTGAATTGCTGTGTGTGTGTGTGTGTGTGTGTGTGTGTGTGTGTGTGTGTGTGTGTGTGTGTGTGTGTGTGTGTGTGTGTGTGTGTGTGTGTGTGTGTGTTTGTTATGTGCATGCTCATAACCTGTCAGTTTGATGCAGGGGTAATCAGCCTAGCTAATGGAGTCCTCAGGCAATTAATGAGTGTCTTAACTCCAACTAAGATGGAGAAATACAGAACACACACATACAGTGCAAACACACACACACACGCACACACATACACACAATAATCATAGACACACAGGAACATCTGCACACACAATAACCTCCGCACTAATGCAGTAAACTTCTCAAACCCCCCAAGTCAGCGTTTCCATTTAAAACCAATTACTGAAGGCATATTTCATTTTCTAGTAGATCTCCACTCGCTACACAGAACAAGAAAACAAGTCATCGCAGCCATCAGTTATCAATGACAATTAATCAATACAATAATGCAACCCAATATAGGGAGTTGGTGAATGCACCCATGGGGAACATGCAGGGACACGCATACACACACAGAGATAGATAAATGCACGCATTCTGTATATAGACAACACATAATGAGGTTAAAACACACATACACTTTTAGTATGTGGAGGCCATATATGTTTCGAATACATCAGTTTGTTCACATTGGTGCTACCTTTGACTCGTTTTTTTCTCCTCCTCTTCCTCTCCCTCCCTTCCACCTCATCCCCAAATCAATGGCTGCTACCTTTTTTAATTATTTCCCCTGACAGCATGACAATAAGGCATGTAGATTCTGTCAGCTGCCTCAGCTGCCACATGCACGTTCACGTACTCTTCACTTCACTCAGTTCATTTCCACACTTTGCGTCTTCGTAGTCGTGGAAACATCTACTTATTTATCCTCATAACCTCATCAACATGTCAACATGGCCACAGGGCAACATGTTCACAGTTGCCTTGTTTTGAAGAAGTTTCTTTTCTTTTTTGAAGTTGAGGTATTATTACAGTAAGTTCCATCATAAGGGAGAAAAAAAGGCCACAGGAGACTCTTTAAAACAGAGGCAGAAATGTTTTCCAGAAAATAAACAAGTTGGTCAGAAGCTTACATGGGTATCTGAAGCACAGTGAGCACAACGCAGACTCACTTCTCTGCGCACCTACATAATATATGTATATCTTTATGTTGTACATATGTGGCTCTAGAAATGGCATTAGACTGATGCTAGTATAGAAGCTCCTATGCTCTGTGAGGTAAAATTACGTTGTTTTTTTTTGTCAATGAAATCTGCTAACTTTGAGAACATAGATCAATATAAATGCTTTAGTTTCCCGTCAGAAAGGGCTGTCTAATGGCAAGGTAAAGCGATACTGTGAAATATTCTAAATATAGCGTAGACTTAGATTAGTATTGAATTTTTGTAGGTGGCTAAAATACATTTTGTTGCTGCCCCCTTCACAACAGTACATTGCTTAGCTTTTGTATTTCATACTACACCACTTCAAATAGATCACTACAAGTTCATTCTCTGTCCGTTAGTCCATCGAAGAGTTGTTGCTCTATTTCAATCTGGACCAAAGTGGTGGACAGACTGACACTTCCATCTCTTGACGTACACTGCTAGCGTGGCTAAAACACTATTTAAAATTGAAGCAGTCTCTATGTGGTTTAGTGGTGTTTTGATTAAAAAAAAAATGAAAGTGCTAATGTGACAAATTTGTCCCTGCACATCTCTGCTTTTCATGACCACCCCATAAAATTTTAACTGTGCAGCTTAAAAATGCATGTGACTCAGCTTGAGCGGCGAGTTGTTTCCAGTTCCTCTAAAAAGCATTTCTTTGGAGAACCAAGATTTTCACCTGATGGCAGTGAAACTGTCTTGGATCAAAATCCAATGCCTGTTTATTCTGTCAATCATTTTTTTGCATTTCACTTTTCCACACACCAGCTACAGATAAAAATGTTTTGCATGCTTTGTGTTGGTGTTGTGTAAGTTGGTGTCAAGGCAGTGATGGAATTGGATGAACGTCACATTAACTCATTTATTTTTGACATGTTCAACATCAATAAATTAACGATCAATAACTTGGTTCGGTTTTCAGGATCATCAAACATCTTCTATATTGTATCTCAGCACAGTTGGAATGGCAAAGTCGCGTGTCGTTCTGTGAACACTCACAGGTTTTGATGTTTTTCAAAGCTTGAAGTACATTTTCGCACCCATTAGATCCACACAGTGACTGCAGTAAGTAAAAAAAAAAAAGTAATAAAAACTGTATTTTCTTGGATGAAAACACTCTATGCAGGAGTTTCAGCATGTAAGAAATTCATCATATTATACAGTGACGCATCAATGGAGAGAAAACCCTTTATGCCTTCTCTGGAGCGTGAAGATGAGCTGATTGGGCTGTAAACATTATTCTGACATATGCTGATACTTTTCTGATGGCTCATACAGACATACAATTACATTAACTTTGTTTTACACAAGCTGTCTCTACAGACACACCACACTGCACAACCTGTGACACTCTGTCTTTAGTAGTGGTAGTCATTCATTTTTTGACTTTTGCTCAACCTTTGGTTATTGTTTATGATACGACGCTTATTTACACAAAGCATATATAGTACTTATGGTGATAAATTTACTGTAAGGGTGTCAGACAAATACCGTATAAGTGACTACAAATGCTTTGCTCCTATGCTGTATGCTGGGCTTGTGTGCCTTAAGGTTAGAGTTAAAGCTCGAGCCTTTGCATCGTTGTCGTATGTTTACTGAGTTATGAGTTATTACTTTGCAGGTGAAGAGCGTGACTACAGCCTATTTTGTATTCTCTGAGCAAATTGATTGCTCAGAGCAAGGTACACTGTCAGTGTTAGGAGGTCAGTTTCCACTGGGAGCCACCCATATTGAAATATATGCTTTATTTGAATATAAATGATCAAAAATGAATGGGGTTACATCTGTACAAGGTTTCCAGTCTTTAGACCAGCTGGGAAAATATATTTGGGGAAAAGGAATGAGTATCAGTCTCCCATCTCAAAACACTCTGAAGTGCTGGCAATTATACCCAAGCAGCTGCAGTAAACTGTTTGTACTCAAAGTCCATTGTGAATTTGTTTAACAAAGTGCATATGAAGCAAACATTAATACATCTCTCAGGATAAATTAAACTCATAAATATGTATTTATTTAGTCTTTTTCTTTCAGCATTGCTGTGCAAAGTTTGCTTACTTGCAAGATGTTTTCACAAAGTGACATTAATGGTGGCACTCACATTCACTGAAGATTATTCTCAGCATATGTTTTTGCATTCAGTTGAACATTATGGATCCTTACACCCTCATTACTTTCTATTGTGAGCGATGGCCTCGTCATAAAGTGGTGTGTATTCACCAAGAGCTATTATCCACCCTACTAGAGAGTGAATTTTACACCAGCCGTGTGACTTGTACACTGGTGGAGTAATTACTCATCGTGCTCACCGTGAACTGAAGAGGATAATGAGATTTGTAAACAAAAGGCAGCCATTTTGGCAGCAGCCGACTCACTTACCATCCTCAATGGTCTCCTTTGACAGGTGTGTGTGAATGGATGTGTATTAGTGCATGTGTGCGTTATACTGTATGTGCGCTTTGAGCTCCCCTCAGCGCAACAATAGGAGATAAAGAGCAAGTTAGCAACAGGGAGTTGCCATTAATCCTCCTTTGCTTATTTTCTCTCTCTCTGTCTTTCTTCTTCTCACTGACCAGATTAACTCTCACCAAGGGGGCTTCAATAATATTCAAACAAATAGGTGTGGTGGATAGAGGCCAGGGCCACAGGTGTGTGTGTGTGTGTGTGTGTGTGTGTGTGTGTGTGTGTGTGTGTGTGTGTGTGTGTGTGTGTGTGTGTGTGTGTGTGTGTGTGTGTGTGTGTGTGTTACCTTTCTGCATATTGAACCTGTTCCCAGTTACTTCCTCTGAATGTGTGTATGCATACTCGTGTGCTTGGTGGATTTTGAATTGACTCCATTCTTTACAGCTAAATGTTGAAAATTTTCTACACATGGGTTACATTTATTTGTAATCTTGCTCCCAACTCTGCATGCTTTCATTTTGATCGTCCTATCTCTTTCTACCCTGCTGTCATCTTCCTCCCTTTCTCTCTCTAATTACCCCTCGCCCCCAGCTGGCTTACTCCATTGTCAGGAAGTGAACGTAACTGAACAAAAGGACTATAATGGAATAGTAATAAAAAAAAAAAAATAGACAAAATCGACAAAAATATCAAGAAATTAGGCTAAAAATAGGACCTCCATTTATGGATGATGAGATGTCCTGTGAAGTGCCTTACAGTAATCAGCGCTTTAGAGGGGGGAGAATAATCATCTGGCATCAGCAGGGACAGCCATGGATGATAAGAGAGAGAGAGCGGGGGCGCTTCAGATTAATAGGACATTTTAGGGCTATGAAATTCTACAGAATTTTATCCCTGTGCTCTCAGTTCAAGTACTGGGTATTTGAATTATTCTCTGAAAAAAAACAGCAGACATTGTTAGTACTGTAAATGTCTCTTTAAAACTGGAGGCATTCAAGGAGGATCAAAGAATTGTCATTTTCTCTCATAATTAAGTCCAACATTACAGCTGCTCTATTCAGTTTTTGCACACCAGCGACCATAGATGGCAGTGAAAGATGAAGTCATTAAGATTGTGTGACTTCATTACCAAGAAATTCTTTAAGGTGATGTCAGTGAACTGCACACAGCACATTGCTTTTAGGTTCTCCTTGATGCAAAGACACGATGTATGAATCACACTGCTGAAAACTTGACATGGACACAGGTGATGTTTTCCACTGGTGTTCATACTTGTCAGATTCTTTCTTTCTGTTGGTGTCCCAGTAAAACAGCTTTCACTGCAGGTGGAAGACATTTTTTTATGTAAAAATAATCATAAATTAAATAAATTTAAATGCCCTCATCAAACAGAGTGAGAATATGTGTTCTGAAGTTAGCCAGGGGAAGAACGAAGCATCACAGCCTTCGGCAGCCGGCCGTTACCATGGTGATAAGAGTCTGGCTTTCTTTCGCACTCTTTCTCTCACACATACTAAGATGGTACATATTGTAGGAGTATTAAAATTCACTGCATCCTCTAATACAAAATACACTATGGTTTTTTCTTTGTTTTTTTTTCTTTCCTTCCTTCTCCTTCATGTTTCTCAGTTTATTAAAGAGTTATTTTCATTTTTAAAATAAAAAGACAAAACTGTCTTCTAAGTAGGGTCAAGGTGATATCATTCATTTTCCCACTTTTATTCAGACTCGGTATCATTGTTCCAGTAGAAAAGGTCCTCAGAAGTTAATGTTGAAATGGTTGATTGTCACTACAACATTCAATATACCTTTTGTTTTAGTATCTCCCACCAGAATTATGTTATCCTAAGTTATTATGAAACCAAAACTACTTTGTTATAGTAAGGAGTCATGTTAAAGTTAAACCTGTGGTAACTGATATTTTTGGCCCCATGTGGGCAGCGGAAACAAGATGTGTACACAAAATTAATTTTAGGTAGATAGACAACAGTTGCTTATTTACACATCTAACAGTTACAGAGCACATTGTTCTTATGGTTTGGAATTGGGTTTTTGGCCACCTGGCAAATTTAAGTCCTATATTTACTCTCATTTTCTCTTTTCAGCTCTGGTTTTGGTCTCTACCAACCCCTTAGGAAAATATCTGGCTCTGTAGCTGCTTAATGTCTGCTATATTAACCAGCTAGTCGCTAACTACCTAGCGGGCAGACACAGGTGGTGCTGATAAGGTAGTGTACAATGGGTCTAAGTTAGCTAAGGCAATCAGCGATTCAGCAGAGGTGGTGTTATGGTTATAGAAAGGTTTAATAGATAAATAAATGTGTGGCATAATCATTTTTACTGCACAGCCTCAGTCTAGGAAAGATGACAAAGTTGTCACAAAGTGAAATAATAAGAAAGACTATCATTGATTAAGTCATTGATATTAGTATTGAAGGACTGTTTTGTTGGCCTTGGGCTTGTTTCAATCTGTTGCTGACAGTATATGGACTCTTGACTTGGACTTCTGAGTTCAGCCTTAGATTTGGCTTGTTTTGAGAGCCTTGTCTCTATTTATTTGCATTATTTGTTTGTTGCCAAGCTACTGTTCCAGACATCTCTGTTAACTTCAGCTGTTCACCTGTTACCTTCCTGTAATCTGTTCCCTGCCTTTCTACCTTTGGTCCTCATCCTACTGGCAGACTGATTACCTGTCTGCCTCAGTCACTTGCTGGCCAATTGTTCTACCTTTTCATAAACAAATTCACTTTGAAATTGTTGAATTAAATGTGCATTTGGTCCGGTTACCTGTTGCCATGCAGCAACAGAAACTGTGACAAGTGAAGCTTTTGTTTATAATCTTAATTGGTATGTTTGTTGTTTTTATACATTATCTGGAAAGACAATACCATTAAACAAACACCATCATTGCCTGGTCCAAGTAGATCAAAGCATTCTGTCAGGCGTTTTTTGACCAGACTCCCAGACAAGGATGATAGGCAGAATACATATTTGTTGTGTTTTCATCAATATACTGTGAATAAATATATCCACACTGAAAACAGCAGGATGACTCAGGTGTGATAACACAGGAAAGCTGAGAGGGGATATCAGAGAGTGTCCTTGCTTTGTGCTCTGGTAACTTTTTTTTTTCCTTTTTTTTTAAACTGCTTACAACAGCATAAAAAACATGATTCAAAACTGGATTCAAACGTAAGGTCTGTTCAAAGCAGTCTTCAGCAGGGGTATCTTGAGACAACCCACTTTCTTCTCTCACAATGCCTCTTCCTTGAAAGATGGGTTCATAATTTTGCCAGTTGGTGTTTTGAACATGCTCACAAATGAAAATCAAAACCAACTCAGTCTTTACTCCAGAAACTTGTCTGGAAGTTGTGCAACTTTATAAAACAAATCTCCAAAATACTTCAATTTTTTTCTCATTTTTAGTCTTTGCCTCATTGCTGCCACATTAAGCGTGTGCATAGATCTTCATAGCAGACAAGATTGAAATGTACAAAGTCTGTGTCCAAAAACCCGTTGTCATGGTTACCTGTTTATCTTATCCATCTCTCTCCTTTCCTTCCTGCGTAGGCTGTTT
This sequence comes from Miichthys miiuy, assembly GCA_036365135.1. Lineage (NCBI taxonomy): Eukaryota > Metazoa > Chordata > Actinopteri > Sciaenidae > Miichthys > Miichthys miiuy. Next base: position 21,857,923 of record CM071602.1, read on the forward strand.
ATTCCTGAATGGTACATTCTGTCCATTCTCAACTTTCCTCTAACTCATTGAGCCACTTTGTTGTGTAATCTAGTACATAAAAAACTGAATGTTTGTTATCAGTAAGTGAATGATTTTCACCTTTACTGATACTGCCCTGGAGTTTGGTTACTGATTTGCAAATGCTAGTTGGAAATTGCAGTTTTTTCCTATATAGCACATTTAGACCTGGCTGATGTACAAGAATTTCCTGGTTGGCATTCGTCTCTACAACATACGACATATTATACACAGGAAATTATAAAGGTGAACGTATAAAATTAAATTCAATAACATTGTCCGGGCCTTTCCTGGAGTCCTCATTTCATAGCACCTTGTTGCCAAGAAACATTTAAATTGACTTTTTAATGATCTCCTACTGGGAGCAGTGGTGATCTATTTTTTGTTTTTGTTGTCTTGGCAAAAGTAACTGCAAAAATATTCTTGTTGCCAAGGTGATTTTGGCTAGTTGGATAAGCTTAGGACTAATGTACAATGATATGCTAAATTACATTCTTCCTGTGTGAAATACAGTGTGTACCAATTTATCTCTAATAGATATGATCCCAGTTGACACAGTATTACTAATCATGTATGACTTTTACAACAGTCAAACGCTGGTCAGAAAGTCATTAAATAATATTTGGTTCTTGTTGATTGTTTTCTGTCATCCAGTCCTGTTTTCTCATTTCTATCCAACAGTTTTCTTTCTGTCATTTTTCTTATAACCATGACATCAAGTATGAAAGCCTGACCAGTGTTTATTTGCTCAACCTCCCTGGGGATTTTCTTTTTCTGTTGCCATGTTAAACTCTAGTGAACCCCAAAACAGGTCAGCTGTAGTCAGCCATTTTGACTCAGGAATCTCCAGGGAATGGACACTATTATTCATCAAGTATGCTCCACATTCTTGCTGACTCACACACACACACACACACACACACACACACACACACACACACACACACACACACACACACACACACACACACACACACAAACATACATGCACCCACCACTACACACAGAGATGTTCTCTCTCTCTTTGTTTCACTCTGACTTAATGTTCTTCCCTCACAGACAGTTTTTAATATAATCTTTTGTGCTAGTTTATTCAGCGTACAGTCCTGATTCAGGTAATCAGTTCAGAGTCATCATGGTGATGAATCTGGGCACAGTTTCCTGAACATTCAATCATGAAGGCTAAGTAGGCTGTGCAATTTTATCCTGCGATATATATCGATATTTTGTTTCCCCAGAAAGTAACAATTTTTCAGCCGTGAGTATCGATACATTAAGTCCCATTCAAATCCTGTGTTACGCCTGGCACTGTGCTTGTGCCCATTTCCCCCGTTGGCTTTGCAGGAAGAGCGATTAGGTCAGCCAGCCGCTAGTCTCGCTGTAGAGCATTTCTAGCAAGTTACCCATCTAGAAACTCTTTTTACACAGACGCCGACGTCTTCCTCTTCCTGTTTACACGGTCGGAGTGAGGAGATTCAAGAGAATGGCAGTGAACATAAATCCAGCACCTTCATGCTTAAAAGCAGAAGTGCTCCCACCACTTCGGGATTAACCCGCTGGGGACGGATTGGGCAGATCTGCCCAAAAAGTCTAAAGTTTTACATATCTGTGAATATCTCTAAAACGGTTTATGATAGAGAGATTTGGTTTTTTGCACGTTTTCCTGAGATTCCACTGAAGACGGAGATGTGCTGTTTGTGTCGGAGACCCTTCCTTGTTGTTCTATTCCACCGCGTAAAAGACCAATTGAAAAATAGATGTTCGGCAGACTCCATACACAGTCGACGAATGGACAAACGTTACTTGGCAGACTAGTTTCTTTTTCAACCAGTGGACAGTATCTATAACGTATTCTAGCCAATCAAAGGACTCTGTGGTCTTGGGGGGAGGGACAACAGAGAAACAGCAGGCGGTGTAGAACAGAGTGCAGGGGGCAGGGAGCACACAGAGCAGAGTGACAGAATAACTTCATAAATACTATTTCTATTGAATGACAGGTTCCCCTCAACTTTCTGGAGGGTCTTTGCTTTGCTAAGTGGCATGCCTGAGGAAAATGAGGCAAAAACGCATGGGACCTCTTGTATTTAAAGGACATTATTTTATTGTTCTTCAAATATTTGGTCGAAAAACCAATCAAATCATATGTATGTCAGACAAAGGGATTGACAAATAATATTTTCATTCAAAAACTCTTCACTGTTTGAGGTGTGAGATGACAAAAATCAGATTCATTTTGTCCAGCGTTTGCAAGCTGTAGACTCTCTGTCCAGTCAGAGTATCAAATCGTATCGAATTGTATCGAATCATATCATTGGCTGAATATCATGTATCGAATCATATCGTGAGATTAGTGTATTGCTACAGCCCTATTTCTAAGGGTGTTTGTGTGAAAACTCTTGACTTTTTACATTGTTTTCCCATAACAGCACTTACAGTAAGAGTGAGAGCACGCACAACAGTTAAGTTGTCTTAACACTGACATGCTGCAAGCATTAAGTTTCTTGGCGTGTCTAACTGCCTGTAAGCCACTTTATATATTAGTGGTCATGATAAAATGCTCAGTGATGGACACAGTACTTTGTACTTTCTCACCTTGTAGTTTCTGAGAACTCAACTGGTGTTCTTAACTTTATTCAAGTGAGTAATAGCACTAATCATTTCTAAGTGCATCATACATCACAGTGCTTTGTCGCATCCCCCAGTGAGTTGAGGCTCTGTCATTAACTGGGTTGCAGTCTAACAATATATTGTCTGGGACACATCAAATCTCCTAAACCCCATTAGTATGACTTCCTGAGCCAGGGTTTACAATGTACCACTGTGTTCTGTCTTGTAGAAATCAACACAATGTGCAATGTGAGGTCCATGTATTTGGATTTAAAATGGTTTAACTGAAGTTTGTAATTCTGAGGCCTTGTAGAAACTCTAAGGTTCAGATGAATTTATGAGTTATGAGTTCAATATCTTTCACAGCGTACAACCTGACCAACAGGAAACACTAAAAAAAAAGGCCAGTGTGTAATTACATCTCAAATGTGTTGTGTCTGCCAAAGAGAGAGCTATTGAATATACTGTTTGTCAAAATGAAGAGGTCAGTCCATGCAGTACCTCCTCCTCCATCCATCCATGTTCCTCCATACAATTCATTATTGGGTTATTACTGATACAAGAAGTAGACTGTAACAAGACACAATTCAGATCATTTGTTTTAAAAAGACTTCTGGGGAATAACAACACATTAATCACTCCTTGTAAGATTCAGTGCCAATAAATGACTTGTTCTGCTGAATATTTCTGTGCATGCCAGCTCAGCTTCATTCATACCTACATGATATAGGGAGGTGGAATATTTAGGCGAGAATAGTAGCGCTGTGGTGGTTGCAAGAGAAATGAAGAGGCAGGGAATGAGGCAGAAAGTCAGTAAGTAAGGATAGATAGTGCTGAAAAATGTTCAGACCTGTGCATTTTCTTCGCTGTATTTTCACAGTTACTCAAACATATCTGCATATCAGGGCTCCTCACAGGGAAAGAGAAATAGACTGTGGCAGATGGAGACAAAGACAGAAAACAGGAGAGAGGGAGATAAGAGAGGGCAGTGCGGATTCAAGTGGAAGTGATTCAAATAAGTTATTTTGTCCTTTTCAACACCAGCTTAGAGAGTTTACTTCAAACACCTTAGCCTAAAAGTTTCTGCTGTCCTTCTGAACCGCCTACTGGCTGCCATTCACATTTATTCAACTACCGCTTTAGTGATCAGTACATCTTCTGTCCCTTTCTTTCTAGAATTACTTGTTCACGTCTTGCTCAACTTGGTCTTTTTTTAAAATCTCACCACTCGAAGCGTGTCCTTTCCCTCTGTGCTTGCACTGAGGTGAGACAGCTGCAAAGCTGCATGTGCCTGTGTGTGTCTTTTCATGGCACAGGTGGAGCTGACAGCAGGCACTGGCAGAAAAACAAGGTTTAACAGTTGGCGGGGTTTGAGAAATCTGTACCAAACACTCACCATGCTCTTAAAGAACACACATACACACTGATTTACATGCACTCATGGATGCAACATTGCTCACCCTGTTTCTAAAATACACACTCGCAGGCAAAAAAAAACGCCTACTTGTAAGTACATGCTCTTAAATGAACCAACGCTGCCAGAGTCGTGCCCACACAGACACGCTGTTCAGGTCGCCAGAAGCTGTGTCATAAGGATCTGATTTCTGATTCTTATATAAGAATGTGGACTGACTACACTTTGTGTTAATGGCATTCATTTTCTTTATTATAGGTGACATCTAAGTTATATTTTATGATTAAAACATGTCCTCTTCTCATTGTTTGGAGGTTCTTGTTTGCATATTCTGTAGCCTGAGATGAGAGAGTGACTATAAATCTCCTTGTAGCACCGGGACAGCATTATGTTTGTCTTACCTGTGCATTTTCTATGATGTATGGCTCCAATCTCCTCTCCCACACTCCCACACAGCAACTTGAGACTCCTATTTATTCTTTTCTCCCTTTGCCTTGTTATTGTAGTGAGACAATGAGAGATGAGTTGATTACAGTATCAGTCAACGGTGATTCATAGAGAATTTAAGCATGGTGCAAGCTCTAAAGGCGGCTGGACAAAAGCACATTGTATTTGTGGTTGTCGTCCTTGAGTGATTATTATGCTGGTTGTTAAAATGGCACAATGACTAAGAGGTAAAATTTGCTGTCTGTCAGTTGAAATGTTGTAGTCTTATCTGCAGTCTTATCATACAGGCCCTCAAAGAAGTAGTGCAGAGTATGGACATTTCATACACCCATGCAGTTCAAGTCCTTAGGTTTGTCTACTGTATTTTGTGAAAAGTGGCCCATTGATTACGTATAGTAGCTTAATTGGTGCAAATCAGTCACTACTGACAATGTAACACATGCTAAGAAGAGTGACCTTTTAGTAATGTTTTAGTAATGATATGTTTGTGTTTCATTTCATACAGCCTGTTGCTTCATATATTATTCATATATTTTGAAATACCACCCAGTAGAGCAGAAGCAGATTTATGACTTATTTTTAAAGCACAAACATCCTGCTAACCTCTGTGTGGTGTTACCCTCAAACTAGCGACATGGTTGGTGGTGAACTGTGTTCTGCTGCTTTGTGCTATGTCTTCTTTGGACACCCAGCCTTTCAATTGCTTTCAGAAGCTGCACTTAGTTGGCCTGCGCTGGGGACTGGCTAACTATAGCAGCTAAAGATTTCTCAGTGGTGCACTGCCATGCTTTTAATTCACTAAGCCATTAATACATGATGTATCTTTTTGTAAAGTTGTGGTATAAATTAGGGATGCACCGATCCGCTTTTTTCACCTCTGATACCGATATCTGAGGTTTGGTATCGGCCGATACCGATCCGTTACTGATACAGAAAAACAGCGCGGAATTACGGTAACAAACGGTATGTCTCATTGTGTGGAAAAGACTGGGATCATTCTTTTGTCCAAGGCAACATCAGACTTGATTTCTTTCCTATTTTTAAAAGCAAACAGAGATATAAATGTACTGAATTACTTATTTATTTAATAACTGTGCACCAGTACAACAATCTTAAAAAAAAAACAATAGCTTCACAAGCTTGATAGACATTCAAAATAAACAGTCAGTTCTTTATAATGGTTTAGTTTAGTGCAAACATGATTTTAACATCCAACACAAAAGTGGAAATTTTTCACCTCTTTCCTTCATCTCCTTCAAAGTTAGCTGCTTCATACCGTCTCTGTTTTGTTTACTCAGTTCAATGAACTCCGCGTGCTCTCTGGTGTGAAATTTATGTAGGTGCTTGATTAAGTTGGTTGTGTTATAACTTGAAGTTTTACCACCGCCCCTCGGAACATTTGCTACGCAGGTATTGCAAGTAGCCGTTGAGTTTGTCGGCTGAGGTAGTGTGAAAAAGTTCCAGATAGCCGATCTTTTCGCTCGCTCCATTTTTAAAATAACGTAGGCTTCCGCACGGAGTGTTGCTTGCGTATGACGTCACTCACAGCGCACAGCATAGAATTAGACTGAATAGATCAGCCGATATGGATCAGCCCATTGTCACCGATACCTGATCTAGAATTTTCTTCAATATCGGCACCGATACCAACATCAGATCAGTGCATCCGTAGTATAAATGGAATAAATGTTAAAATAAGAGTTTACATCTAAAAATGAATTTATTGCTTTACTTAATGACAAACATTTAAGATCACTTTCCATGTCGATTTCATATAGATATACATTCACGATTTCTTACTTGAGTGATAATGTTAATGGCTGACAATTACTCAGCATCAGGGAGATAAATCATTGACATGTCTCTGCTGAAGTCAATGCCTGTTATGATTCATGCTAACAGTTTACTTTGCACCAGACTAATCGTTTAATTTGTAAATCTCTAATGGCAGTACTTCTACGTCTCAGCATGGATTGGCTTGGGAGTTTTCCTTATCAAACATCCTTAAATTGCTCCTGCTATAAAGCTTCAAGCTAAATATGAATTTATATGTTTCTGCTTTCTCAACAGACCTCAGTGGGAACGAGTTAGAATTGATTTCTATTCACTGATTAGACAGGACTGTTCATTCCCTAATATGTGCGTGTATGTGTGTGTGTAATGAATAAGCATGACTTAGTGGAGGCTTAAATTAAATCCACTGCATATATGCGTACATCATGTTATTTCATCTCGATAAGAATGCATGACAGTGTGCACTAGAGAGTGTGCGTGTTGATGTCTGCTATCTAAAGCTTGTTAGCTTCTGATTGCTGCTTAATCACAACACTGGCATTGTGGTGTTGTCTATTACACACACACACACACACACACACACACACACACACACACACACACACACACACACACACACACACACACACATGCACAAAGACATCCTACCGGAAGAAACACACGCTCATGCACACATGGGTACTCACACGTGCATTCATACACAGCTGCATGCACTTAGATACAGACACACTTGCCCACACACATATGCCTCATGTGGAAGCTGCTATTATACGATATTGCAGGTAATGAACCAGTCCATATGTCTCCAGTCAGTTTCAAAGTGAGAAAGAGAGAGAAAGCCACACTGCAGCATTACTGCTGCTCTATGAGGCTGAGCTTCTTTATCTGCTTTGTAAATGTAATCTTTTTTCACTTTTTCGGCCTATGCACCAAATTTCTTTAAGACTCTGGGATTGTCCTGTCTGCAAGGCATTAAAGTGAAATGTTTCATAACTACTGAATAAAACTTCCACTACCCCTTATGTTGGTAAGTCTCATCTTCAGCCCACTTTCACCTTTTACATGCTCTTTTCTCAACTGGACAAGTTGCTCTGGTTTCTTTGACTTTACTCTCTGGTCTCCATATCGACTTTGACTTCACTAGAGCAGCAATTATATCAAAAAGTATGTGCAACTTATCAGTGATGCAGAGGTCAATAAAAAAGTGGGTTAACTTGTTTCCAGTGTGTAAGGCGAGCAAACTCCTACGAACAAAAATAAATTGCTTTACATTTTCAGAAAGTCATCCACACAGTGCATACCTGGAAATAATGCATTAGAAAACAATATAACGTTTACAGGCAGTGAAACACACATTATATCTTGCCTTCTAGTTTGTCATGTAATGTTTTACTTAGAGAGTTAAGTTAAAAAGTTAAAATTGCATTGGAACTGACTTTTCCTATACCTAACGGAATGATAAGACTGCAAAATTAGACTGCATAATTAATTATAGATCATTACCTGACTAGACTATGAAGTCTGGAATAGAGCTTCACACACACACACACACACACACACACACACACACACACACACACACACACACACACACACACACACACACACACACAACCACAACCCTTGGAACGGAACCCTGCGAGCCTCGAACACCGCCAGTGCTTGTTAGGTATAGGTAATTAATCATGTAAATTACCTCCTCCTCTCTCGCCCCAGGGACAGATGGAGGGTCCTATGTTTGCATTTAAGTAGGTGTTCAGCCTCACATTCCTGGTGATTAGCATATAGCTCAGCATATTAAAATACAGTGTACCTTAGATTAGTCAAGCATAGGTCGGTTTAATTTTGCAATGGAATTTTCACCTCTGGGCGAAAAAGGTATGACTAGTAAGAGTATCAGTGTAGGGGGGTGAAATGGACCGGAGAGATGCAATGGATAGTATGGAAGCAGTAAGAATACACAAAGTACATTTTTTCAAATTTCAATCCCCATGAAAATGTAAACAGTTGGTTAAAAGTTTTAGTGTGTACCTAACTTAAAGTGTATTTCTATCAAAACTGTGAACATGTGGCCTTAATTTGTTTACCGTGCACCATTTTGAATAGGTTCTCATAGGTTTGTAGAGATGAAAAGGTTTTTGAAGCACAGTTATTATTTTTCTTTTAAATTAATGAAAGCACCAATGTAAACTTGACACCTTCTAAACACATAATGAGAACATTTTCTAATAATATCAGTCAGAAATCTCTTCAATCGGGGTGTCGATTAGCTCAGTTGGTAGAGCATCCCATGTACGAAGGCTCAGCAGCGGCCCAGGGTTGTGTGGCTATATGAATAGGAGGAAGAATAGAGTATAGAACAGAGAGAGAAATTGACCTTGATAAGGTCAGGGTAACAAAAGTAACAAAGGAATAACATACAGAGAATTCTAGTCATTCTGGGAACAACATATACTGATTTATGGTACAGTATAAACATGGGGTAGTATATTAATGTGCACTTTATAATAGACTGAATGTCAGCATAGACATTTGAGAACTGAAATATTATGCTCAGCTCTCTAAATTTGTAAGAAATCAAGCAACAGCTTTCTCATTGAGCTGCAGCTTTTTCACCTGCAAAGTGCTTCTACCTGTAAAAGTATGAAATTGATCTCTTACTTTTTTTTTTAATGCTATGAATTTAGCCGCATTTTACAAATTTCATTCAGTTGTCAGAAGTTATGAACAACTGCACAAAGTTTTTTTTATTTTTTATCTTGAGTTTAGTTTTGGCCTTGGGGAGCCATCCTAAACACCGACTTTCAACCCTTCTTCATGCCTAACAAAAATATTTTCTCAGCTTGGTCTTTATTAAATGGAGGGAGAGATATTTTGGCACATCTAGTCATTGATTTTCCTCAAAGAACACAAAAGGGCCAAAGTTGAAAAAACAAAACAACAACTTTTCTTTTTGGAATTGTAATGTAACCCCCCCAAAAGCTATTTAGACCATTAAAGTCACTTCCAGAAAAGATGTGGAAGGCTTTTTCCACACCTTTACGGTTTAGTGACTTGATACCCTTGGTGGTAATAATAATAATAATAATAATAATAATAATAATAATAATAATAATAATAATAATAACAATAATAATAATAATAACAATAATAACAATAACAATAATAATAATAATAATAATAATAATAATAATAATAATAATAACAACAACAATAATAACAATAATAACAATAATGATATACTTGAAAAACCTATCCATAAAGTCTGATTTTTACACACCTTTGCAGTTTCATGTTCCTTCTGGGAATCTCTCTTTTCTGCACTGACTTTATTGTCCCATTGTTTAAAATGTAAAATCCCAATAGTACACTGAACAAAAATATAAATGCAACACTTTTGTTTTTGCTCCCATTTTTATGAGATGAACTCAAAGATCTAAAACATTTTCTATATACACAAAATAACCATTTCTCTCAAATATTGTTCACAAATCTGTGTAAATCTGCGATAGTGAGCACTTCTCTTTTGCCGACATAATCCATCCCACCTCACAGGTGTGGCATATCAAGATGCTGATTAGACAGCATGATTATTGCACAGGTGTGCCTTAGGCTGGCCACAATGCCACAGATGTCGCAAGTTTTCAGGGAGCGTGCAATTGGCATGCTGACAGCCGGAATGTCCACCAGAGCTGTTGCCCGTGAATTGAATGTTCATTTCTCTACCATAAGCCGTCTCCAAAGGCGTTTCAGAGAATTTGGCAGTACATCCAACCGGCCTCACAACCGCAGACCACGTGTAACCACACCAGCCCAGGACCTCCACATCCAGCATGTTCACCTCCAAGATCGTCTGAGACCAGCCACTCGGACAGCTGCTGCAACAGTCGGTTTGCATAACCAAAGAATTTCTGCACAAACTGTCAGAAACCGTCTCAGGGAAGCTCATCTGCATGCTCGTCGTCCTCATCGGGGTCTCGACCTGACTCCAGTCCGTCGTCGTAACAGACTTGAGTGGGCAAATGCTCACATTCGATGGTGTCTGGCATGTTGGAGAGGTGTTCTCTTCACAGATGAATCCCGGTTTTCACTGTTCAGGGCAGATGGCAGACAGCGTGTGTGGCGTTGTGTGGGTGAGCGGTTTTCTGATGTCAGTGTTGTGGATCGAGTGGCCCATGGTGGCGGTGGGGTTGTGGAATGGGCAGGCATATGTTACGGACGACGAACACTGGTGCGTTTTATTGATGGCATTGTGAATGCACAGAGATACCGTGACGAGATCCTGAGGCCCATGTTGTGCCATTCATCCACGACCATCACCTCACGTTGCAGCATGATAATACACGGCCCCATGTTGCAAGGATCTGTACACAATTCCTGGAAGCTGAAAACATCCCAGTTCTTGCATGGCCAGCATACTCACCGGACATGTCACCCACTGAGCATGTTTGGGATGCTCTGGATCGGCGTATACGACAGCGTGTTCCAGTTCCTGCCAATATCCAGCAACTTCGCCATTGAAGCCATTGAAGAGGGGTGGACCAACATTCCACAGGCCACAATCAACAACCTGATCAACTCTATGCGAAGGAGATGTGTTGAACTGCGTGAGGCAAATGGTGGTCACACCAGATACTGACTGGTTTTCTGACCCCCTCAGACACCACCAATAACACAAAACTACACGTTTCAGAGTGGCCTTTTATTGTGGCCAGCCTAAGGCACACCTGTGCAATAATCATGCTGTCTAATCAGCATCTTGATATGCCACACCTGTGAGATGGGATGGATTATCTCGGCAAAGGAGAAGTGCTCACTGTCACAGATTTACACAGATTTGTGAACAATATTTGAGAGAAATGGTTATTTTGTGTATATAGAAAATGTTTTAGATCTTTGAGTTCATCTCATGAAAAATGGGAGCAAAAACAAAAGTGTTGCATTTATATTTTTGTTCAGTGTATTTAGTATGAATAATACTCTTACTTTTAGTGAAAAGCTGCTGTGCTTCACACACATTTTCATTAGTCTCATAGCAACAGCAGGAGCTTCTAGCAGCAATCTCCCCGAGCATCTGTTTAGTTTTGCTGGCCGAAAAGAGGTACCTGGTGGGTACACAGGTTATCTCCCACATCCATTCCAAAACATGAGGAAATATGGATAATTTGGTTTTAATGTGGCGTTTAATTAGGGAAGGACAAGTGAGGTAAAGAAGATACAGAGAGAGAGGGAAGAATGAGGCAAAGAATGGAGGATGCAACTGAGAAAACAGTAAGTGAAGAACTAAGGAAGGATAGAAGGTTATAAAGGACATGTCTCAAGGCTTGCATCAGCATCCATGACGGTGCTTTCCCCTCGCTGTCTTTACAGCGCCAGATGGCCTTGGTCTTTAATCACGGTGTGTGTGTGGCTGTGTCAGAGGTGCAAGTGTGTGCCTGAAGCATCTTCTGTACGTGTGTGTGTGTGTGTGTGTGTGTGTGTGTGTGTGTCTACCTGAGTGCAAAGTCTAATTAAGTGCACGCGTTTGTGTGTCAGGGCTTGGTTTTATGTTGTTTTCATTTAAGACGTTTCAGAATCCCTTTCCACCATTAACAACACCAATAGAGCTGTTAAAATGGGGAGAGGGCAGGATGGCGATGAAAACAAACTAAGATCTGATCATTTTTATTAGACTTTTAAGGTGTGTGCAGTTGCATGTGTGTCTGCTTTTAACCATTAACCTGTAAAAATAGCAATTTGGCAGGCAAGTCAGTTGGTTACAAACTAGCAATTGGATTGACAGCGTTAACAGCTGTATTATATTGTTCGGAGTCTCGTATCCATTAAGTAATTTAATGTGTGTTTGATTGTGTCTGGACTGTTATGGCCACAGTGACAGTGAGAGTGTGTCTGGTCCGTTATGATTGTCACGGCTGGAATACCAGCAACACGCATTAAAGACCTGGAAGAGTAAGCTAATCAAATAGTTCTATATCAGATGCATGCTGAAGGGCAATATAATGCGTAAAGTGAATGTTGCACAAATGGACCATTGATGGTCAATAAAAACACAGAAGCACACATTTACTCACACAGTGTTGCTTACAGTGAGTTTCCAACTGGTAAGCTAGTAGCTAATATGGATGGGCATATGTAAATGGACTGCACTTACATAGCGCGTTTCTATTTTCTGACCACTCAAAGCGCTTTTACATTACATATTCACACATGCTCATACACTGATGGCGTTAACTGCCGTGCAAGGTGCCAACTGCTCATCAGTTTTAACCATTCACACACTGATGGCGAGGCCTTGGGGTTCAGTATCTTGCCCAAGGACACTTCACCATGCACAATGGAGCAGCCGGGGATTGTGGATCATTTGATTAGTGGACGACCCACTCTACTTCCTGAGCAACAGAACCCATCCCTAATACCTAAAACAGGTGGATGAAGTGGTAAATGAGCATAGCCTACCATGTTCTGCTAGGTTTCAGGGGTTGACCAAAAATCTATATTGCAATGTCACAAAAAGGCTTTTTTTCAACAATTTTCTATATTATACATGGACCTGTTTAGGCATGGAGGCAAATGGTATCAGTAATTGTTCTGACTATTTGTGCTTTTTTTCCTAACAACCCTTCTGATTTTACTCACAGTTCTGGTCTCTGCTGAAAGAGAATTCTTTTGAGTGAAAAACAAAGTTAAAAAGTACTTGAGTTAATACTGACCTCATTTTATTTTACTCAACTGTTTTTTTCTTTTTCTCTATCATATTGGAATCTGAAATTAGAACAGTAAAGCTATGACTCTTCAAACAATATATAAAAATTGTAAAGGCTGAGTGACGATTCAACCAGATGCCACCAGAAATAAAGTAACAAAGTCTTCGTTCAGTCCACAGCTGGTTAACTGGCATCTCTCGTATATTATGTGACATTTCATAGGAAACTGACACAGGAAATGCACACACATACTACAGATGTCGACTATGTAATGAAGCAACTTCCTCCACACGACACGCACACACACACACACCTGCCAGACTAGTGGATGCCAGCATGTTTTAACCCTGGGGCTCTGCTGGCGAGTAGACAGAACAGAAGGAGAGGGAGAGAGAGATGGAGTAAAGCAAGGAGAGGGGAGAGGGAAGCCAATACAGGTAGAGTGAGGAAAAGTACAAGAGGGCAAGAAACACATGGCAAACCGAAAGGGATGACGGTGCAAAGCAAGAAAAAATAAAGTACAGAGATGGGGAGCGTGAGAGAAGTGAGTCAGAGAGACTGAGGCAGAAAAGAAAAGATGTGATGTAGTGCATTCAGCTGACCCTGAGCAAGGCAGCATTTGTAGTCAGATAGCGAAAGGAGGAGACAGCGGCTGGGAAAGACAGATGGAGGAAGAGTAAGGGCTGGTGGAGCACAGAGAGAGAGAGAAGGATAGAGAGAGGTTTGTGATGTATTGTTGTGCTGACCCTGGGTTGGGCTGAGCTGGTCCAGTCTGGCACATTTTGACCACAGAAAGACAGATGTCCGGGATGACTGCCAACTATGTACATCTGATAGGACAGGGTGTGCGTGTGTTTGCATTGGTGGGTGCTAAGGGCTTCTTGAATGTGAGTGAATTGTGCAGCATGTCGATTCAGTTACAAGAAACAACGATATAACATGGATGTAGCTCCAGCTCTATAAATCTATGTGTGAAGCTCACTGTCGCTCACAAATTTAATGACAAAATGTAAACGCCGCAGGAAATATAGAGCCACAATACGGCTTGATTATCGACAGCACATGTGTGGTATCGTTCCTGTAAACTGATGCTAACTTTCTCAGCAAATGGCAGAGAAAGTTAGCAACTAACTGGTAAACAAATGAATGAATGTTGCTTTGTAACCACTTGATGTGTAAAAAAAGGCAACCATTCTTGCCATGAGAACTTCATAAGGTGATGATATGCAAATGTTGTGGTAACTGCCTGTTGTGCGCCACCCATCAGAATGCCGCCATGTTGTTTAAAAGGCTGGTGATAATGAGCAGCTTAGCTCTGAAGAACAGAGAATGAAGAAAGCGTGAGGGATAGCAGGGGAGAGTATGGATGGGTGGAGAAATACTGCTCCAAAGAGTTCCAGCAAAGTCAGAAAGAAAGAGAGAAATAACAAAGTAAGATGCAAGATTCTTGCCTCCTGCTACCTTGTCAATCTCTTGTCCCCCTTTCTGCCTGAGAATCCTTCTTTGATGAAAAACGAGTAGTCAGCAGAGAGTAACAGGGGTGTACCCATCTGCTGCCCATCCCCTCTATCCATCTCTCTTTCTCTCTACCTCTTTTCACCCTCCATAACTCTCTCAGCCCAATCAGTTTCACTTCTATCCAGCCAATAGCTCTATTCTGCCCAGCTGAAGTCTCATCATCATTATCCCTTTCTCTCCCTCCCTCCAGCCCTCTATTTCATTTCACCCTCCATCTGTCCATCTCCTATTTTCCGTTCTTTCCCAATCTCCTCTTTTCTCTGCTCTTCTTTCTTGTCTTGTGCCAGGTCCTCATCCAGGCTACCAGCTGCGACCCCTGCAGCCCTACCTCCTCTCCTTTATGCCAAGCTTTGGGTCTTTTTTTTTTCTAATGAGAGATGGAAGACAGGGAGAGAAGAGGGGTGGCTGAAAAGGGAGAGGTGGCCAATGAATCAAAGACCACATTTCCATTTGGCTGCACCAAATACCTTCCATGTTAACACTGGAGACACCGAGCTGTAGTGAAAATGTGAATCTTTGGAATGATGATTTAAATTCCTAGATAGATGGATAGTTCCTTTCCGCCTCTGACTGGACGTGCCTGTGTTTGACCAGAGAGCCAGTGTTACACCAGTACAATCGACAAACTTGTGCTGTAGCTCCATTTCATGGCCAGACAGCGTGGTGTTAGTATTACTGAAAAGAAAGGACCACACCGGCATCTAACTGGACCCAAGTGACGTGCAGGTATGTTTACATGCTGTTTAATGTGCTGCAGCTGAGCAGCTAATTAGCTATCTAGCCCGCAGTGCACTTTTCCCGGGTGAATGTTTTGTTTGTTAAAAAAGAAGACTTTAACAGCAAAGCTCATACGGGTTGCTGTTCAAAGTCTGTGTCTCTTGTGTTGCTCTTGCTGTTTAGCTCAGTGTGACCGTATGGACAGACAGACAGACAGACAGACAGACAGACAGACAGACAGACAGACAGACAGACAGACAGACAGACAGACAGACAGACAGACAGACAGACAGACAGACAGACAGACAGACAGACAGACAGACAGACAGACGTGTTTCTGAGTTAACTGAGGTGGTCACAGCTGTCCAACTGCACTCTCTTTGACATCAAAAACAAACTCCAATCACCAATCAATCAGGAAAAAAAAAAAAAAATCTCCAAGCTAGGCCAAGACTAGATTGTATCTTTAACAAGGGTCTGAGATTAGTTTCAAATGATTCTGACCTCTGAGCTGTCAGTCATACATAGGTTTGATACAAATTGAAATAATGGCAGAGAGAGAATGAGGCTGTTATGGAATACAAGAGACAGTTACAGAAAGTAGACTTGGAGATGGAGAGAGCGGTGACGGTCTGTTTGTTAGTCTGGACGAAGCAGCTGAAATAAAGCACCCAGACACATATGCCAGTTGCGGTGCGGTGTCAGAAATACACACAATTAAGGAAAGCAGGGCGAACTTAATGACACTGTCAGGGTTGTGGATGCAAACCCTACTGGAGCCACTCTTGCTGAAAACAGGCACTCATGGAATTTCTTTGGATAAAAGCACACATAAAATTATGTGTGCCACATTGTGCACAAAAAAAACAGAAGGGGCAAATTAGAGCTGATGGACCATGCATGTCTTTGCTGACCTGGTATGAGGTCATTGCTTTGATTATGGTCCGACTGTCTCTTTCTCTCCTCACACACAGAGAAAAGTTGTTTGTTTTTTGGGGGCCAGAGTTGCAAGAAAATTGGCTTTTTGATTTTGTTTCTCATGGCAGTGAAACCAGTGTGAGACCAGACACCTCTGAAGCTTCTCTGTTGTCAGATGATGTTGTGCTGAAATGAGCTGGAACATTGGACAACTGTGTACTGTGTGTGTGTGTGTGTGTGTGTGTGTGTTTGCCATGCATTCTACATCTCTATCTTGATCCAGGTTCTCATCGTTTCCTCCTGCCTTTATTTTATATTCTAACATATTTCAAAGCTGCATCCCACTACCATGCTTGTATCTGACAAGAGAGAGACCAGCTATAAAGGGCTGCCACATCCCCCAGCTCGCCATCTTGTTTGGAAAACAGCCATTATACCTCCTAAATAATAATTCATTTTGATTTAAAGAATGTTTCACATTTCTTTTATAGGCAAAATGACATCAGGACAATGATGCTGTGTTTAGCCTCATTAATTACAATGTTTATGTTGGAGCAGGGCGCTTGGGCCATTGGACTGGACATTATCTTTGTTATTTACAGCCAAGAAAGCTTTTTTTGTGACTAATTATATGAGGGTATTTCTGTTTAGTCAGGTGTCTCCAAGCAAAGCTGGTTCACAGAGATAGCAACATCAAACAGTAGTTGTTTCTGTTATGTTAAGTTTGAAAAATACTGCTCATTTGCATAAAAAATAGCTTTCTGTAACATCTCATGTACAGATTGTTGAACCTCTCTCATGGGACCATGTTTATTAATATTGGGGATTATGAGGTCCTGTCTCCCAGCGTGAGAAAACCACAGATCGACTTTCATCACCTGAAAGAGATGCTCTGTTGACAGTGACTGATGATGAGGATTCATACAATAAATGCAAACTGTTTGGTATTGCCCTGCATGCTTAGACGCTCCTCAGAATTAGTTCGGCACTTTAGTGATCTCAGGGACTGGCAGAGGAAATTATTTTCATTACAGCCATATCACCCATGTTAATTAAGCCAATAACGTGGATAATTATGGCCTTTTGGCTGCACGCTGCTGAGCCGTGCATATTATGAACATTTAAGTAAACCTGTCCCTTCAGTAAAGGTATGTCATGGAGCTTGACAAGCTGCATTTGGCCAACATATTAACAAACATACCAAATCATTATGTACATTATAAGTCTTAGCAGGGCATCATTTATGTAACACAAGGTAATCTTGTGTTAAATGTTCAGACATTTAACATAAATATCACTAATAAATGCGAGCATAACAAGGTTCCCTGCTGCCTTAAAATTAGAAAGGAAGTGAACTTGTAATCAACATCACAATTAACACAACTTTTCATTTGAGTAAATGGCTATTACTCATCTTAAAATGTATGTAAACCCTGATTAATCTTTATTTAAAGCAGAAGAGAGAAAGCTGAATGTGGAGTTAAACCCAGATGGAATGCATGCTGGGAAGTGATCCCAACATATGAATAAAAAGCAGAGAAACTTGTTGTGTGCCACCTGTCTGTACTATGCAAATAGGGGTGCAACTTGCATATCCATCTGCATAGATGGGAAGCATTGCTTATACCCAATAAAATACATTTCCCACTGTTTTTGCATAAAGCTGTAAAGCAGCTATCGTTTTACCATTGTCAGTGACGGTGTTGTTTACTGACAGTCTGACAGCAAACTATGACACTGACCAAGGGCTTAGGTTTGGTCTCAACCCCTACTCCTACACCCAAATACTGGCAGGGACAGTTCTGTCTTCTCAAAATGTGCAAACCTACGCCCTTGGAACAGCATAAAAGAACTCCAAACATTTTTCCAGGTTTTAGCATGGACACATGAAATGTCCACCAGGCAAAATGTAACTAATGTCATTTTTACAGGCCAGTTTGCAAGTTCGACTGGCAGTGAAGGGCTTAACTCGCCTGCAAATGTCAAGATTGCACAACTGGTGTGGTCTTTTCAATAGTGCCGCTAACATTATACTGTCTGTTCCTTGTCTTGTAAACCACAGTTACTAGAGTGAGTCTCTTTATGTTGTCTCCATACCCCTGCTGGCTCAGCTGTCAGTCAAACATGCGCACCTGCCTGAACCCTTCAGAGGCTAAAAGGACATTTCTGAATATATCTTTGAACATGTTTCTGTCTTTGTTCAAATACGTTGGTATACTTTTTGATTGGAAAAAAGCCCTGAGTTTTATAACTTTGATCATATCATTGTAAAGCTTAACACTGTGATTTTAAAGTTCAGCTTATATCCTCTCCGTCTCATTCTCTACATATTGATAGTTGGACTGTCCTCCACTGTAGGCATGTTATATACACAGCATCTGTGTTTGAGACATTTGTTTTTGTGTGGGTGTGTTTGTGAGTTGAGTGATAAATGTCCCTGTTAAGGACAGCAAATCACTCCTCTCCCCCACGGTCCTTTGGTCGTTCTGTTCTTGTCTCTGGTGTTGTGCCAATAGCCCTCTCAGTACTCAATCAATTCAGGGTGTGTGTTTGTGTGTATGCTTACATATACAGCAAGTGTTGTTGGTCTTTATCAGCACTCTGGGTTTTCATTCTTTTTGTCAAACTTAGGTCTGGAAGCATACACACACACACACACACACACACACACACACACACACACACACACACACACACACACACACACACACACACACACACACACACACACACACAGTCTAACTGAACCACACAGGCAGGGACATAAAGCCATATAATTATGAAAATGCACTGAGTCATGAATTTACACTGATGGAAGCATATTTGTTTTCATTAACATAACATGAACATGAAAGGGCCTCATAATAAAACACAACCAAACAGATGCACATTGAGGCAAAACAACAAACACAGTTTTTTCTGTTCTATTATTCACATATTTCAACTCTCTGCAGTAACTGTGCTAACTAATACATTTCCACATGAAGACAGCACTTCCTAGACACTTTCCTGTGCAACTCGCTGCAATTTGCTTTGTTTGAAACTGGAAGAGTGTAACAGTTAACTAATGGGTCTTTTGGGGTTCAGTTTAGTCCTCAGCTCTTTTTTTCTGTGTTTTCTGCCAAAATCCAAAGATATAAAAAAGTTTGTCTTTTCAATACATTTTTCAAAATAAGGGATAACATTAGAATGAACTTTGTAGTCTCAACTCTAAATGTGACAGCATGACGGCTACCTACTGGATATTTTATTTGTGATTAAAGTTGTAACATTTGGTTGTTGAACATTGACTAAATGGATGTCTCTGAACAACTGTGTAACTGCGTGAATCATAAAACCCTTCAGTCATATTTGATGACCTCAAATAAGCTCTGGAGCTTGATGATGTCTAAACTGTTTTGTCATTGTCATGCTGACATTTATCCCCACATGACCAGAGGGTAGCATTAGTCTGCTAGAAGTAGCACACAGTGTTTATGAACTGCACTTATTTTTGGCTTCACTTGAAATACATAGATATTTGATGTAATTATCATATAGTACTATAAACTGTGCTGTCTATATCTGTATTATCTCTATTATTTATTTAACTTTAAGTTATTTCTCACTATGGTGATAGGAATAACTAAAATTAGGCAAGACCTGTTAAACTATGACAGCTGGTTGTGGTTAATAATGCTCATAGAAGCTACTCTGTCCATCCACATGCAACATTGGGAACATGTAATAATCCCAGTTCTACTAGTGGGACTCCAAGGTCTTTAAAATTGTTGGGCTGCTGCATACTTAATCACACATAAACCAATGCGTTTCAATTATTAATCTCCTAAAGATTTTATAATGCAACTCAAAACATTAAAGGGAATGAAAAACATTTTGTGTGGCAGCTTCATCAGGTTCATGAGTTCACTCCACTGTTTTTACTTGCCTTAAATGTTTTAAAAGAACAGTTTTTTAATTAAAAGGTGATGTTCTCCGCGTTATTAAGAGTGCTTCAAACTGTTTGCATAACGAGTGTATAATAATGATAATAATGATAATAATAATAATAATAATAATAATAATAATAATAACAATAACAATAACAATAACAATAATAATAATAATAATAATAACAATAATAATAATAATAGAGTGAACGTGTTATTATAAGGGTCATTCTATTCAAAAGTGTTAAATATTGGTCATGTGATTGTATTGCTCTATAAATTATTACTATTACCACCAAAATAGCAGTTAGATTTTTCTACTCTGTCTATTGCACTTTTCACACTTGTTTACACATATAAGCTTAACCTTACGCTATAAGCTTTAAAAATATATATTTAGCTTCATCATCACCAAGGAATGCATTGGTGATGCACCCAAGCGTCAACATATTATTTTAGATCATTGTTTCTTTTAGCCAGTTTTTTTTTTTATGCATATTTCTCACCCTCGGTCTAAGCAGTCAGAATTATTACAGCTATTAGCTTTACAGTGACTGCAATCACATTTTTTCTGTACTTAACTTATCTCCTATTGACCCCGGTATTCTGGCATTTCCTCCCAGTATACCACAGCTTAGGAATTCTATTCTTCTCAACACTCCTCCAGTCGGATCACGCTGTGGTGGTTAATGTAAGGGCTGAATGTAGTTTTGCCCTCCTGCAAGTGGCTGCATCATCTGAGGGCTGACACTGAGTTATCTGCTTGTTACTTTCATTAGGTTTTTCAGTAGAGGTAACAGTACAGACCCAGTGGAACTTGTCTTTACAGTGTAAGTTCGGCTTCTCAATCACTAAGGTCAGTGTCTTTACAGCGCTGAAACTTAAAGCTCCTCTTGTTCTCTTCTTCTGATTCCCTCTTGAACTGTGGCTCTCACATTTGTTCACTCAGACTGGTGCAGGTTGCAGTCAGTGCCCTTTGTGCCCTACATGGTGGCACATATTGATATATTGATCAGGCTCACAATTTCCCTGTTAGTGCTCCATGAGAGGTGTAGACTTTGCTATTTTTCATCTCTGGCTTTATCCTCACTTGCAGCGAAATCTTTCTCAAGGAAATGGTGCTCACTGCTTTCCTTTTTGTTTGAGACAAGCAGTGCTCACTTCCATTGTAGACCACTTCTTTTATGGTCGAGGGATTTGTTGTTCCCACTTACTCTATGTCTGGTCAAAGCTGTTAAGAAGTCTTCCCTTTTCCCAAACTGCAGCCTCCCCAAAGATCCTTCTTTCAAAACCCTTGACTTGAACAGATTTATTTCTTCTTTGCTCTGTAACTTTTATTGTAAACAAACAAAATGATGTGTCCCATGTTTCTCACCAGAACACATTGAGTCTCCTTGAAGCTTAAGGCTGTATTCAGGCTGTGTGGTGATGGTGGTATGGGGTGTTTATTTGTGCTTAATGTAACCACTATGAAACAATGAGAAATGAGTTTTTATTTGTCTGATGCACCAGCTTTCTTGCTTCCGGCGCTCCTTCTCTCTCATTCACTGTCTGTCACTCAACCAACACTGTCTTTCTGTCTCTCATTCTCGCTATCTCTCAAAACAAACAGACACAAACCAATAGAAGCTTCATGGTATTATTACTATTTTGTAGCATAGACTGCAGAAGCTCAATAAACTAAACTGATAGAGTCCCATATGAGCTCCACCTGGATAGCTTCAGTTTCAGTGATATTTCAGGCTGACTGTGGAGCAGTTTAACTGGTCTGATCACCACACCGGCCACTGCACCATGACATTGAGTTGCATTTCACAGAAAGTTGATTCTGGTTCAACTTTTCTGCCACAGTATCAGGCCTAACGAACATACAAACATACTGAAAGAATTTCCTCCTCCTTTATATTATAAAACATTATTATTAGCATTTTTATGATGTCTTCTTGAAAATCTTTACTGCACTTTCATCCGTGCTGTGTACTCCATCTGTGTCAGGGTGTGTGCACTCATTTATGTGGTAATGCATGTTTTGCTCTGGTAGAAGTCCATTAATGAAGAGAAGGAGAGAAGCAAGTACATGGAATTGAGATGAAGGCTTGAAGCAGGAATTTTGGATGGATTTACCTTGATGGAGTAGAAAGAACAGGAGAGCATCGGAATGAGTGAAGGAAAGAGAAAAGAAAGACAGAAGGGAACAAAAAAAAGGGATCAACAAAGAACGATTGGAGGGCACAAAGGGAGTAAAGAGGTAAAGATAACAAATTCAGGATGTGTTATGTTTGTGTGTGTCTGTGCGTGCATGCATGTGATTGCACATGAGTTTATGTGCGTGCGTGTGCGTGCGTGCGTTGTTGCAAGGGCACCAGATGCTCAGATGATGAATGGGCTGCTATCACAGCACAGGCAGTGTAGTGACACTGAAGACCTTAGATCACACGGCAGTCACGCACACACATAGACACACACAAATGGTTTGTGCCCTGACAGTGCTGGAGTAGAGCTGAAGTTCGTACCCATCTTTCATTTTTCAATCTTTTTCTCCCCATTTTGTTTTCTCTTCTAGCTCTTTAGTTCTGATATATTCTCTCTTCACGTCTCTTCTTGTCTCGTCGTGTGTCTTCTCTTCTGTTTCCCTCTCCTCTCCACCCCTCTCCCCCCTTGTCCTCTCCTTCAGTCCTCTCCTTTACACTTGACTTCTTTCCATTCCTGCCTTCACTATACATCCGTCTCTCTCTGCTCCCCTTATAGTTCATCCCCCACCTGCCACTTACCCTCTCACTTTCTTTATCCTTTGTTTTTCTGTCACTCCCCAGCATGTCACAGCTTCTTTTTCCCCTCCTCCTCCTTTTCTTTCCTCCTCGCTTCTCTTTCTTCCCCTGCCTTTTCCTTTGTCCTGAACTGTTCTCGTCTTTTCTTGTCCTCCTCCTCCTCTGTTTCTCCTCTCAGCTGGGGATCAGTTTAATTAATAGAACCGGCAATAAAACCCTGCCAAACATTACGCTCACGCACCCACATTTACCTCCTGTAGTATACACATACAAGGAGAGCTGCACATATACAAACATGCAATATTCACATACACACAAATATACAAATACATCCTCACACATACACTGAGCCTGTGTATCCGGTCAATGGCTGGCACACAGCAAGTGCATTCACACTCGCATGCACACAAGTTACATATTCTCACAGTGGAAGCCTGAGAGAACAAAACCATGTCCTAACCAAAGGTTAGTTTTTATTTTTATTTTTTTCCAAATCCCAAGTATGTCTCTGTAGCCATCAGAGTGAGCGTGAGAAACCAAAAGAACGACAAAGAACAGCCAATCATTCAAAGGAGCATTTGACAGCTTTTGGATACTCAAAGGAGCACACGGGTTCACCTTGTGTGTGTCTATCATTGTGTGTATACTGTATGTATCTGTATGCATTATGCATGTATGTGAAGCAGAGAATGTGTTTTTTTTTTTTTATGTATGTGTGAAAGTAAAAGCGGCATGTGGAGATTTCTGCTCCTCGGTGTCAAAGAGTGAGAACTAGATGTAGTGTAAAAAGTGAGTAGCAAAGAAAGAGGAATGTAAAGTAATGCAGGAATGTTTGAATGGTTTCAGAGTCGTTTTTGTTCTTGACCAAACCTAACCATCATCTCATTTTCACTTGCAGTCTCTGCAATTAGTGCAGGTATTTTTTAATTGACATATTAGTGAACAATTCTAACAAACAATGGAGCAAGGCGATAATTATGGCTGTACAACATTAGTGGGCTTGATTTTTAAGATTTTAAAACTGCAAATGTGATGTGAAATGAATCACTTCCATGGACCTGTATGTATCCTCAATGCTGCACTGTCTTTCTTTAAGCTGTTACAATAGAAAAGCAGGCGACAGCACCTTAAATAAAGTCAGTTTTTGCTGAGTTCTTCATAAGTGGGTCTCATTGTTTATGCTACAGTGCAATTCACTGTCTGCCCCACCCAGGTGTTGCTGTTTAATTATTTTGAAATGTTGGCCTTGCTTGGCCAGATCATTTTGTAGATACACACTTGGGGCAACTGTTGCGACCCCACAGCTGAAACACCTTGGCCGTGTTCAGGGTCAACACTGTTGAAGTGGAATGTTAAATCACTGATGTGCGTGTGTGTGTGTGTGTGTGTGTGTGTGTGTGTGTTCATATTTGCAGGCACTTGTAAGCACCTTTTATCTACGTGTGTTTGTCTAAGAGGTGATTGGCGTCAGTGATAAATCACTTCAACCTCTCTCATCTACAAGTACCTCATTAGATTTGTCCTTTAACAAGCCAATCAAACAGCAGACTAATTAATAAATCATATCACCACAGTAACAGCAGGCACAGGTCAATGCTGCAAGGTGGGAAAGAGGCATCTGTTGTTTTTAGAAACAGGTGCATTTGTCTGTGTTTGGTGTATGTATTTTTGAGAACATCTTTAATCACCAAAGTATTGCCTTTAAACAAACTCACTCATGTGTCCCTGGTCAATTATTGGCCCTGGTGCTAAATGTCATCATCACATCAAGTGCACAAAGTTACTGAGTGACATTGTGTTGTCAACTGTTGGCCTGACAAACTGGAAAATCGTTTTCCTTATTATTTAATTTCAATCAATTGATCAATCAGACTTTATTTGTATAGCACCTTTCAACATGTAACACAGAGTGCTTCACATAAAAGCATAAAAACACAAAAACACCCACCGCCGAACCTCATTTCTCCACCCCCACACCCACCACTCACCCCCCATCCCATTATAAACAAAGCACAACACAAAGTGAGGAAGCACCATCTCAGCGTCTTATGAAATAAATAAATAAAATAAAATAAAAAAAATAATAAATAAATAAAATTAAATAAATAAAAAGAACATTAAGAAACATTAAAAATTAATAATGAAAGTTTTGTCAGTTGCAGCACTGGCATTGTTTAAAAGTGAGAAAAGTTATTGTGATAAATAACTATTGTTAGTGTTGCAAATTTTAACAGCTGTTGATGAGAGACAGCACAGCTAATTACTGAGCAACAGATGCAACTGGATGTGCATCTGAGTGAAATCTGCCTTAACTATATCCATTTTATTGAGGGATTGAGTTTCCAGCTTATCCAAATCTATAGACCATACACAAACAGCATGCATGTTCAGTCCTCTTCCACTGGATAATGCCCTCTGTTCCTATATATGTAACACAGCTTACATATTGGCGTTGATGGTAATGATCTATGAGGATTACCATTTAATACATTAACTATTTTCCTGAATACTTTTAGTAAACTGACTTATTCATCACTTGACCTGAAGATGATTTTATGTTTGCCTCGGTAGAACTTTAGATTTGAAGGTGATGGTACAGTAAACAAGCCTCTATCCACGCTCAGTTTCTCCTGACCTCTGTTTTAGCTAATTTATTTCTGTCCATCTGGCCATAACCCCACGTCAGCTTTTAAACTAGCAACTCAGCTCTGACTGCTTTGCTGACATGCACACAGAGGCAACCCATGTAATGAGTGCCTGCAGCCACTGAGTTTTCAGCAATGCCATTCATCAGTATTTGTGTGTGTGTGTGTGTGTGTGTGTGTGTGTGTGTGTGTGTGTGTGTGTGTGTGTGTGTGTGTGTGTGTGTGTGTGTGTGTGTGTGTGTGTGTGTGTGTGTGTGTGTGTGTGTGATGTCCATCTCCGTCTGACCTGATGTGCTATTCCTATACACTGTCAGGATCTGGCTCAAAAAGCTTTAAGTCAACTTGGCTGAAAGCCAATACAATGGTAGTAGCTAGGGTGTCCTTGAAGAAGACAGTATAGTGTGTGTGCGTGCACACATGTAGATAAAAACACAATGAAACACATCCACACATCAAAGGTGTACACAAGAGCAACAATAAAACACAAACAAAACAAAGAAAGGAAGAGAACACCTCAACATTTGAACAGATGGAAAAGGGGAATGATGTGGGGAGAGTCAGTGTCCAACACAGATTTGAGTTTGAGAGTTTTGATTCAAAAAGATATTTAAATCCTTGATTACTTACAGTAGATGATGTACTTGTACATACTGAGAAAGAATTTCAACATTAAAGTCTGGAAAGTAGACAGCTGATCGGTCCATGTGGTTGAGATTGGATGAGGAACATACTGTGCTGCAAGTTAACATTTTTATACGGAGTTAAATGTTCCATTTTAGTACTTTGAGTAAATTTTAGTATTTTGATTTTATTTGGTACATTACTCTCCTAGAGGGAAATATTTCTATTTGCAAAGCATATATAACTACTGTGTTTGTTTTGGGCCTAATTTTAAAGGTGAACTGGTCATTAATTTTTATTTGAACTGGTATTAAAATCTGATGAAAAGCCTGAAAATTTAAATTTAAATTAAATTCCAGCAGGATGGCAAGAGAGACAGAGAGGGAGGGAGTGCAAGAGAGAGACCCTCAATGTAGAATCAATGTAGGAGTCAAAAGGTGAACTGCAAGTTCAAGGACTTGGAGTTCAGGAATAACCCAAGCAGCAATACAATGCAGGCAATAAAGGGTGTGTGTTTGCGGGCTCGGAGGTAGAGCGGGTCGTCGACTAATCAGAAGATTGGTGGTTCGATCCCCGGTTCGAAGTGTCCTCAGAAGATTGGCAGTTCGAAAATGTCCTTGGGCAAGATACTGAACCCCAAATTGCTCCCGAAGGCTGTGCCATCGGTATGTGAATGTGTGAATGTGTATGAATGGTTAGCTCCTCAAACTGACGAGCACTTGGCACCATGGCAGCCAATGCCATCAGTGTATGAATGTGTGTGAATGGGTGAATGAGATACGTACTGTAAAGTGCTTTGAGTGGTCGGAAGACTAGAAAGGCGCTATATAAGTACAGTCCATTTACCATTTACTGCACATGCATTCTGAAAGAGTGAAGAGAGAAGAAACACAGATGTGCACACATTACTGTAATTCATCAGGATATCACAGTAAAGTCACATGACTTATTTCTATTGTTGCAGACCTGAATATGAAACAGTAGATCCAGGACAGAAGTGACTGGGGTGGCCGTTTTAAAGCAAAGGCTATTCAGAGAGCTGAGGATGTCCTCTGGATGAAATGTGGCAGAAAGAAAGCTGAAGAATTGAAAGAGTGGGAGGCACGAATACCTTGTGTCACATGCAGTCAATTGTCATTCTGGCTTTTACTAATTTCCGTATCTCCCAGCACTTTTGTCTTTCTTTCCATCATCCCCTCTTTGGCAGCCAGTCTCTGCTCATTCAATTATATTGTGCAGGGCACGGAGGCTGATATATGAGTGCTCCATAGGGGACTTGGACATGAGCGACTGCTGGACATACATCACACACATCATTCACACATACACTCTTTGGTCAAAGCCATGAAAGGGAGCTTTGAGAAGGGCTGCTGGGCTGACAACACACAACTCAATTAGGATAGAAGTCAGAAAGAAATGTAAGCAGAGTGAATGATGCCGGCGCAGATAAGAGGATGCAGGGAGGAGAGCAGGAAGTGACGGAGAGGAAGGGAGAGGTGCAGGTAATGCTGAAGACAGAGATAAACTAGAACTAAAAGGTTGGATGGAGGATGCTTCCTGCAAACACTTGAGCATACGCTGCGATGAGTAATGTTTTATGTGCTAACAATGTAGTAATTGAGATTATTGAGCTTTATAGTCTCCATGGTGACTCAAGCTTACAAGTGATCCACTTAGGTTGTACTGACTTGATATGCAGAGATTTGCATTTGCAGTTAGTATGAACACCTTTAATGGATATGTTTGAGTAAAGCAGGAGCTGAGATGAAATAAGAGAAGAGGTGGGGGGGCAGACAACAGTACTGTAAAAGTACACAACGAAAAGTAAATGAAGCAATGATGAAAAATAATAAATAATCTAGGGTAATGTAGCATCGCACGTGAGGTCAAATCCAGAAATGCTTGTATGTACTTTGGTGACTAATCATTTGTGGCACTCAGCCACAGTTCTCAACGCACACAGGGATTTACTACTACTCTCCATTGCTTGTAAGATTACTTTGGATGCCCTTATTTGATAATGTATGTATCATATGGAGGGAAGGAGGTGCATGATGAGACATTCACAGCCAGAATCCAACGGGGGACGTTGCACATTTTTACGTTACAGGATGTGTCTTAAACACATCAGGACACCTAGATAGATCCTTTTAAACTGCCAGTGTTAAAGGAGTAGTTTGAAAACTTGTGAATGGTATGAAGGTACGGTCGAATAGACAGATACATCTCATTTAATATTTATGTTCTGTTTGGTATTAAAAATAAATAAGAGTTGTGTTTGCACATGTGGATTTATTTCAAACTGAGCGTGAATGAAAGACATGGCAAAAGAGTAAGAGTGAAGATAAGGCACATACATTGTGTGTGTGTGTGTGTGTGTGTGTGTGTGTGTACGTGTGTTAATGTGTGCTGGGGGGTGGTGATGATGGAGGAGGCCAGCTCGCTGAGCGGGGTCATAAAGCCTGTGTGCTGATTCTGTCACTAGGAAAGATTTACTCACACATGCACACACACTCACATACAAGCATGTGATGCACTTACAGCAGGCGTCCATCACATCTCACACAGCGTGCCTGCCCTTGGAAATCGCCTGTTTCCTCCTCTCCGTGTGATTCCTCCCTGTATTTTCCTCTCTTAGGTGTCACTAGCTCATACACACACATACACAACCATTTATACTTTTGTTCTACCCCTAAGAAATAACGCAGTAGGACAGAGAAACTGTTATTTTCTTGTCCTTTTCTCAAAGTCACAGCGCTTATCTTCTCTACTGTAACAAACCACACACACACACACACACACACACACACACACACACACACACACACACACACAAATTCCTCAGTATAACTTCTGTTCTCGCTCTCACTTTCTGTCCTTGCCGATCATCATGTTCCCGATCTGTAACTGAAGTGTGACGTCTCCTGTTGAAACAGCGTCACCACATCGCTAGCTTTATTCACACAGTGATTTAGCAGTTGTGTTGACTTTTGACGTGTGTAGACAAATGTTTTGTAACAGGTTTTCAATATAAAGGTTGACTGTGTGTGTGTTACCGTGGAGCTATGAGTTGACATGTTTTGCGGATAAAAATGGGTTGCATAACTTGGATAAAAAAGCCTGTATTTTGAGGATTTCTAAAGGAAACTTCCAAACAGGTTACATGTGTTGAATGAGTAAGAGCAGAGTAGATGGTGACATGCATCGACATTCAAAATATGGATGTATGTATTTATTCATTTCAGAAATAATTGTTTTACTTCCTTAAAGCCATTCTTTATGATGAGTGTTATGGCATTTCATAGGAGGTACTATTATGTTAATCAGTCATAACTGAGGTCCCACGGTGATAATGAAGTTAACACTTCCTATTTTCCTATTTACAATAATTGTAACTAATCATATGCACAGTGAAAAATTAACATGCTCGCTTCCGATTGTTTAATGAATCCAGCATTGAAAGTGTAATTTGATGTGGTACCAGCCTGCACACAGCACCCGGAAACAACATACTCACTCATTAGCCTTCGTTGGGAATTTCAGAGAGCTGTAACAAGCAGGCAGCATAGCCAGCAAACTATCTTTCCATGACGCTTTCCATCTATCTCTTCAGGAGGAGGAAAAACCCAAGCTTAAGCCTGTTGTTGTTGTTGTTGTTGGCGGTGTTTAACAGTGGCGGCTTTTTGATTGACAGATACTGAGTCTGCGGGAGGCAGCATGCCAGAGAGAAGGGGAGGCTGAGAAAAAAGAAGTCAATGATATTGGAAGAACACGAATGGGGCTGAAACAGAATTCAAGGGGAGAGAGAGACAAACAAACATAATGACAGTGAGAAAAACAAAGAGTGAGGAGAGAAACTGCTAACCCCCAGGAAGGTTCTGCATCTATTTGAGGGAGAACTGAACAGCAGTGTTACTCTGCAAGATCTTACCCACAAAGACCCAGATATAATGACAAGCAAACTGACTCTGCGCTATTATTTCACTGAGTCACACTGCAATGCATGTGTATATGAACCCGTGGATACTGTGCCAATAGAACACTACCGGTTTGTTATTTCATGCCTATATGTGTGATGCGGTGTATAAATTACAGCATGTGGTAGCAACAAGAGACCATGGTTAACTACATAGCGGCTATATAACAAGGGCTTGACTGCAATACAGCACCGATCATCTAAAAAAAAAAACATATAAACAAAAGTGTTGTTGTGCAGGTCTGTCACTGTGAACATTTGGATAAGTGTTAACAACCAGATCCTCACAATGTGAGAAGAGTAGATGCTTCTTCAGCACTACGGAGAGCTCCTGTCCAGCACTGTGAAGACTACAGAGCTGTCCATGGTGCTGAAATACTGCTGTGAACTACCACTGTTATGTTATGCAACATTTATCACTGTGACTGTTTAAAGAAGTGCTACAAATTATTACTCACTAAAGCAATCAAAGTAACTACAATGAATATTTAGTTTAAACTTCTCACATAGTTGCAAAGTGTTAACATATTATCTGCTTATTTTACTCCTACTGAAGTTTTTTTTTTTTTTTTTAAATACACCACCTTACCACCCCTTTATTACTGGCAATATACTGTGCGGCGGTTACAGAAATAGAAATAGATACTCATAGAAAACGTTGTTATGAATGTTCAACAGCAGAAATGTGACAGTGTGTCATGATGAATAGGTCTCGAGCCTGTGGGAAAACCACTGAGTCTTTACCAGCTACAGATGAACAGGAGAGAAGCATGATGAATGTCAAGCCTGCTAAACTAGAATTCATAGCCACAGCCCGTCCAGGTACTGTAGTTGCTGAATCCAGCCATCAGTCTTACTTTGTTCCTTCTAGCATTACAAAACTGTCATTACTTAGTAATTTACAGGCAGGGGACAGCCGATACTGCAGAACACACTGTATAAACCCAGATTATAACGGTTGCAGGTGTAGTGATATTATTTTGTCAGCCATAATAATCAGAAGCAAACTGTACTTTTTAATAAGATGGATAGTTTTTATGTAGATTTGCTAGTAGTGATAGTTTTTTTTTTTTTTTGCCTAGCTATACCTCCACAATTCCAACTCATACTGAATCTGAAACACTGCTCTTGTTCTTTGCTAAACATTTCCTTTTGATTTTTGGTCTGCTGTTGGGAAGTGGCCAAATATAACAACCATCAATTTGTAACAAATTTCAAGCAACCAAGCAATTTGAAAATTGTTTGTATTTCAACTACCTGCTGAGGCAACTATCCTTGATTGCAGCATATGTCTGGATAATAACATGAGATGGTAGCTGGTCCATAGTGGCTAAACTTCCCTGCTCTGCAGGTATGGGGCCAAGGGGTGTACCTGCCAATCAGACATCAGGATGTCTATTTTTCCTTTGCTTTATCACTTTTCCCCTTCTCTTACTTACTTAAATACTGTATTGCTCTCTCGTATGGCCTCTCTCATTTTCCCTCTCCATTTCCATCATCCACTAATTACTCTCATGGGTCCTGAAAAACGAAAGACTTCATTGGATGGAGATAATTCTAGACAGAGACAAATGAGAACATCTTTTCACTGTGGAGCCTCTATAAATAGAGATGGTAGTAAAAAGCGGTCCCTTTAGCACCAAAACAGAGTTACAACAAACACCAGTATGAGATTAACAGGAGAAAACACTGAAGGAGGCTGTACTCCTTAGTAAAAACACAGTGTAGCTTGTTTGTTTAAACAGCTTAAAACAACCTGTGTTTTAGTTTGGTGCCAAAGACGTGCAGGGATCAGTAGGAGACGGATGGATGTACATCTGCAAAACTGGAGGAGACCAGCAGTCCCATCCTGCCTCCAACCAGCAGTCAAATTATTTTCTCATAAACATCAAAAAAAAAAGAAAAGAAAAAAACAGTTAACCTTAACCAACCAGCACTGCCTAAACATTAGATTAGAAGGAGTGGGTCAGAAATTCTTATATGGATTGCTCAGATCATGCAGGGATAGCACAGCACATATCTACTATTTCCGAAGGTTGGATATTTTCACTTTAAAAACCATAAAAATAATAATATTTTAGACTGTTGGTTGAATGTTGTTAAGATCAGGAACTCGAGCTTAAATTTAATAATCTTCAAATCCTTTTTGCTTTGGTGTAGTTTGTCTATCTTTTATGTTTAATAACTGTCACATGAATTGTTTTAGTATTGGAATGCTTCACTGTAGCATGGGTTGTCCTATTGAAGGTCACATATGCACACAGTCCACCACACCGCACCCAGAAAAAAAAAAAAAAAAAATCAGATCATAAACTGATGGTTCCTCTATAGTATCACAACTTGCTGCACTTTCATTTCTGGTTTCTGTTTCTGGTTTCATTAATCCTGCTATCCCCTCATCCTCTCTGTTGCAGGTTGTTTATATGGTGACAGCCAATGTGCTTTGGGTTTGTGTGTGTGTGTGTGTGTGTGTGTGTGTGTGTGTGTGTGTGTGAGGGAGAGCAAAAGTTGTCCTTTTAAGTCTTCTCTTTTTACACTAGGCCTGCAGCAGAACCTCGTAAATCTGTTGGAATAGTGAACACCTCACTGCACAGGAGCTCTGTTTGTGTGCCCATGTGTGTGTGTTCTTGTGTGCACGCATGGTTTGTTTGTCCATGTTCCTGCGCGTTTGCTGGTGCATGTAGCTGCAGTGTGATTTTGCCTTTTGTCTATACGTGTGTTTGCTTGTTGATTGTGCGGATTTGGTTTGTGCATGTGTGTTCCAGTTTCTCAGACTCTGTGTGTGTGTGTATGTTTGTGACTGTGTGTGATCCATCCACTGGCTGAACACCTGAGTGCCCACAGTGACAGAGAGCGATGGCAGGCTGTCCAAACCAACAACCTACAGCCAACACAGAGCGCTCCCA
The DNA here is from genome assembly GCA_036365135.1 of Miichthys miiuy. Classification (NCBI taxonomy): domain Eukaryota; kingdom Metazoa; phylum Chordata; class Actinopteri; family Sciaenidae; genus Miichthys; species Miichthys miiuy. The sequence continues at coordinate 21,890,926 of CM071602.1, forward strand.
ATTCAGCTGGCTTAGTGTTTTATCACACTGGCTCAAACACACTCTCTCTCTCACACACACGAAAAACAAATATACATTGAATGACCGTTTGTTACATGTGTTTGACATGAAATCCCTTGTTTAGTTTTCCAGCACACACCTGCCTCCCTACAGCGTTGCAACTGTTTTTATTTGTGTATTTTAACATTTATTTGACCCCTAAAACTTCAAATTATAGTGTAACTATATATGGAAATGATAATGTGATAATGTATATGATACATTTTAATATAAATTTCCCCCAAACACAATCACAAAATGTCCCTCCAAGAAAGAAAATTAAATTGAAATAATTAGTTTTTAGAAAGGTAAATAAGGTATGAAAGGCATATTTTGACCATTGATGATGACCCAGGTGAGATGAACACCAGCAAACAATTATGGACTAACACATTTTCATTTTGTAGTGCAGAATTATTAAATCTATTGTCTGGTGAGGTCATAATGAATTTACAAAAGCACTCTTGCATTTTGACATTGTAATTAATAATTATTGTGCAAAATTCTCTGGTGTTTTGTATGTGTGCCCAGTGCTTTTATATCCACTTAGAATAATAATCCATCAACAGAAGTTCATCAAGTTGTTAGCATTAGTAGCTAAATGCACCATGACCACCTACAGGAACAGAAAATCCATGAAGTAACATGTCACAGTAAAGACCTCACTGTTCAACTCAAGGAGAGAACACACTTTTCAACATTGTAAGCAACTTTAGTTGAGGTATATGTTCTCACCACAAACAGAAATCAAAAACAGAAAAGAATAACAATACTAACAACTGTGTGAACTTTTAAATCATGTTTATTGTTGTTCTCTCACACAATGATCTAAAATGTTAGTTCATTCTTCTGTTGTGCTGCCATACATGGCTTTTAGATCATTAGTGATAGGTGCAATAAGTAGAGCCTTAGTTGCCTAGAAATAGATGTGCCAAATTACTTTGAACAGCTGAGAAAATCCCTGATCTTCAAGTAATATTTCATCCCAGTCACACTCTAACAAAGAGTTAAGAAGAGATAAGAAAGAAGGGCCTGTGATTTATTAAGCCACTGCATTTTTCACTAAACTATTTCCAACCAGTCAACAAATATAGCATTCAGTAGTAGGGAACATCCAGCACTCATTAGGCTACTCAAAAAAGAACCAACGTTGCTACTTTACTTAACCAGAACTCCCAAGGTGAAGTAATTTGCCACATCATTTATTACATTACTTTTCCTGTAGCTGAAATTTGTGTGTACCTTCTCTCTGCCCTTAAAAACTTCCCTCCCCTTGGGGTGTCGTTTAGCTCAGTTGGTAGAGCATCCGCCCCATGTACAAAGGCTCAGTCTTTGCCGCAGCGGGCCAGGGTTCAAATCCGACCTGCGGCCCTTTGCTGCATGTCATTCCCCATCTCTCTCTCTCCCTGCAGTCCTGTCACTCTTCAGCTGTCTCTATACAATAAAGGTTGAAAAGAAAAAAAAACCCAAAAAAACAAAAAAAAACTTCCCTCCTCCAAAGACAGCTCTAATCTTTCTCTCTCTGTTTAATCTAACATACTGTATCCCACCTCTCCCATATATCAAAGTAGTGTCACATAATAGCAGGAATTAATAAAACAGTAGGATTCTGGGATTATAACTTAATATTACCCACATTTTCTATAATTTGCTGAAAAAAAGTTAAAGTTTGAAGGAACAGCATTGAATATCGATGCAAATTCTTGGATTCCTGCACCTTGAATCTACAAACATCATGTTCACTCATATAAAAATTATATAGTGTATAGTGGATGCTCTCCTTGGGAGCTTGCATTAAAGGAGCTGGTGGAAAGAGAAACGAGTGAGAATGTCAAGGCCATCAGAAGTGGAGTGATATTGAATCGCTAGTATTGATTGAGTATAAGCAGATGAGAGGAGAGCCGGGCCGTGTGATGCAGGCTGACAGATACATCGGTTCGCCTTCAGCACTTCACATATAGCAGCAGCCCCAATCGGCCGTGCATGCATACTAATTACACTTTGAAACAGATTTCAGCTATGAAATGAAATTTGAGGCATCAGACTTTCTGTCTACAAGTCAGTCCACCCATCCTATTTATTATCCCCCCATGTGTCCGCAGCAAAATCCACCCGTCTGTCAATTTATCTAGATTCCACATACATTATCAGGCAGCACACGTGTATATCTGTTCCCACTGTCCGCCTTCATTCGCAACGTCCACCAAGCTGAATCTGACTTGACACATACTTCACATCCCACATGCTTTAACATTCATTTAGTAATATAATGAGAGAGGATGACACTGTGCATCAGTGTCCGATATTTCCTGAAATGTCTCTTGCTGGACATGCTGAGAGGCTTCATTTTACATTAAAAAATGAAATGCCCACGGGAGAGCAATCACAGCAGGTGGCTGAAACTAAATTTATAATAAAGTATTTTCCATTGACAGCTATATATTTGCCATCATTATAATGGTATCCTGAGTCATAGTGCTTCCATCCTGAATCATGAGCTCCTTTTCCCTGCAAAAAAACCTGTGACTTGTCATGTCTGGGGAAAAACTGTGATTGCCTATTTGTCATAATGAATTTGCAGAGTCTTCTTTTATGTGAAATGGAGCTGCTTGAAAGATGAAAGACAATTTCAAGTAATATCTCCTGTTGTTAGCTCTTATTAAAGAAATGCTGCTTATTTTGGGGTTGATAAGACACACGTATGGATCGCAATCATATATTTCTCTCTCCACCTAATTCCTCTCATTTTTCTCTTTCTTCTTCCTCTTGCTCATCTTTATCTCCTCTCAACTTCTTCTTCTCCTCATCTTCTCACCCTCTAATCCTGAGAGTGAAGAGATGAGCTTCAGTCTATCACATAGGGATACCATGTGAGTGTGTTATAGTATCCAATCCATTTATCTAGGTTTATAATAGAGCTTTGTGTCTCTAATTTGGATGACATTTGATCACATTTAATGATGCTTATGTGTTAGCCTGGAAGCCACTATAACATGTAGTGAAAGGCAGACCTTTTAAAATGTTGGTGTTGCAAAATGGAGGTCTAATTTTGCACATAGGCATATTATTGTGTTGAAAATAGCAAGTAAATACTAAAATTGTATTTTTTTTTTTCTGCATTCATCGTTTAGAAATCACACTTTACTAACCTTGGATCTAGCACCACATCACCAAAAAATGAGAAATCCTGTGATTTATGCACTGTGTATCTACATAACTTATTAGTTCAGCTGAGATCATTGTTAGATGTCAGTTGATTGTATGCTGTAATGGTAACCATGGTGACTAGTAGTCTAGTAGCTGTTGTTTTTATGGCTGTCAAGACATTATGATGTTAATAAAGTTAGGTCATGCTGTGCGGGGCTGCAGGCTTTGGTGTGCACCATGGGATTGATTGATGACTCTGTTGTCAGTTCAATCTAAGAAATGCACTGGAAGAGGGAGTGAGGGAAGAAGGGAGGGATGAGTGTGGCACAGAAAAAAGGGAGGAAGGAGAAGGGAGAGAACAAAATGGATTGGTTAAGAACGGAGGGCGGGACGGAAGAAAGAAGTGAAGTCAGTGACAAAGCCAGAATGTGGAAATGGAGAGAAGAATGAAGTTAAGATAAGCGGAAAATGATCAATGTGTAATGGATTCATATGTGAAAGATGCTTCAGATCTGAATTAAGAGGGAAGGAAAAGTTTGAGAAATTGCAGTGAAAATAAATATGGAAGGAAAGAAGAATGAAGGGAAACTAAGACAGTAGAGGTCAACCGATTCATCAATTCTGCCGATCATTCGTTGCCAATAAGAAATTAGCTGTGATAGTGGCTGATGGCTGTGCAGCCTCCACCAGTCACACAGTCACCAGTAGAGCCCAGTCTCTCCTGAGAGGGACTCTAGATTAGCTTGCCAAACCCTGGCAATGGGCCATAAAGTCTGAAATTCATAATTTGGCCATCCTTCAGAATCAGATTATTCTCCCACTCCATCGTCTAACCTCTTTATTCCCTGGACCCACCACCAAACCGAACTTGGGATTAATTGGATATCTCCTTTTTCCTGCTCCAAACTATCACTTTTATATTGGCCTTTAAAAATCCAGTGCTGGTCAACCTCCACAAGAAAGAAAGGATAGAGCCAAGGAAGGAGTGAGGTGCAAGGAAAGGTTGACAAAGGGCAGAGAATGGGGCATTTCCTGTGCCAAAAGGCTGTCTATAACCAATACGATATTTAAAATTAGGGAACTATGTTGAAGGAGAAGAGGAGTTGGACTGATATGTGTGTATGGCTGTGGGTGAAATGAGACACAAACACGCAAGACAATTAATGAATCACTGCCAGAGCATGAGTGAGAATGCTTTCAGCAAATCACTGAGTGAATGGCTAATTGAAAAAGTCACAAAATGACCACACACATTTAAAAGTGACACTAGATTATGTAATGTTATTCCACCCCACTTGGCTATATTGGTTCAATGACTGATTGATATACCCATGTATAAACTGCACAAACATGCAGACATAGATAGATGCAGGAATAAAATGATAAGCATTTCAGGGCACCACAGAAAACTCAAGTACACACACAGCAGACAGATCAGCACACAGGTACACACACTCTGCTACATAGTGGATGCTGAGATAAAATGATTAGCAGCCCATTCCAACACCCTATTACACAGTAATATCCTACTATTGATTCGTATGCATTGTATCTGCACAGACTGCCCAGATACAACCAAAAATCGAAATAGATGATCAGCTGATAATGATGTAGGATCACTTCCTCACAGTGAAAAGGCAAAATATCATTACTTCATTTGCCCACTTGACAAACCTTAAGCCCTTGCCACTTGGCATTAATATGTGTCTCATATACAGCTTGTGCCTGGATATAAATTCATTTAATTGAATTCAGACGAAATGCAAAATATGCATATTTTGTGTGCATTCTTTGCCAAAAAAAAAGCAGACTGTGATATAAATCATATGCTTCCATCACCTCCTTTGAATCTGATATTAAATGCTGTGTTTTCCCTATTTTCAATAATATACCGCTAAAGTCATTGTTACACATAGACTCATTAAATTCACTCTCCATAGCTGACGTATTTCTGTGCACCTCCAGAGATGTTTTGCTTGACTGGGTCTTGTTTGCATCTTGGATGCATTTCTGCCTGAATTTGATGTGTTTTTGCTCCGTCTTATCACAGTTCAGTCACCCATTATCCCTGTTAGATCAGGTGGAAAATGGCACCTGGAGTGTAAAGGAAAACACACCACGGTGTTAGATTCTGTAACACGCCATCACACTGTAGGGCTGGTCAGTATGGTGTTATTGGAGTGAGATCATTAGCTTTTAGTTGATTACTCTAGAATGTTGACATGGGAAGATGGGGTTGCCCTCCATTTGCCTATAACCATTTTGTGATTCTGGTGTGAGATGCTGTTAATGTCATAAACATAGTGAAGGTTTTCAAAAAAGTAGGGGACTTAGGCATAAAATCATTCAAAGGAATATATTTTAACATTAGTTATTAATTATTGGGAATGTCCTCACAGTATTTGGTCAGGTTATATGTTCTTGCAATGACACAGCAATCTCAAGTTACTTACGGGGTGAAGAGGTGAGGTGTTGGTCATGCAGCCTCAGCAAATAAAGACATAATGTGTGTGTAAGAGCGAGAGACTGATAAAGAGAAAGAGAGAGGTGCCGAAGTGAGATATGAAGTGAATTAGGAAGCAAGAGGGGAGAGAGAGAGAGAGGGGAAATTTGAGGTAAAGAGAGTTAGAGAGTCAGAGATGGACAGAGATAGTAGTGCCTTGGAGCCAGTGTCCATATCTCTTGCCACCAATGACTTCTTCTGCTGCACTACAGCTAATGGACTCTGTCCTCCTCTGCTGTCTTATCTGCCCCCTCTCTCTCTCTCTCTCTCTCTCTCTCTCTCTCTCTCTCTCTCTCTCTCTCTCTCTCTCTCTCTCCACTTCACCGCTCCACCTCTATCTCATTTTTATCTCACTTTGCCTCTGTCTTCCTCTCTCCTTTTCTGTGTTGTCCTGTTTTTTCTCTTTATTTTCACCTGTTTCCAGCCCCCCCCCCATCAAAAGTTCATACTCTCTTCTCTCTCTTTTATCTTTTTCTGCACTGCATGGATGGAATAAACACGCTTTCTCAATCTTTCTGTACTCTGCTTGTTGAGCATCTGTGCAGAGCTGAATAATTGTAGCTTAAACATACTTTATCAGGCAGCACAGGAATATATCTGTTCCCACTGTATTCCTTCTTTCAAGACGTTCACCAATTTCACTCCAAAATGAAAAGATACTTCATGAGAAATAAAAAAAAAGAAGAAATGTTAAGTCAATGAAAGTACTGACGTAGCTCCAGTTGAGAAATGGCAACAATTTTAGAGTGTTGTAGAAATGAATTTCCCAAAATTATCTAATTTTGTATTATTTTTAATTTAAAAAACTACAATAAGAGAAATGACTCACTCAAAATGGTGATTCTTACATGTATTCTTCATGTTTGTGTCCCTTTTTAGATGACCCAGGAGCAGTACATCCTTGCGGCACAGCCCAACCCGCTTCACCAGCGGGGGGCATCGGTCTGCGGCGCCCAGGTTTACCCAGCAGTGGGAATCTATGGCTGGAGGAAGAGATGCTTGTACTTCTTCATCCTCCTCCTCCTCGTCACCATGATCGTCAACTTGGCGCTCACCATCTGGATCCTCAAAGTCATGAACTTCACTCCGGTAAGAGGCGTGTGTGTTTTATGTCATGAAAATGCCAGGGTGCTTTATGGTTTCATGTTTCGCTGTTTACATGGGATTTTATGTGAGACGCTTTAAATGTGTGGTTTAAAAGGTTTTCTGTAATGTAATGCAACATGAGAGTGATGATAAAATCAACAGAGGCTCAACGGGTACGTGTGTGTAGTCAAGTAGATGTTGTCCTTTGGTTTAAAAGGAACTCGTCCAATTAGTGGTATCCACGATTGATGGATATAGTTATGTTCACAATTAATCAAAGTCAATTATGATATAATGTTTTTTTCTCTTTCTTTTTCTTCTTCATTTTATTATTCCCATGTTCTTGAACTATGGTATGTGGTATGTGTAGTCACATTAATGCATGCATACATCCACGAGTAACTCCGAGCTAAAATGTGACACGGTGATTATGAGTGGGGCTAAAATGAATGGTTCAAAAACACTGCAATCACAGCTCCAAATGGGAGACACCAGGAAGAGAAGCACAGATCAGGAGTGCAGCTTTTCTGTCAAATTAGCACTGGTTCTTGAATCAGTTCCATTCGGGATTCAACAACAGTCAACAATAGGTAATCTTCTTATTAGAAATAAATCTGCCTCTGGCGTAAACTGTCTGTAGCTGAATAGGGTTGGCCTAATCTACTGAATTTTAATGTCTGTCATATCTGTGGTACTTGAAGAGCCTAATATTTTCTGAGGTAGTATGCAGTGTAAAAAGAAAAACACTGTTCTGTATTTTGAGTCTTGTCCAAACTAAGACTTGATTTACAAAATGAGATTTCTCCACAGGACTTTGTTCAACAAGGGGATGTTACACATGAACTATAAGAACCTCCAGTGGATGTATGAGCTATTCCCCTTGTTAGCAAAGAGAGACGTAATGCAACGTAGTGCTGAGCTTCAAAACCTTGAAGGGAAAAGGTTCATTTTGTGTTTTCAGTTGACTGACTGTTCTTCTGTAACCTTAACCAAGCAGTTTCAGTGTCTGAATCCGATTAAAACCTTACCATAGTGGCGGCAGAGGTGATGGAGTATAAAACTGTCATATGATTCATTCTTGCTACCATATGCATTATACAGTCTGCATTGCCTTGAAAGACAATGATAAAAGGCACATTTATTGTGTAGTTTGATGTTCTTGTTTAGCTAAGACTAATGGTTACAGGGCTTTTGTTGCGACTGCACTGTCATTGTGGAATAGCCTTCTGTGAAACACTGAAATCAGCTGAATCAGTTCAAATGTCCAAAACTCATTGCAAAACCTGATTTTATTCATTGCTTTTTCAGTGGAGCTGACATCTTTTTTCATGCTCTATTGCTCTTATTTTGTGATTTTAACTACATCCTTATTTTCATTATGTTTTGTTATTGCTGTTGATGTCTAGGCTATACCTCCTTTCTCCTTGCTTTGTAAGCAGCTTTTTTTGCAAGCACTTTGATGCACAATGGTTTAGTGCTTTTAAAATGTCAAATAAATACATTTTGACTTGACTGATAGGGGAAAGGAACAGCTAGTGAAGCAGCAGAATCCAATGTAGGAAATACTAAATGTTTGTTTTGATCTTTTTCATTTTAAACGTAGTGAACACTAGCACCACACAGTAACAACAGGCTCTCCTTATTATTACCATTTTATGTATTTTATTAATCTGTGTTTATATTTATCTCTTTTCAACCAAGACTTTTTGAGCATGTCATCCATACATCCAATATTTCATAATGCCTTGGGGCTCAATGACTTCACTGTGATATTATATATGTAAGTGAGGCAGGATTTTACCCCTGAAAACCTCTGGTAAAGTCTTCCCATATCATGTCTTATGTTTCAGTAAGCAACTTCAAAATACTAGAGATGTGCCTCAGGGAAGGCAGCCAGCACTAAGCATGAAAGAGCAGAAGATATTTCAGAGGCTATATACTGGTGTGTGAAAAACAGAGACAGCAGGAGAGACCAGGACACAGGGGGAGTTATAGAGGCAGGGGAGAGTTAAAAAATAAAATAAATAAAATGCATAAAGTGCATGAACAGAAATATAGATTGTAAGTATGGAACTGTTTTTGTTTTAAGTGAGTGAGTATGATACATGAAACAATGAGGAGAAGCGTAGGCGTAAACTATGTATATGTGGCAACTCTATGAATTGCATTTGAGTGTTTAGTATGTGTGCTAAATACTACATGTATAACTTACTGGTCTGGAGATCTCTGAACTAAGTGTTTGTATTACGTCTTATACTAGTAGTCATCATTGACAATTTTATTATTTGACCTTGACCACAACGTGTCCCTGTTCTTTATTAGTTAAAGTTAACAGTTTTCACCAAATGAAAAAATGATTTGTAATGCAGGAAGTAAACATTTCACAGATTTCAATGAGGAAACTTGCTTCTGACTTTCAGTGTTGATTCTTTAATGAAGAACACAATCGAAGTAGCATTGCATTTCTCTCCCAACATGTACACTTGACCTTTCCTTTGGCCCTGTTTTCTGTCAGTTATCACTTTAGACTTTAGACGGATCTTGAAATAAATATTGCACAGATTAATATCCTGTGTATTATCCTGCAACAGTGCCCTTCAGCCACCCCAGCTATCAATCGAGTGTCGGGCAGTGCTACATGGTGTAGTTTGAAAGAGAGTAGATGACGGAGTGTGGATTAGGATGGTTGACAGAGGAAAAAAACAAAACGAAAGGAGCAAAATGGGCAAAGAAAGACTGGATCATTATGGAGGCCTGGAGGAAGGAAGGACATGTGGTGGGGATGATGGGCTGAATTGAGTGATGAATGTAGAAAAGTCTTTCTACATGTGGTTTAAATATAGTGTCTCAACATCCACATTCAGCTTCCTCCTTCCTGTTCTCTGCCTCTGGGGTCCTCAGAGACCTGGAGAGGTGTCTATTTCACTGCCCTGTGGACGCAAAGTCTGTGGATGATGACTTGACAGAGACAGCCAGGAGTTGTTGAAGAGTTCATTGCGATACATTCACATCATTCACATTTAGAAGATGACCTGTTTTGTTGACAATGACTCCCTTTATTGATGGCGAATTTAATGTGAGAAAGGAACCATGCTGTTCATTTCATTTTCTTTACACATACCTCTATATAAGTAGTAGGCAACATGAGCTACAGCACATACAGTATGTATCAGAGAAATAATATAGCTTTTATAGCTTAGCGTTTCACAAATTCCCAAAGTTAATGTAACACTGCTAAACACAATTAGGTGCTCCATATGTCATTATGACAAAAAGAAACAAACTGGTTATTTAAGTTTAATTTAATCCAAGTTAACATTAGATAACACTGTTACCACCAAAAAAATAACATTTTTGTTGTACTTTTGAACTCACTGTGACCCGAGACTGGCTTCTGATGCAGTACATCCCCCATACACACGTGGTGAAATTTGTCACATAGCAACTGTATTAGCATTTCAAAGAATGTTTACAGCTGTGTATGACTGCAAGTGAAGAAAAAGTGAAGAAAAAGATCACAAGAGTGAGAATAGTCTTGTTCCCTAAAGTACTGCTGTCCCCATTAGAGGTACGTTGATGACTCAACAATTAGCATAATTAGGGTCAAGGTGCATAGCACATTTTTAAACAACAACACGTGTTTGTATCACAAAATATTACTTCAGCTTACATATGGGCATGCATGCATGAGGGTCAGGGACAGAGCTGTAAAGTTACAGGTGTAACTTTATCCATAATTAATTTCTGCATTAAATTGCACCAAAGTTCATTGGAGACCTCTAATCTTGCATTCACATATGAACACAAAACCTTACCTTACCTTTCATTAAATATCTTTTTAGCATGTTTACATCAAGCACATAAGTCATATATTCAGCTCCATTAGGATTTTTTTCTACTTAGCTGCACATTTGTTTTCTGTTGCAATCAACACTAGTACAATTGGCTAATCTGAAGTATCACTCTTCTGCAACTCATTTACTAAAGATATTTTTTTCTCAATTTACTGTTGTCGCATGGCTTGTTACTGCTTTGCATCTCCAAGTTTCAGAAACATCTACCTGCGTCACGCGTCTGTACAATTACATCTCTGAACACTATCATTATCAGTCTGACGTGAAGGGAAAGAACATTAAAAGGAAATTCTCACAGTCACACACAAGCACAAATGCAGCACCTTCATCATTTCTCATTTGAAAGCGGGCTATAGGGAGTTGTTTCTTCTATTGTATAGCTCCACGTTTGTCATTTCCGTCGTCACCATTCAAATCACGTATAAATGGCTGCAGTATAATGAGGGCCTTTCTCAAACTTTTTTTTGTGTTTTGTTTGGAGTTGCCAGATGTGATTGTCATTGTGATGGCATGGGGAGAAAAAGAGATTTGCTTTTGAAGAGGCAGCTTTGGCAGTAAATTGGAGCAGAGGGACTTGTGGGGATAGGAGTTTACGTGTGTGTGTGTGTGTGTGTGTGTATGAGAGAGACAGACAGACAGACAGACGCAGGCAGACGGACAGACGGACAGACAGGCAGGCAGACAGGCAGACGCAGGCAGACGCAGACAGACGCAGACAGGCAGACGCAGACAGACGCAGACAGGCAGACAGACATGGACGCAGACAGACAGAGGCAGATGCAGACAGACACAGACGCAGACAGACACGGACGCAGACAGACACAGACGCAAACGGACGCAGACAGACACAGACGCAGACAGGCAGACAGACACGGACGCAGACAAACAGACGCGACGGACGAGACAGACAGACGAGACAGGCAGACAGACACGGACGCAGACAGACAGAGGCAGACGCAGACAGACAGAGGCAGACGCAGACAGACACAGACGCAGACAGACAGACAGATGCAGGCAGACAGACAGACAGACAGACGCAGACAGGCAGACAGACACGGACGCAGACAGACACAGACGAGACAGACAGACGAGACAGACAGACGCAGACAGACAGACAGACAGACAGACGCAGACAGACAGACAGACAGACGCAGGCAGACAGACAGACAGACAGACAGACGCAGACAGACAGACAGACGCAGACAGACAGACGGACGCAGACAGACAGATGCAGGCAGACAGACGCAGACAGACAGACAGACGCAGACAGACAGGCAGACGCAGACAGACAGGCAGACGAGACAGACAGGCAGACGCAGACAGACACAGACGACAGACAGACAGATGGGCAGACAGACAGACAGAGACGAGACAGGCAGACAGACACAGACGCGACAGACACAGACGAGACAGACAGACAGACGACAGACAGACAGACAGACAGACAGACAGACAGACAGACGGACGAGGCAGACAGACGCAGACAGACAGACAGACGAGACAGACGAGACAGACAGACGGACAGACAGACAGATGCAGGCAGACAGACGCAGACAGACAGACAGACGCAGACAGGCAGAGACAGACAGGCAGACAGACAGACAGACAGACAGACACACACACACACACACACACACACACACACACACACACAGACCCGAGTGTATATGCCAGTAATTATTAAGCAATTGTTCATGCTGATATTTGTGTGTGTGTGTGTGTGTGTGCCTTCCCATGCTTGTGTGTGTCTATACCCACATTTCGTTCGTGTGTGATTGCATCTGTGTGTCCCACAATCCTTTGGGCTTTCACTTGCTGAGAAATTCAATTTCAGTTGTCACTCACCAATCAGCCTGCCTAATTCCTGGTCTGGACTAGACTATGGTGTGTGCGTGTATGTGTCAGTGAGTATGCAATGTGTTTGTCGTCTCAATACCTGCATAATCCACAATGTTTTGTCTCTTCATAACAAGGTTTGTAGTGTGCTTCTGGCATAATGACCTCTTATAATGTGTGCATACAATTTTCTAAATGCTCCTCTTGCACACTGAAGTCATAAACCAGATGTGATTCATCAACATTCAGAATTGTATTTAGACTGCAATGACTACTAACACAATATGTGTGATCAGAGACCTGTCTATTAAGAAAGATTCCTGTCTTTAACTTTGTGCAGCAACTTTGTGCACTTTTAATACCACATCAAAGTGACAAATGGTAGGAGAACAACAATAAAACTGCCAGTGGTCTGTAATTTCTCTCAGCATTCTTACACATAGGTGACGATGGTAAACATTTACTGGCAGTGTGTGAAGTGTGCTTTTTATTTTAAATCCTGATTGGCTGCCAACCAGTCGGGGCATAAAATAAAACTTTATTCTTGTGGTACTTTTCAGTTCAGAGTTACAGGGAGCTTTAAAGACGATAAAACAACAATTGGAAAATCAATAAAAATGACCAACATTAATTAGAAATGGGGTTATGGCTACATAAAATAGGGTTGCAGCAGGGAAATACAACAGGAATAAACCAGGGAAAAACAAATTTAGCTTATGAGTAGCTCATAAAACTGAGGCAAGAGAGACATACACAGTCAGTGTTAGTGATAACACTATTTATAGTGTTAGCACTAAGTCAGTGTCTCCAAAATTCAGGTAAATCCCAGGCATCTTTAATGCTATCTCACAGGTTTTTATAAAAATGAACAACTGTTAAATTTTGCTCTTTAATCCACTTTAGATTACAGAATGTATAAGATTGACTTTTTATGAGCAGTGTAACACATTTAATGTAATGCATAATAGTCTTAAGCCTCACATTTCATACTTGTATAGGTAAAAAAAAAATATGCTTGTTTGTTGTGGCAAAAAGTAAGGACAGGAAATGGCATTGGGAAGATTGTAGGCACCAGCTCTGGCATTCGCCCACGCCTCAGGCCTGAAAATCTCTTCCCGGTGATCCAAAACGACTATGGAACAAACGCCAACACTTCCCCAGTGCTCTGAGCTCACAGTCCGGACAGCCTGGCTAAGAAAGTGAGCTAACAGTAGCTAAAATTAGCTAACAGCAGCTATAGTTTGCTGCAGTATACTTTATTGTCCATCATGAAACTCTGTCAATACCCAAGAGTTAAGGCGGAGCAGCCGAGGGACATTAAAGGGAAAGCATAAAACATTTTTCCCCCTAAAATATGATTGAATTTCATGTTTCACTTTAAATATATAAACAATGAATACTCCTGAATAAGACGTAAAACCTACACACTCTCTCAAATTGTCTGGAAATCAATGTTATACTGCTGTGAACTGTAGGTGAAAGAGGTAGGGAAATACCTTATCTACCTGCCTGCCAATCAGCTTGGATGATGCTCAGGTCCCCACTACATCTTGTTGAGATTTAGTAGGTGTGCATGTCAGCTAGAAATAACACAAAGCCCTGCTGCCCCCATATAGATTCTTGCATGTGCGAACGAGAACTCCAGCCTAACTTTTTGTCATCCCCTAAACTCACAAAACTTCACAAACTGACTTTGCATATTTGCCCCAAGGTGTGCTTTTTTTGAGTTTGGATTTCTTTTATCTTTAAATATAATTTCAAAGATTAAGTGCAGCATGAGAAGACACAATGCTTAGGGATGTCCTTAAATCAGCACCAAGGAAGCAATGTGTTGAAGATAAAATTTATTTTGGATGATACCAAATTTCACCATAACTTTGACATTATAAATTGCTTCAGGACTCAGAATGAATTATTGTGCAGGCAAAATATGTTACTAGCAAATAAAATCAAATCGAAATGTCAAAACAAATTAATTCAGCAGGGTTACTTACTACTTTACTGTTTCCTTTCAAAAAAGTACCAGTACTGAGCTGTAAATAAACATGTTTTATGCCAAAGATTAAAGGGAAGAGAGCGAGGAGAAAGATCCAGCTCTCTCTGTGTGGAGCATTTAGTCACTGCTGTTTAGCAGACTGATTTGAATTTGTCATTTCCTTCAGGCAAATAGGGCGATAGGTACATGATCTCAATTAGTAGATGGAGTGCTCTTGGCTGTCACAGCTGCTCTTGTGATTTATGTTTAGGTGATATGTGTATTATTTCATAAAAACCTTGCCCGGTGTAGCTTTTGGTTTCTTTACAAATAAACTAAGCCATAAGATCAGTATGATAAAGAGCGAGAGAGAGAGGGAGCTGAGCGGGGGGGTGGTGAATGATGCGTGGAAGAAGACAGATAGGAAAAAGGAGGGAGAAGGAGTGGTGAGAGTAAGTGTGTGTGTTTGTGTGTGGGTGTGTGTTTCTGTGTGTGTGGTTTAAATAGACTGCCCCATCATCTACGCTCAGCTTCTTCCTCCTGTCCTCTGCCTCTGGGGTCCTTAGGGACCTAAAGAGGTGTCTGTATCACTGCCTCATGGAGTGGAAGTGAGTGGATGATGGGCTGGCAGACACAGACAGAGTGTGGAGTTTGATGTGTGGCTGTGTGAGTGTTACAGTGTTCATCAAAGTACTGTCACCTTAACTATAGGGTGGGTACAGAACTCCAATACTTTTAGGACACTGACCAAATCACTTTGATACTGACAAAAATGCCTTGCCTATGCTTGTCATCTAGTAATCTGAGGGTTGTTGGTACAATTCCTGGCTCTCCGAATCTACCTGAG
Source organism: Miichthys miiuy (assembly GCA_036365135.1). NCBI lineage: Eukaryota > Metazoa > Chordata > Actinopteri > Sciaenidae > Miichthys > Miichthys miiuy. Next base: position 21,906,213 of record CM071602.1, read on the forward strand.
CAAGACACAGAAGCCCACATTGCTCCCAATGACTGTGACCTTGGTGCATATATGGTTGAATTTAGTATCAGTGTGAGTGCTTGGATTATGAATAGGAAGCGCTGTATTGCTCCTGATGAGTAGTTGGCAACCTCTGCCATCAGTGTGTGAATGTGATGTGCAGATTAGAAAGGCTATACCAATACAAGTCAATTCACAATTTGCCACCAAATCCCGATACCTAAGGCAGTGTTGTAGTCAAGTTCACCTAAAGCAAGACCAAGTTATGACTAAGCCAAGACCAAGACTAAGGCTGAGTAAGGCAGTTATAGCCTACTTACGTAGATAATAGCCCGTCTGGGTTTCCTGCCTCTCCCTGCACTTTACATTATTTGTCATCTTTGTCCTTTCTATGTAATTGTGCAAAATACATAAACTAAATAAACTATAAGCTATAATACTTTTCAAATATCTTTGGGTGCGGCGCGGTCCTAGCTTTCTCTTCTGCCACCATTTCCCAGTGCAGCAAATATAGTCTTGCATATCCAGACGTATATCCACATGAGTGCTGTACCACCACAAATGTCGCCTACTATTTCTGTCATAGTGTTTGTTATTAATGTTCCTTTTGACAGTTATTCATGTTTTTATATAGCTCAGTACTGTCCTGATATTCAGGATGAGTAAAGTGCACAGTAAAGTAAAAACAGTTTCCCCAGGTGTTTACTTTTTTTTTTTTTTTTTAAGGATACACAACATAGTTCTATCCCTGTTTTGGTTCAATGAGTGAATCTGGCTGAAATAGTTAAGCTGAAATGATAAACATATAGAAACTAATATCCCTTTGCTGTTTAAATCTTGTATGTTTGCTCTATTATTGGTAACAGTTAGGGTTATTTATTGTACACTACAGGAAATTATGTATTCTATATTACCGTGTATTTAATGTGAGGTCAGTGATTTATCTGAGAGCAATAGAGCCAGAAAAAACCTGTTGTAATTTAAATGCTCATAAGTGTATTATAAGTATCATAAAATGGTTCACCCAGCATAATAAATTCAATCATAACTCATTGACTCTGTGTTAAAAAAACATTGCATAGTGATAGATTACACCTAACCAAGCATGTCGCCACTACATGCATTGGGTTAAAGGGCATGAGTGTCACAATGTGGTAGGTCACATCTACTGTTTTTCTCAGCATGTTTGTTTGGTAAGTGTTTATGTGTGCATGCTGATGTGCAGGTCGTGTGTGTGTGTGTGTGTGTGTGTGTGTGTGTGTGTGTGTGTGTGTGTGTGTGTGTGTGCGTGTGTGTGTGTGTGTGTGTGCGCGTGTGTGGTGGTAAAATGTGCTGTTGAAGGCAGTATGAGCTCCCAAACCTGCTGTACTCAGCTCCTCGTCTAGACCAGCCACCGTCATTATGGCTGTTCACACCTGCGCTGTGTAATTTATCGCTCCCCCACACACACACATTTTTCTCACTTTGTCAGTAACAGTGCTGACCTCAGGTAATGGGAGAGTCCAGTGTGAAATACTCTGTCCTCCTGTATCACACACGCACACACAAACGCAGTGGAGAGGGGTTAATGTGACGTATCCATCAGACTTAGAGCGCTGACACACCTGATGTTAATCGCTTGAACGGTCATTGCACACACACACATACGCACACACACGTACAGAAAATAAAACAAACAAAGTTTGACACTGGAGCCCCCCACAATAATAAAGCTCTACTGTCTAAAGAGCTGGAAAATATTATTATAGACTCATCCATAAGTGATGATAAGAAGTGTAAAGGTCTACTAGTCATTCAACATGCAACAGATCTCTGATCTCTTAAGCAGCTTATATTTCAATAAAATGTCAACTATCTCATTACAGGGGTTGGATATTGTATTTAGGTTGAAACAGATTATGTGGCTAATACGTCAAACTGCAGCTATAGCTGACGAATGGCTGAATAGGTCTCACTCACTTACAGGGTTAATAGATCATGTTTCAATAAGAACTTACAATAGGCTTTATGATACTCATGGGAGCATGGAATTTTCACTTAATGTCCCTTTTTCCACACAGTAAGCTAGCTAAGTGAGTTTCCCTTTGCCTCCCGTTACTTAATGTAATTTATTTGACAGTTTGAATAACTATCTTGTTTTGTAGCTTCCTTAACTGACTCAGACCCTGATGTGGCTGTAATTATCACCATTCCTGCAATGGTGTTAGAGACTGGACCAATGTTAGCGTGCGTGTGGCTGAGCTCAGTATCATTGTGAGCGCTTTGGATTGGAAGTGCTGCGTCGCTCCTGATGAGCAGTTGGCACCTCACATAGCATCCTCTGCTATCAGTGTATGTATGTGTGTGATGTGACACGTGTTGTAATGGGCTCTGAGTGGTCAGTAGACCAGAAAAGCTGCGTATAAGTCCGTTTAGCATTTATACCACAATGCACTGCACAAACAGAACAAAATGTACATGATTTCAGTAAAGTTTCACTTCCCTGAGGTATTAATAAGTACCTCACAGATCACAGGATCCTGTTATATCAGTGAATTATTTCAGATGATGGTGTGGCTTTGTAAGATTAATGGTTGTTTGGGAATACTGTAAACAGACACATGTATCATTAAGTAAGATTGCACATGAACATGTGAACATCTTTGCACAATTTTAATGATACTGCTTTTCTGCTACCATTACAGTGTTAACCTATGGCTGTCGCTTTGCATATGTCTCATCCCAGCCTCATAGATGTGTATTCTGCAGAGAAATGCTAAATCAAGTTGTTTGCAGTGAGAACTACAAGGTTTAACTTTTAGCCTGAATGTCCTCTGCGCTTTGATGAGATACACGAGCAGCCACCAGCCCATACAGACAAAAGAGGGTGTCACTCAAAGTCAAAATTTAAACAAGGCATCACAGCACCACCCACACTGTTTCAGTGACAGATGATCTCAGAGGAATATAGGCCTGAACCACCACAGCAATAAATGTATACCACCCAAGAGAAAAGAAAAAAAAAAGAGGGAAAGAAGTCTCTGTGATTACCACTTTATAATCTAAAGTCTGCACAAAACAAAGATGTTTTTCTATAGAGTCAGCAACATTTTCAGTTCAGATCACTGTATTTATTTCTATGCATTGACCCAAGAGTATTTTTATGTGTATATAAATGTAAGGCAACCAAGTAGTGTCTGGCTGTATATGGGACACCTAGATCTGAATCAGTCAGCACTTTAGTCTTATAATTTCCAGTGGCGATGTGTCAAACAATGATAAATAAGGAACAAACACACACACAAACACTGACAAGCAGCTGACCCATTGCCTGTTTGTACAGCTCTATAAGCACAATGTGTGTGTTTTGTTTGTGCACTTAGCAGCAGGTGTTCTAGCATTTAAGTGTGTCTATATCTGTGATGGCAAAATATCCATCAGTCAGCAGTTTTAGCCTTGTTATCTCCGCTGGCACTCTATCAAATATATAAACAATGATAAATAATGAACACACTCATCTTAATAGAGTCTGCTTGTGTGTGCCTGTTGGAAGAGTGCCTATATACTGTATGTGTTTAGACAATCAAATGGAACATTTGTTTGCGTCTTCAGGGATGTGGAGGTTTTGCTGTTGTTTTTATGCTGACATGCTAACTTGAGTGTATGTATGTGTACATGTACTGATGTTTCATGTTTTTTTTTTGTTTTTGTTTTTTAAGGTTTCATGAGACATGAAGCCTTAAAGAAATTTAAATCACTCCCAACACAATCCCTGCTGTGTGGGCATCTTCTCCGCATACTTGATCACATACATATTTACATGTCTCTGTTCATTACACATGCAACCCATATCCCCGTTTGCTTGCTTCTTTTGAAATAAGAAGGACCAAAAGAGTGTTTGTTTGGAGCAAATGAAGCCATAGCTGTCACAGATTAGAGGAGAAAGGCGGATGAGTTGACTCTCCTTGCTGAACTTCTCTCTTGCACAAAGAGTCTTTCAACGTCTGTAGTAGAAATACTCTGTATTGACTGAATACACAGATACACGCATGCCGTATTAGCCTCCCGTCTGAAGATATACAGAGAGAAACTACCTTGCTCATCTTCAAGTAGCTACTTAGCGATGACCCTTAGTTCAAAGCATTCAGCTGTTACTTTGATTCTGTTCTGCAAGTTAAAATGAGTAGTTCAGTCAGAGAAACCCTTTTCTAAAACTTCTTAAGCTTCCATTATGCTGCAACCTATAAAAAATGTGAAATGGTATATGTCTTGATCGGGTATAATGGAAAAGCGAAAGAAAAACGCTTTTGAGTTCAGTATGTATTAAAATTGATGGTGATGTACAGATTTTACAAAACCATTGTAGACCTACTATTATTATTCCTTATATAACCTTTTAGTCTGGGTGGGGAACATAGTTTTCATTTTTTATGATTATATTTCAGGCCATTACAACTTACAATTTCTGAAAGTATGCTGCTGTATTTTAGCCAAATTGGTGACATTAAAAAAAAAAAAGAAGAAATGTCCTTGTACTAATTTCCATGGCAGAGATCTACCTTCCTGAACAGTTAACTGTTAGATCGGTTAGCAAGACATATGTCCGGCTTATGAGTAGTTCTGATCTGACAGACTCTGCTCAGTGAAACACTGACAACATGTTTCTGAACAGAAAATTGGGGAAATTGTAAAGAATTACAGTGCCATGAGTATGAATTATTGGGAAATGGTTGGTCACAGTGCAAGATAAGCACATGGGATTTACTGTGCTGATTGTCTCAAATCATGGTACTTTAATAGATGTCTAGACATTGGACAACAGCTCAGCAGGCTTGATGCTACTTTAGAAGTGAGCTGCACCCTGGTCTCTTTACAATAAACTCTGTAACCACCATTATACTCCAATATTTTACATCTTTCTTTATGCAATAGCAGCTTATAAACACTGAAAGGATGGTTAACCTCTACGATTAAGCCCTCTGAAACCCTACAGTGAACTCAAGTGTTTTCACTGTTTGGACAGCGTTTACAGATCACACATATTCCACGAAGAGTTAAGAGATGCATTCTCTGTTCCATTGTGCATTAAATGATTTCTAGAGGAGATGAAACTCTAATGATCCCCGTGGGGAAATTGGATCATTGCAGCGGCAAATAAGATACAGCAAAGGAAAAGACCAGGTTATTAATAAGAATAGAGCAAATGAGGTGATCTCAAAAATAACAAAGCAGACAATTACAAGACTACAAAATATTCAGTGCAGTCATATGTATAATAATTTATAGATTACAACATGGTTGTGATGAATGTAACATTACAGTGCAATACAAAAAATGTGAATAATATGAGATTAAAGAATATGAAAACATATTCAGTAGGAAAAATAAGAATCATGGTATGTTCTATACAATATATATCAGATGAGTTACATGGATTTATGAAATATAAGAATGAGCTGAGGTGAAAAGATGAAAGAATTCATTCAATAGTAATGGACCAAGCGTTAATGTTACAAATCAGTGCTTTTCCACTGTAATAGGCTTCATGCGGTTCGCTGAATTAATTCTGGCATTTAAAAAAAATTACACATTCTCTAATAGTGGTGCATGTGCCCTGTGGTGGCCATTTTAGATGTCATGGTACATACTCAACTGTGCATGCAATATTGTAATAAAGTCTAGAATGGATGCCTGCCTTGAGTAGTGTAATTCTTTCCTTCAGTGTAAGTTACATAAAAAATCACTTTATACTGAGGGCCCATGCAGAAGATGTGTACATGACAGATCTAAAGAACTAGTTGCCTTTCATTCAGTAATCCATACTGTATGTCCTGCAGGTTTGACACTAATAAAAACACTCGTCAGATATGGAGATATGGTTAAAACACACACAGAGATGTCCATAGCAATTCTTAAAGATCAGCTAAAATAATTACGATCAAAATCCTTTCATCCTTTTGTATTGCATTCTGTGTTTTGCCAACCTAAGCTTACTTACCTCCAGTTTATACTCTGGCAGGCCATATCAGCTATGACTAACTTACATTAATTTGTTGAGTAACTTAATGACGTTAGAGTCTTTTAAAGTATCTTTTTTACATTTTTCCCATGTGCCCTTCGCAAAGCTTATTATAAGCATTGCGTCCACTCACACCTAACCTGCACCCCAACAAGTTGTTTTCTAACCTAAGCCCAACCTTACTCTAACCCCAACCAGTTATCTCTGTTCCATCCAACGATAACCCTAAGACCTAATCCCAACCTCAGAGGGGTGCACTATGGGAAACAGTTAGTTTACAATTAGTTGTGGTTTGGTAGCACATGCAAACAGTTTTTACTTTAAAATGATGCAGCATTGTATTTTGAATTCTTATTTTTCTTTCTAATACATTAGGAGTTTTAACCGTAGCCTGCAAATCTTGTTACTAAAATGAGCTGTGATAGGATTCATTATTTATTGACCTTGAAGCCCATAAAAGCAATAAGTGTATTGTTTGACAACAATATGCATGTTGCCATCAGTAATATCAGAAATTATTGTTATTCTTTAGTGATGAAAGTCTATGAAACTTTTAAATGCACTGTGATATACTTCAGTTTGATGACACTCCTTTCTATATTTTAATCTTTGTGGTATCAGCATTGGTAGAAAATTTTAACAAAGGGGTTACTGAAACAGTTAATGAGTTAACACGATTGCATATTGTATTTATTTTGTGTATCAATCTGTACTCATGATGTCTTATGTTTTCTCTCTTGTGAAATAAGTAGATTTGCAGAATGATGTGTTGGATTTTTGGGAAGTTTATAATGATTTGCAATTTTATTTTATTTTTTTACCGTCCCTGATTTTTTTTTTTTTTTAATGTTTTAAAGGAATATAAGAGATTGGCTCCTTTTTACCTTGGTTGGTGTCATAATGCTGTGATACATGAAGGCCAACTGTGGAAAATGTGTGGAGCCAGGTTGGCAAATACACCCTGTTGAGCTGTTTGTCATAGTTATACCGTACCTCTGAGATACCCCTGTTGGATTTTAAAGGACACTTCTATTTAAAAGCACCCAGTTAAAGTTTAAGAAACCATAATAGTTTTCAGTGGAGTTTTATGAGTTTGGGGTTCATAAAAGCAAACGGTATGCAACCATATTGTGCCATTGTTGTATTATTGCTGTACATAAAAGAACACAAATATCAATAATTTATGAAGAAATTTGAATGAAATGAATACTTTAGACCTATTCGTTCATATGAACCACAATTATCACCCGAGCTTTGTAATTGTCATATTTTTGTTCTAAATGGCATATGAGCACTGGGGGTGTCAAAACTTTGTTTTGCTTATAGATTGTTTATCCTTCCTTCTCCACCAGTGAATATTCACATTTTCACTTCAAAACAAATTAATGGTCACTGCAGAGCAAAAACATTTTTGAGCAAAAAAATAACTGCAACAGGTTAATTAACAGATTATACAAAATACAGATACAGTTACAAATAATAGCACAGGTTGGTGCAGATATGAGGCACATACAAATAATGGCGGAGCAGATCAGCTCATGTTCTATGACAAGAAGCCAGTGTAAAGATCTGAGAACTAAACTGATGTGAACTGGTCTCAGCGAGAGTTCTGAATCTGTTCGGCCAAGATTTCTGGCCTGGTTTGTGGTCTTTAATGTTAGAAATTGGAGGTGAGCACTGATTTTTCATCGTTCTTCTTAAAGGTTTACAGTAGGACCAAAGTTACCTGGTGGTATCATTAAATAAACCTATGCATTGTCTGCATACAAATGGTAGATACGTTAACAATAAGACAGTAAGAAGAGCAGAAAACTTTTGCTGCTAAATAACGCCATTTCCAATTGTTTTATTTAAAAGCGGATCGATTGTGTGCATTGATATAGACATCTTAAAGAAAACACACAATGATCAGAAAGGGCAATGTCAGTCACTGCAACCTTTTGAAATGTTAAAACCTGAAGGGCCTCTTATTGTGAGCTTCATTACATGCTGAGTCTGAATACAACACAGTTATTTAGTGCTGCACAGACAAATAATCCAAATGATTATTAGTGCTCAAAAAGGTTTACACTGTATTTAGGTGACCTGCAGATCTTTAGGAATGCAGCTCAACATGATTAATTTAACTGAAGAGCAAGCAATTTTTTCCACAAGACTTGCACTGTACAGATTTATAAACAGAATGGTAGCTCCACCTCCTTTGTCATGCACACTCTGACTTTGCTCATAAAACTGGAGTTGGGAGGGGTTGCCTCAATAAGAACTGCTGCACTGGTATCTTGGTCTAGCCAAGTTTCACTTTAAAAAATCAAGATTGTGCTTGACAGTTGAATAATTAATTTCAAATGCCTGCCAAAGACCTGGTGTTCAGTAAAGCTAAATTTAGTGTGTGAAAAGTATTCTTTGCTAAATCTCCAGATTTAGTTGAGTGCATCTTTTTTTCATTCTACCCCTTATCAAAACAGGAAAAACCACAAAAACACATTTAAACATTAAATCCAGAAGAAGAGCCTGCCTCTAGATCAGTCCTTCTCAAATAGTGGGGCGCGCCCCCCCACTATTTGAGAAGGTGCGATGCCAGAGGGGCGCATGTGACCCTGGGGAACATGCTTTTTTTTTGCCATACTAGAATAGTATGTATAAGTATAAGTATAATTGCACATCCACTTAAGTAGTTGGCCGTGGCGCTCTTATTGTCTCATTGAGTGTGCGCAGGGAGTGTTAGGTCTATGGTGTAGGGCAGTGAGATGATTAATTGCTATTAAAACTGGCCCGCAGATTGGCGTGTACGGAGTAGCGAATTGTTTTCTTCTTGCTAGGGGGGGCGTAACAGAAAATAATTGAGAAGCACTGCTCTAGATGTTGGTGGGGGCCAGTTCAGTCTTAGGCCGGATGATTTCAACTGGTGTTGATTCACGCCTCACTGCTCTGAAATGTATGAATTGAGGGCACTGGGTGTGTGTGTGTGAGGAGTGAGGGTCAGAAACAGGTCAGAGAGGTGACATTTAAATTGGGGAAATGCTGACTACTGTTTAAAGGAAACTAAGAAGACTTATGATACTGTATCTATGGGGAGGTGTCTGAGACAGCCCATTACAGAGTGTATAAGAACCAACTGTTAGAGCTCCACAGGGAGCCTTTTTCTCTGTAACCCCTTTTGTGTGTTGCACTGTTAAACGCTTCTTCTTGTACAAGAATAATAAATTCAACTTAACTTTGATACTTCGAATCCAGTCTTCTTTATTATATATATATATATATATATATATATATATATATATATATATATATATATATTTTGTTGAGAAGCCGTGGCTGACAAAATATAATTAGAATCATGGATAAGTGGGTGACTTGGTTGTAAAGATGCACAGTGCTGATTTTAAACACAGTGCACACAATAGTTAATCTAGCTCTGCACAATAGAGCCTGCCTTGACATTGTTGCCCTGGCATATTACACTGGAAAGAAAATGTGCTGTTGCCGTGCATGGGATAACAACCATCGTTTCATTTATGTTTACATAAACGTGTATACAAAAACACGTGTATATGTGTAAGACAAAAGCATCTGCTTCAATCATGAGCATTTTATATTGAGCTTGATTATATGCTTTCACTGTCTGCTGTCACTTTTATCTCACTATTGCATTCTTCATTGTTCCTCTTGCACCCAACTAACTACACCCCTCCTCACCCCCCAACTTTTGCCTCATTTCACCCCCTTTTCTTTCCTCTTCATCTCCTTCCTCCACTTCCTCCTTTCTCTTCTTCCCCTACTTCCTCTTACCTTTCAGGGCCCCTATGGCAGATTCTCCTCCTTACCTTTCATGCTTAATCTTTTCTTGTCTTTTATCCCTCATCCCTCTGCTTTTCTCCCCTCTAAGTTCTTGTCTTTGGTGGATACACATCCTCTGTGGAAAGTGTGTGTGTGTGTGTGTGTGTGCATAGGGTAGATTGCCAGACTTCCTGCCTGAAAACAGAGGGGATCAAAATAGATCAGTTTGATTTCCTGGTCCTCCTCCTGTTTCTCCTCCTCTGTGAGGAAGGAGAGCACTGTGTTGTATTCACTGTGATATGCCCTCTTCTGGTGGAGGAGAAGACTGAAAGATGAGGGGACATAGGTGATGGGGTGATTTGTGAGAATAAAATAAAAAGGAAAGAGAATTGAGCAGGTGAAAGAGGAAGTAGGGGGAGAAGAGTGAGGGCAGAATATGAGGAATAGAAGAGACGGCATGATTATAGGTGAGATGAAAGAGACAGGAAAGAGAGGACTAAAAGAAGCAGAAGATACAGCAAAAATGGACAATCAGGGAAGTGAAGAGAACAAATAGTAATTGTTGGAGGTGGAGGCGAGGGGAAAGGGAGACAATATAAGATGAACTGATGAGGGAAGAGGAAAAAAGTTCTAAAAGTGATGATCTGATTGCATCTATTGTATCAATGGAACAAACCCGGTGAGAAGATTACAAAGCATTTGATTTCAACTGACTCTGTAGGCAATTTCCTCTGTGCTTCCTTTGTTTTGCTCACAAAACACACACACAGAAGATACACACACACACACACACAGCCCGCAAGGTACATTATTGCTGATCAGCAGTATATTATTGCCATTATTATGTTTGCCACACTGCGTGTCATTAATTTTTAAAAGGAAAGTTGTCTTGTATTAGCCACTGTGTAACTCCAGTAAGGAATTGATCACAGTGCAGAGCCCCTTTAGCGCAGCAATTCTGTTTAAAGTGAAGAGAAGCCAAAGCTTTTTGTAATAAAACAAAACAATGACCTGTGTATGATTTGAGGTTATTCTTATTAAAAGGTTCTATTGTGTACTTGTCTTTGATTCTAAACATGTTTTATTGAATACACACTAACTATTTGCCTGCCAATCTGATCAAACCTGAGAACCATTATGGATCAAACCAGGACATTGAAGCTTACTGACACTTGCCCACAAACACAAACACTGACCCCGCTTCAAATGTTGGCATTTAATATTTAATTTTCATGATTTTTAAATCCTTTCCTGTTTACCTTTGCCTACTGTCGATGGTTAGCTATTGCAAACAATCTCTCACATTATTGTGTTCAAGCAAAGGTGATGCAGGCAGAGATGGAGAGGGAGTAATGCAGACAGTTTAGCTTGAAGTTTTTCCACTCCGGATTCCAGTTTAGGGCATGCATTTTAGTAGGACCCAATGTTCAAATAATCATCCAGCATACTAATTTATTAAGCAATATTCAAATTGTAAGCAAACTCTTTTCAACTGCTTCATTTACGAATATAGCAACAGGACAGCTAATATACAGACATCTCTAAAACTACTGCAAACCACAAAAACACAAAATTGTCCTTTTCGACATTTTGATGCTCCATGCACCAGTTTTTCATTTACACTTCAACTACAGTACATATTTCACAAATTACTGAGCAGCATGTAAACAACAAGACACAACTACAGAGCAAAGGATAAACAAAATAGTAGTAAATGAGTGGCAGAGGTAGGATCATATTTTCATTTGCATCTTTTCAAACTCCTTAAACAGGGAGTAGTGCTGAAATTGCTGTTTTGGGTGTTGATTTTTTTGAGTGAATCGGCTTGTAACTGTAATGCTATAGATGTACGCTGTAATGAAGCCACTGATTAGGTTTTAGTCGGAGGTTGTTGGTAGGATGCAAAAAGACATGCTTTATCTAAGAAACTTGTATTTGGGTTCATTTTTAAATTTTTGTATTTATTTTTTTAATTTTCTGTATTTAATACCAGTACACATAATATTATCAGTGTGACCACACAGTAATACTGTCTTGCTAAACAGATGCAGGGTGTTTGCCATGGTTTAGAAGTTTGTGAATGGATCTCATTAGGATTCATTTGGAGATTGTGACATTTCACAAGGCGTGTTTATATATACACTATATATAGAGATATATATTTCTAGATACTAATTTATCTTCTGCTTTTGTCTTTGTATAGAAGGGAATGTTGACATTTATTGTGTATTGCTGTCTAATGGGGATTCCCTTCATTTATCTGGGAGCTGTATTCAATCACAGTCGCTGAGACAAAGAGAGAGGGAGGTTATGCCCAATGGGCCATATGTGAGCACATTCATCTTCCAGTCTTCTTATTTATTCCATTTCAGGTAATGCCCAATCTACAATCCTTTATATCTAAGTTCTGACTTCATAGAACATGTTTGCCATAGATCGTTACCTAACCTGATGAGAATTACAGTAATTTAATATGTCACAATGACATTACTTTTACTCATGTTGGGTGAGCTTAATGCAGAGTATCCTGAGTTTATAGGTATGATGGTAGCTTAATATATACAGTATCTGAGGTCTGTAGTGACAGATCGTAAAAAAGGGACTGATTACTAGATGGCATGGCAATCAATAAGCACAGCAAACAATCAAATGTTAGTTATTTGAACCTGTCTATTACTAATAAGATGAATTGGGTGGAACTACCTGATGTATGACACAAGTTAAATGTGTGGTTATAGATCTGTTACTGTCAAATGAGTTAAGTGATACTGGATGCTGAAGGTTAACTTGAAAAATGATTGTTTACACCAGAGCTGTGCGTGTCATCAACAGGGGAATCCCTCACTCTCTGTCTCTAATTTATCTTCGTTTTCCATTGTCAAAGAGGCTAGATGGTAAGTTTCAAATGAAAAATTGCTCTCACCATTACAATGCAAACTTAGTACAATAGACTTTGAAAGCACTGTAGAGACAATACATGGAAAATCAGTATAATGAGGCCAAATGGCACCCTTTTGAAATGGAAATGAGAAATATAAACCAGCCTAATGAGTAGTCTTTATTTTTTATCTGATATTGGGGACCAATGTATTCTAGTATGGTCCTGTATCAGAAAAAGATGAGCCCTTTTGGTTACGTAATGGAAGCAGGGCTAGTCGTTTTCATCTCAGGAAACCACACAATGAGTAACCCTGTTTAATCCTGCAGTGCAGCACTTGCTAACCCTGTCCTCAAGTGACACCTGTCCAGCTGTTTTTGCTCTAGCCATGCTCTTACACATACAGTATGTCTGAGTTTAGGGCTACACATTTCCATTGCCCAGTGATTACAGTTCATGGGGCTTAGAAAAACTGTAAAAGATAAACCTGTGTGTTGTTGAAGTGGAAACCGGGCTGCTTCCCTTTGGATCTGTGTTGGAAAAGAGGCTTTCTTATCTTGCTTGTACGGTCCAACCAGGTTAACCCTGCTTGGTCTAATCATTCTTAGTGTTGCAACAGCACTACAGAGCAACTACAGAGTGACTGTTGATGTCCAAGAATTTCAGCCCTATTGAAACTGGATTCTCCAACATGGTAGCTTTTGAGTGGAGTGGAGCTGTGCCTGCTTCTAAAATGGCCTGTGCCAGTCTGACTTTGATGCAAAACAATCCTGTATATAGCCAACAGCATATTCGCCATTTGGAAAGACCTTGGAGACCAAGCATTTTCATTTGACAGATACAGATGATAAAAATACTCCCCTCTGACACCCAACAGGGAGCTACTTGCCATCCAATTTCTTAACATTTCAGACAGAGAGAGGAGAAGGAAGGAGGATCCCTCTTGACACCAGCTGGAATCATATTTATTTTCTTTCATGTCAGACAGAGAAAGATGCCGACTACTGAGAATGGGATTGATAGAGGCTATGGAAAAAAGTGATACACAGAAACTTAGCAAGGTCAGACAAAAAAACAAAAAACAAAACAAACAAACTTTGCAACAGACCCAGCAGGGGGCCTGTGTACATCTTTCTACCTAGCCAACTTTGACTATGGTGCAGTATCTTACTTACTGTCTTTGTATCAAGTACACTGCATAAAATCCCTGCAAGTCTTACCAAGAGTGCAAGTGTCACTACTCTTACAGGATTAAGGAGTTATGTGTGTCAAAAGTGTGTGAGATTGAGGGGCGCTATTTACACAATATGGCAAGAATGAAATATAATATGCATAATTATGTTTTCATTAGTGTATAGTCACCTGAAAATAAGAATAATTATGTTTTTGTTACATGAGAATGAGCCTTGTTTTTTTTCCACAAATGCTACAGCTTCTCTTCCATGGAGTCTGCAATGCTATTACAGTAGCCCAGAATGGACAAACTTGACACTGGCTCTAGGGCCTTTCACATTTTTTGCACATTTCATGGCCACTGTAGTTTCTCCTTCATGCAAGGAGGGAGAGGCGAGGCAGTTGCAATCAGAAACTCCACTGCTAGATGCCGTTAAATTCTACAAATTGGTCTGATCACTTCAGTAGGTGTGTAGCAAAATTAAAATCCAAATAATAAGACTAAGGGGATGATTCATTGATTGGTTGCTCTTAAAGTTTAGCAAATAATGAGCAAAGTCACAATAGTTCTGCATGAGTTTGTATATTCCTCTTTCTTTCCAGGTGCACGGCATGTTGGCATATTCTGTGTCTCTTGATAGTGGCTGGTGTTCTGAACACCTGCATTACTCACACCTTCTGTTTGGTATTTATATGTCAGACACCTGTTGTTTGCCTATGCTGGCAGAGTCACACAGTTGAATACCATCAGTACCTTAGAGAGAATCCACACTGAAAATAATAATAAAAAAAACAAAAACAAAACAAATCATTAGATTCTCATTTAAATACAAAGGGCAGGAATTCCCATGGAAGAAGAAAGCAAAATTCCACTTTTGGCCCACAAGAGGAGAGACTAGATATCTCCATTGGCCACATAGTTCTTTATGCCGGGTTTGAATATGAATCTTCATGGTATCATTTTATTTTCACAGCCATTATTCAGTAGCTAGTGAAGAGTGACAGGAAAAGTGTGAACAGAGGAATATTATGCTGCAGAAGTCATGAACTGCTTTATAAACTTTGGTGTCATCAATCTGCATTATGTGCCTTTTAGGGAAGTCACAGCAGCAGAATTGAAAAAAAATCCATCCTGCTTAGTCTGGCGGCACATTCTGCTAGGCCTGCAAGGCTGCACATTTTTACACAGCATTGCATCAATTCAGTATATTTATTTCATTTTTTTTTTTTTTTGTTTGTAATCATTAGACTAATCTGGAAGTGACATGATTATTATGTTAAAGCCATTTCCTTGAGGCAGCTGTAGTCAAAGAGATTTGTTTTGTTTCTCGGGTAAGAGAGCTGATTTTGATAGAAACATCAGTATTGGTAAATCTGAGGTCGGGCACTGGAAATATATATTTTACTTTTAGAATAGCTGTAAATGATACCCGTTTATTTAGAATGTACTGCTCTAGTGAAAAAAAAAGGCTCACTTATGAAGCCGTTTATGAACATAACACTGGAGTGACTCAAAAACTATTTCAAGCACTGATCAATCAACACAATGTATGTACGTATTCATCTATGGTTAGTTTGAATTTAGCATTCTGTTCATCTATGTTTATGCTGTTTTCTGTGTTTGTGTTGTGTTTTCATGACGTTCATGACCTTACAGTTTGTTTTTTCGAGTCATCCATTTACTTTCATAAAGCTTTCATATAGTAGGAAACACACCAATAATGAGATTTTACTAACTAGTGTGTTCAACTAGTGTTTGATCATATTCATATGAGCCTTTATTTTAGCTGGTAATTGTTGCAAATAGGCATCCAGCTTTAAAGGCGAAATTCCTCAAATCGCAAACATGATTTGTTTCCTAGTGCCTTTCCTATTTTTCATTTTTCACACAAACATGGAGAGGTTGCTCTGGTAATCTCTCCATTCACAGTAATAGACAATCAGCCTCCAGCCAGTTCCATCAGTCTTGAGGGATTACTGCAGGTTAATTGAACATGTTAAGGTCAGATGGACGAGGCTCATACTTCTGCTCAAAGTATGCTGATAACCGCCATCACTCAATCTGCATGTGTATGTAAGCTTGTGTGTGTGTGTGTGTGTGTAAATGAGAGAGATATAGTTAGAGAAAGAGAGAGAATATGTGACATCTTTTGGCTCGTCTATGAACAACCTCCTCATTATTGCTGTAAAGGTCTTTCTGGTTGTTTTGTTGGTTCATTGTCACTGGAACAGACTCCAGTCTGGATTACACCACCCACCGCCTCCAAGAGCAAAATTACATGCCACCACTGTTTTGTTTTACAATCACACTGAGGGACAAAATAGATACAGCTAGAAATTTAATACCATCCTCCAATTGTTTTCCATTTGTCAGAGGAATCGCTTTTAAATGTCCATGTGTTCCAATAGATTTACTCATTGTAAAGTATTCGTACTATTCTCATCTGTCACTGGTGGTGAATAGATTAAGTTTTCTCTGTGACAGGTAATATGATAGATTTTTGTCATCAACAAGTGGACAATTTGTGAATAAGAAATAAGAAATATTTGATATGTTTTTATTTGAAAGTAAGTAAAGATTCCAGCGATGAAATGAATGTCTTCAAGGGAGGTTGTGTACTCCATGTGTTGTGTGTTGTTATGTGTTGTGATGATGCAGAAAGAAGTATTTTGATTAAAAATACCTATCTCAAGCTGAAGTAGAAAAAAGACTGAAGCTGTCTTCTGGACAAACTTCAAATCCAAGACAAGCAACTTGTTCAAGAAGGAAATTCATGTTTGTCCTTGGATTCAGCAAAGTACTAAAATACACTGGATTCATCATCTGCCTGTTTTTTATTGAAGAATAGCAATCGCAGCATCCCACCAGTTAGCCAGTAGAAAGCTTTTGATGTGAAGCATCAACAGCAAGAAAATTTAGTTCACATCAGCAGTAACTTAACACAAGTCCAATATCACTGAAATTGATCAGTAAGCAATAAAATAAGGCTGACAAAACAAGGCTGTGAAAGTACAAACGGGGAGACAGGAGTGAAACCAAACTACAAACCACATAGATTCAGGTGCAGCTACAAAGGTGTAACACAAACAGACCTGTGCAACTATCGACTATCCCTGGCAATGAGACACTTGTGGAAATGCACGTTATCATGGCTTGGTGGAGTGTGGCTAAAATGGATTGACCCAGGCCATCGGAAAAACCCTGTAAAACTCTAACTTTACCTTTTGTCACCTATAGAAGTAGTGTAGTCTGAAGTTATGGCAAACAGCAATATTGGGCTGTCTTGGTTTAATTGTTTTGTGTCCATGGTATAAAATAATAAAATCATGATCCCTTAGGCATCCAGGAATTGAGTGAAAATAAGCAAGTAAATGAAGAGGGGCCAAGGGCCTGCATTTTTCAACATTTTTCTGAGGAGAGGCTCACTACTGTATCTCAGACATTGAAAACATGTGACATTCATATGCAGTATTTGTTCACATCCATCCATCAAAGAGGATACTTGATGTTAATTTGCGTTCGCTCTGTGTACAGTTCTCATACACTTACCCCATGAATGTTGTGACATATTTGGTTTTACAGAAAACATCTATATTTGCAGGATCTGTTCAGATGTTGCTAAACATTTTGTTTACTTTTGGTCATGTTGTGCAAAAGCTTTGAGTTTTGGTGCACTATTTTCTCGGCTACCGGCTGACTTGTAGAGGCTTATGTGACAGCTTTACACTGCAGCACACTTCTTGTAAAGAGGCAAGTAGACCTTGGGGAAAGAGGCTTTATAGCGCCAAGGTGACTCTATATATGTGTTTGTATGTGCATGTGCCTGCAATACTCTGACTCATCCTTCATAATGTAAGAAGCATGCACCCTTGAGGACCCCCCCCCTCCATACATACACACACACACGCACACACGCACACACGCACACACACACACACACACACACACACACACTAATTTTGTGTCTCTCTCTCTCTCTCTCTCTCTCTCTCTCTCTCTCTCTCTCTCTCTCTCTCTCCCTGAAGCTCTCTATCTGTCTCTAACTTCCTCCGTCTCGCTTTTCTCTTCCTTCTTTCTCCCCTGTGTGTATCTCACCATTTTCTTTCATCTCTTCTTCCTTCCTTCCAATTCCTTCTCCACCTCTCTCAATTCTGCTCTCTCCCGTTGTTTAGCCATTGGCTGTCTGCAGTGACTGACAGCATACAAACAAGACTCTCAGGTTGTAGGCCAGAGGCATACACACACACACACACATATACACACACACTCACTCACTCATTTAGTGTCACACAAAGATGATTATTCAAGTCATATAGGAAATTTACACAAAGGCACTCACAGACACTTAAGTTCACATGCAGAACACATTACAGCAGTGCTGGCAAAAGCTGTTTCACGCACACAGATGTACACCACATTCACACACACTTTACCCATCTGTCTGCATGCTGTCATGTACACACTGCACTGATGGATTGGCCAGAGGCATACACACACGTAAACAAACACACAAAATACCCATCACCTAAGTGACTCATGCGAAAGTCACATAAACACTTGGTATTCAGACACACACATATGCACACTCTTTCCATATGTGCACACAGTGCTGCCACAGCTATTTGTACTGATGGATTGACATGGATCTGATAAACCCATCACCTGATGTCACTCAGTGCTTAACATGCAACATGTTTTAACACACACACACACTACTATATTACACAAAGATACATTTCATTTGAAATGGTTGTCTGCATCTTGTTAACTGTTTGTACTGCGCGTCTTACAATTCAGCGTATCTTGTCCCAAGGCTTAAGTACCTTAAGAGGTCATTGTTTTTAACTTATCTTGGCTGCCGCCTGCAAATTGCTTATTCAAGACAACATCACAACAGCACTGTGATACAATACGATCTAATCTGATGTTATGACAGCCCCTCAAAGCCTTCATTCATTCTTCACTGTCTTACATTAAGAAAAAAATCCATGAGTAATGAGCAAACTGTAGCAGGTCTAAATTTGACTCTCTCTTCTAAACATCACCACATGCTTTATACCTTTATTTGTAAAGTTACTTCAAGTGTAATCTTTCAGTTTGGATTATGGCAATTTTATAATTCCTCTTCTCTATTCATGCTGGTAATAGTCATGTCACTGACTACAATTAAAAGACTTAATGACTAGCCAGCCCTTATATTGAAAATTCTGTGCATAGAAATTACACATATTAACTGTAATGACATCTTAACACTTGACCTGTCATCTTAACACGTTTCCTAGAAGTTGCATTTATATATTATAAAGGTTTCTTAATTAAGCTGTAGTGTAAAATGTAATTGCGGCCTGGATTATGTTCAGAGGCAATGTATTTTTCTTCTGAAATGACAACTGAAGAAGTTTTACATTCATGTGAGAGTCAAAGGGAGGTGAATGGGTGAGGTGGATGGTGGGCATACGAGAAGAACTGTTACACCAGAGACCAGAGTTTGCATCCTGCCTTTAGTTAGGTTTAGGGAGAACAAGTGTTTGGTTAAAGTCTGTGTAGAGTAAGAAAAAATATGTGTTCTAAGTTTGTCAGACCAAAGAAGAAAGTGTTATTAGCCATTCACCCAATTTTGAATGAGTAAAAATATCGACAGGTTTATGAAATTAGGTATCAAAATCAGGTAAAAATGAGCAGTATTCTCAGCTCCAGGGCTGTGGGGGTGTGTCTGCTGAATGCGCTCAAGCTATGCCCACTCGCAATTTTGAAGCGGCTGAAACGTGTCAGTTGAGTTCAGAAAATGACACGAATTAATCTCTATCTCTCTGCTAGGGGTGCAGGGGTATGCTCAGGGTGACCTCAGTGTGTCATTGAGCCACCCTTTAGGACTGCCCACAAAACCCTGGACTGAAAACTGGTGGAAAACTGGTTTAACCTCTAACTCCACATTTCAGTAATATATCTTTATATGTTTTCTCAGAATTGCCTTTACACAGACTTTAAAGTTCGGGAAAGATGGATGTTTGGGTTGCAGACCTTTTCTGAATTTAACCAGACCGTGACCTTTCCCTAAACAGTGGTTAGTGGTTAAGTGCTGCCTTACATAATCATAAAAAAGTTTAATGATGCTGTATTTGGATATTTCCAGCATTATGTTTCCTTCAAAACATATTTTACTTGTATATCGGTGAAAGCCCTATGAAACAGTCTTGGCCTTGCTTTGCTGCATGCAGACAGACATCAACCATAATTTGTCCATCAGGCTTGTAGCCAGTCATGATATTTTCCACTTTGTTTGGTATTCAGGTCATATAGTTCCAGGCAGACAAGTGACCAAGTTGTTGGCATGTGATTTAAACCACATAAATCGTCACTTGACCTTCAGGAAATTCACTGTCACATACTACTGCATCATTATGTATTAACTTTATAGCAAAAGCTATCTTATGTTAGTATGACTTCACTTAGAGATCCTTTTGTTTTATCTGCCTTGTCTTTTTCATCTTATCATACACCACTTATGTATACAATACTGTGTACAGTTTCTCAGACAGACAGGAAAAAATACACACACTTTTGGCAGTTTGAGAGGGGCAGAAATGAAGGACACAAATGAACACATGATGGATAAAGCCGGACATGTTTTGTCTCTCAGTGCGTCAGTCAAAAATCTGAAGCATCACAGATACTTAAAAGAATTGAACTTTGCGTGTTTGCCGGAAATGGATCAATATATACTGTGTAGATGAAAGCAGATGTATTTTTGTTATGCTTGTCACTCAGACACAATACCAACGGTGGAAGAAGACAAAACTCTGTGTGGGTGCTCTTCAGAGGCAAATGATTGGCAGACAGGGGAGCTAGTGGCCACAGGATCCGGCAATGATGATGATCTGTCACCCACAACCAATTATACCAGTCATATAACTGGTACAGTAGCAAGTATGGGAAAGATGCTTGCTCACCTGGTGTATTTTTCTTCTCTCTGCATTAGGGAGGCAGACAGATACTGGCTCTGGGTGCACAAGTCAGGCATCATGACATGCCAGTTTTTAATGATACATTCGAAGAGGTGGGAGGCAGATATAATACAGCACTTGGTCTTGTAATAACAAGTAACACACACTAAGAGATGATTCTGACTATGTATTGAATGGTTAGACACCGTCATACAAAGAGTAAAGTACAGTTCCCAAATAGGGTGTGCAGAAGTCTGCATTTGAGTGAACATTTCTGAACTTGATTTTTTTTTTTCCCTCATTAGTTTCTTACATCAGTACAAAGTGATGAATACGTTTTGATTCATTAAGGAGTTGCTCACTGGTTTATGTCTGTGGTATTAGAATCTGCCATCAGTTTTTCCATCAGGAAAGGTTTAAAGACGTATGTCATGATCCTGCTTAATGAGAGCTGTGACACAGCTGGGTAATATCAGCTAATAGCACCACAAGGTGGAGCTGATCGCAGCCTAGTCTAGACAATGTTTGTGATGCCACCTGAAGCTGCTCTGACCAGCCCTGTCAAGCAGCACAGAGTAGATCGAGCTGGCCGGAAGTCAGGCACAGAAACGGCACAGAGAATCTCATCAATTTTCAAAATAAAACACCCTGTGCAGACTTCTGATCAAACAGAGAATAGAAACTTCAAAAACAGACAAAAGGGAAACTGTTAAACTACATAGCCTATACCTACTCATGGTAGAAGCACATAAACCAAGAAAAAACCCAATCTGATCACGTTAACAAAGTGTGGTCAGGCAAAACATTCTGATTCTGAAAGGTTTCTGGTGAGATATGAAGCTGTGTGGAGAACCAACCAAAACAGGCTTGTGGTCATGGCATCACAGACCCATGCCCGGTGGATCCAGGGATTACATGAGGTTTTGCTCAGCTGTAGACAGGCCTTAAACTGTAATTTGATGTTCCTGAACCATATGTCCTACTTATCTGTGCTTATGTGGTTCATCTTGGCAAATTCACTAGCATTCCCTGCAGTATTTTGGCCACAAGGCAACACTGCTGAAAATATTACTGATCTCTACAGGTGATTGTGGAGAAGGATTGAGGTAATGGCAGCAGATTCAGGAGTAGACCTCACCCCTGCTTGGCCCCATCATTGAATATGGCACTCTTTAAGTCAAACTAACAGGACATACTGTAGCTATCCAGTTGTTTGGTTTAAAGAAAGAAGAGAGGAAAAAAAATGCTTGTTTTCATAGAAGTTTAAAAATGTTTTATGTATCACTTAGAGGTTATTTGTAAACGGTGCCAAAAACCTGCCACTGTAGTAATTCAGATCCCTGAATTTGTTGAATAAAACTCAGCCATTACTCTCCAAAAAAGTTAATTTGTTTAAATGAAAATGCGTTACACTTACATACCTCCATTGCTATTTTTGTGTTTTAACCTAAGGGAAAGAGTTGCATTACTTTAAATGCATAATTTTACCTTGCAGTTTGAACATTGACATTTGTGAGGTGAAAACGTTTGACCCGTCAGATTTAATGTCATAATACCATGAAAATATTTCATGTAAGTTGATTATTAATATACTTGTGCTTCAGAATCCTCGTGTAGCACATTGCACGCAATTTTCAGCAACACGGACGTATTATGCATTAAATGTGATCTTTGTGTTAGGAAGGCAAATAAATGACTGCAGCTGTACTGAATATCAGCAAGTCAATATTAGCACTCTCGCTTGTCACCATTTAAATTGTCCCTGTTCAGACTGTTTAGCTAATGCAGAACATGAATGTGTGGGCTGAATTGCTGTTGGGATTTGTGAGTTGCTTTCATAATGTATGCCCTTGAAACTGTACAAGCATCATTGTGGATTCTAGCAGTACGTGCAGCTGCCACTTTCTCAATTTGAGCTTAGTCTTTTCATTTTAACATCTATAGCTTTTGCCATTTGACTGTAAATCTGACTCTAAAGTTGTGTTTACACCAGACTAGAGTTCACTTCATTATATATTAGAACTTTTCTTTTCACATTTCCTTTGACAAAAGTATCCAACCACTCCATTACATCTATTTTTTTTTTTTGTTTGTTTGTTCAACTTATCCGTTGAGGTACTAAGCGAGCTGCTGCAGTACTAAAAGGCGGAGTTAAATCAGTGCAAACTTTAGTCAGAGAGAATTGAAGAAACCAGACTCATCTCTCTTCACTCCAGTACTACAGTAGGATGTCCCAAATTCTTCTTTTTTTTGTAGGATTCTCGCTGCCTGCAACATCTCCTCAAACAAATCTTGTCTCCTTGTTGTAATAAACAACCACATACCGAAGAGAGAGCATGAAACGTGTTTGCAGAGTAAGTGTGGGGTTGAGTGAGTGAGAGCGGCACAAAGTGACAGTGAGCAGTAAAATGTCAATCTGGTAGTAGATATACAGTGAAAGTTACTGTGTGTCTGTTAATAAACGTGTATGGTCTACAGTAGAACTGCAGAACAGATCTAGGGTTTAGGTACATGTAGGTACTGATTAGTCACTGGTTTATTTTTGCGGTATTAGTTTCAGGGGTACTATACTGAACACACAATATAATTGTCTTTTGATTTAAAACCATCTCGTCACAGATACCTCTTAACCTCAATCATTTAGACACTGTAGAGGTTTAGGGCTCTTAATTATTCAAAGTTACGTTAAGTTAGTTCAAATTTGAGATGCAGTTTAATCAGTATCAAGGTCCTAAGGAGCAGAGTGTAGGTTTGATCCAACACACATACAACTGTTCTGTTTCTCCTTCTGACATCAGTGTTTCAACCTGTTTCCGATTGTGTCTTAGAGTGTGATTTGCAGCTCAGAGGGGCCAAAGAGGAAGCACTGAAGCAGAGTAGACAGCGAGATACTGACAGAAAATCTGTCACTATTTACTCAGGCAGGTCATGTCAGTCTTGTCACTTACAGCAAAAATACATAGAGGACATCCAACCTCTTATCAATGACTAAAACATAAATATATTTTAGACTTCAAAATTAAAATAATAAAAATAATAAAGTAACTTGTTGCAAAGTTAATACTGAAAGATGCCAGAGATGAATTTCCTATCTCTACTCTAATCCTCAAAATAGAAACAGTTTTACAAATATACAATAACATGGTTTCTACCCTTGACAAAACAATACTCATGTAGCCTTACCATAAACTTTTACATGACTATTTCTTCACAACATCTTGGAAGTCACTGTAAAGTTTTAGAATCATTCTTTACAGCGGCTTCTGCAAAGCTCTCATCTAACCACTGAGCCTCGCAGGATTACTTCCATACTCTCCCCATTGACCTAACATTTTAGATTTATTTTATTTATTTATTTATTTTTTATGACAAGAGAGTGTGGGGTGACAGCGGTGGAGCGAGCAGACAAACACAAGTGGGAAGAGGCATTAGACCTTTGCTGTCATTTGTCACTCAGACAGTCTGTGAGGCTACAGAGGTGAAGTGGGACACAGCTGTTGGTGAAGGCAAGGTGATGTTAACTGCACTTGTCAAGTCATTCCTTTGTGATTTTGAGTGCAATTTGTGTGGGTGAGTAGTTTGTGCAGAGTGACCAGAGCAGCAGGAAACTCTCTCCTGTCATTTGTCAGTCAGATGTGATTCAGGACGCAGTTGGCGGCTCAGACGTTGGAACAAGTGAGTGCTCCGTTTGTGGACATTAAAGGCTGTCTCTTCATGTATAGCCTTGGTCAAACACAAAGCATAGCCCAGCGCGTCTGAAAGGTTAATATCTGTCCTCCTGGGATAGCTGACACATAATGCAGTCTCTTCCATGTATCTTCATAATTTCCTCCCAAACTTAGGAACAAATGGAGACATCACTGAGAGTCTTTTGTAGCCTTTTGAGTTTATTTCCTAAATGAAATGTGCACACAAATGATGTAGCATATACACCCTTCACTTCCTCCACATTGTTAAACAAGCCAGCACAGAATGGGGTGATTAGCTGCAGACAGTACAAACATAGTTTTTATATCCTTAATTTTAATTAGTGTAGTGTAGGAAAACCCAAGTGCAGAGATGCAGAAACTCAGTGTGTCTTTGATCAATAGACAAGCTGGATTTAACAGAAACTTAATATGGAAATGCAGACTTCACTGAAGAACTCTATAAACTTGAGTTTATACATTTCACATGGACTTTCTACTGAGTTCACTGACTTTATCACTTAATCAATGTATCTCAAGCATAAGTATCCCACAGAGAAAGTCTAGAGGTTATATTGCATGCACATAGGCAGATAGTGCCTGTGACACATTAGTTCATTTGATTTCAGTCAAAATGGATCTTCAATTCTATGATGACTAATTGCATGAGTATAAAAATGAATCTTACTTATATTGCTCTAATATGTTTAGTACAGGTCAAATATTTAAGACATTTATTCATGTGAATCACAGAAAAATTGTCATATTACAGTACATATTGCTATATAATTGCTATAGCATCAAAGGCAATTCAATGCCAAAATATGCACATTTACTCCTCTGTCCAGGAAACGTGTTGATATTCCTTCTCTGTTCCGACTGAGTGGGTCAGATTTTCACTTCAACACTTGTCAGTCAGCTTGATGAGACGTCTACCTTATTTAATCCAATGATAAAGAAGCAGACTGTGAACAGAGGAAACGGCTGCCGGCTATATTTGTACCGTAACTTATTTTGTTTATTGCAAATGTAGTTTTGCCATCTTCTGCCATCTCTCTTCTCAACACTATGTGTCTCTTTTAACAGATGTATTTTTCTTCATTTTTAGGCTGCTGTTAATTCAACTGAAAACATCTTCTTGATGTTTCACAAGAAAAGGCCATTCTACAACCCTCTAATGCTGGGAGTGTTTTAATTTGAAACAGATGGAGGAAGTGCTGCATTTGCATTAACAGCAAATGGCAGGAACAGTAAATTAACATAGCATATGGGAGCTGATCAACAATGCCTACTTTTAAAACAAACAGACATAACTTTAAATAAAGGCCTGCCTCTAATAATAAATGGCTGATTTGCTACGTGGGGCATTTGTGAGCTTTACTCTTGTTTAATTTGAGCTCAGAAATCAATCTCATCAATCAATGTTTTAATCCCACCTTAAACTCCTGGTACAGGAAATGATTTTGGTTACCTAACATACCACAGCATACCATGCCTGCTTCAATTTTTAAACATGGCTTAACAGAGTTAGAATCCATCCCTTAATCCAACTCTGGCAGCGTTAGTGCCATGCCAGAGCACCAGGAGATCGAGGAAGTTGTGCAATTTGAGGAAAAAGCAAGGAGGAAAGATAAGAAGTGTAGTGCAAGAGGCAGAGAGGTAGAGAGGAGAGGAGCCAGATAAAGAAAAAAAGATGCTATGCATGCACTGGCTGATGGCACACAGCCCTGAGGGAGCCGTTAAGGTAGCTTGACTTTCTGCCTGCTCTGAAGCTGTCAATAAGGTGGTTACCTCTAAAATAGATTTGGGGGACTTGAGATAATTCGAGTCACTCCATCCTACATGTATCAACCTAAATTTTAAATGGTAAGTGCAGCAAACATTTCAAAATGCAACTTGTATCATGACATATATCTGTACCTTTTTTTATATCGCAGGCAATCTACAAGTTAATGAAGCAAGAAGAAATCATATAGAGGAAGCTGTCTGAGTATGCTGTAGATCTTGTCCTATGCTGTATTCGCAGGAGAGAAAGCTATGCATTTGGAACGTATAGAGCTCTATAATGATGATACTTTTATAATAATCATTTAGTTGTTTTTAACATGTGGTACAAATGTTTGTTTGTTTGTTTTTTTTGCTTTTTTTTTTGTTTTTTTTTACATATTTTTGTTAACTGTGTTGAATTGTGGTCACTTTTCAATTCAACATTAAAGTGCTCTCAAGCACCAACTTAAATGCACGAGCTTAAGGAAAAATTACCAAAAAAAGCTTTGCAAAGTCATTTTCTCAAGCAGGACCCTCATATAATGTCTCCAAATAGTCATAAAAGGACAACCAAAGCACTTTCTGAGTTTCCTAATTTGTGCACCCCTTCAGCCATTATCTGTGCTGTTTTCCCTAAAGGTGACACTGCTCTTCCTCTCTCTCTCTCTGTCTCTGTCTCTCCACCTCCACTTTGGGTGTGCTGGCTGACATAAAAGGTTGCATGAAAAATTACAACAGTCCTGAATATTAGAAGTGCCGGCAAAATACTTTCCCAGCCGATCCATCACCACAGGGAACACATGGGTTTATCGTGTGTGTGTGTGTGTGTGTGTGTGTATGCATGTGTGTATGGATACCTAGAAGTCATGGAGATAAAATTGTCAGTACGTTTTATATGATTTGTCTGGTGGTCTGTCTGTATAACCTTGCATATGGAATGCTATCATCTAATGGGACAGTTTGCCAGTTAACCTCGCCATGATGAGGGAATCCATCATTATCTGTGTTACTATTGCACTGAAGAGGACTTTCACACACCCTGTTGACTTTTCATGTATAGAACTCACAAGTTGTCTGGACACTGTCTAGATGTAATTGAGCTGTGTTAAATTCATAGTGGCCTTTTACTCACCATATTGCTGTTTGCAACACTGATCAATGGACTGGTTGCACAGCAGACATTTTGACATGCCATAGCAGGGAATTCTACTTTCCTGGTATTATGCGTGCTTGTGTTTTTTTTTTCTGGATTTGACAAGTCAAAATGTCTGCTGTGCAACCAGCCCAGTTCTGATTAAATTATTTAATGAAGTCTCAAAGCATTGGAAACCACACATTAAATACTGCTTATTTCCATCTTTCCTATGTTGCGAAGTGCCAATTATCCTTGTTTGTTTTTTAACCAATGAGATAGTCTTTCAATATTGAAAGCAAAATTATTGCTACCAGGCAACCTGATATTAATGAGTGGGGCACTTCATTATTTCAAACCCAGCTTATGCAGTCTCAAGAAAGAGTGTGTTTACATGTGATTTATCATTTTCATTGTTGGTTGTATTTCTTGTGCTATCCATTGGCCCTTTACTGCTCTCTCTCTTGCTCAAGTAACTAAGTAGTAAGTCAGTACATTGTATTAGTGTGTTCAAATTTAACCCTGAGGTTCTTTGTATTTGGGGGTTTATTGATTCTAAAAACCTGCCTCAGGTGCTTTTCAATACGGGCTGAGAGATGTGGGCGAGTGAGGTAGAATGAAACAGGGAGAAAAAGAAAATGACTATCAAGAGAAAGTATGATGGTCTATAATTTAGACCACGTAGAATTTATTCCAGTCAATTAACTCTTTCTACAGCTGCCTGCAATTTCCACAACAGGACTCTGTAGGTGTTTGTGCTCACTGAACACATTCTACTTGTGAATGTGTTTGTATCATTGTTATTACTTTATTGTTATGTGACTTTTGTCTCAGGTACATTTTTGTACATGGCCACACGCAGTGCATCAGGTAGTGTGTTCATTCATTCTTAATGTTGCACACATAAATTGAGGTTTTCTCTCAATGAGGACCTGGCATGGATACAGACGTACTTCTTAGACAAACAAAATCAAAAGAACAAACAGTCAAATAGATTTGCAAAACCTTGCTGAATGTAAACCCACCATTTATGTTGTAATGTAAGGGAAACAAAGAGGGGAAGCAGGAAGATGCAGTTTATTGTTTGATGATGAAACTATTGTGTCTACAGTCATTATCATTGTGCTGGGAGATGTTGATTTTTCTTTGGCAAACAAAAACGTGCACATTTTGAACCAATGAAGCCTGTTTCAATTGGCAGGGGACAAAGAAACAAAGCCAACCAGTGGCTAGTTTGTTCTCTGATTAGTTACTGTAATTACTGTCAAACTGATTTATTCGCCTGCTATCATGTTGATTATTTGTATTTGTTGATATTGCTTCATTTCTAAAAGTCTGTATTCATTGCCATTGAAGCCGAAGTGAAATTGGGAAAGAGAAAGGGCACATGAAAACAGAAGATAGTGTGCGTGTGTGCCTCTTATTGTTATTTGAAGCATTAGGACCGCACCAACAGAGCCTGTTGTTGTTCGCTTTTTTTGTACACAGCATAAAATCAAAATAATTTTAATGGGTCAACTAGACATTTAGTTTGAACATTGTCTCTGACTGAAGATATTTACCATGTAAACAAATATGAATAACTACACTGGAAGTCAACTTTTAATAAAGTAATACATCTGAATTTATGGTGCGGTTAGACCGTCTCATAAATACAGGTGAAACAGTTTACTGACTGCAGAGAAAACGTTATTTTTTAAAGAATAAGGTCGACTATTATGGATTGAAGCAAAAATATTCTGTGGGATAAAAACATGTTGTTAATTTTGGAAATGATTACATCAATCTTTTTTCAACACATTTTGAATTTTTGGACTTCTACAGCACTGTGGGGTTATTGGTAATGTTTTGGTCACATCCTCTATCAGCTGTGCGGTGAGTCGCAAATACAGCACTATTAGCTTAAAAATAAATGTTCACAGATTTAGTAGCTAAATCTGTTCATGGAAAAATATCTTTTTCGGCAGATATCTTAGTCACTACAAGACTGAACTAGCAAAGTGGTTTTGTGTTTTTATGTGCAGTATTTATTCAGTTTGGCAAACTTTGCGATTTCTAGAAAGTTTTGACAGGAAAGAAGGACAGGATAGAAAGCATCTCCGGTAGATCGTTACTAAGGCTTGGGCTACTTGCTGGTGTAGTAAACTCGGTTCCATTACATATAAAAGTCTTCTACCGTGACTGATTGTTTTCCAGGCATTAGTTAGACCCTGTGTGTTTTTTTTTCTATGGAAACTGAGATCAGAATGGGATTTTTTTTTTTAAGAGAGGATATTTTCCCCAAAAATGTAAATGGGCTTGTGATGATTTAACAATATGGAGTCACCAGGTTTTACTAATGGTAGGACAAAAAACAGACTTTCAGAAGAGAGAAATGTCATGTCAGTGTGATTAAGGCTAAATATAAATTACCTCAGTGGAGGTGAAATAGCATCACCTGGTAATTTAATAAGCTCAGGATTGTTGAGACCTACCAGTTTGCAGAGTCTAAAAGTACAAGTATGTTCTGTACCTCTATGACAGTGAACATTTTTTAATTAATCACTGCCTAATAGGTAATGTGGACTCGTGCCTGACTAGGGCTAAATGTCTCAAACAAGGAACTAGAGTCAATGAAGTACATGTGAACATACTGATTAGGCTTGTAATTGAAATTATTTGTGAAACTGTGACTATACAGAGTGGGTGCACCAAATAATTTGACAGTATTTAATCATGTCGTCTGATTTATGGCCAATTTGTGCAGTATTAATGTGAAAATATTAAACACAACCACCATACAGAACACCATACTATATATCTAAAGAGATAGCATGCAAAAAGTAGATCCAAAGATGCAAAAGATGAGGTGAGACAGATAATCATAACAAACCAAATAGCATGATGCAGGCACAAATGTAGCCTGCTTGGCCGCAGTAGTTTACAGGGAGGTAAAAGGCCTATGTGAGCTTAATAAGAAAACACATCTGCTGACATATAAAAGGGGAAAAGCCGCCTTCTTCTCAAAAGTTCTCAAAAAGCACAGATAAAAATAAAAATGTTGTCAAGGTCTCTTACAGACAATACATGATCAATGTAATTTAAAAAAAATAAAGAATAGAAAATGTACCAGATACTTTAAATATAGTAGACATACAAGAACTTTTAAGCGTTATTTGCAATAGTTGGGCATTTATTGAACATTGACAGATCTTGTGTTAGTGTTAAATGAGGCACACATAGCAGCAAGAAGGTTCAGGGGTTTCTTTGTGGAGTTTTCATGTTCTCTCCATGCCTGTGTGAGTTCCCACCCACGGTCCAAAGACCTGCAGGTTAGGTTAATTGGCAACTCTAAAATGTGCGTAGGTGTGAATGTGAATGTGAGCGTGAATGATTGTCCGTCATGTGTCAGCCCTGTGATTGACTACCAGCTTGTCGAGGGTGTACCCCGCCTCTCACCCCATGTCAGTTGGGATTGGCTCAACCCCTCCCAGGCACATCAAAGGATAAGTGGACATAGCTGATGGATAGATGGATGGACAGCTTTTACACCCCTAAAACTACAGAGGCCTCTGTGTCCCAAGAGGTCTTGATTTTTCAGTACAACTAATGTCTTGTTTAAAGAGCCAATTGGCTCCAGTTACCACATCTGCAGACTGAAAATGTTAAAATCAAATACATTTAAATGTTTTGCTGCATTTACTTTATCGTTTATTAACCTGGAGTCCAGGTAGATCAAATAAATTGAGTTCAATTTAGAACATTTAATTCTGAATAATCAAAAGGTTTATTACCAGTTCTTGATGAATGTCTTTCCACATGGTTACCAGTGTGTGTTTAATCCAAAGAGATCCCAGCCCTGCGAAACAACCTTTGATCTGTTTTCTAAAACCAATTTAACATTAACATAATAACGAAAGAGAAAGACCGAGAAAGAGAAGGGTGGAGAGAAGGAAGTAGGACAAAGAAAAGCATTGACAAACAGATTTAGAGAGAGAAGCAAACAATGAGATCTAAATGAATGAATGGACAGATTTAGGCATTTTCTTCTGTTTGTTGATGATTTCTCATTGTATTCTAGGCTTTGGCAGTATTGTTCATGTACCATTCATGCCAGCAATGCATACCAGATTGAAAATGAAACAAAACGTCGAGCAGTGTTTGAGATACAGAGAAAGAGGGAGGGCTGCCATGTTCAATCAGAATGAGGCTTGAGTGTTGGACAGTGGTGCAGTGAGGTGGAATAAAACCACCTGATTAATTTGAACATCATCATCTCCATGTTTTTGGAATCGAGAGACAGAGTGCGGCTGAGGGAGGGAGAGAGGGAGGATTAGAGAAGTATTGAAGGTAGTGAGTGTGAATTTGTTCAAACTAAGCTAATTTTGTATGTATGTCATTCTTCCACAGTGTGCGTGTTCGTGTGCCTGTTCTATTATGGTATATGTGCTTCTATACAGTATATGAAGGTATAGTGTTTATGTCTGTGTGCTGAGTTGTCTAATAGTGTATGTGAGTGAATTCCAGGGAGTTGGTAAGGCTGTGATTCCCCGGGCCTGTTGTGTTATGGCTTATTGAATAAGCTCCATGCTCCACTGTATATTCAGCATAATGACTATAGATCTAAGAACAACACTGAAAACCTCTGGCTGGTTTAACTTATCGATCTGACACACTCGTATCGCTTTTCTATTCTCCCATTTGTAACCGTGTGTGTATGTGTGTGTAACAATATATGCGGTTGGGATCAGTCTTTTGTTAGAAATGATATCAGACTGAGAAGGATACACCTCACCATGCACGTCTGATATGATGAGGTTTGTTCGATTGCAGATTTGTACTAAAATTGACCAGTGCTGATCATCTGTGGGAACCATTTCCTTGAATGGATTCTAATTTAAACTTTTGTATAGATTTCAAACCAACTTCCATGAAAAAGTATCACTATTTTTCCATTAAAGTAGCAGTACTTTAAATATTTATACCTTAGTTTTACTTTTGTAGCTGTCAATGTCTTAAACTCTAATTAAAAAAAAAAAAAATCTAATTAAGTTTGTTTTACTAAGATGTGGTTGTTTGTTTTTAATCCATGCATGCACAACTGTTCAATATGGGAGCAATAAACGAGCAGATACTAAACTCTTGCATTCTGCCAGAAATTAGCCATTAAAGTTACAATCAAAAAAAAACATCTTGGTACGCAACCACCAACCAAGAAAGGAACCAAATTACAGCTGAACTGAAACTGTCAATAATTTATGAGACAAATACAATGGAAAGAGCAATGAATCTCAACATGCAATACACAAAAGAAAAATACAAATAGAAAATTTTAATCATAAATTCTAAACAAAAAAAAAAAGAGGTGAATACAAAACCTTACAAAACACAAAAATGTAATGTGATATTGACATTAACAGAAGCAAAGATGTGTTTTATAATTTATTGTAGATTAAATGTTGAAAACAACCTTTTTAATCAAAATAAAGAGCCTAGCTTTTTTGGTCTGCCCTTACACACACTTCCATACAGCTTGCCTCCACCACCTCCACTGGCCAGTGTACAGGTATTTCCATCTGGGATGATGGAACTCTCCTGCTCTCCTCCACTGTCTCTTCCTCTTTCTCTCTTTGTTTTTCTCTCTCGAATACATTTCTAATTTGAAAGGCTTTATTGGTTTGTTGCACCTAACAATTAACAATAATTCACTGCAGCACTACGAACAGAATTCCTATCTTCATGGACAGCCTCACCAAACTATCACTCTGATCAGCAGCTGTAGCACTGCTATATTCCCTCCACTGTTGCTCTCCTAAGCACCAATTTGACATGGCACAGGAGCTGACTCTACTCTGTAAAAGCTCCTGCCATCCTAATACCCTCCATGGCTGTTTGAAAGGAATTTAATCTTACCATGTAAGTCTGATCCAACAATCTTTAAAGCATTCACTCGGATGGAATCTGTAAAATGCGGCACAACTGATCACAAACCGGCACAAAGCCATTTTTATCACAGACAGCTGGTCAGCTGATCAGAAATGAAATGCACAACCTAAAGGCCTGTAGTCCTTAGTCAAAGCAGTGGAGTACAACTTTGTAAATATAATGTATTCTGTATTTTCATTTACTTGTTTTACATTACAACGCAAGCCACATGTTAGATATCTACAGTCAGAGCTTTGTTAATGTAAACTCTGATGATCCCATGAGGCTGAGAGAAATATAAAGAATAAACAAATGCATGTAACACCATCGCCCCTTCTTTTTTGTGTACTTGTAGTTTTTATTTAAAAGAATATATGTTATTTGTTAACAGTTTAGTCATTGTAGAGTGGAAGGTCTAGAATCTGCAGGTAAATATACTCTAGTGTAAACCTGTTAAGGCTTCAAAATATTCTGATGTAAGTAGGATTTTGCCTTAAAATGGGTAATTTGAGTTTAGTGCATTGACCTTTGTTTGAAGTGGCTCCCCATAGAGAGCCAAAATCCTCCCCCGTTCCCTAGCTGTTCCACTTACTTCCATAACTCGATGGGTTTTCTCAGCAGGGGTTTCTTTCATCTGTCTTTCTGACAAGCTGAACAATGTTCATGGGGTTTTCTGTCTGCATTGTAGGCTAAATTGTTGTCTAAACTTTCAGCACCTTGTCGTTTCGACAAAGATAAGACAGCGATTGTTCCCATCATTTCATAATGTCAAAATGACAGTCTGCCAATGTACTCCTGGGATACGTTGGTACTCAAAACTAATAAAGTAAGAAACATCCAGTGTAACTTAAACCCCGTCCCCCCTCTTGGTTGGCCTTGCTTTATGTGCTTTTCAACTGTAATGGTTTTTGTATGATGCCCTTTGATGTTGAATGCATGTATTAATAACTACATGCTTACATTGAAAATGTATTCCTAGTAGACTGTGAAGCAGACCTGTGTGAATACATGATATTCCCATCTCACATCAATATTACACTGCTCATCAATGACTAATTTTAATAAGTACTTCTGGGGATCTGGAGATTCTTAAAAGCTTTAAACACATCATAAATTCTGGCTAAATTTAACCTCAAATAGACTAAATGTCTTAAATACTGACGTTTATGTTGATATTAAGTCAAGGCAAATTTCCAACTTAACATAGATGAAACAAGATGAATGCCATCAATTTTATATTTTCAAATGCTGGGTTTGCTGGGATTCTGCTGGGTAAATACTGCGATGGGTAGAGTTCCAAATTAATTCCAGGTAAAACTGTCAATATATAGTCTTGAAGTCACAGTGAAACCATACGCAGCTGTGGCGAGATACCGAGCTGCAAAGGACTGTTGGCCTTCATCCACGTTGTCAGGAAGAAATTAGTAAATTAGACCACAGCCATATTTATTGGCAAAGTAAAACAAGATAAAGCTTATGGTTAAGTGCAGTTTTATGTGATAGATAGGGTTAGCTAGGTGCCCTAAATAACATTTCAAGTCAAGCAAATTTTATTTAAATAGCCTAATATCGCAAATTTCAAGTAGAACATACAATTCAAGTCAGGAAAACATCCAAAAAACCCTTTAACATTTGATAGGATAAATGTTCTTAGAAATGTACTGTGTATAGTTAAAGATAGACTTAAAGAAAGACCACCATCATTTTACATGAAGAGAAAAGATAGGCTTTTGTTATAAAAACACATAACATAACTGAACATTTAACACAGACACATGGGTAGAACTTGGAGAATGCGTTTGAGGCCTCATGAAACCTGACGATATGCAAATTAATCATAACTGATGCAACTGATTCCCAGTCTGCCTAATCTCCAACCGCAAATGTACAGTACTAGTATGCAGTGGTGGACTGGTGTTTGAGGGGCCGGGGTGAAAAAATGACACCAGCTACATGGTGGGTCATCCACATGCAGAAGGTTGTGATGCTTTCAGCTTTGTCCACTGTAAGGGCACCCTAGAGCACCCTTTATCTACCATAGGGGCATCCAAGAGGGCACGTTTGTGCTGTTTTTTTGAACACTGGGGCACCAGGGGTGCACGAAGAAACCATATGCAATAATCAAAATAAATTGTGATTGTTTCACTCAACTTCTTATTCATTTTGTGAATAACCACTGAATTTTTCTCTGTCTCTCTCTGTGTATCTCTGTAGGATGGAATGGGGAATCTGCGGGTGACCAAGGAAGGTGTCAGGTTGGAGGGAGTGTCTGAATTCTTATTGCCTTTATACGTCAAAGAGATCCAGTCTCGTAGGGTAAGACCACGTCTGTGTGAGTGTATGTGTGTTTGTGTTTGTGTGTGTGCCTCTATAACTCAAAAATAACGTCATGCTTCGTTATAGAACAAAAACATATGCATTGTTTTACTATTCACTGTGAGTTTGTGTATGTGTTTTGACATGTATGTAGTCATCTTTCAATCAATTTTCTTCACAATACCAAATAATGTGGTGAGGATATGCATGTATGTTTGTGTGTATGCCTTTACATTCCAACCCCTATAATGAGCAGAAATCAGACGCCGTTCCCAGCAGTCATGGTCTATTTGTCATGTATGTGACGTCTTATAGCGTTGCATATGATCTAGCACTCTTCCATATCTCCATTCATCACATACAGAATCATCATTGATCCCGTCAGCTGAGGCAACATGGACACTATGTCACTCTATATAGGGCAATCTTTTTGACGCTGTGTGTGTGTGTGTGTGTGTGTGTGTGTGTGTGTGTGTGTGTGTGTGTGTGCGTGTGTGTGCGTGTGTTCGTGTATATGAATAGTAAGCAGGGGGGATTGATGTTAATAGTGTCATGCTGTCACAAATACATTATAAGTGTGTGTGTGTGTGTGTGTGAGAATGTGTGCGTGTGTAGAGGAGTGGAATGGAGCAAGAGATTAATGGTGCGATGGAGCAGGATAGAATATAGATATAGGACAATTGATGGACAGGAAATGCATGAAAGATGTAATTCTCCATACATCTGTGGTGTTGTTTTTCGTGACTGTAAAGCTAAAAAAAAGTGTGAAGATAAATATAAAAATGCTACATTACTCATGGTGGTTCTATCCACTTAATACTGCTAATAGTTCCTCTTATGACCCCCTTCTTTTCTATAGGACACCTAATACTACCTTAGCATGTGCTTCGTCTACCACTTCCTGTTTTTGAAAAGCATGTAGAGGAAACTGAAACACTTTACTGCTAATGTGAGCTTGACAACAATGCCCTCAGCATTGAGTGGGTTTTTAAAATGTCACTATCTTATAGAGAACCATTTATTCTCATTTACAGTAAAGACAGTCATGTGCATGATATAATATAGTAAATTATTTGAATACGCTGTCAGCAACACAGTATATTATGTATTATAAAATTATATATAGTGTACATAAATGTGGTATATGGTTGCCCTCAGAGAAACAAAAAGCAACAGAAAACTAGAAGAAATAGTGATGAAAGACAGAAAAAGTTTTCCATGTTCCTTTTACTGTCTTTCGTCACTATTTCTTCTAGTTTTCTGTAGCTTTCTGTGTTTCTCTGAGACTATATTAAAACAATTCACCAGGAGGAATGGGGAGCGCCAGTGAAGGATGTACTAATATTTAGAGACATGAAACAGAGGATGGAACAGTATACTGATATAAAAGAACAGCAGTATGGTGAAGTTTAAAAGAAAAGGGAAAAAGAGAGGCTAAATTATGAAAGGATTAAGGGCAGAGGAAGATGATAAACAGGAGAATGACGGCGAGGAGATGGGACGATGTGAGATGAGAGGTGTTGTAGAAGGAGTGAAGGAGAGGATGAGTGTAGAGAAAAATGTAATTAGGGAGGAAAAGAGAGGTAAGAGGAAGAGTAGAGAGATTTAAGAGATGAAAGTAGCATCAACAAATGCTTCTGTTGACACGGTTTTGAGTGAATAGATAAGTGAGCAACTCAGATCTCTAGAATGCTGCTTACCTTTGATAGGCCATTTCTTCTTTACTGGAAGACGTTGAGATATCACCAAAGTTTTCAGAAGTATCTGCGCCAACAGTGGTACAAATGCATGCCATGGTAACACTAAGAGCTATCAAGACCACTTGTACAGAGGAGAAAAACGATAGCTGCTTTTCGAGTCCAGTATAAATCAGGTTTTTGCTGCTTCAGCTGTTGCTGCTTTTTCTTCGCATTGAAGATGTATGGGTGAAATTTCTGGAATTAGTCTCACAAATCAGAAATAAAAACATGAAATGTGTTGGTTCAGTCTTGTAAGCCTGTAGGAGTGAAGCTCGCAAACATGTCAAACACTGCAACATGATGTAGATGTTACTTACTACAAACTATAGACAGCAGCTCACTATGCATTCGAATATATGTTATATAGTGGTTATAAAACATCACTGAAAGTCAAGTTGATTTTCTTTAAACAACCCAAAATCACAAATTAGTTTTTCTCCCACAGTTTTTATGTCATATATTAAGATTTCTTTGTGTCAGTTATGTCAAAGAAGTTGGAGTCAGTCCCCTTATTTTCATGTTAATTTTCATCTCTTGAAAGCTCACATTAATTGTATTTTCATGTATGAAGGGCCTCTCACTCACCAGCTTATTTCCCACAGGACCTAAATGCAAAATCACACTCACATCAACATAATTAAACATGAGTCAGTTGCATCCTAGTGTATTGGTTCCAATTTGGCAGTGGATGACATGCCACTGCCTAACATTGAATCTTGGAATTACAAAAGGAAGGGCGAAACGCATCACCAGATTATGTGCCTGTGTGTCCAATCACAAAACACTGAACGATGTGTCCCTGTTGCTACGTGAAACAGCAACAGCAATCCTTGTGCCAGCAACCAACACGTTGAAAATAGAAAGTTACCCTAACCCTGACAGTACAAATATAAACAATTGCACATGCAAATGTTTCTCCAGAACAAGTTTCCCCCAACAATGTTTTGCAAGGGCAAGTGTGCAAAATGAATGAAACAAGACAGAATTGAGCACCAATGTTAGATCAAACATTAATAAAAGCTGCTTTTTAAAATATGTGTGTAGAAACTCCTCTGTTTCTAGTGACAGTAATACTGTCACTATATATTTACTTGTCACTGTATATTTACTCACTGTTACTTACTGACTTACTGCCACTGGAATGTCAAGCAGCAACAAAGGATCTCCACTCGCAGACGTCTCTGTGTCACCAATAAATGACAAAATGGGGAGAGTGATACAACAAAAGATGAGGTGTATGTGTGCGTTTTTTTGTGTGTGTGCATGCATGTGTGTGTATATATGAAGCAGACCTTATCTTATCTTACATGAAAGCAAGCAGGTCGCCCTCACATTTTTTGAACAGCAGGCATGCTCTTATTTTGATATTGACAGTCACTGCACTTGGAATTGTGCTAGCATTGGGGGAGCATGTGGAATCAGAACTATCCTCTAAACTCCCTGAGGACACAACCGTCTACTGCTGGCTTTGTGAAGAGACTTAACACGGAGAGATGGGGAGACAAAGGACAGAACCATAGAGTGACAGTTCAGATGATCCTTGCTACAGAAGTGCTAAAAGGTAATACAGACCACAGCCAAAGAAGAATATTTACTGTATCTCCTTGGATTTTACATAGTTTATATTAGGCTTAATTAAAGCAACCAGCAAACATCAGCATGACAAGTCATGTTTAACACATTACATACACTTGACACTAGTTTGTAATCGTCTGAAGCCTTGCTGCTAAGAGATTTATGTACAGTATACGATGCATACCTACAGTACACAAACATTTAGACATAATATTAAAGGAGAAAATTAAAATAAACACAACTTGTTGTGTTGTCTCCAAGAACTCATATTGAACTGTCCTGGTCTATGCTCGATAAACAGTACTGTAAGAACACACACCAAGAACCCAGTGAAATGATACCATAAAAAAAGAAACACAAACTAACACAGATCCCTTGGGCCTAGAGGAGATAAGAGTACTCCAGCATGGAGTGATGGTGAAGTGGAAAATACAGATAGTGACAGAAAATTGGAAGAGGAAGACAAACTTACAAAGGCAGGGAGTGATGACAGACAGAATACAAGACTGAATGGAGAGAAGAGAACAGGTACCAAACATTATGTTGATGCATGTTGGAGGGTTCAGTGCAGACATGCATAACATGTCGCACTTTAGTCAAGTGTGTCTGAACAGGAAAGGGAGAAGAGGCAAAGGAGTGAGATGAGAAGAGGAGAGATTTGAATGATTCATGCAGTCAAGAGGAGACTGAGGTTATTTTTCTAGACATTTCTCCACATACAAGCGATGTAATGATGAACTAAATGATAACTACAACTTAAAGCCTGTTAACATATATCAGTGGTTCACAAACTTTCTGTTGGGCCTCTTTTTCACCCGCTAAAAACATGTTTCTGCATTGAGGCTCATCATATTTTCTTGTGTTTGTTTTTACACGATTTGTTCAATTGGAAAAAGATTCAAGCTCTCTTAAATTTAAAAACTGAGAAAACAATTTTTAGGATGTAAATATGTGTAGGAGCACAGAGCAGAGGAGGAAGATCATCCTTTCCACCCTGCAATATTATGTCAGAAACACATGCATGCACATTTTTTTCTGGAATCGGGGCCATCCCCCAGCAGTGCATTGTAGGAAAGGTAAATGGAACATTGTGACTCCCAGAGAGAGCTAAATACAGAACACTGCATATAAACCACACACTATCAACAACAATGAGCACTGAGAAATTAAATTGGCTGCGTGGGAGGGAAAAAGATGGAAAATAAGAAAAAGATAAACTGCAAGAAGAAGGAACAGGGAAAAGAGGTAGAGGGAAGTAAAGTCAGAGGGAGGAAACCAGATCTAAAGGAGTGGCAGTAAGGGTCTGAATACAAGATAAGGAGAGAGGAAAAGAAACAGGAAAACAAGAAGGATGAGAGAGAGAAATAGAAAAAAAAAGACATGTGCTGGTCAGTATTATGTTTCACATTTTTCAACTTCCATACCTGCTGGAATGGTCAAATAGTTTAGTTTTACCTGCCTTTGGCAAATTTTGGCAAAAACAAATATTGCCACAGATGTGGTTGGATTTGTTTTTAAAGTGACTTTTTTCAGGTTTTTTTTTTTTTTTTTTTTTGGTGATGTGGCCCAACTTTGTGTGCGTGTGCTTGTGGGTTATAATTAAATGAAACATTTGTTCTTTTGCTTTTTCAACAAATCTATAGCCAGAAAAAAACAAGAAACTTACAGGTTTGTGTAACAACCACAGCAAAACTGTCACAATCACCACACCATCTCTGTGCTCAAATAAGGCACTGAACTTTTCTCTGCTTAACTCTTGCAAGCATATACGAAGCAAAAAAGGAATCAGGAGAAAATATGAATTTGACCATTTTTAACAAGCACTGCACATGAGTAGTGTCATAGTAATGCTGTGTCTATATTTCAATACTTCAGTTGGTACACAGTGTTGGTACACTATGTATTACACTGTGTATATGATGTACTTCTTAGCGTAGTGCACTAATTTTGTCAGGGTAGTGTTATTTCAATTTGAGTATGGTTGTTACCAGAAATGACAATTGCAACATTTTACCACTTCTTCTTCTTCACCAAATTACAATCGGATTTGCAAGTGTAGCATTAGCAGCCAACATTTGACCTCTAAAATATTAATAAAAAACATATGTACAACTTACATTTGTATTCACCGCTTCAGCTCCAGCAGCTTTCTCGGTCTGCGTTTTCACGCTGCCGGTGGTCCCCTTCAGCTACACATCCAAAAATGGTGACCATTGCGGAACTGCCATTCCACAAGGTTGAACACTCTACCGTTTTGGCTGTTATGAGTGCAAACAGAGAAATGACAGTGTGAAAGCACACTGTACCTAAAATAACAAGTGTAAGCAAGGAAGTTGGAAGTACGTTAGATGAACAAAACAAAAAATCAGTAAAGTAAGGTGGCAGCAATGCAAGACAGAGGAAATACTGCAAAGCTTGAGGCAGGAACTGGAAGACACTGGAGACACAGCAAAGTACTAGGCAGGAATTAGGAGGCATCAGTGATGCTTTGAGAGACACAGGACCTGGAGCATTGACTATGTGGCTACAGAATAAAGCTGGTAAGCAGCCAAAATCTCTGCCAGCCCTGGGAGCAACATCACAAACCAGCTCTCGGAAGATACCATACACAGCACCTTGTGT
Organism: Miichthys miiuy; assembly: GCA_036365135.1. Taxonomy (NCBI): domain Eukaryota; kingdom Metazoa; phylum Chordata; class Actinopteri; family Sciaenidae; genus Miichthys; species Miichthys miiuy. The sequence continues at coordinate 21,947,725 of CM071602.1, forward strand.
GTTCTTCACTATGGAAAATCCAGGGTACACATCATAGAATAACAAGACATAACAGTCTGGGGAAAAAGGCCACTGATTTTTACTGATTGATCTTACAGACTGATGAATAGGTGGGTAAACCTGAATCAGGTGAAGAAAAACAAATGTGTCAGGATAAGCAACAGGCATTCCGGACAGGTTTCAGAAAGGTACAAAGTAGCAGGTAAGCAGGTAAATGACAAAACGCTTTGTTTGTCCATGCCCTCTAAAACGACACACAGAAGCATTTTCTGATCCAATGTCCCTATCAGCAGAACAACATTGTACCTTCCAAAACTATACATCTCTCTTTAAAAATATATATTTTATTCAGCTTTGTTTTTCGGGGAAAGGCCATGGTTTGGATTAAAATATTATCCTTGTTAAGGTTGCTGTCGTGGGTACCTGGTTGATCATAATCATGCTTTAAAAGAAAAAAAAAAAACAACATTGAATGATGGTTGGAAACAAAAAAGTCTTTGTCCTTGACTTCAGCTGCTAGAGGACACTGTCACAGGGTGACTTGAGAGGAGATACTCCTTTGGCAACAAGGCAGTACAGACTATCTGGTAAATATTACAGGATAATTAGCAAATAAGATGTGTAGACAGGTGGCTGATGAAAATGGCAGGTGTTCTATAGAGAAAGGAGAATCCACTGCCACTTAGTGGGCAGGGATGGTATGACTAAGTTGGAAAATTTACACAGCTCTGTATGATTCTTTCTTCTTACATTCTGAATATATGGGGGCTTTATATAGTATATGTACGTAATAGTGTGCATTTATTTGGAAGATGATTCCATTCTAAGATGGAGGCTATGGGATTATCTTCAGAGCAGCATGTTTTATCGGATATTTCAAGGTGTGTTTAGGCACACTGTGGTAGCAGTGTTCCCTCCGTGTCTTATCCTCTCTGCTCTATTCTGACAAAGGCCTGTCTTTAGTGACACAAGCACATACACAGAACATTGACTCTTGCCACTAGGCCCTATAATTATCCCCATAGGGACCCTATGACGACCTATCACCACCACAGGAGGCACAAAGAAAACTTCATTTATTCTGCTCTCTTGTCTTTGATTTGACTTTTCTTCTTATGTGGCTCTTTTCCCTGTTACTAGGCCTTTTCTTCCTTTACCCCCTGTCTAGGACATGTCTTTCTTTCTCTCTCTCTATTGCTTTCTTTTACAGTATGTCTGTCTGTCTTTCTCTCCCACCCCTGTAGTGATACTGGCTCCCTGGAGACAAGCCTAGTTATGTGCAGTAGACTGCCTGGATAAGGGCAGAGAAAGAAATCTGTGGCACACACAGTGGAGATAGTGTATTTGCTTACATGTAAAGGAAGGGAGGGAGGTGAGATATAAAAGGCATAATAGAAGGCATGGAGCCCACTAAAAGGATAATTAAAACTGCAAAAGAGATGAGCGAGATGAAAACATTTACAGAATGTATGAAACACAATGAAAAAGTTAAAAGCAACAATAATTGAAGAGCTCCTCTCATCCATATCCTGTACTGCAGCTTCAAGGAAGACTGAAAAATATGGGGGGTGGGTGAAGGTGGGAGAATGCCATAACTTTATTTTTGCTGTTTGTCAGTTTTAGATTTATTACTCCCTTTCTCTCTGCCTCATACTTTCTCTGTGCTTCTCCTCTGGGGACCTGAGCTAGCTGAAACTTCTCCAACTCTTGAGCTGTAATTGAATAGCAGAGAGTTCTAATGGAACATTAGGCTGTTCCCGTCTTGGCAGGCTCTATTGATTTTGACTTTGCAGCATTGTAAACAATATGGGGTAAATGTAACTGAACGGATGCAGACCTTGGTATAAGCTATAATTCTAGGACTTTTGCTGCCGTGGAGCTGTTGCACGTCTAACTGTACAGTGTGGTTTTGTTTGACTTTAATAGCATGTTACTGAGGGTGGCTTGCACTTGCAACTTTCTCTAAAGAATAATAGCAGGTAATTTTTGTTTGTGTGACTTTCTATTCATGCCCTTTGTTTATGATGAAGACAGGGATGCCACAAAATCCAACTGTCAAGCACACTTGATTTTAATTGCCTGTCACCTGGGGTGCATGATGATGCATGCAATAGCTTCTTTTTTTTTTAAATGCTACTTTCTCTTTTTGTTTGTGGTTACATCAAGGTGGAGAGAGACATCTTTTTTATGTCCGCAGCGCTCTTTTCTGAAGGCAATGCCTTTCATATACAAAAAATTCCCACCAATCACTCGGACACACTCACTAGGAAGTCCAACCATTAGGAGCGTTTGATTCAAATTGCATGCCATCCTCAGTAGTCGTGATGTAACATATAAAGAGTCTTGACTGGTGAGGGGCTCAAATGCAATGTTACTGATAATACATGCAGTTAATGCAGAGTATGTGTGGTGAATTAAAACAAAAACAGAGAGAAACTTTTTTTTTTTTTTTAGATTTGATGGCACTTTGCACAATTGACAGTTCCATTAAAGTCTGAAGGCTAGTGCACTCACAGTAACTCGTGTCACATCATGCCTTCATGTTTTGAGTTTTCTTTTTCCTCTCTTGTACATATATTTCACCCATGCAACAGCTATTTGTACTGTACTACAACTGGTATTTCCAGCACTATGTTTACTACAAATAGCTCGATTTTAATGCAAAGCAGTGGGGAATATTTGACTTGTTGTGTGATGATTTATTATAGAATCATAAAAACACATCTGACACTGTATATTTTGTCAAGACTTAGTTCTTGTGTGTTTGTTGAGCTAGAATGTGACATAGCTGCACCTGATGGACATTTATGATTCACCTAATATAGCTTAAGTGTTTTTAACGTTTTTATCACCCTTGCTTTATTATTCTTATCACATGATCTCACCTAGCTTCTATTCACCAGCTCAAAACGCTTCAAGAAAATGTGTGCTGCTGCTTTCTTTGACTATATTTCATTATTTCCTTTTCCTATTGCTTAAAAAGTATAACTCACCATGTCTACCATAAAAGAATACTCAACATGTGGCAGCCAACAAATATAAAATGTATTTGATTTACACAGTATGTCAACTTTGGCGGGTGGCACTCGCTATGTGAAAATTTCTCTCGCCTTTTAACCTGAGGAAAAAGGGATAACTTAGATACACTGTCTGTGATAATAAGTGTCGACGTCAGCAGATGAAAGCCCCACCAAGTGAGACACATGCAGAGTGCTTGTCAGATGTCGAAGCTTTTTTCGTGTCCCCCACAATATTAAAAAAGATATCAAATAAAAAGTCAACCCTGCCACCAAAGTTAACTAAAAGAAAAGATAATAGAAAAAAAGAAGAAAGAAAAGTTTGACTGAGCGAGGTTTGCAGAGGTTAGTGGGACCAGTGGGAGTGGGGATCATTTGATCATTTTTACAGAAGCAAGAATACATCATTTTTTATTCAAGACTGAGCTTAACATGGTTTCTTGTTGAGCGTGTGTATGTGTGTGGGTGTGGGGGTGTGTGTATCTGTATGGGCAAGTGTGTGCGTGTATCTAAATGGGCAAGTGTCCAGCATGCATGTGTGTGCCAGACGTGGTCGCGACCCATGCAAAAATAGTCTCCATTAACATTTAACAGCATTTTTCAGAATGTCAGGAGAATGAAAGTCACACTGGCCCAGGAGGGGACAGAGGAAACGAGACAAAATGAATAAGAATATTAATCCCTTGCTCCAAAAGATCATTCCATCCCTCCCTCCAGCTCCTGTCTCAGAGGTCACATCATCCAAAAGCCACAACAAAATCCCTTCATCACAAAACTTGACTGGAGAAAAGGGGCACATCACAGTGTTACCATGTTAAATGAAAGCATTTTGATAATCATTCAAATGGAAATCCATCAAAAATATCGTTGTTTGATGAAAATCATATATCTCTCATATATCTATATATGGAATGTGCATATTTTCTTCTGTTTATAGCCAGCATTTAGAATTTTATTGACCTATGAAAATATGTTTTGTTACATCATGTATGATAGATAGAAGAGGGATAGCTTTGGATAAACAGTCTTTTCAGTTTTGAGCCAAGGATAGACAACAAGCTCTGATTGTTCCTAGTGAGACGCCTGTCAGTGTCAAATGGCCATCAGCCTGGATTATGCTGCTTTCAATCAATGTGCTATATGGAAACATATAGGACCTTGCTAGTGTTATTGGTCGTTTACCAACTGAGGTGGACATAAAGAGGAGAGTCGAGGTTCAGAATCACCCACGTTATTAATCATTAATATTAAAAAAAATGCATATCCACTTTTGCTTACAATCCATATAAATCCATTTAAGATAAAAAAAAAAAAAAAAAAAGTTTGCTGATGACTTTGTAAATTATCATTGTTCATTTATTGGGCTAAATGTATCTCATTGTAGTGTTTCAGGTTTATTTTGTAAGCTAGTTTCTGAGAAAAAGAGCTTTTGGACAATATGTTTGTCCTTGTCAGGCCAAATTGTATGGAGCCTTGGAGGACTTTCACTTTGTTGCTTGAAACTCTCAAAGTATAAGCATTGGCCAACCTACATTAACTAAGCTGGACATCCGTGATATGTCTCCATATATACCGTTGGTGTGTACAACCATAGAGTAAATTAAACTCCAATGTGCTGTAGATGCAGCCTAGTTTAGAAGTTTGTCCAAAGCAGCACACCGTACTCTTTTCTAACAGTAGTTAAAATGTTATCCTTGGGCTGTTTTCTCAACCACAAAAGCTGTCAGGCTAAATTTCATGTAACAGAAAATACATTATTCATCACTTAACACTTGTATAATGAGCTTGCTCTGCTTTATTTTGTTCAGATTCTATTATTTAAACCTGTACTAATAGAAAAAAAAAAGTGATCTTTTTTTTTTTTTTTACACCACTCAATGGGGATGCCCATGAGATGATATGCCTTCTTTAATAAACTAACTTTGAAAAAGCAATACCTGCTCTTGAATGCATTCCCTTCCTCATAACTAATCCTAGCTCTGGGCAGCATATCCCTCCACATCCATAAATGCCGCATTGCTGGCATAAAGACAGTAGTAACCATTGAGCACAAGGCCATCAGCTGTGTGCCAGCACTCCATTTAACATTTGATTTAGTGAACTACACACACTCAGGGTCATTCATAGTTGGCTGGGTTTCTTCTTGAGTGCAGTTTTATTTTAGACTTTATTACCTAAACTCAAAGTTACTCTCTACTTTTAGCTCTATATAGCACTGTGTTTGTCCTATTCGTCTGTGACAGCCATGGCTTTAGCTATAACATGCCACGATTTAAAGCAAAAAGGATTGCGATGCTTCGCTTTAAAGCGTATAGCTTTAGTTTTCTCTGTATATTCAAGTTTGAATAGCCCCCAATCTTGCTTTCTGTGCAGTAATTGGCATAATGATCAGGCGAGCAGATAGCTTTGTGCAGACAAATTTATCTTTTAGCCCACAGCTAGTTTCAATGATAACATCAGTGGAAAAATGAATGCCTATATTAGGTAGGACAGTCAAGACAGAGATGTTTCATTCCACAGCCGGAGCTATGCATTTACTGAAGTGTGTTAAAGCATTTGTTCAGTGTAATCACCGTGTCAAATTAAGTGTGTAGAATGTATGCCCCAACATGAAATGGATTCATGTTCAACTACACTGACTAGCATGAATCCATATTAGAGTATATCTACCCTACTGTCCTGTCTACTATATCTTTAGTATTTTATTATAATCTTTTTACATTAATCCATTCGAAATGAATTTATTAGAATGTTGAACATTTTTGAACTAACTTCTGCTCAATACGGTTTAAAGTACAGTATGTTTACTAGAACAAAGACTACATATGACCTTGGTCCACCAACCTGGTGTAATAATCTCATAATGTGCAACTTTCTTCTCAAGATATTGTAAATTAACTCTTGTAATATTGCAAGCTTCTATTTTCTCTTCTCTTTTTTTGTCTCTCTAACTGTAGTCCTTCTACTCCTGTGTAACTCTCTCTCATCTCTTCTTTTATGTGAAACATTTTTAAAGATTTCTAGTGGTGGCAATTCCTTGTTCACCTTCACCAGTCAAATCGCTCCACTGTAATTTAAAGTGGAGTCGTGGCAAATGGCAGAATTTGCATTGACTACACCTAACTATAGATACACAACTTCGAATGACAGTACAAAGCACTGTGTAAATTATTACAATAATTTTAGAAACTCACACTGTTAACTCTCACTTTATGCACATTTATAGAAACATTTATGCACAAATACCTCAGTCCGTTAAGGCATGCACACACAGTGAATTCCATCTTGTTTTCATACACATATATATACACACAAATATTGTTAAATAAATATTCTCTAAATAAAATAAATTTACTATAAAGGTTGACTTGCTTTTGCTGAAAATTCACTCTCCTTTAGACCCAAAATATAAGGAACTGCCATTGACAGTACAGTTATGCACACCCCAGCACACGCCTTTTCCCTGCTGGTGTTATGTATTCACAGGTTGTTTCCAGGGGAACGGTCACAATCCACTGTGTGAAATTAATTAAGGATGGACATTGAATTAATTAACTAGATGGGAGTGTGGCATTATACTGTTCTGGCCTTATAACATTAAACACACACTCACACTCATACGCACACGCCTGCACAGACACACATGCTTGCACAAAGGAGACCCACACAGATTAGATTTAATTGCCAGTGTGCAGATCATTGGTACAATGTGGTTCAGCCTTAATTACATACTGTCCTGTCCCTGTGTGTATGTGAGAAAGAGGAAGTGCATGACAAAAAAGAGATCAGTTGCATTTCAGTTACATGAACGTGAGTGCAAAGTAAGCAGGTTTCATTTTCTGCTGCTCCACTGTAACATCTACACATTACCTCTTATGCTAACTCAGCTGGAAAAGCAAGTCTTCATAGTTGCAATACTTGTCTCTACTGAAACGCACAAATTCCCTCAAGCAATATTCTACCGAACATCTGTGTTTTTATTGTAAAACGCTCACCCCCTGTAGGCTTAACAATTTGTACGTTGCTGGAGACAGCTGGGATTTACAGCCGTTCCAATACACCTGTGTACCAGTTTGATAGTAAAAAGAATGTACATAAATGAACATAGAAACCTTTCACTCCTGCAGTATTACCCGCTATAATCCACTGTCAAAATGTGATGCTCCAAATGCATCATCAAACTCAATTGTTATTTGCCATATGTAACTATGTTGGTCATGAGAGGCAGAGGTAAACAATTCAATGTCCAAGTTATACAGGTTGTGGTTTGTACTGTTGACCTGAGAACAGCCACATGGTCACACCAAAGTGCCAAAGAATCAACAATACACTATTTCAATAGTGTAAAAGCAATGGTCTAAAGTTTTATCACTATGTGAAGGACAGGGAATGTTCAGCCCTTGTTTAAATTACAGGCTGGAACTTCTTCACCATTGTAAAAAAAAAATAGCCTCAGGATGAGTATCCTTGTTCATTTATAATCTGTATTACAAATGCAGCAGAACTCCTGAGGTAAATTGAAGTGACAACATCTAATGGCTAAGTGCTCCAGGTCTGGTGAATAATTTGGAGAAAGTACTGTGACATCAGTAGAGATTAAGCAGCACACTCTGCCACTTGTGGCTTCTTTCTTCTGAGCCTGCCAACCAGTCGAACTGTGGTGTTGGTAGTGTTTGGTTCTAACTTTTTTGTCTGTACAATTGACAGAGGCAGCCGTGCTTTTAATCCAACCACTACATTTCTGACTTCATACCCCACCAGAAGCATTTTAGAAGGTTTTTTGTGCCCACCATACTTTGTTAAATTGCTCAGATTTGGTCATTTTTCCTTGGTTGATGTGCTAAGTAAGTAGGGTTAGTTAGGTTGTTCCCCTCTTGTTAAATCAACCATTACTTTGTCTTGCTTTTAACAGAAAAAAGGAGAAAATGTAAGTGACTTGTGCAGTGGATGGAAAAATGATGGGCCAGGCAGATGTCTTTTTTTTTTTTTAAATATATATTTTTGGCCTTTTTCAAGCTTTATTGTACAGATGCAGTTGAAGAGTGACAGGAATGTGGGGAGAGAGATAGGGGGAATGACATGCAGCAAAGGGCCACAGGTCAGATTCGAACCCTGGGCCACTGCGCCCAGGACTGAGCCTTTGTACACGGGGCGGCTGCTCTACCAACTGAGCTAAACAACGCCCCAGCTATGTCTACTTTTAATCAAGGCTCATCAAATCCCTGGAGTAGCCACAGTCTTTCTCTTCCATCTGTCCAACAATCCTGCCAACCCCAGGGTTCTAGATGGTTATATATTTCTTAATGTTTTTTGCCAATATTCAAGAACCCGCTTCCCTACTCTAAAACAGGAAGAGGGTAGGTAAAAAGGTTTACCTCTACTCGTAGTATTTAGTTCTAAACTCTCAGTATTAATACCATAGATTACCCTTCTTATTTTTTTTAGTTAGTTAGCTTAGTTTTAAGTAGTGTTTCTATTTTGCTGGTTAGGTGGTTTTGAGTGTGTAAAATTAGTTTAGGTACTTGGTTTTATGTTCCAGTGAATTGGATAACTTTTCCTTGACAATGGATGGCTCTTAATAGAGTATACGGTTTGGCAGACTGGAGACTAACAGTTGTTGTTGTCAAGGTACGGCACCCTTTGCATGATGCCACATGAGGAAAATGCCTCCAGCACTTGGACACCTTCCCCTTCCTTTGTAAAGCACCAAGTCAAGCAGCATTTTGACATGTTTTTCCTCCTTGATGTCACATGGTTTTCTTTCTGGAAAAATCATGAAGGATTAAAGTTGCCTTGACATAGAAGTCCACTGTTTCAGGGGCCAGCACAATGATATAACAATAGATCTGCCATTGAGAGGATCCCAGTGCTGTACTCAAATGTCAGCCTGGCATAACTGAGGTGATAACTGAAGATCCTCTTCTCCCTTAAGATGGAGCTTGGCACAACTGTAGAACAGAAAAACCAATTATCATACTAAAACAATGGGAAGCCTCCATGGTGCTCTGCACTAAAGATGATGTCTGGGAAATCCAGTATTTCATCCAAGAGGCCTCTGCTTATGTTGAAATTGGCAAGCAGTTTCTTTTGTTGTTGGCCCTCCAATATTTAGTAACATGCGCACATTTGAAATCACAACACCTGATAAATGCATCCTATCAAAGCCTGCAAGGCAGATTCAAATTTACATGGTGATGATGGAACTCCTTTACAGCAATCCACCATGGTTGGTTAGGTATTAAATTAAAGCTACCAGTCACATTAAGATAATGCTTCCAAACTTGGCAGCTATATCACTTAAAGCCAAATCAGGTTTATTCATACAGCCCTAAATCACAAGTCTTTTCTAGGGGGTTTTACAATGTGCACTGCATGCAGCCTTCCAGGATGAACAGATAGGCAAAAGGTGTGCATGAACAAAGTACAAGCTATAGGCCGTGTATGGCAATGTAAAGACACAGAATTTAAAGATGTGACCAAAATCTTAATGATAAAACAAATAATGGAACTATAAAGTATATAGTATCTACAAATTAAAAGTGATTACTGTACAATGTTACAAGTATTAAGTTGCAGGTGGTATGTAAATTCAGCAAACTTTCCATATGCTAGCAGGAGCTGAATGATTATGATCACAAAAAAACAAGAAAGAGAATAGATATACAGTACATATGATAGGTAAACTCAGAGAAATACCATTCACATAGAAAGAAGAACTAGACCAGGAGGATAAAGACCCAGATCAAACATAGACAGGAACCATGAGCCAAAACTTACGGCCAGTCCTGAAAAAAAGAAAGGAGACAGTGAAAAACAGAGAGAGAGAGAGGGACAAAGAGGACTTTAAATCCCAAGACATCTGATGATCCAACTATTTCCAGCTAAAGGAAAATGTTATAAATGAGTCCCTCAGTTGGAATTTTCAGTACCTGTAAGGTACTTTCACAAATACTAAATACAAAATTCTTACGTAGATCTACAACCCAGACTTCCAAAAAAAAATCTGACAATGTAGTTCAGATATAATCCATGTTTATTTAGACATGCTTGTTGTCCAATAACTACTATAAATAATGAATGAATAAATGAATCACTCCCTCAGAAAAGGTATGTGTGGGACACATATCTTTCTGAGAGAGTACTAATATGTAGAAGTAAAGTACAAGTAAGAAGGTTGAGTGAGCTAAGATGAAGGACTAAGCACTGGATGAAGATCAAAGTGAAATATAACAAGAATGTAAAGAAGCTGGGGGTCTGCAGTTGCCTGGAAAACTGAGCTTTGAAAATTAATTGAAGAGAGCAGTTGAAAGATCAAGTAAAACGAAATACCAAAAAGAGAGATGAAAGAACTGCGATTTTGTACTTTATGAAAGTCTTGTGTCCACATTCTTTTTTTTGGCCCACCCTAGTCCTGTCCTTAGAAACTATTTACTTGTTGTAGAACTACTGTATTAATTTTTTTTTTTTTTTAAGTTTTAACTTTGAGAATCATTTTGACTTTTCTTCTTTCTCAAGTTTCTTATCAACGGATCCCAATTAAGGCTTTTTCTTCCATGTTCATTTGGGAACTAGTCATCACTACCCTGCCATAGTGCTCCCTATTCATTAGCTCTTTTAATATGCCCTCACTATCAGCACCTCCTGAAGGAAACCTATGCTGCAGGCTTAAGTACTAACATTACTTTTATATACCAAGTAAACTATTTTGAGAATAGCCTCTTGAGGACAGAGATACTTAGTCAACAGCTTTGTTCTTAAGTATTTACAGTTTATTGTGATTGGTGTCAGTTGCTGTGTATTGTCTTTATGATAGCATGGAAACATAGTGTTGTTTTTCCATAGCAGCACCCTAAAAACTCACAGTACACTACCTGCACAACAGACAGATAACCTTAGCGACTAGCTGGCAAACATAAAGAGCATTTAGCAGTTAAAAGAATCGGGAATTGGTAAGGAGTTGGTATACAGACCAAAACCACAGCAAAAAGGAGAGTGGACACAGTCATCAGGTGGACAGAAACATGACTTAAATTGAATGAAAATATGCTCTGTAGCAGCTTGATGTGTAAATAAGCATCTGTTTGTTCACCATATCAACTTAAAAACTGATGATATGTCAATGTTGTGTGCACAACTTGCTTCCACTGCCCCTAGGCCAAGAGAAATCAGTCTTTGCAGGTATGAGGTCATATCTGATCACGTTTAAATCATTTGCTTTGCCATTTTAAGAATGTAAAGAAGAATAAATTAATGGCTTAATGCATGTGGCTCTTATCTTAAGTCAGATCCATCCTCAAATACCATCAGTTTATTAATTTTTTTTTTTTTTTTTTTTTTTATCAGAAACCCCTGTCCTTTCCTTTAAATCCATCCCCATCTCCACTCTCAGTTGTCCCATTCTTGTACTCTGTCTCATGTACCATTAAGGAGTACAAGTCCCTTCTTTGTTTTTCTGTCAGTTTTTCAAACTACTTCCATTAAGTCTTACTGTCCATTGAGACTGAGAATGGAAATAAACACTTCAGTTGCAGTTTCACTGTGTGTGTATGTTCAGAACCTGGTCTATATCATTTTAATGTATTTAGCTTTTTACTGCACCACTTAAACCTTTCTTTGTTGACTAATGGTGACAAAATTATCCTTCTAGTCCTTTGGCCGCTGATGTTTGATCCAGAACAGAAACTGGCCAACCTTTTCATGTTAGCAAATATGACACCACATTTACTGCATATTATAGAAAATTAATACATTCCAACAGGTTTATTTAGCTTCATGGGGTAGAAACGTTTTCTGTCTCTACTGTCTCTATTATGTCTTATCCATCTGACGAATTCCCAGTTGTGCCTATCACACTCTTCTCTCATCTTTGTAAACCATTCCCATGTCACATTTTATGCACTGTTTCGCCATCAAGAGAATCCACTTCATCTCTCTCATGTCCCACCCTTGTAAACCATCCCCAGTAATTATGGAAGCAGCTAGTCGGCTGGGGATTTCATCACATGGCTGAGAGCTCTGCGGAGATGCCAACATCAGGAAATCCCTGTCACAGCAATGAGACACTAACAAACCACAAGACATATTGAATTGCAAGAAAATGAGCCAAAAAGCCCTGAGGAGCTGTGATTAAAGCCTCAATTCAGAAACCAAATGCAAACACAAAGGTTGCCCCACTAAATAATGTTAGAAATGAGGTTTGGAAAAAATATATATATATTTTGCTCCCTTGATTGTCTTCATGCAAAGAGTGATAAAATTGACATAATTTCACACCAAGAGAGCTAATTGTTACACTTGATTGGTTTTTGGCATTGCATTAATTGCAAAGAATCCAGTAAGACAAACACTCTGAAACTTTCAATCTGTCTGCAAGTTCTGAAAAATCTGCCCAATTCCCTCTTCAAAGTGTTTCCAAGCAGACAAAGAATTGCACAGCATTTTTTTTCCAGTACAGTTTAACAGGATTGGGTCTTTATAGAAAATAAGAACATGAAAACTCCCACCAGCCTCGAGCCCCCAGTGAATCAGAGTATTCAGCTTGAAGCAGCCACATCCCTTCCAACAGTGCTCCTTTGGGGGAAAAGAGAGGCCCCAACATACATTATTCAACAGCTATGACTATGGGATAACAAGCTGGTGCGGCTGAGCTGGATAAAAGACACATAAGTAAGTGTTGAGAGGAGAGAGCGATATATATTTAATTGACACTTAGGAACACAACAAACGTTGATGCATTTAGGTACTCAGCATGTCATACTCCTGCTCCACTGTACATCAGTACCAGTAAAACAAAAACTTGTCTCCTATGTTGAAAGTTAAATCCTCTTAAATTCTGTTATTTCTGTTCTTTCTCTTTAATTTTGTGTGGTGTTTTATTTCTTTTAACTACATCCACACTGTGTGTTGTTAATCAAGTTTGAAACTGATAACCTTGAGGCAAAGGATAAGCCGGTACATTCTTGTTATATTTCCCCCAGCAATGATAACTGTGATCTAGATTAGCACTGGAACTGGCAGCATTTAGGCTAGTAATAGACCAGTACTGTAAGTGTTATTTATATGTGTGAGATCTATGATCTGTTATCTGATCTGCCTTGCTTTGATGGAAAGGATTGTTCTGACTTTGTAGAGGTGACAAGGTTAAAGAGAAGAGCCTGTATAGCCATTAAAGGAAAAAATGGGCTTTAAACACACACAAACACACACAAGCATCCATATAACCATGGGTTCAGTACAAATGAAAAAGGATCTGTTGTGATCCCCTGGGGAATTGGATGGAACAGAGATGGCAAGGACACTACAGGAGGAAAGAGGGATATCAGAGCAATAGAACATATAAGGAATAGTATCGGTTAAAGTTAAATGAATTTTGAAATACATGATATCATTCCAAAGATTGCTATTTGAAAACCGTGACTCTGCAGCACTCGTCTCAAAGCCAATGTGACAATGAAAGTGGCTGAGTAAGAAGCAAACAAACAAAACACATTTTGGGAGTAGTTGTCTTGTTTTCAGTTATAGTATTCAGGAGACTGCAAGTCTGTAAATATGTGCGGGTGTGTATGTGTGCATGTCAGCCAGTGCAGGTCTTGGAAACTGACCCTGATCAATAACCTATCAGCAGTCTGACATGCCTGCGTGGGCAGGCATAAATACACACAAATACACACACGCACAATCACATTTATATTTAGACACATACAGGGGAACAAGGTCAACTATTGTCACACACACAAACATGACATTCCCTTATTGTTTCAGATACAGGGCAGTCTCCTTCCACACTTGTACACATGCAAATGATCTCTTTTACCTCAACTATTCGTACCACAGGGGGTATATTATTTTTCATGGAGCACTGCAACTTAATCTGCTCTGCACTCCTCCTCTGTCCTCTCCACTTATCTAGTCTCTTCTCATCTCTTCAGCCAGGACACAGGACTATAGCAAAAATGCGCTTCTACATAGCAAATGTGAATGTAGTCAAGATATAGTCATAGATGTCTCTCCATGTTGATTTGGCTGCTCTGTATGTATGTGTGTGTGTGTGTGTGTGTGTGTGTGTTTCTGCTTATGAGACTTCCCCAAGGCTGGCAATGTTTGCGACTGGCTGGTAAATGCATACTTAATATTGTTGTATGTTGTTTGAGTACATGTGTTCTGCACACCACTGGGTGTAGTATATTGTGTGTGAGCGCACATGTCTGGATTTTACATCACAGAATAGTCCTGCTGGTTTGTATTGTAGTCCCACAGTGCATGGTCATGATCCCACATCTCACTGCCACAACAACACTTCACTTTGTCTTGATGCAAGTTTAAAACAGTCACAGCAGACATAGCTACATGATGTAAATGGAGTGCGTTTACACTGTACACTGAGTCAGACACATGTGCTGCTACTTTTCATCGCTGTATTTGCTGTGTGTGTGCAGCTTCAGCAAAGGGTGCATAGAAAGGCTGGTGTTTATGATGAGAGAAGTCTGAGTAGATAAGGATTGAAGCTGACCAACCTTGACTTTGCCTGAGAAAATGATACTCTTTTTAATTTATAGTAATTATTTGTTAGGATGTTTAGGTATATGTTATGCCTATATGCCTCACAACAAAAAGGCGCTGAAGGTTTGAACCTGGTAGTCAGCTTGATCCCTTTTGTGTGAAGCTGTCATGCTCCCTCTGTGTCTGAGTGCTTTTTCCTGGTGCAGAATTTGCCCATAAAAACTATAAATGTGAGTGTTGTGCTTTAACCTTGTGATGGCCCACCTTCTTCCCATGCATATAATCAGAGGATATAGAATATGAATTTACAGGTGAATGTTTGCCAAAATTTGAAATATATACTTGTCTCTAGTAATAGTTGGTAATATTGTCGCATGTCATTAGGTGTGATCTGCCTGTGGCCTAACTTTTGCTTTCTCATGTATTATTTTGTATTCATGTACCTCTATTTTACACAAGGCAAGGCAAATTATCTTCACCAGACTAAAAAGATAAATAAAATTGTTAAAGTTTAGCAGTAGATTTTGATATAAGCACAAGCATTCAAACAAATACTGCAGCTGTCTTTCTGTGAACACCAGACAATACCACTTAATAAGTGAGTCAGAAACAAAAAGGAGAAATGATTACCAGGTGGGAGTTAAATAAAGTTTTATACAGTTCATAGTCTCTCCTTCCCTCTCTCTCCTTTTTTGTCTACGATTTTGTATCTTGTCATATTCTGACAGGTTTTGTTCAGCCTTGACAGGAACTCACACAAAAATGTTTGATTAATGCTACAACAGGACTAACAGTATCCTCAGATTTTGCACTTGAGATCATTATATGAAAATGTATTCCAGAGCTCTAATCTGATATGCTATGTAAAAATCCCTCAGATGTCTTTGATCTTTTAGCCGCAGGTTGGACGGTATCATTTGTAAAACCTCGGTTGCAGGACAGTTTTTGCAAATCTCTTGAATGTGAAATACACGGATAAAAACTTTTTACCAGAGGCTACAGCAAAATGCTAATTTCACCATGGATTAGATGTACTTAAAGAATCTCATTAATATACTTACGTTTCTATTCATTCAGAAATTGTTCAGATGTCGGGTAGGCAAATCAAATATGGTGATTCACTCAGATTTGGCAAGATTAGCTGCTGCACAGTATACATACAGTACATCCTTTCTTTTAAACAAACAAGACAAGCAGAATTAGACATAATAATACATATTACTATATATACCAGTAATACGTACTACATACGCTATGCAGTATATATGGTTTATCTAACTTCAGTCTCCTCCAGTATTTCTCTCCAGCTGGCATTTTTTTCCTCGAGCTCTGTGACTTTGTTGACTGGTCCCTTAAGCGCCATACATTATTGTGAAGAAGCAGAAAGTAGAGGGCTGACGTAGCGACTTCTGTTTATAGATCTATTTGGTGCGTCTATCTCCAAAACAAATGCTCTGCGGTTTACCCTCCTCCGCCTTCCATCTCTATCTTGCTCTCCCTCCTTTTTTTTTTCTCTCTCCTCATTTCAAGATTTATCACTCTGCACGCCTGAAGCTGGGAGGTCCCTGCTTACTTCTACTTCTCCTTCCCACCCTCCAACTCTCTTTCTGTGCCCCTTTTTTCCTACATTATTCCCTCACTCAACCTCTTTTTTACCCCAAGTCCACCACTCCTACCACATCCATCTCTTTCACCCTTTATATCTTTCTGGATCCATTTCCACCTTTTCCCCCTCTGGTAAAGAACAATTCATTCTTTTGGAAGCGGTCTGGCAGAAAGAGCAATGGGGCTTGGTGACACAGTGGAGCCTGTAACCCCCAAAAAACTCAACTAGAACACCCATTAAAAGATTTGTCTGTGTCTTGCCATAAACTTTGATTTTCGCACAATGAACTTTTCAGGAATAGAAACAAAAGCAGCATTTTATATGCAATCTTTGAATATACTGTTGATTTACAATAAAACAACATGTTTGAGTTTTCAGCAGGATTTTACCAATGCTGCACTCAAAGGCTAAAAATCTTTAGATGAATCATGAAGAGATGGCCTGAAGCTTTGTCAAGCGACAGTAAATAATTTTTCATCTTGCCTGAGAGCTGGATCAATAGCTCTCATTGTTTTATGTTCATGCCGGTAGACTTTCACACCTATGCTTGATATGGTGAAAAAATATCTTACTGTCATGTATAGGTAAACATAAAAAACAAGGACACTAGATGCACTTGGTGCACCTATCTGGTGCACATGTTAGGCTGAAACTACTGTGTATTACTATTATCTGTGTCAGTGTGACAATATTTTATTTAAATCTTAATATTTCTGAAGACAGGGTTATCTGACTTTCTGAAGGACATTACCAAACCTTGTAGCCAAAGAACAGAATATAATATTCCAGTAATTCCCAAATATCCTGCCAGTTAGTTGTCAAAACTGTTTATTAAAAAAAAATACTGTTAAAGCAGCAGATAATATTTACTACAGATAATATTGCATGTTTCCTCTTTTCATATGCAGACATATCCTTTTACACTTTTGTTTGGCTTCAGACCTCAGCAGATCTCTGAGACAGCTCCACCCAAAGCTCCTGACCTAAATATTCCTGACTGTAATGCAGCCATTGACGTGGATAATTATACATCCAACTTTATGACTCAGAAAATCTGTCTGCAGTGCTACTCTTACCTCATTTTGTTTATGCCAGCCTTGGAATTTGATCGGTTACTTCACATCACAGCTTAGCTGCCTGAGTGAAATAGAGTTTAATTTATTTACAATAATTTATACACAGATGAAACAAAAAGAATTGATAGAGGAATTCCGACAAGAACCAGCAAAAAGTTACATGTAAGATAATTAGGCAGGAGGATGAGAAGCCAACAGCCAACGGGCACATCCTCGCTGACCCTGCAGTCCTGGAGGACCCCTGAGGTACAAGGGTCTCAAAATGAGCAATCTCAGCTCATGTTTTTCAGCCAGAAATCTCCATGCCAAGTCTCCCAAAACTCTGAGGTCAGCGAGCTTGATCCAACCCCTTGCTAACAAGTTAAAGGACTGTAACCACGGCTTCCAGCAGCAGTCCTGAGATAAGCTAATGAGAGACGATGTAGTCGCTCAAATAGATTAATTCAATTGTAGATAAGATTTTACACTTACTATAACACATTGGAGACAATTTGGAATCACGGAATAGTAATTGTAGTTTTCCTGGCTTTCAAATTAGGGTATTAATTGCATGATTTAACATTTCTGCTCCATATAACACCATTTCTAATAATTTTGCAAAGAGTCTAGACTTGATATGCAGCAATTCAGTCAAGCAGTCCGGTGATTGGTTTTAATGTTTCTGACATAGATGTCTAAGATAATTGCAGTAATTTACAGAGGTCTCTGAACTTCAGTCTTATGTTGGGGCCTTAACGATGCAAGTCCACACACACGCACACAGTGATCTGACATGTGTTGACTGGTCTAATGCCTGCTGTCTTGTTGAGATTCAAATAGATTAAACTGATTTTAAAGCTGTTGAGACAAGGCTTGTACAGGACAGCGATGACATGTTAAATAGATGATAAGGTTTCTGAATGCACATGAAGACCCTTTTAATATGCTAAACTCAAGTACCCAGACAGTACGCCTGTGAGCAACTCTTTTTTTATTTATTTTATTTTTTGTCGTTACACAGCCGTGAGGACTGAAAACAACAAATTAACACAGCACACCAACCAACATGTCACTCATATAATAGTCTTTGCTAATTAGATGAATTTAAGTTGAAAGAGGAATGGAGGGGCACCATAGGTGCTTTATCATACACTGTTTGATAAGTATTGTGTTTTAGCTTTGACTACAGTATATACTGTGAACTCGTCTTTACTGGTAAATGTACTTCAGTGATCCGTCTTCATGTTTTACAGCAGAATAATTAGCTTGTAGAAACCTAAAGTGGCTTTTTTGATGTGAAAGGTGTCTCTTGTTATGATGAACCTGAATTATCACCTGAATCTGCATCTCCCCTCAGCTTTATCGAGCAGGTTTATCGCAAGTTTCAGGTCATTGTTCAACTGTCCCGTGTCTGTACTGTTTTGGTTCACTCTTACCACTCACATAGTCTCATTTTTGGATGCGGCAGACTTCTGCAAACCCACTTTACACTACATTTGACTGCTTAAAGCTACATTCAGACAGGATCAAATGCTGCGGTGAAATGCAGCAGGGTTGTGCAGCTGTGTTGGGCGTGAGGGGGGCTGAGGTGGGTTGCTGGGGGTGTGTCTATATGTGTTGAATGTAACCGCTGTGAAACAATCAGGAAATAACTTTTTATTTCACTGATTAACCGGCTTTATCAAGACTGGCACTCACTGTCATTGACACTGCATTCATTGCATCTGATTGGTGTTCGCAGAGTGACATCGGGCTGGGTTTTCCTTATTTGTTTGCCTGTCCATTGTGTGTGTGTGTTCAGGTGCCAAGAGTAGGTAGAAATATAATTGCATAATTTGAAACATGCATTATACGCTACTGGTTTGGGGAAAAAGAGTTTAGCAGTGTTCACAGCTACACACAACCCAACCAGAATTCTAAACAGTGACTATTACATATTACATATTTGGTTTCTAAACTGTGAATCTAATCTGACTTGGAAGCTGCGACTCTACCCACAGAGTCAGACTGAATAGCTGACAAACTGGCTGCTGCGATGGTGGCTTATTGAACAGTCAGATACAGGAAAAGAATGAGTCAGACCAGAGATTGAAGAGTTGAAAGCTTTTTATTAGATGGCAGGCTCAAAATATCTCTTAACTATACATCCATAATTTTATAGATAGAGAGAGACAGTCAGAGATATAGTCAAACACAGAAATATAGTCAGGAGAGCTAAAAGCTGTTATTAGGCTGATGGCAAGGATGAATCAACCAAATGTATTTTGTATGAGTTTTGAGTACATTGCTGCTGAGATGCATACTGCAAGTTAGATACCTACTGAGAGAGTCCATAAGAGACAGACAGGAGAGTTGTTATCAGAGTGATGACAAAACACAAATAACCAATAACATCACTTATGAACCTTCACTCCAGACCTGTTTAGGCTGACAGTCAGCCAGGCGGTCAGTTATAGTACTGTGACAGCCAGTGCGGCAGGAGGCAAGCTGAAAGCTGTTATTAGGACTCATCTGTACTGGTGACTGGAGGCTGTGATGAGCCACCAGTCCACAGCTTATTATTACCTGACTAATTACACTGGCTACCTCAGGCTGGCATCCCTGTGCCTGTATTTATAATCAAAGTGAAATTAAACTATTAACTGAATTAATGGTGCCGTGGTGTATGTTGTGTCAGCTCACAAGAGAGAGCGTGATGTGTGTGCCTTTTATTTGTGCCTCTGTGTACATTTCACACGATGAGGGGATTTTGGGCAAGGCATTAAACACAAAGGCCAGAGGGACAATGCAGAGAACGGGAGAGGGAGATAAACATAGAAGAGAACTGAACATAAAGTAAACATCATAGATGATATATGGTACATGTGAGGAAATGCTACAAGTCCTCACCAAACCCTATTTTGACATTTTTTAAATAATTGATTTCTCTATAGGATGACTGGCCAGCTGTGCAGACGTGAGAAGCGACCCAGGGTTTGAACTTCTCTCTCAAGCTCTGCACTTCGATTGTAAGAAAGTGTGCACTGTCACCGCCATATATGAAAGTTTCAACACATCTCACCCCTTTCGAAACAGCTGCACTTTCATCTTCCCACGTCGTGCGAACGTTTTTTTTATGATCATACCCCTGCCAGGGCTAGGGTGAAATAGTGGCATCTAGCAGTGTAGCTGCTGATTGCAACCACTTCGCCTCACCCTCTCCTTCCTAGTGTGAAGGATTCCTAAACCAATATTTGGCTTGTCCATTCTGGGCTACTGTAGAAACATGGCAATTCAACATGGAAGACACTGAAAGAGGACCCATGGTCTGTGTACATTAAAGGCTCGTTCTAAGGTAACAAAAGCCTAACAGTTCTTATTTTCAGGTGATTATACGTAAATGAAAACAAAGTTATTCATATTATTATATTCAATTTCTACCATACCATCTGTAAATAATCCCTTAAATTTTACACACAAGACCTTTAAATCTTACTGCAATATCCAATTGTCTACAAATCTAGTGTAATCTAATTCACAAATAAACACTAGTGAATGAATGTACTCTACTGTTGGCATTGTTGCATCTCATTGTTAAACTTTAATTGTTTTCTTACAAAGAAATAGTTTGCTTTCAAAATATGTGACTCACATGTTTCCCTTTGGCTGCCTGAGGATACTTCTGTCTATATACTTGAATTGTTTCATCATAATGCATATGACATAGGCTAGCTGATGTAAAAATGCGAGATGTGTTTTATGTGGAAATGCTGTAGGGCACTTTCATATTGTATGGTTTAATCTGTGTGCAACCGTGTAATTATTGTTTATGTGTATGTAGTTTTGGATGGTGTTAAGGCTTATCTGAGGTGGACTCATCTGTAATCATTGTGAGGCTGCTGTAAGTTGCCCACAGCAAGATTTGTTGACAGTCAGTATAAGAGCATGTGTATGCATGTGTACAGTATGTGTACATTTTCATCATGGTCATGTAGGGCAGCTGCAGTCTGCAAAAAGTGGCACCATACTGTGATGAATCAGTAGTGTATGTCAGTCTCACTGCAAGTGGACTGATGGATGGATTCATATCTAAGAAATTGAACCATTACCATTCAGCGGTGCAAAAAACATTTCAGTATAACCTCAAAAGCAAAACCAATATCAAACTGAAAGAAAAACATCAAACATGCAAACTTCACTGAAGATCAGAGCCTTAACGAAGGCATTTCATCAAGATAGATTAACCTTTAACGTCACAGAAAACTGGCTGAGGTTCTCAACACAACATGTATGGAGAGATGCAGCACTGTACGTAGCATTGTTTTAGTAATGCTATTTATGTATCAGTGGAAAAAAAAACACATGGAACTGAACTGAGGGTTAAAATGAACCACATATTTGTCAGGATAAATGTGTATTATTCAAACTCATCTCAACAAGTGTGAACCAATTACATAGTACCTAGAATGTTTGTGCACAGTGCCTGTTGATTGACACAGAGGATGTGTTATGAAAGCTCTCCACTTCACTTTGATTTCAACAATCATGCACACTTGAGAATTATGGATTTTACAACTGAGTTACCAACATGTGCAATGTCTGAATAGATTTCATCAGGCTATCTTGTGTGAACTGAAGCGAAAAGAAGCGCAGGCATAGTTGATGACATATGTTCTGATGCTATGTTATTTGAATAAAAATTGGTTACCAAGGTCATGTGAATCTTTTCATCTTGCATCTGATGGTGTGAACATGATTATTCTTGATAACGTCAAAGTAGAATTGACAATTTTCTCATCAAGGTGTAGCCGTTTTTCCTGCTCCTACATTTCAGATAAGCACCACCGATCAGATTGTTTGGCTTCAATCTGCTGTTGTGTAAATAGACATTAACAGCTGTTTAATATGCTGCAATTATTTATAGCCCGAATTTCCATGCATTTGCATATGAGTGCTTAATCAAATAAAATTTTCCATCTATGGTCCCATTTCTGAATGATAGAGTCCTGCACTAAGTGAATGGGATCAGGCCTGTTCATGCACACTGCCCATTGAGCTGGAATGATTCGAAGTACATTACATCTGTCATGCTTTAGAAAACGCCCATCGCTTTAAACAGAGTGGAAAGATAATATAGTGAAGCCTATCACACGCCCCGTTGAAAATAATTAATCCAGCACACATGAGTTAGGAAACAGATGAGAGAGGCGATGCACAATAAACTGTGTGGACCGCTCATTTGCTGTTTGGCAAATTTGTTACCTGAATCTGTATGACTGGGTGGTGTTTGTCTGTGTGTATGTGCACAGGGGCAGAGGTGTGTGTGAAGTTGCACCTGAGCACTCAGTTTGGATGATTGTGTGTGTATGTGTGCTCACATCTAGAATATATGTATGTGTGTAATGTAGATATGCACAAGTCCTATTTGTCACTGTTTGTGTACACCCTTTGTGTGTGTTTTCTGTTTCTCCATAATTACATAACATATTTATTTCTCTCACTTGTGCTGTGGGGTTCATGTTTGTGTTTGTGATCAGGCCTTCCTGGGAGTCTCTGGACGCTCTAAAATAAAGCACAGACAGGTGTGACATATTAGAAATTTGGTCCCGACTCGCGTAAGCAGACCACAAAACAATAAATATCCATCCATAACAAATAGAAAAACAGAGAGAGGGAGTGTAAGATTGAGAGTTAAGAGAGAGGGGGATTTTTCCATTTCAACGGATCAACGACTTTCCAATTTTAACACAATTCTCATTTGGAATTCAAACCAGAATGCAGCGAGATATTAATTTGGGGAAATCAACAGAGAAATTGGGTCACCTGTGAGCTATTCATTTCACGCTGCCAAAACAAATAAGCAATTTGAAAGAGGGAGTGAGAGAGGGAGAGAAATAAAGGGAAAGAAAATATAAAGAAAATGATGTAAGTGCAGAGATATAATGAAGGATGGAAAGAGAACAGAAGCAAAAGTTGGTTAAGAATGTAAATAGGATGATTTTGCAGACTGATGTACACAGTGGCAAGAAAGAGAAAAACAAGGCTGCAGGGTGTGGGACAGAGAGAGAGACTGTGAGATGTTAGATTGAGTTTAGAACTTAATGAAAATGGCAGACATAGCGTTTGCATTCATTGCAACACACGTCCACTGAATGTAAACTAATGTTGGCAGCGTGTGGCTCAATCAGACTCTAAAGAGAGGAGCAGAGGTCAGGGTCACAATTGCATTTAGCTAATTTAGGTTGAGAATAATTGCCTCTTTGTGTACACACACACACACACACACACACACACACACACACACACACACACACACTCCTGGAAACAAACAAACACATTGCAGTCAGGATGCTGTTTTGAATAGATTATGCAAATTAAATGCAGAGTGTGTCAGACTGGCAGAAGACAGGTAGTCGAGTGTAAACTGTGAAGGTTGATACAGGCTAAGGCAGTATTGGTTATACAGGTTAATGCTTTATTGACTGATATCCAGAAGGGTGAAAGCAGAGAGCACGTGTGAGATAGAACCTGATGGTATATCAGTCCAAATGGATTTGATTATAAGAGTGCACAAAAGATACAATTTGCTGTTGTCCTAATCATCTTTCTCCCTTATCCTCTCCCTTTAGGACAGTCCACTGATCCTCCAGTCAGACAGAAATGTGACTGTCAATGCTAGAAATGATCAGGGGCAACTGACCGGTCAGCTAACCGTGGGTAAGAAACACACACACACACACACACACCACAGAGAGAGACACATACACATACAAACATAAAACGACATGCACTACACTGGTTGTAAACATTTTCCCTCAGTTAAATTGTTTTGTTTGTGCTTGAATTGCTAAATGTATTTCACCTCCTTCTGTTTACTAAACTAAATGCTATCTGTTTCCATTAGCGTATCTCACTGAGGCTGACAGCTGTTCTGTTTACTCATCTAAATCATTTTTCCAAGCTCTTATTGTATTAGTGAGGGCCGAGTGCCCTTATAGAAGATGTCACTGAGAGGACATGTGGCATATATGTCATGACATATTCCTACAGGACTTAGTTACTTAACTCAAGAACATGAATGAAATATTTTTTTAACAGATCAGACACTGTAAAATTACTGTATTGCTTTATGAAATGTTCTGTGCCAGGTTTATCTTTTTATGGTTGATCAGTGGAGAGATCAAGGTCAGTGCGCTATGTAAAAATCTGTTGGTGATGATAACAGCAGCAACAGTTCTCAACAAGTTGGTGAACGACAAAATTGCAAAAAGGAAATAATGCAAAGTGTATTCTAGAGTAAAGTAAAGCATGGCTAGCCTGGTTGTAATGATGAGGTAAGGTTCAGTTTTGATGGTAGAGCTGTCTGTTATATGATTAATACTTAAGTCTGATGAAAGTGAGCAAGGCCTACGATAGCATCAGACCTCTGGAGAATTTTGCCAAATTGTATTGTTTTATACAGACCAATCAAAAGCAGCCTCACTGAGATTTACTAGCACTCAGAATATTATTTGTCACCTTGGCATTCATTCTAGCAGGATGACAGTAGGTAACACAAGGGAGGGTGGCTGTGGTTTTACTTACAATTTGGCTTTAGTATAGATTTTATTAAAAAGGAAAGATCAAGAATCATCAGGGAAGTTATCATTAGAAAGAAGAGCTTTGATCTGGGGAGGGAATACTTGTTAGAAAGTTGCGCAACTTTGTAAAAAAAAGTTAATATTTTGGTTGGATTTAATGTGATTAATGTTCAAATTGTCATCATAAGCATCACAATGTGCAATCTAACCAGTAAGATCAACACTCGCTCAGTGACAGATGTGATGGTGGAGTTTATTAATAAGTTGGCTGGTGTACTTGTCCTAATTCAGTCGTAAATTCACTGTAACAGTATAATCTAGTGGTCATTCAGAGACCTGTGGATCTGAGAGAAACGAAGGATGAAAAGCTGAAAAACTGCTAAGTTGGTCGGGTCATGAACAAACTGAACAAAATCTAATGTATCAGTTAATGAGGTTGAGTGGGTGTGATACATTATTCAGATTAATATTAAACATTCTTAAAATTACAGCAAGATATAATCACTGTGTGTACTAAAAACTGGGCAGCACCATTGGTGTTGAGTGAGTTAAGCTGGGGAGACAAAAGGCTAGGATGGGGCACCAGGATTATGATTGGCATTCAGAGCAGGTTAAATATGAAATATAGTTCGCTGTGGACTTTTGTTCCGTCGTATTGGGATTTAATATTCTCTCTTTTGTAGTCTCTTCATTGCAAGAGTTCAGTAGCCACCTGTCAGCTCTAAAAAGCCCTCACAGAGACAGTGTTTTCGTTAGTCACAGTGAAGACCTCGTAGTAGTCATGCTGAAATTTAATTAACACCTATCTTGAAATATGACTGGGCATTCCGTATGCGTAGTTTAGGAAAGTAATAGCAATGTAGAGATCTTCGCATATTTTCATGTTCTATGATGGATTTCTGTCTGTATCACTATAGAACATAATATCTTATCTTCTTATGTGCTTTAACTTTGGACTTGTTAGACGAGAGTGCATTTATACTTGTTCAGAGGTTCAGAGATTTTATTTTTAAACCATAAATCTTATTTTGAAAGTACAGAGCGGTGGGTTTTTTCCCCCCTTTTGACACATTTTAGAGGTCACTGACGATGTAAGTTGCAGTTATTGTTACTATGAGATTCATGTGGTGACATAACTTAGTTCTCTCTTTGTACTTCTACTGTTATGTGTGTGCAGAACTGCTGTAATATCAGTGAGAAGGTGTTTCAGTATAACTAGCCTGTTACAGCTTGGCTGTCTTATTGTGAAAGGTTAATATGGTTTTGGTGCGACAATTATAGTGGTTACACAGTTATAGTTTATATGAACACACAGATCCGATTTTTGGTTATTAAGTGCCTTTACTTAATGTTAGTTATAAGTAATAACTTAGATGTGTTTTCTTGAAACTAAACCATTATGTACCACCATGCTGCATCGTTTGTAATATTTAGTTTCTACCTAGGCATGACTATAAATGAACTGATGACTGACTGGACCCCAGTAGTCGTCAATTTTCCACAACAGCAGCTGTCTTGGACATTTTGTGAAATTTAATGACTTCTCATTAGCTTTTTCATAAAACACAAACTTTGACTTGGTGATGATACATCTAGTTCAAGGAAACCAAACACGGTAATGGTAACCATGAATCAAAAAGTTTGTGCTGCAGTGACTTTTTGAATGACGAATCCCACATAATTGAAATGGCTGTTGCTTCGCTGCTTTTTATCTTGCACATAAGTGCTTGTCACATAACTGCCAAGTGCTTTAATTATGTCAGGTATTTGCAGACTTTCTTTATCGTTTAGAATGACTGTAGCTACTTGAAGGCATTTTTATCCCCCCAAAAATAAATTAAGTGGTTGGTTATCCGAAGGGCTTAAAGCAAGCCAAAATTCAATGAGTGTAGGTGATTCTTACAGTATCGGCTACCTACAGCTGTTTTATACTGTTTGAAAAGCTTATCTTTTAGTCCAGGAAATCACTGCAGCATCTCAAGGCAGCAGGACACGTACGCTGATAAAGCCACAGCTCTTGAGAAGGGTGGCGCCCCTTGGGCTGGGTACATGGTCAGGTGATTTGAGGCCAATCATATTCTCAAACTGACCAGTAGGCACGGAGAGTTGTCTTAATCTAGAACGTGCCTATTTATTGTGGCATACTTTACAGCCACTTTACCTTAAAAACACTTTACAAAACGATATAATGCCAGAGGTCTTCAATTTCTAAAAGCCAAGATAAAGTAAAAGAAAAATATTTTTGCAAGACTCTAAAAGTCTAGTGATTTTAAAAGATTCAGTAAAAAAAAAAAAAAAAAGAGGGTGGCAGGAACATATTCATAAGAGCATCACATAAATAAGAGATTTAAGAACTTAACTGGTAAAGCACCAAAAAACACTTTTCAACTTTACAAGTCCAAATGTTTCTCTCATTTTTCTAAGCAAATTGACTTCAGCTGGATTTAATCGCTTGTGCCTATGAAAACCAAAATAAAAACAAGCTCAATAATGCTGTCACAAACCTTTTCAGATTCAGCATATGATTTGACAAGCCACAACATGTTACCAGTGTGTGCATGGTAGTGGGAAAATGTTGCATGCGGAAATTAAACAAGACATGCATTATAATCCCTCATTGTGTTTTAGCATTTCACTACTTTCCCCTTGAAAACATTTGCAAACTGAGAATTAATTATTTGCTTCCAACCTGGCGCCATGGATACTTTAGGGAGTTTAATAAATCCTTCTGCTGCACTCGTGTCGTATAAACTAAGCTTCGAGCATATATGGAAACATGCTTGATCTTTATAAGTTGCCATCATCACTTTGTCCTTTAGCTTGATAGAGATTCAGTTTTATTCCTAGACCTGACTTTAAGTGTTTCAGGATGTTTCAAAGACAGAAGATCATAGTGAGGTATCATTACAATGTGACAGGTGAAGTCTTCACTGTCTTTCCCGTTTGATGTGAATATAGCATATAGATATTCATCTCCTGTAGGCTGGTCAGGTACTTCTAGTGTCTTTATACGCACATGCAGCCTTTCCCTTTCTGACACTTGGAGAGTTTGAAATCCCTGGCAGCTCACCTCCTGCTGTTAAAACTCCCTAAAGCTGCTTTGCTCACCAAGAAAAGCACTTTAATGCTCATGTGTGCCTGCGCCTGTCTTGCAGTCAGCAGAATCAGGCTGCTTTAAAACTAGACAGCCAAACAGCAGTTAACTTAGTCAGGCTGCTACAGGATAACAGTGTTGTGTGACCTAACTTGAGCAGTAGTTGAACTTACATTGCACATAAACACTGAATTATCTAACTGTTGTGTTCTTTGTGTCACACTCATGAGCATAGAAACACAAATTACACAAACTCCACAACTTTCTGCTAAGAATCCCCAGACACACAGGAACCTGCCAAGGAAGTAGGAGTTCCATCAATAGCCTCTTTGTGACATGCACACACACATGCACACACATGCATACACACACACTACAAACTTCAGCGGCTGGTTGACGGGATGGAAAGGGACAGAGTGAATCTCCCTGAGGAGCTTCTTCAATTGGGTTCCCGGAAATCCCTTGGTCTTCTCCTGCCACTGCCTCCTGTTGCCTCTGTGCTGACTCAGCAGCACATTTAACACACACACACACACACACACACACACACACACACACACACACACACACACACACACACACACACACAAACAAAAACGGTCTCACACTCTCTCTCACTCTCTTGGTATCCTCATGGGGATACTCAGAAATCCTGAAAGCAATACGGTTACTTCTCCTCACCAGACACTTGAACGTCGGAAGCAGAAAAGTTCCACCTCAGTAAACCCCTCATTAGTATTCATCACTGAAACTCGCAGAGGAACAGCTCGCTCTAGCTTGTACAGGAGGAACAGGAGCATCACAGTCGGTGGAATGGAAAGGTGAAATGCCCACAAACGTTTTGACTAGTACATTAATGTTGAATACCAAGACACAGGTGTACTGACACCTTATTACATACTGTATGGTAAAATAGGTACTAATTAGGGCTGCAGAGAGAACTACACTAGTGATCTGGTTAAATCACTGCATCTGGGGATGAAATAAAGAAACTGAAGATATTTTCTATAGATTTTTCACGTCAAGGTCAATTTGTTGATTAATACACAGTATGAGACATAGGTCACCAAAATATCAGCTTGGACAGTACATTGGTCATACTTTTTTTTTTTTTTTTTTTTTTGGTGATTGACATCCTTTTGCATCTCAGCATTAAGACGGAACTGATGATTTTTTTTTTTTTTTTTATTTGGTCAGAAATCCTGCAGGATTATGTCAATAAATAATTATGTCATTTTTTCTAGCCAGGTCAGTTGGCCTAAAGGAATAGCAAATTTGTCAGATAAAGTGTTTTGTATTTTGAGCTTTGATCCTCTGCAATGCGATGATATAAATGACTTGTTAGGGAGTGCTCACACTTTGCCACACGCAATTGAATATCATGAGACCGATAGAAAAACACACTCCTCTACATTACCTTGTCCCCCCCTGCGGAACCATCTTTTGATAGAGAGGGTCTGACTACATGTGTTGGCCTTGGGCTTCCCATCTCAGTTTTTATTGCTCTCTCTCTCTCTCTATCTGTCTCTCCTTTTTTCTCTCTCTGTCTGTCTTTCATCCCACCATCCCCGCTCTTCCTCTCCACCCTCCCCGTCGCTGTCAGCTCGTTAATGTGAGTGAGAACCTGTCATCTTTGTCTTCTGAATAGCCGACCATAAAGATGATGAGTGAACTTGGAGTTTTGAAGCCATACCCTTTCAGCCGCCTAGGTGATGATGTCTCAGCATTAAAGGCAGCGCAATGGTGTCACTGGAGGAAAACACAGCTGCATGCAGTGTGATTATCATTTTAAAAGGAAAGAAAATGAGGATGTTTGGCTAAGCAAACGTTGAAAAATGTCTTTTATATATCACTTATTGTAAAGAACCAGGAATACAGTAATAACAGGTGACTATTTAAACACGAGTTAAGCTGTGCACTTGGAATACTACAGAGCATAATATTGACAGTGCTTTATCTTGCCAGCTCACTTATTGTTCAGTGTTTATTTCCCATTTCCAGTCTCTTTACCTGTGTGTCTGTCTCTTGGCAAAGCTTGCAGTCATTACATCCTCTGTGAGCTGTGTGTTTATGTTCCAGCTGTTTTATTGACTTTTCATTTTTCTAAGTGCAGGGTGCTGATAATGAATGCTATTTCCCTGCAAGCAGAAGAGCTATTGGTAGCACTCATTACCCTTGTGTGTATTATTTTCTAGGGGCACTTTTTTTCTTTCTTTTTTTCCCCTTTCTATTTGTTTCTTTTTTCTTTTATATATAGCCACAGAAGTGGAAAGAGTAAGGACAAGTGTTTGTAGGTGTATCTGCATGTGTGTTCCAAAAGTTTAATTTGGGGAAGTGGGAGTGTGTGTTGGTGTGTGTCTGAGACTGACAGCGAGAGAATCATTCACTCATAGAGTACCCGCCATAAAAAACAACCCTTCCAACTTTAAAAGTGACTTTCAGCGCTTAACTTTTCCCTCTCCCTCTTTCATCCTTCATTCTACACACACACACATTTCCCCTGTCTTTCTCTTGGTCTTTTTCTTCTCTTTGCTCCCTCTCTCATCCTCTCTTCCTCTTTTCTGTTGTGTCGTTTTTACCTTTTACTCCCCCATTTTTTTAATCATGCAAGGACCTCATCTCTTATTAAACCAGTGAATTCCCCATTGACCTTGTTACCTTCTCCTTAACTTAGACTTACATTTATCACTTCATTATCTTTACCCTCTTACACTAATTATGTTCCCTTTTATCTAGGTGGAATCACTCACCTCAATTCTCTTGTGTTCGGCTGACGTATCTCAGAAAGTGGATTATCAAAGCAGCGGAATTAGGGGACTGAACAGCAAAGGCTATAAAGAGTAATAGATGGTTCGTGATTTGTAGTAAATGGTGGGTGAATTTCCCAAGAGAAAGTCAAATTCTGTCACGTGTTGTTGTAAAGACTCTTTATGGGTGGATTTTTGGCTGTAGTAATGTAAGAATATATATAATTTAGTCATATTTTGTTTCCACTCTTTCTCAGAAACATGGCATTGCTCTAGCAGTTAAACAGTTGAATGTCGGCTAAAATTGGTTTCTGATTAGTGTGCGGAGTGAGCACTTGCCAAGCCTTGCATAAAATTCAATTGTTCCATTACACACAGTGTAATTATGAATCTACATCTTTGCAAATCCCCCTCTGAGAAACAAATGATGTACGTAACAATCATATTTCGCAGTGATCACATTTTCAGCTACAGTGAGATCTTTCTGGCTTGATTTGGCTGGCTGAGAAACACAGAGTTACTAAGTAGTCTAATTTTATCTCTCTCCCTCATCCAATCAGTGAAGTTCAGACAGCACGTCTTCCTCATTTTATACTGCCTCTCTATGATCAAATCAATGGTTCTAATGAGGCAATTAAAAATACATAGAGCTGAGCATTAACAAACTGGAGGACTCTTAAGGGGCCATCAAGGACTCAATAAAGGCATGGATTTATGGCCATTGTTGTCATTTATCCTTATGATTGCACTTTAATTGCACAAAGGCTAATTGTCTGCATACTATTTTGTCTGCAATATGGCAAATATTGTTTTCATCGCTTGTTCATACATGTGAGTATGTTAGCCACAAGGAATGGATTTAATGGACTATATGAAGTCATCCTTCTGCACCAGTGAGCTATAGGCTTCATACTGTTTGCTGGTGGTTGGACACAATAATAAATTGACAGATATATAGTGCTCCAAGCATGAGAGCGCTCTCATTGCCTGTGATATTGCAGGCATATGCAATAAAGGATGTTTGAGGTTGAGATGGTGTTTTATGATAAATAGGCAGAACGTTTCCATTACATTTCCTTTTCTTTTGTTTTTTTTGTTTTCTTTTTAACAAAGCGATGTTGTAATCAAACCACTTTCAACTGCCTTACAAGTGTTCATCATTGAAAGTGCCCAACTCACATCTCACATAGTCTCTGTTCCTCTACTGTAACAGCCCAGTCTTTGTTTATACGCTTGATAACAAGAGATGGTCCTGGACAAAATAATAGTATGAGAATATAGTGCAATTGAACATAGTTGATTCACACTAAATAAAATTTTGGAAAAACTTTTTCTTTTCTTCAAACCTTGTCTAGGAGGCATTGGTTCAATTTTGTAGTAATTTGTGATGTATTTTGTTGTACTGGATTGCAGAAAGGCGTACTTTATATTTTGTCCAACGACTCTAGCTGCATCACATTATCAGCACTGAAAAATGTTTTATCTGTTGATAAAGTATTGAATGGAACATTGTAAAGGCTACAAGATTATTTTACTGTTTATACAATAGACAGAGTTATACAGCCATGAACAATAACCATCTGTTTTTTTCTGTGTTTAATAAACGGACATTAAAACATCAGAAAAATGTTGCTTGTTGACGTAAGTCAAGTAACACACTGTTGCCTTTGGGCAATAAGGAAGCTTTTATGTGTGTTTATGAGCATGAAAATGTTTATTGCAAGAATAGCAGAAAATTGTTTGCCATAAAACACCAGTGTACTATAGTGTGCTGTCTTATTATCTAGCTTCACCTCTGCACAAAATCACTTTGTCAGAGAGTCATTTTATTTTATAATGCCATCACTGTCTCTTGCCGAATTTGCAAAAACTACTTGTTCCGACTTCCCCCAGGTTAACATTTCTTAGATGTGATAAAGTGTTAAAGTCAAGCTTGATAACCAAAGTTTACAGAAGTTTACAATACAAAATAATGCAAGCTGACAAAAACTTTTTCTGTGGGACACTTTAATAGTGTCGAGAACCATTTTTATTTTTCTGCATTGTCTGTGTTAAAAACATGAATAATGCAGAATGCACCATGGATGAATAATCTGCCACAAGGTCAGAGCAATGACTCAGTATTCCTTTAGGCATGTTTGGAAAGCAAACTGTTTTCATTTTAAATAAAAGGATAGAATACCCAAGCTCCCATCTAGACTTACATTTTGAACACTGAACATTTTGAACCACAAGCCCTTAGGCACTATTGCCATGTTACTTTTACATTGTAGGCACTAAACTGACATCATTTTCCAGATGGACTTTCAATAACTGCAAATACAGTAGTGGAATATGTATGTGAGTTGCAGAGCAATAAATTAGTGTAAGGAACATTCATGTTGCAAGTCAGATGTCATCTGTTCTCTACAAAAAACATTTAATGTGAGCACCACAGTGCCTTAAAGCAGGTACTGTAAGTTGGCAATAGGCTTTTATTGCAAATATAAAAGGTCAATTAATAAAATGTCTCAGTTAAGGCTCACTAACTCATATTTAAATGCAAGATTATTATCTCTTGCAGCTTGCTTTTGCCATGACTTCAGGATATTAATGTAATTATGTTCACAGAGGCATGTAAGTCACTAGAAAGCCATAAAGATCAGATACTGTGACCCTAGGCCACAAGTTCTTCAACTCTTTCAACACGAGTAGTGACTTCAGATTGTCTGCTGTTCATGTGAATGGGAAACGTTTGCCATTTTTTGATGTCTTGTTCCCAGGTTATGTGATATAGTATAAGACGATTGGGTGTGGGACTGAGGCTTGCCTAGTTTGAAAGGCACAAACACTGACAGGTAAAACAAGTGAGGAACATTCTCCCCTGCCCCGTTTTTGGTTTGATCTCACAGGGAGCCATTCTGCTCCACGAGTGACATGTTCATTTACATTTTACTTTTTCATCATCATCTGCAAATATTGAAAGATAAATGTGACAGTGGCACATGATATTTTTTTTTTTTTATGTTTTTCTGACCGATTCACAGTCAGAGACACCTTGCAGGCAGGCAGCACTGTAAGGTAATAGTGATTCATGGAGTGAGTTTACCAGTTTAACAAGGCTTATTTAGGTAAATAAGACTTTTTTATATAGTCTTTTACATAATGCAGATTAAATTAGTTCAACCTAAGTTATCAAGCAGCCCTCCAAGTCTGACTCTAGCCAAGTTTGTTTTCAGGCTTAGCTTCACCTTAAGCTTAGCTGGTCAGTGTTACAATCTGTTAACACAATGTGTAAGTTACCTTCTAGTAGTCCTTCCTGTTTCTGTGCTGTGAAGGATACAACTGCAGCTCATGTGAAATTGATCAGTGTACCAGAGACTGCAGTTATTTTAAACCAAATAACAGAGCTCAGACATTCACCAGGCTGAAGTGTGGTATGTGCACAGTATTCACACTAGTCAACATTTGGCTTTTAAATGCACTAGAAAAATGCATTCTCTTGCTTTAGGCGACTTGAGTAAATTATTCATGGACCCAAGATGACACAATGTCAAAGTGAGCTCTGCAAAACCTGAGCTACATGTAACAGGGGAGTTCAGCATGGAGATCATGTCTTCCTATAGACTGCTGTATGTGCACTGGTGCTCTCTGATGTGCAGCCAAAGGTTCTCCTTAGCTTTGCTTGAGTTTTATTGGTTTTGACTTTAATATTTCAGCATGCATGCTATAAGATTGATATGTGCTTCTCTATAGCCATGAATATTTTAGTCTTTCTTTACGATTGTTAACAGATCAGACTTAATTCAGTCTTGTCAGGTCTGAGTTGCCTTCTTCAGTCTAGGATAAGGATGTATATGGTTTCTGTCAGCAGGATGTGATGTTTACATGAGCAAACAACAAACACAGAATACAACACCACAAAAACCTGACCCAACAGTAGTCTGCATGCAGACAGATTCACATAATGGCGATGCAGCACATTATCGTTGTCTAGCCAAAAGAATAATACATAACCAAGTCAAGGAAGAGAAAAATAATAATGACAGATTGAAAAATTATACATGGGATGCACAATACAGGACCAATCTGAATCATATCAACTGTTTTATTAAGATTGCCTTAAAGGAAACCGTTGATCCCCTGTTGAGTATAAAGGGGAGGGAAAGCAAATTAAATTAAATGAAATTTAGTTTACTAAACAAGGCTTCCTGGTTTAATTTAAATAGGCCTACAGCTAGCAATATCATTAATTGTGTTAACGCTGCCACTAGCTGTGTGGTTGTGTTTCAAGTTCCATAGGAATATGTAGAGCTGCGTAGCACAACCTTTGCCTGTCTTTTCATCTGCACCTTTCACCATTTCATCTTCCCTCCATCCCGCATCCCTGACTCCAGAGATCAGGTTGATTAATGCAGATGACAAATGGCACTCATTTATCTCTCCCTCTGTCTCTTTCTCTCCTCCCTTACTATATTAATGACTGTAATCAACTCTAAATAAATAATTTGTGTCCCTCAGTGCATGAATCTCACCCTCCCACCTGTGGCAAATTCAAAAGTTGGATTAAAAAGTGCTTTGCAATGCAGTTTCTTCCTTTCACGCCAGTATTTCCCTCTCCTCCCTTTCACCTAGTTTTCCTCATTTTATCTTCGTCTGTCTCTTTTGAGAGAAGAGATTAAAGGTGTGCTGTGGCGCAGCAGAGGGCCTGTCTCTCTCTTTGACTGGTCGAGACACAACAATGTGGTGACCAGCTTGTTTCCTGCTGTTGCATCATGGTCATGTTGCATGTTGTTTACTTTCAAAGGGCCAAAATTCCTCTTTCATTCTCTCACCACGGTGCCGTGTGAGAGTCCACTGGCTCTCTTTAAACTTCAGTTAGTAATTTTGCACCAGGTTGGCTGTGTGTTTGCCGTGTTTCTCATGCATGAGGAAGGAGAGTTGTTTAATGTCTGAGATTAGGACAAGGACTGTGCATGGTGTCTGTGATGTCTTTTCACCAAAAACACAGACATAACCTCATAAAACTTTTTTTTTTTTGACTCAGTTGTTCAAATAAATGTAAAGTTTACATTGTAATAAAAAGCAGACATTTTGCAGTATCAATAAGAAGAAAGCAATAATGCGATACACTATAGCAGTAACATTTAATCAGACAGGACTTAACTGACAAAAAAATGCCAGCAAAGACACTTTGCAGAAGCTGCAGTGCGGCTCATCAGCTGATCTCTGGTGTATGAAACAAGTCCCAGAGATAAGCATTTTAAATATTAGCATTTTGATAAAAGCTTCTTTAGCAACACGTATTGTAGTAGTGCAGGGCTGCTGCTTAGTGTAAATAGTATTCTGTTTTGTTTGAACTATGGAGGATTACGGTATTTGTTTTTCTTCGACAAGCATGTCATACCCCTCTCTGCCTTGCCGCAAAAATGCCAGATAAGGGTAAATTATCATCAAAGTGTACGATATTCTGTCAGATGATTTTAATTCTGGTGTATGAGCATGTTTATTAAATATTTTAAATAAAATGGTAATATCAACTAATAGAGAATTGATGAGTAAAAAAAATCTCAACTTTGAGCAAAATCCAATACGATGAAACATGAAGGTTCTCTAATGCACCTAGCAAAAATGGAAAGATTCCAAAAGAGTAAACATCAAAAAAATAATTGTGCATTTTGAACGTGACACGTGACAAATGTTTGGTTCTGGAAAACAAAATTACCATTTCTTGATCGGTTGTGATGACCGTTCAATTCCAAACTTTAGTTGATCCTTTGCCCTTGTCTCTTTCCTCAGAACCACAGGCTCATTTGCTAACCATGGAACAAAATATTCTTAATAATTTCCTCAGTGAGATTAAAGCATTATTTATTTATATATTTCCAAAAAGAAGAGCCATTTTACTCAACATTTGATTAAATATTTCGACACATGTGCCATGCATTGCGTAATGTGGTTTACACAAATCCCCCCTCAGGAACATTTCCACTCACAGAACACACAAATGAGCCTACTGGGCTTTTGAATATTCATTAAATTTGACATTCGAGAAAGGAGGGGAACTGACAAGCATATCAGCTTGACTCACTCAACAGAATGCTCACATTAATCCCCTGATAAGCTTTGCCATGTTTTAATAACTATCAAAAAGTCTAGTGAGTGAAAGCTAAAATTATTCACCTGACATAGAAACTATACATGGTGTTATATTGCAATCACTGCTCTGTAGAATAATATGTGAGAAGGTTCATTGCTCATTCCTCTTTCTTTGCATGATTATACATTCAGTAGTTTACATGAATAAACATATTCCATGTGATAACATCCCTAAAAATTAGTTAATTTGCCAAATGTGTTTGTATGTGAATGTGTGGGTTGATGATTACTGAAGCATAGCCAATGGGTTATGGGCTTAATGCCAGTATAGTCTAAGAAAGAGTTGCTGCTAGTCTTAAGTTGACAGAAAAGTCAAAAACACTGTTTATTTTCAAGGAAGCAAACACAGATTTGTTCCTGCTTCAAATCTCAGGGTCTCATTTGGTGTATTTGATTTCAAGAAAGTCTTTGGCTGAGAGTGCATGAGTAAGTTCCTTAGTGTTAACATATCCCCTGCTGTAATTGTGTGAATGTGTGGGCACAGACACCAAGGTAGCACAGTGTCTGTTAATCTGGCCAATGATCATCTCATGCCTATAGCACTCAAGACATACAGCCATCCAACTCTCAGGAGCACACATGGACACATGCAAACACCCATGTAATGTAAAAAAGTTAGACACATTAGACAAGCAACACTGCATGCAGATCCAAAGTCTTCATAGTTTAAGATTGACAACAGTAGTTCATAATTTCCCTTAAATGTTTAATATGGACCATGTTGGCCTGTATGACAAATTCTCACTAGATACACAGTACGCCAAGAAGCACAAATTAAATGCATTTGAAAGTGTAGATTGTAGTAGTAACCATGTGACAAGTATGCCTATACAAAGTAGTGCTCAAATTAGCCACAACAATGCAGTATCGCTTTTATCAAACAGTAAAGGACAGTCATACTCCTTGTAAGTCACAGGCGCACATTTTTGAAGAGGGAAAGGTAAAGTTATAAAGATGGCTTTGCACCTTCTATTATTGGACAGATCCTTTCAGAGCAGCTATTAAGGCTCTAGGACTAAAGAGGCCTGAAGTCCCCCCAACCTTTTAGTCTAGACTACGTAGCTGTTGAATGGGCCCTGCCAAGAGATCCCAGGCTGTACTTCAATTCATAAAAGGTGAAAAATGAATAAGCCAATGGGCAGACCCAGCCAAGCATTAAAAGCAGCCAGAGAAATCTTAAAAACAGTCATAAAATCCACATTTAACCAGTGCAAGGACAATAAAGATTGAGTTATATAACCTTGTATTTTAAGTAAAAGCTTTAATGCTGCATTTAGCATATTGCCAGAATTTTGACCTACTATAGAGCACTATAGAACTATATAGTCATTCATATGAGACAAGATATGATAAAAACTCCCCAATCCTCTTGGCTGAAAAATATGCATGGACAAAGATGTATGCAAAAACTGACCAGACACACACACACAGAACAAACAATTACATGAATGTCACGTACTGTTTCACACACTCCTGTGATCTCTAATCTCAAGGAGTGTGAGAGAAGGATACTGATGGGGGGAAAAAAAAGTGAGGGTGTTGGGGAGGCATAATCACAAAGCGCATTGAAGCTGACTTTAATTAAAAATTCATCTTAACCTGTTTGGGAAAATCAACCATGCGTGCAGTGTTTATTTGGCTTAGCCACACTCTTCTTTGTACCTGTCCCCAATCCTTTTACAGTGTCCTCTTGCGTCATATACCATCATTGCTCGAAGCCCTAATTTAAAGCCTTGAATTAAAAATCCAGGATAGCAAACCTATATAACTTTATTATAGCCTCAATGCTTTAATGTGCAGCAGTAAAAAAGTTACATAGGGACCATTTTAATGGCCTCTCATTAATTACAAAATACAAATTGGGGAACTCAGAATTCAGAAAGTATGTGGAAAGTTTAATAAATTATTTCCTTTGTTTTTACCCGTTTTAGTACTTGAGTGGCAAGAACAAGACGAGGACGTCTCTAACAGGAGGCAGAGTTAATTGAAAGTTGTGATGAAAGGAACCTATAAAGCATTAAAGTGACCATCAAGGCGCATGTTAATTTAGAGAATAATTCCTCTAGTTTTTTTGTCTTAGAGATGACAATTAGAAGCACTTTCTCCAGTCTCAGCATCACAGCTGATGTTCATGTGCCCTTGAACATGTGATAAAAACCCCTGTTGCTTCAGCGGAGCTTTCACTGGCCCAACAGTACAAGGCTGTAAGAATCAGTTCCTTATGCGTGTAGGCCTCCATCCTTCTTTTACCACCCAAGCAATTACCTTTTTACACATCCAGCAGACACAAAGCAACAGTATCCACTTTAAAGTGCTTCTGGCTTACAAGTGCAATATTCACTCTCATATAATCTCTGCTTTGGTTTCCAATAATTGAGGGTCTTTTTAGCTGCTAAACGCTCCTCTACGTTCACCAGCTGGTAGTGGGTGGTGGGTAGCATACAGTGGATCATCAGCTTTTTTTTTTTTTTTTTGCTAAAAACTGCCAAATGCATCTGGAAACAAAGCTGATGGCAGCAGTGAGACTGAAACAAAACAGTAAAGTTGTGGGCTATAAAACCAAAACAATGAGCTGAATGATGCTATAAATGCCTATAGCACTCAAAGGAACTGCAAAGTTGAATGATAATTCTCTGTTTGTGTATGACTATGAGTGACCTCTTTCACAATTCATATAGTCATCAGCCCCATTGTTATGATAGAAATATTGATTACAACTTCTTCACGTGTCCTTTTTTTACTACTCTTTGTCTCAAGACACAACAGCAAGTTGGATAATTGATCAGTGTCGTTGACACTGAGTGCCCTCTATTTCTTTATGAATATGAGGCAAGAATTGGGGCTTAAAAACAACCGCCACATGAAAATTCATTGGCAAAGTAAAATGAAGAGAGTAGTTTTCATACTGTGATAAAATATGATAGAGTAAAGACATGACTATGTTCTTAATGCACACCCATTTCAGATCAGTGCAGATTGTACAATATCCCTTGTTACATTGACATCTCCTAGGAGTAAAGAAAATTTAAAAGAAATGTTTCACCATCTTTTTCATATATCATTGCAAATATTGCAGAGACTGCAATTAATGACCTCAACATCAAGACGTTTGCTAAGCAGGGATTTGTGTGGAATTATATTTGCTGACAGGGGTTTTGTCTGAACCATGACAGCTAGAAATTAATAATGTGACAGCAGGCTGGTATGAATAGGCAAAAGTTAGTTGAGCATGCATTCATTATCCCAATTTATATATATATATATATATATATATATATATATATATATATATATATATATATATATATATATATTTTGCAGTGTTTGTGCTTCAAAGTGGTAATAAACTAAACACAGTGCACCATGGTTAAAACATTCAAATGTCTGTGATATGACTCAGGACCTCAGTCACATTTAGTGTACCGTAATGCTGATTTTTTTCCCCATGTCTTTATCTAACACCTCTCTTCATCAGTGAGATATTACAAAAGCTTTATTATTACTGAAGGTTCCTGCTGAGGGAGACACTTGTGACAACAGAGGAGATCCTGTCAGGAAGTGATTATTTAAGTCAGCGCATCAATTAACATGTCTTCCTAACGAGGATTCCTGCTGTTATTGGTGACAGCCGAATTACTTTGGTGTTATCAGTGGGAGAGGCATTTGCACAAGAAAATTAACTGACCAAAAGCATTTAATTCATACAGAATTAAAATTAGCTACCTGCAGATCGCAAACAAGATGAACCAAAAGGATCAGCCAGTTATTATTGGACAAACCTCTCATGTTGTTGACAACTAAATGTGTCAAATGTGCATAATGACGAGTGACATTGAACACAATGAAGTTACGTAATTACAAAGCGTCTACATTTTATTAGGTTTGCTGCAGAGTCTTGATATTACAATCTTTTTATGCTTTATTCTTTTCACTCTCACTCTGTGTTTTCATTCTGAGCAAACATTTCATTTCAAATGACTACAGCTATATTAAGCCTTTCTTCCATTTCGCAATTTAAAGGATGGCTGACTGACACATCAAGAACTTAACTCAAAAGACGTTTTACAGCATCAGAAACAGAAAGTGAGCACATTTAATGTTTAATTATCCATTGCAACACAGCACCACTGTTTCTCATTTACATAAAGTAAAACTGCTCAACAGAGATGTTTCTGGCAGCCATCGCTCCACTGTTCTTTTATCTCAGCAAACCTTTGAAATGAATAACTTCTGACCACTGTGTGTCATGTTGTTGTTGCTGTGGAGAAATTGCTTAAGTCAAATGGTCAGTGGTGAGGTCAGGAGGGAAGAAAGTGTTCAGGAGCCTCTGATGTCTTATGCTGTAATATTTATTGACGCTTGGCCAAGAAGAATTAGAGACACTCTCAAAGTACACCACAAATACTATACGCCCCAAATTAGTCAAAGAGAATGTCTTTACCCATGGAGGTGTTATTGTCAAGATATTCTAGTCTGAAGACACAGATGTCTGTTTACGCAGATTGGAACATCAACAGCAAGCTATCTATTATGTCTAGGAAGGCAGCAATAGGTCTCTTCGACCCTGGCCACCACAGTGTTGAGATAGACTGGCACCTGCTGTTTTCAGTCAAAGCCAAACAACTAATACTGCCGAGGACCTCAAGGCCAACACGTGACCTTGTGTAACCCAAGGATAGAAAATTCCATAACAGTTGTTAGAGCACCACATCGCCAAACATTTTTATCTTCTCAGGTTCATTTCAAATTAAGCATTAGGCACAAATATGGTATCACACATTACAGCCCCAATGCAAAGATTGAGTCATAATACTGAAGCCAAAGACCAGATCATTTTAAGATAATCTTTTATACCTTTGTGTTATTTTAAGAAAGCATCTAGTGGTGTACTTACTGATTTCAACCCCTCGCCTCAACTCCCTCCTATGTCCAGCCTACTGGCTGCAACCATGAGAAAAATGCCTTATCAAGAAACACCTTGTTTGTTCTGACCTACTGTAGTAGACTCTTTGGAAGAGGACTTGTAGCTTCTTTAACAATGAAAGCATCTTATTAAGTAACAACAATTTAAAAACTAATGAAAGTATAGTTATAGATTTAACTATATTATTATATTACATTTGTGCCACATCCTGTAAATACAGCCCCCTAAATCTTAGACACTGGACCTTTTATCCAGCTGATCTCTCTAATCTGTAAATATGCAAGAAATTCTAAAGAGTCACACCTTTTTCAGAAGATGCAATTTTACGGTATGTCTGAAATGCGCTCGTAACTCTGGCTGCCCATCTCAAAGGCAAGAGGACATTTTTCTGTGACTAAAACACAAATCTTTGGAAATATACTGACCTGCAGACATGTTGGAAATCTGCACTACGAGCTGTATTATAGGACAAAAGCTGCCAAAGAGGACTAGCTAGATGTCTAAGACAGCACCTAGCACAGCACATCTCCAAGTCAAACCAGCTTCACTTTCTCTTTAACGCTCCTTCTTGAAACTGAACCCTCTTTTTCTGCTTTCTTTCATTCCCTTTTCACCATACTTCTCCCATCTCTAACTGTCAACCCCACCCTCCATCTCGTAAGCCTTTGCATACATTTGTTACACACATGCACACACCTTGCCTTCGGCTGAGCCTTTCACAACACAAATCTCAATTGCTTTTTCACACAGTTGGTGTAAGAGTGAGAGGCTTAAGGAGGGAGAGATAGACAGGATAAAGACAGCAAGAGAGAGATGAGAAAAAGAGCTTAATCCCAGATTGATGGCTGCTAATAAAGTTTGATTATTACTGACAAGGCACTCTGGGTTTCTAATTGACACTTGTAATAGCCTGGGAGCCCAAACAGTGAAGGAAGGGGATAGTGAGAGAAAGAGAGAGAGAGAGGCTTTTCTTTAGGCTCAGCATGGTTGAAATAGCAGCACATCACAGTCCAAATCACAAAATGAAGGGAAACATGGTTGAACAAAATGAACTAAAGGCAAACTGCCATTGAGACCACTGTTGGTGATTTGTCAACTTTGTCAGTAGATTGATCAATTTTTCAGACCTCACTGCCAACTTTTTTCTTGAAAAGGAACCAGCAACAAATCTACTGAGATTTTGCAACAATTTGGAACAATGTCAATGTTTTTTTTGTTTGTTTTTTTCCTGTTGCAGTCATTGCCAACGAATAATAGATCATGCATAGACAATAGACACATACCTCCCGTGAGAATGGGAATAATGGCAAATAGATTTGTATGCAGATTCTGGTGATTTAAGCTTTTTACATATTTCCTTTCCATAGAGCATAACTTAAAGTGGCTTAGAATGATGTTCACGTGTTACGTACTGCAGTGAAAGCAACATGAGACATGGCTCCAGTGGGATGGTACAGCAGTGTTGCTCAGTGTGTGCTGTGTAGCAAGGCAATTGTTTGTCAGGATGTTAGCCAAAACATATCAGCTTGTTTTCAAGGTTCTTTGGGGTTTTTTCTTGTTTTCTTTTTTTCAGAGAGAAACCAGAAGAATAAACCAGCCTAGATCCTCCATCTTTTTTTTGTCATTCTGTGACACCACACAGTGCTTTCTGTAGGTTACCAAAGCATTGCCCTTCCTTGTGGACTCAACTTTGAAATAAATCATTTTAATTTGAGTTCTTGGGGAAATGTAACCTTCTAAGTCACAGTAAGAATCTCACCTCAA
The DNA here is from genome assembly GCA_036365135.1 of Miichthys miiuy. Lineage (NCBI taxonomy): Eukaryota > Metazoa > Chordata > Actinopteri > Sciaenidae > Miichthys > Miichthys miiuy. The sequence goes on from CM071602.1 coordinate 21,991,128, forward strand.
CTATTTTTTTTGTTTGTTTGTTTGTTTTTAAAGGATGAAGATGTTTCTCTCACTAGATTGTCTACTTTATTTTTTAATGTCTTTTATACTACTTAGAACAGACAGTTCACATTATTAACCACATGTAAATACAATGAAAATGTGTTTTTTTTTCTGTTAAATGGTAAAACTGTGTCAAGTACTGTCTTCTACATATTCTAAACTTGCTTTGTGAGACCCTGCAGTTCCCTCCAAAGGATATGGTTGTATCCTTGAGGTCATAGTCATAAAGTCATAAAGGAAATGTTTTACATCATTACAACATTTCACCTCTGAGGTCCCAGCTTACAGTTCATCTTCACTGTGACAGTGTGGCTATATGCACAACACCTACCCACACACTAGCTTGCTTCAATAGATTAAAAGCTGTTCATGGCATAGTAATTTTCAACATTTGTATATTATTAATTTGTTTTCCTAAGATACATTGCTGAGAGATTTTACATAACCAACTCATAAAAACCCACTTACCAGGGTCAGGAAACAGTCCCCTCTGGTCATTCAAGCTAAACGGTTTTATGAGGAGCTTTGGATAAAAACATCTATATTTTTTTTTAACCCAATGCCTCTTTCTCTCTCTCTTTTCTCAGGTTCAGAAATGGTAGAGGCTCAGTGTCAGAGGTTTGAGGTGAGGAGTACTGATGGAGAGAGAGTTCTCTTCTCTGCAGATGAAGAGGAAATCAGCATTGGCACTGAGAAACTCAGAGTCACAGGTAGGGGTACGCACAAAGGCGAGGCAAGGCAAATTCATTTATATAGCACATTTGAGGGCAACCCAAAGTGCTTTTCCAGAGTACAAGGGGAAAAGCACACAAAAAAATCCTAATGATGAAAACAAGCAAGCAAAAGCACATGGGATAAAAACAATAAAAGCAAACAGGCAAAAAACGCCTGGAGTGGAATCAATAAAAACAAACAATCAAAAGTGCACAAAATAAAAACAATAAAACATGCTATCAAATAAATCTGATTTAAAAGCAAAGTAATTAAAAGCAATCATAAACAGGTAGATCTTCAGCTGGCATTGGAAGGTAGTCAGCATTGTTCCACATTTGAGCAGCGGAGAAGCTAAAGTCAGCTTCTAATACATAGTAATATAATGTAGATATGTAAAACGCACACTAAAAATGACACGGTCAGTTTCACAGTCATGTGTGCACAGGGTGTGATGTTATACACATTTCCACCAATGTTTAATTATTATTAATAATTCTACATATTAATGTGATCTACAGGTGATGCCAAGAAGTGCAGGTTATTCTTCCTTCCTGTTAGCAAATAAACATGTAAACAATTCTGTATTTAAAATACTTAAAATGTAAATGTTTTATGAGATGGGAAATACAATCGATACATTGTGTTTAAATATACAGTACACTCAATGCGCTTTATTGAGTAACACTGAATATAAACATAACTTTTGTTTGTTTCCAAGAAAACTCCACAGGGACACTTTTATATTAGGTGTATTTAATTTAGGCAATTTTCATATCACCAAAGTTTTGTCCAGTGCAGAGTAATTGGTTAGGAGCTTTGCAGAGGGAGACAACTTCCTTGTCTGACACCCAGAATGCTCAACCTAAAATTAAATTAATTTTGCATCCACATGTCTGACATACTGCATAATTATAAAGACATTATCATGACTTGTTGCTATCTGAATTGTAATTAAAAGGGCACTATGAAAAGAAAGGGAAAAGGAGACAGATCAGTGAGAGGTCTGAGCAAAGCCAGGTAAAGTATAATTGCAAAGGAAAAATGGGAAGCAGTTTCATTGAAGCAGAAAAAATTAGATAGGAAAATTGTGCTTTGGTTGTCTCCAGCATCTCTCGTTAAATGAGAGTGAGAAAATCAAATGGAAGTTTGAGCGTTTGTGTGTGTACATCTCTGTTTGCTTGTATGTTTGACTATGTCAGTAGGTACATTCTTTTATTTTTCAGGAACAAACAAAATGCATTTTCACAAATATAAAACAGATGAACAATGTCTCCACACATTGCTGCCCTCTGCAGTAGCGAGAGGTGTAGAGCAAAGACGCTAATGAGAATGTTTGCATGTACGCCTGCTGTTTATGACAATCAGGTGGTGCGAGTCAGTATCGTGGCAGCTAGTGAGGTGTCGTATTAATGGGCTTAAATTCCATGTTTGAAAATATAAACCCAGTTTAAATTGTGTTGCTTCCAATGTACTGGTTTTCAAAAGCTTCACGGGTATTGTGTAGCAGGACAGGTGCCACCCAACAGGAATGACAAGCTCATAAACATTTCATGTACACAGCAGAGTGCTAGGGGGGGTATCTCAAGCCAGAACAAACACGGCCTATGATTGACAAAGTGAGAAACATCATTTTATAGAGCAGCAATCAAAGACAGCAACACACACTTATATTTCCACCATTTTGACAGAACTGGGAACATTTCTTATTTTCCTTTTACCTTTTGTTGGCAGTTGCGCTGACACACATACACATTTGTGCAGTGTTCAGTGGGGCCTTAGAATATATCAGGGTTTCCACTGACAAATACAACAGTACACTACAAGTTTAGGTCCTTTCAATTGCACCTTTTTGAAGTTGTGGTCCTCATCCTCCCCTCAGTTCCTCCTAGAAATAAACTTTCTAAAAAAACACTTTAATTAGCTGTTTGTTATTTGTGGACCTGCCAATGAGAAAAGTTACCTTGTACAGTATTAAATTGGTAGCAGTGCTGAGTTTCTAACATGCCTGCTACGGTCTCAGCAAGAGCCGTGACTAGCACTTTCCCCAAGCATCTGTTCGGGGCTGCAGGCTAAAGCAGAGGTGCTTGCTGTACACGGGGGGTTAAACACTGCATTATATCAGAGCCAACCTTAACTACAGGACACTTATGTTCATTCTGCATGCTAGTATTTTGCATTCGTAAAATATGTTTAGGGGGGCAATATAATGCCATCTGGTTGACAGTTTATTAACATTTCAGAAACAAATAAGCAACAAAGAAAGATTAAGGCACTTAAGTACTTTAAACAACTTTGTTAAGATCAAGGAAAGATCATTATTAAGTGTTAACATCCTAACACTCTGTTCCCCATCCTCCTTATTTTCATACTACTCCAAATGCTGGTACTATATGTTACCATTACATTACTACTGGAAAATATTGTCTTATTTGAACAGAATTTGTATGACACACATAAGATCTGAGTGCTCTGTCATGCATTTTAAGGGCCTGCATCAGCTCCAAGAACAGAGATATGATGCAATATTGTGCAGGCTTTCACATAAAAGATGTGTTTTCTTTTCCTTCCTTTCCTCCACTCTTACCCTCTCAACAGGGAATGAAGGCGTGGTGTTCAGCCATTCTGTAGAGACATCACATGTGAGGGCAGAACCCTTCCAGGATCTAAAGTAAGTTTGCTAAATTATTTTGTGTGTTTGCGTGGGTATGTGTGTTGTGTCAGACAGGAACTCTGGCACAGTGGTTCACTTTACAAGTTCCCCTTGTTGTTAATATTTTAGCTGTGGTAGAATATTTATGAATTGTGTGTTCTTGTAAATAATTACTGAGATAGTAACACCACAAATAACAATCTAGGTGAAAATGTGTTATGTATAAGTTTATGCTGCTGAGTTAGCTAAGCAGCCAGTCCTGTTGTAGAGTGTGTTCCTGACTTATAATCAGCTGACTGCAAAAATAGGTGTGCTGGTGATTGGCAGCCTGACAGGCCTGACAGAGGTAACAAAAGCCCCCCAGGCTACAGTGTACAAGGGTCACACTGTTACCAAGTGGAGCCTTCTACATATACATGCACTGGAACAACGCTCAGTTTCTGTCATCTATTTATATGTGGAATATAGTCTATTATTTTTCAGCTACTGTTTAACTTGAAAACGAAGAACGCAGTTTGTATCAGACAAAGTTGTTGGTCTCCTCGATAATGCTTACATAACACAGGCTTTCTCAGCTCAGTCTGAACAAACAATGCCCCAAATAACAACTGCTCAAACTGCTGGTTTCTCTGTCACTGCATTAGGATGGGCCACACTTGCTAAATTCCCTCTCCTTGTGGCTTCTCTTCTCCGCCTCTTTCCTGAAGTGCATTTTGTTTTGTTTTTTTCAAGCGCATATAAAGTTTGTTTTATTACTAATGTCTCAGCAACATTTGCGTGTTACCAGACAGCATTTAGCTCAAATGGCTTTTGGTCAGGGAGGAAAAGACAAACAGAGTGGGAGGAAGGGAAAGAGATAAAGGCACAATGGAAACCAAGATGCATGGAATTTTCTTTATAAGGGAAAAAGTGGAGAAGGCAAGAAGAGAAAGCAGGGCTGGGGCAGGGGTGGTAAAGAGGACAATCAAAAGATAGAAAAAAAAGAAGACAGAAGGCAGAGAAGGGTGACAGAGGGAAAAGTTCAGGAGGAGGGGATGAAAGTTAGTGTATATAAGAATAGATTAAATCGAACCGGCTCCTGGAGAGAGATTGAGTTGTAGCAGCAGCAGATAATGGACTACTGCAAATATATGAAAACATTCAGGATGAGAAAATAGCCACAGTTTCTTTCTTTGGAAACAAGTAGAAAATAGGAAGTGTAGAATATTGAACCAAACTATAGGACATAACACTAACACTTCAATCACTCTGCATCATGCTTGGGAGCTCTTTCCTCTAAGACATTTACAGACACCTTAATAGATTTCCATGTTGAAGCTGGTGTTCTTCCCACTTTATTGCGTTGAGCAAATTGCCTGCTCCAGTTGATTCTGAGTTTTAGATCATTAAAGTGATTGTTTGTCTTGGCTTTGGGTCAGGCAATGCTAACTACTTCTCCTTCTTTTAGATTGCATGTCTTTGCATCACCTTGAATCTCATTCCCCATGTATTGAATGTAGTTGGATCAATGAAGAATCCAACAAGGGAATGGAAAGTAAGACTAATCATGTTAGGGTTAGGGGTTGCTCCTGATAGCTCAGTGATCCTAGACATGTGTTTGCCAAATCCTGGCTTTGAATCCAGTCTGGGACATGTATTAACTGTCTTCATTGTCTCTCTTTCTCCAGTATTCCCCATTCTCTTCTCACTGTATAATTCCAAGCAATAACCTTTGAAATAAAAAGAAGAAGAAGAAAGAAAAATGTGTCAGACATAAAATAAAAAAAGGAAAATGAAATTACTTGAGACAGAAGTATAAGATGGATGGACGGAGAGAGACAAAAGAATGGTTTAAAGCAAAGCAAAATGGATAGCAGAGGAAATAGGACCTTATACATGCTGAGGGATCAAAGGAGAGGATAGAGGGGAGGCATTTTGAGGAGTGGCTGAGCTAGAGGGAGTTAGATTAGTTGAGGGGAACCGTAAAGTGATAGAGGGAGGTGTGGGGTTAGGTGGGGATGGAGAGATACAGAGAGAAGGAGGAGTGAGAACATTGGGTCAATGGATGGGTCAGTGCAGATAAGCAAGGCAATGAAACCTGTGGTGAAGGCCTCAGGTGAAGAAAGAAAAAAGGAAGCACCCTAGTGACTGCTATAACTTCAACACAGCAAATCCAGTAGTCTACCTTATTATTTTTCATCATTTTTAACAGATTTAATGTCATGGACACCTTTGTGGAGTGACATAAAACAAATTATCGCTGTTAAGAAGCACTTAATGCATCGGTTTTGCCTGTATTGACCCTGTCATTATCAGCATCAAACAAAACTGTCACCACTTATGTAGTATGTATATGGATAGAGAACACAAATATCACACACATTAATCTAGCACAAAATAAATCGCCAGCTGTTGAAATCACAACATAAAAGTAGTGACACACCTAGTGCACATTAAAAAACAATTCACACATTAAGGTGCACACGCACACACAAGGACTTTATGGATTAAAATGCACATTAAAACAAATTTATGGCATGCATGAAGTGAAACCACTTATCACCCCACACACAGCACTGTCAGTGCAACCGTATGACACACATTAAGTGACGTCACCTACTGCAGGATTAATGAAAACCATAGAAAAATATCAATGATAAAAAAGCGATTTCATGCTTGAAATACCCCACTCTGTCTGTCAGTCATTAGCTGTTAAATGGTAGGGAAAGAAACAACGTAGAGACAAGAATCATAGACATTATCATGATGATTTATTTCAGTTTACGGTTGGGGTATAGTCAATATGAATAGATATTTCACTTTACTGGTAAAGATTGTATCACCACAAAAAGAAAGTACAGGTTCTCTCCTCTTTTACAAATCTTCAGACACATTTTTTTACCCAAGATTTTAATCTTATCTTTTTGTCTTTTTTTTATATCTTTGTTATCATCTCTCTCTGCTTCCTAACTCTCTTTTGTTGGCTAACTCTCTTTATTCATGTGCACACTTTTGTCTTTCTCGTTCTCATTCTGTCTAGCCCTTCCCACATACATTCCTTCTTTCTGCCCCTATCTCCCGTTCTTTTTCTGTCTCGTTATGAAAAGTAGAGCGTTATGCAGTGAAGGTAAATGGGACATGTAATGAGCGGATTGAAGTCCATTTAAAGCTAATGATCTATCTTACAGTTTAACAGTGAGCGAGAGAGAAAGGAGAAGAGGGAAACAAAGAAAGATAGATGGTACACACTTTCCATAATAAAGTACAGGTCAAGAAATTTCCATGAAGAAAGATACCATATAGGTCTATGTGCATCTTAGATACTGCAGTTACTGGCTAAATAAACTCATAATAAAATTATATATATATATATATATATATATATATATATATATATATATATATATATATATTTTTTTTTTTTTTTTTTTTTTTTTAAACTGTTGCACATAGTCAGTTGCAAGTAATTTGGCTTCGCTGTATGCTGGGGACAGAATGAACACTGCGACAGACTGAAAAGAGTAGATGAAAGATTGGATCAGACACTTATCAAGTTATGTTTGGGCAAACACAAACTTGAAGTGTAATGTGGGGAACAAGCACTTGACAAGTTAAAGATTCATACACTAATCCAGTCCTGTAGTTCAGCTTCATAATATTATAAAAATAAAAGCACTTGCACTACCACAAACTGCATCCAAAACAAATATGGCAGCATTTGTATTCCCTCTGTGTGACCAAGCTAAAGTAGTGGCAATAAGCGGGCTTGAAGTCATGTAATGTGCCAATAACAGTGACCAGAGTGGGATGCAGTACAGATTTCTCAGTTCTTCAAATTCTTCAGAAGTCTTTTCTGTGGATAACAGATGTGACTGAAGCAATAGGCAGACTTGAATGCACAAGACACAGTGCTAAAACTGGGTTATGCTAGTAGCACAGAAATAAAATGCTCAGCCGTCTGCTTTTCAGAGAACACTCCAGGAATGCTATGTTGTGCCTTTTCAAAGCCTATGGTGTGATCGCCATTTTCAGCCATGTTCACACTATTCTGCTTTTTTTCAAACCACTTTTCGACTTTCAGGTGTACGTATAGCGGCCAGGAGGCAAACAGAAAGTATTCAGTGTTGAAAAAAGTGCTGTGCCTGGCATCTTTTTAAGCAGCACAGTTCAATATCTTATAGAGACATTCATGACAGTGACTGACTAAATAACAGGAAAAAATAAGTGGCAGCATAGGCAGCCAGCAACAACATCAACAAACAGACTGAAAGTAGAGGAAGTAGCTGTAGAAAAGTTGGTATTTTGTTGTGATGTTTGTGAAGCACATACGCATAACTTTTTTTTTTTTTTTGAGTTGTAGCTTGTACAGTTTACTGATAGAAGCAGCGACTCCGGAAAGTCACTGTGATAACAAAACTGCTTTTCATTATCAGCAAAACATGTGGCTAAGGCAGCACTTTTACAAAAACCACAATAGTTTGAATGCAGCAATAGGTAGACAAGAAAAGTTCCCAAACAGAAAAATGACAGTATTTATTTGGCATTTAAAAGGCAAGATGGGGACATTTTTGTCCAAGAAGAAATGTTGTCATTTTCCATCTCGGTTCTCGGTTTCACCAGTTAGTTATTTTATCTATACATTAAATAATTAACATCTAGAATTGTTTCTCTAATTTTATCCATAGTATCACCCACCATTTGCCTTCATGTAAACTTCACTGTTTTAGACACAACCACTTCACTAATCTTTTATTTTAAAAACTGCATCCCATTTCTGTTTTTGCTTACAAGTTTCCTAAATATTGCTTTAACCACTTAACTGGTGCACACCAGTGATGTCTATAACTCATTATAAGTTAACGATTATATTTAGTCCAAGAATTCAGCAAAACAAGACAGAGAGCATCTTGCTTCAGGATACTAGAGAACAGTCTAAATCTAAGCCAGGACAAATAGTATTTTATTTATCTTTCCAGACATGAAATATACTGCATAGTAGTTTCTACTCATTTATAAATCAGTGAAGACCAAAACCATATTTTCACAACTGGTGCATTTTGACCAAATCAAAAACAAATCAAGCCATGTGATTGTTGTTTGTCTCCATGATTGTGTGTGTGTGCGTGTGTGCGTGCGTTCAGTTATGTTTTTTCTTGTTTGTTCTCTTTGACACTATTAAATACAACAGCATTGACATTTTTTCTTGATAAACCGCATTCATTTCATTTTATTTGTTTCATATCCTGCCCTTTGATTTGCTCACAAGTTTTCCCTTGGATGTGACTATTTTCATAGAGCTGATAATGTAAAACCTCTTTTGTAGGTGTGTGCTCATTCATCACTTTTCTCCTCACTTTTTACTGAAACACCCTTGAGATGTGGTGAGAAAATGAGTTATAGTGTTTAAAAAATGCAAGTAATATTTGCAGAAAACTGAGTGACATGAGTCCTGAAATCACTCAAACACTGACAGGAAGCTGCCAAAGGTGTAGACATAGACGGAGGTAAAGAGGGAAAAACTTCAATCAGCCTATAAAAAACTGAGGACAGCAAAACAGGCAGATGAGTGCCTCGAAAGCTAGACTGACAGTCAGGCAGCCAGACAGCCTTGATGGAGCTGTAATCTGCATACTTTTAATTTAAATCCTGTTTTAGTTCTGTGTCCTAATCCCCATGGTTCTCTCTTTTGTGCTTATCTTTGGTGTTTTGGCACTGCATTTTCCAGGGGATCACTTGTCCATCAAGCAGGATGGGCAATAATGACATATTTCTCTTTAAATTTTCTGCTGCCGCTTATGGTTCTTATGTTGTTCTCTTTTTGTGAGGAAAGAAACTGCATCCTATTCCTCTATAAATCAGCAACTTTCACATTTTACCATAGGTACAGTTACCTGAAAGTCATCCTATCTGCTTAGATCACCAAAAGTTCAAAAGCAGACAGAGATTAAACAGCGGACAGTGTCATGTTTGTCAGTGTTTTCCTTAAGCACAGTTACTGGCTCAGAAGGGCTCCACAGGATGACATCACATAAGAGGACACCTCCCTCAACAGGGGTAATAAAACCTTCCAAAGAAGTAAAGTGAGAGGAGAAATTGGAGATGGGCAGAACACAGAAGAAGCGATCATTCAATGGAGACATTGATTGGAGCTGAATAAATATAGAGTTAAAAGCAGTCATACTTACACTACAGCAGTCACCTTGACCGCAACATGCATAATCCAGTGGACAATTTTTGTCTGCGCCACAGGGGCAGCACTGCTGCAAAAAAGTAAGTGCAAGAAAAAACACTGCTTCATGAAAATCAATCAACAATTTACTGACCAGAAAAGTTTGAGGAGTTTCACACAGAACCACTGCATTGATGCTGGCAGACATAGGGTTACCTGAGGTCTCTAACTTCATCTGATGCTTGGCTCCACAGCAGAGAGAAACAAGCTGCTGCACAGTCAATACCTCCTGTTTCTATCTACTCTTTCATCCTCTTACCCCCAACCCCCCACCACCCCCTCCCGTGCCTTCTTCTCCTTCATCGAAGTCCCGGGGTCATGAGAAGGTTCCCTGGAGAGAGTTAGCCCTAACACAGGCAAGGGCATCAGAGAAGGATTTGTGCTCTATGCCCCTTCCCCCATCCTTCGGTCTATTTCCATGTATCTATCTATCTATCCTTCTATCTGAGAAAGTTAAAGAGGGCTGCAGAGGAACTCAGAGCCCTATCAGACTCAGGGGCATGGGAAAGAATTTTATTTAGAAAGGGTAAAATACTGTAGAATAAAAAGTGGACTTGGGACAGCAAGTTGGAGTCAGATATAAAGAAGAGGAGCACACCATTTTTCTCACAAAACCTCATCATTTTACAATGTACATATCTCTCTTATATGATTATAGCTATTAGAAATATGGCAAAGAAAAGGAAAATCTCAAGGAAAGGAACATTTCATCTGAGGATCATTCTTTTGCCTACTTTAGTTTCATATTATGTACAGTTTCATATGCAAGGTACTTTATTATTGCAATACATCAGAGTGATTATTCTGATAAATTTCTGTGTGGAACAAGGCAAGACACATTTGCTTCCCAAATTGACTCCTATTTCCTATCCTGTCGTACTTTTGGCCCATGACTCAAGTAAATTTCACAAGACGTATTTTGTTTTGACTGCAGCTTGAGGAGAAAATTGACGTTCTGTTAGTTAAACACAGTGTGTGTTTACAGGAATCTGTGACTGTTTATTTTATTAATCTGCCTCTAAAACTACTCAAATGTTTAATGGATTCATGTGTATCATTACAAAGATCTATCTGACAAGGTCCTGTTTATGGAAAGTCATAAAAGAAGATTTTTGACTTTGATACAAAGCCCACCCTTCCTAGCATGAAGGAGAGACTGTGATGTCCATGAAGCATCTGGAGCCAGCCAAGAGATCCAGTCTTAAGTTTGCCATTCTGGGCTACTGTAGTTCAACATGGCAGGCTCTATGGAGGACACACAGTCTGTGAATATAAAAGGCTCATTCCAAGGTAATAAAAACATATTTTTTATATAGAGAGACCTCTAAATCTGGACCTTTTTAATAATGACTTGTTTAACCTGTCACATTGTATTCTGCAGGGTAATAGCACCCCTGTTTAGTCTCAGTTATTAGTGGAATTTAAGAGTTTCTCATTTCTTTGGGGTTTAGGGACACTGAATGCTTTAAATGAAGGTCCCTGAATCCCAGTTTGAGAAACACTTGATCAAATCCCATAAATGGCTAGGGAGAACTGCTTTATCTGGCCTTCCTTTCCCAAGTGGAAAACACCCTACACAGAGCAATGAGAGCAATTTATAAGACTGGAAAAGTGTTTAACCCTCCCTCCCTTCAACAACTCTTCCCTCAGGGTGTTACTCTTAATGAGAATATGTTTTTACTTCTATTTTATGATTTTTATGTCATATTCATGTAGCTTTTTTCATACCATCTGTGCTTAAGACTCATAACTGGGAGATCAAAACCTTACAGAGTCAAAGGTATATCTTTTTTTTTTCTCTGTCCTTCCCTCTGCAGTACGTTTCCATCCAAATGAAACCGATCCCATGGTGAGGTCACCCCATGAAAGCAGCTTTGGCAGAGGCAATTGCTCTATCTGCGTCCCTTTTGTTCTGTCCTTCTCAGTGTATAATCTTGTGTTTTTTAATCCTGGTCCTCAGGAGTGCTGCTGGTTTTTCTTAGTGGGCAGGCATTTGCTGTTAATTGCCTTCACCTGGTGTCCCAGATGTAAAACAGCAGTTCACTAAAGAGCAAAACTGATAGCCAGCAGGGCTCCACGTCCTGAACACTCAGAGAGATCCACTACTTTAAACAAAATTAAGGGCATCCTGGCCTGGCCTCATTTCTACCATTCGTATCTCCATTTTAGCAAGTAAAAGACTGACCTCTGTGTGTAAATTAAGTTTTTAGAGAGAGTTGTGCTCTTACCCTGCCTTGTTTCATCCATCTCTAACCAGCTTACTGTACATTGTCCTCTTCCTAACCTTCTTTATAATAAATTTTTTCAGCTGTAGTTCTCTGGTTCTAAGTTAGGACCAGTAGTTGGTTTACATGTATCTCTTTAGTAGGTTCTTAAATGACAAGAGTACTAATAGGACTTAATGGCACTGGGTCCTAGAGGTACTTAACCCAATTACAGACTGTAAAATTTCATGAGTCCTTGAAGTAGGGATTGGGGAAATATGTCTGTGGCCTCCATTTTTCTCTCCTCATCCACACATCCAAAAGTTTACTCAACTCTAAGTTTCCAAACAACTAAAGTTGATGTTTCTTAGAAAATAATTTGGAGCATTTTTTATGGAAGAATTATCCTATCTTTATTCAAGAGCGTAAAAATGTGTGCTTGAACTCAAAAATCACATGCTTGTGCTCACATTTCTTCTTCTTGGATAAACATTGAACATTTCGCTCGCACTCAAATATGTCCTGTGCACGCTCAGATCTAAAGTCTAGTAAGTAAATTAGTGTGTTTCACCAGCCAATAGGGAGACAGCTAGAGTGTGGACCAATCTTGGGTGCGTTCTTTCGCCCTTTTTGAGCGCTCCGTAGGGGCGGGTATATGGTCTGTTTGTAAAACTGCTTCTCTCTTAAAATACACCAATTTATCATATTACCAAGCTATTTGAATCGTCCCCTATTTAATACACCAGCTTATTTATGTATAATTAATCTTAAGTCATCCTAAAAAGAGTCATCTTTTTATCATTTTGGGCAGATCCGCCCAATCCGTCCTCAGAGGGTTAACATCATAATATGACATGCAGCAAGAGTGCGGCGGCCGGGATGCGAACCGGCGTCCCATGGTTCAAAATGCAATAGATAGCAATGTACTTAACTATTCAACTGTCATAACATTGTTATGCTACTGTGAGTATTTATAGTATAAAATATATCCCACTAATATAAAATTAGAAAAAATCTAAACTTTGATAACTCGTTTTAGGATGACTTAAGATTAATTATACATAAACATGCTGGCGTCTTAAATAGGTGACGATTCAAATAGCTGGCTAATATGGTAAATTGGTGTATTTTAAGAGAGAAGCAGTTTTACAAACAGACCATATACCCGCCCCTACGGAGTGCTCAAAAAGGGCGAAGGAACACACCCAAGATTGGTCCACACTCTAGCTGTCTCCCTATTGGCTGGTGAAACACACTATTTTAAGCGCAGGGAGGGACATCCTTCAGTCTGAGCAGACGCCTCAACCTGAGAGGACGCGCTTGTTCTGAGTGCGAGCACATTAGATTTGAGTGCGAGCACATTAGATTTGAGAGCGCAGACTTTAGATCTGAGCGTGCACAGGACATATTTGAGTGCGAGCGAAATGTTTGTGTCCAAGAAGAAGAAATGTGAGCACAAGCATGTGATTTTTGAGTTCAAGCACACATTTTGAAAGAAAGCAGCAGAAATCTGAGTGCGAGCACAAAATGTGAGCATGAGGAGAATAAATCTGAGCACGAGAAGGAGAAATCATGCTCTCAAACTGAAAATCTACGCTCTTGAATAAAGATAGGATAATTCTTCCATACATTTTGGCTTACATTACATTTTGGGCTAAAAACCTGTGAATGCAGACAAGAGGAGTAAAAAAAAATATATAAATATGTGATTCTACGCACATGGCACACTTACTATCTAGAGTACTTAAATGGACCAAAGTCAGAGGTTTAATAAATAATCCACGGTGTCTTGAACCTTCACATTAGAAAAGTACACATCACATTTACTTTTTAATAGAGGTTACAATCCTCAAATGCTTCGTAGAATCAACAATGTGATCTGAATTAGGCCCACTTCCCACACAAATCTTGAAGGAGTCTCAGAGCAGAGTTGATTTAACCAGGTTTTCATGTGAGCAGCCAGATGGAGGAGCATGGTGTGGGATGGCAAAGTACACCACCTAATTAGCTAAAAAAAAAAAAAAACTCAGAGAGTGAGCCCGCCCCTAGCTCTTTTTTGATTAAAAAGTTGGAGTTTGTGTCAAAGTAATTGGAAATCATTAAAATTTAGAATGAGCCACAATCGCTTTGAACTAGGCCTTTGGGAAAAGCTTCTCTTCACACTAAGTTCCCATTAAAGAGTAGCAGTTAACTTGAATGATGGCTTGTGAACAATAGCTATTTTTTATGCTTAGGGTGAACTTGATACAGGGATTGATTTCAAGTTTGTTGTTTTTATCCTGTCTGCCCCTTCCTTTCATGCATTTAACACTGATTACTACAAGAAGGGCTGTCTTTAGAGAAATTCAAAGAATAGTATTTGTCTCCACAATTGCGATGCTGATTGTAGATGTTCTTATATGCACTATTTATTCAATAGATTTCCATAGATTTTTTGGAGACATTGGAGTCGTCTCCAATCAGAAACCAAAGCACATATACTTTGAGGCTTGATTTGATGCCTCTAACACCTTCCTTTTCCTTGGTACAACAAGGACAATCAGCCCTGCCCTGCTCTATCCTGTCTCTTATTGATTAGACACACAGGGAAATCACTGAGAACAAAGAGAGAGAGGGATGGCAAGCCAAGTAGCAAGTGAGCACAGTTATGGGAACGATCCATAATGTATCTGAAATTCTGTGTGTGCTTTTGTGTATTTGTTAGAGTGTCATGTTCTACAAATTGAAGCCGTGGTTTTTCCCACATGTGGACATTTGGGGAAAAAAGTGTCCCAAATTTAAGAGACAAGCCGATAAAGATGTTGTTTGTGGGGATGTCTCCCATCCTATGCCCATTATAATTAGGGTACAGGTTAATAAATCCAATTCAAATGAGTTAAGAATTTAATGCATAAGCTGCGTCTCAGCTTTTCTAATCATGACTGTCACAAACCTTTTATAGGGAGTTTGGTTTTAAAACATTGCAAGGACAAAACTGATTGTATCTCAGACAAAGCACAAAGAAAGAGCACATCAGAAACTAGCGAGCACTAAAATGACTTAAAATTATCATGAGCAAGTAACTTTTAGCAAATGGATTAAAAAACACACTAAAAAGGAGCTATAGAGGTAGCACTTATGGTTTGGTTTGTGAGCAAAAAAATGAAGCCACACACTGCTGAAGTGATAAACTGTACCGAATAAAGTACAGAAACATTTTACAGTTTGGGCAAACCTAAAACTTCCAGAATTTAGATTACCAAAGTCTTCCATTTTGTGTCTGTCCTATGGACATACCAACCCTTTGCCAGATTACGTTTTAAGGGGGGGAAATGGCAACTTTTTGATTTTCTAGTGCAGGAAGTGCTTCCTTTTGTACAGAAAACAAGTTTTAGGTAGTGGTCAGAGTTGACGCTGGAATTGTAGGGCTTTAATGCCAGAGATCAGGTTTTGCATCTTGACAGTCCCTCCAGTTTTTCGCGATTTTGCGATCGCATGGATTACCGCGTAATCAGCAATATGCCGCATATTTTCGCGAGGCCGCATATTTCCTACTATGTCGCACAATTATTGCAAAATAACCACGCACGCGCAGCCAGTTTCACACACCGCCGTGGGAACATTAGTTAGTGATGGCGACTACTAACAAGTCCCACCTGCCGTCATATATATCGGCAAATGACCGAGCAAAACAATATCCGGCAATTTTCCATGCAAGCGGAGGAAAACTATTTTGTAGCCCGTGTAACAAAGTCCTCGACCATCACCGAAAGTCAACTATACAGTACGTACAGATTATATCATTGATCGTTGGAATCACTTGTGCATTGTGCATATGGGTGACTGCTAACCATTTTGATTGTTTGTTTTGGTTAATTATCTCACTTACAGAAAATAAAAAGGAAACAGTGTTTCTCAATCTGTCTGCCTTGTTTTTTGTCTTATTAAGCCTGTTTAGACTTTTTGATGCATTTTAAAAGTAAAGAAAACAACAAAAAGGGGCACAATTCTTCGCAAAAAAATGAGAAAATGACGCCGCAAAATCTTTTTGATCGCAAAAATCACAAAAAAAATCGTGAAATCCTGGTGGGACTGTCTTGAGTTCCTCTTCAGCTATTTTGTAGCATTTTAGTTGAGGTTAGATAAAACCTGGTGGTTGTGGTTTTCTTTAAATAAAGCAAACACGTCCTATCTTGTGCTTTTAGATCACTGTTGACTTTCTATAGTTAACCACAACCACAACTTTAGCCAAATGCTAAGGGCTAAGATATTAAACATGCAGTGCAGGGGGAATCCTCCTGCATGTTCCTCTCAGAACCAAAAGTCTAAAATCCTACAGTGGATTACAATGTAATTAAGCATGTTATAGTGCACAATGCTTGCTGTAAACAGTATGTGTAGCACTTACCGTGTTACTGTGGATGTCTCCTTTCTACCTTCTTTAATAAACTGCTACTACAAGTCCTTTCCCCCTATTAAGTGATTTTAGTTTTTTTTAATTAGTTGACAAAGCTTTGGAACACCACCTCAGTAACATGTATACATTGTTGTTGTGTCATTGTTTGTCTTTGTTGATTGTTGTTTATCTTTGTTGGTTATTGTTTATCAGCTGCTGTTTATCATCAGATGCTGTTGTACACGTCTTGAGGGGAAATATGTGAAAAAAACAACAACAGCCAGTAAATATTCAACAGTCTCGCCATATTGCCACACATCTGTTCCCTGTGTGAAAGTGTGTGTGTGTGCACGTGTGTTTATCGTGTAGAGCTGAGGTCTTGTGTGTGTGTGTCTGTGTGTGTGTGTGGGGTAGCAAAGATAGACGGCTGTTAATATCAGATTTTGCGACGGAGCCAAATGTTCCACTGTGGATAAAGACTATTACAAATGGCTAAAGGCTGTTTTGGCTAGACACCGAAATCACAACAGATAAATAACATTAGAAAACACAAAACTCACATACACATTAATACACACTCACACGCACACATTTAAACACCTAGTGCACATACACACAAAAGCTCCTAATCCAAACAGAGCAACAAACAGACTATTGTGTTGCAGACTATAATGAAAAAATCTGATTCCATGGCATCATAAATATCTAGGACAACACACTGACAAAGACCAGCTGTAGGATTGTTACTCGAAAAAGTCACCATTGCTTTGTTGTCTTCATTTGGAAACAGAAAATATATGTCTGGCTGGTAAATGTATTACACAAAGTGTTATTGGTAATAAATTGGTAATAGATTGTGTTACTGACCCAACTAATAATGATATAGCCATGGTCCTGTTCCCTTGATATACTGCATAGTTTTGTACCTGCTGATTTGTGGGGTAATACTGTTGGCTGTGTAATAGAGTCACTGACTAACAAGGGAAAGTGTTTGGATCATGCCTGCCATTTAAAATTATTTTATTTCTCAATTATTCTATTGATTTAACTTTTTCATTTCACTAATATTTTGGGAATGAAATCAAAATTGTAGTCAGTGGATTAATTGTGAAATCATTCAAATAAAAATTATTCATTGAATAATACTGCATATTTCTGGCAGTGGTTTAAGACCAATATTTGGAACATTTTATTAACAGATTAGAGTAGTCATACAAGTAGGATCAAATCCAAATTTAACAAAAATGATTACTTAAATATTTCACATTTACATAGCTTTTTCAATTATTATGACTTTTTGTTTAGGATATTAAATTGAAAAGCTCATTTGAGATAAATATTCCACTCTATTAGCAGATTGCATAACTCCATTTGGGAAATCTCTACAACCTTGTCAAAGGTCACATTATTGTAGAGATGAAATTACAGAGGAAAAGTGTGGAGAGAGAATCCAGCCAGGAGGCGAGGGACGAGGGGAGGAATGAGAGAAACACTAATATGATGACTATAGGAGGGCAGGCAATGAGGCAAAGAAAGAGAGAAAAGCATAGAGTTGATCTTACGATTGTCTTTGTCTATGCTTAGGATTTCTTTTCCTACTCTCGACACACTCTCTTTCTGCTTCTCCCAGTCCTTTCTTATGTTGCCTCATGTGTTTTCTCCTTCCATTCTTCTTTTTCTGTCCACTAGAGAGAGGGTGTGAACTACCCTGTACTATCTGTTTCTGTATCTACCTACTTCTGCCTTTTTTCTTGCCTCTCTCAAATAGTGAAACAGTACTTTTTAAAAATATGGGTTCTTCGTCTCCTGCAATATTTACACATAGTATCTTTCTTCAATCAAGTCTAAATAAATCCCAAAAGAACATCAACTACATCTTTCCACTGATATTCATTACAGTTAAAGCCTGGAATTAAAAATTATAGCCAGTCATCTCCCTGCACCTCATGTTTGGAATATAAGGATGAAGTTCCACTTTCTTGAAACACACTTTCTCCTCACTAATTAGACTTGGGCCTGTCTCACTCGCCCTAAAAAGATCACAGATTTATTGATTTGCATACCCAACCTACATTGATATGTCCAAAAACTAAAAACTAAACCACATTGTTCACTAACACATTTGCATTTCTTGGTGGTTGTGTATTTTTTTACTCTAAATAAGATATAAAGTGCCACAAATGCCAGAAAGGCAGAGACGGGTAGCCCTTAAAAAGTAATCATATTGTTACACAGTTCTTTCTTTCCTTCCTTCCAGTTATATATCTAACTTCTCCAAATTATGACTGCATTATTTTGGGAGGTGACTGTGTATTCATGTTAGTGTTCTTTAAGTAGTAACTTAAAGAACACTAACAAATATGAGTACAACCCCAAAGCCAAAAAGTTGTAATGATTTGCATTTTAGCCATATTCAAGTGATTAAAGTACAAAGAAAATATATTTAATGTTCAAACGGATAAACTGTTTTTTTCATAAACTTGTACACTCATCCTGAATTTTATACCCAAAACATGTTCCAAAGAAGCTGGGACAAGGTTCAACAAAAGATTGGCAAAAAAAAAACACCTGTTTGGAACATTCTACAGGTGAACAGGTTCATTAATAACGACAGTATCATGATTGAGTATGAAAGGATCATTCTAAAAAAAAAAGGCTTAGTCGTTCACAAGCAAGGATGGGAAACTGTGTTGGCAAATAGTCACAACAGTTTAAGAATAACATTTCTCAACACACAGTTGCAATTAATTTAGGGATCTACAATCCATAATATTATTAAAGAATCAGAGAATCCAGAGAAAGGAAAATGGAAAAGTGTGCTGTCATCTGATGAGTCCACACAACACACACACTAAAATGTAGTCGAGGCACTAGTTTCTTTACATTAAAGTGTGACAGTGAGATTAGGTGCCTTTCCCAGGAGTACTTTATGAGTTTTTATAGGAGCAGTGACATTCACAATCTCATTTCCAAACATATGTTCTTCCATCTGTATAACCAATAATGTGAATAACTTGCAGATACGCCTCTAACCTGTGACTCTCTCAGTGAAGACAGATCTTCTTCTTCTTCTTCTTCTTCTTCTTCTTCTTCTTCTTCTTCTTCTTCTTCATCTTCTTCTTCATCTTTCTTTCTTCTTCTTCTTCTTCTTTCTTCTTCTTCATCTGTTGTGTTTAATTCTTGTATGTTCTGCTGTGGCAATTACTTATCAAATTATCTTTAGTTCTCTATACTTGTTCTTTCCTTATCTATAGCCTTCTCTAAGCTGCAGCAAATACCCAACTTCTTCCACAGGGAGCATTAAAGTTTCATCCAATCTTTAGAAAAATACAAGATAGCACCATATTAAATAACAATGAATGCAGTGAGGCCCTGTAGGTTCCTCTTAAGATGATGTCTTTATCCAGAGTCACACCGAGCCTCAAGTCTGACAATGTGATTGATCACTAGCATACTTTTGAGTTAGCTGAATATTATTTTTATTAAATTATATCTTCATATCTGACTGACTTAAACCTGAAAAAGGTGAGTTTTTCAGCTTTCTGAACACTGACAACTCCTTATCACATCATTAAAAAAGCTGTGTTGCATTACAGAAGGCGTGAACAGCAGATTGGTAAAAACTACGCACACACTACGCAGATTAAATGCATTGAAGTCTTTTTATTGCCTTTGTGTGGGAGCTCTAATGTTTCTCAGCTCAGATGTGTTTCCTGTCAGGCTCTGCTGTATGGAATACTGAGACAATGCTAATGAAGCAAAGCATAGACTGTCCCGCTGTTTCTCTGACCTCGCATCTACAATATGGAGCAAAGCAAATACACATATACCTTTCTCTGTTTGTCTGTGCTTGTTCAAGCAAGAACAAACAGGAAACTTTTCAGACCCCTTGCTTTTCTTTTCTTCTGTTTTAAAGCAGCAAGCAACTCTGCGTCGTGGTGTTGGAATTGTTTAGTTGTACGGCTCTTTTATTCATGGGTCAAATTAGTCTATGGCCTTCAAACGATGAAGATATAAGACTGTGACAGTTACACAAGAAAAGTAAGTTTTGCTTCAGCTGTTAAAGTTAAGTTTCGTCAGAGTGAGAGATCGACTTAAAAGCACAGGCAGTCATTATGTTTTCTTTTTATTGCTCTCATTTGAAGTTAAATACTAATATTATACATAGACGTCATGTGGTGTACCATGAACAAACATATTCAACCATATATCAACCTATATTCACCATACCCACTATTGCAGTAAACACAATCTTTAAGTTTTCCTCTCCCCCAACCCTGCTCTACCACCCCTCCTCTTTCTTTTTTTTCTATGTAAATTCCTATCTCCAATTCTGTCTCTTTTCTAACAAAAATAAGTCAATGAACAATGGATGGAATGGCTAAAGTTGCAGAGGAGTGAAGCTAGTCTTTCACTACTGATTAAATTATCAGTTTGGTGCCCCATCAGAGGCACAAAGGCATGAAATTGCTTGACGTTTTTTTTTCCTTACGCACTCTGCCATTAGCCATTTCCTCAGCTACATTTCACAGTGAGGAGGACAGCAAGAGCCTCTGAAAGTCATTTCGGAGTAACTCAAGGATTTGTCAAGCAGTGCAGTGCGTAAAGGAGGACAGATGTACAAGACACTGAACATCATGACAAGACAGCTGTGAAAGCACACAAACTGTTGAGACATGCGAAAAAGTGACTGCTGGTGAACATACTATCTGAAAATAGATAATCTGAGGCTAAATCTCTGTGTATGCACACACACTTTGATGCACACACACATACACAGTGCACACACACATTTCTTGGTTAAAATTCAAATGTAAGCACCCAGAGTTGCTGAAGTACAACATTTACTCTTCAGCGGTCATAGCCTCCTCTCTAACACCAAACACCTGCACACAGACACATACATACACACACAGGCTCCTGTCTCTTGCTCCTTCTGACACACACAAACATACACACACAGTCTTTCCACAAAGACAAACCTCTAATGTACCTTGACTCTTTCCTGTCCCACCTCAGTAACTCAGTAGGGACTTTTATAACTTTTTAAAACAGCCCAAGGCTTTCTCTTTTCACCTTTTTTTTTTTTTTTTTACACCTGCAGGATTCATAGGGCGATTTAAACACACCGCATCAAATTGCTTCACCCAGACACAGACTCACTGCAAAAGTCAGGACGCTTTATAAATGCCGTATTTCTGCATTCCATCTCAATTTAAGTCTTTAAAAGTCAAAGACTGATGCTTTTCCTATCTTTAGTCTGGTCTCAATGCCTCACTCAGCACCACTTTTTAAAATTTTTAAAGTTTTTAAACTGCTTCTTGGATGGGGTTAGACGTTGGCGACATGGGCACTGAGGCAGACGACGGAGCATTTAGCGTGAAAAGGTTAAAGGTTTGCGTCCCAAATGGCAAGGTGGCGATAAGGTGGTGTGGTTTTCAATAGTTCTGAAGAGGAAAAGGGCAGGATGAAT
This sequence comes from Miichthys miiuy, assembly GCA_036365135.1. NCBI lineage: Eukaryota > Metazoa > Chordata > Actinopteri > Sciaenidae > Miichthys > Miichthys miiuy. Next base: position 22,012,794 of record CM071602.1, read on the forward strand.
GTCAGCCAAGTCTTCTGGGAAATATAAATCACACTAAAAAGACCCAATTTGAACATTTTCAGCAAGATTTCCTGCACAACTTCCCATGCTGCTTTCAAAAATACACCAAATGAAGTCAGTTTGCTTGAAAGAATGCAGTTTCATCCCATAAAAAGAGATGCATGGCCTCTAATGGGTATTTCATCAAGTTAACCTTCATGCAAAATAATTTGTTTTCTGTTTCTTTTTTTCACATTTAATAATTATAAATTCTCATAATAAAATGAAATATTCCTGATATTGAATGTGAATCTGTGGATCTGTTGCACCACTACAAAATGTGAATCCAGGGGTTAGTGCAGGTTTCCACTCTCGCATTACACAAGAGAAAATTTCTGTTATGCTCCACTCATGTTTATGACAATAATTAGGCACAAAAGCATTAGCCTCTCAAAGTTAAATAATTCACATCAGCAACTCAAAGTGAGAATGAGGATATTGTTGAAATTAGGAGGGGTAAGAAGTTGCAAGAAAATAAAGTGACCACAATCTAGTACAGGACAGGAAAAGCACATAACTGGTTCTAGTTGTTCTTGTTCTATGTTGATTTATCTATCATGTCTAGCTCATGACATGGCATATTTAATATGCCTCAAGCTCCCCAGTGCTTTGTCACTCTATGAGCTCACAAACCCTTTTTAGGAGTTCTTACCATCTCTTCCCTGAGGGACTGAAGGATAAAAATGAAACAAATTTACCCTCCTATTGTAGATAAATTTGGAGATTTAAGTGTAAAAAGCACTGTTTAATCAGAAGCAAGTAAGACCTTGTTTTTCTCATAAACATTTTTAGCAACTCAAGTTAAAAAAAGTCAGATAAATAAACAAATATTGTTCATGCTGAGGCAACAGTGACAATTTAACTGGATCTGACAAAGATTAGGTCCAATTTCAGAGCCTCTAGTATTATATTTGACAAGTGTCTGTGTTTGAACACCGTAATTATTGCAAACTGACCCCACAGGCCCTCTTCAGTGTTGCAAACCCAGCCATGCCTCGCAGCAAGACAAAGACTCAAACAAAATGGAAATTACGAATATAATTAGTGAATATTGGGTGTATCAGATCAGACATCATAGAGAAGATCAAACTAGGATATAACAGGTTAACGTGAAAATCTACAACTGCTGTTTGTACTTTAAAACTCCCTGTTAATATTTCCAACAGATTCATATCTTCTGTCATTCATAGATATCACATTTCTTCTGCAAATCTGCAAATTAGTCTCTTGTGTATTCTCTCTCTTCTTTTTGGAATATAAAGAACCTTCCCCACTCTTCTTTCTCTGTTTCTCCCCAGAAATGAATTAAGATTTTAAAACCACTTCATGTTGATGCATTTCTTATCTTGTCAGGTAGGACAAATATGGACGCTGTATAAAATGGCCTTGTCGTGACTGAAGGTCAAAACAGATCTATGAGAGAGCAGTTAGGGCGGGGGGAATGTTGATGTGAGAAAGAGAGAGAGAAAGGGAGGAATAATGTAAGAATTGAAGGGAGCAGGAAAGACAGTTTTCTCTAATAATAATGAATTGCAAAGATAACAGCTTAGCTGCAGACTCCTGGTATCTGCACCAGGAAAAATACAACCACATAGGGACCTGACCAGAAAATGTATGTGGCTTTTTGTGTGTTACTGAGTGACTTAGATAGGCTGAACACATGAGACTAAACATTTGTCTGAACATTAACAGTTCATATATATATATATATATATATATATATATATATATATATATATATATATATATATATATAAATAGACTCAGACTTGTCATTGTTACTAATTTTTGAATGAACAGAGAGGAGCAATTAAAAAAAAAAAATCATTGCCATCCATTCTTTGTCAAAACATTTTCTATATTTTCTAATATTTTCTTCAGATTCACAGCTTCAAATGTAATTCCGAAACCATATGAGAATACTGATACCTCAAGTACATGTGCACAGGACATGTTATAAATTAAAAATATCATCATTCACAGAACAGCAACAAAATACACAGCATTAACACTAGCCTCAAATACATAAATTATCCAAAGTTAATCAACTTGAAACTTGTTTGAAACCTCAAACCCAGTTTTTCACCTGTTCATGGCAATTTTATTGTGAAACCCATCCATCCTTGTCATACTCACGATAATGCATCACACAACTGATTTTTCTGGGGTTTTCTATTGCCAACGACTGACGGTGACAGAAATGATTTGTTCTTGCGGTTTAAGAATTGAACACATTATCATACAAGTTACAGCATCCCCCACTCAGACACTCCTCCACTGTCCTCCGGCTCTTCATGCTACGTTTATTACATTTTCCCTTGAGTGTAAATTATGCCACTTTATGGCAATTTATGAAAGTTCCAAAAGTTTGTGATGGTCAAACTGTGTAACTAAACAAATATACAGATACTCATTTTTAGATTGTCACTATAGACAATCTAAAAATGAGGAAAAAACTGAGGCAATGAAAGTAACATATGGCATGTTTATGAAGGAAATCGACAAGTGAGTTAAAACAGAGGGGATGGCAAACAGTGAGTGCAGTGTTGAGATTGAGAAAGAGGGTCCAGAGACACAGAGTGATAGATAGTCAGTATGTATGTGTGTGCCTGCCCATCAGAGTTGGTTTAAGCCTGCAGCAGCATCACTGTAATTGCCTCAACTGTCAAACCAGCCAAAGATCCTCATATCACTGCTGCTGACTAGGCCAGCAAGCTCTCCGTCTCTTTCTCTTTCCATTTCACATGCAAAACTTTAGGATAATTAATGACAGGATAAGTTCTTCTTCCTCTTCTCCCTTTTAATCTCTTTATCTGTCTGTCTGTTTGGTTGTCGGTCTCTCTCTCTCTCCGTTTCTCTTCTTCTTAACCTCTGAGCACTGCAGCATACACTCTGTTTTTACAGATCAATAAGTCAGGCTCAATGTGAAGTGTCTGCTTCCAACACTTATTATATCAGTTGGATGCTCAACACTGCACAGCAGCAAACCTTCCCTCACCTTTAATCCACCCCACAACTCCTCTACACCTCCAATACATTTACCTTCAACCTAGAATAAATATCCCAGTCAGCTCTGACAAACAGCAAACTCAGACATGTTGACAGAGGAAATGGTTTGATTTGTAGAGGAGGGCTTAATAAAGTTAAATTAAAAAAAGAAATGCTGGAGTTTTTCTCTGAGACAGAAATCTGGAGACTTTTTGCAAGGAAGCAAGAAAACAGTGTTGAAACATAGACATTTTCTCCTAATGTAGCTTTCCAAGTTACATAGCTAATTGTAAGTCATTTAGTCTGATACAGACATAAACTACCATGTTCATTAAAATAAGACTAGCAAATTAGTACGGTGAGATGACTTAACTGATGTTTGATTCAAGCATGTTCTTCAGTCAAGTGACATTATCTTGACACTCATGATCTACTCTTTTTCACTCTGTTGCAACGTAATGAAGGAAAAGGCTAAATCCAGGGAATCACCATGTAACGAAGAGGACTTCGTTCCCTGGAGTTTGAGATGGAGTTGGGGGAACATTGCACCATGCACTTTAACTGAGATAAATGCACTTTAAGAATTGCACAGGCACTTTGGTAAAGCAGTGGCACTTTATTGGGTTTGCACACTTTGCACATGGCATATTTGCACATTTGATATACATATAGATATTAGATATTCATAATGGAACGTTTATATATTCATGGTCCTTTTTAAATCTTATTGGTGCTGGTAGGTTCTGTGAACATGGTTCCACCTGCAAAGAGGACATGAGATTTATATCTTTGTGCAATTGAATGCAAAGTGACATAATGTGATTAATCTAATATATGTTGTGCAATTGTGTGTTGATTTATTGGGAATGGTCAAGTGTGTATATGGTACTCACCAGTCTCCTTTGTCTCCAGGGTGTTAAAACAGGAACAGGCACCATATTTGTAGTTCATCTGGGATAAATCAGAAGGAGCTATGCAGTATGGTGAATGGGTTCTCCTCATGACAGACAACCTATATAAGGCGCCATTTTGAGATCATGATGTGGCCATGCTGTTAACACGCAACAATAAAAGACCTGTATGATCCTGCCTCGAAATGCTGCAACCTAACACACCACTTGAAATAAATTGAATTAGCTCAAATGTTAGATGTTTTTATTTTGTCTGAAAAGCCTTATTTTATGACTTCTCAAGGTGAACTGGTTTTGCAATAGAATAAAACAAGCAACTAATAAAGCGTAAACATCCTGAAAATAAAAGCAGCAGAAAAGAAGCAATGCTGGAGCAGAAATACCTTTTAAAGTGCATGTTCATTACTCGGGTGCAACCAAACATGGAAAACCACTGCCAAGGGAGCTTTCTTCTGTCTGCTAATGTTTAGTTCTTGAGATTGCAGCCCTGAAATGTAGAATAATTCCTCACCAAAGGGCCTGTGAGGAGAATATACATTTTCTCCATCCTGGGGAAGGGCATTAACTGAAGAAGCGCGGTACGATCACTCCCAGACAAAGTGCCTTTGGCCGAGGCACTGATGCTTGTTTATGTGTCTCTTTTGTGTGACCATAGACTGGACACACGTCATAAATTAATCTACCCTTTGGCTTGAATGCTTTATCCCTTCAACCTCTCAGTAGGGATTGGGAAACCAACCTTATGAAGTGCCCTTGAGCAAAGCTTGTCTGGAAAAATGCCATTATAGCAAAGCATTTTTTTTTTCTTATTTGATCTTTGTTGTGAGTGTGCTGTTTAATTTGTTATACTCGTGCTTCATAAATTGTAATTCTGTCAGCTTTGTCGAAAGCCCTCTTTATTTAATTTCACTTGCCAATATGCCCTTGAGCGAAGCACTGTGCTTATCTAACACCACCAAGCTGTTTAATCATCTCATATTGTTTTCAACTTTGAGTCACAGACTTAGCTACTGACCCTTCACGCTCCAAGGGGAGTGACGCCAACCATGGCCAGAGCCACTTTGGAGCAGTGCAGTATAACAATTCGTCATTCTTAATATTCATAGGCTTTTTGAAAGACAGAGGAAAAAGTTACTACTCAGTAAAATGATTAGAAATGGAACCAAACTCTATTATGTCATTCTACATGCCACCAATCTTGTGACATAGTAAAGTGGTACGGTAAAGTGCAGTATTAAGATACGCATTGAACATCTAACTGAGCCAGACGGGACATCATTGATTGTTGAGTCTTAATTCCATGACGGTTGGTGGTTCAAGGACAAGTCTCATTACTAGCGCAAATGCCACCTGTTGTGTTGTGCATCTCACTCCTTTTTACATCAGTATTTAATGACCTGGGAATGACACCCAACACTCAGCTATCAATTCAATCCTCAGACCGGCAGGATGAATATGAAGAAGAAAGGCTTTCTCACGTTCACTTATTTATTCAGGGAAATAAATAAAGATGGAAGCTGACTGACTTGTTTTCTAAATGCTATTAAGTGCTATGCAGCTCATGGGCAGTGTTTCTTGCAAGGCCTTTTTACATACATACAACATAATAACATTCTAGGTAAGGAGTTCATTACTGACGCTTGTTGCTGAGCGAGAGACCCTGAGAAGTGTCATCATGTTCCTGAGCACATGATTATTTAGGCATTTATGAATAAGTGTAATATTAACACATTTAGCAAGATGATCAAAACATATTTCACTTCTTAAGAATATGGCGGTGGTGATTTGTGTGCCATTTTAAGGGGTGTGATAATTGTAGAAGCTGCAGTAATTGTGATAACAGTTTTCATAAATATGTTTACCTTGAACCATCCATATCCAACAGGAGTGAAGAAGTTCAAAAATGTGCAGTGTAACAATGAAAAACAGCACTTGCTAATTAAATTTAAGACGCAGCATGTTGTTTAATGTTTAACTTCATGTAACTCCAGGGGGCTGTAGTCCACAGAGGTCTATGTTCAACACTAAACATTAAATTAGTGAGTGCTGATTTTCCCTTTGTTATATTAGCTTTACCAACAACCACAGTCTTCTGTTGCTTTAGATTGAGGAGCTCGGGGATTGAGAACTTTGTTCACAGTCAATTCATTATCAATCCTGTATAGTCTAGACTAATAGTTTAATGGTAGTTCCAGGCTAAAACCACCATGTCTGTTTGTACAACCTGTTCGGGTTGGTTTGTGCTGTATGTGTCTGCATGTGTGTGATTCCACTGTTTCCACAGTCTAAACGGTGTGACTAAAGTGTCTTTATGGTTCTCAGGCTGGAGTCTCCAACTCGGACCCTGACCCTGGAGGCTCCTAGAGGGGTGGAGGTCAACGCTGGAGTGGGAGACTTTACGGCATCCTGTAGGAAAGACCTTCTCTTGCAGTCCTCAGAAGGAGAGGTGAGTGTGTTTTCATCTGTTGCTTTGTTTGCATGTGTATATAAAAATGTCTGTGAGGATGAAGCAATCAGTATGTTTCAGTATGTCTGAGAATACAATTTGTGTGTGTGTGTGTGTGTGTGTGTGTGTGTGTGTGTGTGTGTGTGTAAGTGTGTGTGCGTGTGTGTGTGTGTGTGTGTGTGTGTGAGTGTGTGTGTGTGTGTTGTGTGTGTGGTGATGGGAGGTTATTTGTGTGAGAAACTGACAAAAATATTTTATGTATGTTTATTCGTAAATGCAAGGGACAACACAAAATAGCAAAACCAATGAGGAGTGTGTGTGTGTGGGTGGGTGTGTGGGTCTTTAGACTCTGTGGCACTATAGTGTTGGGCCCGCTTCATTAAAGTACCTTATTAAGCTAATGAGCGTCATCAATCCAGGCGACCTTGTCCTCCTTTTCTCCCCTCCTCCTCTCACCCCTCCTTTCTTCCCCTCTTCTGTTTGGGAGAAGTGACTTCATTAAAGCTGGTTTGATGAGGTTCCCTGTCACTCGCTTTTGCTCCGTGTGTGTTTTTGTATGTGTGGGTATCATTGTTAGCCTGCTATCTCACTGTCAAGATCTTTGCATAGCAGCCTGCCACATTGCGTGAGCATCGAAGCAGACTTAGCCATTATCCTGTGTGTGTGTGTGTGTGTGTGTGTGTGTGTGTGTGTGCATCAGCCTGCCATGTTGCATGTCCGCTGGAGCATAGTGTGTCATTAACTCAGTAATTAACAGAAGAATGGCCCCCTCTTGTTTGTCGCACTCATTGTCATTGTCAGTCACACACACACACTGTCTTCTATCACAACTACACACATAAAATCCTTACACACAGTCCCACATGCACACACAGAAACATACACACACATAGATAATAGAGGTCTATGAAAACAACAGTAAAAGTTTGATGCTACTCTAAACTCATTACTCATTTCCTCTCCTGTAACACTGTATTTTCATTTCTTCTCCTTCTGTTTTTGTTTGGGGTTTTTTCTCCTCTCTTCTTCTTCGTCCCTCTCATTTCCTTATCTTGTTTCTGCACACTGGGACTTTTTTTTTTTTTTAAAAAAGCCGAAAACTTTATCCAGATGACCAGACACTAGAAGTCCTGAGTTAAATTAAGCACACAGAGGTCACCAAACTCTTGAGACAGCTTTGGCATATTGGTAACAAAATAATAAGGGAGAATGTCAGTTATGTAATAAATGGACTTTTCAAATATAGTATATAATTAATGTGGACAGCCAAGCAGAGTTGTGTATGTGTATTACAGCTTTAGAGAGATGTGTAGAGGGCATAGAAACATTTGATTCAGTAGTTGCACTAAATAAAATAAAATAAACATTGTTAAACAGTACACTGGGGTCTGCAAAATGTGTAAAGTGCGTATGTCTAGACAAATGTTACATCACTAACTATAAATCAGGCCTCAGAATGTATGAAAATGTCTCCCTTAAGTAAATTTTCATTGTGCTGGAATTCAACTAATGTTTATTGAAGCACTAGAAGTCAAATGTTATAAAGGAGCAAACAATATCCTAGTTTGACTTGCAGAACTGTTTTCAAGTAAACTACTCTGCACTATATTTTAATTTTAATTTTAATTATATCCCACTAGTCCATTAGCTACAGAAACACCTTCACTTTTTTGTCTAAGCTACAATGGATCAGTCAAAGTATTTTAAGGTAAGTAAACCTTAATTCCACATCTTTAGGTCTTATGCAGACGTTATTTACTTTTACCTTGATGTCTGATGCAAAAGGTTCTTCACACTTCAGCAAAAGAAAAATGACTAAATGAAACAGGAACAGTTGTTTACATCTGTCTATAGCCATAAAGAACTTCACAACCTTGAAGCTGTGTTTTTATGAACTTGATGTCCACAGTATCAAGGTTTTTACAACAAAACAATTTCTTAACCCATAAAATACCTTTTTCGATATCAAACACAGCCAAAAGGATGTCAGCATCTAAGGTCAAGATCAAAATATAACTGTAATCCAAGCTTTCTGCCAAAGACTGTCAACAGGAAAAGACAAAAAGAATAAAAATAATGATTTGAGTTAAGTCTAAGAGAATGATTTGTTATTTTGGGAGTAATTGCAGGCCAATTTGGTCCTTCCTCTGTAGCGGTCCCCATGTGGTTTTGTGGGTTTCACACATGCATGTAGGTGTGAATGGGACAGCTTGTCTGTATGCTAGCACTGTGATATATTTGTGACCTGCCTCTAACCCACTGAAGGCTGGAACCTGCTCACTGCAACTACAACTTTATAATTTAAAGGACCAGGACACCAGCAGGCTTTGTGGGAACCATACTGGGATTACTGGTAGGGTAGCTGAACAGGAGGTTAAGCAGGTTCCACTGAATGGGTCTTCAAGTGAAACATTTTGGGGACTTTTAATTACAGGTGTGTGCAGGTCTGATGCCATTTGTTTTCATCCTGTTCTTTTGTCTACATCATGTACTTCTCTGATGGAGGGCAGACATCTAATCACCTTCTCAGCAGTGCACCTGACATGTTAAAGTGTGTCCTTGTGCCAAGCACAGCAGGACCCAGAGAGAGAGAGAATAGGGCTGTTGAAATAAGTTATGCTGTTGATTGTACCCATGGTGCCCTCCTTACATCATGGTGTTTGTGTCGATCATATTGTTATGGCTGAATAATTTTACAGCTGATCAGCTGAACCCTCTTTTTTCCCTATATTTCTACTTTTACCTCTTCTACCTTCTTCTTCCTTCTTTTTGTTTCTTTTTTGTTTCTTTTTCTTTAACTTTCCTCTTCTACATCTTCTCATCTTTCTCCTCTTCCCTCCTCTGCTTCTCAGCCTCTCAGTTCTTCATCTCTAAGTAACCCAGCCTATCTAATTAACTTTCCACTGCCTGGGTTATACATCACTGTGCCTGTCACTTCCCAGGGAAAGGGAGGGGGGGGGTATAATTTTTACCTCTTTTCTGTCATCTTTTTTTCTCTGTCTCTCTGTTGCATGTATTCTTTTGTCTCTTTCTGTGCTTTGTTCATCCATTATCTCTCTCTCCCTTTCTCTGTCTCTCATTCTCTGTCATCCCTGCATAAATAGCTGTCTCCCCATTTATAGTGAACAGTATCACAAAGTAGTAGTGTAACAAGAATTGTGGTGTGGGCCTTGGCTTGAGAAAATGACAGAATAGCTTCTCACCCTTTACTATGGCACCTGTTTGCCAGGTATACAGAAAAAAAGGCGCAGCTTTATAAAGGAGCTTCACCAGCATGTGTGAAAGTGTTCAGAAAGGCTCAAATTTCTGTCTAAGGGAAATGTGTGTGTGATCTTGATGTGATAAACTTGAACCTTTAAATTAAAACTGAAGAATATTACACTAAGAAGATAACTATCAAAATATAACCTCTTTGGGGTGACCGAGACTATACCCCAAACTAATTAATGTAGGGGAATCACATTTTTTTTTTTATGTTAATAGAATAGTCTGTTTATTGTACAATTGCACATTATGTCCTGCTAATTTGGGTAGCACAAACTCATGGATGTATGCTTATGACTCAATTATGAAGAATGACAAAATGAGTTATAACATGTCTGTAGGTTGATTTGTAACTTTGCCAGGGAAATGGTAGGGAAATGCACCTAGATAGACTTTTCTAGATAATGACAGATGGACTAACCAAAGACAATGTTGTATTTTATCTTTCAGTAGATACACTACACTACATGTTTTCATTGTTTTCCTCATTAATTTCTTTAAAAAAAAAACTTTTTTTTTTCCCTGTGACCATTCATATTCATAAGCTGTATACTAAATAACCAAAAAGATGCCATGACCACACAAAGAACAGCTCCAGGTTGCACATAATACTTCTGCATGTGATTCTGCACTTCTGGTGCAGATCATTATCCTGAACTATCCTTTTACTTTTACCTCCTACATTTTTACGCAAATATCTGTACTTTCTTTGTCTTACGTTTTTAAAACTGGCTCATTTCTTTTGTTTTAATGCATTCATGGGATATATATTATCCATTTATTTATTTGTATCATTATACGTCTTCCCAACATCACGACCGGTGCATATCTCCTCTGACATTCTTAACACGATAAAAACGATGTAAAAGATGTAACGACAAAACAGAGAGTGAGAAAGACTTGACCTACGTATTTGAAGTTTGCTTTGCACAGATGAAGCCTATACTATAGAAGTTTCCTTCAGAGAACCCAAGAGGGTACTTTTTACGTTCATACTCTGAGTACATTTCAGAGCCTGTACTTTTTCCACTTTTACTTGGGTAAAGAAGTTGAATCAGAACTTTTACCAGACAGGAGGGGAAGCTGACTGATAAATCACTTCAATAGATTCAATAGAAACTGGCACATAGGCAGAAGCAGAAGTACCCACTAAAGTCAGTTCTACTGTAGGACAGTACAACTATTGTAGCCTACTACTACTACTACTACTGTATTGTTTCTCTGTTATCTGTCTGCATGCCCTAGCACTGTGCTGGCTCTTCTCTAGAGATCACACTATTCCTGTAAACCATTTTATGACAGTAGCACCTAGTGACGCAATGTCTTGCATGGTCTCTTCATCAGGCAATCCATTTTATCAGGGTCCATTTTATATGAGGTCATGTGTTATCCTTGAGCTTAGAGGCACAGGTTTGATTGCGACCGAGATGACAGATTCAGCTCTGCAGCAATTGTTCTGACATTTATGAAAATTATTATAATAATCTGTGACATTTTCATATACATATATATAATTTTGATACCCTCTCACTGCCTGATGTAACGCATCCATGATTCATAACAGACAGTTCAAGGAAGCTTTTGAATTTTACATCCCCTCCTGCAGCTATCCCCTCTATAAAACTCATCTAGCTCAGCATGCCTCTTACAAACAAAGATTTGTCTAGAGCATAACTTGAACAGCTATAAATTAACTGACAATATACAGTATTTATGTCAACAAGAATTTGTTAACAAAATATCTGTATCCTTTTCTTCATATCATATTGTTGAATCAATATGAAAGCCAGAGACAAAGACTTGAAGGGATGCCTATAACGTTTAGTTTGGATGTTAATCTTTGCAAAATGTAACAGCTCAGCACAGCAGTGAATTTTTACTGTATAGAAAGGTTAACTGAGATACAAAGAAATGAAGAACTTGAAATGAAAGACATGAAGAACTTGCAGATGACACAGTACTGCTCCCTCCCTTGTGACCTTTCTTATGAACTCTTGGTGTTGAATTGGGCAGCAACACCATGTCAGTGTGTGGAGCACATCACCAAAAACATCTCACAATAAGCAAGGAAAGGATCACTAGCCCAGCCAAAAATACCTACATACTTCCCTAAAAAGAACAGCTTATCCAAATAGCATTTCTTTTCATCCATTCTCGTACGAGCTTTCAATGCTGACACCATCAAATGAACAGAGGAGAGCAGATGAAGGAAGGATAGAAGGAGGATCGGATGAGTAGGAGGTGGAGGAGGATGGCAGAAAATAGATGTTTCTGTCGATTTTGCAGGAGAAAATAAAGGCGTGCGGGACAGCGAGGCTTAAAGCCAAATCAATGTTGTCAGCAGCTGGCACTTAAGAAGGGGCCATTAAAGTTTAAAAAGTTTGGAAAGCAGCGCTGGAATTAGGGCCAAATGGGTTAGAGGTAGGGGAGCGCTGGCTTCCATTAAAATCAAAGCCAACGAGAGCTGACAGATCCTCTCAGGATTCCTGCAGTCCTCCTGCCTTTTTTTTTTTTTTTTTATCAACTCCCTTTCTCTCTTTCTTTCTCACTCTCCATCTCTCTTCTTCTCTTCTTTCTTGTCTATCTATTTTGTCCACTCTGTACTCATCTCTTTGTTGTTTATTTTTACTTTAACTTTTCATCAATCTATCCCTTCCTCTATTCCCCTCATCATATGTACTTTATGCACCCACAGCTCTTTTCAGCAACTTTTGTGCATCAGTCATTCTCAGCTTTTTTCTGTCTTCATATTGTAGAAGTTGTTTCGCCCCACTCACCATTTATTTTTACAGACAACTCCTTAGAGAGTAGCCTCCCCTTGCAAAATTAAATATGGAACCTACATTTGCTGAAAATCAGTCAAGTTTCCAACATTGCCAGTTGTCAGCTACAGAAATTTTGTAAGTTGGCTGACTAAAGTCTCTAAAGTTAACTTTTAATTCCACTGATAGCACAGAGTATCTGTTGGATTTTAGTCTTAACATTAAACAGGGTCCTTGTCATAGTGTTAGGAGTTAAATGCTTTAATACACTTATGTGTCAGAAAGGTTATATTTGCAGTCCGGTTGAAAGGCCCACTGCACTGGGATACACTAGGGTACCAATTAGTGTGCAAAGTGGTTATATTTTGATATTTATTTGCTGCCAGCAAATAAATGCTCTCCAGAGAGTTATAGTACAACATACTCAGCAAGTAGTGTGTAAATGCCCTCAAGTTTGACGCATACGTTCCAAAACTAGTAGTTTGTGGTTTTACCAGGAAGCTCCTGAATGTGAATATATCATAGTCCATTTATGCAGGCCAGACAAGATTCTGTCACTTTCTAATGACAATACTCGTCTGGAGACTACTGGTTGAAATCTTTGTAGTAAGTGGTGGCGAAATCTGCTGCTGGCAAAGTTATATCCAGTCAAAAATTTGTAATGCATTCCCCCCAAATGCCCATGTCCAGGTCTTTTGGTGACTTTCCCCTCTAGGTGCTCGGTGAATCATTCCTGTTACCTATAACGTATTTGGAAGCATTACCTTAAACTCTTTTCAGTAAAGAAACCGTCACATTTTCATCTATCTGTTCATGATGTGCACAAAAATAACAATTAGAGTTTGCTTCACTTTGCTGCTGACTGTTGTGAGGTGAAATCAGGTTAACTACAGAAACTTTTAACAAAGTAAGGTTACCATGGAGTTTTATTGTTTGTTGACACAATGCTAGGGTTTATTAAGACACTGGAGCCTGGAGGTGTTATTGGGCTGGTACACTGGGACTGGCTTTTTTTTTTTTACACTGCTTGTTGTTTTACCTGGGGTAACTCAGAATGGTGAGTGAATTAAATTTTAGTAGGGGGTAACTCTGTCGTACATGCTGATGCTGTAGAGGCCCTGCACATCTACAAACTCACACAAACGCATGCAAAATAAGTAATAAAAATTGCACACTTTAAAACAAATGTAATACAATCACAATAGTACATATTCACCTCCTGACACGCTGGATGTAAACACACACACACATAAACAGAGCATCCAGCCACACGCTCACACATACCAACTTAAACATTTACAAATGCACAGACACAAAAACACACAGATGTACACACACATAGTGCACTCACAGCACACTGCCACAGCTGTCCCCTCCTCTCTCCTCTCTGTTAACTTGTTTTCAGCATCCAACACCGCTCTTTGAGACTCTGCTTCTATGTGTGTGTGTGCATGCGTGCATGTGTGTTTATAAATGAGAGATAACAGAAATTTCAGATACCTGCCAATAGCTGGGAAGAGTAGATGGTTTTCAAAAGACGTGTGTGTGTGTGTGTGTGTGTGTGTGTGTGTGTGTGTGTGTGTGTGTGTGTGTGTGTGTGTGTGTGTGTGTGTGTGTGTGTGTGTGTGTGTGTGTGTGTGTGTGTGTGTGTGTGTGTGTGTGTGTGTGTGTGTGTGTGTGTGTGTGTGTGTGCGCGTGTGTTTGGTACAGTAGAGCAGACTCATATCGCTTTATATCCCTGCTACATCTGGGTTACTACACTCTCACTCTCTCTCCAGCCTCTGTCATTTAGTCCATTGTCAGCTCCCATTGCAGCGTCTGTCCATTCAACACGCCTAATGGTCTGTGTAATGCACTCAGATAGCTTCACAACCTCCCACCTATTTGTGTTGTTGGAATGTGTGTGTGTGTGTAATGTGTGAGTGCAGTGAGAGCAAGGGAAAGAAAAGGAGAATGGGAGGCAAGGTGAGTTGAGACTGGGCAAACATAGAGGTTGAACTGTGTGTGTTTGTGTGCAGAATTGTGTGTGTGTGTGCAAGAAAATTGTCCTGTTATTGTCCTTTAAACCTCTCTCAGACCTTGTCCATCATTCTGCCCCTCCTTCATCCTCTTGGTCAAAGGCATTAATTTTGAAACTCTCTAGTCTTGGACTTTGCTTCAGGATCAAGATGATTTAAACTGCTGTGAGTTTGCACACAGCAGTTAACAGGACCCGGAGGAGAGTCTGATAACATGAGCGACGCAGGCTGAATTTTGTCAGGCAACCATAGCAAACCAAGCTAAATGTGATTTCGAGTCTGACTGTTCTTTAAGAGCATTTTATTTTAGCTTTGGAGGTTGGCATACCTTTATAAGTTTCTGTATTCATGCACCCCTGGATATTTCATGGTATGATTAAAAAAATATGTTTTGAGAGCTTAAGTGCCTTTATTTGTAACTAATAGTCAAGTAACATTTTTACTTACAGCAAACATGCTAAAAATTAAACTGCAGCATAAAAACTTTTTTTTTTTTTTTACTTTTCCACCTCACATTATCCTTCATGCTCACCACTCTTTCTCTCATATCTTCACAGACTAGACTCCCTCCTCCCGGTATCTTTCTAAACACATTGTTACACTCCTTTCCTGTCCTAAACTACTCCTCAACACACTCCACAACACTTGTTCCTCCTCTTGATCTCCCCCCAAAGACACTTTAACCCTCTTATCTCCTCTGCTGTCTTTTTCCCTCCAACCCCCCCCTCCTCCTTTCATCCCAGGATAAAGCTTGTTCTTTCATCGCCGCCTTCCTCTCCATTCTCGCAGCTCATTCGCCTCCCACCCTTTTTCGCCTGTTCCTCAGCTGTGCCAAAGGAAATCATCCATGAAAAATGTTTTGACCCTCCATAATTGCTACTTCCCGCATGTTTCCCATCTCCTTGACGCCAGAGCCACGTGCTTGCTAAACTGATGTCTGAGAAAGATGGGCTTAGACACACATATGCACACACCCGGCCACCCACGCAGACTGCATCAGGGACACATACACATAGAAACAGGCATATAAGTCACAGGCAGAAACACACATTTCAACATTATGTATGTAGTATGTTTGTAGGCAGGGAGTGGACCAAATACTATGAACACCTCCGTTGCTCTGGAGTAAAAGGACTGTGTCACAGATTCAGATGAAACTCTGTCATCATTTGAGTTTGTAGCGTTTTCATATTGTAACTATTTGCTGTCGTTTTAACCACTTTGCTGCATGTATATGCACATTTACACTAACAAATACAATAGATCAGAAATGCTGACGCATGTCAAATCATCATGATTTTTAGGATTTCACTGGAAATGAAGGATTACATTTCTCTTTTCTGAGGAATTATTTGATTTCTTTGGTTTTTATAACTCATCTGATCTGATAAAATGTATTATAAAGTAATGCTAAAAACAAGGCTCTTTTTAATAGATCCTCTAAAATGGACAGTTGATAGACATCTTAAATTTTCAGCCCAGTACACACACACTCATGTTTCAAGACCTACCTCCCTCAGTATGTGTGTTCTTCCTTTGCTTTGTTTACATCGCTAGGAGAACATACTGTGTATCAGCGTAATCATACAAACGCATGCAGACACACGATACAGACATGTCTCTGAATACATGTGAAAACAATCTACTCATTTACAAAAGCACTCCTTCATACCTATTCGGAAACAATATTATATTCACAGCCACATGTTCTTACAGGCAGACTCACCCTTGAATGCACACGTGTTATTTACGTGTGCAGACCCTCACATACTGATAACACCCAGTTGACCTAATACTTACAGACACTTTCATTTAGGATGAATGTCAGCGCTAATCCAACCTTAAGCTACAACAAATGACTTCCGTTCCCTCTTTACATCTGTCCATCTATCTGTCCATCCACCACTTCTCCTCCACTGTCCTTATTTCCTGCTACCTAGCATCCATCCATTTCTATCTCTCTTTCCATCCCCCTTTCTCTCACTTCCCAGCTCAATTCTATTGATCTCTTCCTCTCTCCGTCCCTCAGAATAAGCCAACATCTCTACCTACTAATCGCCCTGTCCTCTTTACAATCTCATAATCAGTATCCTGTCTCTCCCTCCTTGTTTCTTTCCATCCACCCCTGGTGTCCACCTCCTCTTCCTCCATCTTTACTCTACACCCCTATTCCTCTCTTCCCTTCCCTCAGTTTGTTGCCATGATGGTTCCAATGTTATGTAAGAGAGAGCAATAATTTCATTGGCATTTCCTCACATAAACATGCACCCAACTCTCCTCATGTTCCCATCCCATTGCCATGCCCAAGTTCACCTTAGGTTTTCATTGCTATGGCAAGCCGGATGTTGGAATTAGATTGGGGATATGTTGCCAACCGTGACTGAGTCCTTTCCTCTGTAAGGCTGTAACTGAGCCCTGGCAGCTTTTATTGGGGAGCCAAAGGGAAGATGACAGGTGTGCACCAGGGATCTGTTAAAGGTATACCTTGACATTTAGAGATGTAGTGTGGTATTTTCCTTTTCCTGGCACATGGGAGAAAAGTGCACATATTCATTTTTTAGTACCTCTTACTGTGTCTTGTTGTCAATATTAATACTGTATGTCTTATTAAAACCAACGGGCATGGAGGGCTCATGAGATAGCTGTACACAGTAGCTTCAAAGAGGCTCATTATGCTGCCTCTTTTGTTTTTTGTTTGGATTATTTATTTATTTTTTAATAGCTAAAGAACTAAAACAAAACCTTTCTGTGTCTGAATTTTGTGTGGAAACAGGATTATTATTAAGATAATGCACAAGCAGGTGGCTGTTTTATATTTCGACTAACAAAACCTCTGTGGCTTTTACGCTTATCAGTGAAGAGCTCTGTAATCTTTCTAATATTCCTATAGGAACCAATGGATTTATTTTTTCTTAACTTCTTTTTATGTTTTTGTGGAATCATTCATTTGTAGGGTGAAAGGTATGACCACCAACTATACAACTAAATAACTTAAAGGAGAATTCTAGTATTTTTTTCAACTCTGGTTTATTCTCATATTTAATTGGCTTTAATTGGCTAAACTGGCTTTTGGTTGTGCTAACTTTGCACCTAACACCCAAGCTGTTGAGATTCAGGAAAAACAATGTCAAAAAGGGAAAGTAGCTTGTGCTTCCCAAGACTTCACAAATAAACCTCATCATTTTATATAAATCATTTCACCCATTCAGCTGAAACACGTCAGCAGTTTTGTCAGTCCGTTGGTGGAAAGTACTGTAAAAATCACTAAAATAATTAAGACATGGTGTGATAGTTGTTTTTTTAACACTTAGGCTAAGGGGAGCATGAGTGATTTCAATACTGCATGCTCTGTTTGGTGACATTAATCCCCTCTGGGAAGTGTATGTAATAATACGTTTAAAAATTCAAAACATACGAATAGCTTCTGCTATCACCTTTGGACCATTTCTTTGTTGTCAGTTAATTTGGAATGGAAAGTAATAATCCTAGAGACCTTGTTGTTTTAAGGATCTCACTGTGTAAAGACCTCTGAGCTATCTGGGGTGATGCCGTCTTTAAGGTTACCTCAGTCTATTCTCACTGCTCTAGTTACCTGCCTGTCTATCTCCAGTTTAATGGCTAATAGATGTACTGCTTTTAGTGGTACAGATATTTAAAAGCAACATGAGCATAACTCTGCTCTGCTCCGCTCCATCATGCAGAAAGAGAGAGAGTGTCTGTATGTGTAGATGTTGTTTATACAGATCAAGATGTGCCCTGTCAGCCAATGTGAAATCATTAGTTATACTAATTGGTTCCTTGCTGTTGGGGTGTCTGAATCCCTCATTCCTCTGCTTTTTTCTTTCGTTCATCTTATCTCCCTCTCTTTATCTACTCATTCTCTTTCAAGCACTTTTCGGATTTGACATTTTCTCTCTATCCTTCTTCCAACCTTTCATCTGACTCCCTCTCATCGCCCTCTATTTTCCCCTCTTTTTTGCACTCATAGCTATTTTCCACACAATTTTTCACATCCCCTCTCCTCATTTCTAAAATGAAGAACATGAATAATGGGGATACAGATGTCTGCTGAGATTATCATCTGGCCTTGGGGTACTCATGCATATGTGTGTGTGTGTGTGTGTGTGTGTGAGAGAGGGGGGGAAACCAATAGAGCAGTACTTCCTTGAACATTGAAGATTGAAATGTAAATAAATAAGCAGGTGGAGCAGTCAATAGAAACCAAGATTGTGTAATGATTCTTGTTTGAAACTTAGCTTATATCAATCTGAAGATGAGAGTGGACTGAAGAAATGTCAAGTGCAGGTGATTGGGAAATAGAGGGGGAAGGAGGAGAGGCGATTGGGAGTGACAGGAAAAGAGAAGTACAGACCCTTGAAGAACAAGAAAATCGCTTCTTTCGCTCAGGGTCTCTGTCCGTATCTTTATTAAGGTGTCCATCTTTTTATAGGACAGTCTCACGCTCATTTAGTTCACTCCCTTTCCTCCTCAGCACAGATCTACTGTTTCTGCCTCTGCTTCTCTCATAATTGTTCTCCTGAATGCTTTTCATCTTCCAAGGAAAGGCCCCCCATTTACCTTCTTCTCCTCCTTACTCTCTGTGTATTGTAACTAGTTATGTGTGAACTACTCATTTTGACCAAGTCTCCCTGTAAACAGCAATAAATAAATAATGAATGATCGATGGTTAAATAAAGGTACATTTTTTTAAAAAGGTTCTTTCATGTCCATATCAAGTACATTGCACACAGGGGGCTACACATGTCTTAGACTCATGCTACTATTGGAATACTACCCAGCACCAAGTTTGCAGTGTGTGAAATTCATTTTCAGTAATGTGATTATTTAAGAATGTGTCGATACAAACTGATATAGTAAAGGTCTTCAGATATTTTTTTACATATAGTAGATCAGGTAAATATCACCACATTAATGCCCTTGGGCTGGCATTGTATTCTAATAAAAGCTATTCCCAAACTAATTTGAATTTAGATTGTCACAAACCATCGGACACACAGTAAACTTAGGGCCTTTCTGGCCCCTCAAGATCTGGTACCCCAGGACAGTTTTGGTAATCCAGCTTTGCATCCTCAAATTTGTCCTTATTGTTGCAAAAGTTTGAGTGAAGCTTTTTGTTATCTTCTTGATTCGGTGACCTTTTGTCATAAAGCATTGCAGGTGTTTTCTTGCAATAATTTAAGACAAACTTGACTGGGCTCAAGATCTGTTAAATCCATTGGCCATCATCAAGAAGCAAACTCTTCAGTCCAAACTGACTGAGACTTAACCAAGTGCCTTGAAGCTGTAGTTGCATTGGAAATCATTTGAGAAAACCTCTGGCAAGTTTTCTCCAAAAAGTAAAGTCCTAAAGTTAGTGGAAACTAAACTAGTGGAACTAACTAAACTGTGGAACTAACTAAACTGTTTTTTTTTTTGTTGTTTTTTTTAAATGAGCTGAGTGACCTCATCCATGTGGCATGTTTTTCACTTGTTTGGAAGTAAACATGATAATAAATATATAACTTTGAATTAACTGATGTAAAAGTTGGCTCTGCAGTGTGTATTTCTTCATGCTGCATGTTTTCCCTTGTGTCTGTCTTTCCCTGTCTCTTCATCTTCCCCTCACTCCTCTCTCACTGATTCCCTTGTTTTTCTCTTCACCTATCATGCCCTCTGCCTTGTTCACTCCCACTCTGCCTCTCCATCAAAAGAGACCCATTCTAAATAGAAATTCCCTCTCTGTCTCCATAGATCTTTCTTGATGACAACCCCTGTCGACCACAGAGAATGTAGTCATCCCCCACGGCAATGTGCTC
The DNA here is from genome assembly GCA_036365135.1 of Miichthys miiuy. Classification (NCBI taxonomy): domain Eukaryota; kingdom Metazoa; phylum Chordata; class Actinopteri; family Sciaenidae; genus Miichthys; species Miichthys miiuy. The sequence goes on from CM071602.1 coordinate 22,033,038, forward strand.
TCTTTTTCTGTATCCACAACCCCAGTTTGTTTCTTTTTTTTTCTGAAAACATAACTTTCTCTCCTTCTGTTTTTATGTTTTTTATTTTAGGCGCCAAGACTATCCATGTGAGCTCAGTCCACTACAGCTGTAAAATCAACTTCTGTGTATCTATTTTCATGTTTTATATATAATTTTATTGTTTTATTGTCTTTGTTCTTTCTTCTCTTTGTATTTGTTCTTTCTTTTGTTCGCCATCCATTGCTGTCAAATCAAAGTTTTCTAAATCAGCTCTGTTTATGTCCACAGATCTTTTTAGACGCCAACACCATCAGGCTGGGCAACATTCCCCTCGGCAGTGCGGTGGACCCCCTGGAGGGAGCACCAGCAGGTACCACCTACACCAAACAGACTGTGTATGAGCTTTGTGCCTGCGCTAACGGCAAGCTCTACCTGTCCCCTGCTGAGAAAGGCTCTACCTGCCAAACCACCAGTAACTTTTGTCTGTGGAGCTGAAAGTGGGAGACTGACAGACAACCGGGACATATGGACTATTAGAGTTTGAAGCTAATGCTAGCCAACAGACTGAATCAAAGTGGATCATAACTTGGTGGGAAGCTAATGCCAGCTAACAGGCCGAATCAACGTGGATTGTAGCATGGCGAGAATTTCGTGTCTGTTAACCAATCGAATTACATGGATTACAGCTTGGCGGAAAGCTAATACTTGCTAACAGACCAAATCATCGTGGACTGTGGCTGGGTGTGACGCTGATGCCAGCTAAAGGACTGACTCAACATGGACTAGAGCTTGGTGAGAAGCTATTGCCAGCTCACCAACCAAATTATTATGGATTGGCCAGTAGCTAATGCTAATCAATGATGGATGACTTGGCAGGAAGCAAAAGCCAACAAGGTTAGCTGGTTGGTATGATCCTATGATCACTCACGAACATGGAAGAACAGTCTCACTTTGAGGCTCTCGTTGGCTGTCTTTGCCATTGTTGAATTGCTGCCATCATGGTTTTTGAAAGTCACAAGGATTATGTTTGGGGGTTTCGTGAGAACAGCAATCTCTCTTACAATGTGAGTTGTGTGTTCACTGTATGACCAAAATGTCCTGGAAAACATGCTCCTGCTTTTGTTAGGATAAACAGATACGTGATGGACTGCAAACTCACGGGCAGGGCCACGGGAAGGACTCCACGTTAAACTATCAGTTGGCTAACAGACATCAGTGTGGACCTTGGTTTAGCCCTGCGGGTAACTAACAAATAAATCAGACAGTGGTTTAGTCTAGTTGGAAGCTAAGGCTAGCTAACGGACCAATCTATACCAGAAAGGCCTTCCCCCTCCTCCCCCTCTAGTCTTTCAACCCAAACATTGACATGTGACCCTTCTGCATAAATCTGCACCTGATAGTGAAGATATTCTCTGATCACACTTTTCATGGGAAAACTAATGCAAATAATTGTGCTTCAACCTTGCATTCACCAACTTTCCTCCAATATAATTTTGTATTTTTCACATCTACTTTTATTTTCTTTGAGTTTTACTTGTTATCCCTTGATATACTGTTCCTTTTCCCTTCAACATCTCTGTAATTCTTTATCTTCTCATTTTGCTGCTGTTCTTCTTTATCTTTTCTCTATGCTCCAGTTTTTTGGTCTGTCTATGCATCTATTTGCACTGAACTGGTAAAGAAAATGTTATTCTGCCTATCCACTCTCTTCCACTGGTCTGGTTAAAAAAAAAAAAAAATCTACAGAAAATATTGTTCTATCTGCTTTCTTCCACTGGACTGGTTTAAAAAACATTTTTTACTGACCATCACAGTTGTACCAGATGCAATGTTTCTCCCCCTCACACTCTAATCTCACATCTTTTTGGTTTCCATCTCTTGGGAGTCATTCTATCTGGGCTTTTTTGTCAGAGACAGAAAGCAAATGGAAGAGAAAGAAGAGGAAAGTGAGTTAAGTCTTACATTACATTAAGGCTCACGTGGGTGCTATAGCAGACCAACCATTTTATGGTATAGGGCCAAAACTCCAGTCATGCAGAGGCAGCAGTCGGGCAACACCCAGACCAATTTTGGTCTTGTTATGGGCTATTATACATCTTAATCCCGTGTTCCTTGTCTGTCAGACTTTTCTTTTCAATCTTTTTTTGTGACCTTTCTGTTCTTCTTGCCAAGCCCTTGGTCTTCTCAGTCATGTCTCTTTTCTGTCATTGAGAGTTTTTGCTCTCACTCTCCTTTTTCTTCCTTCTTTACTGTAGTATTTTTACCTCTCATTACTCCTTCCTCAGCCTCCCCGCCCACTCTATTTTCTTTCCAGCAGATGAATTTCTAAATGTTTCTTATCTTGTCTTATAACCGCCATTCATCAAATGGCATACCTTCATGTTGTCTCCACATTTTATTTATTTCTTCACTCTTTGATCCCCTTTGGCCATCCCAAACTCAAATATCAGGAAAAAATGTCCTTTTCCCTCACACTATGCCCCGATTCAAAAGTTGTACTTAAACAAGAAAAGTGAAGAAGGTCCAAACTATTATTTGGGGGGGTTATTTTTTATATATTCAATCAGTCTCAGATGGGGGGGATCAGTGTGAATGGCCTCAAGCTGGCTAACCAAGCGCCCAACCTCTGCAATGGCTGGAAAGCATTGAAATTCAGTAAATGTGTGTGGCAGAAATCCCCCTGGAGGAAATGATGGATGGATTTTGGTTGTATGTGTATGGACTCAACTGGATTAAGGCCCTGAGGCGTACTTTCTTTTTTAAAACAAAGTGATACACAGGTGCCTTTGCTGCTGTTGGTAAAAGCACATCACAGTCTGAACGTTCACACTACCCTCAGTGGACCATCTGCAAGTGTCTCTGGAAAAATCTATGTATTTATCAATCTACCTATCTATCTATTTAGTTTTCTGTCTTTCCCCCGCTCCCCTTCTCTCCTGGTTTTGTAGAACTCTCAGTATATCCAGCTGAAAAAAGAACAATTCAATCCTGGTTTAAAGTTTAATTTTCTGATGTGTTCCCTTATGGTTTTATTCTTGATAATAAAAAAGCACAAATTATGCCATGTATATAACAATACCTATAAAATACAAAATAAAATAATATTGTTTTTAAAGAGAATCTCTGGAGTCTTTCTAATTGTTGATTTTATGTTCCAAACATTATGTCTTATGTTAAACTGTGTGTTCCCAAGAGAAATTAAAATGCTTCCCTGATGATTACAATCTAAATAACTTTTTATGTTACTGTCAACTACAAAAACACAAACTCTGGATACCAATCCAGCTTCTGTGAACCTTCAGGCTGTTACTCACTGTGTACTACCTCACACAGTCATAAAAAAAAAAAAGAACATCTGAGCACAGAGAGCATAGAGACACAATCAAACATCATTCAATATTTGTCATTTTCATCATACTCTTTTTATGATTTGTAGCTTTAAGGGAGGCAGTTCCCCCACTGACATAAACAAAGTAAAAGTTATTACTTGAAGTATACACATAAGCTACAGTATTAGTTAATGTGTTAAATATGTTTTTCTGCCTGTACTTTGTTCAGTGGCAGAGTTTTTTTGTTTGTTTGTTTTGTTTCTGTAAATGAAGTGATATGTTGTCATACCACATGGTCAGGGTGGATATTGGGCTTACAGCACATAGGACCAGGGTGTTTTCCTCCCTGAATCCAGCGTGTGGTTAGGTTTAGACAACAAAAGCACTTTTGGAAAGATGTTTTGCTTTAAAGGATATTTGCTGTTGCAAAATCACAGACGTTTTTTCATCGCAGCAGGATGGTTGATACAGCAACAGACAGCGACAGTCCCTCAAGTTCCATTTGATAACATTATCAGTCACCACAAACACTTATTTCTACCTCTGTTATTATTAGCCCCTGCCTTTTCTTTGATTTCTTTGTATACACATGTATCCACTGCTCTATAAACACAGACAGCTATTGTACAACTATAAACAGCATCTGCACCTAAAAACCCCAAAATGCATGCATTGATACCAAATAAGACCAAACAAACATTTCACTTAAGTGACTAAACAAGGTTACATATAAGTATTAGAAAATAGGTAAAATAGGTATTGTTACATGAATTTTATTTGAATTTAACAAACTCACTTATAATATTGCTCTTAGGTCAGTTTATTCCCATTAAGGTATTCTTAATAACAGGTTTCAACTCAGCCAATGGTTATATTGTTATAATGAGCTGCAGCCATCTTGACCTGATGGGGAAAAAAGCAAATGTGATGATTCATGACAGCACAAAACCTACCTAGCTGTCACTGTTTCTCTGTTCTTGTGACTTTAGATGTTTATTGCCTCGCTACCTTTTGATATTCTTTATAATCTACCAGTGATAATATCCCATTTATGTATTCACTATTACAGTTTCCCTTAATCACTTTGTTTATGTTGATTGTTGCAGGTTTTCTCATTCTCTTTTCTATCTATCTTTTTGTCATTTTAAATGTGCCTGACCCTGTACCCATAAGCCTGTTGACAGTAATGGGATAACTTTATAAAAGTGAGCTCTTAAACTACAAAATATGCACAGTTACATCCTGAGCACTTGAGTCAAAGCAGTTATGACATCCTGAGTGACAAAATATATAAAAATAAAAAAAAAATCTGGAATTTCACCTTGTGTGACTCAAGGTGCTAAATATTGCAACCTCTCAACATTCAGTCAACACAGTAGAAAAAGTATCGTTGTAAATAATGAAATGGCTCACTATCATCATTTAACTGGTACACTTGAATAAAACTGAGCATTCATTCATGTTATTAAGAAGAGCTGTGCTTTTACAAGTCAAAATGTCTGACTGAGTCAATCAATCACACGCTAACACAGAATAACACCAATTTGGTTGACGTACCTGTGGCCATTCAAAATTCATATAGAAATAATGGGGGTTGGTGGACATGGACTGAAACCAATATGTAGTTCTTTGGGTTTTTGCAGCAGTGCTGTTTCACCTACAGTTAGGCCCAGAAATATTTGGACAGTGACACAATCTTCATGATTTGGGCTCTGCATGCCACCACATTGGATTTGAAATGAAACAACTAGAATGGAATTGAAGTGCAGACTTTAAGGTTTAATTCAAGGGGTTGAACAAAAATATATGATTAAACATGTAGGAATTGTAGCTATTTATATACAAACGCTCCTCATTCCAGGGGCTCAAAAGTAATTGGACAAATAAACATAATCCTAAGTAAAATGTTACTTTTCAATATTTTGTTGAGAATCCTTTGCAGGCAATGATTGCCTGAAGTCTGGAACCCATGGACATCACCAAACGCTGCGTTTCCTCCTTTGTGATACTTTGCCAGGCCTTTACTGCAGCGGTCTTCAGTTGTTGCTTGTTTGTGGGTCTTTCTGCCTTAAGTTTTGTCTTGAGCAAGTGAAATGCATGCTTGATTGGGTTGAGATCTGGTGACTGACTTGGCCATTGCAGAATATTCCACTTCTTTGCTTTAAAAAAACTCCTGGGTTGCTTTTGCAGTATGTTTTGGATCATTGTCCATCTGTACTGTGAAGCGCCGTCCAATCAACTTTGCTGCATTTGGCTAAATCTGAGCAGAAAGTATATCCCTGTACACTTCAGAATTCATCCGGCTGCTTCTGTCTTTTGTCACATCATCAATAAACACAAGTGACCCAGTGCCATTGGAAGCCATGCATGCCCATGCCATCACACTGCCTCCACCATGTTTTACAGAAGATGTGGTGTGCTTTGGATCATGAGCTGTTCCAATTCTTCTCCAAACTTTCTTCTTCCCATCATTCTGGTAGAGGTTGATCTTAGTCCCATCTGTCCAAAGAATGCTGTTCCAGAACTGGGCTGGCTTCTTCAGGTGTTTTTTGGCAAAGTCAATTCTGGCCTTTCTATTTTTGAGGCCGATTAATGGTTTGCACCTTGTGGTGAATCCTTTGTATTTACTCTCATGAAGTCTTCTCTTTATGGTAGACTTAGATACTGATACACCTACTTCCTGGAGAGTGTTCTTCACTTGAGTGGATGTTGTGAAGGGGTTTTCTTCACCATGGATAGGATTCTGCGATCATCCACCACTGTTGCCTTCCGTGGACGTCCAGGCCTTTTTGAGTTCCCAAGCTCACCAGTGCACTCTTTTTTTTTCAGAATGTACCAAACTGTTGATTTGGCCACTCCTAACATTTCTGCTATCTCTCTGATGGATTTCTTCTTTTTTTTTCAGCCTCAGGATGGTCTGTTTCACCTCCATTGAGAGCTCCTTTGACCACATGTTGTGTGTTCACAGCAACAGCTTCCAAATGCAAACGCCACACCTGGACTCAACTCTAGACCTTTTAACTGCTTAATTGATGACAGGTCAACGAGGGAAGAGCCCATGCAGCCTTGTTTTTTTTTTTTTGCAGTCTTCTGAGTCAATTGTCCAATTACTTTTGGTCCCTTGAAAAAGAGGCGGCTACGTATTAAAGAGCTGTAATTCCTAAACCCTTGCTCCAACTTGGATGTGAATACTCTCAAATTACAGCTGAGAGTCTGCACTTTAAGCCTATATTGATTATATAATTGTATCCTGAATATGTTTTCGTAAACAGCTAAAATAACAAAACTTGTGTCACTGTCCAAATATTTTTGGGCCTAACTGTATATTCTTTATTAGTCTTGACCACAAGTCAGTCTTGTCTCTTGGCATGACATAAAATAAAATCCATTGAATTTCCCTTGCTACAGCTACAGAGAACCCTGGGAATACTAATTGTATCCATGGACACTCTAATTTGCACATTCAATCTTGCAAATTTTAAAACCAATGAATTGGCAAATTGGATAAGAAACACAGCATCCATTTATAATATCTAAAAGGATTTTGCTGCACTGTCCATAGAGAGCTCATCTATCACATCAGCTCAAACAAATGAGACTCAACCTCTCTGTGAGTTAGCAAAGATGCAGCCCAATTTTTAGTTAGCTAGGTGGACAATGAAGCTATAATGATTTGTTAACATTTAGTATAAGAACCTGTCATAATAGAAAAAGTGGGATGGCACATTACAGTAGCTTACTTTCCTGTCCAATATTTTCTGTTCTGCTTATGTATGGTTATGTTAATGTTTGTCAATCTTAGTTATTTCTCACACCATGCAGTGAAGAAGACTGAACGTCCAGCTTAATTCTGTAAATAGATGTTGCTCTTGAATTTTTAAATGCAATTTAAAGGTCCAGTGTGTAAGATTTGGGAGTATCTATTGGCAGGAATGGAATATAATATTCATTAGTATGTTTTCATTAGTGTATAATCACCTGAGTATAAGAATCGTTGTGTTTTCATTCATTTCGAGCCCTTTATACCTACAGTGAGAGCGGGTCCTCTTCCATGGAGCCAGCCATGTTGAACCACCATTTTTCCACAGTAGCCCAGGACAGACAAATCAAACACTGATCTGGATATGGCCTTTTGCTTTTTATGTGAATTTTGCAGCCAGAGTTTTTCCTGCATGCTTGGAAGAAGAGGATGAGGCGCGTTGGAGAGTATTCATTTTGTTGCAATTTGCAACTTCACTGTTAGGTGCCAATAAATCCTACACACTGGACCTTTTAAAAAATTCTCCATGGACAGGTATAAACCAAAAATATCTGTATCATCTGTAATGTAATAGACCAACATAGGGATGCACCGATTATGAAATTTTGGGCCGATACAGATGTTTAAAATAACTTGTCCGATGGCAGATGTTTTTTCTTTGTTACATGTATCTACACTCGGCTACGCGTTTAATACGCGTCTGTTGTTTTTGACGCTTGACACGAGTAGCACGCGTCAATCTACGCAGAGCACCTCGAGCAGGCGGAAGCCAGGCACAGAAAAAGAGAATCCAGTGGATTTTCAAAATAAAATACCCCGTGCAAACTGACGGTCATAAAAACAGACAAAAGTGAAACTAATTAACTATGTAGCATATTTACACACGTAGAAGCATATTTAGAAGTACATACACCGGCAAAATGGCCAAATCTGAGCAAGTAAACAAATTCTAGCGGGCTAAACGCTCACTTCTGAAACACTCCCGGTGGGGTTTGAAGTCACATGCAGCACGGACCAAAACCGTGGCGCGTACGTGACGTGCCAGAGACGCGTGCAGTGGGGTTTCGGAGCCCAAGGAAAAAAGAAAGGTTTCTCCTCAGCACAGCATTCATGAGACATGTAAATCAACATATAATCATTGGCCACTGCCATCGGTGAATGTCATCTTTATTTGCCGATGGCAGTTAAGGAGGCGAACATTGGCCGATGCCGATGTTCAGCCGATGCATCGATGCATCCCTAGACCATCGGGGTCAGCTGGCCTATCCCAGCTAACTTTGGGGCGAGAGGCAGGATACACTCTGGACAAGTGGCCAGTTCAATACAGGGCTAACCATATAATATAGTATACTATTTTTATTTATTTTTTATATGGAAAATTTGAACATAGAGTATATTTTTATTTTTTGTGAAGAACTAGAAAGCATTTTTCATTTGTCAGATTAATTCAAGTATTACAAAAGGATGGAGATGAAAACAGACTGGTTGTGGTAAAAACACAAGCAATGTGATGAAACCTTTAGTGACACTAAGCTCTTTACTCTTCTTAGTGGTACAGAGTGGAACAGCCACCAGCATCATCTTCACATTTACACGTTGTCAGTGGGATCTAGCAACATTAGCAAAAGACTGCGTGCTCACAGAAACTCCCAGTGAATAATACAAGAGATTGAAACAGGTAATGATATAAAGAGATGGACGTGTCAGAAGAGGAAGATAATGTAGAAATCAATTCTGAGCATGAAAAAGTCAATTTGACGAAGATGGGTTCACCGACAGCTATGTATACAGTACATATACAGTACATAGTGATGTATATATATATGAATACCAGCAATAATCAGATTGATCATCATCCAGGATAAACAAGGGGAATTAAATCAATTAGTATTATTGATATTATTGACTCATTTGTAGGGTAATTATCCAGTCATCATCCAGCGGTCAGGAGCAGGTGTGAACCTTTCCCAAACCATCATTATACTTAACTGACTTAACTAGATACGAAATGAACTGAATTAAGATCAAACAATTAAGCAATTAAAAATTAAGAAAAAGGATGATATGAATGGTGAATAATATTGGAAATGCAGTTTTGAGTGACCTATAATTTTTTTAAGTTCTCATCCATTTTCCATTTGCCATGTAAAATTACTGGTCACATTAAAAGTATGCTTACCTCATCGGTGAGTCTCATCTAAGCAACAACCTCCGTGGCTATAAAATTTAAGCTAAGGTGGAAGTGCTGAAAACTGCAGTTCCTCGAAGGGCCACATGAGGCTGGCTACAAAATGAGTCTATCTGCATCAGCCCCCATATTAAAATGCCCAACCATACAGCTGAAATAAACTTGTTTACAGCTTTTGCCATTTACAGTTTCGGTTTTCATGACAGCTGTACTGGGACTGAATTTTCATATGACACGCCAGTTTAAAGGCTTAAAGGCTTAAAGTTGAGTATAATTACAAGCGTGGCTGCGTTTATTGACAGGTGGTTACCAACACAGCTGGCTGGTTTCAGCAATCAGGTTTCATTCGGACCACCTGAGCTCCACCCATGCCCCATGTTGTTGAAGAAAAAAGTGTGCCCAGTAAGGACCTGAGTTTCTGGTCAGTCTTTGACATCTTTGCAGCTTCTATTGGAATACAGAATACATTCTTTGAAGGAGAACGATCTTGAGTCTTCAGAATCTGAAGTGAGAGTTTATTGTGCTGGTACAAATAACAACAGCAATAACCTCGAGCAGGCTCCATGGATGTGCTGCTTTCTGCTTCTAAAGCTCTATTCTATGTATCCTTATATCAAACAACTCCTCCTTCTCTGCTCCTTTTCAGTCATTAATCAACAGTTTATTAAAAAAAAAAAAACTTTTGGCCTGGAAAAAAAAAAAAAAACACCCTCCTGCTTGCTGACCTGGTTGTTTTTCTGACAGCTGCCTGCACTTTCATAATTCTGTTCTCTTTAGACACAGCCTGACTTCGACTAATTTATATTTTTTTAAACGTTACAGAAATGCTTTGATTTTAACATAATTTCAGCCATTATTAGAACATTTCGTTAAAAATGATTGATATGCATGTATTTAGTATGAGCCTGTTTTCCACAATGACGTCTTTGCATACTTTTAGATTAGCCAGGGGCCAGGAGAGTAACAACTGCTACGATGGTGCCGACCAGAGACACCACACTGTGAACTTGAACAGTTCTTTAGAAACCTATGGGTGATGCCACATAGACTCAGGTGCATTTTTATTTCATACAGTCTATGGCTTTATCAGAAAAAAAGTGTTGGGCGACCTGATAGTCTACAGAGTAGAACACCTACCACATATCAAAGTCCATACTGCAGTGGGACAGGTACAGATCTGTCCCAGGACCTTTGCTGCATGTCAGCACCTCTCTCTCCCTGCCTTTCCGGCCTTTCATTGCTCTCCTACCCAAATAAAGTGAAATGTAGAAAAAAATGGCCTTTAGGTGACTTGCTAATTTTACTATTCTTGGTGTGAACAACATCTAAGAGGAGGCATTATTGATGAATAGACACATTTTCCACATTACTATGATAGTATGACAGTGGTTGACTCATTATGTTTCAGTGTCAAGTGGCAGCATTAACTCAGCCGCCCTGACAAACCTTTCCTTATCTATGACACTAATGCACACACACACACTCACGCACAAAGCAGAGTGTATGATGAAAGTGTGTGTTTGAATGAAAAGCACTGTCAAAGCCAGCAGAGGACAGAGATAATATTCCCTCATTTCCTCCTTGCACGTTGAGACACATTACTGAGGATAGGGAAATGGTTTTGTTAATCACAATGTACGAGAGAAGAAAAGGAGGGGTGAGGCGATGAAATGGAAAGAGTAGGAATGAGGTGGAGGTGAGATAAGGTGCTCTCTTTCCATGAATTGCCAACGCATTTTTGGTCATTTTATAACCAGAGGCACAATTGTGAAATTGGAGTGGGAGGACTAAATTATCAGTTAGTGTTGTGAGGCCTGGCGTCAGTCATGACCACTTCATTCTGACTTGCAAAGGAGAGGAAAGTCCAACCTGGTTAAGAGATGAAGAAAAATAAAAAAGGAAAAAGTTTGGGGTTTGATGCATGCAAGCATGCGATCACATTACAGTAATGCTGAAGAATTATGGAAGAATGTAGTCTGAATTTTGGTTATGACAAACAAAATCTTGTGGCTATAGCAACTTGACCTCATAGATGAGAATAGTATAGTGTGACATATGGTGGTCTTGAGGGAGTTCAGTGATGTGGAGAGGAAATAAAAGTTTTAAATAAAATGTCCCGATGATCAGTGTGAGTCTACTACTACAGTTATACAGTCCATGGCCTGTAATGTTGTGCAGTCCATAAACACTGTTTTTTGTAGCCACTGACTAAGACAATAAAGCAAGCTCTGCTCTGCCCATAGGAAGTCAATGGGCCAAGCACAAGGCAGTGAAGTCTTTCTGTTTGTTCCTTCAATGAAATCCCCATGTGTACTGTATCATTATGGAATCAATTTTGTGTCAAAAAGTTGAAAGAATACTTTTAAAACAGCAAGCAAAAAATTACAACTCAAAATACCAAATAAAAAAAATCAAACAAAAAAATTTAATTCAATTAAAAAATACAAGATTGCAATGAAATTAGTTTTGTTTAAAGCCGTTTTCTTTGATTTCGATTCCAGCCTTCTCGTTTGCGCTCCCTGACTTTTTCATTGCGGTTTGACACAAACGTACCTGGTGGGTGGGATTTCCATGGGTGCATTCCCATTGGCTTATTTATGTTTGACGGACAGCTAAGCAAGCATATGAAGCGTATGCCGTACTCTGCTTCTGATTGGTTCTAACAACATCATCACCGGCGCGACACAGCGCACCTGCTACTATGGCTACGATCCCCTGAAGAATGGAGTTTATTTTAAACTCAATAAAATATTTACAATAATAAGTAGTAATTAGTAGTAGCTATTTCAGTCTAAGGTGATGATTTCTTATGGGTTAACAGAAAAGATTGCTGGCCCGGCCCTTTGACACAAATAAAATGTATTTATTTAGAACTAAATAAAATATTTTGAATTAAGTATACAATTCAATTCGTTTTGGCTAACGGTCACCAGTTAACACGGTCGCTCATTAAGCTGTAACACTGGCGTTTTGGTCATTCTCAGTTAGCACAGACTAAACAAGCTGTGTCACTTCCTTCATTAAACACCATCACAGCAGAAACACGAACACACCTGAACAAGGTGTTATCTGTAGCTAGCGTTAGCTCGTTAGCTCTGTGATTAAAGTCTTTGACCTCTCAAAGCTAGCTATAGTTTAGTCCTATAGTCCTTACCTCGGACTACATTCTGCCATTCTTCAGGGGATCGTAGCCATAGTAGCAGGTGCGCTGTGTCGCGCGGGTGATGACGTTGTTAGAACCAATCAGAAGCAGAGTACAAGAGTACATCTTGTATTTTTTAATTGAATTTAATTTTTTTGTTTGATTTTTTTTATTTGGTATTTTGAGTTGTAATTTTTTGCTTGCTGTTTTAAGAGTATACTTTCAACTTTTTGACACAAAATTGATTCCATATATCATTAGCAGGATAACCTATAAATATGTGCATTTGCTGTTTGCAAGGTTTAAAGAAACATTGCGAAGAAGTTAATACTTTTTTTGATTTAGCGACTCCAGAGTACAATACCATTGTCGGAAATATGGACAGTTGTACACATGTATTTGTCATATTACTTAAATAAGTGCAACAACACAAGACAGAGCAGCCAGCTAACAGTAATTACTAGTCTTACAGCAAAAAGCCCAACTCTCCATCTGTCTTTTAGCCTTTCATTTCACAAAGCTCTCGGCAGCAACTAAAAGTCAGTCCTAGATTTATTCTTGTCTGGTGGCTCTTTGCTCAATCACTCTCTCCTTCCTCTTCTTAGTTTCTCCAGTCATCATTTTCATCAGTCTCTTCACCATTAGCCAAGTCCATAGAAGCTGCCAGTCCAATTACATTGCCCTACATTTACATTTACCCTGCTCTGGTTCTGGCACAACACGACCAAAAGCTTGTATTCCTATTGGTCCAAAACACCTTTGGTACAAATAACACTCTCCTGGTGTTCTGAGCTCACAGTCTGAGCTAACTGAGCTAACTAAACTGAGCTAAAATTAACAGCCACTATAGTTCACAGCTCACAGAGAATTGAAGCTGAGCAGACAGAAGACATCAGAGGGAAAACCAGAAACTTTTTCACCAGTATAAAGTTACAAAGTGCAAGACCAGGCGTACAGGGCACAGAGTGGGAATGACACCATTCACTAAATATACATCAGTGAAGCATCAAAATGATTTAAAATCTGTTATTTTAATGATATAAAAGTTGCACGTTGTTTCTTTAATAATGTGGACATGCCCTTTCAGGTAAGTGTCAAGCAATACATTTCAAGTCAAGTCCATTTTATTTGCAGTATATCACAAAAATCACAAACCACAGCCTCTACTTTACAACCTGTAGCCTACAGCATGCAACACTCTGTCCTTAGATTCTTGATTTCAATAAGCAAGGACTGCATATTCTAAGTAAGATACCTCATTTGTTTTGCTTCTACAGTTCTGTGGGTCATTTTTCTTAAATTGATCTTTGCTGTCGCTCTAAATTTCTCCTGTGGGGGCAGTTTGGAACAAACAGTTCAGAATTCAGTAGACTTAAACTATGAATATGCTTTGCTTTTCAGGTCACAATGAAAAGGCATTTGTGAGCAGCACATTCCTCCCCTGGGTTGTACACAAGGCACAACATAAGAAACAGCTGTTACTGATCAGCATTGCCTACTTCCTTTAAAGGACAAGTCTGTAGGATTTAAGGGCATTTAGCAGTGTAGTTGCTGATTACAACCACCTTGCATCAGTGTAAGGCCCTATCGAGAGCCATTGTTTAGTTTCTCTCTTCTGAGCTACTAAAATGGCAGACTCTGTGGAAGAGGACCTACAGTGTCTGTAAATATAAAAGGCTCATTAAGATATAGCAAAAACATTGAGATTTCAGGTGATTATACACTCATAAAATCATAGTTTTGGTATGCATATCATATTCCATTTCTGCCATATTCTATAAATGAATGTTACACACCGGACCGTTAATGAAAAACTGTTTAAGTTCTGTGCAAAAGAATGATGAAAGAGAAGTGAACTGCAGTCACTTTAACTAGAATGAGGAAGTTGTGTCATTAAATTGGTTAGATTAGTACATATATCAACGTTGAAAGTTCAACTGAGAGTTTATAAAAAACTGTGTTGGTAAATGGTCAACAATTTACTGTACGAATAATGTTTCTCAATGTAAAATTGCAAAAAAAATGTACATCATTGTCTACGGTACATAAAAAGCGTAGATTTTGAAAATGTATGTCCTTTTTTTTAATAAAAAAAGAAAAAGAAGAAGGAATGATTCAGAGAATCAAAAGAAATCTCTACGCAAGGGACAAGGCCAAAAACCAACATTGGATAGCCATGATCTTCAAGCCTTCAGAGGACACTGCATCAAAAACAGACATAATTTTGTCATGGACGTCATTGCATGGGCTGAGAAACATGTTGAAAAACCACTGTCAACGTGCCACTGAACCACTGAAAAACACAGTTCATTGCTGCATCCACAAATGCAAGTTGAAACTCTATCATGCAAATAGAAAAGCATATATAAACCAGATCCAGAAACCCCACTGACTTCTGTGCCCCCAAGCTCATTTAAGATGGACTGAGTTGAAGTGGAAAACTGCCGTGTGGTCTGACTAGTCAAAATTTGATTTTGTTTGGAAGTCATGGACCATGTCCTCTGCTCTAAAGAGGAGAGGGACCATCCAGCTTATTATCAGCTCACATTTCAAAAGCCAGCATCCATGATGGTATGGGGTGCATTAGTGCACATGATGGGTAACCTGCACATTTATGAAGGCACCATTAATACTGAATTATATATACAGATTTTAGAGCAGTGCATGTTGTCAAATAGATAACGTCTTTTGCAGGGACGGCTTTGCTTCTTTCAGTAAGACAGAGCCAAATTCCAGAGAATTTGCGGCACTTGCTGCACTTATTACAACAGCATGGTCAGCTCTGAGACACTTACAAAGTTTTGTTTCATAAAGAGGTGTGTGTGTGTGTGTGTATTTCAAAAGGTTGTGGTTACATTGACTAGATAACTCCTGAAGCAACTGTGTTCTTTGCTCATAATTTTCATGATGATAAAAATCTATGTGTACTCTTGTCTTCTCTGTGGTAAGTTTATCTTTTTTGTATTCTCCATATTCGTATATAAATGCAGTATTATACGCTTTTTTTGTTTGCTTGTTAAATGAGCCAGTTAATCGTTTATTTTTTTGAAAAAGGTTTCACCATCACAAAAAATGAATTGGATCAATATTATTATTATTGTGAATTTGTCAATACATTGAATAATAGCAAACAATGTTTCCTTTATTTCCACTTGTAGCTCTGAGTATTGTGGAGATGAAGCCTCTCAACATAAATGGACACGTTGGAAAAAGTGTGACGTTCAAATGTTTCGACGACAGAACAGATACCTCCTTTTGGAAAAATATAAAATATTCTGAGAAGTACTTTTGTAATAGTCCATGCAATGTAAACAAACACATCATCATCAGAGCAGCATCTGGAGAGACTAAAAGCAAAAATCGAATAAAGTTAATGAACAGAGTAGAAGGTTTATTTGTGACTTTCATAGATCTCCAGAAGTCAGACTCTAAGAAATATTATTGTGGAGTGAAAGTGAAGTTTTTTAAGGATTATTTGGTGGAGGTGAATCTTGAAGTTACAGATGGTAAGTGCATGTGTGTCTTTTTATTTAATAAATAAAATAATAAATAATAACTGTTCAAATAGTTGAGAAATGAATATACTGTGTCTGTTATTTTCAGCTGAATCTTCCAGTCTTAGGACATTTACAAACAGGTCAACGTGCATAACAACTACTGCATCACCAACATATGGAACACATGGAACTCGTATGAAGTGCACTTATCTTATGTTCTTCATATCTTTAATTTTCAATTTAAATTGCTTATGCAATATGAACATCAAGCTGTTGAAACATTAAATAGAAATATTTTATATTTCATAACAGTAAATATTCAATCTCATACCTATATTTAACAGAGGACTGTTTTATTCATATACGTAACTCTAAAGGAAAGAAAAAACACCAATGATTAATACAATAAAAGAATTAATTTCGACATGAAAAACAAGATGTTTTGAATTGGTTAAAATTAAAATATTGATCAAATGAACCCACCCTTGCCAAAAACTGCTTCTCTGACGTGCTTTGAATTTGAATTTAATTGAGACTTTTGTTTTTGTTTTTGTTTGTTTTTTCTTTTCTCTTACGTTTGGGGGCATTCAGAAATTATTAGTATTAACTTAGCCTATACTGAATGTATAAGAGAGTGTGAGGGGCGACTTGCAGTTAAAAGTGTGATTAATCTGTCAATATTTCTCCGTTTCTCTCTTTGGCCAGGAATAGCGCTATATTTCCTTCTAGGTTTGATTTTTCTAATAACCTTATTGGTGGGCGCACTGATACTAACCAGGAAGATGATGACAAAACAACAAAGTAAGATACACAAAACAACTCTTTATACAGCAGAGTGTGTGGTATATGTGACAATTGAATATTTTTACTGTACATGCAGGCTTGCTATTTGTCTTTCTCTCCTCTGCTTTGGATACAAACACACACTATTTATGAGTAGATAGATTTAGAGCACTCCTGTAAGTGTAATAAAAGGTTTGTGAATTAAGTTTGCTTAGAGCACCAAAACATCCATGGCTGCCGTTGTAGTCTATTACATATTATCCAATGACTGTTATATGGCCAGTCAGATAAACAAATGTGTTCCTGTATATTTTTCAGTGGCTGATACCACCCTACAACAAGACACAGAAGAGGTGAGTTCCTATAGGTGAGATAACATTATATTTAATGTGGACTATGATCTGGGTGGAGTTTTTTTATTTAGAAACAAAAATAACACCAATAATTTGAATCCCCTGGTATTCATTGGCTTGTAAATATATTTACCACACTAAACAAGTAGTCCCCTGAAATTTGCCATTTGATTTTCTTTCCCTTGTAAGACTTAAGAATCACTGTGTGATGTGCTTTTTTACATTCAAAGGAATGTTCATCTTTAAAATGTCTTCATGTAAATGTGACATTTGTATGATGAAGTTGTACTGATCGTGTCTTAAGCAGTGTCGTATTTTGTTTGTCCCTGTGTCTGTTCACTTCAAAGAAAGACACTAATTCTCTTTCTTACTTGCTGTTGTTTCTCACTTGTCTTTGACTTCCTCCCTCTTATAACCCTCTTTTCTTAAGGGAACCTAACTTGTTCTTTGAACCTTGAAAATACATCAACATAGTGGAAACATTTAAATGTGGTGTATACATCATGGCATATATTATGTCTCACTGTCACTATCTGTATCTTAAGAGAAATATAACATAAGACACATATCATCATACACTTCACATATCTTCATATAAATATGGATCCACACTACACAATTATAATTACAAACAAGTTTGATTGTTTAAATTACCATTCCAAAGGATTTTGCTGTCTGAGCAGAAGTATATGGGTTTTCAAACCATCATGTAGCATTTGAATTTTGCAGAAAGAACAAAATAACCACGTTTCCTGTTGAGACATAAGCAGTGAAAACACGCTGGCTTGCACTGACGTACTTTAGAGGAAACATTTCAGGCTTGGTGACTGACAAATATATGGGCATCCTACTTCAGTCTTCATTCTCTTCAATGATTGTTTTTATTGTTTTCTGCTTTGGCATTTGTCTCCCTTTGCACACATTTGTGACTCATACATACTCATACGTACAAGTGGTCCATTTAACATCTGTCTACGTGTGGAATGACTTCTACTTTGCACCTGCTCAGAGAGTGACTGCATCATGGACCTCGCATCGACCTTGCTGAGAGAAAAAAAAGTACAATTCTACAAAAAAAGTCATTTTAATGATTTCTGAGGGAATTTTCAGGTGTATGTCAGATAATACATTTTACACATATGACCTGTAGCCAGAGGAAAGTAATGCCTACGTGAGTTTTATGTAAGCTACAAGTAACCTCAGAAGGAGTTCCCTTTTTGGTTCTGCACAGTCCTAGTCCTGTGTGGCAGTAACTTTCCACACATGTGCAGAGTAGAGTAATAGCAGAAGTCAGTCCACCTCAAACATAAACAGACATTAATCCTTCAGGCTTCACACGTCACAGACCACTTTGCAACATAAGAAAAATCAGGTCATCATTTAGTGTAAAACCCTCCTGACGGGCCTCCCAGCTCTCCTAGCACTACCAACACTGGACATGCTAAATCTATCCCCTTCTATAACTGTCACTAGATTTTATGTGTGTAGTACTTATTGCTGCACTAACATGTCCTTGTCGCACTGTATCTTGATTGCTTCCCTACACTTGCATTATTGTTTTCCATATTTGTAGCATGTATTCTAAATGTTACGTATGTGTTTTACTAATCTGTTAGTGTTGTTTGTATGTTTGCCTATGTTTTCTTAAGTTGCAGCATGTTGAGATCCCAGGGCCAACGTATTCACTTTATTTTAGTTCACTTTGAAAATGTGTGCTCTTTATAAACACGTGGCAGCAATGCATTGTTTTTCAATTTTAATCAAATTTTGTTCAAATATATTCATCCAATTTTGGCCTCACAGAGCCCCACAGGTTCCGATAGAGTCTACCAATCACTCAACGCATTTATGATGGATGAAGGCCAAGTCTACAGCACTCTTGAACCCACCAACAGGGTATGTCTCTACTTTGAATGGTCACTGCAGCAGGAACCTTTGCATCACTGTCATATGAAAGAATATTTCTACTACTACTGCTGCTACTACTACTACTACTACTGCTAATAATAATAATAATAATGATAAAGCATTGTGGTGTGCTGCAAATATACACAACACATTACAGAAACCACTGAAAATGCAGAAAACTGCAACCTGTGGCCTGAGTTCTGCTACTGCTCTGCTACTGCTCTGCTCTGCGCCTGCTCAGAAAGAGTTGTTGTGTTTTCTGATTTGCCGTTGTGATTTGCACTTCAGGGCCACTGTAGACTACAGCATGGACCTTGCTGAGACAAAAAAGTGGAATTTTAATTATTTTGATTTGATTTGATTTTGTGTTTATGACAGATATTCAACTTTACTATGTGATAATCCAGTGCTGACAGACAAACTGTAGTCTAAGTGATAATCAGCACCACTGCTGAGGAAGGTAATGCCTACATAATTGTTATGCAGACTACAGGTAACCTCAGAAAGAATTCCCTTTTTGGCTCTGTACGGTTCTGTGAGGTGTGTGCAGCAGTCACTTCACACAAATGTGCAGAGTACAGTAAAAGCAGAAGTCAGTGCACCACACACATAAACAGACACTGATTCTTCAAACTTCACGAGTCACAAACTGCAACAAAAAGTGTGTCCAAGTGTTCAGCACTGGTGTCCTCTGAAAAGTTCCAATGTTGTTTTCTGTATTTTCAGTGTGTTTTCTAAATGCTACACGTGTTGTCCAGTTGATGTTTTCTTAATCTGCTTCTCTTTTCTGTTGGCGTGTGTTTTCCTGCACAAGTTGCATACATTGAGCTCTCTGGGTCATTGGTATTCATGCTATTTTGGGTCACTTTGAAAATGTGTGCTCTTTGTAGACATGTTGTACGATGCATTGTCTTTCAATTTTAATTGAATTTTGCTAAAAAAAAAAAAAATGAATTCATTAAACATATTATGGCCTCACAGAGCCCCACCAGTCTTGATGGAGTCTACCAATCACTAAACCCATTTACGAGAAATGAAGACCAAGTCTACAGCATGCTCGAACCGACCAACAGGGTATGTCACAACTCTGAATGATCACTGCAGCATGAGCTAATGCACCACTGTCATACAAAAGACTATGAAGAAGGACAACAATAATAATAATGTAAATTTTCAGGCTTACTTCCTACAGCCAATGACTGCAGTGACTACGACTGAACATTTGCATATAGATGTGTTCAGGTGTGACATCAAGGCAGATTTGACCACATACAGTCAAGTTACAACAACTTCCTGTTTACAAAATTTGATGCTCCACCACACGGACATGCTGTTCAGCGATAACTCACAAGCTTCAAAATGACATCATCAAGATATAAAGCTCTGGCCAGATTAGGGGTGGATCTGGTCAGCCTGACAAATAGGTGGCACAATGACTATCACTAAATATATGCATATGACTCTTAACAAACACGCACATCGAACTTGAACAGCTTCAGCACCGTCCAGTGAAACCTCAAGCTTTTGACATTTTTTTTTTTAGCGATGATTCTGCAGGAGGAGTTTGTTAGTACATTGCTTGTAAATGGCAGAAAATGAGCCTGGTCATGATACATGGGTGTATCCCAACCCTCACTTGCATCTTTTCCTTGTGTGTCCTTGTGTTATCTTAGTCCCACCCACCAGGCATGCAAGGAAATCATGCAACAAGAGAAGAGCATTAAGCGCTGTCCGTGACCATGGGAGCTGATCACAGCTGGATCAGTGGACATTAACAGCTATATAGACTTTTGATGTTGTTTGTGTCTGTTGATGATTAATTCAAATACAAATATGCATATTTGTTGTGCATACTTATTATGTACTTGAATTCATGATATGTGGACAATGAACTGTTAAAACGGGGTCAGCACAAAGTACTTAAAATATTTTTGTCATGGTTGGAATTAGACATCTGGTGTGTGATATCTTTCACAAAATTGTTTAAATCCATACTTGCTTGTTTGACAGCAGTTCTTTTAACCATAAGAATACACTAATAATTCTAAAGACCGCAACCAAAAAACTTGCTTTGTATCCAAGTCACACCCATACACGTTATCCTCTACATTTAAATATTACACTTTGCTTTGCTGTCTGTTCAAAATCTGAATGAATGATATCTTCCCGTTTTAAAGTTTGCTGTTTTGTACATATAAACACAATCTTGTGTGTGTGCGCATGGTTTTCAAGGAAAAGGGGGGAGCTTCACCCTTGGAAAAGAGGAAGGGGAAGTGCAAGCCATAAACACTAAAGAGAGTGGTTACATTGACCAGATAATTCTTGCAGCATTTGTGTTCTTTGCTCATCATTTTCACAATAATAAACATCCATGTATACTCTTGTCTTCTGTCTGGTGAGTGTTTTCTTTTTGTTTTCTGTCTTTTAATTCAAAATTTGTTTCAATTTTATGTATGTTCATTGTACATGCAGTTCATTTATAGTCTGCATTAGACTAAATTATTAAGAAACTTATTTTGGCTCTAGTAAAGCAAGATGTGAGAAACAAGTTGTTCTGTGTACGTTGAAGTGTGATAAAGCTTTTTTTCATCTGA
Organism: Miichthys miiuy; assembly: GCA_036365135.1. Classification (NCBI taxonomy): domain Eukaryota; kingdom Metazoa; phylum Chordata; class Actinopteri; family Sciaenidae; genus Miichthys; species Miichthys miiuy. The sequence continues at coordinate 22,054,592 of CM071602.1, forward strand.
CTTCCTCTTTCCCTGGGCAGGAAATATGTGGCATTGTTATAATAACCGTACTGATGTGCCTACTGATACTGATATTGATACGCACAAACCACCTTACACATTGTATATTTATAAATTGCAACTACATCAGTCTCCCCTAGACATATACTGTAGTCATCTTTTTGTCTCTGCACGGTCCTGTGAGGTGTGTGCAACACACTTTCTTTCTCTCTATTTATATATCTCTACATACATTAACTTTGAAAGGGTAAGAGGAAGGGGAAGTGCAAGTCATAAAGACTAAAGACAGTGGTTATATTGATCAGATAATTCCTGCAGTATGTGTGTTCTTTCGTCATTTTCATGATGGTAAAAATCTACGTGTACTCTTGTCTTCTCTCTGGTGAGTTTATCTTTTTGTGTCCTCTGTATTTGTGTATCAATGTGGTAGCTGTTAGATGATGTCCTTTTTTGTTGTTTGCTAAATGAGTCAGTAAGTCATTTAAAAAAAAAAAAAAAAAGTTTCACCATCACAAATAATGAAATGAATCAACGTATTTGAATGTGTCTATGCACTGACACAATGACAAACAATGTTTATTTTATTTCCACTTGTAGCTTTGAGTATTGTGGAGATGAAGCCTCTCAACATAAAAGGACGTGTTGGGGAAAATTTGACAGTCAAATGCTACAACTGGAACGTTTGGACAGATGTAGAAAGAAATACTAAGTACTTTTGTAATAGTCCATGCACACAAAAAAAACACATCATCGTCACAGCAGAATCTGGAAAAACTGTACAAGAGAAGCGAATACAGATAATTAACAACAAAGAAACTTTATATGTGACTTTCATCAAGCTCCAAAAGTCAGACTCTAAGAAATATTATTGTGGAGTGCATAGATTTATCACTGATCCTTTGATAGAGGTGAATCTCGAAGTCACAGATGGTAAGTTTATGCTGAAAAAATATCACTCCTACAAGTGGTAACTGTACAAATAAATGAGAGATTAATATTTACTGTGTTATTTCCAGCTGAGTCTTCCAGTCACAGGACAACTTCAAGCTCAGATTTCATTAGTGATACGTCCACATCATATGTCATCTATTCTACAGCAACTACTACTTCGACGTCTTTATCAACACAAGGATCTGGTATGCAGTGCACTTTTTTATTTATATATTTGTAGACATGTGTATTTTAATGTTAACTGCAGTTGCAGTGTAAAGTATAACTAATGAGTCCAAGGCTACACATATGAACAACAACGAATATAACATAATGAAAACAGTTCCATTTTTGATTGATGAAATCAAATATTTCTATAACTGTAATAGCAGGTACAATTTCAAATTTTAAAGGAGTAAATAATTTCTGTTCATAAGTCTGATTATATATTCATACAATACATTCATATTTTAAAACCAACCTATTTAAAAATCTTTTATACTTGAAATGATTAATTAAAAATTTTAAATCTTCAGTTTTATATATGTTCAGTTTTCATCTTATTTATAGCCAGTATTCACATATCAAGTAAGTATCAAGTATGTTTCTATGTGAGAAACAAGTTGTTCTGTGTATGTTTAAGTGTGATAAAGGTTTTTTTCATCTGACTTTCTCTTTCTCTGGCCAGGAAATGTATTATATTTGATTATGTGTGTCATTGTTATAATGACCATACTGATGGTTCTACTGACACTTATAAGGAAGATAACAAGGAAACAACTTAGTAAGACCCACAAACCACCACACACATTGTACATACACAGTAACCTCCACATCAGCCTCCCACAGACATATTAACAAACGCTGTCTGTTTTCAGAAAAAGAAGAACGAGTGGTGAGTTTACTTCCTTTCCCTTGTTCTGCAATGGTCTGGTTTTTGGTTTCCATTGGATAACCCACAGAAACAGCTTGCTTTAAGTACTGACATTGCCACAGTTTATGTGGGGCTCAGGCATTTTCTCTTATAGCTCTGGCATTCTTTTTTTTATTTCTTACTTGAATGAACATCTTTACAATGCTAAGCTCAGTGAATGACCTCAAAGAACACCTAAAATATCTTTTCTTTCAAAAAAAGCAGTTAAAAAGAATTGTTGGTGCACGTCAATTACAGTACTGTTAGGATGAAGATTAAATAGTGCTCATCATGCACCTAGCTAATTTTGGCGTTGAGATTATTTTTGCAAAAGAAAGATGAACTTCAGGTGCTGTGAGATGATTATCTTAAATCATCAATCTGGCACATCCTAACCTCACACTGAGTTAATCTAACCCAACAAAATGTTGAATGTTTTATCCAGATATTAACTGGAATGTTCATTCTGGAATTAATTGTTTCATGTCTAAAAAAAAGACATGACATTTCATTACTTGGACATACTGGCCTTTTACAAAAAAAGATTTGGTAATGCAAAACATTCAATACAGTATTATTCATTTTACGGGGGAAAAAAGCAAAAAATAAAAAATAACATGCATAATCATAACTGTCAAGTAAGCTAAATATTGTATGTAAAAACAAAAAAGACCCATTTAATAGACTACTGTCAGGATAAATTCCCACACAGGAGCACAATGGTTGAAGTAGTTCTTACCTTTAGTAAGAAGATGATATCAACAGTGTGTAATTAGAGTGATCCTGTGTTTGCTTTAAAGGCTCTAAAACTCCCCAGTCAAATCAGACCAGTATTTTCAAAAACAAAATTAAAGCTGTTGTTTTGGTGTTAAGGTTTTAATAACCTCTGTTTTTCATAACAGTGTTTCAGTGTCTCTTACAATCGCTTTCTCTTTTTTCTACTCCAAGGATGTTGGCGAAATCAGACCTGGAAATGGACAATCTCTGAACCAGCCAGCAGTGATCTCAACGTTCTACTACTCTGCAGACTCAGACGGTCTCTATGCTAGTTACACTGAATTAGCAGCTGAGAGTGGTAATAACTATTCAAAAGATTTTCCTTTAAATCCAGCTTCCAGCTCTGGGGTCAATTTAAAGGGGGCATGTGCAGAGAGAAGAGTCACAGATCGCCAGTGTGACAATGTGTACTCTGTTCTTCAACTACCCAAAAAGCAAACTGAACCCTCTGAGCAATCTGAACCAAATCAATCTGAATACAATGAAAACGACTCTCTCTATACCCTGGCTCAGCTACCAAAGACAAACTGAATGTAGCTAGTGTAACTGAAATTGAATTGAATGATTGACAGACTTGAATAAAATTCAACACTTAAAGCCACTAAATGCAGGATTTAAACATGACGTCCTCCTGTCAGGTCTTTGGCTTCTGTTAGTTTTTTATAGTGAGCATCACCAAACATCATGTTGGATGTTTTTACATTCTGTATGGATCATTTTATTATTTACAACAAGCTGGCCTTAGATTTGAGTCTTGCCTAAAGCATCCTTGGGCAAGTCACCAAACTGGCACCTGCTCAGACTTTGTCATTTGGTGGTCAGTTATTGCCATTGTCAGCTTTGTGACTTAGTTACTTTATGCAGCTAGCATCATGTTAGCTACAGGCACCCAGATTGAGAGTGAGAGTGCACAAAGGCTCATTCTCACTCAAATTATGTTCATGAAGGTCAGTGACCGAACTGAAATGTGCCAGTGACCCTGCTGGTGACATACTGTTCCAAAAGAAAATTCAAAATATGTTTTATGAAATATCCTAGACATGGCGTTGTTGTTGATCTTGGAATATTCTTTTCTGATTCTTATCATCACTAGTACTTTACATCTCTGGCTAATTAAACACATGAATTTATATTTCTTTCTTTCTGTCTACTTCCTTTTTTGAATGTGATTTAGGCTGCTTTTTCTTGAACACACACACACACACACAGTTAATCACCATGCTTTATTATTAGTGTCGACAGGGGGTGGTGAGGTGATGCATCGTTGCTATCATCATGTATCAAGTAGGTCGCATTGAAGCTTGTTTCTATATCAGACTGCTCAGTGGAGGACTTCCTTCCCCAAAGTGCCATTATACAGCCCACAATTGTTCTACTTTCACAACTCACACTGGACCATTCAATGCAACTCTATTACTTTTCAAACGTGAGGCATTTTCAGCCCACTTGTTTTTCTCTTTTAATATCAATGATCCTCAGATGTATTCTAATGTAAATTTAAAGTTATTTGTGTATTATGAGCTTTTACTTCTACAAGAGTTAGCCCTGTCTTAAAAATGGCCTTTTATGGATTCATCATTTATTCATATGATACAGTACATTCATTTTAGCAAGCTCAGTTTGAGAAGTGAAACTTTGAACAGCTTGTGTGACCTATCACATTTGGGGAATAGTGCATAAATGTTCTCGTACACATGTGGAACTAATAGTGGTTCTTTGCTTAGCTTTGTTTTTATTCCGTATTTTGTGAAATAATCAGTTTTTTTCTCTGTATAAAGGGTTTGACGCACATAAAGTTCTGAAATAACCAATTAAATTTTTATACTTGATAAAAATTAGGATTTGTTGTGTAAAAGTTTCATATTGTTATCCACTGTTATGTTTTGTATTTTGCACACCATACAGTCTGTAATAAAATTAAAGAATTAAATGAAAATTTCCTGCATTAATTTGCCATTTTGTGAAAAAACACATTACTACTAAATGCAGCGAGTTAAATAAAAAGCTCTATACCATTTTCATATCTGTCCATTAAGTATGAAAACAGGAAATGATAAGGATGAGATGTAGCTTGGCACTTTCCCGTGCTTGTGGTTAACAGAGGACATCTACTTGTCAGTTCTTATGTTGCATGAATTTATCATTTGAGATACTGTCAAGGTCATATTTTCCATTTCAGTGGACATTACATAAAAGATTGTGATCTGCTCTGATGTTTGGAAACAGATGATCCGAAAACACTTACCATCAGACTCATCTGTTCAGAGTTGTTAATTTACATCTAACATTATGCAGACCTGTCAGAATTTCATATATATATTGTATATATACAAAAAACATTCTTAGGCAATGGAATAATATGATAGATTTATGAAGGTTTGAAATAGTTTGGTAATCCATGCACATATTTTAGAATGGTTGGCTGGCAATCTAACCAAAAGAACACATCTTGACTTTTATTTTGTGTTATTTTGTGCCAAAAAAACATCACTATGGGCAAATCTGCTGATAAAATTAGAGTTTTTAAAACATCAAACACAGAGATGTGTACAGACAGTGAACTCAACTTGAACTGATGTTAGTCCAGTAAAGTAAAGTGAAAATTATGACACAAGTGTGAGCTTAGAGACAAAATAACACTGCTAACTGTTATATAGTGCAACTTCTGTGGCTGTGAAGTGAAGCCAATCTTGAGGTGACAAAAACTGCAGTTCCTCCATTGCAGGCTGACTACAGAACGAGTTCATCTCCATAACCATAATCTCCATACCCCTTTTTCAGATTTTCTGTAAATTCAGTTAAAATGTGTTCATCATTGCTCAACATTTGGATGCACCCTGACTATAGAAGCTTAAGTTAATCTATTCTCATTAAAAGCATGTCATGTTGTGTTAGATTTGATATGTGAAAGTCACATAAGGTGACTGAAAATAGGTAAGAAGTTTGACACATAATATTGAAATCTGGAAATGGGGAATCTATTGATCATAATTAAGTGAAAGTGCAGTCATTTGTATGACATTTAGAGAATAAAATGCCATCCGGTTATTAGACATTACATTAGTCATTGGTAATTGTGTCAGTAGTACAACAACAGCTTTCAGTTTGACACACAGCTTGATGGGCTGATGGCAACACTTACATGCATGCACATGTTAATATGTTTATGGCTTGATGACTGGTGTCCTGTAGCAAATCATTAATGAATATGTAATGAATCAAATCAAGGGACAGAAGTATGCTGAGATAATGTGCAAGTGTTTGTATTTTTGTCTTTTTCACTCTCTTTCCACATTCTCTTTTTTATAATTTGTAACACACACACACACACACACACACACACACACACACACACACACACACACACACACACACACACACACACAAGACACACTGCCAGCAGAAGTCACCTTGGCAGCTGGAATGCCCTCCAGTAGCTGTTCTTGTCAGGCTCAGAGAGCGAGAGCAGCTTGATGTTGATGTTGTTATTGTTGTTACAGTTGTTGTGTACATCGGCCACCAAGGGAAGAGTGCGGTGGCCTGGGGTATCTGCTCTGTTGTCAATGACAGTCAATGACATTTTGCTGCTAAGTGAAAAGGATTAGCCAGCTTGCTCTTGCTCTCTCTCTTTGGAACACACACACACACACACACAAATACATTCATTGCACTGGTTTTGCTTGTAGAAAGTTTTTATAAAACTTAGGAGTAGTGGAAGTATGAAGTACATGGGCAATCAGACAAATTATGGACAGAGAAAGATGGAAACAGCTTGTGGGTATATGTATATTCTGGGCTTCTGCTTTGTGAACATATGGCCATTACCGCTTACTGCTCTCAACACAAATAGGTACACATGTTTTTTGTTTGCACATGTTTAAATGTACACACAGTTAATCAATCAAGTCTTTACACGTTTGCTGATTAAGATTATCTGTTTGATAAATTGAAACTGGACTTCCTGAAACACTTGAAAACATAAACACAGACACCCAACTGATACACGGCCCAATGGAACTCATCATGTTCATCAGGAGGCCATACAGTCGGGTATTAAGTGTGGGTTTTATTTACTGTGCTTTAGCTATACAATAATGTTCTATTCACAATTGTTAATATGTCAGAACTTGTGTGTGTTTGACAATCCAGTTAATGATAAAAGTGTTAACTCACCTATTTGTTGTAGAAATCCATCACACTTCTTGGTTCAACTTGGACTTTTCATACATACCACCCTTGTCCATACCCAATTTTTGGGTTTAAAGTGGTTTGATAATCTGGCTCAAATGTTGGCTTGTTTACAAGCTACATGGCTGTCTTTCACTATTCTTCCGTGTTCTGATAGAGGTGATTGAGTATGTTGCTTTAATAACCAGTAGAAATGATGGTATGTGCTACAAGATGTGAACCCACATTGTAATAAACCCTAGTTTTAATTGCAAATTAATTGTATTTATTAAGAAATGTACAAAACCAGAAACTTCAGTGTTTTATTTGCTTTGAAAAGAGACCAGACAGTGTGGCTTTTTTCTGGACATATGGCAAACTTTAAGAGCTACATTTTTAATCAGTGAGAGAACTGTACGATTATTGTTATCTTCCACTGTGCCATAACACTGGCATTTGTTTACTATAATCAACATTTGCATGAAACACAATTAGAAGTAATGACCAGTCAACCCACCTCTGAAACTAAGACTGTGCGGCATTGCCAACCATACTGATTCTAATGAGGAACACTATTAATGCAATAGTGGACAAGAAAGGTTCCTACCTACATTCATCACAAAGGAATGCTCAGTATTGTTGTACTGTACTTCAAATAGAATAGGACTTTAGCCAATTAAAAACCTTTCCAATCTCTGTTCTGAAATCAAATTGACCAGGTTACCAGCACACCTAAGGTTCTAAAGTGCCTTAAGCTAATTACTTTTACCCCTGCCCATGCTTCTAAAGGCAAAGCTAACAATTATGATCCGGCTGCCCCGAGTTGCACTTCTGATGTTAGCCAATTACTGCTACTTTCAAAGTCATATCATCCAATTACCTTCCCATGCCTCCTTGGATCGTGCAGACCCATTAGCCAGTTATACATCTTACACAATGAGATTCCATGGAACATGCAAGCATATCCTGGAATCTGTGAATCGACACCATGAAAACACATCATTCCCTCTTTTTTTCAACCCTATTATTAGCAGCTATCAAAGTCCAAATGTAGTGGTTCCCTCCAACTCTAACTGAGGCCAAGGCTGCCCCTGCACTCCTGTCTCTCTCATGATAATTTGGCACTTTAAACACACCTTCACTGTTACGAGATATTGATAACAAAGATGGCTGTTCAGTGCACTGCATACACTTTCATTTCAGTTTTCAGAGTTCAGAGTTTCATTTCATACCCTTGTTAAGGAATGACACTTTGATGTAAGGAAGGATATGTTTCTTTTCATTTATTTTGAGATCTGATAATAGTTTAATTGTTAAAGAAATACAAAACGTGGTGCTTGTGTCTTAAACACTGTCACCTCACAGCAAGAAGGTTCCAAACCTCAGCTGGAGCCTTTCTGTGTGGAGTTTGAATGTTCTCCCCGTGTCCAAAGACATGCACTGAATAGGTTCATCGGTGACTCTAAATTGCCCACAGGTGTGAATGCGAGTGTGAATGGTGACCTGGTGAGGTTTTGCTGTATATTTATTTCATATTTTTTCTGATGAAAACTGAGCATCCAGTTTCTGCTTTTTCTGTTTTCACTTCATCCTTCTGTGATAATGAAATGGAATAATCTAACTATACATAGTAATTGCTATGATAATATCAGTAAGAGGCTTCCTTAAAAAAGAGATCATTATTATGATCATGATTAAATTATATGTTCAACATTAAATCATGTATGTATGGTACATAATTATGAATTTGTTCTGGTTACTTTTTCATATTTATATTTTTATATTTTTACTTTTGCATTTATGTGTTATATTATATTTATATATTTCATTTTATATTTGCTATAAAATAATGTTATTATCCTGTGGACAGAACTCCCCACTTGTAGCTTCTTCAGCTTCACTCAGCTGAGCCAACCTGAAATAGCTACAGACAAAACATTATTTACTCCTAATAAAGTCGCAGTAAATTAATTTCTTTGTGCAGTGGTTAATTCTGATAATTAATGTCATTATTCTGTTTAAAGACTTAACTTGTATCACACCATTCAGGCAAAAGAGCAGGAAAAGAGAATGTCTACAGTAATAAATATAGAATAGGTCGTATTATTCTATCAACTTTATATGAATGCATTTTATTTTATAACTGTCAGAACAGAACTTTTTTTTACAAGTCAGTGGTTACCACTTCCAGCTCATGTGTGGCTGTTACTGAAATGATGACTCACAAAGCTGCTACTGTGGACAGAAAATGCTGACAGAAAAGACAAACAGAAGAAGAAAAAGAAAACAGCAAGAGTTTCTCTAAAGCTTGGATACAAGCTGGAGTGTTGTTTGTGAATGATAGTTGTATTTTCTTCTTTTAAATATATGTATATATACTATACATATGATTTTAAAGGCAGACAATCAAATTACAAATCTAAAACTAAGCAACTACATGGACATATGTGATTGTAAAACGATTGATCATTGAAGGAGAGACAGTTAAACTAATGGAGATTTTGTTAAATTTTAATGACTTAGACTTCTTAATTGTATGTATTGTTTATGTTTGTAGTAATTATTCCTGCAACACAAAATAAGATGTAATGACCAAAAGAAACAACAGAGAAACATAAAGGCTACTATAATATGCCAATTCAGTTAAATTTGCATATAATATTCACTGCATTGGTCTTGGTGGTCCAAATTAGCTCAACCAAGGAATTACCAGACTTTAACAAACAAAATCCTGGGCTTTATGCTAACGTTCTTATATTCCCCTCTTCAGTTGGTTCAATAGCACCCCCAATTGCCATAGCAACTTTATACTAACTTAAACAAACTTATGCTGCACATACTGAACTGAGTTGCAATTATCTATATAAAATAATCAAAAAGAAAACAGAGCAAAAAGAAAATAGAAATGACACAACATTGCTCATAGGACATAGGACACCTCACATTCCTTTACTTTGATTCTAATTTACCCAGTTAGAACCATCAACCCCTGTAGTAAAATGTCATGCTGGTGGGAAAATTGAATTACCTGTTCACTCTTCCACCGAATTACCACTTTCATTTTTAAAACTGCAGAGACCTGGTGCTGGGCTCGCCCCACGACTCACGCCAGGGGTCACAGGGTAAATTGTGAATTGTGATACCAACCTTCACATCTCCTCTTTTCATCATTTCGCTCTCCAGGAGGTCACATAAAAGACAAAAAAGGGGATGTTTGTTAAGCAAACAGCCCTCAGCATGTCTTCTTTTTGTGGGAGTTGAGGTATCAAAGCAGCAGCAGAAGAAAGGTGATATTAAAACGTTTCTTCTTATTCAATTATTCACATTCCATGGGGTTTGTTTGTGCCACTGTTCATGGGTTTTAATGCAGCTATAATTGGCTCTGTGGCACTTGTAACTCAGTTATCACCTATTTCAATTGAATACCAATTATATGTGCATGTGTATGGATGGGTAATGACTTTAAGGTATATCCTGCAGAGTTTCTAAATCAATTTTGTTGGCTATGTAACAGAGTTTGTGATGCATTTCAAGTACATGCTCTGGTGATTGAATAGGCATTTGTGTTTTCATCTTTGGTTCATTAGCAGTCATTTGGCTTTTGCTCAATACTATTGATCTGACGTGGAGAGAGAACATCTTTTGCAATAAAGACAAAAATGTTTGCCTTTATCTGTGCACATCCTTTATCCTGTAAAGCATGCTTTTAGTGGCCAGAGTCTTTAGCATCAAAAGACTGGGTCAGATTGTTTTGTATCTTTTTAAATACAAGCTATTGTGTGACCAGAAATTAAATTTGCTGGACTTTGAAACCTTCACACAATAAATGGGTGACTGGTTTAACAAAATGATTTTAAAAAATGTTTGAATGTTCCTTATCTTAGTTTGTTTTTATTTTAAACACAAATAAGATTACTTTTTTTAGCAGTAACAACATCCCTGAACCAGAAAATGGCATCATCTCTCTAAGTAGTTACAACTATCTTGGCAATGCACTTGAGTAAATGTACTACTGCTTTCTTCAAATGCACTTGATATGCTTGAGGAATTTTATGAGAACTAATCTTCTGTTTTGGTAATTATGTAGATGGAAAATGTAGCTTGTCTATGTTTTAAAACACTTCTACTCACTCTTCAAACACAGTGAGTCTGCTGCTGGGACCCCAAAAAGCCTTTTCATCACACAAACAAAATTCTAGGTAGAAGAGAGACGAGACAGGGCTGTCTATTGTCACCTTTGCTGTTTGCAATGGTGATCAAACTTCTGGAATCATGTGTACAGGACAACATTAAAGAGTGAAGATTAATCAAGTAGAACACAAAATAATGCTATATGCAGACGACATCATTCTATATATGGCAGATCCAGAAAATTCTCATTTATCTAGCAGATAAGTTTATCTCATTTGTACAGCAGAGCAATTAGGAAAATATTTAAGATATAATTAAGAAATCTAATGGTTATCTCTTCTATATGACACCAACAGAAAAAAATGCAGAAGTCTTCCTTTTCACTGGGCATCTAGAGAGTTCACATGTTTGGGAATAAATATCACACCACATATAGATCATTTATTCAAGGAAAACTATACTTCTCTCATAGATAAGATTAAGAAGGACATGTGTAAATGGTCCACCCTACCATTTTCTTTATTAGGCAGAATAAATGTTCTAAGAATAAACGTTCTTCCAAGATTTAATTTTCTTTGTCAAATGACATTTATCAACAGTTTTTTTTTAGTCAATATTTTTATTAAAATGTATTATAACAAAGTCTTATAGTGAGTTACATTGTGTAGCTATCTGGCCTACATCACTTTAGCAGCAGGCAGCTGTTTTCAGTGAAAAAGCTCTAAAACACAACACGATAAAATATGTTTTTGTGAGCTGAAGAAGATTTTTTTTGATGAACTTTATGATTTGGTTGATCCCTTAATCTGCTTCAAAGATATGTGGGGGAAGGCCATTGACAACCATCATAGAGATCTAGTCTTGTATCTGTACGAAAGAGTCCTCTAAGCATTGACTGAGGAACTCCAAACCTGTGTCAGCCACAGACTTCCTCAGCACCCACAAGCCTCAGTACTAGGTTCCCAGCTATCAATCCAACCCTAAGTTCTATGTCCCTCGTCTGCTTGCTCCCAACTTTCCAGCCTTCAGCCTGAACTCCTGTTAGTCCTCAGCATGTTGGAAATGAGGCTGCACTCCGGTCAATTGGACTCAACATTGTGGGCCTTGGGTCTGCCTGCCCTGAACCAACTAGCCCACTACCCACCTGTCCAGACCCTGTATTCCCTGAGTCCCAGGAATCTCCTTTCTGGGGTGCCTGGCTAGCATTAAAGCCGATATACTCAATAAAAAAACTTGCTTCACCTAACCTGCCTGTCCAGTGTCTGCATTTGGGTTCAGTTCAACTAAATGACAGACATGACAGACATAGTAAATCAGCTAATATTACTTAGTAGTCCAACAGTGAGAATCCCAGCTCGGCATCTGTTTTTCAGCGTTTTATTTTACAAAGCCTTCACCTAAAATACTACTGAACAACTAAACAACAACTAAAAGTCAGTCCTTGATTTACTCTCTCCTCTCTCTCTTCTCTCTTTTTAGCTTCCACTGTCAATGTCAAATTGATACAGAGCTAAAAGCAAGTGAATAATAATAATGAACAGACTGCTGGATGCATAAATAAGTTTGCTGTTTTGTTAACTGTTTGTTAAAAGGTAAGAGTACTGTATGTCATTGTTGTATTTTCAGCTGGTTTCTGCTGACCTCTAAGCATTATACAGCACAAATATAACAAATTTTTAAAAAATTTAAAAAAAATCAGGATTTATAGGAAATCTGTGAGAGAGTGACAGGAAAAGGATAGTAGGAGAAAAAGAAACAGGGATTCAAGTTGATAAAGGCTTAACCGAGGCGAGAGGTGTGAGAGGAATGATGATAATGGAAAGCGTTGCGACACCAAGGACACTCATTAACCTGTCCCCTCCTATCCAACCATGAGAATTCAGCATTTTACAATGAAGGAAAACGATGGACTGAAAAGGCGAAGAAAAGAAGGAAAAAGCCCTTCATTTAGTCCCCCATCCTGATCTCATGAGGAGAAGAAATTGGAAACAGAGACATGGCTCTTGGGACCTTGAGGAAATTAAATACTGAATTCAATGGGCAGACCGACTCAATCACACAACGCTTTTGTAAAATGACTCGGGAATTGAATCCCTTGCCTCTTAGCTGGGGATGTTATTGCTCTTGTAGCTATTTCTGTTTAACTAGGCCCGGGCATAGGCTGGGTCACACACATACACATACACACACACACGTGCATATCAATTTAGATAAAGATACATAATATCAGACACACACACACACAAATACACACACACAGACCTGCAAGCAATGAGCGTTTAATATAACCAATACAGAATCTGACAAGCATTATTTAGGTTGAATTTTAGTTTACAAGAATGAAAAGCAGCAAGTAGCAAAGCAAACATTTCTTCCATATGAAAAATCTATCACTAGTGACTAAAATCATCATATGTCTGTCTTTGTTAAATAAATGATTAAATAGTCAATGACTCTCTGCATGTTGGTGCCCCACCACATAGAGCTGAAAGCCCTGAAATCCTTTTGAAACTACTGAAATTAAACTTTATGAGTAAAAGTGCATGAAACTCAGTGATAATTCAACACAGTGCACAATACACACAAGCACACTTTAAAGACATCAGTGTCAGGGGTGGTTGATGTTCCTGGATGACGTATTCTGGGATACCTTTGAGTCTAAAAGAGGAGGGAGATTTCCACATTTAGCTGTGACTTTGTGACTGGGCTCTCAGTGGGTCTCCTGGCTGAACAAGACTGATTGTTGTGTATTGTTCATGTGCGCTTGTGCATGTCTGTGTGTGTGCATTTGTCCCAGATTCAATATGTGAAATGGTTGCATCACAGGAAAATCCTTCTTGTATGTATGTGCATATAAGTTAGTATAATCTGTGTGCCTGATGGAACAAAGGGAGCTGTGCTGCTGCTGGTAAATCCACAGAAATATCTCTTTGTGCGTTATATGAAGTCTCTTCTTAACTTGGAAATGCAAAATGTTAAAAATACTTGAGTTACGAAGGAACCTGAGTTAAATGGATTTTTCTGCTTGGTGTTGGTTAACTCACAGACAAAGCTCGTGTCTGCATTTGCATGTATACCTTTTGTACAACAGCAGCACAAGAGCAACCAAATGTAGTAGCTGCAGTCCTCCATCCTCCCCATCAGTGGCTGCACTGCTGTGGCTGAACAGGATGAATGCATTTAGTTGGGCACTTAAATGGTGCTGGGACAACAACAGCAAACATAAGCTGTCACATTTACTCCTTATGTTACTGTTGTTATGATACTGTTTGTAATTTTTATTGTAGCAATTAATTTTATTATTAATCATAGTTCCAAATTAATAGTGTAGTGTATTTTGTGAGACTGAGACTTTCAGTCAATTAATTAGTTATCATTTTCCTTCTGTAAGAGCTTTAATACTAATTATAGTTATTAGTTTATGATTATCTTTGATCATTTTGATTGCACCTACACAGTTTGGTGCCCCTTTAAACCATTTTGAATGCCTAATAATTGATAACACATAGACTACTGTATGAAGATGTTTCGGGCTACAGTTATGTGCATAAAGCTTGAATCAAGCACAACTGTTACATGGCTGTTAGACAGCAGCATTGGTTGAAATGAAAGAGTGTTTTGTCAGTCTTAAATTGAAAGTGAATTTTCTTTCAAGTACAGATTTCTTGAGCATTTTCATTTCCTTTGAGTGTTCTTTTGTATTTTTCTGAAAAGTGAAAGAAATATGACAATTTCACTATTAGAATAGTAAACAAATAGTCCTCATATATCTAACAATGTACTGTATACATACTATAAATGACTTACTTTACAACAAAAATACATCATAAAAACTATTACCAAAAGGTTGGAAAATGTAGGCACTAATATATTACTGAGTGCATTATAGTGTGCAAAACAACAAAATTAAAATGAAGTATAAGTCAAACTACAATGTAGCAACCATTTATAGTAATATTATAAATATTATATTATGAATTATATGTTCCAGTGTGAGATAGAATAATAATATACAGTATTTTGTTTTTAATATCTGCATTGGTCTTTACAAAGAGTGTGTGAGTTTTCAGTGAAGGAAAAGAAACATCAACTTTAGTTTATTCCTTCTCTTGTTTACGACTGTTGGCAACAGGAGCAGCATATCTGCAGACAGACTCAAACCTAAAGGTGGCAGCGTGGGGAATTTGTGTTACAGATTGAGTTTCTTGTTGGGCTTCAGGATTGTGTGAGTTCACCTGTGTGTGTGTGTGCTTTCACCTGGACCTGTGTGTCCTCTTCCCAGAATAAGTCATTCCTGTCAGGGGAATTTGATCAACGTGGACACTATATGGTGAAGCTAATGATTAATGTTTAGCACATAAAAAAAGTATCTAGACACACACAGACGTGGAAGCTCATACCCTGGAACATGCACATGTTCATGAGCACAAATATACAAATACCCTTACACGTCCATCTGCGGCGTCCATCTAAAATGTAATTTCATTCAGTTTGTGAAATGCTGACTCCAGACTCAGAATGTAATGCAAAAATACTGTCGTACTGAGCCATTCCCTGTTGATGTACTGTAAACTAGAACATGGTGTAGAAAGAAAAGTCGAGGGTTATTCGCCACATTGTAGAATATCTTTTATTATACCAGCAGCCACTGCTGTTTGTTTATCCTGGATATTTTGTACTGGCACCACAGCACATTCTCCAAAGCCAGCATACACAGTTTGGTTCCTGTACAGAGATTGTTTTTGCCCTAGACTAAAGACAAATGAGGTGGACAAAAGATTCTGATTAGCCTGCTGTTAGCAATGTGACGACTGACAGCCAGTCAAGGGTGCCCCCCGATGCACAGAATCAGGGGCTTAGTCTGTGATGTTCAACAGAGGTCAAACGAGAGTGAAGAGTGTCCAGCTCGAAAAGAGAAATTATACACTTTTCCTTCATACACCTCAGCATCTGATTGATCTTTGCAAGTATTTTGTAAGAGGTCAACAGTGCTTGAGAGGTGTCGACTTGAAAACACACACGTCCTCAGACACCGAGGCATTGTATTGTTCTCAACCCTTTGAACTTTGACCAACATTACAGACCTTCATCTCATCTGCCTCCTCATCTGTCCTCCCTCATTTCTACCTGACTATACCTCCAGAGTTATAACCCTCACACATTCATATGTTCACACCAATTTTCATATTGAGGGTGAAGAGGGGTTGCCTTCCATTTGCATGTGTTTTATGTTAAGCTGAAAATTGCATTTGTTGATGTTTCAGGATTAGCTTATTCAGGATTTACTGGAAAGCAGTGGATTTTCTAAACAAGCCAGAGAGGATTTGAGCTGTGGTGTGGGGGACTGTGTGTGTGTGAAAGGGTGTGGGGTGTGTGTGTTTGGGGGGGGGGGGTTACCTTGCTAAGTTTGCTCTCTTTGAGTTTGTCTTTGTGTAAGAGTGTGTGTCTCTCTGTGGGAAAGTGCACACAACTATATGTGTATGTTAGGTGTGCGTGTGTGTGCGTGTGTGTGCGCGTGTGTGTGTGTGTTCCAGCATATTTTTTTTATATGTTGGCAAATGGCACAAACAACAGCAGTAGAGAATCTGGCCTTGTCACGCACCAATTTCCCCAATGTCGGCACACTTCGAACTCCCATAATCCTCTGTTAACATTCTCTAACACTGTCAGCAGGGGCTGTAAAGGCAGTGGTTTGAATCTGGCGAATTATTGCGATTGCTATGGTGGGCACAACACAGTTTGTTTATTATTTATTTGGCCATGTAAATTTATGATCATGGATTTGATCATCTATCTATAATTAGATCCATGCTGGTAGTTTGGTTCACTTGTATTCTTTTAAGATTTTTTTGGCCTTTTCAAGCTTTATTTTTGACAGAGACAGCTGAAGAGCGACAGGAATGTGGGGAGAGAGAGATGGGGAACGACATGCAGCAAAGAGCCACAGGTCGGACTCAAACCCTGGGCCGCTGCTCAGCCTTCGTACATGGGGCGGATGCTCTGCCAAGTGAGCTAATTTTAGATGAGGCAAAAGACCGGCCAAGAAGAGGAAGAACTGGTGGAAGGAGAAAACAAGTTAAAGTCTGTGTAAAGGCAATTCTGAGATTTATTTTAAAATACATTAAATTTGTTGGAAACCAGTTCCTGAAAACGTGAAAAGACTTACAATATATTACTGAAATGTGGAGTTAGAGGTTAAAACAGTTTTTCACCAGTTTTCAGTCCAGGATTTTTTGGGCGGTCCTAAAGGGTGGCTTGATGACACGCTGAGGCCACCCTGAGCATACCCCTGCACCCGAGCAGCAAGATAGAGATTAATTCATCTCGTTCAGAGTGGTTCAAAGTAAGTCATGTCATTTTATGAACTCATCTGACACATTTCAGTCACAAATTTGCTGCTTGACTGCTCCCACGAGTGGGTTAGTTAACATTTGAACAAGTCTCAAGTCTGATGGACTCCTGGCCTGAAAATGCTTTCCACCACACCACAGACAGGGAATTTAAATTGATCAGTCTTTATATGCATTTGTCAATAGGGATGTAATGATACACTCAACTCACGACTCGATACGGTTCACGATTTTTTGTTCACGATACGATTTTCTCATGATTTTTTTTTAATCAAAATGAGTTACAGACAAATTATGACCAAATAAAATTATCTTTTTATTTGTAGGAAAAAAATCTTAGGTGCTTTCTTTACATAAAGTCTCAAACAGTTTGTGTTCTCTTATAAAAAGTGCAACTTACATGGTCATCTTAAACAACAAAATACATGAAAAATATCTCCTTTCTTTAGAAACAATCTCACAAGTAAACTGGTGTTAACTGGTGTAATTCAGTATCTTAAATAACAAAGGAATATAAAATCTAAATCTCTAATTTCTTGCGCTCTTGCGTTGTTATGGGGGAGAGGAGATGCAAAGCCTCTCGTCAGGGTGGTTTGCCCCCTCGGCAATTTTTGCTCACAAGGTGGCGTACCGTTACTTTGCTTCTCACTGTGGTGGCGGCTAATATGCTGCTGCATGTAGCTTGTGTTGCCACTATATGTTAGCAGTCTCTTGCAATATTTACATGCTGTTTTGGTTTTGTCTGTCCATTTCTCACCGGTTGTATTTGTGTATATAGGGAATCCAAAATGCCGCCACACAGGTGATTTAAAACTGCTTGGTGCATCCTCTATTTCAAAGCTATTTTCTACCGTCACCATGTCTTCCCTCGTTCTGTGCTCCGTACCTACGTAGTGACGTAAGTCACGTGACTTGATGTCTGATGTTGAACAAATTAATCACCTACCAGTGACTCTTTTTAAGATAACGTAACCTATTTCAAAAAAAAAAAGAAAAAGAACATATCCTACTTCTTTCGCATTCAAAATCCAGTTTGAAAGCCAGTCTGGCCTAGCGACTATTGCAACAGCACAACCATTTTCAAATCAAAGGGTTCAGGCACTTTCTGCATCTTTTCAGTTTTAGCCCCCTTTTCTCCATCCCTTTTCAGCACAGTAAATAACATCAGCCACTGTATAATGTTACCATGACAAAACAAAGGTAGACTTTGAACTCCTTCTATTATTCAAAGTTCTATTATGCAAAGTTCCTCAAATTACCATGTCAGCCTTACTTTTAAAAGTCCAGAGTGTCAGGCAGGCCAGGTTCATGGCCACTGTTGTTTCTCCTGCATGTTTGGAACAGGAGGGTGAGGCCAGCTAGTTGCAATAACCAACTACATCGCTAAATGCAACTAAGCTTGTCTTATGGAATGGAAAAACAATTATCATCCAAGTTTTGCTGTCAAAACTGAAGGCTACAAAAAGTGAAGAACTGAGGACATAACTGCATATTAGCTAGAGCCGTGTTTCTCAGTCCTGGTCCTCGGGGACCACTGCCCTGTATGTTTTAGATGTTTCCTCCTCCACCACACCTGATTCAAATGAGTGGCTCGTTATCAGGCCACTGCAGAGCTTGATGACGAGCTGATCATTTGAATCAGGTGTGGTGGAGGAGGAAACATCTAAAACATGCAGGGCAGTGGTCCCAGACCAGGATTGAGAAACACTGAGCTAGAGAATACACCGAGATAAAGAAAGTTTGGTATCACAAGTTTTCCATATTGCCTGTCTCTTATTGACACTATCTGCATTGAGGATGTGTGTATTTGTGTGTATTTTGTGCGTGTATATACACCTGCACTCATTATCAGTGCAAATGATTGACAGTCAGCTGCTGGAGAAGGATGATAAGACCTACTCTCTCTCTCTCTCTCTCTCTCTCTCTCTCTCTCTCTCTCTCTCTCTGAGTTCATCATTTTTCTGTCTACACTTCAACTTTCTTCCTCCCTCCTTCACTTCACCGCCTCTCTTGCTCTACAGACACAACAGTCATGTAGTGATCTGATAAATATGTCGGCCGCAACACCACTAGCAGTTGTTTATCACCATTGTACACTATAATGTAACACTATATGTGGTGTCTTTATCAGTTGCTATGTTGATAAAGAGGGGAGTGATAACCCACAAGGTTCCTCGGCCACAATCATAATATTGTGGTTATGCACTCTGTACATCCTAAAGCCCCATATTTCTTTATGCCCATACTGGTACTGCAACACCACTATTTATTTGGAAAAATCTATTTTTCTATGAGCCTATTACATTTTCTTTTCATTGCTATTCCAGAAGTTCCAGTTTAACTAAATTCTTGCCCACACAGGTTTTATTATGTTGATGATTAGGTGATGTATTAGTATCTGACACTGGCTGTCATGTTGAATATCATTGCACACCAAAAAAGACCAAAAAAAATAATAAACTTTTAACCTGAATATGCAGACTGTCCTTTAGTCCATTGACACTTGTGCTACATGTGATCTGTGGTCAGTGTGTTTCAAGGCTGTCAGTCACTTCATAATCCTGGTTGAGGCTGCCCTTCTGGCTTGTCTGGAGGAGAGGTGCTCCTTTGTTGGTTTTCAGTTTGATCTCTACAGTCCTGCTGGCTCGTAACTCTATGACTAATTGATGTACTGATAATTATTTCTTTTTTGTTTGTACACTGCTGACCAAAACTTCCACCTCTAATCTCAGCCCTCTGCTTTGTCCCCTCCATAGAAAATCTGTTTTAAGAACATAAATGAAATGAGAAGTATGAAATTAATTTGAAGTTGCACCCCAGTTTCATTCTGTTCCTCACAACAGGGGTGTGGTGGCACATGGGGTACAGTATGTTTGTTTGAGATTCAGGTTGATATGTTGGACAAATAATTACATCATAATTGAGCACAGATGCTCTGTTCATTGTTAAATACAGTGTAGTATAGAATTTGGAAGGATTGAATATAATGAAAAATTAATGAAACAGATGTTTTCTTATTATGCGTTTTAAAATATCAGTACAATGATTATTTTATGGGTCCTGGGTCAGCAAGATTGGACTTGCTAGCAAGTGCCTTGCTAGCCGAATGGTTACATGATTCAATTTCAGCCAGCAGCCTTTGATGCACGTCATAGTACTCTCTCTACCTCTACCTCTGCTGTCCAATAAAGGCAAGTGTCATAAAAAACAATGTGTTGAATGAAACATTGTAAGAATTAAAGCAAATATTTAATATGTTTTCTTGTCATTCACATGACATTATGGCTTTTATTTCACATTTACATGATACTAAGGGTGGCATCTAAGTCATTTTGCTACATTTTGCATGTGTGTTTGCACAGAAAAATAGCTTTTTCTTCATGTGCCCCTGACCTTTGGTACCACATTAGTCTGTGCTTTCACTCGTCAACTGCCTCTTTTGCCCTTTTGTGTCTTTTTCAGTCACTCTGTGTCATCATCTGCTTTGAAATGCAGTGGGTGGATTTCCAATGCAAGACAAAATGCTGCCCATTCCTGTGAAATACCTTCTTTGTACATCAACAGTGGTACCCTGCACATATAAAGTACAAATGATGTCCAACATACAGACATTTCAAACAGCCACCAGGGTACAATATGGGCAAAGTAAACAGACTCCTCTAAGACCAGAGGCATTTCTCCCATCATCCCTACATGCACAGGCACTTCAGTCAACACATTTCCTTCCATCTCCTTGACTTGTGCATTGTGTGGACTCATACATGTGTGTATGATAATGGAGCCTTGACTTGCCGAGCCCTTTTTTTCCCCTTTTGGTTACAATGCTAGGTGGTTTATATTTAGGTATTGGACCATCCCTGTATTTGTGCATGTGTGTGTGTATGTTTGTGTAAGAGAGGGAGAGAGCGAGCATCTGGCATATTGCTTTCATAGTACTATGGGCAGACATAACAAGGATAGATTACAGCAGTAGCAGAGGTGAATAATAAAAAGTGCACACTAGAAAACACAACAGTTTTAACAGGGCTCTAAGTTTTTATTTTCTCTTTTCCATCCACATGACTTTTTTTAAGAGACACTGCATCCTGTTGTAAATAAGATGGATGAGAACAGTTTTAAAGATGGATTATGGCAGAGGTCTACATTGTTCACAAATATATTTCCATGGGGGTGTGACAGATGGTGCAATTCAACAAAAAGCAGTATAGCATCGCCCTATCCATAAGTAAACTGCAGAGTAGTTAAGATCACCAAGATGAAAGACCATACCACTACTACTAATAACAATAATGTTATGGTGAGGATTATTATTGTGAACAACAACAACAACAACGTTTCAATTGTTACCTCAATTCTTTTCTCTCAAGAATAACTTTTATTCATATTTTTGCAACTGGCATACATGTAGATGTTTAGCACCAACAGTACATCCATAGTTTTCATAACAGTAATTTATAATTGATCCGAGGTAAAGTATCAAAATGTGTCTCTTACATTTGCATTCATAAAGTACTGAATTGTTTTTTTCAATTATGTTGCACTGAAAACCATAATTGCTAGTAGAATTACATTATGTGTTCTGTGGTAATGTTTTTTGACTGAATTCAGTATTATAAAATCTGATATTGGTGGAATACAAATGGAAAATTTTTCAGGGAACATTTTCCTGTACAGTGTGGACATATTTGCAACTTGTCAGACATGTCAATTAAATACATTTCCTTATGTATTAGTTATTATGTTAATAGAAAACGTAATCGGGTCAGCACTTGTAGACATTATAGAGATTGTCCTATGCCGACTTGTTCATTTGTTTAATGTGGTATGGGCTGGGCACCTGTATTCTGTCAACTATGGCTCAGCTATGTATGCAGAACAAAATGCACAACGATGGCTTCATGAATATTCAAAACCCACTGCGTCACTTTTAATTACAGTTTTCATTTATGCCAGCACCAGGGATGTACTGTGTGCAAATTTATCACAAAAATGGATAAACATATCTGTCAAATTAAAAAGGATTGAAGGAGGAGGTGTAAGCAGCACCTTTGTGGAGATGAATCCCCTAAAACCTCCCCACTGTAATGTACTGGATTTGGGTTTAATTACATCCTTGTTCACACATACCAACACACACAAAACAAGGTTTGTGCACTTACACACAGACACTGTAGATAAGAAAACACACACTCCCTGTTTGCACTGAACTAAATAAAAGTAAATTTTGCCTCTATTTGCAAAGCAACAGACATGAGGATGCACATACACAAGGACACAAACAAACATTATGGTATTTGGATACATAGACACAGTGAGTGTGTATTAAATATGTACTATAAAGAGAAATTGTTGCCCATGGATCATGACAAGAATTAAAGGCACTAACAACTTTGTCGAATTTACATTTTGACTTTAGATGGAAGAGACAAAGAAAGATGGGCATCTTTTTTTATTTTGAAAGGCAAATAGTTTTGTCACAGTAATATGATTAGAGGAATTTTATCTTTTGCCCTTGGTTTATTTGAAAGAATTTTTCATAACAGAATGAGCAGAAATTAATATGTAGACTGGCTAACACTAATCTCTTTTTCTTGAATTCCATGACACTAATTGCAGTGCCTGATACTTTCATTGTTTTGTGTCCTTTGGTAATCCTTGCATGAACATTAGGTCCTGCGTTTGTAACTTCAGAACTTGACTTATCATGACACATAAATAATAATATAGGTCTTCTGTATTTGCCTACGATTGATAGTCCACTCCAACAAAATCCAACTCTTCTAGGATATAAGACAGTACAACTTAAATATTCAGTTAATATCAATCAAACAACCCTGTCTGCTTGAAATTACCTTTGTATGCTACTAATTGATGGGAAACACGATTGCTGCTGGGACAATATTCACTAGGAACATTTTCTTTCCAGTGAAGGAGATGCTACATTTTTATAGTACACCTAAGTCATAAGTAATGTAATGTAAATGTAATTGAATTATCGTATAATCAGCAAACATTTCACTACTTCTTTAACTCCAAGGGTAGAGTGACAGTATGTCAAAACGTTTCCAGGGTCAGCAAGAGTGATGCTGCTAAGTACAGGTAGACTGATAAATCAGAATGCCCAGCTGGAACGTCTAAATGCCAAGACAAAAGTAATTGTAGTTTAAGATAAGATTTGTTTTAAATTGAATTTTGTCCCACATTTTTACGGTGCCATGCCATTGTTCTGACAGCCTATTATTTCAGAAACAGAAACAGAAAAATGTCCTATTGGACAGAAAGCCCATTTGTCCCAATAACCAGAAAACAAACGCCCAATGCTTCGAAAGCCTGTTTTCCGAAAATACATACTGGTATCACTATCAGTTATGTATGTAACTTAACTGGTGCAACTAATATACTCATTCTAACCCAAACCAAGACATGATGATAACCAAACCTTAATCACATGTTTGTTATTGTTGCAATGATGAAGGCGGTCACCTGACTATGACGACGAGGGTCATCTGACTTTGTCTTTTCTTGCATGTCCCAGTGGGCAGTCTCTACTACACATGCATATCCATCATAAGTCATCATCCAGGCAGTTTACTTAATGATAGTGTGCAGGTTTTACTAAGGTTGAAGAAGATTCTAGAAAAGTGTATTTTTATTAAAGAAAAACTTCATGTTATCTTCACGTGATCATTAATGTTTATTGTAAACTTCTGACTTGTCTCACCCAAGACAGGCTTTGCAACATGCTTGGTCTTTGTTGCTTTGTTAATTTGTGTTTGTATTTCTTGTATGCCTATATTGCATCATTTTGTCCAACATTGATTTTTGATTTGTTGTTGATCTGTTTGATGATAAGATTTTTATCAGCATGTGCTGTGATAGCATCTTTACATTACAAGAAAAGATAACCATTGCAGAAAAGGCTTACACCTTTTGGGACCCAGTATTGACATTTTGGCTATGCAATGATCGGAAAAGAAAATATTTTTTAAAACAGTAGCAACATGGTGTGTTGTTAAAGTAATAGTTTCAGACCTTTTATTCTGGGATCTAGAGGGATGTTTCCAGGCAAAAACACATTTTCAACTAATGCTGTTTACACAGTTTGGGGCCACTAAAGAGCGTATGGCCTGATAATGAGGAAACCCTTTGCAGATGGACACATTTCTGTCCATATGCTCCCCCATATGCATAGCACTGAAGTACATTTTCAGACGCTGCATATATTTATGGTCCATCAATCACTTTCTGCCAACCTTTTACCATTAAAAAAGACAATGAATGTTTATTGATTATCGATACACTCTGGTGTTGTAATAACTTGTTGCATTAACTACAGTACTCCATTTTCTCAGTTATTGCTTTTATGTTCTGTGCTCAAGGGGATTATTAATGCTTCATCAAAATCTTGAAGCTCATAGTGCTTCATTTAGGATACCCACTTTGCAGGGAGTTGAGGAGACACTGGAAATTTGGCACATACAGCGAGTTAAAATAATTTGTTCAGAATACTTTGGAGCCTAGTTGTAGCCACACTCATTTTCTTCATGACGGCCTTTTTCAGGTACATGACTCTCATCACTTGGCTGCCTTTGAACATGAAGAGTAAGCCATAAAGCAGTGTCTTAATTCTACACTCAGCACACAGCCCCCTGTTTCTGTTTTTAGAACTTTTTTCATCTCTTCTATTTTTATGTGTGTCCACAGGAGCCAGTGACATGACAGTAGGCCAAAAAAATATTTGGAAATATGGAACGAGGTTGTTATGGTTCAGCTGTTTGAATAAGGCTGGCATTCTTCTAGTTTCTTGTTATTGTCAACAAATCCTCGACTGTCCATCTCTCACTTTTTTCTAACTTCACTACCCTATCTGTGGCACTCAGCACCATACAAGACGTACATCTTCAAAAGTAATGTATAGTTTCATCATTTTTTTTTTCCTAAAGGGTCAGTAGTTTTCTAAAATAGGGCACTGTACTTTTACTCAGGTGTAAATAATGCATTTATTAGAGACTATTTTCAGTGGCGGATTAATACACATTTGCTGCTCCAGTGAGTGTTTGCAGTTTGCATTAACTACCCTATGTGTGTCTCTTCATGATAATTAAGGGACATGTCACACAGTAGGGCTCACTGATGTGTTTTTAATTCATTTTAATTAATTATTTAATTTGGGGACAACAATGGACGTCAATGGCAACAGAGGAATACGCTGTATCAGGCTGTGGAAACGTAGATACTTTGACTATACTTGTTGGTAGGATGAGTTCATTGTTGGTTTTGGTATTTTCTTGGGATTCATTAACAATAAGGAAAGTACAGAAAAGTGTCAGCCTTATTTTTTAGAAGTGATATTCAGAACATTCGCACTAAAGGTGAAAAAGAAGTTGCATATACAAAAAGCCTTGAGACACATTTAGCTGATTTTGGGAGACGAACAGAGGTGTGTTTAATTCATCTTATCTCAGAGATTGTGTTTACCCATGGGGTTGCTCCATTTCTCCCCAATGTAGATGACAAGGTAAATCAAGCAAACCTCCCCCAAAGTTTTTTTTTGTTTGTTTGACTTTCGCTTCCTTTTTTCTGTTTTCTTATGCTTAAAAAACAGAAACAAATGCTTTCTGATGTGGTTATTCCCTCTACATTCAGCATTGTTCTTTGTTTGAGGAAGCTTCTTCAGAAATATCTGCAGGCGGGACTGAAAAGACAGGCTGAAAAGAAAGAACGCCAGAGAGCTTTATATAACAGGCTCAGACGGTATCCAAACAAATCAAAAAGGCAGAAGGGGGCTTTTATTGTGAAGATGACAGTTGTGTTCCCTAAAGTGGGAGATGATGTTACAACCTGATGGCGTGAGATTTGACACAAGGGACACATGCAACTTTGCAGGTGTGCATGTATGTGTAGGTAAACACACACACACACACACACACACACATACATAGAGATTATTGGCAGACACACAAAAGCACAGCTGGAACAAGAGATGAGACAATTCTGTCACCCTCAATATGTGTGTCCATGTACACAGGCTTATATATGTTGTATACGTGTATGTCAAGGATTACGATTCATGTGTCAGCTGCCCTGCACAATGTGTCACAACATATCCTGATCCAGATTGAACACTGAGAACTCCCTCCCACCATCAGTCACAGTCTTTGATTGCTCTGCTTCCTCCAGGGTTACACTGTAGAGTGTCATCTGAAAGGCTAGGAGGGTCGTTTGCTGCCAGCTGCCCTCAATCAAAGAACATGCATGAAACAGGGTAAAAAGAAAGAGAATATAATAAGATGAAATCACTGAAATTCTATTTGATGAATTGTTATATTTGCTTTTTTCAGTTTCAAATGACCCTATTTTAAACAAACTAAAGGTATGTGTCATACATACTTTTGACATCAGACTGCCAAATTACAGGCTTTACATTTGCTTTCAATATAGAAAGGAAGAAAAAAAAGAAATAAATGAATCGGTTAAATAAACCTAGGTCCAGATATTGATTATGCTGAATTGAATATGCTGTCATCTTTATTTGGTGCCTTGTTTTACCTGTAGGATCGATCTCATCTCACCAAACAAGCCAAACCAGCAGAATACACTGTGCACTGTGCTTGAGGAGAGAGAATTATGACTCTAAGAAGCAGAACTAACCTGTGGATCATTTTCAAAGAAAGAACCAACCATAATGGCGTAATTTACCCCACAAAAGCACTACTTCAGCAGACCTTGTGTAGGAAAACAAAGGCTCATGCAAACACGCAAAAAGCTTGAGTAATACAATATCCAGTGAATCTAAAGAAATATGGAAAATATGGTCCATTTCACATCAGCAGAAACATTATGTTTCTCAGAGATTTAACAGCAGATCTGGTAACATTCATCATCTGAATCTGATCTCAGTCTCATGATTCCTATAAGGAAGTGCAAATAAAGTTAATTTCAAATTAAAATCAATTTCTTAAGGAAACAGTAGTCGAAGTATAAATCAGTGTAGAATTAATGATGATTCATGTTCATTTACACAGCCTTACAAGCAGGTATAAAATGAATGGGTTGCACTGCGTCTACTGTATGTACCCTGTAGATACTGAATGTCCCAGGCAGGCCTGGAATTTTGTCATTTTAGGAACAAGGCAATTTGGCTTGCAGCGGTGCAGTTTTGAGTTGAGTTGAGGGCACAAAGGCCACATGCCAGGGCATCACGTACAGTCTATCAGAGGGGATTCCAAAAGTAAATAGCCAAGTCATTCACGCTTGCATTTTCTGTTGGTCATCCACACGTTGATTACATTGCTGTTATAATGAAATCATGTAATGTACTAATTTCCCATTGTCAGGGCAGACCTAACAGGAGAGGCTAGAGGACAGGACACAGAGGCGCAGTTGCTGATGGGCGTACAATTTTCAGGGGACATCAAAGCCAGACAAAGAGGCAATAACCATGGTTGTTGTGGCTGCACGTGAAATTCCTGCCCTGATCGCAGAAGAAAAACACTGAGATGCTTTACTTGCTGTTTAGTTTATTTCAGTGTTGGAGTTCTTTGGACCCCTAAACAATTTACTGTGAAATTTCCTTTGCTATGTATTATAGAATAGAATCCAATATGAATATGAATATACAGTGGCAGTCAAAGGTTTGGACACACCTTTTCATTCAATGTATTTTCTTTATTTTTGTTACTTTCTACATTGTAGAGTTACACTTAGGACATCAAAACTATGAAATGATACATATGAAATGATGTGGTAAACACAAAAAGTGTAAACAAAGCAAAATATGTTTTATATCTGCTTCATCTCCACCTGTCTTATTTACTCAGTTAACTCTGACATATAGGATCAAGTGGGTCTGCAAGTTGCTTGTTAGATCTAATTGTAAATATTGTTGAAATACAAAAATTAAATGAAGTCGTTTCACTTTCTGAAATCAGTTGGAAGGTGTAAAGCCAAATTGGGGCAGCCTCATTTGACATCAGCAAGGTTAAAAATAAGTCTGATCTTATTTCTCTCTCTTTCTAACAAACAGACTGGGACTGTCAGACTGAAAAGAAAGAAAAGGGATATTTTTGTGATGTCTGTGTGTATTGGGCGGTGTGAAGAATGATGATTGTCTGCTCTCCCACAGCTGTCTCTCAGAAAACACAAAGAGACTGTAAGTCACTGAAGTCCTTAATTCAGCAGTTTGAAACTAGGCCATTAGTGCGTGCGTGGGTGTGCGTGTGTTGTGTCCTGCAGCTGAAATAGAGATAGCAGTGTGGTTAGAATAGGTTGTAGCCTCTCTTGGTTGTTACATCACCTCCCGTCTTACAACAACCAAATACTGACTTTATACACACATGTATGAAGATGTGTGTGTGTGTGTGTGTGTGTGTGTGTGTCCTTCTCATCGCTCCTTTCTCCATGTGTGCAACATCTAATCCCCTAGATTGCTATATAATTTAATGTATTGATCGCTGACAAAGAGGCAAGTCTGTCATGCTTCTGTCAATCAGCAAGACTGTGTGTAGGTGTCTGTGCAGAAGTAGTGAAATCTAACAAAGAACTTGCATTTGATAAAATTAAATAAATAAAATTAGAACTCTTGATGTAGAAACAAGTAGACCATAGAAATAGTTTAGTGTGTTCATTTTTGAGTGTTTTGTTTGCACCATACAGCAGCAAAAACATAATATACGATCCAAAAAATAACACAGCTGAACACTCATTCAATAAATGGTAGAATGGATTGCATTTTTATAGAGCTTTTTGTCCAAAGTGCTTTACAATTTTCCTTTCATTCAACCACTCACTCACACACATACACACACTCACTCACACACCGGTGGCAGCGAGCTACAATTTAGTGAACAGGAGGAGCTGAGTTTTGATGCAAACCATATTATGATCTAAAATATGATTCAGTGTCATTTTATTGCCCAATGGCGTGTAAAGCAACTGAAATTGGCTCCATTTCAAAGTATAGCATTGAAATTCTACTTGCATGTATTAATTAATAATATCCATCAAACTATTATGTAATATAGTACAATGATAACATGCTCCAAAAGGTCCCATTCTACATAATGCATTTACATTACATACATACATACATTTACTTTTGACACTTCAATACTACACAAGTAACAGTCTAAATGCAGGAATTTCAGTCATAAAAGGGTATTTTCATACTCCATATATATCTTTTCTACTTTTGCTTAAACGTACTACAAGCAGATTTTGACTGGTTATATGACCAACATAAACAAACTATCCATCAAGATTGGCTATTTCTATATAGTTATTCATAATGCCTGCCACTGGGTTGGATTCAGTCAGATTCCTTTTAAAATGAATGAAACAAGGCAATGGAAACACTTTTGTCCATAGAGGCCACCAGAATCTACACAAAATTATAGTTTCTGGTGCTGCAGCATGTCATGACTTACCTGATAAATTTAACTCTCTATCATCAACACACACATACTCCCATTGACACTTCTACTTACACCCAATGAAATTAACATTAACAATTAATTCTCTTTATCTTGCTTGCGTATCTATCTTGCTTGGTGCCCATACCACGTATGGACCATGAACCATGTGTTTCCACATGCAAATAGCAGCAGATATCTTAGAAATTCAGTTCATATTGGATTCATTCTGTACCTCAAGATTTACATCCAGAAAAGGTGTGGACGTCAGGGTTTGTGTCCTGTCACAGACCTGCAATTAACGTTGCTTTTTTTATTTTGAGTTGCCTAACCCTGACCATACTTTAACCATGTTTTATCTGCCATAACTGTGATCTTTCCCTTATAACATTTTGGCATGTTAAAAAATTGACATTGACATTAACAACTTGTCTGAAAAAAAAAAACAGTGAATAATGATCGTGAGTTGCTCATATTATTGCCAACGTTAAGATTACGTTTCCACATAGTTATGTTTCGTCTGCTTCCTTATTCACTTGAAGCAGAGGAATATAGAAACAAAGATATTGCAGACATTATGTATATATAATATCTATCTGAGCATCTAATAGCATTGCAGGGTTCAAAGTTCAAAAGATAAACTTGTTGCTCTACAGGAGCTCTAAGAGTGTG
Source organism: Miichthys miiuy (assembly GCA_036365135.1). Taxonomy (NCBI): domain Eukaryota; kingdom Metazoa; phylum Chordata; class Actinopteri; family Sciaenidae; genus Miichthys; species Miichthys miiuy. Next base: position 22,084,942 of record CM071602.1, read on the forward strand.
ATGTTTTATGGATTGCATTTTTGATGAAGAAAAGAAGAATAGAGAAAGAAAAGGGCAAAGAAATAACTGGGATGCAAATTTTCTGGAATCATACTGGGAATGTCAGACTGCGTTGCTTAGCGACCATTTTTGTCAACACTCATTACAAATAAAATATGTATTCATCATTTATGTTCTCCTTTTTAAGACCAATAAGCCATTCAAGGCCAAATTTATACAGTTTTATTCTGTGTGCTCTACAATAATGTGTCTTAACTCTTCATAAATCACTGTACCACACCGTGTTGCGTGGTTTACTGCTTAAATATATGCTTAGATTTTTGCTTTAAAATACACGCTTGGACTGGATCTATGGGTGGAAGGTCAGCCTGCTCTTCTCTCTCAACCTGCCTTTCTCTATTTAACTATGTGGATAGCTGGTGCAGAGAGAAAGTGACAGACAGCTTCTGGCTGTTTGCTCAGACTTTAGTTCTTACCTTGATTTCTCAATTAACCTGGATTTGGATCAGTGATCCAAATACCTAACTTAAAAACTCAAGTAAGCTGATTCTCTGTTTTGGAGAAATAAGATTGGTTTATTAATTACTGTACGTCAAGGAGGTCCTGTCTCATCGCTGTTGTTTACTTGGTTTGTCTGTCAGCCTGTCAGCAGAATCCTGTCAAAACCTAAAAGATTACAAATCAAATTTAATAGGCAAATACACCTTAGGGCTTAAGCCAAGCATCACTTGCTACTGTATTGGTTGTGTGACTTTCTGAAACCTACCAATGTTTTGACTTTTGATCATTTGTTTTCTAGTTTTTGCTTGTTTAATTCTTGACAACGTGCACGTTTCTGGTGTCAGTTTGTCAGTCTGTGAACAGTCAGGTGACAGCTGCATCTAATCCTGAAGAAGGCAGTTTGCCAAAATGATGAGCTTTGTAAGATCAGATAAATACTTACAAGCATCAATAGTTTCCATTCTCTTTATAAAGGATTTCCCTACAAATCAAAATTACATTCACATCATGTTAGAGTCAGCATAATTCTGAGTTTCTGACTTATAGATAGAATTCACCAATATATCCGACTCAGAATTTGAACAAATATGGACACCTCACATCAGCCAAAGACTGATTTTCAATGTAATTTAAATTGAATTATTTGGATATAATGTTATATTGTCAATACACTGTTGGGTTTAAACACAAAAGCAATTAAGGCTAGAAAATGTATGTGGTTAAGGCTAAGACAGCAACCATGATTTAGAGAAAAAATGTGTCCATGTCGGGATTTGTTGACCCATCTATCATTCTCCCGACCTTCTTCCTATGAGATGTCACGCTACTTACGCCTTCATTTCCAACTGACAAGGGTCATATTTCACACAGCTACTAGAGATACTTGTCAGGTCATGTAAACAGAGGTAGCTTTAGGTATCTGAAAAAATCATGTTGGGAAAGCCTTGCTTTCTGATACTAGAAGATTACCTTCTCTATACAAAAATGAAATGAAGGATGATTTATGGCTTCTATCACTTGATATTGAACATACACACACACACACACACACAAACAAACACGCACACACACATATATATAGCCTTCCATCACAGTTTCATAATCACTGTACCATCATCATCACTGATCTCATGATAAGTAAAGAAAGAAAAGGTTAAAATAAAATAACGTATGGAGAAGGATCACTAGCTGCATGTCATCACACCTGCCAAACCTTCCGACTTTCCTGGGAGACTCCTGTTTCTCATTTCCCTCTCTCGGTTTCCTCCCGGGATCACAATTCTCCCGTATTTCTCCCGGTTTATGACAAGTTTTCACACTCATTTTCCTTTTTCATTATCATAACCTGTTTCTGGCATTCAATGTGTATAACTTCGGCAATACATGAAACACGGATGCACTGCATCACATAGGCACGGTGAAGTTGTTGGGGTTTTTTTTGTCTGCTACACTGACTCCGTATTTGCAGCTTCAATTGATTCAACTAGATATGTTCGGCTGGTGTCACACAGTGGCATGCGCACACGAGAAGAGGGCTGAATTATTCTGCTTTTGTTCTGAGAATTAAAAGTAAAATGAACATAAAAATGCTGTTGTGACCAGAACGAAAGACAGAAACAGAAAAGTTCAGAAAAAGAGAGCCTGACACAGAGACAGTGATACAGAGACTCATTGGATCCTATTAAAAGTTTAGAGAGGCAGACAGAATGAAACAATGCAAAAATGAGAATTTAATGAAGACATTTGGCACTTGTCATTTTCATCCTTCTGCATCTCATTCTCCCTTTCCTATTTATCTCTCTTATCGCCTTCACTCTGTTCACGGCAGCACACAGGCATGCGTTTACTTGAAATACACACAGCACACTTAAATTATTCACTTGAAAACACGCAGACTATGCAAAATAGAAATCATTGGTGCAGCATTACACACAAACACAAATAAACCTGTTTGTGCTCAGGCACACAAATACACATTTTTATTAGTAATGCAAACACATTAAGCTACACACACAATATAAATGTACACACATGTGTATTGCATGTGGTTGCAATACACAAACACAAACAAATACACAAGAGTAGTTCTGAGACTGGGCACAGAAGTGTTTTCAGTTTAATAACCACCAAACTAAATTAGCTCAAAGTTCTTTTAAATCACTCTCAAAAGTGTGATAATGAAACACATACACACACACACACACACACACACAGAAACATACGCTAACACAATTTTCATACATTTCATCAGCCGCAGTGTTTAGTGAAGTAATAAGAGCCTGTTTATATATAAAAATAAAAATCACCTTGCTGAGATACATTACCACAACAATCTTTTACTCAGGAATAGGTGCACATAAACACATGCATACTATATATGAATATTGTTAATACACACACACACACACACACACACACACACACACACACACTCTCTCTCTCTCTCTCTCTAGTCTACAGCAAAAATGATCAAAAAGGTATTTTTCGCTCCTGCTGGGACTTGTAATGAAGGGAACATGAATGTGAACACAGTGTTTCTGAGGGGGAGAGTGAAGGGAGCAAGAGGAAGAAATGAATTGGTTAGTGAAGTAAAAAGTGATTTCCTGCTAAAATGAAGACCAAACTCCCTGTCCCCGTGACACATGTTTCAGTGTTTAAGTAAACATTTCCTATAGGAGAAGTTGCATTGGGGTCCAATGAGTGATATGCATTTCTATTATACCACATTTCTCTGCAACCCTTTAAATATTAAACAGCAAGTCATAGACAAAATGTAAACTGAAAAGAGTCGCTGCTTCAGTTTCAGGCTTTCTCACTGTCATCATGGCTTACTGGGACATTAAATAGAACACAGCCATTGTTAGTTAATGTTATTTAAGTCAAATATCTGCTGTGCAAGAGGTGGAAGTGGTGCTGATACTGTTTACTAGTATTTCTGACCCTTTACAGCCATGGCTGCTCTTATAGCTCAAAATGATGAATTAAACAACTACAGAAGCAAAATGTGATAATAGGGGTTCAGTGTATTGACCATATTATTGACAGTGTGAAAACCACAGCATGATCGATGACTCCACAAAGCACAAGGCTCATTATCAGGCCTTCAGCACACTTGTAATGTTACATTAATGAACACAGTGTGCTTCACTAGAGAGGCCAGCCTGCCAAAGTTTGGGATATTTTACTGTGCCAAATGTGCTGCTACATGCAATTGATAATATTGCAGATGTTTATAAATGTGCTGAGTGCTGTCACAGAGCTGTGCAATTACTTTTCTTTGTGTGTGTGTGTGTGTGTGTGTGTGTGTGTGTGTGTGTGTGTGTGTGTGTGTGTGTGTGTGTGTGTGTGTGTGTACAATCTCAAAACTCAATCATCTGAAGACGATTTAGTCTCTGGAGACAACGGCAAATGTTTCAGAGCTTCTGGTATAGCCAGAAGCTATCTGGTGGAAAATGGATATCCGGGCCAAGACTTCCTCTGCAGTCTGATTAGCAAGAATGATGAGAAAGACACATAAAAAAGACACTTGAAAAGGGGAAAAAGGCCAAGGTTTTGTTTGACAATAGCTGACTGGTTCCCAGACTAAATTTCAGGCAATTCATCCCATTTTGCTTTCCATACGGACTCATACAAACTCAGTCAATACTAAATGGACTACAAACAGAAACCGGAAAATTTCTGTTACCAAAATGTATGTCCCTTTGCCTATAGATACTGCATTAATTTGTAGATATCTGTTTATAAAGATTAGGACTTTTAGCTGGATAATTGCAAACATCCTTTATATGCTGAAATATTGAAGAGAAAATGACTGCACACTAAACTCCAGTGTATTGTATAATCAACCGCACTTTTCACAAGGCAAAACTTGCCTCTCTAAAGTAGGAAAGTCCCTTACCCGCCACTGTTTCTCTTACTCATTTCTACCCTGTGGTGTGTTTGCCCCCTTTTGTATGAATGTTGAATGTAACATTTTGAACATTCTCAACCTCTTTTTTAAGACATATTATGACACAGTGTAGACACAGAGTGTTTAGCCTTGGAAGCCAGATAGTAGGAGAGACAGGACATGACTAAAGTCTGTTGCACTCAATGCTGTTGTTTGTTTGCACATATGTCTGCAATGGTTAAGTCAGTGTTTTTACAGGCTGTGCATAGCCACAGGTGTTTTTGGTTATTCCGCTTGATTAGACCTCTGCTTGAGTTGAAGTTGGGAAGAGCTATGTAGGGAAGTGTGCAAAGTCACACCTGTGACAGTCCTGACAAATCGAATCAGGCGAATTAAGCGAAAACATCTGTGGGGGGGGCGATCATGGGTTTGTAGTTAGAGTGGAAGCAAAGCATATGTTAGTGTGCAGTCCCCAAGAGCAGGTGCTCAAATTAAACTCTAAGTGAAAGACAAAATAAACATTAGTTGTCTTAAGAAATCGCTACCACTGACACATGATTAAAAAATGATAAATTGTGAATAATAATTGAAAACTGAGTCAGTCTTCACAACCTCTACTTAATCAGACTCTGACTGGCAATCTAGCAATTCTGGCAAATGCCACCTCATGGACTGCATAACAACAGCAATGTGTGGAAAAAACGTTTTGACCTGTCGGCCGTGGCCTACTCAATGTTGGAATAGCATATCTCATTGGGAGTTGGTGGTCCCAAAATTGTCGATAGGCTAGAAGAGTTACCAAGCGTCGTCACCTCACTTTACCCCTACAAATGAATTAGTCCATCCATGTAATGTCAGTGGTCAAGTAGGAAATAATCATGTCAAATCAAGACAGAGATTTATGATTATTATGATTATTATAAATTATTGTATTGTGTGAAGGTAGAAGTTTATTTTTATTCAGCCTCCATGTGAGTGTAAATAATACACATTTTGTTGATCAGGTGTGATTGTTTACAAAACAAAAAGTGTGAGATTGTGCAGGCGCAATTCACTAAAGCGATGTCAATCAGAATATTCCTCAGATTTACATACTGAGATTACAGCTGCAGGCAGAGAAAAACCAGCGTGTGAGATACCTCTTATCAAACAAACTATATTGAGCCATTTGTGTGAATTCCACGTCTTCACTGCAGATTTGATAGGATGTACGCTAGTTGTCAGCAGCGTTCGACAGATGCCTAATAGACCAAGTGGAGAGCTGACACTGCAGCTCACAGAAAGTTTCAGTGCCATTACCTCCCCTGCTGCTCAACTGAGCTGGCAAAATATCCTAGCAACCGGTTCCAAAGAAAGGATTGCCCTGGCAAATTTGGTGTCAGTGGTCTCATGAAAACTGAACAAGTCAGCATTGTCAGAGGCAGAATTTCATTTTCTTAAATCTGGATCTCTATACGAGTATGTGTCTTGGCTTATTTTGGTTTATTCTCTGTGAAGCCCCGAAAGGCAAGAACATACAGTACTGTGTAATAAAAGCATACAGACTTGTAAATATCAATAATATGCAACATTTCGAATTTAAATTCTTTGTATCAGATACATTCCTCTTCACTGTAATATTTGATTCATTTAGCTGAATCTGGATGTGATGTGATGTTCTGTGATGATAATACTTGTGTTATTCCATACATGTTAATACAGCTGAATGGAGTTTGATAAAATAAAAATGAATCGGTGACAGACAGAGTCACAGATAAGGGAGAAGGGAAAACAAGCAGATGTTGAACAGAATGGCCTTGATAAAATGGTAAAGCTGGATATCTGGGTTTTTATTGCCACCTCATGGCCATGAGAGGTAAAACAATCAGTCAAAGTATATGCGTCACAGGCATTTGGGCTATTTGTGGCTAGAAATGAGGGCACAAAATAATGGGCTCAGAACACACAGTAACAGGAACTCTCATCACTCAAATCACTTTAGGAGACAAAGTCAAATAGAGACTGCTGTCGGTAGTTGGACAAAAGTGAAACTTTACCCAGTGAACTGTGAGAGTGAACTGAAAATTACTGGTTTGTGATTTGATTTTGTAAATCCGCTACTTACGTCTACTTCTGCAAAACCATGACCAGAAATCGAAAGAATACAACAATCTCACTTTGGTGAAATCTGTAGTTGAACAAATGTGTTTGCGAGGTCTTCATCAGCTTGTATAAACACTTCAAGCTTTCTACCATAATGTTCACTGTAGCAGAGCTGACTGCAAGTTTGCTATAGCAAAAAAAACATGAAATGTTCCATGTAAATTGTCCTAAACCTGCTGTTACTGTTCTTGTCAAGTGCAAAGAGTTAAAAAAAAAAAAATAGGATAATTTAATTTTCAAAATAAGCCATAAAATAGGTTTAAGTGGTCCCTGTAGCTGGTTCAGTTTATTAAATAAAAGTTTATTAAACAGTTTTTAAAATCCTCATTGAAATATCCAGAATATATGAATATGCAATGTTGTTCATTTCAAAACTGAGGAATATAAAGCGTCTAAAACCCTCAGTATATTGTCGGTGTTTGTGACCCGGAGTCTTCAAGTTTCCTCTTCATACTTGTGTGATGAATGCAGTTGCATGTGGGATCATGAATGGCTTCCACACTAGTTTTGTGAAAATCATCTTCACACCTTAATCATACATTAAACTCAGATTTGAGATGGGCACAGAGAAACTTTGGTTCTATTTTTGTCAAACTCTGCACCTACATCATTCTCCACAGTGAATGTCAAATATATTTTTTGAGTTTCTGGCATCAATTTGAATAAAATCATTAAAATGAATTACCACACACAATGGGTCCCATCAAGGACATGGACTTGGGATGAAGAAATGTCTTAGTTTAATACGCTCTCTCTTGCATTCCTTCATTTTCTACCACCACAGTTTCTGTTTTAGATTTTCTCTGAGCTTAAAAAAGAGATCCATCACAGATAATGGCAAACCTGGTGAAGAACAGTTTCTCCTCCATTATCTCTTTTTTTCCTGATGAAACAGATAAAAGTTGAATGGGGATGCTTTATGAGGAGACGTCAATCAAACAGATTGACTTTATATGTGAATATTTCACCCAGACATCTGAATGTTAGCTTAAGCTCTACGTTTGACTGCATCCCTTGCAAATTATCAACATATGCTGCAAATCAAAAGACATGCATCCACTGACGCTTCCTATCTCTCCGTAGCTTTATGTTACAAAACCAGAGAAATCAAAAAGTGAGGTTTAACTCAACCAGTGAGATTGCTTGTACATGCAGAACAGCTCCTTCCTCCTCTAAATGTTTGTTGGACTAAAACTCCACCTTGCTTTTTTAAAGATAAGGCTTATAGAGACACTCATAATAAATGGACAGTCACAGCCTTTTAGCTCAAAGGTGGAACAGCTAATGCCCCTGTGGTTTGTAAAATAGCACACACATACACACACACACACACCAAGCAAACTGGATAGATAGACCGTCTAAGTGAGGTTAGACTCTCAGGTGCTCCATGTCCTTTGAGTCCTTAATTATTGTATAAACCTGCGATTTGTTACCGTTAAGGCGCACCAGGCTCACCAAGTGATTGTCCTTGTGTGTGCAATGTTCTCAGTGTGACATTGACTCTTAATACTGATGTATTTGTGCTTCTGTCTCCTGCCGATTCAATCTCTGCTATGACAGTTTGGAAGGAAAAGTGTTGACACAGAGATAATAAACGCTTTTGGAATTGAATTCACCTTCTTGTTCTGTGTGTTTTGATGATTTTTTCTCTTATCTCGACATGTTTATTCAACAGCCACACAAAAAGCCAAGAAAAGAAAATGGGACACACACGCAAAAAAAAAAAAAAAAATGAAGATTTAAAATGTATGTCATGTCAGGTGATCTGTGAGTTGACCCAGGCAGTGAAAGGATGACAGCTCAGCTGTAAACTGGAGCGTGACTGACACCATACGGGACGAGATCAAGGAGAAAACCTGCTTTTCATATTGCAAACTGCTATCAAGGTTAAACTCTCAACTTTTTTTTTGCTAAGGGGAGTAGAGCTAATACATACAGTCTGCTGATTGATGTTTGGAAATAATCAAAGGACCTGTCTGCAATGATTGACAGACTAGCTTTTGCCCGCACATACGCAGGTTGACAATTGACAAGGTCTTTATGTGGCTGCCGCTTGAGTGTGATCAGTGTTAGCTGTGTGTGATGAATATTTGTGATGGCAGTGTTGGGAAATTCCAAAAACTCCAGAACTTGTACCCAAAGTATTTTTAAGGTATTTTTTCACAGTACCTGATCGTCTTTCACTGTTTATAACGAAGCACGGACATGCCATGCCTGTCAGCGCCACCACAGACACACATGGTTTCTTCACAAAGTGATGTCCCTCTATTTGTGTGTTCTCAATGTGAATCTGTTTGCTGCCTGCTGTGAATAATTAGGTTTGCTCTGATGTTCTGACTCAGCACAAAGTACTGATATAGACTGGAATTCGTGTGTGTATGTATGTAGGTGTATGTGCGTGTGTGTGTTGGGTTGTTGAATGTAGGACAGCTACATTTGTTCTGGCTTCCCCATGGATATCATGGCATATCAAGCACGCGTAATAGCACACAGGTGCACAGATACACACACTTGATTCAACCCCCACACCCCCAACACACTGTCACACACACACATAGTTCAAACCACTTCACTCCAAGTTCCACTAGACCACCTTTTGCAGCTCGTTGGTAATTTAAAAACCTAATTACCATTGTAATCAATTATCGATTGTCATTTCACTCCACAAATAATATGCCAGAAATACCCCCCGTTTACTGTCTCAGGGCAAGATTGTGTCTTTGGTGGTGTCTTTATTGAGATAAATGATCCTGTACTAACAATTTAGACACATCAAATCCAGGACACAGGACCAATTCTAACATTGGCCACAGGCCACATTCGGCTCAGCTCTGCAAATGTCACCTTGATGAAGCCATCTTGAAGAACATCTGAAACACAACAGAGGCTTTTTGGGGAAAATGAGATTGGCAATTGGCATCATTTGTATTTATGCAAAAGAAAATCATAATTCATCTGTGTGTTCCCCGTTGCAGCAGAAGAAACAGGTTGACGGTGAGGAAGAAAAAACATAAAAACAAAACAATAAGCTGAAAGATGCTAAAACTCTGTAGAGCTGAGGGGAAAGTGTGTAGTTGGGTGAAAATTCTCTGTGGGTTGGTCACTATCAGCAACTTCTTTCTTATTACAAATTTTAATTTGATGAATTCTAAAAATATAGAATCAGATTTGTTGATTGTTGATGCAAACAAACACAAGCAGCACAAGGGATAAGGATAAGGGATTATAGTAAACTGTGTCATATATCATCTGTTTCACAGAGTGGATGGATGGAGGGCTCAAGAGAGAGAAAGAAAGAAAAAAAATTTATTGAGGAGAAAACTCCATAAAGTGTTCATTCATCGTAAATTGTTGGTTTGCCTAAATTAGACATACAGAGGCACAGAAAGAGTGAGCAGTATATAAAATATAGTGACAGCCGATCAATGTAATCAGAGACTATTAGCCCTGTCGGTAGGCTCAATAATGGCCTTAAAATTATATGCTGTTAGAGATGGTGGAGACAGGGAACACGGGCAGTGTCAAGTTGAAACAAAGCAAAGAAAGGACCAAAGTAGTGCAGAAGGAAATGTGAGAAACAGTCGAAAGGGAAAGATATGTTTGATACATTTGGGATATTGGGGGGGTCATTATAGTAGACATGTAGCGTACAGGAGGGGAGGTAGAGTTCTGCCACCCTCTTAGGGGGATGTTTCATACTGCACCCCACAAGCTCCCACTACATATGTGTGTGTGCCTGCCTGTGTGTGTGCACACTAACAGAGTTTTACTGGACTGCTCTTTACAGCACTGCAGTCAGCACTAATTGTCTAAAGTAGATGTAGTGTTGGAGAGAGTGATTGGAAGAGGAGAGTGCAGAGGGGAGGAAAAAACAATTAAGAGACTAAGATAGATTAGGTGTGAGTGTGTGATTGTGTGTGTATGTGTGTGTCTTCCCACGGTGTCTTTATAAGCACCAGATGGCCTCACAAGGTTTGAGGAATGAGGATATCAAACTCTACATCTCCTTCTCAGCATCAGGGTTCAGAAGAAGGGTGAAGGAAAAATGTTTCAGGTTTCACACATGCACTGTAAACAAAACTGGACAACTCAACTGTAAACACTTGTGTCATGTGTTTTGTGTAAAAGAAAAGCTCTGAATGTGTGACAATGTTAAAGTTAGGCTGATATATGTAATCAGCATATACTGTAACAACAAATAGGCTGTTGCCAGGTTGTTATGTCATAGCTACTGTTTGTCCTGTTATCTGGTGAACTCAATGGTGAAGACAGAGAGAGTTAAGATAATGGCTTTTAGAAGTTGCCACAACACAATTCACACTCAACCTACTGGAAATGTTATAAGCTTCATTTTTTAAATTTAAAAATAAACTGTCGTCAACAGAGAAGAGTTTATCAGAGATAAATTATAGAAGTAGCCAAAAGAAGTTAAGGAAATTGTATTATTATTCACATTTCTTTCTATTTTTCTTTTTTTTTTTAAGAAATCATGAATATTGTACTTTGACAAATGATGTCTCCCCTATGTGTAGATTTCTGTGTTCCGGTGTGTTTTATTATATTATTTATGTTTGTTGTGTTATATTGCAAAACAGCTATATGCAGTAAGGTTCTTGGTTGTATACAGGCCCTCGTCCTTCTCCACTCTTCATTTGAGAATTTACCCTCTGGCATGCATTTTAAAATGGCGCTAGCTACAAAAAACTTTGCTCAAAGTTAAATGAACTGCAGTTAACCTCTATGTTGTTTACATCTTTGGTGTCTGTGTCAGTGACAGCCATGCACAAGCAATGGATCAGTTTTAAAAATAGGTGCTATTTCATGGTGATTTTTTAATGACATTTATCTCTAAATTTCAACTATTCTCATAACAACACTGGGGTCAGAGTAAGTAATAAACAGAATGGAAGACGTGTGTGCAGGCAGAAAGAGAACAAGATATTAAATAGATCCAAGTTTATGTTGAATGTGCTGTACAGAAAAAGGAAATGTGACAACAGAACATTAAAGAGAGGAATGACGATTGAAGACGTTGAAATCGAGATAGTCCTAATGATAATGATGCTGTTTTCCAATGTCTTTTATTTATTCTGCTTTGACTCATCTGCTCCATACACCACCCGCTCGGGTATTCTCGAGCCATATGGAAGCATGCATATTAAAAGAAAGAATATTCTCAGGGTGTGAATATGAAAATGATGGTGCTATATTTAGTGTTGTTTATCTACATTATGTTTTCCACCACTGTGACCAGCCCTTCTACGCATTGTGGGCTGAATTTTAAAATATTGTAAAGTAACTAAACATTTGGCCGTGCTAGTTTATCTTTGTCTGATGAACTCCATGTAAATCAGGTTATACAGATTTTGATTTATAGGACCTTTCTGGACTACCAGATATCCTAATGAAAAAAACAGAAATGCATAGTGCAAAAACAGCACATTTAACAGAAAAAAATATATCTGTTGGATCTTCTGTTGGAGTTCAATTCTTCCCATATGATTGCCAACTACATATTATGATTCACCCACATTTTAATTCCCATTACATTTCTACATTTGACAAATGAGAGGAAAATTGAAATAATTTTTCTACTGTACTTGGGGACGAGGGAGAGAGAACATTTTCTTGCTGCAGGAGTAAGAGTGATTTGAATTTTGGCTCCATCTGAAGTCTCATGTCCCCCACTGAGAATATGGCTTTCAGTTTCTAGAGGTACAATTGCTGTCAATTATTCTGATAAAAACATACAGTGACGCTGGTTAAAGATTTCTATTCTATGAGAGAGAAAGGCACACAGAATGACAGATATGGCAAAATGAGAGTCCAACATTGGATAAAAGTAAAAGGCTCACCAAGATTACTGTGGAGTTACTAGGTGTCAGGCAACAAACCCTTCAGCAAGGCACTTTATCGAAGAGATCAGTGCCTGGGGCAGATGATTGGATTTCAGGACTCGGACAAACACAATACTGTGCAAAAAGTCAGCCCTCAGCATCCGAGTATTCATGCATGCTGTACATGCATACTTATATTCAAAGTGACAATGTGCTTGGCCCTGAGGTGGAGGTTGTATTGCCAGTCAAGTTAAATGGCATCTGGGGTAAGCTGTATCTATAAAGCTTCCCACAGGGAAGAAACCAGCAATCACAGGCAAGCAGCAATTCTCAAATATCTGTATTTTTTAATCTATTAAAGTGAACCAGATATGCTCTATCAGAATAGGAGAAATGTGATCTGAAGGGATATTTCTGTATTGTTCAGGAGACTGAGGCATGAAAACCTGTGATTTCATTTAATGTTGGTTCAGACAATCTGCACCAGCTCATTTCTGTGTGGTATCAGTTATCAAAACACGTCAGAGAGCCTCTGTAATCTCAGGTCCCCTGAAATCTAGATGAAATTTAAATCTGTTTTTCACACAAGTTGTTGGCATTCTTCAGTGTTTGAATAGCAGATGGTACTGCAGTGTGTAATTTATATAAGGTAGCTATTGAATATGCTGGATGCTTCTTCAAATGTGAACAAAAGAACTGGGTAGTTGTCATTTGTTTTTTTTTACAATCTACCACCCGTTTTTTAAGATTGAGATAGGCATGTTTTTAGGAAAAAAAGAATAAAAGCGAAACATTTGAAGCCAGTTTTCATTGCTTGTTTTTGATACTCAATGCAATGAACATATTTCGGGTTGGTATTCAACAAGTATTTAGGCCGTAATGGTCAAGACTCGAAAACAGATTCTGTCAGTGTCTTAATCACTTCTTTTTCCAGAGAGACCCAATGGCCGAGGGTTTTAAAGCGCCAACCATGTGCCTTGTCTCAGTCCAACAGGGACCATTATTGCATGTCTTTGCTGTCAATTGTACAATGGCATTGAAATGCATTCATTCTAATCAGTCCTGTGTTTCATCAGTTTTAGTTTCAATCTTCCATAGTTCCACATCTTCTATCTATATACCTACCTTTTAATGAGATGTAGGAATGTTAGTTGCTCTTTTTTCTGCCATATTGCACCATTCATTCACCCCCAAGTTTGTAAAATATAGCAGTGGGAATGTAAGATAGATGCCGGATGGACAAGGCCTGCATATTTCTGCAGGAGAGGAGAGGCAAGAAGACAGGAGTGGTGAGATAAGGCAAGAAAAAATATTCAAAATCTTTCTCTCTAAAGGTCCTTTTGACAGCTCAACCTAGAGGCAACCTCTCTCTCTCTCCATCTCTCTCGCTGTCTCTCACCCCCTCTCTCGTAATCGACTTTATATCCAGGTCCTGTACAGTGACTCAGGTTACATTTCTCTGCAGCAGCTTCAGGATATCTCTAGACAATCTGAATGTCAGCCAGGCAGGCCAATAACACAATGTAGCCATCTGACTCACCGGGACATGCCTTTGTATTGTTACCAAGTGGACATATATATACAACTTTCTCTACAGCCAGACACTAACACACACACACACACACACACTTATGGCGTGGAATAGCATATACAGAAGTGCTATCGTGGCAGACAGGAAGTCAATGACCTTTAGCTTTTGCTAGTTGAGAAGGTGAGTCACGCACATATATGGTACACACACTCTGTCAGCATCAAGAAACAACTTGTGGATACAGAAATGCAGAGACAAACAATTACAAACAAAGAAATATATTACATATTAAATAGTGTTGGGCATCTCAGTTGAAAAATGTACTGAAATATTCATTGGTTAAGTGACTATTTTTAATTGTTATATCTGCTTACTTTTGTTTCTTACAACCAAGCTTCATTCAAGGTGCCTTAATCAACTCCAAACTCCAAGACACTTTATGTAAATTACCAGCAGTTATATTTCTTCTCTTTTGTGAGATGTTCAATGGATGAGTTATACAGAAATTCAGCTTTAGTACACCAGTCGTCACCAATGGAGAAATTAGCTATGGGCTTAAGGAGAGTGACTTGTTCTGTAGCCACAGCCACAGAGGTTGGTAACCTTGTTAATTACTGGATTTCAATTTGTAATCCCTTACACTAACAAAGTTACCATATTACTCAAATGTGTTACTGCACAACACTGTTATTAATACACTTGTGGTTCAGTGCAGCTGTAGAAACAACAACAAGACAACAACAGCAAAGATTGAACAAAATCTGAGACAAAGATAAATGACAGGAAAGAGAGCAGGAGAAATATAAGAAGAGAGAGTCACAGACCAAGTGAAAATGTTACAGCAGTAAGAGAAGAGGAGGAAAGGGGGAAGTGGGGTGTGGGGGGTAGAGAGGGAAAAGTAACTCTCAGCAGTGTTCGGCAATTAAGAGCACCTCGTTAAGGAAGCTCTCAGTGACTAATGGCTGAGACACACAGGCATACACACACACCGCAGGGGATGAGTGATGGGCAGATGCAGACATTTAACTGCTTCTGTAGTGCAATCTTTGCATCTTTACTTTCCTTCATTTTCCTCCCCTCTCTTCTCCTCAGTTTACTGATAATAAAATCTGAAACACATTATGTACTTCCCTGCCTGTCACTGACTGATCTACACATTTAACTGCTTATCTGCCCGCTTCTTACACACTCCTTGATATTATTAAACAAGGGAGGCTTGCACTTCATCCAAAGTGGCAATGAGTGATAATTTGTTTGAAGTTTTCAAAGGTCATCGTCACTACCAAGAAATCCTGAAAGATTACGTCAGTACATTCGATGTCTTCCTCACAGTGTGCTCCTGATGATAATGCTGCTTTTGTTTGCTATACTTACAGTCGGAAACAGTTTCATTTCATTGCTCTTGTGTGCAAGAAAATTCTCTGCTAATGACCATGCTCGATATCAGAACTTCATTTGGATAAATAGGTTGACTCTACATTGTCTCAATTAGAAAGAATGCAATGCTTTGTTTCTGTGCGCAGTCCCACTTTGTGATTTAGGCTGATTAGATAAGCGTATTTTTACATAACAGTCTACTTCAGCACCACTGCATTTCAATTTCTGCTCTCTGTTTGTAGCAACACTGAGCTGAAATGAATATAACACAAGTGTGTCTGGCTGGATTCCCCCAAACAAATAATTCTCTGTATTCTCAGAATCAAATCAAAGTAAGGTTCAAGAAATGTTTTCTGCATGCTGCTGTCCAGCTCTGTCTGTCCACCAGGAGCTGTCTCATGGGCTGTTTGTAGTCTGGAGATTGGAAAAACTACCTTGTGATTGGAAGGTCACAAGTTTGAATCACAGTAAAGGCTGGAAAGAAGTTGATACTGGACATGCTGTCCGTAAATTATGGCTCCTTAGTAACATCTAGTGGTAGCTGCTGGGAACTACGGCAAAGGTCTTTGTTGCCGGTTGTCCTCCATCTCTCTCTCTCTCTTCATTTGTCATGTCTTTACTGCCCCTATCCAATAAAGGCATAAAAATAGCTAGCTAATTCATGTGGCACTAACACAATGGGAGGTATGAGCTGTGCTTTACAAACCCTCTATTAACAAAGGTAACCGGAGCGAGCTCTTAGACATAGACTCGTAGACCATATCTGTCATTTGCCTGTCTGATAAAAATAATGATTCATGTCACTGGCTAAAGAAAATGATAACAAACGAGCTGGGAGGGACTGAGTTATGGTACGTGGATTGGCATGAAAATGATGTCTGTAAGTATAAAACACACAGCCACTCTCCATACTCTATTGCTAAGAACAAGCTATAATTTTTTTTTTCATATCATTTTAGTTTTGATTTTGAATTGAATCATTCTCTCGTCTCATGGTGCAATTACATTTTTAATGTGAAACTAAATTGAGTTGAAATTGTTCCACACATTAAAAAACGAGCCATCTGCCACTTTGACTGAAGAATAAAGTCACATTTTCCTCATCACGTTTTCCCTCTTTTTTTTTTCATGTTCACTCTACCTGCCTTTAGCGATTCATCTTATCTTGACACTGCTGTTTATATTCACACAATCCTTCGTCAACCATGGCAGCTTTTGAAGTGGCAGACCGAAATGAATGCATGCCTGACTGAATAATCGCTTCATTTCTGTGTTTGTGCTGTTGGTAAAGTTTCCCTCACTTTTTAAACATCATCATCAGTAATGGTTGATATTGTTTCATCACTCTGCTTATATCTTTTTGAAACATGCAGATACGCCACACTCACAATTCACTGCAGCACCACATCCAATGATGGATAGTGATGATAAATTGTGATATCCTCCCTAAACAGACCAAACAGGAGACACAGACAGAGAGAAAAACAAAGGTTTTATTAGACAAGAGGGGAAAAAATAAAATAAGAGGCAGTTACATAAAGAGAAAACAGGAGATTAACAAAAAATAAAAACAAAAGAAAAGGCAAAGGAAAACAGTGCTAAGATACAGAGATAAATCATTACGCTTTAAAACATGTTTATCTCTCTCTCTGATCTCTTTTCAGTCCTGTTATTAGGTGTATTATTCTTTACACTGTGAAAAAAATGTTGTTTTGCACCTCACGACTGCTCTTGGATTAATATACAACAGGTGCAATAAGAGCAGAATCTGGATCAATAAACACTATTGGACTATTCATACATTTGCATTCCGATTGTCTTTAGCTCCTGAATTTTCATCAGCTAATTCAATGAGAAATTATTGTAATTACTCTTGTATTGCATAGAAATTGGTATTTCTGCAATTTAGTGCCCACAGTTTCAGAGTGTAATACCACTGCTTGTGTATTTGTTATGATTATATTACTTATAATAAGAAACTAGTGAGTCGAGAAATTTGATAACAGCCAAACATCAAGCAAGTGCAACAACATGAGACACAAGCAGCTAATATTACTTACTGGTCCAAGCAGGACTCTCACCAACGATTTACCTTTGAGTAGTTGCCTTTTGCTCAGTTCCTTTTTTTTTCCTCTTAGTTCCCTCCATCAACAACACCTTTGGTCTTTTTGCCTCTATCATTATGTCCACAGAGGCTGCTGAGCCCAGTTACATTGCCTACTTGCCCAGCTCCCGTTCTAGCTCGACATCAGCCCCGCTGCCTGTGAGCATTTGTCCACAGCCTGGACCTGAAAACCTCCTCTTCCTGTTGGTCCAAAACGCCTGTGGCACAAACACTAACATTACCTCTGCTCTGAGCTCACCGTCCGTAAGGCAACTCTGTCAAAAACTGAGAGTTGAAGCGGAGCAGCCAGAAAACATTTTCTCCTTTAAATATGATCATATTTCACCAAAATAAATGAAATAGTTGGTGGTGTATGACTTACTGGAATAAAGCATTATGTACTTCTCGTGGGTGAATGTACCTGGAGCACAAACAGCAGCTGTAAGGGCACAGAGTGGGAATGACAGAGACACCATTCAAATAATTAAATCCTTAAATTTATATCTGAATAGTTGAAGGACAATACGTGAGAGAGTGTGGTAGACCAAATTTAAGTGTGTATGTTAGAGAGTTACACAGAAAATAAAGAGAACAAGAATGGTAATACTCTCGTGAGACCTCTGTATTTACTGCACTGTTAAGCAGCATTCATTTATCTTATGAAAAACCTGCTACACACACACATATACATATGGCCCAGTGAGGGCCTTCTCCCTAGACGGCTCCTCTAATTAGCTCCATTTAAATGAATGGATTAAGCAGAGTTCTTTTTACAGTATGCACTGGTACTACTAATGCAGCTTATTTAATTGTGTGCCACCACACACAGACACACAAACACATACACACACAGTGGTGGACTTGCACACAGGGCTATGTGGTGGGGCACCAGTGCAAAGAGAGTTGTGATGCATTTATGATGAAATAGTTTCAAACCCTGAATAAGATTTTTTACTTTGTGAGTACTGCACCTTTGTACACATGGGAAACTCTTTAACCTTTAATTTCACAAAGGCACACAAACGTGTCAGTGACAATGAGCAGTGTACTGAGGAGCTAAGTCAGGGTTAGCACGCTTTGTCAACTGAAAGGGCACCTAGGAGGACACTTTATCACGTTTTTTTCCACTGGAAGGGCACTCCTCTGTTAAGAAAAACTCAGGATTTATTTTGCATTACAAAGGATTATGGGTAAAACTCCAAGCATTATCTGTAGACAGTTACTAGATATCAAGACAAACAATGGTATAAATACCATTACCTCCAAGGCCCATAAGAGCAGTAGAAGAGAGAACAAGGTTGTGGAGGAAAAATGAACTAAGAGAGATGGAAAGAGAGGAAGAAACTACTAAAAGCAGGGCTGTATAGGCAGGAAGAAGGAGGGGGAAAGAGGAGGGAGGTACTGCTGTAAGAATAAGACATGAGGAAATAGGAGCGAATGAAAGAGGAAGGAAAAAAGATAAGGAGGGAAAGAAAGAGAAGCAGATGTACTAAACACCCTCTTCAAAACCAAGGGAATAATTTAAAAAATTATATAGAACAAGACTCCCACAGCAAACCTTGCTTCAGGATTGAACTCCCCCAGCTGCGGTCCTGTAATAACCACCTTCCTCTTCCATGCAGCGATTCTTCTGTCCAAAACTACATTCAGTATGCTTTATTGTCAGCTTAAGTGTCTTAACAGCTGCCCTGACCCTCACTAGAGCGACAAGAATACTGCTGACAAGACACAAACTTTCTTCTGTCAGACTTCTGGTCGTAAACTAAACACCCACAGCCCTTGAAAGTGTGGGCTTTGGACCCTGTATAAGTCCTTTTAAAAAGTTAAAAAGAATTTATCAGGCCATCATCGTGAAGTTAAGACCAATCAAGGACCTTTGCTGAATGCTATTCCCCTCTCTTCCTCCCATGTTTCTATCTGTGTCTACTGTCGATATCCAATAGGCAAAAGGTTTTTTTTGTTTGTTTTGTTTTGGGGTTTTTTGTTATGTTATTAACCTGGGCCTTTACCCATGATGTGTCCCTGCTGGAAAATTAAGTTCACTGATAAAAATATTGAGCTTGAGCTACTTAAAAAAGGTAAGGCAACTTTTTGCATCAGATTATTATGTAGATAAAGCAAGGCTAGTCTTTGTATAGGCTACTTAATTTCTTGTGTGTAATGAAATGAGTTTTGCAAGTAAAGTCAACTTAGTCAACTTAGTTTTGCAAATAAGTGAACTTAATTTTATAAGTAAAGTCTATTTAATTAAGCTAAGTTGACTTTACTTGCAAAATTAAAATAGACTTTACTTACTAAATTAACATTCCCCGTAATGATTTTGTCAATCCAGCAGTCAGTGGGCCTACAGCACCTTTGGTTGTCCGGCAGCCCTTTCCCGTAATGAATTTGTCGATCCAGCAGGGCAAGGGGCTGCTAGACAACCAAAGGCACTGTAGGCCCACTGACTGCTGGATCGACAAAATCACTGCAGGGAACAGGACTGTCAGATCGACAGAGGGAACAGGGGTCGCCGGACAACCAAAGGCGCTGTAGGCCCACTGACTGCTGGGTCACCAAAATCACTACGGGGAATAGGACTGCATGATCGAGGGAGGGGACAGGGGCCGCCGGACAACCAAAGGTACTGTTGGCCTAATGGCTGCCGGATCAAAATAATCAGCACCTTCAGATTTCCAGGGAAAGGGGCTGCCGGCTCACTGACTGCTGAATCGACAAAATCACTACGGGGAATAGCACTGCCTGATTGAGGGAGGGGACAGGTGCCACCAGACATCAAAGGTACTATCGGCCCAATGGCTGTCGGATCAAAAAAATCAGCACCTTTGGTTTTCCAGGGAAAGGTGCTGCCGGACAACCAAAGGTGCTGTAGGCCCACTGACTGCTGGATTGACAAAATCACTACAGGAATGGGACTGCCTGATCGAGGGAGGGGACAGGGGCCGTTGGACAATCAAAGGTACTGTAGGCCCAATGGCTGCCGGATCAAGAAATTCAGCACCTTTGTTTTTCTGGGGAAAGGGACTGCTGGACAACCAAAGGTACTGTAAGCCCACTGACTGCTGAATCGACAAAATCACTACGGGGAATAGCACTGCCTGATTGAGGGAGGGGACAGGGGCCACCAGACATCAAAGGTACTATCAGCCCAATGGCTGTCACATCAAAAAAATCAGCACCTTTGGTTTTCCAGGGAAAGGTGCTGCCGGACAACCAAAGGTGCTGTAGGCCCACTGACTGCTGGATCGACAAAATCACTACAGGAATGGGACTGCCTGATCGAGGGAGGGGACAGGGGCCGTCGGACAATCAAAGGTACTGTAGGCCCAATGGCTGCCGGATCAAGAAAATCAGCACCTTTGGTTTTCCAGGGCAAGGGGCTGCCGGACAGCTAAAGGTACTGTAGGCCCACTGACTCCCAAATCAACGGAGGGGACAGGGGCCGCTGGACAACCAAAGGTGCTGTAGGCCCTTTGGTGTAATTTGGTAATTACAGACACACATGGGCAAGAGAAACAGAATAAGACATAGAAAAATTAATCCAAAGACTACACTGAAATCGACATTTAAGTCATAAGGTATGCTGCACTGGAAGTACAAGAATACTGCAAATTTTTTCCACAGGTAAGAATAGCTTTCATTCTGGCAGCCTCATCAGGTACACACACACAGTTAATCAGATAAGTTTAGCTTTTTTTCTCAGAGCTTCATGAGCTAAGCATTGTGCTCATTTGTGTTCACAGATGATGCAGTAAGCTAAATTTTCTTTACAGCTTAATTTTGGCATGCGATCGCTCCCTCCAACACAGAAGGAAGCCCTCACTGTTCAGCCGGGTAAAAGCACACCCAAAACACTGTTCAATCTTAAAAAACAGGAAAATGTGTGACTTTCACTTCAGAAAGTGTCACATAGGTTACAGGATAATGGCAGTGATACTGTCAAACAAGGAAATAATGATTAATTCAAAATAGCGATATTCACTTTGAAACTTTGCCACACAATGCCCTGTATTGGAGAAGACATGATTAAAATCATTAGATAGAATCACTTTTTTCAGTGTTGCAAATGGGTCTGGCCTGGACAATGGTCAGGTAAATTGGACAGATTTAAACCTCAAATGGGAAACAAAGCAGTAGAAACTGTGCACAAATGGAAAATGTGGGAAAGAGGCACAAGAAATAAATTCCATGTCCAAGAAAGACCTGAAATCCTGAGTCGCTGTTCATCGAAGTAACTCGATGACCTGAATTAACTTGTCAAAAACTTCTAAACAAATTCTGCCTTAATGAGCACGCTGGAACAAACACATAATTCACCGTTTACAACTCTCCCCCTGTTAATGAGCGCAAATTCCTATTATTTCCTTCCATCATTCATCATTCGACATCTTTCTCTGTGACATTAATAAGTCATGGACGTGCTTGCCGGGTATAACACCTCCCAGTAAGCTGGCAGGGGAGGCGGGCTGGTGAGAGAATGTGTGTATCCCCTGAAATATTTAACAGCCCTGTGTTCAACAGCTGTTAACCTGCATGTACTGTGTGGAGACATACTGTGTCTGTGTGTGCATGTGTGTGTATGTGTTGCGTGCATGCGTGTGAGTTTGTGTGTGTGCGGCCTATAACCTGATTACAACTCTGATTACCTGTTGTGATGCTATGAATATTTTAGAGTCTCCCAAATCATGTCTGAAAGTCAATGATGATGGAAATGATAATGATGATGATGATATTTGTATGATATAATCTTATTTTTATTTATTCCATTTGCTCTCATTTCTTTTGAACTTTGTCAAAAGTTTGGACTGAGTAAGACAGATGACCTACTTTAAAAAATAATGATTAATTTAAGAAAAAGTAGATGGTTCCAGGTTTCTAAATTACTACCCTCATCTCCCATGTTTTCAGCAAAATGAATAATGAATCATCAATGACAATTGCTGAAAATTGAAGTGAAAAGTAGCAAAAAGGTTATGGTATATCACTAGCTAAAATAAGTTGTCTTGATTAATATGTTTGTGCTCCTCTACTTCAAGTGTTTGGGTTTTGTTTTCCTCAAATTATCCTCTAATTTGCCAGGTTATTTTTAATTTATATGTGAAAGAAAACATTTCTTTATCACACTCAGTGTGTCCGATCCAGTAAATCAGGCAAGCCATGTGGGCATTCTTCTGAAAAATATGAGGCCCTCATGAAGCACTTGGCATATTATTTCATACAAGTTTTGTTTTCCGGCTGTGTTTCTGTACTGAGAGAACTGTATTACATAAAATAGGGAGTTGAAGTGTACCATGTGAGCCAACAAAGTGACATTATCCCCCAGAAACTATGCACATCAGCAAGCAAAATTCCCCACTCAAAAAATGTGGTGAAGAGTATGTTTTAATGGTAAGTGGAGAAATAAACACTAATAGTGGAAGAGTTTGAGGTGCCTCATCCCAGTGTAACAGTGAAGCATTTACATAGATCTTTTTCATTCAAACTGATTATAAAAGTTTGAAACCAGCCCTTTCACCTTGAATGACATTTGTCTCTGAAAGAGCTTATTCTGAGTTTGCCAGCAATTTATTGTGATTGAGTTCATTGGTGGAATACGATGAAAGTCGTAACTTCAGTTCAACAATTTCAGGTAAACAAGGGACCACCAACAGAAAAACATGCGAGAAAGAGTGCAAAAAATTAAAAATATAAAAGTGAGGGAGTATCTCAGCATCTTACTCACAAGAGATTTGAAAATGGAGTTTGACCAGTGCTCACCGGTCATGAGCTCAGAGTAGCGCCACTGCTTCTTTGTGTCGAAAGGAGTCAGTTGAGGTGGCTTGGGCATCTGATTAAGATGCCACCCGGGCACCTACCTTTGGAGGTGTTCTGGGCACGTCAGCTGGTAGGAGACCCCACCCTCCAGAACCCACTGTAGGGACTATATATAGTCTCCTAAACCTGCTGCCACCGTGTCCTGACCCTAGAGAAGCAGAAGGAAATGGATGGATGGTGTCAAAAGAAAATCTGACAAATACCCTGAAAGATCTCTATAGTCCGCCATTTAAAAGCCAGCAGGTTTTACAGGATCAACTCAAATAAAACTAATCAACTAATTAATTCATCCAGATGTTCTTTATCATACACAAATATTATTTCAAATATTATTTGACCTCTGGGGCAGATAACAAAACTAATTCCTGTAGCCATGACCATGCATCACCATGCAATCCATATAATATATAAAATGTCAAATGGTTGGGAGGCAAAGCCTGGATGTACTTAATTAACATACCAATAAATGAATGACAGAAGCTTCTTTGTGGACACAGCAGGCCGGTCACCCTGAACATACTGTACACGATAGAAAGAGTGAGGTTTACAGTGTGATAAATCTCAAAGCTCTATGATGCAGAGCTTCCCGGACTAAGAAACACTGACTGCTGCTCCCATCTTCAAATGAAAAACACAATCTGCTCTTCTTCTTACTCATTTGAACACTTCAATTTCCCCTCACTGAAACTATGTGAAATCTCATTTGTTGCAAAGTAAAATATTGCTTTGAAAGCAGGGCAGGCAGCAGGAGAACGGAGAAAAACTAGCAGAGAGAGATGGGAAGAACAAGGGAGACGAACTAATTAAGGAGAAAGTGACAGAAGGAGAGACAGGGAAGAGAAGGAATTGAGCCAGAAAGCTTTATTTGTCTGTACGAACGTGTGTGTGCTTGGACATGCTTGTCTAACTTCTAAATCCTCTGCAGAGTATGAGGAGTCTTTCATTCCCAAGATGAGTAAACATCGGCCAACATTCTGGCATCACGACTGCTGTACTTTCAACCAAAAACAGCCTGTTTGTTTCTCCCCCTCCGTCCACGCACCAACAACCAATTTTATGGAGAACAAATAGCAAAAGGAAACGACGAGTGTTGCCAAGAAATAACACTTGTGTAAATGTAAATAGTGTTCCTCACCCATCTGCTTAATGAGAAAACAGAAGAGGAGGCAAGAAGATAACACATCCAGGCCATAATGTTCACGTTCCCTCACACACGCACACACACACACACACACAGCCCTCACTTTATGGGATGCACACCTCATGAATATTTCATGTTCCAGATGTAGTTTTATTATAGTATTATTAAAGCCATAGTTATGATTTCTCAATATCTTACAATTCATATGCAGAGTTGGTGTTTGGTTAGCTAGTAGGAGACTCTTTTTCATTTTCTGTTGCCTAGTGGGGTGAAATGTTCAGCATTCATCCAAATATGAGTTTATCACCCATGCTCCCTCTGTCTTAACAGCACCCAGTGGAATCTCCTGCAATGCTGCTACCACATCAGGAAACACCAGCACCTTATATGCAACCATTTACTGCAATATGTTCTGTTTTAGTACAGCATAATGCAGACACAGGAAACCCTAGAGAATATACTGTATGTCTCTCATTATACATTAAATATCTCAGCTACTTAGGTCTGTCAAAGCTACACAGAAGGTTTATGGGAGTAAAGTAGCACGGTGTTATTCCTCATAGCTCCAGCTCAGCTTTCTACAGTGCACCGGTGAATGCCTACTGCTGTTTATTTGCAGGCCTCAAGAGCACAGGAGATACTGAAGTAAATACTGGCCTGCTGGACCCTCCGGGCTGTTGTTTGTCCATAAAACACAGCTTATGCTGCACAAGCTGCTTGGAGAAATTTGATGGAAATTGAATGCGTTTTGTCGAGCTGTAAAAACATGGATGTAATATACCGGAGGTCGCCTTGTATATAGAGGCCCATCTAAGAATCAAATGAGGATTCCATCCTTTATTCAAACCCCTATATCTTGCCCTTAAAACATCACAAACACAAAAAAATATTGATGTACATCAATGATCATGCGATTATGCGATGCTTTAGCTGTTAAACAGGCACACGAGTTGTTGCTGTCAAACATCAATAATTAATACTGTTTTGGCGACTTCAACAGAGGAACAGCTGCTGAAACTTTAAGTCAGCAGTGGCAGTGTTCTCCTTTCAGCAGCATGGAGAGTTAATAAAAAAAGAAAATGACCTAACAAGGAATGACAAGCGGTATATAAGTTTAAATAGAGCGAAATGCCTTTTTTAGTTTAATAATAAAAGTAGACTTGAAATGTTTAACTTATCCAGGATCTCAGCTAACAGCTTTAATTCAGTTTATTTTTGTCTACGGATCATTAGCTCATCCTCCTCAGTGCAAATCTGGACTCAAATGGGTCATTACCAGATATATGATATACAGCAAATGATACACAGTAAAATATACAGTATACAGTTTACATGCAGAAATAGCAGCAGATGCTGTCATAGTCTTTGTTTCTCCACAAAGAATATCTTGCCAGAGGAATCTAAAAGTACATTTTTGGTTATGGGTGTGTGTGTGTGTGTGTGTGTGTGTGTGTGTGTGTGTGTGTGTGTGTGTGTGTGTGTGTGTGTGTGTGTGTGTGTGTGTGTGTGATGACTAATGCATACTTGTTTCTACTTGTACACATCCACCAGATGAAATAGACACATGCTGTTTATTTTCCCTGAAATTAGTTCGCTGTCAGCAGTGAAACAACAATAAAACAAAATAAATCCACATATTTTAGTATCCTCAGCCACAGAATTGCAATATGGATTAATTACCACAGATGAATGTTATTTTTCACTTTTTTTTTTTTTTTTTTACATCAAATAAAACTTAATTCAATTTAATGACCTGTAAACACTGTCTTTATGTTCTTTTTTTTTTTTTTTAAATAACTGTAGCTTTAAAACAGCTTCTGCCCACAACAGATTAGTTTTTGAAATTCTTAATTATCCAGCAGCATGTTGTTAGGAGAGTTGTGTGGGTTTTTTTTTTTTTTTTTGTGTTTTGTTTTTCAGGAATATGGTGTTTCACATTTACAGCTCCACAAGCCTGGAACATTATTACTCTTTAACAGCTGACTAATGAGCAGTAGTGCAGGCTGACAGTGTCAGTGTCACTTAAACAAATCCACCAAGCCAAGCTCTTGGCTCCGGTGATGAAGTTCATTCTGGTGAATTTTCAGTTGTGCTGTGTGAATTTGGGTAAAAGTCTTGGCTGCAGTTTCAGTTTTTTTTTTGTTTTGTTTTTAATGTGACAACATGCTCAGCATTACAATGCACGGTAACTGGGACACGGTTAAAAACACCAGCTGTGTCATTATAAAACCATCAACTATGTTTTCCACCAAACGAAAAAAATAATAATAATCATTTTTATTAACTAATTAAAATCTCTCTGCAATCTTTTCCCAAACAGTTTATGTTGAAGTTCTTGTCAATCAAAGGTCCACCCTTGATTGACTATGTCATTATGTAAATATTTCACTAGAGGTCACTGTTACCTACCTGCTGTGTTCCCATGGAGTTTATTCACAAGGGAGAAACATTATTTGGAAGTAGTGTATTAATCAAAGTACTTTGTAAAAATGTCAATCTCATATTTGCATCATAAAACTGTCATAAAGCTGAATTGTTCATCAGCATAGATGTTTTTCTAATTAACTCCCTGACAGCTACATGTCGTAAACTAAAGATAAAAAAGTAAGAAATCACGTAATGATGGCTATAAAAGTATACTATTTTATAGTCACACATGACATGGGGGAGCTACAATACCCTTGCGTGTGATCTTGTCGAGGATACACAGTTTTATTAAGGCTGTGATAAAAGGTAGAGAAACAGGACTGGTTTCAGCTCACTGTCAACAGTGTTGCATTAGCAACAACATTTAAAAGCAGAGTGTCTTTTAAATTTGCATATAGTTTTGTGTAATATTTCTTGGAGAGGAGGAGGTAATTCTACCAGTATTTCCATTCACTGTGAGTGAGAATAAATGCTCTTTTACTGTGTAATGAATTCATTCTTCAATTCAAAGAATTCTTTGAATACTTGTTTAGTAAAATAATGTTGAGGCAGGAGATGAGGGCCTCTGCTGAGAGAAAAGGATACTGCAGCTGGGATACCTATGAACATTTCCTTCTACACACCTGGAACACAAAACCTGATATGAGCACAGGTTTTTATATCCAATCCAAAACTAGAAATGGACACAATAAAAAAAATTAATATGTATAAATAATACAATAGATGTACTATTTTTAGTCAGTTCAAATCAACAGAAAATGGCTGAAGCAACACTGTGCATTCCTATCTACAACAACATGATACAGTGTATTTGTAGTTCATTGTGATCAGCTAACAGATGATGCATTTATGTGTTTCTGCAGGAAAAAATCAAATGTGGCCAATAAAGCTTAATGACAAAATAAAAATAAAATACCACTACAATACAAAGCTTTTTTTAGGCTGTATCCTAATTAGCAGTTGTATGCTAAGTGGCAAAATGAGTACTTCTAATAATAGACTGAATAATCTTCTTGCTCTCTGGTTTCAAATTCAAAAATATTATTTCTGACTTGATTAAACAGTCTAATAATAACAGCAGTCATCTTATACTTCTGCTCCAGTGACTAATTAGCATCTTTATTTCATTTTTGAAGTGAAAGCACAATTGTAATCAATAAGAGAGGAGTAATAACTGAAAAAATAAACACTTCAACAATAAAATAACCATAACAATTGAGTATTAAAAATGAATTTTAGGGCAGGTTATTTGTGTTATTTCTGAATTAAGACTGTTTTCCTTCCCTTTGTCTTTCCATTCTTCCTCCTTTCATCTTTTTCAGTTCATCGTTATCATCAGTATGACTCAGCTCTCTCGCAATATTATAGAGTAAAACTCTCTCATACTGTTACTTTCAACACTGTACAGACAAAATGTCTAAAAATATAACAGTCCCATAGCAAAGTCAGAGAAAAGTGTAAGAAAAATACAGAATATTGACCAATAAAATAATGCATTAAGATTAGCAGTGGTCAGTCTGCAAAGATAAAAACGTCCTTAGAAATAACACACAGTGCAAATTACCTTGTTAAAAACTGCTTTCACTAATCTTCTCACTGGCTTCAACCTTCTCCTTATCTATAACTAATAGACCTTATCTTCTAATTTCAGCACCTTACAACCCAATTATATACTTATTTATGATAATGTGCACGTGTCCTTATCTATATATAATACTAACTGCATGCATAGGCCTAAATGTGTAACAGAAATGAGGTGTTGAACTAAAGTGTCTGTGCCTTAATTAATGGTTTCTGTACTGACTGTGTGAGCCTTCATTTACAACAAGTGCTATCCCTTTTGAATATTCATCACGTTATGAGATTCAATTTATTCACTTAAGAGTTTGAATTTCGTTAAGCACTCAAACATTATTCTCTTCCTGAACTTCTTCAACATCATCCATCATTCATATGAGGAAGGTTCCTCCTTTACGTAGTTAAGTTTGGGAAAATAGTCAATAAAATCTGACCTGTAATTTGATTTCATTGATAAACGGACTATTTGTACACGAATATACAGGATCCCCAGGTTCATACGCAAAGAGGTCACCTAAACTAAAAGAACAGTTGACCCCAAATGTTTTATTTTAGCATTATCTACTCATATTTTAGCTATTACTATTGAACTTTGTTTGCCAAAAATAACAAAATAACAACGGATAATAAAGTTTACTGATGCAGCTTCATTTCAGAAATAATATGACAGAAACATGTTGACAAAGATAGAATTATTTCACTCCAGGTACCACATTGTTAATAGCATTATAAATGATCAGTTACATTATGAATTTCAACCTTCATATTAGATAAGTCAAATATTTAATTATAATACCTGACTATTTTACTAAGCTACAGTTGCTCAGAAGAATGATGAATTTGTGGCATATACTCTTTGTGTTGTGTATGGCACCTAAAAGTTGTTAAAAATGAATAACAGAGACATTTTACACTGTCACTTTACATATTGTATTTACTATTTCTAAGCAATTCTCCGTTACAATGTGGCTCAATTACCTAATTTTGCACAACATTTAAGGGCAAAGTGTGGTTACTATAGTGACTGTCAATGGTACAAAAGAAGTACAAAATATGTATTTTAATGAGTAAAGTTTTAGTGGCACTCAATGCTCAGGTCTTATAGCTTTAGGCTTTCACAACACATTGCAAACTTGGGATTCTGGCAAAAGGCAAGGTTATCACATGGAAAGAAGCAGTACTCATTGTATCTGTTGAACCCATGCTGACTTTTTCCAGTTTTCTTCCAGTGCCCCATTCCTTCACCAGGCCTGAACAGTACCCTGCCAACCACAAACAGCTCACAGCAAGACAATAACAGTGTAAAACAACTTTTGCTTTGAAGAGAAGCACAATCTCAAATTTGCCTTCACTAACTGCAAAAACAACTTTTTCTATCCCCCATCTTATCAGCCTGAGCACATTCAAGGCTACAGATGTAGAATGTCTTTTAACATCTTGTGATTCAGAGAGCCCAAGGTGGCAAAAATGCTGCCTAAAGACACTTTCTACATCAAAATCCTGTAAGATCCAACTGAGCTCTATGAATGATCCTTATTACTTATGATCGTCTGCCCTGAAAAACCAGGTGAGGATAAGATGCCTGGATCTTAATTAGTGCTTCAGGCCAGATGAATTTGAAACGACCTGAAGAACCTGCTGTTCTTAGACTTTGGCCAGGACAACACACTTAATCCAGATGAGCTGCGTGTAGTGGGGAGCATCAAGGACACTGATGAACATTTTCAATTACTCGTGCTAATAGAGCACTTTGAGGACCCATTCATCCTGCTTAAGGATGTTCTCTTGTGAGCTGAATGACCTCCTCTTTTTCAAGCCTTTGGGAGACGATGAAGGAACATATAAATGTTGGAGATGACGTTAGGTTGAAAGATGTCAACCCCTGATTTTTTTTATGTGACAGACTTGAAGGTTAACCTGTGGATCACTAAGCTGTGGACACGTGAGGAATGCTATAAACTGGTGATGAGATACATGAGAGACAAGAGCTTAATGAACTTATGGGAATGACTTAAAGTATTAATGAAGCAGAATCTGAAGCGCTGAATATTCATTTGATAGCATGCAATATATTTGGAATGAGTGTCAGTCAATAAGTTGAACTGCTGTCAAAAAAAAACTGAAGATGTAACTATCCATTTCGAAAGCACAACAGTCAGTGGAGAAACTCCAACACTTGACTAACCAATCGGGTAATTTCATCACTTACTCAGTAAGCCATCGACAGACCCACTTTGATCTCGTCTGGCCAAAAAGTAATAGACGGAGACGTGCACCATCTCTGTGTCACACAGCCTCTGTGTCAAACTAGGGTTTAGGGCTTTTGCATCTGGATAAAACCGACATTGTTTATAATTCCCTTTATAATACAAAGCTGAATTAAACTAAACATACAGTATACTCTGCTCTGTGAATCTGTTCTGATAATCACTGCTTTCAAAAAGGTTTTCTATGCAAGTTATCAAAGAACAAAGGTACCGAGCTACATCTGTCTATATGATATTACAATTACAGAAACCTGGGGGAAATTTTAAGCCGAAACTTAAGACGTCAAATATTAATGATAATAAAATAAAATAAAAAAAAACATGCAGATATGTTTTGTCTTGTAGAGGTGCTTTTCCACATGTAGTACAGTAGATGGTGCTGGAGTCCAGCGTTTCTGCTTCTGCAATCTAATGAGAGGAGGATGAGTCACTTCACAGATGCAGACCTTCATGGTGACTTTGGTAAAATGTCATTATGTAACAGCCCTCACACACACACACACACACACACACACACACACACACACACATACATAAGCACACAATGTCCACACACATGCCCAGTTATATACACACTTGCAGTAGAACATTGCCCTTCACAGAGAGAGGACATATTGCTCCTCTGAGACAGAAATGGCTCAGAGGAGACGAAGACAAGACGAAGATACTGTGGCCTTCATACGTAAACAGCAAAGATGGGAAGCGCTGCCGCACGCCATTACCGGGAATAAGATGCTGTTAAAATGGGCAGTGCAGAGAGAAGTAGTTGTGTAAGAAATCATTCAGATTATACAGACATATACATATTGCAATGAAGTTTCCAGAAAAAAATGTTGATTATTTGCTGCCAGATTAAACCGTATATCCACATGCTGTTGTAATAAAATGTAACCATGAATCATCACCATTATCCAGTGAAATGAAAAACAGCCTTTGTTTCTCCTCAAAAATTTGGCAGCACTGTCAAGTTGGACATAAAATAAACAAGGCCTTTTTAGTGGGGGGCATGAGGACCCTGTATACTCAGTCCCCCTTTTTACCTCAGTCCTAGCCCCAGCATGGCTTAATGAGACACCTAAACCGAACCGAACCATTAGTAATGTTATTAAAAACACCTGTGTCTGCTGTCAAAAAGGCCTATAAGATGCATTGAATATAACAAAGGATATATCAGCGTATACTTCAAAGATTAAGTGATTCCACTTTAGAAAGAATATGAAAAAGCTGTGAAACGAGGCTGTTGACCTGTTTTCTCTTGTATGGAACAAAGATGCTGAAGGCCATTCTTCTAGTTCTAGCTCTATATATGGATATATTAGATTAAAAAAAAAAAAAAAAAACATTTTATGAGCACACAGAAATGACAAGCAGCTGATAATAACTAGTTTCATTCTAAGAAGAATCTTTGGTTACACACTTGCTGATTCCTGTCTGGGCTCACAGTTGAACTATAACGGAATACTACTACTGAAGAAATTAAGGGTTTCTCAAAATTTCAGAGACATTGTTCTTCTTTGAGGTCAGCGTTCCAAAAATTTTTCCAAATGAGACATTGACCGTTTCCTTGAACCAGAAGCTTACTTCAATAAAATAGCTGCTTACTCAGGTTATGAGTCATTGTAAGGCTGCTTGCTCACGCTATAAATTTTATTTCCCATTTGAGAAAAATGTGGATTCAGTCTGGGTCACGTTCCTAAAGGAGATGAGTTATTTTGACTAAACTTTTGAACCCAACACACCAGAATATCTTAGCAAAAAGTTTTCTTTTGGTCTAGACACACAATATGATCAAATTCATCCACATGCTGAATAAATGACGATGGAATACTGTATTTCTGTTCTCCATTCCCCTGGGCCAAAACACTCACATAACAGATTCATTTTTATCTCCAACTCATTAGACAAGAAAATGATAAAACCAGCTTACTCTGGTTCTCAGTAAACCCCCGAGTCCAAGCATGTGTGTTTATGTGCACCTCTTTGCTGTGTCATTTTACTACACAAACCTCAGAATTCATTTATTCTCACTATATACAATATTTAGTATATATCATTGTCTAAATTTTAAGTCTATGTCATGGCTTTGTTTTATTTTCAAAATGTTCAAATGGTGTTAAAGCATTTTTAAATGACTTTTCCTAATAATAAAATAATAATAAATTTAATTTTTTTTTCAACCGCTGTGGCCTCTTTCTTTCACCTATTTTTAAGAAAATAAAATTTGACAACTAAATATTCAACCAAGCAACTGGTAAAGCTGGATTTTGGCTAAAGGATGGAGCAGAATTGTCATGCAGCGGTGTTCCTCAGTCCTGATCCTCTTCACGTTTCCCCTCCCTTCCTCCTCCCTCCTTCCCCTCCTCTCTCACGTGGATGCGGCGAGAACAACATGAGGGGAAACGAAAAAGAGGCTCATGTGCTCTTCGCTGGGGCAGCTGTGCTTCTTGGCTGGCCCCTCTTTCTTCTTTCTCTTCTCACCTATTTTGTACACCTCCACTCTTTTCTCTTCTCTCTTTGTCATGCTGTTCCTCATCATTTTTCTTCATCTTGTCTTCTGTTTTTTTTGTTTGTTTGTTTGTTTTGTTTTGTTTTTTTGAGTCGCCTTCAAGGTCACAAGCCGAACACTCTACTTTTGGCTTTGTGCGTGCATGTGAATGCCCTTGCAGGACTCTCACTGAGTTTCCTTTCATCTCTGAGATAAATTGTTTCTCAATGTAACCACTGTCCAATAATAGACCCAGCTGCACAGAGTGCTGCTGGTCAAAATTGAAGGCCTTTTTGCATTAAAATTGCAGAAGTTGCTGGAACGTATTATTTTGCAAAAGCAAAGGCTACAATAAAACTGAATTTTGTGGCTCTGACAGTTGGACACTGCATCTATAACCATTTATATTCACGAAGAAGACTTTGAACTATTAAATGTATCTTTTTATATTATATTTTCTCCCAATGTACTAAATTCTTATTCATCCAATCATAAAAGAAAAGGATGTGAATTAGGGACAATTTTTGCCTCTCTTTGTATGTTATATCTCATTACTTACTTATTGTAATTTTTACACCTTGGCTTTTGTACAGAAACCAACAATATAATAACTTTGTTTATCACTGAGTTTTAAAACTGCTGTGGGTGGATTTTTCCCCTTTAGCCCGAGCTGGACTAACTGTTTCCCCATGCTTTGAATCTCTAAGCTGCTGGCTGTAGCTATACATGTGTGAACCGACTTACGAGTGGTAAGCGAATATGGGTACTTCCCAAAATGTCTACTATTCCTTTAAATTTCTGGTGTGCCTCACCATGCTGTCATGTCATTGTACAAACCAGCAATAATCCTGGTTCTCCTTCAGTTTAGAGAGGATCGCCTATGTTATTCAATCCTTTTTCTATAAACTCTCTCTCTCTTTCTATCTCTCTCTCTCAGAGTATTAAGTCCTCCACACTACCAAAAATAGCCGTGGGTTCTCCTTTGGGAACTACAGTGGAGCTTTGCTGTAATAATCTGTGTGTGTGTGTGTGTTTCTGAGTGTGTAAGTGCATACATTAATCTATGTCTACAAGGACAGAGCTATGTTCATTAACATCTATGTGTGTGTGTTATTTCTTCATAGCTCATGTTTCGATGTGATGTTCAACCTGCTCGCTTCCTCTTCTGTTGGGACTTTAGTTTCAACATCCAGAGACATTTGCAACATTTGTTGTTTAGATGTTGAGAAACAGCCAGTAGAGTTTCACTAAGTGCAGAAGATGCTTCAGAGCAGTTAGGAAATTACTTTTTATCACATTTATATTTCATAAAAGATTTCTCTCTGAGCATAACATGTCCGTGTGTGTGTGTGTGTGTGTGTGTGTGTGTGTGTGTGTGCATGTGAATAACTTGCATGGGACATAAATGTTGCTTACTCAGCAGAGTCAGACGGAGGCCCTGACAGGAGAAAACAACCACGGCAGCAGAAAGAGAGAAAGAAAAATATGGGGCAACTATACCAGATGGTTGGGCGAGAGAGGCAGAAAAATAGAGAGGGAGAGAGAGAGGAAGAGAGATGCACAACAAAATGACATTAACTGTCTCTGAACACAGACCAGAGATTCCTAAAATGTCTGAAAGTCAACAGGCTCTGGTTAAGTGAAGAGACAGATGCAACAAAGTACAGAAAACAGAAAGAGACATAAATATGGACAAACAAACAAACAAACAGCAAATAACCAGAGAAAGAGAGAAATTCTCTCCTAGTTCTGGTCAACGTTTAACTTATTTCAGACTTTAAATGGGCAAAACCGTTTTTTTAACACAAAACCTAATGGTATCATCAACAGTGACAATATGTGCATGCAAATTACTATGTCTGTACAAACATAAAAAGTAGCACACAGCACAGGACGAACACTGTTCAACAGTTTTCAAGTTTGGAACTGTCTTATGAAAAAAGGTCTTGTACGCACCCACACAATGCCTCCCTCAGTCTGTCCCTGCAGAGGATTAGAGGCCTGGATTGATTGGTTTTGGTTGGTTATATTTTGATTGTTTGTTTTAGCTGCATGGCGACTAGCTACAAACACATACACATATTTTGTTACACACAAATAAACAGCAAAGACTGTCAGAGAAACACAACCACAACTCATATCCATGTGCAGATTTAAGAGTCAGCTAGCTCCCTTCAACAAAATGGAAAGATATACGTATGTTCACATTTTGATGTTCTACATTGGTCTACATGGTCTCATACCAGAAACTCCACATGACTCATTTGGTTGTATTTGTGTCAGACTGATTAGTTTTGAAGTTTTGAAAATAAAAGTTGTAAATCATTACATATTAAATATGTGGGAAGTGAAGTCAACCGAATTAAGTTCCTGTTATAAAAGGTCAAACTGACGTGTGACCACTGTCACATTGTGACCACTGTGATGTTCTATGTAATCTCCCAAGAATCTACCAGCGCTCCAAGTCTGGAAAAACACTTCATTACGTGATATTTTGGGGGATCCCACAAGGAGTGGGAGACCTGAATAATCAGACTGAGAAAGAAACAGCAGACTGACAGATAGAGAGAGAATAGACAGAGGTCAGCGTGGCCGCCAGCTGTTTGAGATGAATAGTCCATTATATAGAACAGAGGGCGGCAGATGGCTAGTCAGCACACTGATACACACACACAGGGTTTATTTTAGAAAGGCTAGAGAGGACACTCACATGACCGAAAAACAATCTGGTGGTTAATGATATAATCATTTGTGAGTTTGGATATTTAAAATACAATATCAGTGACATTTCAATGTCAATAAAAGCCTATTTTGACTTGCTGTTACTGCTAACTGCAATAATTAACCCATGATAAACTTAAGATTTTTACATTTTTATATTCACATCACTCTAAGTCTAGTACATCCTCAAATGCTCACCAAGTAATGGACTTTGTCATTTCAGATTTGTTAGAAATCAATAGAAGAAGAATTGGTTAGCATGATTGACATTTAATAACGGTGAATTTGATCAAAATCCATGCAGGCACCATTTGACTAATACGTGATCTTTCAAAAATGAAGTGCACTCCTCTGTAATGGCAAATGAGATGAGCCTTAAAGATGGCAAAGCTTTCCGTGTCTAAACAGATGAGTGAGATTTTTTCAGAGAGTGTAACCATTTATATTCAAGGAAATTAAAAAACAAACAAAAAAAACATGTACAAGATAAAAATCACATTCAAAGCACTCTGAAACACCAACCCACACACGCAAAGAAAGATGTGAGTTGAGGTAAACACAATCAACCTTAAATGCATCCAGATACAAACAGCAACAGATGCTTAACACACACACATACAAACACACACACACACACACACACACACACACACACATACTTGTTTTTATTAGTCGGTGGGGACTCCCAAGTGCAGTAGACACGTGGGGACATCAATTTTTAGTTGAAATAAACAGCATGGTTTAAACTCACAAAGCTGTGGGATTTTGGATCCCAAAATCAACGTGCTCATCAAAATTTCTCAAATTTATGAAGCTTATTTTTGTCTGGTTTTTCTATCCTGGTGGGGCGCTCCTATTGTGTCATATCACAATCCACCACTAGGTGGCACTGTATCAAATTTCTTTATAGCTGATATATTTATATACATTTACAAGCCTTTAAGGTAAACAATGAAGGATACATTTTTAGAATCAATTAAGTGCTTCAATTAAAAGACAGAATGGTGTCTATATCACATTGGTATTTTTGTTAATTATATTTAATTTGTAAATTCACCATTATCTCTTGCATTTGTATATTAACTAATGATCTGTGCATACTGGACTCCACTATTAACAAAAATGATTAAAGGGCTTTTTGGGAGGCTGTGGCTGAGGGGTAGAGTGGTCATCCTCTTATCAGAAGATTTGTGGTTTGATCCCCAGCTCCTGCTCCCCAAGTCTGTATGTCTTAGTGTCCTGAACCGCAAACTGCTCCTGATGACTGTGCATTCACCCATTCACACATGTTCAAAACCATTCCTACACAGGAATGGTTTTCTGTTCCTGAGCAGTTAGCACCTTAGCCTGCTCAGCATATGAACATGTGTGAATGGGGTGAATGCAATGTAGTGTAAAGCACTTTGAGTGGTCAAAAAGACTACAAAGATGCTATACAAACAGTCCATTTACCATTTCACTGTGATGTGCACAGTTTCCAACAAGAATTACGTTATCTTGATGATGCATTAAAGTACATATGAGATGCCCAGTGAGAACAGAAATAATTCAAAATTGGAAAACTTGCGTTGGGTTCAGGTCTCCAATGTGGCAACATCAGTTTTTTATTTCTGTTTTAGACCTTTACAGGAACTACATTTTTACCATAAATGCAATTAAAATGCTTGCCATTCTCAACCACATTATCTCACATTCTGCCCATTTAAAAGGGCTACAACAAAATAATTTTGTAGAACGTGATTGATATCACAACAAAAGTTGGGAAACAAATGCTGCCTGAATACAGGGCAACAAAGCAGCAAATATCCCACAGACTCAGGCTGGGCATATGCCAACAGTACAAAAGCTCAGTTTAAATAGAAATTACATTATTTTTCAGATATAACATTTTTAAAACTTTAACATTTAAAATTTAAACAAAACCTCAGCACTTTCAAACATAACTATAGAAGACCACAGGCAAAATTTACTCCAACAAAAAATTACTTGTAAGACAGCAACAAATGTCAGCTTACCTCTTTCCTTTAACAGAGTCTCGCTTAAAGCGTAAATACGATTTTTACATAAAATTTCACTCCTCCCACCTCCTCCTCCAAGTGCCAGTGGAGAAGTCTCAATGCATTTGAGACACTCTGCTTTTCAGGAACCTTCCCGACTGGATATAGTCCAAGAGTGTTTTCTCCACGGCCTGAATTTCTTCATCTCCCCATTTCCTTTTCTTTGATTTTGATGACCCTGATTAAAAAGATAAGAAATATTCTTATATTAATATATAATATGAACATACGTTTGCATGCAGTGTCACATGACCAGCCTGTAATGAGGATATGACGACAACCATTCCATCTGTAGCAGCAGTACACTCAATACTTAAGTTACTAGTAGAACAATTATCCTGTGTACCACCGATGTCAATGCGTTGATTTTAGCCTGCAAGAAATGATGTAATGGTACAAAGCAAATGTGGAGCGATTTGTTTCTATTAGTCTCAAGTGATGCAAGACAGTTAGTTATCATTAGCACTGATTTGTTGCTGTTTGCTTTGATGTGGTGTTCAATTTAGATTTATTCTTATTTAACCAATACAACAGCTTCTCCACCGTCTCAGTCGCTGTAACTTACATGACCCCATAATATACAATACTTCAACATAACGGTGCAGTAGTTCTGTAGTTTTAATTTACAGACGTGCTGCAGAATTGTGCTGTTTGGATTTGCAGCAAATACATTTGTATTCATAGTTAGATATTGTGATGTAGCACTTAGGATTGTGTAGCGATATATCAATTATTGCAGAATTGCTGTATTGTAATATTATATTACAATACCTGATGATTGTGACGATGACGGTGCAGCATCCTCATCTTCAGCGTCTGATGCTTCACTGTCCACCACCACTTTCTCTGAAAACACAGCAACCATATGGATAAAATTATTACATAGCACATAAACTATTTTCAGAAAGCAACACTGCACAAAAGGGCAAAGGGAGAGTACGACTGGATTGGAGAATTCAATCTAATAGTATCTCTAGATTTTCAGCAATTGATAACATTTCTTTGCAGCTACCAAATTATTCTCTGCAGAGGAAACCACTGTGTGTACATACAATTATTTCTTACAAAGGCCAATATTACCTTCTGGATCAATGTTGATCTCATCAAGATTCCTTCCTTTAAATTCAGCCAGCTGTCCTCGTTCCATGGCCATCAGGACTTTGCTTTTACTTTTTTTCTGACGGGTATCACCATTCCTTTTCCTTGTTTAAGCACCTCATTATTATGGCCACGTTTCCTCTATTTCTCAACAAACCCAACTGTATTCTTCGCTCTTTGGACTCCTTCGAAATTTAAGTGCCCTTGCCACTTCTGGTTTATCTTTGTGTTGTGATTTCAAATGGCGTGCCATTTTGCTTAACTTTGAACAAAACACGCAGTAGTTTTTTTGTCGTGCAGCCTGTTGCCATTTTGTTTCTTCTTTAGTGCCTTTACCGTAGAACTTTTAGAAGGAGTTTCTTTATCATTTTCAGCCAGGAACAAGAAGGTGCCATACGTCTTGCCTCACGTGGTTGGACATGTGCTCCTGAGAGTTAGCTGAAGTCGTTTGCTGTACTTTTCTCTTCTTACCCTTGTGCTGTTTGACTTCTTCTCCTGGACTGTCACTTTCTGTCTCTCCATCAGACCCAGGAACATGCTCATCCTCGCTGACATCAGAGCGTGATAGAGATTCTTCCGTTGTATATCAAGCATTTCTCTCTTCAGCTAAAAAAATAAAAAGCTTATTGTTAGAAGAAGGAAAAAGGCTACACTTAAGAAACTGAAATCTTGGCTCAAGTACAACATTAAACTGGATAAATAGTAAAATATATACAATGTGCATACTTTGCCAACCACAACAGTACATTAATTAACTTCCATGCACCTAACTGTGACCAGACTTCTGCAAGTTGGATTCTCAGGTGTTCTTCATTGTTTCTAGGGTTTTGCCAGGTGGCTGCTAAGGTGTTATAGGACAAGACGAAGGACTCATACTGACTGAGTTCTTCATTTTCCTTAATTTCACTCAGTATTTGATGTGATAATTTTGATTTGTTTTATCAACATTTTAGATTTGTTTCTAGTAAGATATTGAGTTGATTGATATTGAATATTTATATATTTGCAGTAAAATATTGAAATCTAATGCTGTTACGAATTAATTCTTTAAAAACAACAAAACAAATTATTTAGTTAAAGTACTAATGAAGAACTGGGCTGATCAGATTATGGATAACAAAGATACAGTAGCAAATGGCAGTTCCAATCCGTTCACTATAAGCCACTTTAAATCAATATTTTGTTATCCTTATTTTCTTTACTTACACTTCACTTGTTAATGTCATGTGAGTGTCATATGGAATAAAACTACAACCTGTGTGCGTACAATTACGCTGTCTGTTCTTCTGAGCACAGGTACACTGGCGTCCTTTTCATCATCTGAGAGGTCAAGGGTAACAGCACTGTCACTGTCGCTGTCACTGGGAGGCTTTAGCTCTTTCTGAAAAAGAAACATCAGAAAATCAGGTTTACCAGAGAAAACATCTCAAGTCCAATCTAAATGAAAACAGCAATTGTTTTGCTACAATACAGATCTGCAGAGACTTGTGCTGGAGTGATTTGTTGTGTTGGCCTAAAGCAGTTTCTCTAACAATATCACAATCGTACTCCATTTCACATAATGCTGCGTTACACTTACGATGTGGTCAGCCAAATATATGAACTTTAACTGTCAACAAGGAATGATCTGGTTTTTGCTATGAATTACTGGTTTTACAAGGAAACAAGGGCTGGGAACAAATGATTGACTAATCAGCCATTTATTAGGTAATCACCTACTTGACAAGTAAAGTCCTGATCAAAAATCATAACGTAATTTTGTTCTCCTAAGACGGATAGACAACACTGTGTTCATAATAAATCTCTCAGCAGAATCTGGTGTTTACATTTCCTTGAGGATGGATAGACTAGCCTGCCTAATGCACAATGCTAACCAAACATGAACTGCTCTCTTCTGCCGCTGCATTGTACACCCTGACATATTCGCTTTTCTCACCCAGAACAAGTGAAACAGTAAAAGCAATGACAGGGAAACAGTTCTCTCTTCTGTCAGTCTGATGTACATTATAAAACAATGTGGTACAACTAACCATCGTATTCAGCTTGTGATGTAAGAACAAGGTCCTCTCCCTCTCGTCATTTAACCTCTTTGTGTTTGCCTTCTCATACCGGTTCTCACAACTATCATGGTGTGCTTTCAATTTCTGGAGCGATGCAAGTGTCTACTGTGAGCCTGCAAAACACAATTATTTTTTTTTTGTTCAACATTGTGCTATTAATCTCTGAATTGTTTAAAGATAACTTGTGACAAGGCGTAGCCTTATTCGATAGGTGCATGCTCTACCAGGTGAGCCACTGTTGCCATGTTATCCGCTGAGCAACTTTAGTAAACTAAAAACTGGGATGTCATGGTATACCATGCTGTATACTGTCTTTGTTTTGATTTCTGGTCGTGCAAATACAAGACTGATTTAACTGTCGACTTAAAGAAGCCAAAGAACATGAAGTATCCTACCTTTGTTTTCTGTTCCCAGCCAAAGCTCCATGTCCCACCAGCAACTGCAAATAAATGGCATAAGATGTAAATGTTAATTTGGTCAAGACGACCTAACAATGCAAAATTTAGGCTCTTCAATATTTGTTCATTTAGGTTTGGTTTCCTCCTAAAATAGTTCTGGGCCTAAACCAGAAACAATGCCAAAAACTAAACGTTTTCTTACCTGTGCCTTTAGAGCTGCCGGCAGGTGATGTCGATGTCGGGCCATCCTCCTGTAAGCACAAGTGACAATAAACTTCAAGCTCTAGCAGATCACATGACACTGTTTCAAAGCACAGCGGTACAATTTGGCAATATACTGATATAACACTGCGACATGAATGTAGACTTTATCAGATATCGTGTAGGATACTGGTTAGCATGATATTTTACTGAAACTAAACGCCATTTTCGGCCTAAAGGCTGCACTATAGCATTTATTAGACTATCCTCATAATCAGACTATCCACAATAAAAATGATAACTTCTCAGTGTTTTATGTGAATAACTTCTGAAAGCACCAGCCGTCATCCCCAACATACAACAACATGAAGAGGTGTTGATTTAAAAAGTTAATATAGGAAATATTATGGCAGTTAATCAAAATGAACTGAATTACAGTATCTGCTTACATAAAAATGAAACATTCTGTGTAACATAGAAAACATACAGTGATGTGTGTAAATGATAACTGTAATTAACTGTACTGACTTCAGACTGCGTTACTTCACTGTGAGTAACGTTAGCTCACCCTGGTTAGCCTCCGTGCTAGCGAAGTGTTAGCTAACAGTTAGCCGGTGAAGCTGCACATTAACTCACACCATGGCTGCTAACAAGCTCGAACATTTAGAAACAGTTTGCTAGCAAACAGCAGAGTATTAAATTGTGACTTAATGCCTTAAATAACTCAGCACCTACCATTTCCTCCGAAGGACCGCGCTCTGCTATGGTTCGTGTGTCCGTGCGTCCGCGAGCATCGCCGTCCGTCTCCGTTAACGAGCAGGTGCGGAGCCTAAAAGGAGCGCTGGATTTACGACACGCCGCACCAGAGTAACTCCGCAGATGACTGTTAGCGCTAAAAAACACACTGACGGCCGCCGTGTGTGAAACTAAACGCAAGTTCACGCAGCCAGCACGAGCCTCAGACTCTGTTGGCGCTCGCTCACCTTGGCTGTAAAATGATCACGTGATTATGGCTGAGGTGGGGACGTTCAGGGTCGGTGTGTGTACATCACTGCATACAGACACACACTCAGCTTAAAAGATTAAATGCGTGAAATGTGATGCTGTTCTAAGTATTAACAATTATTATTTTCTATTTCTACACATGCATCAGTTTTCAACAGACACCGTGAATGTAGGAGATGTATCTGTTGTTAAAGGTGTTGTCAAAAATATTATCTTCCAGTGGAGAAATAATAATTTATAAACCTTTATCATATGACAAGAAGCTTGTACTACAATCATGCACATACTTTCAGTGTAAATACTACAATAATACAGTAATACTACATGTTTCTGCACATTCAGTATTTCTCTACATTAAATCAATCACTAAAACCATGGAGCTCACTACTCTATCAGCATTATTGTGCTCTTCATGAAATCATCTTTACTTAAAATTAATGCCTTCACTAATATCATTCATCAAAGATCATCATTGTTTAAAACACAGTTTTATACTACACTAGCATTAACAAGGCGGCAGATCAGAGGTGGCTGAGGAGATGGTCATGGTGGGGACTTGAAATGTCCGGATGTGTGTGCTACATACTGAGACTGGGTGAAAGGACTGTACTCAGTGATATATTACACACATCCTGACTTTTAACGTCCCCACCATGACTATTCAGCCATTATTATTACTTTTGTGAAGCATTCATTTAGTAAAGTGCTATGTACATTTAATATTACTTATTCAGGCCTGGTTCATCTGGCAAATACTCTGAGGCTGAGTCAGGCCAGGAGCCATCGCTGGTGAACCTGGCAAGTCTCACTTGGTATAACACCATCCTCTCAGTCTCGGTTCAGCTACATGTCTGCTCACCTCCACCTCATCAGAATCATGAGGCTGATTTGTGATTGCATGCTCTGGCTTGTTACATAAGAGGCATATAGTGTTGGAGGACAACTAATTAACTATGTGTTATGGGCTGAGGGCATATGTTGCAGCTCTGTTAGCCCAGCGGCTAGCACACTG
This sequence comes from Miichthys miiuy, assembly GCA_036365135.1. Taxonomy (NCBI): domain Eukaryota; kingdom Metazoa; phylum Chordata; class Actinopteri; family Sciaenidae; genus Miichthys; species Miichthys miiuy. The sequence goes on from CM071602.1 coordinate 22,128,587, forward strand.
CCTTCACAATACCATTATGATGGGATATGACCACCTGGTCTTGGTCTTGGCACTTAGTTTAGTAGCAGGCCGAGCACATCTGAGCTGGGGTAACAGGCTTGTGCTCGCACCTCGGTTATAAGAGGTGGTGAGGTGCAGAGGGTAGTTCTAACTGCTTCACTGGTGGGTTTTCCCCATGGTTCGAATCAGGAGGCCGAATGGGCGGGTCTGACCTCCTTAATTAAGACTTGGACCCCTCTAAAAGAGGCAAAAACAACAGTTGTTCGCAGTTGCTCAGTAAAGTCCAGTGCATCACACAACAAGCTAATGGAGACACTGTAGGTTAATGTAAAGTTAACTATCTAGCTTGTTTAATACACTTAACTTTCGTTAATTAGCTTGTGTCAAGTGTCTATGGATGAATGCTCAAGTGAGCAAGTTTTAACTTTTGCCTTATGTTAAAATTTAGCTAACTATTCTTAGCTAACTAAAGCTACCATTTCTTTTACCTGAAATGAGCTATCTGATGTTAGCTAGCTGATAGCCTGCCCTGGTTTGGCATTTTAACACTATGAAATGTCATATTTTCTCTAATTGTTAGCTAACACTGGTGCCTGGCATGAACAGTGACACTGAGGATTAGGTAGAGGATGAGGTAGAGGAACATTTTGACATCAATATAGAGACTATTAGTTCATTTTAAGCCTTTAATGAGTCTTTTTATTTCAAATATATGACTACTACTTTATTGAATGCAGATTACATTTAATTCACAGTCAACATGCGCAAGAGGAAAATAGATATTTTGTTTTGTCAGATCTACAGTTCTGTTAACGCCACTGTTGGTCTCCTAACAGTGCTTATGCCAATTTTAGCCACTTTTCAGTTAGCTTTGCTCATATTTAATAGTATTTACTGTTTGTTTTTGTATATACTGTTTTGATCATTCAGATACCTAATCATCTCAGTGTTTTCGGAAAATGAGCTAGCTGAGCCAGTCACATAGCCTAGCCAGCTACTAAAATGAATTATAATAATGCATTGTAGTGAGGATACTGACGATTCATAGAGACGACAAGCATGCAGATCTATGTGTCTGTTACTAACAGACTCTTCAGTCTGTAAATCGACACTTCACTGATGAACCACAAAGTGTAGAGTAACAACAGGCTGCATGAGCCCACGGCCAGTGCCCGTTCTCAGCTGTTCTCCGTGTCCAAAATGCCTGCTACACCACCTGCACCGACTGGTGATGGTGAATTTCTCCCTTCTAACTGTTGTTAGAAAATGTTAACCTCCCATTTTGCCCTTTTCTCAGCATCAGCTGGAGTGAAAGCTCACTCAGACAGAATGAGCAAAACTGCAGAGCTAAAGACACTCCTGTTAAGCATGATGCAGTTTTCTTCATTTTAGCAGCCAGCTAGGCTAACTGACTGGCTAAACTAGCTCACTTTCTGAAAACACTGAGGTGATTAGGCTATCGAAATAATATGATCAAATCACTATACAAAAAAGAACAGTAAATACAAAGCTTACTGTGAAAGCGTCTGGAATAAGGGTGCTAACATGTCTCTTCCTTATTTAGCCACTTTCACAGTTAGCTGTGAAGAACACTAGAAGAACTTAAATCACAGCATTTCAAAATAACAGAAACTCAGTGAAATAGCTAACACTACTGCTACTGGTACTTGCAATTGGAACTTTAAAGGCTAATTTTAGTATTTCTAATACTAATACTGCTACTGGTATGTAGTTTTATAAACCATACTACAAGCCCTACTGCAACTATTTGCAATACTAATACTTCAAGTGATTAGCAATACTCTAGCTATGATCTAGTGTTTTCTAGTCTTTGATCGCTCAAAGCACTTTACAGTGAAAGTCACTTTCACCCCATTCATTCATTCACTGAAAGGAACTAACATTCACTCACACTCCACCAATGGCACAGCCAACAGTAGCTTGCCCAAGGATATTTCGACATGCAGACTAGATGAGCTGAGGAAGATATATAGATATTATTCAGTTTTGTATAACAGCCAGTGAGTCTTGGCAATCCCAGTTTAGTAAAGATGACCCTTGACAACCATAGTGAAATATTTGGGAACCAAATTTCTATAGTTTTATGACAATATTGCCTACTATTTTCACCATAAAAGAAGGTCAGCAGGGAATGTTCAAAGTAAGGGTTAAAAAGAAACCTGTATCCATCATACATGGTTAGCTGTTACTAGTTGTGACCAGTTTGCTATACTAAAGCAGTGCACCTCAAGACCTTATTGAGCTCTGTTAATTTATCTTACACCACTCAAAGTCAAAGTCACTTTTATTGTCAATTTATGCAATACATACTCAGACATACTCAGGAATTGAAATTTCATGACTCTTGGTCTCCTGACAACACAGAGTAACATAAACACTGAATAAAAACAAGTCTTAATACAAGAAAATAGAAAATATTAAAAGGTTTTAAAATATTAAAATAAAGTATTTATGAGAAAATTATAAAATATACTATTTATGTGCAAAAACAGTAAACTATAAATATAAAATATAAATACAAACATCAAAGACAGCAGAATGCAGAGAATGAGGTATAATGTGCAAATTGAGCAGTATGTAAACAACTTGCGGCTGGTTGAAAGTGTTCCCAGGGACTCCGCAGTCTCCTCCCTGGCAGCAGGCTGAAGAGGCTGTGTGAAGGGTGGGTGGGATCACCTGCGATGCGGATGAGACGGGTGTTGTACAACTCTTTCGGAGGGAGAGTACCCCTGTAGAAGGTGCACATGATGGGGAGACTCCAGCTCTTCTTAGCTTGCGGAGGAAGTGGATGCGTTGGTGAGCCCTGTTAGCCAGTGATGAGGTGTTGGTGGTCCCGGAGAGATCCTCTGAGACATGCATGCACACCGTGCTGCTCACCCTCTCCACAGCAGCACCGTTGATGGTCAGATGGGGGTGTTGGGTGTGCGCTCTCCTGAAGTCAGTAACAATCTCTTTTGTCTTCTCCACGTTCAGGAGAGCTTGTTGTTCACGCACCACAAGGTCAAATGGCTCACCTCAGTCCTGTAGTTTGTCTCATTGTTGTTGCTGATGAGACCTTGATGAGTGGGTTGGAGTTGTGCAGCAGTTTGCAGTCGTGGGTCAGCAGGGTGAAGAGGAGGGGGCTGAGAACACATCCCTGGGGGGTCTCCGTGTTCAAGGTGATTGTGCTGGATGTGCTGCTGCCAACCTGCACTGCCTGTGGTCTCCCTGTCAGGAGGTCCAGCAGCCAGGTGCACAGGGAGGTGTTCAGTCCTATTCAGTCAAGTTTGATGATCAGCTGTTGTGGATGATTGTGTTGAATGCTGAACTGAAGTCAATGAACAGCATTGAAGCTGGAGAGTGATTACTTTTTTGTTACCGGGATGATGGTGGTGGCAGTCCCTCAGTGTGCGGCCAGGTATGATGTCAGGACCAGAAACTTTGCAGGCGTTGATCCTGCTGAATGTTCTTCTGACACTGTCCGTGACAGTGTAATCACCTGGTCGCCTGGAGGAGGGGGGGGACTTCTGTGCAGGTGTGGTGTTCTGTGCCTCAAAATGAGCGAAGAACCCGTTCAGCTCATTTAGCAGAGAGGTGGAGCTGTCACAGGTCTGCGATGGGGGCTTGTAGTCCGTGACTGACTGTAGCCCTCGCCACAGGCTGCGTGAGTCTCTGCTGTCACTGAAGCAGTAGCACTGCCACTGACATGGCGTAAGATTAGATGAGATTAAATAAAAATTATAGTAATAATGATATTCATAATAATATTATTATCATTATTATGAATAATATAATAATTGACCTTTAAAACCTTTATTAAACAGTATAAGTTAAAGTGAGTTTACATAAATGCTAGTCTAATTTTTAACCATTGTTTGAAAGAATATGTCACCCTTAAAATATGTGATAAAACATCACAACTTGAAAAATCAGTAAATTTAAGTTTTGGTTAAGTTTAGGTAAATGATGGTAAGTAAACAAACAGAAACTGGAGATGACTTTAAGAGTTTGAGGTGAAATGTTTAAAAGCACTGACTGCTTGTCAACATTAATTATTAAGAATTATCAATCATCAATTTTATTAAATTTTTAATTATTATTAAACCATAATTCTATTAATTATTAATTATAGCTTTATGAATGTACATTTAAAATGTACAATGTAAAATATAATTATTTGTTTATTTAATTTATTAATCATTCATGTCTATAAGCTATTTGGTCAAAAGGCACAAAGATTAAAATATATTCTCAAACTGTAATACTACTGTTGACCAGTGAGGGCGCTAGAGAGTGGACATGCAGCAGACGCACACTTCGGAACAGGTAGCCTGATGGGGACTGCAATACCGTGTGTGAACTTCAGGGCGCCTAGAAACACACACACAGATTATTTCTTGAAAATTGGTCCCATGGGGACTTGCTAGAAAACTGCATGGGGCGTGTCTAAATACTGTTTTGCAGCTGGTGGTAGAGCTGTAAAGGTGGGGACCTCAATTTAGGTCCCCACCGTGAAACAGGTCCCCACCGGTGTGTGTGGAGTCAGGTCAAGGTCCCCACCAGAATAGAACACACACACACACACACACACACACACACACACATACACAGCTCAGTTATAGGTTCACAGAGGTCGCCCACTGATAGGACAGTATGAGCACATTATGCAACACATGGCATTCAACAGCTTTCACCTACACTAAACTTTGCATTACATGTCCTTATACAGTATGTATATCAATTAGTCTGTGAAGTGGGTTTTTCCACACAAACACATTTTGAGGTCAACTGCTGCGCATGCGATAATAAGGCTGTTTGTATTTTAGAGTTAATCACGGGTTATACAGAATTATGCTATCTATTATTATGATACACAATCACAACATAATCAAAGTCTAAGCACTGGTGTCACCTTTTACACAAATATGTTTGTTTTTAAAGGGTTATAAATCCAGGGAAGGGTTTTGCTGAGCATGATATGATGTCTTGTTAACACTAGCTGACTTCTCATTCAGCTGGCCATAGTCCTTTGCTGCCAACCGGTGAGGATGTGTGCGTTGTTAGTTCTACTGGCTAGTAATTTTGACACAACATGACCCATCCATCATTAACATTTACAACTTTGTTTCCTGGTAGTCTTGAGATTTGAAACACTCTTTCCCATCTGACATAGAAATATACAATGAACAAAACCATCCGAAGAAATTCATATTGTGGTACCCAACAATGAGATATACTACTAAACAATCATTCACAGAATATAAATAAATGATAAAATCATTTCATCTTGAACAATAAATATATTTATAATGACAGAAAGCTGGTGATTAATTAGTACATATCACTTATACAGCTTCTTATGTTCTCAGTATTTCCGCACGCTTACGGTGAACGCATCTTTTTCATTTTAAATATCTCAGTATAATGTATTTGTTTATAATAATGTTTTAGCCTGGATCTTATTTTTTTGTTCATTACATTCATCTTTTGCTTTAATATTCAGTATTCATTACTTGCATTATGTTAAAACGCTCCATTCATATTAAAGTCTGAATTTCTTTGCTGTATCACCCCAAAAGGGATTAGCAACCTTTTACACTGCAGATAATCTTGACATTTCAAAGCAGGAAATATTCAGGTAATTAATAGCATTAATGAGTGCTACATCACATTTAGTCTCACCAGTTTCAGGACACTGCTAATGTCTATGATGACTCACTGGTGGAGCTTCATTTGGGCACAAATTGAACAGACAATCATGATATTAGTTCTACCAGGATTTTTCCTGACAAAATGTCTGCTGTAAATTGATATTTCAGAAAAGTACTAACTGTTAAAGGACTTTGCTCACTTGGGCCTGTAATTTAGCATTAACTCACACCACATGACTTTGGACTATGACACATATTGCTGAAGGAAAGAGAATATTTGCTGATGTCAGCAGAGCCTGCGGTCAACACCCCGAAGGGTCTCTAAAAGAGTACAAAATGCACACAGATGGAGGCATAGTCAAATACTTGCGCAGACACTTGAGTCATACCTGCTGCCAGATACAGGCAAGAGAAAGCAACGCGTCAGTGTGTGTTTGTGGAAGGGAGTGTTAATACATTACACTGTGTCCACAGAAATCTGAAACAAATTACACATCAATATTTAAGAGTGTTCAGACGTCACATTTAACTGTTGCTCACTAGATATGTCTACTTGAGCACTTTGGCGACCGGTGGGTCAAAAGGACCAGCACACAGTAGTTACATTTTCACATCTAATTATTGTGTCTATAAAAAGTTGTTGGTGTGTTTTCCCTGAAGTCGTGCCAAACAAAATTGTTTTACACATAGAGGCCTGGGTAATGTGATCAGCTATATGTATTATCTTCAAAGTCACCCATGAAATGAAGAATACATGCAGGAGGGAACATCCAGAGGACAGTAGTTTGGCTCAGGGACAGTGTTTTTCAGCATTGTTCATGGGGGGTCACTGTGGGTTTATAGGCGCAGAGAAGACACAGGCTTCTATATTTTAAAGTAGCAGCTAATGTGGCCTTGACCCGCTAGCCTCAAGCAGAGATAGAGAGTAGGTTACACAGGTTTGATACCCACACTTCTATCTTCTCCTCTGGATATGTTATATTTTTAAACTCGTAGTTTTCAGCCCCAAATGATATTGCTCAAAAATCACTCGAGGCAGTTCATTAGACATCGCACAGGCCCCCTGCTGAAGCCACAAAAGGCTTTATGCTACTTTCTTTTTTTTCTTTTCACACTTAGACTTAAGTTAGTTGTTTCTTGTCAAACTACCTTTATTTTATTTTTTTAATGTAAACAAACATTGAATATTAAAAACATACACAACAAAAAGCATTTGTTCGCACAGTTATTATGTGTATCAAATAAAGTGATAATGCAGCGTGTGTGAACTGTAATGTCATAGGAGCTTGTTTGTGTTTCTACTACAAAAGTCCCATTTAGAAACTATAAATGAAACAGTACAGACTGAACATATAACAGTTCAGATATTAGTTAGGCCCATTAAATATTAGATTTGAAACCCAGTATGGTCACACTTTACAACAACGGGACAAATCACATACCTAAGCAATGCCTAACTAATGACTCAAGATTATTAAATGCATTAATTAATGTAGGATGTATCAATCAAGTATGAACTCCCGCTGCTCACAACTAGCAAAAGATCACGTCAGTTAATGTGATTAATCCACACTTAATACATCAGCTGGAATGTTGATGTTGATAAATGTTGATTTATGTAACTGTATTTATGTTTGTTGTGTAAATGCTTGCATCCAGGGGCCTGTAAGTAAAAGTAGGACACTTCTAGTGTTTCGTTGCAGCTACATGGGAAATCATTATTCAATATGATTGGTCACACTAGTGGTGCACACAGGGCAACATGTATAGTACAGTATCCATATAGGACAACGCTACATTATTTATAATAATTGTCACTAATTGAGGAGTTGGGGAAATGAATAAAAAATTGTTGTTCATATCATACGTGCTCGTACACATACATGAATTAAGGCACACATACATACTGTAAACACATACATGAACAACACATACAAATCTTCTATCATGTGACAAGACTGCTGCCCACAGCATTTGTGCATATAATCTATGACTTTATGTTTAAGGTCACATGCATTCTATCTTTTAAAATTAAAAAAGAAAGTAGGTGTGATATATTTTCTTGGATTGCATTCTGTAACCGGGTCATACATGCAAAGCAATGCTCCTTTGTTGAGACAAATGCCACAGGTCTCCAAGGATTTCTTGCCATACCAAAGCTAAAAGAAGCTGATTTATTTCTGATCCTGTGATGCACAGGTTGACATTGTCACTCAGTTTTAAAGAGACCCTTACCCCCACCTCCCACACAATCCATCTTATCCAGAAATTCACTGCTAAATCTTATTGGAAATCTTGCAGTGGAACAATTAAACAGCTTCCAAAATGTCTCTGGTAAACTGTCTTTAACTTGTCGACCTGATCCACAATTTATGACTTATTAGAATAAAAATGAACTGCAGGAGGTCCCACTATTATTTGTAACACGATCTATGAATACAGATCTAGATCCATACATGAATATCATAGTGTTGCCACTAGAGACAAATTAATAAGTCGCTATGAATAACTGAAGACACAGTAAATATCTCGTCTTTATGGCGATATTATAGGAGATTCAAAAATACTGTCACTTAAAAACCATCTGGCACAATGCTCCCTCTAACTGCGTTGAAGGATTCCCTGAGGTAAACATTCAGTCTTCATTGTGCTATTCATAGGCAAAGCACATTCCTTTGGTAATAAACCTGAGACAATCAACCCCTTCGCTGCTCCTTTCCTGCCCAGTAACCACTTCCAGTAGCTCGTGAGCCTTTATTGTTCTCCTCAGTCGTCCTCAGCCAGTCAGTGACATCATTCCCCTTTCACCCAGTTCTCTGATGGCTGCATGCAGTACGAGGTAACGAGCGGTCAAACCACGACGCATTCACGTGCTCTGCAAAAAGCTCGAACATCCAAGATGTCAGTGTAAGAGTTGTATTGCTTCTTGACATAATAAATAATAATAATTATAATAATAATACATGACACATTACATCAATAGCAATGAGACTGACAATGGATGACAGTTTAAATGGCGTCTTAAATGGCTTGGACTGTGATGTATTGGTTAGTCACAAAGATCAGAATCAGAATCACTTTATTGGCCAGGTGTGTGTACACACATGAGGAAAGTGACTCCCGTTCACTGTGATCTCAATTGTACATACAGGAATAGACATATAGTTTAAGAAGGAACATGACAGGTAGGCGCAAACATAAACATAAAACATAAATATAATATATAAAGATGTATGATTGCAAAACCTATAGACCTAAACAAATGAACATTTCTTAACAGAGCCAGTAGGTTATTTATCTTTTAACATGTGAGTGTGAAACAGTCGAAAAGAGCAATTCATGATAATTCTGTACATAAAAGGCAAATGACGACTAAAAACTGGACTAAACTAGTAAAGCTGCATCTGCCCCTTTTCTAAGATCCATTAGGCAAGAAACTAAAATGTTATTGTGCTACATTTATTTTAAAATAAAACTGCCTGAGAGTCAAGTGAGTAGTCAGTAGCCTACTTAATATAAAATGCAACACAATTGAAATATAGATCTACTCTATGGGACAGTGAGATCAAGTTAACTAACATGATCCTATTTTATTGAAGGTCAGTGCAACCTGATCAAAGCATGCCTGATTAATTTACTGTTTTCTTGATCAATGGCTGTTCGTTAGCATTCTCGATATTTCCGACAGCACCTAAAGGCCACATAAGTGCCGACGTTGCAAGAAGGAGGAGAGACGTACGCCAATGTTTATCTAACACAGAACTCCTGGAGCCGGAGAGCTTTTGCATGTATCCTGTATCATGTATCTTGATCTTTTCAATAAATGTTCCCCATAGTTTATTCGGTTCATTCGAAGTTTTACTGCAACATTAATTAAAAGATGTAAAAACTGAAATCGTTTGTGTCCTGTGATTGTTTCATAGATTGCATAGAGCGTCGTCTGAAAGGACGATGTGATTATTTGTTTCGAAAACTGGTGCATTTGGATGGATAAACAACCATTCTAGTCATTCTTTTAGTACACAGACAGATGTGACACGTTTTTGCAGCGCAGAGTTAAATATAGGCAATCAACCACCCCCCTCCTATCCTGCTTTCCTTCACCAAACTCTGTGCTGGGGTTACTATCGGACAAACCTCCCCTCCTCCTTCGTTATCCATGCTGGGGTTACTATCGGACAAACCTTCCATCCTTTTCCTCTCCTCTTCTCATTCTGCTCTTCTGCAGCCGAATCATGTCGACATGCCTGTATCTGTTTTGTTTTCCATACCTTGGGCGATATGTTTATGCAGCATGCAGTTTTATGGACTCGACGATAGAAATCACAAGGGGAAACCTGAGACGTGTTGCAGCCTACTTTTCCTACAAAGATCCGCTGTTTTATATTCTCTCTATCAGAGGTTACTATCGGTCAATGTGAAAACGAGGAAGCTGATACACATTTCCGTAACAGGAAAAGCATTGAAGCGTTCTAATTCAGTCTCAATGCTTCCTAACGACCAAAAAATAAAGGATGGATTGATCAATCGACTGATATTTTCAACTCTATAAGACAAAGCTGTTACACTTAAGTGCAAACATGTCTGTGTTTACTCTGAGTCCAAGACACAAAAGTATGTTGTCAATAAGGAAAGGTCCAGTGTGCAAAGATACCTAGAAACCATATTTAATTGAAAGAGATTACAGGTTCTTTGCCTCTCGGCTCAAACCTTGACATTTGAATCCTGTGTGCACTATTTTTTTCTTCTGATTGTAGACAGTAGTCTCATTAAAAAAATTATTCCGATGACTCCCTTGAATTGGTTACATGGGGTCCAGCAAAATGAATAGTGTGTTCCTGACACTTTTAGAGGTGTTAAAAACACGTCACTGATTGGGCTTGGGTTGTTGACGTTCAAGTGGTCTATTTGTGGCATGTCTACTTTTTAGCTTCCAGTACTAATTCTGTATTATAAAGACTTTATAAGGGTTGTAAGACCCTGTTTATGTGTTAAGGTAATAGTTTTGTTGCTGCAGTTAATAGAGAAAGTAAGGCAGCAAACTCAACCACTGTAATCAGTCACTCAGTCGCAGACATTAGACATCTGGATTGCAGTTTTTTGGCCAAGCTGCATGGTTTTCCGTGTAATTCAAAGATTTAGAAATTCTGCAGAAGCTGAACACAACTGTGGCTGCTCATGTTTTTGCACCTGTTTTCTAATGGACACACTCCATTTCATTATATGGACTTCATTAATGTTTTTTGAGTAAACTATGACATTCTGTATTCTGACTAATTTGCTATGTAAAATCTGATAGTTGGTTGACTTTTGGCAATCCTTTCAGGTTAAGCTGACTTGATAAAAAATCTTAAGAATAGGACAATGTGGACAGTAAGAACACAATATTTGTCTCATGTGACAGCATTGTTAAATTGTTTAATCTTGGGACAAAGTTATCATATGCACAACAAATTTCAAAATTTCACTCATTCACTCGAGATCGTGAAGCTGATTAATAGCTAAATCTTCCCTTAGTGCACCAGCATTTCCATATTTCCCTGTTAACCTTTAAATGTGACTGCGATTGTGTCTTATATGAACTTAATGTTAGACGCATAACATGAATGTACAGCTGTTTTGTTGGTGAAAGACAATGATGGCTCATACGCTTAGCTCATGGCTCACTCTCTACTACCTTTGAAACAGTCAAATTACACTTTGTACTAAGGCACGACCCACTTTTTTTTTTTAGTTATGTGTACAAAAGCAGTTTCTAACACTACCCATTGCACATTTTGACCACCACTCAAATCTTTTATTCTATTGCAGGCACAACTCCAAAACATTTGAGGACTGGTTTAACATCCTAAGTGGGTTATAGCCTAGTGATCTCATCAGTCCTGAGCATGTAAGCTACTTCACACTGTGCCAGCCAAAACAAACCATTGTTCTCCAGCCAGTGGGAATAACTGCCCTTGACAGCATACTACACATAATCACAGCGAGTGAGATGTGAACTGTTGAACTCTCTCAAAAAAGAGAGAGATTTTCAACACAACTGACTTCATAGATACACATTTTCTCCAACCCTCCAGTATAATTTGATGAAAATCGACTATTGTTGCCTTGTCTCCATCTCCACCTTTTGTCCTGGACTGGGCAGAGATGAACACCTTGTACTTGTGTACGATATTTGGAATGGAATGTGATTTCTGGTCAAATTTATTTTTGCTGTTTACTGCCCTCAAATTTACTGGAATAAGACAATGGTTGCCTGTTAGCTGCTCTGTAGCTGACACTGGCCCCTGACCTTCTGAAAGGACAGAATGTGGAAACAGAAAAACAAAACAAAAAACTGTTTTCCTCTCTGGGAATCAATGAATTATTACTTTGTTCTGATTGTACTCTTAATCGTTTAATCGAGTACAATCAAGAGAAAATGTAATCAGCCTCTTTGGAAATGGCTTTGTTAAACCAATCAATTAGCTGAGGAGGTCTGTAATTATTCAAAGAGGACTTTCTGAAAATAGTTCAATCCCTAAATAATACAAAAATATTCATTTAGAATCACTTAATCCATGTAACCTCTCATATAAGGCCATAAACTCGTACTACTTGTCTTGTAATATGTAGCCAGTCTTTTGTTCATGAGTACAACACTTTGAAAATGACAGCAGCTTCAATTTTCCTCAGTTACCCTGAATCCCTCAGATAAAAGAAATGAGCTATTGTATAATTCAGTCATCTTGGATGACTATCATCCATCTTCATCCATGATGCAGACAGATCTGGAGCTTCTTTGATGGATTAAATGACTAATCACTCTGATTGAGGATCCTGGTTTAATGAGGCCCCATACTGGGAGACCTCACTGTACCCCATCCACAGTAAAGGAGAAAAAGGTTTCTAAATGATCCAATCTTACCCTTTTTTACACTTTGCCAGTCAAGACATGTTGTATCAAGCACAGTTACATGTGCAGTAAGTTATGTTGACTTGTTTTATGAAGGTAAATCAGCCGAAAAGATTGCTGTTGCAATGTATCAAAAAATGTGGCACTGACTGTTTGATTGAGGTCATTTGGAGAAAATAAAATAAATATTAGCTTTCCTGAGAAAAAAGCAGGGAAATGTTTTGTCACCAGAAGATAACATATACTAGATTAGACTAAAGCAATCGAGTAGAATCTTTTGGCATTCATTTTAGGCACCTTCCCCTTTCTACCCACTCGTTATTTACAGATTTAAGTGGAAAAGGAAAAGAACTTCGCTGTCCACCATCACCTGTGTGTTATATTTAAACTAATTGCACCCTTAAGCAAAGAGCACAGAATGAAAGACAGTGGAGGCACGCCAGGCCTAATAATCACTGCCAGATGGTTGTCTTGTCCTTTGTACATTAGTAAGCCTGGACTGTACATTGGCTCCTGCAGCTTTCCTCAAATATCAACGAAAGATAACCAGTGAACAAATAGGATTAGTGTGGAGAAGAAATGCTGCTCTTTATTGTGAGGATTTGTCAAGAATGCATCCGAAACCTTCATGATGGTGCTCTTGTGGGGTCAGCTATGGTTAATTTTTATTGTTTTGTGAAGGTGTTGTTCCTTACAGTGCACCAGACATGCGAGCATGTGTGTGGGCATTGTTAAAGTGTAACAAAAGGAATCTTAGTTGAGCAGTTGTTCCGTCTCCCTCTCTCTTGACCCACACCTAATCATTATGAAGGGAAAGTGCCTCCAGTAGATTTTGATAACAAGGTCCTCCGACCACCTTTCAGTTCTGTTTAATCTAGTATGGTGTAGCAGGCAGCCATGCGCAGTCAGACAAACATAAAGCAGCCAGATATTGGGGTCTGATGACATGTGAAGTGTTTACGACTGCTTGTTGAGTTGAAACAGTAGAGCAATCCAGTTACCCAACAACCTTAAGACAGTCTGAGGTTGTTTAGCCACAATCAGCAGGTTAGAGAAGGTCACATATTTACTGAGTAAGCAACAACACAATGGAGAACAGAGTACATTTTACCTATACCTTTACCTTATGTAGGAAAACTCACTCTCACTGCAATGCTGATTATATTCATTCTTCTGGATTCTGCTGTGTTTGTTCTATATAAAGCTTGATGTTAAAAGAGACATTAATTTTCTCATCTAATAGTAAACTTCTGTCTGTGTTTGCATGTCTTTACATTAAAAGTAGTAGTAGTCTTCTGTAAGCTCAGGTACACTGACGAAAGTAAAGGTAATTGTCCAATTGAAACACAAGTGGCTGTCACTCTTGACCAACACTCATTTAATTACATCTTCTTAATTTACTTACTTATTTCTGACAAAATACTCAGAAAATGTATTTAATACCCCCAAATTAGTCAGTCAAATAATTGAATCAAACAGCCTAATAACTCTGGCCTTCACAAGAAATGTTGGGTGTGGAAATGGAAAATGTAATCTTTGAGTGTAAACAGCAGCTACTTAGAATGATAAGCTGTATTGTATTCCAACAACTGCAAAAGAAAATAACACAGTTTCTTATCCAAATAGAAATCCAACTATGTATTACTGTACTACAGATATATATTGTGCTCTGCATCATTGCAAGCGGCCTGTTGTCCTTGGCCTGTTGTGGTCTGAGTTTGATGGATGAAAACAGCAAGTGCAAATGAAGCAATGGCAAGTTAACATCCATCCATCCATTTTCTAAGCAGCTTATCCTGCTCAGGGTCATAGAGGACTGGCGCCTATCCCAGCACACATTGGGGCGAGAGGTTGGGTACACTTAGTTTTCCAGTCTGCCACATGGCTAACACATATATATAGCCAGACAACCACATTTACCCTTTACACCTATATGGTAGCGCTTTTTAGGAAGAAAGAGGGGAGGTTTGCATGCAGACTTGGAGAGACAGCTTTTTGGCTGAAAATCATAATTCATAAGATTGGATAGTTTGAACTATGTTACATACTACAAACTATGTTCTGTGGTCACATTTTGCTATGAGACTCTATATACTGTACATATATTTAACACAAAAATACACATACAGCCTTTGCGGAAAGTCTGACCAGAGAGGCTGTTGGAAGCAGACACACAAAACTTCATTGAGATAAAGCAAAAGGTGGTTTATTTACAAAGAGTAGCACCATGCTACACATGTAGCAAATGTACAAAACAAACAAATAGAAAGTTAACTTGGTATAACTGCTTAAACATATAACTGTTATTCTCAGCAAGCATTAAGTAATCACTTATGATGGTATAAATACAAGAAGTGTTGGGGCACTTCCTGCCTTTGTCTCTGGAACACTTGGTGGATATGTTAAGTAGCAGAAAAAATACAATTAACTTGTGGAACCCAGAAATGGATCAATAAACAATAACTACATTTAACAATACTTTTTTGTGTTTTATCTTAATTTAAAAAATGTAAAAAGCAAACCATCTACCGCATGCTTTTTATATATATTGCATGTATATTGTGTGTCTGTTTTGTGTTTGTAACACTTGTATCTTACAAACAAGTTTCAAGTTTCAGGTTTATTTATCATGTGTAAGTTAACACAGGGTCAACAATACAATGAAATGTGCTGGACAAGAACCGGTCAGCTCAGCATAAAAGGACTAAACGGTGTAACAGTACTACACATAAGAATAAAAAATAAGCTAAGAAAAAAATACAACACTATAAAATTTTGGGTAAAAAAGATTCTAAACATTCTATAAATACAAAATAAGGATACATAATGCAAATCACAAACAAACCAGGGATTGTCTGTATCTGATCATTACTGATCAATGATGCAACTATGGTTTGTCAAAACAGTTAACAAGCATGGTTAAACAGAAGACAATGTGGTATTGATGGTAGGAATGGGGACAAATGGTGCATTCTCACCTATTTGCTAGTTGACACCAATGGTTGACACACAAGTTGGCAAAGGAATAGTGGTACATACAGTATACACATATATAAAAAGTACCAATTACCAACAGCATGCAACGTCTATATTTATGTTAAGTGTTTCTGTAAATTGTAATCGAAGATAATCTAGCCTAAAAATAGCACTAGTAGTAATTGAATCTGCTCCTTAATTGAAAAGCAGCACTGTGCATTGATGAGGCGTTGCTGGCCCTTTAAGAGATGTTTTGACTCCGCACGTGCTATGCCTTATATGGGAGCAGCATCAACCGGTGACCGTTAGTTACCCCTGCTGCTGCCGCTGCCGCTGCTGCTGCTGCCGCTGCCGCTGCGCTCCGCTCAGCATCGAGCGGCGCTATAAAAACCTGCTGGAGGAGAAAAAAACTGTTTTGTCAGACACTGAGACTCTGAGAGAAGAGGAGGACCGTAACAGTCGAGGAGTACAGTTTATGTACCATTTGTGACTTGTTCTCTGGATGTAAGGAATTTCCTTTATGAAAACAGAGAGTGGATATTCACACCGTTCAGGATAAAGGTCGGTGAGTTTGAGGTTGTTGTTTTTTTTTTTTTTTGCTTTTTTTTTGTGGGGGTTGTGTGGGATGTTTTTTGGGGGAGCATTTGTGACTTTCTTTGTTGGATCAACAAAGAGATGTATGCAACCTCGTTACAGTTAAAACATATTTTATCATCATTTCTTTCCATCTAATAGCAGCTTGATGATTTTTTGGCTTTGTTTAATTCAGTCAAAAACTGAAATGATTTTATTCTTAAATGATATTTTCTGTCGAGTTTATCAACCGAGTTTTTCTTTTTTTTTTTTCTTTTCATTTTCACGACGCAGAGTTTAAAAAAAATGCAATGTGCTGAATATAGCTGAAGTGTTAAAGGAAATGCCGTTGTTTAGGTGAGATGGCACGCATTGTTCTTGTTGTCTATTTACTCTTTTCATCATGTATGTCAGTGTGTTCTTCTCGACCGTCTGTGACTAGGACCAGCGTCTGTTAGCTGTATTAAACACAGAGCTTCCGGTGAGGTGTTCACAAGATAAAAGCTTCTTTGTGGCAACATATTTGTTTGATACAAAATATAAACCTTAAAGACGAATGCGAGGCGTGTAATACAAATGTCATCTTTTCATATTAACATTCTTCCATTTAAACCGGTAGAGTTGTTTTTAGGGTTACAAAAAGACATATCTAATGTCCTTATTGGCAAGTCTTTTCAAGTCCCATTTGTTGCAGCTTTATGCTGAAAGCACCGTCGTCCTACTTGTAGTGTGATTTTGTCTGGCTTGTAGCTGCTGTGGGTCATCGTCGCGAAGCTGAATGACCGACAGTAACCTGATTTCAAGAGAATAATGAAACAGAAGTACATATCGTCAAGTCAGTCAGGCAGACGACTCAATTTAACAATCTGCCATGATGCTGACATTAAGTCGCAGTGAAAAAGAGGACCCTTTGTGACAATTAAAAGTAGATTATTTTTAATTTCCTACATTGTTTTTATTGTTTTTCACAGTGCGTGTCTGATCCGTGCAGAACTGCATTGTGTTTTTCATTCATGTGCATGTTTGAAGTGAAGAGTGCAGCGTCGATGAAATGCATCTTCTCTGTGTTTTCATTCGTGGTCTGAAGAAGAATCAAAATGTGTCTTGCAAAAACATCGACGCTCTTAAATCATCTTCTCCGTCACAGCAAAAATGAACTGTCATTCTTTTGATTGGTTTGTTATTCTATATGATATGTCAAGTGTGTGTGGAAAACAATGAAGACAATGGAGTTGAGAGGGGGGGAAAAAATCCTGTATGAGTGTGCCATAACACGTGAACGAGGATTGATGGTAAACAAGTATAAAAATGAAAATATTTTTATCTACCACTAGAGGCGCCCTGGCTCTGCACCATTTGGGCTGCTCACCACTAAGCACTGAACCTCTCTTATCTCTGCACACGATGTGTTTTCACCACCGTGTCTGCCAAAAGCAGATTCATGGAGGGGGTAATGTCATGAAAAAAACCCGACTCGAGCTACTCAGATGGTATGATTACTGAAAACACAAGCAGAATCGAGCTGTTGCAACTTAGATGAAAAGCAGGTATTTTAATAGGTAATAACCAGGTCGTTTTGTTTAGATATCAATCCTCACAATTTCTTAAAGTAATTAACGTTGATAGTGAAAAGTGGGACATAATTAGGAGGAAAGAAGGAAAGAAATCCATTTAATGTGAGAAGGTGTAAATTGTATACCTTGTTGTGCACCCACACATACAGCAACATTGCAGACCACAATATGGAAACGTAGGTGGTGTTTGTTTTCCCCGTTCATGTCAGCAGCAGTGAAGTGGAATACATTCAAAGAAAAATCAACATCTGCCGTATAAGCATAGAAAATGATCATTTGTGAATGATTTGTGACTAAGGACAAGCCTGTGCTGATGATCGTATTTTCTTAAAGCCCACAGCAATATAGACATTAATGTTGTGTTTATCATTTAAGAGTTTAATATTGTGTCGTTGTTAAATCACCTCATCTGCTGTAATTTATTTCATGAAATGGTCAGTCTACAGCTGGTATTTTACATTGTTTGTCAGTGACACGGGTGCCGTGAGTGCTACCAGTAAATCAAATGACTCATAAAGAGAGAACAGATGTACCAGTGCAGCAGATATTGTACCTGGGTCACTGTGTTATTTGTTGATCTCAACAGTTCCTGTTGGTTTTTATTGCGACATTTTGGACATTCCAGCAGATTTACTTAATACAGACAGCTGCATGTAACTGTGGAAAATGTGTGCAATGCCGCTGTGTTACTGGTATAACAAGTGAAATACTGTAAACATCTGTATTGTATTTTATTTTGTGCTTATACATTACCCCATTGACTTTCTGGCTGTCCCCATTTGCAATTATTAAATACTAGAAGAAGGCATACATTGTGGCAGTGATGTTGTAAATTAGTTTCATTCCTTAAGTATGTGCTGGAGAAGTGGTTGGATGTGATTAAAGTGTCATTATTTGATTAGGGTATGGCTTTTTCAAGCCACAAGCAAATGATCAGTGGAGACTATCATGTTTGATCACCACTGTGTCCTTGACATTGTTGTGCTGTCGTCCTACTCTCTGACGTCCAATCAGCTTTACTCTGTGGAAAGGACATTCAAAGTAATAAACAGGGTGGCCTTGATATTTTTTTTTTTTTTTTTTTTTTTAAAGACTTCTAACTTCAACTTAAAGTTAACCACCAAACTTGCAGTTTGCTTTTTGTGAATGTGAAAATTGTTAAGTGTTCTTAAGATTACATAATTGCTGTATATTTCAGACCTGGCCTACATTTTGTGTACTGTAAACCATGACGGCCTTAATCAAGGAGTTAAGGGTCTCAGTCTTAAGTGGCTGACCTGATTTTAACTCTTGATGACCAGGTGTCTCAGAAAACAGGATTACAAATGCGTCTGTTTCTGACTTGTGGGGTTTTCTGGTGTTACCTACTGTCCAGATAACAAAGTAATTTCTCACAAAAAAAAAAAAAAAAAATGCAACAAACCTTTTGTGCATTTTGGTCTTCTTCCAGGAATTTGTTGTCTAAATAATGAACTTGGTGGTCTGAGCCAATGTTGCATTAAACAAGTCCAAGGTCTTTTGAATCCGCAAATAGAATAAGCAAATAATGAAAAGTGTGTACCCCACACAGGTTTTCATATAGTATGAGTTACATGCCATTTAGTAAAATTGGAAACGCTCGGTATCTAGCCAAGTAAAACATGTAAAAGTGTGTCCTTATTTACTATGTATTTCTATGAGTAAAGGCCACTATGCTGTTTAATCAGTGGGTTGTTTGATTTAGATTGTGCAGTGGGGATGATGTGAGGCTAAACTGATTCTGTTTCTTTTAACATTTACATCAAATGTAGCATTGTGTGTGTGATATTGAGGCGTTAACATGGTCAAAAGTGTGACGATGAAAGTTTTTACCAGAAACTTTCACCACATGAAAACT
The DNA here is from genome assembly GCA_036365135.1 of Miichthys miiuy. Taxonomy (NCBI): domain Eukaryota; kingdom Metazoa; phylum Chordata; class Actinopteri; family Sciaenidae; genus Miichthys; species Miichthys miiuy. The sequence goes on from CM071602.1 coordinate 22,148,132, forward strand.
GCCCACCGCCCACCCATCCTTCCAGTCTAACTGGAGTTTGAGCTTTGGACTGATAAGTCTACATCGGGTGGACCTGAATCTGCAGTGGTTAGCAGCCTCAGTCATCAGTTGACTTCATTTGCTGAGTGTTGCTGTACTTTTCTCTTCTCTGCATTTCAGAGGGAAACAGTTTTGCTCAATAGGTTATTCTGTTTTCATGCTTACTTTTTTGTTAGTAATGATTCTTATTATTTTACGGCAATTTACTCTAATTTTGTTGTAACTGTTTTTTGGAAAATTAAGTTTTTATTTTTCCTCGATAATTTTTGTTATGATGGTTTTTAGGGAAAAGTGTTATGTCTGACTCTATATTGCTTTTCATGCCCAATTGTGGCACAATCTTCTGGATGTTACAGCTATATTTTGTACAGTTGCATGCACTTATGGTTTGCTGATGTAACGACTTTCTGTTCTGTTTTCACATCAGCTTTGTGCGTCAATGTATGCTGTTAAATATTTTTGTAAACCATGTCTTTTTCCACAGGAACAAAGCGGGATTGTTGAGCGTTAGTTTGCTGACTGTTTAATCTATGGCTTTTTTCACAGCAGGAAAGGCAGGGTGCAAAATGAACTTTTGTTTGTCTGTTAGACAAAAAAGTTTGCAGTGGTTGACCATCTCTCTTTGTCCTTTTGGATTTACAGTGAGGAGCTGGAGCGTGCTCAGTGAGGTTGGGAAGACGTCAACATGGCAGTCTTCACTCAGCTGGGTTTACTGCTTTGGAAGAACTTCACCTACCGACGGAGACAGACTGTAAGTAGGAGTGCTTTGAAGTACTGACTCATAAGAATGATGGACTAAATGAGTAGTGAATTATTTATTTATTAATTTTTTTATCCATTTAAGAATATACTTTCCATCCCTAATGATTGTTTTCTCAAACTTATATCCTTTATATACAACTATGTATAAATATGAAACGTAAAAATTGTGGCATTGTCTGTTTGATAGCGCTACAGTCAAGCAAAATTTTAGGTCAGTCCACAAAATAAGACTTAAGACATAAAAGCAAAATGCGAGGGGGAAATGTTCTTTTATATCATTTCACCTCAATGTTTTCTTTCAGTCACATTTTTAGTAGATCTGGACTTTGAACTGGAGTTGACTTTTCCAGTACAGTATGACTAGTCATAGTCATAAGGGCATTTATGTTTATGGTTCCAATGCGTATGTAGTCCACAACAATGAAAATGATGTAATTCTCTTCTGAGCCACTTTGATTGAAAAGCATTACAGTGAGTCAGTCAAAGATGTGATGATGACACATTTATGTCCATTGTCCAGTTACCATTTTGTTCCTGTTAATGCCCACACAGCTAAAAGTTATGTAAATCTAATTCAGTTCCAAGCTGTAGCATAGTGCGTCTTTATATGTCAGGAGGCCAATCTACTGACAATTTGACCCTCAGCCAGAAACCTCTCTTTAATCCAATTATGTCTAACAAAGGGATACAGTGCATTGTCTAAGACAGTGTCTTCATTCTTCTTCCCCATGCTACGTATCTGCCATGCTGGTTAAAGCTGAGACACAGGCAGCTAAAGTAGACGGGGCCATATGGAGCAGATGGACAAACTTATAGTCCACTAAACCATGCAGACCTCTCACTCTGTCTCACTCTATCTCCCCCTATTAACCCATATAATTTACCAAGACTTGTCGCGGGATTACTGTTAACAAGAGACAACAGCTGACAGCCCCCCCTTCACACACACACACACACACACACACACACACACACACACACATAGACACACAACTCCTCTAGAACAGGACAGATTTCCTTAGTTGAACTGAAAATTCACAAAAAAAACACAAACGAAAGCTCTGTTTTGGGATTATGAAGTCATTTGTTTCATGAGTTTTTATTTCAAAGTGTGTTGGGCCTTCCTTTATTTGAATGATTAACCTCTGTCATCATCCTTTCTTGTCTTCCTTTCTCAGATCCAACTGCTGATTGAGATCATCTGGCCCCTTTTCATCTTCTTCATCCTCATCTCAGTCCGAATGCATTATCCACCCTACGAGCAACATGAATGTAAGCAGACAGGAAGGGTGGGAGAGTGACCAAAGATTTCTTTTTAGACTTTCCGATGTTAATTGTCTAAAGTTTAAACAAAATTACATTTGCAGATGTTTCATTACAGGATGAGAGTTGAATTCCTCAACATAATTAATTATAGACAAGAAAAGAAAAGTTACTTTTTCATGCTGAAATTGTCATTTTATATTCACCTCAAACACAATGAAGTACTTAATTTGAATTCTCCTGACAATTATTAGTCTGTTCAAATTAATTGTCTATTTTAAGACAGTGTTTGCCTCTTGCTTCTTGGTAAGATCAACATACTCTTCCAAGGTTTCAATGTTATTGTCACATCAGTATCTATTTGATTTGTCAATATTTGTTTGCACTGTGTGAACATGTGATGGGACCTTTAGATCCTGGAAAGGGGAATTGCAAAGCAATTCATCAGCAGAACTGGTTTTGCAACTTTGGCCACATTTCAACTCAATAAGATTATCAACGATCGAGAAGCACCTTTAGGAAGGAAAACAGTTACTTTGAACACTTGTTAAATGTATTCACATTTGGCACCCATAAATCAAGTGTCAAGTGTAATCATTAGCCTTGCATGTGATTGTTTTGTTGATCACCAAACCAGTTCCCCTACTTGGAGCAATATTATTACCAGCTGTCATTGTATCACAAATGAATCCAAAGCCAGTTAACCCAGTGAACAGCAAAGAAGTGGGTCAAGCTCCTGACCCCTCTCTCATACCCTATACTTATCTTTTCAGTATAATAGCTCATTAACCTCAGTAAATTGCAGCAGTAGCAAGTTAGTTGATAAGAGAACAAACAATTGTAAAGATAATGTCAGTGCTTTTTAGAGCTGATTTCAAAGGCAGACGGGGTGATGGTCTACATGATATATTTACACACGGTCAAATACTTTTAGGGGTTTTGGCTTGTTTGGTGAAACATACACACATACACACATAAGTGTAATAGCTACACTCTTAAGGATTCAACTAAAAACTAAATTTTAATTTAACTGTTCCTTTCCGTTCCCTTCTAGGCCATTTCCCTAATAAGGCCATGCCTTCAGCAGGTACTCTGCCTTGGGTACAAGGCATCATCTGTAATGCCAACAACCCCTGCTTTCGTAATCCTACCCCTGGCGAGAGTCCCGGCGTGGTGGGAAACTTCAATGATTCTATGTGAGTAGCAAGGCCATCCTGCTGATTCGTTTAATCAATGCACTACTTTGACTGATTAAAAGAATTCAATTACTGCAATGGGTTTTGTGTAATTTTGTAATAATATTATCCGTTTTTTTTTTCACCACAACAAACCTCAAAACAGATCATCTCAGGCCTTGAATTCTCAATGGATGTAGAACAGTGTGTCTAATTTAATCTTCTTCCTGCCTCTCTGTGATCATCACCAGAATCTCCCGTCTGTTCATTGATGCCAAGAAGATCCTGCTCTACTCCCAGAATGATAAAAGCTACGAGGGCTACAAGGGCCTGTTGAGAGCCCTCAAGAAGCTGCAGAAGAACACTGCCCGTAAGGAACAACTTTGATGTTTTGCTTATTTTGTGTTATGTTAAGTTCTTGAATGGCCGACTGACCACATATTCACATTCATTTTTCTTGCAGTATGCTTAAAAACAAAGGAACACACCTACGCAACTGCTTAAACAGATATGATCTAACCGTGTCAGTGACTCACACCTGCAGTTTATTCACACATTGCTGTTAATGCTTCTAAGCTTCAGCTTGAGAAATATTAAGGCTTATGGAGACATGTTGTTTCCCAAAGGAGAAAAAAGTCAAGACAAGATCTATAATTATCTTTTAATCGTTCACTAAAAACAAAGTAGGCTGTAGTTTGCCAAGTCTACTAACCATTCAGCTACCCCAAAACGGAGGTCCTTACTCTTTTCTACACTTGGGATCAGAATTTAGAGTAAAAAAGAAAGAATGAGGCACGACACACAATTAGTACAGTGAGTAAATGAAGCTTTAATCATTGTGGATCCAGTGTCAACACATAAACGACATGTTTAAACTAGATAAACATCACTTTTTGTCAAGGTCACTTTTGCAACATAGTAGCTGATGCAACTGCTCTAAGAGCAGTGTTGAGAGTGTAACGTGTCCCTTTCCTATCACTGCCTGCCAGCTGTGGTGGCCCCACCACCCAGAAGCCAGTGGGTGTTGTGCTTGACAGGAAAAACAGAAAATTGTACACCACCCCGGTAATCATTGTAGAATCACTGCTCAGATCAGAAAGAAAATGCCAAGTTGTTTCAACTGGAATGCTTCCTGTCTGTGAGGACCAGGTCGCAGATGTGACAAAGTCAAGCTGTTCTGCTACACGCTCTACCAACGTCTTTGATCATAATCTTAAATTTTAGCACTGGCAGAGATTAATCTGTCCTGGAGCAGGTCATCTTTCTAAAAAAACATCAACATCTTGATGAATTTGTTGTGCGTCGGTCAGCGCAACCTGAAAATAGGAAAGAGGGCTGTGCTGAACTCTGTACTCATTTAACTTCAGCTAAATTGAAGTCACACAAACATATTAACTTTCCTCTCAGTACAAAAAAAAAGTCTTTTTCATTTAAATTCAGCACCCATTACTCTGACGTGGGAGGCTTGCTGGGAGCAATCTCTGCTTTCCAGCTGACCATGTGTACAAAGACAACCAGGACAAAAAAACAAGTGATGACAGTGATGAAAATAAATGTTATATAATTCATACATTGTATAAAATGGGCGATAATAACATGGCAAGGCATTACAGGATAGAGTGCAGGAACAGTAAACAGCAGTGATGTAACTACTGACCTCAGTTAATTGCTATCATGAAATGAGGCAGTCTAATGAGACAGGGTTTCCTTTTATTCCTTTAGTGTTGCCTTGCTATAGCAAGACTTCTCTAATATTTAGTGCCTATAAATAAAGCGTCATTAGCCTGGTTTCACATCTGACCCTAATGTAACGGTAAATTTAACAGAGTGTACCATCAGAAATTATGCAACAAAGCAGAACAATAAAGCTTCTTGTTGTTTTGGCTACCGTCTGCTCTGTTAGCCCAGAGGTACAGTATGTTATGCAATGGCTCTACATAGGAAGCATACATAGCATTTGGACACTCTGAAAAAAGGAGAGAGATTGCACATCAGAGAGATGTTCTGAACAAATGTATTTTTAGAAAAACCTTTTAGAAAAAAGTTTGCACGTTGCTCAGTTTGATTAGATTGTGTGATTTGTGCTATGGGGTGTCTTCTTCCTGTTTTGTGTCTTTCCTATTCATCTAGTGAGTAGTATACATTAGAGGCCAGTAATAGATGTTCATCTTATCTACTATCTGTGGGTCACATTTCAATTGGAAAAGAACAGAGCCAAGGCTCTGCATTGATTTTTTTCCTTTTTTTATCCAGGCTCATTTATTATTTTACTTCTGCGCTTCCATGCACTTCATCAAAATGGATTTCTAAATGCACACATAGTGTACAATCCCATATTTGTCTTAAATCCACGTGAGAGATTGCACTGACATAGCACGGGTACAGTCATGTATGATGCAGGAGACGGTAAACAGACGACTGCTAAAGAAGAGTGACGCTATAACAGCATGGATCAAAGAGCTGAGAGTGGAGCCCCCTCACGTGTCTGTTAATATTTCAGCAACTGACGGGGGGTCAGCCTATGAGATTTACACTGACAGAGAAGGGAGACTATGAGGGGCCAGGGAGAGGGATGAGCTTTTTCCCCATAGGATAACTGGATAAATCACATGGGACATACTTTTAATCAGGTCTAATGCATTTCTGCTTCATGAGATCATGCAGAATGACATGGCAGATAGATGAAAGGAAGAACACAGACAGACATTTAAAGAACAGATTCATGCAATATATTTGAGATGAGAAAGGTTTTTCTTAATACCAAATAGAGATACATATGGTCTGATTGTCAGTGTTGAGCTTTTAATACACCACAGTTTTTTTTTCTTCTTATCTTCCCGCTGGTCTTTACAAAAGTAAGCTGAAAGTGGATTTGCATAATAGAGGAGAACATCAGCATTTTTAGCCTTTCATCGCCTTTATATTTTATCTGGAAAAGACTCCATTTTGACTGTGCTTTCTTTTATCTTAAATGTACATAGGGACAAACAGGCTCTCAGGCCCTACACTTAAAATAGCTCATTGGGGAACTGAGAAGCAATCAAACTAACATTTCCTGAATTAGAAGTTCTCAAACTTAAATACACTCATAAACTCATAAACAGTTCGCCAACAGTCAGACATGCTCAGATACAAGCCAACAAAGTTCTCCAACTGTCTACATGAAAATAGTACTTCACGATCATTACACAGCCATTTTCTGGGTTGAATTCATGCAGCAGCCACCTTTTGTTGATCAGACTGCCAAGACACTTGGCGTTCAGGAATGCTACTTTATGCTTGTGTGGTGGCTTTGAGAATATCTGGTTTAACGGCGATCGCAGTGTGTTTATGGACTAGTCTGACTAGTGATGACATTGGTTGCTAAACATGTCATGTCAGTATTGTTGAATTTGAAAAAGGATAGGCACCATCAGGACATGTACAGACTTGTAAGTGTTAATGCTGGGCTCACCCAGCTGGCTCTAACAGTGGCAAAGCACACACAAACAAACACAAATGTGTATTGTTACTCCTTCTGTTGTTTTACTTCCAAAAACTCTCTTCTTCCGATAACTCAGGGGATTAAGTGCACTTTGGCAGTGTAGATAAAGACTGACACACACAGACAAGATAAAACAAGGAAATGAAATACGAATATACAGGCACAGAAGCACCTTTGCTGACTACACAAGACTGCTAGACTTTCCATTTTAATGAGTTTGTGCCATCCAGTCTGGTCTGTCCTCAAGGGCCTTTGGATGCAATGCACCATGGGAGCTGTGACTTCCTACTGAGACTCTGATTAGATCTTATTAGCACTCCCTAGTTGTTCTCCCCTGAGAACAACTAGGGAGTCACACACATGCATACGCATACACAGGTGCACAATTACGCACACATGCACAGAGGTCTATGGAGAGCTGGAATAGTAAGGATGTATGTGTAACACATGCACGCACCTCAAACTCACATGACACAAAAGTGCACATCCATGGCGGTGAGGGACTGTCAACACACAGAAACACACTGTTCTCTTTCACTTCCTCCCAAGAGATGTTTGGTTCAGTTGAAGCAAAGTGTTTCCTGTCTGTGTGTGTGTGTGTCATCTGATAGCTACACAGTGACAGTAAGAAGAAAAAAAATTTACTGGAGATGAAGGGAAGGGAAGATGAGCTGGATGATATTTTAAAATAAGCAATCCAAATTCAACAACGACCGGAGGAAAGCAGACCAGCAAAACCAGTAATGATTCAGTCGTTGTAAAATAATCAAGTCAAGTTTGATACATCTAGACATGCTTACGTTAAAGTACGCAGCGATTAGATCGACACAGCAGATAGAGACAGCGCTGTTAATAACCCAAATAACAGTGCGCTTTGTAAAGGCAGCCTGTGGGTTGTTAGAGCTATTCCTGTTTTCTCTGCATGTTTCCTCTCTATTAGTTTCACCCGGAGTCTAGGACAAGCTCTACTGAGAAAACGGGCAAAAAGTGCAGAAAAATAGATGAAAGGTCGAGGCTGAGAAATCTAGGAAGGAAGAGAGTGAGTTAGAGACGTTGATACGGAGCATCTGGGCCAAAGTGTAATGCCCTGTAGTAACCCCGTCTGAGAACAAAACTCAGCGCTGAGCAGTGTGTGTGTATGTTTGCGTGCAGCCACACAGCTGACTCAGGCCAGTTTCAGAAATGGTTTGACTTCTTTGGAATGCAGCAAAAGTACAAAACGCTCCCAGAGAGTGCTCAGGGGACAGTGTGTCTGTGTTTATGAAGTTATTCAGTATGCACATATATCATATGAATTGGAATCGGACATTTGATTTAGTGATGAATTTTTTCATGATCTTAGTTTGAGTCCACTAATTTATGTATTGTGGTTGTCACCGAGCATTAAATCACACAGTTCGTACAGTGAGAGTTTTCTTCTTGTTAAACAATTTCCGGAAGGTTAGAAGTATTTATGGTCTACTCTAGACAAGGAAAGTCTGGGAATTTTATTCAGAAGGTGTCAGAATAAGTCACAGGAGAGATTGCAGCCCAACTTTATAGTGGGAAAGAATTTTTTACACTCTGTCACACTTGGAGCACTGCTGTGAGTCCTGATATTGATATCTTCCACCAAATAAAGAGCTCTTATTGAGGATTTTATGCCTCGTAGTTGGTTGATTCAATGCCTCTATGTGTTTTTTTTTTCTCCTAGGTTTCAAGCTGAAGGACTTTCTGCAAGACAATGAGACCCTTTCCCACTTCCTGCACCACAATGCCTCACTTCCTCATCACGCGCTGAAACAGATAGTGGAAGCTGACGTCAATCTGGAAAAGGTAGAACATTATGATTTTTTTTGTTGCGTGCTACAGGCCTCCATCAGTATCAGCTGCTCTATTTGCCTCAGTACAAAAGCAGAGAACAGTACATTATTTCTTTGCATGTGTTTAGTCCTTTTTACATATGAGATAATCACACTCCCCTGGCAACACTGCAATTCATCGACCTTGGCTTGACAGTATCTGCTGGGCCACAGGACTCTGCTGTGGCACAGCTAAGCCCTTAATACCCGGCAGAAAAAATCACTGTGGGTGAGGGGTTGCTGGGTATAGAGACTGACTGGCACCAAAAGCCCCCCTCTCGTCTTGCTCTTCCTTATGTTTTTTTTGTCCCAACAAAAGGAAAATCTAATTATTTTTCCTAGAGAATAGCTTGGTTCATTTTTCTAATCTCCTCTTATTTTAATTTTGTCTGGAAGTCGTTATCTCCTTCGCTCTTAATTCCTCTCTTCATGTGGATGATTTTTTTTCTAGCTGACATGGTGATCTATTTCACAGCATCCCTACACTCCCAAACACAAGCGCACACCTCCTCCTCTTACTATTTATTCATACAGCCCAATGTCACACGCATACACTGATTCAGCCACCCCAATCCACCTCAACAACAACCCCCGACACAGCCCACCAGATCATCCCTGCTTTGCAGTTGGAAGGCTGGTGTCACATGACCGTTCCTCTTCCCTCTTCCCTCCCCTCTACATTTCTCCTCACGTGCAGAGACAGAGGCTCAGAGACAAATTCATGTTACACCATATGATTCGTTTCTGCCCATCCCTCTCTCCCAGACTATCTATTGATGGATGAGGTTGACTATCCAATAATCCAGGAAGGTCTTTAGGAACATTAATTAAGAAGAGGAGTGGAAATTATGGGAACCTTATTACCGCTATGCCTCTTGTAAAACATCATTTTGTCAGTTTCTTTACAATAGTTTGGCAGCGATTATGAGCAATGCATAAAAGCAAACACACAAATAGATGAACATAAAAATCTCTTAAGGGAAAAATATGTTTTGAGTCCTCTATGAGACGATTAGTGTGATTTCCAAGCCTCCAAACTCACTGCTGTAAGTCCTGATGTTTTTCCAATGAAAAGATTACCAGTTTTGACTGTGTGTGTGTGTGTGTGTGTGTGCGCGTGTGTGTGTTTACATTTTTGTAGTCCCATAGACATGATGGCATAACACAGACTCTTCAAGGACATTTAGAGCAGATCAGTATGCTCCTCTTGTCGCTGTCTGTCGCTCTCTCTCTCTCTCTCTCTCTCTCTCTCTCTCTCTCTTTTAAGAAAAATGTAATTAAATAAAAAGGCATTTTTTTAAGCTCCAGATGAGTCTGTAGGAGTAGAGTTTCATTTGGCTACATGACCTTGGCGAGTCCTGGCACTGACATTCTTTCCCAGTTTCACAGTTGTTTGGTAATATCTTTTTGTGATCATTGTTTTGTCTCATAGTCAGGTTTTAGGAATTAAACTGTTTTAGACGGATACAGGACGTTCTTTAAAGAATCAGAAACAGCCACTAAGGGAGCTCTGTAATAGAACAGTTACTCACCACTCACTCCACTCATGCATACTTATGAATGCAGAAAGGAGTTTTTTTTGGAAGGGAATTTGACTAGATAATGACTAAATATTTATTGGCAGGACATGCTGCTCTTTTGTTGTTTGTTGTATGTTTCAAAGTAAAATGTACTCTTTAGTTTTTTTATCAAAAATGAAGGCATATAATGAATCAAATTTGAAAAAACGTATTTTGCCACTATATTTTCACATTAACAAAATAAATCAGACAAACACGTAGCACACCTGCTTTCATATTTCTTCACTCTTTCTGTTTGTTTTTTGTGCCCAGGTGCTGACTAAAGGTTTCGGCTTCCACCTCAGAGACCTCTGCAACACAACGCCCCTGGAGGAGTTTGTTCACATTGCTGACCGCAACGTGTCCCGTCTGACTCAAGAAATTATCTGCAAGTCCTCAAGTGACTGGCTTAACAAGGCACAAAGCCACTTCCTGTCCAACTTGGACTTCCTAAAACCGATTCGGGTGAGTTTATTGAGTCAAACACATCGACCAGTTGTAGTTTTACACTGAATTTGAATATTACCATTGTAATAAAAACCAAGCTACGGAATTAAAATATAATGAAATGTTCTTAGCAACATATTATCACAATATGAAAGGATGAAAAGATCGACAGGTTGTCAGTCAATCAGGTCAACAACCTTATGTTTCACACGTGGGTCTAAGGACAGAGGGTGTCACTCCCTGTACAGATTGTAAAGCCCTCCGAGACAAATGTATTTTATGACTTTGGGCTATACAAATAAAATTTGATTTGATTTGACGTGTTGTAAATCACAAGGTATTTTGCTCACTGGAAAAGGAAGACACTCCCTTCCTCCCTAACTGCAAAATAGTTATCAATGACCTGTGTTGCTTCACTGCAGGATAGATATTCACTAGCTTAAGCAAGAATGGGTTGCACGAGGACAGATATTCTCAAAAAATGCAATAGTCATCAGTCAGTTGGGAGTCACATATTGTTCGGGAATAAAGGATTTTGTTTATCTCACCAGCAGAAATAGTTTTGCGAGCCACTGCTATTTATTTACATGAAACACTGATTTCCATTTAACAACTTGAGTGTGTACAGAAGCTGAGCTGGGACATCATGAACAAGTGCACACACTCACACACAGATGTACAAGAAAAAATGCAAACACAAATCCACACAGTGGATGGTTGCCGCTACACTTCAGAGATTTGTTGTGATTTCCTTTTGTGGTCATTTTACTGTGACTGCTAACTGGGAGCCCTTGACTGTGACACTAATGTTATTTGACAAGAACAATCACTGTTTGTATAGGTCTGGCATGAAATCACCAATCAAAGCCAGTCCCTCCCTCCTTTTCTGCTTACTACGAAACTTTGCACTTTCCCTTGTTTTTCTTACCCCTCTCTTCCTCTCGCCTCCATTCCCTGTCCCGAATCTTCCCAAACAGCCTGCCCTCTTCCCATAAAACCTGTGACCTAAATGTGACTCGCACTGATGAAGGATGGGAAGAGGTGAAACAAACATTGCCGTGGTGCTGCTCTTTAACTTGAGAATCAGGAAGAGAAATAGAGTGTATCTTTAAAAAAAAACATTCCTGTTTCTGAAATAAATCAAGTCAGCAATGCTGAATAACTCAGAGCCCTGAGAAGCTGCTCTCTTGTCATCATATCATCGGAAATAAGTAATTTTCAGACTCTGTGTGTGTGTATGATTCATCCTAAAATACACGATGTTCTTTATCAAAACTTTGATAAACTTTGATGCAAGAACAGAAATTCCAAACTTAATAAAAGTAATAAAATTGTGTAAAAATGGAGGCCAAAAGTCTTTCACAATTCCAATTTCTCTCGTTACTTATTTTGTGTGTAGGTGTGTGTGTGTGTGTGTATAAGATTCAGAGAGGGATCGAAACCGTTACGGTTAAAGACAAAATGAAACAACTGAGAGTGCATGCAAGAACATACTAGAAAGCTACAGTATCTTTCTGTCTTCCTAGACGGCTGCTCTGTATTCAGCGACACCTGTGCTTTATCAAGTGTCAGACGTTCCAGCAGCTGACAACTTAGCGTGATAGATGAGAACACACACACACAGCAGTTTGACTGACGGAAACATGGGGGGTGGGGTGGGTCAAAGCCTGACTTGTTGTTCTTTCTCGGCTCCTCTCTTCCCTCACCTTTTGACCCCAATGTTTTTTTTCTCTTCTTACTTTCCCACCTCTTCATTACCACAGCTTTTTTTTTCTCCTTCTCACCTTTCTCTGCCTCTGTAATCAGCCGTTTTCTGTCTCTTATATTGTATTATGTCATATGAGATAAAACATCACCTCAAGGACAACTGTAATGATACATTGATACTGAGATTTCAGAATTAATATTAAATGAATAAATACATGAAATGGTTCACCAAAACAGCAACAAAAACAGCAGAACAGTGTAAAATCTCTGCAACATAATAAAAATGTCCTTTTCCTCTAACAGAAGGATGTAAGGTCGGACCCCAAAGTTGTTCAGGACGTCTCAGCTGCAACCGACAATCTTCTGGAGAACCTGGGAGCACTGGCCGTGGAGGTACATACAACACCCACACACACATATACAGAGGACACAACCCACACATGTCACAGCAACTAGCAACAGGACTATTGAAATATTTGTTTCCAAAGTTCAGTTTTCAGTAGTAATGTTTGTGGTTTAAATCAATTTTACCAAGAATCAGCTTGTAACGTTGTTTAATTTATTGTACACACAGATCACATGTAGTGGTAGTGCAAGGTTGGGGCAGTGAAGTTAAGACCATATTGACAATATAAATATATGTAAGTACACACATCAGTCAAAGTAAAAAAGTAAAAAAAGCAGTAAATATCTGCAAAGAATGCAAAAAACGATCTTTCTCAAGCTTAAATGAGAACAAACAGGCTGCGTGAAATGTTCCTGTAGGTGGTGACACAAGAACATTACTCAGCCAACAACCAGGTGTGCTGTCTTCACGGTCCCGCGTACATACCCAGTGGAGGATCACATGCGCACACGCTCACAAACACACGCACATCTCGCCTAAGCTAATGTAACCCAGTCTGAGCAGGTGGAATGTAGTAAGAGAGGAGAGAAGCACCAGTCTGTGGTGCAAAACACACACACACACACACACACACGCACACACAATACATACCCCTTTCTCTCAGGCGCCTGCTCTGCTGAGTTAGCACAACACAAAGACCCAGCTGTATATGAGTCTTTGAGTTTACATTTGCGGCTGTGATAGTGTTTCCTGTCTAAGCAGCTGTAAGAATGTTGTCTTTTCCTTTTTCTTGTTTCAGCCTTCACCAATCTTTTTTTATCCCCTCTCCACCAGGTCAATCACTTGACATGGTGGTTAGGGTAGTGACTAGCAAATGAACTCACAAAGGCTGTAAAAGACAGAAGCATATCTTCTTCCTCACCATGTTTTGGATTTCTATTGAACCAACTCTTATTGATATTTTATAGTCCTGTGGAGACCTTGTCTTTGTTTTAGGTTACTGCTGACATGTAAACACAAAGTGATATACTCACTGGAAGATGATCTATTTTATCTCTGATTATATTGTCACTAACCGAAATCAATCATTTCTTCAGGGTGTATCACTTTGTTAGAAGCAGATTATTTGGGTTTGCTCAGCTGGTTGGTAGATGCAGTAACAAGTTGGCAGAGTGGAGCAATGCACTCATGTAAACTCTTCTCCTTTACCAGTAATCATCTGCAGCCTGTGTTTCATGCCCTGCTCATCACTGTTGGAAGGCAAAAAGAACCACAGCCATAATGGGTTCTCAAAATGTCTTTTTCACATTGTCACATGTAAAGATACAACTTTCTATGCACTTTTTTTTAGTTATCCACAATCCTAGCATCAAAGTGGAAATGGTGGAAATAAGTTTAGTTGCACTGTTTTCACAAAGATCCTTGCAAAATTACATAAACTACATTATCAGGATAAAGTAAGTTGTATTAATCAAAGCTCATCAATAGTGTTCAGCAGCCATCCATGTCCTTGATTTATATATTTTTTTAAATCCTAGCTAGATGCAGTATTTGTCTTAACCTTTTTTTTCTCTGATGCTAAGTAGATTATTTTGTTTAGCTCTAGGCTAGCAGTTCAGAGATTTAGACTCTAATAATCTGGATTTCCACTCATTCTCAGACTATTGCAACAATTTATACGAAAGCCTTCCTTATGATTCATGTTAATTAAAGAAAAAAGGTCATTAATTTCATCCCCTTTGAATAATTAATTCTAATTTTAATCAACATGTTTCTTTAGTGGTATTCATCTTCTTTGTATTGTTTCCCCTAAATAGTTTAGCAGTTGCTTAGTAGAGGTAGTCGAGGTAGAGCGTGTATGAATAAACTCTAGTAACCTCTGTGTTCGAAAACCCAATCACCATCATCATAGAGAAATCTACAATTTAATGTGTCTGGATGGAAGATCGATTAGAGTCTCTAAATTTAACTGAACCTCTTACAGATTTGAAGTTGATATGGTCAGAATACAGTGATGATGTGTCATTTAAACCCTACTTTAACTAATTAACTAATATTTATTATTATGTAAGGCTTAACACAGATGCTAATCATCACTCATCATTACATCAGTTTGCTTTTTTAATGCTTTACATTTAGCAGGCTGTTGTTAATTATTGTTTTGAGGAGGTTTACATTGTTGAAGAGAGCAGGAGTCTTCAAACCTGGAGTTAAAATACACAATTCCATGTTAACAATTAATTTATGATTCACCCCTGAGCTGTTTTAGTCTGAATAGCTGCGTGCTGGAGTGGAAATCTGAACTTTAGTAACCTCATACAGGCTCTGCTGCGAGGTTACTCTGGGACGTTCCTGTTCTGCTGCCTGCCTGTCTGTGTGTGTGTGTGTGTGTGTGTGTGTGTTTCTCACCTAGTCATCCAAGTTAACATGGGTGCCGTCCCTCTAGGGAAATGACACATATACTCAGTCATACAAAAGAGTTTTTTCAGCACAGGCAAATCAATATTAACTCTCATGGACCAACACACAAATTTTTTGGCAAGCAGCGTCATAATCTACTACTAAAAGATGCTGGTGTGTCTGTGTGTGCATGTGTGAGAACATTTGACACCAGAACAGGAACAAGAGGAAAAAAGTGATGCTTTCTGTCTGTCAGTGTTCTGTTTTTGCAACTACTGTAGAGCTGTGAAGAGATGAAGACACAAGTACATATTTAACACACACGTTCAACTTTTTGAGGAAGCCACCATGACCTACACAATAACCCAGATATGTCTAACACGCACACAGTATAACAACCTTTTTTTGCACATGCAGGAAAACATGTGACTTTTTGATGTGGCAGAAGGCTCAGCTGCAAAGCAACCACGTGTCTGTGATCTGAGAAGCAACAGCTCCCTCAGTCTCACTTTCTCTTTGTTGGAAAACAGTGCTGAATATCTTGAAGACGGGAAGAAGAAGAATCAAAAGCTGTAGACAGCCCATTTGAAAGTACACAGAGAAACAGTGTTATTTGATCTGAAGCAACCACGCATGGCGTGTCAGGATCTTCTTCTGTGTATTTTGTTCTTCGTCCTTCCCGTTTATGTCGTAGTGCGTGGATGTGTGTTTGTATGTCAGTGTTGTCAGTATAACAGCGCTCTACTTGTGGAGCCTGCGGAGGTTTGCTTATTAGAAGAACGACCGATAGTAACCTCTCTTTGCTCTCACACTTTCCACTGCTGCCTTCTCCACTACGAGCTCATATAATTCTTTCTTTCTTTCTTTCTTTCTTTCTTTCTTTCTTTCTTTCTTTCTTTCTTTCTTTCTTTCTATCTTTCTGTCTTTCTGTCTTAATTCCTTTGTCATTTTCCTCAGCCGCCATCCCTCACACACAGCTTAGCTTAAGTCCAAGTATAACCTCCGGTGGTTCACACTTAGGAAACAAAAGCTCCCCTCTTCTTCTAACCATACTTTGCTTTACTTGCACGAAAACCACAAAACCCCTCCTTTCATTCCTTCCCTATCACGAGTCGGTGACATAATTGCATGCGCTTTGACCAGTTTGGAGGCATTAACAGGGAACTTGTGGCAGCTTGTCGCTTGACCTGTAGTAACCTCTATTGCGAACCAAAATGAACTCCCTGCTCCCTGCAGCCTGACGTAACGCCGACTTGATAATTGATGTTGATAGAATATCAAGGACAATTTCTCTGGAGACTAGTGGGATGTGGCAAAAGCCCTATTGTGTATTTACTGGTAAAGTTTGTGATCATTGTCACCCAATTGTTCTACAAAGTGTTACAAAAGAATGAAACAAATGTTGGGTCTGTTTAGCCTTAATTAGGAGGACGTTAATGAGGAGTTCCTCAACAGCAGGAACATAGCAAAACTTGTGTACTTTAGTTCATCTTACTGTGTTTTTGATACATTAAGTTTAACTGAACTATAATAGAATCTGTTTCACGTAGCTGAGAAGTAGAAGAACAAGTGTTTGTGCTGTAATAACAAGGTAATGGTACTGCACTGCCCCCAAGCCTTCAGCAATGAGAATATTATCACCATTGAATGTAGACAATATTTACATACACATATAGTTGCTTTGTATGTAACAAACATACACGCCACACACACATACATACTGTACACTCAGAAGGAGATAGGACGGGGACCAGCAGTTAAATTTATCTCAGTCAGGCAGACAGCTGAGTGCTAAGTGTCTCCACCCCGCAATGCAACACTTGACCTCCATGTCTAGAATACCCCTCATAGCGCAGATGATGACCTTTAACAACTTCAGCGTCACACACAGGCAAGCACACATCTCTGTTGTGACAGATGATAGCCTCTCGAATGTAGACATATTGTTTTCACTTTACACACTGTGAGTTACAGAATATGTGACATGTGAGATGGCTTAAAGGAAGACGCATGTACAGAGCAAGTGTTGTGACACATGGGGCAGATATGACATGTGGTACATTCAGTACAGAGAGACGTTGTTCTGTAGCTGGAAGTTGTTTTCATTTAGGACTATTTTCACAGACATGTATCTATATGATTCCCATACTAAAATCATTATCTACAGAGCTCTGACTTCGTAGAAAGTGCAACATTTCAACGTGCTTTAAATTATTTTGAAGCATGACAGTTAAAGACACCTCCAGGCTTTGTAAGACGACACACTCATCTTTATGTGTGTCCAACACACAAAAATGTGTTTTGATCTTCCTGTTGAGTGTGGTTCTTAATCCTAATGATTTTTGAATTTTTATTTGGGTGAAAAGAGTACCATGCTCATGGATCAGGGAGATGAGTCTGTGTAACTGTATCCCCTAGCTTATCAATATCCGGACTTGGAATGATATACTTACGCCTACTGGCCAGCTATCGTCATGCTAACATGTCTGTGTGTGTCTCTCCCTCCAGCTTTCCAGCATGAACAGTTGGAAGGACATGCGTAAGGAGATCCTGTACCTGACTGCAAATGCTACAGGATCCCCAAACCAGATGTACCAGGCTGTGTCACGTATCGTCTGTGGACACCCAGAGGGAGGGGGCCTCAAAATCAAGTCTCTCAATTGGTATGAAGACAACAACTACAAGGCTTTGTTCGGAAACCATGGCAACGACAGCGACAGTGAACCCCTCTCCACTTATGACAACTCTTCCAGTAAGTGCAGAGAGCTAAAAACAGCCATCCATTTACCACAGAAGACAGACCATGTTCAAAACTCAGAATGTCTCTGTGTTTATATCCCAGCTCCCTATTGTAACAACATGATGCGGAGCCTGGAGTCCAGCCCCATTTCCAGGATGATCTGGAGAGCTCTGAAGCCTCTGCTCATGGGGAAGATCCTGTACACCCCAGATACTCCAGCAACACAGAGAATCATCCATGAGGTACAATGGGCCGCTCTCATCTCTAAGATCCCCCATCAGAATAATAAAATAAAGCCCCATTCAAAGAGACTGATTGTATCTGTGTGCATTGCAGGTCAATAAGACATTCCAGGAACTTGGCGTACTCAGGGATCTTGGAGGAATGTGGGAAGAGATGAAGCCTAAAATTTGGAACTTCATGGAGAACAGTGAGGAAATGGATTTGGTCCGGGTGAGTGCGGAAAACACACGTACACACGTCAGAGTGTGTGTTTGCAGCCTTCTTCCTGTTTACACAAAGTGTTCAAAGATATTAATCTGTGCATCTCTGGGACTGAAGTAGAATTATGTGTCTGATATGATCACTTAGATTACGTCGGACAGACCCTGGGTTCTTCACATGATTATAAATGTACTTCATACCGGCTCTTCTTCCTCTTTTGGGTAAACATAAAAGCAAGAAAAATAAGAGAATGTTATTCAGATTAAAATATGGCTCTGGCAGCAGTCATGAACCAAAACAACCATTTAAAACATTTGTTCACTCATCAAACAGGGACAGGCATGAAAATTGTTGGTTTCCTTGCACACAGGACTTCTTGTTCTGTCTTGATTAATGGGTACGACTTTACAGTCACTCTATGAGAATGAGCCATTTACAGTCATGTTCTCTATCAAATGGTATAGTTCATAACATTTCTCTTCCTTTTTTCCCCACAAGACCACTTATCTAATGTGAGTAGCATAAGTGCTACTTCCACCTAGTGGTGAAAGGTGATACTGTAAAATAACTTATTTTAAGTATTCGCTTATGGTATATAAACAGACTTGGATTTCTAACAATTAAATGCATTTAATTGCATTTAATGTCTTTTAGTATTTTTGCAGGGTTCATTGGAACACCCATTTGTTGGTTTTAAATATTTAATTTATTTAATTTATTAAAGTTCTATTCAGTTTTATTTTGTTCTGTCAAAAATAACAGTTTGTTTCTTATAGTTCAGTTTGTTTTATATTATAGTTTGTGCCGTTTTAACCAGTGTCTCTGGTGAAATAGTTTTCTCTGTCTGGGAGACAGAAAATGGCTGTGATATTGGAGATAATGACTTTGACAAAAGTCTTGAATAGGGATCTCAGATAATCTAATAACTTGTAAAATAGGTCACAAGCCATACAAAGGGATACATAAACAGACACACACACACACACACACACACAGGGCGTAGCAGGATAAAGGTCGCAAGCCAAACAGGCCTGAAGCATACTGAGATTGTTTACTTTTTCGCTGTGGTTCGACATTAATTTTTACAGCTTAATAAGGATTTTAAAGTCTTATGACAGGAAGTCTTTGAGCCGTTTTTCCTTCATCTGCATCCTCTTTAATATTTTATGTTTCTTTATTGTAACAGGTAATTGACTCCCTACTATAAATAATAAATGTCAACCTTTTTTGCAGACTTTGCTCCAGAATAAAGCCAGTGCAGCCTTCTTTAATGCCCAGCTCAGCGAGACTGAGTGGCGTGTGTCTGATGTGTCAGACTTCCTGTCCAAGGTCTCAGAGGACCAAAGGCCTGCCGGATCCACCTACACATGGAGAGACATCTTCAACGAAACTGACCAAGCCATACAGACCATCTCACGCTTCATGGAGGTAAGTGTGTTAGTCCAGAAAGCATCAGCAGCTAGAAAAAGAAAAAACAAAAATGTCAAAATGATTATATATGTTTCCAGAAGACATATTGAGTATGTAAAATGCCAAACCAATTTTAATATCAAAGAAAAAGAATGTAGAGCGTGTTGTTCTAGGTCAGTCTGTGTATGCATGCAGACATGTGAAATTGTATTACTGAGTAGCCGTCATTGTTTTCAGGGAGGGTGCCAATAAACACATCCTTTGTGTGTATCTGTAAAATAGATGTTATCCAATAGCTTTCATTAAGGTCAAGATACAAAGGAAAGCGAGCAGGAAAATAGGTTAAATGCCATTTCCCCAAATAAGTCATGGCATTACAAGATCATCCAGTACCTTTTATTGTTTTTTAATGCACTTTGAACTGCAATTAGCTGCGGGCATGGCTTTAAAAGTCTTAAAATCAAAGGTTCTTTCCCCTTTTTTCCCTCGTCAAATTTAATCACTGCCAGGCTGAGCGTGTCACTGTTCCCCGTCTCTGTATTGTGGGTCAGTATGCCAGAGCCAAGCCTCAGCGATTTAAAAAAACACCCCTAAACCCCTGCCAAATGTTGATCAATTTTCATGCCCCAGGGAATGGGCAGTCTTGATCGAGATGCCTATAAAGTAAACATCAGGGTTCAGTGGTAAATGTGAACTAATAACCTTGTGATGTACAATTATCTGTTATATATTGGTCCATGGACTGATGACTATAACTGCTGATTTTAACGTGACCTTAGAATCCCCTCAGTCTCCTCATCCCTCTTACTGCTGTTGATTAACACAATACCTATCATTTAAAAAGAGGTCATTTTAAACCTAGAAATCAATTAGGTATCCACGTCAGATAAATGTTGAACACAAAGAAATCTCTTTAACTAATGTCTAACAACACTGCAAATGACCCACTGACCCACTGACTGTGTCTCACCTATCAAGGAGTTCATATAATATGTGTGTAAACAGACATTCCTCACATCTAAAACAATGTCAAGGCCTTACGCGGCCATAAAACTCATGTCTGTAGCTTTAGGGATGCTCGCGTTATGCTTTCTGAGCTCACTGGCTTCTCACACAGTGTGAGGGGATGAAGTACACATGATCTTATGTCAACTGTGTACAATATGTGAAAGGCTAATCTGCAGGTGGTCTCAACAAATCAGATAAACAACTGTGGTATCTACCACATGAGTTTGTGTAATAGGGTATAGAGTTCATTGTTGTTATCAAGTTCTAAACAATATTTGTGAGGTTTTCTTTCTGTAGCTGAGTGACACAGACCTTTATACATCATTTAGACCCCACAACTAGTAAGCAAAACATGCCTTAACCCAGCTATCGTTTCCTCAGTGTGTGAACCTGGACAAGCTGGAGCCAGTAGCTAATGAGGAGAGACTGGTCAACAAGTCCATGGGTCTACTGAACCACCAGAAGTTCTGGGCTGGAATCGTGTTTCCTGACATCACCCATAGCAACAGCACTGACCTGCCTCCCAACGTCAACTACAAGATCCGCATGGACATTGATAATGTGGAGAGGACAAACAAGATTAAGGACGGGTAAGAGGGTTGCCCAACTAATATGTCATCGCAGATCCTTTGTAGATTTTTTTTTATGTTCTTACTGGTTTTTATCGTGCTTTGCAGCTATTGGGACCCCGGTCCCAGGGCAGACCCCTTCGAGGACCTTCGATACATCTGGGGCGGATTTTCTTACCTGCAAGACGTCATCGAGCAAGGAATCATCAGGGCTGTCACTGGAACCAAGGAGAAGACAGGCGTCTACATTCAGCAGATGCCCTACCCGTGTTATGTTGATGACATGTAAGTAAAGTCTTTGGAAAGTAAGAGACCTTTCACTGAACAGAGACTTGTTCAGTAAAAGGTTTGTAAGCAATTTTTCGCACTCTTATCACAGTTTCCTGCGGGTGATGAGTCGATCAATGCCTCTCTTCATGACATTGGCATGGATGTACTCAGTGGCCATCATCATCAAGGGTGTTGTGTACGAGAAGGAGGCACGGCTCAAGGAGACCATGAGAATCATGGGACTGAATAATGGCATCCTGTGGCTCAGTTGGTTCATCAGCAGTTTAATTCCACTCCTGATCAGTGCCGGCTTGTTGGTGATGTTACTGAAGGTCGGTGTTACCACAGACACACGCACATACACATATATTCACTTCATCATGCAGGAATGTCAGCAAATTCTATCAAACAAGTGAATTACACGCACAAGTCATTGTTAATGTCTATACTTAACTTGATAGTCACTCTGTTTTTCCGTAATCGAAACACTTCATTGTCTAGAAATGTCATCAATTTGTACAAAACGAATGATATCATTCTGTTGTAACCAGGAAACTATTTAAATCTCCTTCTCCTTTTTTCCCTGCCTCCCTTCGCAGATGGGGAACCTGTTACCTTACAGTGACCCAGGAGTGGTGTTTCTTTTCCTGGGATCCTTTGGCATAGTAACCATCATGCAGTGTTTCCTCATCAGTACCCTGTTCTCTCGTGCCAACTTGGCAGCTGCCTGCGGTGGCATTATATACTTCACCCTCTATCTGCCCTACGTGCTGTGTGTCGCCTGGCAAGACTACGTGGGCTTTGGAGCGAAAGTTGTAGTGGTGCGTGGAAAAAATTTAATAATACACATATGAATACATGCATACATGAATTGTGTTGAGCTGTTGAGATTTCAGATTTTTTTCTTTTTCTTTGCTAATTTATAACTTCTCCATTCTTCTCACAGAGTCTGCTGTCTCCTGTGGCTTTCGGTTTTGGGTGTGAGTACTTTGCGCTGTTTGAGGAGCAAGGGGTGGGTATCCAGTGGTCAAATCTGCTGGCCAGCCCTCTGGAAGAGGACAGCTATAACCTGACGACCTCTATCTGCCTCATGCTGTTCGATGCCGTGCTCTATGGAATAATGACCTGGTACATCGAAGCCGTTTTCCCTGGTGAGTCATGGATAAAGTTTACAATTATGGTATTTTTCCCTTAAACTGCTGAATCAATAATGTCCAGAGTATTATGGCTTTTTGCTGGATAATTCTGAAAGCAAAACAATTCACTCTATTGCAGGTCAGTACGGGATTCCCAGGCAGTGGTATTTTCCTTTCACTAGGACTTACTGGTGTGGGGAGAAAGAGAACAACAACCTCTCCACCCCTCTGTCAAAGAAGGGCAACGCTGAAGGTACAATTCTGTTACATATAAAACATCTGAAGATAGATAATGCTTTTATGTGTCTTTTCTTATGTCGTGGCTAAATTGCTGCTGTCCCTGTCTTTATTTTATCCACAGCTGTGTGTATTGAGGAGGAGCCAGGCCACATCGAGCCAGGTGTTTACATCGAGAATCTGGTGAAGGTCTACAGCCATGGAAACAAACTGGCTGTAGACGGACTGTCCCTGAGGTTCTACAACGGACAGATAACCTCCTTCCTCGGTCACAATGGAGCTGGCAAGACCACAACCATGTAAGATAATCCACACGTTATCTGCAGTACATCTCCTAAACTCCTCTCTGCTGAGATGGTGACTGACTGTTTTTTCTCTGCTTTTCTGATAGGTCAATCCTGACGGGGTTGTTTCCACCCACCTCCGGAACAGCCTACATCCTCGGCAAAGACATTCGTACTGAACTCAGCACCATCAGGCAGAATCTGGGTGTCTGTCCCCAGCACAATGTACTTTTCAGCATGTACGTACACAGCCAAGAGTCAACAGCTAAATTGTTTGCACGTTTGTAGCCTCTTGTGTTTTGGTAATTGTGTGGTTTCTTGTAATCCAGGCTGACAGTGGAGGAACACATCTGGTTCTACGGCCGTCTGAAGGGCCTGCCAGAGGAGATGGTGAAGACTGAGATGGAACAAATTGTGAACGATGTTGGTCTGCCTCACAAACGAAAATCCCGCACCAGCACGCTGTCCGGTCAGTTTGATTACTTATTACTTTAATAATAATAACGGACATGCTTTGAAAACTGTTGTGCTGACTTTTTCTTCCTGTTATCTTTGTAGGAGGGATGCAGAGAAAGCTGTCAGTAGCCCTGGCTTTTGTTGGAGGCTCAAAGGTTGTGATCCTGGATGAACCAACTGCTGGGGTTGATCCCTACGCCCGCAGGGGCATCTGGGACTTGCTTCTTAAATACAGACAAGGTAAATTGCTTGTTCTTATTCACACAGTTGTTATTAAGTCTTTTCAATATCTGATATGTTTATTTCTGTAGTTTGTAACCCGAATGTGTTTGTCCTATTCCTCTATCAGGCCGCACCATCATCCTGTCCACTCACCACATGGATGAGGCTGACATCCTGGGTGACCGCATTGCTATCATTTCCCACGGCAAGCTGTGCTGCGTAGGCTCATCACTCTTCCTGAAGACCCATTTGGGTACAGGCTACTACCTGACCCTGGTCAAGAGAGACTACGACTTGACACTTCAGTCCTGTAGGAATTCTGCCAGCACCGTCTCCTACATGAAGAAGGCAGAGAAGGTAAGAGATGTTGTGGAGAACATGTGTTTTTAAAGGATATTAAAAGTAATCTGACTTCCAGTGACAGATGATTATCAGGAGAAAGGATTTTTTATTTAGTCTGTATCCTCTTTGTCTTTAGGAGGACAGTGTGTCAGAGAGCAGTTCAGATGCAGGTCTTGGCAGCGAACCAGAGAGTGAAACCACTACTATTGGTAAGAAGTGACATTCAATTGGCTGCCTTAAAATTGGACACTTTTATTCCTATAAAATTAACCAACCTGTCACTCATTTTGCTTTACAGATGTGTCTCTTATCTCCAACGTGATATTCAAGCATGTCGCCGAGGCTCGTCTGGTTGAGGACCTTGGCCATGAACTCACCTATGTCTTGCCCTACCAATCAGCTAAAGATGGAGCCTTTGTAGAGCTCTTCCATGAGCTGGATGACCGACTCACCGACCTGGGAATATCCAGCTATGGAATATCTGACACCACCCTGGAGGAGGTGAGGAGAAAAGGGCTTTACACACCTTTTTGTCTCGTCTTTTTACTTTCTGCTTGATTTATTGTGCCATGCTTCTGCCAGTGTTTTAATCGCATGTCTTCCAACTGTAGATTTTCCTGAAAGTGGCTGAGGACAGTGGAGTGGATTCTGTTGAGCTTTCAGGTGAGATTTAACCCCTTATTTTGAACATACATTAGCACATATTATCTTAAATCAAAACACACTTGAAGCTCAGATAGTTTAAATGAACATGTTGACATTCTTCTGCCTGCAGACGGAGTCGTGCCGACCAGGACTCGTCGCCATCATGCGTTTGGAGACCACCAGAGCTGCCTGAAGCCCTTCACTGAGGACGACTTTGATTTCAACGACTCAGAAGGTGACCCAGGTAGAACTGCACTGCACTGCATGAAGTGCTAGTGTCAGTTTTGTCATTGCTTTAACTCTGTTTGTACCAAATACGAAAACTAGAAAACATATGTCACATCTCAGAATTTCAATGGAGAAAAGTGCAGTTTCTTTTTGTATGAAGAAAACCAGATTGATGTTGCAATGCATAGAAATCAGTTGCTTTGTGCCAGTGAAAGTTCAATTGCAGGCATGCAGTTCTTGCTAACAATTTATTAGCAAACTTCATTTTGCAAGTTTGCTTACATGTATTATGGTGTCTATGTCTAGAATCCCGTGAGACCGACTGGCTCAGTGGAACAGATGGTAAAGGTTCATACCAGGTCAAAGGCTGGAGTCTGAAGAGACAGCAGTTTGTTGCACTACTTTGGAAACGATTCCTCTACGCACGGCGCTCCAGAAAAGGCTTCTTTGCTCAGGTATACTGATTTTCATACACGCATACAGTACTTAAACAGGTCTGCAATTTAGTTTTTCTGGACTGCATCAACAATTGTATGCCTTTTAGAATGAGTAGTTCTGAGGTGTGTGAGTTTTTTGCGTGTGAGTTGTAATAAATTGTCATGATGTTTTTCAGATTGTCCTTCCGGCGGTGTTTGTGTGCATTGCGCTGGTGTTCAGTCTTATTGTTCCTCCATTTGGAAAGTACCCAAGTCTGGCTCTGGATCCTGGCATGTATGGAGAACAGTTCAGCTTCATCAGGTGGGATATTGCTTTCGTATCATGGAGCACATTTTCTAATTAAACACATTAATATCCATCTACAAAGTTCACAGCCCATCAAAGAGATAATAGATTATCTAACTGTACTAATGTTTGCATGTTACCTAACTGATGTATTTTAAACTAAGTGAGTGAGTGCAGACTACTGGAGTTAACTGTAACTATTGTGAAGTAACTGTGAACCTCTAAATAAAAGATTCAAAGAGTGGTGGCGTCAGAAATTGATGATGAAGCCATTTTAAATGTCTGTTATTATTAGTAGTAACGCGGTGCTCTTCAGTCTTAACAAAATAGCAGCTGTACTTCTATAATTTATTTGTGTATTTCAACTTCAAGACAATTCGATAAAAGCTATGTATTATTAAATGTATTAAATGGAGTATGATATGTATTATTAAAGGCAATGGATTCTTTGTGTCTTTATAGTAATGACTTACCTGAGGACCCTCACATCAACAAACTACTTGGAGCACTGACAGAAAAACCAGGATTTGGAACACGCTGCATGGAAGGAGAACCCATACCGTGAGTTTTGAAAATAAAAATAAATTTATCACATATGTTAGTTTGGACATATGGGGTTGAATATAAACTTATCTATCTCTCTCCCACAGAGACACTCCCTGTACAGCACTTGAGGATGAGTGGTCGGTCCCGGAAGTCTCCCAAACTGTGAAGGATACGTTCGACAAAGGCAACTGGTCCATGGAGAATCCCTCTCCCCTGTGTGAGTGCAGCTGTGGAGGACGCAAGAGGATGCTTCCAGAGTGTCCTCCTGGTGCTGGCGGACTTCCCCCACCACAGGTTGGTGAAACCAAACAGTTAGAGTCAAGTCAAAGTGTAAATCGATACAAAAAAGTACACAAATACACGTAAACTGATAATGCTAAACAAAGAAAAATGTTAATGAACTGTTTTGTCTGTTTATGTATCCAGATGAAGACCAGTGAGACAGACACTCTTCAGAATCTGACCGGCAGAAACGTCTCAGACTATCTGGTGAAAACCTACGCTCAGATCATTGGCAAGAGGTAATACTCATCTTACACCTGCGTGACGCACTGATACTTTCATTTCTCATTCGAGGATACATTACGTGTTGAATCATCTAATTGATAATTTTCTTCTCTTGCAGCCTGAAGAACAAGATTTGGGTCAACGAGTTCAGGTACATTATCAGCCATGATCCCTCTTGACTTTATTTTTCACCAATATTGACCTGAGTGCCCGTCTGCTGTGTCGTCCGCTGATTTTAAAAACAATTGTTCTCTATACAGATACGGTGGCTTCTCGTTGGGCGCCAGGAGTTCTCAGCTTCTGTCCCACACGGATGAAATCGATGTTGCGATCGCTCAGCTGAGGAGACGCTTCCGTCTGGAGAGAGTAAGAGATTTTATTACATTATTAGCTTACATACTTGCACTACACTAATGTGCAAGTAAAGCTTATAAATGTGGTAGATTTTACTACTGTGGTTTCAATTAGTCAGGGTAAGACACTAACTGCTGTATAGAGCGACATATTTCCACATTTTAATGTTTTTATAATTACAGCTGTAGTGGAGCTACATGTATATTATTGCAGGTTTGAACATCATGTGCTGAAGAAGACTCTAACCCTCCTCTCTCTTTCTCTGCCTCGCCCACCCTCCAGGGCACTGCAGCGGATCGTTTCTTCCACAGTCTCTCCAGTTTTATCCAAGGATTGGACACCAAGAATAACGTCAAGGTTAGCACACACACACACGCTGCTTATACAACAAGGCATGGCTCTCTAGGTTACCATCAAGCTTTCCTCACCAAATTCTTCAATAGTGCCTTTATTGTGCCCAGGTGATACATTCAGTAGATTTCTCTTAATTTGTATCAACTTGTTTTTGTTGAGCACAAAATGTATTTTGCACACTACACTGAACATTTTAGGCACGAAGGCAATCCTTTTTCCCAGAGTAACTAACTGGAGAACCTTCAGTTCCTCAGTTCCACCACAAAAACAAAAACCAAAAATCAAAACCTGGAAAGAAATAAAAGAAGGGCTAAAGTGGGAAACAGAGCAGACTGGAAAAACATATATTTACTTAAGACATACTGTAATCTTTACTCTGACTCAGACTTGTGGCATTTAGCTGATCACCAAGCTACTAATTTATTCCCATCCTGCTTTGCATGAGATTCAGAAACTAAAATATCCGCTTCTCTCTCTCCAGATCTGGTTCAACAACAAGGGCTGGCACAGCATCGGTTCTTTCCTCAGTGTGATGAACAATGGCATCCTGCGGGCAAATCTCAAACCCGGCAAAGATCCATCAAAGTTCGGTATCACTGCCTACAATCACCCGCTGAACCTCACCAAGGAGCAGCTGTCACAGGTTGCACTGTGAGTATCACTGTCAAATGGAGGTACATTCAAAACTTACTCCTCTTCTTTGACCTGTTCTAAAAATATTGATATATTGATCTGCTCTCCCTTTGTCAGGATGACGACATCAGTAGATGTGCTAGTTTCCATCTGCGTGATCTTCGCCATGTCCTTCGTCCCTGCTAGCTTTGTAGTCTTCCTCATCCAGGAGAGAGTGAACAAGGCCAAACACATGCAGTTCATCAGTGGCGTGCAGCCTTTACTGTATTGGCTGGCCAACTTTATCTGGGATATGGTAAGAAAGTTCAGACGAGCTGGAGCCTTGGCCGCATTGGCTCCTCTCCAAAGTATAATTACAAGAGAAAAGTGGAAATATATCAGGACATGCAGTTATATGATCTTATTGTCTTTAAACGTTCTGAAGCCTCTTTTTCACCCTGTTTCTCTTCTTCTCTTCCAGTGTAACTACATCGTCCCAGCCACACTGGTCATCATCATCTTTGTGTGTTTCCAACAAGACGCCTACGTCTCCTCCACCAATCTGCCTGTGCTGGCCCTGCTGCTGCTGCTCTACGGGTATATTTTCTTTGGATCTTCCCTTTTTTTTGTTTACTCTATTTCTCTAAACATCTTCTCATCTAAAATTATCTTAAATTATCTTTGTATCGCTTCTCAGATGGTCCATCACCCCTCTGATGTACCCAGCCTCGTTCTTCTTCAAGATCCCCAGCACGGCTTACGTGGTTCTGACCAGCGTTAACATACTGATAGGGATCAATGGCAGCGTCTCCACATTTGTACTGGAGCTGTTTGGAAGCAATGTAAGTAATGTTGTTTTCATTCAGATCAAGTAGCTGTATTTGAATTGATTGTTGATTCAAATGTGTCTCGAAAAAGACTGAATGCTTTGCCTCCCACGATTGAATATTGACTTTATTTCTAATGCAGGAAATCGGTGGTATCAACGACATCCTGAAGAACGTTTTCCTCATCTTCCCCCACTTTTGTCTGGGCAGAGGCCTGATTGACATGGTGAAGAATCAGGCAATGGCCGACGCTTTGGAGAGATTTGGTAATTACAGCAAACCTCTTTTACCAACTACAGCAAATGTATCCTAATTAGTTTAGAAAGATACATTTTCTAAATGTGCTTAAAATGTCTGATGTCTGGTTCTGGTTGCTTCTCTGTAGGTGAAAACCGGTTCCGCTCCCCTCTGGCCTGGGACATGGTGGGAAAGAACCTGTTTGCGATGGCCATAGAGGGTGTGATCTTCTTCTGCATCACTGTCTTCATTCAATACCGCTTTTTCTTCAAGGCCAGGTGGGTGGAACCAATTCATGTGTGATCCATCAGAATTAAACTTAAACTTACTAAGATGTAAAACCTGTCCTGTAAGACTGTCTGAAATTTGACCCCTCCTAACTCAGCTGCCTGTGTCCTTACAGGTCATCCACCAGCCATCTGAAGCCTATTGGAGAAGAAGATGAGGATGTGGCCAGAGAGCGACAGAGGATCCTGAGCGGAGCAGGACAGTCAGACATCCTGGAGCTCAGACAGCTCACCAAGATTTACAAGCGGAAACAAAAGCCGGCAGTGGACCGGCTGTGTGTTGGCATCCCCCCTGGAGAGGTATGATACATGACATACACCAGGCTTTCTTTTATACAAATTTGTATATCGTTAAGATTGATGTTCAACTGATGCAACAAATGTGCAAGACACAGTAAATAATCCTAATATTCCAGCAAAAATAATCATAAGGTGTCCTGATGTTGACATTGTCTCTTTTCTCCTGCAGTGCTTTGGTTTGCTGGGGGTGAATGGAGCAGGGAAAACCAGCACTTTTAAAATGCTGACCGGAGACTCTGTGGTCACCAGCGGAGAGGCTTATCTGGCTGGCAAAAGGTAAGATACCATAGAATATAAAACATATCCCATCATTTGTGTTAGAGTGTGTCTGACTAGCAGGAAGTACTCAAAATAATATATTTTTAGCATCAATGTTGTAATTGAGGTCCTTGAGATAATTATTGAATCAAGGCAGAATAAAGCCCCACTCCTGTTGAGATAATGACTTGAATTCAGTCAAGTCAAATCAAACAAGTTGAATTATCCTGTAAATAATGAGAGCTTTCTTTCATTTTAGAGAAAGCATTCATGTGTTTTTTTTTAACGTTTTACTTTCCATAAAAACTAATCATACTTATGTACTCTCTCCAGTGTAAACACAGAAATAGATGAGGTGCATCAGAACATGGGCTACTGTCCTCAGTTTGATGCCATCAACGACCTGCTGACTGGCAGAGAACACCTCGAGTTTTATGCCATCCTGAGAGGAGTGCCTGAGAAGGAAGTTTGTGAGGTGAGCAGCAGACACACAGACATGAACACTATTATATTTACTATGACCTCTAGCATCAGTCTTTTATATATATATATATATATATATATATATATATATATATATATATATGTACTGTTTTGTTTTTTTGTATATTTTTCTACCACCGATGCATTATATTGAATATTGCTGTCATGTCATGTCTGTCATGTATCATCATGTATCAGCATGTTTCCAAAAGACACTCATGAAAACTTTATCCTGTCCACTAGGTGGCAGAGTGGGGCATCCGAAAGCTGGGCTTGGTCAAATATGTGGACAAGGCAGCGGGCAGTTACAGTGGAGGAAACATGAGGAAACTGTCTACTGCCATCGCTCTCATAGGAGGACCACCTGTAGTCTTTCTGGTCAGTGGAGCATGTTCAAACATACACATAATTCTGAATTATCTTGTAAAGGAGACCCAGCTTGATTCAAATGTTCCTGAAGATTGTAGCAGCAGCTGAATATCTGTTGTTTCCTGCTCACAGGATGAACCGACAACAGGAATGGACCCTAAAGCACGCCGTGCTCTGTGGAATGCAATCCTGAGCATCATCAAAGAGGGACGATCTGTAGTCCTGACCTCTCATAGGTAAGACTGGTCATCTTAATCACATCTATTCAAATAGTATATCAACCTGCCATTAACTATTATTCATTTGTGTATGTACCCTCATACGACTAAGCTCATCCTGGTGTCTTCTTGTGTTTTT
Source organism: Miichthys miiuy (assembly GCA_036365135.1). Classification (NCBI taxonomy): domain Eukaryota; kingdom Metazoa; phylum Chordata; class Actinopteri; family Sciaenidae; genus Miichthys; species Miichthys miiuy. The sequence goes on from CM071602.1 coordinate 22,179,360, forward strand.
TGCAGCATGGAGGAGTGTGAAGCACTTTGCACCAGAATGGCCATCATGGTCAACGGCAGGTTCCGCTGTTTGGGCAGTGTGCAACATCTCAAAAACAGGTGTGAATACACGGCAGAATAGGGTTTCACAAAAGCTCACACACACGAGAAATAAAAGAAGGTCAACACTTCAACAATTCAGGCGACTGAAATGTGTTTTGCCGTGTTCTTATTAGGTTTGGTGATGGTTACACCATCATCCTGCGGGTGGCTGGCCCAGACCCAGACCTCCGGCCGGTGATGGGATTCATCGAGCGGGAGCTGCCTGGCAGCACGCTGAAGGAGAAACACCGCAACATGCTGCAGTACCAGCTGCCTTCCTCCCTCACCTCCCTTGCACGCATCTTCTCCCTGCTCTCTAAGAACAAGGAGGCGCTCAGCATAGAGGACTACTCCGTCTCCCAGACGACTCTAGACCAAGTAAGTTTTACCTAAAGCTCTGACTATAACTAGATTGTAACTTTAGTTTAGACTAAGTCTAATTCCTTCCTCCTCCTCTTTTCCCCCCTGCAGGTGTTTGTAAATTTTGCCAAGGACCAAAGTGATGAGGACCATTTGAAAGATGTCCTGAATAAGCGGGATGCTGTGGTAGTGGACATTTCCCAGCTGAACTCTTTCCTCAAGGACAACAAGACCAGGGAGAGTTGCGTCTAATTCCACAACATACCATCAGTGGGAGATGCTAAGCTTCACCCACCCTCCCCCAACCCAGAAAATATGGACCACTAACCAGAGGGGGAAAAGGACTATGTTCATTTTGTTTGTTTTTTATTTCTATTTTTTAGTCTTTTTTAATTGTTATCATTTCTCAGTGGACCTGCACTTCAGCACACAGCCTCTTGAAAAGGCAGAGACTGCAGGTATTGTGACAGACACTGAAACAATGAAAACTCAATGCAAATCAATGCAAATATATATAAATATATTTAAGATGAGAAGATATTCCTGTGAGGGTTGGAGACCGGTGCTTCTCCTTCACTAGTCGGACAGAAAGACACTCAAAATACTTGAAGCGACAGCGGGATTAGAACGCTGTGTCAGACTGGAAAGCTCGTAGCCCTGCTACTCTCTCAATGGACACGGCATCGGGGATGTTAGAAGGAAGTATCTCTAGGTTCCCCGTTCTTGCTAAAGTAGTTAGCGGTAGTCAGAGGGACAAAAAAATCGTCCCTCTGACAATAAAAATCGCAAAGTTCTGATCGTTCACTGCCAACTGCTGAAAGAAGGACTGACTACTTTTTTTATCGGAGTCAAACCTCTTAATCGCTCTTTGTTACCAAGCGCAGTTGTTTTATAATGCAAATGGCAGTAAAGAAGCATTTACAATCCACTTGATTTCAGTCACAATCATGCAACATATTAATTTTTACTAATTAGATTTTTTGAGATAATTTAATTTTAATAGACGGACATAATCTCTATGGAGTTTATTTTCTTTGTTTGGATAACAATTAAGATTGATAACCAAGTTGTCTTTTTTACTTGTTGTCCTTGGTGTCCTTGACATTGTCCAGCACAGTGCCTATACTGTATCATGGTGGAGAGAGAAATCTGAGCACTCCATTGAAAAACAACAACAACAACAACAACAATGTATGTAGGCTGCTAAGGAATGTATAAGACAGATACCAACATGCATCAAAGCACAAAAAAACAAGCTTTTTGTGAAGATGATGAATGAAAATTGACTATTTTTCTTTTCTTTTTTTTTAAAATTATGTCCTTCATTGTCGAAAACACAAAAAAATCTTGTGGTTGCTTGATGTCTGTACATGACGCAGCCTGCTATACTGGCTTGTTATTACTCGTCCTGCCCTCTTTAAACAGAACTGAAGGCCAATCAGAACGGACGGACCGGCAGTTGTGACTTCAAACAGAAAGCTGAAGATTGCTGAAGAAGTTGGACTGTTTTTTTTGAAGGTTCATTGGAAATATATACTGCATGCTTTCCACTGGGCAACACTTGTGGACTATCAGCACTTCTGTGTTTGCTAAAGCATGTTGTAAGATCGGCTTGTAAAGGACAGGAGACGATTGAATTGTGCTTCATTGTTGTCGGGTTACTGGCACATATGTATATGTGGAGTCTAAATCCAAATTCTGTTGTTTAAAAAAAGAGGGAAATCTGTATCAATATGTGATTTTGGAGATGAGATGGGAGCGTTTTAGACCTGAGCCATCACTGATGTGGATATTATGTACAGTAGCAGCAGTATCTTGTGATGTCAAGTTAAAAAAAAACGTTACCAGTGGAGTGAACAAACATTATCTGTGCCAAATGGAGCTGAATATCTGTGTCTTTGATCAACCAGCATAATCTTGAGGAGGTAACTGTTTTGTAAAATGTAAGTTGTGCTTTGATTTCAGTTCTTTATCCATCAGCTCACTTACAGAAATCCTCCTCTGTCGTCGTCGTCAGCAGCTCAGAACAAAAAGCACATCCTGTGTAAACTTTGTTCTCCATCATTCAGTCTCCATCAGACTGCAAGTTTTTTCTATCTTCTGGTGATGTTGCCAAATTCTAATCTTTCCAGTTGTCCACATTAATAAGCTGCAACACTCAAGTTAACTCTACCGGCAGTAACTCAAATTTAGTTTAGCTAGTCCAAAGGCCAGACTACACATAAACAGGGACCACGTCAATTAGAGTTGTGCTTGTAATGCTTTATAGTCCAAAAAATCAATATCACATCCAGGGTTTCAATTGATGACAGATTGTCATTACGGGTGCTCTGTGTCATAAAAAAAAAAAAAAAATGTATAAGGGGTTTCCTTTATCTCGGGGATCTTATCACAACTCTGGGGCTTCAGACTTACCCTCAGCTAAATGTGAGCACTTTATAAACTTCATAGCCTGTTGTGTCAAAGACGTAGAAGTAAGGGATTTGGATATGGCAAATTAGACATTGAAAAACGAATGTCTGCACAGCAACTCAATTCAAACAAAATGAATCTACACCACTGCATTAAAACATTTGTTTGACACTTGAAAGAGAGAACGAAGGCTTACATGTGATTGAGAGAAATGAATAAAGCGGTGAAAGACATTAGTGAGATAAAGAGAGAAATACAGGACAGTAAGACGGTAATTTTTCTCTTCTTGTGCTCAATATTATTATTATTTGTTTACATTTTTAAGTATTAAACAGCTGTTTGGGTCTGTTACTCATTGTGTATAGTTACTCTTTGCATTAATAAATAAAAAAATTCATACATTTTGAAAAAAAAAAGACTCCTGATTTAATTATTTTTGTATTCATTTTGTCATAGCAGTCATGTGGGACTGTCAAATAGAAGTGTGTAGCTGATGACTGAACAAAAGAAATAATTACCTCATATTTAGGTGTGTGTGTGTGAATGTGATTGTGTGTCTGTTTGCACCTGCTGCATTCCCACACATATACTCCACCTCCTCCACACACACACACACGCAGTTATATTGCTTGTAAAGGCACACTGTCACTGAATCATTCACTAACATCATGACTGGAAGAGTTGTTTTTCTGGGACTTCTGCTCATCTGCGTGGCTGCAGGTAACAAAGAAAAACACATAATTTGACGTATTTTTTTCATTCTAGTTTGAGGACTGTTCAAGATAGATCAAGATTTAAGTGTAGAGAGCAATTTTTGTCTGGTTGCCATAAAATGAAACATATGGTGCCTTTAAGAAATATTCACTCTCATCGGAAGACGTCATGTTTTATTATTTTACAACATTGAGTCAAAGGATTTATTGTGCCGTTTTGACACTGATCAACAGAAAAAGACCCACTGATCCTTACAAATACTTATAAAATACTTTGTATACGTCTTTAAAGTATTATTGTGTATCCACATTTAGCATTTAGGGACAGCACAAAAGCACGGATATGATCTGTATTTATACTAAACAATAATAAATCAGGAATATCACTGACGGGTACTTTAATATTGACTTTTCTCATCTCAGAATCATTTGATGTACCTTGTGAGTCTCTGGGTATTATATTTTTTTGCACTTGCACATAAGCAGGAATTTATGGAGTATGGAGTTTATTATATATACATTTATGACATGAAGGTCATCTTTCTGCTTTCTTTACAGATCCTGAGAACTCTGGACTCATGAGAAAGGTGTTGCATCCTAACTTAGCACTTTCCTTTGAGTGTGTGTGTGTGTGTGTGTGTGTGTGTGTGTGTGTGTGTGTGTGTGTGTGTGTGTGTGTGTGTGTGTGTGTGTGTGTGTGTGTGTGCGTGTATGTGTGTGAGTGGGATGGAAAATGTGCTTTCTTATGACGTAATCACACCAAATCCTGTTTTTTTGTTCCTCTTTTTTGGCAGCCTTCCTGTCCTGCTGACATGGCGGAGATTGCAGCCTGCCCTATGAACTTCGCTCCGGTGTGTGGCAGTGATGGAAACACCTATCCCAACGAGTGTGCCCTGTGTGTCCAGAGACAGTGAGTACATACAGCTGCTCCACACACAGCATTCACACATTAGTTCAACACTAAATGACTTTATGGAGTATAAAATGCCAAAGTCGCGGGTGAATATAAAGTTTACAGTCACAGTGCTAACGTTGATTGTTCTTCTTTTGGTTTTTATGAGTTAATGACTCACTTTTACATGAGTAATTATGTCACATTAAGAATCAATACATTTCAAGAGCATTAGCACTTTCATTCCAGAGTGACAAAAATGTGCTTTTTGTCTAGGTTTCTATTGATCTGTCTTTTGATCATCTGTCTTTTAATCCTTACAACCTTACGATCATCTGTCTTTTAATCCTGTCAATGATTGCTTATTATCACCGACGATACAATACAAAATACATAAGCTGAGGGACTTACTGCAACACCAATAATACATAATACAAAGTTGAAATAAAACAAAATGAATATCATTACACCCGTCTTATAATCCTCTTTGCAGGAAAATCAAGATGGACATTTTGGTTGCCAAAGAGGAGGGCTGCTAACGTGCATAGGGGACGATGTCACCACCAATGTGACTAAACAGGATCTGATGATTCACCCAACACGGATCTTTAAAATGATGACAGTTGAATCCCAAATAAATGGTTTCATGGTGTGGGATCATTAAAATCTATCATATCTTGTCTTGTCTTGTCCTATTACAATGAGTAATAAATGTCAACAAGCAGCAAACACCTGTCTTTCTTTATTTTTTATTTGTTTTAGTCAATAAAATCTAAATCTAACTTTGGTTTGTCTAATATGAAGTTTGAAGCATGTAACTGATGATACAGATGTTAAATTGGAAGTTATGTTTCTTGCAATGGAGTTGATGGAGGTGACATACTAATCTGAAAACATTCCTTAGTGAAGGTGAATGATCGGTTGGTTATCTCTGCTGAAAGCCAAACATTTACACTTGTTATACTGAGTAACACAGTGGTCAATAATGTTAATGTGTGTGTGTGTGTGTGTGTGTGTGTGTGTGTGTGTGTGTGTGTGTGTGTGTGTGTGTGTGTGTGTGTTTACTTAAGCAAAACCATTGGCAAAAGAAGAAGCACAGAGCGACACACAGGGAGAGAGAACATTAAAAAACGGAGATAAATAAAGCGCTGTATGCAGAGGACAAAGATCAAATGTAAGTCACATGATTGCAACCAGGAAATGGAGAAGTGATATCAGTCCAGCTGTTTCCTCAAGCTTTACAGCAGAGCAGAAACAAGGTTTTAGTGAAGCGGCGTATCTATGATGATAAGAGACCAGGCAGATCACCTGTAAGTACAGACTGTCATTACTCTGCTCCCTGCTACTAGTAATATGATATACTGCTGTTTACTTTCTTACTGTCAGCTGTCAGTCAGTTATGGTAAATATTACACAGAGTTTAACAATCTGATTGTTGCAGTTTCAAATCAGACAAGACAGAGCACCTGAACATGGGTGTATGGATGCATTAAGAATGCAAATTATATAGTGTTAATTACTTGTTTGATCAGTTTAGTTAATCCACCCCATTCATTTCATTTTGTTTCATTTTGTTCCCACTATTTGATCCTGCTTTGTGTCCCCACAGTTCAGATCAGTTAATAATTGCTGTTTATATTGACACTGTTTCTTCAGGAACTCGACAGATCAGGAGTGTCAGAATGGAATATCTGTGGACCTGTTCCTGCACTTTTCCCTCATACCAGCAGTGAGTTGTCCGTCTGTTTAACCTGGAAAATGAATATAGTGTACGGCTTCAGTACTAGTGTTCATGAGCCAAAAATAATAAAATAATATTTTTCAGCTAATCAAATGGGGTTTTAAATGGTCTACTTTTAATGTTTTTCTCAAACAGAAACACTTTATCCCTCAGTTTTACAGAAAAATTAAATAATCACAAAATGTGGAGATATGTAATATCCACAGTACAGCAAGGAATACAAATTTAATATAACATGGTAATGCCATATTATATATAATAATATAAAATATATTTTAGTAACACAAATAAATTAAGTTTTAAATATATTTCAAAGCAATTGTGTTAATGTAACTTTTTAACTTGATTTAAACGTATTTATTTTTTTGCTGTACAACACAAAAAAAGTTTAGTAACCAACTTAATAAAATTTAAAAATGAAATTGAATTGAATAAAATTAAGAAAACTCTATTTGGATTAACACAAAATCATTACAAACAATTTTTTGAGTTGGTCTTACAATAAAAATTCACTTCACTTCATTTCACTACTCTGATAGTGGGTGTTGCGTCCGTCCCGTGTGTGGGGGCTCGGTCCTTGCCGCAGCAGCCCAGGGTTTGAGTCCGACTGCGGCCCTTTGCTGCATGTCATTCCTCATCTCTCTCCCCATATTCCTGTCACTCTTCAGCTGTCTCTATCAAATAAAGCTTGAAAAGGCCAAAAAAATATCTTTAGAAAAAAACAAAAACTACTCTGATAGGACACTTGCAAGACTGGTGACATTTAAAGTGACAGTTCAATTCAGGATCATCCTGCCACCTCGAACATACAGTATGAATCAACACATTTCCTCTCTGACACAGTTGTAGTGATGCAAACAAAGCGTTGTTGAAGGTTGTTTATATATTATATATTGGTTTCTTGTCTTTGAGGTTTTGATCACTGGGGTGCTCTCATTCCTCCAAAAAAGATCCAAGATACTGGGCATCGACCAGAGACTGCCCTTCCTGAGGAGACGTTTTGCCATTGTGGTGTAAGTCAACAGCAGCATTTTAAGGAGCCACAACAGCCATATGGCTTTTTTTTTGTGTTCATGGTATGTTGTCTTTACTGTGTCCCAGGCCTTTGGATACTATTGGCAGCATCAGTAATCGTTGGTCCTATGGATTTGCATTTGGTGCTGTGTCCACCTCTGTCTTGCTGCTCTTCTCTGAAAATTACAAGCTTTTCGATGTCCCATCCTGGGCCACAGGTACTCCCACTGTTTACGTTGTTTTTATCCAGGCTCTATATTTAAATCTGTTTACCCTGTAGATAGAAGAAATAAACATGGTGATTCATCATGCAATACTATCCTCAGCAATAGTGTATCTGATTGGTGCTCTGGAGGTGGGCCTGGTCTATTTCCCTTTCTTTGCCTGCCTGTCCACACCTTTCAGAACAACTGGGGCAGTACTGGGGATACTCTACTCTCTGTCCTGGTAAACATTCATTCATATTATATGTTTGACATTCAGTGTATACATCTCACAATGTGGATTAGTACAGAAGTGTGTCTTTTAAACAATATTGTGAAAGCATGCAGCAAAACTCATATGTTTGTTACTTCTCACACAAAGTGACAAAAACTCTATATATCAAAGAAGTGGGACAGATGAATGAGTTTTAGAAAACTCATAGTATGTTTCTGTGCTTGTTTGTAGGATCATTGTTACAGTGTGGGATGTATTCACCTGTCCCAGTGGTAAGGTAGGTGAGTACTTAACTTACCAAGCTAGTGTCATAGTAATGTGTCTATTTGTGAATAAGTAACCAGCCTGCTCCACCTATCTCAGGGTTTCAGCCCACATGCAAATAAATTAGGCTCTACAAAGCATTTATTCATGGAGTTGAGCCTTTTGGTCTGTTGGTATATAGTTGAAATATCATGAATGACTGTGTGTGTGATTTTAAAGATTCTGGGTTTACACCAGAAGATTATTTCCCAGTGGCCCCGCATCCTCTCCCTCATCTTCCTCTTTGGACGATTTGTCTACATGCTGATTAAAGCTGTTCGAATACATCTGCAACTGGAACAGGAGGTCAGTCTGCCTAATGCATAAAATCACTGCAATGACTTTAGCTGGCTGTGTGTATGTGAGTGGGTGTATATAGATTTTCGTGATAGATAGGCAGTTGCTGTACAATAGGATCTACAATGATTATATAACATTTTTGTCTAAATATTCAACTTAATCTGCTGCTAGGACCATGAAGAACTGATTGGGGAACACCAGGTGCAGCATGTTAAGAGCCTGCTTAGGAAAACACCTGTACACAGGTAGAGTTCATGCTCATGCATGCCGATGCTGCTTTCAAAAGTCCTTGTACAACCGGGCCTAATATTATGTACACACAGTGGGTTTGACCCTCCTTTCTGTGTTGCAGTAAGCCCCTGAGCTGGTTCCAGAGAAGAGTGTATGAGTGGGACCCCAACTTCAAGTTCCCCAACAGGATCATTGGCACTTCCATTATAACACTTATAGGCCTGTATACGGTACGGCAAGACATCTCTCATGTTATTTATGTTAAATCATAATTACACACACTTTGCTTTGGAAAATCTATAACTGTACATCTGCTGTAGGAGTTAATATATCTTTTTGTAATTTCTGCAGATGACCCTGGCAGACTACAGTCTCAGTAATGTGGCTTTTGACCGATTAGAGAGTTGGAAGAATACATTAAATCGTCTGGTTATTTCTTGTAACCAGACTCAAGCTCTGGGACCCATGATACCACAGCTGGAAGAATTCATCTATGTGGCTAGGAGTGGGTTGATCTGCACCCCGCCTAACATTCATTCAAGAGCTATGTGATTAATGCTCCATTCATGAGTACGATGGACGATTAGCTCTGTCCTATTTCCTTGATTTGGAACACTTCCCATATTAAAAGGCCATTAAAAAAGTCATCACTACGTTGATACACAAAAATATTTTACATTTTTTGCAATATAACCTTTTTGCATCTCAACCTTCACAAAAAGCACCACAAATAGAGTGAACAGCAAAAACACCATCAATTGTAGTTTTTGTATGTTCATGATGATGAAGACTGCATGAAGCATAAAATAAACTTAAGTATTATTCTTTTATTCCAGAGGCTTGGCTAGCTACCACCATCTTTGCTAGTCTCAACTCTGTGGGTTACACTTTCCATGTCTTGGCATGTTACAGGTAAGAGAACAAAAAATACCTGAAATACACAAAATGCATTGAAAGTTTAACTCAGAAATGTAGATTTCAAATGTTTGGAAGGATATTAAATATGAAAACAAAACAAACAAAAAAAAAACTGTCGCCATAGAAAACACTTGAAGAGACTGTGGAGAGGGCAGAAGGGTTTTCTTCCTGAGAAGTTTCACAACCCGAGATCTGCTGTCAGTGTAGTGAGTAATACGCACACAGACACTTGCTTCCTGAGATCCTCAGCTGTGTCATTCTTATTCAGATATATACGAAAAAGTAACAAAGACTTTGCAATCAGGGCTCCAAGACAATGTAATTATCTGCCTGGGGAGATCAAACTCTCTGTTGTCTTAAATAACTTTCTTTAAAATTGTCTGTTTATGTGTTGTTACATGTTTTATTCTACTCTTTTGGTAGATTTATAGCTTTTGGTTCATAGTTACAGTTTGTTTCATTGTGTCTTATTGTGAAGCACGTTGTGACTGTGTTTTTAAAGGTGCTATATACATTTCATAATTAAATAAATGAAGTTTATCATGTGTGCTCATTTGGAACTATGAGACCACTGCAGCCCACCAGCTATGTAAAAAGACTTCATAATTATCAGAACTTGGTTCTGGCTCTCAGCCATCATAATGAGACTCCCACAGTGGAGAATATGTACCAAAACACACACAAGTGTCCTAAATATTCAAATATGTGGAGCATATGGACACACACACACACACACACACACACACACTTGATCAACATGGTACAAATGTGTTTTCTCATTGAATTTTCACAGGCTTCCATCACAAGATACTCTGGCTGGCAAATCGCGTTTACACTGTGGGGTAAGTTATTCATCCTCTGAATAACATGAAGAACTGATGTACATGTGCAATGTGCATGCTTTCAGTACAAACGCAGCAGCCTAACAGATCAAGACATCCTGTGTTTTGGGACTGAAAATGTGTTTTTCCTGCTGTTCCCAAATGATGCCATCAGTGAGATGTTTTTCTAAGTCCTGGGGAGGAGAATGAAGAGTACATTTAGGCAGTTACTAACTTTTCAGTGATATAATGAGGAAATTAGGTCAAGGGAGTTAGTCCATAAAATGTGTGGTAAAATCTGCTTCGCAGCCCCAAACATCCCTGAAAGAATTACAGTGACAAGCTTTAGTGTTTCATGATGGCCCAGTGGTGAGAAAATCAAAAAAATACCTAATATTTTTGAATTACTTTGTCATAAAATGTGTCAAATGTGACAAATCCATATATCCAGTTAAGATTCACAAATAAGTATCAAACCTCCAAAAACCCACATACCATCAACGTCTTAGGCACATTCAAATGTGATACTATGAAATGTGTTTGAGAAATATTTTACGCAACCATTACATCTGTTGACAGTGGCTGGGTTTAAATATTTTTAGGAGCGATGCATGGATGGATCTATTTGTTATAATCCTGTCACACAGAAAATTACAGCAGAATAGCACCACAGTCCCACTGTATAAGTAAAATATTAATGTTAAGAAACATGACTGTCAAGAGATCACATGAGATAACTGGATGTCTCTTCTGTATTTCCTCTTTAGGCTACCTGATTGTCCATTTTGTCCACTTCCTGTTTGCTCTGTTGTTTGTCTATTTGCTGGTTCTTCCCATACAGCATGGCAGAATAGTGAGCATGCTCACCAACATTGGAATCATACTGTAAGGCAGCTTTCCTTGTGCGTGTGGATATGCAAATGAATGATTAGACTGACACATTGATTGATTGATTTTTATTGTCTCTCAGTCTGACCATCAGCCTGGTGATCTCCTTGGTGATTCTTCAGGTCGTCCTGGTTCAGATCTTCTTCCTTCAGGAAAAAATGTCTCCCACTGATAAAGAAAAACCTCTGGCTCTCAACAATACGTAGGTATAGTTCAATATAGACACATACACTAAGTGTGGACCATAAAAGCACGTGAGGAACATTAGACTAAAACCAAGGTCCTTTTTTTTTTTTTACCAGCAAACACCAACTGCTGAAAAAGGCAGTGCTGGTAGGAAAAATGCAGAAGCCATAAAACATGCATTTCCTTACTTACTCAGTGGTGTAAAGTTTCTTCAATGTTTTGCTGAAACAAGTAAATACAGAATGTATTTGTTACGACATGGAAAATCCCCTTACTACTCAAACACTACTTAAAACAAGTAAAAGTAATCTGCACAGAACTTGAAAGTTTCTCTTCCTTGTCTTCAGGAAGGCGTTCCACTGCTTCAATTACTTCTTCTTTTTCTACAATGTGGTGATGGGAATCGGCAACTGCATATTAAGGTTGCTGTGCAGTATAGTGGTGGGGACATGGCTGGTGTCTCGCATAGACAGGACCATTATGCAGAGAGGATATGAATCCATGGACGCCGGTAAGCTTAACTTCAATGGAGACCTGTGTGAGACAAGAAGTGTCAAACAATCATAAAACATCATAGCAAAATCTTAATTTACATACTGTGATAGTAGATTAAGAAGAAAAATATATTATTTGATTGCTATGAAATGAAATTGTTTGGTGGTGGTGGTGTTCGTTAGGGTCATATTATAGATTAAGACTTTTGTTCATCCGTATTCACATTCACCAGATGGCAGCATTTCACAGAGCATGAGGAAAGCTGTGTGTATCAATAAATGTGTGAAACTGATGAAGAAAAATGTTATATCATCATCATACGCATAAGTCAGTTAGCTATGTTATAGCACAGATTGACAGACAGTTAAAATACTACAAAAGCATTTTCCCTCGTGTGGCTCTAATAGTATTTCTTGCGTGTTCAAGGGTACAACACTTGGGTTGGGATGATCTTTGCTGACCATTATCATAACAATCCAGCCATGGTGTGTTTCTGCCAGCTGCTGGTTTCCAACAAGTCTGAGAGACAGACAGCGTCTGCATACTCCTCATTCGACAACACGCCATCTGGTCTGTAGCGTGTGTTTGAAGCTCTCACACGGATTTAAAAGTTTCATCAGAACTCATCTTTTTTGTTTGTTTCGATATATATATATATATATATATATATATATATATATATATATATATATATATATATATATATATATATATATATATATATATATATTTTTTTCTCAATTTCCAATTTATCAACTTTTAACTTGTTTTCCCAGAATCCCCTGTGAATAGCCAGACGAGAAGGCGTTGGATGTTGTTTTATACCTTACTGAGGAACCCTCATCTGATCTTGCTCAGAAAGCACCACCTCTCCTCATCTTCGTCACTACAAACATCATCATCTCCCCAGTCAGTGTTGCAGACTTGTAGCGTCATGGTATCTCAAACACAGAGCCACCAAGCTTCACAGCCACTACCAGTGACTGAAGTCATACCAACTGACTGTTAAAGATTGTAATTTTGTTAAAAATTGTGGGAGGGACTGTGCTTTTTCTTGATTAATCTTCATGTCCTAAGAGTCTTTTTCAAAGGCTGACATTTAAGAGAAGTTTGGCAAAGTCAGTGCAGCTACAGAATATTTGTCCTTTTGTCCTAAGTATAACCTGCTTTATTGGTGAATCATCTGTACTCTTCTGGACATTTTTTTTCCTTTTCAATTTGACTTTTTTAATTAAAATAATGCAGGCTACACTGGACAGTTAATCTGCTTGTCATTCTAGGTTTGTATTATAAAATGTTACTGGTTACAAATGTTTATGAATACTTGTATATTTTCAATAAACATTTGGTGACACCCCATGGTGACTCAATGTATTCCTATAGGCTGTTCTAATTAGTATGTAAGTATGGCACGCTTAACTTTGAAGGTTCAAATTTCGGCCATCGCCTAAAATTTGATACATTTGCCTCGTTGAAAGTTTAATTGATAAATATGAGGGTCATATAATACAGAAGTGCTAAATTCACACTTTAGCACAAACAAAACAAAACTAACCGGCAGTTACCTTTTGAACCTGTGGGCGTGAACTGAACGTGCGCGACTGCGTGTGATTTTGAACGCAGCGAAAGAAGAGTCTCTCTGGTACAAGCTGGTTAAAGTTACAGGTAAGGTGAACATGGACACATCTCAAACAAATATTAAATTTGAGCCGCCGTTGCAAATAATTGTTGCTGGTTTGTGAAAGGTCAAATTGTGAGCCGAAATAAAGTTTATTTTACGGCTAGCTGCTAATGCACGGAAGCCCTATGCGGTCATGTATTCATATATTTTATGTTGCTCATTTTTTTTTCGTGATAACGAGTTAATTTCATTTGTTTTCTTGTGATAACGAGATACTTTTTCGAGATCTTGAGAAAACGAGACATTGCCCGGTGTTTGCTCTGTTGCTCTCTGTTTTTTGTACTTTTCGAGGGTTTTTTCGACACCAGTCTTCATCAGTTCTGTGCAAACATGGTTGGGGATCAGTGATTTGCAATTTTTTTCTGTCAGTCTTTATGATACATCAGGTGAACCGTTCAAATAAAGGCACCACTCTTGTTTACACTCGTGAACAGCTGCGTTATTGCGCGTTCAGACGGGGACAGGCAAACCGGCAACCGGTGGTGGGGGAGTGCGATGGTGGTGGGGGAGCTGGCAGTGGGTTGCCGTGGGCGTGTCTATACCTGCTGAATGTAACCGCTGTGAAACAATCAAGTTTTTATTTCGCTCTCTCTCTCTAATCATCAATATCTATCAATATCTGCAAACAGAAAGCTGGCATAGTAGGAATTAAGAGGATTTGTGCTGGCTTTTCTCTTAACCTTGTAACCATGGGCATACCGTTGTAAGTTCTATTTCGTTTTATGCTGTTTTTGTAGTTTTTAAAGCTTGTAACTATTCCATCTTAGTGTTTTATTTACATAGGTATATATTTCCTTTGTTCCAGCTCATGTCTGCTCCTGCTACTTCTCGTCGTAAATGCCTAAACAACCCTGACTCCTTTTGCTATATTTGTGGTAGTTTCACCATTCCAAGTCAGAGGGCAAACATCAGTGCATTTGTCAAACAAGCATATTTTAAAGTAAAACTCGGTGATCAAGACAAGCCATGGGCCCCTCACAAAGTGTGCAAGCAGTGTGTCGAGAGTTTACGGGTGTGGACCAAAGGAACGCGTGAAAAGTTGGCATTTGGTATCCCCATGGTTTGGTGAGAGCAAAAAGATCATTGCACAGACTGTTACTTTTGTTTAGTGAAAACAAGCACATATCTGTTAAGTACAGTATTTTTCATATTTTTTAAGAAAACGAGGATCCTATAGTTCAAAAACTTGACGTGATAGAGAAAAACTGAGATCAGTTTTGGATTCCGCACCCAAAAATTAGTTAAAAACAGCTGCCAGACCTAACTCAGGGAAATGAAACATGTTTTGGGTATTGACTTTACTTTAGATCCAGCACTGTATATATTGGGTATAGCCCCAGATATTGTCATAGATAGGAACCTGACTTCTTTACTGAGAATTCTGCTTTAATAGCAAAGAAAACAATTACAGCTTCTTGACTGAAGCCACAGCCCCCCAATATAACGGAATGGAGAGAAAGGGTAAAAAATGTGTTCACCATGGAGAAAATCACTGTGAGGTTACAGTTAAAATCGGACAGGTTTGCTGAAAGATGGTTACCAGTAATACAGGCAATGTCAGTCGCCTCATTTTTTTCTTTTTTCCCCTCCATTATTAGTTGTGTTTTTTACACTTACTGCAGTACATACTTACATATTGTACCTTTAAGTTCACTGAACAATGTTCATCTCTCATTCACAGCTCACAGTAAAGTACCACCACATACATCTTCAGTGTACTTGATGTCTCATTGCTTTGGCTGTTTGCTGTCAGGAGAAATGTACCTCTAATACACTGTGCACAGCTTTGATTTGAATACAACAGATCCCAATGCCCATAAACAATGACACAGGGCTTTGGAGACACACTTTTCAGGTTGTTACAAATTACTGCACACATGACCTTCTTTCTTAGTCTCTCAGATGTTTCCGATGTATTTCTAACCCCACTGATTTTTATTCCTGTGGTGTGTCGTATTCAGTGTGTATTTAGCAGGATGTCGGACAGTGAATCCATCAAGAAAATGTTGTGGTCTGTACCCCAGTCCAGCAAGGCCGGCGTGTCTATGAACAGCCTCCAGTCAGAGTACCGGTCACTGTGTAATCTGCAGCATCCCCTCTGTAGTCCGACTGGAGCATTCTATGGGTGAGGTGAGGACTTTTTATTTTTATTTTCTGTGTGACATTGATATATTTTTTGTGTGTCTGTGTAATACTGCTTGAGGATAGCTAGCAGCAGCACAGAACTGAGAAACTCACTTGTTTGTAGTTCATCAAACTGTGTTTTAATAGCAACATAATTATAAGTCTAACAATAAATCTGCTCTGTTGTTGTAGAGAAATTGCTGAAATCACCAAGGTCAATGGTGAGGTCAGGAGGGAAGAAAATGTTCAGGAGCCTCTGATGTCTTATGCTGTAATATTTATTGACGCTTGGCCAAGAAGAATTAGAGACACTCTCAAAGTAAATCAAGTGCCTGAGTCGGTCTCACATTCTGCCCAACTCATGCTGGAGGTCAGACTTTAAACCCCAAGATAACACCACAAATACTATACGCCCAGAATTAGTCAAAGAGAATGTCTTTACCCATGGAGGTGTTATTGTCAGCATATTCTAGTCTGAAGACACAGATGTCTGTTTACGCAGATTGGAACATCAACAGCAAGCTATCTATTATGTCTAGGAAGGCAGCAATAGGTTTCTTCGACCCTGGCCACCACAGTGTTGAGATAGACTGGCACCTACTGTTCTCAGTCAAAGCCAAACAACTAATACTGCCGAGGACCTCAAGGCCCACACGTGACCTTGTATAACCTAGGGATAGAAAATTCCATAACACTGTAGTTGAAATTCTTTGCTGCAGTTTGTGAGACAGCCCAAATTGCCGAGGTGGTGGTCAGGTGGAGGAGCTCCAAGAAGTCCGATCACTCCCAAGTCATCAGCTGCAGGATGAGATTCAAACCTTCCAACCCATACACTATTTTCTTGCATCAGGGCTCTCTCAGCGCAAAGGCCTTCACATTAATGTGTAATGCGGGAAAACCATGGCATTTACTTGCGAAAGAGGAGGCCTGCTGTGCGTGTGATAAAGTTACAGGAAAGTTACAGGAAATGTGGGGCTGTGTGTGTGTGTTCAAATTTTGAAGGTTTGAGTGAACCGACTGTCTATGATGATGAGAAACCAAGCGGATCATCTGTAAGTACAGACTGTCATTACTCTGCTCCCTGCTATTAGTAATATGATATACTGCTGTTTGCTTTCTTACTGTCAGCTGTCAGTCAGTTATGGTGAATGTTCAGTTTAACAAAAGAATCAGACAAGATGGAGTACCTACAGTGAATATGGGTGTATTGATACATTATGAACTCTAATTATAAAGTATTAATGATGTCTTAACCTTGCTTGATCAGTTTAGTTAATCCATCCCATTCACTTTGTTTAGTTTCATTTATTTATTCTCTATTTGATCCTGCTTTGTGTCCCCACAGTTCAGATCAGTTAATCATTGCTGTTTATATTGACACTGTTTCTTCAGGAACTCGACAGATCAAGAGTGTCAGAATGAAATATCTTTGGACCTGTTCCTGCACTTTTCCCTCATACCAGCAGTGAGTTGTCCGTCTGTTTAACCTGTAAAAAATAATATAACTAAAAAAATCACAAATGTATTTTTAACTATTTTTTAAGTTGGTATTAGAATGAAAATTAACTTTTTTCATAACTACTCTGACAGGACACCTGCAAGGCTGGTGACGCACAAGATCTCAGCATCAAATATGAGACCTACATTTTATAAAGTGACCCTTTAAATCAGGATCATCCTGCCACCTCGAACATACAGTATGACACAGTTGTGGTAATGCAAGCAAATCATTGTTGAAGGTTGTTTATATATTATGTATTGGTTTCTTGTCCTTGAGGTTTTGATCACTGGGGTGCTCTCATTTCTCCAAAAAAGAGCCAAGATACTGGGCATCGACCAGAGACTGCCCTTCCTGATGGGACGTTTTGCCATTGTGGTGTAAGTCAACAGCAGCATTTTAAGGAGCCACAACAGCCATATGGCTTTTTTTTTGTGTTCATGGTATGTTGTCTTTACTGTGTCCCAGGCCTTTGGATACTATTGGCAGCATCAGTAATCGTTGGTCCTATGGATTTGCATTTGGTGCTGTGTCCACCTCTGTCTTGCTGCTCTTCTCTGAAAATTACAAGCTTTTCGATGTCCCATCCTGGGCCACAGGTACTCCCACTGTTTACGTTGTTTTTATCCAGGCTCTATATTTAAACCTGTTTACCCTGTAGATAGAAGAAATAAACATGTTGATTCATCTAATACTATCCTCAGTTATAGTGTATCTGAATGGTGCTCTGGAGGTGGGCCTGGTCTATTTCCCTTTCTTTGCCTGCCTGTCCACACCTTTCAGAACAACTGGGGCAGTACTGGGGATACTCTACTCTCTGTCCTGGTAAACATTCATTCATATTATATGTTCGACATTCAGTGTATACATCTCACAATGTGGATTAGTACAGAAAAAGGTTTATTTCACAAGTGTGTCTTTTAAACAATTTTGTGAAAGCATGCAGCAAAACTCATATGTTTGTTACTTCTCACACAAAGTGACAAAAACTCTATATATCAAAGAAGTGGGACAGATGAATGAGAAAACACATAGTATGTTTCTGTGCTTGTTTGTAGGATCATTGTTACAGTGTGGGATGTATTCACCTGTCCCAGTGGTAAGGTAGGTGAGTACTTAACTAACTATGAAAGCTAGTGTCATAGTAATGTGCCTAACTGACTAAGCAACCTCCACCTATTGCAGCCCACATATAAATAAAATAGGCTCTACAAAGCATTATTCATAGAGTTAAGCCTTTTGGTCTGTATTTATTTATTTAAAACATCATGAATGATTGTCTGTGTGATTTTAAAGATTCTGGGTTCATACGAGAAGATTATTTTCCAGTGGCCCCGCATCCTCTCCCTCATCTTCCTCTTTGGACGATTTGTCTACATGCTGGTTAAAGCTGTTCGATTACATCTGCAACTGGAACAGGAGGTCAGTCTGCCTAATGCATAAAATCACTGCAATGAGTCTAGCCTCTAAATCTATATACTGTGTCGGATTTTATTATGTCACATATATATATTATGCATTTCTGTAGCATTTTATTCTTTTTGCTGTTATTGGTTCTCATCGCCATCTTTTTATTGTAAACATGCACACCAAATTATGTGTGAAAATAGATTATTAAATTATAGATAGGCAGTTGCTGTACAGTAGGATCTACAATGATTATATAACATTATTCTTCTAAATATTTAACTTAATCTGCTGCCAGGACCATGAAGAGCTAACTGGAGAACACCTTGTCCAGCATGTTAAGAGCCTGCTAAGGAAAACACCAGTGCACAGGTAGAGTTCACACTCATGCGTGCACACTGATGCTGCTTTCAAGTGTTCCTTGTACAATTGGGGGTTTTCAGTTTTATTGCTTGTTAAAGGTACTACCTTTTCTGTTTTACAAAAAACTGTGAGCACTTTAAAGGAACGAGTATTTCAATATTTTTGCAATGTAGTGCCTCCAGTTTCAGTGTTCAATACAACTGTCATAAGTATAGAGAGTTGTATGTGTGTATTTGATTATATTGTGTGTATATAATTATATTACCTTTGATCAAAAACTAGCAAGTCAATAATTTTGCTAACAGCCAAACATCAAAGTGCAACAACACAAGACATAGCTGATAATACAAAGTTGTCGCCAACGTTTGTCTGGCAGCCTCTTGCTCAGTCACTCAGTCAGTCTGTGAACGTCCTCTTTAGTCTTTGCACCTCTGCCATTATCCATTATGTCCACAGAGGCTGCTGAGCCCGGTTTCATTGCCCGCTTGCTCAGCTCTGTTCCACTCCCCACCAGTATTGCCCTGCGCCCCGAGCCTGAAAACCTCCTCTTCCTAATACGTGGCAGTAACAAACTGAGCTAATATTAGTTAACAGCAGCTATACTTCAATGATTTTATTTAACTGTTCATCACTGACTTTAAGCTCAGTTTGGTGTGTTCAAGTGCTGGTAGGCTCCGACAACCAAGATTTTGGAGTCATTTTCTAAACTGAATGTGAGAAGATGTTGCAACAATAACAATCTCAGCTGCCACAAAACTTGTCGTTACAGTACCAACACTTGAAGGCAGCAACACACACATATATATATATATATATATACAAACACAGTGGGTTTGACCCTCCTTTCTGTGTTGCAGTAAGCCCATGAGCTGGTTCCAGAGAAGAGTGTATGAGTGGGACCCCAACTTCAAGTTCCCCAACAGGATCATCGGCACTTCCATTATAACACTCATATGCCTGTATACGGTACAGCAAGACATCTCTTACGTTTAATTATATTAAACATTTATTATTATACACACTTTGCTTTGGAAAAGTGTAACACAAATAATCTGATCTGTACATCTGCTGTAGGTATTAATGCGTCTTTTTGTAATTCCTCCAGATGACCACAACAGTGTACTGTAATGGAAATTGGTTTATTGACCAGGTAGAGACTTTAAATAAGATTTTTTCTAGTAACAAGACTCCGGGTAAACCAGGATACAGGGAGGAATTCATCTACATGGCTAGGAGTGAGTTGGTCTGCACCCCACCTCACTGCTGCATTCAAGATCTGTGCGATTAATGCTCTCTTCATGTGTATGATGGACAAAAGTTCTGTTCAGTTTCCTTCATTTGGATGATTTCCGATGATAAAAAATCCTACTCTCTATGTTAATACACTCACACAAGAATTCATATTTTTTCTTTACACAAAAAACGATGAATAAAGTGAACAGCAAATTTACCATCATTTGTAGTTTTTGTATGTTCATGATGATGAAGACTGCATAAAGCATAAAGTAAGCTTAAGTCTTATTAATCTTTTATTCCAGAGGCTTGGCTAGCTAGCGCCATCTTTGCTAGTCTCAACTCTGTGGGTTACACTTTCCATGTCTTGGCATGTTACAGGTAAGAGCACAAAAAATACCTGAAATACACAAAATGCATTGAAAGTTTAACTCAGAAATGTAGATTTCAAATGTTTGGAAGGATATTTATTGTAAAAAAATAAATAAATAAAATAAAAATACAAAACTGTCACCATAGAAAACACATTCACAACCCGAGATCTGCTGTCAGCGTAGTGAGTAATACTCACAACACACACACACACACACACACTTGATTAACATGGTACAAATGTGTTTTCTCATTGAATTTTCACAGGCTTCCATCACAAAATACTCTGGCTGTCAAATAGCGTTTACACTGTGGGGTAAGTTATTCATCCTCTGAATAACATGAAGAACTGATGTACATGTGCAATGTGCACGCTTTGAATACAAATGCAGCAGCCTAACAGATCAAGACACCCTGTGTTTTGGGACTGAAAATGTGTTTTTCCTGCTGTTCCCAAATGATGCCAAGTCCTGTGGAGGAGAATAAGGGAAAGTATCCACAAATGGGGATCTTTTGGTAGTAACTAACTTTTCAGTTTTTAATCCCATATAAATGAGGCAATTAAGTTAGTCTAAAAAATGTGTGGTAAAACCTGCTTTGCAGCCCCAAACTTCCCTGAAAGAATTACAGTGAAGAGCTTTAGTGTTTCATGATGGCCCGAGTGGTACTTCATGTACTTTTCCATCCAAATAAGAAAACAGTGTTGAGAAAATCACAAAATAAATAAAATGTGTCAAAAATATGACAAATCCAGATATCCAGTTAAGATTCACAAATAAGTATCAAACCTCCAAAAACCCACAT
This sequence comes from Miichthys miiuy, assembly GCA_036365135.1. Lineage (NCBI taxonomy): Eukaryota > Metazoa > Chordata > Actinopteri > Sciaenidae > Miichthys > Miichthys miiuy. The sequence continues at coordinate 22,200,634 of CM071602.1, forward strand.
GCCCTCAAATTCTTAGGCACATTCGAATGTGATACTATGAAATGTGTTAAAATAGCTTTAGGAGCGATGCATGGATGGATCTATTTGTTATCATCCTATCACATAGAAAATTTCCTCTTTAGGCTACGTGATTGCCCATTTTGTCCTCTTCCTGTTTGCTCTGTTGTTTGTCTATTTGCTGGTTCTTCCCATACAGCATGGCGATATGGGCATACTCACTAACACTGGAATTATACTGTAAGGCAGCTTTCCTTGTGTACAAATGAATGATTAGACTGACAAATTGGTTGATTGATTTTTATTGTCTCTCAGTCTGAACATCAGCTCCGTGATCGCCGTGCTGATTCTTCAGGTCGTTCTGGTTCAGATCTTCTTCCTTCAGGAAAAAATGTCTCCCACTGATAAAGACAAACCTCTGGCTCTCAACAATAGGTAGGTATAGTTCAATACAGAATGTATCTGTGACTGTGTGGGAAATCATCTTAATACTCATCAGATGTTAATGGAACAAGTCAGTGTATCTCAAAGTAAATCTGCACAATACAATAACTTGAAGGTTCCTCTTTCTTGCCTTCAGGAAGGCGTTCCACTGCTTCCATTACTTCTTCTTTTTCTACAATGTGGTGATGGGAATCGGCCACTGCACGTTGAGGTTGTTGTGCAGTACGGTGGTGGGAACATGTCTGGTGTCTCGCATAGACAGGACCATTATGCAGAATGGATATTAATCCATGGATTTTGGTATGGTTAACTTGAATGGAGACCTGTGTGAGACCTAAGTGAAACATTGTTTCAAGTAATTAAGAAGTATTGATTTCCAGATTTACCACTATTAAACATCATAGGAAAACCCCAATGTATATACTGTGATAGTAGCTAAAGCAGCAAGTATATGATTTCAGCATTATCGTTTTTTGATGGTGGTGTTGTCCTTTAAGGTCATATTGTAGAGTAAGACTTTCATTCATCCTTGAAGTTTCAGCCTGCATGTATTTACATCTTCCATCAGATGGCAGCCTTTCACAGAGAATCAGGGGAGTTGCTGCATGTCTTAAGATCAATAGGTTTGAGAGATAGCTGTGAAGAAAAATGTTATGTCATCATCACACGCATGTCAGTTAGTTATTTTCTCCTCAGTTCTGCATCCTTCTCAAACACAGATTTTTAAAAATCAGTGCATTTTCTATTGTGTAGCTCTAACCGTATTTCTTTCATGTTCCAGGCTACAGAGTTTGGGTTGGGATGATCTTTGCTGACCATTATCATAACAATCCAGTCATGGTGTGTTTCTGCCAGCTGCTGGTTTCCAACAAGTTTGAGAGACAGGCTGCGTATGCATACTCCGCATTAGACAACACGCCATCTGGTCAGTATTGTATGTGTGTTTGAAACTTATGACAGCAGTTATGCAGTGTTGTTGCCATTTTTTTTTTTTTATCTCACACAGATTTAAATGTTTAAATGTTTGTTTCAATTACCCAATTACCAGTTTATCAACTTTTAACTTGTTTTCCCAGAATCCCCTGTGAATAGCCAGGCAAGAAGGCGTTGGATGTTGTTTTATACTTTACTGAGGAACCCTCATCTGATCTTGCTCAGAAAGCACCACCTCTCCTCATCTTCGTCACTACAAACATCATCATCTCCCCAGTCAGTGTTGCAGGCTTGTAGCGTCATGGTATCTCAAACACAGAGCCGCCAAGCAGCTTCACAGCCGCTACCAGTGATTGAGATCATACCAACTGACTATTAAAGATTCTAATCTTGTTAAAAACTGTGGGAGGGACTGTGCTTTTTCTTGATTAATCTTCATGTCCTAAGAGTCTTTTTCAAACGCTGTCATTTAAAAGAAGTTTGGCAAAGTCAGTGCAGCTACAGAATATTTGTCCTTTAAAACTTTTGAAGGGAAAGCCTAGCACTTAGATCTGGCTGACAAGATATAATATAGATGCTGTGGTCAGTTATTAGGTCACAATTCTATCATGTCAGAGGGGAACATCTATCCTTAGTAATTTACATGATGTGGGATTTGTGAGAATGTGTACAAAAGAGTAATTGTATGCAATTCAAGGTGTTCTTGCCTGGAATACATACGATTTTATGGTTTAGTTTAATTTATCGTTTAGTTCTACAAATGGCACAAATGTTGTTTTATATCCTGACATTATCTTTGTGTTGAGACAAACTGTTTTACACTGATTGAATTATCCCTGTGAGTGAAACCCTTTGTTGTATTGTGAGGAGGGAACCCAACTCCCTTTTGGTCTTTTGTCATTACAATAACAATCTAAGTAACACCTAAGTATAACCTGCTTTATTGGGGAATCATCTGTACTCTTCTGGACATTTTTTTCTTTTCAATTTGATTTTTTTTAATTAAAATAATGCGAGCTACACTGCACAGTTAATCTGCTTGTCATTCTAGGTTTGTATTATAAAATGTTACTGGTTACAAATGTTTATGAATACTTGTATATTTTCAATAAACATTTGGTGACCCCCCATGGTGACTCAATGTATTCCTATAGGCTGTTCTAATTAGTATGTAAGTATGGCACGCTTAATTTTAAAGGCTCAAATTTCCGACAGCTCTTAAAAGCAGCACATTTTTTAACGACCGTTTTCTTTCACACGGTCATCGCCTAAAATTTGAAACGTGCGCGACTTCGTGTGATTTTTGAACGCAGCGAAAGAAGAGTCTCTCTGGTACAAGCTGGTTAAAGTTACAGGTAAGGTGAACATGGACACATCTCAAACAAATATTAAATTGCAAATAATTGTTGCTGGTTTGTGAAAGGTCAAATTGTGAGCCGAAATAACGTTTATTTTACGGCTAGCTGCTAATGCACAGTTAGCCGTTGGCGTCCGTCTGTCGACAAACGGTCAATTGATGGTTGAACATTTGTTAACGAACGCCAGCCGTTGTCTGCGTTAGTGAAAGTCCACACTTGATCTCATGTAGCGTTTTCTCGTCTTATGCTGTTTAATTTACGAATTTGTTGATTGTGAATCTGAAATCAAGCTTATTTTGAGACAGGCAAATTAACGTTAATTAAATTAATTGAAGTTGTGCATGCTAAATGTTTGCGTTCGCTAAAAAGAAAAAAAAGTTGATGCATGAATGTTTTGTTCACGTTTGAATTAAGAGTCTGTCTCCACAAAGCTCGTTAATTACTAGTGATGAAGACACATTTTTCATTTTCAGATGTGTCCATCACAGACTGCCATGTGTGTAAATGCCATGCGGTTTCTCCCTTTTATATATGTTTTTAAGTTCACTGAACAATGTTCAGCTCTCATTGTCATGTCAACTTTCCAAACAGTAAAGTACCACCACATACATCTTCAGTGTACTTGATGTCTCATTGCTTTGGCTGTTTGCTGTCAGGAGAAATGTAGCTCTAATACACTGTGCACAGCTTTGATTTGAATACAACAGATCCCAATGCCCATAAACAATGACACAGGGCTTTGGAGACACACTTTTCAGGGTGTTACAAATTGCAGCACACATCACCTCCTTTCTGAGTCTCTCAGATGTTTCCGATGTATTTCTAACCACACTGGTTTTTATTTCTGTGTTGTGTCGTATTCGGTGTGTATTTAGCAGGATGTCGGACAGTGAATCCATCAAGAAAATGTTGCGGTCTGTACTCCAGTCCAGCAAGGCCGGCGTGTCTATGAACAGCCTCCAGTCAGAGTACCGGTCACTGTGTGGAGAGGGCATCCCGCTGAAGAAACTGGGCTTCTCAAAACTGGAGGACTACCTCCGCAGCATCCCCTCTGTAGTCAGACTGGATTATCGTATGGGCGAGGTGAGGAATTTCTTTTCTTTTCTTTTTCTTTTTTTTTTTAAATAGCAACATAATTCTAAGTCTAACAATAAATCTGCTCTGTAGTTGAAATGCTTTGCTGCAGTTTGTGAAGAGACAGCCCATATTGCCGAGCTGGTGGCCAGGCAGAAGAGCTCCAAGAAGTCCGGTCACTCCCAAGTCGTCAACTGCAGGATGAGATTCAAACCTTCCAACCCATACATGCTCAATGGTAGGAGACACGTGTTCGTCAAAACACACGGCTTTGTTTCTTGCATCAGTGCAAAGGGCTTCATATTAAGAGAGTTGCTACACATTTTAAACTGTTTCTTGTCACTCTGGCCTGACCTGTTGTCCCCCCCTTTTTTTTTTTCATGCTTTTAGTGAGACCAAGGTCCTCTCTCCGCCAACCCTCAGCCTCTGGTGCCTCTAACTGGATAGCTAACCGTACTCGGTCCCATGGTGGCTACGGAGGCTGCAGTGCCTCAGGAGACTACAGGTGAGCAATATTTGCATAACACGACTTAATGCTATTATCCAGTTGTGGTCAGGTTGGACCTTTTTATTGTAAAATATAAACCTTATTTAAAGCCAACAGTTTTGCTTGTGTTCAATCACAATCAGGCAGTTGGACCAAAGGTTGAGCTCCATCACCCCTGTCGAACACAGACAACCTTCTCCACCAGCTGTAAAACAGTTTGTCATTTCTGACAGGTGAACATACACTGGCGAACAAATCTTATGCAGCTACATTTGTTTTTTTCTATGTACAGTGTTAATTTTGGACAATTATTTATTACAGTTTCTACATTTTAAGTGTATGAATCATGATTATATACCGTATTTTTTGGACTATAAGCCGCTACTTTTTCACACGCTTTGAACCCTGCGGCCTATACAACGGTAGATTTTTACTGGCCAACGGCCACCGGGGGGCACTATCTAGCAGTAAACGCAAAAGTGAGACAGACGTGGGGAAAGATTGCGCGGCGAATAAGACACTAGTTTTGCTTTTGATTTTGAACTGTCATTTTGCGCATCATGCACACACGAAGAAATGCATATGATGCAGCTTTTAAGTTAAAGGCAATCGATCTGGCCGTCAAAGAAGGAGCTACTGCACGTAATCTTGGCATCCCGTGTTGATGGCGTGTTGGTGCCGTACTCCTGATTTTCAGGCACAGTTTGAAAAAAAGTGTGTCTTAAATTAAAACTAAAAAAAAAAATCTTCCGTGTACCGTCTTTCTGTGTAAATATCTCATGTTACAACGTGAAACCTGCGGCTTATATTCAAGTGCGGCCTATATATGTACAAAATGTATTTTCTTTTCAAATTTAGATGGTGCGGCTTATATTCAGGTGCGCTCAATAGTCCGAAAAAATACGGTAAATATAAAAGTTAGCATGCTAGCACTACTCTTTAATGGCACCTACTAATGCTAATATATATCTCACAGAGGTAATTATACCTGTATTGTTTATATTAAATGACAACTTGATGATGTGAGAAGCACATTATGCTTAAAATACTGCTGTGTTGCCAACAGGAAGGAGAAGAGCTTTGCAAACTGCCAGAAGCCTCAAGGTATGTGGACAATTTTTGTTGATTTTATTTATTTATCTTTGGTCTGAACGTTATATCTTGTTTGTGTTTCCATGTTTTTATCTCTTTGACAGTTTTGGGTTACCAAGTCTGTTAATATTGTGAATCTGGCAACACAGAGTCCTGATCCAGTATTTTGTTTATAATGCTTTGCTTGACGTACTTGCGGCAGCAAACATAACACACACTGTTTCAGTAATTATAATCAGAAATGATCTACACACCAAACATGCTCACAATGTTAACTTACTGAACCGTCTCTCTGGTTACCAATGTATTTAGAAATGACACTAGCTTGACTGTTTTGATGTGTAGTGTGATGATAGAGACACTGCGAAATAAGTTCATTTATTTGCTTCTTGTAGTTTTAAATGAGGAAATTCACAACTTCCTTTTAAGGGCTAGTTCAAAACGGGTCATGTCAAACTGGCTGCGTGGGTGGTCAATTTTCGAAGGGGCATTTCGACTAAAACATCTTAAGCTATCATATATTTCCTGCCCTATAATTAAATTTCACACAAATATTTAATTGGAGAAAAGAATGATGTTTTCTTTCCAAAAGGTCAAAGGTCAACTTGACTGTGACACCACAATCTCCTCTAAAAACACTTGTCTAGCCATTGTATAACGCTATAACTCAGAAACAGAAGGAGAGGTTATGGTTGCATTTGGTCAGATGCTGAATTGTAACACTAATCTTGGGTGCTCACCTTCAAACTGTTGTGAGTATTGATGGTATAGATCTTTTATGCTGTCGCGTTAAAGATGAGAGGCAACATCCATTTTTGATGCGTTGTCTGCTGTCATGGCTACAACTTTGTGTTTTGTCAGAATCAGCTTTAATTGGACTTTTCTTTTACGTTTCTCTCAGTGATCTTGCACACTGATAAGACAGAGCAGTAGTCAACCACAAGCTTATTGAGCTTGCTGGTCTTCAGGCTCGGGTGATGGGTGTTGTGCTTCTATAAAAATACTCTAAATTCTATTAAATTTCTTCTTCCTAAGTCTTCACTGTTATGCATGTAAACTGACTGGTTTGTGGAGGCACAGAACTGCGAGGCTGTAATTCTTGGTCTTACTGCTGTACGAATGGCCTAAAATAGATGTGTACCTAAATTAATCAAAATAACTTTAGATAATGTACTTGACAGCTGAATAAGGATCACACAGGGTCACAATAAACAAAGGATTCGATTAATGGTGCTTTGCATATGTGATAATTAACAATTTTAAGAAATCTTTATTGGCTGCAATAATGATCCATCAGATCAGCTTAGTTGTTATATTGTCCCATCATTGTCACAATAGGTTTCCCGTGGGGGAGTGAAAGAACAGCTGAAACCTTTTGCACTTGTCACTGGGAAAGTAATTACAGACCACTGCGTAATATCACCATTGGACACTGCTGCCAAAACAAAAAATCAGTTTATGTGAACTAGATTAACTAACAACCTGGAGAATCAATCTCAGACTGCAGACTGTTTGATATCAGCACTTGTTAACCCTCTTTGCACAACTTTTCACAGAGAAGCCTCCTGAACAAGTCTCCAGACCCAACCAATCCCAGGTACAGAAAAACCTCTCTTTCTGTGTTTACTGTGTCACATTTATACTCAAAGGACTTGACTGCAGTTTGTGTTGTCCTACTTACATCCCTAGCTATGGGAGGACAGGAGAGCACAGATCTCTACCGAGGCCATTAGTCCAGTCTTCTATGATATGTAGATCTAAAAGCTCAACCACTATAAATATCTGTATTATACCTGACCTATCTCTAAATGTTAAGGAAATTGAACAGCTCCAAAATTAATGAGTTCTTCCTTGCCCCATGCCAAAGTTTAACTTTAACAAAGTTTCATGAAAACTGGGCCAGTAGTTTTTCTGTAATCCTGCTGGCAGATAAACAAAAATATAGAACAGGCGACAAAACTTTTCTTAGCACAGATAATAAAATGTATGTGCAAATCAAAGGTTAAGTCTAAACTGCATTTCATAGCTCTGCTCTTTGGTGTATATGTATATTTGTAGCACTTGCTCACAACCTTGTTGGGAAAGTTGTTTTGAAAGCATAGCTTTGCAGGATACTAATTACTAAACACTGAAAGAAGCTGAACTACAGCAAAACTTGAGGATTGCTACCTTAGTAGCTAGAAACTAAAGCTACTGAGAAAAAGTAGTTATTTTAATTATTTGACTTGATTATTTGAATTAAAACTCAGGCGAAAAAAAGCATGTGGACATACTTAGTGATCAATTATGTAAATTTTCCTCATGCAGTCTCGTCTGTATGCTGTGGAGCTGGTGCAGAGCAGAGTAACTAAGCTCCTGGAGAAATACTGCAGTGGACTATGGATGTCGAAACTATCAGTGGTCTACAGTGAAATGTTCAACGAGAAGCTCCACCCTCAGGCGCTCATAGATCTGGAAAAATGGACACACATCTGTATGGTGAGTCAGTCATTTTTATTTTTACATGCACTAATAATTATACCCCCAATCAATAAACAAAGTAGGTATTGTAAAGCCTTATGGAGGCCTATACAAACAGGTACATCTAGCTTTTGGGGGTGAAATTATCTGATTTTTAAGTTTTAAGTATCAAACTGTTTTTCAATGCTGCTTAATCCTAACAGGAATTTATAGGAGTTGAAGTCTCTTTCCTTCTCTCTCGGTCGTCTGACCGTCACAGGTGGAGAAACCTTCCAACAACTCCCGAGCTGACCGCCTCATCTACCCTCCTTTGCGACCTAAACCTTCCACTCTCCATAGGCAAAGCACCACCTCTCCAACATCAACCACCAATTCAAGCACTGTCACCACACCCAGTTCTTCACGTCCCCCAACACCTGAACAACTTTCCTCCTCTCTCCCTACTTCTCCTGTTCCTAAACCTAGACTTTCCCCCCAAAGCCCTTTGGCCAAGCCCACCTTCATTTTCCCTCCACAGCCTGGTGCTACCTCTTCAGGTAAGCTGTTGTCTTCAGGCAGGTTGCGCAACCCTGCCCACAAACCAGCACTTGCTCCCCAGCAGCCCCCCTGTGCCAAACTTGCAATCAAGGCCAATGGTGGATGTAATGATAATCACAACTTGTCTACAACTAACCTAAACCACAAACGAAACAGAAAGCCCTTAGCCCCTGTCTGGGCTGGCCCTGCATCAAACAATGCTACTCCGTTGTCTTCTGGCCTCCAACCTGGCCCTGACATTTTACCCCTTTTGAAGGTCACCTTCTCCCCTTCCTCTGATTCTGCCCCTTGTCCCTCCTCAAAATCTTCTGCTGCTGTTGTATCAGCTGAGGTTCGTCAGAGAATAAAGGAGCTTCTGTGCATGTACAGCAATGGTCTGTGGGCCCATGCTTTGCCCAAACTCTTTATGGACACATACAAGATGACTTTCCCTGAACATATTCTGCAAAACCTGTCTCTTTTGCTGGACATATGCACCGTGGAGTACCCCATGCTGAATGACAAGAAGAAGGTTAGTCAATAACAAGTTAAAGAAGTCTTCATGAGTGGTGTGAAGTTGCCTTGGATTCATTATTCATCATTATCTGTGAATCTTTGTTCTCAAAGAAGTGATAAGTGGGAATGCTGATTGATGAGGAGAAAACAGGAATTCTTTCCAAGAATTGTAGTAATTGTATTCTCTCTACTGGCATCTTTTCTTCAGGGAGCTCGGGGACATCTTTCCTGCTTACCTGTGTGTCTGTAAATAACTGTAATTATTAATGTGTTTGTCATTGATACACTTTCTGGTCAGGCCATCCTGTATAACTCCAACAGAGCAGACATGGAAGTCACAGGCAGCCAAGAAAACCAGAAGAGCAGAAACCACCCCCTTCCCTCTGGTCTGGAGGTTCTGGCTCCTGTGGTGCCACCCTGTCTGGTTCTTCCCTCGGATCAGTACCCCTCTGTGCTGATAAGTGATGCCCCGAGCAGCAATGCTGTTACTTTAAGGTGAGACGCATTATTCTTGCAGACATGAAAGTCATGAATTGTCCTTGAAGTTGAAAACAGTATTATTTTTAACAAAGTTACACACACAACAGAAGAGTTAGTCAGCTACTACTAAAAGATACTTTGAGGAATAATTTAAAGATGAGGAATGTTTCATTATAAAGTATTAGTAAATATACCTGTAAATAATTTTGTTAACATTCTGGTTGCTGTTTTTGAGGACCATCATGCACAGATTGAGAATCTCTGGAAAAGTGTTTGTCTCTTTGTTCAGGTATGTTGGTGAGAACTACTCTAATGCCCAGGAGGCCATGGAGGACGCAATGCACTCCTTCTACAGCCAAAGGTCCGCCCACCCTCCACTGTCTGACCCTGTTGTTGGTCAGCTGGTAGCAGTCAGAGGGGAGGACGGAAAAGAGATGGCCAGAGCTCAGGTCATGGAGGTGATGGCCCAAAACAAGGTCAAGGTAACGTGTTTAAGTTTAGTCAGTTTGTTGGAGGCAGACATTTAGTAGCGACAGAATGAATCAGTGTTTCTAATGCAAAAGCTTTTGTCTGTCTGTCTGCCAGGTATACTATGTGGACCATGGTTTCTCTGTGGAAACCAGTGGGACTAATGTGCTGGAGCTGCACCAGCACTTCATCTCTCTGCCATTCCAGGCAACTAATGTTAGACTTGCAGGTACATATACATTTGTTCATATGTAACTGAGGTCGGTGTGGAAATCACAACAGAACAGACAAAATGTTTTGATTGGCTTTCAATAGATGAACAACACACTGTAGATCAAGGTCCACTCATAGCTCTGCTTCTCTTGTTCTTCCTCTCCTTCCACCTCTCTCCCAGGTCTGGAGGCGTTCAGCTCCCATCCATTGGTGCTGTCCACTTTGGACAAATTGGCAGTCGGAAAGATCTTGCTGATGGAGACATTAGAGCCGTGTCAACAGAATGAGGTGCCCATGACAGTGCTGTATGACACTTCACAAGATGATGACATCAACATCAACTCCACCTGCCTGAAAGCTCTGCAGGATGAAACCATGAACAACCCTCTGACTGTAAGGATGGTCTCGTTAACTACATGTTTAAAGCCAATTAAGTAGCAGAAAATAGGCAGTTTCTCATACCACACACCATTCGTAAAAAAGTCTTCCTTGAACTCAAAAATTCAATTGGGATTAAAACCAGCATCTTTGAGGCATGACTGTGAGATCCTCAGTGTTCAATCTATTGTCTAACGTGAACCTTTCTGTTGTCTGTAGGTGAATGCTATCTATAAGGACGTGTGTGTCACAAATGTTTGTGCAGATGGTATCATCTACTGCCAGCTGCCCTCCAGAGGAACCGCAAGACTCAGCAAGTTACTGGAAGAAACAGAGGCCATTTTCACATCCCAGGTAGACAAGACTTCAGAGTTCATCAACACAGTGTTGTAGAATGTTTCAAGTTGTGGAGTTAAAGTTAGGGATGCATGATATTTCATGGACCGATAAAATATCGGCCGATTTGGGGGGAAATTACGTCATTTTTTTATCGATCCGATAGGTACGTTTTATCCGATTTAAAAAGATCCAATGAATGAATGAAATTGGGGAAATTGTTTGCAGGCGGAGTAGCCCCAAAACAGGCCATGATGCGCTGCTTAGGTCATCTATTGCGCCTTACTGGGAGGACCCAAGCCTGGCCCTATCTCTGCCAGACTAATAATGAACATGTCTTCCACCAGTGTGGTCGTTTCTCTCAGTGGCAGAAGATAACATCAGCATTGCTGTTTGCAAAAACCTGTTCAGCGAGGATTCAGAGAAAAGGAAAGAAGACTTAAAAAGAAATCTTATTGCTCACCTGAAAAGTTGTCATCGCAGCGAAGCGGTATTGAAAGAATATGAAGCAGCCACGGTAGCAGCTAGCGGTGCTAAGGCTAAAACAACAACACGGAGCGTGGATGTCCCCATTCAGCAGGCGTTTGAAAACTGTAAAAACTTAATTGTGTAATGATTTGATATGTCAGTGCATTTGATTTTTCCATTTCATATGGTAAATGTTTGGCCTCTCTTTTGCTGCTGTTGTTATTTACAGCAAATGACCACAAATATTTGTGTGACATGAAAAAATAAATGAACATTTGAAGAACCAAAACTTTTGTTTGCTGTTATAGATAGGCCAGAGGTACTAAAATATCAGTTTTTCATCACTGCATCCTGCACAAACTGCAGATTATATGAAGATTATATTAAATAGAACTTAGCGGTTATCGGTATCGGTATTGGCCATGAGAAGCATGAAATTATCGGTTTTCGGACTCGGTTGAAATTTTTTTTCATCACTAATTAAAGTATACTGGTAATTATCAGAATCCGAATCACTTTATTGGCCAGGTGTGTGTACACACATGAGGAATTTGACTCCGGTTCACTTTGCTCTCAATTGTACATACATATAAAAGACAAGGGACATGACAGGTAGATGCAAAAAACATAAAAACATGAAACATAAAACATAGACATAAAAAATGATATATACATATTTAAAAGGTGTATATTAGCATAAATATAGATATATGTGGACATGCATCGATCTATAGACATTTGTAAACTGGGTAAAGGACTGATGATACGTACTGATGTCTATGCACAACAGACTAAATGTAAAACAGTGGATAAATAAATAAATTAGAATGCACAGGTATTGCACAGGTTTACAGGCTGTTGCACAGATTGCAGGGTAATATGGCAGATGTACAGAGTAATGTTATTTTCATTATGTGTCTGGTTTTAGCTGTTGATCACAGTGACAGCCTGTGGGAAGAAACTGTTCCTATGTCTGTTTGTTTTAGCGTACAGAGTTCTGTAGCACTAGCCAGAGGAGAAGTTCAAACAGATGGTGGTTTTCATTTTGCAAATGCCCCTTTTTCAGCTAAAATAATATCGAGAGCAAGTCTGTGTTGGATAACTGCTGTTCTAATTGCGGACATGTCAGTATTCATTAAGGTAAGAGCCATTTCAGTTTGGTTTGCTAATGAAAGAACAGACCAGGCTAGTCCATTAATTTTGTTCAGGGCGGCAGCTGTTCCGCCTCCTAGAAATAGGGACCAGCCAATGTTGCCGTTGGGAGAAGTCCAGAGGTCAGCTAACACATAACCATCATATTTGGAGGGGACACCAGTAATGTCTCGGTGAACTTGAAAATGCGTAGTAGATTGAATATTAGTGGTAGGAGCCTTCTTATGGAAGACTTTCGTATCAGTTGCAACAATTGATGGGTGGCAACAACCGGACCACTGAAATTGAGGTGGCAAATTATGATAGGCCTTTCTGCCACAAGACCACATGATTCCTGGTTGGGATGAAAGTCGTTTAAATGGGCAGGCAAATCTTGTCAGGGTATTATTAGGCCATCTGTAAGAACAATTGGTTGTTGTAGCATTGACAAATATTCTAGTTTGACAACTTGACCGGCCTAGGTAAGGACCTGATGATGATGTTGAACAAACACAAGTCTCTGCATGCTGTAGAGGAACTTCAAATGCCATGTTACTAAAGGTCGAATGGGAATCAATACAGGTAACATTGGGATGTGGAATAACTGAGACATGGTTTCTGATTTGTTGGCCGGCAATTAGCAACATCATCATTCCCAAAGGGACAGCGCACTTTCCATGATCTTCTCTGCCCCAAGATTCTTTCATGTGGCCCTGTAACACAATATTTGCCGTCAGGGGTTTCGCTTCCCATTTAGCTGCTAAGGCATGACAAACCCAACAGTCGCCAGGAATCTTCAGCTCTTTTTTGTGTAACAGAGCTAGGGCACATGCACTGTTGTCGCTGCATTGTCTGAGCGCTTGTTGCACTGTCATCTTTGTGATCAGCAATGTTCAAGTCATCGAGGTGATAGTCTATCTCAGGGGTTGGTGAGGCAGTTTTAATATCTGACAGCATGTTAAGTGTGGTGTCATATGGGTCTGGTGGCCCACTGACTATGACTCTTAGTTGTCTGTACATATCAGAGCTTGGATATTCAATTCCACACCAATATGTACCTGCATCAGTGGAATTGACATCAGAGATGGTGATCTTGGCTCCGTTGGAATTTGGAATTTTTGTTATTATGAAGCGGGGGATATCTGATTGGAGCAAAAGTTTTATCAGTAGCGGCCACGATCAAGTGCCAATCATGTGGGCCACAGGGGTCTTTGCATAGGTAGATGATTGAATTTGACCTGATCGCCAATTTTCGGGGTAAACAGTGCAGGTGAAGGTTGCATTTTGTCCTTCTGTCAGAGTGACGGTCTTAGCAGGTTTGTAGGTGTAGGCCTCTGTCAGCATTGTCCAACATGATAGGATCAGGATCAGGATCAGGTGATGCATGGTGCAGTCTATTTGGGAAAAGGTTTGCGTTGTTAATCCTGACGTCTAGTTGGTGGTTGTTGAACTTATGGAGTTATTCCTTGTGTCGTCCTCTCCTTGCGCTCGTTCGTCCACGCGTTGTCCGTCTCCGCATCGTCCGTCCTTGCATTGTTCGGGTTGACAGCTGAATTCCTCTGTTGGTTCAGGGACCTTCCTGCAGTGGCTGGCGTGAACCCACATTGCTCTCTCAGCGATCTTCACAGCAGTATGCGTTGTTAGGAGCACCTGGAATGGATCTCGCCAACGTTTGGAGTGCCAGTGCTTCTTTCTGAAGTCCTTTATCACCAACCAGTCGCCAGGCTGGAAGTCATGCAGTACTGTGGAAGCTGGTAGTGGAAGGGCTGATTTCACCTGTTGAAAGATTTGAGAGAGAGTAGAAGATAAGTTTTTGCAATACTGTAACATGTCATTGTCACATAGGCCGGTGGAGGGGAGTGGCCTGGTTACAGGCTCCACTCCTAGGGATGGAGGTCTGCCAAAAAGGATTTCAAAGGGGCACATGTTCACTCTGGACCTTTTTCTCATTCTTATGTGCATTAGAACAATAGGCAGAGCCTTTGTCCATGGCAGCCCCGTTTTCCTGACAAAAGGTGTGCCATTATCGCTGCTCAGTTTAGTTGGTATTCCCCATCTGGGAATAATTTCTGTTAACAGAGCCTTTGCTACCACTTGGCTGCTTTGGTGTCTTGCTGGGAATGCTTCAACCCATTTTGACCAAATGTCAACCATCACCAAGCAGTATTTCTTTCCTTCTGCTGGCGAAAGTACTATGAAGTCCATCATAAAATGTTCAAATGGTTTATCTGGTGGTGGGTGTGCGGTGTGTGTGATTGTTTTGGTTTTACCTGCGTTATGTGTTGCACAAACCATACATGATTGACAAAACTTCTGTGCCTGAACTGAAAAACCTTTGGTGAACCAGTGTTGAGTTATGGCATCCAACATCCCCCCCTTTCGACACATGGTCTAACCCATGTGTCAATTTTGCAGTGTGAGGAAAGAAATGTTTGGGCAGGCAAGGTTTGTCGTCAGGTCCCCACCACACTGCTTCTTTCTGTGTGGCACCGCAGCGTCTCCACAATGTCTTTTCTTGTGGTGTAGCAAAGGACTGCATTGCTGTAAGAGAACTTGGAATAGAGACTGGAGTTGAAACAAACAAAGGATTAAGGATGGTGGATTGCAGTGCAGCTCTTTTTGCATCAGCTCTTGCGTTCCCTAGAGAGACAGAATCTGAGTTGTTAGTATGGGCAAGGCATTTACAAACAGCAATTAAAGTTGGGAGCAGAATGGCATCTAGAAGAGCTGCGACCTGCGTCATGATGAACTTATGGAATGGGTTTTCCTGTCAGATTTTAAAAATTGTCTGTTTCCACAGAGTACCAAAATCATGTACAACACCAAATGCATATCTAGAGTCTGTGTAGATAGTTACAGTCTTGTTGCTTGCCAGCTTGCCTCTGTCAATGCTGTGAGTTCTGCTGCTTGTGCAGAATAGTGAGAAGGGAGTGAACCTGAGACAAAAGTTTCATGATTAGTGACAACAGCAAACCCAACTCTGTTGTTGTGGGTCGCGAGAGGCGGATCCATCTACAAAAACAACCAAATCAGGGTTAGTTAATGGAGTTTCTTGAAGATCCGGTCTTGGGGAGCAGACCTGCTGGAGGACAGCAACACAGTTATGTTCTTGTCCATCGTCAGGTGTGGGGAAGAGAGTGGCAGGGTTTAAAACATTGCATCTTTTTACAGTGATGTTAGGCATTTCTAAAAACACAGTGTTGTATCTTAGCCATCGTGCTGTGGAGAGATGAGAAGTTTTTTGTTCAAGTAAAATCATGGACAGCATGTGGGACCAGGAGAGTTACATCAGAGTAGCTCACAATGTCTCTGGAGGCCATGATTGCCTTTTCAGCAGCGGCCACAGCCCTAAGACATCTTGGGAAGCCTGCAGCCACGGGATCTAGTTTTGAAGAATAATAAGCTACAGGCCGTAGTTTATTCCTGTGATCCTACAGCAGCACAGAAGTCATGTTTCCATTTTTCTCATCTACCGTTTGAGTGAAAGGTTTGCTAGGATCAGGCAGACCCAAAGTTGGGGTGGTCTGTAAGGCAAGCTTTAGTTCAGTGAAAGACTTTTCTGCTTCCATGTGATCTTATCTTGTGATTGTAGACTTTTGCCATGAATGAGGGAAGAGAGTGGAGCTTCAAGAATGGCATAGTTTGAAATTAATTGTCTACAATAAGAGCACATGCCAAGAAATGACATCATCTGTTTTTTGTGATGGGTTTTGGAAGATTCTGGATTGCATCCACTCTTTTTGGTGAAAGAGTCTTCCCTTCGGAAGTAATGACGTGTCCTAAGAAAACAACTTTTTCCTGGACAAATTGAAGTTTGGACAAGCTGGCTTTGTGACCACTATTAGCCAGATGTTTCAAGAGTTTTTACTGTGTCGGCTTCACATTGCTCTTTGGTTGGACTGCAGATCATAAAGTCATCAACATACTGTAACAAAACAGAGCCTGGGGAGAGGATTTTGCATTAGGTGGAACCTGAGACAAGATGGTATAAGGATTTGGAGCATTTGGTGCTCTGGGTTGGACTGCTGCATTTACTGCTTGCAGATCCTGAACAAAACGCCATTCCGTTGGTTAATCTCTGATTTTCTTGACAGGGAACAAAGGTGTGCGTACTGGAGAGTCATCACAGGGAATAATTACTCCTGCTGCTTTAAGAGACTCAAAAGATTGGTGTTATGCCATCAATGGCTTCTTGTTTAAGTGGATATTGAGTCTTGCTAGGTCTAAAGTCTGATTTTGGAGTAATGACAACAGGTTCACATTCTTTGATGAGGCCAACATCATACTTACTAACAGCCCACAGTGTCTTAGGGACCTCCTGTAGGGCTGTAATAGCGGTTGTTTGCTCTTCGGACAAAAAAGAAAAAGATTTGGAAGTGCTTTTAGGTACCAGCTGGATTGTTTTTTGAGTGTGCACAATAGATGGTAAACTCTTAGAGTAACACTGCAGTGTAGGTGAAAAAAAAAAATAGATCAATCAGATGTTTCTTGCCAATTGGCTGCGTGCTGACATGATTTTATAAATGGGCCCAAATCTTCCCTATTGTCTGGTGTGTGTTTTGCGAGTGTGATGTGTGGCACTGAATGTTCTATGGTGTATATCCATATCCATTTTGAGCTGGTGTTAAAAAGACTGATATAGCGCATTTATGTTGTGTCCAATAAATGTGTGTCAGTGTGAGTTTATCAAATCTCTCCTTCCTCATATGGCTCATCAGATCCTGGTGACACATGAGAGGTATAATGCAGATCCTCTGGTGTCATGAAATGTATTGTAGCTGTCAAAACTGTTTTTCTAGCTAAAGTAAGAAGCTCAGATGATGGCTGTAATTTCCATTGATATGCATATTGTAGGTCTGGGATGTGGTGAACAAAAGCGTGTGAAAAAATTTTCTCCAGATCGGATAGTCTGTGAACTTTGACCCCTTCTGGGGTTGTGATCAGACAAAGGCCTAATTTGCACATCAAGTCCCTGCCCATCAGGTTAATGGGACAGACTTTTGAGAGCAAGAATGCATGTTTGAAGCTTGTATCTGGCCCATCCGCACATTTGAGTGGGATAGTAATGTTCTCTCAAATTGTTTGACCTGATGAACCAACAGAGTACACATAATCTCCACTCATTTTTGGTTTTGTATTGAGCTCTAAAGCTTTTATCACAGAGTTTGTGGCTCCTGAGTCAACTAAGAATGTAACATTTTGTTCTTCAAAGGTCAATGTATGTTGTGGAAACCTCTTGAAATGATCAGATGTGTACTGAACATATGTTAGAGCAATTGCATGTCTGTTATCTGAATTCTCTATAGATTGTGTATTAATCTGCTCAGTATGTGTGTGTGTGGGTGTGGTGCAGTACCATCTTCTGCTCTCACAAGTTGGTTTGGCTTGTCAGCAGGAGTCCATCCCTCTCTGACAACCCTTAACCATTTTTAGTCCGATTTGTCCATGATGAGGTATTTTTGGGACACTCGCGTCTCCAGTGTCCATATTGACCACAGAGGAAACAAGCATCGTGTGGAGGTTTCCTTTCGTGCCTGTGTCGACCACATCCTCTTCCTCTCTGTTCATGATTTGGCTGTCCATGTTCTCAAACTGTGTTATACATGGTTATTGCTGCCATGTGAAGCTCTTTCAAAGAAAAAGAAAAAAGAAGAGATAACACCTCTTCTTTTTTCTTTTTCTTTGAGAGTATTTGGTCATGGGCATGTATGTAAGGCGTGTATCATTCCATCCAATGCAGCAACTTTTAACAGCTGATGCAATGTCTGGTTTTAGTCCGCTTAAGAAACGGTTACAAAGATGAATCTCCCACACATCTGGAATGTTGTTTAATCAGGCGAGTGAGATATTCTTCAGGGTTTTCATCATCCTTTTGCTTGCAGGCAGTGATTTTCTACATGTTAATTTTTACAGGAAAAGCTTAAGTGAATGCATCACAGAGAAGAAGGACAGCATCTTACAACGGATGTCAGCATGTGGGAATTTTCCAGCTATTTTTTTGCCAATCTGTGGGTTTCATCTTGGTAATCAGGAGTCTTTTTAGTTCATTTATGGTGGGTTTGAATTCTTGGCAAAATGTGGAGAATTGCTCAGCAAACATTTTACCTGATGTTGTTGGGTTGGGCAGATGTTGTGAAACTGCTGTGATGTCAGCAGAAGTCCATGGGCGGAAAACCAACGTTGCACCTTCTGGTCCAGATACTTCAACCATGGGCATGTTGAAGGCTGCATCTTGATTTGGTTGACGCAGTCTATGTGCTATTGGAGAAGGGGGATTGGTTGTAGGATCCTGTGGTGGAACTGACACATCAAAGGCACAATGAGCTGCTCCTGAACTTGTTTTTTGTTGTGACATGGTGGAGTCTGTTTCCTTTCTTTTGCTGGGTGTTGCGGTGTTGTATGGTGGAGCTGAAGGATGAAAAGGTGGGCTGCTGTCAAGGTCTGGATCCAGGTTCAAAGCCGCCAACTGTGGAAACAAAGAAGAAATCTGCGAGTCTGGTGTTCTTTGTGTGTGTGAAATTTGCATTTCATTTGTTTCAAGTTTTTCGCATGGAAAGGGGAGTTGTTTCTGCATTGTTTTCCTATTTCGTGTCTCTGCTTCCGCTTTCCACATCTGAAAACATTCTTTTTGACCTTCCATATTTTCTAATTATCTTACAGAAACCTCATTTTTCCTTCTCATTTCTCGTTCTTTTCCTTTCAGTTTTTCTTCTAATATCGATAGTTTTTTTAAACTGAGAGATCCCCCTATTGGGAATCTAAACTCAGCTGTCCAGACATTTAAATATTTTAAACTTTTAGCCCCATATTTCCTTCTCATACCATCCACAATCGGCCCCTCTGGAGGTCCTGCCTCGACAGAGCTTTTACTCCCCTTTCCAAATGGAGGTTGTGCACAACTATTATGATACAGACGTCTCTGTAAAGGATCACTTCGTTTAAGGCTACAAGTGATTAAGAACCGGTTGCTTCGCATATGCTACAAGCGAAAAAAGCAAATCACTTTGTCTGTGCTACAAGTGAAGGAAAAAGTAAATCACTTTGTTTAAGGCTACAAGTGACTTTAAAAAACGGTCGCTTCGTTCAGGCTACAAGCAAAAAAAGCAGATCCATTGTGGATACGTGACAAGCGGAAATGTTATTTATGCCAAATTTTAAAGAAAAGAAATTTAAATGTCAATATTTCAGTGCTCACCAAATGAATTTCGCTGAATTATGTTTGTGGAAATCCCAGCGGCGACGATCCCCCGTTGATGTGTTTTACACCTGAAGTATCCTGCAGGATCTTATATTTAGGTGCAAAGTTGAGTCTAGGCATCACAATTTGTAAAGACAAAAGGACCTGGTATCTTATGTTAAGAAGGGGGGAGATTGTGCGTCTCTAGTGGTTGAAACAAAGACATTGAATTTACTATTACAGCTGGAAGGCTGTTTTTGACCTCTTAGCTGCTTTCACCTCCATCGTCAGTGTGTTTCTGGCCTGGTTGTACAGGACTCTATCCCCACTTCTGTAGGCCTCCTCCTTGGCCTGGCAAAGCTGCCTGAGTTTTGCAGTGAACCAGGGTTTGTTGTTGTTGTATGTGCGGAAGGTCTTGGTGGGCACACACATGTCCTCACAAAAGCTGATGATAAGATGAACCATGCAGTGATCAGAGAGTCCCAAGGCTGCACGGGGACAGGGCGATATGCATCCTTTAAAACAACAATGGTCCAGAGTGTTGGTCTCCCTGGTGGGACACTTAATATGCTGTTTATATTTTGGCAGTTCGTGGCTGAGGTTTGCTCTCTGCTCCTTGTTTTGGGGGACTTTAACAGTAAAGTCCCCCAAAACAATGAGCAGAGAGTCCAGGTGTTTTTTCTCCACGTTGTTTATCTGGTCGGCCAGGTGTTGTAATGCCTCAGTTACACAGGCCTGAGGAGGGATGTAGACTCCGACCAGAATAAACGAGGAAAACTCCCGCGGTGAATAAAACGGTTTACAGTTTATGAAGAGTGTCTCCAGGTGAGGACTGCATGATATAATATATATATTATACCAGCAATGTATTTTTCTGGTGTCTGTTCAGTGGGCTGCTTGATGCAGAGAGAGGATGTTAAATTGAGATCAACACCTTGTGTTTGTTGAGACCTGAGTGAATGCCATTGGAGGCAGACCAACAGAGTTAGACGGCCATTGAGATGATGCAAGAAAAGCAGGGATACCTTTATCCAAATATTTAGAGCGAGAATAAACCCACGCTGTATCACAAACACAGTACTCTTGCCACACATCTCTCTTGAGCATATGGTGAGCATGTGGCAATTGATGCCACATCCCAATCTGTGATGTCAAAATCCGTATTTTGACTTTGATAGCTGATAAAAGTCATCTGCTAGCAACATCCAGATCTGGTGAGCGGGATTGGAGCTCCTGTTTACAGATTGTCTTTGATGTCTGATGCAGATGGCCTCCTTGATCTCTCACTGACCATCACTTACTCCTGGTTGATGACTTTGACCCCTCCCGAGTCTCTTTTTAAGTGTTTTTGCCATTTCATGAATGCAATGTTCTGCACAGCTTCTGTATTTGTTTACATACACAACTCCACTTTCCCTTTTAAAAAGGTCTTTATAATTGTGTCTTTGTAATTGTTCCAGATGACGTCCGAGTCCCTGGTGTCCAGACCCTTCAGTGGCAAGTTCTGTCTAGTTCGCCACAAAGGAAAGTGGTCCAGAGTGGAGGTAAGAACAGAGTATTTAAAAATCTTTAAATTATTCAAGACATTGGAAGTATCAGTGATTGTATTCATGACCAGACAGTTTCGGGTCATATTTCTTTGGCACCCACATGTCTTGTTGCTCTTGTTTTCAGATCACCAACATGTACGGCAACAGAGTGATGGAGATCCTCTTCATTGACTTGGGTGTCTCAGCAACTGTTGAGGTCACTGATCTCCGAGAGATCCCTCCTACTTTTCTCAAAGACTTCACCATCATCCCACCACAGGTCAGTTGTTTATGTGGGAGTGCACATGGTGTAGATGCATCTTGATCTTTGATCATTCCAGTGAAAAGTCAATTCTTTAAATCTTTTCCCAAAACAATGTGCTCTTTGTGATTTGCTGACAGAGAAGGCAGGCGGACTGTCAATGTGCTTGCAGTAATGTTTAATCAACCTGAATAATTTTGTGCTTGTGTTGACCATATCTGTCATTGGCACATCATCAAACATTCTAAAGATGCTAATGCTGTAAATCTGTCTTTTGATCTGTCTGTGGCTGTCTCATGAAGTAGTTGTTTTAACACATGTAATGATTAATTCGTCAGGCTATCAAGTGTCGCCTGGCTGACGTCACTGTTCCAGAGGGAGACTGGAGCCCAGAGGCTGTTCTGTGGGTGAAGGAGGCTATTCTTGGCACTGAAGATTGTAGAATGAAGGTAACATCTGTAATATAAAGTGAACACATATCTAAGTTAAACTTCTATTTGTCATGTAATTCCTACAGTGGTTACTAATGCACTGAAAAATCTGCTGAAAATCAACTTTGTATTGTATTCACTTTGCTTAGTAAACAAATGTCCTGGTTTGCTTTGGTTTTATGTGTAATGTAGACATGGTGCTGACATGATTTATGCATGTAATTCACAATTGTGTGTAATTTGTATTATGTGTTTTTGTTTATGACGTTCTGTCATTGTGTGGATGTTTTAATTGTGACCTGCCAGGGGAATGCAGATAAAAATAGCTTTAGAATTAACTCTGGAGAAATGCATCCAATAGTAACATTTATGTTTAATATTGTACATGGTTCCCGCTCATTAATGAAAATATCTAATGAGCCAGTCATGTTGCAGCAACTCGATGCATAAAAGTATGCAGGCATGGTCAAGTGGTTCAGAGTAAATATCTAAATTTGATCTGTTTTGTATTTTAAGTATCCCTTAGTATTCGAAATGTGTTGAAATAGGAGATTCTCTGCATGAACGTGCAGCTGACAAATCTGCATTAACTGTCTCATGCTGTCATGTCAGCGTGTGTCAGAATATCTAAGCAATGTTTCCAGCACCTTTTTTGAATTCATGATGGGGCCAAAGTGCGTCCTACCCAGTACTAGAAAAGTGTACCTAATAAAGTGTCCTCTGAGTGTATGTTGATTATAAAGGCCTGACTGCTTGAAACACACTGACAGTGTGTGGTGTAGCAAGAGTTGCGTTGAGCTAGTTCCAAATATTCCAAACATAAACAGTGCAAATCAAGCTTACAAGTAAGCCCTTGTTAGAGCACAGAATGAAACAATCACAGTGACCTCAAGGTCTCTAACTTTGTGCGTGTGTGCCTTGTTTTTGTTCTCTCTCTTTCTTCTCTCATATAAGATCTTGAAATTGGACCAGCACAAAGGCGACTTGCTGGTCTCTATGTACCTCTTCATCGGCACTGATGGTCAGGAGCTGGACAAGAGCATCAACCATCAGCTGTCCAAGTCAGAGCTGTGGCACAAACTGACAACACAGAACAACAACAATACCATCACCAGCAATACCCTTGGCATGGATACAGGTAATGCTGCACAAGAGAAGACATCAAACATAAAGTTCATGATGAGTCCTGACCGGCTCCAACAAGCAGTCAGGATTTGTATACATGGACAAGTCAGTTTTCTTCTCCAAAATGTTCTACCATGTGAAGTCAAGGTATTAAGACAGTAAGACAATTTTTTGATTTGTATTTAAACACAGCTGACTCTGCATTAATGTGTATATATGAGTATGTATCTATGTTTCTTGGTCTTCAAGTGAAGAATATGACTCTGGGCAGCCTGGTCCCAAATCCCATTTTGAAGGCCTCAACGCGACCTCTTCACGGAGCAAAGGACTCGGATATGACCACCAAAACTGGGATACAGCCACTTCCGATGCCTCCTGCACTGGAGCTCCCACAGGTATGTGGACATGGACAAACTTTCTCTGGGGGCTCACTTATGATTTTGAGAGAAGTAGTAAACTATGCATGTCATGGCTTTTCTCCAGGTTACTGTCACCAGGTAGATTTCTATTTAAGAAAAATTATTTCTTAATGGTCTGTGGATCAAATCTCAAGCAAAATTTTGTAGTTTATGTTGTCCAGTATCACATTTTGACCTGCGTTTTGACTGTTGAATAACTAATTATAACAGCAGAAATGGGGATGAAAACAAACCCACTTCATCAGCCAAATAGAAATATTCAACAAAGCGTTTCATATACTTAGTTCTCCTCTTCTTCTTTTCAGCCTGGTCAGAATATGGATGTGTTTGTGCCAGTGGCCTGCCACCCTGGATACTTTGTGCTGCAGCTGTGGCAGGATCTGCATAAGCTGGTGGTGTTGATGGGGGAAATGATCCTCTATTATAACCGTACGTGGAAGACCAATGCAGCCATTCACATTGAGAAAGGAGAGATCTACGCTGCCAAAATAGACAAGAAGTAGGTGGTTGATGTGTTTGCACCTGAAGCAAATACCGGATATATCAGACCTGCTATATTCCTTCATCATGATTAAGATCTCATGTTGTCATGGGAACATCTTTCTGTAAATTCACTATGGTGATCACATGAAAGATCATCTCTGTTTTGTGCTGCAGTAGAAGTAATGAACAAAATGTAAAAACAAGAGGTCACTATTGTCTGATGTTTAACTCATTCCTGTCTCTAGTTGGCACCGCGTGCAGGTGAGGGGCATTTTGTCCACCGGGTTGGTTTCTGTCTACGAGTTGGACTACGGAAAACACGAGCTGGTCCACAGTACTATGCTCCAACCTCTAGTAGAAGAATTCAGACAGCTGCCCTTCCAGGCGATCACTGCACAGCTGGCAGGTGAGTTAGATCATTGTTCTCTTTCAGTGGCTTTACTGGTTGATACGAGGGCTGAGTACCAAAACTTGGATACTTCTATGGCAGAGACTGAATTGCTTCAATATTACAAAGTGCCTTGGCAGTCAGTAATAAATGATACCCGATACCTCCTTCCGTTTGTTCCACAGGCGTGATGCAGCAGCAGTGGTCAGAGGAGACCTCCATGGTATTCAGAAACCATGTGGAGGATCGAGCACTTGTTGCCCAGGTAGAGAGGGTGCAGGAGTTGTCGGAGGTTAAAGGTGGGCTTTGGGAACGCAGATTGACTGTTTACCTGGTGGACACTACACTGGAGGAGAGGGACCTTTGGATTCACAACCTCATAGCCGACTTCGGCGGTGAGCTGACGTCTGCAGCCTAGGATATCTCCTCGTGAATGTTTGGAAATTAACCAGCAAGCTGACTCTGTGGCTGCATGTCTATTTCCTAAAGTGCATTTTTGAACCAACAGCTGTTTGTCTGGTTCTTCTCATTTTCCAAAAAAGGTGAAAGTGCTCGGTAAACTTTGGATGTCAAAAGTCACGTTCTCTGCCCTTGGTTCATTTTTAGTGTTTCTCCCAATCAAAGACTTTAAAGAAGCTCTTTTAATTGTTTGGGTCATAGAAGTGATTTCAACTAGAGACTGAAGATGTTTTGTTGAGGAGTTCATTTATTCTGAATGTAGGATTTAAGTTTTGGAAAACTGTTAGAACAGAAAACATTAGACACATCAAATGATATTCTTGACAGTCTTACAAGTAATAATTTTGAAACAAACCCAAGTCAATTCATCAAAACCTTTTCTCTTGAAGTTAAGTCACACGTGTTGCATAGTTTGTTGTTTGTTTATTTCTGTTCCCTCATTTGTTTTGTCTGCTGCTATGCATGCTATGGTGTAGCTTATTTTGCAACAAATTTTCTGTGTGTATGTTTTAACATTTATCTAACTAAAATGACTTAACTGCATTATTACACAAATCTGTTAAAAGTTCACTGATGGGAATACCTTGTTTAATATTCTGTGTTACTGGGCTGAAAAGAATAAGTTGTAATATTTCTGAAGTTGCTTGAACATGAAAAGCTGTTCACAAATATCTGTTCTATTAAAGCACGTAGCCAAAGCCTGGTGTACTTTGACTGAAAGCTTAAAAAAAAAAAAGTAGTAGTAAATGTGTGGCACCTGGCAGAATGAACTGTCCCCTTACATAAAAGTAGCATCTACTTCAGAAACCTTGTCATGTTTCATATGTATACAAGTTTAGACAGATTTTCCATCCAAGCCTCCCAGATGATTTCATTAAACAAATCAAAAGATTAGACTAATTTTATAACAGGACTTTGTTTTTTCTTCCTTCCTTCCCAATAATTATCTTGTGACCCTCCAGATTTATCTTGTGACCCTCTGTGGCAGTCCATTCTCTAGGCTGGGAACCACTGGACTAAATTCCCTCACTTTATACTGTATAAAGTCATTAAAACTAGTTCCCCCTCAAACAGTCACAACAGTGAAATGCTGTGCATACTTTATAATTATATCATTTGTAACAATACACAAGTTAAAGGACCCATCTTCTGTTGAAGGAGTACTTTAATTTTATGATAGTTATGATAGTTAACTAATAGTTTGACAATGTATATAACTTATGTTTGACATGTGACTCAAGTCATTTGGTCTCAAACAAGTCCCAAGTCATGTTTTGTGGCCAAGTCTGTCCATGACAGACCATTCTCAGTGTGTGCTCCCATATCAGTTAAAGTTATACAGACGCTTGTAATGTCAACATTGGTTGGACATTTTAATATTTAAACTTTAACTTCCAAGTTCTGGTCATGTCATTTATTTTCTGTCAAGTCAAGTTGCAAGTCATCAAAACAGTACTCCAGTGCACATCTTTGATTTACATATCCTTGTATATAAAGTAGTAAGAGTCAATACACATGAAATGTCTTAAATGGTAATTTTAAAAACACAGGAAATAGTTATTACATATTATTTATTTGGATAGCAGTAAACAGTTATCCAGCTGTGAGTTTGCTTAGTTTAGCACTTTGGAAGTGGGAAGAGTTAGCCTGCCACTGTCCAACAGTAATTTGTAGCTTAAATCTCACTAAATTTACACGTTATATAGGATTTATTAAAATTGTTTAAAAGAACTTATGTGGAAATAATTTGACATTTCACTGGTTATGTGCCAGACTATTACTTGGCTGGGCGCAGTAAATTCCTGGAGTTTCCAATGGTTGCCTGGCAACTGGTTTAGATACCCTAAGAGCCAGGCTAGCCGTTTGCTTCTGTTTTAGCATGTGTGCTAAGCTAAGTTAACTGGCAGCAGAAGCGTCACGTGAACAAATTAGCATATTTTCCAAAATGTAGAGAACATTTTTTTTGTTTTGTTTTTTTTACTTTGAGTACCTTCAGCTCTGACTTTAACATCCTTTCAGTGGGTCACGAAACGAAACGAACTGCTACCATAATTAGCATATTTAGGAGTAGGCCCGTATGCATAAAGATGTGTGTCCGTGTCCGATAATGGACGCATTTCCACTTCATGACATCACTCGAGTGACAGGGCAGCCGTGTTGGGGTGAGGAGGAGGAGGAGGAGGAGGATCTCTCTCCATAAGTTTACTTTGCCCTTTGCGGGAGATGAGATTCAGCCTCCAGTAACCCGCCGTGAGACGATCAGGGACGGGGGAGGAAACTTTGTGACCACGCTGAAAACTGCTGGATTCAGGATTATCTGCGGGTCATGGACGGTTTTGTCTAGTGGAGTTTCTTTTGCCGATTCCCGGGTTGTGCGCCTGCAGCAGAGCGGACCGGGCAGTGCGACTCCAGCCGGCTCTGAAGGAAACCATATCTGGTCAAAGTATTCGTTGCTGTCACCCGGCGGGACCGTCCGGCTATAAATAGCGGTGGAGGAGGTACGGAAATAAATGCAAAAGTTATACTGTGGGCTGTAAAACAGTCAAATTAGTGAGGATCACATATCAGGGTTAAAATAATATGCAGGACAACACTTTTAAAATTACTCAGAGAAAGTAAGTTTGCATGAGGCCACTGAGAATAATAATGCCTTCTCTTGGAAAACATTGAAATATATGTTTTAATTTCACTGTTAGTTTTTTCTCTCCTGTTGGACATTGTTTTATTGGAGGATGTAGACCTCACACCAAAGCCCTGCACAGTCTTCATCATGTACATTAACTACTGTCATTGATACAAGAAAATACACTTTATGTTGTGATCTGTGACCAGTTCTACTGCACTTGGTTCATCTTATCTCTTAAACTTTATTTGTCCAAACTTTTGCACAAAGGTTTAAAAATCACTTTAACTTGATGTAGGTTGGCAGACTAAGTAGAAAATGTAAGGCCACCTTGCACAATCAGGATTTCAGTCAACAAGTGCTGTGAGATGCAACAGTTGTCTGCTGACATGTTGGTTGTCAGTTCGTCTTTGACCTACATACATCACTGTAGAGTAGACAGAGCCTTGTAAACTTTTCTTACTTGGTTAAGTTATGGTTTTCCTCTCTTAATTTTGTTTAGCATAACCCTGCATACTCTGTGCAGCAAATGCTGCTTCTCCCTCATTGTCATTAACTCATTGTTGCACAGCGTTTCACCATCTAAAACATGCATATTCATCTTCTTCATCTCTTGGATTAGTAATGAATCATATCCGCAGCTACTTTGACATGACACTGACAGGTGAAGTGTCGCGCATATGACATTTTGACCTCTGCAGAATGCACAAATGGCCTGACCTCAGGTCCAAGGCAGCAAGAGAGCCGCTTGGCCTCCCTCATTATACACTTCATGATATACAACGCCATACTGGTCCCCAAAGTGGAGGCTAACGACACAGCAGCCATCACTGATGAGTTTAGTTTCCTGAGCGCTGAAAGATGGTAGAATGAGAGAATGTCTTAGTGATTAATTCTTTTTAATCATGGCGTTCACTTTCTCTATTCTTAGCTCAAGCCCACATTTAACTGAATTGATTGTTTAAATCTATTTTAATATATTTTGGTAAGCATCTACTGCATGCTTTGTATCAGTGCTCAACCACTATGTAAGTGTTACTGTCAGAGCAGAAAACACACCTTCTGGTAGCTTATCTCTGTCACATCCAAGGGGCAGAGGGAAGTAGACCAGTTGCCTCTCAGCTGCCATTTCAGAGATCTGTGTAATTCTAACAACTGCAATCTTGCAAAGATAATTTAGACAGACACCATACAAATGTCACAATTAATTCCTATAACGCATAAGATAAATACCATCATGTATGTCTGTTAATACATGTAACCCTATAGCGATATTATATATTTTTATTACCAAGAGATAAAAAAGATTCTTATTTGACCCATTGTCCAACTACCGATCTGCCTTCAAATTTTGTTTGTTGCATTAATTATGTTTTTATCCGTATTTGAATCTATAAGATACTTACTTGTAAAATAAGTATTTACCTAAGGCCACTGAGTACAAGCTCCTATGTTAACTGAGTTTGACATAACCTTAGAGAACACAATATATCTTGGGCTCACCAAACGGAAGAAAGTTTAAGTGAAACATAACTTACACACACACTGTACACTGTTCATGTCATTTTTTTTTTTTTTTCACGACAGTGTAAGTTGTTTGAAGACATTAAGCAGGAAGTCACTTGTCGGAGCATCTAAAAGTCCAGCACTGTGCTCTCACTGTGCTTTATGTGATGATTTATGGGCTGTTAAAGTTTTTGGCCACTCCGAGAGAATGTGTGAGTTTTGTAGAGATTTATGAGGATTTCATGGCTGTAAAACTCCCAGCTTCTCCAGGGTTTATGTTTAAAATCAAACAAAAAAGTTTAGATAGAAATTGCTCCAGAAATTTCAATTGTGAACTCTTCTTTTTAATTTTACAGCGAGAAAGGCCGTGCTGACACTAGCTGCTATGTAACACCAGCGTGAAGGTTTTACACAGATCTGACTTGATTAATGATCCTGTATCAGTGCTGCTATTCTTAGAGGCTTGAGGACTGGACAGGCCTGGTTTAGAGGGCAAGGGTCAAGTCAAGTGTTTATATTTACAGGGTATATGGTGATTCAGGCCATCTTTACTTGTCTTTCCTTTTTGCCCAATGAATGTACTCCAATAAAGCAGAAGCTTGTAGAAACGTTATAAATACAGGCATGGGTCTGTTTGATATCATCAGAGCAGGTTGGCCTCTTCCAGCAGACTTGCAGTGTTATTTGGAGTTCAGCCCAGTTCTTCATCTTTGGTTTTGGAAACATGTCTTGTCATGGATCTTGCAGAAAGCAGAACAAAAGAACAGCACACTTGACCCCACCTTTTAGGAGGTTAGCCAAAACACACTTGCTGACATACTTAAGATCAAAACATTTGTGCTTCTTGAATGCAACCTTTTTTTTTTCTTTATGCCTAATTTGAGAACTCATCCTTTGATGAATGCTCAGTGAAGTTATTAGTAGTGTTGTCAGGGGGACATCTATCAGCAACACATTTCAAACCCTGACCCATAGTTTTGAGGAACTAGGGCTTAGCTATATGCCGAGCATTTAGTGCCGAGACCCATAATGTTCCGCTGCAGCTCAGCTGGCCCCACAGCCAAGACTGTCGTAAAATGTAGTGAGTTAGAGCAAGGAAGCATAAGAAAAACATTTTTCCGGGCAAGCTATTTGGTTTATCTGAGGTTGACTTTTATACTTCTCAGCAGCAGGATATGATTCTGAGAGGAAATAAAGCACTAGTTAAGACGGAACATGGGAAAAAAGGTAGGGCTAGCTAAAAGCTTGTTTGCTGTTAGAACCACATAAAAGGGATTTGTCCATACACTTTAGCTACTGCAGCAAGTCACACTTCAGTAGTCTGTAGTTGAACTAATTTGAATGAATGTTTTTCTTCTTCTGTGAGTCGCCTGTGTGTCTGTCGTTGATAACAGCTGATGTTTAAGCCAATTTTCTATTTTTTTTTCTTGTCAAACACATTTTCATGACGCCTTCTACATTACCCTGTTTTTCTCCTAGTGTTCCCTTTTCAAATTGAATATTAGATGAGGCAAATGCCAGAAAACCAGCAAGAAGCAGTGAAATAATGTTGTGATGGCTTATACTTTGAACCATTGTTTATCCCTATAAGTGAAGGCCACACGCACAAATTAGTCTTGTGTATCCATGATTTTTTTTTCTCATTTTCTTGGGTTTCATCATGCAAATCCAATTGGCAAAACCTAATTTTCTTCTTTCTCTATCTTAAATTATTTCATTTTGACCACAAATGAATGGCAAAAACTCTTCCTTGATATTACCAGGGGTGACCATAAATCACACCATGTAGTAGGTTTTGAACTAGTCTCAGTCTCCAAAAAAGAACAAAGGTCAATACCACTCTTATATGTGAAAGCAGCGCTAATAGCCAGTTAGCTTAGCTCAGCACAAAGACTGGAAACAGGGGGACACAGCTAGCATGGCTCTGTCTAAAGATAACAAAATCCGCCAACCAGCAACTCCAAAGCTCACAAATTATCATGTTATATCATGTTTGTTTAATCTGTAAATTTCTTAGCTGCGAGCACAGATTCTAGGAAGCTACTGCTCCCAGCCAAGAAATAGTTTCATGCATTAACCGTGGTAGTTCGATTATGTTAATGTTGGTCATAGCCAGGCTAGTTGTTTCCCCCTGTTTACAGTCTTTATGCTAAGCTAAGCTAACTGGCTTCTGGCTGTAGCTTCATATTAGCCAAACAAACATAAGCTGATAGCAAGAATGTAATTAAATGTACTGGTATTTTCTAAAATGTCCTTTAAGACCAGCTACCCTGAAGAAATGTGTTTAAGTGACACAAGTTGCCTTATCAGGAAAGTTGTAACTCTCGATGAATCTTCTACTAGCTTGCCAACCTCCCCCATGTACAATTTGAATAGTAAAGGAATGTTAAATGGAAAAAATGAATCTTCAGTGCATCTGCAGTGAAAACAACATCAGTTGATTTGTAAAGGTTATGTTCTTACACTTAAATATTTCTGATGTGGTAGTTCAGTGAGGAGTTACTAAAAAATGGAGGGGAAAAAAGTGTTTTAACAACATGGCATAAACGTGAAAACAAAGTTTTCTTTCCCAGCCTTCTTTGGCTACTCTAACAGTTACTATAAAGAGAAATGAAGACAGGAAAGTGAGAGGAAAACAGAAATAAGTGGAATATGATGCTTCATTTTTTTTCTCCAGATGATACATCTACTGCTTTCTAATTCTGAGAATCATTAATCTCTTTTCACTTGGTGCTTCTGCCTCCTCCAGGTTTTTCTCTTATCCAGGAGTGTTCACGGCTGCCTTTGCTGTTATTTTACCCCTGCGCTGGGGGCCGTCGAGGTACAGTCTTTTTTTTTTTTTACAGCAAAGAGTAACGTAAAGTAACATTGATGCATGTGATTTTTGACGTTTGGAGATTGATCATCAAACTCTGCTTTGCTTTGCTTTGCTCTGGTCCTTCAAACACTATTTCAACATTAATTTTTTTAGTGCTTTCTCTGCTGTTTCCATCTACAGATATAGATTTTGTTTTTCAAACACCAGGGTCTTGCAGGCTCCTGATCTTTTGTCTTTCTCATTTGGAGGGGTTATTGAGGTGAGGGAACCATTTAAAATACCTTTCAGATCATCTTGTGTGTTTGTACACTATAAATTTAAGTTGGCAGCACTGAATGTCACATCTTAGATAAAGAAATCTAAACCTTGCACAGAGAATACAAGACAAGAGCTAATGATGATTGAAGTAAAAGCAATTTTGAAGTACAGTCAGATACCATAAGAAAAAAGAAGAAGGTTGGCAAAACCAAATGTCTACCCAAATGTTAATAATATGGGATAAAATCATTCCATTCCATTGAAAATATAATCGTACAAACACTTCTGTTTTATATTCTTTGCATGTCATGTTAAATAAATTATCCATGTTGCCAGGTGAGCTGTCCATCATGTCGGTGTTGAGGAAGGAGATGGAGAAGTACAGGGACGTAGATGAGGACGAGCTGCTGAAAAAACTGTCGGAGGAAGAGCTGCAGCGATTAGAGGATGAATTAGAAGAGCTGGATCCTGATGTAAGTTTATAATTTAAATCCCATATGGAGGAGTTAGTGTCACTATGTTGGTGTCAGTGGAGAGTTATGTGGCCATACAGGGTTACCAGAGTGCCCTAATGTATATACTGCAGTATGCTGTATATTACTAACCACGTCCCTGTGTTTTCATCTTGACTAAGTGCAAAACAGTTTAATGCCCTTAAATGTGCTCATGAGTCTGATGTCTGTAAATGTTAAACAGAGTAGAGTGTATGTTATCTGATTAACTGTAATCAAACTAAAGATAATTAGTGAAATTACGATGATGCCTTACATTTTTGGGTTTAAACTATATAGTTTTACAGCATATGGTATGATCTACAATAAAAATAGGTTAGTTGTGTAAATAGTGTAAATTTTATCCAACTGTAGAAAATTGGGTTTTGGTTTTTACAGAGTGGATTATTTGGCCAGAATTATAACAGCTTAAATTAATAAATAAAGACGTAATCATCTCTTTTGTCAGCTGCAAAAGAAACTGGATGCAACATAAAGTTAAGGCTTTATACAGTGCATACAGGAGTATGCATCTTAGTGCTAAAATTATTAGTTGATTAATCAATGAGACGATTGAAATTTGTATTGTATCGTTTTATTTATTAATCAAGCAAAAGATTGCCAAACGCTGGTAATTCTAGCTTCTCGGATATGAGACTGTCTCTGTTTAACATCATTATAAATTGAATACAATTTGTTTTGGGGCTGTTTGGTCAAACAAAACAAACTGAAGACGTCATCTTTTAATCTGCAGAATCTTTTGCTATTTTCTGACATTTTATACACAATTTATAGAAAAACATAAATCAATCCAGATTGCTCCACAGTGAAAATAACCTTTAGTCAAATACATGAGTGAGGAAGTGTAAGTACAGTAAAACTGAACCAACAGAGAATCTCAAGTGAAGACTGATTTTGTGAGGCTAGCTTTGCTACTGTTTGACCTGTCTTCCTCACTATCATTTACAGTATTTCACAGTCTGTATTAAGTGCAGTCTGTGGGAGGCATGGTGGTGTATCATGTTAGTTATTTGGGCAGTAGTTATACCCGTGTTTAGTTTCTGTTGCTTTTTTTATAATGTGTTTCTGCATTTGATGCATCCGCCGCCAACTCTGTACCCTCAGTGATGCATCATGGGTCGAGTTGGTGACAGCAGCTGTAATAGCTTTCTGATGAATGTCTAACTGCCCATAAAGAGACTAGATTCCACCTCAATGCCAAGGGGGTGACTGGAAAGGGTACTATGTGCAGTGTGTGTGTGTGTTTGTCAGCGTGACTGATCTCAGCAGTCAGAGACCGAAGGGACTCCAATGACGTAAACAGAAGTAACAGTGAGAGGCTGTGCGTGCATGCTTACCTTGGTTGTGCCTGTTTATGAGGGTAACCTCCCAGTTACACAACTGTTAAGTGCCTATTTGCTTTTAAATGTACTGAAACCTTCCCAGCAAGCCTTCCCAGTCCCACATCAGTTCCAGTAAGCCTTGAAAAAAATCTTCATCACGTTGGACAAAAAAAAACAATATGTCTGCCAACTGTACTGTGATTGCAGAAAGATAAATTTGTTGTCAATCTTCAAGAGAACATTTTGTGTTTTAGTACATAAAGTACAGCCACACATTCATGCAGTGACAAACAACATCTTAGACTGGTTAATACTGTTTACTTTTTCTAAGACTGTGGTCTCATCCTTGTGGCTGTAACTTGAACTCTGAGATCTGTAACATCTTTGGATTAGACCTCTGACATCCTTTTTGAGTCTGAGTAAAATCCTATGTACCTAAATTACAGGTAACATTTCTCAAATCACGGAAAGCTTACCTTAAAGTGAACATTTACAAAACTTAAAGCTGCACTAATTATTATTTTTAGTGAGTAGCTAATGGGTGGGTAGCTATTTTCACCCAAAAAACTGTCGAAACTGACAAACCAACTGTATGCTACCTGCCTAGCACCAAACAGCTGACAGACAAAGTTAATGAACAGCTAATGAATATAGTGGAACATTTTGCAGTTAAAGAGACATACTGTACATTTTTTTTTAAGAGTTGGAGACCAAACTCGAAAAGGAGGTGGCCAAAAAACACGCCTCCATCCATCCATCTTTTCAATAACCATCAAACGGCATACACAAGTCACAGGTTCATCAAAGGGCTAACATGGCTTCAAATAAATGCTGATGTATCGACTAGATGTGTAAAATAAGCTGCCTGTTTGTCATATCAACTATTTAAGTGTTAAGTTTACAGCTCATTTATGCTGGGT
Organism: Miichthys miiuy; assembly: GCA_036365135.1. Classification (NCBI taxonomy): domain Eukaryota; kingdom Metazoa; phylum Chordata; class Actinopteri; family Sciaenidae; genus Miichthys; species Miichthys miiuy. Next base: position 22,235,217 of record CM071602.1, read on the forward strand.
TAGGGTTAAAAAAAGTGAACAAAATCTGTTATTGTCAATTTTTTTGCTTGCTTACATATCTTACCCCCAGCCGTCTGTTCATGCGCTCATAGATGATTGCTGTGGCTGCTGAGAGGGAAACAATCAGACACAATAGAGAATAAATGAAGTAGGAGGTGACATGACAGAGGAAAGTACAGTTGGAAGAGAGAGACATACTGTAGTCTCATGTTGGTAAAAATAACATGCTGAGAATGGGAGTGTGCCTGTTATCTACAGCTGAAAGAACGTGTGACATAAGCTTTGCAGTGATGGCGTGATATACTTCCAGCTACACTATAAATACTACTGTAAGTCACGTGAATATTTATGGACCACTGCTGGAAACACTGAATGGAAGAAGCAGAGAAACAGACAGATTCCTTCCTAAGAGTATATTTCCAATCAAACAATCACGTAAATGTGGTCTGGTAGTGTAAATTCTACATTTTTGAAAATTGTTTGCTGCTTAGGCAATATTTTTCTGAGGATGTTTTCAGAGAGACTGAAGGCAGACGAAAAGAGTGAGAGACAAAGAGAGTGAGAGAGAGCTATGAGGAGAGGGAGGCCTCTGAGTGCTGAGAGGGCAGATAAGATATGAAGCTATAAGTAGCACTTGTGAGAGGTTGGTTTTTAATGTTACATTAGGTTGAAAATAACATGGTGAGCAGCAAAGCTCTGGGAAATGCCTTGGTCCTGCAGATAATGACTGATGTGGAAGTTACATTAACCAGGACAAAGTAACTGTACCACCAGCTCTATGTCTGTCTCACTTTGTCTTAATCCTGTAATTTCAAAATATATAGAAGGTGAGTGTGTATTCTCACACTAATTACTACATGCACCCTGCATTTCTTGGTCTATGTTGTTTATTTGGTCACTCATTACCACTATCATTTTAATGTATAGCTATATGTATTTAAAGGTGTTCTATTCTTGATGCATCCTCAGAATAAAAGGTCTGATGAGTTCTGACCAAGAAAGGTCTCTTCATCGCGTAGGAATTGTGCCTCACCCCTGACTGGTGTGCTGCTCAAAAAGAGTGCACTCAATGGTACCACTGGTGCTCGGAAGATGTATCATGGAGATTAATGATGTTTTCAGTAGTGTTATTGTAGTAAAAAGGAAATCCTGAAGTAAGTAATTGTTCTGCACTGATGTTGCATGGTGTTACAGGACTTTACTATAAAAGGAAGAAAAAAGTGAGACAAATTCAATTAAAATAAAAACATTGTTTTTCAATCAAATTAAATTATTTAAATTGTCATCCTTGTCTAGAATGCATTGTTGCCAGCGGGTATGCGACAGAAGGACCAGACAAAGAAAGCTCCGACAGGAACGTTTCAGAGAGACAACCTGCTGGCTCACCTGGAGAAACAGGCCAAAGAGCATCCTGACAAAGAAGACCTGGTGCCCTTCACAGGGGAGAAGAGAGGTAAGAATTTATTTTCTCATTGTAAAAATAAGAAAGGCTGCTTTGTGTGGATCAATAAACTGTTTTTATCAAGTGAAGAGATGATAAGAACATTCAGTACACTCAGGTTTCTCTAAGTATTATAGATGAAATCTGAGGAGAGGGTGTAGCATAGGGGATGTAGAGGAAAAACTGAGGAAATTGTAAATGTACCTGTTTAAATATTATGCCCAACACTGGAGGAGATTCAGATTAACTCAGATTAATCATGGACTTTTTTAAAAGGTGTGTCAGGAAACCCTAAATTCAGAAATGAATTCCCAAAAAGAGTGATTGGTTCCAAAGACCACCCCTCACCAGGCCTTGTGACACCTGTCAGCAAGCCTGCACCACTCTAGTGTGGACATAACAGAGTGTGATGGATGGTGAGAGATACCAGACATCTCTATGTGAAACTCTAGAAGGTCTCCCTGCTGTCACTTTTATCATGTTCTTCTTTGCTGGCGTTGTTATTTTGTGCACTTAAAGGACCAGTGTGTAAGATTTAGTGGCATATAGAGGTGTGGCTGCAGATTGCAACCCCTTGCCTCACTCTCTCTGCCCTATCTAGAGCCAGTGTTTGGTTCGTCCATTCTCAGCCAAAAAAATGTCTGGCTGAAACTTGAGGAACTGACCACAAACAGAGACATAGCAGACCTGTCAGTGAAGACACAAATCTCTGAGTCTTTATGGTCAGTCAGACAAGTGACGACAGCTTGTGGTCAGTTGTGACGTAATGAAGGGATACTTACCTCAGACGCTTTAGCTCTGTTATGTAAGAGAACGTTTGTTTGTATAACCAGAGCTGGTCACAGATCTCTGTGTGATACTTTATTTACATGGAAATAAAGATAAAACACATACTACTGTATAAACTGTATTTCTAAGTTATGAGTTGTAAGTTCTAACAAGTTAATGGTCTTCACTGTATCTATAATTCACACTGGAAATCTTTCTATTTCTACTTCTCTATTTTTCTTACAGGTGAAATGTCATGACAATGATTTATCTCTCATGGTTTTATCTGTCATATTTCCTGTGAGCACTGATGCTGCATTCAAGTCATACCGTAAAGTTGATAAAATACTTTAATAGAGCAGAGCCGTCGTTAATGTTATTAGTAACACCTGTGCTTTTTCTTCTATGACTAGTCAACATGTCTGCTCATATTTTGTTGAATAACATGCTTGTACTATCAAAAACTGTTGTTTATTATACTACAAATATAGTTGTGTTACTGATACCGAATACTTCATATACCCTATATAATCTATAATCTTATAATAGCCTTTGTTTTGTTTTGTTATTTGTCATCATGACGCGCATTATGACACTTTAAAGGCCTCCCACACAGGTGTTTTCACTTATTTGCCTGATTAGACTGTGTAGGTGTGATTAATCAATTTGTTGCACCTGTTGAGGCAACTGAAACCTTATTAGTACATGTACATGGTCTAATTAGACTATATAAGTCAAAACACCTGTGTTAGTGTGGAATGGAACGTTTAATTCACAAAATGCCATCAGCTAAGAGTTCAGTGCCAGTGATAACGTAGTAGTATTACTTGTAGTGTGTGTTATTGTCCTAAATCTCTCTGCTCATGTTGTAGGGAAAGCCTTCGTGCCTAAAAAGAGGGTGGACCCCATCATAGAGAGTGTAACTCTGGAGCCGGAGCTAGAAGAAGCCTTGGCTAGTGCCTCTGATGCTGAACTCTGTGATATCGCAGGTAACACAATGTCGCAATGGGCTATACGCAGAAGGCCTGTTGGTTTCAGTTTTCTCTCATTTTTCTCCAAACATAGAGATTGTTTTTATTTTAATCGATTTTTTTATTTGATTGATTTTGTGGTCCTGTATCAAAAAATTCTACTTTAAGAAAACACTACTTTAGTCCGTGTGGTAAAGGCTGTTAGAATATACTTCCAGTAGAATTTAATCTGATTTCATGTGTTTATAATATAAAAAATTCCCACTCCCACTCACACATACTTACAAAAAAAGTACCAGAATGAATAATATTCCTAGACTGGATCTGATGATGAATGTGCAGCTGAATATTCTTAATCTTCACCTTCTCTCACTAATCAGTGTAAATGCCATCAAAGCCTGAACTTCCCCTACATTCATTTACTTTTCCTTAATCCAGATCTTCTCCATTTCCTTTAGCGCTCCTTCCACCTTCCTTTCACCCTTTACCTTCATCTCTCCATCAGTCCCTTCATCTCCTGCACCTCCTCCATCCCTGCTGGATATCTCTGTTTGCTAGCTGAACACCACCCAGGGTATCCATAGACCGCACGCAGTGTTTGCATGGAACGATTCTTGTCCTCTGTCATTGTTTCCATGTTGTCAACTTATACGTATATATAGGAGACATGTAGCAAAACTGCACAGCTCGTGATATATTCAGATAGACAGATGTCTCTGTTGTACATACATTACACAAGGATTGTCATGGTTTCTGTGTAATGTATGGTAAATGTCATCGCTGTGGCGAAGATGTTGCTGCATGTACAAACATTGGTGAGTGAAAATATTTATTTTAAAAAGTAATCAAGACACATCACTCCATGTTTTACACACTTCAAAGGTCTCAATAACTTTTTTAATTTGCTGAACTCTGTATTTAAAGTATTTTGTTACGTAAAATATATATATTTTAACAATGAAAGTCCTATATTTAGTAATCCCACAAGGTGTATTTTGTTCCAGAAAATGTATGTATGATTTAAAATGCATTAGCAGTAGAAAGTGATTATTTTTAGCTCCCAAAGTTGAAAGATCATGACTTTATATTACATTAAATCTCTCTGTAAGCAGGATTTATTGCAGTATGCAAATGCATTTAATGTTAAGCAGTCCCAGAGTCTCTACTACCTGCATTAGCATGACAGAAATTTATCAAACAATACTGCTGCTTGGAGCAGAAGTGGAAAATGAGAAATAAAAGTCCCTGGATGTCAACGGTAACATACCCTATCCCTATTAAGAAAAGCCTGTGTTCCCTAACTGTCTTTGCAAACAGTCCCCATGCTCTTGATCTGTCTGACAAATAGACGAGGTAATAATTCTGTCTGAATTGTTTCTTTTATATAGCGTCTGCAGAGCAGCTGCTCAGTCTAAAAAGATATTTCAGATTCACTGCTGCCAGGACACAAGTAGGATTCCTCAGGTTGAAATTCCTTGCAGGCTTATACCATGACGTTCTTTGTAGTTATGATGCAGCAGGTGGAGTATCGCACTTATGGGTAGTCAGCCAACAGAGGGCAGGACCTCAGTTTTGGTTACTACTTAAACTGCTGCATACCTGGAGTTTTACAGCTTGATGACAGTGTCAGGTTGACTTTGCTTGTGATGCTGCAAGTGCTGATGTGCTGTCTGTATGAGCATGGTGGTCCACTGTATCGCTGTAACTAGACGATCATGAAATCTATTGACTCCTTTTCAGCATCTCTCTCTCTCTCTCTCTCTCTCTCTCTCTCTCTCTCTCTCTCTCTCTCTCTCTCTCTCTCTCTCTCTCTGTTTCTTCCTCTGACCTTCTGTTTGTTCCTTTTGTTTTTTTTCCATCCTCATTCAGTCTTTTTGCTGTCTTCCAGCTATCCTAGGTATGCACACCCTGATGAGTAACCAGCAGTACTATGAAGCCCTCGCCAGCAGCACCATAGTCAACAAGCAGGGCCTCAACAGTACGCCCACACACACACACACGCTCGCACACATGTACTAAAACTTATTTGCATGACCTGTCTTCACTTGGTTCAATCACAGATATGTTCGGTGCAGGGTTTTTCCAAAAACAAGTAAAGCAATCCTAAAATAAAGCAGATCACTTGAGTAGTTTGACTAAAAGATTTCCTCATTCAAGAAAAATGTAAAGCAAGTTGAGTTGGACTAAAATCAACTGAAATGACCTCATGTTGGCAGAATGTTGGTTTATTTTACCAAAGATGATGGGCTCTGTCTTTTTTTGCACTCCATGTATGCACAAATACAGTTACGCAGAGTCAGACTGTACCAAGTCAACAAGTAGATCAAACTAACTGTATGTAGACGCTCATACATTGTTCATTAGCATTCTATGTTCATCTCTCACTATACAATGTAAACAAAGGTATTCTGATATTACTTAAACACCCCATCACACACACAGAAGAGCGTGCACACACACACGTTAATAAGCCATTGTTTATCTTGCATGGTGGCTCATCCTATAGATTCTCCTCTAGCTCTAAATAGAGACAGAGGCCGAACATCTGACTTCCAAATATGAGCTTCTCTCATAAAGAGAGACAACTATAAACTTCTGATCCACTTGCTTTGTTTCCAGTACTGATACATAGGACAGAACATAAAAAACTGTTAATGATTTTTTTTTTGTTATTGTTTGAGCATTGGAGACAATGATCTGTATTTACAGTTCTTTGGCTTTTGCCTGATCTGATAATGCACATTTGAAGGGAACTGCAGTCGTTATTTGCCTATTTCTCCTGTAGACTGACAGAAATTCTAAGAAATGTATATATGTATTGACCAAACTATTCGTCCAAGTGGATAACCTAATTTTAGATAAAATCCTTATTTACATGAAATAAAACACACATTTACTCCAGTAAACACTGTGCGTTTTTAGATGAATTGATGCATCTGTCCTGCATTCTGTGCAGAATCACAATATTCACTGTGATGGATTACCTACATTAAGAACATTTCTTTAAAGAAAATTCTTCACAGCATTTATATTTATATTACATTCATTCAAATTTATAGGAAACTAACTGCCTGGAAAATGGGATAAACAAATAAAACTGCATATGATATGCTATCCTTTATATGTGATATATACATGACATTGTTCTGTTTTTGTGATCAGAAGACAAACTTCAAAAAATGTAGAAATGTATTTGTAGGGATTTTATATCAAGAGACAGTTGGGCAAAGGGTCGCAAACATGTGTAAATGAGTAGGATTAGTTTAACAGTAACTGTGTCCTGCTGTACGTGAGACTGTGCTCTGTAATCGTGTTGTAGGTGTGATCCAGTGCACCCAGTATAAACCAGTCCCCGATGAAGAACCCAACTCCACTGACGTAGAAGAGACACTGTTGAGAATGAAGAGGAATGACCCCGACCTGGTCGAAGTCAATCTCAACAACATCAGGGTAAGAGTGTGTTGTGTATTCTGTTGAGGATAACAAGAGAGGACATGAATTTAATGCTTTCAAACTCAAAAACAAGGCTCAAATTTTGATTTAGCAGCTTTACCTGAAACTAAGCTGTAAAATGTATATGAAACATCTTAACTTATAGTCATCTGTTCCTGGAAGTATTTGCACTTTGTACTTACTGCAGAGGAAGACCAAACTTCGTCACAGAAAAAATACATATCACGTTTTATTAGAAACAAACCTCAGTGCACAATATTTAGTTCTCACATTTCGACCTTTCAAAAAATAAACGTATAATTTAAAACAAATAATCTTATTGCAATAGAATGAATTGAATTGTTATTTTTCATTTTAGCCATTTCATGAACAAACTGAAGTACTATGACACATTTTGGATTTTATGAATCTATCGTGCCACTAAGTCACAATCAAAATCATAACACACAGAGATGTGGTGCAGATAAACCCTTTTAACTGTAAATTATAGTTTGTGTGACTAAAATTACAAAAATAGAAACAGGAAACATAAAAAACAAATCTTAACTTAGAATCTTTTTCCTTTTTTGGATCTGAGAATGAATAATGAATGAAACATGACATTAACAGAGCTGTAATTTTTGGCGTTGTGCTTTTTCTGTACCCAGAACATCCCCATCAAGACCCTGAAGGCGTACGCTGAGGCTATGATGAAAAACACTGTGGTGGAGAGGTTTAGTATTGTAGGAACCAGAAGCAACGACCCTGTAGCATTTGTAAGTCACTAATGTAATATTATGAAATGCTGCACTGAATCCATTTTACCTGATCTATATTGTCACTGATCATATCATATGTTACACGTTGCATATCATCCCTCCTCATTCTGTCTCACATTTTATGTTGATGTATGCCTCATTTTGGCAGTAATAAAGACCAAATGTCTGCAAAATAATGCATGCATTAAAGATACAGTATGTGTGTTTGTGTTTCCTCAGGCCTTAGCAGAGATGTTGAAGGTGAATACGACGCTGAAGAGCTTGAACGTTGAGTCCAACTTCATTACAGGGACTGGAATCCTGTCCCTCATAGAGTCACTGCAGAGTAACACCACACTACAGGAGCTCAAGATAGATAATCAGGTACTAACTGTAGACTCACACGTACTGTGCATAAAAATGTGCGTGGGTACCTGGGTAGTGTACACAAACCATCTTTGCCACTTCAGTCTCAGTTCTCCCTGAGTGCATTGTGGTGCGTCACCCTGCATAGTTGTACATGTGTGACTCACTGCCTGCTCATTAGTTCAGCTTGTTGAATGATTCGGGGACTTTTGTCTTTACAGCATGTTCCCTCAGTTTGATCCCATTGATTAAAATGATGTAGAAAGTGAAACTGAAAAAAAGCACGTTACCCCCTGCTACTTCTTCTCCTCTGTTGCCATGGAGATTGCTACCTTTTTATCTCGCCTTTCCCCTAATGTTTCTATCTTGCCACCACAGATCCCCTTCCTTAATTCATCTCCAAATCTCTTCTTATGTCTCCTCCTTAATGCCTCACTCCAGAGCCAGCCGTTAGGCAACAAGGTGGAGATGGAGATAGCCAGCATGCTGGAGAAAAACACCACGCTGTTGAAGTTTGGATATCATTTCACCCAGCAGGGCCCACGCCTCCGAGGCTCCAATGCCATGATGAACAACAACGACCTGGGTGGGTTACGCACACATGCATATTTAAAGCACAGATGCATGACTGAGTCCTTGAAACAGGCACATATAAACAGACATTTTATACCTGACAAACTGAATCTGGAACCTGACAAAAGTTGATGAACTCGATAAACCTCTAAACTGATAACATTTCTAGCACGTAATGTATTTGATTTCTTCTGTAACTAGTCTTTCAGTAGTATTGTGTTTGGCACTATTGGTTGTTGCATGCGTCAGTGCCAACACTTAATCTTGACTATATCTTTCTTGGTTCTACTTTAATCAGACTCTCATAGAAGCACCAGAGTGATATCATCGGCCGGTAACTCAGTAGTACGGCCAGAAAGCCCCAGCCAATCAAAGCAGCGGCTTCTTAAGTCATGACATCAGCAGTAAAAAAAGAGTCTATGCATGAGAGAGAAAACAAAAAGAAACTGGTGGGAGAAAGGGTTCTTGTTAAACATGTGTTAATTATTAAGATCTTGTGTTTGCTGATTTCATTTTTTTATTTTACCGTCTTTGTAGAGTTAAAGAAGAGTTGAAGACTCTACAAAGAGTTGAATTAACACGGTCTCAACAAAAACCTTACAAGCTTCACAAAATTAGTACTTGTTAGGTTTGAGTTTGTTTGCTCGTGAACGGAGTGTGATTTGATACCATTTTGTCTGTCTTCACCTCCACCAGCAGTGGACGTGTCATAAACTTGTCATAACTTTCTCCTCCCCCCGCGTCATGGTTAAGCCCGGGTCGTCAGGTCAGAGTCGGACGGATCCTTCACCCTCACTCTGTCTGTCCCTGAGCTGGAGAGGGCCTTCGGGAAAAAGTTCAAGTCTAAGACTAAGTACAGAAAAACAAACTAGAACACAAACACCTCACCGTTTGACCGCTCAGCCTTGCCTTTCTTCTGCCAACATCACCTGGTTCTTTTCCAGACCACCGGAAAGCTCTGCCACCACCTGTCATACTCCTCTGAGAGTTTCTCTTGCTTCATCACTTTCCTTCTTCATCTTCTAGTCATCCCTGGTTTGCAAAGACCGCTGACAGGGTGTCCCAAATTTATCTGTTTTTGATTTCCAGTCCTCATCATCGTCACAACATATTTTTTGTTATTTATATCTCCCAAAAAAAGTGTAAAAACAAACTGGACAGTATTGACCTGTAGGTTATCTAAAAAAAAATCTGAGAGTTCTCAACCTTTGCTCAACAGAAGTAAAATAATGAAAAGTAAACTTTCACATGAAATATTGAAGTGTTTGTGAGGCTAAAATAACCTATAATTTTGAAGAAGTTAGAGAAGAATGAATTGCAGATAGGATTGATTTCACAGCTCTGCTGAAAACACTGATCCTCTATCAGTTGACTATATCCGCCTCTGCCTTTGAAATCTGATTCAACAGGATGAGTATGTATCTCTTTTTTGCTTGCTGTGGCAGTTTTGGGAAGTTCCATCTTTTTTTGGCTGTACTCTTTTCTGCATCACTTTTCCAGTAATAAATCTCTGCTATCGTCTTTTCATTGGCGACTTTATTTATGTCTCTCTTTTGGACCTTTTACTTTATTTGATCACTTTCTTCGCCTTATCTGCCATTTTTACTGTTCCTGCATCATCTGGAGGCATTCAGCCTCCACTGCTCAGCCGCTGTGCTCCCTTCCACTCTTTTAAACACTTCTCATGTACAAAGCTGGATTGCTGACCTTGCAAAGTGGGGCCTCAAACCCTCAGTGGTCCTGAAATCTCCAGGTTTACTGTGTGTGCGATCATTTAATAAATTGCAGATTTGTTTAATACTGTATGCACCGCTGTATTACACTAGAAACTCAAAGGATAGGGGCCTTACAGGGTAGGTGCATCAGCCACCACTAGGATAACACACCTGAATCTCTGTCTGAACTATCAGTGGTGGCATTGTGGGTAATGTAGGCAATAGGTTTTTGGCAAGGACGAATGCATGGAGTCAAAAAGGTAACCTCTCTGATTCTACTGCATTGATTTGCTCGAGTATGACAGTGTTGTAGGAGTGCAATGACAAATCAGTGTAGTACTCTTTTAAGACCAACAAGTTCAAATCTAGTTTGTTTTACATTTGGCCCGTATTGTTTCAGTACATACTGTAATTATGTGGTGCACAGCAGTACACAGACCATGGGAGAAAAGGAGGGCTCAGTAGGAGCTCGTTCTTGTTAGTGTCTTAACTTTGTCTTGTGTTTTTGTTTTTTCCTTCAAGAGCTCCTACTAGAGCCACTTCCTGCCACTTGAAGACAAAGTACTCTTATCTTTTGGTCCCCTCTTCTTTCATTTGCCTCTTTTTGCTTCAGTCATGTAAAGCAAATAAGGCAGGCCTACTTTGCTCTGCTTTGGCTAAAGTTACTGTTGATGATGACAGAGCACCTTCTTGTATCCTGTTTCTAATTTTTCTCTTTCTCCTTGTTTCCTTTCCTTCCCTCTCATCCTGTCACCTCTCTTTCTTTCTTCACCTGTCTTCTACCCGTGTCCATCCTCCTCTCCTCTACAGTAAGAAAGAGAAGGCTTGAGGGAGGACCCATCTTCCCCAAGTGTCGGACAAATGTGTAGAAACCAGAGCTACTCTCAACCCTCTGTTACCCTTCTTCAACTACTACCAGTTTGCCAAACCCAGTCTTGTCATCCTTCTAAGCCTCACATCATCGATGGCCTACCAAGAAGACTACGCCCAGCATGTCAGGTTTGATTGTTTGGGGTTCACAGGCAATCTCTGACCTCTCTCTACTTCTAGACGCTTTCTAGTAGATATTAAAGGATCCAATGGGGATTAATCAACAGTGTCCTTCTAAGCTTTCAGTGCATGCAAAGGTGACATTATGTGTTTATGAAGTTTGAATTTGGTTCCAGGCTTGAACATTTGCAGTAGCTCTTTGTACGAACTAACCAGGCGAAGCCTGCTGTGCCACCATCAATCCTTTAGTATCTCCTCAAGTGTCTAGATTACTTAATAAAGTGGGCTGGAGGTCTCGTTTTAAATGAGGACCGACTGAAAGGTGACGGGACACTTTTAGCAATCCGTTTCTATTGATGAGTTGGATGATTATTATTATTATTATTATTATTATTATTATGCTGTAAATGAGTTGTGCTGTCATTACTATTTGTTCTGCTCCAAGGTCAAAATACAAGATGTTTTCTACCAATTATATAAAAAGCCAATGTCCCTTTTGAATTAGATGAACCTAAATAAAAACCTCTGAGAAATGCTATAATATTGGATTTTGACCTGATCGTAAAAAATCTGGTGTTGTAACCTTTTTCTTATTCGACCTAAACAATATTTTAGCGAATGACTGTCCTCAGATATTAAGCTATACATATAGATAGATTTGTTACCTGGCTACTGTGAGATTTGTTGCTATATACAGAATATATTTATTTGTGACAGACCTGGGAAAGAGTCAGAAGCCGTTCAAGTACTTGACATAACTTGGATTGATAGTTCTGGACAGAGTGTAGTGGTAAATACAATGCCCCTCCCTTACTGATTAATACAGGTGATGTGAAAACAGGTGAGTAAACTCTCAGCCTCTTTTCAAAGAGGTGACGTTCACCTTGGTTTAACCCCTATTATGACCCTGGAGTTGAATAGTGTGATCACTCGTGTAGAAATGTTTCTGTAAATGAAAATCTACACTCTAGTTACACTTGTTACATTATCCAGCATTTATGTTTCCAGTACCTGCAGCTGCCAATTCGAGTTTTATTTACTGATATGAGACTCTATGAATCCACTGTAAAATATCCTATAAAGACCATCTTATCTAGAATTTATTGTCTGCAATTCTCTATGTAAGTCAGACTAATAAGTAACTGCGAGTATTTCAATGGATATCTGTTACACTTTCAACCAGGACTGGTTTGTTGATTGTTGTTTGTGTTTATTTTTATTTACTGGAGCTAAAATGTGTGGTTTAATATGAAGTGGGTGGTACTGTTGACTTACTGTGTATTACAGGTGTCACATTAATGCCTCAGTTCAGGTGTGGAGTATTTCAGTAATGCATGGTATACACAGATTTAAAAACACAGGAAACCTCTAATGTCTTTACAGCTGTCAGATCCATTTTGTTGAAATACATTCAAAATATTCTTCTATCAAGGGTAAAACAAATCTTTCAATGCCCGTTTATATCCTTGTTAACTCCAACGATTAACACTGCTGTATATTTTGCAGCACTTTCTTCTAACTTTAAAATCAACAGCACAATGGGAGAAAGAAGGGTTAGCTGCTATTCAGGCAAAAACTAGAGCTAATATGTAGCTGCTCCAGTAAAAACTATCAGTGGCAGACTCAAAGGTAAAACTGGCCTTACTTTACCATCCATGTTTCCCTGATATCAACAACTGTACCCAATACTGACGCTCAGAGATAAAAATGACAGCATGATTCAGGGTAAAATAACCCATTTAATGTTATTTAATATCACTGCTTTGTTACTTTCTCTCGTCAGTACTGTGGGTGTTGTTCAACAAATGACAATTATGGATGTAAACATTTGTAAAGCAATAAGTAGTTGAATGCAAGGTAAAAGAGGACGAGGACTCCTGCCACCCACAGTCTCTGTGTCCCGTTCTTCTCTTCTGTCTCGTGTTTTCCGATATTTTAGTGCTTGACTCTGTTTTGTTAGATAGTTCACCTTTTTTGGTTGAATTTTTTGTTTATGGAATAAATAAAGCTTGAAAATAAGATTCCCATGATGTCTTTGTTCTTATACTTTAATTGCATTTGTTTGGATATTTTACTGGGATATGTACCAGTGTTCTCTCTTAGAGACTACAGCGACACTCTGTGGTAAAATGTGAGAAATACATGGAGCCGCTTACATGGAGTCACTTCAATTACAGTGTCTAATTCTCCCTGTATTGCCCCCTTCAGACCAACATTAGAGCTGCACTTCTGTTAACTGTAGTTCAGATCAAACCTTGCACATGCACATTTACCTTAAGTGACTTCTGGCTCTGTCCAATTTCAATTTACTTTTCAGTATGCAGAGAGCATTTTACCCACAATATTCTGGAGCATGAGCCTCGAGAAACACATGTATGATACTATGTAGCTCAATACAATTACTATAGTCTCACAAAATACCTTGACCAGCTATATGACACAGCAAAACCCTGTTACATTTCATCGAGTTATAGATTGTATAGTTGTTCATATTATTTTGTCCATCTTTGTATGACATGGTGTCATGGGAAAAAAAGTTTAATTAAGTCACTAATATCTGAGGCTTTCTGGGTAATCATTCTGAGAGAGTAATCAATTTAGTAACCAACTTGTGTTTCATCCAACCCATGACCTTTACAGGTAGTCTCATTCATATGGCAGGATGTCTGTAGAATGACATTGACACTTAATACCAGTTAAAAGTCAAGGATTAGATTCTAGGAATTAGCACCAATTACACACAATTTTTTCTTGATTGAGACATAATTTATATTTAGATGATATTATACTCTCTATATTGCTCTAAATTATTATTTTTTAAACTGTGGGAAAAGGCCCTTATCTAACTCAAAGCATTACACTCCTGCATTTACACATCATAGCCAAAATAAAGTATGCTGGTCACGTTTCACCTGCCATATTCTCGTCAACGTCACATCACAGAGAACAGAAGATGACACGCCTTTTATGTCTGTGAACAAGGTTTTTAAGTTTTTATTGAATCTCAGGCAGAAACATACATGATAATCCTTTATTGCTCATGGCATTCCACGTCGTCCCTTGGCGGCTCATTCTCACACCTAAACCAACAATAACTGAATAAAGCATTACTTCACATCTTCTTTTAAAACACAAACAGTAGATCAGTAGCCAAACTGCAGTATTCACTTCACTGTGTGTGTGTGTGTGTGTGTGTGTGTGTGTGTGTGTGTGTGCGTGTGTTGAAGGAGGGTGGTCTCTCTTTCTCGCAAATCTTCACGATGCTAAATCCTTTCAAGTTAATACTGCATGTTATAGCTTAAAAATCATAAATACATATATCTTATTTATTCATACAGATTCATTCAGTATTCTCTCCCTAGTAGTAGATCCTGATAGTAAGAGTATATATACTGTAAGTTTGTGTTTTATGGCTGAAAGCTTAAGGTTTTGGCTGTTGTATGAACGGCTACACGTTCATTCTTCATCAAAACAACGAGACAACAAAAAAAAAGAAAACCCTGCAAACCTGTAAATCAAATTTCCTGAATGCATACATATCCTTTTTTTTATTATTATTACTGATATTATTAACGATTATATTGACATGGTAGTGAAAACACACTCAAACTTAGGAGTTATTGCCATAATATTTTTTGCATGATAAAGAAGAGGATAAAAGGGGCAAAGGGGTGGTGAGTTGGTACATATTCACACAACAAACTTGTCCAGACAAATGGCATGCAAGACATAAGAAGGAGACACACTGAACAGGGGAATAGAAACATTTTTAAACACTATACTGCATGAAGGTCATTACACTTGGATGTTGGGCATTGAGAGGGAGCGTGTAGGCAAGATAGACGACAGGTCTGACAGAGAATGTGTAACACTGTGTGCAAAAAGTTTTACATAAATTTCAGACATGGTCGAACACAAAACAGTAGCTTTAGGAGCACACAACAGTAGTCTTAATTTCCTTTTTAAAATATGGCTTATCAAGTTATTACATCTTTTTTTATTTATTTTAGAGACAGACACACAGTTAGTATAATAATTTAATATAATATTTTATGATTGTTTGCCTACCTTGAGGCTTGTAATGTATTTATTTATGTACAAATTGAGTGAACAGGAATATTATTTTTCAGTGCTGCGATGGAGCTCTGCAGCTGTCACAGAGGAGAGAAAAGGGAGTTTAAAACGTCTCGGACTAGAAGGATAAACCGTCTAACATGGTGTTTTTAGCCCCTCTGCTTGCCGTTAGCTTCAGTAGTGTAACATAGCTCACGTTAACGTCAGTCACGCTAACGTTCACCTGGCCTTTGGATCAACCCAGCTTAGTCCAATGGCTACAATTCACACTGCTGGTTCACATCTGAATCATTTTCCCCGCTATAAAACTGTGATTCGTCCAAACACCAAAAGACCTCATTGGATTAAACTTTATTTTATGTACTTGCAGAGCAAAGTTCATATCTGTCATGTGGATGAAACAAATGATTTAAGCCAACCTTGTGAGTGTAGCCTGTGAACTAAGCTAGATAACGTTAGCATTAGCTAGTGAGCCAGCCTACTTCTTCAGCATATCTTGCAGCGGGCCTGGCAGGTATTTCATCACTGTGTCCATGATGCTTTCCTCTTCCTCCTCGTCCCCGCAGCCGGCCGGCACGGCCTTCTTAGGTCGGGTCAAGCTACCGGCGGCGGGCTCCTCGGCGGTGGCTGCTGCCTCGGCCTCAGCCTCCTCTCGCTTTTTCAAGCCATACTACGGATAAAAGACAGAAATGGAAATATTTTATTATTATTAAATTTGAAGAGTGAAGAAAAATAACACAATTAGTGGACTTCACATTGTAGTCACAAATATTAAGATTTGTGTGTACGATTATTTTTTTCTGTTGGAAACAAAAGTGAAATTCATGTTATTTCATACATTAGTATCTGTAACCTGTGTATTCAGTCGGTTGGACACAAGCTGCAATCTCTGTGGCTGAAAAATGAAGCCAGCCAAAAACTGCAGTTCCTCAAATAGCCACTGGAGACTGGCTCCAAAAGCAAGTCAATCTCTATAAGCCCCTATATTAAAATGCATAACTTCACAGCATAATTACACATGTTTATTGCCTGGTTCAAAAAACACTTTTGGTCTCTAGAGCTAATTTCCTCCTTCATGGCAACTGTGCAGGGCGTACATTTTTAGAGAACTCACCCATTTCAATTCTATTAAGGCTTCAAGTTAGGCATAATTAACTGCGTGGATACTTGACAGGTGGGTGCCTTCAGAGGCAGCTGGTTTCAGCAGCCAGGCTTCATTTGGCATCATAAGCAAGGGATGTAATATTGATGTGTGCAGAGGCAGGACTGCTATGATGGATCTTCAGAAACCTATGGCTGATGTCGCGGATACAACATCCATATTTATACCGTCTGTGCGTTTCAGGAAAGTCAGTCTATTCTAGTTGTAATCATGACTCAGATGGCGACATAAACACTTTCCACTATGGAAACTCGAATATAACACGAATGCACACGTTCTGCTACTAACCCATCCCAAGGAGTCTTTTTCTGTTTTTGTGTTTTGAGCAGCTGCTAACCCTTCATCTTTCTCTCTCTCTCTCTTGTTCTTTTGTCTTTCAGCAAAGTAATATTTTTGGAATATGTCAAAAACAAGAGTAGAGTAGTCTCGGGTGCTGCTTTTCAGTGTTCACACTATGACAGTGCATGTCAAAATTCCGCAGTATATATTGACAAAAACTCGCAACAAAAATCATATGAGCTTTGAAAACTGTTGCTACCAAAGCAACATCAAAAAAAGGTGAAATTATCAGTCGTCATTACTACAGGCAGAATATGAGAGAAGATGTAAGACTGTGAGCTCTTTGGGTGGAAGAAACAGCTGTAGATGGTAGGGAAACTGTGGAGGGAGAGGACAGAAAGGCCCACAAGTTGAAATTGAACCCAAACTGAGAGATGAGGACTCAGCCTCCGCACACTGGACATGGACTGGACTTTTTTATATCAAACTGTAATCACATTTGTCAGGTGGTATTTCAGGTCACGATGTCAATTAAATTTCCCAGCAACTGGATGGAACAGCATTACACATGACATTATTTGCTTTGTCATCTGTTCATGTAAAGTTACAGACTTCAGCTATAATATGGACATTTCTCCCAGTACCTGCCACAACGGGATAAAACTGCAGAGGAAGCTGACAGAAACCTTTCAGTAACGAGCACTTTGGGAGTTGTTCCTCGCTCTTTGTTTTCCACTGGGGGAACTTAAGAAGAATAGAAGAGGTGAGGAGCCAGGGGAGGAGTGCCGCTTTTCATCGCACTGATTCACACTTTTCCCCTCAGACCTGCCCCACCCACAGACTGCCTGTCTTTCACACTGCTGTCTCTGCAGTCAAGTGGGCACACTGCAGCCTTTACCATCACTGCAGCCCCGCAGACGCACATTTGTGGAGAAGGAAACTTAAAGCAAACACTGTCTGAGTATGAACTTCCACTGACTGCAGCTGTGTGCAAAGCAGACAATAAAATACACATTATACAGATGCTGATGCAGAATTTAAGACAGAAATGCAACGCATAAACATGCACAAAAACAGTGAAGCAAACAAAAGCAGTGTCATAGTTCATAAATATTTTTTTACATTTAACATCTTGTTACAGCATCTACAACAAGAGTTTCTGCAAAAATGTTGTCTTGGGCAGCAGTTTGCATTTCTAAAGCAGTCCTCTCTCTGACCCGGCCATTACTGTTTAAACATTCAAATGTATTCTGATTAATCATGGCTCCTCATTTTGTTCACCTACTGCTTCCTCCTTCTGTCACGTCTGTGCAGCTCCTTCCTGATGTGCCACTCATGTAAGTTAAAAATAACTTAAAAGCAAACAAAAATAGTGCAATAATTCAAACACAGTTTTATTAAAAGCATTTTTAGAGGGACATCAAAACGTCTCACATGAATGTGACCCACTTTTACATAGATTTTCACTCTTGCTTGTCTGTTTTCTCTCCATTTTTACATTTCTGCGAGCATCCATTGTTAGAAAATGAATCGTAAATGTATTTGCTTTAGTTTCTCTTTGTATTGGTGGCTGTTTTCCTGACTGACTTGGTTCCCTGTATTAGGTTAATGAGTTTCTTTCAGTCATTAGGTCATTAGACATACATTAGACATCTGTCATACCTTATCCCTGATGCCTTGCCTCATGTTTTCCCTCTCAGCCTCCATCTTGGCATATTTGGCCTTCCTCTCCTCCTCCTGCTGCCTCAGCGCCTCCTGTCGCTCTTCCTCTTTCTTGGCTGCGTCGGGGTCCTCCTCCTTCTCCTCCCCACCCAGCATTTTGCCCACATCAGGAGGACCTCCTGAGAAAGAGAGAGGGAAAAGGAAAATACATGAAGTACAATAACATCTCGGGCATGCCACTAGGATTGAGATGTTAAGTTATCAGAATAGTCTGTAAGACACAGAGGCAGAAGCAAGTAAAGACAGACTGAAGACGAGCTGCTGAAATCACCTCGCACCTAACACTTTACACTATGTGTATAAAACCCTATATTTTAACATTTTAACAATTATTTTTGATTTAATATAATTAATCTCTTTCTGTTTTTTTAAAAATTATTTTTCCCCCCATTTGTATTTGGATACTTTTTTATAATGTTCTCCTACTTTACACTATATATTGATCATGTATTGATTGTAAATTTTACCCTTACACTTATTGTGCCTTATTGTACATTTCATATTTTAAATAACTGCTCCCTTTTAACTACTTTTTTGCACAATTTTTGCACACATACTTTTGCACACATCTACTGCCAATGATATATAAGTAGAACTGTAAGTTCTACTTGCACGACTGATTATGTGACAAATAGATTTTTGAATTTGATGATATCTGTTTTTAAATATCTCCACCCTGTTGACAGGCTGATGGGACACACTCTGCACTGGGTACATGCCCAGTGTCCCTTTGCCACCTGCACAGCAACAGAATGGTTTGGAAAAAGAAGTGGCTTATTGCTGCTCTTTTCATTCATGCATGTAAAACAAATGGTTTCCAGTGACTATAGCCAAGATTGTCATCGCCACATGCAGTGCAGCTCCACCCCTCCTAATATCTTTAATGTATTCTTTTGATTTCAAACATATTTTTTTGCTAATTTTATCTCTATACACAAAGATCTAAATGTTGTTTCAAATTTCAATTTCATTTGTCTTGAAAACAATCACCTAATATAGACAATCCTCCTAAAAATAGTGTGTAATTTGTGTCTTGTTATGTCATGTAAAGTCAGTCTTAGGTCACTGAAACCACCAAATTTACTGAAACAATACTAAAGACATGATATCAGTGTCCTCAGTGGTAAGTACAGCTTTAATAGTTTAATAGTCCCCACTGCCATATTATCAGAGGGAGGGATGATGGATCAGGCTGAGTAGATCAACCAATATTTCCTGTTCACAATACTTTTCTTACACTCAAAAATAAACAGACAGAAAAACAGAATGGTGGCGACTTTCTGTATCATAATAAATAAGGGAATATGGCCTGAGTGATTTTTGACTTACACAAACCTTCTTACTGTCCCCGTAGGAGTTATACATCCCATGAAATAATGCCTTGTGATACCAAGGCAGAAAAAAGCTGAGTGCAGCAAACATAACAGAATTGATGGGAACCTGTCACCAAGCATCAACAGAAAACACAAAGATGAAGAGAAAAGCCAGTGGTCTGAAGGCAGGAGCAGATTAAGTAGTGAAGTGGAGGGAAAAGAGGAAAGAGCAAGTCAGTATACTGCTGAATATTGTTACAAAACAGGACATACTTAGAAAAACAAGGAGAGCACGAGGAGAGGGAGAGAATCTGTCAGAAACTATTGAGTCTAATTAACTGAGCTGTTCCAGTTAGTGGGATTACCCAGCAGTTTCTGTGGAGAGAGAGAGGGAGAGAGTATGACAGCTGAAAAGATGGAGGGAGGGGAAAATGGAGGGTGTGACAAGAAGAAAGTGACAAACTGAGGAGGGGTATTAGGTGAAAAGGAAAGGATGAAAGGGAGAGTGAAGATGAGGAGGGAGGCAGGAGGAGGAGGAGGTGGGAAAGGGTGAGAGGCAGACAAGGGGCATCTGAGGATAGAGGGAAGCCAAAAAAATAAAGACAGAGTTCTCCTTCAGTCTGCAGCTGCCCTCGGTATCGTTAGTATTTTGAGTCATCAGCATAAAAGAAAAAACGAACTGCAGCAAAATGCGGAGACATAAAAGACAGGAGAGACGGAGGGAAAGGATGAAGTGGGAAGAGATTGTGTAGAGAGTGTAAGCAATGAAGGAGAAAATTGAATAAAAACATTAAGAAAACTTTGGTCCATAAAAAGAGAATCAGATTTGTACAATTACAAGTTCAGGAGCTTTTTTTTTTTGTTATCTATACTAGTGAATGTGCAGCACTGTATGGATCATTATTTTTAATAATGAAATCAAAAAACATTATTTACTTTAATATTTAATTTTCATACTGAAATGAACGTAAAAATTCAAACCAGCAAAAGATAGAAAGAATGTTGCTGACCATCAAAAAGTGTCATAATGTTACGGTTTTGAATTAACAATTTATTAGCAAATTTGACAATTTCCATCTCAGATATATGTATTTGGAGACCCACTGAAATCACATTTCGTAATCCTTTTTGCAGTCACACAATAATATCAAAGTGTTTTTTTCAATGTGTTGTTTTTTAATATGAAAAGGAGGAAAAAAGGTCTTCAGAGAAATATCCAGCTGGAGGGGTATGTCTGTGTTTGATTGACAGCAGCTGGCAGACTGAGCCATGACAGAGGGCGAGAGACTAGTAATAATGTAACATCAAATGTCGTGGGCAGACAGCATGTTGTTAGTTGGTATTGAAAAGTAAGGACCACACCAGCATCTAAACTGACCCAAGTGACATTTGCAGGTACGTCATGTTTAATGTGCTGCAGCTGAACAGCTAATTACCTACTTAGCATGCAAACTAACGTTAGCCGTGCACTTTTGCTCGGTGAATATTTGTTTGGTGGCTCGATCAATAAGCTAAAGCGCAGAAAAAAACGCGTGCTTGTGTTTCTAAGTTCGATAAGAAGGACTCTTCAGTAACTCAGGTGGCTCTTGTGTTGGCATAGAGCAACGTTTCCATACACCATACATTGCAAAATGCATTTTTACACTTGGCTGATTGGGGATAAATTGTTTGATTGATAAAACCAAAATGCAAACAAGTGCATATTATCATGATGTACGTGAAGCATGTGAGTAAAAGGTCCATTGAAGCTTCTGCGCCACTGAAAGAGAGCAGATGAAAACATCAGATCTGTGTGGAGCAGTGAGGACGCTGTAAGATTCCTCAGATTAACAAATGAAACAAACGTAAATGATACATTTCCATCATGTTTTTCACACTGTTTTCCACTAACTGATGTTTGACTGGCACTCTTTTCAATCACGTAATCTCTCATTTATTGCAGAGGTTTAATGGAACCTGGCTGGAGAATTAGCACCACCAACTGTTTATCTCGATGGACCATATATTCTATATATTAGCATAATAGTAGAAGAAGAAACACTTTTATTTTTATTTTGCAGACCTTCTGGAAATTCTTTTCTGTTGACTTTTAAATGAACAAAGTGATAGAAAGAAGTGAGTTTCCTGCAAATATTCTTTCGAATCAAGTGATTTGATTGGTTGTTCATCTACATAGACAGAGAACTCACAGGCTCATTGGGATTAATGCAAACATAGGGGGCACCATCATGAGACAAAAGCTGGATTTAAATGTAACATGCACAAACATTATGGACACAAAAGTATGATGTGAACTTTTTCAGCATATAAGCAGCTTTCATTTCAATAAGTGGGCCACTTCATCCATTGTTAAATACCGTACATCCTTAGTTTGAGATACACAGTCAAAGGCAAAATGGCTGAAGAGACAGAGAAGATGGCCACCAACAGAGGCATCAAACTGATCAACAATCAGTGCAGTTTACACCACTGCACAGAACACATTATTCGATGGACAGCTGCTGTCTGAAAGACGGAAACTAAAAATAAAACAATAGATCACTGACATTAATTAGCCACTTTGATGTTAGCGCGTGAGACGGAGACAGATTAGTACGAAATTCTGAGAGAAAAAGTAAACCGAGGTAACGCTGTATCAGCATTTTATGAACAGCACGGAGAAGCTGACATAGCAATATCTGCCCAACCATGATACGCTATCTTTGCTCTTCTACAAGTGTGTATGTGTGTGTGACAGAGAGAGAAAAACATAGTAAGGAAGAGAGGGACGATAGAGACAAAGTGCAGATATACAAAGTGTCTCTCTCTATATAAATAATTGCTTAGCTCCACTTTAGGCTGTCATGCATGAGTTCTTGTAAGGCCGAGCAATTACTTTTCACGTGTGTTCAAATGCACACGCATATTAAAGTATATGTTCAAATGTATGTGCACGTATAAGTGTATGTAGATGCACATTATGTATGCAAAATATCTGCTGTGACTTTGCATTTGTGATAACATTTACATGCAGTAAACAGTATTTGAGATAGTGGCTCATATCTAAGTTAAAGTTTTACTCTGGGCTGTTTATTGGCAACTTTAATCTCCACTCGCCCCACAACCATACATGCTGTATACATTTATCTTAATTGCTTTGCTAGGAAAACAGCTTGCATCCCAGTTTTACTAATAGCTGCTGATTTAAGCAAAAACAGGAGCAGGAATTTAAATTGGACCAATTAAGAATCGTGTGTTTGCAGCTGAGAAATGGTATATTATTAACTGATACAGCCCCTTTTCTTTGATTATGATTTAGCCAATCCATATGTAAACTTTAAATGTTCACATGCATCCTCAGTAACAGCAGAATATCCCAGCTGTATTTATATTTCTTAAAGCCAGGCTAAGAGTTCATCTGACCTACTGCAAACAGGATGTAGGATCAGCTCATGATCTGGGTATACCTGAATCTTTTCAATAGAGCCTATGTAAACACTGTTGCTGAGTCCTGTAAGTGGAGCAATGACTCACAACCAGCTAAGCCTCATTGTCAAAAGATTTCCTTACCATGCACGGCCCAGAAAAAGCCCTCCAGTACCTCTTTTAACTACACTGTGCCAAACCAAAAACAAACTGAGTCTGGTTTTATAAAATCCTATTAGCACATTCAAATTGTCTTTGTTCAAATGTTTAAAAAAAAAGAGCATCCTGGGAGACAAAGCCGAGTTATATTGAGCAACGTATGATCCCAGCTGCTGCTTTGTGAGCCATTCTGGAGATTCAGCAATGTCCTTTCAAACCAGAGTAATTCTATTAAGCTCTCAGGCATCAAATAATCTGTATCGAGCCATGTTTTTGATTAAAGGGTCTCTACACTTTATCCCTGCATATGATATGAAGTTGTAGCAGTTGTCAGGATGACACTGACTATATAAGCTGATAAAAGCCTGTAATGGAAAACTAACAGGTTGGACTTTAACCTCCTTTCATCATTCTTGTATAATCAATATTATAACAGATGAGTCAACGTCAGCAAAGACAAACGGGCCCGTTGTAGGAAAGTTGTGTGGATATGTTGGGTCTCTGCAAATATTACAAAGAGTACGATCTAGATTTGCTCTGTGAGGGAAGTATCATGAGATAACTTCGGTTATGATTTGGCTCTATATAAATAAAAGACTTCTTCCCGTGGCAACAATCTCCTTCCACCTTTGCCAGCAGAGGTACAGTTATATTATGATTCTTTTCTCAGGTGTCAGGTGTCATTTCTCTAATCCATCCCATTTTCTAAAATCTTCGTTAAATCCAAAGTCTCGAGGGAAAGAAGGAAACAAGACTAACCTTAACTAACTCTCCTAGCACTTGAACTTTTGACAGCATCAGATAAACAGTACTTATCTACTTTTTTCCTCCACTTAAGGATCTCAGGCAAATCCCTCTCTAAATCCAAAGTGTGGTGGGAAAGCGGATGAGTATAAAGATCTAGGTTTGGCCTTCAGGACAGAAACCATTGTCTCAACACAGCTTATTTAACAGCAGAGAAAATGTGGCAGGGGAGAGATTGGTAGAAAAAGAGGAGAAAGTGTGCTCACTGTTGTTCTACTGGATAATTGGTGGCAGGCAGTTATGCTTCAGTTTGCTTAAATTTCCCTCAGGTGGAGCAGCTTTGTATAATGTATCAAGCAAACTGAGTGAGACAGCTTTATTTTGAACTGGGACTGAAAATGCAAGCTCATCCTTTGACCCACAGTTTAAAACATACAGGTTGTTTTCTTAACTTAAAGTGAAACGTTCAGGGTGCGTGTGTTTTTACAGCAGCACCATTATAGTAACACTTGACTTTTAACAGCTGATTTCATGTCTTTTAAAATAGATACTATTTTGGAAATTAAGTTATTTAAAGATATAATAAGACTCACGATAATCAAATTTGTTGCTGTTATTTCAGTGTGTCAGATTTATTTTGCAATGAAATTGAATCTTTGAGTTTTATAATATGTTACATGGTTTTTACATTCAGGTGACCTAATTAAAGGATTTAAGGCGAGACGCTACAGACAAAAACATTGTTTTGCATACACAGGTCAATTATGCTATTAGAAAACTAGTGGAAAGAAATCATCCATAATACACATTTAGGTGTTAAATTTAATATATTTTGTCTATTTGTGTCTATAGATTTCACCAAAAGTTAGCATTAAATAATGTCTCATTTGCATATTTAAACTCACAATTTTCGAAAACCTGAAATACAAAAAAATAAGTAATAATTAATGAGTAGTCAAGTGGTTTTATGATGATGTCTATTAGTTAAAAGTTTTACCCTCTTCTCCTCCTGTATTGTGAAATGTGTACATTTTACAAAACGTCTTAAAAAAAAATTTCATACTCTGAGCCAACAATTAGTAGCTTACAAACCTTCCAGTTTATCCCTATCTATATTCTGAAGGTGGTTTATATAAAATTTTATTCCTAAAAACATGGCTAAAGGGATTTTTTTTATGGCTGTTGACAGTATCTTCTGATTTATAAATTGAGAAAAAGAGAAAATTCTCTCTATAAAAACCTTTGAAGAATTTTAAATTTTTTTAGACATTTAAACATAAAATTCCAGAAAACTTCTAATACAAAAATGTATCTGTAGTGTCAGTGCAATCTCTTCCCTCAAAGGGATTTCAATTCAGTAAGTGGATTTCAAACTGACTTTGAAAGCATTGTGTTCTGACTAGTCAACCATAGCATCAACATCTGCATACCACAGCTTCATCATGGTCTTGGATTTGAATCCATTGAGCGTGAATCAGTCTGCATTTTGATCTGTATAAAATTTGAATACCTGCTGGCAGAGATCAGCAAATAACATGGAAACAGATGTAATTAAAATAAGGTGGGAGCAACGTTGCATCCCTGTTTCACTCCAGTTTCCAGGTTGAGATTCAGCACTGCTGCTGTAGCTGCTGAAATGTGGCCATGAAGAGGTCTCAACATTTTGACGCACAGTATCTGTCAGGACAGAGCCTGCTGCACAGGCAGCATCCTGCTTTTTTTGGCAACAAGTTGTTCACTGTCATCAAACCAGTAGTGGTTTAATGACAGGACTCGGTGACACGTCTGCAACTGTATATCAACTGTCCATCGGGTATTCAGAAAAGGCAGCTTCTACTGCTTTGTCTCTCCAGTCTGTCTAATATGCATTATGGAGCAAATAAGACAGTTGTCAGTCCAGCAGCCGTCAAACCACACACATGTATACAACATTGCTTTGTGACAACCAGTTTTTGGCGTGGGCTGCATGTCTTCTTTCTTTGCTGGATTCAAACCCTTTCTATCTAGAGACTACTGACTAATGAGACTGGCAGGGTGGTAAACCAGTCTCACTCAAATGCTAAGAAACTGTTCATCATAGTAAGTCATTTTATCTTGTCTTGGTCATTTTTGCACTTCTAGTGGCTAGGTTTAGAGATACCCTGTGAAGATTCTGACCACTAGTTGGTGGTGGGAACATACAAAGAAACACAGCAATGCACCAACAAAGGTAGGAAAAGGAGAAGACTGTAAACATGGATGTAAACAATAAATGTTAGTCCACCTGTTCAGCACCTTGATCCTGATCCCCAGAGGATGATCTGAGATTATTATTATAATTATATTGTTAATTTGGTGACTCCCTAACCTGTTGTTTTGTGTAGCACCACCTTCAGATTTCCACTTTATTTATGTTGGTGTTTTTGGTGATGTTTTGAAAACCTCTGACATCAACCTTTCCCATTAGGGACTATGGTTTCCTCTTGCGAGATGGATTGGAATGGTGTTATGTGCTAAGCATGTTCATGTTTCCACCCATGCAGGTTTCTGTAGCATCCGTAGGATTCTTTAGCGCCATTGATACTGGTCTTTGACAAGCAAATTTGTCAGTATGTTGTTCATTCCACTAAACACTTAACTACTATCGGATTTCACAGCCTCTAGGGGCCGCCAGTGGGCCTAATTACCAAACAGATGAAAAGTCACCCATGGAGTCAGTTAATCATTTCATGAATTAAGTGTAATTTTCTTGTTCTACCTTGTTTCAATGTAGACTACTGAGTATTGCTTATTAAAAGATATTCATCTAAAAAGGTGAATTGATCATTTTTCATTCGCTTCAAGAAAATGGTGAAAGAAAATGGAAAAAAATTTTTTTTCTTTATTTTGCTTTCAGAGCACGAACAAGAAGCAAGTACAGTATATACACTATGTTTTTCTATCATAGAAATCTCTCTGTCGGTGTCTCTCACCATTCATGACTTACTGTAGATTAATGCATTATTTATACAATTTGGACATACTGTCAAACACACGTGTAGAGACACACACTTTGTACTCTAGGAGGAGCCCAAGGTCAATTTGATGGATTGAATTTGATTTGCTGCAGTAATGCACAAGAAGAAGATGGGAAGGGAAGTGCGTGTGTTTGTGTGTGTGTGCATGTGTGTGTGTGTGTCTGTGTGTGCGGTAAACCTGCAGACCTATCAAGCAATGAAAACCTGTTTCCCTCAGCCAATCATATTAGAGTGCTGCTAAATGTGATTATATGTACTTAGGAGACGAAGTGTGGGAAGAACATCTTAAGGTGTCTCCTCTTTTCATTTCACCTCAAATCACACAGCTTTGTCACACTTAGCCACTGAAAATGTCATCATTAGTGGGCTTTGATGTACTGGCTGACACAACGTCAAGCATACATGTCAAAATATGATTGAGTGCATGTGATGTTAGGACTTAATGATGATAGAAAATGTGAAAAATAAGTTAAAGGTTGTGACAGCACAAGTGTGTTAAAACACATGGGAACTGTACGACAAAAACTGTTATTATACCCCTGTTAATTAATAAATAATGGTGTGTTCAGATTTTATTAGAAGAACAGCAGTAGTATATCTACATTTTATTTACAATATAAAGAATATATAATTTCATTAAAGAAGGCGAAATAACAGCTGGGACTTAAGTTTTTAGAGAAACATTGGCGAAAAAAATCACTACTGAGGACAGCAGGAGGACATTGGAATTGACTCAGTAAGTTGTGTGTTCACTGTAATGAAGGAGTATTTGTGCAACAGTGTGGCTCACTGATGCGTTTTTAATTAATAGTTTTTCTTTGGCACAGAGGATATGTCAGCAGTAAGATATATCAGGCTTTAGATAAACTGGTTTTAGTCTTTTTAGTCATGCGATTTGACAACAGGTAGTAAATATATTGAATACCATCAGCCTTACTGTTTAATGACTTGTCAAGAAGAACAGTTCCTTTGTACTCAAAAACTAAAATCTGGCAGACCAGCTGTGCAATATAAGCCACGCTAAGCAGATATTTAAAAATAGTTATAAAGTAAACATAGATCGTGGTTCACTTGTCTTATTCAACAGTGACAAGCTTTTTTAAAGTGCTTTTTTTTTTTTTTTTTTTTACAAACACAGTGTCAGTGTAGCCCCCAAAAAGATTAAAAATGAAAATTGTTTTGTTTTTCCTCTGATACTGCCACTAAGCGTTAGGTCAGGACTAGGCCACACGCTGTTATAAGCTATTGTAAGTGTCCACAGCACAGTACTAACAAGCCATTAAGGGTCTTAGCTAGAGAGCACATATTGTAGCCATGCTTTTAACCACTTCTGGTGTCAGAGAGAGAGAAAATGAGTCAGTGATCCTATTCATATCTGCATCTTCATTTCCAAAATAAGTACCGGCTCCTTTCTTTTTTAAGTCGAGTCAAATTTACTTCTGTATCCCAAAACATGAATCACAAATGTGCGTCTTTTACAGTCCAACAAACTTGATCCTTCCATGATATGGATGAGGAACATAGACAAGAGAGGAGAGAGGTATCATAAACAAGACACACAACTAACTAACTACACACCAATGAAATTGTTAATGCTAAAAGAAAAATGCTTTAAAGTCCATTACATGCCACATTGCAACAGCGCCATCTTTCTGTTTGGCGCTGTACATCTTTCCTACAATGCTACATAAATATACAATTGGGAAAGGGAAGCAGAAGCTGACAGTCCTCTTGGCATGTCTCAAAATGAGTCTGCTAATATTAAAATATAGATTTAAATATAGTGAGTTTACCAGACAGCTACTATTCCTGTCGCAGAATGTCTTCGCCAAACCACACAAAGTTAAATATGTATTAATTTGCTAATTAAATCTTACCTTTCACTTATTGGCTGTACAGTGCTGACTTTTCTGCTGATATAGGTCTGACTGCTGCCTGAGGCGTTCAGGGTTTGATTGAGTCCCATACCTTGGGATTACACCTCGCTTAACAGCCCCCATATTCTGCCAAACGAACTTCAGCTTTTAGGAGTTGAGAAGTGCTGAGTCAGCACCGAAGCACTCAGGAACAGAAGCAATCAGTGCACAGGGAAACAACAGTAGTTCTTGACTTTAAAAAAAAAAAACTGTGTGAGGGCTTGTTTAATGGCTCCCAAAGAACAACACTGCTCGATTGATTAGTAAAAATCCCATCTGGAAAATGAAGCAAGACTGACTTAATCATCTTTGTTTCCAGGGTGAACCTTTGGGCTACACTCAGAACTAAAGATACAGCATATTTGAATTTCAAACCTGCTTCATATTATTTAGTGGTTACATATATAAAGGGCCTATGCTTGTGTCTGTTAATGAATCTGTCAATGAAGAGAGCAAGATGTACCAATTTTTTCTTATGCTGCTATTTTAGATCAGAAAAAAAGTAATATATTATAGTTAACGGCCAAATATGTGGAGAAAATACCTCCTAAAGCTCACAGAAAAACATATTCAGCATTCATAACACCAAGTGGTATTGATGAAAAACACAAATACCTCCCTGAGATGTGGTGTGAAATGTTCCTGAAGTCAGTTTCAAAGAATACATTTCAAATTCAATGAAGTTTAATGCATGCATGCAAGAAAATGACTCCTCCACTTTGTGCTGAGAGGTTTATAATCAGATATATCTATGAGGCATGTTTGGGGGGATGCTAAGATGTGGATATAATGTTCCAACATAATCTGAAAAGTACACAGATTTCCACGTCATTGAAAATGTACTTTAAAGGATTTCTCAACTGCCCGCACAGACGACTGACGCAAGACTATGATGGTTGATGGTCTTGCAGTTTTCTTGTCTCCTGCTATAAAATACGTCCAAATCTACTGATTATAATAAAAATTAAAAAATGCAAGAAGGCGATCTTTATGTAATATAAAATTCATCTAATCATCACTATCATTTTATCGTTGTTACTGCCCTGCACTCAGCATGCCTCAGGTCACCAATAAAAGTTTAAACCAACTTTGTATTTTATATGCTGTATATTAGAGAAGTTCAACAAGTTTTACCATAAAATCTGGTCCATCATTTCATGTAATCAATAAACTATATATATATATATATATATATATATATAAATATATATACTTGTCATGACAACACAACAGTAGCAGGTCCCATGTAAGACAATGCAGTAGGACTATGAAGCCAATGTGGCTACTGCAGGAAAGGGCATCCAACAAAGATCTGAACTCTGCAGATATATGGCTCTGGATTAGAGCCCTGCTGAATCATCACACTTAAACATTGCAGTTTTCTTCCAAGTGCCTGTAACCAAAGAAGATTAGTTAATGCACTGGCGGCATCATCTCTTTCTCAGACATCCACACACTCGTCACCTAAAATACTCAGCAAAACACTCAATACAGAAATCCAAATCCAAACAGAAGTAATCAAAACAATCACAAGATGTGATGAGGAAACGAATGTGACAACAGGCAATAAGATCTGTGAGTTAGCTGTGCTTCATTTATTTCATTTCTTATCTGTCAGTTGTATAAATTATTTCACTGAAGTTGTATGAAGAAAAATAAAACTGATCCAGACACACGTACAGTTTAGTGTCTGCATAGGCAGATATGTTTACAAGCTGGGCAGCGTGTACAGTCCAAACACTCGCAGACATGGGCAGATGGCAAAATTTACGTCACGCCAACCCTTGTTCTCCCTCGCAGCCACACAAATTCAGGAAGTTAAAATTAAACTTAAGAGTCTACAGCAGTTCTGTAAGCTACGGGCACAGTGGTGCTTTCTTTGAGCTAAATGCTAATGTCAGCAGCCTAATGCTAACATGCTTCCAGTAACAAACCTATGAGCAGGTGTAATGTTTAACATGTTCACCAACTTCATGGAGTGTATTAGCTTATTAGCTAACATCTGCTAATTGGTGCTGAACACAATACTGATGAGGCTGGTGGGAATGTGAAATGTAGAAATATTGCCATTATAGTGGCGCTAGATAAAAATATTGATAATATAAAGGGGATCGCCAGTTATAAAAAAAAAAAAAAAGAAGATATTTCAGTCTGGACCAAAGTGTTGGATGGACCGCCAACATTGCCATCCATTGATCTATGCTATAAGTGTGACTCAAAAAAATGTTGGTACATGTTTATCTTTTTTTTTCTTTCTTTATTTGATAGTTGACAGTGAAGCCTTGCAGGAAATGTAGGAAGAGAAAGTCATACAACAGTCCCCAGCCACAATTAAACCGGGTACGTTATGGTTACATGGTGCACCAGACACACCCAACAATGCAGGTTAATTGATTTAAACGTATTTCAATAACAATTGACATATTGACTGACAGGCAATGACCATCTGATTGATTACGTTTGCTTCATTATCTGATTTACCCCCACAGGGAACTTTAAAGAGCCAATACATTGTCAGCATTTTTGCTGACAGTTCTGTGGAAAGAGGTCACTGTGTCCCAATCAGTAGACCTGGACCAGAACCAAAGACAGCTCGGTGCATTGACAGCAGAATAATCTCCTTGATAGGCATACATATTGATTATTAGACACACATACCAGCACTTTCTCTTTCTTGCATCCTCTCTCACTCTCTTCTTTCTATCACTCACAAAATCTATACATTAAAGTAGGCCTGTGCAGCCTCCATAATTCATCTCTCCTGGAGTTTCAGCACACACACACACACACACACTGTCCTATACAATATCTATAAAACATCTCTCGAGCACAAGCAGAGTACAGACACACACACACAGGCAAACACCCACACTGTCAAATCTATTCCCAAAGTCCGCAGGCGAAGTGCAGCCTGACTTATGTGGAGTAAAACCAGCACCAAAGCAATGCAGTTGATTTAAGAATTCATAGCGCAGACTCGAGGCACAGCAGCTATGCATCCTCTGCATCCCAATGAGGGTCTCGGCTTCAACTCCACAACTGTAACTGCCTAACACCTCTGAAAGCTGGACAACAACAGCTCAGCATCATGCATGAATGAGCTGTACATGTGCGACTGCTGCATTATAACTACTGGCACCACTTTCCTGCCTTTCCCCTTGAAGCTAGCTGACAAGGAGGATGAATTACAGGGTGATAATCAGGCCTAATTAGGGGGCAAATAATAGCTAAGATAATATTCTACAGGATAATACCTGAAGGCTTTAAAGGACAAAAGTCTCATGAAAAAAACTGAAAATTGAAGCAGCTGCCATCCTGAGAAGGTGACATTTTGTATGTACAAGCTTTTAACTTGAGAGGTGCATTATTAGGATATGGACCTGCTGCTGCTGCTACTGTTGCTGCTGTCCTATTTCACCTGCAGCAGTCCTAACCTCATTTGCAGAGATTTGATACACTTTTAGGGACTCATTGGTCGCAAAGACACTTTTTTTCTACAAAAGCAGGAATGTTGAAGAACAAAGCTTGAACAGGTTTCTGGCATCAAACACTTGACCAACAGGAAGTCTTTTTTTTAATTTTTTTTTTTTAAAGAAGTCGTGCCCTGCCTTGAGAGGCTTTTAAAAAATGGATGCAGAGAGAAAGAGAGAGAGAAAGAGGGAATGCGCAGCTGTTTGAAGTCAGGAGTTTGGTGCAGGATGGTTTATCTTATCCCAGTATCCCCATCCCAACTACCAGCCAAGTACTGGTACAGTACTCCAGCTGCTGAACAGCCCTTTAAATCCTTTACACTGCAGTGCTGTTAAATCAACCCCTAGCCCGGCAGACTACTCACCTCCCATCGCAGCTTTCATTACAAAATTCATGATGAAGCAGTTCTGTGTTCTCTTCCTTCAGTGGTCACGTTATCAGGGACAGACCTGCAGCCGGGGGACAGAATACACAAGGTATGTCCGCATGAATACCATTGTTAGGACATGCAGTTTCACTCCAGTGGTTTTCATATACAAGAGTCTAATGGGATGGGGGAGGATGATGATGAGGCTCGATGCGGACAAGGAACGACCTCCAAACGGAGGTCCTTGTTTGGCAAACAAAACCACCTCAAAAAAAGCTCATCTACTTTTTAATAATAATCACAATCTCTTCACATATCTTAAATCACTTTAATTCGTCTTCCTGAGCAGTATGAATTTACATCTTAAACAGCATCGAAATGTGTTCACCTCTATTTTAAGGCACAAAAAGGGGGATTTAACTGGGTTAAGATGGCTTTACCCTACGGTAACAACACTGTTTCCTGAGTTTTGTCAGAGCACCTGCGCCCTTGATTTACAATCAACACTCCATCTTGTGTGGATTTATGCTGACGCTGCCTGGCTGCTTGTGGAAATAACTCCCAGAAAGAAAGAAAAAAAAAAAGGAGGAGAGAGGGAGAGGGAGAGGGAGAGGGAGGGGATGGGCGAACAAAGACAGGGTCAAAGATGAGCAAGTGGAGGCACGATTTTGTGTCAGTACATGGGCCTCAGAGAGCATCACTTCACACAGTCTGCAAGAGCATTACAAGGACTTTTTTTTTTTTTAAAGATGCAAAGTCTTACACTGCATCTATACTCTTCATTTGTGAGATTATATTGACCATACTATATTATATTCCCCATGATACATCCATATAATAATCCAGTATTATTTGTTGTGGGATATAAACTGCCTCATAACTGCTCACTAATCAGTTTATAATAACCTTATTTGAAAATTGTTTATATAATATCGCTGCTGGGACTTTGTGTCTGGGGCACTCTAGGGTGAGTTTACAGACCTTGGGGTACTATATGCTGATTTTTAAAATGCCAGCATTATAATAATCTTGTGATATTTCTATGGGGGTTAAATCGACCTTAATGTACTTGGTGATCTTTTCATGACATAACCTCACGGGTAGTTTTGCTGCATTTTACAGCATCCCTCTGCCATTGCAGTACAGACTAGCAGCAAAATCCCTCAAAAAAAAAAAAACTTGCTGCACTCGTGATTATATACTATCACTGTTTCATCCCCGGGTCATTCACCCAAAGTCGAATCTGCAGCTCTGCAGCTGAGCGTCTTTAAATCATTTCCTGGTTTCCTTCCTCTCCATCATCATCTGCAGCGGCAGAGCAGCAGCAGTTTCTCCTCGCATGAACCCTTTACAGTATTAACTCACAGCTCCTGGTGCGGTGCTGGTGCAGCATTTCGGCACTATTACAGTACAGTACGTGCTCTGTGTTAAATGACTGCACCCTCAAGCTTACACACGGTTTTCTGTAGCCGATACGTAGTCTATATATGCGCAGAAGCTATGTTGGTAAGTGCATGGAAGCATCAGCATCTTTTACCGAGTGCACCAACCTAACACCATCCGGTCCCGTACAGTAAAGCCACACACACACAAGCATCCCTGTCTTTGCTTGTTCGGACATCGTTTACCTTGTTTTGATGCTTCTCCAAGTCTTTGTCCCTCCAAGAAAGAAAAAAGCTCTCGTCGCGGTGTTATAACCACTCTCCTTCTTCTCCCTCAGCGGGGAAAGAAATCACAAGTTGTGCGTCTTAAAGGAGGGATTGTGTCTTCCTGTGCGGCGCTCAGTTTGCAGACATGCCGGTTTTGTCAGAGTCAGGCTGCAGCGGCGGAGGAAGAGAGTCTATTCCTGCAGGACGAGATGAGAGCATGCAGAGGGAGAGAGGGGGAGGGAGAGGGGGAGCTCACGAATATAATATCACCCAAGTGAAGGTCCTATTTCATTTTCACCATTATAACAGAGAATAAGCATAAAAAAGTACTTTGAATGTTCCGAGTTTGTCCTAATAAACTCGTGCAACTGCTTGGAAAGGGAAAATAAAAAAAAATATTCAATCAGCATTTTCATTGCATTTTCAAGATTTGTCCTCACGGTTCTTAATTCATTAGTTAATTGCCTTTAGGGTTCAGGGTTGCTTTTATTGTCTCTTAAGTAGATGAGTTGTTACATAAAGAACATACATATCACAAGAAGGCTTCTACTAAAAAAATCAAAACAGACTATTCACAAAAATATATGTGTTGGCATGGCATGATACAGAGGCTAAAAGCAACAAGATTTGACTGCAATATATTATACAATATATTATATTAGCATTCACAAACACAAGACCAATAACTATGCTTTTAGCTTGATTTTGTTCTCCACCAACTCCAGAGGGAAACAGCTGGCTCCTTAACTTTCAGCTATGTTCACCAGCTAGTTGCTAATTGTGTCTGCCTGCTTTTTAGTGTTAGTCAGGTAATTGGTTTATTAGTTGTTGTTTTTGGTTTTTTTGCTGAACTGCCTGCTGCTGGCAAAAAGTAAAGGGATGAAACTGAACTAAAACAGGAAGATTGCAGGCTGAAAGACACTAAAACTGTTCCCTGTCCCTGTTGAGCTGAGAGGGACTGCAGAGTTGGCCTTACGTCATTTCATTTCAGCCTTTGCTAATGTAAAAATATCTAGCTCTAAAACGGGGCTGATAATTCGAGGAAGACAGTGTTCTGTCTGTCAGGTAAAATGAGCTCCATTTGATATTTGAAACCTTTATGTTTCATTTTCCGCTGGCAGGCCAAAGATCTACTGTGTAATGTCTGCTGTCTCAACAGTTCCTTGAAAATATTTTCTTGGCAGGCTGGAAAAGACATAATGTGATATTAACAGAAGTGGGTATTAGAGTTTCATCTAAATGGATGCATCACCTGTGGCCATTATTTTTTTACTTTCTGTTTCACAAATGTAGGGTTTTATTCTTGCAGGTTTGTCGACCGCTGATATTAAAATATAAGTGATTTGCTGGGAGCTATTATTGGATTTGGTGGTATTACTAGAAATCCAGTATGGCGGCTAACTATCAGATGATCATAGATTTCTCCTGCTTGTTTGAAAGAGAAAACAAAGCACAAACTGAAGTTTTGGCCTAAACTATTAATTTAATTTTGGCTCCCTGTAGTTGATGCCTGTCCATGAACAATTATAACACACATTATGGTGCACTTTCTTTTTCTTTTAAATCACACAGTTGAACTCAGGCTCGTCTCCCTTAATATCTCCAGATATTATATATAATAATGTGCAAAACAACCAAAATTATATTAGTTATTAAAGCATTATTAACTGATTATTTGCCTCTAGGTGGCAGAGATATTCCAAAAAAACCTCACATCAAGAAAATACAGATATGCTAGGGAGGTGTTACATCGAATGATGTTATGCTAACATTCATTATATATCCAACAGAAACAGAGCAACACAAGCAAATAGAGGACAAACATGAGGGACAAAGATTGTGATATTTATCACTTTAACCTCGTTTCTGTGGCTCGACTAAAGCGTCAGCTCTAAGTCTTTCCTACTTTCCTGCTAGTGTTATAATGTCCTTGGTTTTTTTTTTTTACCTTATAGTAACATTGCTACACTTTACACACACGGTGAGGTGGACAGGCAGAGAGCACAGAGAAGACCAAGGGGAGCTTACACTGCTGCATCTCCCATCAATTAATCAAGACACAGAAGGCTGTGTCCAGTCAACACACTCTGGCACAAGCATCCATCACATTGTTTATAGCCTGGAAATTCTTTGAAACAACAACAGCATGTGCACACACACACACACACACACACACACACACACACACACACACACACACACACACACACACACACACACACACACACACACAGATACACACAGATACACACAGATACAGACACACACACTACAGATGCTGTCCTCTGACTGTCCACCATCACCATAGTGTAGTTATGTTTGTTTCTTGTGTGAATATGATTTATAGTCTCTTGGTTTTGAGGTCAGAAGTTGGCAATTTTTGCTCTTGACCCATTTCTACTGTACTATTGTTTCAAGGCTGTGTATGACAAAAAAAAAAAAAACATCTCCTCTAACCGTGCAGCTTCACACCTGTCTTTGCACAGCATCGTGCGCAATAAATCCATGACCACCCTAGCTTCCTGACCACTTCAGGAAGCACCTAAATAAGGATGTTGTGTCTGCATCTGAATCTACATTTGTCATTTGCGCTTCTGTATTGTACATTTTAACAGCACAATATTCAAACAGTTAGGTGTTTATCTGGCACCTTGTGCTGTCCTGTCTCTTTGTGTAAGGTGGTGTGTGTATATTTTGCTGTTGTTATTCAATTGTTTTTTTTGTCTCACAACAGGAGGCCAAAACGCTGTATTTTCCCTAATTGTTCTCATGTGAGAACATGGCCCGTGTCCAGATAATGAGTCAACAGGAATACATGCCAAAAATGAAAAAGTTACCAATCCATGCCTGATGTTACAGGAACGGACACAGTGTCAATACACTGATGCTGTGGCAACCTATGAAACACACAAACAATTACAATGAATGCCATTTGAAAACCGCATTAGCATTTTATACCACAATATGTATGGCAGGGCTCCACAGGGACCGTATGTCATTCAAAAAAGGGCAAATTAACATTGCACTGCTACCACATAAAAACACAGTTGTAGTGCTGTTTTTTTTCTTGCACTATCTATAAATCTACTTAGTTATTTTGAATATTTTGACATAAATACATTTTCTATATGATAATTTAAAATTATTCCAGAAAGGATGAAGATTTTAGAGCTGGAAACTTTCAGCCAAGAGCAACACAGCATGAAAATGTAAAAAGTTAAAAATGAAAAAAAGTATGGTGGACATCGTGTGAGCATATCATGACAAAGGTATTTCTAGTTCATCTCTCTCTTTGTGTATTAAGGGAAATATGAAAATACTGTTTGCATCTGATCTGCTGGAGCTGTTGCCCCAGGACAAAGAGGACCTGTTATTGAAATGCAGCATAGTATTGGATGCTGAAGTTCTCCCTGTCTGTGCTGCAGCAGTCAAATGAAAGATGGGTTATGTCACAGGACAGCACCTTAGTATGGCAGGATGTAGCAAAAAAAAGCAGCGATTTAGGGGTCTGCATCAGTGAATGGTCTTTTAAAATCCTTTTAAGAT
The DNA here is from genome assembly GCA_036365135.1 of Miichthys miiuy. Classification (NCBI taxonomy): domain Eukaryota; kingdom Metazoa; phylum Chordata; class Actinopteri; family Sciaenidae; genus Miichthys; species Miichthys miiuy. The sequence goes on from CM071602.1 coordinate 22,273,034, forward strand.
CCTTTTAAATGCATTCATTCATAGTTACCTGCCATTAGTAGCATAGCATCGGGCCTATTTTCTGGCATTCTTTTATTGTCTGTGATGTTTCAGGTTACATTAGTCTTTTTAATCATATTTTCCCCTTAAACAGAGGATACAAAGAGCCTGAAAATGTGTGGTGCATGCATATTTCATCATTACAGTCTCGCATTTAGATGTCACTTCAATACATAAAGGACAATTTTGCTGACAATGAGTCAGCTGTCTCACCTCGCGACCCTTCTGATTCATTAAGTATCAACTACCAAGGCATGGGGGAGGATATACAGTATATAAGGGACATGCATCAAATCCCATTCTTTGTGATATAATATGCAAGCCAGCAGAATGTCATCTGAATGCCATGGGGACACAGTCACTTTGAAGCTTTTTACACTGATATACCCTGAGAATCAGAGAATGAACCATGTATGCAGTGGCAGCCAAGAACATCTTTTGAGGTCTGATGCGTGGAAAGATGTTAGACCCAGCTGGCTGACACACACTTAGAGAAACCAAAACTTTAAAAAAAATGTTTTGGGATGAAGCCAGTAACTGTACAAACTTGGAGCTTGTTAGAATAAAACACATACTTTTTATATATATACACCTCATCTAGAATAAACTACTCATTATGAAATGCTCTTTAATAAGGATTCTCACTCATATGACATCTAGTAGTGTTTGTAAAGCTGTGTCACATTTACATATTGTCTATTGTCTGCCATACTATAGAGTGAAGTGCTTAACCATTGCTAAACCCCACTTTTAACAGTTTATGTCAAGACAACCCAGGTGGGACTCGAACCCACAATTGATTGACCTCATTTATGTCCATCCATCCATGACTAAACAATCCTGTTATTGTCAACAGCATCATTTAATATTCTGCTGCTTGAAGTCATGTGTCTTTTACATAATTCTCTTAACGTGTCATGTTTTGCAAAGATTACTTTCTTTGATTGACAAGTTCTACCCTTCAAATGAACCCTTCCCACAGCTGACTGGATGAACACACTGCACTGATCTTCGCTCCATCACTTGTGAAGATAATTTCTCAAATGTCCTTGAAACCAAGCTGACAGGGTTAAACTCACCATCCTTGCTAAACCTTATTCCATTCTCTCACCGTATCCCCTTGCAGACCCAAGCAAGTTTCTACAGTTACTGTCCCAAAATAGCACAAAGGATTTATCCAGTACATCCCCTCCTGTCCATGTTGTTAAAGGTACCTGTGACGATGTGCACAATGATAAAAGACCAATTTGATCTCTTTTCACTTCTTTGAAAAGTCAGAAGCAGCTTTGAGGTTATTGGTCTGAAAGTGTTGATGTTATAGGAGTAATAGTGCTGTATAGTAAATGCTTAAACCTCTCTGTCCCACCGTCTTTAGTGGCTGCATGACTATGAAATCTCTTTTTCTCTAATGCAGAGGCACGGTATTCATATTTTAAAGTACAGACTACAATATTAATGATTTCACAGTGTATCCCTCCTTCTTTTTGCTAATACTTTACTGCCACATCGATGCAGCGTTGCCACAACACCGTAGTGGGTCATATTCCTCCATGTGAAGGGCATCGTAGCCTCTGTCAGGCTATTCTGTGAAGTCAGAGGGGAGGAGTCGTTAGCTTTGGATATTAGTCTACTGTCCATCATCCCTGCTGCACTCTGAAGTCTCTGGAGACACTGAAAGAGGGAAAAGGAGGAGGCAAAGGGAGGGAAAGAAGGAGGGCAAAGGAGGAGGGGGGGTGAATTGCATGTAATTGTGTGTGTGTGTGTGTGTGTGTGTGTGTGTGTGTGTGTGTGTGTGTGTGTGTGTGTGTGTGTGCGCGTGCGTGTGTGTGTGTCCATCAACCCATAGAGGACCTCTGAAGTCCCAGACAGAGGGAGGTGTGTACTGCTGCAATGCGTAAAGGCATCAGAGCTTTACGGCTTCTTCATGCAGCGAGCAGACTGACTGACTGAAAGGCTGAATGCATGACTGACTGACTGACTGACTGACTGACTGCCACAGGGATTTACAGTACAATATATAATGACCTTATGAACTAAATAGCTTGCAGAATAGCTTACTACCTGGACTTTATAGGCTTTTCAAATCCCACATTTTCCAACCACCACAGGTGACGCATCATGCAGGTCCACAAGAGAATTAACTGTGCACAAATAAACCCAAACAAGGAACAGGCTTGGGGAGGAGACCTAAATAAGACAGAGGTGTTGGTCACCTATTTAAAAGTGAATCATCTGATGAGAACTATTTATTTCCACATTTATGTTACTTCATCTTTACATTATATTTAATGGTACACCAAGTAAGCGTTACAATAACTATAAAGAGAAAGAAAAGAAAAGAAAAGAAAAGAAAAGAAAAGAAAAGAAAAGAAAAGAAAAGAAAAATGATGGTCCGCTGTTTGCTTCTGATGATGTGTGCAAGTCATAAGTGGTGTCAATTTCTGTTATTGTTCCACCACATAGACAACATCAATTGGCTGCTATTAATAAAACTTATTTTCTCCTTGGGTCCAACAAACATTTTTGAGAGCATGTGTGCAGCTACCAAAAGGCCAAACAAAACCATAATACATATGTTGTGAAAAAACAAGCGTAAATCTAGTGCACAAAATTGGTTAAATTTAATTAGGGACCACTTTCTCAGCATCTTGCCTACAACAAATCAATGATCTCATTAGTGACAACCTTGAATTAAAAAAAGATAAACGTCTTGTGCATTCACTGATGTGAACTTTCATAACTGAACCCATAAAAGCAGCAACAAATGATATCAGGGTTTCTTTGTGCCTTTTTCTTCACCATTAACAGAATTAGCAGAAGCAGGCGAAGGGGAAAACCAGCAACATATTCTCTTGTGTAGTCATTTATATGCATTTAAACTTATGACATTTAGAAATAATAGAGGATATTTTTCACGCCTGAGACAGCTATATTCCATCACCAGCAGTTTTGCCAAATTAGATTTAGTTTTTTGCGATCTCTTAAAACAAAATGAGCCCAAAGAAAAGAGTTTTTTGCGTGTGGATTTTTTAAATTAAAGGAAAAGGAGTCTTTTATGTTTGAGTTCTGTATGTCTGTGTGTGTTCATCATGTTCATTATGGCTATTTTGTAACAGAATAATCAACCTATGATCGGAGACACAATCGAACATTTGCATACTTCATATAATTGGAAGTAAAAGTAATTATCATTGTTATCTTGTTATCATTTTTATCTTTGAAAAAGTTGAATCCATCCACACGGCGACATATAGACTTAGACATAGAATTCAACATTACAATCACAGGTTTTCACTTAAGTAGGTGACATCAGAGGTTGCCATATTGCAGTGTCAAGAGATCATTCGCTCCCTGAGGTCCAACAGCAGGCTGAAGGAGTGGTGAAGGAAGCAGCTCTGTGTGACAACTGGAAACACTCCAGAGTGAAGTGACGACACTCGCTTGTGTTTAAAACATGACATAAACGAATTAACCGTGAGGTTTCTGTATGTGCTTAACTGGGTTTCTTAACTTGGCCTCGATAAGTGGAACAAAAGGAAAAGGTAGGATGTAGCTTAGGGACTGAGTCACAGGACGTTTACAGTGCAGCAGGTACCACTGCGCCGTCTGTCAAGAGAAAAAGGGGACTTTAGAGTTTGTGTCTTACTGTGCCCACAACGTATTGTCCACGCGCTTTGACTGCAGGGTGTGAGCAGTACAAATTGTCTCTCTACCTCTGTATCTTCTCCCTGTACCTGTCTGAAATAGGAATATTGAAAATACTGCAGGAGGCTTGGCCCCCCACTCTCCTCCACAAAAACACTTGGAAAGCATCCAGAGTGGAGTGCATCGTGCCCTAGAAAGCTAGTGCAGTATAACTGTCACGGAGCAATGCAGGGAAGAGAGGAACGTGACAGGACGGTGGGAGCTGAATTCACGCCCACCACACAACTAAATGTGAGCATGAATATAGTGCAGTGGACGGCAACAACTGAGATTTGGAGTTCTCTGAGTAGATTTAAGATACAGAATTTGTGTAAAAATCTGTAATAACCTATTTAGTTTGAAATAGTGGTATGCAGACAGGACTGGCCAGCCCTAGTAACTGAAAGTTAAGCTACTGTGGCTAAAACAGATTAAACTTACTCCTCTATACTTATTTGAAGGAGGACTAAGGAATCCCATTTTAAGAACTTGTGTAGCTAGTCCCTAGATGCACTCACTTCTCTGAATATAACTCTTTTACAGAGACTTTTTTATTGGAGACAATAAAATGCAGAGAGGCAGTGAAAAATAGATGAGAACATGGTTCACATCATCAGTGCTCGGCCACCTTTTCTCATCAGCTTTAACCAGCTCAAATGACAACGTCTGATGATGTACCACAAATTCAATATAGTGTTGTGGTCAAAGTGCAGCGAGTCTAAGCTTGCTCAGCTGTGAATGCTTACATTAGCTTACCACCATAAACCGATACTGCCTTCTCATGCAACCCCCAAAGAGAAACAAAGGAAGCTGGAGGAGTTGGATCAGGACCAAAGTGTTGTGTTCGCTTGAGGAGACAAACTGCCCTGGAGGCAGTTTCCTGCAGAGCACTTCTGACAGGTCATACCTGTCCAAACTGATGCTCGTTTGAGGTAAACAAGAGGAGGTGACTGTCATTTACACACAAGGTGCTGGGCAGGTAAAGGTTGGCTGTGCTTTTATTCCACAAGAGGAGAAGCTGTTTTTTTACAATCACAGATAAAAGTCAAAAGTGTGGAAGTAAGACACGTGGTCTGATATTATAGCAGGTGTCCTGTTAGAAAGAAGGTTTGGTGTTCTGTTTTGTTTGGCACCAAAAGGAAATATGGCTTTTACCTTTTCAGCCCAAATCTAATCTTTTCATGGCTATTCAATGGAGACAAATCAGACAGGTCTACAAAACACTGATCTTTTTTTTGTTGTTGTTGTATTAAAAGCACACTCGAGGTATCCAACCTGGCATTGTTTGAACTGATGGTGGAGTAGAAAAGCTGGACTGACTGCAGAGCTGAACGAATTCTGATTCAGGTGAGAAAAGAAAACAAGGAGACGGAGAAGAGCCAGCATGGAGAGTGATGCATGAGATATGAGACATACCACCCCCAGCTTTTAGAGTGCACACTTATGTGTGTGTGTGCATGTGTGCGTGTGCATCTAAGCGAACATGAATGTGTGTGTGTGTGTGTCCTCTTATGAGTATAGACGCATCAAAGAGAGCCAACAAGTGAGAAAGAGCACAGTAAAGAGACAGTGTGTGTGTGTGTGTGTGTGTGTGTGTGTGTGTGTGTGTGTGTTTGTTTGTGTGTGTATGTGCATGTGTATGTGTGTGTGTGTTTGTATGCTGTTCTGTGAAGTCATTCTAATTAATAACTGAGAGTGTTTGGCTGAAAGTGGCGTTCCTTAAATTAGAAAACCCTCTGTTGTCCAGAGACAGAGGGTTTCATAACAATGATATGGTAATGATATCTATCTATCTATCTATCTATCTATCTATCTATCTATCTATCTATCTATCTATCTATCTATCTATCTATCTATCTATCTATCTATCTATCTATCTATCTATCTATCTATCTATCTATCTATCTATCTATTTGACTAGTTGGCTTCATTACAGTTACAGGTTCTTTACATAATAGTGAGAAGGAGACTCTGCATCAGCAATACTCATGCTTGGTGACAGTGTGTGTGTGTGTGTGTGTGTGCATGTGTGTGTGTGTGGTAAAGGTGCTGATTAAAGTTGCCCTCGGTGTAGTGATCAATACAGAGCGGGTCATAGTTAGTAGCTTTATGAGGTGCAGTCATCCCATCGCCTTTTATTTTATGTGTCAGTCACCCAAAGCCTTATCACACACACACACACACACACACACACACACACACCATACATTCCATCCATCCCTTCGGTGATAAAGATTGCGCTGACAGAGCAGTCTTACAGTAACCACCCATGGCTCACGTCCAATGAGAAAGGGTGTGTCAGTGTGTGTGTGTGTGTGTGTGTGTGTGTGTGTGTGTGTGTGTGTGTGTGTGTATGCCATCCATGTTTATTGCCATGGATGGAAGTGATGGAGCGAGTGAGCAATGTTATTCCCATGTTGAAAGCGCTGCTTACATTGGTGTCAAACTCTTTTTAGCTCATGGGCCATATACATCCCAGTTTAAAGTTTAATCACAAGTGGGCCCAACTAGTAAAACCATAGTACATTCTGAAAATATGACACGATGAATGAACCATCCATTTACAAAAGAGATGATGAACAGCCAGAAAAACAAGTGCAATTTTAACAATATGTTTCAGTTTTTCCACATTCAGTCATTGTACTGTTATTACATGTGCATTACAATTTACAGATCACTGTGGACCTACAAAAGCACAAAACATCACATGTATTTTGGAACTGAAAAACAATATAGTATCTTAGCTTCTTCTTTGTCCAGTGGATAAATCTATATTTACAACTACAGCAGGGTGTGAACTATATAACCAACAACTACATATTCCACTATGAAAGCTATCAAATATAGCTACTTTATGTAAGATTTTGAATGCATGACTTTTATTTATTTTTGCCTTGTGGCCTTTACTTTAACTTCTCAGATCTTTATACCTCCTCGTCCACTGAGGATGGCAAATAGTCAAACATGGTGGCTAAAAAGTGTAAGAACATTGAAAAGAACACTTTTTGATATATTTCAGTATTTCTTTGTAAATTAGTTAAAAACACTATTGCTGACAGATGCAGAACATGCCAACACCAGACTCTCTCCATCTCTCCTATGTAACGCCCTTCTTCTGGAAGATAATGAATCAGTGTTTATTGATTATTTTTGTGTTTCACCCTGCCTGGAGACACACACACACACACACACACACACACACACACACACACACACACACACACACACAAACTGCTGATGGTGAGCTTTCCAGTGCAGCTGAAATCTGTGAATACATTATCCTGTATGTACACTCAGAGGGTCCATGCATATTTGATGGCTATAAAAAGGTAAGGCTGGGGGAGAGTTATGATTGCCATCTTTGCTCATTCTCAGCACAGCACTCTTTATATCTGAGAAAACTATACACCATTATTCCTAATAGCCCACAAAATTTAATTATGAACAGAACACTGAGAATATTGCCATTTATATGGTAGAAAACTATATTTACGAGAACAACAACACAAGCAGCAACCATTACGTCCACCAGTCGTTCAGAAAAGTTGACAAAGCAAAGTCTTTTATGCCAGCAGTCTTGCACCCTTTGTCTATACTTGTCTCTGCTCATAATTTATTTCTGTTTCAACCTCAAATATTTGCAACTACAGCAGGGAATGAACAATTAAGTCAGTGTTAGATCTATTCAACGAATGTGTCTGGACTAAAAGCATTTTCTCCTGCCTTGTATAACTCTGTTTGCTCCAACGGAAAACGCCCATGCAGCCTCTCCCTGTTTTACATGTGACTTTGCAGATATGATGTGTGCCCTTGAAAGAGACCTTGGCTTGCATTGCAGTCATGGGATGAGAGCAGCACTCTGGTTACGCTGCTGCCCCTCTGTGGACAACACCAGGAAGTGCATCCGATTACAGCAGCTGTTTGCATGGTATAATGGGATGACAGTATGGTCATATGGGTGGAGGGAATTCCCTGAGTGACGATGTATAGTACACTGAGTTGACAGTTATAAATAATCAGTTATTTGCTCAAGGTATGGTGGTATGCAAGCTGTTTAAACTATCCAGTCTGCAATGAGAAAATGGCTCTGAATGAGGATTTGATGAAAAAGAAACAGTTGATGGTAACACAGGTGGCATTCATGTGACAAAAGCCATGAAGAAGTGAAACACAATCTGTTGGAATCAGTTTTGAAACGCTTGTTTTAGCTCAGTTTCATATCAGTAGAACTGTCCCAGTCAGAAACATGAACCGGAAAGCACTATGCACACAACCTAAGCCTAAAAAACGACATGGGGCACTGTAGATGTTTGATTAGCTTGTTAGTCAGTCTAGTTTTCAGTCTTGTCCTGCAAGAGGACTCTTTGAGGACGTTTTATTGGTTGCATAATGGGTACAGATGAGAGTCATACAGGACTGCCACTATAGGGAACTTCTGGTGCATAGAAAATATTCCCTCCAAATTAACAGTATTGTGTTGTTGTTTTTTGTTGTTGTTTTTTACAGCATCTGAAGCATCTCAACAGTAATACTCCTACTAAACTAAAAATGTCAACATAATTTCACGAGCAAACTGACTGACGTTGCTCCCACCCAAATACCAAACTGATCCAAAAGCAGCCTAAAGGGAAAAAAGATTCTTATGCAAAGGCCCAGGGCCTCAACGTGAAGCTGCTGTTCACCTCTAAAAGGGTCTGGTAATATTACTGAGTTGGCAGTTGTTTTTTGCATTCCGCACGCATCTTATTTTGTCAAAATCCAGCCCCACACTGTCCCACCATCATCTACAACTCAGTTAATTTAGCTGCGAGAAAAAGATGCTGAGATAGAAACAGAAGCAGACTCATTTTTTCTTTTAAAAGAGATCCTGTGCGAACTGAAATGTTTCTTTGTGTTGGCCATTCCTTTTAGTGAGTCTCCCCTTTATTATCTCCTTATCAATAATGCACCAGGAACAGTGTTGAAAAGTGACCAAAGAAAGATAAAAGGATAGTACATTAAAAGGAGGGCAGATAAAGCGATGCTGAACAGTTAACAAATGATAATGTGTCTGGATGGGATTTTGTTTATCTGATGCATTTGTTTGCTGTTGTTGTTGTGTATTTGTTCAGGCAGGGGAATCCTGCGCTCTCTTCTGGCTGTTATCTCACACAACTGCTGTGATAAGCTGCTCTCTGCACCTAAACTTGGCTGGTAAAAAATGACTACAACTGTGGGATTCTCTACCCTGCTGCAACAATCAGGTGTGTATCTGCATGTGAGGATGTAAGAGAGGGAGTAAGAATGAGGAAAATAACAAATGCCTTGTGGGCATTCTGTATTTGGGGCACTGGGTGCTGTTGTAGTATATTTTTACTTTGAATCAGTTGATCATGGTAAGATGGGGTGATTGACGTACCTTATTCTACAGTACATGGGTCTGAATTTGATGTTGGGGTTTGTATCATTGTAATGCAGCATTACAACATTTTGGAGACTGCATAAATCCAATATTCCCTCTAACCTGATCATTTTGTGTTTCGTGTTTCATCACACTAACTTGTCAACCATCACTCATTGCTTTGCCGTCACTTTGCCCCCCAAAATGTGGTTTAGTAATCATTAAAAAAAAAATCACACAGAATAAATTAAACTTACATTTGTTGATCCTGCATTTAATCCAGAAAACGGGAAAGTCACCAAAACACCTTTAAAACCTGGACTATATGGCGCCTGAGCTGAGTGGCAGATTTTATGCTGCAAAGACAAAACCACATGACTTAGTCACAAGCTGTTGACTCTTGAGTGCATACATGTTATGTTACACTTTTCCCCTCTCCCTTCCACCATTTTTACAGCAGAATTTTTTTTTTTTTTATGTCACAGATTAATAAAGCACATGATATGCTTTATTGATCTGTGACATAAAACTCCCTTTCTGATTCATGTGTCTCTCTCACAACACTCTTTAGTTTTTCTCACAGTAATAAACTTAAGCAAGTTTTGTCACATGTTGTTTTTAACCACAAATCAGACCCTGTGACTGACCGCATTGGAGTGAAGTCCATTCAGAGCATCAAAGCCCTCTGGGTACATTTTCTGTTTTAATGCATCAACATGGTTCAGTTCCTTCACCGTCTCTCCACAGCCACCATGAAACTTATTCCATGGATGTTAGTGGAAGAGAGGACCTGGCTTCATTCATTTAACCCATCACAAGGTCAATTAACATATTCATGTGAGAATATTCATGCAAGAATAAGCTAATAAAAGACAGCACAATGCTTTCAATAGCTCACACCAAGTGACCCATATGAACAAAAGGGGAAAACCCATTTGTTTTTATGTTGAAATTAGTCTCACACTTCATGACAGCAGCAGTAAGAACACAGATCAATACAGGAAACCAGGAGCAAACTATAGAGTAAAAGATACTTCACACAGCATCAATCCTAAACAAGTGGCACTTGATCTGCCAAGTTACTACCATCACATGACAAGCAAAAGTGGCCATGTTTGTGAGGGTAACATGAGTGATTATGACGTTTTTGGAGTATTAATTTCTACAGTTGTCATTTTATACAGTAAGGTGTTCCAAAATCTAATCAGATCATCATACGTACGATGACTGCATGGCGATGACGCATTGACTCAGTGTCCCATGTGTATGTACACATGATGGATGTAAAAATAAATCATCTCAGACCTTTTTTTCCTGAAGGTTCGAGACAGAGAACCTTCACAGACATCTCAGACGTTTACATAAAAATGCATTAAACACATATTTATGGGATTAAAAAGCACACATTAGTCATTTAAATAAAAATCAATTGCAGACTGAAAAAAAAAAAACATCTGAGACTTAATAAAACATGGCAGTAGAAAATATTGCTGTTGTAGCTTGTCACATATGTCAGTCTGTTGCATAAGAAAAACATTTTTTGGCTGAATAACATCAGTCATGTTGACTGTCAGGTTGTGCAGTTTGTAGGAAGTGAACATGTCAGCAGAGACAGCAGCCAGTCCTGCAGTGCAACGTCACTGTTAAAAGCTGTGACAGAGCGCTAGACTCTACTACACACACACACACACACACACACACACACATGCAAACAGAAACAAACAGTAATATATAAAAATGTTTTTGTGATATTTCATGGTTGAGTGGAAGGAGGAGGAGAGCAGAGGGAGCGATAAAGTAAGTGCATTTCAGTCTGTGCACATCCCACTGCGTCTCCCCCTCCCCCTCTCTCTCCCCGTCATAGTGACTCATCCCCTGTCCCTCCTTCTGCCCCAACTCCTTAACCCCATGTCTTTCAACATCCACACACAGCCAACAATCAGTCTGTCACCCTCCCTTTCTTTTTTCTTTCTTTAGTCTCCACTGTCCACCTCAGCCTTCAGTCCTTCTAAAAACTTTCTTTTGTCATTATTTCCAAACCACCACGAAACCAAACCACGTTGGTTGTTGGTTGTTATGCAACCGCAGCCATGGTTGTAGGGGAAAATAGCCCTGCAATGCAGCACAGTTATAAAATTGCAGCAGCCACTACGGGGGCTGCAGCTGAGTCAAATTGCTACCACTTCCACCACTGTTTGTGGTTTCTTTACTGGTGCTCCTGGGAAACTGTGTTTTTGATCATTAATTTGTAAGTGTTTCTTTGTGATTCATGAAAGGCAAAAACTGTTTTCTTCAAGGGAAATTCACCATTTAGACTGTGTGACAGTGCGTGCGTATGTGTATGTGTGTGTGTGTGTGTGTGTTTCAGTGTTTCCATAGTTTTCAGCATTCTTGCCAGGTTGCCACTTTCCCTGACATAACTAGGTGTTACAGCATAAAGCTTGTCAAAATAAAGCAAATAAAGCAATACTACTTCCGTCCAGTGTTCAAGAAAATAATGATGATGAATTATCTAAGATAGATTTTAAAATACAAGGAATTTGTCTTGGTTTTGGTGCATAACAAATATTAAGTATAAAATAAAAGGGAGAGTAAAAAAAATCAAGTACAAAAAATATATGTACAATATGCTTTTAAAATGCTGTACAGTTTGTGCAGAAATGTGAAATGTTTTTGCCGGGTAATGTGCAACGGCTCACAATATGCTAAATATTTTAAATGTGCAAGATATTTATCAAAATGTAGTAGTCCAGAGGATGTTAAATAAAAGTTAAAAGGTGTGCGTTAATTATTAGTTATCACATACAGTCAGTAGACCCTATGTTAATGTAACGTGCTGGGTCTGGGGCAGATGGTGAGAGTCAGTGTCACTGTCGCAATACTAAAGTACAAAATACTTCACATCTTCACAAGTAAATATTCAAAGTGTTACTTAAGATTATATTTAGCAGGAAAATATTTGTATAAAATTGTAGATTTTGTACCACTATTGCTATGAAATAAATGCAGTGGTGTATACATCTGAGATGTATAGTATAAAGTTGAATAGAATGTAAATATGCAAGTTAAGTACAAATACATTAATTAATCTGAGACCAAACAGAGACTAGAGGACAGAGAGAGGAACAATGGCTCATGGCCTCGCAGAGGAGGGTTAATCTGGCCTTGTTTAGCAGTATTTATATGTGTAGATGTTTTGTGCTGAGGGTAGGTAGGATATATTTTAGACTTTGGTGGGTTATATGGCACCGTGTGTCTCTCCTCAGTTTTGTATTTTTGTCTCATCCCTTGTGTCATGCCATTAAAGAATTTTATTATGAAGGTCCAAGCCACGCACATCCGGTCTTGTTCTCGCGGTCCGCCCAGGATTTGATGAACCCCCCTCGTGTGAATGTTCAGATGTCCAATAACGACTGGAAACACAAAGCAGAAAGGACTCGAGTGAAAGCAGAAACCGATGTTTCCAGCATGAGATGAGAGCGGCGTCTCTGGATAATTTAAGGTACGTGTCATGACGTGGGAGTCAGCGTCAGTTGATAACGGTTGATAACTTCAGCTAAGCGGGAGGTTGGGTTCACCAGCTAGCGGCAGCTAACTTTTAAGTGCTAACGTTGTGCCACTGCGAAACGGTCATTCGGTGTATGGGGATGATTTGGACAGCATGTCCCAAACACTGTCACTCCAACACAACACGTGTGTTGCTAGGGAGTTGTTGGCAGTTGTATTATTCCTTGCCAGACTTGCTAACGGGCTAACGGTCGCTAGCATAACTTCAGTCAGACCGCAGTATAACGGTAAATACCGAGAAGGCGGCACGACGCGATTTTAGCCAGCAACAAACACAATTAACACACAGTTATCATGATTTAAACCTTATTAATATGTGCGTAACTCCTTAGTAAGCTGCAGAAAAAGATAATACAGGAAAAGTTGACGCTGGGACAGGAAGTTAGGTGTTTACCTGTAGTGGAGATGAAAGTCTTTGTTGCAATGTCTGTGATTCCCTTTTTTTCCCTCTGTGTCTGGCCTCCGACAGCACAAATGCAAAGCAAATACCAGTGCTGCTAAGAAGCTTGCTAAGTGCTTTACACAATGTTTGCTTAGAGCTTGACTCTGAAGCCGAGTGAGAGATGGCAGAGACGATTTGTTCGTCTCCAGTTTATCGAAGTAAATAATGTCAATGCAAATTGCTCCCATGTTGCGTTCAGGTGCTTGTCACAAGCTGCCGAAAATGCTAGCAAAGGGAAACTCTAGCTAACAAACTATTCCGGCTGCACAAAGCTGACTGAATGACACACTTTCACAGTCTTTTTTGATTTAATCTGAGTAAATAGGAGTGGACAGGAGAAGCAGGTAGTTTCTCACATCCAAGTATTAAATTGTGCAACCACGCCTACCCTTACAGGGAGCTCCTTTCCTTGTAAAGGACATTAGATGGCAGTGTCTCATTAAAAGCATACACCATACTCTCATTTGTGTCAGGCATGTATAGAGTCTAAGTAGTAACACTGAAATTATTTTTATATATTTTATACATCTACGAAATGAGGAAGGAAGTGAGAACTACTCAAGACATCATATTTTAAAGACTAATTACACATCGGGTAGCTGTTTCTTCTTTAGGACGTGTTGGTTTACAAGTAAGTGTACCCTGTATATTTTGTAGTCATGAGTTCAAGGCTCATTTCTTTGTTTGCTCTTTTTTTTTATCCTTATCAGAGTGAATCTACATTGAACCAGCTCTTGGAAATCAATATTTAGTTTGATGTGGCAGATCTTTGTGAAATGTGAACCAGGATGTCTCAACTCTGTCAACATTGGAGACAGTTTACCCAGCCAGTGTTTAATTTTATTTTTACAACCAGGAGGTTGTTAATGCATTGCCAACATTGTTAAACACGAGATAGGTATTTGTTATGTTACTGGCTACAGTATGTTTGGCAATAATATCTATATTGCCCTTTTATTAATGAGGATTAGGGCTGCAGCTAATGTTGACTTTTATTTTTGAGTAATGAGTAAAAACAGTAGCACAAGGAGCTATAGTTGTTGCAGCAGGTACATGATGTAAAATGGACGTCATTTAATCTTTGACTGAGATGAAATTACTTGGGGAAAAAGTCTGTCAATGTTACCTTGAACTTGTTACCTTGTTACCTTTTGGTAAACCAAGGAAAGCAGAAGCCTGTAGGTCTTTGAACCTCTTAGGTAAACAGAGCACACTGGTAACAGTTGGTCAGTTCATACTCCTGTGAATCTGAGACGTGGCAGACTGCAGTAGGCTTCATTGTTTTTATGGCTTCCTTCAGGGTCCCTAAGACGAAGGCTGTCCAGCCAATGAGGTGAAGGCAAGCAGGTAGTGCGGAGTTCATCAGTGACTGTGTGCAGGTCTTGACAGAGGCTGCTCTATAGCTGGGATCATTAAGGGATGGCTGCACCCATAAAAATATATGATAGTTTTGTGTCAATGTTGATAGGAGCGACACATTTCACTCGGGGCTTTATCAGGCCATAAAAAGATAGAACAAAAGCAACGGTTGAATTAATGGAACAATGGAAACGATGTTTACAACTCCACAATAAGTACAGGACAGATAATCAGTGAAAAAATAGGGAAAGCACTCTGGAGAAACAACACATTTTAAGGAGTAAAAATGAAATAAACTCAGTAAAATGATCTCTCTATGAGCTCATAGAAATGTTAACGACTGCTGTAAATTTCTCCTATTTTGTTTCTATACCTAAGGTAAAGACAGGGACTGAACAACTGCTGTGAAACATTGATTTTTATTTTTTTTTAAGTAGTTATTTGATGTTTTAACTTCAAATACTTTGGATAGTACACACATAGTACGCACATGTATTCCTTCAGATAGATATGCCTAAACCATTCCCTGTAACTTTAAGGCACTTGACCCGTATTGTAACAGAATTTAGGGTGGGGTGCCAGCAACACCTTTTCAGCTGAGGATCACACCGGAGATGTTCCAGGTCATTTTGTGAATCTCCGCAGATTCAAATGAAGCATATCGTTTCTGACGTTTGTCATTTGAGGTAGATATGGATACTGTACATTAACATAGGGACTCTCAAGATGATCTGCTGTGCTGTGTTCATGGCAGGAAGCCACATTCTTTCCTTTTCTCCGTGCAGCCAATCACCAGCTTTAATCCAAATGAACCCAACCCCGGTCTCACACAGCACCTCCCCCATCAGTATGTCTGTGTCACACCACCTCTCCCTCCGTTCCTTTCTCTCCTCCTCTGCTGCTTGCTGGCTCGCGCATGCCCTCCCTCCCTGCGTTGAGTATTGCGGTTGGGCTAACGAGAGAAATAAAAAGATAGAAGGATTGAGCAGAGCAGAGTGTGATTTTTAATTTTTTTTAAGCCGACAATTCACAGAGACGTGGGATGGAAAAGCATTCGGGTTCATTATGCATAAACCCCCATGTGAGTGAGATGCTTTTTTTCCCTCTCCTCCTCCCTCCCTCCCTCTCTCATAGATTTCGTCTTCATCTTAACATCCTGTCTGTATTTCTCACAGTCTATCAATGTCTCTTTTATATTCTGTACAGTATCTCCGTCTTCCTCCATTGCTGACTGTGTCATCCCTGCCTTTTGCTTTCTGCATGCGTCCCTGCCCCCATGCTATAACATTGGCTGCTGATGCTGTCTTGTGATGCTTGAGTAGAAGTCACGGTGTGCTGAATGAGATTCAGGGTAATTCACAGGATTTAGTCCAGGAGGCTTTTTGTGTGTGTGTGTGTGTGTGTGTGTGTGTGTGTGTGTGTGTGTGTGTGTGTGTGTGTGTGACATGACACACAAGAGTTAGAAGAATGGCACAACAGCAAGGAGTGAGTCGTACGTCACTTTGACAACATCACAGATATCACTAGAATACCTTAAGCTGCCATTCACTCTGTGCTGTTGCACCTTTTAAAGATGTAGCTGCTGTTGATTTTCAACTGCATCTGAACTCATGTTAATTTGGATGGCTGCTTTCAGAAAAAATTGAAATGCTCTTGCAACCTTCCTGCATCTCATCTGTGAGTGCTTATGTCTGATTATAGCTGAGACAGTTGGCAAAACTAAGGTGATAAACATTCAACAGTGGTGATTAAGAAAAGTAATGATTTTACAGAACTAAACTAAACAGCAGAACTTTTTAGGAAATTATAGTGGACAACATCAGCCCTCACAGATGGCTGACACAACATGGCATAACCATTAACCAAACGTTTTAACTGCATTTCCTTAAAGGTGTGTGAGCAAGAGAGATGTGGAGGCAGAGGGAAAGAAGTTGTACAGCCCGACTGAAATCACAGATCACATCCCTACTTGCAGTCAGAACTATTGATGAATTAATTCATTAATAAACCAAAGAGGAAGGGTAGGCTGGTGTTGACTGGTGGCTTCACGGTACATTTCCCTGTATGTCATTCAAAGAAATGTGACCTGAATGTTACATGTTGAAAATATAGTAATTAAAATTTCTTTGAAATGAAGGTTCTAATTTAAAAAGGTCAGTTATAATAGACAGCTAAATACCTTTACGCTTTAAATCATCAAAACTACAGTTAGTGGGTTGTTGTTGTGTGCGTAGCTGTAATAAACGTGGTTACAATAATAATAATTATAAGAATAATAGACCAAACCTACGAGCTTCTGCTCCATGAAGTTAGTTGTACTTTATTGTATCTCCGTTAAATTCTCAAGTTTCTCATCTGAGTGATTGAGCATGCCAATAACACTGATTTCTTGCTAGCTGAACTGGGTACATTCTCCGTATGTTCCCTGGCTGGCTGAAATTCCAAGTGATAAGAGATGCATGAGATCTGTATCTCAATTTTAAGGTCAGTATCACGTTTCTGTAATTACGAGATGCAAAAGACGTCATTTTAAGAAAACATTTTTTCTTTTGGGGATGCAATATACTACTGTGGCATTCATAACTATGTCACAAGTTACCATGGCGTCATTATAGGAATATAATAAATTGGAGTAATATATAATACATTGGAGTATTACAAGATTCAAAGTCTTCATGTTGCAGCTCTTCTCTTTAGCATTTGGCAGTCTGTTACGTTTGCCTTACTTCTTTTGTAATCCAGATGTCGTTGTCATTATTTTCAAACTACACTTTAGCTGTGTCACAAAAATGTTTTTAGGTTCGGCCTAAAAACAGCCGCCATTGCCACTAAATACTTACTAAGTGTATCCGCCTTAACTTGGAGATGAGCACATTCCTGATCACAAACAAACCGAGCCACTTGATGGAAAATTTTATCATATGCTGTTGGAAGGTTCTGGAATATCATCTCCAGTGTCTTTGTTTAAATTGTTCCTGTTTACCTTGAATGACACCAGTCAGGCAGACTGCAAAGAGCATTCAGGCGTATTCTTTTCGAGTTTTGCACCTCCCTCGGTTACTCCACCCCTTTACCAATTTAATTTGCATCAGAGGTGTGGTACTGTCTGACACAACCTGTTTATGAGTCTCAAAAATAGAACAAACAATACAACAGCTTAGCAACGCGGCCTACATCTGAAACATTGATTTAAAATATTAAATTACTGTGGCAAAACTTTTCAGGCTCAAAAAAGAATTTTCATCATGACTGAAATCAAAGCATGCTTTGAGAAGTGACCGTCCTTTAAAGGACAAGGCCTTTTTTGAGTTGAGTTGTTCTCTGCTCTCCTTTTATAAAAGGCTCAATAAAGAGATGAATGTTGATGACCCATCCCTAGTTTTTCTCTCCATCCGAGTAGTGCCACGATGAGTCTATATTTGCACTTGGATTATTGGACTATAAAATGATTTTAGATTTGACTCCTCTCCATCCCCCGTGGCTATTGATTCTATATTTACTATTTATTTATTTGCACTAGTGAAATAAATAATTTATTAATAATATAAAATGCAAATAATAGCAAGCACTAAAAAGTAGGGGTGTCGAAACTATCTAATTAGAAAGTGTAATAAAAGTTCATTTTACATTCAAAGAAGTTTCTAAACAACAATCAGTCAATCAGAGCGCTGCCCTCCACAATCAGTTAACTAGTAGACAATCTCCACCTTGCTCTTCGCCTCCTGTGTAGTCTACTGACAATCACAAAGCTCTGCTGCAAAGCCACAGACAGTGAGAGAGACATTATTTGGTATTATGTTTGGCTACGTCATCAGTAACAAGCCTCCTCCACATGCCGCTCACCTGCTGCTGTGAAAATGGAACTGCAAGTGAAAAAAATTTTAATCTTGAGTTTTAAGCTTAAAGTAGTAAAAGTAAAATATATAAATGAAATATAAAATCCACCCCTTTTGCACTGGCATTCTGTGGGAAACAACTGGTCCGCAATACGTGTTCAGTGAGTTTTTCTTGTATTAGCACTGTGTACAGGCTGTGAAGGGTAAAACAAATCTTATGCTGTGCCAATATAAAGAGGTATTGAGCATTGTTTAATACTAATATTGGACAACATTACAAACAGCATGGCCTGTGGTAAGCGAAGGATCATGGCATGAAAAACATGATGGAATTTAACATTAGTGCCACAGTTGGAACCCAGTTTTACCCTTTTAATCTTTGTTTGTTAGCTCGTTCTGATGTCAGTGACCCCTCCATTCCTATTCTCAGAAGAGAGAGAGAACTGCACCTCAGCCGGTGACTGAATCTAACCTCGGACGTTTGTAAAGGCACCCCCATCCCAGGCACTCAATCTGCTCTGGAATTTGAGCTCCCTTTTGATTTTGACTTTGGCTCAAATATATACAATAATTCTGTATGTTAGCCGAAGGTTGGCGTTGTTATATTTAAGAACTAGAGTTGTGCGTAATTGAGAGAGTGCCGTGTCATAATGCATTCACAGCAGCAGATGGCAGCATGTTTTTGTAAAATCTCTTTTTGAGTGGAGGAAGCACTCGTCATTGAAAACCTCACCAGTTATAGTTTAACGTTGTTGGATGAGCTATAGAGGGCATGCAAGAAACATTGGTACACACTGTTGAAAGCTGAAGAGAAGGTAAGCTATTTTTTTTACAGAAGATATTTTGGCATGTCACGGTAGGAAAAGCGCAGGTGTATGTATATTAAATTAATGATAGCTGAATTACATTTAGCTGCAGGGTCCTGATATTGTGCATGTACTCATTGTTACAATGTCAGGGTTCATGGGGACACCTGAATAGAACAAAGACATCATTAAAAATGATTAGGAACACCATCGTTTACTGTGATGACAAATCAGAATTACTGCTGTGAAAAAAAAAAAAAGTGCTGAAACTATACCTTTTGAGGTTGGTAAGTCTGATACTGTGCAGGATTATTTATTTATTTGAACACTCACTAAATGTCTGACAGCTGCCATCATCATCTTTTGTCCTTTATTATGGATAAAACACAAAACTTTATTCAGTTATTAAAAGAATATTTAATATTCAAAACAAGCCATGCACCTTTATAAGGAAAAAGAAAGAAACAGGAAAACTGGAGCTGCCATCACATTCACAGACACTGACTCACTATAGACTTAAAAAGACAAGGGTGGTGGCGCCACACTGTACAACTTCCCACTGACTTGTTCACAGACCACATTATGTTTCCAGATCTTTGGAAACTCAGTAAACAAAAGGCATGTTTGTGTTTATATCTACAATTTAAAATTAAAGTACTTGATTATTTGATTACTTTATTTGATCACACTGGGGTCTAGATTTTTGGCTGACACTGCCGCATTTACAGCAACATTTATTGTAGTGCACCGTCTCTGGTAATTAAACCAATAAATAGAAAGTATTTTTAGGGTATCTTCCTCTAAAGACCAGTTTCCTCATCCCCTTGTCACGTGACTAAACTGAGCCATGTGTGAGTGAGACCCATGCCTCCCCATGCAGAGCGTCCCTGTGTCCTTACAGCATGTTTCCCACCTCTGGAAAAAAAATGTCAGCATGTGTTGTTTATGTAAAATGCAAAACATTTTTAGTGTAGTGTTTTGTTGTGTTTTCATTCTACAGCAACTGAATATTTGGAAGGCCCAAGTGAGTATGATGTGGGTGGGCTAGGGTATTGGAAATTATGGATAACATTATGCTTAACCAACTCATTACTGGAGCTCACCCTCGCCTTTGTCCTTGTTTTCTAGGAGCTTTACTATATAAGAATGCAAAGGAGCAAAGCACAGATGGAGAGGAAAAGGACAGTAGAGCAGAATCAGGTATGAAAATGAGAGTTTATTTAGAACATGATCATTCTTTAGTTGCCTTTATACATGAAGATAGTAATATTGTTGCAGACCCCACTAGTGGAATAATTACACATATTAGGCATATATCAGAGGTGTGTTTCTGTATGTATAATAATGTTCTGTGTGTGTGTGTGTATGCGTGT
This sequence comes from Miichthys miiuy, assembly GCA_036365135.1. NCBI lineage: Eukaryota > Metazoa > Chordata > Actinopteri > Sciaenidae > Miichthys > Miichthys miiuy. Next base: position 22,293,520 of record CM071602.1, read on the forward strand.
GTGTGTGATGGTTATTGCATTTGATGTAGTGTGAGAGGAGATTGAGGGTGTGTGTGGCGACATGCAACAGAGCGGACTACTCCAAGCTGGCCCCCATTATGTTTGGGATCAAATCCCACCCTGAAGAGTTTGAACTGGAAGTTGTGGTGCTTGGATCCCATCTCATTGATGACTACGGGTAAGACCAAAGTGGCACAGCAGTGTCCTTCAAGAAAGTCTTGTTGTAGACGCCCCAAAACTGAAACTGTGTGGGTCTTCAGTTGGGTTTAGGTGTTTTTTCATTTTTTTTCTACTTTCTGCTCTGCAGGAACACTTTTCGTATGATTGAGCAGGACGACTTTGACATCGGCTCCAAGCTCCACACCATTGTGAGAGGCGAAGATGAAGCAGCCATGGTGGAGAGTGTTGGCCTGGCGCTTGTGAAACTCCCCGATGTTTTACAGAGGCTGCGCCCTGATATCCTGATCGTCCACGGCGATCGTTTTGACGCGCTGGCTCTAGCAACAGCTGCAGCGCTGATGAACATTAGAATACTTCATCTGGAGGGAGGAGAGGTGAGGAGGCAGGACTCGAAAATATATTATCGTTATGTAATGTAGCACTTTTTACAGTGTATGTGCCTTGTCTTACCTTTATTAAAGCAACAGAGAATACAGTAATCGAAGCAAACATGGTGCATAAGATATCCATAATTACTTACTTAGCAGTAATCGCTACCAAATGACAAATAACACCCTTGCTCCTTTTCCCAGGTGAGTGGCACGATCGATGACTCAATCCGCCACGCCATCAGTAAACTGGCCCATTACCACGCCTGCTGCACACGCATGGCAGAGCAGCACCTCATCGCCATGTGTGAGGACCACTCTCGCATCCTGCTGGCTGGCTGCCCTTCATACGACAAGCTGCTGTCCACTCATCACAGAGATGACTACATGGATATTATCAAGAGCTGGCTGGGTATGCAGGGATACCGTCGTGGGTCAGAAATACAGTTCGAAACATCAGATTATGTTTGTACGTCATGTGTGGCATGTCTGTTCATGTTTGCAGGTGACAAGGTAAAGGAGCATGACTACATAGTGGCTTTGCAGCACCCAGTTACCACTGACATCCAGCAATCCATTAAAATCTATGGGCTGATGCTGGATGCCCTGCTCTCCTTCAACAAAAAGACCCTCATCCTCTTCCCTAACATTGATGCTGGTTAGTTTCACTTACTGGTTGCTTTAGTTCCTATTTGTTTTTCTAGGCTATGTTGTCCTCGAGAAGTAAAACTAAGATCACAAGGATTAATTATGATCCACCCTTTCCTATGTCAACAGGAAGTAAGGAAATGGTGCGAGTGATGCGAAAAAAAGGCATCGAGCAGCACCCCAACTTCTGCGCCATGAAGCACATTCCCTTTGAGCAGTTCATCCAGCTGGTGTGCCACGCCGGCTGCATGATTGGAAACAGCAGCTGTGGTGTACGAGAAGCCGGGGCCTTTGGCACTCCTGTCATTAACCTGGGAACAAGACAAACTGGCAGAGAAACAGGTAGGTTTGGTAGAACACAAGATTGGCCCTCATTTACTTAACCGTTGCCTCTACAAACTGACAGCAAAAAGTTTTAGAATTTGTGACGTAGAACAGCCAGAAAGGCTGCGAAAGAAATGTTGCTCAGGCATTGAGATAACACTTCATATTAGCAATCTAAAATTAGTCTCTCACAGGTTGTTTATCTTAACCGCTGTGTTGATGATGTTTCCCTCTCTGCTAGGTGAAAATGTTCTACATGTCAGAGATGCCGACACTCAGAATAAGATCTACCACGCTCTGGAGCTGCAGTTTGGAAAGAGATACCCCTGGTATGACCAACGTTCTGTCTGTTTCACTGGGTCTTTTTGAGCGAAGTCTTCTGGAGAACAGTTTTAATTGCTGAAGTTTAGTAAATTTAAAAAGCATATCTTACAGCATACTTTCCTATAACATCTAATCTATGGAGAATATGGTTCAGATTACATAAACCTACAATAGAAACATCAGTAAATGAATTTGTATATGCTACTGGTTTTGCTTACTGGACCTTTACTTAGTTGTCTCCAGTCTTACTAAAGGCAACTATGTTATTTTTCTCTGTTTTCCATCAGCTCTAAGATTTATGGTGATGGCAACGCAGTGCCTCGTATTCTCAAGTTTTTACGTTCCATTGACCTGGAGGAGCCCCTACAGAAGACTTTCTGCTTCCCGCCAGTGAAAGACCCCATTTCCCAGGACATCGATCACATCCTGGAGACACAGAGTGCTCTGGCCGTTGACCTGGGAGGGACCAACCTCAGAGTGGCCATCATCTGCATGAGGGTAGGCAGCATAGACTCTCCTATCCTTTTGACGTAGCTGTCACGCCATTTTTATGAGCCTAAACCATTTATCACAATGCTAGGTGCCACTTCTCATTATTTAGAGTTTTGTATTTAATGCATATCAATAAATAAAAAATGAAATTCTCCACCCAGGGTAACATAGTGAAGAAGTATACTCAAGCCAATCCAAAGACCTTTGAGGACAGGATGCAGCTTATATTAAAGATGTGTGCAGATGCCATGCGGGACGCAGTCTGCCTCAACTGTAGAATACTCGGAGTTGGTATGAAAAACAAAACAAAACACTCACTCACATTTCTTAATGTAAAAACCACTTTATAGAACCATCATCCCATAGCGCCTACTCTACATTTTAGGAGTGTCCACTGGTGGGCGTGTAAACCCACAAGAAGGTGTGGTCCTACACTCCACAAAGCTGATCCAAGAGTGGTCCTCAGTGGATCTGAGAACACCCATCTCCGACGCCCTCCACCTACCCGTCTGGGTCGACAATGACGGCAACTGTGCTGCATTGGCTGAGAAGAAGTTTGGACATGGAAAGGGAGTGGAGAACTTTGTCACTGTCATCACAGGAACTGGTCAGAAGTCAGTCTTAATAACTCTAATCAGTTGCCTGATCTTACTATCTAAGGATGTAAATATCTTCACTCTGTGTTTAGGTATTGGAGGAGGGATTATCCATCACAGTGAGCTGGTTCACGGCTCTACCTTCTGCGCTGCGGAGCTCGGGCACATCATGGTTTCCTTAGAAGGCCCAGAGTGTTCGTGTGGCAGCAGAGGATGTATAGAGGCCTATGCGTCTGGCATGGCCCTACAGAAAGAGGCTAAAAGGCTGTATGACGGTGAGCTTTTGTTAATGCGTGTATAAAGAGTGTGCTGAGAAAAAGGTGCATCTTCGTACACACCCTTGTTTGTCCACTGGCATTGTATGTGAATAATGCAACGTTCACACACAAAAATGTCCACATAACATGCACAGGAGACACAGGCGTCTCCTAAACAAAGAGGCTTGAATGTAGGTTGGTTGGAATGCCCTTTTTCCAACTGTAAGCTAAAAATCCCTACACTGAAGCAACAAAGAGTAGATGATGACAAAATGTTTTTCTGCATTTCTTACTTTTGTTCTGACTGTTATTGAAGTGCTCTTAGGAGGTATGACTTAAGGGTAGGGTAACTGGTTCTTTAGAAATCCATGTCAAACACCATAACATAGTGCTATTGTTGTGGGTTTGAAACTCTTGCTAAAGTTGCTGAGGCGCAGCTAACGCGCAGCTAACGCGCAGCTAACGCGCAGGGAGGACATTTCCCAGAGCCAGCACACCAGTTCCAGACAACTCACCTGCTAATATAGGTAACATCACAACAAAAACATGTCTCTACTAAGTCTGAGGGCAAGTAATTTGATGTTACCCGATACACGAAAGAGACAAGTTAGTGTTGTGTGACTTGGTTTCCCAGTTACATAGACAGTGCTGTTTCAGTGCACACACAGAGTGGCAAAGCAGAGAAGATATTCGCTGAATTTAAAAACAAGTGTATTAGATAATCTCATCGTAGATGTAATCGCATTACCTAGAATCACTTATCCCATCTTAAACTTTGTTGAAATCTATCTGGATGAAGACAACCTAGAAAAGTGCTTAATTGTACTTAAAGTGCTTAATTAAATGTAGCTCCTTACCGTCTCAAAGGCTTTCAAACAATCATCCACCTGTGTTTTGTGTGTCTCTCAGAGGATCTGCTGAACGTGGAAGGCATGGATATGAAGCTCTCAGAGCCAGTCACCGCTGGCCACCTCATCAATGCAGCCAGACTGGGGAACTCCAAAGCCGATGCGGTTCTGAACAAAGGTCAGCACAAAGCAAGCACACACCCACACACATAATTTGTTAAAGAAATTCAAACTACACTTTTTTTTACTTGCATCACTGTTTGTAAATTCTGTTACCTAAAAACAAGAGAAATTTCAATCTGTCTTCATCTTCCCTTCTCCACAGCCTCCACAGCACTAGGTGTAGGCATCATTAACATCCTCCACATAGTGAACCCCAAGCGGGTGATTCTGTCTGGAGTCTTGGCCTCTTACTACCAAGCCCCAGTGCAGCGCATCATCTCTGAGAGAGCCCTCCTCTCTGCCCAGAGCATCGAGGTTCTCGCATCAGACTTGGAGGAGCCTGCTTTACTCGGAGCAGCTAGCATGGTGTTAGACTATGCAACCAGAAGGATATATTGAAGGATATAGTCCTGATTTACTATGAACTGCTCCCAACCAGAGGACTACAAAACTGAAAGTAGTAATAGTTCTGCCCAGATAGTTACATAAGCATATCTAGGGGATACATTTTGAAATCTAGAGTGAAAGACAATGCGTTCAACCATCATGTGTTTACCTTGATTTAAATGTTTTAATTTTTTTTTTTTTTTACATTGATGAAGACAATTTTTCTTGTGAAAAATTCAGTCTCAAGTCTGTGAGAATCGTGCCTTCACAAGGCCAGATGTTGGCCAGATTCCAACCTGGATACATATGTCATGTGTAAGTTGGGTCCATTGCATGGGCCAGAAATCCCACAACTCTTTCGAGGTTTAGTGAAGCCCCAGAGCTTATTCGAGAAGTTAACAGTTCCTTCAAGTCAAAATTACCCATTCTGTCCGGGGTAGCAATCACCCACTCTATTCTACTACTTGCAATGTGATGTGGGTGGATGGAAAAGTATGTCAGTATAGAAAGCTTGTTTCAGATGTGACCAAAATATTACTGAAACATTCTCCTGTAGCTTCCTCTCTGATTGCTTGCGAGTTTTCATTCTCAATTTTGTTTAATTTTTGAGATGTAACTCATGTTACATGTCCATGTTTTGTTATAATTGAAACTTGAAGGTGATTGAATAGTTGGTGGTCTTAAAGCTTTAGGGCTAATAAATGATTAATTAAAAAAAAAAAAGAATATGTTATACTGATACATACATAATGTTAAGGCAGCGACTGCTTTAGCCTAATAGCTGCTAATAATACTGATAGCTGACAATAATGGATTACATTTAAGTAGTGGTTTACTCAAAGTGCTTTACAGTGAATTTGGGAAACTCGCCTCGTGGTGGAGTGATGCACGGCAGCCATTTTGCACCAGAATGTGAAAGAGCCAAGTTTGGGAATTTTTGCCAGGGCACCAGGGACCCCCCCTACTCTTTCACAATAAGTGCCATGGTATCTTTAATGACCACAGTGAGTTGAGACCTTGTTTCAACATCTCATCCAAAGGAAGGCATCTCCTACAACACAGTATCCCTGTAAGTGTGCTTGGGCAGTGAGATTTTAATTAGCACGAGAGGGAAGACTTTCTTTTACTAGCCCAAGTGCACCACTTCCAGCAGTAACTTAGATGAGAGACCTCTCTGGGAAAACTAAGTGCTAGCCAAGCCCACACCTGCTTAACATGTTGGTATGACTGCTGGTAATCTTTTGCCTGAATCAGGTGAAATTTTTTACACGTCATTACCACAGACCTTATGAAGATTTCAGCTGTTTTCTTCATGCCTTCTGTATTTCATTTCAAAATATTTACATGGTTTGTATGTACTATTGCATACTGTATTGTACATTATATGATAGTAGACATTACTTTGGTTTATGTCCAAATAAAATTTGTTTTGTTTTAAATATACACAAGAAAATCAACTTTATTTAAGTCAAACAAGTAAGACATGGCTGTTCTGAAGAATGTAAATGTATTGACACTGTTGCAAAAGACCAGTCTACAATATTGGTGGACTCTGGTTCTCAGCTTCTTAGTTTGATGTCTACACAGAAAAAGTGCGTCTGCATCGTTTACAGCCTTGAAATACGTGTAATGTTTAGTGGTAAAACAAAACTGACGCGGTGATGTTTTTCAAGTAGTTCAGTAGAGAGCTGCTGTTTCCAAAAGTAGTTCCCATGAGAGTCTCCTGGATGTTTAAACTGAATGACATATCCTGTCACATAGCAATGTTCATGGACAATGTGCTGTAAATGGGATTATACAATAACATAGCCATGATTAGCCATTATAACCATGTTGATTTTTGCACTCTATATTTGATATAAGTAACAAATTGGATTCATTTTGATGATGTTCTGGATTTTTTTATGCCTGAATTACAATCATCATAAAACACTGGATTACAAAAAAACACTTATGTTTTTCTTTCTTTGTCTTCTTTTCCATGAATGAGGGCAAACTTAATTCACATTTCAGGAAATTTAGGAGACAGGCATAGTCAGATCTTACATCTCCATTTAAGACCCAAGTCATGTGAGATGTTCTGTGACAAATGTTCAACTGTATCAGCAAAACCTTCCAAAGGCGTGTCTCGTCTTTACTTCCTATGACCTCTGCAAAGTAAGCAACAACTGGAAGCATACTTTTGTTCCTTGTAGTTCTGAGTTTTCAGGAACATGAGTTTTCAGCTGGGAGCAAAAGGCTAGAGTTTCTAGTTTTTTTTTTTTTATCCCGATTAGCACAGAGTCACTCAAATTTCCTGCTGAGTCACACCGACATTGTTCTGATGTGTTAAGACTAACATATCTGCTCCCAGATGCATGTCTTGAGTCAGGTGAGTGCTTGCTTGTCACCGGAGTCCTTTGAGACTGTCAGAGCTGTTAATAATTAACCGCCATGACATTATGTTTGGGCTGAACTCTACAAATGGTACCAAGGAGCTTCACCAGCTTTAAAAAGTCGACTGGTGTTTGACGGCATTTGGACGACTGAAACAAAGTGTGGCTATGATTTGAGGGGCCAAAACCAGCTGTAGTATGCAATAAAATAAAAGTAGAACTCAGCCTTGAAAGAAATACTTTTATTTAATCAAGAAAACACTAACAAAAAGTATGTAATATCCTCTTTCACTCCTTGGATTTGCACAAGAATAAAAATCCACATGTACTGTCTATATTGCAGTATACATATGAGTATATGTATGGATTTTTTGCATTATGTATTTTAATTTAGTAATTCATAACATAGAATACGAATAATAACAGAACACGAGTCTGATATTGATAATAATCATTGAAATGTAGCAGCTGAATCACTTAATCGTAGACTGCGGATTTTTTCTGTTCTGACCATAACGGCACTGACAGCAGCACGCAGCAGGTCATGGGACCCGTATGCAGGAGGCTGAACTAATTTGATTGGTCCGAGTTTGAGGCAGCTGTTTTGTGATTGGTGCTCTATACTGTCAGTAACCCGTCCCGGTTTGTGATTGGATATTTATCCTTTTCCGCTTCGCTAGCTTTTACGGTTTTTTTTGTCGTCCCTTTCCTCTTTGAGCTAATCGGTTTCGGTCAACCGCTACACCTGCTCGCCGTTTCTCATATTTATCCTCCCACAAAGTACACAAACATGGATGATTTTGACATGCTGAACGCGCCCGCCGCTGGAAACGGTGTCGGCTCGGAGGAGGACCCCGCTGCCGCGTTCTTGGCCCAGCAGGAGAGCGAAATCGCGGGGATTGAAAACGACGAAGGCTTCAGCATCCTGGACAGCGGAGAGGTTCCCTCGTCGCTGGGAGACTCTGTCGGTGGGTGACTGCTGTGGTCAAGCGACGGCAGTTTGCCTCCGAGAACGTTAACATCGCCTGTCTGGTCAACTTTAACCTTAAGGATGATTGTGTCAATGTTTTTTAAAATCATAACTGCCCCCGCTAAACCTCAATTTGGTCGCAAATACTAAAGTTGATGCTCTTTTTTTTAGTCTGCTTGCTAACGTTAGCTGAGCTAACGAAGCTAACACATTAGCCAGCGTTAAAATTAGCCTGTGTCAACCTCAGAAATTGGCAAATGAATACAAACACGTAAAATGAGAACTATGAATGTGTGTGTGAAGGTCCAAGCTTCAGCTAGCGTCTTTAAAATGAATGAAGCTGTATGCTAACATCAGCTCTATCGTGTCATTCATTGCTTCCTATCAAGCTTGACTATATTTGCTGGCGGTGCGACGTGTTGCCACATCTGTGTTTGCCAGCTAACCTGACAGCCACAAGAGGAAATTGATGGAGCTTAACGACCTTTGGTCACGACTGGCTCATTTCCTCGAAGCTTTAGCTTCAGTGTGGTTTAGCAATAGTAGCTGGTCAGAAGTGCTGACATTTCATATTATGAAATAAGCGTGTGTGTGAAATATTCCCAGTCAGATAAGGTCGTTTTATTATAGAGTTTTTGTGTTCTGACCAGCCACATTTAATCAAGTCTGTGGTCTTATTTGTCTGCTCGATTTCTAACAGCTGTCATCTTTGTATATCTTTGCAGATGGTGCTATCAACGGAGAGCTTCACGGGGTAATACTTCTTCACATCGATCTTAACAAGATTGCTTTTAAAATGTCAAATGATTCTGTTTGTTTGATCCTATTTGTGCTCGCAGTGTACACACACATCACCCGGTCCAAACCAAACATCCTTGATGTTTTGATCTCTAAAGTAGTAGCCTTTGCTTGTAGCCTCTTAATTCTTGGTAGGTCTGTTTCTGCCAACTCGGCACAGGCTTGTTGTCAGTACACACCGATGTTATTGTTTTGCTGAACCATGCTGCTGACATGTGAAAAGCCCCACAGTGTTAACCCCACACACTGACAGTGTTTCTGTATATGATAGCAGAACCCCTAAACAATATTTTTGCTTCATTACAACTTGAGTGTTATTTTCATAATGTTGGCCATCATTTCTGTCATTTATGATAAAGTGGGAAAAAAAAAAGAAAAACTGTCCAGATTTTCAGGTTTCAGCTTGTCAGATGGGAATAATGTCTGATCCCTTTTAGTCCTGTATGACAGTAAATATTTGAGGACACCGCCTTAAGCTCATCTACGCCTCTTTGCATCTAAAAAGGCATCAATAAGCCTTCGCAGTATGGAAAATGCAGTGTGCACACACATCTTCATCAAGTAGGACAGGTCAGAGTGGAACCAGGAAGTCGGTCTGTAAATTGTGATGGATGTTTTACGTTGGACATGCGGTCTGTAATTTTGGGTAATCGGATGGTTTGTTTAAAACCTGACATTCAAATATGTCAGCAATTTTGTGAGGGGAATGCCTCTATACTGATAGGCATAATGAACAAAACAACAAGATATAAAACTAAAATTGTGTTACCTGTCTTTTGTGAAGTCATGAAATTCTAAAGACTTGAGATTGACACGCCAATAGGACGCTGAGATTTGCTCCAATGTGTTTTCTGCATCTATTCGACAGCCCTTTCTTTTCTTTTAGCGCTGTAGTGGAGTGATTTCAGTGCTAACCACAGACGGTTGAGTATCTGGCTGTTAAATCCGCTCCAGCTTCCTTTTCCTGTGCTGTCATTGCAACATTGCTGTCTTTTGCATTGTCAGGACTTCTTTCTCTCCAGTGAGAGAAGCTAAGCCGATAACTCAAAGAGGGACAAACGTGGCTTCAGGAAAATCTTGTAAATGGCTGACTTTCTTTAAGTATACTGCATGCATCTTGGAATTAGGACAAGTCACTGGTTACATTAGCTGATTCCACATCTTTCAGACGATAGATGGAACGATTGATGATTCACAATATGAAACTGAATCTTTCTTCACCAAATTTTGGTCAATGACGTTGATAAACTCTACCTATTAACACCTCCCTTGTTTCTCAGGAAAGCAACGGTCCGTCAGACGCCTATGCAGCAATCTCCAATGCAGACCGGCTTCAGGCCGAACCTGAAAGCCTACGCAAGTGGAGGGAGGAGCAAAAAGAGAGGCTGGAGTTGCTAGGTAAGCACAGACCAGAGTATTTTTTTTAAATAAGGGAACAGAATAGACCACTACTGTCTGAGATGTGACAAGAACGTAGCAGGTCCAGTAAATACTGGTCATAATATGGCACTATATCACAGGCATCCAACTCCTTATTTCCCTCCAGTGTGTCTTACCCTGCCACCCATATCATCGTCCCCTGCTGTTTACTTTCCCCATCTGCCTCTTCATCTCTTTATCACTCCTCTCTTCACTTGTCTCCCTCCCCAGATGATAACTCTCGCAAGCAAGAGTCAGAGTGGAAGGAGAAAGCCAAGGTGGAGCTGGAAGAGTGGCACGCAAGGCAGAACGAGCAGCTGGAGAAAACCAAAACCAACAACAGGTACTGGCTTCATAGAGGGGTAAAAACAGGACGCAAGGAACAATGGAAATAAGGGTGGGATACTGCCATGAAAAGGGCACACATTTACAGTGTCTATTGACACAAAAAAAAGCCAAAATGGAGGACACACAACAGTACACAATCCTGTGAAAAGTTTGAATATTTAAAAAAGAAACGGGTGATCACAGTTTTGAAATAAGAGCAGCGGTCTTCAACTGAGCCAAAGGTGAGCATATGTATAACAGAAAGACAATGTGCTGGTGTTCCATTGCTACCCCAAACCCCTTAGTTTAAAGGTTCACACAAAACCTTTTTCATTAGTGGACAACCTCAGATGCTACAGTCGATGAGCCAAGAAAAGATCATATTCATAACGCTATTGTAGTATTGCTGTGACGCAAGTCTCCTCGTATACATTCTGGTTCGGTCAGTACTCACAGTTTACATGTCGTTAAACCTCTACTTAAGATGAACACTGGATTTAGTCATGGATGTTTAGAGTGTTTATATTATCGTCTGTCATGTAGTTGCTCCACCTGGTCATGAGTTGGCAGAGGTGGTTGAATTAACATCTCTGTGCCAGACTGAGCTAAAGTAGCCAGACCTCATGACAGTGGACTGGCTTTTTGCATTAGCAACATGCAGCCCACTGACTTCAGAGTGTGAGAGAGGACCCACAGGGCTCTTTCACCTCATTGGGGTTTGACATTCCTTCTATTTTTAGTGTAGGACAATGGCTCAGGGGAAGTATCTATCTAAGGAAAACTTAGTGCCAAAAAAAGAACATGAGACAAATAAATGTGTAGTCTGGTTTAGTAAAATTCAAATGTAGTTTGAAGAATGATTTTGCGAATCTAGAATCTCATAAAAGAAGCGTTCTACAAACTGTGTTTTAAGTGTGATTTTAGCTAAGTGGTCTAGTTTATAATAACAAGACTGATGTGTTGTTTTAGTCATGTACTACTCTTTAAGGGTGTATAATATGCTGCACGGATCAGCCACCAGGTAATCGTCATTTTGCAGAGTTGAATTGGCAAAGTATTGTCTCAGTTTCTCCTGCATTGAAATGTAGCCCTGCTGCCCTATGAATAATAAACTACCTGCAGCCGTGACTCCCTACCCATCTGGCACCTGTGTTTGGTGGAAAGGTGTGGCTGATGTATAATCCTGTCTTATGGGCCGTCTTTGTCTGGTACAGATAAATAAATGACACAGAAATCTACAACTAACAATTATTCATTATTCATCTGTTTCTTCTTTTCCAAACTAATCTGTTAATCACCTGGTTTACACTTTAAAATATGTAGAAAGACAGGTTCTTATCCTCCTCATTTACTAGAGTCAAATCTGTATATATTAAAATACATGTTTTGCATGAATAACAGTATTAAAAAAAATGTTTTCTCTCGTGTAATTAAAGATTTCAAAGGGCAGACACAATGAGAGCCTTCCTGAGCCTCTGCCTCTGCATTTAGAAGTCCTTCTAAAAGCCTGGTTGATGATATGCCTTAGCTGATTATTGTGTGGTAACCTATAATGCTTGTGTTTCCATCCTCTTCTCCCTTTTATCGCTGTCTCTCTTCTCTCCTGCCTTCTTGCTGCTCTGTCGGCGGATGTTTGTCCAGGGTGCTGGATGAAGACTTCTACAAGCAGCCCTTCTCTGAGCTCATTGGTTATGTGTATGTTGCTCCAACTAACATCCTCCCTTTTCATCTTCTTTTGATTTTGTTTTCTCCATTATCATCAACTCCCAGCATCCAACCATTGACATCATATTCCTCTCATGAGTTTGGGTATCGGTTACCTCCCCGTGTTGCCATGTTTTAGTTCCAGCTTTTAGTTTTTCGTTTTAACTAGTTGGATTTCTAATCGATACTCGTCATCTAGCTTATAGTTTTGTTCATTGCTTTTTCTTTTTCGAATAGAAGAATTTTCACCACAGATATCTGCATGTCATTAATGAGTGGATGCCTGACATTTCAGTAAAAAGAATGACTGCATGCCACCCACACACACACATTTCCAAACTCAACAGTCACATCCATGAAAATCAAGTTCATCCTCTCACATTTCTGCCTGTGTTGATTTCTCCTCCATTATTCAGTTCCATACGGTTTCCCTTCAAGTCATTCCAGCGAAACATTTTGCAAATACATTACATAAGTTTCCAACAATTAACACTTGCTTACATAAAGTGTATAAACTCTTCGCCGAAAGTGTTTTGTTTCCACTTAACTTTTTTTTTTTAAATGTGATTTTTACCCCAAATTAATCTTCAAATTACGATTCAGGAGTAGGATGCTTATAGATCTGTTTGAAGCAATTGTGTTTGTGTAATTGGACTTGGGTGTTTGCATCCGTATCACCTAAACTTTCTTTTTGTTATCTTGAGCGTTGTTTATAAAATAAGATATGATTCCAGTGCACAATGTGCAGAGTTGACATTGTTCTTAGTGGTGGTTCCTTCCTCCGAATCTCTATAAGTCAAACTTCCTAAGTACTCACCCGAACTTCCCATATTCCCAGTTGTAGCCTCTCGCTTATGTAAAGACTAAAACTATGTATACAACAGGATGGTGCCAAACTTTGACTTGCATGTGAAATTGAGCTACAAGTTACTGTACTTTTGAATGCAATGTGTGGAAGGTCAAGGTTAATTTCCTTTCTGAACTCAGCTAGACTCAGTAAGTACAAGGATTAAAAAATCTTACGTAGTTATAAGGTGTTATTTATTATTATAGCACCTCTTGAACTGGAGCTGTAGTTATTTTATGTACTTAACTAAATATAATTGGACTTAAACTCAAGCTATCTGCAGTATTCAGAAAGGAGATTGTCTTTTTGGCTGCAGAAATGTCATCCATAACTCTAGGACATTAATCACCTTGTCAGAGATGCAGTTATCCAGCTTTATGTCCAGTTTTACAGGTTAGAATTTGCTTTTCTCAAACCTGATATTGAACCCAGCAATGACCATCCCCGCTCTCTTCCTCTCTCCTCTCCTTCCTGTTGTCAAACCCATGCGTAAAATGCACAGCAAAGACTTTATGGATGACACCACTGGTCATACGGTTACACAACTGCTTCAAACTAAACTGTGTTCATGCTTGATTAGAATGTTAGCTGCTCTGTAGCTACTGCTGTCCTACAGGATGACATGCTAATTTGCCCAGCTAGCTATCCAATAGCCTGAACTGTGCAGCCTTTGGTTTTGCTATCAGATTACGTGGGAATGGCCATTAGGCTGCATTGTGAGGTACACATTTTTGTTTTTGTTTGTTTTGTATTCATCAGCTTTGGCTGACAGCTTGATGAGAATAGTAACATTTTCTTTTTCACTTTTTGGTTTAGTTTGATTGAAGTTTTTGTGTGAGCTGTTTATTTTTTATTTGTAACTTTATGTGAACTGAGGTAAAATGTTTTTGTCTTTTGATTAAGGATGCACTTTATGTATTTTAATTGTTTTTTTTTTTTTTTTTAATGTGCGCATCTCAATGCAGCTTATGCTGGTGTAGTTTGCTTATATTGACCCAAAAATATAGAATTAATTTCTTTACAGCCTGAGCTTTGCTGGAGTAACAGTTAACACTGAATCACACCACTTCCTCCTCCTTCATCTTGCTGTTGTGAGTCTGGACTCCAGGGGTCTCATTTATAAACACCAGTCAGTACAAACCGGCTTGATTCATGCGATTACCACTTCCCACACAAACACTGGGAATGTGGGAACAGGCCACATTGTTTGCAAACGTTTTATAGATAAGGATGTTACTGAGATGATATGAGACGCTCATTTTACTAGAAAATAATTAACCCCATTTTATAAATGAGACCCCAGGCTATGACATCTTTGAGCGTGTAACTAACAGTAAAATGGCACCAAGTCATATTTACAATGACATTTTTTTCCCCACCCAGACAAACCAAAGGCTGCACACTAATCATTTTGTAGAAAACCTTTTGAAGAAAAAAAAAAAATTAAAAAAATGTCGCTTTTTGCATGCTGGCTTTCAACATCTGCATTTAGCTCATTTTTGTTGTCTTTCATTTTCGTCCCCTCCCCCCTCTCTCTCTCTCTCTCTTCTAAATTCTGACTTGTGAAACTGTTTCTCCCTGTTTTCTTTTCCTATGCACCTTAAAGCACACACATTAACCATCCTTGCTACCGCCTAGACCAGTTAAGTAAAAATACAAAACCACAGAACCTCCAAATACTTTATATTTCTGACAGGGGATAGATGCAGTTCTGTGTGTGTTAGATAACTATACGTTGCACAGATACCCAGTTTAACTATCCCAAAAGTTCAATCCACTGCCTAGAATAGAGGTTTGTTATAATGTCCCTTCTGTGATGTTGTGGTCCTTCTAGTCCCTTTTGTGTATTTGTAGTTGGTTGTGACAGTGAATGTTCATTGGCTTCTCATCCTCATTTTGCTTTGTGTCCTGTGTTGTAGTTAATAGCTCAGTTTGTGCTTGCAGGTTGGGTGGGGAGTAGAAAAAGAAATTAGAATTAGAAAAGTACCATGGCAGTGGACTTTTTACAAAGTTTGTGGGTGGGGTGTGATGAGGGCTTACATTTGTTTAGCCATAATCTGTGGCTTGCATCTCAAAATGTCTTGTGATAGTGGCACTGATCCATTTTCAGTTTTTCAGTTTTGTATTTTCTTTTTGTTGTTTAACCTTTTATGTTTTTAAACTTCAAGTGTTATGTGGTAAGCCCTGTAGCTTAAATGTCCATCGTTTTCTTTTTTCTTTTTTTGGTTTGATAGATTGTTCAAAAACACTTCAACCTTCACCAAGAAGACATGGATTGATCTCTTCCACAATTATGACACATGAAATCAAAGTAAACTCATTCTTTGCCACACCTCCAAATAGCCTGCTTTTCAGCCGCAGCACAATGCATGGCTAAGGCCCAGCAGTGCTTCCAGCTCTTTTGGGTTTGGTTAAAAAAACAAAAAAAACAACAAAACTTGCCATTATTGTATCTTTTTTTTATTTTTATCAAGGGCAAGTATATTGATGAGTTTGCCATCCCTATACTTGGGTCTTGCTGAGCAAAGAGAACATTGTAAATATGCAAACGCAAGGCAAGTTGAAGTGAAAGGATGTGGGCAAACTCCCTCCCCAGTTCTGTACAGAACTGCATTTTTAACCAACCAAAAAATGCTTATCAGTCCTTACAGTTACTTTGTTTAGCTTCAGTTTGTTTGTTTTCTTTGGATTTCTCATCAGTGTTTTTACATGTACCTCCCTTTACTGTTGTGGAGAGTCGAGTCAAAAATACAGGTGACTGTACTGTAATGTGTAAGCTGAGTTTGGGGGCATGCCACAGGTAATGAAACTGTTGTAGCTTGTTTGTGGGCGTAAAGACAGATGGATGTCCATTTCTGTGTGGTGATTGGACTGTCCTGCCCTGAGGTAGACTCTGCTGAAGCAACAAAGTCCCACCAAGCCAAAAAAAACAAAGACTTGTTACTTGTATTGTATCAGACGGAAATGTAAAATTAAATTTAATCTGATGAATGCGTCAGTCATGCCAGAGTCAACACTGCGGAGGCATGACTGAGTTTTTCACTGGAACTTGTGTTGGGGATCAGCAGAGGACTTCCTCAGGGCTGTATGTGTACTCTGGTGTATCTTATCTCTTTCTCCACTGACTGTTTTCTTTTCCATGTCCTTTCTTTCTCTTCTCCCCTGTTGCACATAGGGCGGCTGAAGAGGCCATGATTTCAGATCTGGATGAGAACAACCCCGGGACTGAGTGGGAGCGGGTGGCTCGGCTCTGCGACTTCAACCCCAAGTCCAGCAAGCAGGCCAAAGACGTGTCCCGCATGCGCTCCGTCCTCATCTCGCTGAAGCAGTCCCCACTAGTCCGCTAGGCAGCCGAGGCTGCTCAGGGCGACATTCCATATCATCCTCTATCACCACATACCTACCCGGCCCAACCACCATCATCTGTATTCTGAAGATGAGGAGACTTACACCCCTTCTGTCCATATCTGTTTGCCATGCTCAGCCCTGTGGAAGGATATAGCCAGTGGTCCTATCTTCTATCTCCATCTATCTCCTCCTGGCAGGGCTGTAGAGATTAACCTTGAAGCACCAGCTCACCATTTTCTGTCCCTTGAAAGGTTTTCACCTGTGTGCACCTCTTCCACAGACCAGTTGAGACCTTTATAATTCCTATTTCCTGTCATTTTAATATACTGAGATCAAGCTCTGTTAGTTCGACACCAGGTCTCATGGTCTATGGAATTGTGTAACGCTTGTGTAAAGGTGGTGAGTTGGGACACTAAAAGGGAAGGGTTGATTGTTTGGGCCTACAGCTACACTACAACCTGCTTCACATGGCATCCAAACAATGTCATTCCCATGATGCTGTACTCTCTTAACCTGTCAATCTTATGAATCCTCCTCTGACCTACGAGGGTTGATTGATGTTTAATTGTTTCATTCACCTTTTTCCCTCCAACACATCACTTCATGTTTTCCCATCCTTAGAAAAAAAAGTATCTTCAGATTTTTTTCTTTATTGTTGTTTTTTTTTTTTTTTAAAGGACCAAACTCTTAAGACAAGACTCCAAAATAATTCAGTGTGTGTACTTTGAACTGTGTGTGTAGAGCCTGCTTGTGGCATATTGTGTTAAATTTTCCAATCTATGCATTTCCTTTGAAAAAGCCTATCCCCTCTCCAGTCACGAACTGAACAAAGTCCAGTCATTACAATAAGTGTGACCCGTTTGTGTGTGCGTTTAAACCTCAACAGTGTGTATGTACTCTATGCGTGTACCTATGTACATATACAGAAGGCAATATATATACAGTATATAAAACATTTATGTCACTGAAATTAGACAGTTGTGGTTTTAAAGAGAACTAGATATTAGCCAGCTGTTGCTTGACCATGCGTGTTCATTGTCCATTTGATTTCAAGATCAGTAAAAAGTGAATGAAAGTTGTCGTCCTGTCTTTCTTCATCTGGAGATTTAATGTAATTCTGTAGCTCAGAAATGTGGCTGCACTGATTCAACTGGAAGTATATTGAATATGACTTTAAATGTAGCCTTAAAACTAAATTAATGTGTGCTGGTCTGGTCACCAGGCAAGTTCTATGTCTAATCCAGTCTCCTTTTAGCTCTATTTTGGTCACCACCATCTCCAATATTTGAGTTGTTAGCCTGCTAGCTGCAGTAATCGCACCATTTAATTTCAAACTTAGCTGTTTTGTGCTGGGCAGTCTATAGTGGGATTGCCACTTTGTGCTTAAATATGGTATAACAATAGATATATTATAAATAGAAATTGAACTTAAAGCAGCACTAACCAAGGTTTTATATTAAGAGTGATAAAAATGTCTAGGAAATACAGGTCGCCTGTAGTAGTGACCAACCCACAAAGAATTATTACCTGACTGTAGTTCCCCTCAGGCCTACAAATTGGTTTAGTTTGACAATCAGCTACTAGTTTAAGGTTGAATATTTACTTAGGGAGTTGGTAGAGACCAAAATAGAGCTAGATTTGAAATTTATCAGGTGGCCAGAAACATATTCCAAATGAATACTAATGTTTCAATGTTTTTTCGTCACATGTGTGACGTGTAAGTAGGTGTATATTTGCTAACATAATATTCACTATAAGGTGTTACAATGTCAGTGTTTTGTGTCAAGAGCTTGTTCTACTGCCTCCCCGTGGCCAAATATATTATTGAACACCAAATGTCTCCAGTGTAATAACGGTAAGCTGCAGCTTTTGTGGTCCATATCTCAGTATGTCAGAACAAAGAAATACCTTTCTATATCTCTCTTGCATCTACCATTTCACTTTACCTGTCCAACAGGGAAGTGTTGACATTTACCTTGACTTACCTTAAGCCGTGGTTTGTTGTATTGTGTTTCTTGTGTTTCATTGAGGAAGACATGCCACATTCTCATGCAATGGATTGCGAACATAAACATGCACTGACACGCTAATGTCTCAGTAATTACATGTAGCAATTGTGCTGTGAGAAACAAGTGACCCTTTGAATTACAGCCTCTGTCACATGGCTGTCTGTGGGGTTAATAAAAGTGTGTGTAAACAAAGTGTTTGGATGCATTTTTACGCATGAAAAATTAATATTTGTGATATAATCTCTAAACTTTTTTTGTCTGGGCAAAGACGGGAGACTGTGATGTAGAAAATGAGATCAGCTACCTATAATTTTGGACCTAGTGTCCAAAATAGAAGAATTCTGGCCGTTTGTTTTGTATTTTGGATGCTCTAGTGTGATCAATTTCTGGTTTTAACTGATGAAACTACATTTAGTTAATTGAATTACAATTAGTAATAACATTCGATCATTATTACCTAGATTTTGCAGAAAAATAACAAAAGCACTTAATCTTCCCCACTGGTGCCACTGTGTAAAAAACAAAACACATGCCTCTAAAGGGTTATATACATTTCCCAGGAACTGCATATTTGCTAAAATGTTGGGATCTCCAACAAAATATACAATTACGTTTTTGGGTTTGACCATGAGTTCATTAAGGTTGACTCACCAACTGAAAACTGTTAATTAGGAAACATGCAGAGTCTTGATACACGGCTCGATTCAATGTGGGATGATTTGTGTTACATAACATAAACCATCATCATGTGACAGTGCTGACACTTTTGTTTGCATACTGTACCATTTATTTTTCTTTGGCAACTTATCTAGGAATTATTTTCACTCCACCCTTTCTTCTGACATGTTTCCTTTCCTGGAATTTGTTGGCAAACTGATGCTATCAGTTTGCCATCAGTTTGCCAGTGTTGTAGTCAAGACCACCTAAAATGAGACCGCATCACGATCAAGACCAGAGTGTATCAAGACAGAGACGAGACTAAGACCTTGAGAGGTTGAGATAGAGTCAAGACCAAAACCGGACAGTGCATAGCTCACTTAGGTGGCTAATATATCACTAGTATTCACAAAATCTCTTTGGGTCAGCCCGTCTTTTGGACACTATTTTACAGATTAACCCCACAGTTGTGGTCTTGACCAGTCTTGATACAAAATCCTTCCAAAGTCCTTCCAAACCTTCATAAATTGGTGTCACTTAACAGTTAACATAGAGGTGAGGACGACTAAATGACAGATCAGATTTGTAATTCTATTTTGTTTGCTTTTGTAGTCAAGTACTTCCTCTGACAAATGTCAGACAAGTTCAACTTTAACATACATTAATCCTTTAAATCCAGTGTCTGAATGTCATAACACAACAACAGTACTTTATAGGCTCTGTTGCCGACAGAGCAGACACCTATGTTTATCTTGTACATGAGTAAAACAAATAACAAATATCATGGCAATATAAGATCCTAAACTAAACACTGACATTATGTCATAATGTTTATTTTATTCCTTTATGTCTGAATGAAGACCAGTTAGACTGGAAACCCATCATCAACAACCTGCCTCAACCGACAACTATAAAGAAGAAAGAACATAAGTATGTTGTGAACATTGTGTTGTGTTAAAGTCAAATTATATGTTCATCAGCTGTCAACGCTGTTTTTGCATGTGGGTGTGGGTGTGTCTTTGTCTGTGTGAGTGTGTTTTGGATTAAAAAAACTGATCACACCCATGGAGTCATCTGTCTATTTATGTTTTTGTCACGCTGTCTCTGGCAAACCTCCAAACTAACGTTCCTACAGTTAAAGTATAATTGATTTAATTGGCTCAATTCATGAAAGAAAAATTCACTGCAACAGTACAGATGTTGAGATATACTGGTACTGTACTGTACTGTACTGTACTGTACAGTACAGTACAATATGGCACAGTATGGTACAGTGTGGTACAGTGTAGTAAGTCCAGTACAATACCAGTATATATCAACTTCAACAGAGGATTAAGTCTGAGTTTGCATGTTCAGCCGTGCCTGTGTAAGTTTTCTCCACATGCTTCCTCCCACAGTCCAAACATATGCAGGTTAATTTATTACTCTAAATTACCCATAGATGTGAACAGAAATGTGAATGGTTATTTGTCTTGATGTGTCAGCTCTGGGATAAACTAATGACCTGACAAGGGTGTAACCAGCTTCTGGCCCAGTATCAACTGAGCTAAACACCGCACCAGGTTATAGATACATTTTTGAAGGTTATGTTGTGGATAATTAGATCTTAAAAAGTTTCCACAGGATGCTGAACCAAAGAAGGTGCATTGGTGTGAAATGTTGCCTGCAGCCTGTAACTACAGGGTGTGGCCTTATGAAGCTTAATTCAGACATTTTCTTTTAAATTCTGACAATAACATGTTATTCCCATCACATCTGTACTGAGGAATGTGGACACATGCAAATATTAGCTGAACATGAGGTTAAGATTTGTATTAACTTCATGCAAGTTTAATGTAATCCACACAATTTATTCTTTGTTATCTGACTTCAGATGTGAAAGAAAGGAAGAACTGGTTTTTAGATTTGTTCACGCCTGATTGGCTTAGATTTGGTAGATAATTGTGACAATGAAAACAAAACTGTTACAGAACAGTGTATTTGTATGTAACTTTTATTATTATTATTATTTCATTTTTAAAATATTAGTAGCTATTGGACCCCGGGCAACCCTCTTTAAAAGAAGTTTATATATATATAGACCTTTTTCATAGCAGCCATTTTGACATGAAACAGGATCAACATAGGCGTTTCCAATGATACTACTACTCAGTGTAGTGCAGCAGAGACTTTCAACCATGCTCCAGCTCAATAGCACCCTGACTCTGTTTGACCTGAATGGAACTGAACCTTAATCAGTATCACTGGAGACACCTGTGTTTACCTACTATTTCATCTCAAAATAGCTGCTGGGGGGAAAAAGGTCTAATATATACCTCTTAGAAATGTTGTCACAGCATGTTTTCATTCATTTTAGTTGCATTTAAACCCAGAGTTTGAAAAGACGTCGCACTCCTTCACCCACACGTCATACATAAATGTGTGCTTTTATTTTTTAAAGGAAGATTTGAACTACGAGAGCGGAAGCCTGTGCACCTCCGTTATGTGCGGCACAGTAACTGTTCCGGGTTTTTCAGGCAGCAGCTCGCCGCTCTCCCTCCGTCCAGCTCTCGTCTAAATAATTACTTTCACCGGTTGTCTGTCGTGTCTTTTTTGTGACCAAAATGCCTTTAAAGTTTGAGCTGTGTCCCGGCAGAATGATCGGAGGTAACCATCCGTGCTTCATCATTGCTGAGATTGGACAAAACCACCAGGGAGACATTGAGATAGCCAAGAAAATGATCAAAATGGCAAAGGTAATAAACTTGACACGTATCGGTTTATCCTGAACATCAATACGTGACTTTTTTCTCTGTCGCTCTTCTCTTTAACAGCAACAACACACTTTAAAAATGAAAAAACGTGACAAATTATTTAAGATTTATGTTTTTCAACCCGCCCTCGTCTGAATCAATAACGTTACTTTGAATGAAATATAAACTTGTGTGTTTACAACCTTATCATTCTTAATGCTTTGATCAACAGTTGCGATTATAATGTGCTAATTAATATACAGTCTATAATCTTGTAAGGATTTGTCTTAAAATATGTTTAGCCATGTTGTTAAATTAACAGATTTATGAATGGAGTTTGGTTTGACTAGTCACGCCTGGCACATAGTGGCCATACCAGGTTACTGTATGTGTGCATACCGTTCAACTACTTAACACACACACCAAGAAACATTTACAGGGTGTAAGGACAGAGGATGTTGTTCGCTGAACAGGGATTTTAGTGGCCCTAAGCAAGATTTCAGAGTCAGTCAACTTAACACTGTACAAAGTGAGGAGCGAGCAACATAAGTCCAAGTTAATGTGTGGCTCCCCCTAGTAGTTGTGGCCCTAAGCAACGGCATAGCCTCCCAAATTACAACATGTCAAAAGAAATGCACCTAAGTCACAATCAATCATCTGTTTCTCTATGAATGGGCCATAATATAATATTTCTGATTATCCCATGGTAGTGTTGGCTATAGCTGATGACATAAAACCATGTTTGATCATACAAAGCTACAGTATGTTGCAGCCTTACACTAAACAAGAGATATTTAAGTAAAATGAGATAAGCAGCTACAACCGGGACAGTTATAAACAACTAGTTATGGTACTGACTCTTTGAATGATCTGCTACAATGACGTAGAGAGCAAAGGGGCACACTGCTGCCTGAAGTGGTTTTAGTTTCGTGTTTTGTGTTTTAATTCAGACGTTTTGAACACGTGGCGAGAATAGTTAGAGACAACATAATAATAAAACTCAATAACATTTTAATAAAAAAAGCCAAAATATTCAGTTTAGCTTCTCCTTCATACTGTCAGTAGCACTTAGGCTATTTTATGATAGGTGTAATTTATTAATAAATTCCTGGACATTGCCTCAAAAGAAACATGTGTTTTGATGCCAGTTGTAGTAAGTAATTTAGTTGTGTTGAGTTTATAAGCTTTTGTTCATTTTCAAAGGAATTTCATTGAAAGCACTGCTAATTATTATTATTATTGTGAGTTCACCTGGTGAAAAATGTGTGTGTGTGTGTGTGTGTTGTATATTATTTGCTTTTTGTGGCATTAAATGAATTTATAGGGTCTCTTAAATAGATCATCACTGTTCAGTATGTTTTCCAAACATGCCTTCTTTTTCAGTCATTACTTATATTCACCTTTACAGGACTGCGGTGCTGATTGTGCCAAATTCCAGAAGAGTGAATTAGAGTACAAATTTAACAAGCGAGCCTTGGAGCGTCCGTACACTTCTGAACACTCATGGGGGAAAACTTACGGTGAACACAAGCGCCATCTGGAGTTGAGCCATGAGCAGTACAGGGAACTGCAGAAATATGCCGAAGAGGTGGGGATCTTCTTCACTGCTTCTGGGATGGATGAGGTAAGAAACAGACTTTTGATTAAGGTTTTATGACGTTTGATTCATGTTGAAGTAGAGCCCCTGACCATTTCTGTCTTTTAGATGGCAGTGGAGTTCCTCCATGAGCTCAATGTGCCTTTCTTCAAAGTGGGCTCTGGAGACACTAACAACTTCCCCTATCTGGAGAAGACCGCCAAGAAAGGTGAGAAATACAGATGAACTACAGGTAGAGACCCTATGGTAAGAGGAAAGCGTAGTGTCGTCTGCCCAGGTTAGATGTGACATTTATCATACAGTTGTCTGTGTCAGGACGGCCCATGGTGGTGTCCAGTGGGATGCAGTCGATGGAAACGATGCGTCGGGTCTACAAAACAGTGAAGGAGCACAACCAGAACTTTACCATCCTGCAGTGCACCAGTGCCTACCCTCTGGAAGCTGAAGACGTCAACCTCAGAGTGATATCGGTGAGAAGAATACAATATTATTTCTCTATCAGAAGGTTGGAGCAAAAACAAAATGTTTTTAAAGATTTCTCAATCAAGTTGAGTTGGCAAATAAGTCTTTTGCAGCTGAGTATTTAATTTTATAAGCCTTTGAAATACATCTCCCATTGCACTCAGTGTTTTTATTACTTTATTTACTATTTAATGTATTTATATATTTAGCTAAGCTTAGCTAACGGACCAACATCTCATCTGACTAACTGCAAGAAAAAAAAAACATATTATCCAAAACTATTTCTTGAAGAATAACACTTGTCCCAATTGTCACCTACAGGAATACCAGAAAGAATTCCCAGATATTCCCATTGGGTATTCCGGCCACGAGTCTGGGATCAGTATTTCAGTTGCGGCCGTAGCTCTGGGGGCAAAGGTCATTGAGCGTCATGTAACTTTGGACAAAACGTGGAAAGGAAACGACCACAGTGCCTCGCTAGAGCCCTCTGAGCTAGCTGAGCTGGTTCGCTCCATCCGTCTGGTGGAGAGGGCGCTGGGGAGCAGCATCAAGAGGATGTTACCGTGTGAGAAGCCATGCCATGATAAGGTGAGATGTCCTGTGTCGCGAAAAAAATGCTCAAGTCAAATGCTGTTTTTTAATGTATTGAAGTGACATTTTAGTTACAAAAAAACAAAAAAAAAAAACACATTTGAACTTTTTGAACATTCATTATTTTATGCTATGAGAAAAATAATAATGTCACTTTCTTACTAATTCAGTTGGGTAAGTCAGTGGTTGCCAAGGTCAAGATCCCCGGAGGAACTGTCCTGACTCTGGACATGTTGACGGTGAAAGTGGCCGATCCTATGGGTGTTGCAGCTGAGGACATCTTCGAACTGGTTGGCAAGACCGTCACGGAAGACGTGGAGGAGGACGAGAGTGTCACACCGGAGGTGGTGGACAGTTACGGCAAGAAGGCCAAGTGCTGAGGGTGGTAGAGTTTTGAAATGTGTAAAGAAAAAAAGAAAAAAAAAGGCACTTAATTTGAGAGGAGATTTAATCCTTTCCTCTGCGAGTAAATAGGAAGCAACTTAATATGAATGTCAGGGTAATTTTGTTTACTGGGATTTGTGACATTGAAGTCATGGACGAACACAACATGCTACATAGCTGGACAGTGCATTGGTTTGATAGTTTGATAGTCATTAAACCCTTTGGTTCTCCTTTGCCAAAGCATTTTTAATTTTCTAAAAGTTGACTTAATGGAATATACAAACCTTTTGGCAAACAGGCTCTTTGATAAACATGAAGCTGCTACTACTCATCTCATCACAGTGAGCTCACAGAGCCTACTTACCAAACAGTCTTTACTTGTACTTTTCTTACATCAATCACCATCAAGCTGTCAAGTTTGTGGTATGAGACGAGGTTTGTACTTGTAGAGCTTCTTTGAGAGAAGCAAGATGAGACTACTGGAGCCAGATGCATAAAACCTTAATTCAACTATAAGAGGAAATCTGTCTGCACTGGACATCCATTCATCCATTCGGCTTGATTACGACTCTCACAATTATCCTCTGTTATTGTCATAAACCAGACTCTTACTGTCTTTGCCACCAACCGTGTCCTCTAATTCTGCTTTCATGATGACGGATGTTAAGATACATTTCTAAATGTTAACACGTGGAAATCTGCTGAAAATGTTATGAAAATATGAAGCCTACAAATAAAATATTGCCCAAATTCTGCTTTTCTTCCTGTTCATCTCAACAATACTTTGTGTCTGGCTAGAGTTAAGCATGCATAGAAGTACTCCTATTGCCTTGGCAGGTTCTTCATATATATAGTTTATGTTTTCTGTATTATTGTAGTAATACAGACTTTAATATAACAACTTTGGGTATGAGCATTGTCTCAGTGTTTATGCATTGTGTTTGTATGTGGGTACTTTTAGTTTTGATGGATCAGAAGATCTGTGTTCTATATAAAAGCCACAATACTGCCCATTTACCATCTACATTGAAAATTGGATGCAAATAAAAACATCTTTAACAAACTTATTTTTGCTAGAATTTAACATTTCCTACCTTGCAGTGCAACAAAACCACCTCAATTTAAAGGCCGCACAAAACAATGAGAATACTATAACAATGCTCTATAGATATAAACCAAATCAACTCTGCTTTTTTTGAACTTCAATTTAATATGTGTAAAATTTTAATGACTTCTAAAAATATCAACTTTCATGCTCTGGGATGGAGAGTTTAGAAACTTTCAGTTTTATATATTATATATATTTTATATATATTTATATATTTTACACCATGGACACTCCAATATGAAAAATAAAGCTTTTATAATCTGATGTTCTGAAGCTGAGTGAGTCTCCAGCTGATTTGGTATAAACACCATCTGCAGATGAAGCAACATGTTTGTTGTTGCAGGTGTTACATGAATGTTTAGACTGCCTTACACACAGAGCACTGAGTACATTTAGATACTTCTTAGGACCAAATTAACAAGGAGAAGATCATCATCAGATCCTGAACACTGATTAAAAATTAGCTTTCTTTGCATTTACCACTGCTCAGTACCCAGACATAGATAGTAACAACTAGAACAGGCTGGTCATTAAACATTTGGTGAATTAGGACTTCTCATGCTCGAAAATCACAAAATACTGGACCTGATGTGTGTTTCAGCTCCTGGTCAGCAAATTTTCGTTTTGATAATAAAATAAATACCAAGATTTCTGGCAATTTTTTGGACCACAAAAAGAAGTAATGTTGTACTTGATCCAGCAGATGGAGCTGCGTGTCTGTTGTCTCAGCACAACACAATGTGGATTTAACCAAACAACAATTTCAACCCATTTCTGACTGTTTCAGTCAATCAAAGGTGGGAAAAACATAAAATCCAGAAAGAAATGCTTTCTGAGTCCACCCGGATAAGAGTGTATTGAGCTTCTTTTAAAATGTATTATATGAATTAATATGTAAAGACGTGATAAACTGCACATCCTGTTTCGCAGACGATGGCAGATCAGTGACTGCTGAATGTTGTTTTTATATGGTTAATCTCTGCCAACATGCTCCTAAGCAAGCCATTTGCTGCTGCCTGCTGCAGGGGCCAATAGACTAGGAGTAATCCTGCTCTCTGTATCTGAGGATCAGAGGATTTCCCCAAGACTATGAAAAGTTGTGTGTCTGACACAAGTCTTAAGCCTCTAGTTTCATGGTGGTGTGGGCTGGCAGTAAAAGATGGAGGTAATTAAAACTAATGAGCTGCATTAGTGACCTACTGATTATCATGATAGTAACAGAACTTCATCTGTAACATTTCAGTGCACTACTAAGAGTCATGAACCAAACAAACTAACATCAACCTCCAGCTGCTGACAGAAATCTGATGAGAAACAGTCACTCCAGCATCTTAAAATATAAAATGTGTCAGCTGCGGTTCATAAGAGGAAACAGATGCAATTACCCCTGAACTTCAGTTGGGTGCTCTGCCTAAAAAAAGAAAAGAGTATATGTCAGCTGTGGTGCCCTAGTATCTCATTTCATGAAACTAAAATATGTGCGATATTGTTCATCAAGAAAAATGAAAGCAATGTCAACAAATACTAAATTAATGTATGTATACAAGTAATCATCTTAGAAGCTATCGGATATGTTTAATGGTTTTATATTGAGGTAAACATAGTTTATATTCTTGTATGTGAAATTTATGAAATATTACTAAAATAACTTGTGATTTCCCCCTGTCATCAGTATGCTATTCCGTGACATCCATTTGAATTTGTCACATCACATAGACTACATTTTACTCAACAGTAAGTTTAGGATGTTTATATATCAGTATACTATTACAAGGACTGTCTGTGCATCATGCCCAGAGGCTCTCCATGTAACGGAAATGAGAACTGTCTGCCAGTTGTCTGTCACAGATGCTACTCTGCTGTACTCACAGCTGTACAGGATAGCGAGAATATTTATAACACACCCAGATCAGCCTTTCTCTTCTAGCTAGACACCTGTTTCTTTTTTTACTGCAGTAGTAAAGTGCTCGTTATCCAAAAAACTGAGATATGGATAGTTTTGAGAAGAAATTAATCCATGATAATTTTCCATTAACTGCGATGGATCACTTATAGCTTACCAACTGTGACTGAGCACGGCAAGTCACTGATACTGTCAGGCCTGTGGATAAGTTCATGTTAAGGAGCAAATGTTAGCATGTTTGGCTAACTAATTTGCTACCCACAGTGCAATAGTAAATTAGCGTATCATTTGCTTATTATTTTGTGTAGTTGTAGCATCAAAAGATAAACCAGTTTATGGTAACATTAGCAGGTATGTCCACCAAACCCAGGCCAAAACTTCTTACCCAACATAAAATATTATTTAAAAGTGAAACATTCATTCTTCATTACTGCTTATTCTTTGAAGGGTTGTGGGGAGCTGGAGCTGGTGACAGGTCACCAATTCATCACAGGGCTGACACACAGAGACAAACAAGCACTTCACACACCCGGGGAGAACTCACACAGGCATGAGGAGGACATGCAAACTCCACACAGGAAGTGTTTGAACCCAGAACCTTCTCGCTGTTAGACGACACTGTACCACCATGAACAAAAAAACACCAAAAAAAAAAAAATAAAACATTGTTTCCAAATATGAGTAATAAGTCATTAACAAAACAACCTTCTGTTGCTTGTCCAAGTAAGAAGCAACAGAACTAGTTAAGCTAATTAGCTCTACACTGCAATGTGAGAGCATTGGGACACGTAGCTTGGCTTTTGTCTTTTACTATGATATCATGTGGCCATGAGTTAACCAAAGACAACTAATGTTAGCTTCATTAGTTAGCTAGCTACAAAATCAAAATTAAATTAAATTGAATTAAATTCAGGACCTATTGCTTCAAAAATAACTAAGAATCTCAAGTGCCACCATTTTCATTGTAAACTGCATTTGTGCTTGGCAGGTGTATCAGCCATGGGGGGCAGGACTTAGTGAACTGTTAGTTCACTTAAGGGGAGGTAAATTCTTTTATTCTATTCATAGACTCATTATATAGATCTCACCAATTACCCGGGCTGGCCCTGCTCACAGATAGAGGGTCTCTGTCTAACTCATAATAACTGAGCAGCTATTTCAGGCATGAGCTTTATCCAATAAGCTGCTGCTGCTGATCCCAGCTTCACAGAGGAACATGAATCTGTCTCTCTCACTTCTTACTGCCTGGCAAGTGAGCCACTTTTCACCTTAATGCAAAAAACAAATAATAATAATAATAATTTAATGCATTGTGCAGATTACTGTCTGAAGCAAAATTAATGTTTTCATTTACTTTTTTTTTCAAGGTTGGGCAAATGTTTGTACTCAGGTGTAATAGTAGGTCACATCTGTGTAAGATAACTCCAGCTATCTCAAAGTCGAACCCGACCAGTTCTTATTTATATTATGTAAGACAGGAGCATTGTAATCGTAACCTGAAACTGGTTACCAAAAATCTGGTGAAGTTTCTTCTGCATGCCAAGAGATCTATTTTTATTTCAGGTTCTGCAGGCGATGTACCTCAGCCAACCTAGAAGGAAGGTTAGGTTAGCTTGGTTGGTTATGAAACAAGTTTAGCCTTTTCAGGACTTTATATAGCCCTTTATATAGCAGCTTTGGCCCAAATACAGAATTGTTACTGAGGTCAAACACCTTTGCACCAAAGCATATGTCGCCACAGGCCATGGCATTGCCTTGTTCTCTTACATTGTAGAAATATATAGATTGTACTAAATATAGAGGACACAATACCTTTTATCATTTTTACACTGTTTGTATGTTCGCTTGTTTCCTTATGAAACATGATCCTAGAGAGTCCAGAAACCACCTGGATAAAAAGCCAGAAAAACGCTCCTGTTACCTGAAGGTAAAGGAGCTTTTAAGTGGTCTTGACTGGCTGACAGGAGCAACATTTTGCTTGCAAGGGAAAGTTAACCATTAAGTATGCTCCTTTTTAATTGGATAAGAACAGTAGGAGGTGAGAAACAACAGGTAGGTCTGGTTGGATTTAATCCCAGCCATCCCATATGGTCTTTTGTTTTTACATCACTCTCATAAATCTCCATCTTTACAATGATTTCTCTGGTATTGAGTCTTTTCTGTTTGTCTATTTATGAATTTAATTGTTGAATAGAAAACCCTAATCTGCCGGTGGGGGTTAGGGTTAGTTTATTAATTACTTTACTAGTTTTGACTTTTCTAACACTACACCTGTTTAATCCAGTGTTTTCTTGCACACTCACTGCACTTGTAGAGATGGTGCTATGTTCAGGACACGCTACTTAACAGAATAGGTCACATTTGAACTCACCTTCAAATGGCTACTTAAGCTTAAAGTTGTCATGTGTAAAGCCTGGCCTGACTTGAAGTTAGCACATGCATCACACACACACACACACACACACACACACACACACACACACACACACACACACACTACACACTGGATGCACGTCAGACATTTTGACATGGCATAACTGGAAACAGATGTATTCATGATAGCTGCATCTTATTGGGACATTTAATGGAAACATGTCATCATTACTGTTATTACCTGTGTTTTCAAAATGTCTGCTGTGCAACCAGTCCTTTCGCAAGTCCTGGACACATGACCCACCCTCATTAGCATGAGTCATTAGACTTTATTGTTGTGCTACAAATGAGTGCTGTAGGATTGTCTCTTCAGAGCAGGTCTGTCATCCAAAGCCAATTACAGACATTTGGGAAATTAAAGACAGAAGGCCACAAGTCTTCCAACAACTGTGAAGTCATGACTGAAACATTCTCCACTGAAAATTTGCACACTCTACATACAGCACAGTGATGTCAAGAACTGTAAAGAACTGACAAAATATACAGAGAATGTAAGAAAGAATATGCAAATAATGAGAAAGAAACATGCAAAAGTATCAATAACTGAACTGTAAACTGTAACATGGCAGAATGGAGACATGCAAGACTAATTAAATGTTATAAAACTGCTGCAGTGTCTTACATCACAGAGTAATTGGGATAGTTTTCAAAGGATTTGAACAGCTCTATGATCTGTTGGCACAATATGCTCCGGTCCCACAAGCTGTAAGCTCCTTGTGTAAGATCCATTTGCTTGGTTCTGGGGATGGTATGAAATGATCAATGACATTGGGGGAGGTGGGAACAGTTTGGTAGGGGGGTGGCGAGAGGGATGGAGGAATGAAGACGGACAGTGATAGACAGTGCTGATCCTTATTCTTGGAAGTGAGGAGGGAGAGGAGACAAAGAGGGGAAAGGCAGAGGGGAGATATAGTGAAGCAGGTAAGGAGGGAGGCAATCAAGAGGGAAGGAACATTGAGTGGGAGGGAGGAGCACTTGGTCCTCGACTTCTGACCTGGTGTCTTGGAGCTCCACTTCGACTGAGGGAGGAAAAACTCACTGAGGATTTACTGTTGAGATCTTCAGCCCTTGGGACCTTTCTCCTTTGGGATTCAATTTAGTGGAATATTCACTCAGTGACTCAGGACCTGACAACCTGCTGGAATCCTGCTGCACGAGGGATTTCCAAGTGTGGTATGGGAAAAATATATATTTGTGTGCTTTTTTGTGTAGCTGTCGTGTATCTTTGATGTGATGTCCTACCAGAGTCTAGCTTGAATCTTAAATGCATACAGTTTTGAAAATGTAAAAAGATGCTTCACAGCAGATTGCAGAAGACAGGACATCGTTTAGGATTTGTGAGATTGAGTTTCAACATTGGAGTTTGTTCCAGTGTAGTTGTTTTTTATTTGTGTTTTATTTGTATATTTGTTATATTTGTATATTATTTATTTGTCCCTCAAATTCACTAATCATTTTGTTGGTGTCTACTTTTTGACTTTGTGCAGTTGCATCAGTATGCAGGGCCTGGGGCTAATTTAAGTATATCTTCTCAGGGATTAAATAGCTTCCTAATGAGCTTTCACTAATGTGTAAGTCTCCCCGCAGGTTCCCAGCACAATGCTACTAATAATACTGCTACTATCAACTGTTATTAGCAATTTAGTAAATACTGTAAAGGATTTCCACTTCAAAGAATTCAGACTTTCAAATATGTTATATATTTCTGTAATATATTATTTTAAATATACATAAACATACAAGTAATTGTCTCGAGTCACATAAACTCTAACTGCATTTGCTGAAAGGACTTTCTTTTAAATCAGCAACTTAATAAAAGTCCTTAAAGAATAACCTGCCTAGCAATTATTATTCATTTGAATATAACCTACAGAAAACCGAATAATGAAATGTCAGGTGCAGACCCAAATATAGACCTCACAGTCCACAGTTTAATAGCAAACCTGTATTGGCAAGTAACAAGTAACTTTAATTGTTAGATACATTTTCTGGTACAATATTTCGGTCTGTGACATAGGAATAGTTGTGGGAAGCAACAGAAATTAGAATGCAATGTACCAGTGTCTCAAAATCATACCAGAATACTTGAGTAAATGCACTTCCTGCCAGTGCTAACAAGGCCTGTGAGTGGGTGGATCAGGAATGAAAACATTAGGTGGAAGATCATAACATATGCTCCCTTACATTAAAACTATTGCTTTTATTGTCTTGCAGTGAGTAATATGAGGAAGCCTTTGAATGGGCTGGATCCTGGAATCAGACTGCAGGGCTTCCATTGTGTTTAGACCGGGGAGCGGCATGCAAACAAATCGGTGAACTGCCACGGCCTGTCAAACCCCCACCCTAATAGCCACCAGCACCACCAACCCAGCTTTGGGGTGGACTCCAGACACTTGCACTCTGCCTGACAACCTGAGCCAAACGTCATGGATTTCATACTACCCTCCAGTTCTGCACCTCTTCTGGGCCCTCACAGCAGCTGCTCCAGGCACCACTACCAGGGAGTCAAAAGAAAGCTACGACCAGGACGAATTCTGGGCTTTATCATCAGCCTGGCGGTGGTCTGCACAGTCTGCTCATGGAGTGCCTTTTCGCTGGTCACAACAGTGACCAAGGAGCTGGAATCACCTGTTGAGGGCTCAGCAGATACAGCAGTACCCCAAAGAACTCTTCTACAGTATAGCAACCTCTCAGCTGCGCCAGAGGACACACCAGTGGCCATGAAATCATTTGAAGTGGAGATGAATCACGGGGACTACCCAACGGACTACTTCAGCGTAGAGGAGAGACGCCAGGGCTATGTGGTTCTTCATATGTTTGGCATGTTGTACATGTTCATAGCCTTAGCCATTGTCTGTGATGAATTCTTTGTTCCTGCGCTCACCGTCATCACAGAGAAGCTGGAGATCTCTGATGATGTAGCAGGAGCCACCTTCATGGCAGCAGGTGGCTCAGCCCCAGAGCTCTTCACTTCTGTCATAGGAGTCTTCGTCTCCCACAGTAACGTGGGTATTGGTACCATTGTGGGATCCGCCGTCTTCAACATCCTGTTTGTGATCGGGATGTGTGCCCTGTTTTCCAAAGAGGTGCTAAACCTCACCTGGTGGCCTCTTTTCAGAGATGTCTCATTCTATATCATTGGCCTGCTCATGCTCATCTATTTCTTTCTGGATAATCAAATCACGGTGGGGGAAAGTATTGGCCTGCTGATGTGTTACACCTGCTATGTGACATTCATGAAGTTCAATGCCAAAGTAGAACTTGTCATCAAGACCCTTCTTGGCAGCAACCAGGTGGATGAACTGGAGACTGCGCCAAAGGTGAGCCTGACTCTGTCTTCCATCCATCCATCCATTTGTAAATCCATCAGTCCACCTATCCATCAGTCAATCCTTCCATCACTCTTTTAATCCATCCATCTTCCCATATTCCATCTCTTGCCAACATTTGCTCAACAGCAGCCATCTTTCACCCCATCTTGTGTACCAGCAGCTGATCTTTACATTCATCCATCCATCCACCCATACATTTATCACAATGCTCTCAACCACTGATTGACCCGTCCACCCAACGCAGGAGCATCCCATCAGAAACAATCATTGAGTTTCTAATTCTTTACGTGACTTTTTAGGTTGCCACAGAGCAGGAGTAGTGAAGATCTCTTAAAAATATTCAACTCATATTCAAAAGTTGTTGTTTTTTTCTTTAAGTGAACATTTGAGATTCTTGATGTGAGTTTCTGATGTGGATGGGGACATTTCTCAGCGTGTCTAAAACCTTGTGTTGATGACTGTTCTGGGAAAAGTGATGAATAAGATCACAGAGTGAACCTGTCATGGCTGCTGAACCCGAGAATAGTAGTGCTCCTGTTCTGAGAACCTGAGATGGTGTAATACAGGAAGCAGACAGAGTGCTGAACAGACCGCACTCTGTCAGGCAGCCAAACCCTCCTGATTTCCCCTCTGAAAGGATATAAAGATTTGTCTTAACCTACCACCTGTGCAGCTCGGACAGTGCCAGATGCAGAGCCAGACCACAGTCTCTTGGTGCTGACTAAGTCTGGGA
Organism: Miichthys miiuy; assembly: GCA_036365135.1. Lineage (NCBI taxonomy): Eukaryota > Metazoa > Chordata > Actinopteri > Sciaenidae > Miichthys > Miichthys miiuy. The sequence goes on from CM071602.1 coordinate 22,327,835, forward strand.
ACATACCTTGTCTTCAGTCACTACTTTTAGTAACCTAGTCCAGCAAGACTCTCAGAATAGAACTCATGTACCATGTATGCAAGTACATAAAATGCCAAACATTTTATGTCAGAATACTTCAGAAGCATCCATAGATTCATTTGCCATGGATTTAATTTACATTTCCTTTATTTCGTAATGTGGTATTGATGAAGTTTTCAGCGTTCTATGACTGGTCCGAACTACACAAATGATAAAAACCTGTCATTCAAAATGCTGTTGTCCTTTTATGTAATCCAATTAGGAAATGACTTCCAAGAGAAGCATAATACATGGGGAACTGTTCACAGCATCAGAAATAACAATGCAAAACTGCATAATATGGCATACAGAGAATTAGTTTTAAATTCCATGTTAGAAGTAAGTAATTTTAAAGTCCTTAATTTTTTTAATTAGTCAAAATGTCACACATTTAAAATTTATCCTGAATATTGTAGACAGTTATGAAGCATACAGAGTTTAGAGAGTGTCCTCTATGATAAAATGAGTCGAAAGCAGGTGAAACGGCAAAATTAGTCAAGAAATCCTTGTAGCATCTCTTCAACCTCATCAGCACGCTCCCTCCTTTAGCTCCCCTCGTCATTGACCTGACATTGGAAAAAGTGGCCTCTTGACTCTGGGGAAGGCTGTTTGTCCTCTATTTCAGCTCGTAATTTTCAGAGCATAATCATCCTAACACAGTTTACACACAAGCCTCTCTACATATTCTAGAAGTGAGATGTTTTGCACAGTGTGACTCATACACACAGGATGTTGACCTAATGACAACACACTCACCAATCACTTCACAATCTCTAAACCACTTCATATCATCTGGGGGAAGATGATGGGGAAATGTCATTTTGAGATTAGCTTGGAGTGTTCACTGTGCTGCTTGCTGCTGTGTTTAATAAATAACACACAGAGAATGAATACAAGATTCAAGACAGAGAGGGGACGTGAGGCAAAATGTTCAACACATACACACACACACACACACACTTACACTCACACATACACACTAAGCTTTTTTGTTTTTCACGTTTGTCTCTCCGTCTTTTGTTCTGTCTGTTGTGTGCAGTTGGAGTCAGATCTGTTGCTCTCTGATGTTGTTATCTCATACGGCGCTCAGGTGACAAATACTTGAAGTACTGTAGGCTGATCTTAGAGCAGCTTGCCTGTAGCCTAGACCGACGTCACCCATCACCAGTTCTTCAGGGGCGTATACAGTGCACTGCTGCACATGATCTGGCTTTTGTTTCTCTGGAAATTAGGAATTTTGTTCATTTTCTCTTCATCATAGGCCACAAAGTGAGTTCTTGTGCTCAAATATGTACAAACTGTAAAGATACAATAGCAGTTGGAAACATTTCTTAGAAATAGGGAAGCTATTTCTATGGTAGTGATTCAGGCCAGTAGAAGTTCTCACATTTTAGGCAACAGATGAGCTCATCACTATCAGCCTCCAATGTGGTCATCTCTGCTGAAGGCACCACCTATTTAATGCTAATTATAAGTGAGGAAAAAAACTGCTTCTCGAGATGCATGACTTGCTTTTATTTAGTGTTTGTTTAGAGTTTTTTCTTCATAGAATAAATACCTAATAGCTAATTCAGCACTTTCCAGTTATTTTTTCATTATGTTTAGGGAGATCAAGACTGTATTTAACATTTGCACTTCATTTCTTTTATTTCATTATCCTTTTTCGAAATTCATCAACTTCTGTTTGTTGCAGAACCTGTTTGACATGTGTGTCCTTCTGGGAAATCAGCTGTTCTTCAGGCTGTCTCACCTCAACCCAAGAACAGCTTTTCTCTTTCTGTCCATCCAGCACTTGATGTCCAACTGCCTTGTCCTCATGTGTCGATAGCTGCTAAATAATCCCCCGGGGTTAATGCTCTCAAATCTCATTATAGCTGCTAATAATAGTCAGATGCTCCTGGGGAGCAGGAATCAGCAGATCACTGAGAGAAGAGACTGAATGCTCCTTCTTCAGCATGCAGTTGTGCTCATAACACGGTGTGGTTTTTATTTTGTGTGCAGTTTATTGCATGTCTCAGGTGGTTTTGCACAGAAAATACGATGCGTGCAGTGTAGAAAGGAGCCAGAGAAGATGTGCTGGTTTGCTTGATGATGACACTAAAGACGACAATCCTCTCTGATCCCCTGATCAACTGCTTACCTGCAGTGACGACAGCAAACATACAGCCCAACACAGTGTCATTCAGTCTCTGCAGATCACTAATGAAATGTTAAAATACTGTTTGTAATCATTATGTCAGACCTGGATCACAATGCAACAGTGTTGTGCATCTGTAACCTCATAAACTATTAAATGATGGTTTCTAAATATCTCTATAGAGAAGTATAGTGCAGATACAGTTACTATAAATTATAAAATCTTATATAAGGATGACTCTTTTCTTTGTAATGTTCTGAAAATCAGCACAAAGTGTTTGCAGCTTCAGTTCCACAGCAGGTCTGACTCAGATCATTGTGTTACTGCTCAAAATGCTGCTTCATAAACTGCTGAGCACGGTGCTTAATTCTTACTGACTGCAATGGAATTGTGCACAAATGTAAATATTAAAAAGAAAGATAGTTGTTATTTGCTGACAGAGTGAAAGAGAAATGTCTGACAGCACGGTTGCATGTAAAGGTTGCTGCGGGTCCTTACACGCAGGCTTGGAAATCACCAGTCTAAAAATGGTGATCTCTGCCGATTAATCCTGGCTAAGTCCCACAGCTCGAACAGTCAGGTGGACACTGGGGAGAGAGAGAGGGAGACAGAGAGACAGAGAGAGAGAGAGAGAGAGAGAGAGAGAGAGAGAGAGAGAGAGAGAGGGTGATCTGATTGTGCCTGAGTGATGATAGTGCTGATGATAACTGGGATAAGGGCAAAGTTTTGTGTTTGAGATTGGGCACTGACCTGGACAGCCCAATCTTCTTCTTCTTCTTTAAATAAATATCATGCAAGGTTACCCCAAAGAAAAGGTTATAATGTCGAAAGAATTTTGAAATTATACTTCCTAATTGACAGCTGTTAGTGGCAGAAAATGTCCCATGTAAGCTTTTTTAATTAAATTGACACATTCTCTGTGTAGCATATGCCTTATGTAGTCAGTCAGTTAAATTAGACCAATGAGCTGGAGCTGAGCGCATTCTCTATAAATCGCATCAAATATTGAGCTCTGTCAATAAAAAGATGTAATTTACAACATGTGGCTTCATAATGGAAGTATGTATACATCAAATATAAGCAGCATAAGCAAATGTAATTGTTCTATACATCATCCAATCTGCACATGTGTTATTATAATTATCAAAATAAATAAATAAATAAATAATGTTATATTGAGATTAATCATATTCTGTAACAGTTCTCTTCAGGTCTTGCTAATTTAGCATTTTCAGGTTAAATAGATATTAGGCATTGGAGGATGTTCTGGTTTAAATCAATTAAAACTGCCTGGAATTGATTTGAGATTGATTAGTGGTGATTAGTCACTGCTGATTCATTCATTAGAGCGGAGATGATGATGTGAAATAAGGACAAAGATTGTGAGATTGGCTGTGTTTTGTAATAAGTCACCAAATATTAATTTGCTTAACTGTAGTGTAATTACATGATGAAACCATCACCTTTTCAAGAAATGAAAACGCCTTGGTGTTTAATGATTTGTCAAGTTTCTTTTATCGAGTTTCAAGAGTTTTGTTTCTCAGTCTGAGGGATGTGTTACTTAAACTAGTTAAACTCATTTTTCACATGCAGGACAATCGTTAAAATCCAGCTTCAGTCTCAGTAGATTCTACAGCAGGTTAAGTGTCCTTTGTCACCAAGCAGCTCTCAGGAGCCATGTAAGCACAAACCAACCTGAACTAATACCAAGCTGGCCTCTGCTATTAGAGCAGAGAGCACGCTGCTCAGAAATCCCATGGATAGTACAGACAACTTTAAATTCAATCTGTTAATTGATTGTTAATGATTGAAAATGATTATATGAAAAAGCAGCAACATGAAATAGTTACATCTAAAGTGAAAAGAAATCAGCATAGGTTTCATATCGACACATTTCTGAAATGATACCCCGTGTTTTGGCTGATTTTGATGAATTTAAGTACGTGAATCTTAGAGCACGTAAACTTACAGGTGAATAAAAATCACGATTTCATAAAATGCAGCCAGGGGGTCATCATGCAATGCCTGCTCTAACAAATCTGGATCAGACAAATGTAACAAATCTATAGGAGTGATACCCCTTTGAAAACAAAAAATAGCTTTGGCCTTGTTATAGATACCATAACAGCAGCAGGTGCTTTGTCAAATGCAAGCTAAAAGGATTAACTGCTCAAACTCTGAGGCCTACATCATGAAAACGTGTCAACAACAAAACCCTCCACCTTTCTGCCTGGTGATCGCCTGATGCTGTCTTTGTGCGACATTTGTTTCTATAATCTAAAGTGTAATCGGAAGTGTATCAAAAGACAAGACCTGGGCTGTGTGATGTAACTGTTTGTGTACGATAAGTCACAGATAAATTTAGCACTATTCAAGGAAAAGATTTATCTGAGACAACATAGTGCCATTGCAGTTTCTTATTAATGTTAATCATAATAATAATAATCAGCTTTTTCAGTGATTTCAGTTATATTGAGGAAAATGTCCCTTATCCATCTGCATTCATCATTTTTATCAATGCTGTGTGCTTTGACTGATCAGTTTATCCCTGAAGTCCATTAATGAACATCTGTCACTCTCTTGACGAGACCTTTACTGCCTAGTTGCTGTACCATTTTAGAAAGCGCGTTTTAGTTCTGTGAACTTGTTATGAGGATGCAAGTGAGTGACTGAGTGGGTGACCTGTCTATAGCAACACATCGGGAGAGATCTTGAGCATTAGACAAAGAAAATGTTGATTTGTTGTTTCCTTTGGAATTAATTAAAGACCTTTCGGATTAACTGTAGGTACCACACCTCGACATCTTTGCTTTATTTTTGTGCAGCTTTCATGGAGCAAACATTAAAAATAGCTTCCTAGCTGTAATTCTTCATTGACTTTTCTTTTTAGTGCATTATGAGGATTTTTCCCAGGGCAGAATGTCATAGTTTGATGTACCTGCACCTCTACTGCAAAGCAACAGTGATCAGTAACTGGTTAATATAGTATATATACATTTGGAAATATAATGTCTACCCACTGACTTTATGTTCCTATCTGTGGTCTCCAAATCCCTGATTCCTGCACCAAACCCTCCCCACTGCTGACAATGACCACCTCTGTACTTTAACAAACAAACCACCAACACAGTGTCTATCTGTCAGTGGACTGTGTGTTTGTGTGTGTGTGTGTGTGTGTGTGTGTGTGTGTGTGTGTGTGTGTGTGTGTGTGGTTCTCTACAGTATGTGATGACACTGCTGTGCTGTATATGTCCTCTGAAGAAATGGCTGGGGTTGACATTAGTGTGAGTCCTCCCCTGTAGTTTTCATGTTGGAACAAGACCCAAAATCTCTGGCACTGGTTCACTCCTACAGTGACAGTGATGTTACACACACATGGAAATTAAGGGACAGTGTGTGTGTGTGTATGTGTTATATAGTGTGCTATATAGATCCACCAAATTAGCAGTAATACACATGTTTCATCTTCATATTGTGGGTAAAACACATCATCTTTCCTACCTGTCTTTACCACTGAAGTGAAAACAACATATTTCAGGATGCATGATGTGTTCAAATATTTGGTTGCAGTAATTAGAGCAGATCAAACTAAATCTGTATCACTGTTTAAGGAGTCTGTGTGTATTCTTTGTGTACTTGGTCTGAGTAAATTTAAGAGGTTTGAAGATTTTCACTTCAAACTTTAGTTGAACTTGTCTTGAACATGTCAGGTTTATTGAAACTGTAACAATTGTTTTTCTCTTTCCCATCCTGCTACTGTAGTAATGCAATCCAATGTAACACACACAGTTTGAAGTGAAGTGGTTACTGCATGGCTAAAGTATTGGATTGCATATAGCATTTGTATGTATCTGTATATATAAGAAAACCTATACTGTATGATGTTTTCTTTCTCTGTTTTTCCCTGAAGGTAAATGTACCTGCAGATGATGAGAACAAGCTGACGGTGAGTCTGCTCTGGACATCTTATAAGAAAGCAGCTTATGTTGTTGCTTATATTTACAGTACGCTTTATTAAAATCAGCCATAATTATAGAAAATGGGGCTTTCTGGATACATATTCTGCATGTATCTGGTAGGAGATTTAAGCTGGAGTAGATATATGAACTCTGATCACCTCTGACAGTTGCTGGTTTGTGCTAATCAGGGTATTTTTTCATCCACACATCACATCATTTTATGAAGGAGTAAAAATGTGGAATAAGTATGTAACAGTTTTTTTCAAACATTTTTTGTATTTGTGTTTGTATTTTGATAGGCCAAGCCCAGGCTGCAGAGGGAAGGCAGCTGTGCGTCTCTACACAACTCACTGATGAGAAACAGCATCTTCCAGCTCATGATCCACACCCTGGACCCTCTCAGTGATGAAGGTACGGGTAAGGAAAAACGCAAAATACACAACACAAACATAAAATTATTCATCTCAAAATAAGCTTCAGAAAAAAGGTGGATTATAGCAGATGAATTTCCACTTCTCTATCTCTTTTACTACATTTGTGCCTCCCGCAGGTAGTCCCTAGCACAGAGCATGTATACATGACACTAATTAACCACACATTTTCAGGGGACCGTGCTGGACTGACTGAGCTTCCTTTGTTTTAGGACATTTCAAAGAGAAGGCGTCAATCCTTCACAAAATGGCGAAGCAGAAGTGTAAAGACGAGGCCACCAATGCCAACGGCGTAGGTGAGTAACAGTGATGTGTGAAACTATGGGAGTCCAGTTGTGCCACTCAAAACTCAACTGATAAATCAATTAGCAAATGATTAATTACTCAAGAACTGTTGCTGTTGAATCATTTTAGATAATTGATCATTTAAGAGAAGTTGAATGAAATCAGAAAGAAAACTGAAAGAATACAATTGTAATGAGAAGACTGTATTTTTTGATTTGACCTGTTTTAAAATGTACAACCTGTTGTTGTTTATCTCCCAGATGTTACAGAAGCGATAACAGCTGTCTGTAGTTGTCACTTAACTTTAGCTACTTTGAAACATTTTTATTGGTCATCATTGCACAAATGCATATTTGTAATATTTAATAAGATATGAGACAGTGTGGTAGTTTACAATCAAATGTAAGATAAAGCAACTCATTGTCATCAAAGAGCATATTTTTGTTATTTACTTACTTCTGAATTTATTTTTATCAGCAAGCCGTGGATTCATTCATCTATTGTTTGATTTAAATGTGTTTTCTTAATTAAATCTAATCTTCTTAAATCTAATTAAAAAACTGACATTTGTCAATTTATTTATCAGCTTACAGACTGTCTGAATTTGGAAAATTAACAAGCATATTTTGTTTCTCAACATAGGAGCCCTCTCCCAGACACAACTTCCAAGAAGAGCAAATTGTACTAAGTCTCAGCTCTTCTTTTGGTGTCATTAGACATCTTTTTCATTTCAAATTAATACTGTCTTTGTGAATAAATGCATTAAACTCTCTTACACCTCTAACTCTTCCTTTTCTTATTCAAAGCGGATAAAAACATCCCAAACAGTACAAATGTTGCTGTGGAAGTCACACCACCCATGAACGGCGTGGCAGGAGGAGAAGAGGTATGACTTTCATCACATTTAAATATTAAAGGCTCACGACACGATTAGTAGGTTTAACTCAGTGATACTGAAAATGTCTAAATATTCATATGAATATGTACAGTTGATGTAAAGTAATGAATTCCTCTTCAGGGTCCTGAGGAAGAGGAGGATGAAGACCAGCCTCTGAGCCTGGCCTGGCCTGACACCTTTAGGAAACAGATCACCTACCTCTTCATCCTGCCCATCGTTCTTCCACTGTGGATCACACTGCCTGACGTCAGGAGAGAGGTGACCACACACACCTACTCAGTAATTTTAGGTGTAATAGCAGGTTTTGATTGAAGTGGTCAATTAACTAATTTTTGTTTTTATTGTTTTCTTTTCTTTTCTTTCAGACTTCAACAAAGTTCTTTCCCATCACTTTCCTCGGCGCCATTTCTTGGATTGCTTTCTTCTCCTACCTGATGGTTTGGTGGGCTCACCAGGTAGGTCTACTATTCTATTCTATTCTATTCTACTTTATTCCTGAGGCCTTTCTTATGAGAGTACAGCAGTCAGGGTGTTGAATGTGTGACCAGGGCAGCTAATCCCAGCTAATCTGCCTTGATCTACAGCCAGATCAACCTGTAACGCTCTATTTTAACGACGCAAATGCAAAGACAGACCTGAAGCAGGAGGTCATGTGTGCAAGGTCACTGAGGAGATTGACCTCACCTGCTTATTTAGTTCCCATAGGATGGTAGAATATAAATCAGAGAGATGCTTTAGAGCCATGTGAAAAAGACGAAAGCTGCAACATTAAGCAACTCCTTGCTCCTTTTCAGGTAGGAGAAACGTTCTGGATCACAGAGGAGATAATGGGTCTCACTATATTAGCAGCTGGTACTTCCATCCCTGACCTGATCACCAGTGTGATTGTGGCACGAAAAGGCCTTGGTGACATGGCTGTGTCCAGCTCTGTGGGCTCCAACATCTTTGATATCACTGTGGGGTGAGTGCAACAAACAACAAGAGAACACACAGTGTAACAGGCCAGTGCAATAAAGCTCAGAGTTAACCTAAAAGACTCTTTTCTGTTGTGCTTCCTCATCTCCCTACAGTCTGCCGTTCCCCTGGCTCATCTACCACATCCTCAATGACTTCAAGGCGGTGGAGGTGAGCAGCAACGGCCTGTTCTGCGCCATCGTCCTCCTCTTCCTCATGCTCCTTTTTGTCATCATATCCATCGCGTCCTGCAAATGGAGAATGAGCAAGCTCCTGGGCCTTCTCATGTTCGTACTCTACTTCGTCTTCCTCATCATCAGTGTCATGCTGGAGGACAAAATCATCACCTGTCCTGTCACCATCTGAGAAAGACCGACTCCTGCCGATTGTCAGAAAGCATAAATGTGCTCACATGTACCATGATTTACTATAGAAGTGGAAAACATGCTCGCACAGACACAAACTGTCTCTTATCTGTCTCACATACATACACAGTAGACGACTGCACGTATCCATGGATTCAGTATCAAGTGAAAGGTGAAGCACACGCAGATTGTGTGTAAATCAACGCTGCAAAAAGCCATCTACCAGTGGTACGCAAGCCTGTACATCATTTTACCACCCAGTAGGAGGGACGCCTCTCTCTTTGTACCATGTGACTTCTTTCAGTAGCAGTTACTGGTTGAAACCTGCTGAAACTCGGGATGGAAACTTTGATTTGAAGATCACCAGAGATTTTTGGGGGTTTTTTTTCAGCTGAAGGACTGTGCAGCAGTATAAGAAGTACCTCCGCTACTCATGCAAGCAGCCAGTGTATAATGAATATGGAGGCTCAAAGAGACATTATTTTTTGTTTTAAAGTGCAGCGAAACTCTGGAGAGATCGTGCATGTGTGGAATAAAAAACAAAATCAGAAAGGGCTGGAGTAACACATATGCGTGATAGCTGCTAAATATACCTTTAGATTTTAACTGTGTTCATCCCATCACCCATATGGCTTTGCAATGTCATAGACAAAATAAATATCCAGTGTTAAAAATCAGCACATTGCATCTGAGAACATATTTGTCAGAAATTAATACTTTACATCCCATCCACAAATATCTATGATAGAAAACTTATAAAAAGACAAAAGCAAAAATTCTAAATAGTTATAATACAGTGTAAACAGATAGAAAGGGCTAAGGTCTGCTCAATATTTCTGCTGATATCCCAACTATCTTATTTGGATTTGTCATATAACAAGCTTCTGAGTCTGCCTTTACATGCACCACTTTAGAGAAATATTACTTAAATATCCTGACTAAAAATGGTTGATTTCCATACATGGAAATTTAATAAACAGGTCAGTGTCACATTTCCCAGTAGATGAGGTACTCTGAAGAGCAAGGGTTGGATTAAAGATTAGTGTTTACTTTAAACTCAAATGTGTTTTTTTCTGAACTATGTATTTATAAAAAAGGTGTGTTCAATATCAACAGGTATCACCCGGTTTCCTCTGCAATGTTTTGATGTAAAACAATTTGCGTACTGTATAACGTGTATATATTTTTCCTCATTCTCCATGTCTGTAGGCCTTTTGTATCATACGAAACAGGCCTAATATGGAGCGATTGTTGCTATATTCAGATACTACTTCCCTGTGTGACATAAAAGATGAAAGCTTTGAATGAAACTGTTAAAGGAAACATTGAGCAGGCCCCTTTGATTATTCTAAAACAAAGCATGGTCTGTTTTTGTTTTTATTTTGTCAATTTAATTTTCCTCTAATCACAAAAACTCAGAAGAGTCATGCTGTAATAGAAAATTATTATGTCACAAAAAGTGTGTTTTCCATCAACTAAACTACTGCAACTATTCTGGAAGGGTTGCAAAAAAAAGATTAAACAATAAAAGAATAAAAAACAATACAAAAGTAACTCGAAAATAATGTTTCCGTTACCATTATTACATTTCCTCTTTCAGAGTTTGGCTTTTTCTTTCTTTTGTTCCTTTGAGCAAAGTCACACTGCCCTCTCCAACAGGCAGAAGGAAACAAAATAATAGATGTAATAGTCAGTCAGTGTTGTTTTCATCAGTTTAACCTCCTGTTGCATGCTGAACTGCCCTCATGCAAGCTACAACGCACATCATCATTCATTAATTCCCATATGTTGCCTGCTGTCTATGTGAGATATTTGAGGAGCTCTTATATTTTATTCTCCTTTTATTCATCATGCTCCATCAATAAAATTATTGTAGACATCTCTGAGTGACATCCTCCTCTACTTTTCATTTCTGATAATAATGTCAAATTGTTAAAGTGTTTTAGTATAACCTTACAACAACACACAAATAAATGCATAAATTAAATAAATTATAAACTATATTTGTTGTCCAATGACACTCATTTGCATTTGCGTTTTCTTTCTGTTTTCCTTTTTAGATTTTAGCTATGGAAGTATAATTTCATCATGTCATTCATGTCATTATTTTAACCCAACCAATTTTTTAAAATCTTAACCTTTTCATAAATTGAAGCTTTTTTTTTTGTCCAAATGAAAATGATGAGAATTTCTATAAAACTGCCCCGACTATTACCTTGCAGTGTTAAAAAAAATTGTGTTTTATTGTGTGTTTATGTGTATAAAAGATGTGTAAACTGTATATAAGCACCTGTATGTAATCATAGTCCTCCTCAGCACAACTTTTATTCTCAGACTCCAGGTATAGCCATCTATGCAGCGTCATTTCTAAATCTTTCGTGCTTTGATGGATGTGAATGTGAGAAATGTGTGTATGAATGAGTGTATTTAGAAACATCTTTAAGAATCAATCACTGAACAGTTTGAATACTGTGACAAATGGTAAAATGCTTTTGTATTTCCCTTGTACGTTATGCAACTCATACTCATGTACTACTTGAACTGTGTATAATACTGTAAAAACATATATAACACTCAACTCTGTATAAACTGTTCTATGATAAAATAAATGAAAACTCAAATTTTCACTGTTGCTGTTTGGAGTTGATGTTCAGAAATCAAACTGTGACTGATGGTCCAGGCTGTAGATGCTTACTACCAGTTGTTTGGGGTCAGGACCCGTCGTCGTGTGGTTCCTTCATATTAATTTGATATATTTTTAATTTTGAAAAAATGGTTTTAAACATGTCATTATTAAGTAATGGTCATGAGCTATTTTAAACCACCTCTTTAAGTCACCTCTCAAACTGCCTCACTGCACTGATTAGATCTGCAGTGTCATCTATCAGGATGTGATCTACTTTACTTTGACACAAGCCTCTTAAAGCAGCATGCACGGCCTGCTGCCATGATTGGTGTGATGCAACAGGGATTCACTGGACGCCTGAGGACAACCAATACAGGACAAACTCACCTGTCTGCTTCTGTTCACTGACAACTGAGAATGGTAACTCACTGTTGTACCTGCCAACCAACAAGTAAGCGACAATCCCATCAAGTTTCTCATGTGAAAATGTCATATGAAAGTCTTCTACCCTCTGGTATGACAAAAAAAATGAAAACCTGGAGGCATGATGTGGTTTATGGCTCAGAAATTCAAGATGAGGCTTTGAAGTAAAATAAAACCCTGATTTAAGCCTTGCAGGATCTGACAGCATAAATGCAACTAGAGCTCAAAATAAAGCCTTTATGGACCAACCACTCAGGGACATGTAGAACAGCACCATACAAGAGCAGTTTTCCAGGACTGTAAGCAGAAGGGACAGCTTCCTCATAAGTTAATGCAGCTACTCCCACTTCCTACAAGAACACATCAATGGATGAATAAATATTAAACAGGGAGAGAAGAATTTTCACTTCTTGAAAGAAAAATTCATCGTATTTTATGAAGATCCACTCAGTGCTTAGATACTTACTTCATGTGACTAACTCAGACTGCTGAAGCCAAAGACATCATATCAGCCACCACTGAGCTGAGACACTTTTCTGAAGGGCATGCACTGACATATGCATATGCACTGACATACAATAGACTTGCACTGTCTCGTTCTCTGAAAAAGACACAAAGTTAAAGATGTACATTTTATTTTGTATTTTCTTACATGGATAGAGTTGTATGTCCTTGCTTATTTTTTATTTCTGTAGCTGTCCAAGTGTGTCTCTATACAGAATATATCAGAAATGGATAAATGATATGTATAACTATGTTTTCATTAGTGTATAATCAACTGAAATAAGAATCGTTATGTTTTTGTTACTTTAGAATGAAACTTTTATAGCTACAGACAACATGGGTCGTTTTCCATGGAGTACACTACGTTGAAAGTCTCAAAGCATCCTAGATATCCCATTCACCCATTCACAGGCATCCATACACTGATGACATTGGCTGCCATGCAAAGTTCATCAGTTTTTGGGAGCTAACATTCGCTGGCACAGCGTTCAGTATCTTGCCCAAGGACACGTCGACATGCATTCTGGAGGAGCCGGGGATCAGCCGCAATCAGCAAGTTGCAATCAGCAACTACATCACTAGCTGCCACTAAATCCTACACGCTGGACCTTTAATTTGTAATAATCATTAACATTTTACACAAAATGATGACTGTCTCGCATCATTTGAGTAAAATTAAGGAATAGCCTGCTGGCTGGTGTGGTCAGGGGGAACTATTACAGCAACCAGTATTATTTTAAATATTGAATATTGCTTTAAAGGTCCAGTGTGTAGGATTTAGTGTTACCTAGCAGTGAAATGAAAACTCTCCCACATCTCACCCTCTCTCCAAGCATGTAGGAAAAACTCAGGCTGCGAAATTCACATAAAAAGTATCTGGGCTACTATACAAAAATGTCGGTTCAACATGGCAGACTCCATGGAAGAGGACCTGCTCTGACTGTAGATATAAAAGGCTCATTTTAAGACAATATTATACACTAACGGATACTGCAAAGAAATACTCTAAATCTTACACACTGGTCATTTAAGACTAAATGTGAAACTGTTTAAAAAAAGAAGAATCTGAAGCTGGAATTAAGACTTTTATTACAGTATTTAGTTTGTCACATTACAGATACAGCAGACATTTGTTGGAAATCATAAGATTAGGTCTTTGGTCCTTCAGTCCTGTAGCAGCAGGTGGCGGTAATGCGCCTAAAACTTTAAAATAAAGACGTAGAAGAAGAAGAGGAGGAAGAGGAGGAGGAAGGAGCCGGAAGGAGCAGCAAGCATGCATCTGTCAGGTCTGTAACACAACAGGCCAGCACTGCACTTTGAATGGAACAAAACACAACCTGCTGTTCGGGCCAGAGACTGTATGACTGTTTGAGACAGCAGCATGGACCTGCCAGAGTCTGGAGGACTGGATGCGGCCGGTCCCGGCCCGGAGCAGGGTCCCAAACCCGAGCTCTCTGCAGCGATGCGGGCTAAAATCGAGAGGAACCGGCAGCGGGCGTTGATGCTTCGGCAAGCCCGACTAGCGAGCCGGCCTTTGTCCGCCGTGGAGGGCGCAACTTCGGCTAAAGTGTCCAAGACCATCGACTCCGGGGCCGGCTTCTTCATCGAGGAGGAGGAGAATGGAGAGGAAGAGCAGAGGACCAGGAAGGTTGTGCATCAGCCAGGTGTGTGTGTGTGTTTGGTAACTTTAGTGTGTGTGTGTGTGTGTGTGTGTGTGTGTGTGTGTGTGTGTGTGTTTGGTAACTTTAGTGTGTGCGTATGCATGCTTATTGAATCCCTGTGTGTGTTTGTGTTTTGTCTTCAGCTCCAGTGATTGAGCCAGACTACCTGGTCTGCGATGACTGTCAAAAACCCTTTATGGACTCGTACCTCAGCAACAGCTTTGACCTGTGTGTCTGTGACAAGTGCAGGTACACACACACACACACACACACACACAAACACACACACACAAAGATGATTGAGCATGAGATCCACATAAAGTAGTTTTTCATGATGATGTAGCTTTTTTTGGGGGGGAACACATCTAAAATAGAATTTTGTAAAAATTAATAATTAAAATGTAAATAAACGCCAATGAGAGATAAGGTGGTGAATAAATACAGAGGATAAAAAGTATCAGAGAAGATTATTGAGGCTTAAAAGCTATATGATGGTACGATCACTTTTAAAACATGCAGTGCCTACAGTATTGTAGTATACACAGGCCACGTCTGATAGGGTTAATATACTGTTTCTCCCTCAGGGACAATGAGGTGAAACATAAGTTGATCTCCAGAACTGAAGCCAAGCAGCATTACCTGCTGAAGGACTGTGACCTGGACAAGAGAGAACCTCCACTCAGGTTTATTCTGAAGAAAAACCCTCACAACCCACGCTGGGGAGACATGAAGCTCTACCTCAAAGTACAGGTACAGACAGGGGCGATAAGCAAGTGTGCAGAAGTGTCAGTTCTGCGTCTTGTTCCTCCTCTCAGTGTTCACATTACTGCACCACATTATGTTCAAAGATAGGATGCGTTTCGTTAGGCTCTTATACACAGGATATTTAGTTTCATGGGCTTTTGTACCAGTTGGAGGCTTTGTGAACATTTCTGTGGTCAACAATCTCAACCATGAGGAGTTAAAACCCATGTGCTTGAAATATAGTATCGCCTTTCTGCAGTAAAGCTCATCAGCATGCTTAAGTGAACTGAAATTAGCATGATCAATCTTGAACTCTGTACCAAGGCTAATGTATATTTTGCATACGAGGTCAATCACTTGATGAATATGTGTGTGCGTGTATATGGGTGCCCAGGTGGAGAAGAGATGTATGGAGGTGTGGGGTTCAGAGGAGGCTCTAGAGGAGGCCAAAGAGACGAGAGAAGAGAACAGAGAGGTGCAGAAACAAAAACGCTTCAACAAGAAGGTCAAAGGTTGGTTTCCTGTTATATAAATACCCAAACATCAAACATGTAGGAAGAGCGAGCGTCAACTCCAAATGTGTCGTACGTCTGTTTGTATGTCAGAGCTGCGCAGGGCGGTGAGGAGCAGCATGTGGACCAAAGACACGAGCGTTCACCAACATCAGTATGGACCAGAGGAGGTAGTGGATCCCGAGGAGGACCTCTACAAGAAAACTTGCACCACCTGTGGACATGAACTCACCTACGAGAAGATGTAGCAACACACACCAACACTGACTGTTACAGGTTCAGCCTTTCATAAACCCTCTCTCCCGTAAGCTGTATTGTTTTTCTACTGGTATGTTTTTCTATTTATTTAATAAAACACTTCGTCCTGATCACACACAAGGGGCCAAATCACTCTCCATTTAACACACACAGAAGTCTTGTCTATTTTAAACAGCCGTTGACCTGAACTTAACTCTAACTGTATATTTTTAGAAATAACTGCAGATTTCCCCTCTGGTCCACTGCCTATTGCTACACTTCCTGTTTCTTTTGTAGCGTATAGATTCCGTCTTGCTGTGGGAAGGTCAAATATTGAAACTTGAAAACACTGTCTTGCGTAAAGTAGTGAATTATGTGTCCCACTTTGTGGGTGGAACAGATGTGAGCATTAAGAACAAAAATCTTTCAGAAAAAAAGTTTGAATTTGGAGAGGGAAGTTTGTTTTTGGACACACATCTGTGGCTGAATCCAAATGCAGGTGAAGTCCTCGCAGATTTCAGTCATATGTACCATGATGTGTTCACGGTCATTAAGTCGAAACATTAAAGATCACCACTCATATTTCACTTGATAAAAAGGACTGGTGCTATGGGTTTGCTCAGGAGTTATTCTGATTTCTTCAGAATGAGATTTAATGTGTTAAATGTGTCAAAAAACATTGTTACATGAATTGAATGAATCATGGAAAGATTCTATTGAAAAAGGTGTGATTACGATCACCTATAATGTTTATTGTAAATAAAAGAATCATCCTGGCTGGGTTTACGTTTCTATTTTTTTAAATACATAAAGATTTCTTGAAAAGGCTTCAGGTATTTAATATGAAGCCACGTACTCGGTCTTATCTTATTTGTGAAGTAGACCTGTTGTCTATTAAAAAAAAAGTCCAGGTGTTAGTTCGCAGATACCAAACTATTTAAGCCCACTTTTTAAAATAAAAACTAATATGAAGTGTTTCACATCTTTTACTGAAAGAAAAACATGTAACCTCTCTTCTTCCTGTCAAATAGAAAACCCATAATTATTGCACATTATTTGATTGAGGCATAAGGGCAAATAAAAGCAAACAATATTCAGGTGACTGAGGAGTATATGACTCCTTTAACATGCTGCAGTAGTGTAATATATTGTATATTATGTGATACAGTAGTCCATCATTTGTAGTTAAATATTTTAATAAATTCAAGAGTGAAACAAATCAGTAACAATGAGTGATGTATAAAAATGATGGTGTTCAGTCTTTAAAAAAGGCCAGCAGCCTGGCAGTTGAGGCTGCTGTAAACTCCAGCAGTCTCAAGTTTGAAAACGACCTCACACTGTAGATCATTCTCTCCTGACTTGTCCACAGAGACAATATTGAAGATCTCATATGGAGGAATGAGGACTTCGTCTTCTTCTGAGTCAAACTCTGTGTAGGACTTGAGGTAGGCACCAAAGCATGTTTGTATCTCAAAGCAGGTCCTCCGCCCAAAATGACGCAGGTCCTTGTTGAGTGAGCTGGAGGCGAAGGAACCAAAGCGCATGGTTTGTCCAGATTCCCCACTGAAGAGCAGTTTGCTTCTCCTGTAGGTTTTGTAGCAGCTTCTCTGGTTGAGTTTTAGAAGGCGGATGGCATCTGACAGCAGGAAGTGGAGGGCGTGGAACTCAAACGAGGTTTTGTATGAGGCCTTCCCTTTGCGGACTGCTGTGTTTAAGCCATCATATGCTCCCGCTGTGTAGGCACACAGCGCTCTGAAGTGATTCCAGGACAGCGGGTCATCGGCGTCCTTATTCTTCATGGCTTTGAGGGCACAGAGTTTAGTGTATGTGGAGTGCAGATCTTCCTTGGTGCTCCTTGGGAGGTATTGACGTTTCACTCTGATCAGCATCTTATGGGAGCAGCCGTGATACATGTCGTCGACAGAGTCCAGAGACATGCTAAGAGGGATTGTGAGAATCCAGGACCGACCTGATGGAGCCTGCACTGAGGCGCCAGATAACTTCAGTGAGGTATTCTGAGCGTTTACAGGATCCACAGGTGCTGAAGTTGAGTTTAGAGATGTCTTCTTAATATCAGAACTTTTCAGGAGGGCCTCTGTGGTATTGTGTACAGGTAACTGTAGTAAAATAAGAACATGTAGTTTGAGATTAACAGTCTTGTCTTCTTGCTGCTATGAATTACACTGATGTCCTCTAATCTTTCTGGGAATTTTAGGGCTTAGATTCTACAATGAAGTTGTAATGTTTAGTGGATCCTTTAATTTTATGACACCTAATAGTTAAATTTGACTACTAAACAAGTTTTTTTCCTGGCAGTTCCATAAAGTTTGGGGACTCAAGAGACAGATTAACATAGTAGAAGCTGCAGAAGCCTGCATACTTTTAATTTTCTGAGTGGTACTTCTCATCACTGTAAATCAGTATTTGATGGCCCAACTTAATCAAGTTTATAAAAAAGAAATTCAGCTAATTGGATATATCAAATCATGAAATTCAAATAATCAGAACATTTTACAGACTTAATTTTGCTGCCTGATTTAAATTACCAATGACCTTAATGTTTCTGCACTCATGAACTACAGATCTTTAACCTCCCTTGTTTTGGTATATAGAGCATAGGGAGCTACATTATAGGACTTCATGAGAATACACAACATTCTTATTCAGTATACAAAACATTTTACAAGGTGGTGAAATATCAGTGGATATTGTTGCATATGTTAGTAGTTTCTCACCGTCTTTGCATTTAGAGGCCTTATCCTCACACAGAGGCAGCAGAGGATAACAAACATCAGCATGCTACCCTTCAACATGATGGAAGATATCTAAAAAAGAAAAAAAAAAATCAGTGTTTGTTCCAGCCTATTGCAATGTATAAATCACAGTATAATAAGTCAATTTGATCTTACCAGATAACAATGCAGCAGGTGCTGTAACTGTCAAAGCCAGTGAGGTCTTTGGTCTGTGTGATGGCAGTCATCTCTTCTTATACCAGAGCTGGTGTGGGTGTGTGCAAGGCAAAAACAAAAACCTGCCAATCACTACTCGTGTAGTGAACATGGGTTTTTCCAGTTCTTTGGGGAACCAGCAAAGACTCCCACAAAAAGATGGAAATTACAAGGTTGAAGGGGCAGGTTACCCAGATTACAAAAAAAGGGTTCTTACTTACGCTATTCTTGTAGATTGGCATTTTCTCTCATACGGCCGAGTAAAACCAAAGTAGAAAAGACTGCTACAAACCTATTGATGCCCAGGGTTTGCCTACATGGCTAGGTGCTACTGGGAGTTAATGTGTTTGTTGCAATTTGGACAAAACCTTAAGGTGATTTATTACAAGAAATTTAGACAAGGCAAGACTGACTATTCAGATATTTAAAAAAAGTTGGGCAAAGTGGTTTTTTAATTAAGCAAAATGAGTTGGTCAGGTGGCCATGAGTAATTTAATTAAGCAAAGTTGTCATTTTCCTGATAAGTAGATGAGTGGTTTGCATTTTAGTTGGGGAAGTAAATAATTTTAGATTCCAGAGAATCACCACCCTGTTGAAACACTTAAGCAAGCAAGAAAGCCTTCCTTGCTTGGGAAGTCCCTTTTACCGCTTACTCAAATATCTTAATTTTCCTCAAGTCAGCAAATTCACTCACTTTCATTGTGATGCATTTATGGTAAAACAGTTCTCGGTGTTTATATCCACATTTAAATTTAAATACACTATAGTGAATGTAAAAGCTTTGCTACAAATGACAGTCCTAATTTGAACCATTTGGCTTGTACTAACCTATTAAATCTTAATGGGTGAACTGGTGACTAAATTGGCCGTAGATGTGAATATGGATGGTGGTTTGTCTGTGTGCCCTGCGATAAGCTGGCGACTTGTCCAGGGTGTACCCCACCTCTCTCCTAAAGTCAGCTGGGATAGGCTCTAGCCCCACCGTGACCCTGACGAGGATAAACGGTTACAGATAATGGATGGCTTGTACTATACCATTTATACTACCCACCCACTTAAGTTTAAGATGCAAATATCCTTTGAATGAACTGTATGACAATTTATTTATTTTCAGCTTGAATTATCCAAAAACACTGTACAATAGTAAAGAGTTTAAAATTCAAAGGTTCTCTGAACATCAGAGCTCTTAAATACAAATGCATCCTCTGTAGTGTCGACCTTGATTCCCTCGATCTCACCCTAGAAGGACAAGAGAAGTTTAGTCAGCTTTGAATCTGCCCATGTGTCAAGCTGTCAAACCCTAAATGCACTCTGTAAAATAGGTAATTTCATTTTGCTACTTACGTCCCCAAAGTACTTCTCTATGAGGCTATGTGCGGCCTGGTACACCATATCGTTGTCATGATTCTGCAACATTTCAATGCGGTCCAGTCCTCCTAGTTCTTCGACCAACAAGCTAAGTTTCTCAGTCTCCCTGAGCTTCTCTGCTGCCTGAAGACATGTACAATAACAAACCATCTGATCTACACAGTTCTTGGGTCAAATCAATTCCATGTAACACATGAGTCATCCCCTTCTCACCATGAAGATGTTGTTGATGGCATCCAGTATGACCAGAATGACTTTAGCGTCTTTGACCTGCAGCAGGTTGATGATCGCCTCCAGAGCTCCACTCTGCACCAGAGTGACCACCTGCTCCACAGTACCCCCACTGGTGAAGTTTGTCACTGCCCACACTGCCTCCCTTTGAGTCTTGAAGTCTCCCTGAGAAAAGATTGATCATATGATTGCTCTCCCCAGGCTACAAGTCAGACATCATGTGGCTGTTTTTTCCCCCAGTATTCCAGGCAACTGCCGTTTTCAGTAATTTAACTTGTGAAAAGTCAGCTTTCAGAAACTTGAATGTGGTCAGACACTCAGTTACAACCACTCACCACAATATTAAACCAATATCAAGGCTGCTAACGGGGAAGTCAAACACAAAGATACTTCTGAATTTTCCAAAGTGTTCTTTAGTTGGTTTCAATTTCTTTGAAAAAAAAACAAAAACAGACACTTGTGATCTACTTACATTTCTGAGCTGTTCTACCAGAGGGGGGAGAAGGCCACAGGTGATGAGCTGTTGGATTTGCTTACAGGGCCCTGCAGCAATGTTGGACAGTGCCCATGCTGCCTCCTTTTGCACACTGGGCTTTGAATGCCTCATCAGTTGAGGTAGGACGTTCAGAACGCCGGCATCAACCGCTGTCTGTGTCTGTAGGTCTGACCCACTCACAATGTTCCCGATGGAGCGGAGAGCCGGGGTCTGCAGGTCAGACAGGTAACCGATTACCTCACTAAAAACTGTTGTTTGAGGACACTGTTCTTGGATCTTTCATTCCTACCATGACACTGAGCTCCTCGTGGCTCATGAGCTCCACCAGCCGAGGGACAATGCCAGTTTTCACTACAACATCAATGCGGTCATTGTCACCATCAGAGAGGTAGGAGATTGCCCAGCATGCATCAGACAAGATGTCCTTATCACTGAGGTGGAGTAGCTGGATCAGTGAGGGAAGCACCTGAAGGGACGACAGCACATTATGGCACCTTTTAGCTCAGATACTGCTGAAAGTCAATTATCGAGCTGTGACGTTACTTACCTGCAGGACCGCAGACAACGGAGGACACGGGTTCTTATTTCGACACAAGTTGGACAACGTCCATGTCAGATTACGCAGGTAGCCAACCTGGAGTAATAACACATTATGACCAACAGGATTATACAGCAGCAAACTAGCCTTCTGGCCTACAGCTGAGGGAAAGTTCAGGGGTACTCCAGATTTTACACAATCTGTCTAAAGGTCATGGGGATGTCCAAGATTCTCTAATTTTCAAAGACATGGGCTTACACTACGTACATCATGAGATTATCCCTTACATTGTGTTTAAGAATACTGAATATTTGGGCATTTTAGGGACTGACTTGGCCGACAGAGCCTTTAGAAAAATCTTGTCATGACTTGTCTTTAGCCAGTTCTGATCCATGCTTGAGGCTAGCATGCAAGGCTATGAGCATAACACCAGATTTTGACCAGAATGTGAAATAAGGAAAACTTGTTCTGCTGAATTAATCTTTAAATTTTCAACTGTCCGTCAAGTCAACAAGGTTACATGAGTGTCAACGGAATACTCTAAACAGCAAGAAGGCCTGTTTCTGAGAGGTCAGGAGTAAATGTGGTTCATGTAGATAAACCTTTGGGTGCATAGTTGGAGCTGGCCTTGTCAAGTTTTTACTTACAGGTGTATCTGGGCAGATGCGGGCCAGTAAGGCTGGGATTACATTGCACTCAATCAGGACATCTCGATAAGCTGGACCATCACCTGTCATTAGGATTGTGCATTAGTACTGCTAGCCACAGTGGATCAATGTACAATCCATGTTTCACCACTACCTTTAGTGGTGAGATTTATATTTAGACACCAAACCCTGTTAACTGTAGGTAACCGGTTTTGTCCTTTTGGAAGCCATTACCTCCATTAAACATCCCGATAATATACAAACAATTCAGCTGATTTTACCTGCAATGTTTCCAAGAGCCCAAACAGCCTGTTCACTGATGTGCAACATTGGTGAAGCCAGCAAGGAGATGAAAGCTGGTACAGCCCCATGTTCCACTACCTGAGACAGAAATACACATTTAACTTTCAAGCTACAAAGACCTGAAAGCCTTTAAGACTGTCTGCTTAGTTGTGTGTCCATTTTAAACAGCCAAGTTGTTTGAGGCATAAATGAGGCCTTTGAAAACCCAAGTGCAGTGAATGACATCAGCCACGTCAAACGTTAACCTAGCTGTGCTTGAGCTTCAGGAGTTCAGTACTGTGTTCACACCTGCTGAGTATGCCAAGACGTTCCAGAGGCGATGTTTGTTAGAGCCCAAGCGGCTTCAAACTGCAGAGTCGGCTCATCGTCCATGCACAGAAAGGACACAAAGCGGGACAGCAGACCTGCATCTATGATCTCCTTCAGAGGAGGGTTACGCTCCTGAGAAAGCAGCTTCCTGAAAGCATGGAGAAAAATCTGATGAAGCTACATTTTATTCTAATTACTCCTGTTAATTTAAATTAATGGATCATTGGTGAGATATTCAATTAGCCCAATAACTTATTGCATAGTAGTTGGAAAATGGAGGAAATTTCCTTCAACTTCTCAGGAGTTCCTAAGTTTGCTGCTTTTTTCAACAGTCTAAAATTACATAAGATGAACACAAAAAGGAGCTAAAGCCTCACATTTGTCTCACCATTGTGAGATTCTTAGAATAATTTTCTTTTGATCAACTAAACTGAATTTATTGGCACTACATTGAGCAATTGCATCTCCATATTGTGCAAAAAGAAAAACCATAAGCTCATGTTTGAACAGAGTGCCCTCTTGGATCCCTCCAAAGATGCATGTTACAGTGGCCAATGTGAGAGAATGATGCAGCAAATGAGTATTTAATATTTTTTACTTAACCTGGATTTAACCGTTTCCTTTTCACCATAAATACACAATGACTTCCTGCATGCTGGTGCCCTTTTTATTTGCCCCCCTGGTCCTGAGATAGCCTGAATGCACCACTGTCATGTAACCCTCCCCGATGACTCACCTGGCTGCCTGACAGCCTCGGGTTTGGGACTCCTTGCTGTCGCTGTTCACGTCTTTAATGATGTCCTCAATGGTTAGAGGAGTCACCTAAACGACAAACAAAGCCGTAAGAAGCTCCATTGTTGTAGTTTGAGTTAAATCTCTGTTTTCTGTGAACTGACCATGTCATTAGAGTCAGGAGAGAGGGCATCCTCGTCCGGGAGAGACGACAGCGTTATATTTCTTCTCTTCAGGAAACTTTCACTCTTGTGAGCCTTGCGCAGCTCCACGCACTCAGTGATCCGTTTCTCACGGAGTTTCTGCAAGAGGTCAAAGACGCAGCGTCGATACAAATATTAATACGCATGACCTTCAAAATTAAACATCAACTTACTGCTGGATCTTTGCCCTTATTTTTGAATTTGGAGATTCGCTCGTCAACAACGTTCTTGGTGGGCATGGTGGGTTGTTTTTTTTTACGCACGGTGGACACGTCCTCTTGCTTGACTCGCACTGATGAAAACTTGGTGAAATCTTCAGCAGGGATGTTTTAAGGTGGAGGGCAGCCTCAGGTGAATGCAATTAGCTGTGATTGACGTGACGCACCTACGTGCAGCTGTGCGCGTCAATTATCAAATTAACAAACACCCTTTCCTTTTGGAGCCAGTTAGGTTTGGCAAAGGTCTGTAAATTCACTTTTTTTTTGCAGTATATGTAGAAGAAGAATGACTTGAAATTACAGCCCTTTATGTACTGAATTTAATCTCATAAAGGAACATTAATCTCAAGTAACTCCCCAGACTTTTTTCTTTACTTTTTATACTAATGTTTAATATCCAAATGGCCTATATAAAATGCATAATAAAGTGAGAGAAGGGAGGTTAAACAAGTAACAGTAATAGTCTTGGATATTTTTGTTGCAATTAACCGCAGACAGCCGATCATGGCGTGTTTTAGACAGTAGGTGGCAGCATAACATAACTTTCTCTGGTCTCAACACACACCGTGTGTAAATGTGATTAACTCTGATGTGTTTCTAAATCAAATGAAATTAAAATAGGGATCATGTGAATTTACATCACATCTTTATATCAGCCAAACTGCAGTACGTGACTTTTTTTAAAATACAGGTCTGACTTTAGTAGTAGTTTCAGAAACAGTGTGAGGTGAAAGAAAATTAGGGAAAACATGAAAATTAATAGATCAATTAAATAAAAGAGAAGAAAGAAGGTGAGAGAGAAAGTGAAGCAGACAGTGATGGAGTCACGTCTTCCACTGAAACAACCAGGAAGGGCTGAACAATAGCAGCTTAAGTGGAGGTTTCCACCTGACCAAGTTATAATCACTTCCTTTTGATAACATATGTTCACACTCTCACTCTGTCTCACATACACACACACAGGGTCATGTGACTGCGAGTGCTCAGTCTCATGTATAAACACACTCTTTCAGCAGCCGTAACCACCAGCCTGAGTGTAGGTCACGACCCCCGTCAGGGTTGTTTCATCTAATACACACATACATGTCATGTCCACATTAATGTGCATTATTATGAAAACAGATATTTTCCTTTGTGTTTTGTACCTTCAACAATCTTAAGTCTTGTTTTCCACCTACAGAGGAAGTAAACCTTTAAATCTTAATTGTGTAAATAGTCGAAACAGAGCTTATTATAAAAGCTCATGTGCTTCTGTCAACCTTAACAGGGTATGTCAAAGTTTTGATTCATACATGTCAAATAAAATATGTCTTTGTGATGACTCAACTGTGCAGCTCGATGGAGCTTTTTAGCCTGTTTTCAGGGCTGCACACTTTCTGTATGGTCATGCGTTTCCACACTTTCAGTGCTACCCCCGCAAGCAGACAGACAGAAGAGAGACAAAGTCACCAAGTGCCTCATGCACATACTGAAACATTTGGCAAGCTAAAAAGCCAAATATTATATTGTATACAGAGTGAAGAGTGAATATGAAAGAATTCTGTATATTTATTGAATGTGACAGTTACAGAACAACCATATAATATGGTGAAAATATGATGTTAACTGTTTATTTGTTAGCTTGTTTTGATCAAGCGCAACTTGGTGCTGGGAAATGAAGCCAATGTGTCTGAGACAGGCTCAACATTTCAACCTCCATAAGCGACTGTATTAAAATGCCTAACACAGCAGAAATACACATGTAAAAAAAGCTGTACTGACCATGATTTTTTTTAACTCATCCGTTTTTAACTCAACCTAGGGGTGACGTCACTTATGCTCTGTGCATTCTTCATACTGTCATTGGTTTTGACATTTTTCTGCCCCCTAGTGGCAAAACATGCATTGATGCAGCTTTAAGAAGCCACATTTCTCCAACTTTCAGTTGTGATAGATCATTTTAGGGTTTTCATACAGAACTACAAAAGCCTGAGAAAATGTAGGATTGATTTAAAAATATGCCAGTAGAGAAGAGTGATGGGCATACCATTGATATATGTAGTAATGAGTTTTGTAAGTTATACCTGCTCTTCATTTTTTTTATGTGTATGATTGTCTTTTTAGAGGAGAGTGATATTTTTTGCAGTCAGGTTCATTTAAAAGCTAGGAGCATCACGTCAGGTCACAGGGTGAAAATGAAATCATTAAAATAATTAAAGGGAATGGATATTTCCTCTTGTCTCGACACCCCTTCTAACACTCTCTCTACCCTGTCTCTGTTTTCTTAACCCTGCTTCATTATTAGTAATTTCCCTCTGTCAGGCGTGGGAAGGTGGAGAGGATAAACAAAGGTGGGTGATTTCATTTGTTCTCATGCTCTTTGGCTACTTTTATATTATCGTTAGAGGTCATAGAGGACGACTGCGCTACTGTGAGCTGTACCAAATATAAATATGAAATTATATGACATATTCTGTGGCATAATGACCTGTTGGTGTAGTATTTTCTGCAGTGTGTGCGTGTGTGTGTTAGCCGCTCTCGTTGCCCACGAGATCATGCTTCTGGACTTTTGACCTGGAAGTGCTTATGGTTTCTCAGAGACTCTCTGATGGGTGTGGAGCGTTTCTGTCCTGCCCTGATGTCTCATTAGTCTGAACAATGTGAGGTGAACGGAGGAAATTCCACTGTGCAGGTTCAAGGTTTCCCCCCCCTACACACACACACACACACACACACACACACACACACACACACACACACATGCAAACCCACAACAATGTATGCAAAAACATGTGCGTATTGAAATAAATGCAATGAAAACAAGAAGAAAGAATAACAAAACATTAAATACAGTTACAGGTTCAATATTTCATTATTAATGGATGATAAATAATGCATTATTTTTCAGCATTTGATATGGTTTACCCATAGCAGCTAATGGCTTTATCAATCATTAATAAATCACTTCCCTTGATTTGACTTTTTAGTTGGAGGGCATCAGGGCCACAATAAATGTATTAACTATTTATTAACACACATACTTATTATTTATTAACATGTATAATTAACAGATGACCTACTAACTTTTGTTTATGGCTCACTGGAAAGTGAGAAACTCATCAGCATTTTTCTATTGCTGTGATTATTAATGACTCAGCAGCAAGAGAGATTTCACAACCTGGCAACCCCAAAGTTGCTCTTATTAATGGCTTGGAACTAATCAATAAAGTATTAGTAAATGATTTATAAAGCATTCATAGAGTCATTAGTTACAACTTATAAATCCTTTATGAAGACTGATTTATTACAAAGCGGAGCCAGAATTTAAGCAAAGTTGTACCTAAAAAAAATGTGCACATCATTTAGTCAACACCAGTCCTCCATCACTGCCGTTCCCTTCCTTCCTTGTCTTTCTTTCCATCTCTTCATTCGTCTCTTTTGACTTCTCTTCCACCCATCCTCCCCGGTTCCCAGATCAACTTGAGGTGTCTATGGGAAATCATTAGTATAGATTGTTCTGCAGTGCTGCGACAATACACACACACACACACACACACACACACACACACACACACACACACACACACACACACACACACACACACCACACAAACTTGTGCATAATATGCCCTCTCTGCATATAATAGTGGAGGGATCTTTCAACCCTCTTTGCTGTTTTAAGTGTAACACTGAGGACAAATCCTTGGCAAGGCATTACTCTATTCTGTGTGTGTGTGTGTGTGTGAGTGTGTGTTGCTATCATTATGGCGCTAGGAAGAACTCGGACACAGTCAAGCGCGCACGCCAAAGAGATTGCAAAAAGTGATGACAAACACTCATGCAGTGTGGCAAAGACAAAGGTGTGCTTTGTCTGTCCACGTAACTCAGCGGTTCTCAGATATCAAAGCCGAGGAAAGAAAAAAGAACCACAACAGGATGTGGGTTAGAGTGACAGAAATAGAGAGAGAGAGACAGAGGGAGAGATTTGAGTGTGTGTGTGTGTGTGTGTTTGTGCACATGAAATGTATCAAAGATGGAGGGAATTTCCGTTGAGAAAAGAAAAATTTGATACTGATATCAAACATATTTCAAATTCTCAGACACATGTACGTGAATGCGTGTTGTGCTAATTCTACTCATCAGTCCTACATGCGGTCATGCCTCAGGTATGGCTACTGTCACAGCTACAAACATCTCTCTTTCTCTTTGCCCTTCTCTTTCTCCTTCTCTTTCTTTGTCAGATTGGCGTTTAGCTCCGCTCTATTAATATTTCATGCTGCCACTCCAATACCTGCTGCCTATCAATAACCAAGACAAGACACACCTCAGGTCCAATCCATCACGCTCACAACTGACCAGGCTGCAAGATTGTGTTTGTGTGTGTGCGCGTGCATCTGTGTGTGCGTGCACATGCGTGTTGATAGATCATTTGTTTCTGCTGACAAAGCCCTAGTCGTTGGTTTGTATAAACGGGCCGAGGACTACACAGCTGAGAGATCGAAATAAACCATTTATCATTTCTCGTGGCACAGGCATTCACACAGTCACATGTGCACATTCACACACACAGGCACACACACACGCATTTACTTGCCCACAGGGTTGTAAAATCATTCCACATTTTCTCAGATGACTGGTCAAAAAATAGCTTACAGGATGTTAAAACAGAAAACACAAGTTGAGTAGAATTCATTATGATTAAAAACTAGCAAGCAGCCAATAAAATGAGTAAAATAAAGTTCACAAAATGCCTCATGAAACAAGAAAAAGCTGACTGCATAAAACACTAAGCCCAGAGGGCTTGGGGCATTAGAGTCCATCAGTTATGGTGGAAACAAATTTACATTTTGTGTAAAGTAAGAATAAATGTGTTCGGAGTTCTGAGAACAAAGAAGAAAGAAGTGTTATTATCCACCCAGCCAAATTTGAATGATTAAAAATATCGAGTTTATGAAATTAGTTGTCAAAATCGGGTAAAAATGAGCAGTATTCTCAGCTCCAGGACTGTGGGGGCGTCAGATTAGTTCAGAAAATGACATAGCTAACTTTGAAACACTCTGAGCGAGATTAATTCATCTCTATATCTCTGCTAGGGGTGCAGAGGTATGCTCAGGGTGGCCTCAGTGTGTCATCGAGCCCAAAAAACCCTGGACTGAAAACTGGTGAAAAACTGTTTTAACCTCTAACTCCACATTTCAGTAATATATCTTTATGTTGTTTTTCAGCAACTATTTTCCAACATATTTCATGTAGAAATCTCTGACTTGCCTTTTCACTGTCTTTAAATATGGGGAGCTGTTACTGTGGTGTTACTACTGTAGTTTGATAACTGGTAGTGCTATGGTAAGAGCAGTTGTATTTGTGGAGTTTTATATGTATTTGTACCTTGGAAACTACATTTCCTTGAAAGAAATGTAGGTGTGCTCTGGTGGAAGATTTAAGATTTCCTTTTTCAAATGTTTGCCCTGATTAAGGTTAAGCATTATTAAATATTCACACAATGTCCAGAACCTTGATGTCTCCTTGCATCTCAGCATATGGTTTGGAATGATGTGATCTTCTAAAATATCTAATAAAGTTAAGAAGGAACTTTCAATTGTAACCATAAAGCCAACATGAACAAAAAAAACCAAAAACAGAGTGAGCAGAAAAATGCAACATTTAAAACAAGATTGTTTTACCCTGGAAAGAAAGAGAGCGATGCACGCTGGGTAACTCCTGCAATGGTTACGACTGTTTGTGAATGCAGTAAAAAGCAATGAAAAGGCTTCACTGTATTGTCCTTAAGCCAGCCCAGTCAAACTATCAAGAGCATGCAAAATGTGAGGCTTGTTTTAATCCACCTGTGTGCCTTCAAAGCAACTGCACTATTTCAGCACATTGGTGACACGCAGTAAAAAGTGAGAGCAGTAGACAGTTTGTGGAGAAAGCACACCAATGATCCAGCACAAACAAATTTACTGAGACAGTTTAAAACCGTCCATCCATTTGTTCGTACCCACTTATCTCGTGCTGCGCTGCAGGGGCTTTCAAACACACAAATATTTGCCTGCGTTTGGTCCTAAGAGTTCAAACTCACGTGCGTAAATGCACAAATAAACAAATGAAACAAAGAACAGATCATACAAGATTAAGAAAAAAAATCTCCATTTGCTTTCCACCTGAACCACGTAAGCTGATTTATTTCACCAACATGTAGCCGAGAAGAGACAGAGTGGTATTATCTGTGGATCGACCAACTCTCCGTAACAAGAAAGGGAATCAAAGCAGTGGAGGAGAGACGGGGAGGGGCACAGGGGAGGCTCAGAGATGCATGGTAGAGAACTTCAAAGGTGAACACAGAGTTCACACAGATATGAGGCGCAGACAACAGGGCAGAGCCCACATCGACGCTACAAAAAAGAGAGAGGGCAGAACTGAGAACATACACATAACATACACTCGGTGGGGGGGCAAAGACTGCCGATACTGTCAACAATAACATCCTTCATTCTTGTTGTGTGTCTGTGAGCGAAGAAGCCAGCTGGCAGGCAGACAAGAGGAGGAGGAGTTGGGGTGGGGGGGGGACTTTAGGGGTCCAGTGGGGACTTTGGTGGGTGGATGTTGTGGGGGTATGAGCCAGGTATCAGGTGTATCTGGACTGAGAGGCCCCTCGCATGGGCATTCACCTGCTGCCCGGGCCTGGACAAAGGCTGGGGCTCTGGGGCTCTGCTAGGCCACAGACAGGCCAGGTAACACTAGAAGGTCTTAATGGCTCCAAGGTGAAGGGAAGATGGTAAGAAGAAGATTACAACATGGGAAAATGTTGGGTTAAAAACCGAGCTGAAACTCCAGTCACCTGTTTCCCATGCAGCCATTTTGAATCACCGAACAGGACAACACTTGACAGATTGTTTGTTTTTGTTTATTTATATTGTCCAGAAATGTCTATATTTATTTATTCAAACATACAAACAAGGTGAAAAACAGACAAAATAAATCAATAATGTTAATCACAGTACCAGTTTTGTGTTTCTTATTCAATGATAACCTTATAGCACATGAAATGAATGCAATCTGATTATTAAAATGTTTTTAGCACAAACATTTCACAGTTTCATCATGACTTGATGATTCTGGCTCATTTGCAGCATAATGACAAGATGTTCGGCAATTCTTACTAATTTTCTTCTTAATTTTCATTACCAGAAGCATATTCTGAGCTCTTTTTTTTTTACACTTTAATTTTTGCTTTTTTGCATAGCATGAGACAAGACAATGGATACTAGTGTCATGTCTGTGGAGTGCCGTCCAGTATGGAGTTGGAGCAGGCAAGTGATTAGCTTGAATTAGTATAAAGACATGGAAACACACAGAAACAGTTACCCAAAACCATCAAGGACCCCGCAACCTCCTGTTAAACCACAACTTGTTTTTTTACACTTGCACAAATATAAGTGTGAGTGAACTTTAGAGGTGCTGGTATGCAGACTTTGTTACTCTCGGACAGAACCCAGCTAGCTGTTTCCTGTTTCCAGACTTTATGCTAAGCTACACTCTTGGCTGAAGCTTCATGTTTAGTGTGCAAACATGAGCGTAGTACCAAACTTCTCACCACTGGGCAAGAAACTAATTAACTGTTCCTTTAAACGGGTCTATGCCTTCTTTATTTTACTTTTCTGTAATAATTGGCATAAACTGAAAACAATGAGCGACCGATGACTGAATGTTACAGAAAATGTGGTAAATTAATGTGTTTACCAATATGTACACACATTTTCTACCGAGACAATACAGACATGAGATAAATCTGTATCCTGCTAGCTAATGTGAGAATCTGTATTATTAAATTTCCTGCTTTTTAAAGCTGACGATGATGTAATGGTTTTTTTTCTCTCACAAAGCAGCTTATTGATGTCATATCACAGGTTTTAATATTGAAGCCCTTCCAACTCATCTCTTGCTGCTGTTTGTGGTTATTTCCTCAATGTGTACATAAAAGTGTACCTTAACGCACCTTAACAGTGTTTGGAAATAAACAAAAAATCTTTATTGAAATGGCGAAATGGCAAACTTAAAAGCACACATACTGCATCGGAGTGTGTGTGTGCGAGCGATTGTGTATGAGTGAGTCTGAAACTGATCCGTGTTTTAGCGCCAGTGTGTCCCCCGTGCAACAACAGAAGTGACATTTCTGAAAGAAAAGGCGTCTTGATTTCTGCATTGTTCTGTACATTTTACTGCAGACACATACCTACAGCAGAGGGCTAAATCTAAACAATAATTACCATACCTGACTGACATACAGACAGACAGATGTGTGTGAGTATATATGCACAAATGATTCTTCTTGTTTGGTGCTTATGAAGACTTTTTATATTTTTATAAAAAAGTTGCTGTTTTTGTGTGTCTAAATTGTTTTAAACTTTTGTAAATGTATGCTTTTGTTGTAATTTATTTTATTGTTGAATGCAATATT
Organism: Miichthys miiuy; assembly: GCA_036365135.1. Classification (NCBI taxonomy): domain Eukaryota; kingdom Metazoa; phylum Chordata; class Actinopteri; family Sciaenidae; genus Miichthys; species Miichthys miiuy. The sequence continues at coordinate 22,360,061 of CM071602.1, forward strand.
AATGTAGGGTTAGGGTCATTTGCTGACTATATGTATTTGAATATAAATCCCAGATTTATTTTTCACCAAGACTGTGTTTCAGCAAAACACATTGGTTGTATACGACACATTTAATTCGCAGCAGCACGTCTTGTTTTCACCTAATAAGTCTTAATTTTGAAACATTCTTAATTCAAGTTCATTTCTTTTGGAATTTAGTGAAATAATTTTAGTTCCCAAAGGCAGGTTTTAAGATTAAATAACAGGGAAAGTGACTTGTTAAGATGTGGGTGTTTTTGCAGTGCTGCTTTTGTTGAACAGTTGTTTGCCTGAAGTTTTATGTTACTTAATATTAGATTGTTGGCCATGTCTCCTGTTTAAATCTGAGCTGGATTATATGTGTAAAAAGGTCAGTCACACAGTTTTTAAAAGTGCTAAACTGTTGCAACTACATTATAAGAGATGGGGCGATGGTATAGGGAGCTACGGTAGGGATAGATCCACTGTATGTGTGTGTGTGTGTGTGTGTGTGTAGGTGTGTGAGAAAGAGAGAGAGATGCAAGTACAGTGGGTAGGATGGAAAAAGTAGAGACATCAAAGAGCAGTGGAAGAGACAAACAGCTGGTCAGTGTGTGTGTGTGTGTGTGTGTGTGTGTGTGTGTGTGTGTGTGTGTGTGAGTGTGTGTGGAGGTGTATGTGTGTGTGTGTACTGCATGCGTCTTCAAAGAGGACCCTAGATGTGCCAGCCCACCTGACTTCAAGCATCGGTATAGGGACACATACACACTCATGCACGCACTCTTGCAAACTCATAAACACACACAGAGTACACAGAGTGACTAAACTCTCTCACATACACACACATATATACAGTATATGCAAATCCACCTGTCACTGTGTCTGTGCATGTGCCTGCATATGTGTGTGTGTGTGTGTGTGTGTGTGTGTGTGTGTGTGTTTCTTGTCAGCGATTAAAGCACACAAAAGTCACACGCAGATAAATCATCAGTTCTGCCTGGATGTTCGGTGGGTTTACATGTCCTGACATGTCCAGACTCAATGCACCACAGCTGGGCAGGATTGGCCTGGATTCAGCCTCTCTGTTGGGGAGAACCAGACTGGAGCTCGAGTGTGGAAAGAGGAGAAAACTGGGAACTCGGAAGGCCAATGTCAAATGTCTGCCGTGCATAATTGCATGTTGCTTTATCTGTAATGTTGCAGAGGAATTTCATGGGCAAATTTTTTTGTCTAAACATCTCAACATTCAAGTTTTGCAGAGCTGCTTTTAAGCTACATGCTGCAAATTCAAGCTACATCTCAAGTCTCATAATGTCAAGTTCAGTCAGGCATCTGAAAGCTGGCCTTTAAGAATGACATAGCATTTTCTCATGTTTGCCACACAGCTGAGACCAAGTCCCTTTAAGGCATAGACCTGCAAATATTCAAGTTGTGTGGCCATACAGAGCTTTATTATTACGGGATTTCACTGCTCCAAAACAAATCAAGTCTCAAGTCCTTCCCACATATTCACATTCAATGTTCTATCTCAATATTTATAACTAAGTGTATTTGTGAAGTTACTTCAACCTTACTTACACTGCAGAACACTCCATTTGCAGAACTGGAAACCTTTTTATCTCTCTAGTGTCACAGAACAGAAAATGAGCTTAGCCTCTACATTAAAACTACAAATCATGAACTAATTATTGAACTAATTAGTGCATCAAATTTATTCTCAGTGAGACTCACTGTGTGACTGTGTCTGTCATGCATGCCAGTCCCGATCACCTCTGTTTGGTGCAGCGAGAGCAGCTGCTGACAGGTCAGAGGCTGTTACCAACTCTAGCCAATTAACAGCTCACCCCGTTTTTGGTAAATGACTGGAACATTTTTGTCTTCTTACTCAGAGTGAGATGAAAGGATCTGTATCAGTTTCTTCTCTCAGTACAGATATACTATCGGTCCAGGACGTGTTCAGCCTGGCTTTGCGCAAAGGCTGCAAGAAGAGAGGAAATGCTAGCATAGCTACAACTTCAGATCTTATTTACATGTTGTATGAAAACTTGTGAGCAGTGTGCTATCTTATCTCTGTGTCCACACTAAATTAAGGAGAATTTACTTCTCTACAGGTGATGATCACACTAATAAATCTTATCTGTAGCGCTGAAGCATCACAGTGTCGTTTACAGCTCTGTACTGAGACACAATGAGTGAACACTGCTTTCTTTCACCTCCAAGATTTGTCAATGAAGAGCAACAATATAACACACTGTTGTACGCATGTGTGTGTGTGTGTGTGTGTATGTCAGTGCAAGTGCTTACCTGAACTCATGAGTGTGTAACTGACGTATATCTAAGAACAACCTGAGGTGATGAGGTTGTTTATCTCCTGGCAGGTCAAAGCTGCTTGGAAGTGGTAAGGAGCACACGCACATGCACACACACACACGCACACACACACACACACACACACACACACACACACACACACGCTAATTTAATAGACCTTCAGCCAGGAAAGGAAACTCCCTGGCTTGGAGAGGTAGTGATCACTCATATCCTGATCTTCTGATAACAACGTGTGTGTGGTTTTCTTTTGTGTGTGTGTGTGTGTGTGCATGTTTTTTACAGTGCTTCATATATTTCTATTGCCATAGTTACTGTCTGTATTCATTCATGAATAGCTACAGTACGTATAAGCATTCCATAGATCTGCAGCCATTTATTTTGCATGCACGCACACACACACACACGCACACACATGCAGGGATGCTTTTTCAAACACCGTCTGTCACCTCCACATGTCGTAACGCCTCAGGTATGGATACTGTCATCACAGGCACACACCTTTCTCTATTTCTTTGTTGAGATCTCTCCCCACTTAAAGAGAAATCATCGGTGAGGCAGAGGTGACACAACCACAATAACACATGATCAGATACCGTCTATCTGTATGCGTGTTTGTGCCTGTGTTCGCACTGCAGCTGTGACTGATAAGAACAAGCTCAATTAATAAGAACATAATCATTACAGTTCACGTGTGCATTCAGCGATTTAATTATACATGCGCACTCTAATTTTCTCAGGGCAATCCTCATTTTCTTGTCATCAGCTGTCATGTAAACACCAAGTTATCTTAATTTTATTAAGGTGGTAATGTTTGGCTTCTTTTGGATGCAGCTCAAAGACCAACGAGCAACCCAGACATACACGTCTGTTTTAATTTAAGTGACACAGGAAATGACATGACATGCAAAGTATGCAAATAAATCACTAACTCTTTACAATGGCTGTAATTCATATTTCTACATTAGCAACTGATCACATGACAGTACAGTATATTGTGAGAGGAATCACTTCTGATGACAAACCTACAGAAGATTTGCATCAACTGCAGTTATCCTACACTATATATTTTAGTTTTACTGCTCATACTTTTATTGTTTTGCTTCACTCTTAAGCCTGGACCCCACTAGACTCTGTCACGTCATGGCCACGATGCTCATGCAGCCGGTCTCAACATAGAGTGTTTTGCCTGCCAGACTTGAAACTCTGAGATTCTGCTCAGATTTGGTAATTTTTCCCTGGATTATATGCTTCTACCATGAGTCAGTATGCTACATAGTTAAATATGTTCCCTTTTGGCTGTTTTTATGATCAGAGGTTTGCAAAAGGACCTTTCTGAAACATGCTGCGGTGCTTCTGGTGGAGCAAACCTTGACTAGAACAACCATGGTCATCGAAGCATTTTCAGCCGGTTTTCAAGGGGAAAGCTCTAAAAACTCACTGTACATTACATGATCAGCACCAAACAGCAGACAGACTAGTTTATCGACTACTTGAAGAACATAGTGGGTCGTTTGGCAGCCGATATTTCCGTCAGGAGCTGGTGGAGAGCAAAAACATAGCTACGGTAAAAGAGAGTGAACATTGGACTTTCATCAGGTGGCCAGAAACGTGACAATGCAAATTAATGCTAATGTTGCACTTCTGATTAAAATAAAGAGGCATCTGTTTGCTTACAAGTTCCCCATATCAACTTAAAAGGAGAAAATACAGTATGTCAGTGTCACTTGCTTCTTTCTGCTGGCCCCAAGAGGCAAAAAATAAAAAAATAAATCATGCAGGTAATCATCAGCAATCAAGTCTTTTTGTATTCATGTAAACAAAGTGTTGCACAAAAATGTGGACTATGTTGAACGGTTAATCCACCGTTTCAGGATTTCTTTCAGGGATTCCCCGAAGAAAGAGTTTAGCAAAAGTGACACATGAGAGCGTGATGCATTTTGTCTTGTGCTCAGGTTGAAACAGTAGCCACACTCATTAAATATATGGCATCTGCTACGTGAAGCAGTGATGCTCTTTTCTAAAAGATTAATATTTTATTTTAGTGCTTTAACTTTTAGTGATGTTAGTGGATGTGCTCTTTTCTTCATCTCCACTATAAAACTCACATTAGTAGACTGGTACACGCAGTTTATACAAATACCTTTAAGTAAGATTATTCTATTCAAGGATTTCCAGCTAAAATAAATCTCGCAATTAAACTAAATTGTTTCTATATTTTTGGCATGGCACTGTTGCATCAGCATATAATGTACTGTACTCTCTCAGAAGCTTTAATCCAAAAATATTTAAAAATCCAGAGCAGCTGAACCCCCGTCTGTGTGTATGTGTATGTGTAAGGATTAATCCTTCGTGTTTGCACTGACAGCTACATGTTTCATAAAAGAGCAACAGATAAAAGCATTGAGGAAGGCAGTGTTGTTGTGAAGTCATGTTTTGTTCTGAAAATCTGGCGACTCTTCAGCCTGGTCGCTGTCTACACCCTCTCCACACGCACACACACACACACACTTGCTTTTAGAAAAGGTGTAATAAAACTTCCCTGTCAGTCTTTCATGTGTGAGGCTTAAGAGCTGTCACACTAACAGGAGGAAACCACCATGCTTTGATAGACCCTCCACACTGAACAGAAATCTGCACACAGCATGTATGGACGTGTGTTGGTGTGTGGGTGTGTGCGTACATATAGGTGTGTGTGCTACTGTCTCATCGTGCCAAATATTTAATATAAATATATATCAAATAGAGGTGAGGATAAGCGGTACTGACTGATGGAACTACACAGGACAGAGTGCATCAATGCATCAAATTTGAGATCAGTTACATTTAAGACATTTTTGTCTGGTATGAACACTGTGTTAATAAAATAGGCAGATCATTCCCTAAAATGAGAATTTAAAGGTACCTGTGTTTTTTGTTTTGTTTTTCTTTTTAGAAACATTTAATGGCTCTATGTATTCCATGTTGTAGTTTAGTAGCACGCACATGCATGTGCTAAGCATGAGACACAGTCCAGCTGACTGCTGTAATGCGAATGTGTAGTGCATGCAAGTCATGGTGTCCCACTGATTGACAGCTGGTGGAAGTAACGCAATAAGATGTGTAGAAATACCCCAACAACATGATGTGCGCTGATGTGCAGCGCACATCAAAGCATGTGTATAACGAGTTCTAAATCTGTGTAGGAACTGAGCAAGAAAATTAGTATCAACAAACACACCTACAAATTCATGCAAAGAGAAGTGATAAATCTCACCTGTTCAACATCCATCTGCTCATGCATGTACAGTGCTCATTGTGAAATATCTGCACATGGCAGCTATGGGATGGGTAACGTTAGGCAACTAAAAAGCCAGGGACTGACTCAAGGCACATGCTCAATGGGACCCAAAATTCAGAAGCCCAAAGAAGACTGAGAAACTTTTTGGCAGTGAGCTTCTTTCATTCACTTTCAAATGTGATTTATTCTTACATTATTGAACAATCTCTTTCAAACATATCACAGTGAAAATTAAACCACATTTAACCTGATGTGTATAAATAGGAATAAAAAGAGGAATGTGTCTGAAAACAAAATTATTCCAACTTTATGGGCAACAGTTTGGATGCACTATACACTATGTTTTTGTGAATTTAGTCGATTCACTGTTTCCTACGTTGACCTCTGTTTAATTTGTACTGCTGCATCTTTAGTGGTCATCTCCTGAGTGATGCATCCTTCCAGATGCCACCTCATCTAATTTATGTAGATGACTTAGTTTATTTAGCCATCCATCTTGGTTTGCTCATAGAAGACATTTAATTTGGTTATTTATTGTATAAATCCGTTAAATCAAAAGCAATTCTCATCAAAATGTTATGTTATAATACACCCGTCAAATCAAACACAACAAAATCAAGTCTCAGTCAGGGAGCGAGGGATGGACAGCGGGCAAAGAGAATAAAAATGGAGGAGAAAAATGTAGAGAGGAGCAGAAGCTCAGTCACACAGTGGAAGGACAGAGCCACTAGATGCAAACTCACTTTGGATTGATCACAAATAGAACATAATCAATTCAACTCCAATTGAATCCACATCAAGCAAAGAGAGAAGGCATTTCAACAGAGCAGAGGTGTTCTTCTCCTCCACCACTGATGGTGTGTTTGACACACATTTGTCATGTCGAGACCTTGTGGACAATTCCTACCGATTATTCAGTAAAAATCCATAGCTTCCTACTCCCCTGCCGTTTGTGGAAAATCTCTGCTGTCATTTTTTTTTCTTGTCGTTTCTCATCTGCAGGGCTTTGTCCTCTGTGCAGTGTGGAGTCACCTGGGGTATTGGGTATTTATGATGACTATACAGTCTGTGTGGACTGAACACACACACACACACACACACACATTCAGAGGCATCTCCCCCATGATGAACACACAAATGCTGTTCCATTGATCCACTAATCTAGTGGGGTGGGGAAGTGCAAGACTCTCATTTAGTTAAAATCATTACCCCTCCCACAAGATAGACAGAGATAAAGGGATTTAGAGAGAAAGGAGAAAAACACAGAAGTGGAAAGAGAGTAAGGCAGATGAAAATATGAGAAAAAGCGAGACAGGGTGAAATGAGGGATGACAAGAGAGAATAGCATGAAGGGCAATCCTAAAATTAGTTTTTGCAAATTCTGCTGCACAGAGCATCACTTTCTGTCTCTCTCATTCTCTAAACTCTCCTGTCCTCTCTGCCTCTATCCCTTCCTCTCGCTCACTAACTCACACACACACACACACACACTGCAGAGAAGAGTGTTTTGCAGAGGGAAGTCTTTGCATCGGTCGATAGCACTTGGCGAGTGATCTATCGACAGAGCGGGAGCGTGTGAGAGATGAGTTCAATATACTTCAATTTAGCTCCACTTGCTTTAATTACTTCCATCCTGTGTATGTGTGTGTGTGTGCGTATGTGTGTGTGTGTGTGTGTGTGTACCCCCAGAGGCTGAGTGGTGTTAGACTACCCGTGAAGGCTGATAATAAAAATACAGCTTTGGCCATTATTGAATTCAAGGTCTGCTGAGTATTTAGGAGGGTCCTGGGGGCTGTGACCCCTTGAGGGATTTGAATTTATTTAAAGAATGTGGTAAATTTTTAATCATTATGTCCATTTTACATTGTCTTGTGATTTATAGTCTTAGTAGTACAATAACAAATATTTGCGGCCTGCCAGATAAATACCAGCTCTTGTGATATTGATGAGTCCAGAAGGACAAATAATAATGGCTAATCTCACAAATCCCACTTTGGGTATACATGTAAATGCTTTAGCTTGCCTTCGATCCACATAACTTTCTGTTCTTCTTCAACTGGCTTCAAGTGTGATGTTCTCATCATCTTCTCGAAAACTCTTAAAGAGGAAGTCTGGGTGGATGAATATGTGGATGGATGTAGCAGTTGGTTGGAGCGGGTCCACCCATTTAACAAAAATGTTTAAAATACTTTGGGAAATACTTTTATTAGCTTTCTTGCTTAGAGTTATATTGAAAGATCAATACCACTCCAATGTCTGTGCTTTAAGTAAGGAGTTGCTTAAAGAAAGAGGTGATTAGCAAATCACAACAATTGGAAGCAGCTGTCTCTAAAGCTTTTTGCCAATGAACCAGTGGACACACACAAGTAAAGCCAATCTGTTTGTGTGCACATTAACAAACAAGATATAATCATTATTAGAATTCTTAATTTATGAACAGGGCAGAGTCAGGCTAGAAATTCCCCCTGCTTCCAGTCTTCATGCTAAGCTAAGCTAACCCCTTCCTTTGCGTGAATTCACACAGGATCAGGGATTGAGGCAAGTCGAGGGGTGTGGGGGGGTGAGGGGAGCGTAGGTGGGTTGCTGTGGGCGTGTCTATACGTGCTGAATGTAACCGCTGTGAAACAGTCAGGAAATAACTTTTTTATTTCTCTGATTAACAGCTTTATCGAGGCCGGCGCTCGCTCACTGTTATTGTTACTCTATGTCTCGCGACCAAAGCGCTCTCTCTCTAATCATCGGACACAAATCAAACTTCTTCCTGTCAGTATTTTGCAGCGTGAGTCAGACTCAGATTTAGAAGCTGGGTACATGAAATAAACAAAGTGAGATCACATACACAGGTAGATTATCAGAGTTTAGTCCGTGAATCCACCTGGATAGTCTTTGCTTCAGAGACATTTCAGGCTGTCTGTGGAGGTTTGACTGATCTGAGTGTCTGATTGGCTTGCGGAACGTGACGTGGGGCTCCGTTTTTCCCAAAGTTGGATCTGGATCAGCCTCACTCCTGCACACCGGCACGTTTTTTTGCTGACCCCCTTGTGTTGTGGACTGCCGGTGCGGAAATGGACCACCCCCACTGAAATGAATGGAAAAACCTGTTTTTGGCAGAGCACCTGATCCTGTGTGAATCTATGCTTACTCAAGTTCTGTACTTACAACATAGATATGAGAGTGGTATCCTCTCTCTTCTCATCTAACTCTTGGCAAGAAAGCTAATAAGTAAATTTCCCAAAATATCCAACTATCCCTCTGATCATAGGGTCAATTTCTTCCCAACCCAAATTTCTTCATATGTGTGTTTATTGGGAAACATTGTACTTTCTCTGCACTGAAACAAGCATTGCACTATTAGTCATTGAAAAAATGGTGCATACCATCTGTTGTTTGCTCTCCTTTGCCTGAAACAAAGACAAAACACATTGATTTTTATTACTTTGTTCATATTTCTGAAATATCATTTAGCCCTACACTGGTGTTAATGATTCATTTCCCACAGAAAGAAATCAAGTCCTTCTCGAAATGTTATGGTACTTACTGTACATACATTATATCCAACACATCATAAATACAGTATACTGTATGCAGTATGAGTTATACTGCATGCATGAATTCTTCTATACTGCATCCCTCACTGTATCTTTCAAACTTCCCTTCTGTCTTTACTGTTGCAGGTTTAACCACTTCCTCTCTCCTCCTGTCACCCTCTCCCTCCCTGTACCCTCCTTGTCTGGCATGTTAATGGATGTTTCCGCTCCTATTAAGAATTTAAAAGTGAATTTGTCTGTGAATCCATACCATTGAGCGAACATGTCCACCGTTAAGCCACATAAATGATTTTACACCACAAGGGTGGAGAACCACAAGGGAATAAGTGTCTGTTGTCTCATCCCTAATCCCTTCTTTTCCCTCCTATCGGTTCAGTTCCCAATAGCTTTTCATCTGCAGCTCCACTCTCATAAAAGCTCTCGTAAAAGGCAGGAAGTTTTAAAAGCCTCACAGTTGGTGCAGTCATACTGATCGTTGAAATTTGCTACAAACAATGATTAGATTTTTTCTTAATTTAGAAATGTATTTAAAGTTACTAAGTTGAGTTTTTATACAAAGCATAGCAATCTTAAGAATTTGTGCCAGACTGAAGTACGAGCCCAGAGTTTCTGTCGCTGAATCTCCTAATATTGTGTCCATGCTAGTGGCATGGCTCTAGGGATGGCAATGTCAGCCAATGTCAGTTCATCACTTTGGACCAGACTGAGATATTGCAACAACTACGTGACTGATACTTGCCTAGACAATGCATCCTGGTGATCCTCTGACTTTTCATATAGCACCTTCTGGTCAACATTTTAATTTGTCCCATAATTTGGTTTATGAATAATACCTGCAAAAAGAAATTACATTACCATCAGCCTCAGCTGTGCTTTTTGTTTATTGCCAATTACGTTAGCATGCTAACACAATAAAATAAGTTATGGTGAACATTCTGCTAAAGATGAGTAACATTGTTAACATTGTCCCAGTGAGCATGGTAGCGTCTTGATGTTAGCACATAGCTTAAAGCACTGCAGTGCATAAGTAAGCCTCACAGAGCTGTTTGAACACAAAGATGTCTAATTAAATGTTGTGAAAACTCATTCTCCCCCATTTTGAATAACTCACCAAATGCAAAAAACTTGGCTGCAGTGATTCTTCCCTTCTTGACTGCTTTCTTTCCCCAGTCGTTGTTCAGGAATCAAAGCCTGGAGATTTCACACAGTGCAACAAAAAGGAGGAAATGAACTTAAACTCACTTACTGTGCTATAGAGGATGTCCATCTCCGCCAGCTTAGGCGGTTATTCTGCTTGAGTTCATTGTGACAATGAGCATTTCCTAAACAAGTTTTTTTTTTTTTTTAATCAGCACACCTGCAGGATCAACTGAGTTTGTTGTTCATTTTACGTCTGTGTGTACTGACGAATGGAGAACCCAGGCGCATGATTCAGTCAGCTAAATTAATTAAAGTTACTGAAGGCAGAAACTGTTTGCAGTTATAGACAAACCACTGATTTCATATAGAACCCTTTCACCACCATTTATGGCCTGTTGATATGTTTACATGACTTAAAATGGGATTATTTTAATGTGCTGGCACTGTTTTGTGACCTTTGGGCCAATGGCAATCTTAATGGTAACATACATTATAAACTAACGAAATGGATTACAATTGTCATGATCACATAAGGACCAAACCTGTTTTTGAAAAGAAGAAGAAAAAAAAAAGCTCAATTTTATTCCATGTTGTGTGTAATTTGTGGTTTGTGGATATGAGCTGAAGACAGTGGTTAGATGGGTATTTGACATGGAATCTGCACGGTGCCTTCTGCTCAACAACATGTTCTACGTCTGCTTCAGAACTGTCAGTGATAACAGGGTTGAAAATATGTGCACCGGTGTGAATCTTTCATCTGCAATATGTCAGGTAACACTCTTTCATTGAAACAGACCAAGAGAAAACAGCAGGAAGGTGCGGAGGTACACATCAGTTACACTTGGTTTACTTTAGCTTGTGATGTGGTTTGACTATGAATTGTTGTGTCTTCTAAGATAATTTAGAATTTATTTTGGCCAACTTTGACACACTGTTTAGACTGTTTTATACTTCCTAATATTTAAAATGTATTCCATTTTCATAATAATGACATTTTTGCTACTCAAACACATTTTTGTTGAAGTAATACAAGTTTTATTTAGTATATAGTAGATCTACTTTCTTTAAAGCAAGTACGAAATGGTATTTTTGCAATTTAGCGCCTTCAGTTCCAGAGTGTACTACCACTGTCGTACATTTTGGAGAGCTGAAACATGTATTTGTTGTGATCATAGTACTTTGCAAGCAAGTGCAACAACCAGTGCAACAGCCATTTAATATTACTTAATAGTGCAACAGAAAGGTCTCGTCCCTTCTGTCTTTTCGCCTCTGTGATTATGTCCATAAAAGCTACTGAACCCAGTTACTATATTGCCCGCTTGCCCAGCTCTGGTTCTGGCATGACACTGGCTCCCCGTCCGCATTTGCCTGCACCCCAGTGTTAAAAACTTCCTCTTTCTGTGGTCCAAAATGCTTGTTGTACAAACACTAACACTCACCTGGTTCCCCGGCAGACCAGCTAGTAAATGAGCTAACATTAGCTAACAGCAGCTACAGTTAGCACCAGTTTTCTTTACTGTGCATCACAAAACTCTGTTAATCAGTCAAGGCAGAACCAGTGGACAACAGAGAGAAAACCAGAAAACATTTTCTCCATAAAATATGATTCAATTACACTAAGATCAGTGAAATCGTTGATAGTGTGTGACTTGGTGCTACGTACTTCTCGCACATGAGCAGAGTGCAAAGTTTCATAGTGCAAGAACAAGTGAATGGGGCACAGAGTGGGAATGACACCATTCACCTGATTACAAGTCAATTTAGCATCAAAATTATTTAAAATATTGTTCATAGTTGTTCATAATTCTCTGCGGTTCATCACGAGTACAGAACAGTAGTGTGACATTATACTGCTGCAAACAGTGTGTGCAGAGACAAAACCAACAACACCAGACAATGTAGTTTATGTCCTGCCAACAGCCAACATTTTTTAAGGCGATCATTCACTTAAATTTCAACTTCACCCTTGATCACGAGTTTTTCTAGAACATGTAGCTTGGCTTTTGAAGATCTGCTTCACATGTTTCAATCAGGACAAACATTTTAAAACCAACGTTAATGTAAATATTAGGAGCTAAGTTTAAATTTTGGGGGTTTGAGTGCTGCTGCACACTGCGATTGTCAAGATGAAGTCACTGGTATGTCAGAGTAAAAGAGGTTAAGTCATTTGTTAGTCAAAAGTTAGATGAGACCACAGCTGTCTCATATGTCTAAGAATTTGGGAAGGACATTTTTTTTCTGCTTTTTTTTTTTGTTTTGTCTGAATTCACCACAGCTGAGTCACTGCTGTACCATTAATCTCACACACAGAGAAGTGATGACAGACAGTGTGGGCTTGTGTTAAGTGTGTGTTCGTGTGTGTGTTGACGGCAGCAGGAAGAACACCTGTGTGGACTCCGCTAGTCGTAGATATGTACCAGCAGAGATCACTGACTTCTACACCTGCCTGAGAAAAACAAAACACACACACACTTTATTGCACATAAAAGGCGAAGCGGCCTTTTAGTGGCCTAAAAAATAAATGCCTTATTTGACATTTTTAATTAAAAAAAAAATGCTTGAACACAAGACAAGAGACATTCAAAGCCATCTTGAATCTTGGGTAAATCATGGAGTCAAATATGAGAAGACATTTGTCATTTTTATAGAGCATTACTGGCAGCACATTGAGGAGACCGACAGCGCAGATGCAAGCAAGATGGTTATTTTTTTTGTTGTTTTTCTTTGCTCTGGTTATCTCTGCGTGGACTATTACCTGCTGGATCCAACAGTGGAGATCTAACCAGTTGATGGAAAACCCCGCAAAGGACAGACAGAGTGAAGAGAAGGGGGTGGAAGCACGACACAACACACACACACACGCACACACACACACGAGTCTTCACACATCAGTCAGACAGCCCTCTAGTCAGGAGAACCCCTGGCTCACCTTCACACAGATTCACAGATCACACACACACACACACACACACAGAAGTTGTGCTGACATGAATCTACGCAGTCACTTTGACTCACATAAACATGCCTCCCCCTCCCTGCAAACACACACACACTTCAAAGGAAGATTGTAACCTGACAGGCCGGCAACACTAAGAAACCCACATACAGCTTTTTTCCCCTAACTCTTCTTCTCAGAAACCCACCTGTTTCTTAAAAACTTTCATGTCATACCTCTCTCTCTTGCTTGTATGTTTTTTTTTTTAGATCTCTTTCTCCCTCTCTGTGTGTTTGACGTGCACTCTCTGTCAGTGTACGTATGCTGGTACTCAGGCGCTGTCTGTCTGATGTTCTCTCCGTCTCATCCTACACTGTACGCCCTTATCAGAGGATTATACACACACTGAACCATGTCCTAACTAGACACAATGTAGCCATGCTGCTGCCTGTAAAACTGGGCAGATGTGAACCGCAGCGCACTGTAATCTTATCTGAAACATGTTGCCGAGCTGATGAGCCTGTATGCTGGCACCGAGCGATACATGGCAATATCTCCTTGATGTGAAAGGCAGCTGGAGACATAAAACAATTTGAGACAAATCTGACAGAACTGGTATTTCCCCAGTGTCAGGCAAACATAGGCCAGATGTCGAAGCTGCTTCGGTACTGTGTAAGGTCAGTCACGCTTTGTTGAGCCCTTTTGCAGAGGTCCTGTGGGTGTCACTGTAGGGGGTTCAAGCGCCGTACTGCACTCACATAGCAGTATAGTGCCCGTTATATCATCATCATATCGAATATATCATGTGTTAGGTAGTACAAAGTTTACTACACATTACCTGGTGGCTAAAATCCTACATCACACCATGTCCCCAGGTAATTCTAGTCCCGTGCAATGAGAGCTGAAGGTGTGTCAGTGTAATTCAAATGATTGGCAAGTTACTGAGCTCTGGTAAATGAATTATCCTGACTCCAATTTCACCATATTAGCTTAATCTGATTACACTTAAATTATTAAAATACTTACACAAAGATAGATAGATAAAACAATCTCACCTCAGGGTGCAGCTATTCTGCAGCTTTTGATCGCACCACAAGATTATCCTCAACAGATGAAGTTTGCCCAGTTGTCATGGTATTGACTGTTTGAAACGCCGCCTCCTTAGTTACTGTTGCTACGCCTGTCAAGTTTTCGGTCCAAGTTTACAATAAAAATGGAGGAGACATATCCCTAACAATAGACCCTCAATGTTACGAAGAAGTAAACAAAAGCTTCTCAGTTATAGCCAGCGACCAGTTTTTCCAGCTGAAATAACAAGTCTTGCTATCATAGCTAGCTGGCTAAATAAGCCTATTGTTAGCTCCATAAGTTGGTCGGGAAAACAAGGGACTTGAATGTTGTTAAATGTTGCTTAAAGTCTTAGGCTAGGCTGATAGGCAGAAAGTTAGCATCCTGACCCAGTTAATGATTCATGTAGAGGAAGCAGAGCTGGTTATTTAGTTAGTATGATTTCGGTAAATTTCAGTTCGTTCTGACATAGCTCGGCTTCCAGACAGCATTACAAGAGAAAAGGCTTTGGAGGATAAGAACTAACTGATGTGTTTGATAATATATATATATATATATAATTATAATGTGCTGCTTTTTTGGAAGTAACTAGTTAGATGGACATGCTAACATTTGTGGAGAAATCAAAAGCTTGACAGACCTTAACTGCCTAGTTACGTTTGTGATTGGACACATACAAAGCCAACAAAAAGCTTTAAACAGCTTTAAAGTTAACATGGGCCAAAGGTCCTTAAAGCGTAAAGAAAATGGTAATTTAAACATCTTCGATTCCACAACAACTAGAAGATTGTATCATATGAACTAAAATGGTAAGGTAAAGAGTGAACACAAACAGAGCTGCCTCATAGGCTACAAAACAATTATCCTACACCTCTCACCTCACCATCTCTGCCTTACTACATAGTTTCCCGCTCTAACACTCATCTTTCTATATGTAACTCTTTCTCTATGCCATAGAGTGACATCTGGTCAATTTAGTCTCAGGTGTCATAAGAAGAAGGGGTGACTCACCTAAGACAGGCGGATGAAGAGAGAGATAAAGGGATGATGAAGGGGAGGATGAAAGAGTGTAGCAGTACACTCTGCCTGCCAGTTACTTGTCTAATTGCAGTGTCTGTCAGAGGGAGCACGTGCTGTCTCTTCACATGGATGACTTCATGTTATTTTTCTCCTCCTTTCCCATTACTCCCATCACTCTGTCGATCTTTTAGCTGAACCACACTATAAACTATTTGTGATCTATCTCTCATTCTTTTCTCATGTCTCTCTTTCTCCTTTCTGTCTTTATGTGACACATTTGGGTCAGTTAAAATGGGTTCTGCCCATTGTTCTGACTGCCCATTATTCCCAAACTCCAATAGTCCGTAAAATGTCCCACTGGACCAAAAGCCCATTTGTCCAACAGCTTGTTATCCCGAAAACAAAAGCCTACTTCTCAGAAGGCCCCCTTTTTCCCGAAAATACACAATCCCCTGTGCAGTTTGTTGCCCTTAATGTCTTTGTGTATTTGGACGTGCAGGAGGTTCATCACCTTCATCAGATGACCTGCATCATGGTAACAATAGTCATGTGACCTTTGTCTCTGTCATCACAGTCAGAAACGGTTTGGTTAGGTTTAGACATCAAAACTATCATAGTTTAGGTTCAAATCATAGACCATATAAATTCTCAATGACGTCATCCACCTGTCAATCAAAGTGGGAATGCTCTTATGCATAACTTAATCTAATTTAAACAAGTTATATATATCTACCCCCAGTACAGTTGTCATGAACAGTGATAATTATATCTAGATAGACCAAAAATGAAACATGTTTCTGCTGTGACGTCGGGCATTTTAATATGGAGGCTTATGGAGACTGACTCGTTTTGTAGACAGCCTCAAGTGGCCGTTCAAGGAACTACATTCATCGCATCATTTCCCGCACGGGTTGCATGCTTAATTAAAACAAGTACTTTAATTACATCAGTCAAGTTATATACGTATGTTGGTAATACCGGACTGTGCATTTTTGTAACAATGGGCCTTCGGAACAATACATGTTTTCAAAATAAGGTATTGTACCAATAAAATTAGAATATAGACCTAAAGATTATCCATGCAGTGTGCCTGAAGTAAGCCTCTTGAAGGAGTGCAGGAAAAACCGGGTATAGGCATTGTGTGTCTCTCACTAAAAGAATTCAAAGTTCTTATGTCACTGTTGTCACATATGTCAAACATGAACATGATTGTGGCAATTAGTGATATTACTCAACATATGTTTGACTTTGATTTATTAAAGAAAAACAGGATGTGAAATTATTTGTCTCACTGGCTCTCTCTGTTTGTAACAGACTTTATGGGCGCTGTCGACCAGGCCAAGGACAATAACTCAATTGTCAGTTTGTCCTAACGTTATTTAGAGAGTCTGCAATGTGCAGGTTTGTGCTGTGTAAACTTTATATATTTGGATAGATACTGTATATTAAAGAGGTACTCAGTAAAACAGTAGTATTATGTCTTCTGTGGTTCTTGAGGAGTGTGTCAAGTTTGAGAAAGATGGCCCTCAAAGCTGTTTATTTTACTTATTAGTTCTGGTTCTGTATGATAGTATCTTCAAAAACTCTTATTTTGAAATAAAGGCAAAATGAGTAGAAACCATGATCATTCAAATGATTGGCTGGTTGTTGCTGATTGCTGAGTGCTAATCTGACTGTGTGATTGCATTTAAAAGAGTTGGGAAGCCTCACAGCATGCAACAGGACAATAGACTCATGGACATAAGTCTCATTATATGTAATCCTGCATTGTTACAGGTGACATTTTTTGTGCTCCACATTGCGTCCACTCCTTCAGCACTTTGATCACTGTTAAACAATTCGATATTACCAGTTAATGTGGTCAGACTACAAGTGATGTTGGTGTATGATCAGTGGGGGTCCTCAATGGACCTTCAAGGGACTTTTTAAGTGTTAATTATGAGCCTATTAAAATTAAACCTTACTCATGTCTCTTTTTGCATCAACAACTTTCAGCAAAATGAGTTCATGCAGTTAATTATTATAATTTTTCCTATTTTGATGTAAAATGAAATGCCATTTGACCTGGCTCTGGTCTTTTAACACACACAATCTTTTAGTTAATTTATACATTTTTTGATCACAGTATCTCAAACTGTATTTTGTTTCATATTTTATAAATATAGGAGCCTTATCATTATGATGAATTAAAATCAACACCAACAGATGATGATTTTACAACACTCCTTCATTATAAATCTATGAAAGCAAACTATTTGACAATAAGCTAATGCGGAGCTCACCCTGTTTTTGTTTTTGGTAATGATCCAGCTAGCTATCAATAAAACTGCACTTTGGCAGATTTGGGTTTAAAGGACTTGTTGCTCCATCAAGAGTTCCAGATTCATTTTTAACCAGCTTCAAAGAGCCAAAAAAATTCAGATTCATGTCAAATCATTAGCACTCTAATCTGGATAAACCAAGGCCTTGAAAAATTGACTCAAGGCAGCACTGTGTTAGAATGGACATGGTTTCATCGCTGATGCAAGGCCATTTTACAGTTAAACTCTGTGAACACAAAGTCTAAAAACTGACATGAATATATCTCTAAAATCAGTCTGCGAGAATGGAAAACAGCACGTTATACCATCACAGCATAATAAAGAAAAACCTCTCATGACTTGTTCTGAATATTTTTTTTATTTTATCTCATACCTGTAAAAATATATTCTCAAAATAAATAAATATATGAAATAAATATACTGTCTGTCCTAGGAAACAAAAACTCATAAATAAGAATAAAATCTGTCAACAGGTTTGTAAAGGCGTCTCTGTCGGTCCCGTGCTCGGTCAGTGGGAGAACAACAGAATTCCTTCACTGGGTTCTAAGAGTCTCCAACAGAACCGTCGCAGGACACCACAGAAGAAGTCCTTATAAAACTCCACTGGATGTGTACTTCTTCTCTTGTTCCTCATGCACTTTGTAGAAAAGTCATGTTTTTTTCTGAGCAGCATCTGTCTTTGGAGCAGTTTCAAAGGGAATCCATTCATCCCATCACAACAGTCAGTCCGATACAGGTGATTCCTCTGGCTCTCACAATCATTTCCCAGACGTGGCTGCTTTCCAGTGCATAAAACTACTTTTTTGTGTAAACCAGCCACACCATATAGTGGATAATGCATTTTTAATTAATCGTTTACTTAGCAGCCACAGTAGTGTTTTGAATAAAATTAAAAGGCCTACTGAAAACAGTGGAATTGACAAGACAAGCTACTAGCAGCCAGTTGTTAATCTCACTTATTAGTTCCCACACTTTTGTCCCCTTTAACATGCAGTTTGGAGTAGCAGGTACTTGTATTTAATTAGTGGAAACTCAAAATCCGTAAATCTGTTTGGCCACCAGGGCCTCTGCATAGGCCAATATAAGGCTATGTTAGGGGCCTATGTAGCCTTTGCGTCTGTCACAGGGCCTTTCACATCTTCCACAGATGATCCCTGGTGTTGTTCAGTCAAACTTCCTGGGTAGTTGGCTTCAGAGAGTCTCTGTCCTTCCTCCATGCCGGTGGTAGGAAGTTTTGATTTTGTGCACTTCTTATGATCCTGTTTTGCTCAGACCAACAAGATTTTCCATCTCCCTCAACAAGGGGGTTAGGATTAGGTACACTTGCATTTCTTTTCAGCTCAGACTGTAGTAGTCTCACCTCCTCAGTCTCAGCTCTGGCCCAGTATGTCCCTGTACAGCTCTGGTACTCTATCCGGGTCTACGGGCCTCGGTAGGAAGTGAGTGAATCTCTGATGTCGCCTCGACCTCGTTCCGTCCCGGGACGTCCCGTCTTTGTTCAAGGCAACAAAGTAAAATGCACCCTTTTCTCCATGCCGGTAGATGTTGGATGAGTATGTGTTGTACCAGTTTTCTTCAAACTGCTCCCTAAAAACGCTTTCTGCAGACAGCTTCTCCTGCAGGAAGAAAGACAAGCAAATATGAGTTTAGTGATGCAAAATGTGCCACCTGCTGGCCATGGCTTACACATTGGATATGTAGATAATTGGTATACAATATACTGTGAGTTGTAAAATAGTACATGTGTGCAGATGGGTGTATGTATTTAGTGTGTACTCACCGAGCCGTAGAGTTCTCCCTTGCTGTTCATGGCGAGGTAGAGACCACTGTCCACCCCTCTGATGCTAACCAGTCCCACAGCCAGACTGATGAACTCCAAAATACCTGCACACACAATAAATTACATTAACTTTTTGTTCAAAACAAATCACAATAAACACATTTAACCTCATTAAGATATATAAAACAAAAAAATATGATTTGAAACATCCTTTAAGTATGGCATTAGTCCTGCTAAGGTCATATGTGAAATAATTTAGATATAAAAGCCAAATGGAACAAACGTGAGACTAAAATTTACCCTCGCTCACATAAAAAGTACAGTAAATAACTCCATGTATATCCACACCAGCTGACTCTGACAAGCACGGCTGGGAGTCAGGAATGGCTTCTGGCATGAAGTTCATCCAAGTCTCAAATGGAATGAATCAAGTGCCAGAAGTGCTACAGCCAGCGCAAGCACTAAAAGAAATCTCTAATAGATCTACTTTTGATCTGCCTTAAGCTGCAGCTGTTTATCTTGATAACTGAAGATAAGCTGGTAAAAGCAAAGAAAAGCTTCCAATCTAATCTCAAAGAGGAAATGTGGTGGAAATGTGCAAACATGAAATACTCAGTGTCCCACCTGGAAAGCTTATTTATCTCTCTCTGGATGCATTAGAACATCTAACTGGTAGCACCACAAGACTACACTTCAGTGTTACAGCACCAGCAGCTGCCATCACAGTAGGCTACTACATATACAATTGGCATTTGATTATAGTAATGTGTGGCTGATGTGCTCATGGGATATTAATAGTTTTCATGGTTATATAAAGTGGGTGCTCCTGTGGTAGGGAGTGGTGCACCCACAACCACCACTTCTCTCACTGATTTGCCATTTTTTATGTACTGCTCACTATATGACAATAAAGACATTGAAAACAAACTTTGTCTGTATTCCTACTATGCACTACTACTATATTATTAAAAATAATAAATATATATTTCTATATGAATGGGGTCTTTACCGAATCTGCTGTGGTCCTTCCTGGTGCCCTGCACGGTGCCGTCAGGACGGATCTCCAGGTGGAAGCCGGTCCTGCAATAGAGCTGCCTCCGCCTCAGAATCCCCTTCAGATGGCTGAGGTCCGCCAAGCTCCGGGACAGCCTCTCCGCGGACACCAGGTGCTCCTGCTGTTGCCCCTGTCCCCCCATCATCAATCCGGTTACCGAGTTGTAGTCCACCGCACCGGCTGGGGTGAGAACGAAATGAGAGCCAACGTGAGCCGGAGCGGCACCCGCGGGGCCAAAGCTGTCCAGAAATCCGTTGGCGAAGCTCCCAACCTCCGCCGCTGCCCCCATCACAGATAAGACACCCGATCCGGTTTCACAGCACACAAGGAGATCCAAGATCCGAGGTCCAGGTGATGAGCAGAGATAGCCTCGGTACGAGCAAGCGAGCGAGGGTCAGCCGGTGAAGCGGGGGAAAAGAAAAAAGTTGGACGTGCGGACGGAGAAAATCCTCACTGAGTGCGCGTTTTGGCGCAGTCACCAGCACCGTTAATTAGACTGTCATCTAATTGAGATTTAACTCCCGCGTTATCTTGACGTATGATGCAGGTATCCCCGGTTGCAGCAGCCCGTGTCCCTTCTTCTCTCCTCTCTTCTGCTATTTATCCCTCTCTCCTGTCCTCTCTCTCCTCTTCTCCTCGGGATACTCCCCTTTGCTCCGGAGCACTTCAGGGTTTTCCTCTCTCTCTCTCTCTCTCTCTCTCTCTCTCTCTCTCTCTCCCTCCCCTCACTTCAGTCTTTTATTTCTGCGGTACCCTCCGCGCTCTCAGCAGCTCCTCCAACAGCAGCAGCAGCAGTATGTAGCGCAGTGAGACCCATACACTGCACTCCACATCTATATAACGCTATACTCCCTATGGAAATTCACCCGGAGTTGCCTTTTTATGCAAATGAGCCCCGATCTCCTCCCTTTATGGCTCATTTCTGTTCCCGTTTGAAAACGGTGTCCCTTCATCCCTCCGCTCATCGTCCTCCTGCCTCACCTTTGATGTTCAGTTTCACTTCAGAGAGCAGAGAGGAAATTAAAAACTACTAATAAAAATAGCCTAACGGGTTTCTATCTTTTTATAGTAACACATAACTTAAGCATATAGACACAGTTGCTCATAGGCACTTCAGTAGATGACTGTGTGATTTTAAGAGTCGCAGGAGAGTGCGCAACTCAGCAGCAACTTGTGTGTGAAATGGGCATTGAGAGAAGGAGAGAGTGTGTGTGTATGTGTGTCAAACAGCATGAAAGTGATATTGCCATTACCCTAAACTCTTTACAACCCCACGCCCCCCATTTCGAAATGACTCAGGTGCGGCAGAGAGAGAGAGAGAGAGAGAGAGATGGAGAGGAAAGCCCCCATTTGCGTAATTTTCGCACTCGGCTGTTGATTTATTGCCCCCTGTTTTATGTAACCCAGCCGCACGTTTACAGCGCCCGCACACACACACACACACACACACACACACACACACACACACACACACACACACACACACACACACACACACACACACACACCTGTGCAAACGACATCACTTGACTGTCAATCCCTTCATTGATCTTTCCACGATGCTTTGAACAGCACAGGAGCCCCATATATCCTTAATTGTGGTCTTAAAAGACGAATCAAAGACACAGATGCTTCAAAGTGCAGTGGATCTTGTAAGGGGATCAGGCAATAACAACCAGAAGAAGGGAATATACCTGTTTGAACTGCAAGCTTAGATAATACCCCAACACTTGACACTTGAAGGGCCTCATAAGAAATAAGTAGCTGTTAATTCTTTGTGTAAATAAAGCGAGTTTGTTATGCATACATCTTTTTATTGATCATTTTTTTAAAAACATATTCCATTGGCTATATGTTTTGTGTAGCCTCATAATGTATCAAATATTGGTCACTCACTGTTTATTCAAGAAAACCCTCTTGAATGCTGACTTGAATGATGTTTTATTGGCTTTAATTTCAGACTAATATAAAAGATGAATATATTAAATGGTCACTCATTTGTAGCTTGCACCTTTTGTTTAAGGATATAAACTACGCAACTTGTCACCTATCAATGCAGGACTAGTTAGCCCACATAGGGTTTGGACTTTTAGCATTAACAATATATTGAATTTACCACTTTTCTTCATTAATACCATATAATCTGTTCAGATGTGCGTTGGTTGACCATGAGGTCAGACCGCACTCTTCATGGTTGATTCAGACTGTGCCACAGGGGTCCCATGTTCCAGCCTATATGGCATTGATTTTGGCAGCTATAACAGGCACGCGCTCGCGCACAGCCACGCACGCGCGCACACACAGCTGCCCCCTCCCCCTGGGAGTTGCGTTGATAAATGAGTTGAAGGTGCAGAGGTGTTTGTGTGTGGTCGCTTATACGCAGGTCATTTTGTACTCATGTCGATTTTATCCAGCGTGACAGAAAGACAGAGGCATTGTGGGACATGTGTATGTGTTTTTATATATATGTATATATATCTGTTTGTGTTATGGGCATCTATGCGTGTGTCCTTCTCCCCTTTTCCCTCGCTTCATTAGTATTTATGACCAGCGAAAAAAAACAACGAACTTTTGTTTTTTAAAAAGAGATATAATCGATCCGAGCCCGAGCCTCCAGGCTGATCCGATCTTGATACATTGGATATCGACCAGCCAGGCCACAATGAAGATGTCAACTACAATGCCACATTTCCAGGCAGGCTTACAAGGTGCAAGTAACCAGTTCCCATGGTCACATGGTTTTCTTTAAAATATATTTTCTATAGGTTTACTGCTCTGTTTGTGACTGAATGAAGCCAACCATGCAGCAGCCACAGAGGAGGAGGAGAAGGAGGCCCCCAGGGTTATACCCCACCACCCCCACCCATAACCCACCTACAGACACACACACACACACACACACACACACACACAAAGAAATTACAACCTAATCGAATGGCTGGGTAATGGAATAACTGAATAAGTAGCCTAGAGGTTATAAATGCAAGTGGTTCCCAAACCAAGGTCTGGGGAACTCTGGGGGTCCTTGAAAGCAGAATTCAGAAGGCCCCTATCAAAATGCAGACTTGTTTAATTTGATCATATTTAATCAGCTATATGCCAGTTAGAAAATACATATATACGCACCTGAAATTTTGCTCTCACTACTTTTATGTTCCTAGACAGGTGTGGAGGTTGAAAATCAACCACATCAAAGGTTTTTGTCCGTTATTAGAAAAACTGATGTCAGATGAGGATGTACAGGACCTCAGGTGTTTCCGCTTGGAGCTTTGTGATATGTTATCGAAATGGACATATTTTATGCTATACTTAATATTGAATTGTCAAAAGTGTTAATTTAGATGTCATACTTGTGAGAATTCAACATCTAAAGGATTTGTTTAACAGCCCAGTTTTGCATTAATTATTAAACATTTCCATCTCCATCAGTCAACCAATTAGGGAACCTTTTGTTATGATTAGTCACCATTAATAGGCTAATCTTGTTTGGGCTAGGAGCAAAATAAAAATCAAAGCAACAAATTAAGGGCTTAATAGCTATAATTAATCTTTTAAAGGTTTAATTTCTAATTCAAGAGTTTTTTGATAGTCATTGTTTGATCTGTTTTCAACTTTTGGCTAAATGAAGCTCATAGGTCGGGGTGATTCACCGTGTGTGTGTGTGAACAGGTGACAAGCCCATCTATTAGACTTCACTCCTTTATTCTCTGAGCATCAAAGTCTCAAGAAAAGCCCCATCAGGTTAACATTAGTCCTACATGTAAAGACTTAAATGAAGAGTTCATCTTTGATATTCGTTTGATATCTGCTCTCCATTGCTTCCTTTGATCCTGTACTTCCCACCTGAAACTTGATACTACGTTGACCCTCAGTAAAAAGAAGAAGATTGACAAATGTTAATGTCAGCGGTCACTTAAGATTTCCCCCATGTAAGCTGAGATGTCTTTCAAGTTCAATCCAACATGTACACTCACTTGTTGTGAGATATTTGAGGTAATAGACTTGTAACAAATGTGACTTCTCTGTTTGGTTTTGAATATGATTTGCCTGATTTTTGCATATGTGTCGCAGTGTGCAGTCTGTTCGCCAGTTCATCAGGTGAGTAGGTTCATACAGTGGCATTTACACATTCTTTCTTTCTTTCTTTCTTTCTTTCTTTCTTTCTTTCTTTCTTCTTTTAACACATTTGAGAACGATGTGTAGCACATCAGATCAATTTATAGAAGATGATGCATTGTTAGAGATAACTAACAGAAGCCTATATAATGAGCTCTATTTCAACCAGTGATAACATGCATACACAGTAATGCATCAGTGATAAAATATATAATAATATCATAACTATTATAGCTGTATCTCTACTGTTAAATGTGTGTTTTTAACTTTTGATATGTTCCGTACATTCTGCTGATAATAAGCTGATAATAAAAAAAAAGCTAATAACTTTTACTTAAGAAATATTGATACAGGACTTTTATTCTTGTGTTATAAGTACTGTTGCCCATAAAGTTGGAATAAAATATATATTTTTTATCTCTTCTTATGAAATGATTGTAACAGGGTGATTTATTCTTGATAGATAAAGTGTGTCTTCTCAAAACTGTATCGATCAATCTATTCCAAACATATCACAGTGACAATTTAACCACAATTAACCTGATGTGTATAAATAGAAATAAAAAGTGGAATGTGTCTGAAAACAAAATTATTTGTATCTAACTTTATGTGCAACAGTGTATAAGTACTTGTAAGTGTAAAGTGCTATTTCTTAATTTTTTTTCTTAATTAAGCAAAAGATCTTATTAGTTCTTCCACCACTGGTAGATGACAGTAAAATATGATCTCCAAATCAATTTAAACTCATTTTATATACATTTCACATGACTCTTGTAAAGTGGTTAAATTCTCCTCATGTAAACTGCATGAACTGTGTCCGCTGTTAATCTTCAGCTACACTCCTGTTTATAATTGACCACGGTCAAACTAATCACTCACTCTCACTCAGTGAAGCATCAAATCCTCTCCGCTCACTGTGGGACTTCACGCTCAGCCTCAGCATCAACAGAGCGGCCGCAAGTCTCGCGATGAAAGTCAGAAAACGCGATAGCTCCGTGCTGCCCGCAAAGTTATAATCACAGCAGCACAGCGGCAGTAGCAACAGCAGCAGCAGCAATGGCCGCTTTCCGCAGAGTGGCAGCGCTGGCCGGCAAGTTAAACCTCCTGTCGGCGGCGAGAAACGAGCTCGTCGGTGGTCAGACGGCCAGTGGAGGGAGGACACGGAGGTGTCTAGCTGTCGGGATGTGTCTGGCGACGGGAGGCGCCGTGGCACTTTACTTTTACAACGATATGACGAGCGGTAGGGGCAGGAAGAGGATGGGGAGCCCAAGCATCAACGGATTGCTGCCGTCCATCCCGACCGTTGAAGCCAAGGAGAAGGTAGGAGTGACTTAAACTGGCGCTTTTTTTGGTGACAACAAGGATTTAGAGACTTGGCAGAAAATATGTCGCCTTCAGTGTTGACATGGGGGGCCTCGGTGTGGGGGACTGTGTGGAGTGAAAACGACAGCAGAGAGCGCTTCCAGGCCCGGTCAGACGGGCCTAGTTGTGTTTGGTATCCATGGTGTTTGCTGGCTGTTTCTATGTTTTCCTGTCAAGCGGGTAAACTGTGTCATTCATTCCCAGCACGCCCAGTGGAAACACTGCGCTCACTGTTTGGCCGGCCGCGGGACGACGTGCGCGCGCAGAGGAAGGAACGGCGCTCTCCGCTCGAGCTGGTGCTGAAATGACAACATGCTGTCAAACAGACAGACAGACAGACAGACAGACAGACAGCTGTGTGCTCACATCTGTACACAAGGACGTGTTACATTCAACAGCAGCACTTTAGAATTAGACATCATCGAGAAGGTGCAGAAATTGCGAGTAGTTTCAAGTTTCATGTTTGTTTTCCATATGCAGGTGAACACAGGGTCAGCAATACAATGAAATGTGTTGGACAAGAAGAACCGGTTAGCTCAGCACTAAGAGCACTAAATGTTTAACAGCACTACACATGAAGGATAAAAATAACTAAGAACAATACAATAAAACATGGTGGTGTATGGTTAGCAACCAAGAAGATTCCGGGGTTTGAACCTTGCCTTTCTGTGTGGAGTTTGCATGTTCTCCCCGTGTCTGCGTGGGTTTTCTCCAGGTACTCCGGCTTCCTCCCACAGTCCAAAGACATGACCTTATTAGGTTAATTGGTGACTCTAAATTGGCTGCAGGTGTGAATGTGAGTGTGAATGGTTGTTTGTCACTATGTGCCCTGTGATGAGCTGGCGACCTGTCCAGGGTAAAGTAAAGTGTACAGAGTAAAGTGACAGGGGTTTTACAAAAGTCTTGCACAAAAAATATTCAGTCAGTCTTGGTCTTAGTTCCTGCAAGGCCTAACTTAGTAGTTCCTGTTTTTTAATGTTAAGTTACTTGAGGGCAGACAGCTACATTTCAGTCATGCAGTGGTGGAAGATGTGTTCTGATCACAGCAATACCACACATTAAAAAACACCACATCACAAGTTAAGTTCTTCTGCATTGAAAGTTTTCACTTTACTTTTAGCAGCAAAATACTAAGTATTTCAAGTATACTAAACATTATTCAGAAGCGACCTTTTCAGGAGTTTAGATTATTGTGTTATTATTATTGGCACAATAGCATGTAGACCTAAGCTGCATTTCAGGATTGAAGCTTGTAGAGCTGATTTTTGATGTCATGAATGAAAAAAAAAAAAATCTGTAATGCAACTGCCAGTTAAATCTATTGCAATAAAAAGGGCAATATGTTCCTCAGTACAAGTGCCTCCCGCAGATAGTGCTGGTGTTTTGAAGTGGGGCTGTATGAGGAACTTATGCACAGTCAGTGAGTTACCGAAAGTAGACAGTGGTCAGCGTCTGGAGAAGCAGACAGGGATCCCCGGCACAGAAGCAGAGCTATGCACTGCTGTGGACAGGATCAGCAGAAAATCTATTATAGCCACATAAAAAAAAAAATCAATATCCATTCAAGTGTACGCTCTATTAAGAATATTCTTACTGCTTCACCTTTCCATCAAAAAGCCTTTCTGTGGCACCAACCATAAAACTTCCAACTGCCTTGCACTCTGTATTATAAAAGATCAGCTGTTGGGTCAGATAGCTTAAGACCTGCTGTCTACTCTGGGTAATACACTGACTATGCATAAGTACCTCATACATCCTCACTTCAGAATATGCACAGTATGCTTTAAGGGTAGTACTTGTAAATGTAAATGTACATTTTTGGGCTTTGGACTGTTAGTTGGAAACATTTAAAGACGAGAAAAGTGTGGACCATTTGTTAGTTCCACCCCTAATTTACTAGATAAACCTGCTTACTATTGTATACATAATGTTCCTGCGTGTATGCATATATGTGTGCCACGTGTATACAAATATACAATATCAATTTTGTAATTTTTAAGAGTAATTTTGTGAGAATGGGGCAATGGTTCAATTAATTAAATTAATTAATTCAATTTATTTTTCCACCTACATCTTCGTTTACTCTTTTTGGCATTGAGTCATTTGTTTTTGTCTGTTTTTGTGTATGCACTTGAGTAACTTTCTATTTTTCTTATTATTTTAAGTTCAAATCAAGTGAAGAGTTAAAGATTAAAAAGTCGTTCCTCAATCAGGTGCTAAATTGCACAAGCCCAAACTTTTTTGTAATGTAAATATTAGTTACTATAGTTGTATTTGCCCCCTCAAGTAAAGTGGTGGATCATTAGTTTAGCGCCACTAAACTAAAATGACAAAAAACAGAGACAAGAGTACTAAAAAAAGGAATCATTAAATTTAGAGCACATTTACATGAATAGTCACATCAGTATATGATAAATGTCAGTTTGTTCTAATCAAGTTTTTTGGCCTTCTGTCTAATATTGGGTACCTGCAGGTAGTCTGATCCAATGCTTGTATTTACCTGAATGAGTGCACTCACTTGAAAATAAGACAGACGATAGCCTGTCAGTATTGTAAAGTACATGCAGGTTGTAAGGTTAGATAGATTCAGACAGAGTTGCCTGTTTGGACACTGGGATTAAAGGAGGGGGTAGCCTGTTTAGAAGCAGGAGAACAAGCCCATAAGAAGACAGGCAGGCTTGATAACAACCCAACTTGGGAACAGGATATCTCCAGTGGGGAAAGGGAAAAGTTAGCCTATAAAGATTCTGAATAATTAGGTTTAAAGAACCCAGGAACTCACCTGCAGGGAAAGAGAACAAAGCTGCCAGGAAACATAAGTTCATACATGCTCGAAAAACAAAACTAAAAAGAAACAAAGGAGTGGGTCAGTTGAGGCACCAGAAAACAAGAAGTACTTAAGGCCTAAAAAGGGGTCCAGAACAATGAGACAGGACCAAACTGGCATACAGAGTGATTAGATGTCTGGTTTGCAGTGTGGACAGTAGAAACAGCACGTACTTAGCCATCCACCAGAGTGATGCTGGGCTCGGAGGTACACAAGACCTCCTGGGAATGTTCTGATAGCTGTGTTCTGATTTATGCTGGAAGAATTTCCAAACTTAGTAAAATACAAGCAGCTTGGATACTGACAGATTAAGAGACAAGTTCAAACCTCCGATGCAAGAGCTAGTTGATATCTGCTGGGCTAGTTTGTACTTTAACTGAACTGAAATAACTAAATTTGATTGAAGGAGGGAACACAGGAGGATTAAGGGTAGGACAGCTCTGAGAAAACTGAGGAGATGGACTAAAAGCTGCCGCTGTGACTGGAGAACACTAGCCCTGAGGGGAAAACACCTGGAGCATCTGCTATGCAGTCAGGAAAACAAGAGTAGGCAACAGAAACAGGTTTAGTTGTGGCCACATGACATTATAACTACACAAGATCACATTGTACCGCACTGAATCTAATTTCAAATCCCTACCATTTAATTATTTTTTTTCCAAGGAGCTTATATTACTTTTAACATGATGTTGTGCAGCATGGCATATGAACCTAGCTGGCTTTACAGAACTTTATAAACTTCATTCATTAGTGAGAGTCAAAGCCATGGGCGTCTTACACTTGATTACAGTGCATTCCTATGAGGCTGAGCACTCATCTCCTATTCATGCCTTCCAAAGCCCCCTTGGTGAAGGCAGCATCAAAGCTTTATGAATGAATCTGTGCGCTCATTAGCATGTTAGCTGAGCCGAGCAGGAACCTCGGTGCGGTGGGCCCTGCGGCCAAGCAGGTTTAAATTTGGAAACCTCTCTGCTAATTGCACAGCCTCATGCAGCACAAACTGTTGGCGTAGCAGCTCTCCTACACTGCAGCTAATCAAGTTGAAGCCCTGGCTCCTCATAGAGGGAGAGAGATGCTCTGTTCTCCTGTTATTGTACTGCACCAGAGGTACTGACTGTTTATAATCTCAGAGAGCTAAATGGAGAGAGATGATGCCAAAAATAGATGGATCTCCTCATTATAGAGGTTCAAAAGCAGTGAGGAGGCACATATAGTTCTGCTGTCTGCATGAGAGGCCACAGAGTTTTCAACTATAATCACTGGGGCAAATGAACACCTATCACTCTAAGGATTATTAAAAGTCTGGGTAAAGTAAGAATAAATATGTGTTCTGAGTTTGTCAGACCAAAGAAGAAAGTGTTATTAACCACCCAGCCAAATTTGAATGACTCAAAATATCGACAAGTTTATGAAATTAGGTGTCACAATCAGGTAAAAATGAGCAGTACTCTCAGCTCCAGGACTGTGGGGGCGTGTCTGCTGAATGTGCTGAAGCCACGCCCACTCGATGGAGCAGTCAAGCAGCAATTTTGAAGCGACTAAAATGTGTCAGATGAGTTCAGAAAATGACATGACTAACTTTGAAACATTCGAGTTAAGAGAATTAATCTCTATCTCTCTGCTAGGGGTGCAGAGGTATGCTCAGGGTGGCCTCAGTGTGTCATCGAGCCACGCTTTAGGACCGCCCACAAAATCCTGAACTGAAAATCTCAGAATTGCCTTTAAACGAGCTTTAAGTATACTAGTCAATAGTAAAAGAACATTTTTTACACATAATGTTTTTTTTTTTTCACATCACCATATATATTTATTTATTTATTTATTTATTTATACGTCATTAATGTATTAATATTGAAATAACCAAAATAGACAACTTTTTTATTTGGTAGTTGTTTGCTGTGTATTCTCTTTTCAAATGTCTCCCACCTTCAAATATCATGACTGGAAGATTTATCCCAAAGATAATAAAACCAACAGTAGCTAATAAACAGGACAACACAGTCCACAGTAACCGTGTGTTTTGTTTTTCTGTGTACAGGCTCGTCCGTTCGACTTTGAGGATGGAGACGTGTACATGTCGTCCCATGAGCATCGCTTCCGCATGTTCAGCTCTGTGGAGTACGAAGGGCAGCTGTACATGACTCCTCAGAACTTCATCGAGTCGGTCACCATGAGCGAACCGAGAAGTATGTTTCACAGCTTTCATATGATTGGACTTTGTATTACACGCCATTTAAATTTTACATTCACAGTTGCTTTGCTTAATTTTATTACCTTTGGAAGGGACGTTAACGTGTCACTTATAGGTGAAGTGTATCTAATCAAATCAAATTTTATTTATATAGCCCAAAAAATGTATTTCGATTGATTACATTTACACATGATATTAAGATATTTAGCATCACGTATTCATCTGCTAACAGTACAGCCCTCATCCTGCTGTATCTTACAATATCCATTTACTGAACATTTATATGCTGGATGCATCCAAATATTAAAGTTTAGTTACATTCCTGTAGCTTCTATATTTGTAGACTTACATTTGGTTGTAAATGTATCTTCATGCATCATTGATAGTATCTCATTTTTATGAATTTCCTAATATGTTGGTACTTTCTTTTTTAATGAATTTATTTATTTTCTTTACTGAAAAAACTTTTAAAACACACCAAAATCCTGCGTTTAAACACATTCTTGCTGTTTCTGTCAGCTTGCTGCCAGTCGTAACAGATTGTTCCTAGCCAGCCAGCCAGCCTCAAAGCAGATGGCTTTACAGCTATTGTTTAGTCTGAGGTTAATGTTAGTCAGACACATGCACAAGCACGCGCGCACACACACGCTCCACATTCCTCTTGCTCACATTTACCCTCTCTTCACCAGTAAATACCTAAACCAGACACTTAACTTACTCTTTCCTCTGTGACAACTGGTTTAAAAATGTACTCACAAACTGAGGCTATGACCAAACACCAGTTCAAAAAAAGCTACCGTTCTTTTCGTCAGCGGCCATGTGATTGTATTGCGTGCAAACTGTGCACCTGTATGCGTGTGTTTACATCTACCCTGGCTCACTGACATACGATACAGCCGCACATACCCTCTCAGCAGCCGACATCCTCTAATGCCCCCTTTGAAGTTGAATTAGATGAACTTTGTTGTATAAAACAGAACAAAAGTAGTATGTGCTTTTACGGGGACATTCCATATACTACAAAGACAAGCACGGGGCACTTTAGACGGTACAAATGGGCCTGTGATGATGACAGTGTATATACAGTGTGTGTCTGTGAGTGTGTGTGTGTGTTGTGACTGTACCCGGCACATTAAGACCCATTTCTAGATCATACAGATGCTATCTGACTGAGCCCACCCAAACTCTCTTCTCCTCTTTCCCTTCTTCTTCTCTCCTCTTTTGTCTCGTTCCTTGGCAGACAAGAGGCCCTGGAGGTCCCTGACCAAACAGGTGGGAGTCACACTCTTAATGCTTCTTTCCTCTGCTCCTCCATGTTGCAAGCATCTGTTGCATGTTACATCTGTTGCAGGCTTTGTGTACTCTGCAAGGTTAAAGTCCTGATTTTGCCAAGATTGTTGAGGAGTTACCTCATGTAAAGGTAAAAAGTTCTACAAGTGTTA
The DNA here is from genome assembly GCA_036365135.1 of Miichthys miiuy. NCBI lineage: Eukaryota > Metazoa > Chordata > Actinopteri > Sciaenidae > Miichthys > Miichthys miiuy. The sequence continues at coordinate 22,392,470 of CM071602.1, forward strand.
GTGATGGTGAATACAGATCAATATCAGATTCAAGTCAGACATTTGGTGTGTTATACAATCGTGGAAATCAGTGCTAGCACTACTTAGCAGTTATGTTTACAGTTTTTACATTTAAAGTATTGTGTTAGTCTCAACAAAATGATTGTGTTTTTCACATCCAAGTCTAGCAGTCTCATCACTCATGTGGTTGTTCTAGTAAAATGGGAAACTGCCAATCAAACATCGCTCCGTTTCACCACTAGTGTTCAAAAACTCCACACATTACCTATTTACAAACCAATGGTAGTGTCAGTTTATGTGTTTAAATATTAAGTAAAAAAGATTGATTAAGGACCAACAGAGCGATACAAAAATATTAATTAATTAGAGGAGAAAATATCAAGCATGATTGAATCTGTTTTTTCCACTTCTTTGCATGAAAATAGTATTTTGGATATAATAGTAGAATCAATGGTTTGTTAAGATGGATAATTTGTAGAGAACTTTTTCCATGGTATGCTGACTCCTTTCTCTCTCTTGCACTCTGTTTCTGTCCATGCAAAAGTCATTGACTGAAGTTTGAAGATTTATAATTCTGTTGTGTATGTCAGACAGTTCACTTGTAAATCCTGTGTTTTTGTGCGTGCGTGTCAGGAGTTGGAGAAGATTTTGACAGAAACTCCTCCCGTGTGGAGAGGATCCTCCAAACTGTTCCGCAATCTGAGAGAAAGAGGTACACTCACACACACACACACACACACACACACACACACACACACACACACACACACACACACACACACACACACACACACACACACACACACACACACATGCATGCACAAGCAAAAAACAGGTACAAAGGCACCTTGAGTACCTTTACACTCACTAATCCAAACACACACAGTAAATAAGTAGCAGTCAGATAATAACAAGGTCAGTGAATGTCAGTGGATTAATATTTCGAGTACCCATTACAGTTTAATTTGCTTTCTAAATATACTTAATATACTAATTTTTCATACTTTTTATAGCATTTTACAGTATTTTTGCAGCTTTTTAGTACATTCGCTTGGATGTACCAGGGCTTACCTGCCGATGTGTGACTAAATAGTGCTTGTGAGCTTGTGTGTGTGTCCCTGTAGGTGTCTCTAATCCGGGGTTGGAGCCATGCTGTCCCTCCTTACAGCCAAACAACCTGCTGAAAAAACTAAAAATAAATCTCCTCTCCTCTCCTCTCCTCTCCTCTCCTCTCCTCTCCTCTCCTCTCCTCCTTCTCTCTCTCTCCTCTCCTCTCCTCTCCCTCCTCTCCTCTCCTCTCTTCATTGCCTATGGGAAAAGAACAAATTATACAGCCCCAAAGACAGACACAGAGAGAGAGAGAGAGAGAGAGAGAGAGAGAGAGAGAGAGAGAGAGAGAGGGGGAGAAGCTCCCCCTAATTAAAGCATTTGCTTCAGGAGAATGTGACATAGGAATCACACAGTCTAGGAGTGAGTCCCCATAGTGATAATTACACACACACACACTGGGAGATGCTAAATATAATGCATCGTGTTTTACTTTACCACGATAATGTTCTACACTTTGTAACTACTGTGTGTGAGTGTGTGTTATGTTTACACTCAAGGGACCAGTATCCAGGAGCATTGCCTTCGTCTGTTTTATAAAATCAGAGAGATTGAGAGAGAAAAAGCATAGTTAAAAAAACTGAGACAAAATGGAAAAACAGATTGAGAGAAGGAGAGAGGGTGGCAAATGAAAATGAGGACAAGAAAAAGACAGAGTGAAAAGGAGATATGTAAAGAGAGGAGAAGGAGGAAAGGGAAAAACAGAAGACATAGATGTAGTGTGAGGAATGAATCATAAAAACAGATAAAGGAGAGGAAAAAGTGGAAAAAGAGGGAGACAGAGAGTTTGTAAACTTATCTAAGTCTTCAAGAGGAAGATGTTGTTCTTATATACAGTGCATGTCTATTCAAATGGCTGGTGGCATATTGCCAAGACCACACACACACACACACACACACACACACACTGACAGTATTCAACAATATCTTTTTATATATACTTATTTTTATATTACCTCAAAACTATATATTTTTTATATTTATTATATATTTATTCAATTCACACAATTCTGGCCCTTGTATGAGCTATGTGAAAAGGCTGTGTGTGTGTGTGTGTGTGTGTGTGTGTGTGTGTGTGTGTGTGTGCGTGCTGATGTCAGGACATGCTCTCCTCTTCATACCATGAAGAGCGAGGACAGTTAAAATCCTTGGGACGGCTTTGGATTTCTGAGAATGACAGAGCTATGTGTCAGACAAAGGAATGCATAGTGTTACCTTAACATTGACTGTGTATGTGTGTGTGTGTGTGTGATAGAGAGAGAGAATGTATTGGCTGGTTGTGTTACACAGTCACCTGGCACAGTAATGTTATTACTTTGGTTCAGAGACATCCGATGCAATCAGCACTGTGATGAGGTCATGGTTAGGTGATTATTAAGACACCGTAGCATGACAGACTACAGCTCGCAGTAAAAGTAAATCCATGTCGTCAGCTATCAACTGTGGCTTTAATAAAACTTTTCCCTGTCTTCTTAAAGAGCTTATCAAAGTTAGGAACAGTTATTGATATGGATAAATGGATACATTTATTGATTTTTTTATTTTATTTTATTTTTGCTTGATCCTTAACTTTCTTCCCCAGCTATCATTTTTACTTCACATTGGGCACCTATATATTCACACAGGTGCTGAATGAGTCCTCATTCGTTCTGCAGAGGCAAGCTAGGAACGTCTGCTTTGTGTGGGGAGTTTGTGAGAGTTATTGGGACTGATGTGTACTTGTTATATTCAAAACAATCAGCTGATAGCTGCAGGAGACTGTGGAGACACTGATTCTCAGTGGGATCCGATTACCAACAAAGCTTTCAAATGACAAGAAATGGTGGTCTACACCTAATGCCCAAACTGTTGCATAGTGGATACCTGAGTATTTTTTAAACACTCTGACCAGTTGAAAAGCATAGGAAGAATAAACCAAGGTGTAACAGTGTTCAGTTTGATTGTGTCAGTGCTCCTGACCTGAATCCTCATGTTTAATAGTGGTTTACTGCAGAAACAGAAATGTACAAACTCATAGACACTCTTGGAAATATAAATAAAGAAATAAATGAGAAATAAATAAGAAGATAAGTAGGCAAATAGCTTTATACATGTATAGTATAAATATATATCATTGACAGTTGAAAGTTGTCCCCTAATTATGATCACTACCTGAGGATCAATGTTAACCCACCTTTTTATTGCAGCACATCACTCAAAGTATGTCAATGTAAACATGCAGATTGTATTTTAGTAACCTGAGTAGTTTCACAGTGTATCTCCTGGTCTTTGCACAGCTCAGGCTACATGGGGTAAAAGAGACCTTAGTTCCAAACCAGCTCCTCTACACAAAGCAGTCGAGCATCAGGAAAACACAAGGCTCACACCGGTCTTTAGCTGGTGTCATGTTCACCTACACACATACAGACACACACACACACACACACACACACATGGGAAAGCAGTCTCCCGTAACACTCAAGCGAGTCACCCTGAACTATCTTGAACGATCAAGACAGAAAGCGAAAAAAGAGGGAGAGAGAGATGAGATGGAGCTACAAAGATTCCTAAATGGGCCTGAGGCAAGAAAGGATCATCTCCTAAAACATTTTTCACTTGCTTATCCAAACACAGACACATACACATGCACACACCCCTACCAGCCAGTGTCTTTACTTTGGACACTTTGGGTGTAGAAAAAGAAACGGTGTGTGGCCAAATGGCTGTTGGCAGCTCAGCTCCACAAGACACATTTTAAGATACTATCTTCATGAAAGGAAGGATTATGTGTGTTAGTGTGTGTGTGTGTGTCATGAGGCCCATGGTCTTTGAACATCTGTAAACATTGTGTGTGTGTGTGTGTGTTGAATGTGACCTTTTCTTTAACTCTCTCTGTCTTTGTCTCATTACTAGGCATAATCTCGTACACAGAGTACCTGTTCCTGCTCTGCATCCTTACAAGTGAGTCAATTCAGTCTCTCCCCACATCCTTCTTCACTTCACTTCATCTCATTTTCTATCGTCTTATTGTATAATTAGCAAAGGTACACGATATGAGCTATACTCAGGCCCACCCAGAACTTAACAAGAGGGAATTATGACACAAATCTGGTGGTTTTCCCTTCCCTTGGGGTAAGACAGAAATTGAGAGAGGGAGAGAAGAAGATGAATAAATACTTCTACTTGTAACCTTTCAAATAAATATAGACAAGAATGTAGACAGGAATGTGAGGCTTGTTCCTCATTAAAGTGTTTTTGTCTTCTGTAAGTGATCAGGAAACCAACCAATGTCAATGTTCAGCGTTCTTATCCTTTTTAACTTTCAGTATTCCCTCCTGGAGAAAGTCATTGTTGTTTTGCATCCAGTGTAACTCTGTATGTGTCCACATCAAATGAGAAGGCAGCCATTAATCATGTCCAGATTAATCAGGAAAGACTTTGTGTTATCGCTGTTTGATCACTTGAATCAATGTTAATTTGAATTTTAGATGGGAAGACTGAAGAACTGTTGTGGCGGAGATTCATTTAGTACCTGCATAAATGAATATTTAATTTGACTTTTCACTCACTAACAACCTACAAGTATATGCACTCTGGTATTTCTAAAACAAAGGCATAAACGACTCAAACATGATCTGATATGGTTGATCAGTTGCTTTACCTGATCACTAAGAAACTTGTAGAGTGGGATAGAAAAAAATCCACATTAACTAAAGCTCATGATCCGTATAGATTTACCCACCTGTCCCTTCTCCCTCCTGTCTCGCCTATATGCCGCTTCAACCTGTGCTATTTCTGGATTTAAAATTGCCTTTAACGCACATGTACACATGCACACACTCACCCTATGTGCTTTCCTCTCTGTTCTCCAGAGCCCCATGCTGGCTTTAAGATTGCTTTCAATATGTTTGATGCAGACGGCAACCAGATGGTGGACAAGAGGGAGTTCTTGGTGGTGAGTCTCTGAGAGAAAATCCTTCCCATGACTGAATTTATGTGTTATTATTAACCTCACCTTTTACTCCCATCACAAAAGGGCAAGGTTAGTATATTAAGGGTACTGGCAATGAGTTTGAAGTGGGTCAGAGGAACAGGGATGGACGGAGAGAGACAGATTCATGTTTTTATCTATGTTATGCTAAAAACCTTCCTGCTGCCTTAAACTGATTTTTTTTAAATTTTACATTTAAAAGCTGATTTTCAGTTTGCCTCTGAAGACAGGTTATTAAACAGCTGAGCATCTTCTTTCTTTAGAATAAATAAAAGGTCAGTTACACGTGCCTTACTTTCCCTGTGGGATGGCAGCATCAAAATGGACGAGCACCCACTTGTCACAAATGGGGCTGCACGGCCATGACAGAAGAAGGAGGCAGAATAGATACTTTACTGATCACTCGAGAGCAGAGAGAGAGAGTGATCACCCTGAGAGCAATTGGGGGGTTCGGTGCCTTGCTCAAGGGCACCTTGGCAGTGCCCATGAGGTGAACTGGCACCTCTCCAGCTACCAGTCCACCTTCCATACTTTCATCCATACTGGACATGAACCAGCCACCCTCCGGTTCCCAAGCCAAGTCCCCACAGACTGAGCTACTGCCGACCCGAGGCGCACACAAACAAGCTAATTAACAATCTAAAAGATATATTTAGAAACAGAATAAACTGGGAAGAGAACTTAGACTAACAGTGGAGCAAGAAGGATAGAACAGATCAGTCTCAGGGAGGGTTTTTAAAGCACACAAATGTTTTGCTGACAACCCTCTGTCACATCCAACTCCAGTACCTGCACACAAAGCACACAAAAAGGTAGACAGGGTCGTCACAATAGGACCAAATGATTTTCAATTGAAAACACTGTTGCAGGCAGGAAATGATCAGAATCTCTGTGGAGGCTGGTGTGAGTGGGATGGCACCTCAGCAGGAGTGGATGGTATTGGTTGAAGATCCTGTGGGAGTGGGCAGGTGCAGGACAGAAAAAGAAAATCCCACATTGATGCTTTGGAAATAAGCTCAGATTTTTCTGCTGTGCTGAATTCAGACTTTAGCAAAAAAAAGAAAAAAAAAAGACATGTAGTAATGATGTTGTAAAAAGAAGGGAATGTTTAATTTAAATAAACTCCAAATAAAAACACTGTTGTTATTTGTGATTACAACTTAAAGTTTGCCTGGAGATATCCCTTCATAATTGATATTGTAGTGTTTAGTTTAGTGCTGTAGGTAACTATTTTAATTGTTATTTCAAATGAATGGGAACTACAGTTGATGGTCCTTTCCTTGGGTCAGTACACTGAAAGCAAATGACAAAGCAATGTCCACCAAATCAAGCAAACTATTACAAGTAAAATATGAATACTGATTACTGTGCAGCTGCAGTTTTCTGCCCAATGTGATTCAGCAGTGATTTAATCTTTGATATATGTGTCCATAAGTCCCTTTCGAAAACCAACACTCTTAATCATTCTGTCAAAAGTCCAGAATCACATCATAGACCAACATCAAAGAGTGAATGACTTTGTGAACTCAGTGAATGTTTGTATGTATGAACACTTAAGCTTCAAACAGAGCTTTGAATCTGGCTTTGAATTGTCAGTGAGATCCTCGTTCTGTCTCTCATTACAGCTTCAGGAGATCTTCCGGAAGAAAAACGAGAAGAAAGGGAGGAAAGGAGATGCTGAGAAGTCAGCACAGTTGGTAAGAAAGTCGGTAATGGAGGATGGGGGTGTGTCTGTGAGGAGAGGTGCATTTGTATGGATGTGAAATTCAGTTAGTTCACCAATAAGTACAGCGAGCGGTGAAACGACATGGACTTCAGTAATGCTGTTATCATCTGTGGGGTAAACTTGAAATACAAAGTTCCTTGGTTTGAGTGAGGTCAACATAACAGTAAAAAGTAAGCACTACTCTTAAAATAGCATTTTAATACATCCGTGAGTGTAATGTGGCACAACGCCTCTCCTGTTTCCTTTTTAAGGTTACTGAAGGTGCAAAATGAATACTGTGTCAAACAGTATGTGTGGATGTATTGAAAATGACACGTCATCATCAAGTTAATTGTCATCTGTATTTGAGTAGTTACTAAAGTTATCTAAACCTTTCATGTAACCATGTTTGAGTGCATGCTGCCTTATAAAAACTGTTTTTGACAATGTGGTATCTCCTCTCCTTATACTGTGACAGTTATCCATATTGTGTACTTGTTAAACTGGATACAATCTTACAAGAATTTGTCCTTTTCAACACTTCTGTGGTTGAAGTTTTGGAACAACACAGAGTCATCTTGCTTTACTACACTGAATTGTTCAATTACACGTTTTACAGTTTCTGTAGACTTGATGTCTAATTGTGAAGTGAAGGTTCAAACTTTTATATAGTTTGTCCACCAGAGAGAATTTATTTTTCTTTCTCTTTGGATATATATATCATTATCACATCTCTCAAACATACTGTAGATATTGTATTTTATTTGAAATACAGAATCGTTTGGGCTATATTTAAAATCTTCAGTTATTAAATTATTACTTATGAAAGAATGGTTATTGGCTCAGATGCTCACCACCTTCTGTCTGCAGGTAACATGTCAAGTAACAACGTGGCTCTTCATCACCCAAATGAATGTTGAGTACCTGGCAAACCCAAATTTTGTTTTTACTCCTGCACCAGAACATATTATTACTTTTAAAACCACCTATAAAGACAACTTGTAAAACCCTACAATTACATCTGATAGTACAGTGATGAAGTTTATACATTTGTTGCTCTAAGCACTTAGTGTCTTGTAGATCTTGTCCCGGTAATGCTTTCAGCTTGCAGGAAGTGCTATTAATAACATATACAGTTTTTCATATATATATATATATATATAAAGGAAAGATAAATCTGGAGAAGAAAAATGTTACACTTTGCCTCACACACACACAGTTTCACTGATAATCTCTGGGAAGTGCAGTGCACAGTGTTGTATCGCAAAGTGTGTGTTGTTCTACAATGTAATCATAGATCTGTTGAAAATGACACATCCCTCTGCAGAGTGTATCCACAGCCTCTTTCCTTGCATGTACTAACATGTCTTTTACCTTCTCTCCTCCTCCTCCTCCTCCTCCTCCTCTCTGACTGCATGCTCTGTCCTCCTCTTTCTCTTCCTCATGTCTCTCTCTGTGTGTTAGAGTATGCAGCTCTATGGATATCAGGTTGCCCCCATGAACAGCGTATGTATCCGAAACCATAACCCCTTAGTCTTCTGCTCTTGCTTAGGTGGTTTAAGAAATGGGTGGAAGGATGAACAGAGGAACAGATAGCTAGGTGTTACTGTCAGCTGTGCTACTGCATGCTACAAAAAAATGGCAGTGTACCTGACATATTTTAAGATAGTAATAAAACCACAATGGGGTCTCAATCATGGTGGTGATCATAAAAGGTTAAGCAGTCATGATAGACATATTTTATTTGATATTTGATATCTAGACTTTTAAGTTTTTTCCCAAATATTTTGTAGTTAAATTTCTCGATTGGCAACATTTTCGACTCATTGTTCAGAAATATAATTAAACAAACCCTACAAACTTTTCAAATATACTTATTAGCTCTTCTGCCAAGAATTATGTCAGAATATTAATACCACTCTTATATCTCTCCATTACGTATAAAACCACAGCTAGCATCCTGTTAGCCTAGCCTAGCATAAAGACTGGAATTTAAGAGGAAACAGGTAAACTGAGTCTGTTTCATTTGTAGAAAAAAAAGAAAGAATTGTAAAAATGACATGTTGTAGTTTTTATGGTTGTGTTTTAGTTTATATCTTGGCCAGATGCTGTGACTTTCTGAAGTCTCTGCTGGTTGCCTGACAACCTCATGGTGACGACCAGACTTTAATTTTTTAACTTTAGACAGAGCTAGGCTAGCTGTGTCGCCCTGCTTCCAGTCTTTATGCTCACCTGGATCGAGCTTCATATCAACAGTATAGACATGATAGTATTATCAATCTTCTCATCTAACTCAGCCATAAAAAAAATTGTTAAATAAAAACTGTTTAATTTCCATCCGACCTTTTAAATCTCGCGGTTTAGTGTGAAATTACAGTTGTATGGCGTAAAAATTGAAGAGATAGAAACATGGCGGATGTTGTAGGTAAAGGAACAGCGACCATTAGGTATATATTTGGTTCACATTTTCCCAATAATGAATCTCACAATCTAACATCAGTTTGACAACCTGCTGGGTATCTGGCTAATCAAGTAAAATTCACTTTGTTTTTACTAATTTAGTATTTTTTTGGGCTGTTTTGTAAATGTGTAAATGTCAATCATATTGGGATACTTAAAGGACTCTGTTTAATGCCCCTGTCACCCATTTTTGTGTTCTGACCTGGTCTTTGAAAAAGCCTTAACCCTGACCCAGTCCATCTGATCCTCTGTTGTCAGTGAAATGTACACAGTAGACTCCTTCAAAGGATGGGTTGGCAGAAAGAATGAGAGGGATAGAGAAAGACTTCCTTCAAGACAGGGTGTCCATCTGTCAGGTCAGCTGAGTGATTGATCGTGGGATGATGGCAGAGGGTGAGATGAATAGAAAGAGCAGCATGGTAGAAGAGGAGTAATAGATTTAAGAGGTCAGGAGAGATGAACTCTTACAAAAAGAGAGTGATGTGATTTAGAATGACTGGAAGCACTCTAAAGCTCTAAACACAATCAGACACTGTCCATTTGAGACTGTTTTAGGACATGCGCTGTTTGTTGGGCAGTGTGTGTGTGTTCTTGTTGGGGGTGTTACTGAGGTTTGTGAATGCAGGAGATTTGTATTCAAGGAGGCTACAAAGCACTTTCACATTTCTATGATAAAGAAAGCAAATATTTGTCAAAGAATATGGCATCCAGAAGACAACAGTTGAAAGTAAGGACATATTCTCTAAAGACTATTTTGTGACATTTCTGAAGAAAGAAAAAAATAAATTGCATCTTCTGTTGATCATTTATTGATCGATACTAGGATGGAAATAAGGTCTTAAGTCTTTATTTGCCCCTAATCTCCCCTCGCCATTCAGGGATAACCAGAAGTTTGCCCAGCCTGGTGGATTTGCATTGTCCACAGTAACTGGTCAGGCCGCTGGCCACCAGTCTCTGTCCAGACTATGAGATTTTATACTCTCTCTCTCCCCCCCCTCTCTCTCACACACACACACACACACACTCAGACACTCCTTGTCCTGTCAGTGATGTGATGGATAGCTGCATTGTCACTGTGAAGTTAAGAGCGTTGCAGGGTCATGTTAAAATGGTTGCTTCTGCCTTCTCCTGAGAGAGACAGACGAGGTGGGTGGTCAGGAGCTCAGGACTGTGGTTGTCTTTTAGTAAGGCAGCATTTTGTGACAGAAATATGATCAGCTGGTTCACCACCATAGGAATAATAAAACTTGCTTTTGGGCGGAAGAGTTTTGTATTTGCGTCATTTAGATTTGCTTAGTTTTGTATTCAGATTTTGTTCGTTTCTAATTTTTCTCCATCTGATGTATTTTTCTTGATCTGTTATGTACTGTAACTAAAACCAAAGGTTGTTTTTTTTGCATACATCTGAGCTTCCTCCCTTAATTCTTGTTTTGTTTGACATTAATGGGTTTTTATTGGTGGTGCTTGTTACAGTAGATGGGGTGAATTTATAGTTAATCAAACATTACATATGGATATTACCACTGTAGGGTCATTAATGTAGGGTCAGTAAATAATTTATATAGTTTACTATTGTCCAATCCGGTTTGACAAAACAGAATGAATGAGTTAGTTCACTGAGTGCCACATGGCACATCAATATTTCTTGATTAATATTTACTACTTATAAATGCTGTATGTGTTCATGTATACACAGTATATGTACTCTAAAAACAAGAAACTCAACTTCATGAATCTGTTTGTATATTTTGAGAATTGATAGACTGAATATTGGAAGCTGATGTGGTTGAGTTGGAGGTGAACTGACCCTGGCCCTGCTTGACCACTTCTACAGGTGCTAAAAAAAGACAGTCAGGAGTTTGTGGCGCGGAGTTACTGGGACATTCTGAGGCGAAGCGCCAGTCAAGTGCTCTTTTCTGACCTGGCGGAGGTACACCGATCCAACTGTCCTCAGTTCCTTCATCCCTCCATACTTCATCCTTCAATCTTTCTTTTAAGTTCCCTGTAGTTAGTGTTGATCCTCCAACTTGCCCCACAGTTTCCAGATAATGTACCTGCATCAAGCTTGGCCAGAATAATGCTATGTTTATCATATAATATAAGAAATAATACTTGACAAGTCAGCATGGAGTCCTGAATGTTTGAATTCTGGAGAAATTGCACTTATCTGCTCAATGTTAATATGCACCAAAACATATTTTTTAATTTTGGTTTTTAAAAAATGTTTATGTCTAAAAGAGAAGAAAGAACCAAAAATATTTGTCGATATAGGCTTATTGTTTATTCTGGTTTGGCTTGATACTGATAATTCATATAGACTAATTTACCATCTTTTTTCTTCCTTTCTTTCCTAACTTCATATATATTACTCTGCCATACTTCTATCCTAATGTTTTATAAACCTATAAGTAGGAGACAGAAAGTACTGTCACTCCATTCCTCCACTCTCTTTTCCCTTTTGTGAAATCATTTCTGTTTGGACGAGCTCGAAAAGACTTCCTTGCACTAAACATAATATGCACATCAAATTGATCTCTTCTCAAACTGAGAACAAATCTTTCTTTTTTGGGGAAAACTTGAGGCTCCTTCAAATAGTGTAAAGTGTCTTCCCCATCTCATTTATTCCTGATGAACAAATATGACAAATCATTTTCTTTTCATATTTGTTCTTATTGATTATTGTTTTTGAATAATTCAATATTTTGTACTGGTGTGACAGTATTGATCCAATGACGCTGGTTAGATGATAGATATTGTAATGTCTGTATTCTAATAACCTGTTCTGTTTCTCACCTGCCTTCTGTCATTTGGTCTCCTCATTATGCTTTTCTATGTGTATCTGTGCCTTGTTATCTGTGCTGTGTTGTGGCTAGTGTTGTAGCTTTGGTGTCAAATCATTCTCGGTGCGCACCACACCATGTTTAATGACACTGGTATAATGATAACAAGGCCAACTGCAGAGCACATACAAAAACCCTGATCATTATAGCACCACACACTTATACTGAATTGTATAGAAATCATTTTGCTCTCTGTAGTCTGTTGCTTCTACAACAGTTTAAACTAAATAGTCACCTGAGCTACCTGTGGCTAGCAGGCTATTCTTCAACTCTCAAACTGTCCTAGATTAGACATAATCAATATTATTTGTCAGTGTTTACCATGTTAATTTAGTTATATGAGAATGCTAATTTGAGGCTGATGGGAATGTTATTAGTTTTGCAGGTATTCGGTCATCGACCAGAGCACTGGATAAAATCACATTTTCATCTGATGATGGCACTAGATGAAAAGGAAGATGAGTTATTACAATTCATCCGGTTAGGATTAGCCAAACTGTTAGTTGATAACCAATGTCAGTAGGATATCACAGAAATCTGTATAAACATGGCGATACAGCTAATAGTGAGATATTTAAGACTGGACCAAAGCGGTGGGCCGACCAACCAACACACTGACATTGCCATTTCTGAAGCCACAGCAACAGCGTGGCTAAAAATCTGTTCAAAACAAACAGACAAACAGGACTAAAATCAACATTTCTGCATAAGTAAACATGCTTCATTGGCTTGTTTGTGTGCAAGTGAAATTGTCTTTCCGATATTCCTAACACAAGGTGAAACTGCTGATAATGATTAATAACAGCTAACAGCGCTAGCAAGCTAGCTGTCTAATGACAGGCTATGCGGTGTGGGACGGCAGCGGAAGCTGAGGTGGAGGTAATGACAGTGGAGCATAATAGGACTGACCTTGTATTTACACCGAGCAGCCTTTCATCTGCGGGACATCAGACGGACAGAACACACGAATCAGACAGAGGGGGAGGAAGGGGTGAGGAATATAAAAGGAAGAAAAACAGGGACATTAAACATGTTAGACGTTAAAATTGAACAAAACAAAAAAAAGTGAGACGAAGAAAGAAGAAAGAAAATGCTGGAATTGTAACAAATCTGTAACCAGATCAGATAAGTAGAAAACCTGAGGGTGAAGGGGGGAAAAAAAGGAAGAGATAAAAATCAGAGACAACAAACGGGTGAGAGAGGCTCAAAGAAGATGACACAGGTCAGCAGAGAGAACAAATGTTGAGGAACAAAGTGGGTGTGGAGAGAAGAAGTTCGGGAAGCGCATTCAGGGAAAAAGATAGAAGCAGGTTGTATTTAGAGAAAGATGTGTTTACTCAACAGATTAGTCACCATTATACCTCTTTGCTTTTGTCTGGAGAAGGAGGGACTGACTGACAAGCTGAGAAGAAGGGAGGGAGGGAGGGAAAGAGCAAATCACCTCTGTGTTTGTCATGTGAAGGACGTTCAGACGTGCAGTATGAGGAGAAAGGAAATCAGAGCGGGGGCAGGATAAGAGAAAAAGAAGTGATAGGAGAGGGAATGATAAAGTTAGGAGGGAGAAGGGCAAACAGATCATGGGAAGGGAAAGGGAGGATTAGCTGTTTCTACCCTGGAAGGTGTGACTGACTGACAGTCAGACTGACTTGGCTAAAGACCGACAATGAGCTCTTGCTCCGAGGTATTACTCACAGATAGGGAGGGTGAGGAAGACCATTTACTGTTTACATCAGTAATTACTGTTTTTACGTTCGGCTTCATGATCAAAGTCTGTTGAAGCTCACACACACAGATGGACAAATAGACACATGCATACACCAGGTGTTGGCTCGTGCCTTGTAGGCGTGGTAACCATCACGTCTTCATGGAGGTGATGAGCTCACACTTGTGCTGCCACACTTCCAGGAATGATAAACTTGTTATGATCAGTTTGGCATTACGTCAGCATGAGTTCTTAAAAGGGTTGATATCAATACCAATATTTCTTATTGAACCTTACGGTATGTTTCTCAGCTTTATTTTTGAGAGGAATTCTGATCTGATATAAAAATAAGCAATCAAACAATCATCACTTGACTCAACAGTTTCTCTTAGCTCTGCAAACCGTTTTAGCTTCTTTCAGCTCTTTGTTTTGGTTAGATGGCCCACAGATTTACTGTTTCAGTCTGATCAGCCTTGCTTTCAGCAGCAGAAGGCAGCTGCTTCCTAATAAACCCACTGTACACTGCCTGCCCAGCACCAAACAGCAGACACAGCTACTAGCTGGTGAACATAGTGGAGCATTTAGCAGCTAAAGGAACAGATATTCCCCTCAGGAGCAGATACGGAACAAAACAGAGGTAAAAAATAGAGTGAGTTCATATAGTGATAATATATCACTGTTGTGTTATTCAGCTGTTCCCAGATGGCAAAAAAAGAAAAATGACTTAGTTGAGGCAGCTTTAATAACCATTCCCGACCTTTGTTTGAGTAATGATAGGGGGAGAATAGAGCAGTTTGTTCATAGCTCCATATTTGATTTCATTGAGTTCAAACATTTCCCATGGCACATAGCATTTAAATATCAATAACCTCAACTAAAATCAATCACCTGCAAACACCTGACCCAATGTATTTACACTTATTTATACATAGGACATTGACACCTCCACTAATTGAAGTGTATCACTGCAACAGTTGTTAGAAAACGATCAGATTCATTATGAATTCCTCAATCACGTGTATCCATTCACGAAACATCAACAAAACGGTTGATTTCTCTTGTTGTAGTGTTTCTATCACTCGAGGAGCTAAACAAACTAAGGAGAAAAGGCACATGGTGAAAGGAGGGAAGAGAGGCAGAGTCACACCACCTGGATGCTGTCTAGATGTATGAACAGCTCATGTGTCATCAAGACATCAGTAATGCGTCAGTTATAAGATAAAAGAGCAAACATATTTTTGTCCTGTTTGTCCGTAATCAGAGGCTTAATGAAAAGACCGTCAAAAAAAGTGAGACACAGAAAACAAGACGCTGGAATGATAAGTCTGTAATTGTTTCAGTTTGTCTGTGTTTATATGAAATGCCTAATCAAAGACTGGAAGACCAGACTGCAAAGTGAATCAGAAACAGACGAACAGACAAATGTTGGAAGTCACACTCATGTTGATGGTTCTAAAAACAGGGTTTACTTTTAATGTTTGTTTCCCAGAAGACATTTTTATCCTATGAGTTACCAATTGGCATCCATTACAGTTGGATTTACTACAGGGCATTTTGGACTTTAGTTAGTGCCTCAGTCTACTACATCTTACTGTAGAGAATATTACTACATGTGCATGTGCATTGGTAATCTTAGATTAGACAAGATAAGATAAGATAAGATAAAAGGATCTTTAAAACACCTTATCTCTGCACCTCGGTTATTTGCTCATTTTTGACAGAATGAATACATGTCTTGTGTCACAACAAACAACGTAACAACATCTGTCAAAGATGTAAATCTGTGTAGTTTGCCGACTTGAACAAACCTCTTGTCTTGTCATCTTGTTTGACATCTTCTTCTTGTCCCACATCGGATTTTAGGATTTTACTCTTGAGGTAGAACCACGAATGGCATCGTGGTGATGATAATGATGATGATGATGATAATGATGATGATGATGATGTTGGCGATGATGATGGAAATGGCATAAATGCTCTTCCTCTTTAGAAAGACATGAGATTCCACCCAATCTGATGTCTGCATATACCTCAGCATGGCCATGGATTGGACAGGGAGGTTGGCTGGATGGGGCATGGCAGGGAGAGAGGCAAAAGATGGGCTTTTGATGTCCTCTTTTTTTTTTTTTTTTGCCCTGACGCTGGCTGAGTCTTTTGTGGAGCTGCCCACGAAAGCACAGTCACCTTTTTCTGAGAGCATAAACAGACAAACAGTGAAATACACACTTCTGCACAGTTTTCTGTGGCTCATAAAACGTATCCATGTCATGTTGTTTTTGTAAGGGATTAAGAAGATTAAAGCAAGTGCAAACATCCCGAAGTCTGTTGAATGGGTTTCAAATGACCAAGATTATCAAGTAAAAGACAGACTTACAACTGTGGAGTGAGGACAGAGGGGCTGAGATTGAAGAACGTGTAAACAGAGTAAACATATAAAAAAGGAAAAAATATTGCAGATATGAATCTTGTTTGTTGATGGAAAAAGGTGGAATCGGCTCACATCCTCTGCATTTGTGCTTATGTGGGTTTTGTTTCTGCGCGGCTGTTTGTGATTTTGAGGTTCTGTCCAGTTATGTCAATGTGGCATTTGTGGAGAAATGCATGGGATGTCGTGGCTTTGATGTGTCTGGCAGCTTATTGTTGCATTTGTACATTTGTCTGTCTAAGCCTCAGTTGTTCTTCTATGTGTTCTCTCTTTCTGTCACCTCTTCCGTTTCTCTATGTCAACTGGTCAACCTCCTTCTTCTTACATTTTCGCTGACCCTCGACCAATGAATATTTGCATGACTCAGCTTTTCATCGTGTCTCTGTATCTGTATGAGTGCTGCTACGTGACAGCTTCTTGTGTCTTCACCAGACCAGTATTGGTCTGTGTTTCATGCTGCTATAGCAACACTCCTCGACAGTCTAGGCAGCATGGAAAACAATAGCTCCCTCTCTTTAATTTCCTTTTGTTGATTGTTCGAACTAAAATGGACAGAAGCCTCTGTCCATTTTACCTGTCCATTTTCTCCTGCACATACTTTATCCTACTGAAGCTTTGACAGTGAAATATTTCCACCATCTTTAATTGTGCCATCATGGTATCAATACACCGAACTTGCCTACTATTTACTCAACTCATACTCTTCTCATTTAAGAGGTTTAACTTAACATTGTTGCTGCCTAGACTGGTATGTTTGATGTCATGCTGGCCGCTGACTGTTTGTGTGAGCTGATGTGTTTGATTGACAGTGTGTTGTCGCTCATCCGGCAGCAAAAACCCGCTTCCTGCTGGCCATGTTGGATTGATGATGGACTCGTCCTGTCCACTGCTTCTCCACCATCCACAATGCTTGATGTTCATAGATTTATCACTCACTGATCTTCTCTCTTATTCCTCTGATGATTCATAGCGAGCAGATGAGAGCATAACCATTGACACCACCCTATTGGTCCATTTCTTTGGGAAGAAAGGGAAGGCAGAGCTTACATTTGATGACTTCTACAGGTACTAAACCGCTATAAACAATACTGACTAAGTCACAAAATAGTAACATTCTTCTTTCGATGAATCTATGTGTAAAATCTGTTTCCTAATCTTTACTTTCATTGCGTCTTTGAGGTTTATGGATAACCTTCAAACAGAGGTGTTGGAAATTGAGTTTCTGACCTATTCTAAAGGGATGACCACCATCAGTGAAGAAGACTTTGCCAAAATCCTGCTGCGCTTTACCAACGTGGAGAACATCAGCGCCTACCTGGAGAATGTTCGCCAGTGTATACCTGACGAGAAGGTACAATACATGCACGGACACGGATCTTTACTGAGGGAGGAACACACGGACAAATGACGATAGCTGTTAGTGCTTTACTTGACATCTGTTCTTATCTGACAACATTATGGAAGATAAGTTGCAGTCCCATCATGGTCTATATACATCCTGAGTAAACTTTGATCACCGACTACTTTTACTGGTCAATTAAAAGTAGTGACAAAAAAAAGCTGTCAAAATTATGATAAAACATGCTTTAGTTTTAGAAATCTTCTATCCATCAGATTAATTGTGTTTCCCTGCTCTTAGGCACATGTATTGACTTTTGGAAATTAATGGCTCCCAATCAGTCCCAAATAAGTGGTGGTAATAAACTGTGAAATCACAGAATGTCGCAAAATTTTACAATACAATTTTGACCATGATTTTATACCATCGATTTATCTTATCGTTCCTAATTCTTTATCAATCTGTTTCGTTTTCTCCTTCCTGTTTTACGCCTTCCAGCCATCTAGAGAGTCTGTAATTTCCCACCACTGTCTCTTCCTGAGGCTGTTGTGGCTCTCCACGCTTCGGCGCTCCACTGCTTCACTTGACCACACACACACACACACACACACACACACACACACACACACACACACACACACACACACACACACACACACATACATGAACACAACCATACTTGACTATCTATCTATCTATCTATCTATCTATCTATCTATCTATCTATCTATCTATCTATCTATCTATCTATCTATCTATCTATCTATACATTAGCATGTAGTTCTTATGCAACCCAACTCTATTTCTGTCCCTCCCTTTTTTCCTTTTCATGCTGTGGAAGAAGCAGGAGGTTGGTCTCTGCCTCGTACAATACACAACCTGCAGTTACAATCTGTCAGTCTATCCTGCTCTTTAGTTAGGTCGCCATCTTCTTTGCTTTCTCCATATGAGGGATTTCTAGGTTTTGTATTTTTATCTGTGTATTGTGATCACATGTCTGCGCATTAACCTACAAACAGTGCATTTATTTTTTTCGTTTCAGTTTATTTTTATGTGTAATATTTATTAATCTAGCCATCATAGGTTTGGATCTTGATCTGCAGCAATGAGCATGTGGCGGTTACAGCTACTTGTTGAATGGCTTCTGCATTATTACTGTATGCAGCTACTTTAGGGTTATGAAACACTGCAAGAAGGCTGCCGTTGAAATGTTCCATATCATGAACACACAACCCTGTCATTAATGACATTATCTGTCATTAATGGGACTATTTCATGGAATATCTCAGTTATTGACTGATAGTAGTTGTGGTCAGTTGCTTTTTTTTTTTTTTTTTTTAATTTTGGTTTATTTTTCCAGACAACAGAGTAGATGTTGGATGCAGTGTTAAATGCACGTCTGTCAAGGTCCCTTTGGAAGGCAGTCTGTGCTGAAAGACTCATTACTCTCATTTCCAAGCTTCTTTTTCTGCAGAGAACAAAATCTTCATCAGTACTTCTCCCTTTTTCTGACCAATTTAAAACTCTATCGCTTCACATTTGTTCTTCTTTCTGGTATTTCAGGGAATTACCTTTGATGAGTTCAGATCCTTCTTCCAGTTCCTCAACAACCTCGAGGACTTTGCAATCGCCATGCAGATGTACAATTTTGCATCTCGGTCCATTGGACAAGGTAGGAGGAGAAGCAGTGGCAGCTGGGCTCTCTGCACACAGATGATGTGTTTTGTGTGCAACAAGTAGCCGAGATGATCAAAATTGTTTTAACTCTCTCTCTTTCTCCTACCAGATGAGTTTGCGAGAGCAGTCTACGTGGCCACTGGGCTGAAGCTGACACGTCACCTTGTACACACCATCTTTAAGATCTTTGATGTAGATCATGATGACCAGCTCTCCTACAAGGAGTTCATCGGAATAATGAAGGACCGTCTGCACAGGGGAGCCAGGGTGAGTAAGTTGTGTGTGAAAGCGGCTGAAAGATTATCGCTAGCTGGGAAGAAGTGCTTTGAACTGTTTGACTTTGATAAAATGGCAGCAAAGTGACTGCGGTTAGATTTGTCCAAACAGCAGAACGCAAAGATGAATGAATAGAAATCTTTTATTTTTCCATGCGTATGACCTCTCATGTTGTGGTGAAATTCACAGCAAAGGAATATTGTTTTTTAAAGCATGAACAAAAAAACATACGATTTCCAGGACAAGCATGCAAAAGGTTGAATGGTCGAGTTCTACTCTGTCACATATATTTGAGTGATGTATTTAATTCTGAGTACTTGGTAGAACTCATGAAGCAGAAGAGCTGAAAACTGAAGCATAGGAGCTCCTAATCTACTGTTTCTAATTTAATAAGAAATGAATCTTTACCCTACCAACATCCAGCCTTCCCTTTACCTGAGCTGAACTGTCTAGTCATGGGTTGTGTGGGTGTTATGTGGACAGTAGTGAATAATCTGAATAGGGCAAACCACCAGCTTTAAGGCAGCAATCTCCGATACAAAGATACAAAACATCTGAAAGTTGTGGTTCTTTTTCGCTGGGTTAAATCTTGACCATGTTGGGAGACAACTTTTAGGAAGAAGCTGGCAACAACTTCAGTGAATCACTTGAAGTGATGAAAAACTGAACTCGCAATCGCCTTGAGCGACTTCATAGTGGGGTTTCCAAGGAGGGATACTGCCCTCTAGTTGTGTATTGTGATACAATGCTACAGTCCAGAGCCAAGTGAAGACGTCACAAGCTCACAATTTGCCTGATAATCCAAAAACATCACTAACATTGCACAACAGCGAACCTGGAAGTCATTGTAGTTATGACTCTACGGGCATATGTGAATGCTGTCCTGGCCTCACAGTCTTGGCTTATTAACAGTATTTCTTCTTTCTTCTTTCTCTCTCATTGCTTTGCTTGAATCTTCAATCTCCTCTCTTTCTGCCACACTCACCTGTGCTTCCGTCATCCCAACCTCTCCTTTGTCACGACACCCGCTATCCACTGACCTCTCAGGGCTATAAATCTGTGGAGCGTGCCACCTCTTTTAAATCCTGTCTGAAGAAGGAGCTGGCAAGCAGATAAGTACCACCAACAACAGAAGGTTGGATCAAGTTCATGATGTTCATTGTTTTCTTCATTTTAATGTTAGATTTTATACATAGATTTGAAGTAATTCTTTTAAAACATCCAATATATGGAAGTGATTATATTGTCAGCCACAATAATACTCCACTTTGAGGCTTTTCTCTTTGACTGGATTAAATCTTTCAACTCCCACCATTAAATGTAACCTCTGATCTTTAACTTGTATTGAGAAAGTACAGCATAAACTTCAAACTTCCCTACCTACCTTAATCATCCAGTGTTTTGACTCAATACTTGGTCCCAAAGCATTAACAGCATGGGTACATTTCAGTCAAGTCAGATGGAAACTATTTCATTACAGTAAAATGACCTGACTAATTAGACTTTCCTAGCTCAGTCTCTCTTTCATAATGTACGCCACTTAGGAAATACTTGTCAAGATTTGCTCATCACATTTTACAGTCACAGTAATCATTATTTTTACTTTCTGTAAACTGTTAAATTGTCATGGTCACTACACGGTGTGCCAATAGGTGCACAGAGTTGCAACAGTGGCTTCTCGAATGTCTTCATTTTGGAGATTCCAGAGAGTGTGAACAGGTCAAAATAATTTTTAAGATGAAGTCTTTTTGAAACCTTTTCCATTCATTTCAACACTTTCTTCCAGAAACAGTGAAAAGGAAAACAACATCTGTTTCTATATCCTTGTGACTGGAATATTTGATTAACTATGTTATAACTCACTTAAAAGAACTGGCTTCTGGTTCTCAGCATGATCGTGCGTGTCCTTGCTTTGTTTTTACCAGGTGAAGGGCAGACAGCACACCTCCTTCTCCAGCTGTGTTCGCTCTGGGGCCAGAAGACAAGTCCACCAGCTCTGGAGGAGGTACAAAGAGAAGCCCTAGAGAAGGAGAGAGAAAGAAGGCAGAAAAACACAATGAAGAAGAAGTCTGATGATGGCATAAATCTAACTAAGCTCTGACTTTTATAGTCAGTGGTCTGAGTTAACAGCATTGCATTTTGTAAGGGCAGACCTCCAATGGACCTCTAAAGCAGATGATAACTATAAGCATGACCTCACACAGCGTCCCTGTATGCTGATAATCAGCAGCATCATTCCTTTCTTTGGTTCCTGTTTTCCCAGTCATCGTGATCTGATGTCAGTCATCACAAATATGATTTACAGGGTATTAAAATAGAATTAGAGAATAAAATGTCTTTACTCTGCAAGCATGGCTGCAACTGCAACTAATCGTTGTTTCTATTTTGGATAAATCTGTGTTTTTTTTCTAAATTAAGCTGTAAAAAATGTTAGCTTATGTATTCGCTTACTTATTCTGACCAGCCTAAAATGCAAAATACTCATTTTATAATAATATTATACAGATATAACTAAGCAAGTCTTAGAATTTTTGAAGTTCTACCAACCGAACGGTATTTTCACTTACTGAATAACATTAATACTTATCGAAACTAGAATATGTTTTTATTTTATTTTATTTTATTTTAAATAAGAATAATTAATTGAACTGCTGCACTACAAACAATAACAAGAGCACAACAATAATTATGCAAAAAAAAATCTATTTGATAATGCTCGCTAATGCTAGTGTTATCCACATAAAATGAATAACAGTAATTAAAATGATATATTAACATACAACACTAAAATTGTAGAATTAAATGAAGGTATTGTGAACATGTATTGACCTCACTTCATTTTGATCATCTCAATCATTTTAAACTTAAATTTGTTTGATCTCATCTCACCTCTATAGCGGTTGCTTTTTATGGCACTGAGAGAGTATATAAATCCTATTGCTACAGTTAGGAATGCTATATTATTCTAATATTAATATTACAACACTTGATGTCTTTAACCTGGACAGCATAGAACATGAAGGACAAGGGAAGATCTTTTTTTTTTTTTTTCAATATTGACATAACAGAATCCTTAATGTCTTTACCTATTTATTTCTTATATTGTCTTAGTTGCATATACACACACACACACACACATCTGGAACAACGCCACATAGCAAACTGGAGGAGGTTTTTGATGGCAGAGATGAACCATGACTTTATCAGCAAATAATCCCAGCACTATGTAGCTTTTAACAGCAACAGAACTTCAAATATGTACATTGATGAGATTATATGCACTCTGTGATTCATCACCCAATCTGTGTCTATGTTGTACTATATCATGACTGATCGACTATAGTTTTTCAACGTCTTGGTGTGAAATATAGAAGATATTTTGAATATATTGAAATGAAGGAAGAAGTCTGTATGTGTAAGGAACGGTGGGCTTTTGCCAAGTTATTTCTCACAGTGTGAATTATTGTCATTGTGTTGCCAATTATTCATGTATTTGTCACATCAGTGGACCTGGTGAATGAATTTTCATGCATGAATAAATTATTTTACGAAGAAATCACTGGTAATCACTGAGCATGCGCAACGAAACTTGCATTACGCAACCACTTTTTAATTGACGAAGACGGACATGTTGCACACCAGCTGAACTTACTGTGCTGCAGTCCCATCTCTGCTACTTTGGTAAGTCGGTTGTCTCAATGTTTATACTAGTGAGGTTTCACTAAAAAGTTGGCTGACAACACGGAGAGTTGTGGCCATTTGAAGCAGTGTTGGTTCAAATGTTAACCGACACCGAAGACGGATATCTTCGGTAACGTATTAGCTAGCTACCATACAGTAAGGATATACTAACGTTATCACCAGAGCCCATCCTATTAACTATAATGTATAAAATCTCACGGAAAGAAGAAATAATCGTTAATTAAGTAATTGAAGGTATGCTAAGGTGTTGCTAACAGTTGACTTAAGTTATAAAGGCACCAGTGCAACTTAATATCAGTTTTTGGACAGAGTGAAATTTATTATTTATCATTATTTATTTGAGCTCTCGTCGATGAAATGACGTCAATAACCCGTTAACACTTTATTATGGTTATAAAAGAGTCAGAAAATGTGAGTAAACGCTTTTGCCCATTTACCAGTTGTTTAGAATTTACTGTATGTTATGCAAGAGTGTTTAAAATGAAGAAAAATACAAAAACGGAATTTGATTTTAGAGTTTTAGTGGGGGAAAACAACGCAATTGAGCAAGAACCAGAAATGATGCATGTTAAAGCAAAGGCTCCTTACTCGGGCCTCACACTTCAGGCAGTGCTGCTCTTGCAGAGTGTGCATCGCCGTCACGCCATGTTGGGTCTCACTCTCATTGACGCTTTTAACCAAAGCGACTTACAGGGAGCAGCTCGGGGTTCAGTATCTTGCCCAAGAGCACTTCGACATGCAGACTGAAGGAGCTGGGGATCGAAACACTGATCATCCGCTTTCCCAGCCGCCCCGATTTTAAAGAGTTAAACTGTCGCCCTCGTGTGTCGTACCAAACCAACTGCCGGTAAAACGGCATAACTGAAAACAGGACCGTAAATGTGCCGGTTAAAAATTAATGCAGGGTTTAAACGACATTCTTTGTGATGAGACGTTGACTGTTTGCTATCTACTCCACTTATGTTGCACGTCTGTTGTCAGTGTTTTTAAATCACACAAGTCTCAAAACCGTTAAAACCAGGCGTTAGCGTTGTAAACGGAACCGTTTTATTTGGCAGGTTTCTTCCCGGAACATTAGACACGACGCACCGCTGAGGGCGTATTTCGTGTCAAAGGCGTAAACACAAAGTTAAAAACGTTTAAAACTCAAAGTTTCGTCTCTGTTGTCTTGTTGTCAGTTTTACAAACTCCCCGCACTACTGTGAAGGTTTTATCTCGTACAGTTCTTTAATAAATAAACAAATAGTTAAATAACGGATGTGACTCAATTCGCAAAGCATGATGGGTGATTTGAAATTAAAACAAATATTTGGTTACAAAGATTAAAATCAAAGTCTAACATTAAATATACAGTTAGTATGAGTTTGGACTCGTATGGTTATGGTTATGTTTATTTTGTTCACGTCTCATTAACTAGTCGGCTGTTACAGCAGCGACGAACCGTGAGTGAGAGAGACTGTGCTGTGAATGACCTGCCGTGTTCGCCCGCTCTCAAACTAAGACTATACTTTCAGGGATCATTTCTATAGTTTCTGACTTGAGAAATGTGTTTCTAAAGTGTTTGGTCTCGCCAACCACGATGATGAGTCGTGATATTCCCTTCTGAGCGTGAAGCGGACAGAGAGTAATGATTCACTTCATATGTTCTCTGTCATTGATGATCGTTCTTTACTTCCTTGTGGAGTATTGAGGAAGAGAATATGATCAGAGTGGTTTTCTGATGTGTCTGAAAAGAAATAAATATGTCCAAGTCATGAGTGGATTAGCAGTTACATATTGTATGTGTGTTGTAAGTTGAGAACAGAAGAGCTTTAATCATAGCTCACCGTACATCAACATGCTACTTAGTTACTATTATAAAAAATGAAATCATTGTTACACGAAATATTTTCTAAAGTATAACATGTATTAAGAATTTAAATATGTACTAGTCTAAAACTTCAGCTAGTCACAAAATTGTTATGTGGAGTAATGTAGATGGTATTTAACTGTCAAAGACAAGAGGTTGAGGACAAATTAGTTTATAAACATCACACTGCATTA
Organism: Miichthys miiuy; assembly: GCA_036365135.1. Classification (NCBI taxonomy): domain Eukaryota; kingdom Metazoa; phylum Chordata; class Actinopteri; family Sciaenidae; genus Miichthys; species Miichthys miiuy. Next base: position 22,417,716 of record CM071602.1, read on the forward strand.
CATTGTGTCTGATCAAAAACAACTTGTTTTATAATAATCAAAAATACATCAGTACTGTCTTTCTCTCCTGTCTGTGTGCTCTCTGTGTCACAGCCCTGCTGTCAGAGTCACGCAGTGATTGGCTGTGCTATGCTGTCTCATTTACATAGACACACATGACTGGATGAGACGCAGCAACTGGAGGAGGTTTTTGATGGCAGAGATGAACCGTGAGTGAGAACAGTTCTCCTGTGAATGACCTGCTGTGTTCACGTTCAGTCAAACTAAGACTATACTTTCAGGGATCATTTCTATAGTTTCTGACTTGAGAAATGTGTTTCTAAAGTGTTTGGTCTCGCCAACCACGATGATGAGTCGTGATATTCCCTTCTGAGCGTGAAGTGGACAGAGAGTAATGGTTCACTTCATATGTTCTCTGTCATTGATGATCGTTCTTTACTTCCTTGTGGAGTATTGAGGAAGAGAATATGATCAGAGTGGTAGATCTGTACATGTGAAAAGTAAAAAACAGAACAATCAACTACCATGGTACTCCACTGTTGTGTGAAGCTTGTAATTTAAAAAGTTCAAGTGTCATTGAGAATTTCAAAAACAGTTTCAAGAGAATGTTCAGGTTTAGTGAGGGAACAACTAGATGAATTATTTATTAGTGGATTCACAGAGAAGTGATCAACAATTTTGATTATCAGTAAATCATTTAGGTCATTGATCAAGTAGATCAGTGGTGTTCTTAAAAGACAGATTGTTCTCATGAGTGTTCCCTTTTTGTTTTATGTATCACTTGTAGTTGACTAAATGTCTCATCATGATTTAAAAACAGATGCTTTGAATGAAATGAAACAAAAAAAAAAATCAATTTTACGATATCATGAATTTTAATATTACTGGAGCTTTAACAGCCTAAATTAGTATTTGGTCTTGCTGTATGTGAACCATCAACCTTTCTTGCTTTAATACGAACTTTTTCTTTATCATCACTCAGTGCTGCTTTTCTCTTCTATCTGTATTCTGTCACAGTCATGCAGTGATTGGCTGCACTATGCTGCGATACAACAACTGGAGGAAACAACAGAGATGAACCGTGAGTGAGAACAGTTCTCCTGTGAATGACCTGCTGTGTTCACGTTCAGTCAAACTAAGACTATACTTTCAGGGATCATTTCTATAGTTTCTGACTTGAGAAATGTGTTTCTAAAGTGTTTGGTCTCGCCAACCACGATGATGAGTCGTGATATTCTCTTCTGAGTGAAGGACAGAGAGTAATGATTCACTTCATATGTTCTCTGTCATTGATGATTGTTCTTTACTTCCTTGTGGAGTATTGAGGAAGAGAATATGATCAGAGTGGTTTTCTGATGTGTCTGAAAAGAAATAAGTATGTCCAGGTCATGACTTGATTAGCAGTTACATATTGTATGTGTGTTGTAAGTTGAGAACAGAAGAGCTTTAATCATAGCTCACCGTACATCAACATGCTACTTAGTTACTATTATAAAAAATGAAATCATTGTTACACGAAATATTTTCTAAAGTATAACATGTATTAAGAATTTAAATATGTACTAGTCTAAAACTTCAGCTAGTCACAAAATTGTTATGTGGAGTAATGTAGATGGTATTTAACTCTCAAAGACAAGAGGTTGAGGACAAATTAGTTTATAAACATCACACTGCATTACATTGTGTCTGATCAAAAACAACTTGTTTTATAATAATCAAAAATACATCAGTACTGTCTCTCTCTCCTGTCTGTGTGCTCTCTGTGTCACAGCCCTGCTGTCAGAGTCACGCAGTGATTGGCTGTGCTATGCTGTCTCATTTACATAGACACACATGACTGGATGAGACGCAGCAACTGGAGGAGGTTTTGATGGCAGAGATGAACCGTGAGTGAGAACAGTTCTCCTGTGAATGACCTGCTGTGTTCACGTTCATTCAAACTAAGACTATACTTTCAGGATCATTTCTATAGTTTCTGACTTGAGAAATGTGTTTCTAAAGTGTTTGGTCTCCAACCACGATGATGAGTCGTGATATTCCTTCTGAGTGAAGCGGACAGAGAGTAATGGTTCACTTCATATGTTCTCTGTCATTGATGATCGTTCTTTACTTCTTTGTGGAGTATTGAGGAAGAGAATATGATCAGAGTGGTAGATCTGTACATGTGAAAAGTAAAAAACAGAACAATCAACTACCATGGTACTCCACTGTTGTGTGAAGCTTGTAATTTAAAAAGTTCAAGTGTCATTGAGAATTTCAAAAACAGTTTCAAGAGAATGTTCAGGTTTAGTGAGGGAACAACTAGATGAATTATTTATTAGTGGATTCACAGAGAAGTGATCAACAATTTTGATTATCAGTAAATCATTTAGGTCATTGATCAAGTAGATCAGTGGTGTTCTTAAAAGACAGATTGTTCTCATGAGTGTTCCCTTTGTTTTATGTATCACTTGTAGTTGACTAAATGTCTCATCATGATTTAAAAACAGATGCGTTGAATGAAATGAAACAAACAAAAAAAAAAATCAATTTTACGATATCATGAATTTTAATATTACTGGAGCTTTAACAGCCTAAATTAGTATTTTGTCTTGCTGTATGTGAACCATCAACCTTTCTTGCTTTAATACGAACTTTTTCTTTATCATCATTCAGTGCTGCTTTTTCTTCTATCTGTATTCTGTCACAGTCATGCAGTGATTGGCTGCACTATGCTGCGATACAACAACTGGAGGAAACAACAGAGATGAACCGTGAGTGAGAACAGTTCTCCTGTGAATGACCTGCTGTGTTCACGTTCAGTCAAACTAAGACTATACTTTCAGGGATCATTTCTATAGTTTCTGACTTGAGAAATGTGTTTCTAAAGTGTTTGGTCTCACAACCACGATGATGAGTTGTTATATTCCCTTCTGAGCATAAAGCGCACAGAGAGTAATGATTCACTTCATATGTTCTCTGTCATTGATGATTGTTCTTTACTTCTTTGTGGAGTATTGAGGAAGAGAATATGATCAGAGTGGTAGATCTGTACATGTGAAAAGTAAAAAACAGAATAATCAACTACCATGGTACTCCACTGTTGTGTGAAGCTTGTAATTTAAAAAGTTCAAGTGTCATTGAGAATTTCAAAACAGTTTCAAGAGAATGTTCAGGTTTAGTGAGGAACAACTAGATGAATTATTTATTAGTGGATTCACAGAGAAGTGATCAACAATTTTGATTATCAGTAAATCATTTAGGTCATTGATCAAGTAGATCAGTGGTGTTCTTAAAAGACAGATTGTTCTCATGAGTGTTCCCTTTTGTTTTATGTATCACTTGTAGTTGACTAAATGTCTCATCATGATTTAAAAACAGATGCGTTGAATGAAATGAAACAAACAAAAAAATCAATTTTACGATATCATGAATTTTAATATTACTGGAGCTTTAACAGCCTAAATTAGTATTTTGTCTTGCTGTATGTGAACCATCAACCTTTCTTGCTTTCATCGAACTTTTCTTTATCATCACTCAGTGCTGCTTTTCTCTTCTATCTGTATTCTGTCACAGTCATGCAGTGATTGGCTGCACTATGCTGCGATACAACAACTGGAGGAAACAACAGAGATGAACCGTGAGTGAGAACAGTTCTCCTGTGAATGACCTGCTGTGTTCACGTTCAGTCAAACTAAGACTATACTTTCAGGGATCATTTCTATAGTTTCTGACTTGAGAAATGTGTTTCTAAAGTGTTTGGTCTCGCCAACCACGATGATGAGTCGTGATATTCCCTTCTGAGCGTGAAGCGGACAGAGAGTAATGATTCACTTCATATGTTCTCTGTCATTGATGATTGTTCTTTACTTCCTTGTAGAGTATTGAGGAAGAGAATATGATCAGAGTGGTTCTTAATCTTGTACTAAAGAAATGAAGTCTTGGATATTAAGTGCCTCCATAAGAATACCTATGTACTTCTTAGCCTTGAATGCTCAAGAACCTGTATTTGTTGGTTGACTACAGTTTAGTGCTCAAAAGTATTAAATTATTTGTTGATTGTAAGAAAAAGCTAAACAACTTTGATTTGAATAATTGAGTTGAGGACAAACTAATTTCTGAACATCACACTGCAGTACATTGTGTCTGATCAAAACAACTTGATTTATGATTCAAAAATACATCAGTACTGTCTCTCTCTCCTGTCTGTGTGCTCTCTGTATCACAGCTCTGCTGTCAAAGTCACGCAGTGATTGATTGGCTGTGCTATGCTGTCTCATTTATGAAAACACACATGACAGGAAGAGATGCCACAACTGGAGGAGGTTTTGATGGCAGAGATGAACCGTGAGTGAGAACAGTTCTCCTGTGAATGACCTGCTGTGTTCACGTTCAGTCAAATTAAGACTATACTTTCAGGGATCATTTCTATAGTTTCTGACTTGAGAAATGTGTTTCTAAAGTGTTTGGTCTCGCCAACCACGATGATGAGTCGTGATATTCCCTTCTGAGCGTGAAGCGGACAGAGAGTAATGATTCACTTCATATGTTCTCTGTCATTGATGATCGTTCTTTACTTCCTTGTGGAGTATTGAGGAAGAGAATATGATCAGAGTGGTTTTCTGATGTGTTTGAAAAGAAATAAATATGTCCAAGTCATGAGTGGATTAGCAGTTACATATTGTGAGTGTGTTGTAAGTTGAGAACAGAAGAACTTTAATCATAGCTCACCGTACATCAACATGCTACTTAGTTACTATTATAAAAAATGAAATCATTGTTACACGAAATATTTTCTAAAGTATAACATGTATTAAGAATTTAAATATGTACTAGTCTAAAACTTCAGCTAGTCACAAAATTGTTATGTGGAGTAATGTAGATGGTATTTAACTGTCAAAGACAAGAGGTTGAGGACAAATTAGTTTATAAACATCACACTGCATTACATTGTGTCTGATCAAAAACAACTTGTTTTATAATAATCAAAAATACATCAGTACTGTCTTTCTCTCCTGTCTGTGTGCTCTCTGTGTCACAGCCCTGCTGTCAGAGTCACGCAGTGATTGGCTGTGCTATGCTGTCTCATTTACATAGACACACATGACTGGATGAGACGCAGCAACTGGAGGAGGTTTTTGATGGCAGAGATGAACCGTGAGTGAGAACAGTTCTCCTGTGAATGACCTGCTGTGTTCACGTTCAGTCAAACTAAGACTATACTTTCAGGGATCATTTCTATAGTTTCTGACTTGAGAAATGTGTTTCTAAAGTGTTTGGTCTCGCCAACCACGATGATGAGTCGTGATATTCCCTTCTGAGCGTGAAGCGGACAGAGAGTAATGGTTCACTTCATATGTTCTCTGTCATTGATGATTGTTCTTTACTTCCTTGTGGAGTATTGAGGAAGAGAATATGATCAGAGTGGTAGATCTGTACATGTGAAAAGTAAAAACAGAACAATCAACTACCATGGTACTCCACTGTTGTGTGAAGCTTGTAATTTAAAAGTTCAAGTGTCATTGAGAATTTCAAAAACAGTTTCAAGAGAATGTTCAGGTTTAGTGAGGAACAACTAGATGAATTATTTATTAGTGGATTCACAGAGAAGTGATCAACAATTTTGATTATCAGTAAATCATTTAGGTCATTGATCAAGTAGATCAGTGGTGTTCTTAAAAGACAGATTGTTCTCATGAGTGTTCCTTTTTGTTTTATGTATCACTTGTAGTTGACTAAATGTCTCATCATGATTTAAAAACAGATGCTTTGAATGAAATGAAACAAACAAAAAAAAATCAATTTTACGATATCATGAATTTTAATATTACTGGAGCTTTAACAGCCTAAATTAGTATTTGGTCTTGCTGTATGTGAACCATCAACCTTTCTTGCTTTAATACGAACTTTTTCTTTATCATCACTCAGTGCTGCTTTTCTCTTCTATCTGTATTCTGTCACAGTCATGCAGTGATTGGCTGCACTATGCTGCGATACAACAACTGGAGGAAACAACAGAGATGAACCGTGAGTGAGAACAGTTCTCCTGTGAATGACCTGCTGTGTTCACGTTCAGTCAAACTAAGACTATACTTTCAGGGATCATTTCTATAGTTTCTGACTTGAGAAATGTGTTTCTAAAGTGTTTGGTCTCGCCAACCACGATGATGAGTCGTGATATTCTCTTCTGAGCGTGAAGCGGACAGAGAGTAATGATTCACTTCATATGTTCTCTGTCATTGATGATTGTTCTTTACTTCCTTGTGGAGTATTGAGGAAGAGAATATGATCAGAGTGGTTTTCTGATGTGTCTGAAAAGAAATAAGTATGTCCAGGTCATGACTTGATTAGCAGTTACATATTGTATGTGTGTTGTAAGTTGAGAACAGAAGAGCTTTAATCATAGCTCACCGTACATCAACATGCTACTTAGTTACTATTATAAAAAATGAAATCATTGTTACACGAAATATTTTCTAAAGTATAACATGTATTAAGAATTTAAATATGTACTAGTCTAAAACTTCAGCTAGTCACAAAATTGTTATGTGGAGTAATGTAGATGGTATTTAACTGTCAAAGACAAGAGGTTGAGGACAAATTAGTTTATAAACATCACACTGCATTACATTGTGTCTGATCAAAAACAACTTGTTTTATAATAATCAAAAATACATCAGTACTGTCTCTCTCCTGTCTGTGTGCTCTCTGTGTCACAGCCCTGCTGTCAGAGTCACGCAGTGATTGGCTGTGCTATGCTGTCTCATTTACATAGACACACATGACTGGATGAGACGCAGCAACTGGAGGAGGTTTTTGATGGCAGAGATGAACCGTGAGTGAGAACAGTTCTCCTGTGAATGACCTGCTGTGTTCACGTTCATTCAAACTAAGACTATACTTTCAGGGATCATTTCTATAGTTTCTGACTTGAGAAATGTGTTTCTAAAGTGTTTGGTCTCGCCAACCACGATGATGAGTCGTGATATTCCCTTCTGAGCGTGAAGGACAGAGAGTAATGGTTCACTTCATATGTTCTCTGTCATTGATGATCGTTCTTTACTTCTTTGTGGAGTATTGAGGAAGAGAATATGATCAGAGTGGTAGATCTGTACATGTGAAAAGTAAAAACAGAACAATCAACTACCATGGTACTCCACTGTTGTGTGAAGCTTGTAATTTAAAAGTTCAAGTGTCATTGAGAATTTCAAAACAGTTTCAAGAGAATGTTCAGGTTTAGTGAGGAACAACTAGATGAATTATTTATTAGTGGATTCACAGAGAAGTGATCAACAATTTTGATTATCAGTAAATCATTTAGGTCATTGATCAAGTAGATCAGTGGTGTTCTTAAAAGACAGATTGTTCTCATGAGTGTTCCTTTTGTTTTATGTATCACTTGTAGTTGACTAAATGTCTCATCATGATTTAAAAACAGATGCGTTGAATGAAATGAAACAAACAAAAAAAAAAATCAATTTTACGATATCATGAATTTTAATATTACTGGAGCTTTAACAGCCTAAATTAGTATTTTGTCTTGCTGTATGTGAACCATCAACCTTTCTTGCTTTAATACGAACTTTTTCTTTATCATCACTCAGTGCTGCTTTTCTCTTCTATCTGTATTCTGTCACAGTCATGCAGTGATTGGCTGCACTATGCTGCGATACAACAACTGGAGGAAACAACAGAGATGAACCGTGAGTGAGAACAGTTCTCCTGTGAATGACCTGCTGTGTTCACGTTCAGTCAAACTAAGACTATACTTTCAGGATCATTTCTATAGTTTCTGACTTGAGAAATGTGTTTCTAAAGTGTTTGGTCTCGTCAACCACGATGATGAGTTGTTATATTCCCTTCTGAGCATAAAGCGCACAGAGAGTAATGATTCACTTCATATGTTCTCTGTCATTGATGATTGTTCTTTACTTCCTTGTGGAGTATTGAGGAAGAGAATATGATCAGAGTGGTTCTTAATCTTGTACTAAAGAAATGAAGTCTTGGATATTAAGTGCCTCCATAAGAATACCTATGTACTTCTTAGCCTTGAATGCTCAAGAACCTGTATTTGTTGGTTGACTACAGTTTAGTGCTCAAAAGTATTAAATTATTTGTTGATTGTAAGAAAAAGCTAAACAACTTTGATTTGAATAATTGAGTTGAGGACAAACTAATTTCTGAACATCACACTGCAGTACATTGTGTCTGATCAAAACAACTTGATTTATGATTCAAAAATACATCAGTACTGTCTCTCTCCTGTCTGTGTGCTCTCTGTATCACAGCTCTGCTGTCAAGTCACGCAGTGATTGATTGGCTGTGCTATGCTGTCTCATTTATGAAAACACACATGACAGGAAGAGATGCCACAACTGGAGGAGGTTTTTGATGGCAGAGATGAACCGTGAGTGAGAACAGTTCTCCTGTGAATGACCTGCTGTGTTCACGTTCAGTCAAATTAAGACTATACTTTCAGGATCATTTCTATAGTTTCTGACTTGAGAAATGTGTTTCTAAAGTGTTTGGTCTCGCCAACCACGATGATGAGTCGTGATATTCCCTTCTGAGCGTGAAGCGGACAGAGAGTAATGATTCACTTCATATGTTCTCTGTCATTGATGATTGTTCTTTACTTCCTTGTGGAGTATTGAGGAAGAGAATATGATCAGAGTGGTTTTCTGATGTGTCTGAAAAGAAATAAGTATGTCCAGGTCATGACTTGATTAGCAGTTACATATTGTATGTGTGTTGTAAGTTGAGAACAGAAGAGCTTTAATCATAGCTCACCGTACATCAACATGCTACTTAGTTACTATTATAAAAAATGAAATCATTGTTACACGAAATATTTTCTAAAGTATAACATGTATTAAGAATTTAAATATGTACTAGTCTAAAACTTCAGCTAGTCACAAAATTGTTATGTGGAGTAATGTAGATGGTATTTAACTGTCAAAGACAAGAGGTTGAGGACAAATTAGTTTATAAACATCACACTGCATTACATTGTGTCTGATCAAAAACAACTTGTTTTATAATAATCAAAAATACATCAGTACTGTCTCTCTCTCCTGTCTGTGTGCTCTCTGTGTCACAGCCCTGCTGTCAGAGTCACGCAGTGATTGGCTGTGCTATGCTGTCTCATTTACATAGACACACATGACTGGATGAGACGCAGCAACTGGAGGAGGTTTTTGATGGCAGAGATGAACCGTGAGTGAGAACAGTTCTCCTGTGAATGACCTGCTGTGTTCACGTTCAGTCAAACTAAGACTATACTTTCAGGGATCATTTCTATAGTTTCTGACTTGAGAAATGTGTTTCTAAAGTGTTTGGTCTCGCCAACCACGATGATGAGTCGTGATATTCCCTTCTGAGCGTGAAGCGGACAGAGAGTAATGATTCACTTCATATGTTCTCTGTCATTGATGATTGTTCTTTACTTCTTTGTGGAGTATTGAGGAAGAGAATATGATCAGAGTGGTAGATCTGTACATGTGAAAAGTAAAAAACAGAATAATCAACTACCATGGTACTCCACTGTTGTGTGAAGCTTGTAATTTAAAAAGTTCAAGTGTCATTGAGAATTTCAAAAACAGTTTCAAGAGAATGTTCAGGTTTAGTGAGGGAACAACTAGATGAATTATTTATTAGTGGATTCACAGAGAAGTGATCAACAATTTTGATTATCAGTAAATCATTTAGGTCATTGATCAAGTAGATCAGTGGTGTTCTTAAAAGACAGATTGTTCTCATGAGTGTTCCCTTTTTGTTTTATGTATCACTTGTAGTTGACTAAATGTCTCATCATGATTTAAAAACAGATGCGTTGAATGAAATGAAACAAACAAAAAAAAATCAATTTTACGATATCATGAATTTTAATATTACTGGAGCTTTAACAGCCTAAATTAGTATTTTGTCTTGCTGTATGTGAACCATCAACCTTTCTTGCTTTAATACGAACTTTTTCTTTATCATCACTCAGTGCTGCTTTCTCTTCTATCTGTATTCTGTCACAGTCATGCAGTGATTGGCTGCACTATGCTGCGATACAACAACTGGAGGAAACAACAGAGATGAACCGTGAGTGAGAACAGTTCTCCTGTGAATGACCTGCTGTGTTCACGTTCAGTCAAACTAAGACTATACTTTCAGGGATCATTTCTATAGTTTCTGACTTGAGAAATGTGTTTCTAAAGTGTTTGGTCTCGCCAACCACGATGATGAGTCGTGATATTCCCTTCTGAGCGTGAAGCGGACAGAGAGTAATGATTCACTTCATATGTTCTCTGTCATTGATGATCGTTCTTTACTTCCTTGTGGAGTATTGAGGAAGAGAATATGATCAGAGTGGTTCTTAATCTTGTACTAAAGAAATGAAGTCTTGGATGTTAAGTGCCTCCATAAGAATACCTATGTACTTCTTAGCCTTGAATGCTCAAGAACCTGTATTTGTTGGTTGACTACAGTTTAGTGCTCAAAAGTATTAAATTATTTGTTGATTGTAAGAAAAAGCTAAACAACTTTGATTTGAATAATTGAGTTGAGGACAAACTAATTTCTGAACATCACACTGCAGTACATTGTGTCTGATCAAAACAACTTGATTTATGATTCAAAAATACATCAGTACTGTCTCTCTCTCCTGTCTGTGTGCTCTCTGTATCACAGCTCTGCTGTCAGAGTCACGCAGTGATTGATTGGCTGTGCTATGCTGTCTCATTTATGAAAACACACATGACAGGAAGAGATGCCACAACTGGAGGAGGTTTTTGATGGCAGAGATGAACCGTGAGTGAGAACAGTTCTCCTGTGAATGACCTGCTGTGTTCACGTTCAGCCAAACTAAGACTATACTTTCAGGGATCATTTCTATAGTTTCTGACTTGAGAAATGTGTTTCTAAAGTGTTTGGTCTCGTCAACCATGATGATGAGTTGTGATATTCCCTTCTGAGCGTGAAGCGGACAGAGAGTAATGATTCACTTCATATGTTCTCTGTCATTGATGATCGTTCTTTACTTCTTTGTGGAGTATTGAGGAAGAGAATATGATCAGAGTGGTAGCTGATGGTCTATAGTAACCAATTTAAAGTTGTTAAGTTTTCCCAACAATGTCTTCTGTGAAGAGTCTACAGCAAACTTTATGCTTACAATGTATCATTCATCCACCTGCCATACATTACTGTGATACTGATGTTAGCTTGATGTCATGTTTTTGCTTTTTTGTTTACTCTATTAGTCTTATTCATATATTCATCTAATTGCTTGTTAGATGCATTTTAAAGAGTTAGGGTTAAAAAAAAATTCAGGTCTTTTATTTTTATCATGAAAACAAAAACGGGAAGTTGCGTTTGACGTAGACTTGCTGCCTGACGTAATACGTAAAGAAGTTGATCGAGCTTGTGCTGCTTTACTCGAGAGGTTGTTGTCTTCCTTTAGCTCGAGTTGTCTGTCGCCGTGGTAATATTAATGACAATGCTAACATCAAACACAAACTGCTGGAGATAAAAACGGAGCGGACATTTTATCCGACACGTGAGGATATGCCATCTGACTTTGTAACGTAACTACAAAGTAAGCCCCGTGAGGACAACAAACCGAGTCGTTAGTCAGCCAGCTAACAGGCGTTAGCACCACAAATCTTCACACCGTCTGCTGTCCATGCTCACTTTATCTTCCATTTCGTTTTCGTCTGTTGTGGGCCTTTAGTTTCTGTCGCCAAGTTCAGTCGGTGGTTTCGCCAGGAGAGGATGAACTGGTTTTTCCCTCTGTCAAAAGGCTCCGGACCTCTCCCTCTGAACAGCCTACAGCAACAAAGACAGCGGCAGATCGAGTCACTCAAAGCCGCTCATCCGAGGTAACGTGAGCGACAACCGGTCACCAAAAAACACACCCCAGTGCTACATATGAGTTTAATATTAATGATATTGTTCAGGCTCAGAATGTGGTCAATGTTTTTTGACGTTAATTTACGTTACAAGAACACGTTGACTGAGTTTACACACACACACAGCTGATGTTTACTTAGCATAGCTAGCATCCTGACTGACAGCCTACATAAAGTGCGTGAGGCTAACAAATAGCCTATAGCATCGTTGTTCGTACGCATGTGTCCACGCAAACATGTCAAAATGCCACACGAGCGACTCTACGTTAACCCACAAACACGGCTGTGACATGCCTCTGTGTGGTCGTGAAGGGGCCGGTGTTTGCTAACCCTTCCTCATAGCTAAGGTGTGATTTTTCCAGGGCGCTGTGTTAGCTGGCCAGCTAATCAAGTCAGCCGGTGACAGTTGTCTATTTTTAGGATTGATTACACAAATCGTCGCTGGCCTGTCGTGTCCTGTGATCGTTCCCGTGTTTGCCACGCCGACTTGTCACGCACGGAGTTACATGGGGTGCGAGCTAGATATGAGAGAGATTAAAGCATTAGCCGTTGTTTACTTTCATTGAGTTGCAGAGGCCACAGAGGCTAATGTGCTGTGGTTAATGCTACTCATGGCGTGGCATTGATGTGAGGGAAGGAGTGGATGGGGAAAAGAAAGTGTATACTGTCAAAAGATTGTGCACAGGATCAGGGCTTGTTGACATGCAGCTCTCAACAGGCCATGTCAGACTTTGGTAAAGGTAAATGAGTTGTTAGGTATACAGATTGTTCAGAAATATATTGATTTTGGGGCAAACATCACCATTACACTTGAATTTCTTACAGCTGACTTAAACTCTTTGAAGTGATGACTGCTATTACCGTAGACAGTAATAGAAACACATTTGCTGCTGTCATGTTGTTTTGCTAAGAAGCAGAGGTAAGCATCGGAGGCTTCTCTTAATGAATCTATCCCTCTCTACAAGCATTCCTGAGTATAGATAGATGTACAGAGATGTATACAACATTTTCTGAATGTGCTGATCACAGGTACAAGATTATAAATCATGACATTCCTGTGTTACTGTTTCCCCCAAAAGCCTTGCAGAGATCCAGAAGGATGTCGAGTACAGAATACCATTCACAGTCAACAGCTCCACCATTAATGTTAACATGTGAGTATCTTTGCACTCATACAGACATGCATTAATCACACATAACATGTCGGAGAACACAAGGATTTAAATATGTTTTATTAACCACTCACGAATTGCAATGGCAGTCTTAGTGAACCGCAGCACTCTACTCATGAAACTAGATCCAAAGGAGGATTACTGCAGAAACTAGATATAATTATATGTTATGTCATTTTTTAACAAGGCAGAGAAGAAAGGCAAGGAAAGCAAGATTAGGCACATAGTAACTAGAACAACATGTTTCATCGCTTTTGGTCCCGTCAGGGAACCACATTCCCTCCAGTGTTGCTAAGGCTTTCAATTTTATCACATGTGAAGCCTCATCAAAATAGGGCTATATGAATTAATATGAAACAACCATAATATCTTCTTACAATATTCATATTTAAAACACACATTGTTATATATCCTGTTGCTAGGATCTCTAAAAACTAAACTACTTTTTTCCCTCCAGTCTGCTGCCTCCTCAGTTCCCCCAGGAGAAGCCAGTGGTTAGTGTGTACCCCCCTGTTGGTCATCATTTAGTTGACAGCAATAATGGCACCATGATCACCAGCCCCCTCATCTCTAATGTAAGTGGTTGTCTAGGCTTTTGATTTTGATTGATTTGGTTCGGTTAATTTCCAAACTTGGTTTCTCGAGGGGCTTCCAAGAATGTTGGAGGGGTTTCCAGGCAGAGCATGTGAGCGATGAGAATTTACGCTCCTGGCTTACGGAGCTGTTCGTTCCCTCTGCTCCCCCACTCAGTGCCGCTCCTCTCAATATCACTCCATGTTCAATTCCGATTTCACCCTGCTCTATTCAAATCTCTCACTGCTCGCTCCAAAAAGAAAAAGCTGTGCTGTATTTTCATTTTAGCTTAAGCCGTTTTTAAGCTGTATGATAAAGCTTCATGGGTGTGTCAGGCTTTGTTAGTTGAATAGTTCTAGATCTAGTTCTAGTAGATAGCAGTGGTGTATGCTAACGTGCAAACTAAAATATATCTGTGGGCTGACATTATTAAATGTTGACTCTCAGTGACATAATCTTGTGCCTTTACCGTGTTCTTAACAATAACATTCTTCATGTTGTCTGTACTTGTTAAGATAAAGCCAGTGAATAAAACGCATTGCAGGGACAGTATTACTGTTTCAGCAGTATGATGGGATGAAAAGAAAGCTCATTACTCATAGCTGTATGCAGTTTAATTAAATGTCACGTCTGACTAAAAGTGAAACTGAAATTAGTCAGTCAAAGCACGGTGGTTTCCACAGCCGAACAGGGGGTCTTTACAAGATCCAGGAATATGTGAGTGGTAAAGAAATACAGATAAAACGTGTGCTCTCTCAGCACAGAGTAAAGCTCGATTTGACCAAAAAAAAAAGGGTTTAGGGTGTCATTATGATTTCATCATCATGCAGGTTTCTGATAATCTTCTGTCAAGCCTGTGAAGCATTTGTTTGACCCCTTAAAATCCCAGCCACTATGTCTCATTTCTGTACCAAAACCAGGATAAGGGCTTATCCAGATTTCTGAAACAAGGATGTGTTGTTCACACACAAATACAAAAACAGCATATTTAAAAGACCTGATCATAACAGCTACTAATGTGCATCTAATTGCAATCATAACATATGTCAACCCTTGTTTAAAACAGAGAGAATAGAATATAAATCTGATTACTAACCAGTTTTATGTAAACATGTTTCTTTTCTTTTTCTGTTTTTTTCTTATTTAATTTTACTTTTAATAGTTTTATAGATGTTATTCTCATTTTTCTCCAAGTATTTAGTTGTTGTTGTTTTTTTGTTGTTGTTGTGTATGTCGTAGTTTGGGATGCACTCAGATCTTGGTAAGGTCATTCAGAGTCTGCTGGACGAGTTCTGGAAGAGTCCTCCTGCCTTGATGTCCACAGGCACTGCTGGATTTCCATAGTGAGTCTCCTCTTGCATTCTCATTATAAGTGTGTAATTTCAATATATTTGACGTTATGTTTTTATTGGGGCAGTTACTGGTTGCTGCCCGAGTCTAGTAAATTAGCTTGTACAAATGTTCTCTTAAAAAAAAGTTTGATTTATTTGTTTGTTATCCCTAAGTGAAATAATCTTATTTTCTCCCATGTTTAACACAGCAGTATGTACAAGCAGTCAGGCATCACTCCTTACCCGACTCAGGCTTATCACTATGGTCCTCGCCACATGGGTCCCAGTCACACGCCGCCTGCTGGTCCAGGCCCAGCTCCGTCTCCAGCTCCCATTCTTCACCCAGGTGTCGATAGTGCCCATGGGCCCCCTCGAGCTCCAGCCCCATACGGACTGATTTCTGACCTGCCACTGCCTGTTCCTACCGGAGACTCCCAGGTATGCCGATGATGGATAAAATAGGGTTGAACCATGAGAAGAGCTATACATTTTGACAATGTGAATATCATATTGATTAAGCTTTTAGTCTTTTTAAGCATGACATTTGAAAAACCAGTGTCAAGTCAAGCATCGACAGTTTTGCAAAGGCTCACCTGCCTATATGAAGATTGATAAAAGGAAACGGTAGAGCAAAAACGTCTCCCAACACAGACATTCTGAAAACCCAGACTCAGATTAAGATATCTTTCCCTTCAACTCAAGACAAATTCATTGCAGAATGTGTCTTGCTTACACTCTTTTTGCTTACACAGGCTGGACTGAACGGTCACATGTACAAGATGCCTGAGATTCCTGAGTCTTTTCCAGAACTCTGCAACATGAAGTAAAGTATTCCAAAATATTATATAATGTAATAAAACGTCTTTTGTTTGTGATAAGAAAGTGCTCTCTTGTACTCATAACATTAATGTCTTTGTTCTTTTGTTCCCTTACCCACTGCTGTACTTTTACCTGTTGCGCCAGTCTGAGCCAGTTGTCCAACATGTCTGAAAACGAGGATGTGTTGCTGGAGTTCTTTGTGAGTTTGCCACAACTCAAACAAGTCACGAGTGATAAAGAAGAACTGGTTATCAATATAGTGGACATGGCTAGTAAGTTCCCTCTTCTGCCCCTGGTCTTGAAGGTCTTGATGGTTAACCATTAAATAGTAGAGAGTCAATAGAACTTTGTGCATTTCTGTCATTTACAGAGAAAAACCTTCAAATGGAGCCACAGCTGGAAGGAAAAAGACAAGAAATGCTCAACAAGGTCAGATTTTTCATGTCATTTCTTGTGCTCTCACAACAAACACATTCATGTTATCGTCTAGCGGCTTATGATGTGTGTTTTTGTCTGTTGACAGTACGAACAGCTCACTCAGATGAAGTCAGCATTTGAAACGAGGTTGCAGAGACAACATGAACTCAGTGAGGTGAGAGGCTCGTCACACATTTTGGGTTGATTTAATAATGGGTTTTGAGCCCAGTTGCGCTTAAGTGGATTCATGTTGTCTATTTTATGACATGGTTTTTCTTTTTACCATTTACGGTGACTCGAAACTGAACATTTGGGTTGTTCCCCTCCCAGTTAACCACACTGCTGTCGAAGAGGAAAGAAGGCCATGTTGTTTTTGCCTTTTCAAATAAAAGAAACCAAAGGAGGAAATACTGTATTGAACAGTTAGGGAAAACAACCTAAACCTGCTATAACTTGAAAGTTTAAAACTGTCTGTATTTCTGTTTCTTACTTTTTTCTTTGTCTCCACAACTAGAGTTGCAGTCTTAATACTCTACAAGCTCGGTTAAAAGTCGCAGCCCACCAGGCTGAGGAGGAGTCAGAAGAAACGGCTGAAAACTTCCTGGAGGGACGCACAGACATCGACGAATTTCTGACCAGCTTCATGGAGAAGAGAACGGTGAGAAGCTGTGAGAAGAAGTGTGGTATTTGTGTAAAGACAACCGTGATGCGCTGTCTTAATTTGGATGTAATCAGAAGTGCTGTATTTAGCATCTGAAGAAGAAAGGTGTATTCACTGTTTTTGTGTTATTCCACAGCTTTGCCACAGCAGAAGGGCCAAAGAGGAAAAGTTGCAACAGTCCATCAACACACATGGACCGTTTCCTACCAGCCACTAGAACACAAGGTACAACGCACACAGATTACAAGTGTAATTATTAAACAAAACACACAACAGTCGCATCCAGTCAGTCATTTGAACTGATGGTTCTCAGCTGACTGTTTCACAACAAGCAGCCCTCGTGGTTTTTACATCATACTTCATTGTCTTCAGTGTATTCTGCCTCTCACAACTCACATTTGATCCTCAGGTTTGGTGTTTTCTCAGCCAGCTGCTGCCAACTAAAAAGGATAAAGACATTTGAGGGGATGAAAAGCACACTGAGTCAACAATGGGCACTTTGGAGGAATAGGAAGATGCTGATGGTAATGGTGGGCAAAAGAAAAAAAAAAAAAAGAAGCTCACTGCGCTCAGATCTGGGCAAGAAATCAGTTGAAGTTGGACGGAGAAGCTATCGAGTCCCCACAAGAGGACAAAACTGGGAGAATGAGTGACACATGGCTAGCTTTTGCAGCCACATGACAAAGGATTGATTACACAATGGATAATTTGTATTGCACATGCTGTTTGTCCAGTTTTGACTTGACAGTGATGACAAAGAGTTTTATTTCTTTCGTTGCTCAATAAGAGAAACTGTGGTTGGTGATGTGAACACATTTGGAAGAAATACAAATTGCTTAGGACAGTATTCCCAGTCTTACACTTTTCCATGCAGTGTCACTGAAATAATTGCTAAAATGCTAATGTTGGTGTCTGTCTGAGATCATAGTCAAGTCCTTGCTTTATTATCCCAGAAAGGTCTCATTCCTACTGGACATACAGAACTACTATTGCGCAGCAAATCTCCTGTTTACATTGGAAAGGTTGTTCTAGACATTTATATGAAGCTCAGCACTTGTAGTGTCACTTTAACAAGTCAAGATAATCTCTCCAACAAAGACGAAGCAAGGACGGGGCGGTGTTGTCAGGAGACCTTTAGCTCGGGCTGTTAAAATTGAACTCTTTGCGGACAGTGGTTGGACCTTTATTGTCCCCCTTGATTAATGTCTTGAACACAGCCCCAATATCAGTGTGTTTGCACAAGCATTAATAATTCGATTAAATTTGCCATGGCAAAACTTTGGTTCCCATAACATTGTTAACACCGTAACTGAGTTATCCACAGTCGACACAATTTAAATAACAAACCTGTACAGTTGCTGTATTAGGTTTGTTGAAGGTCATTGACCAGTTTAACAAAGAAATGTTGTCAACCGAAGTTATCGGGAAATCAGAGTTAAACGGTTTAATGACTCTATTATCTAGATGCTTTTTACGTGAATTATTTGTGTACATGTAAACATACTGATGATGAACGGCACCGTTATGATAACCCAGCTATTTTCTGACACCATTTGAACTTGAAAATTTTGGATGAAGACCCTCAGAAGATTTGGGATAATGTTGGGGAATATTAGGTTAAATGCTGCAGTAAAACTCGATGACATTGAATACTGTATTTAAATAATGTTAATAATAGGCTATATTGTAATCAAAGACTCAGACACCTTGTATTATATGTTCTTATTTAATTTGTTAGAGTAATAAAGCATTTAGAATAAATCTTGTTTGCTTTACTTGCTGTGACACTAACACTGGATGCATTGTCTTGATTTTAACAATAATCCATTCAGCTCTGTATAAACACTACTTCTCCTTTACAGCCACTTCATAACAGGCAGAATTAGGTACAAAAGCATGTAATAAGAGGGGTTATTATTACACTAGTGAACATGTTGGATTAATATTTTAATGACCAGGATCGGTGATGTCTATCAATCTATAAAACTGTCTTTTTAAATCACAATTACAGGAACTACTGTTGCCTTTCAGTTGCAATTTCTCAGTTGATAAAATTCACAGACAGAAATGAATGTTTAAGTAATATACAAGTGATTCAATCAGGATTTATTATTGGCTTCATAAAGGGCCACTCAGAACATTGCAGTGCATACAGTAGGTGTCTCCAATGTGTGGTTAATATCATCAGTATGAAGTGATTAATATAAATCATAATGCCTCCAACAGGGGTGCTTAAATCTATAGTATGAAACTCTACTTCTTTAAATGTCCTTGGCACACACAGCTGTGTGAGGTTGAATACAGACAGACGCTGCAGAAACACACATGCACACAGGGCTGATGGGAAAATACTCACACTCAGCAGGTTTTATTGTTGTAGGTAAAATCCAGGCCCTCAAAGCGTGAACTCAACAACCTAACCCAGCTGACAACAGGGCACTAAACTTTACAGGTCACAGCATTTGTACAAGCCAGCCATTTAAACATACTGTATTGACTGCACTGCACTGATTACATGAACATGAACACAACATTGTCATGAGGGTAGTTCATGGTACAACTTACATTCATTTACAAGAGGAAAAATAAATGATTGCATTTTGTATTTAGCAGTTCATTTTTGTTTTTTTTTATTTTCCAAAGTACAAATCAGTAATTCGTCATATTTATATGAGCATTATCAAACAGCTGAGAAGATATTACATCTACAAATGCACTGTATGTTTCAGTGTTAGGAGAGAAATGTGGATTTCTGTTTTGTTTGTTGAGCAGCAGGTGGCGCTAATTCACCATTCAGGCTACAGCTACCGGAAATCGACAAGAAGGAGGAAAAACAAGTGGCGCGCACTTCAGTGAGACATCAGGTAAACTTGTTCCCGACTTGTTTTAACTTTAGAAACGTTTTCTGCCAAACATTCAACAGCCGAGCAGCCGTAAAAGTAAACAGCAAAATCACCGATAACAGCCGTTAACCGACAAAACCTCCGGCCAACTGTTAGCTGACGTCAGGGAGGTGAGGCAGCTGTGTTTAGCATTAGCTCGCTAAGATATCAAAATAGAAAGTGTTTACACTCTCAGTCATTGTTATAAGGCTGATCAAGTGGTTTGATTTGAAGCGTCAACACTTTAACTTAAGCTCATGAGACCATAAAGTCTTGACTGTGTTTAGCATGTCCGTGTAATGTTTCTCTTTGCTTCGGTCACATATTTTGACATCTGTGAACTCCTTTATGGTGTCAGTCAGACCTCTGTATGAGTGTGTTGTGTTTGCTTTAATACTGCTTTACTTGTGTGAGTTGTAATAAGGAGCTGTGTTGTTCGTGTGTAGGTCAGTCCAAGAACATGTCACGACAGATGGGAGACAGCCATCGTAGGTTCCTACAGACCATGATGGCCAGTGGCATCGTTGATGAACACGGGGCAAAGACGCTCTATCAACATTGCTGTGAAAAGCACAACAGTGAGTCATCTTATATATTTAAACAATCACTAATGTTAATAATCCAGAGGGTTCACCTCTGTATCAGGTATCAAACGCTGGTACTGGATACAGTCATTCATGTTTTTGTGTGTTTCCTTCAGTCTTGGAAAGAGAGGGTGAGGCGACAGGGTTGCAGTCAACAACTGCTTGGCTAGATGCCACTAAATCGTTTTAAATTAGACACAAGTCTCCATAATAAAGGACTTTAAGCATGAGCTGAAAGCACAAGCACTATTTAGCTTACTGCCCAACTTACTATGTCATTTAACCTGATTGTGTTCATGAGACTAACTTGGTCTTCCTCTGTTTTTCTTGCAGCACAGCACGCCCCTGACAGACTGGATGATTTCATTGATACCATCAACTCAAAGCTGCAGCCCCTGTTCATGCAGATTAGAAAAGGGACATCTGAAGACAACGGTCACCAGTACTACGCCCTGGTCAGTGTGTTTAATTACTGGACCTACATTGTTTTGTTTTTTTTCTAATTAGTGACTATTCTAAAGCTACAAAATTTTGGTTGGCGAGTGGAGGTGTGCCACAGCACAAGAACCTGTGTGGTGATAGTACACAGATATCTGATTGCATGGACCGCGGAACGCACTTTTTTAAAATTCCGACACCATGATACAACACGCATGATGAACACGCACGCATACTTGCTCAGATTAACCCCTCTGATCCCACTCTAACATTCACACACAACAGGCCAAGCCTCTTTACACATAAACTCACAGATGAAACTATAGCAAACAACAAAGTACGTCCAGTCCAGTCCACAACCACAACCAAAACTCATCTTGCTGCCTTGAATCTAAATCAACATCAGAGTCATTATCATCACAAGTATCTCAAGTAAACACTCAAATCAGACTGATGTGCAGAGCCGCACACACACACACACACACACACACACACACACACACACACACACACACCCAACAACAAAACAAGCGCAGCTGCGCAGTCGCAGCAAATGAAAAGTAAGCAACACAACAGGCCTACGCCTACTGCAGCCATACCACAGAAAATGACATGTAGGTTATGTAAAAAAAACAAAAACAAAATGACTTACGTTAGTGGACCTTGAACTTCCCGAAGACCGGTCTGCATCAGCAAGTCATGTCTATTTGTGCCAGAACATCCTGGTGTATGTGGCTGCACATGAAGTCCTTAAGCCTTCTCTGTGTCATAGTTGAACGCAGGTATGTTTTGATACGGCGAAGTGTTGAGAAAGATCTTTCAGCTGATGCTGTAGTGACTGGGATCGTGAAAAACAGTTGATAAACAATGTGCACTAATTTCAAATCAAAACGCAGCAGTCAGTGGGAGTTTTTTATCGGCAGCAGTTGGTGAGAGTGAGTGAAGGTGTGTGGTGACTAGTATTGTATTGGCCCCCCCAGTTCCGCGGTCTATGTCTGATTGTGAACCATAACAAAAGAAGCTTCTATTGGCCTGCATGTTCTGAATATTTGCTCTCTTAATACAGAGATTGATTACGTATAATGCATTTTGGGCATGTTTGAGCTAGGAGGCATTGTTAACGACTATTTCACTTCAATCTCGTCCAGGTAAACATGGCTGAGACTGACGTCACCAGGATGTCATCAGATTATGCTGACAATGAGCTGGAGCTGTTCGGGAAAACGGTGAGTTCATTTCACAGAAGGAAATCCCTCAAGGAAACATTTTGTACACACCTTTAATTCAAAGCCTTTTAGAGCACAGTTGTTGAAATATCAGCTGACTGTCATGTTCTGGTCTTGGTACTCTTGTTTACACTAAGTGAGCTAAAAAACTTTACTGCAATCAGGAAAAGTAGTGGGAAGACAGAGTTGTGTGGCAGTTTGGGCTAAGAGAACCATTGGTCAGATACACTCATTTACCAATATACAGAAAATCTACCAGAGAGAGTAGAAGTTAAACTATTTTCTCTTATATTTCAGGTCTAAAATGCATATCTTTAACAATGGGACATGAGTCCACAGTGTTTTTACTCATTAGAAAGTGTGTCATGACTAATTTGAGCTGTTCTAAATCAGATCGACCTGATCGTGAGCTCTGAGAATGGCAAAGCATCCTCCACAGACATTCTGAACAGCGCTGACACCCTGACCACCAAAAAGCTGAAGAAGAGCGAGACAGAGCACCTCTTGAACCGACTCGTGCATGACAAATGGCTGAATGAGGTCATTCTAAGTTGTGTTCCCTTTTTGTGTCGGCTGCAAAGTTTTTGACAGACGCTTTACTGTACAGATCTGAAAGTGGTATCAATCATCTTAGCTAACTCTGAACGAGAAAGTTCATTTCTAACCGTCTGTGTCACATGCAACACCAGATGTTCATATCTAGCATATTTAATAGAGGATTAAATTGAAGGTTTTGTGATTCGGGGAGATGAAAGATCTAAAACATGGCTATCATATATGTAGCGTTCACAGATTTGTTCATATTTCCAAATCCAGATTTTCCTGTTCAAATCACAGTATGTTCAAATATAGTAATTCATACAACAGGAGTCAGAAATCAATATTACACTACATTTCTAATCTAGATTAATATTTCAAAGCAATTTAAATCAACAGTCTCTTTGCTCACCACTTTGTTGCTTTATTTGATACGTAATTAAATTCTGTTTGTTGATTTAGAAACGGGGTGAATACACTTTGTCCACCAGATGTATTATAGAGATGGAGCCATACATTCGCACAATGTATCAGGACCAGGTTAAAGTGTGCCACATCTGTCACAACATCGTCTTCCAGGTAAATGTTTCCTCTGTTTGTTTCTCTGTCATGCATAAACATCGTCACACTTATACAACTGTGTTATATAACTGAATGAAATCAATTATTCTAAATCAGTTGAAGGTAGGCTAGGTTACATGATTACATTCATAGTTTTTACTAAGAAAATTATCTTTACCAGCATGTTCGTAGTTGAAGGCTGGTTATAAAAAGTCTGAAATTAGATGTTTTAGTTAAACAAATGAACTACATTAAATTAGAATTTTACTGTTTGAGGATGTCTCGATCATCTGAGGGGCAAAAGTAATTGTGAGTAAAGTCAAAGAAAAAAAATCTCTTTGGCGGTCACACAGACTTGCTCTACAGTAACTACATTAATAAACATAAATGATCAAGAATTCACCTTTTTAATGATTTGATATGTTGCTGCAGAACAAACAGATACACTTCATATGTAATGGTGATGTGTGTTCATCCTGTGTCACGTTGACTCGTTGCAGCTGCATTAACTTGACATTGGTTACTTTTGTTGACAGTGAATATAATTCTGTTCTCAATGAGTTTGCTCACAGTATTAATCTGATCTGATTTCTATTTTTTGCCAGTGCCAAATCTGTGAGAATCCTACATGTGGCATAAAAATACACAACCCATGTGTGGCCAGATACTTTAAAGGACGATCAGAGCCACGGTGTCCGGCATGCGATGACTTCTGGCCACATGAAATCCCTGGTATTTATTGATTACTTATACATGTTGTTTGCACACACATTAGACCTACAATAATTGCATAGATGAACGTTTAAAGTCCTGCTACACTTGCTCCTTTGTATTCTTTTGCTTGCTTTGTATGAATAAATGAATATAACGACAATGAATGAGTCTGCTTGTATGCCTCACATACTATTTGTTGTGTTCCTTACAGAAGTCAGACGGCTCCACTCTCAGTCCAGAAGATGAGGACTTCAGTTTTGTATTTTTAAAATTTCTTTGTAGTAAACCAATTTGTTAATATACATATCTTAATAAATATTTTTTACAAAAATAAATATGTTTCACTAAACCATTGTCTTTGTTTTTTATTTTCTACACAATCGCCATCAAAAAAACAACCAATCCAGTTTCTTATCATGTTTTTCTACACAATATATCTGCATCTCAATGCTTCATTTGTTCTTTCTCTCCAGATTGTTCAAGCTTAGTTTTTAGAAGCCTCTCTCTCTTTCTGCACAGCTTATTTCATCCATCTTCATTCTTTTCCAGCATTCTTGATCTTACAGAAATCCGGTCTTATTACAAAAGCATTCAAGGTTTTACTAAAACAGAGGAGACATAACATAAAGTCTGCTCTTCAACATTTTTACTCAAAGTGAATAAGGTTTGAACATTAGTTTTGCATTGCAGCTAAATGCTTATATGTACAATTAACACATTATATCTCCATGAATGATTAAATACATTTCCACCCAACTAAATTCAATGCTTCACATTTTCTGTCCCCTAAACATTCAATAATATGAGATAATGCACCTAGGAGGCTCTGCCCACAATTAAAGATAAAATCATGTTTTATTGTACTTTAAATAAAACCACCATCTACCAAAATGTCACCTGTCCTGACCGGTTCAGTCTGCTAAGGACCATATAAATTAAGAATTAAAAGTATACAGTTACAGTGCATATAGACTCAATGTTTATAGGAAATGGCTGCATGGAAAAGCTCAACTTAAAAGTATTATTACACAACAATTTTTCATTATGGAATAGTAAAAAATTAAAGTTACAATTTCCTCACGCCTAAAGTGACATTTAAAACAGTTAAAATCTGATTCTTTGTTTAGATAAATATATTCAGTTTACTGTAGGACAAAGAAAAGCAAAAAAAAAAACTAAAATTAAAGATGCTGAAACTACCAAAAACTGTTTTGCATTACTGTTTGATGAATGACTTGGACAATATATAACGTTATCTAGAGTTACTGATTCATTTTCTGCTGGCTGACTACAAAAAAAAAAAAAAAAATCAGCTCTGGTTTACACATGCTTCAGTCCTTATTCTGCCACACTTACATGCAGCTTAGAGAGAAGACAGACTAATTTGTGAAATCCAACACGTCACATGCTGCATTTGTTGTTAACACGACTGAGAAGTTTAGTTTTTGTCACTTTCCAGGTGATAATGCGTCATGAAAAATGACTTTAAAGTAGATTTGCCTGAGAGGAGTCCTGCTCTAGTATCCTCAGGGTGACAATGAGCTTAATAGCTTTCCTGAACCACACATAGAAAAAAGCATATATGAGTGGGTTCAAGCAAGAATTAAAATACAGCAGCCAGGACACGATGGCCCAAGATGAAGCATTGTTTGAGATGTCCTGTCCTGCGAGAGAGGGGTAGTAATACGGACAGAAACTCATCAGAAACACCAGTATGACGATACCCAGAGTCCTGGCTGCTTTTTTCTCAGATTTCTTTGCAGTAACTGTGCCGGCTGTAACACGTGTAACCGTAACATGAGACTGCATGGCACGAGCCTGAGACACTGCCACAATAAACACTCTCGCGTACAGAATGATAATAACCGAACAGGGGCCAATGAACGTGAACACAAGGTCAACGGTTCCAGAGACGTAGTTGATCACCACCAAACACTCCCCATAGCAGGAGTTGTGTCTGTCTGGCTGCCTGAGGTGATCCTTTAAAATCAGCCCGTTGTAGAGAAGTGAGCAAGCCCAGCACAGACACACAGACACCTCCACTTTTGTGCGAGTGATTTTGCTGGGGTACTGCAGAGGGTAACAAATAGCTACGTAGCGGTCGATTGATATGAGCACCATGTTCCCTACAGAGGCAGAGGTGAGGGTGAAGCCGATAATGTAAGACAGAGCGCACATGAGATCACCCAGCAGCCAGCAGGTTTCTATGAACCGCACTGTTTCCACTGGCATCACCAGCAGCCCGACAAGCAGGTCAGAGATGGCCAGGGAGAGAAGGAGCATGTTAGTGGGGGTGTGAAGCTGCCTGAAGTGGGAGATAGAGATGACAACCAGCAGGTTGAGAGCTACAGTGAGCACTGTGATGCAGGAGAGCAGCGCGTAGAGGAGGACAGCCTGAGAGCGAGGACGCATCAAACCCCTGCAGGATGAGTTGAGGAGCTCAGGGTAGCAGAGCTCGGCCCTCTCCAGGTTGTCCATCATTCGATGACCTGAACCTGCCGAGCTCCAGCACCTCTCTGATCATACGAGACATAGTGTAGCTCACTTATCTCTGACCACACTCCACCTCACCTCCCCAAGTCATCCTCTTCATCACTGTCTAGGCTGCTGCTGTCAGCTCATTCCTTGTTTTTTGTTTTTTCCATTTCTCTCCTCATCTTCCTCACCTCTCCCTTGCTTATTCCACCCTCCCTCCTCCAGTTTTAATCCCACTGTTACATGATGCAACGTGTTAGTTTGATGCAAATGGTGGGAAACTTTTCTGTTCAAGCTTAAACCACATCAGCTTGCTTAAAGCCTTGAGGGGATCAGTGTCTGTTAATTGCTCATGTCAGTAATTAACAGACAGACAGGCTTTACAGCAGCGATTTCCTGACTATGGCTACGATATGACATTCAAGCAGCACTTCGAAATAGCTGCTGTTGTAGATGTGTGCAAAAAGATATCTCATATGTATGAGCACAAAACTGCTGTGGTGGAACTGAAGGCTGCTGTGGAAATAAGAGCACTGTAATCCTTGACCTGGTGATGCTGATATACTCAGCTCTGAGCTCTGTAGTTTCTTGTTGTGATAATTGTTTAAGGTTAATCATTTCAGTAATTATTCAACTAACAGGATTTGAATTTGGCCTTCAGAATATTTGTTAGACAAAAATAACGAATGGAAGATGTCAGCTTGGGCTGTGGGAAAAGGGCATCAGAGGGTATTGTAGCATTTTATAGAGTAAACAACCAATCAATAAAACCAAAAAGATGATGGTGAAAATAACTGTTGAGGCCCTGGATTTTCAGGCCCTGGATGCAGCGCTTGCATCCAATATCTTTTCAATTTGCATCTTGTTCACACATGTTTACACACAGATGGTGACAAAGCAATCGTGCAAACCAGTGGTCTAAACATCAGGAATACTTCACTGTTTTGCACATCTGGACAAAACCAAACTCGATCCATTGATGTGGATGGATGACCCATTCTCCCTTCTAAGCCATAGCTGGGATGAGCATTAACCCATCCAGGACCGGCTGGGCTCTCCTTGCTCGTTTTGACATCAGGCCAACATCAGGCCAAGTCTCCAAGGTTCAGGACAATCCACCCTAACTTTCCTTCAGAGTAGTTTTACAGCTCTAGTCATTTTTTTAACTCCTCATTTTGCATATGTAGCTGCCTACTTGGATCACATCATTATCGTGGTCAGAGTCCTGAAGTGTTTGACACTGTTACTTTGGTTACGAGGTGGAGGTCAGTTCAGAGTATTTTCCCATCATCCAAGTGTCTGCTTCTGCAGCTGTGTGTAAAGGCCTTTTTAGCAGAAGACATTTTGACATGAAATCAAAATGAAATGAATCAAATTAATGATGGCTGAATTCCATTTAGCTGCTTGAATTTCAGGGTCTTGGTATTGTTCAGAACGGCTCACTGTCGCTGTCACTGACTTACTGGGACGCTATGACAAGTCAAAATGTCTGCTGTGAAAAAGGCTGACGGAGTTGATTTAATAGCTGAGAAAATACTTTATTGCTCCTGTCAGCTCCACAATGGTTTAAATACATCTGTTTATACTGTATATATGACCTTTAAACTTTTCTTGACTGTAATGATATACAGAAGGGCTCTTCCTGGCATGCAGCCTCTCTAAAACACTTCGGTTTGTACTATTTGTGCTGTTGAGTTGGGAAGGAATAGTGTCATTTTAAGTTGTGGTGGTAAGTTCTCAACATGGCACTGAGAGGACAGTTTCAAGGATAAATATAAACATATATCTCCTTATTTATTGTTTTTGAGCCCCTAGTTTAGTTGTATTTGTGGTTTCTAACAATTAACTATCAAGTAGTTGAATACCAGAATGTTGCATTTACTATTTTCTGCCGTATGTGATACAGTTTTGTGAGTTTTTCTTTGAAAACTGTTTGACATTTCTGCTCATCTGTGTCTCCTTACTTTTCACAAACAAGTAAATTCATGTTTTCTATCCCAGATGTGGTTATGGCTGCATGCGTATGGTTGCATCATGTGTTGATGTCAATGTGTGCTTATTAACACCTTTGACTAGAATTCAGTTGTGGTTTAATGTGTTATCAAACATTATTACAAGGTGTGAACGTGTCCCTCTGGTACACAACACAGCTATCATCTGTCATGTTTGTTTTTTCTTATGTTGAAACTAATGTATCCTCCGAGGTACTGATGAGTTTAAGGAGTTTATGTGTGTGTGAATCCTAAATAACATCAATATAAGGCTTAAATCATTCTACTATTTGTTTGAACTAACTATTTATTTAGGTTAAAATCAGTTTATGTCATATTCTCACTGCAGAGTTTTTGTATATTCTTACCACAGTGTCTTTGTCCGATGGCTATAATTACACTTCTGTTATAGAAGCAGATTTTGGGGACACGCGCTCTGCCAAAAACGTTTTATTTATCAATTAATTAATTGTGTGTTTGAGCTTATATGCCACAGAATTCGGTTCAGTGTGGTCCTTTAGTTTTGTCCTTGTACTCAGCTCATCAAGTTGATTAAAGGTTTCCTTTTTAAATTCAAGTCATGAGTTGTTTTTTAAGAGCTCAGTAAGAGCAAGTGTACCTGTCCTAAAACTGCAAGTACTGCAGTACATATACTTCAAATTTAAGGGATCTCTTCAGTTTTATTGACCTTTTCTTTTGGTTAAATTCACTCTGGAAACTTAGAAAGCATTCTTTGTGACCTTCTTTATACCGACCATCTAAAGATGTCTGAATTTATTGTGAGAATATTTAGCCAGGTTTCCTGACTAGCAAACATGGCTCAAAGCCCAGTGAATGAGTAGGATTCTCAATTCTCTGCTGTGTAAAATCTTTAAACAAGATCTTGGTTAAAAACCTCTAAATTCATCATTTAATGATGGTTTCTTATTCATCAGCACTACTGACACTCTTTCAGACTACTAACAATCAATGAAGTAACAATATTACAATATGTTGCTATGTGATTATTGGCAGATGCTGATTATATATTTGGTAGCCCTTAATAATTACAAATGTTTATAAGCCCTCAGTATATAATTATTAATTATAATTAATAAATTAGGTTATGAATTTATATTAAATTGGTAACCAGCATCATTATTAATGCCATTACTTACTCATCTTTTATGTGTTTTAGATTGCTAAGTTATCATTCATTAAATGTATTTCTTATTGATAAAAGTAATATCTTCATCATTGACACCTGATATACTCTTCAACAACAACATTTACTCACAACTGTGACTTGATTGTGTTTGTTAGCATGAAAAATCCTTCACAGTCGGGGTGTCGTTCAACCACCCCATGTACAAAAGGCTCAGTCCTTGCCGCGGCAGCCCAGGGTTAGAATCTGACCTGTGGCTCTTTCCCACATGTCATTCCCCATCTCTCTCTCCCCACATTCCTGTCGCTCTTCAGCTGTCTCTATCAAATAAAGCTCAAAAAGGCCCAAAAAATGTATCTTTAAGAAAAATCCTTCACAGCGAGCACATATTTTTCTTGCATCATTTATTAAACATTCATTAATATTAATATAATTTTCACAAAAATTGATTATAATTTGCTCGGTGTCCACAGTTATATAATGCATAACGTACAGTCCTATGTTGGATTGTTTGTTGTCACTGATGTGCTGCTGCCATCTGTTGTTGAAGAATAACAACTGATCCAGAGATGCGTCTCACTGTGAACGTGTTGAGTGGCTGAACTGACATCTGTTGCAGTTCTTCATCTGATAACCAAAAAGCTGCATTGTCTCTCTGTTGTCAGGCTCAGCCTCAACTGGAGTGGTTATGTGGCTCATCAGACACTAGATGGCCCTGTTGGTAAAGCAGTTGGCACTTCAGACAACGTACTGCACTTTACTCCTTGAAAGTTTATTCAAAAGAGACCCAGTATATGAAGACGTCATGAAGCGCACAAAACAACATTTCTGCCATACGAGCATCAGTTTTATGTTTATGTTAAGTTTATGTCTTAAGGAATTTTTTGCAACAGTTTGATTTTTACCTTCAGACTACTCATAATAATATATTGTACTGAGCGGCCTGTTCTGGTTACAGTGAAACGAATAATATACATACTGCTGTTCACATTATGAGGTAAATTAAAAATGTGCATCAGACATAAAGTGGAGAACAAATAAATCAGAACTATTAGTTTAATTAAGTTGAGATATTTTGTTAGTGTAATAATAAATTGAAATGTCACACAAACATCAAATGAATGCAAATACATATAGCAAATAAACCATTTTTGTGTTGTTTGTTTTAAGAAAACATAGAAGACAATAATAAATAATATTGTAATGAGGGTTTAGAAACTCACTGTAGAGACAGACCATATTTTACACTTTACATAGCATGTCTTTTACTGTACGTAGATTACGTCTTAAATTTTAGGCATTTCACTGATGTTCTCATTGGTATTTAGAATTTTGAGTTGCAAGTTCAGCCTCAAATTGTTTTTATTTTGGTGTGGCTTTACTGTAGACCATATGAGAGGGAGCATAGTTAAACTGGGTGAGAGACAGATGGGATGTTTTTAGTAAATGAAAATAATTCAGTTCTTCAGTGGGAAGAGGGCGATGTTGTTCAGACAACATGTTTTCAGTCGAGGAGGGAACACATGGACAGTTGAGGCTCCTCTGAGAGAAAAGATGATTGAAGGTTGGATGGCAGAGCGGCCAGTACCGGAGCTACTGTGTAAAGGAGGACTCTCGTATATCCCTGTTTCAAGGTTGGAGATCTTGTACCTTAGGTTGCTGTTATTTACTGTATCATTCACTGTCTTTTATAGAGGTGGACCCAGATTGAGGGTCTATATTTTCCTGGGAAATTAAATGTTGCAACACTGAAATCACACTTAATAAATTAACAGCCTGTTCTCACTGAAAATCTATAATTATATGTGTAAAAATAAATATTAAACTTTAACTTTAAAACGTTACCCCAGACACTAACCAGAATTTACTTAAACTTACTCTAACAACTAACAACTCTAACAACATCAAACTGAACCAAGAAAAAAAAAAAATTGCAGTTAAAGTTAATGGTTCCACATTGGCGACTCGAGGAAGCACCGTGCTTCGATTGTTTATGGACCAATGTCTGTTCTTCTTTTTCCTTTAACCACATCATCATTGCTCTGGCTCAAATTAAACAAACACAAAAGCTTCAAATCCACAGTCAGCTCAAGTGTTTCTGAGCAAGAGGGAAGCACAGTAGGATTCATCTTTTTCTTATATATATATATCTATATATATATAGATAGATAGATAGATAGATAGATAGATAGATAGATAGATAGATAGATAGATAGATAGATAGATAGATAGATAGATAGATAGATATAAATCTGACAGGAGGACTGCAAATTCAACAACTTTCAGAGAGAACTGTCTGTTTCTGTTTGTCCTATTATAAAACCTGATCTTACGATTAAAGCAAAACATCTAAATAAAGTTACCAATTACCAAAATTGAAACATTTTAATTGATTTTAGTTCTGGTTTTAAGGACATAACTCTTCTTTTCATTTGATATTTTTGTCTCTTGACCCTCAAATGCCAAAACGTATTTTGCCAGTTGGAACCAATTTACTGCAAAATAGTTTTGGTTCTCTTGGGTAACTGTGGAGATTTTCCTCTTATGGTAAGTCTCCGGAAAACCTTAAAACTAAAATGAATAAAAGCTCTTTAAATTAAGTTATTTTTTATGCTTCGTATGGACCAAATATGAAAAATGAAGAGAGGAATAAATCCATTATTATGATCAAACACACAGAATATTTTAATGTAAAACAAACTATTATAAAACTTATTTCGATGTTTCCCAGGCTGTTGTAATCTGTACAAACAATGTATTGTATATGTATATGTATTATAATATAAAGAACTGATTAAGGAGTGGACCAATAACAATCATGAAAAAAATTTGAAGGAGAATTTGAATATGTGAAATTATCAAACCATCAGAATGTCTCTAATGTTTAGAAACACAGAGATTTGCACAAACACAAACAAACATACCCACACATTAACACGCCTGGTTTCACCCAGTTTTTCCTCCGTGGCCTAATTGATTCTCATTTTAATTATGTTGACCCAGACTCCGTCTCACTTCTTCACTGACAACAAAACCAGCGCAGGCCGGCAGTCTGCCTCTCACACTGTGAGGATGACACCTCCGTCTCCTTACAGAGGAACGAGTGGAGGATCCACTTTGATGTCACTCCCCCGCAAAGGAAAGGTCAAAATAATAAATGTAGGCCCAATTGATGGGTTGGCAGGGGGGCACGGGGGGTTTCAGTGCTGATTTTTGGACGAGTGCTCCCCTAAAGGCATAATGAATTCATACAGTCAGCCACGGCCAAAGAGGAAAACAGCATGGGTCCGCTTTCCATGAAAAGGTTGATCTAAATCTGCAGACGAGCCTGGCTCCTTCTTCCCACTCATTCTCCAACACATCACTCTCTGCTCTCTCTCTCTCTCACTCTCAAACATTTGCTTGTTTCACGCACACATATGAAAAAATACTCAAAAGTATTTCTGTCTTTCTCTTTGACACACACCTCAGCATATGCATCACCTCCTCCGCCTCGCCATCACTGAGAGAGGTGAACCGCATCACCATGGATCAAAAACCTAGCTGCTCCACCTAACTCTTCCTCACAGCAAGACACCTTTGATTCAAGAGTCAATAAGCCAGAAATACACAAATGCTTGAATATGTCTTTGAAGATGTCCTCAGGTCATACAGGTCACAGGATATCTGTTCGTAGGTTAAAGGCAACTGAGCTACAACATATCTGCCAGACCTCTGACCTTCTGTCCATCATTAGTAACTCAGATTTTGCCTCTTATTTGGCAGTAAAGAGCCCAACTTTTACAAAAATGCTTAAAAGTGTGAGGCTGAGTGTGCATAAAACATTTCACAAAACATCAGGGATATATGCATTGCATCATTTATCATTTATAAGCAGTATATAAACATGTAATAAATAGTTTATAACACACTATAATGTCGTTGTAAGCAGATATGAGTGTTGTGTATAAATAGATGAATGAATGACAATATAGTAATAATGAATGACTATATATGTAAAGATATAAAGTATTCAGAGAAGTTATAATTGCTGATACAATACTGTGAATTAATACTTATGTCCTAACATTACATGCTTACAACTATAGCGAGTTATAAACCATCTATTAAATGTTTATCTATTGATCATAAATGCTAAATTAGGAGATGTGTTACCATAGCTGGTAACTATTGGTTTATAGTTGTGAAATAAATGTAAAAAGCACAAAAGGTCTCTGTGAAACTGGGGTAGAAGTATGAGTAAATGGAAATACTCACAACTGCACTTGAGTAAAAGTACAGAAGTTTCTTTCCACCACTGAAGTGAACAGACTAACACATGGGATGTTGTCCTGTAGTGTGGAAACCTGTTTTGTCTAACTTAGAGACACATTAAGAGGCGTTTAAAGGGTTAACTCGGTTTAAACTTTAAATAACATCATTAAAAAATAAAGTGTACAAAAATACCCCCAAATAATTCTAAATACAGACAAAGTTGTTGGATTTGCCAAGTTTGGGTTGACCATAATGGTTATTTGCATAATAAAATATGGCTTCTTACAACCACTAGATGTTGAGTTGGTTATAGTTTCTTCCTTTTGCTTTTATTTAACTGATTTCATATCAGTTTTTTCCAAATGCAAAGCGCCCCTAATTTTTTTGCAGTTATGAAACAACTGTGTGGTTTATAATAAGTCTTTGTGTGTTTTCCACTTAAAGACAGAACTAGACCTCAAGACCTTGCCTTACCGCATAGAGACGATGACAAACGCTCAGATAAACCGAGATATGATTATTTCTCAAAGACGAAAAAAAAAAACGCAATTTCCTGATCGTGCCACAATCCCCGTGAGCCGCGTTAAGATGCGCATTCACGCTGAGCTGCCAGTTTTTTCCTCCGGAGGACGGAGCCGCTTCAGGCTGAATTACATGCGCAGTCCTGCCGTGAATCACACATCACCACGGCAACCGGCGTTCACACCGAGTCCCCGTCAGCATCAGTGGGGTCCGATCCCATCCACAGGCGACAGGAGAGCCCAGAAAACCACAGTAAGTTTATATTCTCTTTTCTACATTCAATGCATGCGTTCATTTGTCGTTTTTAGACACTTGAGTTTGCGAGGAAAGAGAGCCCTGGACCGCTGCGGAATGTCCATACATCTGTCTATATGCGTGGGATAGGTTATTGCTTCACATGATTAAGTGATTTAGTGCTGATAATTCATTCATTTGCTTTAAGGAACAAGCATCACATCTGCATTTACGTGTTATATAAGATTGTGATAGGTAGAATTGCGCTGTAATTAGCGCTACTTCCACATTACATAAAAGGTTACAATGTAATAGGCATCTATTGATTACATACACACATACATCCTTTATCATGTAGAGAATACACAGCATGAGATTTAACATCATACTAACATATAAAAAACGCTATTCACCTGCCGAGTAATACTTAATCCAGATTTATAATTAGATATAAAATTGTTTGTATCATCAGCCCTCTATTTCATGTGCAGCTGTTGTATCTCTGCTCCTTGATTCCTGGTTACACAGCCTGTATATCTTGTCGCAGCTGTCTTCAATGCAGCAAGTTCGGATATGCATGAGCAGTGAACCCTGAAGAACTTGAGAGGCACCGGCATAAACAGCCCACTTCCTAACACACCTTTACAAAGCTGCCTCTTCCCTGTCCTATACTTGATATATGTATATATATATATATATATATATATATATCCAGATTGTGGTGGTGAATTAAAACTGTCATCGTTCTGATATGAACAGTGTTTCACAGCGGATAAAATGTTTTCATTTAAAAGATGTCACTTGCAGTATGTGGATGTCAGAATGTGGGAACACTGAGTGTTTGACAGAAAAACACAGCTCATTTGTTAATCAGAGATTCAGGATGATTCATCGCATCCACACTATACTCCAACTGTGGGGAGGAAAAATGGTGGTCAGCACAGATGACCACTTTAGTCATCCACTCACCAAGGACACCAATGATTGTACTGTAGTCTTGAATAATATCCAAGATCCTTTTTTCTTTTTATCCATTTGCTTAAATATGACAAGATTCAGCATCAGATATTCATCGTTCTGCTGAAAATGTCAAATGTCCAGGATTTATTTAGGTTTTTAAGTTTTAAAAATGTTTAATGAGAACATGTTGAGTTTCTCAACCAACAGAAAAGCCTGAAATGAAAAATACATAAATATTATCATATGATGTTCCAGCTTAATGGCAGTATTCGTTCTTAAGCAGATCATGTATTCACAGTGGAGCTTTCCAGCGGCCTCAGTTAATGATCCTGTACCTTCTTTATCAGGAACACATTTCTTGTGCATCAGGGATTTCTCCTGCAGCATAAATACTGTAGCTCTTTGCCTCCTGCTGCGTGTATCATCATTGTGAGTCACTGGCGTCAGCAGGGCCCGTGGGGTCCTTGGCTGAGGGAAGGTGTTGTATTGCACAGTGTGAATGAGATAAGTAGCTCTTCACCACCTCCCTCCATATTTAGATGATCATTTGATCGAGGAAAGAAAATAGAGTCGCTATCAGGGCAGCGAGGTGTTCAAGCGCTGTGTTAGTTGGCGTGTTAGATTTACACTTTGATGACAAACATTAAAGAGTTTGGTGGAAGCGATGGAGCTGAGATAGACGTGATTAATCATACACAGTAGTTATGAAACATGTTTACTCTAGACTGTTGGATAAACAGGAAACCCTCTGAGAATGGTTGCAAATACAGAAGTCTGAATAAATATGCTCCCAATTTAAGCTGCATACTTATAATTTAACTTCCATAACCTCATTGAATTAATAAAGGAGTAGATTTCTGTTGAGAGTTACATGAGTTACAAGATTGATATTCTACTTCACAGTAGCCTATAAAGCTGCTACAAGCAGTTAGTTAGCTTAGCTTAGCATAAAGCCTGGAAACAGGGGGAAACAGCTAGCTTGGCACTATGCAAATGTAACAAAATCCACCTACCAGCACCTCTAAATGTAACTTGGCTTATCTCGTTTGTTTCATTTTATTTATCATACAAACACTGTGTAGAAAAGTGTAAAAACCACATGCTGTAGTTTTACAGAAGGTTGAGTGTCTAGTTGCCAGGCAACCAGTGGAGACTCCAGAAAGTCACTGCTTCCAGCCAAGAAATAAGCCGACACATAACCTACTGTAAAACAGCAAATTGATGTTTTTAGACGTCAGGTTTTATAAGTAAACTAATATACTCATGGATTATATTCATAGTGTTTTATTTGATTTAACAAGCTAACAAGACTGAGAGTTGACAGCCAAAGCTAGCAGCTCTGTAAGGCTGTACCTAGGCACTGCAGAGCTTTGGGCTAAATGCTAACGGCAGCATGCTAACATACTTATATGTATATATATATATTAGTTTTGCAGGTATTTAGACATAAATCAGAATATTTGACTGATATACGATTGTTATGTGATGATCAGCAGAATTCTTACAATTCATAACAGATTTCATGACAATCCAACCAATAGTTCATGAAAAAGTCTTTTGCCAGTCTAATAATGTCAGTCCTGACCAAAGTGGTACACCAACAGTCCAACAGCATCTTTAACTAATTTCTTGCTGGATGAGATATGCTTCTTTTATACTATGGTGTGGTCTTTATTACTCTTGTCCTGTCCTGTTTTACCTCATCACTGTCATCTTGATCTTCATGTTCGTTCGTGTCCTGGCAGGATCCTCAATTTGAGCTACAAGCAGCGTTGTCACAATTGGTTACACAGTACACAGTCTGAGTCAGTCTGACCTGAGCTGTCTGTCCCTGCTATCCAGATCTGTCCAGACATTCTCAGGCAGACGAGCAGCCATGGTGAAGCTGGGCAGCAATTTGTCTGATAAGCTGGAGAAGCAGCCGTCTGCGGACGACGGCTTTGATAACATCCCCCTCATCACACCCCTGGAGGTCAACCAGCTCCAGCAGCCATTCACAGACAAGGTAAATGCGGCCTATTAGGTCTGTGTTTGTGAGTATATTTATGTGGCTGCACATTTTATGTGTTTTTCTCTAAAATACTGCTTTCTAAGTCAGCATCATAGAAATAGGCAACAGATTACGACTGACTGCAGAACGCCTCTGCAAAAACACCATTAATATGGGTTAGGGTTAGATGTATAGCTTCCAAGCATAAGCTCCAGCACTGAGACAGTATTTACCCTTCCTTACCAACTGTCCCAGGTTACAACCTAGCCAGCCCATGCGATGCAAGCACCTCTTTAACTGCATAATAGCCCACACAACCATGTTTTGGTTAGATGAGGCATACAGTAGCACAGGATGTTCCACAGGCTGATTAGATGTTGCTGAAAAATTTACATAAAAACACTTTGTAGCTCCCAAATGTCTTTTGAAGGCGTTGATTAAAACTGGCTGTTTTAGCAAACGATGCTTGTGTATATTTAGACATGTAAAATTGTATTTTTCAGTAGATACAGGATTACGGAACCTGTGCTGAACACTGGGGACAACATCATCCATAATGCAGAACAAATAACAGCTAATTATGAGGGTTTTTTTATTCCAGAAGAAATCACAATGACGGTGCATTGTTTCCGCTGCAGGTCATTGTGAAGACGTCAACACAATATCAGCTGCAGCAGCAGAAGAAAAACAAGCTGTATGTGCCCAGCATCAAGAAGCTGAATATCAACTTCTACAGTGATGTTTCAGATAAAGCCAAGGTACAACAGCCACAACCTGAACAAACCTGACAAATGGGCTTAAGTTCTCATTAAAAGACAAGTTGGTGATATTCTAGATTTTTTCTTATGAAAAAGTCCCATGAAAAGACAAACAATGGATTGTTTACACTTATAATTTACTGTGAATCCAAAACTATATAGTTTATTCCTCTGTACTGTAGAGCTCCATTGTTGTGGAGTCCAAATTAATTCACATTTAGTCACGCAATAATGTCAATGTGTTTTTAAAATGTATTGTTAATAGTTTTGTGTTATTAAAAGGAATAAAAAAGGAAATGCTCCTTTTCGTTCGACTGACAGCAGCTGGCAGAGTGCCGGTGTTAGACCGTAGACAACGAGAGACACAGTAAACAAACTTATGCCATAGCTATTCCGTGGGCAGACAGCGTCTTGTTAGTGGTATTGAAGAGGAAAGACCACACAAGAGTCTAACCAGACCTAAGTGACATTTGCAGGTACATTTACATGCTGTTGTGCAGCATGCTTTCCCCCAGGAAATGTTTTTGTCTGCTTGCTCAACAAGCTGAGGTTCAGGACAAGATGTGTGTTGATGTTTGTAAGTTAGATAAGAAGGATGCTTTAGCAGGAACAGTAATGTGGGATGTTGTTCAGAGGCTGTAGCTGTTATTTGGCTCTCTGTGATCGTGTGATGATTGAACACTGATTTCTGACATATATACATATATGGACACCTGAATGATATCCTGTCAAATCAATGCAAAGCTAGGGGGCGCTATCATGAATCCAAAAAATATTATATTTCCGGTTTGATTCATGATATTTTCTTAAAGGAGAACACAGGACAGGACAAGTGATTTACAGAGCAGATGCTGTAGCAGAGAAAAAATGCAATTTAATTTGGATCAGGTGGACGTTAAAAACGCAACGATGAGTCAAACCATTGCACTGGCTCATATGGCTTCTACAATGATGTGAACACAAACACTGTAACCTCACCAGAAATACTCACTAGGGCACCAAATGTGTATTAATCCACTGATAAAAGTAGTTCCTGACTAATGTGCTGTATTCTCTTGTGTGAGTAATGTTTACTAATCACTAGAGTGCCCAATCGTTTTAGGAAATTATTAAGCCTTTTTTGTGAAAATGAAATTTTATATTTGTTACCTTGTTTTTAAAATCTACATGTTCAGTAGGAATCAGTGCCAGGGTTGGTTTTGGTTTTTCATGGAATTTGTTGACAATAGCAAAAATATCTCAGCCTCATCCTTTAAGTACTGATAACTTATTGCTAAAGTTGGTGTAAATTTGTATATATGTGTGTGTTTTCATGTGTGTGTGTGTGTTTCATGCTCAGATCACAGGTCTGATCCTCATCACTTTGGCCTTCCTGACCAGCCTGCTCCTCCTGCTCATGTACAAAGCCATGTGGTATGACCAACTTACCTGCCCAGAGGGTTTCATCCTTAAGGTAGGCATTCAATTTACATGATTTATGCAGAGAAAGAACATCTAATCTTTTGGCCATGGTCTTCCTGCAGTGTAGCAGAGAGCGGCAGC
Source organism: Miichthys miiuy (assembly GCA_036365135.1). Classification (NCBI taxonomy): domain Eukaryota; kingdom Metazoa; phylum Chordata; class Actinopteri; family Sciaenidae; genus Miichthys; species Miichthys miiuy. Next base: position 22,457,374 of record CM071602.1, read on the forward strand.
TCATATCTCTTCTCGTCCTTGGATATCACAGACTTCTTATTGTGTTACCCAGGCTGAAGTAGTCTGTGCGACTCCCACTCAAAGGATACTCATGCAGCCTACAATGCATCTGCTGCTTTGTTTCTCGGCACACCCTCACATCATTCACTTCAGGAGGATTCTGTAAAAACTGGAGCTGGAAACCCAAACTAATTATCTCCCAACGACACCTTGGAGGCATTGTGTAGTGAGCCAGCGCTGCCATGCATGTTAGTTAAAGAGCCTGTCTCGCAGAGGAAAATGAGAGAGTGGGAGACACAGAGAGAGGGAGAGGGAGCAGCACAGCCCGCTTTCTGGTCAGGCAGAGATTGGGACGCCCGCCTGTGAATCGGAGGGGTCTTTAATTAGGGCTGAGCGTGACTAAACTGTGATTAAAGGCTTAACAGTGAGGGGGGAAGCAAGGAAGGGAAGGAGGGAGGGGGGGACCTTCCGGCAAGGCTTTTGAAGTTTTTGCCGGTTACAGTTGCTTTCAGCATTTTTTCCTGCTAATGCGTTGTTGGAGACATAAAAAGAGGAGTGAGGATGGAGGATGGAGGGAGGCGTAGTCACTGCTGTGCTTTTGAGAGGTTCGGCTCCTCACTGTGAGGGAAGGTCAGGTAGTGGATCCTCTGACAGGAAACACCCGCGGGTCAACACAACTCAGTGTGCTCTTTTCAAAACACAACATTTACACGTTCATTTTGTTTGATTTAATTCACCCACACTGTCTCGTGTACAGTCTCATTCTCCTCAAAACAAGACATGTGTGTTTAAAGATGTTGCAAAGGTTGGCTCGTCTTTAACACATGGTCCCTGTGCCTGGTAACCGTGGTCTATTTGTACTGTTCATCTTTGGCTTAATGTCTGAACACTGTAGGATGAACACAAACTCCTTCTTTTGGAGGCATTTTAATTTCACCGATCTGATTTGTAGAAATATTTGCTGTGCATATTAGTGAAGAAAAACTCTCTTTATACTGTCGCACATCGCATCTCACCTAAGAATTATATATGATATATATATTACAAGTCATCCATCAAACATCCCCTTTTAATAATCAACCGTTTTCATAAAGACAGTAAAGACGGTGGCTTGTCTAGTGTTTGTACAACATGTTCTATGTAATTCTTTTCACTCTCATGGCAGTTTTTAATTACAGGAACTAAAATGCTTGTGACCTCAAACATTTCACTGATGCTTTGGTGCTACGTTCTTCTTTGCATTTTAAAAAACAGGAATGTTTTGGAAATATAAGACAGCATCCATTGCTTCAGATCACCTTGTTGCTATCCTTTGCTGTGAATTGTGGTCCCTGATTTTCTGAGATGTGTCTTCCAGCTTTCCAAACACTGCATTTTCCTCTCGTTCCTCTGATTCTACTTCCCACTTCTGCCCAGATGCTTAAAGTAACAGTTAAAGTAACACTGCTAGCACCACCTGAAAGTACATGGATTTAGCATCAGGGCTGAGCAGGGCTGGGATTTCAGGAACTTTCTTCCCAAAGTGCGCAAAGACAAACAGAACCTGCAACAATCTCTACGGGTTACATTACATTTGGTTAAATCCTGTAAGATACAGCAGTCACAGGATTATCTGACACATCAGCAAATACAGTAAAATGTAAAGAAGACTTTTACGTATGGGATCATCTCCAGTTTTGTCTCAGAGATACAGTTAATTACAGTTAATGTACATCACAAACATATTGGCGATAAGACAAAAAAAAAATATCAATGCTTTTATTTTGTGAACACAAACAAACATTTTACTTGAACTTTACCTAAATTATTAATCAATATTAATAGACATAATGATGGTAATGTCATATTGTAGCTCTTTGTTCCTGAATTCAAACAAAGATATTTTGTTTTTCTGTCGTAACAGCAGAAGCACTGCACACCGGCAGCTCTGGAGATGTACTACACAGAGCAGCAGCAGCAGCAGGAGCCAGGCCACCACGGCAGCACCAACAATGGGCTCTACGCCACCCTCAGCCACCTCAACCAGGTCAAGAGGACTGGGCCTGAGCTGCCACCGCCATGGTTACCAGTCATCACCGCTCTGAAGGAGGCTGAACTGGCCAAACGAGGCAGCGAGCCGCGAAGGAGTGCTGGAGGGAGAGAAGTGAAGGGGCTGACGAAAATTCAAGTGTTAAAGGAGGAAATGATGATGGGGAGGTAGCGTAGGTTATTTTTTGACTGTGTGTGTGTGTGTTCAGGATTTTTTTCCATCCCTCGTACAGTCCAAGTGAAACACTTGTTTATACTGGTGCTCCAAAACCTCAAAGGTGTCTGTATATCTACTGAAAATTTAAATCAGCAACGTAAACCACAGTTTACTCCACTTCAGTCCTGTTATATTCTGTTCATATTTAATACAAGCTAATACACAACTGTTGCAGTGTGTGTGTGTGTGTGGATAAGGATGTTTGTGTGTGTGTGTGTGTGTGTGTGTGTGTGTGGTAAGTTGTTGAGGTTAGAGGCAGGAATGTTGGCAAATGTGCCTGACTTTTACAGCGTTACTGAATCATGACTTTACTCTGCCATTTGCATCTGTGTACTTTGTACTGTCTGTGAAAGTTAGAGGTGAGAGAAGCGAAGCGAGACCTGAGTGAGAAGTGAAGATAACAAGTTTTTAATGAGATTACAGCAAGTTTCTCCTCATCACTCCGTCTTGTTATCTAGGCCGTCTATTCATTTTGTTTGAGAGGAGAATGTATGAAATCATCAGTGAATGTGCTAACAGTTAAACCATTAAGACAAGGAACTGTAATTGTACATTCTTCACATCTTATAACCTGGAGAAATTGCAGGAGGAAAGTGTGGTGTTGAAATCAGGTGTTGCACGTCAGTGATTTGAGTTACACAACCACACTCACACTGTGGAACATATCAAAAATAAAAATAAAAACTACATGAAATGTGTTTTTATCATTGTCATTGTGGGTTAAATTAATAGCACATATAACACAATGAAGTGTGCATCAAGTAAAAGGACCTGAAAGCTCTCTGAAACCACCGTATGACATTTGCATTATAATGTGAGCTACTTACTGTAATTATGGATAAAACCTTTAATGTATTACTACAAATACAAATCTAGATTTCAATAATGATATGTTCATGTATGTAAGCTAATTGTAAAAATGCTCCATTTGTTATTAAATGTTGTTTTATGTTGCTGTAAGTATTCTGTAATGTGCCTGTAAATGAACATGTACAGTATAACCACAGGGTTAACTCATCATGCTCCTTATATGAATGTATGAAGTAGCTGCTCGAAACATGCAGTAGATGTATTTAATGCTTACAGTGTACTACCTAAAAGCTTCTCTTCACTTCTTTCTATTTATTTAATTAACAGTATTAATGTCTATATTATTTGGTGTCTTTTCAATGATAAAAGTGTGTTTGACAATGTTGCTTTAACATGAGGAGTTCCTTTCCATTCCATCCAAAAACATCAGCACATTACCCGCAATTGTCTGACAAATCTTTTGATTTGACCTAATTATCTGCCATCACTTGCTCTGAGCTACCTTTTCTTTTTTTATTTCTTTGTACTTTTACAGTCACTCGTCTTATGTTGGAACGAAACTCTTCATTTGAGTAGGACAACCGTGAGATCACAGCACAGCTTGCTCCTTTGGGTTCAAGCGCCAAACGTTTATATCAGACCCATCTGCTCTGATGTCACCGACTGAACAAAAATAAATGAACCGAGGTGTTGAGCTCTCTCATTCACAACTGTTGATTTAGATCCATTGCCTCTAATGACCCGGATTAATGATTCTCCAACACCGATGAAATATTTGTGGTTGGAATCAACAGAAAACATTCATTAGCTGTTTTCTTTAGCCTACCAGAACCAAACAAATGAACATGTATCTACACTGTACACTCCTCAAATGTCTTTTTACATTAAATCGTATGTAATGGAACATTTGAGATAAAAGCAGTGGTCAAAAATATTAAAGTACAAGTACTGTACTCAAGTACAACTTTGAGATAGTTACTACTTTTTACATTTTAAAAGCAAGTTAATGCTTTACTTTATCCAGTGCTGGAAGAAGCATCTATTACTTAAGTAAAAGTACTAATAGCACAGTTTGACAGTAATCCATTACTATTATTTTACTTGAGTATAAGTGCACAAAATGTGCTATACTATAGTAAAAGTTGTTTAAACGTTTGATTATTATCATTAAATCCTTTACATGTAAGTAGCATTTTAATGGTGTAGATCATCATTATCTTACTGTGATGGACATGATATTTTATTTATTATTTTGAATCCATAAAGTATTGTAACTGGTAACTATAGTTGTCATATAAATTTAGTGTAGTAAAAAATGCAATATTTCCTTCTAAAATATTGTAGTGAAGTATCTTGAAAAAACTACTCCAGTAAAATACAAGCACCTTGTAATTGTACTTACAAGTATGACGGATTTGAGTAAATATGCATAAATATATGTAAATTGTTAAGATACAGAGCTTCAATATAAATTACAATAGATACAATAGAGTGAGGTGCATTAAATACTGCTTACACATTAATGCATCAATAATAATAACAAAATCTTACCTTATGAAAAATGTAAGATTTAATTCTTAAAGTGTATTTTTTTGCATAATTCATACTTTATTTCGCAAATGTTTTGAATGCAGGCCTTTTTTTTTTTTTTTACAGTGTAGTATTGCTACAGCCTAATTAGAGGATTTGAATAATTATTTCACCTCTGCATACCATTCCTCCTCTTTGAGCTACATGGGAGAGAAAGAAGTCAATGCAAAGGTTTTTGTGAAATATGTTATTCAAAAAAAAAAAAAAATCTTAGATCTAAGATCTAATCCAAATTTACCAGCAGGAGAAAAAAGTATAGCTCCTTTTACACTCTGCCGCTTGCAGAGATGATCAGTATGCATAGAATTCAAAATGTGATTCCTTCCTCCTCAGATTTTAGCAATTCAAAGCCAAGCCACATCCTCTCTCTCTCTGTTGGGTTCGCTGCTGTGAGCCTGTCTGCATCTCATTTACACTCACATATTTTCACACCATCGCTATAAACCCAGGGATGTGTGGCTTGAAGTTTGTGTGTGTGTTTGCTGCCTTGTTAGAAGCGTGTGTGCGCTTATGAAATCATTAACCTACAGTTATGTGTTCATGTGTGTGTCTTTGTGTTTCACGCATGCTCCTGTGATATGCATGTGTGTCTCTGTGTGTGTGTGTGAGCCCATGCTTAGCTTGTTAATTAAATCTACATTACACCCTATTTAGCCTTTAGGGTTTTTTTTCTCCCCACTGTTATTGGGTGACATACTTTAGACGTTGTTGGCCCAGGGCATGGAACTAAATAAAGTACTAAAAAATATTTATTAGGGAATTTACAGATCCCATACTTGGTCAAGGCATGGCATGTTGTGCCAAAAAGGCTTAGATTCAGGGCCCGGGGAAAATCACGTAAAATCAGCCGAGTAGTCATGTAAAGGCCGCCAAGCCCCATTTTCTTGCTTTATGGCATCAACAGATCTGAACAGTAAAATAGCAGGTTGGCTTTTTAATTTGTCCTGACCATTCAGAGTCCCCCCCTTCTCCACTGTTCCCCCTGAAGACTGCGAGGGAGGGCCGTGCCAAGAGTCATTTAGCTGTTAACATCCCACTAGAATCAAATTCCTCTGAGCCCTGATGCCACTCAAAGGTTGGAGAGGAGGAAGGACACTTTGTGGTGCTGTAAGTACTGTCTCCCTGCTTTTCTTCTTCATGTATATCTGAGGCTGATCAGACAGAAGGGCTTATGATGCAGCTCCCTCTCAAGCAGCGTCAGCATTTCAACAAACTGTAACATACAATAAAAAAAGATGGATAGATGTGGAGGTGAGAAGAAGGAGATCAAAACAAAGCGGAGGGTGTGAAAGAGAAGTGAAATTTTGGACTTGTGAAAGTAAAAAAATCACTTTTACTCCTACTCACTACCTTCAAGAAACACTTTGGGAAAAACGGTTATTTTAGAGTTAGTTGAGAAGATTTCACTTTCATATGAAGCTGGAGCCAGCAGCTAGTTAGCTTAGCTTAGCATAAAGTCTTGAAATAGGGGCACACAGCTAGCCTGGTTGCTGTTGTAGGGGGGTTATGTGCCCGACTATTTCTTGGCTGGGAGCTGTTGCCAGGCAACAGGAAATTATTGTTCATATAACTCCCGTAAAAAATGTTGTTTTACACTTTTTGTACATAGTAAACAAACAACACATAACGTGTTCATTACTGACAGGTAATAGTTTCTTAGAGTTGGTTGTAGGCTCGCTGTTTCCACCTGTTTCCTGTTGTGACTATACAAAAAACACTGGTCATTATAAATAATATCTTAGCAGAAGCAATATGGGAATTGTGGTAGTTTTATTCTGTAACATTTATCATGGGTGCAAACAACAAGAGTAAAGTCCATATTGATTTTGTTTGCAGCCGCTTTATCTTCCATATTATATATATATATATATATATATATATATATATAGACATTCCTTGTATCTGCTTTCTTTCTCTTTCTGCAGTTTGGTAGGAAGATGAAGAAGAAGAGGAAGGTGTACTTAATTAATCCTTCATGGGGAAAAAAAATTAACTAATTCGTTTCGATTTATATTAGATTGCTGTCCACATCAATAAAATAAATATTAGAATTTGACAGAAACGTACGTCACAAGTAAAACGTAAGGATTATTTTAAAGAGTGTCTTGTCTCTGATTGGCTGTTCCTGCCCATAGCATACATGTGATTAATCATGTCATGACTTGAGAGTCGCTCTTACTCCTACACTTGAATCTAAGTATATCAATAAAATGTGTCTTATTCTGTACACCCAGCAGAGGACCATTGTTACTACTAAATTGGCTTTTTAAGTGTTATTCTTAGAGGTTTGATAAATAGGAAGAGCGAAAGTGAGGAAGAGAAAAGGAGACAGCAGAGAGATGGAGGGAGAAACAGAAGAAAAGATGAACAAGACAGAAAGAGCAGATGAGAGGCGGCCAGGCCTGGGAAGGGAAGGCGGGGGGTGAGGGTTTGGGTAGAAGAAGAGGAGGCGGAGGAGGCCAAGAGGCATAGAGGTGGTGGTGGTGGAGGAGGAGGGTGAATCCAGGCTGACCCCTGTGTCTGTGTGTGTTGTTGTGTGTCTCAGTGGGTTTCCTCTGCCCTGGCGCCAGCTGGAAATGCCTCCACTAAGCAGAGGCAGTACACACATCATCCTCCATTCACCCCCATTCAGTCCCCTTTGATGAGAGTAACACTATACATGCCCAGTGCGCCTCACAGATCCTATCAAGCTGCTGTTTAAAGGGCGGGAGCGAGAGCCGGGGCAGCTGATCATAACTTATCGAGTCTTCGGACGCACTGTCATCCAGTTTCGTTGCCCTGCAGAGCAAATAAAAGTGAGAACAATTGAGGAGGTTTAATAATTGCAGTGATGTTGCTGTTACAGTGGTAGAGGTTTCATGAGGTACGCTGCCACCTAGGGGTCATCTCCCATGGTTGCAGAGAGGAATGTGCCCCCGACACTTTTTAACTACTACTTTGATAAATTTCGGTGGATTATATTTTCTTTAAAGTCACTAAAAAGCTATCATGGAGACATCAGGGGAATTATACCTTGATGTCCATACCTTGAATACCTGCGATCGGATTAGTCACAGTTGCTCTTTAAAGTTGATCCTCATGATGGTCTTTTTAAAATGACTCAATAGCCATGAAATTAGTCATTAGTTTGTTATCCTGCCGTGATGTTGCCCTCATGCAACAAAAACCTCGCCAGTAAACAATTATCCAACCGACACGGCGAGGTAAAGGCCCAAATCTGCAGCCCAGACATGCCGTGAGGAAGAAAAACAACCAGCTTTGCTTAGCTTAGCTTTAGTTTGCTTTGTTCTGGCCATTACGGAGCCGAAATATTGTCATTACTCATAGACCAAATCATTTTACGACATCCTGCAATTAAACTTTAAGCTAATAGGTTAATGAGACAAATGGAGTTTGAACGCTGGAAGTTGGTTCCTATTAGGGATGGCAATGCAGGGAGAAGTGCACAGTTGCATGCTCTGCACACACACTCACACTGTTTTTTTTCTCCTTTTCTCTCTCTCTCTGACACACACACATACACACACACACACACACACACACACACACACACACACACACACACACACACACACACACACACACACACACACACACACACACAAACACAAACACAGAGAACAGACTGGTTTGATTTAAGTTGTGCGGTCCCCTCCCGGTGCAGCCTCAGACAGGCAGAGAGGACCAGAGCGCAGTGAACTCCAGTTCAGCCTGAGCCCGGCTGTCTCTGCTAAGCTTCAAGTTGAAACCCTCCAAATTGGGTTTAATCTGTGTTTTGCTTTGCCAATTATCGACCTGCAGAGCTGCATGGCAAATGGGGATGAATGAGCTTTAGATGGGCCTGGTTGAGAGGAAGGTCACGGTGTGATTAATGGTGATCTGTTGAATCCATGAATCGGCCAGCTAAGACGTAGTGCGGGATGAGTTCTCTGAAAATGAGCATCTCCAAAGAAAAAAAAAACATGAAGAAGAAGAAATGCAGTTTTTAAACTCTGAGCATAAAAATTAATATCAAACTGTTACTAAAACCACAGTGGGTTTATCATACAGTACATTTGTTTTTCAGTCAACGCGGTTTCTAAATGTATCCAGACAAGAGGTCTGGTTTCTGTGTCATGTAATACCAGCGCTGTGGTATCAGTAGTTTTATGAAGATGAATATACTGTCTGTGAGCCTTCTGTTCATTATAATCACTACTAATTATACCATGTTCACATCATAGTGGAGCACTCACTAAAGCAGAATGACATCTCATTTCTACAGCTTACAAATGTTCAATGTGCTTACACAAAAAGTTGGGATGGTCATTTCCAAATTTTATTTTAATGGGGCTGATTTTAAACATGAAAATCAGTTTACTCATCACCAGGAACATTTCTTAACCTGTGAAAACTATTATCTTCTATTCTGGCTCAAATGTCCAGTTTCCAAAGTCTGAAAAAATAAACCTGGTGATGTCGTTAAAGTCATCTCAGCGTGACAAAAGTACGATCCCATTGAGGTGACAAGGCGGTGGTATCCAATGAATGAAAGATGCCATTAAGTTGCATGATGGGAAATGCAGGATCTACTGCTTTATGAACTTGACACATGCTACAGTCAAAAAGGTCAGGCTGTCTCTTGTTAGTCCCTTACCTTTATGTAAGTGCAATATTAAACTACTGGAGTGAATATAACTAATGAAACTTGCAAGTAATTAATAATGAATTCAGATTATCATCATAATTTTCCCGTCCTCAAGGTGATGCTATCTATTTAGCTATCTATTTATTTATTTTCTTTTTTTGTGTGCATTTTTACTCATCACAACGAGTTGCCTATTACTTTTCTGATGATTTCAGGTCTATAACCTGTCATTTTTATTCATTTAACAGCTTTGCTTGTTGGTCCGTATTGACACACTTTTACTATTTGTGATGTTATCTGTGTTAAAGCATCCTACATGAAAAGTATCATGTCTTTTTCTTTCTTTATTTCAGGATGTCCTCATTGACCTTTCTCTCTGAGTGTCTCCATCCGTCTCTCTGCTGGTGTCAGTGTTGACACATAAAGCATATTTAGGATTCCATCATTTAATTAAAGGAACACAATGTTCATGTTGAATTTCTCATTTCACCTCACTGTAACACTGAATGCTCATTGTCTTCTATTTCTCATTTAAAGTTCATGAATCAGTAGATAAAACATGCGTTTGAAATCACTGTGTTTGCTACTTATTCTATTGTATTTACTTTCTGCCATTTGAGTGTCCAAATTGTGTGAAATATAGCACCTGACTGGGGAATTAGCGCCACCAGTTGTTTATCTAAAGACAAATAGTGGTGGTGAATGGACAAATGCATTCATTTACATTTTCTTTTGTCAATTTTGTCAAAATTCTGTTGTTTTTTTTTTCTCTTTTTTTGGGATGATAACAAGGAATAACTATTTACTGATCATAGACTGAACTATAGACTATCGTTTATCGGAAAAATGAGTAAGCGAATAAAGGAGTGATTTCAGACACAAAGCTGATTCCATTATGCTTTATCATCATCATCATCATCGTCTTTTAAAATCCACTCAGCTGCCAGAACTGTTCATCACAGCAACAACCTCCTGTAGCTACAAGAACTCACTTTTAATCACAAACAAATGTGTTTAAAGTGGACTTATAATGTACTTTGCCAAAAAGCCCCCAAAGAAAGGAAAGTTGATCTGCATTTCTTCTAACCTTCATCATGCTCCCTCTTCACCTCATCTCCATGTTCCACATCATACACCTGTAACTACACAATAATCAGGTGAGTATTACATCCTAGTTTTAATACCAATACTAATAGGAATCTCCTTCCCAAAAATCATTCAAACAATGAGCTATAGCTAATGACTTGTAAGTCATAACTCACTCTGAGTTAGTCAACCTTTCATGACAAAACTGAATTAGGCCTCGTCAAACATAACGTCACACATTAATTAAATAAAATATCCCTCGCTATTCTTCATGACCACAGATCCAAGAACAGTTTTGAAGGATGTAACAAGTTTGCCAGATCCAGACAAGCAAACACGGGTGTGCCTGCAAATTCTGGGATCCCGGACAACATCTCACAACCCCCAACAAGTTTTTAATCCTTGACATGTTCCAGGGACCCAGTCCAGCATCAGGGCTTCTAAAAAAAAAGGCATCACAGCCCAAGAACCATGACCAAATGACCATTTATTTATTTATATAACATTTTTGTATGTCACTGGTAATTCTGGAACAGCCACTAAGTGACATATTTGCGCTGCAGTAAAACTCAAAAATGTTGCGAATTTGACGACGTCACGGGGAGAAAATGTATTGTTTCATGCTGTGCACAGTAACTGTACAGTCGCTTTTAGTTGGGTTTTCTGTTGCTAGTAGCAACTACTACTGGCAGAGTCCCGCAGCAGTTTAACTGACATTGTTACAGCTGCCATTTTGTCTGATCTGTGTCCAAACAAATATTCACAGACATCTTTTATCCACTCCCTGAATGCCCTTGTCAGAGCGTTATCTTTGGGTGCTAGTTTTAGTTAGTTTTCTATGATCAGATTGGTGCTAACAAAGCTAGCCACAACACTGTGGAGCTATTGTGTTGCTAATACAGAAATATATTTTATTGTTGGTCAGTGGTCAGTGGTGTAGCGGTGCCTGGAGAAGTGCGTACACTCGTAATTCAGACTCCTATTTCTTTCCTTAAAGTGGCCTGTCCAGCAAAGGATAAACACCCTTTTTAAACAGTGGCATGTAAGATTACTCTTGTGCATTTAGCTCACCCAAAAATGGGCCAGTAGTTATTTTCTTAACCTCTGCTGCTTGACTTCAGGGAGTAAGGATCATTATGAAATTAGCCACAGAAGAGACATTTTGCAATAAATACTGACCCACAGATGGGTGAGACAACTGCACAATAATGCATTTTGAGTGACATATTCTTATTCCTTACTCTATGCCCAGGGACTACAGGTAGAAAATAGCAATCTGCTAGAACCTGGCACAATGCATATTCTCTTGTTGTACAAGATTAATGTTTTATTGTGCGCTGTCACTGTCTTGAAATAAATAAATTACAATTACAAATTACAATTATGTCTTTCAGAACATTACTGAATGATGTGCATCAGAGGGACTGAAATGCAAGTGATTATTCTCACATTACACGTTGTATTTTTCATACCCAACACTACACCACTGACTCTATGTGCCTGTTTACCAGGTTAATTACTGTGTAGCACTTCAGACTTAATGATGATCTTTTGCAGGTAATGTATTATTTCTTCCAGATATGAAGATAACTATACTTTTCTGAATAAGGTTTCCTTGTTACTGTACTATTTCCATTTTACACATATCTGGTCTAACTCTTGTTTCTGGAATCTCACCATTCTCTGATTTATAATCACTGTTATTGAATTTGCTGTCCAATGCAACTTTCACAGTTTCACATTTGCCTCCAGTCAAAACCTCAAACTTTATTGGAGGTTTTACTGCCCAGTGGGGGCAGAAGATGCAGAAAATCCCACTTATTCTATATCTAATTACCCCAAGGAGCATGACGTCAGCGTCTTTCCTTTGTCTGCAGTTTGTGTTAACAGAAAATCCAACATTAGCAGGTGGCACCACTTCACTCCAACCACTTTCATAGGTGGTTGCAGAGTGTACCATCAGTGCCACTTCTGCTCTACATTCTCTGTATCATGTGGGACCTCAGTTAACAGGCAGCTAAAGCACAGATTTTTGCAGGATTAACAATGATTGCTACTGCTGACAGATTCCCCATAATCCCTCAGTGGGGTAACTCAGGGCCAGTTACACACCGAGCCGACCCCACTGAGATTCAGTTAAAGCTGACACAGAGCAGCTCGGCAGCCACACTCACTCACACTGCACAGGACAATTCTGGCCTCCTGTTTTTAGGCAACTACAATTTCACCCCTGGATCTTCTTGCTACACTTAGATGATATATTATTAAAGTTATTCTCCTTTATGAAGGGAATGAAAATGTCACCATCGATTTGAACTCCATCTCTCAGGGTCTGGTTAAACGGTGTAGCATGGAAGCCAAATGGGAGACAAGAAGCTCTTGTAAAAAGGTTATTGGTATTTACGAGTGTATCTCTTGAGCAAGATTCTTAGGAACACACGAAGATGGTTATTATAAGAATTTCCTCATAACCTCACCATAAAAAAAAAGATGTCATGTCATGTGCTCATTGCCTCACAGTGGCCTAATTCTTGACATGTTTTCACCCCTCACTTCATTTGACAGTGGTCATAACTGCAGAGAAAACAAAGAAATACTTTCAAGAAAACACAATAAATTTGGAAATGATGATGAACAACTGTCAACAAATAATGACAGTCGCTATTAAAAACCGAAGCGACCCTCTTGCCACAAGGCTCTCTCGAGGGGAATGAGGGAAGCCAAGAATAAATTGCCTGTCTGTAGTCATTTGAATGCAACATTTAGCTGTGATTTATGTGAAGGCAGAAAAAGCATCATGAGAAAACATTTTCCAAGTGCAACAGCTTGCAGCAATTTACATTATATGGGGGGAAAACCACTGAAACAAATATTTGACTGGCCTCCATAATGAAATGGATATATTTATACACATTGAATTGAGTCAAAGGCTCTCTAACGAACGCAGGGCTTCACCAAAGGACCTCTCTGCGTTCTTGTAGTAAACATTTTACTGATGCTACAGGGGCTTCGAATGAAAGTTATTAGAGCCATAATTCTCCCAGCGGGCCAAGAGATACAAAGATAATCCACATGAAGGGAGAGAAGATACGCTAGAGGAAAATCAACGCTGTGTTTGTATCAGTGACAGAAAGAGATTCAGAGATTTACTAATTCAATTTCAATTAGTTTTAAGCTGAAATAGATTTGCTTCTGCTCTTCTAATTAGTGTGCCCGACTGCCCGACCCTTTAATCTCCCACATTCTTCTTCTCTGCAAGTAGGCCACTGAGAGAAAAGGTAAATATATTTGCAGTATATTTTCCCATAGTCACCTCGATAATAAAATATATTATACGCAAGTTTTACTTTGCAACATCCAGAATCAAAACTTCTAATAAAATTAACACATTTGCATAAAAATATGGTCATCCTTCTTTATTTCTCTTTTGTTCTATCAACAGTTTAAAACGTATGTATGATGGGTTTTTAAAAAGTGAAGAGTATTTTTTAGACTCTGAATGTTTAAAGCTACATTAATCAAGATTTTCACATCAACAGCTGAATAAATGACAATGTGAAAAGAGTTGTTTGTAGTATGAATCCACAGAGAATTATCACTTGACTCTGCAGTATATAACCAAACGTTTTAACATCTTTGAGCTCATTGTTTCAATTTTACAACCCACAACTTTGATGCTTTCATTAACAGTAGCAGGCTCCCATTTTAATGAAAAAAGCAGCTAAATAGTCAGATATTTCACTCATCAGGTGGTGGGGAACAAAACAGAGTTGAAAGGAGAGTGTATGTTGGACGTTTTGCTCCTTTTCTGCTGCATGTGTAAATAAGAAACTGCTTGCTAACACACATCTGCGTAATCTCAATGTTGGGAATGCGTTATGGTTTCAGTGTTTTTAAAATCCTGGCTACTGCCCTGTTTGCTATAAAGTTCAGCACAATATGTCTTACAGTTAAACTTCCAGCATGAGTCATCTTAAAACATCTGTGTCTTTGTTTTTAAACGATAACCCGATGAGTTACAGATGGTTGAAATGTGTGTAGAGATATCTTGTCTTCACCACACAATGTAGAATGAATGAAACCACACACACACACACATAAACACACATTTGTAGCCCTCTTCATGCAAAGGCGAGAAGACACGAACGCAACACTCTAATTAATATGTCACAGAGAAAATATTTTAATGACTTACAAATGGGGGTGACTGCACACTGCCCTGTGCCATTTATTTACAGTGAGGCTGAGACTTACTGGCATGAGGCAGCACATACAGCAAATTCTTAGACATCTAAATTAGAGGGGGCCCGGAGTGTCGTGGCTTCAGATACATGTGTGTAACCCCTGTGGTCTCCAAGCCCCCTCCTTCAAATTTGCGTCTTCCCTAATCAGTGCCAAATGGAGATTTTTTTCCCTTATTTCCCAGCTTGGGCGATACAAGCAGCGAGAGAGAGAGGAAGGAAGTCATTGTATTCAATGAGAACCTTCCATTTTTATTTTTCCCCCTTCCCACACACACACACACACACACACACACACATAAACGCAGCAACTCTTACAATTACCAACGCTTTCATGTGCACCAGTCAGTGGTCGGTGGGGAAGGAGGGCCAATTGCTTATAATTAAGAGGTATTTGTTTTGGAGCTGTGGGGTGCTAAATTCTTCATACACATGGCACTTTTTTGCCATATTAGCAACACTGTAGGGCAAAATCTCCAACGGCTGAACATAACCATAGCTAAACCAAAGTCATCTCTACGTTTGCTCAGAGAATGTGATCATGAGCTCTAAATGTGAATTTCATAAATGATAAATCAACATTTTCAGGATAAGCAGTCAGAGGCGCTGTTTAAAGTGAACATGTCTGAATAACCATTACTGCACTTTTAATCTCATTTGCACCTAATGCCACAGTAAAATATTTCCACGCTTCACCCAGCATATGCTAGTGATTATTAATTAGTGTTTTGCCTGCATTTTAGGTAATAAGAGAGAAAACCAGTAAAATTGTGAGTCCTCATACCCAAGGCAAATGCCTACAATTAAAGTTTACTATGTGTTTGTTTTTCAATAGCTTTTTAACATTTAGCTGATGCAAGATCTTGGCACACATGGACTCGGAGCAGCTATAGTTACTCCTGCAAGATAAACAAAAGTGCAGTGAGTCTGAATGAGGGAGAGTGAAGTTGAAGGACGATGTCACAGCAGATGTCCTCTTCACTGCGTCCCTGAACTTGTCAAGGTGAGCAGGAGGAGGGAACAACAGTGACAGAAATGTCAGTTTATTGGGGAAAATATCTCCTTCACTTCACTAAACTAAGAACAAATGTTTAACTGGAACAAGGAGCTCAATATGTGAAAAAACAAAATCTGATTCAAATCAGCACTCAAACAAAAAACGAGTTGTCTGGGATTTTGAAAGGTTTCTGGTATTTTGTGTGTATGATATTGTAATTATTGGACGTTTTTATGAATGTGTTGCACTACGTGAGATCACCAATTCCTGCAACTTTTTTTGTGATGCTGATAAAGTTACTGGAACTCAAATAAACTCGAATTTCAATCAAATATTGTATTGAATAAATTATCCTCAAGGTTCACTGAGGATGGTTTCAGCGTGTCTATATTTCGGATCATGTTTATATAATCTATATAATCAATAACTTTTGAGTATAAGCCTTAAAGTGGAAAAGCTAATAACATATTGTTGAACTAACGCTTCATCTCCTCTGTGTCATAGAGCTCCATTGTTGTATAAAAACAAAGAAATTTAAAAAACCATTATAGTGAGCCATGCTGCTATACTGGCTGACATGTTTCATCACAACCATGAACACACACACACAGTTTATTTTGACTCCACAAGCACCATCCCACTGCTGTAAAAACAGTGCTAGAGCACCAAATATTCATCAGCAGCTGCAATTGGTTCCCAACAAATATACTATTCTCTCTTTTTTTGAGGAACGCTTACTGAAAACTACAGTGAGCGGCTGTTTCAGGAATTTATTTAGCTTTTTAAAAATAAATAAATAAATAATAAAGTATATATTTATATTCCATTTTTAACATTTTACATATTCAGTAGGGACAGACTGGGGCTGAGAGCTACAGACAGACTGGGGAAAGTTGATGGCAAAAAGAAAAATGTAGAATAACGTCAGGTGTATCCTTTTACCACAAAACAATGAGACTTGATTGATTCTGCTTCAGTTTCTCATCAATCAAAACTTTTTGATTATCATCTCAGACACTAAATCTGCATGTACTGCATGAACGCTTCATCCTGGGACAAACACTGAAGTTATTGCTGCTGCTATCTTAGTCAGGTCGACGGCACAAACAGGGGGTCACTTTTTCTCTGCCTGTCTGGGGGCAACACAGTCATTCAGCTGATCGACAGAGAAGATGTCGAATTCTCCACAGCGGCACTCTGCTCTGCACTATTGTGTATTTGTGTGTATGTGTGTATGTGTGTGTGTGTGTGGGGCTATTACTACCATAGCACTGTCATTTGGTCCTGCTGACATGGCAGAAAACCGTCTGGGTCACAGAGTCAGCTGGCACCAGAGCTAATGGGCCTGGCCCCTGTGTGTGTGGGTGTGTGTGTCCGTGTGTGAAATGGACACACTAATGTTTTTGTTGCATGCATGTCTATTCAAATTAATCGGTGTGTGTGTATGTACATAGACATTAAAGGTTGTGTGTGTGTGTGTGTGTGTGTGTGTGTGTGTGTGTGTGTGTGAGAGAGAGAGTCTCTACCCGCCCCCCTGCCCCCCACCCAGCTCTGCTCTCTGTCCACAATGAGCCGCACTCTGAAACGTGGAGCCGCGTGATGACAGGCCGATCGGCGGGGGACAATGCGCTGTAATTTGTGAGGGGCCTTGCCGCGAGAGGAATGATGGGTAATTAAGAGGAAGACACTGAGAGACACTGCGGGGGCTCGGTGACAGGCGACAGGCCATTGGCTGTGTGTACCGACAAGCCAACAAACCCTTCTCTGGTTCTCCCATAACAGGCTGATCCCCTGCTCTGTTTCACACACACACACACACACACGCACGCATGCCAACACACAAACACTACACACACTCTTGCCCTGTTGTCCCAACTACATACCACATACTGATACTAGCTTTGAGCAAGTCATGTTTTTTATAGTCTTTTTTAAATAGTTTTGGCTATCATCTCTATCATTTATGATTGGATCGGCACAAAACAACATGGTGATATTGCTTTATTTAGAGGAAAAAAAATTACTTACAGCAATTGTATCCAAAGTACTATTGTGTTTTTTGTGCCTGCTCAACTACACCAAGTAGCTCCAAATGACCCTAGCCCGACTGTAGAGCACTGTAAATATGAGTATATGACTGCATTGATATGTAATATTAAACTAGGACATAGAGGCTGCCTCTCTGTCTCTCTGTCCGTGGTTGGGACAAACCCAAACCAAGGTCATTGTAGGGACCTGAATGAAGCACAGAGGAGCCACTGATGCATAACATATCAAATGATAAGGACACATGCTGCCTGTGCTGTTATACTAACATAAAATACACATCAGCTTTTTAACAGATCTCCTATCTTCAGGTACGACATCAACATGTGTGTACAAGCTCGCCCATCAGTGTTTAGGTAACACCTGCAAATGTGAAGAAATCTCAAACAGACACTTTCTTCCAGTTGTTTATTTACTGTCGGGTGGACATGAGCTTGTTGCTTCCAGCTTCCACATTCAAGCATATTACCTTAAGCAAATTATTTATGACAGTAGAATAAAGCAGGGGGTCTGGGTTGTCCTGGGAGAAACACAGCAGCTTTCTGATGACGTAAGATTGTTTCTCCCTCTTCATAATAGTCATATAAAAGGAGGTGTTAAAAAAACACTGATTAACAGTTTTATAGCCAAAGTTTTAGAAACTTGCTAAAATGTACATTTAGCTGCTAACTTCAGTGATTTACTTCCCAGTTTCTTTTCAAGTATGTGCCTGATTTTGTGTTTAAAGCTGTGTGTTTTTCTAAAGGGAGCAATAGAGATAATAAACACAAGAGAGTCTGTGTTTAATAGATAATTTAATATTAAAATACGATTAAATTATGGACTATTGCAGCTAAGTAAATAAGTTAATGTCTTCAATTATGGATTGCTGCTTCTATAAAAAGAATTCATCAAAAAGAGGAATGTTTTTGTTCTAGCCAAACAACATAAAAAACATTATATCTCCATGTAACATCACTTCATCTACATTAGCTCAGTTTGGGGAAAAGTCAGACAAACCTAACCAAAAAATGCAAGGATATGTCATTCTTAACAGATTTGAACAGCGCCGTGATGATTTAAGCTGCATATTTCCTTTGAAAGTAAAATCCAAGATCAATACACAGTATTTATACCTTCTGTTTTTTATCTTAAAGCATTTCCATAGCATATCACAAGAATGTGGCTCTTGCACAAAACAGGCTGTGGTTGAAATATAATACATATGAAAAGAGGCATTTAGCCTTCCAGAAAATCTCCAACATTTTCTCTTAACTTTGCATTTCTTCTCTTCCTCTGCAAACCTTTTCATCTTATTGAGGTTTCACCGCATTACTACAGGGACCTTAAACCGCAGGACCAAATCCTCAAGGTACACGGTACATAGGCTCCGTTCCCACAGACTTGAAAAACCCATATCAGCCCATGTCTGCACATCTCTCCCTTACATCTCCCTCGCAGCCTGTAAATCACCAAAGCTCACTCCCGGCCCCATTGAATAAACGTGCTGGAGTCGCTGACTAATTGATAGCGTTACAATCTGAACTGGTTCATAGTGGTGCTAAATTGAAAACACCAGGAGAGGAAGACTGGGGGATGTTGGTAGTAAAAAGAGGGAGGAAAGCCTCGTGAAGAGAGAGACAGAGCTCAGGGGGATGTGGGGAGGAGACAGAGGGAGGGAGAGGTTTTGATGATATAGAAAGAGGAGTATGAAAGAGAGAGAGAGAGAGAGAGAGAGAGAGAGAGAGAGAGAGAGAGAGAGAATTAGTTAAATAGGATGCTGATAGGAGAAAGGGAGGAACAGCTGAGGAAGAAGTTCAAGGAGAGACACAGAGATAGAGTAAAAGAGTGGAAGATGGCCAGAGAGGAGAAGAGGGAGGACAGGATGAGCGGTATCAGCAAGATAGAACAGGAAAGGCATCTGAGTCATTTCCATAGATGTCTCTATCCATGCTAAGATGCCAAAACAACAGAAAAATAGAGAAATCTCCTCATTTTAAAGTCAGCAAACAACATAAGTGTTAATAATCTCAGCTGATTAAACCTCCTTTGTGTTTCCTCCTGCTAATATCACCTGGATTGTGTTTTCATACAGCAGAACTAATGACTTAGTTCTTCTCGTTTAAATATTTTTTTATATTTTTGTTACAGACAACTGAACAAGCAGTAAATAGTTGTGTGATTTTCTTCTACAAAAAAAGTGTTTATATTCTAGCAGACCACATCGTTTGTTTGTGACTTCTAAAACTGGCAAAAGTGAAACTGTTTTCTGATCTTCTACAGCAATGGTTTGGTAATGTTTATGCCCAAAAACAACAAAGGTTAAGATTAGGTAAAGATGATGGTCATGGTCAAAAGAAACATCAACTTGACATCGACTGTTGGCAAGAAACAGGAAACAAACAGTGGTTTCCGGTGTCATTGTCCAATGTTTTGTTTACCCGTCAAAGCACCGCGATCTCGTACTCTGTGTTGACTTTTTTGCTCTTGAACGTCACACTACTTCCTTCTTTGGCCCCAGTGGACAAGAGTCATAATTATGACGCCCACTACATGTGTCACTTGAATGTAAACATGTCGTTTCTGGGCAACTGTTGCAAAGACTGATGCTGTTGTTTTTCTTAGAAGGACTCTTGTTTTCTGTCACGGTCTTCCAATCGGAGACATATGAGCATTTTCTGATCTGACACACTTAATGACCAAACACTGTTATTTGTCAAAGCCTTCCAAAACCGTAACATATGACCATTACGAAAATGATTGATTTAATGGTCTTCCACTGGTATAGTTAAGGTTTGGTGAGTTTGGCATTGGACCTACTTTGTTAAGGTTACAGAAGTTCAGGTTTAGAAGTTAAGAAATCGTTATCGTCATGGTTAAAAGAACAATGTTGAGTATAAGAAATGAGAAATGTTGAAATCACATGATCTTACCATCTTCTCTGAACTCTACAACAATGTCACATGTAACTAAGATTGTGATCATGGTAAAAATGACATGAGCGTGTTACTATTCATGCTAATATTGCTTTTCTTGCGAGGACAGACTTGACAAACAGTAATTCCTATCATAAAATGGTGATCAAATCACTATGTTTAATGATTCCAAAGTCATGTGACAAAATTAGCATAAAAACAGGTTAATGACACACACACGTTTGCAGAGACAACAACAATTTGTCCTCCTAACTTTACTATTGCACCATTGCCCTGTTCATGTCAGAAAGCTTTTCCCTTATGCATAGCAAAATGTAACATTTTAACACTGATCCACTCTTGGGTGCACTAGTGACCTTTTTTGTCATTTCTCCTCATTTCCTGTTACCTCACTACTGTCCACTGTCTCTCATAGACACATAAAAACAAGATGGACGCACCCGAGAAGCTATTTCTAAAAGGCTCAATTGTCTTTGTGTAGGAAAAAAAAGTAGTTGGCTTAGTGTGGACAGAGGGCAAAAACAGAGAGGAAAAGATGCACTTGCAAATTTAAAGTGTAGGCGGACTCCTAGAGGATATAGACAGAGGGAGAGAAAGAGAGATAGAGAGACAGAGAGCTGGATGGGGAGGAGGGGAGGGAGGGGAGTTTGTCTTTGATCTCAGTGCATGTCTGCTATGCTGTTTTCCTTCAAGGCTTCCTGGTAAGTTTCAGTAGACACCAGCGGGTCCACTCTCAGAGATCGGACGCTAATGGATCAGTTAAAGGGGCCTATGCTTTATGGCCGGGCTAAGTGTTATCATCTGGGGTTAAAGACACTGACCATGGAGCAAACTTCTGCCAGATAGCTGCTCCTCTGGGGGATTACAGTAGGCCCTTTGCCAAAGTAAGGAGGCAATTGAGGGAAAGTGGTGCTCATTCTTTGTTTTGTTTTGGTTCATTTATCTCACTTAGATCTCTCTCTTCTATCTAATTTTTTTCTCTCTTTCGCCCTTCTTTCTCTCGCTGTGTCTTTCCACTTTTCTCTACAGGCACACATCAGGGAATACCTCTCTAAGGCTTCCTGATCGCTGTTTGAGACCATTTGTCAGTTGCGCAAGACAGAAAGCTGACGATGAATTCCAGAGGTTGAGGTGACCCCTTTCATACAGCAGTTTATCCGTGGGACCTGTCAGGGCCGACTGCTTCAAATACGACACAGGGCCCGTCAGATAAGGATCACAGAGACAGAGACATGCCTCCTAAAGTGATCACTCTCCGTCTGTGTTTTTGTTAAACGAGCACGCAGAGGGCTGGATTGACAGCTCATAGACTCCCTCTAATTGAATGTGATAGATTCAGTCATTAAGTTAATTGGCACCTGGTTTTGATCAGGACCTGTCACACTCACTCAGAGATTTTATGGCATAATTTTTGTAGTCAATTGGGAAAGTTGGTTTCAGTGAATACCAGGTCTGTGAGAACGCACCGGGGCTTTCACTTGTGACTTTTCATCACGTCATGTTGACAGCATGTGCCGTGCAAATGTGTTGCTACTGACACAAAAGTAACATGGATCAGTGGGCCAGGTGCTGCTATTTACAGTTGTCATGTAGATAATGTGAACTTTACTCAGTTCTAGTCCGTATCCGTGAAATGTCCTTAAACTTTTAGTCTTGTTTTAATTTTTCACACAAAACCCACCAAATTTCATGCAGGTCAATTTGTTAACATTTCTCTAATTGTCAACAACATCCACGAAAACAACAAAACTAGCAATGAACTGATTTTACTTTCTAACACATGGCACCTGTAGACAAACCCTGATGTACTGTATGTTATTCCTCAGTGCCATACACTATTAAAAACACATCAATGAGACACATTCATTTTGATTATATTGAACATGGGCACTGTAGTTTATTTTGACCCAATCACATTTTTCCGGCTGCTGGAAATACTCACTAAAGCACCAAATGTGTATCAATCCGCAGCTGAAAATAGTCCCCAACAAATACACTATTTACTCATTAACACATTGTTGATATTGATCTTTAATGAATGAATATTGTTGTTAAAAATGTGACAAGTTAAAAAAAACTTGTGCTGCATAATGACCGACAACCCTGCGTAGCTGCTGAAGCTATAATGCTGTGATATAAACAAACAAACTAAGGACATGCTTTAAAAAATAATAAGAGGTTACAATTCATGGGTTGGTTGAACCAAATTACAAAAAAACATTTTCTGACTTACCAACACAGACATCATTATAATTAAAACTGCGTATTACACAATAAAATGTAAATAAAAGCTGTTGACAGTGAATCCTATGAAAAGATATGTTGAATCTTTTCTCCTCCAGGCTCCAGAATTTCATCCGATCCCACTGTAATGGAGATTTTTTTTAAAAACTTGGCAAATTAATGCAAAAGGAAAAACTCTCAATTTGTCGGTCCAAACTATTTAAGTTTAAAAAAAAAAACATTTAAAAAAATACTTTTTAAGGAATCTTTCTCCAGCAATAGTCTCAGTTAAAATACACTGTTAACTCAACGTCCTTTCATTGACTTCACTCTTACCACCATTTTTGTCAAACTGTCAATCAGAAAATGTTGATGTCTAAACCTGAAAAGGTCTGCGTTTCACATCAAAACATCTCAGTCAAGTAGAAGAGGGGACTCGTCGTAAAATAGCCAATAACACGTGTTTCAAATTGGCCATTGGTTATAGATTGGTTTACAAGGCTGGCTGGTTATCGGCCCAGTGGCATTTCCCTGTGTTGATAAAGCACCAGGGAGTTGTGGGTCAATTAGTTTGCCACAGCAGAAATTCCTGCAGACAGCCAATTAAAGCTCTTGCCCTGTAGTCATGAAGCACGCTCTTCCTGTTGACGGCTCACGCAGTTATTCTGAGCCCCCGGCTCTTCTCACCGGCTCTGCCAGTGTAAAATCTTATTGTACGTCCAGCGCTATTATGAGAGCACTTTAGGAGATCTCCATAGTTAGCTGAAATTACTTTGAAAAAAGCTAAACCATGTGTGTTTGTGAGTGGCTGATGGACGGGTTATTTGGTGCAGCGCAGTGATTGAGTTAATCATTTTGTGCTTTTAAGTCACTGGAAAGCGTATGCAGAGAGATAAACACGACATATAAAGAAATAAACAAAATCAAAAAGGGTTAAAATGAGTTCATCTGTTCAAAGGAGCAGTTAGTGCGGGGTTGATTGGAGTGTGGGCCAAAGTGGTGCCGAGTGTAGACAAAAGACGACAGGAGATGATTGCAGGGAATCAATTTTCCATTCTGCTCGGTCTGTCTCTGTCACAATGGCCTCAGAGAGCAAACCTATTTTATGCAACAAGGAGGATACACTTTTATCTTTTTCCCTTTTCTTCTGAGTCAATCCGTCCCCGCCCAACAAAAAAAAAAAACCTCGTTGTCACAAGCTTTTATTATGAAGTCTTTTGTTCATGTACGGACTGCAAATTGTTGTTTTTGTGACGTGACGCAAACGGAGCATAACAGTAAACACTGGTCCATTGTGGGATGTCGGCGGAGGTTTGGAGATCACCAGGTTCTTTGTGAAGGGCAGAAGCAGCTGAGTCATAAGCTGACGTGTGTGTGTGTGCGTGTGTGTGTGATGGAGAGAGTATTAAAATGACCACTAAGCTCTTGTTCTATAATGATCATCATCGTAATAAAAGTCTGCAAATAAAGACAGGGTGTGGGGGTCAACAGTTAGATCAAAATGCAAACATCAGCATCAAAATCATCCATTTGGCAGAGAGTGTAAAACTTCAAAGACGAATCGTCTAATTTGATCAGATTCAGTCACACACCTGAGAGCAGCCCGATCTGTCTGTCTGTCTGTCTGTCTGTCTGTCTGTCTGTCTGCATGCCAGGGGCCTCAAATCAAGAGAGTGGGTTCCTGGGATCGCTATCATCCTTGCGGCTACAACTACATGCATAACCACTTACGATCACTTATAACAAGTCTATAGACACAGTGGGTGTCAGCTGATCTACGCCGACAGGCACAAGGAGCGGCACCCTGGGAGAATCTCCCTTTAAAGCCCAATTATCCCGTGGAGCCGGTGTCGTTTCAAAGGCCAACAGTAGAAGATGTTGGCCCCTGATAAGGGACACATGTGTTCCATCACACTTAATTGAAGCAGGGTTTCCTGAAAAAGAAACAACCCTGGAGCAATATGACAAAACAAACAGATTTAAGGACATAACAACTGTATTTGTAATAGGAACATTTTTCATGGTGCATGGAAATCGCTTTTTGTGAGGCATATTTCTTTTTGCAAAAGTCATAGTTCAGCGCAGCGTGGTGAACGTGTGTGTGAGTATTTCTTCTTCTTTTTATTTTTTTACTGGACATCATTCTGTCTTGGAGAGCACACCATGACGATAGGTTTCCAAACCTTCCCAAATTTGATTACAGGTCTGCAAAAACCTCAAACAATGCCGTGGCAAGCATGTCACATACGGTCACAAGCCAAAGTCTCTCTCTTTCTTTCTTTTTCCCCCTTCTCTTCTCTTCCTTTTCATCCTTATGATCTGAAGTTAAGAATAAAGACATAAGTCATGTGTTTTAACAGGAAACACGCAGAACAAATTTACAGTAAAAAAAAAAAAAGAGCTGAGCTGAATGCAGGAAGAAGATAAATCTTGATTTGTGTGTAACATAAACAAAAAAGCAGCTTATAGTGGCTTTAATTTTGGGAAGAAGTCTGTGTTTAGCAATTACATCGTCCTTTGTGTTTGGAGGCAACGTTTAAAAGTTCACCTTTTAAATAAATTTAAAGAAAGCGCAGAGAAGGCTGAGGGGCAAAGTTGAGGCAGTTATTCTCTGTTTTATTTGTAGGAGCCTTCTGTATCTCTGCATAGTATTGCTTCCAGTCTTTTCCCATGATCTGTAGGATGTATTTAGCATTTACAATTTCTCATTTACGGGGATATTATTACCTCTCTGGCATCGAGCCCTGGAATCCCTCCCTTTAATGTTAAATCATGTGGACATTAAAGTCTTTCCTTGACTTACAAGACATGACATCTCTGGAAACATACAACCCAGGTCAAAGATGGAGCTCGTTAAAGGATTGCACACGACCACAAATTCACAGAGAGAAAAGGGGATAAAGAGAAAAAAATGTTTAGTTAACTCAGACTTCAGTCGTCGGGGGAAGCTCGGCTTTGTAACTGGCCCGCTGGAGATGAGAGACAAAGACAGTTTTGTGCAGACTTCTCAATAAGGCTCCCCTGTCGTACTCAGTTTATCACAGGAAAATTGTGTTTGTTATCGACAATGGCTTTTAACCAGCACCACAAGCAACGAGGGGATATGACTGTAAGGAGATAAAACCTCAAAATAATGCACACTGTACTTTTCTCCCTCTGATGTTAAATTAAGAACACGTTTTTAAAAAGGTCAGATATGATTAAAAGCTGGTGTGTGTTTACCCCTGTTTTCAGTGGCACCTGACTGATGCAATATTGGCTCTTTTCTCATTTCATATCAAGCCAATCATCCGTTCTTACTCATAAGTTAGGTATTCATACTGCACCTTTAATTATTGCTAAACAAACAAATCTAAAACACACTTAATACACATCACTGAGCCAATGACTCTCACCTACAGAGTACAAAGAAATCTCAAATTGACTTGTTTCGTCTTAACAGCGTCCACAGCCAAGAATCAGCCAGGCATAACTACAGCTAACTGTTTGTCTCATTAACTGCAGTTTGTATCCCATTAAACCAAGCCAGGGGGACACTTAATGACCCCACAGACGAGCAAATTACAGAGTTAATATTGTGATCTTTAATTAGACTTTACTAGCAGTTTAAGATTTGGAAAAGTTATTTCGGGATCTTATTTTTCCAGGGAAATCCAATAGACGAGCCTACAGTTCCACGAGACAAGTTTACACATCCCATAACTAGTCAATAATCCAATTCTCTTCATTGGGAGGCCCTCCTCCTTTTCGCTCTGCTAAAATGCCCCAGCATCATGATGCAATTTGGGTTTTTTAATCACCGTTTTAGCAGTTACAGCGCGGCTGTCCGATTTCCTGCAACAAAAGTGTGTAGTGCCATTAGCGCGAGTAATTCCACACAGCAGGCCTCCAGTTGTGCATGTGATCGAAGGAGAGGAAAACAACAGGCTTCACAATGGAAAACCTGAGCTAATGTCCTCGATCGTCCCACCTTGTTGTGGTTGTTTTCTGGGGCAATTACATTCTGTAGACATTATGGGCCAGAAATACCCACAGATGGGACATAATGCCCCGGCTCTGTTCTTCTGTGGTTTGTGTGTGTTTATGTGAGCTCACGCTGAATTTCAGGTGTGTTTAACGTTATACTGTCTCACATGGAGCACTGGAACGTGTGACAGTCCCACAAGATTTCCTAAATGGGTCTGGAGGAGTGCTGGAAAGTTATCACAAGGTCAGCAGTGAGTCATGTAGCTGATGGCAGACCACTGGGAAGTGTGGTGCAGTGCCGGGATAGTTTGCTACTGTGTCATCGTTACATTAAGAGATGTCAGGGTCGGGCTTTTAAATGCTTCCACAAAGAATCCCCTCTTCTCTCAGCGTTGGCCTGCATTTTATGGACAACCACGCACCTATAGTAAATTGTATTTTTACACAAACCCAGTGCCATATGCCTGACAACACGGAGGCTAACTTCACCGTTTTGGCTCGCTCTGCATTTTTAGTCCAACGCAGAAGTCAAACAAGCAAAGCCACGCAGCGGGTCAGATATTGAAAATCGTGCACTTATAGAGTGAAAAGCAAAACAGAGAGAATTCTTGTCCTGTTTTAAACTTTGTCTTATATAAACGTAGCCAGGGCTGGGGTGATATCTGATAAAATAGATCAAAATTACATTATTGGCTTTTATAGCCCACTGAAAACATAGCCCAAAGGTATGCTATTTGGCAGAGAGCAGCTCGTAATATGTCTAAGAATTGTTACCATATGGCTTGACTGCGGGGAATGCTTCTCTCTTAAAAACCTCAAAGTCAAAATGATACAAGTAAAACCCAGCATTCATAACCAGGTTGTTTTTTTATGGACGCCTGTCCACATTGATTTGGCTCCACAGTGTCTTGAAGATAACTCATGCTATTTAGAAGTAATCTTTTTTTTTTCTTCTAAAAGTGGGTTTCACCTTTTCTCTCTGATACTATGGCGTCCGAATACAGTATACATATATATATGAAGTACGATGAGTCCTGCCTCAGAGGAGAGTTGTTCTTTGTGAAATTTGTTAGTTTTGTTCTGTGAAGTAACCCTTTTAGATGCAGCATGCCGTAAAGATAAGGATGAAATCAGAGTAGCCTGTATCAATTTCAAGTTTGCCTGTTTGGTTTTATGAATACAACCTCCCCAAAAACACAAACACAATATGCAATCCCTCTGTCTGGACAAGAAACTATTATCCCCTGACATTTTAACCCCTTTTTCTCGGAGCTACGCCCTTCTAATCGCACTCCTGTACACAGTTTCAGCCCCCATTACCTTATTATGAGATTACAATGTCAATGTGCTCAGAATTGTGACAATTACAGTAAGTGGTGGAGTAATTTTCAGCATTAAATGGGGTCTTTGTGTGCTATGTTGCTGTATATTTCTACGGCCTGTCATAGGTTGAAAGAGGGCATTCTGGCGTCGAGTCAAATGCGTTCTCATGCGTTCAATAAGGTGAGCAGGTATATAGGAGCATTATGCCCGTATAGATGCGTTACAAACTCATATTAGCAAACACACTCAGAGTCACACTGACAAGCTGCCATGGAGCAGGAATCCCAATGTGTGCGTGTGTGTGTGTGTGTTGAGGCCTGTGTCATATGAAACATGAGTCCCTGTTTAGCAGTGTGAACCGGGGGACTGTTTTCTCAATGCCTCCTTGACCTGTCACTATTGATGATGTGTGTATGTGCGTGGACGTGTGCATGTATGCATGTGCGTGTGTGAGAATCCGGCAGACATCTACAGGGGACAGCCCCCCACCCCCTCCCCACCTCCCCACTGTCGATATCCTCTCATGCCACCCCCACCCCCTCTCCCTCCCCACCTCTCGGCCTCCTCTCCTCCCCTCTCCTGGCGCCCCGGTATGAGAGAGAAAGCTGTTGTTAATAAAAAGTTTTCAAAGAATGGGATGAAAAGGGAGGTGAAATTGAGCGGCCCTGGCCGTATTATTTCTTCTCCGTATGGGAGCTGGCCTCTCGCGGTCTCTCCGACGCTCTCGGACCGGGAGGGGGTCGCTGGCTCGGTGACCATTACTGCCCCGGGGCCAAAGCAAATGATTTGCCTCTCTGAGGCTTCAAAGGGGAGCAATTACACTTAAGTAACCAAATGAAAAGATAGCCCAGCTTGGCAGCAGTTTGGGGGAAACAGTGGAGGCCTTTGAGGGAAGAGGCACCACACCTCAGGAGTAATATGTAACAGCTCGCATCACAGAGAAAAAAAAAAAAAAAGAAGAAGAAGAAAATAAACAACTGAATATTCTGCCACTGAATTGAGAAGAAAAAGGTGCTGAAACCTGCCCAAACCAAAACAGCATCATTCAGAGCGGTTTATAGTTTTTTCCAGCCGATAGCTTTTAAAGCAATTGTGGCCATATAGAAACACAGACCCAACCACTGGCCACTTTGGCTAGCATATCACATAAACACATACTCTGTGCAACATTATATCATGGCAAATTTGGAAGAAATTAGATAGGAAAATTGTTGAAAATGTGCTGTACTCTATTTTCACTACTTTGTTTTCGTTAGTTACTTGAGATAAATCTCAGCAAAGGTCCAATCTCTTCACCACAGAAACAGTTTGTTTCTATGATGCTCGTGTTTGTTTGTTTGTGCATATTGTAATTACTGTGGACAAAAACTTCAAAAACAATATGCAAACGTCTCGCATCCAATCGAGTTTGAGACCATGATGCTAAAACAAGATATAAATCATCCCCTCGCTGAACTCAACTGCATGTGTAACACAATGAATAACATTAATTGCAATCTTGAAAACCGTGAATTGCGGATCTGTGAGTGGCACATATAAAGTCAGCCTCTCCCCACTGATAAAAGACTTGAAAAAGGCCCTATTGAGTGAAGTGGAGACTGGGAGTTTGGTAGGGGAGCTCACCTGTGGAGAGGAGTCTATAGCTGCATAGAAGGCCCAACAGCTGCCAGGGTTGTAAGTCTAGGCACCTAGCAGAGCCGCAGAATGGGAAATGCAAGGCACTCTTTCAATGCACTGCCACTTAGTAACAGAAGGCATGTGCCAAACTTGCAGAATGAGAATGAAAACTCCCCCTTCGGAGTTCACTAAATATCAGCAGCGACTCTCTTTTTATCCCCTCCCCTCCTCACCCTCCGATGCCCCCCTCCTCCCTCTCTCCTTTCTCCCTCTCCTTTAGTCTATTATAATTCCTCCATAAAAGAACAATGGTTGACTGAAAGACCCCCAAACCACAGAGATATACCAACAATCGGCAGGGAGAAGGAAAAAGGGGGGACTCAGCTGAAGTGTGGAAGCCATCAATTACTGAGGGCCTAAAGTTAACATCCCAGCAGGATATGAGCATTAGAATGCAGATATAGGCAGGCTATGGGCAGCAGATGCCTAGCGGAGCGGTCAAAAGAGCACCCCGAGCTCACGAGAGGACATATGCAATGTGGGAGACTCTCGCCTCTCGCCTTGGAATCTACAGAAGAATAGAAAATTAAATTGAATGATGATTGTAGTAGCGGTTCAAAAGAGCCATTGTGTGGAACAAACTGAAATTATGGGTTTGAAATGTGACAAACAACTGACATCTCACATAATGGATGCCAATACACATGGCTGTGGTGCGGCCTCAATAAATCTCACACATCATCAGAGAGATTGCCATGGATCTGGGGCTCACCGCTGCAACAAGTGGCCCTGTCAGCTCCAGTCGGGTCGAAAACGCACCGTGATTCCTCCACATGCACTGCCCTAACAGGATTTTCCCCTCTCTCCACATCTCTCTATTCTGGCCGCTCAGCAAGACTCAGCCCTCTGGGCTTCCTCGCGCTGCTAATTTACACTAGCCTGCAGGCTACCTTCACAGTCGGAACAGTGCAATTGTATTTTCAGGCTCATTAAGCAATAGCACAGAAAAGGGTGGCTATTACCCCCCATCTACTTTCCCGTCCACGCTCTGTTCAGCACGAGAGAAAAGAGGAGTATAGAGGAGATGAAAGGTGGGATAAAGAAATTGAGCAAAGTGCTGAATTATAGTTGTGAGGCTCTATCAGGTTGTTTGTGTTTACTACATCAGTTTGTTTGGGAGCTGAGGATGGGGAGGAGGAGAGCATGCACAGTCGCTGTTCTCAATCTTCTGAGAACCAATCCGGCTGCTCGGTAGCAGCCCTATTCAGGATCAACCCATGCTTGTTTATTTGAAAGAGACCCCGCTTTTTTAACTTCCCACCCTCTCTATTGTTCCACTTCTCATGGGGAGGACTTTGAAATTGTAATCTCAGGATATTCAAACACACACATTTGTTCTGACCTTTGGTGCCTGCAATAACATTATTACTATCAGACAGGCATCGCCAATTTGGATCTACACTGCATTTAACTGCTTTGATTTGACACTTTTGTTGACTTATAAAAGATTTATATGACAAGCTAGATTAAGAAATGAGGGCTGAAGTAAGTGACAAACCTCCATTTTTTTGTCATAAAAAAAAAAAAAATGAAAGGAAGTTATGGTCTGTGCACATTTATGCTTAACAACATCTGTTCCCCAAAGTGCAGGAGTCCTGCAACAAATGTGGAGCAACATCAGTTAAGCGTTCCTGTAAACAATCTATTTTGTTTGTTTTTCTGTATTTAATTTTATGAATGACATAAAATACCTGGTAAATGGAAACATTATGAACTGTCACACATTTAAACATGATATCAGATCAGATAGCCTTGAGGAAAGACACATTTTTAATTATAAAACTGATAAAAAAGCTTTTCTGACATCCGTTTCTGTCATTATTGGTGAGATGAATCTTGTTTTCAGCAACAGATCTAATAAACTCAATCTAAATATATTTAGTGGAATTTGACTGTAAATTTAGTTGCGCTTAATTATAATGACTGAATTATCATCTCAGTGACCGTCTTATTAAATTTAATGCTGTAATGAAACAACAACAAATTTCATCTTTTTTTCCCACCTAGATTAAATGCCTCCAAAAGAAAAGATTTCAAATATCCCAATTGCTGTCATTTATACAATAGTTGCTGGTTTTGGCCTTGCTAGGATTTGAAGCCAACACTAAAAGAGAAAATTGACGCTGCTGCCTTGGTTTTTTTTTTTTTTCCTCAAATCTACTGCATCACAAGCTTTGGCTGCTAAGAGCGTATGAGATTGTGGTGGCATTCTTCGGTTTGTGAATGAGACCACAGAGTAGCCACACAAAGTTCCTCGTCCCCAGTCCTCAACCTTACTCGCCCACTCGCATTGTCTCTAGACTTTCCTCAAGAATGTGGATTTCTATGGCCGACGGCAAGCCAGACAAAATTGCCAATTGCATTGTCACCTCTTGTGGTTTTTCTCCTTAACAATCTCTATTGGCAGCAGAGTTCGGGAGGAATCCTCTCAACGAAAACATCTGTTTTTGAAGATGCTAGAGTGGAGAAACAGCGTTAAAGATGTTATTGAGAAATGTAACCATCGGCATATGAGCAAACATTAATTTCAGCTTAAGTTCAAAATGCAAATTCCACCACCACAAGTCAAAAGAAATAAACCTTGTTGTGTTTACGTTTGGGTTCAAAACAGCAGCTATAACAGGACACTGATTGTTTCCTACAGTCCCAAAAAGAGGCCATGATGAAGGCAATTTGCTTCCTTCACTTCAGCACAGCAAGAATATTTCCCTCATTACCCTGCATTCAAACACAGGGCACTCTGATGCCACAAGAGGAAGTGGCTTTGGCAGAAAATGTCAAACCAGCGTTTAAGTGCAGGATTGAAGCCGGTCTGATGTGGATTGGATCAACTTGTTAAGTCAAATGAAAGGTCAAGATATTTTTCCACAGCGTTGAGCAACCCTAAGAACCGCTATTTAAACTGCTATTAAATGGAGAGTGCCATGCTGGTCACCTTATGTGAAGGGAGGCACATGAGTCGAGGTGTTGACAAAGGCAGAAAGCTAAAATAATACATGGAAAGATAGTTACAGTTACCTTTCGCTTTCATGCAGAAATGAAACTCCCCCACAGAAAAGTTCCTTACCTACACCTAGCATCTGATCACTTGAGCCGAACGACTTTGTGCAACTTTAACGCAGCATCTCACCCTCCTCCTGAGAGAGTGACGTGTCAGGTCACACTCGCTTGTCCTCATCTACTCTGCATGTCTGTCATGTCAGCAAAGCGTCCATCTCATTTAGGCCTGTAGCTACAGGTCTTTGTGCCACTGTCGACACATCTCACAGGGATTGGGTTCCACGGCTCGCTCGCTCCTCTAAATGATCTGTTTGTTTGTCAGAGGGCCTCGCTACAGCAGGGAATTCACACATTGTTGATGGAGGACAGACACCAGCTCTCCTGGACTCCCACAAAGTCTGAGTTCATCAGCTGGTGCACCTGAAGAGCCCAGTCTTGAGTGGATTGTCTTTTGATCGAGTAAAACAAATGTATGATACGAGAATCATGTTATAAAATTGTTCTCTCGCTTGGCCTTTGCACTTTATAGACTGACTAAGTGGTTTCATCGAAGCATGAGAGTACTGGAAACGACCCACGCACACGTGAAAAGGTTTTCATTTGTGGTGCCGGCTGAGGGGGAAAGTGCTTCCCATCGAGCTCATACCGACCTTGAAGGACAGATCTGCTTTCAAACTCACTAACACCTTCTGACACAGTTCACTTGCCTGCATGCTGTTACAGAAATGTCTTTTGGGGTAGGGGAGAGGGGGCCCGAAGCTAAATACACTGGACCAAACACCAGGGGAGGAGAAGTAAGTGTACTTCTTGTGTAGATTTATCTCTGGGTGTACCTGTATCAGATGAATCTCTGTATGAGTCTGTGTGCTCCATGGGCCGACTCTCATCCCCCTCTTGCACGACACTGCGGAGATGAGATAGAGGGAAGGGTACACGGTCGTTGGGATTTAAACCCAAACCAGCTGGGTGACCAGAGGCCCCCGGTGTGTGAGGAGACAGAGGACCAGCTTTGTCAGATAGAAAATGAAGGAGCAGACTCAACATCGAGATTTACTCAAGTTGAATCGTCAAACAAAGTTATGCCTCTCCCCTGATGAAGGGTAAATTGTTTTTGCACCTGGGGGCTTTCATTAATGATCTCATTAAAGAATTTTGTCATTCAAACAGTCTTTTGTTTTCTGTTGTTTTTTTGGGGAAACAGCACCTAATTTCAAGATTCCAGTTGCGTGACAGTCATGTGCTGTAAAACACAATAAGGCGAGTCTAACGTGCTAATTACTCATTGTTTGATCCAATTAAGCAATTAACCATAAAGAGGAATTTGGTGGGGTAAAATAAGGTGAACAAATGAAGAACTTCGGAGACTGATCTTCTCACTTAGTCACTTCTTTATCGGATATTTAATAGTGTCGATGAGTGTGCGGCAGTGTCTGTCTTGTGTTGGGTTGGACTGATGATGTCCAGCAGGCTGCTGACACTTTTAATGAGATGTTAGCTGGGACGTGTTGAAGGGGAAGAGTTTAGATTGAGGACATCACAAAGTTTTAGGGAGCTTACGCATCCTGATGTAAAGCATTGAGCTCCGTGGGGGGAAATAATTATCACGTGATAAAGAAGAAACAATAAGAAGTGATGGAAAGTAACCAAGTACATGTACTCCAGTGCTGTTCATAATTGTGTGACTTTATACTTCCGTTTCACTATGGCTTATAAGCAAATATTGTACCTTTTTGTCCACTATGTGACATCTTAGTTAATTTGCAGATTAAGATTTGATAAAGAAAAATAAAAACATATGATCAGCCTCTAAAATTTGATTTATTTTAGATTGAACTGTATGATAGTATATAGTGTTAATAATTAGCTCCACCTCAACATATTAAACAACTAAAATGCTGGATGTTCATGAAACCGTAATACTTTTCTAATAATGAATATGATCATAAGAACAGGGCTATTCTATATAATGAGTACGTTTACTCTAAAGTCATTTTGATCTGATAGACTTTGGTATTTTTATTCAAGTGAAATTTTAATTGCTGGACTTTTGCTGCAATATTGATACATTAACTTGATCTGAATACACTTTACATGTACTTTTACTCACCAGTATGTATGAAAGGTGATCTGCAGTCATCACAGCACATCATATTCTGCACATGCAGATTGCAGATCACATTAATGACTTATAAAATGAAATGGAATTTACCAATTAACTCGATCAATTACTTTATAGTATTAACAAAACTATTCACCTGTTGTGACGTCCATGACGGTGCTGTGATGATTTTGATGATGACTTTTGTCATTACTGCTGCAAACCTTATCACTTCAATAAAACGTCCAGATGAATTAAAGTCCACCGTCATCGATTTCAGGGTAGACGTGAAACAGTTAACTGTCAGCGCCTGCTTCTTCCCAGCTCCACGCAGTGGACTATGAAATATTTGGAGGACAATTGGTTAAGTGGAGTTAACCGTTGCCTTTTCTCCCTGAGGTATCTTCCTTTTTGATCCTGCCGAGCCTGGCGCCTTGCAAAACACAACTTGTCTGGCTTATTAAATAGTATGACCTGGAGAAAGAAAACGCCTGTTGCTTCTCAACTGAGGCCATTGTGAAGCGAGAAGAGCTCATGACAGGCCTTAAATTGCTGTAATGCTGTGTGACCAACAGTCATACCTAATCAATTTCTATCCTGGTAGCGCACCTTTTCTTATTTGATTTGATTCTTGCTTTCATTAATCTACTCGTTTTTGTTCTCAGACTTTATTCTGCGTGTTTTATTTATTCTATTTTATTTTTGAAAAAAAAAATCCGTATTATATATTTTTGTCTGCGGATTTCAGATTTCTCCCTCTTTGATGAAACTATTACTTTGATATTGACATGTGACTCTTTAGTTCCTGCTCAGCTTTACAGTAGGAGAATAATTCAGTGAATAGTGGTCGGCTAATGGATGTAAATGGTCAAGAGAGTCCTCCCCACTGGTTAATTGCGCTAAAATTGGTCTAAGCTACTTTGTGAGGGCCATCAATAGCCTCGCACCGCATGGGGTCTGTATGATTAACTTCTCCTTCCTTTCAAAGGCCTCTTGATGTTCCTTTGGAAGAAAGTGAGCCAATCAAAACCGCACTCTGAGACGTCACGAGGCCAACTTGACGAGCTGATTGGTGGGAGCGGGGAGGGGGAACAACCCCTGTCCTTTTATAGACGACCCCGTACAGCGCGTAAAAGCTACTGGGCACCACTGACAGCGCGGAGACGCATATTGGACACTGTACACCTCAGCAACTCCATTCCTCTGAACGGGCCGCGCGGAGGTGCATGGCCCCATCCCCCTGTATCATGATGAATCCTGTGCAGGGGTCGCCGTCGCAAGACGCCAAACAGCTTCATCAAAAAGAGGAGACGGATACGGAGGGAGAGGAACTTCAGCCTAAAGACATGACCACTGACAAAGGATACAAACTCCAGCGGAGCAGCCTCCCGTTTAGCGTCGAGTCGTTGATTTCTAAGAAGACCACCTGTCGGACTTCTTATTCCCCCTCAGATTTAGCTCTGGTCCTGCCGAAGCCCGTGGTTGGGCAAGTCGGTGCGCAGTTCTCTCCAAGGACTCTTTACGCGGAGAGGAAGGTTTCCGCGGAGAGCTCGCAGGGTGTTTCCAGTAGTTCCAGCGAGGACAGTCCGCAGTTTTGTGAGAAAGATCAGAGCACTTGGTTCCAGACGTCCTCCTTTTCCACTCCGCCTCGTAAGTCCATCCCTCTGCTGTTCTCGGGGTTTTTACAAACTGTAAAACAAGGACAAGCTGCATGTATTCATCATTTACTGTCGAAAATCAGAGAATATCAAGTGTTATCAGTTTACAGTTATACAACATTAAACTTTCCTCGTTATGTTTAGAGTGATATTAAAATTGCCCGCAGCTCTACAGACTGTGCGTAATTTTCTTTCTTGCATTTTGCCTTTTGTTGTGTCTACCAAATAGCGGATAAAATATGGTAAAGTGTTGTACCACTGAGTAACGAGAAACACATATTTGGCTGTTGCCAGATATTTTCAGCATTTACCTATGTGCAGGTGATATGTGCATATTAAAAATCAGAGGGTCACAGTGTGAATAAACCTGACAGTCTTTGAACGGCTGAATGTGATCAGTTTGTGGTGCAGTTTGACAACAGAAATACAGTAAAGCCTTCTTATTAGTGCGGGTTTACTTCCTGTATGTGTTCATGTGTTCACCTGCTGTGATGATTCCCTTCATCTTCAGCTTCAAATTAATCTAATCTCCGCTATTTTCCTTTGTATTTTTTCCTCTAACAGGGAGTTCAAGTCCAACTCAGTGTACTTTAAGGAAACACAAAAACAACAGGAAACCTCGCACGCCCTTCACTACCTCCCAGCTGCTGGCGCTGGAGCGCAAGTTTCGCCAGAAGCAGTACCTCTCCATCGCCGAGAGAGCCGAGTTCTCCAACTCTCTCAACCTGACGGAGACTCAGGTCAAAATTTGGTTTCAGAACAGGAGGGCCAAAGCCAAGAGACTGCAGGAGGCCGAGCTGGAAAAGTTTAAACTGGCCTCCAAGCCCGTCCTGCCCGCCTTCGCGCTGCCGTTCCCCCTCGGAGCGCACATGGGGTCTCCGACGTGGGGCCCGTCAAGCGCCTTCCCGAGGCCAAGTCTGCCGGTCCCAGGACTGTTCAGTGGACCCGTCACTTATGGGATGTACTATTTGTCTTAGTATTACTGTGTGCGTGCGTGCGTGCGTGCGTGTGTGTAGGTGTGCGTGGTTTTATGAGGAAAAAACTCTTATGTCATGGTTGCAATACACTTATGAACGGAGACGATGCGTTTTTCTACATTTCTAAGGAAAAATATTTTTACATGTTTAATTTGGAGAGACATTTTCTTACCTCCAGAATAAAAACAATTCAAATTTGGGGCACATTTTTGATACATAATTGTGTGCGTATTTGGGCTGAGTGAGTTCACTTGCTCTCCTCACTTTGAGACAGCGTCCAGTTCTGTGGATTCACACGCCTAAATGATCTTCGGCAATCTTCCAAAAGTAAATGTCAGGTTTTTAAACGACATGCCTTAAATATCTCATTCCAGGCCGTCCGCCGAGCTCCGCAGTAGTTTGTGAAAATGGACATTTTAAAATGTGTCAAGACATGAAGGCAAGGATCTAATGATGCGGAAGGAAAAATGTTTCGAAGCAACAGAAAAGTACTTAAACGGTGTCAGTGCCTTAAGACCAGTGTATCACTTGAAGTATTTCTCCTCATTCAGCATTGACTGTTTCTGGTAAAACTGCAGTTTCCCAGAGTTGCTGTTTGGATATTTGTATTTCCCAACAGCGGTTCCTGTCACGATTTCTATATTTT
The DNA here is from genome assembly GCA_036365135.1 of Miichthys miiuy. Taxonomy (NCBI): domain Eukaryota; kingdom Metazoa; phylum Chordata; class Actinopteri; family Sciaenidae; genus Miichthys; species Miichthys miiuy. The sequence continues at coordinate 22,495,499 of CM071602.1, forward strand.
TTGGAGCAAAATTATATTTTAGAAAAACTCATGTATTAGATGTCTTTTTTTTTTTTTACTCTCACAACGTGGCCTTTATGGGAGTGATAATAGGTTTTCTCTGAGAAATTTTGCTGTAAATGTAAATAAAATGTAGTGTTCATAAAACCCTGCAGCCTCGCTTGAAGAGCAGCAGGGAAAGTGGTATTTATTGAATATCTTTGTATCTGTACTGTGTACATACATCACTCTATCTAAATGTTCAGTTACTTGTAAAAACTGATTTTAGTAAATAAACATTATACAAGACCTGAAAGTGGCTGATTCATTCTGCAATCTTTTCCCACTGTTCTTGATTTTTCCTTTTATGTTGCATATGAACAATTTACTTATAGCCTAATTGAGTTTAAATCTGGTGAGTCAGCGGAGCAGAAGTCTGAAGGTTTGCTGTGGATTTATATAAAGTGCTCCTCCAAGAAATATGACTTTATCAAAACGAGCACAGACTTGTGTATTAATGTAACTTTTAATGAAAGCTGCTTCTTGCCAAGTGTCAACACTGCCAAAAACTCATCGCATGGCCAACATAATTGTTGTTGTTATCTAATTTGATAGTGGTCCATTAATTATGTAGTTTTTCCAGAGCCGTGCCATTTACTTTGCACAACTTGAATTCAAAATAGCGCACGGACCATAATTGACTCATTAAACACTTTGGGAATAAATTGGAGATTCATTATAAGACTTTAAGACAATATTCTGATAAATTAAAAATATTTTACAATATTTTAACACAACATTATGTCCTCTTTGGCACATCACACATCGACCTTTGTTTGTCAGCAAAGCATCTGAAGGCTTTTAATCCAACACAATCAGACGTGTTGAAAATCAACGCAAATGTGTGTTGTCTCTCAAAATACAAAATGTGTTTAACCGTCACTTTACAAAATTACACAAACATACATGTGCAGTAGAAAATATTTCCAATTAGACAGCTTTAGTGCAATCGTGTAAAAGGTTGTATATGTCGTTTCTGCCCACCTCAGAGGCCGATATTCACCTGCGTGTGTCGTTATCATGCATACAGAAATCTTGTGAAAACACAAATTATCGTACAATTGGGAGCAAATTAAATTTTGTTAATGGCCCAGTGGATGTTAGACGTGGTGTATTTTTTTTGATTTATCTCATTTACTTATTGTTTGTTTACTATAACATGATGGTATAACCTATAACACTGCAATATATATGTACGTATGTATGTATATATTGTATATATATCGTATATACATATATATATCGTATACATCGTATATTGTATATATCGTATATATATTTATTTATTTATATACAACTTTTGTCATTTTCCCGTTTTCGTGCATTTGTTCTCTCGTTACCTGACCTCTCCAACAAAAAGTGATCCTGTGTTGCCTTTATATGTTAAATTAAATCACACAAACACGGTTTATTTTGGAGTGTATTTATATTTTTCACATCAAACGTTTTGGGTTTTTTTTAAATTCAGATATCCAGTAAATCACATAGTTGCAGTAGGAGCCTTGTGCTTTCGACGAATAAATGGAGGCGGCGTGTACTCGCAGTACTCTGTCCGTCCAGCAGAGGGCGGCGGCGGCGGTGGCGGCGGCGGCTCCCTGCTGCTGCTCCCGGTCCTCGTGAAGAAGAGAAGAGGCACTTCCGTTCTGTCAGACTACACTTTGTACAGCGAGGTGAGTACGCTAGCTGCTGAATGAAAGAACATCTCATCAAAGCTGTTTAAATAACCATTTGTGCTGCTCACGTTTTTATCATCGTGCACGGGATTTAAAAGTATACTTGACGTTCAGTCGATGTTTTCTTTAAAACCCTGACGTCATAGAAAGACGTCTCTGACCTTGGCTAGCAGGCTAACGGAGCTTAGCTCGTCTTGCAGGAAAGGGCCCGGTGTCATTGACTGTCAGAAATGTGTTTTTATCATATTATCTTCTCTGTTAGGGATTAAAACATGCTTTATCTTTTAGCACATGCAGTCGATAACGTTAACTTGCTTTAAACTGTATTAATGTCTTGACGTCTGTCTGCGTTCAACGCTGTTAGTCAGCAGAAACCTTTGACTCCAGGCTCTGTCTCACAACTATCACATTTATTATACATATGTATTATAATACTGCAGTATAATTAAGTGAACTCGGTGTATTGAACTGACTAACTGCATTATGAAACGTAGACTTGTTTTTGTCAAGGCTGCAGCTCTGCTTCATGTATTGATGTAGAAGTTATGAACAATTTTGTCAGCAGCATGCATAAATAATATAAATAACCTGCCACACATGTGCACATGGTCCTATATAATACAGGTAGACTCAGTTTCCAGGTAATTAGATACAAAATGTCAGATGATTTAGGATGGCGCTGTTGAAATGTATGACATTATATTGATGTGTTTTTAGTATCTAGTGTGTCCTCATTGATCTAAACTGAAAAGGCAAAATATTAGAAACACTTTAGTATAACGCTTTACAATTCATTTAAATTCATTTAAAAGCACTAAATTTTGTTTGCATTAACACTTCTTTAAAACAGAGCGTGTATGTTCAGTCTTGACCTTGGTAACAGTAGGGTGGCAAAGAAACCTGAAAAAAACTAGTAAGTGGACCTTGAGCTAATTTTCCCCCTTAAACTCAAGTAGTTTCAACAAAAAACAGAATGTTAACTTTTACAAAGGTAGGACTCATTGTAGAAGTGCTGGGCGATATGGAAAAAATCATATATCACGATATGGATTATTTTATATCACGATATATTCTTATATACGATATATATATTTATATCATAAATGGGCGTAACGTACCTCGGATCAAGGACTTTGACGAGGTCTCGAAAGCTGGCCTTCTCAACTACATACACGGGAGCCATGCCTTTACAAATGTAACTCGAAATGGCGCCTGTGATTTGTTTATAGTCTTGTAGCATAGTTTGCATATGGCCGTCTTCTGCTCCGTGTCGGACCTCTTGAACCCAAAATGTGACCAAATCACAGACGTACCCCCTCTTTTCGGTAAAAGTGCTTCTTCTTGGGCCGCCTGCGTAGCTGTTTCTGTCTGTTGCGACTCCGGGCATGAAACTTCAGCCTCCAGCCTTCAGTCCATCGTTCAGCACTCATGAGTTAAGTAACGTAAAGCATGTCGCAAACCTGCGTGATAATCAAAGAACCAAGTAAAGCAGCGCCATGTCGCAAAACCACAAGACGGAGTTTCTTTGCGAAAAATCTTTTTTTATTCTTCTTTATTTTCACCTATATAAATTTAGAGCATGCATAGTGGCAAGACAACACTAATACAATGATATATTTGCTGTAATAATTGATAAAATTAGGTTAGAAACGATAGAAGAGAAATGGCACGATAGACACTTTTCTATCGTCCCCACGATATGTATCGTCCTATCGCTCAGCACTACATTGTAGGGCTGTTGTACTAGACTTTTAAGCTTTTTTATATTTTTTTACATTTATTTAATGTTTTCTTTAAAACCCTGGTTTTACAGAAAGACTTCTATGTTTGAATGTTTTTCTGGACTAAACAAAATTTCTTTCCACATATCAGACGTCAAGATGGCAGGCCGTCGTGTAGCCCTGAAGGCCATTGACTGGGTGGCGTTTGCTGAGCGGGTTCCACCCAACCAGAGGAGCATGTTCAACGCGCTGAAGACTCGCAGTGATGGCATCGCTGCCAAGTTAGTTTAACACTTACAACAGACTTACAGAAAGTAAACTTATAGTACAGAGCATCATTCTTGGCAACTGAGTGTTTATTGAAATCATTACTGCTTAGAGGTGGACAAGTTTTCTTACTGATGGGCGAGAGAAGTTTCAAAGGCGTCCTCTGTGAAGTTCTCTTCCATGCAATCAGAGATTGGCAAAACATGGCCACAGAGCTGTCCACTGCTCCTGGCTTAGCAAGGTGCTGGAAAGACAGTCACATGTAAATTCATAAAAGACCACCTGTACGATAGGATGTATTTTTTTTCAGGGCACAGCTCCTTGTGTCAAGGTGTTCTGTTTTGTGTTTACACATCAGGGACAAAGTCAGTATTTAATTCTTGTCAGTTTTTATTCTTTCCATCTGATCAGGTCCTCATTATTATTATTATTATTATTATTATTATTATTATTATTATTATTATTAACTGGGCTATGAATTGGTCTCCTATGAAATTACTTCTATAATCTATTATTTGACATTTTAATCAAGTCATGAGCACACACTTTTTTTTTGTTAATTATTTGTACTGATTTGATTCTTTGCTCGCTGTACCTTCATTGTCATTTGTTAAACTTCATCTCCTCTCTTTATACCAGACTAGCCTCCCTGCCAGAGACTGCTGCAGCCATTGACTGGAATTTCTACAGGACTGCAGTGGCCAAAGCCGGGATGGTTGATGAGTTTGAGAAGAAGGTGAGCTTTACTCGACTGAGTAATAACTCAGATACATAACAGCTTTCACTTTAATTGTAGGGTTTCTATGGCTCCATCCAGCTTGTGCTGAGACTTCAGTTGAGCATAAATACACTGATGTCGTTTGTAGAGGCCTCAGAATCTAACTGACAAATCTTAGCGTGTCACTTTTATGATCTTTTTAAAATGACTTCTTGTCTGAACAGCTTTGAGGATGGCAATGTCAGGGGATAACATTTGTTTAGCTGGTGGCTGTAAAACTAAGTCATAATTTCATTAGTTTGTTTAGCCGTTTTTTTTTTTACAGTGATAAACCATAAATGTTCCTCCTACACACAGTTCAAAGTCCTGCAGATCCCTGAGCCTGTTGACACACAGACGAACGCCATCAATGCACAGGAGGTGGAAGCTGTAAGTGATTGCATCAAACAAATCCATGTATTGCCTGAATTTCAGATTTATTACTAATATAGAAACTTAAATATACAACTGAGTATATTTTTGTAACTGCTGTGGGAACTTTTGATGTGCCCAAATTGAAATCCACACAGCACTAAAGCAGACATTGTAAATCATTTCAATTTTTTTTTTTTTTTAACAGAACAAAAGTGCAGCAGCCTACATTGAAGCATCTAAGGCCCGCATTGCTCAGTATGAGCAAGAGGTGAGACAGTAGTTGCATTATTTGCTAAAACACCTTGTGGATGACTTCAGAAAGTCTGCATATATAACCTTACTGATTTATTTTCTGTCCCGACCTTTCTGTTCTGTTTGGTCTCAGTTGGCTAAGTTCCAGAACATGATCCCCTTTGACCAGATGACCATCGAAGATCTCAACAACACCTTCCCTGAGACCAAGTTGGACAAGGTCAAAAACCCCTACTGGCCCCACAAGCCCATTGCAGAACTGTAATCCTATTACTGGACATTCAACCCACAATAAAGACTATGTATTTTAAAGAGTACTGTTGGATGATTTAATTGGTTGTTAAACATCTGAAAATAAAATGTGTATCTATCTGAGTTGTTTTGAAATATGGGGTATATGAGGCAGCTTGTGATAATGTAGGTAGTGCCCAGGAGGGGGCAATGTTGCTTTTACTTTGAAAGGTACACTTGGTGGTTAAATGGGTGCTTTGCTTACCACCTTTTGACACTATAATGTCATAATTAAACTACTTTCTGCTTGAATTGATACCTGTAACCACTATATGGTGAAAGATGTGGTACTACTTTCCTGGTAATCTAATCAATAGAGACGTTTCCTGATTTAATTACCAGCAGATTATAGCGGTTATAAATACTACAATTGACGTAATCACTTTAAGTGATAAATCTGTATGTTAGCATATAATATATAGTACGTCATATTTACAAACGTCACCTAAAACGCGTCCAAAGTCCGACTGAAACACTCTTCAAATTCATGTGCGTTTAATTTAGCGCAATGGCCATCGTTCATGATTTTATCCAATCACGGATCGACTGGTTGTGTCTCTCAGCAATGATTGGCCAACGACCGTTTATTTACATATGAGTGGGCGGGATATCGCTCCTTCGCCAAAGCTTTGCTTTTTTGATTGGTCTATCGTTACAGCATCGCTGTTGTTGATTGGCCAGCGTTCAGTGGGAAGTAATATCGGGGAGGGGGTGAGAGGGGGGGTTGATGAAAGCTGATATCCCCGTTGTATGTTATTTGACAGTCAGTGACGACTGACGGCAGTCCATCAGCTCAGGTAAACACCTTGTTAATAACCTATTTATAATGTCATGACATGTTTTCAGTGTGATAAGTGGTATAAGGGTCGTGTGATTGAGTTTTCCTGTAGCGTTGGTGAGTAAACGGTGGTGAAAACAGGAGCTATCCATTCAAGTGTGTCAATAACGGTAACGTTCAATCAGATCGCTGAGATTGGAGGTACAAAAAGACAACATGAAACGTCAGAAAGCGCTTTTATTTAACCATTAATGACAGTTTGGAGTACATCCACAGCCGTGATGATTGATGATGATGATGATGATGTCCACAGTGAACCGCGCTGATAGCATCGACAGCTAAGCTAGCGTTTAGCCGCAGGAGATTACGTTATAGACGGGACAGTCAGCCAGATGCCCTCTGCCCTGGATGCTGGAAACATGTTTAATTGTGCTATTTTCCACCGTACAAATACGACCAAAGGCTAACCCTAAAAGCGTATTGTTTCTCTAAATGGAAAACACTCATTTTACACTCGTCTGAATATAAACAATAAGGCCTAACTGTATCTGTTTAGCCACAGTCACCTATAGGCTTCATGTGACTGTGACTGTTAGCTGGCTAACGGTACACCACTGCGTCAAAACACCCTCTACCGGTGTGAGTTAAACACATTTCGTACGAGCCTGAGCCTTTATTGAAAGAAAACTCCACTTTTTAGTATTCAGTTAAGCGGTTCCCCACCGGCTTTAGTGTGTTTACAACACAACTAAACAATCCTGCCAAGGGATTTACGAGAGGTCAGTAAGGCAACACCTCTGTGGGTGCAAATGATGCTAAACTATTTTGGCTGGAGGGGAAACATGAGCTGATGTCGTCCTCTGACTTCACCTTGGTTAGTACTTTGCTACCATTTCTACCACGGCTTATTCATTTACCTCTAAGCACCCATTTGCTTGGACGTTCAGACATGTTTGTATAAAGGTGTATGTGGAGTGAAAGTGCCATTTCACAGCTTGATATAACTTCTGTGGCTGAGCAGCTTATGCCTAAGCCTGTTTGAGAAATGTTAAGTTTATCTGTAGTTATCCTTGTCAACTGTTAAAAAAAAATCTTGTAATGCATAGCCGCAGCATTTTGTTCTGTTTTTTTTTTTCCAAGCATGCATAATCTAAACGATGGGTTCAAACACATCATTAGGCCTGGTAGCCCTACAGACTTGTTATTGTGAATCTCATGGCCCAAAGTGTGTATTGTGTTAGGTCAATACAGACATGGTTGTGTTAGTAGTCGGCCCAGGTCTGCCCCAGGACAGTGGAGTCAACACTAGCCTCATTGTTGATAGAGAACAATGGGAGTAGGCTTGCATGGAGGGAGGCACTGCTAGGAGGCTAGAGGTTGGCTACTGTCTCATCCCCAGGGCATAACAGGCCTGTGCTCTTCTTGCAGTGTTATTACCACACACGAGGCTGAGCAGAGACAAAGAGAGATAATCTGAAGCAAAGTGTCGTGTAGCAACACACTTTGGTCAACTTTCTTAACGTAGTATGAGGAAAGTTTTGTTACAAAGGCTGCTGGGTGAGGAGTGTTTTACAGCACTGGGGGACAACAGTAACTGTCACATCCTAAAATCCATGATTTTGGCTTAATTTTTGAACAGGACTTGCAAATGATAATGGTGGCTGTCAATACCAGCCCATCAGGGACATGTATCAGCTCAGGAGAATTTTCCAAACCCAGATAACTCACTTATATTTCAACTTTCATTTACAATTTCTATTAACAATAATCACCCTCTGATCATTGGAGTATTAAATGTAGTACCCCTTTGCAAGTGTTATAAATTGGTGCTGAACACAGACTAGTCAACATTATTGCTCCAGATGATCATTTGGCAGATTATGGCCTTGAAACCCAGGATGCTGGGGTGTCCCTCACACCAGCATCCTGCTCTGTGGTTTGTTTGCGACTCACTTGCTTCATGTAACATGACACCCTGTCCTCAGCCTTTCACTGATTGAATTTTATCTATACAGCAGTTTAGCCACCCCCTGATGAGCCACTGATGTTAACCCATTAAGACCGGACGCAGCATTAGCAGAAACACAAACGCAGACGAAAGATGCAGCTGATTGCAGCCTCTGTTGTAACTTCATATATAGATGAGGCAATATTGGGGCATCGCTGGTGTCACTGGCAGATATGCTCTGCAAATTTTAGCAGCTATTATTCCAAAACATAGTAATTAGTTATCAGTAACCAAACCTCAGATTAGAGCTGAAATGATCATTCAGTTAATTAAGAAAAATAATAGACAACTATTTTGATAATTGATCATTTCAGCCATTTCTCAAGCAAAACAAGTCAACCATTCTCTGCTCTGTTTCTCAAATAAAATGACTTAGCTTGCTCCTGGTTTTATAATATTGTTAAGTAACTATATTTGAAGACACCACTCTTGTAAATTAGTAATTGCATTTAGTATTCAAACTAACTATTATTTTCATGATCAATTAAATTTTCCATTATTGAAGAAGCTGGAACTAGACATAGGCTACATGATGTGTTTTTGCTTTATGAAGGTCTATTTATCTCTTATGAATTGATCCATTCTCAGCTTGTAATAAAAAAATAAACAAATTCTATGTTTTTCTGTGTTTTTATTAATTTTTCATTTGCAGTGTTCAACTAGAGCAGAGTAATCTGAGTACTTAGGACACAGAAAAGGAGGCCTATTTGCAGTCTATTCTATGGCTATGGTAATGTCTTTTCTCCAGTAGTGTTGAAGTTTTGGCTATTACCCATGAGACGCTTGTTTGATTGTAGGCTTATTCATGCAAATGCTTTAGCCTACTTTGTATGCTCTCAGCAAACCTGGAGTCCGTGTTGTCAGGCGGCTTGTTTTTCCCTTCAGCCTCACTTTCTGCTGTAGTCGTTGGAGTAGGAGTGGGAAATCAGTGAGCCTCGACAGGCTAAGATAGCATAGCTGTTTATTTGTTCACAGACAGTGAATGAAGCTTGTTGTCCCAGCTACTGCACATATGCCTGTGTCAGCTGAATCACTCTATACTGGCAGATGTGGGCAGGGAGGTGGTATTTAGCCGGCCTGGATGAACTTTAGGAATGATTGCTTCAGTGCAGTATCTCGATGACCAGCATCAGAGGATTCTGGTTTTACTGGGCTACTCCCAGTTAAACATGTCTATAAAAAGGGGCAAGCTGGGCAGGTAAAATATTACAGTATGTAGAAGCATCTGTTTCTTTGCAGCGGCAGTGTTTATGTGAGTAAGCAAGCAAAAATACTAAAAGCACATACCTTTCTCTACAGCCTTCCTCCCAAAGATATCAAGTTGTATGCTGGTGAATACATCTCCATCACGACTGCAATCAGTGAAAGAAATTGTATAGAAAACTACCTCATACCCACAAACTTTTATTTTTTGTTGTGCTGCCTTAAATGTTCTCCATCTAATAGAAGCGGTGTCAAGTAGACTAATTGGGACAGAAAGCAGATCATTTCATAGTGACGTGAAAGGAGAGGGGTGGATGAATAAAAAGAGCGGATATCACCTGGATAGATTTTTATCTCTTATCTAGTGTGTTTGGCAGAGACAAAGCCTGGCCCTGTGTCTTCAGCAGTGTGCTGCCGTCAGATGCAATAATTTGATCCTTCTCTTGATTGTGGTACTCATTTAAAGTTACTTTAATGAGGGATTTAGTATGGTTGTTACAACCAGACCGTTAAGAGTACAAACAGAGACTTGCAAACCTTTAGCCCCAGGTCAAGTCTGTACCAACAGCTTCATATTCTGACTTTCGTTTTACAGTAGCTTGGAGCGATTTACAGTTTGTTTGTGTGCATGTGTGTCCATAGTAACAATAAGATATTTTCTTCATAGGAGGAAAAGCTCTGTGAAGGCGATTTTCATGAGAAAAGCTTTGATAGTCAGACATGACTTGATGATGTCAAGTTCCTACAAGTAAGGAGGCATCTCTCCATGGCTGCAGCTGAGAAGTCAGGAAGAAGATTTTAATTTCTGTACGTGTTTTTTGCACGAGTGAACAACATAGGCATGTTTTCTCAGTTTTGTTGACTGTGTTTTTTCAGTAGACAGGTCGTAATAACAACATTTAACATCGGCTCTGTTCTATTCAAATGTCCCTGTAAGCTTTGTTATTGTGACAATGACCCAGCATGCACAATACCAAGAGCAGTGTTTCATCGCTGATTTTCATATTCACACCTGTGCATGTTTTCCTACTGTGACATGTAAAAAATGTTTTCCACGGGAAAGGCCTTTTGCCTATGCTTGTCTTTCTTTGTTTGCAGTGGCCGTTGATGGACCTTCCCTATGAAGAAACAGGGTTACAATGGGACAGAGTACCTCGGAACAAGAGGTCCAAGAAAACAACCCAGAGGTTGGTTTGTTTACTGTATTTATTTGCATAATGGTAAAACTACACAGAGTATGCACAGGTACACTAAGTCCTACAGTCCTTGAACAGAGGTGTGCTTTTAGACGTTGGTAAAGGCAGTAATAAAAATGAATGTTAGAGAAATGGTTAAGCCTAATTTGTGCTGCCAGTTAACTTGCTTTAGACACACAGAAATAATGTAACAAATAGAACATACAACAATCTGTGAGCAGTTATAGTGTCTTGTATTAGCTAATGAGAAAATACTGTTAGGTTACATGCTTAGTCACAGTTACACAACATATATTGCAGCCAGCTAGCAGACAGAACACTATAGGAGCTCATAATAACAAACCATCTGCCTTACTAACCTCAAACTCAGCATGACCCTTTCCCAACATTGGTCAGATGAATGTGGCTGGTCTTTCCCAGCTGAACGTGACATTGGGGATTTCAAGCTTCCCTTTGAAATTAAGTTTTTGTACATTATTTGTCTCTATTGCAGATTGTTAGCTTGACAGCCTAATATTGTCGAGCCAAATATTGCTTCCTTTTACTTAGAAAATAACCTAACTAAACCCAGACCTTAGCCCAAAGCTGTACACAACAAAATGTCTTGAACTTAACCCAAAACCCCAATACATTGTCCAGACCTGTCAGGCTCAGTTTGGGTAACTGAACATGAGAAAGAGTTTCTCTGAATAGATAAAAGATTTCTAAGGAGACGCAAAAGAAATATGATAGCTTAAAGTTAGAAATGTTTTTCTGATATGTCTCAACCCATCACTTCCTCTGTCATGTGAGGACACATGAGAATGTCCTCACATGTATAGCATCAAGATCATTTCTTAGTTAACACTTTCAGTTTGTTGATTTATGGCAGCCATCGCCACAACGCTGTAAATCGTACACTTGTATTCTTTTTCCACACTTATACTATGATTTCCAAACTCCATCGTGTTTAGTTGAAGCCTCCAGCTAAAGTACATTTCCGTGTCCACATGCTGCCTATGCACTTGCCCATCTGTCAGCCCAGTCAACCCGTCAATATCTCCAGTGTCCAGCTTATAGGCCTTTTTACTGCCAAATAACCCTTAGCTCCTCACGCACTAATCAATAACCACTGATAACAGACATGCAATTTCATTGGCTGTCAGCCAGAACACTGCAAACATATTACTCTTGCTCTTACAATGCTGCATCTGATGGCTAACTAACCACACACACACACACACACACACACACACACACACATCTAAACACACTTACAGCACTTCTGGGAACATTACAGAACATTTCCTGGAGACTTACCCTAACCATAACCACTACTTGCCTAGCACTAACCTTAACTGCTGCCTTTTCCCAGTTGAGGACACAGCTTTTGTCCCCAATTTGACAAGCCATCACCAATTAACTGGTTTTTAGTCCAAAATGTGTCCCTGGAAGGTAGCCTAAGTCAGAAATACACACACACACATAGTAAAACAAACAAGCTTATCTTAGCTACAGGATCTTTCCACTCCCTCTATGACACTCTTGCTTTGATGAGAAATAAGGGCTCAGTTTGATGTTACTGAACCTAAGTGATAGAAGTCTCTTTAATCAAGCCAAACGGAAAAACTGCTCTGCTTTCTATGAGTAGACTCGCTCTGTTTAGCTGTGTGTTCTTGTGCTTTCCTCAGATCCTTTCTTTCTCTGGGTTAGTTGCTTTCTGTCTCCTTCTGCTTCACTCCAAGTCCAACTATCTCTCTCTGACTCACCCAAAGTCCAGCTCAATCAGTTTTCATTACATTTTGTTGCGAGCCTATGGCCCTTGTCAGTCTGTCGAGAAGCTACATGCCCTCACGGCTACAGGAGACCATATTATTGCCTATTCAAAGCCAGACTGGACTGCCCGCTAGAGTAAATTAAGTGTTAGGAGGACTTCAGGCACAGGTTATCTTGTAGACTGACCTGCAGACTGTGGCCTTTTTCGATGGACTCCAGACCAAACAGAGCCTGATAAGATTTTTTATCTGCTCTTGTTGTTCCCGCTGACATTTAAGAATTAAAGGTTAATTTTGTAGGATTTAGTGGCAATGAGCTTGCATTTCCCCTTCCAAGCATATATAGGAGAAATTATGGTGGCTGGGAAATTGCAAAAGGCCCTATGTAGAGCCAATGTTTGGTTTGTCTGCTCTGGGCTACTGTAGAAACATGGTGGTTCAACAAGGTAGAAGAGGACCTACTCTCTCTGTAGATATAAAGTTCTCCTTCTAAAGTAACAAAAACACAACAATTTTAATTTCAGATTATTATACACTAATGAAAACATATTTATTATATTCCATGTTTGCAAGTAGATCTTCCTAAAGCTTACATACTGGACCTTTTAATTAAATTTAGTGTTATGATCTGCATTCTCTTGAGCTATTATAGCAAAACAAACAAGTTTATCTTGGCCACACAATCTGTACACTCCCTGCAGTCACAGTTTTATTTGGATACATTTATGGAAAAACTTCATTCACCTGGGCTGTGCCGCATTGTCCAGATCTACTTTACAGTGTGCAGTTTGTAGCCTGTGAATCAACCACTGTACACAGGAAGCAGAGTAAGGAAGCGCTGACTGGTGCACACTGTTATTAATAGAGTTAAAATTAGTTACAGCACATTGTTACACATTAAGGCACAAGCATGAAGAAGGGCAGATGTTACATCTTCATCCCCTTTCACTCTCCTTTCCCTGGCACTGATAGCCAGACATTCCTGTCTCTGGGGCAAATCCCTTATTCCCACATTCCATTACACTTCACTAAAACTGAACCTTTCAGGACCGGACTCGCACACTGTTTCAGTTTCAATATACTGTAGAAGATAGCAACCAGCGGGTACAGTACAAAGCAGCTAGCATGCTGCCTGTAGAGGTTTTAGTTGTTTCTTTGGATTGATTATTTGTCTGTATTTATCTGTTACTTTAGGACGGGTTTAATAACTTTAAGTCATTTGTGGAGGAGGAACTACAGACACGCATGGTGAGTTTCATTGAGGTACAGTGTTGTTTTCCCATTGCATTCATTCAGTTGCTGTTGGATCACCCCTTGCAGGAAGTTGTATTACTACCATACTTGTTTCAATATGGGAAGAGTAAGACAGAAAATGAGAAAATAAAGCCTTTACATGAAAAGCTGAAGTACTTTTAAACAAAACATCCAAGTGCTGCAGCCATTACAAACCATTACATTTTGTCAATATGCAACTTTTAATCCTGTACAAACCCTATCTTGTTCTTTCCTCTTCAGATGGTGGGGATGGTGATTGGTGCGGGCTTCTCCATAGTCCTCATCGCCATCCTCATCTTCTTCATCTTGCGGAGGATTCAGCTTCGAAGTGAGTAATTGCTGAGATCTCACCATTGCACTGAGAACATGTAATGATACGCATGGATCATGAGATCTTGTATGTATTTGTACGGTAATTTGTCGTTCGTTATGTTTCACAGACATAGAAGCTCAGGAGGCGCCCAAGTACCGCTTTCGCAAGAGAGACAAAGTCATGTTCTATGGGCGAAAGATCATGCGCAAAGTGAGTGTGTGTGGCTGACAGAAAATGAATCAACAGCCAGTATGCAAATCAGTCTTATAGTTATCATGTGCTGGCTCTGACTTACAGTGAGTCACATGTCATTCCTATACCACAACAGTAATATCATGAGAGTACTAACATGTTTCCCAACAGGTCTCACAGTCTACCTCTTCTCTGGTGGGAACATCATCTTCCTCTCGGCCACGCCTAAAGAAGAAGCAGAAGATGCTCAACATTGCCAAAAAGTACATCAGAATGTCATTCTTACTAAACAAAAAAGCTTCTAATACTGTGATGACCTGCTCATTGTTTTCTGGTTCACACTCTTTATGTCTCTTTATCTTATCCCACTGTCCTTTCTGCTGTGCAGGATCCTGCGCTTTAAAAAGGAGGTGCCCACCCTGCAGGCCAAGGAGCCCCCTCCATCAGTGCTAGAGGCTGACCTCACCGAGTTTGATGTGGCCAACTCCCACCTCCCCTCTGAGGTGCTCTATATGCTCAAAAACGTCCGGTAGGTTGATCTACTTTGTCACATCTGTCTGATGTTGTCCGTTGTTATGTATCTATGTAAAACAGTCCTCTAAAGGCCTAAACATGTTGGTACATTTCAGAGTTGATTTGCATTAGCACCTACTGTTAAACACAGACATGCCTTTGAGTTGACATCATTCTGTTGCCTAGCAATCTGTGCTCATAAAGCTCAGTTAATACCACTCCATATGACTAACACAGATTTTTCCTTGAGTGTATAAACCCGGAAATATTCACACCTGTGCACACCCGTTTTGCATGTATGTACACAAACCTCCTAACGTCTCTGATCTTCACTGCAGAGTGCTGGGTCACTTTGAGAAGCCCCTCTTCCTAGAGCTGTGCAAACACATGGTGTTTGTGCAGTTTCAACAAGGGGAGTACGTCTTCAGGCCGGGCCAGCCTGACAGCAGCATCTACGTGGTTCAGGATGGAAAACTAGAATTGTGCCTTACTGGAGCGGTATGTATGCCCACTTATCCTAATGACCTGTGAATTTCACGCATATAACAGTTGTGTTTGTTTGAGAATTATATGGTCTTAAGTCTGCAGCAGCAAAAACATATAGTAGCAAGGGCTTAACCATGGTTTTGCTCTGGCTTTAACAACGTATTAGCATCTATTAACATTTGACTTAGATAATCTCATGATGGATCTGGGGGAACGTTAGAATAGAATGAACACAAGTTGCTTGATGTGTACACATATTCATCTGTTATTCCTGTCTTTCAGGATGGCAAAGAAAGTGTGGTGAAGGAGGTTTACCCAGGAGACAGTGTCCACAGCCTCCTCAGCATCCTGGATGTCATCACAGTAGGTCACACCCACTTCTTTTACACACAAACAAGGGTGCATCACATTTGTACACACACACACACACAGACCCAGTAAACAGACATAGGGCACACTGAATGAGATGCAGTGTACTTTGTTACTCCTCACGTCATTCACAAGCTGACTTACCTGACCTTTGCCACTGGCAGACAAGTGACTCATACATTGATTTTTAGTTGTAATTCAGTAAACACCATGTATTAAACTGAATTAAACTATGATGTCATTGTCTATCTTAAATGAAGACAGAATGATAACTGCAAATATTTTCCTTTGGATTACAAATAACCTCACTACAAGAATTGTCCTGAAAAAGCAACCTCTCACTCTGGAGACTCTCAAGATATAAACATTTTTTTGTGAAGTATTCTGTATCTCTATATCTATACTGCTATATGTTTGTGTGCAGGGCCACCAGAAGCCTTACAGAACGGTGTCAGCACGGGCTGCAGAGGTTTCCACTGTTCTCCGTTTACCTGTAGAAGCCTTCCTCTCTATATTTGAGAAGTACCCTGAGAGTCTTGTGCGGGTAGTACAGGTATATGATGATATATACAGTATATGTTTTGCTCTCATAAAATTTAAATGGTTTTGATAGTCATCAGTTTGCACGTTATGTTGAATGACTAATTTCCTGTTGTATCTGTTCAGATTATCATGGTTCGTCTCCAGAGAGTAACAGTCCTCGCCCTGCACAACTATCTGGGGCTCACCAATGAGCTTTTCAGCCATGTAAGTTTCTCACACAAACACACACACACACACACACACACACACACACACACACACACACACACACACAGTACACTAGACAGTCCCATGCAAACATCTGTGGGTTATGTGGTTTGGCATTTATCAGGAATTCTGCATCATTAGCTCAATACACATGCTGTTTTTATTATGATTTGAGTCTCTAAAGGTTGATGTTGTGCCTCTATTTCCACTCTTCCCCATCACACAAACACACACACACACTCACAAATGAACACATACATCGTGCAACATACCAATTGCACTTGTCCTATAGGAAATGCAGCCATCGCGTCTGCCACCACCGTCTCCCCATCCGACCCGCACTAGTCCCATCCGCCACGGCAAGCGTTTCGGCAGCCTGACAGTGCCCGAGGAGCACCGGGAAGCTGCCATTAAGGGTGAAGCTATAGGTAAGGAGTAAAAAAAACTCAAAAGACTGTGATAATTGAATGTTGTTTGTACATGATTAACTCAGTGTTAGTGTTAGTTTTGTGCTTGGTTGCTTGTTAAATTCTTCTTCTTTGTTTACTGTGTGTACAGGAGGGGAACAAGGCAAAGATGGAGCGACGGTGCCAACTCTTAGCAGGACCATCTCTATGCCTGTAGACATTGCTGGTAAGGGACTTCTCTCCTGTTGAGAGAGATAATGTTTTCTTAATGTTTTCTTAATGTTTTCTTAATGTTTGTTACTCTTAACAATGAACAGGCCGTGGTTTAACTGTGCAGTGTGTGATTCAGAGAAAACACTTGTGTAGAAACACTGCTTTGGAAAAGAGTCAGAGTGGAAAGATTATTTGTTGAATTATCTGATGATGACACCACAACAGGTTTGGCACACATACCTTAAAATTAACCCACTCAGCTCTTTTGATGTCATTCCCGTCTACATGTAGCTAGCTAGTCTTTGGGCATGTTCATGCCAGTCACAGTGAAAACATTTTATTCAAGTTATGCAGCTATTATCTTTGCTTTCTTTTGGGCATGTATGAACAGTTACCCTCACTCTAGCTGCTTGCTCTCTGTCCTCTTTCAAATGAAACACAGTTCAGTTAGAAAGGTGAACCAAACTATCTCAACCATCTGCAGGTAATGGCACATTAACAGCAAGAGATTTATAGCTATGAAGACACAGATGTTGACACACGATAGCCAGCTGTGAAGTCATGCTTTGAATGCCTGGCATGATAGAATGAAGTGAGGGCAAACTGCAGTTTTGCTGCTTACTTATACTCACTAATGTCTTTATTACAATAAAATACAGACAGGGTCATCATGCTAAACATAGTTGAAGTTACAGAGATTTGACCTAGTTGCTTTTAGGTGGAAACTTGATACACTTTTAGCCTCTTGCCTCCTTTGGGCTATTGAGCTCTTCATTTGTTCTCTTCAAACATAACGCATGTTTTTCACGTTACAAAAGTTGAATGCTGATTAAACTATCTACATTTTGTCTGTGCAGGTATGCAGAAAAGTCTGAGATCAGACTTTGACATGGCATACGAAAGGGGACGGATCTCAGTCTCTGCAGAGGATGGAAACACTCCTCCTACTTATACTCGGGTCAGTACAGCGCAGACTTGTGAGACACACATGAGATGGGGTTTACTTAATTGACAGAAAACTGGGGAGCTGCATCAGCAGCCACTGTGGTGGAGTTGTGAGAACATAGACGTTCACAATGGGGCATGAATACACAACAACAAAGTAATCCAAGTGCACAGTTCAATAGTTATTGGAAATCTATCTATAGTAACTCTTTGTTCTTTACTCTCTGTTGTGATATTAAATTCATATTTTTCCAAAATGGGATGTTTGTTGTTCAGTAGCTATGTACTGTATGTGATATTATTTGACACTTAGACACTCTGGCACTGTTATTCATTCATCTTTTTGTTAATCTCATTGTGATAATTCATATTTTTGGGAGCCTCGTCAAGCATTTTCTTGTATGTGGATATTACAGTCTGTGTCCCAGGACCAGCGCGAGAGGAGGGTGACAGTAGATGAAGTTCCCTCAGGGATCTATCTGTATCCAGAGGAAGAGTCAGGAGTGGACAATATTTTCACACCTGTATCCAACCGATCCAGTGCAGCTCTGTTTGAGGAAGCTCAAAAAGAGATCCTCAAACTCATGAAGATTGAGGTTTGTTTCATTTTTTTTATGATTGCTGATACTATATATACACACCCACAGACACTACCTTAAAACAACCTGAAGTGGATTAATTTTTAGCTTTGTAATCAAATCCATCGGGTTTCTATTTGGGCACTTCCCAAAATCAAACACACATGCTTAATACAGTTTCCTGGTGTTTAGATGAAGAAAGAAAAAATGAAGAAGAATGAAGAAAAATGTTTCTTTCGAATCTGTGATCAGTGGCATCTGTGTATAAAGAACAAAACACATTTGTTACACTGGTTACAAAACCTGGAATTATAATAATTATTATATAATTATAATAAATTATAATAATAAGTCAAAATTTTAGTAGTTTAAGTAATTTTACGTGGACTCATTCAGCTTTAAAAATACAAAACAAGTAATGTGTCAGCCCAAAATCACTAATCTTGTTTGCTGCAACCATAGTACTAATGTTTTTTCATACAATCATATACATTTTTTGCTCTGTTTACAGCTGAAGCAGTCAATCTACAGCAAGTAAACTGTAAAACTGTAGGACCAAATTAAGAAATAATAAAGGACTCATTACATTGTTCTTTTCTACATGAATGAGCACATTGTCGCAAATGACCCCAGAGCATCTGCTGACAGATTATGATGCCAAAAGGGTGTCAGTTAGCAAAGAAGCTACATCCAGTCTATAAATGAAGGGAGGGAGGGCTGCAGTGTCAAGCCAGTCACTTAAATGCTGAGACATGAGTTGTTCCTGTGTGTTTGGTAATATATATACAGGAAGAATATGCAGACTAAATAAGTTTAAAAACATTAAGTTAGGCTGAACTGGACACTAGTAACTGTAACACATTGGTCTGATCATTTTGAAATGCTGAATGCTTTTGTGCTACATCTATGCAGATCAAATGCTAATGCAGATTTCAGCCCAAGACTAAATCTTGTAGGAAGTTGTATACATGTGTTTGATGCAATATGTGGTGAGTCCTCTCTGTATGCCTCAGAGTCACACCTAATATTTCAAAACATCATGTTGGCGTAACTAGAACAAAGCACAACAGATTAAATAAATGTTGCAGAATCGTCTGCAGCTTGAACACAGTAGGATGAAGACATTTCATCCACATTGTTCCTTCACTTAGACTCACTCTTTCATCACTGCTTGACTTGACCTTTTTCCTTTTTACCTTTTTTCTGTCTTTCTTCTTAAATCCAGGACCCATCCTTGTTAAATGGGAGAGTGACTCTGCACCATGTAAAAGCTGGAGCTGTCTTAGCCAGACAGGGAGACCAGGTACTTAACACAAGACATACCGGGTCCCTTCTTTTTTTAAAGCCTATAATAGATTTATCTGCCTTCCTTTAGCTGTATACTGCCCTACAAAGGCAAAGTGCAGTAACTACAGGAAGCAGTGAAAAGTGAAGTTTTCAGACAGGCTGGGAAACTAACAGACAAAAAGATGATCATTTTATATCTTTTTTAGGATGATTATTTTACCCCCAAAAACCATTGGCATAAAAACCTACATAGTACCTCATAATCCTTATCCTTACAAATCCTATGTACAAATACAACGAATTCTCTCAGCTTGTCTGTTTGAACTGAAATTATAACTTAATTTGATCATTTGCAGTTCATAGCTTAAAGGCATCAAATGTGTCTCCATTTGATTTGTGCATGGCTGTCCATATTGTATTAATAATATGTTGAAAGCAATAGTTTACAACTAAATACATCAACAACTTAACATTAACCACACTGAACTGCATGAATCCACTTGAGTCAAAGTTGAGATTGCAGCTACTGAGATCAGCTAAGCCAGTTAGCTTTAGCATTGTTTTTTTTTATTTTTTTCTATCAAGATTATCTTTCACTGACTCCTCATTTCAGTTATGTGGAATAACTAACTGAATTACTAAGATATCAGTTCATCAACAACAGCTGGGGAAAATAAGTAAATTTAGTTTTAGCTACATTTAGCCATGGCTACCCCAGAAGCTAGCTTTCACTTGTTGTAGTACTCTTGCTTTAGCTGATAGCTGGTAATAGCTGCTACTATCTGCAGCCCAGAGTGCAGTTTCTTCTTTTCTTTTTTTTTTTTTGTAGTTAGTGAAAACTTGATTGTTTTTCATGGAAAATACTATGTTAATGTACACATTTTCTATTTTATCAAATTTCAGGTCTTATGTTAGTTTTATATGTAGTTACTGCCTTTGTAGGGAAGTAGTAGTAGTAGTAGTACCAAGTATTAAATTAAAAGTGCTCAGATATAGTATTAAATATAGTAACTGAGTTATTGCAACAAAATTTTCAATGTGTCAGATTATACACAGAATAAATATAATTAAAACAATTTTTTTCTTCTTCCCTGATTCTGTTTTCTCGATCTCTTCCTCTTTTCACTCGTTTAGGACGTGAGTCTGCACTTTGTCCTGTCTGGTTGTCTGCATGTCTACCAACGGATGATTAACAAGCAAGAGGCTGTCTGCTTGTTTGTGACCCACCCTGGGGAGATGGTGGGCCAGCTCGCTGTGCTCACTGGAGAGCCCCTCATCTTTACCATCAAGGCCATCCGGGACTGTACTTACCTCAAGATCTCAAAGTCGGATTTCTACGAGTGAGTCATTCATCTTTTTTTTTACAGTCCACTTTCAGCAGGCATACTACGAGTCTAATATCATTTATGTGCTGTCATTAATAAAGCAACAATGTCTCGTCATATTACAGCTACAGATTACTGCAAGTTTCAAATTAAAGCTTTTTATACAGACTTACTGATCTTCCATAATTGCTGGAACCATTCAGTTTTACCTTAAAACATCTGCTTACTAACATTGTATGTACAGCCTAGCTCAAATCTGTGTCTGTGCTGTATAATGCCCCCTGCAGGATCATGAGGGAGCAGCCCAGCGTGGTGCTCAGTGCTGCACACACAGTGGCCATCCGCATGTCCCCTTTTGTCAGGCAGATGGACTTTGCTATCGATTGGATGGCTGTGGAGGCTGGCAGAGCCCTCTACAGGTATTCTACTTTAGCTTTTTCTTGGATAAACAGACACATATTTTGCTTCCTTGTGTAAATTGTACTCGGTCATAGCCCTGTTTTGATGCCACATCTTTGTAAATTTACTCAGTGTATTCATTTACAGTTTATTTGTAATGGCTACTGTAATATTTCTATTTTTACCTCTTCACATATACAGACAGGATGACCAATCAGACTGCACGTACATTGTTCTAAATGGACGCCTGCGTTCAGTCATCCGCAAGACAAATGGCAAGAAAGAACTAGTTGGGGAATATGGCAGAGGAGACCTCATCGGAGTGGTGAGACCAAAACTCTTTACCCTCAGTCAGAGTTTCATTATGTCTGTGTGTAAAAGCTATCTAAATATAATATGAAGGTAAATAATGAAGTTAAAAGTGGCATTATGTCTCTCTTGGAGTCTCCTCTAATGTTCTTGTCTTATACTTTAGGTGGAGGCCTTAACCAGACAGCCAAGGGCCACCACCGTCCATGCTGTGAGAGACACAGAGCTGGTCAAACTGCCCGAGGGAACGCTCAACAACATCAAAAGACGATATCCCCAGGTCAGTTACTTCATCTTGATCTGATTGTGCTTGAGCTAACAGCTGAAATGGTGCTGATGCTTGATGTCTGTTTAGGTGGTGACGCGGTTGATCCACTTGTTAGGACAGAAGATTCTGGGGAACCTCCAGCAGGGTCGTGGGCCTTTCTCAGGTAATGTGATGATAAAGAGCCTTTCATGTGCACATAAACATACTCCCTTTCTGTGTCTTTGTCCAACCCGATGCATTTAACCTACACTATGCTCCATTTCCACACTGTGATCCTGTCCTCCAGGTTCAGCCCTGAGTCTGCCCACCATGACAACCAGTGCTGATGTCACCAACCCCGCCAGCAACCTCTCCACTGTGGCTGTCCTGCCTGTATGTGATGAGGTGCCAATCAACGCGTTCAACCTGGAGCTCAGCCATGCCCTCAGTGCCATCGGTAGACCCGCACATTTTTCATTTGTCCACAACAGCCATTTTTGGATTTTTGGGATTGTTGGATTTCTGTTTAGTTCCTGGTTGTACCAGAAGTAATGTATACATTAGAGTATGTTAAAATAAATCAGATTAGAATACTATTTTTTGTATTCAGACTTTTTACACTGCCTCTGTTTGACACTTGCAGGGCCCACTCTGCTATTAACTAGTGAGATAATCAGAGAGCGACTGGGTGCGTCTGCTTTGGACAGGTCAGTCTGACAATCACAAAAACATCTCTTCATCTTCGTCTTACAAAGAGTCAACACAAAAGTTCTCCAACTTTTTTCATCATCTTCTTCACTCTTGTTTTTCCCATTAAAGTTTGTCTGTAATGATTGCTGTCATTTCTACACACTGTATCCCCCGGTTTATTCTTCCTGTCATCATAGCCTTTTTTCTGTTACATATTTGTGGTCTTATCTTACATTAACACTGTCTCTTTTCTTTCCTGTAAACCTGTGTTAGTGTTTTGGTAACTTAAAACTCTGTTCCATATCCTCATCCCTGTTTTTTCCCCTTTTATCCATCAGTATCCACGAGTATCGTCTGTCCGGCTGGCTGGCCCAGCAGGAGGACATCAATCGAATTGTCCTGTACCAAACTGACAACAGCATGACCCCGTGGACTCAGCGCTGCATCCGCCAGGCTGACTGCATACTCATCGTTGGCCTGGGGGACCAGGAGCCCACCCTGGGGGAGGTATGTGTGTGTGAGATTAAAGAGGAGGGGAGAAAATCTATGGTAACAAAAACACCTTTTAAAATATAAATAATTATGTGAACTATTTTATTTTATTTTTATTTTATAACTTCTCTTCCCTCCAGTTGGAGCAGATGCTGGAGAACACAGCAGTTCGGGCTCTGAAGCAGCTGGTCCTCCTGCACAAAGAGGACGGGCCAGGCCCCTCCAGGACAGTCGAGTGGCTCAATATGCGCAGCTGGTGCTCCGGGCATCTGCACCTCAAGTGTCCCCGCAGGGTCTTCTCCAGACGCAGCCCCAGCAAATTAGTACGGAGCCAACTTTACTGTCATTTCTAGCTGTTTTTATGAAATTATTCTTGTGTATACTCCATATATCATGGTATGCTATACTATCTAGAATAGGGTGACCTGATGAAATGATGATCTGTGAGTTTCGTTAATCTTGTGTTAGTGCTAATGATGTGTATCTTCCATGTTTGTGCAGAGGGAGGTATACGAGAAGGTGTTTGAGAAAACAGCAGACAGGCACAGTGATTTCTCTCGGCTGGCCCGAGTCCTGACTGGAAACAGCATCGCCCTGGTGTTGGGAGGAGGTGGAGCCAGGTGAGCAAGGCTTAACAAATAGAGTCTACCCATCTGACAGATCTATTATGTGTCATCAGATCTTTTGTATTATCAAAATATAGTTATCATAAAAATGTGTTCATTTTAAAACTTCACTGTAACACTTGTACCTTTTTTTTCCTAAACCTAAATCCTGATGATTGTGTGCCTGACTGTTGTCAAACATGTTCGCTTTCCCTTGTGCAGAGGCTGCTCTCATGTGGGTGTGATTAAAGCTATGGAGGAAGCAGGGATTCCTATTGACATAGTGGGTGGGACCTCAATCGGCTCATTTATCGGTGCACTGTACGCTGAGGAGAGGAGTGCTGTCAGGACCAAACAGAGAGCCAGAGAGTGGTCCAAGGTGCAGCAACACATCTCATATATTCAGTCATAGCTCGGGGTTAACTTACCCAGCAGCCTTTAATTCAACTTATTCGCACTTACTTTTCTGTATTAAAAAGTGAATGCCTAGTACCTGATGAAATAGACTTACATCTGATTTCTCTGTATTTTGTCGTTCAATAGGCAATGAACTCAGTATTTAAAACAGTCCTGGACCTGACCTATCCTATCACCTCTATGTTCTCTGGTTCTGCCTTCAACACCAGCATCTATAAAGTTTTCCAGGACAGACAAGCTGAGGTGAGGGATTGTAGGCATTTTCCACTGCAGCAAGGGGGTCATCTTTTTGAATCACTGAGAAAACAATAATACGATCTTTGACACTAAAATACTGTGTGTGTGTGTGTGTGTGTGTGTGTGTGTGTGTGTGTGTGTGTGTGTGTCCAGGACCTGTGGCTGCCATACTTCAACGTCACCACTGACATCACAGCCTCAGCCATGCGTGTTCACCAAGATGGTAAGTGACAGCTGAGCTGACTGCAGGGATGGCCACCCATCATATTATTACTGTGATTGGCTAAATGTTTTTTAAAGTCTTAGACAAGCTTGAGACAGTATTTTTACACATTTCAGCACTTTTAAAGTAGTTTGTAATAGATTTAGATGAGCACAGATAAATGCGAACACACGTATACATTCATAACCATGCACATTGAAGGGCATGATTAATTGCTTAAGTCTTTCTCAACATTTAACACAAGTTAATCAATAACACTGCTCTGAGTGACAGAGAACTAATTTGTGAAATTGGCATTGTCATCAATTCGTGTTTCAAAAGCAATTAAAACAGAGAGGAATGCTTGCAGCAGTCAGTCGGAAATCAAACGGCACAGTCAATAAAGCTATTATTTTCTAAATGAATAGATTCACTAGTTGCACTCATTCAATTTCAGAAGTGACTTCAGGCACTGTAGCATTGTTTTTAATCCTTTGTACAACAAATATTATATTACTAGTATACTATAATACTTGGGCGACTTTAGGTTGAACAGTTTTATAAGTCAGGTAGGAGACATTGCAAGTCTCCTTTAGAAGTATGCCAGTTCCTCACAACAAGAAGTAAACGTGTTAAAACTAATACAATTGAATGGATATAATCCGATAACATGAGACTCAGAGAACACTGTTTGTAAGATGAAACCATTTACATCACAGTATAGACAAATTGTAAGCAAGACTATGTTAGGCTGTGGCCAGTCTGCATACATTACAGCCATCAGAGTAGTCATCAAATGCATTGCCTCATTTTTTTTTAGTCCTACTGTTTTGCTTCTATGAACATGCCAGTTTCAGTCTGGTTTGAAGTAAGCCGCACGTCCGAGGAGTTTAAAAGTAGTTTGACTCAAGATATACAGGAAAACACTAGATGTTTTTGTGCTTGTGTCTGTGTTAGCTGATATTAAGGTAAATGTGATCTGTTTGATGTGAAAAATGCACCATCACTAACATTAGCTCAGTAGATGTAGTCTGAAAGAACGCCCAACCAACCCCACAAATCCAGTGTGTCGTCCAGCCATTTTCTATGTCGTGTAACTTTTCAGCTTTCACTGTAACATAGTACAGTGTTGTGTGTCAATCAAAGAATTGCTAGTTTCATTGAAAAATAAATGTTTAAATGTTTACATTATAATTCAGGCTGATTACTGGATTTGAGGGTTTGCAGGGAAACACTGAATGTTTGCATCTTGGCATGTGTATGAACTAACAGCTGGAGCAAAGCCTCTCTCTCTTTCATTGTTCCATCATCTGTCTCTCTTACTTTACTGTACTAGTTTTCTTTCTTTCTTTCTTTCTTTCTTTCTTTCTTTCTTTCTTTTTCTTTCTTTCTTTCTTTCTTTCTTTCTTTCTTTCTTTCTTTAATTTTTCCTTTCTTTCTTTCTTCCTTCCTTTTGTCCTTTATTTCTTTCGTCCTTTCCTTTTCTTTTTCTTTCTTTATTTTTTCTTTTTTTCTTTCTTTCTTTCTTTCTTTCTTTCTTTCTTTCTTTCTTTCTTTCTTTCTTTCTTTCTTTCTTTCTTTCTTTCTTTCTTTCTTTCTTTCTATAACACCCATCCTCATCCTTCTTAACTTCTTTCTTGTCATACGCTACATTTATAAAGCTGTAGCTTTTTCATCATTTTTTTGTCCATCACATTTGTGTCTAAAACGTCCAGACTATGTCCTATGTATATATTATACATATATATGTGTGTGTGTGTGTGTATCTCCCTTAGGCCTTTTTGTACATAGAGAGACATCACAGAGCTGCCCATCTGTAGGTTACGCCATAGGCACAATAACCTGTGTAGACCCCAAATTACTGATTCCCCTCCCATGTCCATGTCAACATGTAGGATCCAGAACACTCCACCTTGCTTTTCGCCCCTTGCTCTTTAATGACGACCCATGTTGCTTCTTTCACTCCTTTAACTCCATTCTGTACTTTCTGTAGTTTTTATTATTAATTTATTATTTTATCTGTAGTTTTAGTTATTGTGTGCTTTTGTCAAACATTGTGAGGGTAGCATCATTCTGAATATGTCACTTTTGATCCAGCTATTGAAAAAAAGGAGTGATTCTAGTTCAAAGTACACAGTATCAAGGGTTTGCATTACATCCTTTGATTTTATCCAGTGAGACAAACTATTAAGGCTGAAATCTGAAACGCAATCACAGATTTTTCATTCTACAGTTTGGAAAATTTATTTTAATGCCCAGCAGCATTTCATGAAATGGTGCACCTTCTTTCTGCCTCTCTTACATTATTTTACTCTCTCTCTCTCTCTCTCTCTCTCTCTCTCTCTCTCTCTCTCTCTGTCTCTCTGTCTCTGCCCTTTCCTCTGCTTGTCCTCCGCCCACCTTGCTTGTCGGATCAGACATCTAACAACGCTAATACTAATTTTTTTTTTTAATATGCTCAACAAACACATCAAACAAACCTTGCATCATCTGGTTTTAAACCTAATTACACACATCTGCTGTCCTTCATCCAACACATTCATCGTCAGTTATATCACATACTGGTTTTAATGGCCTCACTTGTGCTTATATTTTGGTTTCTTGTAATAATATGAACAAAGTCTATTAAACTTCCTTAATTAGCCTTTGAACAGTTAATTTAATTGGCCGTAGAGTAGTCCTTTAGTATGCTTTTATTTGAAATTGGACGGATTTGCTGCTTTTGGTTAGAAAATCTAGGCATGAGTAAATAATTTTGATGACATTGTATTCCCCTTCCTCTCTGTCTTGCTCCTGGCAGCTTCTTGCACTCTCCTTTTCCATGTTGCGGACATTTCTTTCCCTCTATCTCTCTCTCTCTCTCTCTCTCTCTCTCTCTCTCTCTCTCTCTCTCTCTTTATCCATCTTTGATGTGGAGTCCGGCCCATATTTGATCTGTTCCTCCTTCTCCATCTCCATTTCCCGACAGGTTGCGTCTGGCGCTATGTTAGAGCCAGTGCCTCCTACACTCCCTATTTACCTCCCCTGTGCGACCCCAAGGATGGCCACTTGCTTGTGGATGGTTGCTATGTTAACAATGTCCCAGGTCAGATTTTAAACACCCGCTCAACAAAACCTCCTCCCCCATCCCTAAATCATCAGCCAACCCACTCGGCTACCGTCCTGTCCCGTCCCTCCCAAGTTCTCACTTCGTAACTAACCCCACATGGACCAGGTGGGCACTGGGAGCCCATGGTTTGGAAGGAAAGATTAAATCCACTATTAGAATTGATCCAATTAGTGCCTCATCGTTCACTGAATAACGGCCAGTAGAATATATATCATTCTCTCTAATTGGCTTTTTGTTTCATGCACACAACACACGTTCTCCAGTTGGCTTGACATCAATCGCTGACCTCAACATTTTTGGGATATGAGAGTTTTGCCTACGCATGTCTGGATATCTATGGGTCATTGAGAGATGCATGATTCCTTTTTTTATATCTTTAAACTTCTGGATATGGCTTTATGCACCACTGTACTTGCTTTATATCTATTTAAAAAAATTGCAGGTAGCTCAGCTTGGCCAACATAAATCAAACTTTGGATTTAGCTGGATTTTCAGTGTGAGATCTGGTAGAGACACCAGACATTACTGTGTGTTTTGATGAAAGGGAAGCTGATAGTGTTAAAGGTGACGCTTCTGCCTGACCGGAGATTGTAAAGGGCTGCACCATGTCAACATCACATCTGTCTGTTGTTGTGGATCATTGTGCGTTTCGGTGGCTCTAAGTGTGTCTGTCGTTTTGGACTGAACTGCAGCTTGTTTCCCGTGAGGAGGTCCATGTGAAATTGCTTCTGTTTCATCTCAATCACATCTATCTACAAGAATATGTTCAGTCTCTTCCACACAGCACCT
Organism: Miichthys miiuy; assembly: GCA_036365135.1. NCBI lineage: Eukaryota > Metazoa > Chordata > Actinopteri > Sciaenidae > Miichthys > Miichthys miiuy. Next base: position 22,523,962 of record CM071602.1, read on the forward strand.
GTCCTCTCCCCTGGCTTTGCTTGCTTCTATGTGCATGCCAGTGTTAAACATTGTGAGCCAATCTATATATTTCTTATGAAAAAATATATATAGATGGCATGTATTACCTTTTTTTTATTTATCTATTTCTTTTGAATTATTCAAGAGTACGTGTTCTGGATCCTGCTGTTGCCCATTGTAGCTCCTGTACAAACTGAATAAAGCCCTTAAGTTACAATAAATCTAGAGTGAACAAATGGAAAGCTGTAGGTGGTAATAAACCCTCTAAAGTCATATTTCAGTGAGATAATACTGCCTCAGTATTCACATATACCCCACGCACAGTGGCACCCCTCGCTTTTCTCTGTGGTGCTCCTTATCCTTCCAACCCATGCAGCACCCGGCCTGCTCCTGCCTCCTGCTGGCACTGAGCTGAACTGGGCAGGCTGGGTGCTTCCCTGCCATGTTCACGGTGAAGAATCTCCAAACTGTTGCCACAACATCAGCCGCAGCTCCTTTTCTAACATGAAGACAATTAAAGTAGGTTCAATTTTTCAATATTCTTAACTACTTCTCCTCAGATTATGACTGGTTTCAGCTTGAATAGAAATACAAAGCATCACATTCATAAGGCCGCATGCTAAAAGGCTGTTGTTGGGACACAGTTTGGAGATCCAAAAAGCCTTGGTGCTCTGTGATGGTTGCCATTTACTTTTTTACCTTACGCACAAGTCACACAGGGTCTCTGTGCAAGGTAATGAGGTTTGCAGTGGTGTACAACAGAGTCTAAAGGTGGGCAGAACCACAGTCCTAGCCTTTGCTGGGGTCGGTTACCTTCCTTTGTCCGACCCCCCTCTGGTGTTTGGACTGTGGTCTGTGTCGACACTAACCTGAAACGTATAGCAAAAATTATTGAGATGTTATCCCCCCTTCCTCCTCCCTCCTTCCCTCCCTGGTGTGTCAGGCTCTCTGTGGCGCTATGTGCGAGCGAGCATGACCCTCTCGGGGTATCTGCCGCCTCTCTGCGACCCCAAAGATGGCAACTTGCTAATGGACGGTGGCTACATCAACAACCTGCCAGGCAAGTAGAGGTGGTACTCTCCCCTATCCAATCCCACCTCCACCCCCACCAACACACTCAATGTCCACCAAACTCCTGTTCCGCAAAGGAGGAGGAAGATGGAGTGAGGGATGGGGATGATTATTATCAGGGGTTTTAATCAAGTTGTTTATGCAGCTGGGTAAGTATAGACATGAGTTTGTCTTAATGCTGATGGAGGGAAGTCCAGTGGTAGTGGAGGAGTGTGCTGAGTTTTCCCCATCTGAATATTGAGCTGGTACAAACTATTAAATCTGCTTTGAGTCTTAATCAACCACATTTATAAACATTTACAAGTTCATTGAGCAAACCATCTTTATCAGACCCTGAAATATTTTCTGTGTTACTAGATGGGGAAAAGTCAACATTGGGTTGTGGATTGAACTGTATATAATGTGAAGGTTTCACAAACTAAAAGTACCACATTGAATGGAGGGGTCGTGGTATTTGTCTGTCAAACAGCCTGGTGCCAGAAAAGGTGTAGCATAAAAATGGGGTAGGGATTACCACCGGTATCAAATTTGGGATTTTCAAGTTCGTTAAAACACATTGCATGATTTTGCAATTTCTTTAACGCCATACGACACCAGTCTGCTTTGAGATTCAAGTCTGGTTCCCCTCATGTCAAAATGAACACGTTTCTGCAGGGCTGGGCGATAATTTTAAGTTTACTGAGTTTCATACTGTGGTGATATGATCATATCTTATCATTCTGTTGAAAACAAAATTAGTCATTGAAGCTTTTGTTTTGGCCTCATGTAACGCATACTTAGTACAGGAAAATATCTTTCTTCATATTGTGATAATAATCTCAACCATATTGCCCAGCCTTTCATTCTTTGTTCATTATACTGAAGTTTAAAATCAGTATTCACTTCTATTTCAGCTTATAGAAAAATGAGTGGAATAGAGCTGTTTTTTGTCTGCGCACCGTTAAATACATCCTCATTACCTGAAACCATTTTAAAGGACCAGTGTGTAGGATTTAGTGGCAACAAAGTAGTGTAGTAGCTGCTTGCAACCCCCTTGCCTCATTCTTTCCTATAGTAGGTGCAAAACGTGAAAAACACAACGCCAGTGTTTTGTTTGTCCGTTCTGAGCTACTGTAGAAACGTGGCGGTTCAACATTGTGGACTTGCAGTGTCTGTAGATATAAAAGGCTCATTTAAAAGGTAAAAAAACAAAATAATTTTTCTTATTTTGAGGTGACATTTCTGCCATATTCATTAAATAGAGCCCACTAAATTTCACACCCTGGTCCCTTAAAATGCACCAGACCAAATGTACACATTGCTGTAATGTTTACTGGGTAAGACATGAACTGTTTTTTTATTTCATTATGGTGCGCAGATAAAAACTGTCCTGAGTCCGTCTCTGTGTAGTTAGAAAGAAAGAAATGCATTTTGCTGATAAAAATAGCCATATTTCACAAAGCTCTGCAGTGAGCTATTGTACTTTGCGTGGGAATCATGTTCCATTATCTCCCAAGTGGTACTCATTCCCAAGTGATGAGGTTTGTGAAGTATAGTTCTTTCTGGGCTCAAAGATTGATCCAACTTGTAAAAGCAACATCCCTTATTTCTGACTGTTGTTTCTCTGCTTTCTCCCTGAAGAGTTTGTGCTCCATCAGCTGCATTTATAGTTGTTCTTGGCACACTGGATCAGTGCTTTGGGCTCGTGGGATGTCATCCTGTTTCTGTCTTTGAATAGGCTCATACCACAAAAATGCTCACTTCCCCAACGCTCCTTTTAACAAAAGCAAGTTAATGAGAGAGGTCATGACCTCAGGCCCTGTGCTCGCTGGCCATGAAAGTATACATTTTCCTCTTTTATTTTAAACTTGCAGTGTTTTCTGTTACTAATTGGCCATAGATGCTCTAGATCGTTTCCAACAACTTAAAAACTGATGTTTTTGTGGTGTAAGTCTATTTTAAAATTGTGGCTCCTAAAATGAAGGTTTAAACAAACTGATGTGATCCTGAAACAAGCTTAATAACTAAATTAATTGTCTTACAATCTCTGCTGCTGGATTTTGTCGTGCTGTGTTTGTACGTCTGTGCGTGAATGCTGGTGTACACGTTACACGTCCAACAGCGGACATTGCAAGGAACATGGGCGCCAGAACAGTCATTGCCATCGACGTGGGTAGCCAAGATGAGACCGACCTCTGTAACTATGGCGACTGCCTATCTGGCTGGTGGTTGCTGTGGAAACGGATAAATCCCTGGGCAGAGAAAGTAAAGGTACAGTACAGGTTGGCAGCACAAAACACTGTTAAACTATCGGTGACTCATCTTAAAACTTTTACTTCCAGTCAATATGTAGCAGAGAAGATTTTTCTCAAAATATTAGATTGTGGCAGTGTTCTCACACCAGTCTCCCACACAGGTGCCCGACATGGCAGAGATCCAGTCTCGGTTGGCCTATGTGTCGTGTGTGCGGCAGTTAGAGTTGGTGAAGAAGAGTGCCTATTGTGAATACATCAGACCACCCATCGACCGCTTCAAGACCATGGACTTTGGCAAGTTTGACGAGATCTATGTAAGTATTGTCTGTTTTTATTTATTTGTGGATATCGGGCATTTGTTAACTTTACAAGCTAATTGTGACATCTTGATAAGACGCAGACCAATCATTCATTTCAATCAGGCCACAACTAGATGAAGCATGGCAAATATTCCTTCTTATTCCTGATAGATTACATTGTAACACATACTTCTACTGTTAACATCATGATTACCGAGACAGAGACCAAACAATTGCCCACTTAGGTATTTTGTATTATAATACAAACTGCTGCAGTGCTTCAATTGAGCTGTATGCTTTGGCTCTGCTCCTGTTGCACTCACTTTTTCCTGTCCTGTTTAGCTGAATAATCCAGCTCATATTCACCAAATACAAACCAGCAGCACAGTATCTGAAATACAGTCTTGTGCCTGTCCGTCCTTTGGACATTTTGTTTATCTGTCTGAATTTATGCTTGTCAGTAAACGCTTCTCAAATCAATCTTCTCATTTAAGCCAGTGTTGATCTGTGTAGACAATTTCCGGAGAACATTTGTCTATTTACTTTATTTAACGTTGTATTTGTATTTAAATTATTTCAGGATGTGGGCTTCCAGCATGGCAAGTTGGTGTTTACAGGCTGGGCCCGAGGTGACATTATCGAGAACATGCTGAAGGACCACCGTTCAGCCGATTACAACGACAGCAAGATAACTGATGTGAGCACACACACACACACACACACACACACACACACACACACACCATAAATGATATTTAATATGGTTTATGTATAACTACATATGCAGTATGTTCACCATTAAAGTCATTCTATCAGTAAATAATAATTTCTTGTCTCGCAGTCATGCACGTGTACAGGAGCTGACTTCACTGACCTTGCAGAGATTGTATCAAGGATAGAGCCAGTCCAAAGCTACGTAGCTGCAGAAGGTGAAGGTTCACTTGCAAATTCTCTTTTAATCTTGAAATAATTCCTTTTATCGTGCTTAAAATATTTTTTACACAGCTTGCACAGTCTTTGTTGTAGCGGTCTCCTCCTTTTAGATGTACTACAGTTGCCCTTCAAGATCATGTCAGATTCAATCAGTGTAATAAATTAGCGGGTCATAGCTTTCACCTGACCTGTTTTATTTAAGTAGATGTCCCTGATATTTTATGGGTGCTATCTAAGCCTGGTGGGTCACTCATGCAATAAATTATCTTCCATTCAGCAGAGGAGTCAGACTGTCTGACAGAGTACGAGGAAGACGGGATGGACACTGTGAGAGAGGAGGAGGGGGAGGAAGAGGAAGAGGAAGCAGAGGACCCTGAGGACCACTCCCCTGGAGAGTGGGGCCAGAATGGAGTCTTTCAGACTGTAAGCACAAATTATGGGGGGGTTAGTATCGGATCTGAAACAAACAACACCAGCATGAAGAAATGCATGCACACATGTATCTCATGTACCTCAGTTCTTCTTTTATTCTGCACAGACTGCACATTTGTTGTTGAAACATTGTCATGTCCATAAGAGGGGAGTGTACAGGTTACTTCTTTCTCTCTTTATTCTTAGAGCTTTATTAGCAGTCAGACTACAAATATGAAATCCGTCCTGATTGTGGTACGAGAGGAAAAAGGGCCATGATAATCAAAAAGTTTTATCCAAGTCTGTTTCATATCTTGTGGACAGAGATGACATTTTGGCACTTATTTGGGAATCCTTAGATTTCAGCTGTAGTGAACAGGTAAAAAAACCACACTCTCTTTTGTGCTCTGCAGGATGAGGAGAAATCTGTGAGACAACGCAGGAAACTCACCAGTGACACCTCCGAAGTCTCCGACTGCTGACAGAGGGCCACAGAGGAGTAGAAGGAGTTTAAACAAGAACAAGGACCAAATTATGGTTCCATAAACTGTCAAGACTAAAGACTTGGACGCCACACTCAGCTCCTGCAACTTCTGAAACACTGAAATACTGTTTTTTTTTCTGGATGAAATCACCGTTCATCCTCTACAGTATGTTGTTGAACCTTCTTTGCATCAAGTGGCTTCCTCCTTGCTCTCACACTGGCTTCATCGGTTCATATTCTGACCACATCGTCAAAAATGAATATGTGTGGCCTAAAATAAGAACGGTCTTTCAAGATTCTACCCTGCCCAGCTGTTGTCTCATCATTTTCACACCAAACTGACCCATTGCCAGAATCCCTGCCTGCCAACTCCCAAACCTGCCAAAACCGGGACTCACCCAGCAAGTTACACAACAAAACAGGAACACTTTAAACTTCAAAATCATTCTCCTGTTTTTTTAGTTTCAAGTTGCCAGAAGGACCTTGCCTACACGTCCCATCTATGTCTCTAAAATCTTTGTGTATGTCTCTAATGTCTTATGCATCTTTATTGCACTCCATTATTGATGTTTTGACGTATTTCACGGCCCATTCATTTCTTGCATGCACTTGTTCGAATGAGTGCGTATGTGTTGCCTGTGTTAGGGTGACTGTTTGTAGCAGGACATGGAGGAGAAAAGAAAGAAATACATACAATAGAGCTGTAGCTATAGGTGTCAAGTAGGGAGTCACATAGGGGGAGCTGTAGGAGGAATACATGTTCATGTAGACACCAAAGTAGATTTTATGTTTTAATGAAGACAGCTGGACCAGTGTTAAGAAGCAGAATGAGAATGGATTAAAATTAGGAGACATTTAAAGACAAAGACACATTAATTAATGTTGTAGAAAGTTTTGAAAAGTGCATTTAAGAAAATAAAATAGATCAAAGTGTGTAGACAAAAAAAAAAAGAAAGAAATGGACCAGTGAGTAAAGTGTTCTTTTAATTTAATTTATTTAAAGTTCATCCACAATAGAGTGAGCTTGATGCGCTGTAGGTAGACTAAACCGAGGATGACGAAAATGTGTAATGAAAATTTGGGATGAATGAGATGAGTTCAGTGAGTGGATGACATTGTATCTGCGTGTTTGAAATTTTGTTTTCCAGCTGTTTTGTTTGAGACAAAGACGATGCCTTTTCAGCCGGTGTTCGATCCATTCACAGTGAACAGTGACTGTGGAGAAGAGAGCGATCATTTGAGTGATACTGCACAACAAACCAGTGTGAGCCCGCCTCTGCTTGCACGAGGTCACACATACAATGCTCAAGGTTCCTGCGTATAGTGAACATTAAGGTGTGTGTCTGAGACTGTACAGTAATGAAACTCTTTAAAAACTAGCCAATAAATTATTGTCAACGTCATTTTGACGTGGATAATACGCAGAAACCTTGAGTTATCCTTAATTTCAAATGGGCAGAAATTCACCTCATGTAACTATTAACACTTAATTAATATGGACCTCTTGTAGAAACTGTAACAAGATAATATTATAATATACACATTGTTGATATTCATATATGTATATGAGGTGGAAATTTGTAAGTTGATGCTTTGCTGCAAAACAAGGGAACCTAAACCTAAACAGTTTTTTTTTCTCTCTCTCTCTTAAAATCCATTGTTTTATTTATACGTGTTAACTACTGGCTTTTTAAAATTAACTTGGCTTTAGCTGTTTTGCACTGAAATATATGAAGTATTCCTTGCTCAAAAGATGTTTTGGTTTAATAATTACCATCCACCTTAAGATGCCAAGAGAATCTAAAGAATAAAAACGGAGATGATAATTTAATATGCATATTGCAAAATAAATATAATATGCATCATGTCATGTGGAGTTTTTTTTTTTTTTTTGCTTCTCTTTCTTATACTTGCTTTGCTTGCTCTTTTTCTTCTTGCCAAGTTGGTTTTGATGGTAAGTCGGCAGGCCAGCATTGCTTTGTTTGTTTATGAACGGTGCACAGACGATTACCAAGCTCCAGGCCTATGTGACCCTCTATCCACGATATCTGTGCTGCAGTTCATCACCTCTCACATTTGCAAGGTTTTATACAGTGTGTTGGACATGCTCGTGCTGTCCTGAGAATGGGCTCCTTGGTGGTCCTGCCTCATCCAAATACAGAAGTATTTTAGACCGAGATGAGCCACGCACTGTAGCATTTACTCGTACTTCAGACAAGCGTTTAAATCTATGAACTGTTCTACAGCTAAATGTACTGACAGACCTTGAGCACATAAATTTCAGGAAGCTTCAGGAGACAAACATGAGTGTTTATTTGGACTCTAATCAACTGAACTTTTCTTTTAGGGCTAAAACATGGCTAACAGATGTACAGAAGACGGTGTCATTTGTTGTTTAATTATTGTGGTATGAACATCCCTGATCACAGGTATGTTTCATGTCTCAGTGAAAAAAAATGTTTGTTATGGATAAAACATTTACATTTGTTAACCTTTCCTTTCTTATCCACATATTTGTTTTTCCTGTTATTCCCGCTTTTATTCACGCATCCTTTCAAGCATCCAACTCCAAAATAAGTACAGTAGTATTCAATGCTTTTAACAGATTTTATTCAACAGGCTGACACAGATAGAACATATAGCAGAGATGCAACTACGCTATTTTCAATCTAAGAGTTTAGATTTGCTTGTACTATCTTATCACCTTATGATTTCCTGTAACCTACAATAACAAGGAATGGGATTTGTTGGTTTTAGCCCTTTATGACAATGCAAACAGGGTCGAGTGATGTATTAAAATGGCTTTTACATAGATCCTTTTGATTTGTTGTGTTTTCTGGTGGCTTTAAGGTGGCATAGCAGGTTTTTCCACTCATACATTCATGTTCATCAAAATAGCATTACATTCTGTGATTATTCCTGGATCATTTGGATCAATATCAGTGATTATCTTGGTGAGACGCACCAGATGTTTTACTCCTCTTTCTTAGTCTTCATGGCCAGAGACTCCAAAGCAGTAAACACAGTGTCTGGTGTCTCCGTCTCCTCCAGTTTAGACTTGGCACAGAAGAAAGGAGGGATGTAGTCCATTGGGTTTGTGTTACCTAATACCCAGTTGTAGGTGCTGAAATATAAACAGAAATTAGCTTTTTGAGAATGTTTAATGATATTTGTCTTGTCACTATGACAAAGTTTCATAGTTAAAATGGACAGATGGAGCATCATCAGGACATAGACAGCAGACTGCATCAAGTACATTGTGTACCAAGTTGCCACATTCAAACCCATGAATACTGTGTGATCTTAAAAATCAGTTTAATCACTTCCAAATTGTGGCCAATCATGCTCAGACTGAACTCTCCCATATTAAAAAAGTGTTGTTATTTGAGAATTGATTGGGGAACTGTTTCTTCTTGTATAATAGGGCTGTTGTACTAAAAAAATCTCACCTTTTTTGATCATGTGCCATTGCAAACTGATGCTGTGCAGCCAAACCTCGTTTTTTATAGTTGAGATCCAAAAGTTTCAAAATATACCAAATGTAGCATTGTTTGCATTGAAGGCTGATGTTGATCAGTTGATGTTCTCACCTGACAGTGGTCCATCCAGATGCTGGAGTGTAGGCAGTGTAGGTGAGAGGGATGCAGCCAACCTCAGTGAAGACAGTTAAATATTGGCCTAAACACATAAAGCACAAGTCACATGAGGCTGTAACAATGAACAGTGATTCAGCTGGTCCGAGCAAGTAAGTAAGAATTTCCTGTCTTCTATGTTTTCATATGTTGTTTTCTTAAAGTAACATTGTGTAACTTTTCTACCATAAAAATACAGATTTTAAATAATTTAGACATGTAATCAGGTTAATGGTGTCTGTGTGACTTCAACTCTGCGCCCTGTATGTCTGTTCTCACATTGAGGAACTTTGTGCTTCAGGTTTGATTTCTATCGAGAAGGATGCTTTACATCACTAAGTCACACACCACCAACTATTTGACTGATTTTGTTGAAATTGGATCATATGTTTTCTGGTTTCCCACTGATGTCCTCTGGCTGCTGCACATCAACTCTCTAGAGTTTCCTGATGGACAGTAAAGTAAACTGCTGTTAGCTAATGTTAGCACAGTTTGGTAGCTGGGTTGCCTGAACACCAAGTGAGTGTTAATGTTTGTACCACAGGTGTTTTGAACCTCTGGAAAGAGGAGGTTTTCAGGCACAGTGCGTGGATGAATGATGATGGGGAGCAGAGCCAGTGTCGTGCCAAAACCGAAGCTGGGCTAGTAGGAAATGTATTGTAGTGTCCTTATAATATATAGTCAGTAATTTCTATAGATTTCTATAGATGAATTTGAAGTTGAAGTTGTTGACCACAGTTGAAATCTATAATTTTGGCCTCTCGTCACAGCTCTGGTATTAATCAGTGACATGGTAAACTGTATCAAGAGCCACCATCTCTTCAAGTATTGTTAAAATAAATTGCCGGATCTTTGTTTACGATAATGTTTCTTCTTACCATTGTGTGGCAGGGCTCCATGCCAGGTGTTGACTAGCACACCCATTCCCCAGGAGGAAGAGGAGCCCAGAAATGCCTGACCCATCAGTTTAGCATCCTTGGGAACATGCATGGGAGTGAAGGTGGTATCCAGTGCTTTCTTCTTGCAGGAGAATTTGCTCCAGTCGACCTCATAATAAACTTTCTGAAAGGACAAAGAAAGACAATAAATGTCGTCCTTTCACTGCCTGCTGTCTTTTAAGTGGTTTTAAGTATTGCGTTTTTTTCCCCAAAGTTAATTTGCTGAATATTGAAAACGGATGTTTGTGAGTTTTTCTCCATGTTTCTTTATAAGGCCACTGTATAAAAATAGATGATTCGAGTCATCAGTCTAGAGGATCATTGAGCCAACGTGCATTTTATCTATCAAATCGTTACTTTTTTCAATTTTGATGAAAATGATAAACAAAGGCATTAAAAAGTGAGTCTTGCTGGTAAAACATAAGACTCATGCAGACTGTTGCAGCTCTATCTTCTATTTCTTTTTCTTCTTTAAAGAGGAATGTAGAAAAGTAGCTTTTGAAATATCTTTTCCTTACTGTGTACCATATTTAAATATGTAGTACCAGATTGGCATCATTCAGCTGCATGTTGCTTTATGCTTTTGGTTTGCATAAAACCTGTCGAGTAATTATAAAAAAAACAGGTACGAGGAAATACTGAATTTATTCACTACATGTTATTCTCATTATCGTGAATACATTATGAACACTAAGTAGTAACACTAACAGCTAAGTACAAACCATCATTCATGGTCACAGGACACTGACTATATCACAACAGGAGAGATAGGATATGCTGATGCTGGAGTAAAAGGGAATGCAAGGACATAGAGAAAGTGTACAAATTCAAGGGCCACAGTACTTGTTAGGTCATAGTAGCAGATAAGCTGTCATGTACAGGACAGTCACACAGGTGAAAAAATGTGTCCCATTCACAAAATATATAGATTAAAACAAATCTTGAAAAGTATTTGCAGAAACAATTTAATCAGAGTTTTGTACCTCGCTGAAAATCATCAGCTGGTCCAGAGCAAAGGTCTCATTGCCGGCAATACCATAGTTCCTAACCCGCATCTTTTGACCAAAAGCATCAAAAGATATAGTTCCAGTGGACATGACGAGTCCGTTACCAACCATCTGAAAAAGAGACAGATATCAGAAAGTGAAGAGGAAGACAGTTGATGAGTTGACATGGGTTGATCCAGGGAGAGGAATATGTGTGAGGAAACATATGTCTAAGAGCAGACTCACCACACTAAAGCCTCCACTCATCAGCGGTGGAGCAACTGTGGAAGAAGAAGAGGAAATCAAAAAGTTTATTTTAGATTATTTGATAGTCGGTCTATAATTAGAGATCTGTCTGTATAACTGATTATGAAATTTAATGTAATATTAAGATGGATAAAAGCTACAATTATATTTGCCCAATGTATTTGCTAGTAAATACAAGCTAACTTCACACACAATACACCAACATAAAAAATAGTATTTTGCTGTGGTCATCGGGTGTCCATACTCACCGCAGGGTTTTGGGTCCTGGCTAGCAGCAGCAGCCAGCAGCAGGCTGAGGCAGGACAGCACACTGATGAAGTTCATGTCGAGGAGCTTTAGGAGAAGCTTTAGGAGCTGGACAGGGTGAACCTGTGAGTGTTCTGGTCTCAGGGAAAGACACACACCTCTCTCTATATATACCTGGTCACAGATGGCCAAGTTCACACCATGTGGTTCAACCCCCTTTGCTTTTTTTTTCCTGACTGCCTAAATGAAGGAAAATATGGCCAAATAATTAACAGTAACCCCGTGTTAATGTTGGTGTGACATATGACCATTGATCATTGATTAGGTTATGCAATGCATCACATGCTTGTTTTTATGTTCAAGCACCAAGCTCATCAGATATCGTAGAGATATTATGTTTGCCCTTTAGCCTTTTAGTACATTTTTAGATGTTGTACCTGTTGTACCTTATTTTGGTCAAATGCTGTATAATATTCCACAGAATGTGTAGTGTTTACAATGACATTTAAATTTACTAAAAATGACACGTTAATGTCCTGTTGGAAATGAATATGCCTATTCCTTTAACCTGGAAGGGAAAGGAAAATAAAGTAGGATTTACTGTCACCAACTACAGAAGACACATCATCATCTCTGTTTTTATGTACACTTTACTGTGCTGTGTCAAGTTATCACTGTTTTTACTGCAGGTGTAAATATTCTCATGTTGTACAGAATAAAAACACCTGCTTTTTTACTCAGCCTGCATTTATCTGAAGTACGTGTAAGTGCACCTGTGCACACTTCCACGTCATCTGGGTCTAAAATATACCTTTCAGTCATGGTTTTCTTGGTGTTGTAACATGTCTTTTCACAACAACTTGAAAAAAGCTTCAGCTATAGAAATAATAAAGTCTTCAGTCTGGAGAAAAAGTGCATTATTTGGACAGTTTTTTTATACAGAGATACATCTAAAGTATATATTATTAGTATATATTTTCTACACTTAAGCTCCTCTAATTCTGAGACTATGCGTTGATTAAAATCAACAGCGTACGTGCAGATTTCATGAACAGCCCTGATCATGTGAAAGTAGTTAATTAAAAACTATAATTGAGTCATAGTCAGGTGCACCATCCTTATCTGCAGGTTCAAGAAGTCACTCAGATACAATCAACCTCCACTTCAGTCAAGGTCATTACCGTGAGTACTGTTGAAAGTGATAATAGAAATTATATAAATGACACGATCAACAGTAAATAACAATACAAACAATTGCTTCATATAGCTCTATGAAAAACTCTTGGAATCTGTTTTGTTCACTTTAACATGAAATGTAATCAGACTGAGATGACGTAGCTTTCATTCAGCTTACTCTCTGTATGAAATCAATTAAAAAACATTCACGGAATTTGAAAAGTTTAATTTTTCCAGCATCTTTTTGATGTTTTAGTTTAGTATTTTTCTTTTAAATAATCTTAAAGATAAGCTAGATGGAGCTGATGTCTGGTGACTCACGAGATGCCTTAAACCTTGACACGTTAATGTCCTGTTGGAAATGAATATGACTATTCCTTAAGCCTGGAAGGATGACGGGAAAGGAAAATAAAGTAGGATTTACTGTCACCAACTACAGAAGACACATCATCATCTCTGTTTTTATGTACACTTTACTGTACTGTGTCAAGACATCTTTATATATACCCTCCTGGTCTTCAGATGATTCTGTTGCAGCCTATTAAGGAAATTATTAAAACTCTTGTATTTGTATTACATACAGATAGAATATACAGATTAAAACCATTTACACAATCATCTTAAATGTACTCTTTAAAGTAAAAATGCACGTAAGTTAAAACTGAAACTAGATTCAGTACTTACAGGTTGGATATCCAATTTTCAGTTAAATTCAATTTAATTGTATTTATATAGCACAAAATCATAATAAATGTTATTTCATGACACTTTCCATATAGACCATCTTGATATCCTGATAGTATTGAAGTTTCCAAATTCCAATACCATAAAGTTTAATTGTGTACGCCTGTGGATTTCAAACTTTCCATTTATCTTGATTTACAGTAAAATTTCCTGTCAGATCACAATTACAACTCTGTATTAGGTAAAAGGAAAATGTGGCTTTGCCAGACAGATAAACCTGCATCACATGAATGTTCAGAGGTTAGGTCTTTTCTAATGGAAAAAAATGCCACTAAACACTGATAATGATCATAAAAGCTGTCAGGTGCTTTGTCTTTATCTGAAGACTGACAGCAGTTTATCAGCAATGCCCATAATCTACAGTCGGAGCTCTGAAGATCCTACACTCAGAGAGAGAGCTTCATCACTTTCTCATCCCCTCAGTCCGTATACAGAACGTGGGACCTGAAACTGAAGCTGATTACCTTCAACTTGCACTTATTCATGGTATGATTTTTTTTATCTCTGTATTGAATGACCTGTTTGTGATGAGAGACCGTGTCCCAATGAAATTACCAGTGAAACACTATGATGTTGGTGAACTTTGTTTCAGACTGAAATATGTCAACGACTAGAACATACAGCAAAAGAAACATAAATAGAAAATAAAATAAATAAAAGTCCATAATGTGTTGCTTGGAGTCAGTAATGTTTCTCGAAAAGGTTAATATTTGGTTGTATTTTTTTCAGAACTTTAAACTGGGAATTGGGCCCCACAAACCCCACTGAACTTCATTCTTCCTTCCTTCTGCAAAGCAGCTCGACTGAAGACACAAGAGGCCTTTGGGTGTCGGATAAAAAAGACCAATCTAGCGGACTAAACATCTGGCTAACCGACCACATTAAACACTAATACTTTTCTCTTTTGTGCAGTAGAACTACACTTTAATACAACAAATCATGGAATATTATACCACTGAGACTGAAACGTGTCCACCGTATACATTGTCATGCACCTTAAAAGAAATACAATAAATCCAGACTACAAGACAGAAAAATTGACATACCCAGTGGAAAGAAGTGTGGGAGAGGATTTAATAACACCTCATGTAGCTGCATGCATAAAGCCAAGGCCCTGAATAATACTTATTTGGAGTTTGAAGCTTTGCTGGATTGAAAAATAAGACGGCAGAAATAAAATGACAAATACAATAAAGCACAGTACAAAGTGTGAAAGATCATAATTGTCCTTACCAAACATGTCTTCCATACTAAGAAATGAAGCAAATAGTGGCAAATGAACAAAGACTGGACGTATTATTTTAAATTGAAGTGTTCATAAGAGTAAATAAATAAATGGCTGTTTTCTGTTCCCCTGCAGAACACTGCAGTACATACTGACCTACAGCAGATGGAGGCAGCATTGCTCTTATCTCAGCAGGACCTGCTTTGATTTATGCATTTGTCTAATTTGTTACTAAATCTCAGGATTTATTGAAAATGATTAACCTAATAAACCTAGATCAGTTACTCAAACACCAAAGGTGGTAACACTTTTTTAAACCGCCCTATTTAGCATTTATAAGGAGGATTTAAAAAATATGTAGTTACAACACTGTCCAATAATATGATTGTATAATGTAGCTAATGTTACAGATAGAATTCCTCCTGCCAAGAAGAAGCTTATGAAGTTTTTACACAGTTTCTTCTATCTGTTTACAGCTATATTACAGCACGTCATAAACAATTTATTAAGTGTGCTTAAAAGTACTAAATCTATTGGATCAAAGTGTTACCTACAAGACTACATGTGACTTGTGTTCAGGGTAAAGTGACTGAACTCATACTAACATGATAACAGCCTGTGTGTTGCCTGTATTGTGTGCTGTGTGTGCCAAGTGAAACACCTACGGAGTTCTCTGTTACCGTATTTTACACAAATCAAATGTGTCATGTTGTAACAGTATTTGAAACCTTGCTGTGTCCTCTTACAGTAACGGCTGACTAACCCATTGAACATCGATAATAAAAGCATCTCTTTTTATCATTAGAGGTTCTTCACACTTGTTTCTCCTTCAGGGATTTGTGAGTCATCTTCCAGTAATGAATGGCAAGGTGTTCGCAGGTGGCTACCTAACCCCACTGTCAAAAATTACTCATCTGTCCTGTGTGATTAAAAAGATGAGAGCCTGCTCTGGAAGCATCAGCAGCAATAATAGCCTCGGTAGTCTGTCCAATTATCAGTCTAATGATTGTCTAAGCATGCTGGGACTTTGGCATCGGTCTGCACAGGAAGAGAAGACGCTAAGTGTAAGGTCCCTGTTGTGATAAGGAAATTACATTATTAAAGTCGGTTCTACCTTCCAATTTTACCGGATTTAACTGAACCTAAATGTTAAGGAGGACAACCCAGTATGCAGATTTGTTAATTTTGTGCCTGACTGCCAATCAATGACAAACTCAGAAAAAAAGTCGAGGCAATTTCAAACCCTGTTGCTTTAAAAAATCTCAGCAGCATCACACAAACAGGCCTAAAATAAAGCTCATTTAACAGCTGAACACTAGAACTAAAAGGGCAAAGAAATTAAACACAAAGGTAAACATTGCATGTTGAACATATGTCTTTATTTCACTCAAGTGATTTTGTTATGGTGCTATGGTACCAGATGGTTAATGAGCCTCCACACATTTCCTGCAGCACCACCAATTTTTACATGTCCTCTTGTACCAGAAATAACTACATGATATTTCTTTGAGCTCCTAAGTTTCTAATTTTATTCGTTGCACTCAACATAACAAATTCAGACATCAAGAGCAAAAATAAATAAATAAAGGCTTCTTTTTAGATGTTTTCTGTTATTTAGATGCTTCAGGATGTGAGCTTGGCTTTGCTTGAGGTATCTGCCTTTAAAAGGAGGTTTTTCCTTGCTCATGGTGGGAATTGTTGCGTCTCTGTAAACAACATCATAAAGAGTACAGTCTAGACCTTTATATGGAAAGTGTCAGATAACAAATAACATCTGTTGTGATTTGGCACTATATAAATAAATAAAAATCAGTTGTAGTTGAATTTTGATTTTCCAACATTAGGATTAGTATTATAGCTTCTTTCTGATGGTGTCATATATTATATTAGTCAAAGGGAGAATTTTAATATATACTTTTATTTTAAATTATTATTTCTGCTTCCAGGACTTTTTATACATTTTATTTATTGCACTGTATGAGTCAATTTATTTTTCCTTTTGTATTTACTTGTTGATACTGAACAAGATAAAGAATCTACAGCAACACTTAGATGACAGTGCTAATATGCTTATGTTTAGCAGGTAATCTTTACCATTGCCATCATCTTGTGTGTTGGCATACTAAACATAAAGTACAGCTGAGCCTGGTGGGAATTCAAGTTGTATTTGGTCATAAACCAAACTACTGGACACATTAAAAATTAACATGACAATGGCAGGAAATGTTTCACCAAATTTAATATGTTTCACTGACTGCCTGACCAACCGACCAACATTGCCACACCACTAGCTTGGCGAAGAAATGTAATAGAACAGAGCACCCATACAAAAGAGAATCATTGTTGACTGCATGATTGAATGACACTTAATCTTATATAGAGTCTATAATGCACAGGTAAGACTGGTGATTCTTCTACTGCTGAAATGAAAGAGAAAATTATTACTACAACACATAACAGATGTTGCATTCTTACATTGTTTTGCTTTAAATCTTTTGAGAGTTAATGAGTTGACTCCCAAAGCATCTGGTGCAAATCAGAACGACTTATGCCACTGCACTTGGTGCAGTGCAATTGTCAATCCAAGCAATTCAAGCAAGCTTCATCAGATATATGTCACATGCAAATTAGTGGATGCTGTCATCTTGTGAATTTTATTGATTCATTGAGCAGCCAGGGCTTCTCCTCGATTAGAGTCAGCCACACTGTGAAACGGGAATAACACAGAGATAAGTCAGCTGAGGCCGTTGGCTTTGAGTTTATGTGATAACAGAAGTTTTTCCATTTGAGAATGGCATGCCCATTATAAAAAAAATCTCATCTTTGTCATCTTTTGGCCACATTTGATGATGAATGATTGTCAAACATTGGTGCAAAACAGAGAAGCTCTAACTGTTTGATGCCAACACCCAAAGTGTACATACAAAATATATTCCCTGATGTAATATCATCCCAGTGTCAGAGCACTTATCCAGGTGGAACCAAGCGGCAACCTCTGTGCCTGGGAAATTATGTCAATCAAAAGTACCAAAAACTGCAGTTCCTCAAACAGCCACCTGAGGCTGGCTATAGAACGAGTCAATCCCCATAAGCCCCCATATTAAAATGTCCAACTTCAAAGTAGAAATAAACATGTTTACAGCCTGGTACAAAAAGTTTTTTGTCTCGATAACTAATTTCCCTGTTCAATTGTACTGAGGCTTCTCAGTTAACGTCTCTGCGTCTGTCTGGAAAGGGCTCAGGCAGATCACCAACTACAAGCCTAAAGCCCCCCACTCCATCAACGACCAACGCCTAGCCAACCTGTTTTACTGCCGCTTTTAAAGACAAAGAACCAAAGACAATGATGGCGCACTTCTACACAGCCATCATTGAGTTCATCCTCACCTCCTCCATCAACATCTGGTACGCTGCTGCCACTGCCAAGGACAAGGGCAGACTGCAGCGTGTCATTCAGTCTGCAGAGAAGGTGATTGGCTGCAATCTTCCATCTCTCCAGGACCTGTACACCTCCAGGAGTCTGAGGCGTGCAGGAAAGATTGTGGCAGATCCTTCCCACCCCGGACACAAACTTTGAGACACTCCCCTCTGGCAGGAGGCTGCGGTCCATCAGGACCAGAACCTCATGCCACAAGAACAGTTTTTTCCTGTCTTCTGGCAGGATTCTGTACATGTCTTTGTCGCACTGTATCTTCATTGTTTCTCCTTTTTTAAGTTGCTTTGGATAAAAGTGTCAGCTAAATGACTAAATGCAAATGTAATCAGGCCCAGAACATTGCTGATACACTGTTTATGGCTGTTTTCCGTGTCTTATTTTGAATTTAAATGTGTCCGTGTCAAATTTGCCTTTAAAGCAGCTGGTTTTAGCACTACATATTTTAGTGTTTCATCCACAAACACATTATTATTTGGATCTGGCGTTAAATTTTCACGTCTCTCCAAAACACTGGCACATGAAACAGTCACTGTGTATTAAAGTCGTTTTAAGAGAAACCCGTTATTTTATTTGTTCTGACAGCTTAACTTTCTGCTCTGTGCAGCATACTGTTTAGTAAATGCATGCATGTACCCACTCATTCACCCACCACGCACACAAAAAATGCCTCAAACTCCTCTTTTATTACTACTCAGTGTACTTATTGAGTACTCATCCAGCCTGATCAAAGAGCTTTAATTACACACATTAGTGAGTGACAACTCCACTGAGTGGGTACTACACATACAAATAAGATTGCACGCAAGGTTACAGGTTTCAATGTGTATGTGTATGAGAATTTCTGTGTGTGTTGTGTGCTGTGTGTGGGTGTGTGTTTGAAGTGTGAACTGCAGTGTACACTGGAGCATGTGTGTGCACGTGATGCAGCTGCTCATTGTGCACCGGAACAGTGTTAGTCACTGTCACCCCGCTATTCAACAGAGGATGATGGACGTCAGAGGGTCAGCCACCAATTATCCTCTTTACACTGATGAGAGGCTGGCCCTCCTCTCCATGTGCTTCATTCTTCTGCCCCCTTTCTTTCTCTTCCTTTGTCATTCATGTTCTCTCTCTTTCTCACAGTTCGTTTATCTGTTTGAAAGAAAAGAAGCATGATCATTTCAGGTTTCTAATTGGTTTTAATTAAGCAGATTTAACTTGACTAAAATGTGTGTAAGGTCATACAAGGTCATTTGTCTTATATGGTGTACATTTTTTTATAATTGTGTGTATAGTATAGCGTATAGTGTCCTGTCACTGCCACCAGCACAACATGTCTAACCTTTCTGAGCCTGCCACCCGTCTACACCCCAGCAGAGCTCACATCAACACAATTAACATTATTATTATTAACTTATTTGCTCCCTGACCGAGAGTTGGATGAGAAGATAGCACTCTCATGTCTGTCTGTTAAATGCAAGACTACAATTAGTAGCTGGGTAGTTTAGTTTAGCACAAAGACTAGATAACAAGAGCTCAGCTAGTGCAGCTCTGTCTAAAGGTATCAACGTTAATTACTAAAACAGACACTTGTGACTGTGGGAAGCTTAGCAGCAACTTGCTGCTTTCTTGCCTCAGTCCAGTTGTGTTAAACTGGAATTATTTTTTGACATGCAGCGTATGCTGCATACAGTATATACTTGGATTAGCAGGATTAGATAATATTTACTGAAGCGTTCTCTGATTTTTTTTTTGGCTCAACTTTCCTAATAATCTTGCTGTTGTGATGGTGAAACCATCTTCATTTGAATGTATTTTAGATGGAATGAGAAGCAATTGCAGTTTTCATACTGACTCTAAGCAACTGCCATCCAGTGCTGTTCTGCTTAATGTTGTGAAATCAACATTATTATGGAGAAGGGGATAAAAAGAAAGCAGGAGTTAATGGGCAATAACATACTTTATGACTTTGCTGAGCGGCTTGTTCTGTGACACACGCTTGTTTAAACAGGATCAAACACATTTGCACAGCATATGGCCGTGAATATGTTTATGTATACACGCAGAATCCCTCGCTCATGCAGAAACTTGACATATACAGTGTCTGCCATCTGGAAAGACAAGAAAAATACCTCATTATTCATTTGTATCACTTACATAAGGAGCACTGAGATGGGTACATGATGTATTGGTCATACACAGCTATAGTGTCCAGATGTGGAAAATTAGATGTGAAAGCCATAGGTGAAGATTAGAGGGCACAAGCAGTGGAAACCATGCCATTAGTCTTTTTTTTAACTGTCAGAGTTAATTACCGTTAGTTATACCGGCTGACAGGGTACAAAATGTCCAGACAGGCCCCTGGAGAAAACATATTGTTCCCTTTTTTACAATTATCCAAGAAAATCCCCCCACATGGATACCCCATATGAACCTGTTACCTTCTCACAGAGGGTGACTTTTAGCAAAAAAGTTAAACAGGATTAAAAACAGATTTTCCCAAACGTACGATTAAATTCGGCCACAGGCACACCATGTTGACAGAGGGGTTTAATCTAATTACATGCTTGTTTTGAGGTCTCTCTGCCAACGTGAAGCCGAGAGAAGAAATTTGGTCTCACAAAGCTTTGCCAGCTCTAGATATGAGGACGTACAGTAGTAATACTGATGAAGCCGGAGCAGCAGCCTAATGTGGTATTGCATACTTTCCAAAGTACTGCTGCACTTTTCTTTCATCCTTAACTGAATGGTTGATATGTTTAGTCTTTTTAACTGAAATTGTGGCTGCACAAAACTACAATTTACACTAACTGATTGCAACATAAGGTTCCACAAAAAATGATAAGCGTTGTTTAATCCTTTTAATTTTGCCATTATGAAGCCCGAAGAAAGGGTCAAATCTCACCCACTATAACATGTACACTCATAATAATGATTTTTCTAAGGTTCTCTGGTTCAAAGAGCCATGGCCGGTTAAAGAACTTCTTCAAACTATATGTGAAGGAGGTGATTCAATTTATATGGTAGTGGGTAATGAAATTAGGGCTGCATGTCATGGTTATTTTCATTAGTGATTAATCTGCACATTATTTTCTCAATTAATCTCTAAAAAATGAAGAGAATAGAATGGAATATTCAATGTATTGTAATGTAAGAGTCAGAAAGGCCGCAAATTCCTACATTTGACATTTGTTTTGATTTGAAATTTACTTGATAAAGTCCTCTTATGAGAATAATTGTCGATTCATTTTCCATCCATCAACTAATCGTTTCAGCTCTATGTGAAATTTAAAACCACACATCGCAATAGTTTGGCTCAATAGTTTCAGGTAGTTGGCTGGCTGATCATGGAAACAAATGTCTTATTTTAATAAATGTAAAAATGGCCAACACAGATACAAATACATTAAATATCAAGCATGAAGTTGATGAGCTATGTGTTCTCTGACCTCAGGTCTACTTCCTCTTACTTGTCTGTTATTGAATGTAGTAATGTAGGAATGTCAATAAATGGGCAACAACCGAACCTTGTGCCATGTACCTTTGGCGGTTGTTTAAAGGTTCTTCTATGGCATCACTCTAAGAAATCATTTCTGGTTCTAGTTAGCACCTTTATTTTTCCAAGTGTAGATATGCCCACAGGGTGGGCATGTATTGCTATTCACACAAAAGGTCTATATTTCACACGAAACTGTGGAATGGTTTGGTTTCTCCTGATGCCAGTCACAAAGTCAACTGTGCATCACAAATAAATGCAACCTCAGCCTGGTCCAGTTCGTAAGATTTAGGATCTATTGGCAGAACTTTAATATAATATTCATAAGTATGTTTTCATTACTTTATTATCATTCATTCAATCAATCAATCATTGTGTTTTTGTTGCTTTAAAATGAGCCCTTTATATCTACAGAAAGAGGATGTCCTCTTTCACCAGCATGTTGAACCAATCATTTTTCTGTAGTAGCCCTGTGCAGACAAACCAAACACTGGCTATCATCAGAACAGGAAAAAAATTAATACCTACAACAGGACGTAGGTATGTCAAGTATAGTTCTTTAGTGCATTTGCATGATTGCAAAGTAAAACCAAAACTATCTGGATAAAATGTTTGCAATGTAACAAAAACTTAAACCTTGGTTTGGACTTTCAGGTGTGAAAAGACCCTGTGACACAACAGGACTTACTGTATATCCATTGCTCCAGCTGTCAGTTTTGTTGCCAGGTTGATTAGGACTTTGTTCAAAATGTAAAATTGGAGGTGAGCACAATAAACATTAATAAAAATGCAGATGTTTAACAGGTAGTCACCGTTTTGGTGTTAGCATGCTAATATTAGCTAATTACGACTAAAAACACAGCAATACAGCTGAGGATGATGGAAAGTTAATACAACTGATCCTGACAGGGACATTTCATTAAAATTTTGATATCCTGACTTGTAATTGTTGAGGCTATTGTTATCGACTGATTAACGGACATTGCAGAACCACACTGCTAGCCTGTCTTAAAATGTTTCTATTGTCAGTATTTCCAAGATGGCTCTCTTGGCTCAGTGGTAGAGTGGGTTGTTCAATAACCCCAAGGTTGGCGGTTTGATCCCTGCTTCTTGTCGACGTGCCCTTGAGCAAGGCACCATACCCCCTGCTCAACATCTGCTCCCCGGGCTGAGTTGATGCCCACTGCTCCAGTGAATCTGGCATCTGTCAATCTGAGTGTGACCCTGTGCAGTTTCTAAAATTAAACTTAAAATTAAATTCTAAAAACATTCTCATTTCTCAACAAGATACTTTAGTCCTAACTTCCAAAGTTACCCGTAAAAGGCTGACCATCACTGAGTTAATAATAAATCTCTTCAATGTCACTTTCCCCACATAAAGAATTTCACACAAGCGTTTGAGATTCACATTGAGGGGACAGGTCAGGTTAAATCTACAAGGCTAACACTTCATTTACAGCCGAGTGATTACAGCATTTTATGGGGCCCTGGCCCTGACCTGTCCTCTTTAATAGATGGGCGTACAAACATGGCCCCAAAACGAATAGTCCACACTGTGTCATCATCAGCTAGAGGTACAAAAAAAAGAAGCATCTGTGTAATTACCGAAGCATGCTGTAGGTCTGGAGAGGTCTGCTCTAATTATTTGCATGTCACAGTGTGTGTATATGCATAAGTGTGTGCGTGTGTGTGTGTAAGGGCATAGTAGCAATGTAAATGAAAAAAACACCCACCACAGCAATGACACTAACCTTACATTCAATTTAAAGCCTTTCATCTCAGATGACCTGAACATTAGGAATTTAACAGAGCTGACACTTGTTGGAAACCCACACTGGTATTTAAATGACAAACACATTATCGCAGAGTCTGTTTTTCTTCTTTTTGCTTCTATTTCAAAAGGTCACTCAGCCGCAGTAACATACGCAAAGTCATTTGAACTAAACCCACTCTTGATAGGCCATTAAAAAGGTTACAACAACATTTTGGGCAAGTTGAGCCATCAGGCGAGCAGATAATGTTTCGAATGGTAATGAGAGACTGCAATTTGCAAAGTGCAGAATACTTTTAAAAAATGGGAGGAAAAAGGAAACACACTCTCTCTCTCCTATAATTTTCCTCCAGCTTCATTGCTTTCGATTTATCTCTCTTCAGATTCTTTGCACACAACAATAACACGACAAGACTTTTAATGCGGCACTCACTTGACTGTCCCTCAGACACTCCTGTTAGACAAATGAACACACTGTGCAGTTGTTGTGGTCCTAAGCTTTGCTCTGCAACTCACCATTAACCTGTGTGGTCACTGGTTCACACGGTGCAGAGTTTCTGTTGATTTATGAACCTTTACTCAGCTGACAGTGGTATCACACAACGGTGAAGAGAGATCCGGCTCAACATCCGTCATCCAGGGCCCATCACTCATGATGCCATTGCTGCATAACAAATTACCGCCTTAGTGGGACTCTAGTTTCCACGCGTTTGTAGGTGTGTGTCTGTGGTACTTCTGGTTATATTTGCATTAAGAGAGTGTATTTGAGCATGATTGTTCTTGTTTGTTCATGTGGGAGGATTCTGTTTTAACACTACCAGGGATCAACATACTTTGAAACCATTTAGCCTACACACTGCAGTCAGACAGTAACAAGTTTGCTATAAAATATCTTGATAATTACAACTTTTAACATTTTAATAATGTTATTAAATGAGGCTGCGCTTGTTGTGGCTGAGAAGATTAAAGAGGTTTAAATGAGAAATTCAATCAACAAGTCTATAAATTCATTTAAAGTTATCTAAAGCCAAAATGAAGAAAAGCAACAATTAAGGATTAATACATGTATTAGCCCATTGATTACAAATGATGCATATTATGTATAATGCATGAATGCCAAACATTTTCAGGTTCCAGCTCCTCAAATGTTTTTTGTCATACCATGTCATATCATGTATATGATAATAAATAGATTTGGGTTTTAAAATGTTGATCAGACAAAACAAGCCATGACACATTTCATACTGAGGATGAATTCATTTAAGAAACTAATAAGCAGCTCTTGTGTATTATTAAGTAGCTAAAAAAAAAAAAATCAATACAGCGATTAAAACTATAATAATTAAATTTCTCGTTGCTCCAAATCCATTCTCAGAAATACATAAATAAGTGGAAACTAGCTGTGGTTGGTAGGTGTTTAGTCAAACACTATGACATGATGTGGAAAAGTGTTATGTGAAATGTGTGGTATTTAGGCTAAAACAAGCACCACTTTAATACATGCAAAATGAACCAAAACACCATAAAAAATAATCACCTTAATTTGTTGGAATTTTTTATAGACACAACAGGAACTCTGTTTCTGTGAGTCAAACAATCCAGGGTTTTATCTCAGCTGGTCAGACTTTACCTCAACCTACAGTAAGGACCCCGTCTGAAATAAAAATACCTGCCATTACCAAGACAGTAATGCAAACACCCAACAACAGATGGAAGAAATAATGGACTCAGCCCATCAACAACCTGCCATTATCCACTCGTTAGTCCTCACATATCCGTTTAAAGTTCTGTTTAGCGTGTATGTGTTTCTCCCTGTACATGCAGCTGTGAAATAGCCTGCTGAGTGGATGTGTAATGGAGAGCCAGGGTTAAGAATAGGTGGCCTCCATTACCTGAGTTGCTTCTGCTCGCTGACAGTTTTGTTCTGATGTCCTACACTGATCTGACGTATTTTTGATGTGGCCATTATCTGCTGTGCATAAAGGAGGTGAGGGTTGATCCAGAACCTATCAGCTGGTTTCCAAATGACCTGCTGCCACTGCCTTCCTCCGCCTCCTTCTAATGATGCTGCCAAGGTCGACTCACGTCTTTTTTTAAGTGTTTGTGAGTGTTTGTTTTGTGTCACTTATTTCATAAATTTTACTTTGCACTCTGCCTGACAGCGTTAAGTTAAACTGAAAAAGCTGTTAAGCTGTGGGCTGCCTGATGAGTTGAAATTGTACGTAATTTGTGGATCGTGTGTGTAGGCTGTTTCATAGATGATCTGGCAACTTGGGTGACATCAGCTTTATTCAACTTGTGAATCTGTGCATTTTTCATAATAAGTTTGACAGCCATGCAAATTACGAGAAAGAGAGTTTACCAGGAGAAACGAAATGGGCCTTGAAATCCTGGAGAAAGGTTTGGCAGGTCTGACTTTCATAATGAGGATATGAATGCCATCCACACGTCCATAAGGATTTAAAATACCATCCTCCAGCCCATGCAAATCCTGGCTCCACGAACCATACTTGAAGTCTCATCAGTGCAACACGCATAAAGATGGACAGACAGCTGACACTCTGCAGATGGCGTCCAGTCTTGCACCAGAGCAGCATACATATGTAGGTTATAACTCAGCCAAATTCTCTACAGTGAAACCTGGCAGAGAGCTAGGGGTCTGCAGCCAGCTGACTAACATTTACAGGCAAATCACCCACCTGCATTCACAATCCCACCACAGATGGTGCTGAGTTTCTGCTCAGGGAAAGCAGAGAGAGGACGTGACCACCAATTCTGTCAGCAGTGTGTTTGTTTACCGACATAAGAAAGGGACGGTCAGAGGTGATGGATGAATACAATGGGGCTCTCTGGAGTGTCCTCTTCTGAGGGCCACCAAGGCCCTTTGAAATTGTTAGCTGTCAAGTGTTTTGAGTGATATGATTCTGGCAGGGTGGCCTTACAGTGAATAAAAAATAAGTGACCCTCTAGCTGCAAATTTGTAACCTTTCAACAAAATTCTCTGTTTTAAAGAGATATCTTTGCCTCAGCAACAGCATCAGTTAAAAGTGATGTGTGGTGAAGCATAGTTCATAGTCATACTCATTTTTAATGGGACACAAAGGCAGTATAGTGAACAGCAGATGATGCATGTCAAAACTACGTCCTATGAGTATGAGAGTAAACACACTGTGACACCACCCATTGGTTTGTGGTTTTGAAACCTCAAGTTGGCCTTATGGGCGTTACCACCTTGTGTTTTTGGAGCCACAAATCACCATATTTGGACGAGAGCGTGGAGCTGAGGGGTGATGTACCAGGACTGTGCTTTATTTTGACACCGCTTTCAAGCAGGAAAAAATGGCGGCCTGCCTGGTCACAATCTTTCTCATATTACAGCTATTATAGTACACTGAAATATGTTTCTGACAACATGAGAGGTGAGAAATAGGCTGCAGTAACAGAATCTTGATTCATATTTGATCAGCACTAGTTCAGGCAGTTTGATCATTTTTTTTGTTTGTTTTTTTTAAAGATTTTTTGGCCTTTTTGAGCTTTATTTGACAGAGACAACTTGAAGAGTGACAGGAAATGTGGGGAGAGAGAGAGATGGGGAACGACATGCGGGAAAGAACCACAGGTCAAATTCGAACCCTGAGCTGCCGCGGCAAGGACTGACCCTTTGTACATTGTTTTTAGTCCAATGACTTCGCCATGCCTGAAAACATACTCAGCTTTATTGTCTTTTTTACTCTAAATAGGACCATAATTTACTTTAAAAGCGCCGCTCAAAATAATAATAATCTAAATATCAGCAAAGACGTGGATCATTGGCGGACTTACGAATGACGCCTGGGTGCTCAAACAAGACATCGGTAGCGACACCCACCTGTCATCATGTGTAATTTTAAGCCTTAATATAATTTGATCGGGTGAATTAAAAAAAAAATCACTCTTGCTACTGTTGTCATGAACGAGTAAATTAGCCATAGTGGGCGCTTATGGAGGTTGAAATGTTCTGTAGTCAGCCTCAAGTGGCTGCTCGAAGTATTACAGTTTTTGGCACTTTCACACTGGCTTCATTTCCGAGCCATGAAGGTTGCTGCTTGGTTTCCCCCAAGCGTTAACCTCCGGTGTTGGGAAATGAAGCCAATGCCGAGAGTGTGGCAGACTTCTTTTTCTTACTTAATGGAGCTGCTCCCTGCTGGCCATTAGAAAGAGTGCAGTTATAAAACACTTCGGTGTTGGCTTCTAGCTCTATGTGCTATCGATTAATCTAAATAAGCTTGAATGAATAACAAAGTGCCAAAATGACATTTAAAAGATGGTTTTGGAAGCTAATCAAAACAAATAAGATTACATGACCATTCTCCATGTCTGTCTGCAACTTCACAAGTAGTCATCATCGCTGTAGCGGCATGTTGTGGTAGCGACTTAGAGTTAAAGTATGATGCCTACTAGATACATACATACTCAACCACACACAAACATACAGTACATACTAAGCATACACATATATACATACTCGAGCACATAAATACATTCTGACACATGTACATGTATTCTCACACACATAAATACTGTAATGAAATGCACACACACGATGAAATGCACACACATACACTTATACCCTCATACTCATGTATGGCTTCGGATACACCGTAGTATTACCATAATAGTTTGAAGTTGTGTTAAACAGACGTCTGGTTACACTGTGAGTTGCATAAGCTGAATTCCTTAAAATAAAAGGTGTAAAAATAACAGTTGCCTTG
Organism: Miichthys miiuy; assembly: GCA_036365135.1. Classification (NCBI taxonomy): domain Eukaryota; kingdom Metazoa; phylum Chordata; class Actinopteri; family Sciaenidae; genus Miichthys; species Miichthys miiuy. Next base: position 22,552,041 of record CM071602.1, read on the forward strand.
AAATTATTTTTCATGGCAACAAAGAAGCGTTCCAATCTGATACAATAATGGTTTCTGACATTCACCAGCCAATTTTATCTCATCACTGGTTTCAAGGTAGAAAAAGCATTACCTAACACAGGCTGGCTATGTGCCATGGTTGCTAGTGTAACTGAAAGACTCTCACCCACGAGGTACCACGTGCTGATCTCTGCTGTGATGTTGTTCTTGTGGATCAGCACACTGGATCACAGACGACAGGCAGGTAACGATATATTTTTTTCCAGTTCAGACATATAGTTTTTAATAACTTAAACAGGAGTGGATAGTGCAATTTCAGATGCAGATTAATGCATATTTGTTGCTCCTGTGAGTATTTCTGGCAGCAGAACAGTGTACGTGAGATTAAAACTGTAGTGTTCATGTCCATCATAATGAAGGAACATCAGTCAGTGCAGTGATGTGGCTCATTCTTGCGGTTTTAATTGATCTTTAATTTAAGCACTGATTAGCAGAGGCATGAGATATATCAGGCTTTGACGCACAAATGGTACTAATTAGTAGGATCATTGTTGTTCATTGTTGGTTTTATTCTTTTCATGGGATTTGCTGATCATAAGAAAATGCCACCAGCATTATCCTTTAATGCATACAAACATTCATTTAAAGCCCTGAATAAGCACAAACTACATAAATCAACCTCAACTATAAGTAGGAAAGACCATTACAGTGAAAAGGTGTGGGTACATATGACTGGAAGGCTTCACTGTCATGGATAAAATAGGTACAGAACAGTTCACCAATAATTCACAGTGACTAATAGTGCTCAGTAGCCAATTTTATTTACTTACTGCCAACAAAGTTTCACATACACACACATTTACTGTAGGTTGGCCACCTGCCAAAGCAGTAAATACAGGGCTTCCAAACAGCATTTCTTCAGTGTTTATCCTAGTTCAACACACAGAAGTCAGAAAACAACCAAATTATTGTTGCAATTGTTTTCTTTCATCGAGGTAACAAGACTCAACTGCAATGACGTGTTTCAGTTGTTTTTCAGTGATGTGTCAGCTGAGGTTAAACCTTAATTCTCTGCCTCTACATCCAAAGGTGAACTCTCCTATTAGGCGGATGTTTCAGGCCTCCCCCCCAGAGTGCCCTAAAATGTAAATGAGATGAATAAAGGATATTGTCAATTGAGGCTATGTCACAAAAGTCCCCAAAGAGTGCTTATTTGATCCGTGCCACTGACAGGTAATAATGTACGATTCTAGCTCATTGTGCATTTGCCAATGACGGATCAAAGAGGAGCAATGTAGTACAAGAACTTCTCGTACTAATTCACATACAAAAATTAAATGCATTTAGTCAAGTGGAAAAAGAAAAAAAGAAGATAATTGCTCAAAGCCTAAATGCAACAGCTGTTTTTTTTCTCTACAGATCAGTCCAACACAGATTGGAAAATTTGAATTTACTTTTAGAACGACTTGCCTTTATTTATTTTAATGTTATCTAGAGATCACAAGTTAATTATTTCATTATGTTGAGAAAACAATTTTATCTCCTGGGTCCTTTCCTGAAACCCCCCCAGTCCCACGTAACAAAGATAATTAACCCATTATCACATGAAAACGAAAGGTTCCTGTTGTTCTGCTCGAGGTTTCTGTCTGTTAAAAGGAAGTTTTTCTTGGCCAAGTGCTTTCTCATGGTGACAATATGGAAAGTGTAATGAGATAAATTCTGCTATGATTTGGCGCTATATAAATAAAATTGAATTGAATTGAATAGATGGCAAGCTGGAAAATGTCAGATCACAGAGTACCTATTATTGATCACCGCATCAGACTGTACTTCAATAAAGGTCGAAATTTAATTGTGTCTTTCTGAGAGACATTCAGACCAGTCCTTATATTGTGACAGGAGACTTTCTGGTCAATAGACTTTCAAAATAAACCAATAATGTTACACTTAAACGGTGGGGACAAGGTCAGAACACAAAAGTCTGCAGTTCTTGAAAAGTTTTATTGGTGCTCATAAATGAACCATTTTGGACTATTTCATTCCCCTGAATAGTATTGAATCAAGGCCAGTTTAATCAACCCAATCACTGTGTTTTTTGCTTCTTTGTCTGACATTTAGATGGAAAAACAATGATTATTTTACCCTTTACAGCTGGTTAACAATGGGAAGATATTGAGAACTGTTGTACCGCTAAAATCTAATGAATGAATCTTTTATTCTAATCTCTTTCTTTCAAGCTGTGATTTAAAGCATGAAGGATGCTGGATGGATATCCAGCAGGAATTGTTCTCTTTAGTATTTGGTCTTTTTCTCTAATGTGGTGGTTATTGAACTGTGCCTGCAGTCACCCAGAAAAGCCATGGGGAAGGAATGTAAATATTACTGAATTGTTAAATGATGACGATGAATTAGGAACTCACTGAAGCCTCAAGCCACCACATCAACTTGAATGAAATCCATTTGAACCTCTCCCGTCTGGTTGAAACTTCGCTTGGGCGTGTTTGATTTTTCGAAGGAGCGCAAAATCTGTCATTGATGTGCGTGTTCCACTTAGGTATTCCTACCTGGAAATGAGAGCAGTGTTTTTTAAACACACAAATATCAAATAACCAAATAGGTAAATATCCTACAGGGATATTTGTTATGCATTTTCAAAAAAAAAGATCCTCATCTTACAGCCTGGCTGTTATGATACAAAGCATTGAACAAGGAACTGGAAGAGACAAACCCCTAGAGGATCAGAAAGCCTCTCCTGTCCTGACAGTAACCAAGCAACCAACAGCAGCGTGATTATCATTCATGTGGTAAACCACTTACTTTTACAGAAAAACTATTTCCCTGCCGCCCCGCCCGACTCCAAACATAAATGCTGAGGTTGAACAATAGAGGGTGGGACTGTCAGTGTTGTGGGCAAATAACGGTAAATACAACTTTCTGCTTTTTATATAGATTTTTCTTTCTTGTTTATATCAAACTGGGAGATGGGTCTGGTTCTAGCTGCGAACAGGACAATGGCACATCGACTCTATCCCTCAATATTTTACTGACAAGAAAATGTTTGACGCATGTGTTGAGACGTTACTTGGGCAGCCTCAACCATTTTTCTTAATTACTTATTGTGTTTCTATCTGCAACGAGCATTTTATCTTAAGAATGATGGGAATAGTGCTTCGTGTAACAAACCTCATTGAGAATAAACAATATCTTTTCAAAACAAATTCTGTAAAAATGTTTTATATGCTGTGCAACAGACTACATTGTTATGCAAATGACCCCTCTGATTAGCGTGTTTTCATAATATCTAAACTCGCTCAGAGCAGATTTGAACACATCTCTTTTTTAAAAGAAATCTATTGCAGTAATTTTGCCAGTTTGAGTCTATTTAATTACAAATTGCACACTTTACATTATTGCTGGATATTTTCCAGAGCAGCTTGCAAGTTTATAGATTGATTTCCTTCCAGGCAGCAGTTTTCATTTCAGATGTTATTTCTATTATTTCCTGTAATGACTTTGAATGTTCCTCAGATCACTTTAATGTTTTCTTTATTATGTGGTAAGTCTACTGCAGCTGCAAGCAGAGGCCATTCTTAGATCTGCTGCATTAAGTCGCTTACTGAGGCTTTATTCTTGCTCGAGACAGGCATCCCATCACAATGATCAACAGAGGCACTTTATTTTTTATGCATAGTTCTGTTATCACTGCAGCTGCAAGGAGTGTGTTCAAAACTCTTCCTGTTGACACATTCAAGGACGCTATGACATCTGAGATTTAGAGCGAGCTGTTAAATAGTTTCTTAAAGTAAGCAAAGACTTTTCAATAGCAGAATGTCTCAAACCGGACATTAAATGAAATGATTCATGATGATTCATTCATTCTGGACTTGAACGTTGTGGATCATAGGTGGCCTTCCAGATTCCTGGTGGCTATAACCAACTTGTCACACTATTTAAAATCTGTTAAGGGGAGATTAAAGTTATTTCTGCCTCTTCCAGTTTCTTTCACCACAGTAGCAGCGTCATCTTTTTAGATTTTGTTTGCACAGTATTTCCACAAAACCTTCCTACAAAATCACAAGGCTGCAGAATAAAACTATGAAATGTTTGAGAAGATCATGAACAAATTTGGCTAATATAACTAATTTGCACCCAGCTGGTGAAGCAAACATGAAGATATTATTTGAAACCATCCAGGCTTTGTGCCCTCAAGAGAGGACATTGGTGTTTCCTGCCAGCATCACCTTCCTACAGCCACCCTTCTTCCTTCGTTCACCCGTCTCTCGTTTCAGGGAGCTAATTGGGCCGTAAAGTTGACTCAAGTGCTGAAGCTCAAATAGAATTAACCCTGTTCTGCCTCATTTGGCAGAAACAGAGTAATCTACCTCACCAGCCGCCAGCAGGCCGCTCGGTGAGCCTGGTTAAACAGCTGTGGGTAAACACAGAGGAGGCAGGATCACAGCCTCCTCCTCTAACGGATGTTCAGTACACAGCATGCCGAGCTGTTGAGCTAAAACAAACCCTTTTGTTTCCTCTGGTTTGTTGACCATAAAAGATCCATTTTCCTTTGGATAGAAGAGAACATAAACTGATATCTCGTCATAAAGAAACAATTCACTGGCCTTTTAATAGACGATGTTTGAGCCACTAAGTTCCTTACTCATGAAATACTGACATTTGAAATTGAATAATTGGGTTAGAACCTATAACGTTTTGAAGAAAGTGACCGTGAATTATAATCTATCACACAAAGATTTATATACTGCCTTATTTTAGTATTAAGAAAATGAATATAAATCCTTTACTCAACTGAAAGTAGCAGTGCCAAAATTCATAAATCAAGTAAATGCAAAATGCTAAATGTTATCTAAATAAAAGCACAGCAGTATTATCAGCTAAATGGAGTTACTCAATATGCAACGCAGTAGCCTGTGTCAATGTTATGTTGTCATATTTATATTATCGGGTTACTGATCTGTGAGTGTGTAGGAGCCAAAAATGTGCCAATTTAATGTTACAGCTGCTCAATCTAATTAGAATTTAACTCGATTAAATGAATTGTTACTTTAATTTCAAAGCTTTTCGAAAGTTTCGATTTAGATGCTGGAAGTTTTTACTCATTGAAATCGTGCTTTTGAGTCAGGCTCTGTGTCACTCAGGCTCCTGATCCTGCTGAATTTAGACAACTGATGTCTGAGGTCTTACTATACTGCATGCTGACTACTCCGCACTTTAAAATTGTATTTCGGTTGATCTGCTGCGCTCTATTACATTGTATGCTTGTGACATTGCCGATTTCATGACCATATCTCTTTTTCTACGACCAGTTTATTCTAGTCTTGTCTCGACTCCACTAGCAGGTTATATAAAGAATAAAACAATACAAATATTTTACGTCCTTAAGCCTTAATCCTCTGGGAACACTGAGATCTTGGCTTGTGTTGCGTCTGTGTGATTTGGACATCTTGACAATAACATCTAATCAGGACTGCTGGCTGGTTGGTTCTGGACTCCAGAGGAACCGTCTCCTGGTGACACTGAGTGGGAGCAGGTTGTACTGTGTGGTGGAGTATTTGTATGAAATACTATCCTGGAAAACGAGGGGGAAGATGAGGAGGAGGAGGAGGGAGGGAGGAGGCAGCCCAAAGCTAGTAAATAACACTGGTCCATGTAATGAGCTGCAGACTGGGCACCGACATCCTAAATTTGCTATTGATTTGGACACATCAGCCTGAGCTGGACCACTGCTGTAAAATCTGGAGGTTTGTGGAAGGGAACAATGATAAAGTGTTTTGATTAATTCTGATATAGGAAGTTTTTTTTTTCCCCCTCATTCTTTGGGTATCCTGCTTTGAAACAATGAAACAAGAAATATGTGCCTGAATGATGTCTTTTACCTACATTTACAATCCCTTCATCTTCTGGGCTTTATTCCTATAATAAATCACATGATTAACCAAACGCATACATGTACATGCTTAATCCAGAGCACGTCACATTACAACAGAAGGAACACTGAGCAACAGAGACATTGTCTGCTCCTTTCCAAACATTAATAACCTTTTTATTGACACGGTCGCCATTGTGCTACCAGCTCTCTGGCCCCTGTGTGCTATTTCGCACCATTAATCTTGCTCTGTTTACTCTGGTTAAAATCACTCACTCAGACACCTGTAGGGAGGGTTTAATGACCGCTCCCATGGACAGACTTGTGCGGTCAGTCGAGGTGGATGATGGCTGGCTAATGTGGTGACTATTAGCCCGCAAGCTTTGCCTCCATTATTCTTCCTACACATTTTTTCCCCCTTGCAGCTTTTTTTTGTACCTACTTACAAGCAGGACACTCTGCCTATACCTCTTTCTCTCTTCCCCACATTTTTCTTTCTTCTCCATCTCCCATCATCCATTCTCAAACATGTTCAAACTACTCATCTTTCCTGTTGTCCTCTCAATCTTTTGACACGTTTGCCAGCCTACAGAAATTACACCTGATGGTGCAAAGAAGATATCTCATCTCTCCCTGTCACACACTCTTTCTCTCTTCACTTCTTTCTCATTTTCTTGCTTCATTTCCTCAACATGGTAGATTGTTCTCCTGAAAAACTGTAACCCATTTTCTCTGTAAGTCATTTTTCTTAGTCCGTAAGTAGTATTTTCTCTCCCAAGAGATCACATTAGCCAACTATGGATAGTGTGTGGAAATGTGTGCAGTTCAAGTTGTAGTTAATGGAGTGCATATTCTCCCTGTGTTTGCGTGGGTTTCCTCAAAGTGCTCAGGTTCCCCCACCATCAAAAGTGTGTGTTAGGTTAATTCTCCTACCAATGCCCTTGACCAAGGCACAAGATTAGAAGTGGGTGCTGCACAGTGGCTGCCCACTGCAGCTAATACTTAGGATGGTTAAATGCAGAGAATGAATTTCCCTACATGGATCGATAATGGATAACTTAACCTAACATGAACTGACAAATGGCTAATTGTCACTTACTTTAACACTGTTTTACCCACTTACTCCCGAGGGAATTATCTCTTCAGCTAAATGCTTCACAACAGCTTCTTGCTACCAAGTGGCAACCTCTGTGGCTGTGCAGTCAAGCCTATGCGGAAGTACCAAAAACTACAGCTCCTGAAATGTCTACTTGAGGCTGGCTACAGAACTAGTCAATCTCCATAAGCCCCCATGTTAAAATGTTCAACTTCGCAGCAGAAATAAACATGTTTACAGCCTGGTAAAAAAAATATTTTGGTCTCTATAGCTAATTTCCCTGTTCATGACGACTAGACTGAGTCTGAATTTTTTTTAACTCACCCATTCAAATTATATAGAAGTCATGCAGAATTAACAGCATGGCTGCTTTGATTGACAGGTGGGTGCTGTTACAGGTGGCTTGTATGAGCACCCATGTGTCATTCACCCTGCCTCAGGTCTGCAGAAGATCCACTTCAACCTGGCGGTCGCCACAGATTTTGAGCTTCAAAACTCTTCAGAAACCTGTGGGTGACGTCATGCATATTTCTTTATACTGTCAGTGACTGCTACTTGCTATGAGCTACTAACTTACTGTTAATGATTAGCTGCCTGCTGTTTGTTGTAGAACAGGCTGCATACAGTGCTGAACTAGAAACAAGGTTGATGAAAAATAGGGAAAATGAAACAGAGCAGTAAATTTAAGGAAAGCAAAACCAAAACAATGCGCTTAAAACACTATAGCACAGTTCATGAGATTCATACTACATGTTAAGCTACACCTTTCTCATTACACATGGTCATGTGATCTGTTGTTAATATAAACTATTGATAAGTGCAGCTTGTTTTATTTGTGCTTATTATACTATATTATTAATATAAAAGTTTTAACAGACTGTAGACAGTCACTTTAAGTTTACTTTAGGATTAAGATCAAAAGAGTTAAGAAAACCACCATCAAACATTGCATAATTAAATGCAAGGAACACTCAAATGAAAAGCAATTTTGAAAATGTGTCTGTATGCATAGATTCCTCTGAGGCTACGATAGGTCATATGACTGCAAATTAAACATTTCTCTTCCTCCTCACACAGCAAGAAAAAGAATCAAGAGGAGTTCGTTGCCTGGAGGTGGGAGGAGGGAGCATTATTCTAAGTTCATATTCACACTCCTTCTCATTAATCCCTCAAAAGTGCATCATTGTCATGGAAACCATCTCCCATAATTGTAGCGGGAAAGATATGGAAATACTCCTCCAGGCAGAGTCATGCAGTAAAAGTCTCCGGTTACCTCTTTGTGCATACACTTTGTGACAAACTTTGATTCATCGGAGCATTAACGCCATTCTTTATTCCTGCTAATTCAATTTCCCCACAGTGCAACAGACAGAGAGAGAGATGGACTGTTCCTTCACCCAAGCCACATGTAGTGTAGTGACAGAGTTTCAGGATAAAGTGTGTGAGACAGAGCTGTGAGTTATCTCCTTATAGCACCATCTCAACCTTGTCTTTCAAACATTAACGTTACAGATGAGCTTGGCATGAACTCATATATGCATCACTGTATCTGAACATATCAGAGTCATGAAATCTCACTAATCTGCCATATTTATAGCCAATTAACTCTTCACCTGTTTAAAGCACCTCACATACGTGCTCATCCATCATGTCATCTCTATAGGAGTCATGAGGTTTCCTGAGCTGCTGCTTTGACCTTGCATAATGATGAGGTGTTAGAGTACATGTGAGCAAGAACATTAAGGCAGAAGAGGAGATCAGCACTCCATACATGCACAGGAGGAGGACCTTTACAACATGTGAATCACAACTAAAAATAGCAATGGGGTCAATTCCTCTTGTGCTAAGATGTGGCAGAAAAAAAATAAAGGTTTCCAGTCAGACTAGCAGCTAAGGTCTAATGGCACAAGGGATTGCATTGCTGGTTTCTCTACTGGTCTTCTATTTTGGTGGACAACAACTATTGAATGGACTGGCACAAAATTTTGCATTTATTTGTGGTTTCTCATGGTACCTAATGTCTTTGGCCATCCTCTTACTTTTTCTCTAATTAGTCTTACTAACTATTGGATGGATTGTCATAAAATTTGGTACATATTTATGTTTCCCTCAGAACGAATCCATCTTTTCATGTAGTATCATCTTGAGGTGAAAAATGTGTTCATTTGTTCATGCCTTGTCTGTACTTTGTGTTCATTAGCTAATGTCAATAACTTAACTAAAATGGTGAATGTGGCAAACATTACACCTGCTATGTAACATTAGAATGTCAGCACTGTCACTGTGAGCAGGTTTTCATGCTGATGTTAGCATTCAGCTCAAAGTTGTTTACCAGTGTTGTTTTTACAGTCCTAGCGTTCATCTGTTTATCAGCAGTGTACTGCTGTACTGTGAATTCATTCCGTGAGCAACATGATGAAGGTCTCTTTCATTTCCATTCCAGCTGTTTTTTACTGACATTCATCATCAAAATCCAATTAAAATTTGAGATTTTATTCCCAACTGATGTGACAAGAACTTGATTACTGCCATTCAAATGTATCATTTGAAATTCTCTCAAAGGCGATGCTTGTAGAAAGCCTCGCCCCTTCCCTCATCCTTGTCGAGGACAAGCTGTGAAGCCGATTTGATTTTGGAGGCTTCTTTATTTGAATTCTGTTTTTTAATTTTCCGTTTTAATTGGTGGCCAAATACGGCCATAAATGCTTTGCAGCTAACAAGATTACTTTGTGTAGAGCTCTACAGAGAGTTGCTTGTCACTTGAAACACCAACCAAAAATGTCGATGTTCAAGTTGATTATTTGTTATGGTATTGTCACCTGAAGGTACCAACACATGTATATTGCCAGTAAACACTAATCTCTTCACAAAGAGACAGCAGAGACAAGAGAAACATAACAAACTGTCTCTTCTGTCTCTTAACTGCCTTTGGCCAAAATTTTCTATAGCAATGACACACATGACTTTGTCACAAGTAAGCCAACCCTATAAAATAACCCTAGTAGTAAGAGAGAATATGTTTTAAGTCATTGTTTTTATTGTTGTTATTTGAAACTGTAAAAGACCTCTAAGTGAAACAGTCTAATGCAATACTGTTCAGGTAGCTCAAGTGTCAGCTGCTGACTGAGGTACAGCATTCAACACAATGTCCCACAGCACTACTATACAACTCATTACTGCTCACTTTTAGCGAGAGCATGGACTATAATTCCAATATAATCTCCTACAGTGCATACAGAAAGTATTCACAGCGCTTCACTTTTTCCACATTTTGTTATGTTACAGCCTTATTCCAAAATGGATTCAATTTATTTTTTTTTTCTCAAAATTCTACACATACCCCATAATGACAACTAAAAAAAAGATTGTTTGAGATTTTTGCAACTTTATTAAAAATAAAAAACGAAGAAATCACTTGTACATAAGTATTCACTGCCTTTGCGATCAAGCTCAAAATTGAGCTCAGGTGCATCCTTGAGATGTTTCTACAGCTTAATTGGAGTCCACCTGTGGTAAATTGGCACACACCTGTCTATATAAGGTCCCACAGTTAACAGTGTATGTCAGACCACAAAACAAGCATAAAGTCAAAGGAATTGTCTGTAGACCTTCGAGACAGGATTGTCTTGAGGTACAGATCTGGGGAAGGGTACAGAAAAAATTCTGCTGCTTTAAAGGTCCCAACGAACACAGTGGCCTCCATCGTCTGTAAATGGAAGAAGTTTGAAACCACCAGGACTCTTCCTAGAGCTGGCCGTCCCTCTAAATTGAGTGATCGGGGGAGAAGGGCTTTAGTTAGGGAGGTGACCAATAACCCAATGGTCACTCTGACAGAGCTCCAGGGTTCTTCTGTGGAGAGAGGAGAACCTTCCAGAAGGGCAACCATCGCTGCAGCACTCCACCAATCAGGCCTGTATGGTAGAGTGGCCAGACGGAAGCCACTCCTTAGTAAAAGGCACATGGCAGCCTGCCTGGAGTTTGCCAAAAGGCACCAGAAAGACTCTCAGAACATGAGAAACAAAATTCTCTGGTCTGATGAGACAAAGATTGAACTATTTGGCGTGAATGCCAAGCGTTATGTTTGGAGGAAACCAGGCACCACTCATCACCTGACCAATACCATCCCTACAGTGGAGCATGGTGGTGGCAGCATCATGCTGTGGGGATGTTTTTCAGCGGCAGGGACTGGGAGACTCGTCAGGATTGAGGGAAGGATGAATGCAGCAATGTACAGAGACATCCTGGAAGAAAACCTCGCTCGTGACTTCAGACTGGGGCGATGGTTCATCTTTCAACAGGACAACGACCCTAAGCACACAGCCAAGATATCGAAGGAGTGGCTTCAGGACAACTTTGTGAATGTCCGAGAGTGCCCTAGACTTGAATCCCATTGAACATCTCTGGAGGGATCTGAAAATGGCTGTGCACCAACGCTCCCCATCCAACCCGATGGAGCTTGAGAGGTTCTGTAAAGAGGAATGGGTAAAACTGGTCAAAGATAGGTGTGCCAAGCTTGTGGCTTCATATTCCAAAAGACTTGAGGCTGTAATTGCTGCCAAAGGTGCCACAACAAAGTATTGAGCAAAGGCTGTGAATACTTATGCACATATTATATTTTCGTTCTTTATTTCTAATTAATTTGCAAACATTTTAAAAAAACTTTTCATATTGTCATTATGGGGTATTGTGTGTAGACTTTTGGGGGAAAAAAATTAATTGAATCCATTTTGGAATAAGGCTGTAACATAACGAAATGTGGAAAATGTGAAGCGCTGTGAATACTTTCCGTATGCACTGTATTTCCCCAAGAGGGATTAAATCCAGAGCATGTGAGAGCAAATATTTAGGTATGTTACAAAAACAACGATTCAGCGTAGTCAACGGCACTTACTCAGCAGGAAATGGAACTCCACATAAATGCCAGGACATGTCTTGAGTATCGTGAAGTGTCGTTGAGTTCACAGAAACCTCATTCCACAATGATATTCCCAACTTTCTGGTTGAAACTGAGGGTTTATCTCTCATCCATGAGGGCAGAAGCGAATAGTCTGTGTCTTTGTGAGTAACAACTGGTGCAAACAATAAACAGTTGGAGAAACTGTGCAACTCTGAAGTTGACTGTTTTGCTTCCTGAGGGAGTTTGGGAACATTATCATCTGTTATCACCCAGTGGGAACGTGACAGACTGTGTTCACCATCAGCTGCAGGGTACACCAACCATTGCAAACTTGAGCTTTTGTTTGCTGGTATTGATCAATATGCTACGTGTATGTAAAACACGAGGCAACAAGATTTTAGACAACTGTTATGGTCACTTACACAGCTAAACCACGTCTGGAACATTCTGACCGGACACAGTTGATTTATTATCAACATACAAGACTGCGTTTAAATGCAGCAAACCACAGGTTAAAACAGTGACTGTGTAAGTGAGAAGGTAGTATAGAGACACTGAAAGGATGCTTCATGTGCACTATATTTTTCACAATGTAGATGAGGCTGCTGAGACAGTAACTGGTTATCTAAAGTTATATGTTTATATAGTTACGTGATCATCAAAATTATTGTGTATAAAAAACAAAACACATATCAACAGGGAAAAAGCAGCCTTAAAAAATATTGATGCTACAAAACAGCACAAAAAACTCAAATGATTTGTTGAAGTCAAGAGACGGCAAAAGGGAAAATGATTTAGTGAAAGTCATAACTAACAAGGAACCAAGTGAGAGGCACTTCATCACCACAGAGGATTTTCAGGAAGGCAATGCACTGAATGAATTTTACACACAGGGACTAGGAAGGATTTCACTCAGGACCATTTCACTGTGCTGGAGACCATTTTAAGTGACTCTGGCACCAGGCTGGTTGTGGACTGACATCAGGTCCAGTGACTCTCTACAGGCCCAGATGGCCTCTGCTTTGCTGCTGAGGACTTCTGTAGAAGAGTTGATGCCAGCACTGTGGCCTATTTTCTAACAGTCACTGGACTCACACATTGTCTCTGTGCTCTGCAGAGAAAAATAAATTATTTCCTTACCCAAAGCAGATATAAATCCATTGTTAGATCCTTTCCAATATAGACAGTCAAAGGAGGGGGGCTGATGATGCTGTTAACAACATCACCTATCTCTATCTTAAGCATCTGGAAGACCCTGAAGCAAGTTGAGCAATATGCAATATGTAACAGCGCTTGAAAGTATGTACATATGTGCTCTGTATGTAAATGTTAAAATGATATTTGTTAAATGCAGCAACACTAAATCCAAGAAAAAAATGTCCTAAGGGGAGAATAAACATCATCATATTTTACCTTTTTGAAATGAGGACATTTCATCTGAAGGGAGGGAAGAAGAATTTATTTTGTTGATTATTATTTTTCTCACATTTAATAACAAAATTGGCATAATTTATTTAATGGTAACTACTATTTAACTTAAATTAGAACAGGAACTAATTTTTTTGGTACACCTGGCCTGTAATGGTTAAAACTGGCTGAGTGGTATGATGCATGGCATTGAGGTGATTTATCACATGTATTGTCTGCGTTCAGTGGTTGGAGTAGACATTAAAACTGTTTCATACATCCATACAACTGAATTAGGATTCATAGATTACAGTATGTGGATTTCTTTTTTAAATTATGCATCATTATTTACTGTATATCATTATGCAAACATGGAGAGAGGAGAAACCACTACATCATAAATGTGTGCCTTATGATCTGAAAGAGTGGGTAAACAACATCTTCATATTCCACTTCTTCCACATCTACATATACAGTTTATATATTTATACTCATCCCACATGCAGGAGATATATTTTTCAATTTAAGTGTGTGTGTATATAACATCACATGAGAGATGCAGTTTGAACAGGTTTTTCCTGCAGAAAGCCAAGCAGACCACCTCTTATCCTCTGGAGGGTAGCAAGTGTTTGAAGAAGTTATATCCTCCATTTTACTGCAGTTCAGCGAGTGAGAGGCGAAACATCAAAAATTACTCATTGCCTCCTCAGTGAATACACAGCTGGTTTACAGTATTGGACACTGTGACGTCATCCTTCTTTATGTGGCAATTCAGAGAAATATGCAGGAAAATATTTATTTTTCTCTCTTTTATGACAGCATAATAAAGTACACGAGAGGGAGAGTTGTATTGAAAATCAGCAGGGCTGTGATTCAGTCGTAGGCACGATGCTGCAGGCCAAGTGCCGAAAATAATCACAAATTTAATCATTTATTTGGCTATTTGGACTGGGATTGCAATGTTGCGAAGTACATTTTCCTGAACACTAGGTTGTAAGCTACTTTGTCCAAGTCTACACGTTACCACAGGCCAGCTACCTTCTGTCATGAACATTTATCTGTATGAAATGAAATGAAATGAAATGAAATGTCAGTCTTTTTCTTGTCTTGAAGTTAGAATAAAATCAAATATGATTATCGCAAGGGAGGTGTGTTCAGCTAAATCGACATATGCTTTATCTTGGATAATGAATTGGAAACATTAGGTAACTGTTAAGTATGGTAAGGTTGTCTGACTTTTAGACTCTACTAACTACTGTTAGTTATTGCTTTGATTAATGGTTCTGTATTGATTACTGACGGTAGCTGATCAGGCTAATTATCAGCTAATTTTTATTCAGTTTCTAATGTCAGTTAATGGTTGTCCCTTGTATGTTTTTAAAGTTCAGGGGCAAAGTTCGTTACAATCTAGGAGAGATGAAAACCATTAATGTAACGTTAATGTAACACCTGTAAAGCGGAGTGATACATGTGGTCCCTCTGATGTTGTGTTCTATATCAGCATATATATTTATATATGTTGTATAAAATCATATATAAAGTGATTCATGGCATATTTCTTTTAAAGAAAAATAGAATAGAAAAATGTATATCACCACTAATGCAGGACACTTTATACTGATGTTATATGATGTACACCGACGTACAATTTTCCAGTGATTTTTACAATTACTACTTCTAATGAAAGAAATCACTTTTTAAAATAATTATTATGAACTATATGACCGAAGTGCTGATTACTGATGATATATCATGTTTATTCTCAGTTTCTGGTGGTGTTCTTTCATCTTCAGTACTTTCTGTGGTAGTAGAGAAACAAATTCTTCAAATCTTTGAGGTGGAAAAAATGATGCTAACCACATCATCTCTCACCGTCATTTCAACAAGTTGTTTCAGTGGTTTGGATCATTATTGTTGGATGTTTAGTTGTGGCATCCATTCTGCAGGTCTGATTAAGCTACTCCCTGCACAGTTTCTGTTCAAAAGACCACCTTTGTACATTTACACAAAAAAATATACAGCAGGACTATAAGCTGCTAGTATGAAATGTAAAGAAACTGGAAGAAAGCTGTGACATGTTGACCCAGTTGTACCACTGCAATAGCATTTTGAAGGTCAGGCAACTGCTGCGGCAGTCATGAGTGAATGAGGTTTGGAGAAGACGCCTTTATTTCAGTATACACAGACATGCAAGAAGTAAATAGACACCTTCATTTAAATTCAAATTAAAGGTGTCTATTTACTTCTTGCATGTCTGTGTATATGAGCACAGGATGCGGGAATGCAGTCTGGAATTGAGTACCTATACGTATTTCTTCCTGGAAACCAGGGGGAGCAGCTACATTGGCTCTATCCATTGGTAAAAAGGTTATTATTAGATTAACACTTAAAATTGTACAAAGGTTGAACAGTAGACTGGGAGCAGACACATGGCACATAACCCATGTGAGAGTGGTCTTCTCATCAAACTCAAGAAATATCAAATATTTCTTCTCTAATACTTTAAATGAAGAATGTGTTTACGCCTTCAACACTGCCCACATGATGTACCTTGTTGCTTGGCTTCATAAATGTAAAACCTAATGTACAATATAATTTCCAGCAATTGTAGAGAGTCTTGTTTTCTCAAACTTTCCTCCACTTCAGTTTTCACTCAAAGTTTCCATTCATTTTTGTTTTTGTTCAGCTGCACAATCATTATTCCACACATTCTTCTACCTGCGCAACCCACAGCTAACAATAACCCTGTACTGTTTACAAGCCTTTGCTCTGATCTTCACCTCACTGAGGCACAAAGCTCTTCTGACCACAACAAGCTCATAATGCAGTGTTCAGTCCATTTGCTGTTCCGCAGAGCTGACAAATTGAGAACAGAGCACCCCGGCTATACGTGAGGGGCATTTATGCTCACTTTCTCTCTGGGTTTATGAAACCATGATAAACCTTTTTTCCCACCGCACCTGCTTTCCTATTCTCTCCGCCCCTCCCTCCGAGTCCAGATCGATTCCAGGCGCTCTGGGGAAAAAAGCTTTTCTCTGCAGACCTGTGGCGCTGACGTACTCACTGGTCACATCAGGGTTCTCCGCCAGCCTGATTTAGAAGCCAGAGGGCTTTTATATCAGTAACTGAAAAAAAATAAAATGCTCCACGCCTTATATATCATAGCTATATCTCCATGCTGGGTGCTTATTTTTAAATATCTTTACTGCAACTGTGTTTCAGCAGAGTTGCATTATTCTCATCATTACAGTGACAAAGTGTTGTTTTGAAAACGCAGATGCAAATTGTTGCTTAAGTGTCCTCAATGAGCCGAAAGAGTCACTGTTGTTTTTCTGTTTGTGAGAGAAGTTTCACAAACTTTTCTTTTCTTATTTCTTCTCCTGACCTGAAAAAACCCTGACCTGAAGTCATCATTGTTGTTCCAGCAGGGATGTTTAAGAGTGGAAATGTTGATGCTTTACAAGCGGCCTGAATGTCATACACTTCAGCGAAATGAAAGTACATTTTGGGTACTTGCTGGTTAATTCACAAGGCAAGGCTTGAAGGCTATGGATACAAGAAGCTTTTTCAGAAAGAAAAAGGATGAATGGACTGAGGCATAGGCGAGGTTAGTGGATGTGGAGGAAGAGTTATCTCTTGTTGCTGTAGCAGCAGATCTCAGTCAGGATGTGACTACCTCATCTACAAGCTCAGGTAGGTGAAAGAGAGAGGCCTCTTTAGCAGATAACAAATGAGTGGTATACAGTGAAATATACAGAGAATACATAATATGCATAACAATGTTAATGTATAGAATATGAGAGAGAGAGAGAGAGAGTGAGGGAGAGAGTAGCAAGAGCACAACGGGAGGAGGAGGAAGAGGCTGTGAAGATAGATGTTAACAGATCGAGAGAGTAGTGCTAAATAGCAACAGAACGTGGATTAATCAGTTGCTTCATTGAATATTGGCCCACATTAAATAATCAACATTGATCAATCATCACATCAAAAAAGGAGATTTTGGTTTGTATATGTTGTTTACATAATTTTTAGCAGTTTTCAAAATTGAACAAGCATTAGAAATATACAGTTTAGCTTTTTTAGAGTTTTACTCCTGCAGCGGAAAATAAGAACCAAGTTGAATGAAAACTCATATAGCATATTTAGTTTATTTTGATTTCATGTTGTAAAGGCCAGCCTGGTGCATACCTGACTATAACCCTTTTTAGTAGAGCACAGTGTCTCCAATTCTATTCACTTGACTTGAAAATGGGGCATTTATCAGGTGAAAATCTATAGATTTCTGGCTGGGCTAAGACCGCAATGTTTCAAGATCCTAACAATGCCTCTGGAGGAGTAAATGAAGGGTAGAGTGACTGACCTGACCAAGTTCTGTGTGCTGAAAAGCGAAAAAGTGCTATGTGACAGTGTCCAAGGGCATGCTTTCACATTGTTAGCTAAATCATGTAGGCAGGATCCAAATAGTGGTAAGAAACAAATGGCTTTTGGTTGTTGAACCTGCATTAATAAATCTAACACCACTAGGGAGCAGACAATCTCCAACACACAGCAATTATCCTTTAGCATATCAAGCTGAGTCCTTGAGCAGAAACAAAGCAATATTATCATCCCATTGGAGCTGTCTTTCTGGCTATCTGAGAAATGTAGTTAATAATAATAATAATAATAATAAGGATAAACAATATTCACATAGCCGTCGGTGTCTTTCAGTCTCCAATAACTCTCTCATTGGCTACAAGTTAATTAAACAACAAACAAAACCTGATTCGTGTTTTTGTTTCTCTATTTGTTGCCTGGCTCAAGAATACATGATTAGGTTTATAACTCAGATTGCTGGAAATCCAGTCAATTCAAAATGAAGTTATTGTTTGAAGTTTGTCTTGAACTGGAATGGCTTATGTTTTCCAGTACAATTCAAAGAAATGTTTTGTAACCCACTGCAGCAGTTCGCCTTGGGGCCTTGCTTTTTTCTCTTTTGCTGCTTGTGAAATAACAGCAACAAAGAAAACATCAGTGGCAAGAGAGAGAGAGAGACTTAGGACTGATAAGGTTTTTTTGGAGGCTTTCTTCTTCCTCCATCAGGTTTCGAGAGTTCTTAAAGTCAGGTAAGTTGCGAAGTGGGTATCAACAAGATCAAAGACAACAATGCTGCTACAAAACATCAAACATGGACTAAGATGGCCGGCCTTGAACATTATTTTCTTTATTTCTTCATTTATGCTGCTGTACTGAATAATTTTGATGTAGCTGGGATGTGGATCTCACCTTTCGCACCTCATCTTCCACTGTATTGTCTCACTTTGTCTGTTTTCTTATTTGTTTTTGTCCAGTAAGTGACGGCTCATAAGATATCAATTGCAACACCTTGATACTTGGTACAAGTGTTGGCAAAATGTCCTTAGATTTTATGGGACAATGAGACAATGAGTGTTTTGTTTGTGGGCTCCTGACGTGTGTTATCTTTAAGATTTCTCCCAACACTTTGAGCCTTGACAAGAAGAAGCCTTGTGATCTGATTTCCTAATGGTTTTGGTGCTTCCCGACTCTTGCAACACTGTCAGGGCTCATTTTCCACTTGTATACAACAAATATAAAAACCTAATGAGTAGATTTTTTTTTTTTTTTTTTTTTTTGCCATGAAACTTCACAAACACATTAATGGTCTCCAGATAATAAACCCTTTCCATTTTGGACACAGCATGAGCTTTCCTCCATCCTATATCACTCAAGATATTAAAGCTGCATACACATTATCAACAACCATGTTAGCAAACATTTGTTTATTTAAACATCCAGCAGACACAAAGCAACATTAGCATGAAGTTGAACTCATGGGCAATTGATAAATGTAAGTCCGATGTTAACTCTGCTTTTAGGTCTGTTTTGGTCTCCACCAACCTCTGAGGGAAATATCTGGCTCTTTAGCTGCTAAAAGCTCCCCTATGTTCACCAGCTTGTCACTAACTTTTTTTGTTGTTGTTTGTTGTTGGGGTGCTGAAAGTGTACAGTGGGTTTATCAGAGCTTTTTCACTGACAGTTGCCACTTTTATGTTGCTAATGAGAGCAATGACAGTGACTAAAACAGTACCATTGTGGGTCAAAAAATAAAACACTGAGCTAAAAGATTGAGTGACTTCAGGAAACTGCAGACTCAGATGATAATTCTCTGTGTACCAAAAACCCATCATCCACAAACAATGTTTTCGGGCCAGTCATGACTATTGTTTCTGCCTGGGGGGAAAAAAAAAAATGTAGCTGTTCAGTCTGTCATGGTCCTAATTTTGCCCAAGATGGATAATTGCATTTAATCCAAATATGGCCTATATAAATTATATTGCAACATCTGATTTATATATTGACAACAACTGGTTTTGCTTATTTGCTTATTGATTATTGTAGTTTTAACTAACAACAAATAAAGCATTATCTATTTGGCAGATTACTGTGAAATGTATGATGCAAATTCATCCCATGGTAATAAATAATTTCAATTTTAATGACTTGATGGCCACCATTGGGACTACTTGTAAATTCTTAGCTCCACTACTGATGCGGCCTCTCTTTTTTTGTTTTTGTTTATATGTTGCTTGTCTTCCTGGAAAACTCTTAAACTACCCACACAGTATTTTTGTTTTTGTTTGCTGGATTATTTAAAAAAAAAAAAAATCATACCCTGCAACTATGTAGATGTATCCATCTCTGAAGTTCAACTCTTTACCTAGCTTGCTGTATTACTTTTGTGCACAACAGGGAGCATTTTTCTCTTTTGTAAACTTCTAACTGTACCTCCGTTTTGCCTTCTTTTCAGCCATGACAAGAAATGCTTTTGCAACTGGTGATTTTAGAAATATGAATTCAAACCAGGATTGTCTTCCTCTCTTGTGGAATAGTGGTGGGGCGGGCTGCTTGTGCCTTGGTTAGCAGTGCAAGACAACAAGAGCTCAGAGAGATACAAGATGTAACATGGCGTATGATTACATCTTTCAGTTGGCATTCAGACTTTGATAGCAACTTGGCAGTCAAACTATAACAGCGTCTAGGTTGAATATGTGGCTTGGAGTTGCAAGTTGCGTTTTTGTATGTAATGGCATTGGTTTAAAGACAAGTGGCAGATGTGAATTCAGAATTGTTTTCATTGTAAGGCATTTAAAAACTTAAAGCATACCGGCAAGTAAAAAAACAAATTATTTGATAAAGATAGCCTGGGGAGGTAAAGAAAGCAGAGAAGCATGTTGAGATTCAAATAAAAGACTAATAAAAAACTCTGCTGGGGGAGAAGGGGATGGTGGAGCAGAAAGACCGCATAACGTGCACCAGATGAAGCAATGATGGTAAAAACGGGCAGAACAGTAAAAAGAGATGAGCTGCACGGATGCAAGCAAAGCAGGAAAAAAAAAACAGAATAAAAGGAGCAGCAGAAGACGGCCACCACAAATACAAATAAACTGGGAGGCCTCTTCTACCTGAGGGAAAAGTGTCAACATGTTTGTTTATGACAGATGGAGAGCAGCAGGTGCAAACGCAGCCAGAACATGGTGAAACAAACACAAAAGCGGTGAAGCATTAATCGCTAATTATACTGTTCAACATTTGCAACGGCCTACAATAATTTAATTGGATTGGATTTTGCCGTATTCTGCCACTGTTTTGATAATGTAAAAGTGTTTTCCTCCTTCGCTGAACAGATTTAAACAGTGCATCAGTGTCAGGGCTGCGGTTGTAATGTTAAGGTGGAGCAGTCAAATTAATTTCCCCAGTGAGCCATGGGCCTATCTATTTGGTCGTATCTATTCAGCCATGTAACCAATATGAGTCGCTGTAGCATTGATAAAAATAAAAAAGTAAAAGAAAAGTTTCCTTGCTTCCACTCTTCAGTTGTTTTTCATTTCTTTCCCAGCATTTCGAGATTTCCAAATCTCGTTTGGCCTGCTAGTTGCCATAAGCTTCAACTGGACATTTGGTGTCTGTTGGAGGAGTTTACTGAACCGGTAATTGGAGATCATTACCACTGTTTTGAATTGAATATCTCCAATTCTTCATCAGCACGGCCTCAATGATAGTGAGATATCACCTGCTAACTCCATCCTTTTTTTGTTTGAGGCCTCGCCTGGCTGTGTTGCATAACAGAAGCTGCCATCTTGGCCAAGCAGAGCAGATACCAACTCCCTGTTCTCTTTGCATTAATTAATTGCACTAAATGTCAGTAGCTGCTGGCGAGGGTGCAGGCGATTAAAGACTGCCATCATTTAGCAGGTCATGATTTTGATAAGGGCAATTAGCCCACAAGCTGCTGCAGAAAATCGATGCACAAAGGAAGACGCTGCCTTCCAGAAATTCCCAGTACTGAGGGTGCCAATATTAAGAGGCAGGAGAAGAGAGAGAATCACAACAAGACCCATCTGAACAGAGCAGAGATGGATACAAGTATCATCTCCTAGCAAGCTTTGAAAAGTAAGGCAAAAAAAAAAAGTTATTTAAAAAAGGGGGTTATGCAAAACAGGAAATCAAGCTGTCATTTGTGGATGATTAAAGCGAGAGACAAAAACATGAACTTTTCTAACTTTGTAAGTTTAACTTGGGTCAGAGAAGCCTGTATCCAACTTTTTATTTATTTAATGAAAGCCCAGTTTTCATACATCTCAAATCACAACTGCGCTTTCATTTGTTCCAAATCATCTGGGGATTACAGAGGCCATTATTCAAACACAATAAAACCCTGAAACGCTCAGAGGAGATTCATTTCTATCTTTAAATAATAACAGTCATTCCCAGAAAAGACTTCATGTGTCAATAAAAGGCTTCCCCTCTCCTGTTCTTTGAATATTCATCTCCATTCCTCTGATTATGTGTCCGCTGGCAGGTTTGGTTCACATGCATATGAGTGATGCTGAGGGCAGATAAACCATTGTGTGGTAATGAAATACTCGGCAGCTGACAAATGGCAGTCTTCACAGCTCAGGCTTTATTAGGTTTAGCCCTCTTTAAATGTCTCCCCATGGCTTGGAGAAAACTTCCTTTCAGCTATGAGGCGCACATAGCACAGACACAATGTTCAGGAGCATTAAGTTTACTCGTTGTCAAGGTGGTGTCGGGCTGTCTATCAAGTGAAAACCTCTCATCTCCCATTGCTATTTTCTCACAACTCGCTACGTGCTCATATTGATGTATGGCTGAAATTTTTGACACTTAAAGTCTCCTACGCAGTGGTCATAATATCGACGTGCTGTGTCTGACACAAGAATATGTCAGCTATACTGTGACATACAGTGTTAAAAAGATGACGGAAAAGATCGAATTTGTAAGTTACTGTATGTCATGGGCCCTCAGATCACACAAAGTTTCTTAACACAGAAGTGACCAGAAAACAAAGGAAATGTTTTCATAGCAGTGGTACATTCAGTGCAAGTCGTGGTCTTTAGGGGATTTGACACGTTGAACTTTGTGGGTTATTTTTTTCAGCAGACATTTGTCACGTTCTGGGAACAAGCCTTTTTACTGCCCTTTGGTTTCCATGAAGTGCCACTGTAAGCATTTCTCATTGAAACCCACTCTGCCTCATAACTTGATGATGAACTCTATACACACTCTGCTATTAGCAAAGGAAAAAGCAAAAGGAATGTCTAAATATCTTTCTAAACATAGGCCTATTACAGCTTTTGGCCAGTAGACACTTCTAGTCTAGTCTCTCAAACCTCTTCATAGTTCAGTGTAGTAGTATAGTAGTAGAGTTGTATGTACAAATGCGAGAAGCAGTCAAATCTGGAAAACGACAGAGAAAAGTATTTTCCAGAATGTTACCTTTTTTTACCGATTTGATGGAGATATGGTGTTGGTCCAGAAGCAGCGTCTCTACTCCAAGCTCCCTCCAGATATGGTGTTGGTGTTATGTTAAATACACATTGAATTATACTCAGGCTGTCAAGTGAATAACATACTTAGTGATTAATTAATCTTAATTAATTACATTTGCTCAGTGTGCATCTGAACGCTTGTTGGAGTGTGGCTTGAGAGGATTGGTCACAGTAGCATCCGGACAGTGCTACATCTGACCTCTGAGCTTGCTGCTATGTCCATTGCAATGTTTTGTCACCTGCTTCCATCATGTATACAAAGCTACTGTGTACGGCTGTATGTTCAGTGATGTATTGGGTCAAAAAGACTCAAGTGACGTGTAATCTACGTGAATTCATGATTAATGAATCAATATGGATATCCTGACAAACCTAATTTATACATGATTAATCATGGAATTAATAATACTGTTATTTCTGTATAACAGACCTTTGGTATGGATGCAGTTCTGATAATGTAGTCTGAAGGGCCACAGTGAGTGCACAGTAAAATATTTTTTAATAAATTATTGATTTCTCTAGTAACTAGCTGTGTAATAAGATTAGATTAGATTGTACTTTATTCATCCCACAACAGGGAAATTTACTTATTACAGTAGCAGAGTGTAATATACACTACAGAATTAAAGTAGAAAGGGCAAAGACACAACGAACAGACAGAAGTATCTTATAACCTGCACAATAAAACAAAAGAACAGAACAACCTGCAAACAACAGCCAATGTGCAAAAAAACAAGTACTGAAGGTAAAGTAACCATGATATAAATAATATTGCAATGTAAAGTGACCATGATACAAATAATATTGCAAAAGTGAGTGACCATGATATAAATAATAATGCAACAAATGAGTGACCATGATATAAATAATATTGCAATGTAAAGTGACCATGGTATGAATAATATTGTACATTGTAAGTAATAGGAATGGAAATATAAGTACAGATAATAAGAATAAAAGTAAAAATAAAAAATAAAAATAATAATACAGCCATGGTGCGTAGTGGTGAGTAGAGACAGGAACAGAAACTACAACATGATCAGGTGGTGCAGGTGTTGTAGAGCCTGACAGCGGCCGGGATGAAGGACCTGCGGAACCTCTCCTTCTTACACCATGGGTGTATCAGTCTGCTGCTGAAGGAGCTGCACAGGGACCCCACAGTGTCATGTAGTGTCATGAGCAATAAGTAATGTCTGCATGTTCACCAACAAGCCATAAAGGCTAATCCGAAATATTCAAAACAAACCTATAACCTTATGTGTTTAAAACAACACTTCAGAGAGGTTTGATCAGCCTCATTCTCAAACTCCAATGTGTGATGTTTGAGCTGGTTTAGAAGATCTTTTCTACTGGATTAATATTTTTGTATATTCACTTTCTGACACAGGATTTTTATGAACCTCTTTCTTTTGTGGCCATTGCTTCAACACAATCTGTGCAGCACACGCAGGTCCTGGAGCAGATTGAGAAATTGCTCCAGGACCTGGTTAGGTGTTCAAACTAAACAAAACTGTTATCGCAAACAAAGTATTATTTATTTACATACATGCATCCCTTCATTTAGCTTTATCTCAACATTTCAGAGCACAAACATTCACTTGCTCAGCTGTGGGGCTTACAGAAATCAAATATTTTGATAGTGACACAGAAGGTGCTGGATCCAATCAAATAATCACAAATTGTGAATTATAAAAACAGGAGGAAACAAAAAGATGAATGACTTTTTCATCATGGAAAGAAATAACATTTTTGATCTGTGTTATGTTTCTAAGATTTTTCTTTATGTGACACTCAAAATTCATGTGTTGATTGAAGATAACTTCTTAGATTTTTTGCACTTTGCTTTACACTTAAAATCAGAGTTAGGTTGAAGGAAATTGTCTGACTTCCAGTTTGTGATAGTTGTCAGGCAGTCTTATAGTGTAGAGATTTGACTGAGGTTATGAGAATTAAAGGAGAGGTATAGCTTGGTGTCGTCCACACAGCAATGATAGGAGATGTACTTAAATTGCTCAATCAAGGAACTATCTGGGAGCATGTTCAGTGAAAATATAATGAGGCCAAAGATTGAATCCTGTGGTACACCACATATCAGCTCAGCAGTTGAACAGACATAAAGCCATTGCGCCTCTGAAAAAGAAGACAATTAAACATAGGAGGTTAGCACCATGGTATAGCCAGCAGACTCGTAAATTAAAGCAAGAGACGCGTAAATCTGAACGCAAATGGCGTGCCACTAAACTGGAATCTCGTCTAGTCTGGCAAGATAATCTCAAAACATACAGGAAGGCTCTCCGTAATGCCAGAGCAGCCTATTACTCTTCATTAATAGAGGAGAATAAGAACAACCCCAGGTTTCTCTTCAGCACTGTAGCCAGGCTAACAGAGAGCCACAGCTCTACTGAGCCATCTATTCCTTTAGGTCTAAGTAGTAATGACTTCATGAGCTTCTTTAATGATAAAATTATAACTATTAGAGACAAAATTCATCACCTCTTGCCCTCAACAGGCATTGATCTGCATTCTGATACAGGAAGTTTGGAAACAGCTGTAAAACCTGATATGTATTTAGACTGTTTTTCTCCCAACTCTTTTTCAACCTTCATCAAATAACTTTAATAATTTCTTCATCTAAGCCGTCAACCTGTCTCTTAGACCCCATCCCAACCAGGCTGCTGAAGGATGTTTTACCTCTAGTTAGTCCTTCTTTATTGGATATGATTAATCTGTCTTTATTATCAGGATATGTACCACAGTCCTTTAAAGTAGCTGTAATTAAACCTCTTCTTAAAAAGCCCACTCTAAACCCAGAGGTCTTAGCCAACTACAGACCAATTTCAAACCTTCCCTTTCTCTCTAAGATACTTGAGAAAGCTGTAGCTAATCAGATGTGTGACTTTCTCCATAACAATAGTCTATTTGAGGATTTTCAGTCAGGATTTAGAGTGCATCATAGCACTCGAAGTCAAAGTGACAAATGACCTCCTAATGGCATCAGACAAAGGACTCATCTCTGTACTTGTCCTGTTAGATCTTAGTGCCGCATTTGACACCATTGACCATCAAATTCTCTTACAGAGACTGGAACATCAAATTGGCATCAAAGGAACCGCCCTAAGCTGGTTTAAGTCGTATTTCTTAGATCGATCTCAGTTTGTTCACGTCAATGATGAATCCTCCATGCATACCAAAGTTTGTCATGGAGTCCCACAAGGTTCTGTACTAGGACCACTTCTATTTAGTTTATATATGCTTCCTTTAGGGAACATTATTAGGAATCACTCTATCAATTTTCATTGTTATGCTGATGACACCCAATTATATTTATCGATCAAGCCTGATGAAACAAATCAGTTCATTGGACCCAAACACCTCAGAAACTCTCTCTCTAGAGACTTAGTTACTTTAGACAGGATCACCCTGGCTTCCAGCTCCACTGTAAAGAATCTTGGAGTTGTTTTTGATCAGGATTTGTCCTTTAATGTCCACATAAACCAAATTTTGAGGTCTGCATTCTTCCACTTACGTAACATCGCCAAAATCAGATGCATCATATCTCAAGTGGATGCAGAAAAACTAGTCCACGCATTTGTTACTTCTAGGCTGGACTATTGTAACTCTTTGCTATCAGGTTGCTCCAATAAGTCTCTTAGGACTTTGCAGCTAATTCAGAACGCTGCTGCACGTGTTCTGACAGGAACCAAGATCAGAGATCACATCTCTCCCATTTTGGCTTCCTTGCACTGGCTACCGGTAAATATAGAATTGAATTTAAAATTCTTCTCCTTACTTACAAAGCTCTTCATGGTCAGGCACCATCATATCTAAAAGAGCTCACAGTACCTTACTACCCCTCTAGAACACTGCACTCTCAGGATGCTGGGTTCCTTGTGGTTCCTATAGTAGTAAGTAGATTGGGAGCCAGAGCTTTCAGCTATCAGGCTCCTCTTCTGTGGAACAAACTACCATTCTGGGTTCGGGAGGCAGACACGGTCAACACCTTTAAGAGTAGACTTAAGACTTTCCTTTTTGATAAAGCTTATAGTTAGGGCTGGCTCAGGTCATGCCTTAGTTATGCTGCCATAGGATTAGACTGCCAGGGGACTCTCCTTCCCTTCTCTTCCCAACCCCCAACCCATCTCTCTCTCTCCCTCTCTCCGTCCCTCCCTCCCCTCTCCCTCTCCCTCACCCTCTCTCTCCCTCTTTCTCTCTCTCACCATGAGTGGACATACATTATCTCATTAATGCATGTTACTAACCAAACTTCCCCAGAGTTTCTGTGCTCTGTCATCCAGCAGCTGCTGCTGTGATCCTGCACAACGTCCACTACACATATTATTACTGTCATTATTGTTACCATATCTGCTACTGTGGTCATTTTATCATTCCGTGTGATTCATTGTCATTTTGTCATTCATTGTAATTGTACAATATGTTTGTGTTGATTTGTTCTGTACACGTGACATCTATTGCACGTCTGTCCGTCCTGGGAGAGGGATCCCTCCTCTGTGGCTCTTCCTGAGGTTTCTTCCACCTTTTTTCCCTGTTAAAAGGGTTTTTTTGTAAGTTTTTCAAGTTTTTCCTCACTCGAACCGAGGGTCTAAGGACAGAGGGTGTCACTCCCTGTACAGATTGTAAAGCCCTCCGAGGCAAATGTACTTTGTGACTTTTGGCTATACAAATAAAATTGATTTGATTTGATTTTAAAGATACTCCTGCCTAACAGGTGGGATGCAATCCAGTCCAGGGCAGTCCCTGTTATGCCCACCCAGTGCTGGAGCCTACTAAATAAAATCGAGTGGTCAACTGCGTAAGCTGCACTCAGGTCAAACAGAAACAAGACCGAACAATCCCTAGCATCTGCATTAACGCATTAAGATGTCCTTTGGCACCTTTATACCAGCAAAGGAAAGAAAAAACCTCAAGCTGTCTGGTTTTGTAGATTGTAACTTTTATTTGAATGAAATTTGATGACTATATTTTAAACGTCAGATTCTATATGATCTTCTCGACAGATTTCTTGTCAGTGCTTTTTTGTCCTTTATCTTGATCCTAAACATATGTTTAGAGGTTTCCTGTCAGTCGAGATCAAAGGTTAGCTAAGTGCTATACTAGAATATTTGTGTGAAACGGTGAATCCTGAAAGAGGCCCTGACACAACACACAAACCAGCAATCAATGTTTTCAATAATGTTAGAATGTTTTATTATATACCACTTATAGGTGGATTGCTGATGCTCCCAGTATCTGCAGCTGACTGCAGTAAATAACGGTGTGAAGGACTGGCTGTACTGGTATGAAGATATGAATGTGTGGTGTGGGCTTTGTCATGGTGCCTGCATAAACAGAGGCTGAAAAGTGCTATGATGCAACACGTACACAATCAGCAAGGTAATTAATCGTGTTATCTCCTCTTCCAGGCCTCATCTAATTGTCCAAAAAAACAATAACACTTTAACGTCTTTAAATGTGCTGCTGTGCCACTGCAGGAAAATTCTTGGAAACAAACGCTGAACACAAGAGTATTGTTTAGCTATCTGCCTTAAGCCATAGAAAAATCTGTTTCATTTTTATAAAGACAATGTGTTACATTACACATAAATCGTATCAAACTTTGTGCATTCTTCATACCTCTTTACAAATATTTGTTCAAGCAATTCAGCATAAATTTCAAAGATAAACAAAGAGCTGTGATCTGTGTTCAGGGAGTTCAGAGTAAAGAACACCCTGTTATTCCCCCACAGTTACAACGTATGAGAAGTCATAATGCTCTGTTTTGCTGCTCTCAGTTTCATTTTCATTTATCTGTCAAAATGAAAATGCTACAAAATGATAGAAAGGCATATATATATATATATATATATATATATATATATATATATATATATATATATATATATATATATATATATATATATATATACAATTATCTGTGTAATGCTGTGGGAGGATCGGTTCTCTCTCTTTCTCTCTCAAACTCTGTGCGACAACATTTCCATTTAGCAGTAAAGCCTGGGAGTGATTCATGTGGACGTTGCTTTTTTGCATAACAAGGTGTTTTATTGGTATCACCTCTGTGCACTTTGAGGAGGTTGAGCAGAAAAGCGATGTGGAGGGCTGCTAATGCTAGGAGCAAACACTAACCAGAAAAAAAAAAAAAACTCCCATTGGGAGAAATGAATGAAACACAATGCATCAAGTGGCAAGCGGATATTGCGGAGGCCAAAGCATCATATGATGAAACCATTTCTGCAAATTAGATATTTACTCATCTTTGTGAGGAAAAACGGAAGAGGGCAGATAGGTGGGGGCTGATGTAATGTGGATTCACAGCACAGAGCAGACAGTGTTTAATGTAATAATGTAATAAATAATAATGTAAAAATACAGAACAGACCCCGGGGTTTGGGTCGCACTAAACAACCGTGTGCTTGTAGCCTAAAAACACCAACAACATAACCATAACCAACAAATCACTACCATTAATACAAATAAAGACTAAACCATGGCAGAAGGTTTTATCATATTACGGAGTAGAGGATAGTACTGTCACAAACCAATTTTAATATCAGACAATTCAAGAGGATACTACATCCAACTAAAAAACAACAATAAAGCAATGTGTTAAACTTTACAAAGAAACATTTTTGGAGCAGGTTTTAGTTAGCTCTTTTGGTCCTTTACCATTGGTGCTTGTTTTGTCAACCATGTTAGCTTAAAGGACACCAAGAATAACATCGGTAATTCCACCTAGTGCTGTGATTACATTCAACGTCACAAAGTCATCTAGCAGCTGTAATAATTTGGATGAGAGCATACATGGGTCATTCGAAACAGCTCCCGTGATAAAATTTGATGTGATTTTGTGCCTATACTTAGCCAAACCTTAACAGCAGTGTTGTGCCATAATAAAACTTTTTCAACAGTGATTTGTGTGTCTCCTGAAAATTCTGAGATGTCCAAAGGGAAACACGCTATACACAAACACACAGCACATAACAACTGCATATAAAAGTTACGAATGTGTCATAATATCAGGAACAAATTCACAATTTAAGCAAAAGAAAAAGGGTGGTATATTGGTTGTAGTAACTTAGGTTAGTCTGAAAACTGTCCTTTACTGCTAAATTCAACCGGGCATGGACGTGATGCATTCCTTGTGTGGCTCGGGTGCTGGAGCTACACGCAGCCATTTTTGTCACCACAAGCAGCACAGGTCAATCTGCACAGAGCAGCTCGAGTTGGTCAGAAGTCAAACCCAGATATGGGGTTAAAATAATCTGGTCGTTTGTCAAAATAAAACACCCTGTGCAAACTTCACAGCCAAAAAATGAATTACAACGATTATGTAGCACATTTACATATTTAGAAGCACACGAACAAAGGAAAAATTACCAAATCTGTGTAAGTTAACAAAGTCTGGTGGGCAAAACGCTTCTGACACACTCCCGGTGGGGTTTGAAGACACGTGGAGAATAGACCAAAACAGGGTCTCAGCTGCGACGTGACGGAGATGTGCCCGGTGGCGCTCCATCGTTAGACTTTTTCATACCCTGATTGGAGTGTTTAAAGTTAATATCTAGCTTAGGCTACGAAAACAGAAAGACATGTTGTTACAAAATAGTGATAATTAACACGCTAAGAGGCTTCCATTATCTCAACAAGGACTCAAAAGTGGAAAGAAGTATTTCGATCTTTAACTTGGCTAAAAACTAACAAGTAATTTTTAACAAAGCTACGTATGTATAGTCTTTTAGCGCATTGTTTTGGTTTACTAGCCTACAGCTTTACTGGTATGTTCAGTCTCATAACATCATTTCTGGCTACAGCAGGCAACTGTGAAAAGCAGATAAACACAGTTAGCGACTAGTTGGTGAATGCTGTGGAGCATTTAGAGGCAGATATTTCCCTCAGGAGTCTGTGCAGAGCAAAACAGAGCCAGAAGGAGAGTGAACATAGGACCGATGCACGACTCCAAATGAATGTTAACATTGCTCTGTTTGTAACTGCTGGATGTCTAAATGAGCAACACATTTATCAACTTAAAGGTTGTCAAATTCTTAATTTCTAAAGTCTGTATGGTGCTAAAATCAAACTAGCTATTTTTGCTTTGTTTTAATACACTGTGAAAAGCTGGACAGATTTTAATTAAAATTGTAGTAAGCACAGCAATCAGATAAGTGGAGTAAAAAGTACTATTTCCCTCTGAAACGGTTCCTTATTGGAGTTAATGTAAATGTTAATCAGTCTATCAGATGTAATGCATTTATGTAATGCAGCACACAACCTTCTCAGTTTTCAGACAGCCAAGGGGAGATCACAAAAGTAAAGCTGAGGTTTATTAAATCCTATCATGTCTATTCAAATCTTTCTCCTGCTTCAGCTTGCAGAGTGTAACTGCATATTACATGAAGCTGAATTCAGTACTTTACTGATTTTCTTAACAAAATAACAGGTTACTTCACAGACTGATGGAAGTATAACAGCACTAATAAAATTAGGCAGTATTCACACTTCAGAATAAGATTAAAGAACAAAGCCCATTTAAAGAAAGCCGATTAAGGTTCAACCAACACTGACAGGCACAAGCAGTAAAATACACATATGGTTTAGTAAAATAAAACAATACTAAAAAGGATTGTCTATTGTTTCTATAAAACTGGGCAATTTAGGAGATTTAGGCGCAGAAATAATGCTCAGAAGTGGAACAATGACCAGACACACAAACAACAACACTCATCGAGTTACACTGAAAGGAAAGCAATCAGTGCAAATATCCGTGCTCACACTCATGATCATAACAATACATGCATTTAATCACGTACACACAAGCTCACTGTTACAATCAGTGATGGGGCTTAGCGCTGTATCCTTCATTCACTCATTGAATTACCTTTTTTTCATGATGGACAGATGTTCCTATGAGTACTTTAATCTTTCTTCAATCATATATCGCTGTGAGCTGTGTCACAAGAAGATGCCTCCACACTTCCTAAAACCGCCTTGTCCAACCATGTTTATTTGCTTTTTGTTCACACCTAATAGTTTTTCTTGTCACGTCTGCTCCAAACAACAAGAAAAACACTACTTCTCTGCTCCTTTTTTCTCTTTTGAACCGTTTGTAACTTTGTAATGCCTGCGTCAACATAGCTGTGATTATATTTCCGGAGCAGCTGATTTTCGTACATAAACCCCGCAACAGGCTATTAATTGTACTGTTTGTGAATGTTCCTGTTTGTATTGCATCTCCCCAGCGTCACGTCAGAATGATAAGTTCATCATGTCCCTGCAAAAATAACAGTGTAATGGAAGTATGGGGGCAGCACCTTTGGGAGGTCCCTGAAATTACGCGCAAGGTCTCTGCAATTGAATCCCCCTCTGGTAATACTATAATTCCTGTCTACTGAAACATAGCAGTGATTATGTGGCTGCTGGCGTACGTACATCTGTGAGTGTGATGGGGAGCGACAGGCAGAATCACAGGCAGTTTGTCTCTTATCTCCAGGCACATCCCTCTGCCTTGTGTCTGCGCTGTTGTTTTCATATTTCTGCTACAAGTTCCCACTTAGTCAAATGGTCACTGGGGAGGGAGGGGAGGTCAGCAGATGCAAGAGGGTGAAGAGAATGAGTAATGATGGGGGAGGAAGGGAAAGAAAGGAGAGGAGGAAATGAAAGGAGGAAAGAAGAGAAGAGAAAGGAGAGGAAAGGAAGAGAAAGACGCAGGAGAGAGGAAAGGAGAAGTGGATATGGATCCTAAAGAAAGAGAGGAAAATGGATGAGGTAAGGAGGTGGAAAGAAAAGGAGAGGAGAGTAGGAAAAAGGAGAGTAGTAGAGAAGGGGGAAGAAAGAAGAGGAACAGCAGAGAGGAAAGAAGGAAATGATACAGAATAGATGACAATGGTGGGTAGAGGGAAAGATAGGAAGAGAGGAGGAAAGGAAAGAGGAGAGGAGATGAAGAGAAGAGAAAGGAAAAGAGAAATGATGAGGAAATAAGAGGTGAGTGAAGGAAGGAAAGGAACTTAGAAAATAGGTTAAAAAAAAGTAAATGAGAGGAGATGAGGAAAGGAAAGAAAATGAGGGGACAGAGAAATAAAGGAGAAAAACAGGAGGGAAGGAGAGTGGAGGAAGAAAGGAACTGAAACATGAAAAGGAAACAAGAGGAAAGATGGGAAGGGGAGGAGGAGGAGGGGATGGGCAGTTCCAGAATAAGCTTCACTGTTTATCGTTTAATTCCCTGAAGATGGTGAAAATCCTGTGAGAACTGACTACTGTGGAACCCTGGACAGACTCCATGTGGAGAGGGCACACACACACACACACACACACACACAGTCTGGAGGAGCCAGCTTCGATCATAACTCAGCAGGGCGCTAAGTGCTGAGGACCGTTACACATAGACTCACCACCTGCTCATTCAAAATCCATTTTGTCAGCAGAGTTATTGATAGAAATATGTTTAGTGACACTTTTATTAACGCATTAAGTCATAAGAAATGGATTTTCTCGCTGTCAGGATGTTAATGATGAATAAGAATGACTGATAGCCAGAGAGTAAACATCCGCTCGCTGGGCTTGATCGACTTCTCAAGACGAGCCTGGCGAGATTGTGACATGTTTTATGAAATAGGAACAAAGGTTTTGAACTGTTTCCCATCCATTTCTAATACACTGCATGCATTGCATTTTGAGCGTCATATCACGTAACTCTTGACTAATGCCCAAGTAAGTGCTGAGAGCACTACTTTGATGTCTCCTGGATGTTATGGGAGATTGATGTCTGTATTTCCCTCAGATAACTCTCTCATGGCCTGAGTAATTCCCCAAGAAACAAACAAGAATCCGAAAAAACATGACGAGGAAAGAGTGAGAGACTGTGCCAGATGTTGTCCTCTCCTGATGCTCGGCTCTCACTTTCTTTTCTTTTCTTTTTTTTCTCCTCTTCCTCCCTGGGCCAACGCTGACTAGCTTTTTCATGCACAATCGAAATACAAATGATTATCCCATCAGTATTCACAGCCAGGCCCTCTCCCCGCTGCCGTCTGTCTCTCTGCTGCCCATGCGTAGCCGTCTCTTTTCTTTCCTCTCATTTTTCACATTTTGCATCTCTTTTTCAACCCACCTCCAACTCCCCCGCTGAAAGGCACTAAAGCAGAGGATTGACATTGAATCTGTGTGCGCACATACATAATTATAAAGACATATTTACATATTCATATACGGCTATATGTGCTGGGGATTGTGCAGTTTCCTCCTCAAATATTTCCACATGGAATGCGAAGGGGAGAGGTTAAAAGGGAGACATAGTATGGAGGAAATCTTTTCTGTCTCTTACTACCAAGATCAAAATGTGTAATAGTCTGACTCCTACACTCTCAAGTTAACACACGTGTGCACGCACGGATGGATGGATGAATAAACACACACCAAGACGTATTGATTAACAGTGGCCTGTGAAACTGAGAGCAAATAATGTGGCTCCCCGCAGACTTGCTCAGAGAGCCGTTTTAAGGCTGACCTTTGTTGAGAAGGGATGCTATGAATTAATTGGCATAGTTTAAAAGTGTGAACACAACATGAGCAGAGATCAGCGAGCAGAGACCTCACAGAGGAAAATCTCTCAGATATGACTGTGTGAAATTTTTTTTGCGTGTGTGAGGTACAAGACCGTTTTGCAATAGTGGGCTCTCTCTTTCAAAAGCGGCACTACTTAGAGTGACTGTTGGGTTTTTAATGCCTCGCACTCTCTTTCACAAATAATAGCCCATTGTTTACACTGTATAATGTGGTCTAATGTGCCGCAACAAGCCTGCGTTATCACTTCATTTGAAGGAACAATGCCGACATGGTGGCAAAGTCCAGCCATAGTCGTCACTTTTCTCCTGATCCAACAAAAGGAATATTTGTCTCTCACCTGATTTCTCTTGGGCAATTATGCTTCATGTTCATGTTTCACAGCTCAAATATTTACAAATGCACTCTCTCACAGGAGCATTGAACTCAATTTGTTGGTAAGCGCTCTTCGGGAGAGGACTGCCATGCTGCAAGATTTTTAAAAAGAAATACTCCATCAAACGACACCAAAGATTTTCTGTTGAAGGAAATGACTGAAGTTAGTGTGAGAGTGAGACAACTCCGATTTGATGGCACACTATTTTAATCATATGCAGCTGTGTTTGTAATGTCTCAGGGGTTCCAAACCCATATTCTCCCAGTCGCTCCACTGTTGAATGTACACACCACTAGTCCGCTGTTGCTGCTGTGAACATTACAGAGAAAACACCGGTGGTTTTTCTTCCATTTGTGTTTGCCAGCCACATAACCCAATTCACCCATAAATATGGGCTATCATGTCCATTTTCCATGCCTGGGCCTCAGACTAATTTACCACTATCATTGATATGAAAGATGAGCCTTTTGTCTCAAGGAAATAGGATTATTCTCATCGATGGGAAGAGGAGAAAATCACATCAGCTTTGACAAAAAGGGGACTGCTACATCAGGAGATGACACCAGGCAGAATGCAGTTTGGGTAGGATGTAATATATACAGGAATTAGCAGGGCAGAGTCTGTAGTGGTTTCAACATCTTGTCATGCAAATAGAGCAGAAGGCTTTAGCATATAGATGAGATGGACTTTGTGTTCCCGCCAAAGTGGCTTGTGTACGCACTTCTCTCTCTCTCTCTCTCTGCCTGAATTTCTCTCTGTCACGTTCATCCAGTCTGTCTCAGACACATAACACACACCTGCTGCTCGTAAACCCTTTGCTCTACTCTTAATTAGCTGTTTGTTTTCACAATATCAAATCATCCCGGGAGTTTACCTGCTACTTTTTGTCTCTCTCCCTGCTTCTGTCTTTCTATTTGCTTCTTTCTCTCATTATTATATGTCCATTGACATGTTTATCTATCCATCTCCCATGAAACAAATGGGGTCATGATAACACCCACATATTCTACAGCATTAAGGATTCATGCTTACTGACACACCCTTACAATTTCCTATGGTACTTTTAATGACCTATAATGCAGTTCTTTTTTGTGATTTGTAGGCTTCCCGTCAGAAAAAAAAACACACAATTCGGAATGATTCATCTTTACCAGATGCTGATGTTCACCACTATTGTGCTTGTAAAATAAAATTATAAGTTGAATTGTTTGCATGAGTGTTTACAATTATAGTATTATACACAGGAGACTGTCACTCGAATTAAGATCAGAGTTGAGATACAGGAGAGCAGATCAGGAAACATGAGGCTGCTGTCTGTGAGATGCAAATAAGAACAAGATCGTAGGAGTGGAACAAACCACAGAAACCAGGTTACACAGAAAGTAAAATACACTTTTCCACAACCATGCTGTATGAGACAAACAGTATATTGTAGTTTATTTACCTAATATTGTATGTTCAAGTTCTTTTCATTGTAATTGTACTACTGCTGCTCATTTTTATGTACACAATCCAAAGGTCTAAAGGTTAAAGGTGTTGTATTTCATGAAAATCACACAAATTTGTTATTTGACTTGGCCACACCTTTTGGTCACAATATGGTAACCCCGAGGGCCACAGCAGACATGCACTCTTTAGATCTATTGTGCCTTTAAAATGCACAGCCTCAGCTTGAACATTTAACAATGAACAGGAGACTCACAATGAACAAAACACATCCAGTTGTTGCTATGGCAACTTTTTTTTTTGCTCATCTAGTCCTGTTTCGTGCTTCTTTACAGCTGAACAAGATATTTTTGTTTTGTATGTTTTTTTTTTCTTAAAGCCCCTGAAAACTTCTTCGCAATGACTTTCTTACTATAAGTGCTGGCGTCCTACATAAAATAAGTGAGAACTTTATGAGAAGATTTCTCCCAGACTGAGATTCAGAGCTGTTTGCACCGCTAGCTTAGCATAGCAGCAGAGGTAGCGGAGGCAGTGGCGAGTAACAAATGTCATCTAAAATTTAATGTAGCATACTAGCTTACAGGAAGTAGAGGTGCTATTATTTACTTCAGTTGTACTCATCACTGTCCACAGTGCTGGAAGGTGATTGCTGCACTGCCAGTGGTGTGAATATGACATAGACCTGTAGTTGGTGGGTAGATTTTTCACAGATTTTGGGGCACTGTAAAAAAAAATGATTCGCCTGTCTCTGGAAAAAGTAACTTATGTTGCAATAAACTCCATAAAATGAGGCCAGGATTAATAAAAAGTGTAATAAAGTGACTGTACATGTAATTTACTAGCTCAAAGAGTGAGTTTGGTTTTTAGTTATAATTTAAGTTTGAAAATTGGAGCTTAAAGCAGAGTTTCAGGAGCCGGACCACAACTCAACCACGCCACTTCCAACAGTCCTATAAATACCCTCCTAACCCTCTGGGTCCCTTCGCTCTTGTATTCCGCCCACTCCATTTATTTCACCCTTTTCTCTCTCTTCCTACTCTCCATAGGGTTCTGAGGGAGGTCCGTCATGCCCGGGTGCTACGGCGAAGAATTACACAAGATCACACTTCACTCTCAGTCCTTCATTTTGTCAATAAATCATTCAAACATATCTTGTTGATGGTGTGGTGCGTGCTAGTGAATCAACTTTTAATAGGTTTCAGACAGCACAAAGCAGAGTAATTCATGACGGCTTTCTGAACCTAACACATGAAAAAGAAGAAATGAGTGAAACACCATCTCCACAGCAGAGAGTGAGCTAGACTCACTAAGAGATCTTTAGCAGGTTGCATCTGTTTGACATAAAACACCACAGTCCAGTCAGCTTGTACACTGTGTGCAGTCATATTTCAAAGTTAAAATGTTTTAGTTACCCAGCCTAGATTCACTAATGTATGAGGTTGCTGAGTGCAGCTTTAAAGGTCTATTTGAAGATTAACTTCCGGCATTGTAACTGATTCCTGTATGGGATGTAAAACACTTGAGATTTGCATATTATGGCCTCAAGTTGTATTGCTGCACATGAAACATTTAGTTGTTTTTTTAAATCGCTGGACAGAAATGATAAAGGACAATATTAGTTTTCTACATGAGGTTTTCTGTTCAAACGCACCAGAAGACACACACAATACAAGAAAAAACCTGCACACAAACTTCAAAAGTGCAATAAACTGCAATTTTGACTTCTGACCTTTTGTCCACGGTGCCATTATTGCGCCGAGTTATCACATAAAGCTTTGAAACAACAAGAAGTCTGTTTTTATACCTTCACTTACCAGTGATCTCTTGCACCTTAAAAATAACGTTATCAAATCACAGTCACAGCTGCACAAACTAACGCACAAGCACTTTTACACAGTTTCAAATACATTTACACAAATGGAAACTGTCCAATTGGCATGAGAGAAATAAACTACAGAGCTATAAAATATTCATAAAACAGATCATGTCTGTCTCCTTAAACAGTCAGTCACACAGTAACACTTGGTCAAATTCATGACAAACACAACAGGCTGCTATTCACAAACCAGCTGCTTTCATTAAGTCACCACCATTAAGGACTGCAGTGATGAAACAGCGGAGTGCTCAGGTATAATCTTCTTCAAACGCCCACCGGCCTGTCCATCAGTACACACTAGACGGTCATTACAGACACTACAGCAACCCACTTCAACTGCCCTCTCTGCTTCACACCGACTCTGCTGTTCCCGAGTCAGCGAACAGATATTCTTCTCAGCTGTCCGTCACTCATTGAGAGAGGAGGAGTTCCAGCACAAAGAGCCTAAATAATGGAGAGAGAGAGAGAGAGAGAGAGAGCTCTCAACCCTTTGTTGCTTTTATCTGTGATAATTACAGAGCCACACAGTGTGTTGGGGCCCAGAAATGTGTCAGTTGTTTTTTTAATCTTCCACCTCTCTGTCATAATATTCTTTTAACCATTCTTGTGCCAAAACATCACTCGGATATATCATGGTGGTGGATTGATGTGTGATGTGTGTCGATCATCAACAGCTTTTTAACAGAAAGTTCTGCTACGACAATGCTAAAATCAATGAATCAGTCAGTCAAGTGACATATCAGTAATATGTACCTACTTGTACGCATTATCGTCACTATCCCAGGAAACCATGTCTTTCCAAATCTGGTGACTTTGAATGTTTCAGAGATACAAGTTTTTCTCCACAGGTTGAATTCATAGACTTCTTAAGTTTCATAAACCAGTTAAAATCCCACTGTATTATCAGTGCAATACATCACGTCACGTAACAGAGATGTTTTCTGAGCTCATGCAAAGCTCAAATTATGGAGATGCGTGGTTTACTAGGAGAACAGTGATGTGTTACAATGTGTATTTGTATGTGTGTGTAAATACATATGAATGGGTGTGTGTACAAAAATAAGTGATTAGTATACATACTTTTAAATGTATTTTATAGCTTACATATATTTTATATATTTATGTACCTTAGAGACTGATGAAAAGATCTATTCAATAATTAATAAATCTGGGCGATCTTTTAGAGCCTTAACAAACTGTTTTATCTGTGCATGGTGTACATCATACAACATCTTCCTTTAAATTACGTCCTATGAGTATGTCTAAATTGTCCGTAGGTGTGAATGTGAGTGTGAATGGTTGTTTGTCTCTATGTGCCCTGCAATAAGCTGTCGACTTGTCCAGGGTGTACCCCACCTCTCACCCTAAGTCAGCTGCGATAGGCTCCAGGCCCACTGTGATCCTGAAGAGGATAAGTGGTTACAGATAATGGATGGATGTATACTATGAGTATGGTTGTGCAGTGGTTAGCAGTGTCACCTCACAGCAAGAAGGTTCCTGATCGAACCTGTTTGAACCCTCCAGCTCTCTCTGTGCGGAGGTTGCCTGTTCTCCCCGTGTTTGTGTGGGTTCTCTCCAGGTACTCCAGCTTCCTCCCACAGTACAAAGACATCCATGTTAACTGGTAACTCTAAATTGCCTGTAGGTGTAAATGTGAGCATGAATGGTTGTTGTTTGTCTGTGTGTCAGCCATGTGATGAATTGTCAGCCTGTCCAGGTTGTACGCCACCGCTTGCCCAATGTCAGCTGGGATAATACTAACTAATACGAAAGTCATCACACACACACCTACGGCACAGCCATTTGGAGCACTTTGGGGTTCAGTATCTTGCCCACAGACACTTAGAGTGGACAGGGTGAACCAGAACCTCGCCTGCTCCCAGCCAGTCCGCCCTCACTCCTTGCAGCCACCTGAAGACCCCCAGCTAAGCTAAACTGATTTTGGCCTCCTGGTCTGTGTCTTGACTCTCTTTGTCTCAACAAATGTTTTTTTTCTTCTTCTTTCTATTCGGGGCACTGCAGTGTCAAACCCTCTCTTTTCTTCAGCCAGACCAAATTACCTCACAGGTCTAATAATCACGTTGCATAATGCTGTGTGGTCTCAGGGACGATGGCAACTGATTGCACTCGATCATAATGAGCTCCTGGAAAATAGATTTGTCTGGGGAAATTATTTTCCAGGGAAATATCTGCTGCCCAGCATTGTTTCCTGTCTCCAATCAGACCCAGAGGCCTGACAGCTAATCAGCCCACCATTAATGAGACTGGGACTCTATTTTAAATGATTCCTTTGAAATATTTCCTCCCTTAAAGAGAAGCTTTCAGCCAAATATAAGCTGTAAGAAAATATGATAGAACTTCAATAATATCTTCTTGGGTGTAAAGTAAAGTATCATTTAGATGACAAATACAGATCTGTGAAATTGCCGCACTAAGGACAAGTAAAAAAAAAAAAAAAGTAGAGGAAACAACAGTGAGTCATCAGTAACACTATGAATATTCATGTATGTTACAGCCACCTCAAATAGGTGGATGTAAAAATGGAAAAAAAAAGAGACAGTCAATCAGGTTGAAAAAAGCAGTTTGTAGCATGTGGGTGTTGACATTTGACAGTCGACATTCATCGTCATCATGACCTTTTCACCCCAGCCACCTACAGTACATGTGCACAGAAACAAACAAACTGTCAACAGAAATGTGCGGCAGCCAAGTCCCCCACAGCTCCTCCAACTGCAAGTGATTGTCTGTCCTATATGAATTTTGTGCCTGCTGACATTTTGTCCCTGTCTCTTTGAATTGTAGCTGCACTTAGCCACCATGCTTAGCCTTTTGGAGACGGATGTACACTCTAACCTGATGATCCATGTCCCGATTCCCAGAGGCTAAGTGTGTGTGTGTGTGTGTGTGTGTGTGTGTGTGTGTGTGTGTGTGTGTGTGTGTGTGTGTGTGTGTGTGTGTGTGTGTGTATGCAACAGCTGGCTTCTTCCAATAGGCTGTCAGCAAGCACATCCGCTTAATAATATCACTGCTGCTTGTTGATGTGTGAGGTGAAGACAGGCAGAGAGGAAAAGGAGGGCGAAAAAAGATAAACATATACAAATGTATTACTGTTCACTGATGAACCCCCTGTGTTGCTTCACACTGTTAAAGGTTAATACGTTCACATTTTTCATGTCAAACATTTAGCCGCAGCTAAAGTGAATAGCTTCCAAAGGTACTGTCCTTTTATTGTGAAATTCTCTCTTTGCACTTCTATTCTCCTGCAACAGCTCAACAGGGAAACGCTGTCCATAGAAGAAAGTTTGGAAGATAGATCAGTCAATATTTGGCTGAACAGGGATGACTACTATGCAAAGTCACACAAGTACAGTACAGAGTACAAGTACAGAGTTAGACAGCAAAATTTATCTAAGGTTTACCAGCTGGTCACACCAGACAAAGTCAGTTAAAAAAATTGAGGAGGGGTGCATTTTATTGCTAATGTAGAAAACATTTGATTTGTAAGAGTAAAACAGTGAGACTATAAAACTTTATTATTCCTTTCAAAAGTTCCATAGTCTTGCTTTAAAGTGTGTATTTTTGCACAGAAAAGGGGTTGTTCATTTTTGTCCCCTCTATCTCTGGAGTTACACTGAAAATAGATCTTTTTACTCAAAGTATGAAAAGGAACCATGATTACAGCGATCAATAACTATGATGAGGACACGTAAAGCCTTTTTAAAGGCCTTTACTCGTAAACATTTTCACCTTACTTTCAAGTTTAGTTTAGTCTTTTGAACGGCTATGTTACAATCAGTGTTTTCACTTTTCTCTCCATTCAAGTAATGTTTGGATTCTCCCTGAAGTCATCCACCAAAATCCACTGAATCCTCCACAAAGTCGAACG
The DNA here is from genome assembly GCA_036365135.1 of Miichthys miiuy. Taxonomy (NCBI): domain Eukaryota; kingdom Metazoa; phylum Chordata; class Actinopteri; family Sciaenidae; genus Miichthys; species Miichthys miiuy. Next base: position 22,594,331 of record CM071602.1, read on the forward strand.
TGGAGCATCAGCACGACTGCAAACATATCTGTCCAGTGGGAGCTCACCCCATGTGTTTACATGTGCTGCAAATACACATGCACATTCTTACACATAGACACTTTCTCACACACTTACAAATTTTGTAAACGTGCCGGAAAACACTCCACCAGCTGAAAACGAGGGTGCACCAGGGTCTGCTAGACGAAATGCTGGATATACTGTCAGAAAAAATCCCAGAAGAACCATTTAGCTTTCCGGGGATGTTGCTGCTCAAGTGCGTTCCTGACTGTCAAACTGAATACATTTACTTACACTCCATCCACTGGGAAGATCTATACTCTCTGTATTCACTGCACAGATGATGGTTGCTGTTTTGTTTTATTCACCCATTCTCTTAGAAACATGAGAGAGAGTGCAGAGTAAAGAGGGCATGAGAGAGAGAGACCAGTCAATCAGGTTCTGGTTTGACATGCTACATGCCTTTACTTAATGACGCATAGGGCCGTGGTAACACAAAACGCCTAGCGAACTGTTACTTCTCCACTTCCCGTGCCTTGCATTACAACTGTTTTCATCATCTACAGTCGATTCATTAACTGACTCTGAAATCTGAAGTTTAAGCAAACAAGCAGTTGGATGGGGGGGAAAAATCATTTAATTTTGGGAATATGACATTTAAGACAAAAGACCTCTGTCTAATCACAAACAGGCTTAATTCAAAAACCAAAGCAGATTTGCACATATTCCATTCAGACCCATTAAGAGCAGAACTTCTTGTTAATCTCTTGCAAAGGTCAGATTCAGACCGGTAAATTTGTACTTTTCTGTAGGAGTGCAGCTGAGAGGGCTTGTGGGTTTGCCCACCTGGTCCCGAAGTTTTAACACCTTTACACGGATCATTCTGGCAGCTCTCTCTTCACACAGATTGATCAGTCAGATTGACTCTAGTGTTGCCTTTACCTCTGTTTCTTAGCTCTGCTGTGTGTGTGTGTGTGTGAATATGTGTGTGTCAACATACAAACCAAGATAACGTCACTGATCTGATGCTTTGTCTGTCTGTGGAGCCTTGAGACCAGTTCAGGAAATGAGTTTTATTCTTTAAAGAGCCAACATTTTTCCCACACTTAGTCATCACCATCATTATCATCATCATCATTCTAACCATCATCATCATCACATCATACAAAATGGCACAAGACTGTATCCATGACAATGAAAATAAAGACACATATTCAGATCATTTTGTACAACATACTTTAAGTACAACACACATCATGACGTCACTATATTGTTTTTTGCTTTATAAAAATAAAAATAACATTAACATTAAAAACATGGTTTCACTGTGGTGTTCTGTTCTGTTTGGACCTCTCTGTGTGATTGTGGTCTGTGGTCTATGGAAGCTGTGGGTGGTGGATGTTTTGAAAGGATGCTGCATGTAAAAGTAATCCTGGGAAAGCCTTTCCAAGCGGTTACACCTAGAGCGAGCAAGCCAGTGACTCATGCACAATGGTCAATGTACTTTAAAATTTATGTACAATAAAGTTTTCTTTTAAAAAAAAAAAGTATGTACATAAAGATGGAGTCAATCATACATATCTTCTAGTGTCCCTCCTGCACAGTATCTTTTTAAATGACCTCCTAAAGTCATTGTTGAAAATAGTGTAAATGATGGGGTTCAACGCGCTGTTGCAATAGCCAAACCAGAAGAAGAACTTGAACAGGGTGTCAGGCACCAGGCAGGACTTGCACAGCGTCATCAGCATGTACGTAAAGAAAAAGGGAAACCAACAGATGACAAACACTCCAATGACTACAGCCAGGACAAAGGTGAAGCGTTTCTCCCGGTTCTGTCGGCCCTTCCAGCGACTGCCCTTGTTGCTTGGCACTCGCTTTTGGTTGTCACTGTCCCCCGGTTTGATTTGGCTCAGTTTGGTTTTCCCCTTGGATGCTTTCTTTTTGATCGAGCAGGGGTTGTTCACTTTGTGGTCAGAGGAGGACGACTCCTCAAGGTCCACCCCATTGACCTCACCTTTCTCCTCATCTGCTCCTTCTTCTCCTCCCACTCCCTCCTTCAGCTCAATGTCACGTTCACCATTCAGCTTCTCGTGGCAGAGACGGTCCTCAACGTCACCTGCACCCACGCCATTCTCTTTCCGGTCGGCAGTGGCAATGGTGGCCGTCTTCTGCATCTCCTTCCGCTTCCTGTCTCCTGGTGGTGCCCGTGTTCTCTTCTTGGCAATCTGGTAGATCCGCACATAGACCAGGACCATGATGACGCAGGGGAGGAAGAAGGAGCCGATGCACGAAGAGATGACGTACCACTTATCATTATTGATCTTACACACAGGGTCCTCCTTGCTATTTTCTTTCTCCATGGTGATCAGAGGTGGGAAGGAGATAACCGCTGCGATGACCCACACAATGAAGATGATGCACTTAATGCGTCGTGGCGTCCTCTTTAGGTTGTACTCAATGGCCTGTGTGATGGACCAGTAGCGGTCTAAGCTGATGGCACAGAGGTGAGCAATGGAGGCGGTGCAGAAAAGAACATCAAGTGCCAGATAAATCTCACACCACACCTCTCCAAAGTACCAATATCCCATGAGCTCATTGGCCAAGGAGAAAGGCATCACAAGAGTAGCAACCAAAATGTCCGCCGACGCCAACGACACCAAGAATAAGTTTTGCGGAGCCTTCAGGGCCCGGCTTGTAAACACAGCTATGACCACCAGCACGTTGCCAAACACTGTCAGCAGGATCATGATCCCCACCAGCACAGTGAGCGGCAGGGCCATCTCAAGGCTGTAAGGGGCTAGAAGAGTCTGGTTGGTCTCGTTGTCAACCCCCATTGGAGCAAACTGGCCCACTTCCTATGTGAGTTCACCTTAGGTTAACGAATATCATCACCAAGAAGGACAGAGCTAGTAGCTCAGAGCAGGGCTGAGAAAGGAAGCAACTGAATCTCTCCTCTTTGGCTTTCCTGGATTTCATTTCATCATGCAGAGGATCCTCAGGGATAAGCTCTCATTATTTATGTCTGTTCATCTGAAAACATGAGGCAACAAGAGGAAAAATCAGACCTCCAATGCTATTTACACTTTCTGACTAATTAAGACATGTCTTTTCTATATTATTACTATTATAATAAGTAATGTCAGCTCTTTTCCTTGAATAATACTAAAGAAACAAGACGCAATGATCTTACCTGAGACGAGAAAAAAAGCGGTGACACAACCTCTCCAGTGCCAAAGACGCACAGGCATTAATGAAACTGTCAGTGGGTAACTTCTTTAAGCAGATCAATAGGAAGCAAAGAGGATCCATGTGGCGGATGAAGTCTTCCCTCTGTGTCTCTTCTCTCTCTCCACACAATGATCCCTGTGCTGCATCTACTTGTGCTCAGTAGCGGACCTAATAGAGCGCTAATCATGTTATCCCGGGCGCTGCCGTGCTGCGGTCTGCGTGTGGAGTCTCTCTCCTCAGTGTTAACCAGTGCGCCACTCCCTCTCTTTATAGCCCGCACGCTGCAAAAAGTGTCACCGCTCACCGGGTCACTGTGCGTCCACACACACACTGTCAACACCGGAAGACATGTGACAGCACACAGAATAATATCAGCTGGAAGCTCCAAGTCTAGTGAAGGAATTACAGGAGGGGAAAAATGAGGAGAACACCAATTATGAGGAATTATCACGAGGCAGGACAAAGTGATTTATTCATGCACACGTGGACAGAATAACAGGTTCACATGTAGACAATATGAAGCAATTAAACTGCTTGTTCAACTTGTCAACTGTGCATGTGTGTATCAAGTATGAATGCTGCATGTGTTTACTGACATGACACATAATCATGATAATAGAAATAATTACCACCTCTTTTAACACTGTCAGTGTTCAGCAGAGTCATTTCTGAGGTTGTAGTTTGTTATAATGGTTTGCAATAGAGTGTTTCTGTTATTTCGTCCCTGTATATACTGTAATGGCTATAGGAGAGCTCATTAAATGAGGAAATTCAGTTTTATGCACAAGGTGAAGAAATGCATTTAAAAAAACAAAACAAATAAAAAAGAAAATTCTATCAAAGTATAAAATTAAATACAAATACTGTTGGAGAGCAGTAATAAATGACCCTAAATTCAATGAGAGAAACATAAGTGCCAGAGAGAAATGATTCATTCAAAGGCACTGAGGAGTTTTTATTTTAGATTTGAGAGAGTAAAGCTGGGGCTCATTGAATATAACAAGTACATTAGTTTGTAAATAAAACAGCTGATCATCAATAGCCTGAATATATCTGGGCAGACATCTGGAAAGTGCTTCAATCTAATTATGTTAAGGTTCCTGATTAAAGCTGGTTAGTTATCATTTTTATGTGCTTCCATTTTATTTTCCATTTAAAACAAGGTGTCTTTGACAAAAACAATTCCTTTTCACTCAGTCAGTTTTCATGTCGTTGTTTTTTAAAATTTCGGCACAGAGATGAAGTCTACTTTATTACCGCACTAGAGGGAGTATAAGCACATTCATCCTAAAAAAAACATAAACACATAATGTAACAATCTCGACAGATTACAGGAACAAACTAAACAAAGGAGAGATTACTTCAAAGAGGGAATGCCGAATACATAAAGTGCTTAGGTGCAGAGACCATGGGTGCAAATTCAGGCTACTAATTGCTGTGCAAACAAAAGACTGTATAGCTTTCCTCTGAGCTGGAGCTCTAAAGGTAAGAGCATAAACTCCCTCTGCAGGGGGTGATCAGGACCATCTAATATGGCCTGAACCTTCCTTAGGACCTGAAAGCTGATGAGATGACTCACCCCAATAACCTTACTGGCCACTTTCTGTTCTTGTTGGCCACATTCAGGCCAAACCGTGCCACGAAATGTATTTGTCTCTCTCTATAGAACAGACAATTAAAATGCTGTGACATGCAACAACTGCTGCTGGTCACCACATGAGCAGTCAGTATCTAATTTGTTCTCCAAGACTAGAAAAGTCCAGACACTGAACTAAAGACAAGAAATCACCCTTTACAGACTTAAACATAGATCATATTTAAACTACAGGTCCTGTTGGGAAAGACATTTTTTGTAGTGCAGCTGCTAGACTCCGTTGCTAAGCAGCAGCCAGAGCCACACCATGTGGATATCAACAGAGGTGTTTTACTACTTTGTCCAAACTCAATTTATTTAGCCAACTTTTACACTTCCTGTGCAACACACAGGGGAGTCCTCGGACTTTGTATTTCTTTTGTATCTATGGTATTTGGGGAAGACTTTTTCAAAGCAAATATCTGACAAGCTGCTTATTGATCCTCACTGTACTGGGATCTAAGTCTAAAAAATGTGACCTCTCGTTGGGGCCTCTCTCTTGTGGCCTCGTTTGATCATTATAAATGCATTTTATAAGCTGATGTGTGTCATCTCTTTCTACAAACAGCTGAAGACGAATAACCTGATGTGTGTTGCTGAATTCAGGTGGAACAAGACAAATATTTTACCTTACCTGACATTTATTTGCCCAGTGCTGTTTAACTCTATTGTATATAACTGTCAAACTTACATCATGTCCCTGAAAAACAAGCTCCATCGTGTTTACTTTCCCTACATGAATAAGGTGTGGTTGATGATTGGAGACATGCAACAGTTTGAGTATCTTTACTAACCATTTATTTTATTAGTCGATAACTGAGTTCTGGTTGATTATAGAATATAAAACTTTAACTTGTAAACAGACTCAGATTTATCATGACTAAACGTCAGTGTCAGCCATGATGCCCGCTCAGTTTAACACTATGTCCCCTCTTTTTATGGATGCAGTAAACTTACGGTTATTTTTCATCCTGTCAACAAATCAACAAAAAAGATTTATTTTATATATATATATATATATATATATATATATACACACACATATATTTGGCCTTTTTGAGCTTTATTTGACAGAGACAACTTAAAAAGTGACAGGAAATGTGGGGAGAGAGAGATGGGGAATGACATGCGGGAAAGAGCCACAGGTTGGATTCTAACCCTGGGCTGCTGCGGCAAGGACTGAGCCTTTGTACATGGGGCAGTTGCTCTACCGACTGAGCTAAACGACACCCCACAAAAAAAGATTTCTTTAGTTCTTATCCATCAGGGGATTCAACATTTTTCCAAACTCCCAGAGTCATCTTAAAGACTTTTTTTTAACCATAAACACGCTCACTCTCAGTTACACAATTTAGTCCCACTTACATTTAAAATCACTCAGGGAGGCCAACTTTGAGGAGAAAATTGCAGAGGAACTGTGGGAGGACATGGTGTACACTCTGAACATGGTCACATTTATTTAGTATGTGATTCACAGGATCCAAGTGTACTTCAGTCATTGTCACTTCTATAAACTGTACACAACCACATTTACATTACATGTTTTTTGTATACAATATTTCATATTCTAACAATAATTTTGTACTAATGATAAGGGAAATAAGGACAGTGTTCAATTGGTACTTTTATAGTTAATTTGTTTCAAATAATTGTCTGTGAAACTTAGAGCCACTGTATAACTATTTGTCTTACAACATTACTCATATCTTTTATTCCTGCCCACTTCTGGTCTACTTTTTCTCTGCAGAATTATTTTTAAACCATGTCAAAGATTTTCTCGGTGGTTCACATATAATCCACTTTTGTTCAGAGTGGCAAGCGTGACTTCTAAATACATCATTTGGTAATAAAACCTTTTGTTGTTTTTTTATGTTTATATATATATATATATATATATATATATATATATATATATATATATATATATATATATATATATATATATATATATATATATCTACACACACACACAATATTATGGCTCAAAATGTAAAAAATTAAATATATAAATAATTACATAAGACTGTTACATTTTTGGTTCACTGTATCCTGGATGCAAGTGATAGGTCATGGTGGCCCTGTGGTCTCAGTGTTACTATGAATAAATACAGACACAGTGATGATTTATATCAGCTTACTGTCACAGTAACATGATGGCGCAGCACCTGGGTGTCAGGTTTAGTGCGGAGCAGCAGTTTCTTTGATATTGGAGGCTTTTGATGACAGGAGCTCTGGAAATGAAGACCTGAGGCTACTGACGATGAGGTATTTGTTTTTGTGCCATTTAAGAATCAGATTATCTAGAAGCAGAAGTGAAGCATCAGAATGACGATTCGAGCTCAGACGACAAGAGCAAGTAGAAGTTAGAAGTGATGAGGGAACCTACTTTAATCTTGCTGCTATGAACATGTAAATCGTTCTCCAACTAGGGAAGCTAGAAGCTCTCACATGTGACACACTTTCATGGAAAAGCGTGGTCTTCAGGTGTTGTGTCTGGAGAAGAAAATGAAAGAGGTTGATGAAACAGAACCATTTCACAAAAACACCAAGCCATGATGGCACAAGCTAGCGATGTGTGTGATTACTGTGCTGACTAATTTGTGTTTGGTGGGTGTCCATGAGAAGGTACAGTCATTTATATGTAAGATAGTACCAACATGAAATGTAACAGGTAACACTGACAACTGATATGAAATCTTTTCCTGACATTTTCTCTATTAATAATGTAAAAATGCTGTGTGTTTATTTAATAATTCATCCTGCAGAGTTAACAGTGCGGATTGCAACCCCCCTTTCCAATCACCCTCCTGTTCCAAGAGTGACGGAGAAACTACGGTTTCCACACTGGACCTTTAGGCATATGTAAATGTTGTTATTGGCCTTCCATTGCCAGGACACGCACCGGAGTATGGCCTCACTCACACCTGCAGGAACCGGAGGCGTGTCTGCTCACCCCGTCCTCCATTACTAAGTAGGACAGGAAGATTTCAGAGTCTGACATCAACTTTACACTCTGCACAAAGTGTGGCTTAATTATCCGTTTGATATTCATTTCTGCAGTGTTGATTGAGCTCGTACACCACAAAGTAACTGAGGCTTTTAACTTGAATATTCAAAGTGCCCACCTGTGAGACGGTGCTCTCTCTCTCCCTCTCTCTCTCTCTCTCTCCCTCTCTCTCTCTCTCTCACACACACACACACACACACACACACACACACACACACACACACGGCTCATACCAGCCTGATAATCCCGTCTGTCCAGGCGGCCTGGTTGTTTTGGGGTAAACTGCTTCTAGTCGAGGCGCTTGTTGATGCATGAGGGTGCAGACGAAGCGCAAGGATACAGTGACACCTGTCGTCTCCTACAAGAGCCTCCCCGTTACAGCAGGACTACACCGTGCTTAAAAACGATGTTTACAGGGGTAATTACAGGAACTGGAGGTCTGTTAGTGCGTTCAGGGTTTTTTATATGTGAAGTGACCTACTTTGTGTTTTCACAGGTTAGAGCCAATTTTGACGAGAATGGCCAGGACGAGCAGGGGAGCACAATTTAATAAAATTAGACAAGATGATGGAGTCAGTTCATTTTCCTGACACATTTCAGATGGTGATGTTATAATAATCATCAGACTCCATGGAGGGCAAAGTATGAGAGAAACACAGCATGCCTGATTGATATTAAGACTTTGATTGACCAGCAGGGGGCGGTGTTGCACTGGAGCAGAGAGGCACAGCTCAGGTCATTGAAATAAATCCTGTGGCCGCTCTTTATACCATAACAATGGTATAAAACAGAAATATTGACAGATTGTGAAAAGACAACAAAAGAAGTATTGATATAGAATTTTCTGTACTGTTAGCAGGTTATTCTCTGAATGATGTTTTTGTGAAAATTAATTTAATGAAAAACAATATTTCCACACTCAAGAACAAGCCAAGTCAGAACAGATAACACCTAATTAAGACTTTTTTGAGACTTTTTTTTTGGGGGGTTCTGTGACCCTGATTTAGTTTATGTTAAATGCATGATGCACTAATATTTCAGATAATAATAAGAGATTCATAATCATTTTGGTAGAGATGTCAGTGACAGTAACTTGTGCAGCTCAGCAAAAAAGAAGTCTGAAGGCTGAAACGTTTCAGCACTACAAAGTTCTTTGTAATTTTGGTAATAATGAAGAAGAAGAATGTTTTATGTATTTTTCTATAAGAAAAAATAAATAGTCAATGTGAAGCCAGCAGGCCAACAAAACGTTTAACAGTGAAGTTGACTTTCTAGTTACAAAAAGCTTTGATGATCTTGACTTCTGATAGTTGACAAGTCTTGGTTAAAACTGCCCTAAAATTCAATTAGAACTTTACTAAAATAAATAAATAATAATAAATGAAATCTCTCTGAAAACATGAATGGTATCTGTGTGTTTTAAATGAATCATTCTTTCTACATTAACACACACAACACAACATAAATTTGTAAATATTTATCGGTTTATTACAGTTAAAAAGATGTATGTACATACAGAACATCACCAAACATGGTCATTTTCACTCATTTGCAAAGTAGCACTCTGCAACTACTTGGTTTCAGGATAACTGTCTTACAATGGGGCGGCATTGATTAAGTTTGTCATTTACAACCAAGCACACAAATCAGTGTATTTTTCCTCTTCTTCATTTGCCAAATAATACTTAGTAAAGACCCCCCCCCCCCCAAAAAAAAAAGACAACAAAAAAACAAAAGGATGCTTAGTAAAACAAATCGCTGTTGAATTGCTGGTCCAAATCCGAGTTCCTGCTGCCAACACGTTGTATGTACACAGGTAGAAACACCTCAGACTGGATCTTGGTCACTGTGGTTAGCAATGAAGACTCACATAGAGGTAGTCATGTCTGCATCTGCTCGTCCAGTCAAGAGACAACTGACCCAAAAAACTTTGCTTTCAACATCCTTTCAATCCATGGACCCAGATCCCTTTACTGACATTAAAGAAAGGAAAAAAGAAACGTGATTATCTGTCCTCGTTGATTAAATCAATTGGTTATAAAGGTTTTGCTTGGTGCACATAAGGCAGTCAAGTAAATGTATGGAGATACTAGAGCCGGGGTGTGTGTGTGGGATTCATGGTATCAGGTAAGGGAAAGAACTGGCGGCTTCACATTTAAAGGACATTTCCACCAAAATCGTCTTGGTTTAATTACAAAAAGTGGACATTTATGTAGTTATGTGCTCTCAAGATGAAGAATGGGATCCAACAAGATCAACCTGAAGTATGTAAAAAGTGCAAATCATGTGTCTTTTCTGAAAACTGGAACTGCAGTATTATTCCTTCCTGATGAAAGATAGATGTGGTAACAAAAAAAAGTATGTTTATGAAAATTTCAACAATCTCAGTCTATAAATAATATTTAATATTGTTATTATTAATAATATTTAATATTAATAATATTTCTCCTGATCTTTCAATCTCATGATACGACCTGTGAGGAAACATGTTCTTGCTGGAAAAGCTCTTTTGCATTTGCAGAATAAAAAAAAATGCAAGTCAGTTTTGGTGGAATTCCCCTTTAATGCCAAAGACAAGTGAGACGCAAGCTAATGCACATCCACTTGGTAGCATAATGGCATTGTCTTCCATTGCACTCTTTGTCTTTTTGTAAAACTCTCATCACATTACAGATTTTGTAATACTGAGTCTACCGTAACGTCAGATTACTGTACAGAGTAAAAGGAAAAAATAAGACAGAAAGAAACTAGACCCAAATTTACATTGTAACGACCAGTTGCTTGTCATCAAGTACAGTCAGTGGCCATAGACACAAGGAATAGCCAAACAAACACATTAAAAAAAGACCATTAAGGCTGCTTGTCAATGTAGATTAAGTAGGATAAGCATTGCCACACAATGCTTCGATACCCTTTGCAATATACAAAAAGGGAGCATTTGCAGATACACCAAATAGCCACTAAATCAAAGTCCTCTATGCAAAAACGCCCGATTCTGACCCAGACAAATCATGTCAAATATGTGTTCAACATGCTTGTTTCCTGTACAAAATAACCAGGCAAGTTGTATGATCCAGGAAGAAAAAAAAAAAAAAAAAAGAGCAAAAGGAGCGAAATGACTTTGATTCTGCGATGCTCTCCATGGCCTAAAATCACAGACAATAGAAAAATAAACACCAATTATACTCCAATTATTCTGGATGCACCAGTATGCAATACGTCATCGTCACTTGGATCCACCCAGTTACACCTTTAACTGAACGGGACAGTCGGTAATCTCCACCCTCCTGCTCCTCCTTCCACAGTACATTAAAAACTACATTCCAGGATCTGATAGGTGCTCCCCGGTCGATCAGCCCAGTTCAGTTTCTGCCCCACCTCCCATCGTCCTCTGCGTCTTCATACAGAGGTATTCTCAACCTTGCAAAATGGCACATGAAAACGTAAAAACAGAGAGACTGAATGTAAAAATGGGTCACAGCACTCTTGCTGCATACCTAATGCACATCTCACTTTTGAGTACTCGTTGAAGGCATTTTTCACACAATTGTTTACAGCTAAAAGTAAATACACAAAAAGAAAAAGAAACTTCCAAAGCTTTTATATAAAACCCAGGAATGCAATGCCTCCGGTGTGTTGTTGAGCGTGAACACAGAAAGCCCTTTTTACAATTTTTTTTTTTTGTTGTTTTTTTCTTTTTGTCTTTTTCTGACAGTCTTGTACTATAACTGCGTTAAGCTCAAATATGCACCTTGTTGTGTTGTCTCATCGTTGTGTCCAAACGATTTGATCTGTGAGAAAACCACCAGGCCTGACGCCAAATCGCAAAAGGTCAGTGGATTTGTCCCTCGTCAGGTTTTCGAGTGAAGTCTGTGTTGGGAGTGGATCGTTCGCCCCAGCCTCCTGCCCTCCCCCCCCCCTGCCCATCTTGTACAGCATATGTTTCAGTCCACGAAAAAAAGCAGCAACAGGTTCTGCTGGTAAATTAGAAGCAGTGGTACATTGCCCTCCCCAACCCCGACCCCGACCCCGACCCCAATCCCGAGGTGAGCTGTGGCAATCTCATCACTCAGGCCCCCCACCTCAGACCAAACCACAGCCCACTAAAACACACCAAGCTGCTGCAGAAAAAAAGTAGACCCACACATTTCAATACAAAACAGAATCATGATTGAATATAGAGCTGGGATGCAACACATTTTCAAAAAGAAAAAAATGTTTGGTTTGATTACCTTTTGTTGGGATTTTTAATGTACAGTCACTGGAAATAATACTAACTCAATACATAGTTCATCATTTAAAAAAAAAGAAAAAAAAAGAAATTAAAGAAAACACTCAATGTAAATTGATTTAAAATAAACAATCCTGATCTGAACTGCAATAAGCTATTTTGTTTGCAATGGAGAAAGCAGGATATGGGAAATCTTAAAACATCTCAAAGACACAAAGACCCTTTTACAGTTCAAGAGAGCAAGTTCCTTTTAAGATTGACAGGATAAAACATCCCCGCAGAAAGTTTCTCGTATATTCTGAGCCTGCTAAACGCAACATTTATATTTAATTGATACAAATTTACATGATAAACTGTTTTTGTTTAACAGATAAAATACTTCTTTATGAAACAAAATGCCCCCATTCAAAATAACAATGGGAGGCTACTGTGTTTTTTTCTTAATATAGAGGATGCCAATGTGTCTAAAAAAGTGCATAAGAGCAGCAGCATTGCTGCTGGACAGTGTGGGACAGAAGATATTTAAAAAAAATAAAATAAAAAAAAGATTAAATTACAAATCTAAATCAAGGGAACATTTTCCAACTAAGATTCTTAGGAGACCCTGTTAAAAAAAAATACAAAAAAATAAGGATATTAACAAAGAAAGGAAGTGTTACCTGTCAATGTTTTATTATCAAACCTTTTTTTGAAGCTCTGATACACTCATCACTTGCTCCGGAGACTCAGATAACGTCTTTTTTAAAACGCCTGATATGTTGGTCAATGATCAATTGAATGACAGCTATGCAGCCCAACACTGAAGATAATATCAAATAAGTAAACATAACTAAAAATTGCACTCAAGGCAACAACCAGGATTTGTATACATATATAAAAACATCTCCTATCATTTATCCCATCACCTATGTATGTTTGACTTTTTTTTCCAATACCTCTTTGTCACACAAAAGCATCATAGACGGATGTCACAGCACCACCCGCTTTGGAGAAAAGTCCAACTTGCTTCTTTTTTGTTTTTTTTTCCAAGCATGTATGATTGGCATTTCTCATATGTTTACATTACTAGCTTAATGTTTAACAACTACTGCTGCTATTTGTTAAAAAGATCTCCAATCATCCTATTTTACAACTGATATCTCTTGCTCTGACAGATTAATGCAACAGCAAAAAAAAAAGAGGAAAAAACTAAAGTAAAAACAGCAGTAATAATAATAAAAAAAAGAATTACTGAAATAATTTATATCTTTGTATTCTCATGGACAATTGTGTTTAGAAATGAACCACTGGATCACTCTAAACATAGGCACAGTTTAAAAAAAAAAAAAAAAAAATACAAAAAAGAAATTATAAACACGCCATCATTAGACCTTTGTTCTCTGTGGTCAAGAATTAACATAAGTTATCTTGAGTGATGATGTTTAAAAAAAAAAAAAAAGGGCATATCAAAAAAAACAAACAAAAAAAAAACAAGATGACAAAGTTAAAATTACGGCAGCAGCAGTAAATGTGAAGTTCCAAAGACTTTTTTTTGTTTGTTTTTGCATACAATTGTATCCTTGCTCACATAATAGATGCTTGTAATTACTGTAAATACATTGGCAATGGGAGCACGGTTTATATGGTTAAAAGACTTGCCACTTAGCTCACAGTTACTCAATATATATAACTTTATATATCTTCAGTTTTGGCAAAGAGATGGAAATATTTTCCTCTTGTATGATTCGGAATGAAAGATGAGCGGGGGTGGCTGGGGTCCTAAAATGACCGTGATAAACTCTGGAGTAACAGAAGTCAAGTCTCCAAAGATTCGCCTTGTTTCTGCCCAAGGATGGTGAACGAAACATTTTCTTCTTCTTCTTCCTCCTCCTCCTTGTCTTTGCCCCAGACGCTGATTGTGGCAAGTCTGTTTTCTTTACAGTGTATGATACACGTTATGGGGCGGGCAGGCGAGAGGGTGCAGAGCAAGTGGAGGGCCTGGAGTTAAGTAGGACTGGGATTGAGCTACTCTTGGCTCAGACCATGGCACGGTATGGTCCCTGCATCTTGAGGAACTGGATGATGAAGGAGGGGCCTCCCGCGACAATCTGTGGAGGCAGGTGGCTAAGGGGACAGTTCTCGATGCTCATGATGGACAGCTTGCTGCAGAGGGCCAGCTCGAACGGGAGGCTGTGCAAGTTGGGGTTGTCGTTGAGGTACAGTTCCTCCAAGTTCTCCAGTGTACCTGAGGACAGACAGCAGATACTGTTAGTTAGGGCAAGTCTGAAATCAATAACCTCCAAGCAACACATGTAAATAAAAGATGATTTGGGGAATAAAACCACTCTAAACTGAAATAACGTTTGCTAAAGTTCACATGAAACAGAAATGTATTCTAATGCATCAAAACAGAATTTACTGAACCACGATACTCAGCCCTGCAAGAAATGATAATATCATTATTTACAAGTGTTTCCTTTAGTGTTTAATGCTCACAGAATGGATGGTATCTTTGCTTAGAAAATGGCTGACACAGTTATTCCACTATCAAAATAAGTTGGTGATTCATTCTCGGTCGATCAACTAATAATTTCAGCTCTATTGACGCTGTATCTATTATTTGTACAACAACATGACCGCTGTGCGCATGAGCTCTTAAAAAAGCTAAAGCACAGCATCAGTGAAGGGGCAAGTCATTAATGCTCCTCACCTCCAACGAATGATATAGAAACTGGCATAGTCTTCCTCAAGGCTATATCTCAGTTACAGTAAGAATACTTATTGTAAAAGATAAACTCTTAGTGGTAATGTTTATACATTTTATACTGTCATACTAAAAATATATCGAGATGTTGTTGTTTCTAAATAGAAACTTAAATACCTCCAAGCCACAGGTAGAATTCAGTCTAAAAATAGACCCACCTTTAGCCTCTTCCTCCACATATCTTAATCTCTGGCTTAACTCTTAACTCTTCAGCAGTAACCAGCCTAGCCATGTGGGACCAATCAGGGAGATGGGTCAGGGGTGGGACACACTGTGGACTGTTAAGCTCTTAAATCCTAGCTGTTCGGGTTAGCTTTTATCAAGGAAACAATGTTTAACTTTAAATTCAAAAAACTGACTTGTAAAGTGACAAGACTCAAAAAGCAGCACTAAATTCAAATATTGTTGCTAGCACAAATAAAAAGGTAAATATTTGAAGTTAGCCAAGGTGTGCCTTTTACTATTAGAATAAATACATGTATATACAAATTCAATGTGACGGTCTTAAGTCATGTGGGGAAACTGAGGCTAGAATAATTTCAGTTTTTTTTGTTTTTAGGTTGTTTTGATTTTTTGTGTTCACTTTAAGGTATTTTTTTTAAGACATGATAAAATTATGTGCCAAAATTAAAGACTGTGTAGCCAAGATGTACAAATATCCATTTCCTCTCCTCCGGCAGACACAGAATCCAGTTCTCTCACTCAGTGAAGCATCCTGGGATCAGTTCTGCTTCTCCACTGTCACTTGAAGACACGGTCCTTCCAGGAGTAAAGTAACATTTTTCCAGCCCTTAGCAGATTAACTGAGCAGGTTACCGATTTACGTAGTTGGTGGTTTGAGGGAAGTACTTACCAATCTCCTCTGGAAGATGTTGGAGCAGGTTCTCCCCAAGACCCAGATGAGTTAGGTTGGTGAGGTGGCCGATGCCTCTGGGTAACGTAGTCAGCTGATTATTTGTCAGCACCAATTTCTAATGAGAGAGTAAGAGAATAGGAAGTTTGTAAGGTTGTTGAAATGCTAACTGGATAGAAAATGTTACATTAAGTTTCTATCCCTCTGGTTCAGTTTTATCCAACACCAGTGTCCAGACCTCACAGAGACCAGCTGTGGATGATTCCTTCCTCAAAACTAACAATGTTTGTATATGTTGAAGAATTAGGCTCTCATCTTTTTATTTGTTTTAATGACATTACATCATGTCAACCCAGGTTCAACCCACTAACCTATTAGGTGTTTGGACACGTATTCTGATTTTTTCTTACTGATTCAGGTTCTCATGACTTCCTTGTTCTAATTACTAGCTTAGTAAATAAATCAACTCCACCTTTATTTACAGAATTATTAGAGACATTGCATCTCCGTCTGTTGTCTTTATAGTAGAATACATATACAGGCCATAAACTGAATATCAAATTTCTTTAAAAATAAAAAGACGTTATGATTGAAGCAGTGAGAATTAAATGAACTAAACTAAAAAAACTTAGACATGATAAAAATTCTGTAACACCCAACAATAAAAAGCCTCGGGTATAAATGGAGAGGACTGGATTTTCTAGAAAACTTACCTGTAAATCTTTAAGATAAGCTATTTCATTAGGTAGACATTCCAACTTGTTCTCCTCCAAGTCCAGCTCCCGTAGCTTTCTTAAATTCCCAATACCATGTGGTAACTTCTTGAGAAGATTATTGGACAATATTAAAACCTGTTAAGACAGTGACATTTTTCACAATTAGAAACAGATCTAAAGAAGCAAATACTCAAATGATGCCAGATGAAACTTTGAATGAAGTGCACATATCCACTGTGCTGCTCTATGAATATGCAAGTTCAACAATAATAATTAAGACATCTTGAGAAAGGGGTGATACTTTTAATCCCTATCTGTAGAACAACCGAACCAAAACCTTTAGTTTAGAGGAAATGTGTCTGTGCAGAAGTTAATGTGGTAGTAAGTGAATGTGGTGAGAAAATCCCTATAGCTATCTATGTTTATTACATTATCCATTAACTTCCTAAGATAAGGGCTGTAACGTTGGGACATCATGGCACCACCACATTCCTCATTACTGGTTCCGCAAAATATATGATTTATGTAATGAGACTCTGGTTCTTCAGTTAAAAAAAAATAAAAATAAAAAAATAATAATAATAATAATAATAATAATAATAATAATAATAATTCACTGGAAATTGCACTGGCAAGCTAAATTTTTACTGTGTGTTTGCAAGACTCACCTCCAGAGAGACTAAGCCACAGACGTCCTCTGGGATCTTTGTCAGCTGATTGGTGGCCAGGTTCAGCTCGACCATGCTTGTCCATGTGCCAAAGTCCAATGGCAGAGATGTTAACTGGTTGTCCTGAAGAAGACAATGGCATACCTTTATTAGCAAAATAAGTGACAATCCAGAGGGTCAACACAAGGACGGCGCTGTTCGAGAGGCTGAGTAGACCAGTGCGCTATGCCAGCTATGTTACCTGGCGCCCGGATAAAATGTTTCCAGTGGAGGTTTCAATCCAAATAACATCCAGCATGAACATACAACCAGTTGAAGGTTTTTAATGCCTGCCTGTACATTCCTGGCTGAAGGCCAACACAAACTTCAACAGAGGTGCTGTTCAGACAGCGCTCGCTCTTAACAACAGTTGAAACAAATATGAGCCAACAGGAGTTTTTTCAGCACGGTTTCATTCCACAGTGGTGCACTTTAGTCTCACAAGACACAAACCAGGAGATGTTTGGTATTACATGTAAATGCAGTTTTTTTTAAAAGCACGATTTCCTGCGCTACTTATTTTAACTACGATGAACAGATTTTCACCCCAACTTCAACAAGCAACACTCTAACAAGGTCTTTACTACTTAGCTTTTTTAAAACAACAAGTGTATGATTATATCCACCTTTATTAATTAAATTGATTGACTGATTAAACGTATCTTTTGTTCAAGATTTAAAACTTTAAAAATCATCTTTGTTTTTGAACGGCTCAAGTAGGACAAGAAGTCCCGCGTTCCCACAAGCCATTTACACTCAAGTCATTTTGACATGTCACAGCAGGAAAATCACAGATGTAAATAATAATAAAAAAAACATTAATGATTGAATTCCATTTAGCTGCTTCAGTTTCAGGGTCCTGGTGTTTTGCATATTGACTCAGTGGGAGACTTGAATAGAACAACACTAATGTTATGTAATTAGTAACTAGTAATGTTATGTAATTAGCTTTTCCTACTATGACAAGTCAAAACTGTCGAGTAAGATCAACATTTTGCATTGATAACACCTGAATGGAAAAAAAATAAAAGTATAAAGCAGACAAACTTAAGAAGGCAACGACTCATAATTTCAATTACAGTTGCCTCAAGAATTTATCTCGCCGATTTCACAGACAAACATGAATATATACCTTCATATTAAGCTTGCTTAACACTTTGGCCCTGGAGAAGATACCAAAGGGGATCTTGTTGATGCGGTTGTGCTCCATGTTGAGGGAGTAGATGGTGGAGAACTGGGATGGTCCACCCACAGGGTACGACTGGAAGCAGTTCCTCGCCAGTGTTAGACTGGTCAGGTTGGCCAAACTTGACAGCAGGCCCTGATCAAGCACAGAGATGTATGATCAGGACAGGACTCTATAAGCTGTGGTATTTACTCTGGATGGACTAGTAGCCCTCAGACATACACGAGAATTTAAGTGGATTAGATATATGTAAGGCAAAGAACAGGTATTTTAGGTAAGTGTTAATTCCAGAGCGCAGACACAGAAGGATCAAGGCTCCAGCGAGAATTTGTTTCCAGGAAATGGTTGAAGTTGATTGTTAGTTAGCATAATAGAAATGAAGAATGAAAATAATTATCAGCATCATTATTGTTATTATTAAGCGGTTATGTTTGAAATTAAATTCTATTTTGGTTCTACTTACCTCTGGCAACACTGAAATGTTGTTGTTTTCAAGGTTTAGCTCCTCCAGTTCTCGACATTTGGCTAATGATCTGGGGATAGCTGACAATCTGTTGTATCTCAGACCTAAGCGATTTATGCTTGCCAGATTGCCTACAACCACACAAGAAAAACATATCTTAAGTAAGTCTTTTTTTTCCCTTTTTACATCATCAAATCTAGTCTAGAGTCACAGAATTAACAAACACGCAATGACCTTGTTTTTGAGTCTTAAATTACCTATAGTCTCTGGGAGGTCCAAGAGCTCATTGTGCTGCAGGTCGAGGTTGGTTATCTGTGTGCAATTCCCAATCTCCTTCGGTAGATGTTCCAACTGGTTATGGGCAACATCCAGAGTTATGAGGCTGCACAGCTCCCCTATAGAAAAGATTCACACCAAATTCAGATATTTAGCTAATTCAAGATGAGTGTTTTCAGTAACCCGCCATCTGTCCAACTGAAGACATCCACTTATTTGTCTGATTTTCTTTTTACAGAAAGCTCAGGACAATTTACCAGGTTAATTAGACAGAAGTCTCTGTTACGGTACAATTAGAAAGATACAATGGGCAGCTGAATTCATTCAGTAAGTATGTGACTTTAATGAGCTGAAGAAGGGTGTGTACTCAATGACCAATGGTGGTAGGGCCCAACAGTACAAGAATGATGTGAGCCTAGATGTCCTGTACTCTGGATGGAAATTAATAATGGCTAAATGCTATAAATGCGATGGTAGCTGACTACTTCCCGCAATTATCTGATTTCTCATGGCACCAAAAAGGTTGGCTTCTTGCCCCGTCTACATTTAAGGAGGTCTTTAAGTGTACAGTTTCTCTCACCTATCTCTGCGGGCAGCTGTTTAATCTTGTTCTCACGAATGCTGAGCATGGTGAGCTTGGATAGGTTTCGAATATCCTTCTCCACTGTTGTGATGCGGTTGAAGCGCAGGTACAGCGTGGTCAGACATGTCAGCCGGTAGACAACAGCCGGTATCTCTCGGAGCTTGTTGTGCCGAAGGTCAAGCATTCGAAGCATCTTAAGGGAGTCCAGAGAGTCAGGCAAACTGGTCAGGGAGTTCTCGCTCAGAGCTAAAGTGACCAGGCCTGACAGGCAACCCACCTCTGCCGGCAAGCTCTGCAGCTTGTTGCTGTACAAGTAGAGTTCAGCCAGCTGCGTCAACTCCTTAATGGAGGTGGGCAGCATGTGAATGGACCGTTTAGATAGATCTAGTCTCATTGAGTTCTCCTCTCGGCACTTGTTAAGCTCTTTGATCACCTCGGCATTGCTGGACTTCTTGCGCGTACCTGGTGCCGGGTTTGGCCGCTTTATCGTATTGTCAACGGAGAAGGCAACACCCGGTGTTGAGCTGCTGGTGTCCTTCTTTCCTTCTTTGGCATCTTTCCCTTTGGTCTTCGTTTCTTTGCCACCATCCTTGACTAAGCCGGCTAGAGCCTTGGCCTCCTTTTCCCTTTCTTTCCCTGCTGGACCACCTTTGGGGTCCTTTTCTTTCGAATCCTTTTCTTTACCTAAAGTACTACTCATGACGACGTTATCGGGCCTCCTGCAGAGTTGCTCATGGGAGTCTCTCGTCAGGTTACTTATTCGGGAAAAAGGGGACACAGACAGCCAAGAAGGCTTTTAAAGAAAACATCCCTGTGCAGGCCCACACATTTATGATTATCCTTGAAATAAAGGCCTTGTGATCCAAAGGTTTTTTGGATACTTTTGATACTTTGTTCCTTTGTTAAAATGCCATGGGAGAAAAAATCCTTTGAAGTAGCTGGATTGTGGCACCCATGGGCCACATGCTTAAGTGTTTGAACTGCATACAATCCCAGGACCTTCGGATAGAAGTTCTTTCAGGCCGCAAAGGTCATCAAGGTTTTTTTTTTTTTATCCCTCGAAAATTTGCTGTTGGGGAAAAGAAAAATACATTTTGGTCACATTTACAATTTCATTTTGACACTTTACAAACATTCTCTGCATTTTGAGTGTCAACGATTGAGTGGTCTGCCTGAGCGCTTGGTCACTTGTTGCTATCATTTCAAACAATAATAATGAATAACTATGGCTCATTCTTTGTTTTCTGCCAATTTACTGAAAAACTAAACTGGAGAAACTAATCAGTTTCTAAAGGAACAAAACCATTTTCATCTGGATTTTCTTTCATCATGCACCCACAACAGAAATGCTTAGATTTCTATTTTGTTAGCTTAATTTAATTAATAATTTATAGAAAATTTTGTTTTCAGCCTCTCAAATATGTAGCCTTCTGTTTTATACATTAAAACTAAATGCTGTCGGGTTGGGGACGGACAAAACAAGACATTTAAAAGACATCACCTTTGTGACATTTTATAGATCAAACGATTAACCAGTTATAACAAATACTAAACAGTTCGCTACACAAATATTTTGACAGTGTCAGTCTTGAATCTTTCCCACTAGATGATGATTCATACTGTCTTTAATAGATTCAATAAGTGTCTCTTATTATGGTGGCATCTATAGTCCATGGCTCAGACACTGCTAAAAATGTTTCGTAAATAAAGTGACTTCTTGCCTCTGAGGGCAAGAAGTCACTTTATTTACGATCACAACAAGCTCCTCTGCATGATCAGAATAGATCCAGACAACTTTTTGATGCAACAGTACTGGTTACACTGAGCCCAAATCATTTAAAAAATCAAATCAATAACGGTGTGTGCAAACAGTAAGCAAGCAAATTTTCAGCTTGCATAAGTTTGCGGCAGGCACCGAGGGTGTGTGCACCTTTGTTGGCACCTCGCAGCTCAATGGTTGAAAACTGAGAAGAAGAAGAAGATAAAACCACTTTTTAATCACTAAATTTTTTTTAAAATTTGATCTATTAGGTATCAAGTATCAAATCAGTATTGTTTCAGTTTCAAATATCGTTTTGGTATCGAATATCATGACAACACTAATAAAGACTGACAATTTGGCAGAAATTGATGCAATGTCGGGACGAACTTTTAGCATTTTCCAGCTATTTCAGCGACTTTTTACAGGTGAACCACCTCTGAAGAACTGCTGATAGTTAAAAACGTGCCTGTCCAAGCTATCCTGCCACAGCAAATCCACAATGACACTCCCCTCACAACAGATTTTATGCATTATACTATAGGACACTACGCAAAATATTACACATATACATAGACAAATTTTAAGGTGGGTCTCCTGTGGGCTTTGGTGTAATGAATGCTGCATAATGTAGAGGACAAATAAACAAACACAATAAGAAAAAGGAGCCTTAATACTGCCTGTCAATATCCTTCCTCATACATGAGACAAAAAGAACGCTTCAACAGGTTTGGTGGGTTGTCAGTACTATGAGTTACGTGGAGTCGAAGCAAATCTGTTGAATGTACTAAGCATAACCTCACACCAACTTACTCCTACTAAACAAACATGGCCCCGCGGGTGTTGACATTACTGTAAGCCTACAGCCCCACCTAAACATGCATTCAAGCTATTTAGCCGTCCCCTATAAAGTTTGTAACGCTACAATCACATTGAGTATTTATGTCTCAAAGACAAGCAGACGAAACACACAACCCCGTTGGATCTTTACATGTCAAACTGAGCCAGAATGTCTCTGGCGGCCCGTCTCTGTTTAGTCTCTGTTGCTGTTGTAGCTCTGTGACTGTGGAAAGCTCTCTCGCACTAGTACAAGCTAAGCCGTGGTAAAAAGAGAGGCAGGTTTGGCTCGGGATCAGAGCTAAGTGAAAAGGTTAGGACTGCTGAGAGTAATCTTTAGAAGTGGCCTTCAAAGCATGAAGTCCCCACAACAACAGGTCATATGACCTTTTGGGTAAAAGAAATGTTGGGTCAATAGAAGCACCCCTTACATGATAGAAGGCTTGACAGTGCAATGTGTAAATAAAAAAAAGGTATCCGCTACTCTCTCAGCCTGTCATAAATAAGAGGGTGAACATCTAACACTTGCTGTAATGGGCATACTTATGTACAAAATAATTATCAACATAATATGAGAATAGCCAGGCCAGCCCAAATGTTGGGGCCATCTAAACCAAACTGTTCAAGCCACTTCCTTTTATGGTTGCACTTCATGTCCCTGCTGTGGTACATCACTCTGTTCACAAGCTGCATGTAAACCTTATCTGTATGATTTATCACTGTATGCAAAGATGTAACCTTTTCTGCTTAAAGAAATTGAAAAAATAAAAATAAAAAAAGCGTGAGACCAAAAGAAAAGTTCATTACTAGTTGTTCTTTACTATTTGTAATGACATTTATGACTCTAATATTATTTAGCAGCTCATGCAGGAACTCTTCTGTCATCGTTTTCCCAGGACATGAAAACAAAATAGTGACCATAGACATAATCATAGTTAAAACTTTGAACTAAATGCTGAGGTTTGCTGAGTTTAATGATCAGGCGACCAAAGGCGGCCTGACTTCAGAGGAAGATAAGACGAGAAAACTGTGTGTGCTGGAAAACCACAGAAACGGGGCTTTGTGATATTCAGTTTCTTTTCCATCCCTGACAACTTTAAGGCAGTGCCCACTTGTTGTGCATGAATGTAAAGATTGGACAGCCTATGCATAGGCGAAGGGATACGCTGAAATGTAAACAACCCGTTAGTTGTGCACAAAATGGCAGAATCACTTGGTGGTGGTGATACAATTATGTATGTTTTGATCAGAAAACTGCACTATTCATAGGTGCTGTGTGTGTGTGTGTTTGTGTGGGTGTTGTGTTAGTGCTGATGCATGTCAATCAGCACTAACACAACATAAAGTGCTACTAAACACTTGGACTTCATGGCACTTGCAACCCACATAGAAACTAATGAAGTTTCCATTAAGGATATCTTGGGCCCATCTGATAATGTTAGTGCATTTCGGCCTAAGCAGAGCTGTTTACTGTCATCATGTCTTTGTATGCATTATAATGGGTTAAACGAGAAAGACACCAACGTTAGTTAATGATGAATAAATGTGACAGTGCTATGATATGACGAAATGCACTGCAGATCTCAAATCCAGCTGCTGTGTTATTGTTTGACAGTGTGCTGCCATGCATGTGCAAGAAATGGCCAGTTTAAATGTCTATCTGTGTAAAATTGTGGGAGGAAAATAACAAAACAGAGGTGAGGTGGCAGCTATCAGCTATAGATAGCTACAGATACTACACAGCACTCCACAGGACGCAGCTAGCTTCATGGTTCCGTGTGCCAATGACAAATCCTTGGAAACTGATTACCGACAAAACGGTGCCAGGTCGGGGAGTTAAGTCGCCTTTCGAGATTAATTAATTTGCATAATATGAACACCTAAAGAAAGCATACCCGGTGGTGGTGCCACTGTGGGGTCAGTGAGTAAGAATAACACACTTGACGCGGGTAGTAACAGTGCTACACGTTAACCTTACATCAACCAGCTAACTAACTGTCGTTAGCCAACTCACGTAGCTGGGCTGAAAATGTCTAGCTAAGCCAGCCTTTTGACACCGACTGTGGGGGAATATTTACACTATATATATATATATATATATATATATATATATATATATATATATATATATATATATCGAGCAATATTATAAAAAGAGGGAAAAACCCACTGGCTGAGCCTGCTAAAACGACTGACAACAAGGCAGGAAATAAAAAACCAAGCTAAGCTAAACGTCAACAGCAAAGCAAACGTCAGTTATGCCAGACTGCTAACCTGCTAACGTCAGCTAGCGAGCAACTTAGCCCAGCAGCTAACAGGATTTCAGCGAGCGATCCTCTGAGTCAAACGAGGAAGAGTAACACCACGGGCAGAGTGAGATAATAAAACAAACGTCATGTTAAACGGGATACACGGTGTCGCCTTCCCCGCGTACATATTTACTCACATCCAGCAGTTAGCTTCATCTCAAGCAGAGCTAACTGTATGTATGTATGTATGTATGTATGTGTGTGTGTGTGTGTGTGAGTGTTGGTGTAGGCCCGAGCAGAGCGGCTGTCGGACGCGGACCGACCCGTCTGCCGTGAGTTCGACCGAGAGGGGAAACCCTCTGCTGCAGCCAGCTGAGCGCAATCGGGCAGCAGAGACACCCAGCGAGAGAAGAGCCGGCGGAGACGGAGATGATATCCAAAGCGGAACGGCCACACTTTAAGGCACACAAGGTGTGGACTAACACAGTGTGTAAGCGCCCGTTCCCGTGTTGAATATTAGCGGAGGAAAAAAAGAAAACACAGTGAAAAACAGCGGCCATTCCGAAGCTGAACAAAAGAGTGCGTTTCTACTCACCACCGCAAAATTACACTTTAGCATTACACACGCCGTAACAAGAGACTGGCGGATGTATTATTTCAGGAGTTAGGCGTAGCCGTGCTGCGAGGCTAAAACGTCCACTGTTAATGTGATAATATAACTGTTTTACCTTCAGAGGTGTGACTCCGCCATCCTCGCTGCTTCCTCCTCTTTTCTTACACTGCTGCTCTGCTCCCCTCCCTCCCCTGCCACCAAACTGCGTCATTCGCACGCCTAACCAATGTTATCACGAGACTTTGAAATACAATCAAATATTACTGGATAAACATTGGCTTCATTTACATATATATATCTGAGAAAATCAACGAATTGTTTTGTTTTTGTCCAGCAGTAATACTATTAATAATACTCCATTATAAGTCATACATTCAAGATTTTACTTCTACACTTGTTTTTAAGACATGCTCTGCCTGGAATAGTAATGCGTGTTTGCAATGATTTTACCCCTAAAAGTTACCTTGTTTAAAATCTGAAAAATCCAGATTATATGAACATACAAATATTTTTTCATTTCAAAAATCTGACTGCTGGACACAAAATGTCTTCTACTTCACCATGAAGTCTATTCTCATTGGCCTGAATGTTCCTCATCACACTTGTGTGAGTTGAATATTTCAACATGATTAGCTTCCAGTGATTTTACAAAAAACATGCTTAAACTCAGATTTAAGGTGAGCACAGAGAAACTTTCATCCTTCAGTAGATAAATGTGTAAACAGCCTTCTAGTGTCAAACGCTGCACATATATCATCCTGCACAAAAATCTGAGTGAAGTGACTATAAGCAAACAAGTTTTTTAATGCTGAGGGATAATTAGCACTGCAAAAGATAATGGCAGTATCAAAAGTAAAAGTAAATAGCCCCTTTTCAGTGGTTTATATTATATCTTTATAATGAATAAAAGTCTACTTTATATTATATTATCAATTTAAGTTTAAATTTAAACTTTTAAAGTTTACAAGTTGCATTTCCATGTTGCAGTTGGTGAAGCTAGAGCAAATTTTAATTGCTTTTTTACTGTGTTGGGTAATTTCATCTATAACAATGAATCATATTTTATGAAATGATTATATTATTGTATAAATATAAATGTTATTCTGTAATCTGTAAACTTTCTGTCAATGTATCTGTCAAATAAAAGTATTGGGGGGGTCAACAGTATAATATTTTTCCCTAAAATATAGAGGTAAAATAATAATGTAAAACGTAGAGCGCAAATACCTCAGATTATATATATTATAATAAATGTACTACAGATTTTATAATACAGTAACTAATATTAACAAGGACACTTGTTACACAAGATGTGAATTTATATATTATTATTATTCTTTCTCTTATTGTTTAATCGCTGTAAATGTGATAACCTAACCGTTTGCTGGCTGTATTTGTTTGTATATATTTTGTATATATTTAACAACTTTCACATCAAAAACATATTGTAACAATAAATATGCAAAACTCTTGAACAGATGAAAAATCAAACACTACAGTCATGATCTTTGGTAGTGTTGTTCCCAGGGCCGCCTGTAGGTGTCAGTAAAGCACCGCACCTGAGAAATAAAGCGAAGAAGAAGGTCATGTGACTGTCGCGGAAGCGTTGGCTTGACAACCGCTGTAATCTTCACCTGGTGCTAAACAAAGGTGAGATTATCAACAACTCTCTTTAATAAACAGCGTTCTTTATTTATTTATTAAACGTGTTCACACACAGCAACGGGAGAACACTGCAGTATACTGTCAGCTGTAGTGAATATATTTGGCAGGTAGCGTTACTTTAGCTGGGCCTGCTGCTGTGTCGTCTAGTTAGCTACGTGCTAAACGTAGTACCGATTATTCCTCCCAGTCTTTAAATCAGCTCAAAGACTCAGTCAGTCGTTTTGCTTCAAGGTTTAGAGTTAATATTTTCGGACATTAACTCACTGGAGACAATGCTTCAAAACGACCTATTTAAACGCAGGGCAAGTGTAATAGAAACCTGAACCTTCAACATTATTGTAACAACGTTAACTAAATGTATGTAATCCATCACAGGACAGCACTGATACTCAGCTGTTTTCCTTTAGGATGGTCTGGTGTTATCTGCGTCCGAGTTGTACTGATAATATCATTTATATATACCGATATACTCTCAAGTAACTAATTGGCGATGTCAACTGGTTGCAAACCAAATTCAACACGTCATCTCACTATTCTCTGTATTGCTGTATGTACAGTATTATCACTGTACATTAAACTTGTGCCCTAGCCTTGTCTCAGTGCAATCTCTCTCAGTTTTCTACTGTCTTGCATCGGAGCATGAGTCAGGTCACCATTCATTTTCAACTGAGGAAGCACTTATCCCGATGACCAAGCAGTGTAAACATTTTTTTTAATCTTTGTGCAATGTCAGATTAAATATGTTTAAAGTAATAAACTAATACACATTTACCTTTCAGCGAGCACTCAGAAGACACAATGCCAGAAGTCAAGTCAATATTCAGAGAAGTTCTGCCTAAACAAGGTTTGTACCACAGCAGTTAGCTATTTGGACAGCAGTCCTTACAAACAAAAGATTGTTTGTGGAGCTCAATACAACATGTGAACTGTTTAGAAATTTGCGAAAGCTTGCAAAATTAGTCAGTGGGTGTTCTGTGCTGTGTGCGCTCTCTTTACAGCTCAACACCATTGACGTTGTTGTATAAACACTCACATAATTTTGGTCAGTATCATAGCTGGCTAACAATGGATCTCTGGTGTTAGATGTTTTTTTGTTTTTGTTTTTTATGTGTACGAGCTGTTTAGGGCCAGAGCACCAGATGTGTAAAATGCAATGACTGGTAAAAAAGAAGACATTGGCGACACAAGCAGATTTTCACCACAGACCTGTAGTTGCGGTGCTTTCTTTAAAAGTTTGTGTGTCGAACATTTGTCACTGCTAATATGCTAAAGGCTTTTGTGAAAAATATCAGTAATCCAGCCATGTCTGTTGCTTACCTTTTTATTTAAGTGGAGATTAGTTCATGAAATGTTAGAATTCATGTTGGAATTTAGTGATATTTTTTTTCCCCCCTCTTCTGTTTTGGCAACATTCACAGGGCAACTTTCCATGGAAGATGTCCCAACCATGATTCTGTGTAAGCCAAAGCTGCTCCCACTCAAATCAGTCACCCTTGAGAAACTGGAGAAGATGCAGATGGAGGCTCAAGAGGCCGTCAAACAGCAGGAACTGGCAATGAAGGAGCAGTAGACGCCCAATGGAGGGTTCTTAATAGCAGAATGTCAAATTGGCAGAAAATGTCTTTTGATGGATGGCACAAAGCCAGCATTTCAAGCACTGGTGGAAGAATTATTTGTATGGACAGTGAAGTGCAATGTCAAGAAGTTACCAATGGTTGGCTTCAAAGCTGATAAGTTAAAAAAGTGGTGGGTCACCTTAGCATAATTATGCTTCAGCTCAGAAGTCCTGCTGTTGATTGCATCTGTTGCTTACCAGTTTTCCAGTATGGCTGTCTAGACTTTCTATTTGTAAGATTGCATTTGTAATTTGTCATCAATGCATACAAGAAAATGGTAGATAATGGCTTCTTTAAGAGCAATTGATGTGTCAGATTGAAGACTAAAATTGCATGTGGTAACATGTAGTATTGTGTGTTCATTCACAAAAACAGTCTCGGATCATTTAACAGTGATTTAATGAACAAACAAGGAGCAATACGTGGTACATTTCAAACACCAGTATTCCCCAGATACAAAAATAAACACTCTACATGCCATTTTGTGAAGTTACCCGACTGGTATTTCTTTTTGCACTGTACTCATGTCTTGAAACCTTCAATAATGACATCTTTGTGTAATTTAAAGGGTAAAAAGAAAAAACAGTCAAGCATAGAAACAGCAGCTAGTGAGGGAGCCAGTATTGCATTTAACCAACATGCTCCCCTTTATTTATTTATTTTTATACCCTTTTATAAAGCTCTTGACACAAACCAGTCATCTCTGTACAAATACTGTGTTTTAGAAAAACACAAAAGGAGTGGCAGTGAACTCAAGAAAATACTGTACAAAACAACATGGAATGACTGACACTGTGAGGTGTGGCACTTTAAGGGTTAGCTTATGTGAATGTTTATACTGAAACACCTTGGAGAAAGTGATCTACTTCAGTTTCAATCAAAAGTGCAGTTTTGTTTTTTTTAACCTCACCTCAATTTCAGAAATGTACATTCTTTTGACTGTTTGGGAAAAATTGTACCCAACTATTTTGAAAAATATGTAAGTAAAAAAGTAGCTTTATCCTCTTCTCTTCTGGAAATCTGGCACATTATAAGGGCTCCTCAGTAGCTTTCAACTTTGACAACACCACCATCTCCCTCGCTGACAAACCTTTTCCGGCCCCTGATGAGAGAGAGAGAGACAACACATTAACAGACCAATAAATAAAAAACAAACAAAAGAAAAAACAGACATGGGTGTGTGAAAATTAGTAGCGTGCACTTACCGACAGGGACAAAGATCTCTTAACTTTACATCGATGATTCCCACACTGAAGCTCTTATCAACAAACTGCTCCAGGATGAAGTATGCACGAGGGACATCAATGTTGATTTCAGCAATGTCCATATAAACTCTTTCATATCCCTATGAAGGCAAAAAAAAAAAAAAAGCACTGTTTATAAATCAGCATCTCATAAAAAAGCTAGGAAACAAATGATGAAATAATTATGTGCAGTTCATTATTCAAACACCAGGTGGCACCTTACCCTTCTCATTTGGTCCACAGTGATGACGGAGGAAGCAGAGAGTGACTTGAGTAGCTGGAGAACCATTTTGAATGTTTTCTCTCCTTTGGACTCCAGCACCATCACTATTGCCTGAGGGAAACAACACACACATTCACAGCCTTTTATTAACATTCAGAACTATTGCTAATATCTCATAGAAACACTTAACTGCAGTACAAAACATATTTGTCGTCTACATATTTTAGTTTGAACCAAGCTGGGATGTTCTGATTCAAACTAAAGCAAACAGTTTACCTCATAGACAAACTCATGGTGGAAATGGGGAACCTCCAGATCCCTCAAGCATCTCTCAGCCTCCTTGGTGTCTCCAGAAAGGATATACTCCTTCAGCAGCAAGTTCATCTGACAGGACAGAGAATAGGAAATGACAATTATTAACCTGTGGCAACAATCTGTTGTAGTTGTAGGGAATTCTTGGACTTGTAGGTGTGTTAAGCCTCTCTAAGCAGAAGAGTGTGTTTGCAAATTGTGGCATCGTACATGGAAATCCCCTTCTCAAAACCAGTAAGCCATGAAGGCACATTGATAGCACTGTTTGCACAGAAATGCATGGCTTAATTTAAAGTTGTGTTGAAAAAAAAAAAAAATTTCTTTTCTCAGTCACCAATGTTTGTTCCCTTGTCTACGTTGCCTTCATGGTGGTGAAAGCTCCCTAATTATAACAATTATGACAATTCAGAAAAAACATAGTTACTATATACTAGACTATTGCTCACAAAGACCCGGTCTGTCTTCTCAAGTCTGCTTTATGTAATTTACCTCTTTGATGAGTTGAGTGACAGGTCTCTGGCCCCCTCCTGTCCCCCACTGGTTGTCTATGCGTAGGCCACCCAGACTCATCTTCAGCAACACCGCCGCCCGGTCAAGTGCCGCCCTGGAAGAAAAAAAAAAAAAGTACTACATTCATTACCATCCCTTCTCCACAACCTGCAAGCAAACAAACTGCTTCTCCTCTGCTATGCAAAAAGTTTGCATTGTTGCCCATTTACCACAGGTTGCTTGTAATGATTCAGATGACTAGTATAGATGCAAGAAAGCCTCTGTATGATATTGTTGACTGCATACCTTCTTATCTTTAGCAGTCAATCTCACTTTCAAACATTTCAAACTGTGTCATATGATATAACAATCTCTAAAGATTTCCATGATAAGAGCATAAAACAGGAAACTAAAATTACAAATCACACACCTTGTGTATTCACAGTCAACTCTGCCTTTGTAGCCCTCCACGTAATTCTTGGACAATATTTGGTCGCTAACAGCGCGTGCAATGAATTGACCCACCAACTGGAAAGTAAACAAAAGAGAGAGAACGTAAACAAACAAAAACTAATTACATAGCACAGTTTCATAGACATGTAGACTACAGCTAAAAGTCAAGCGCCTCCTGTTCATGAATGACTGGCATGAAACACAGCACCTTTTTTGTATAGGAACCTCTCAGGAATACAGATGACTGACAGTGACCTCAGGAGCACTGTGTGTGTGTGTGTGTGTGTGTGTGTGTGTGTGTGTGTGTGTGTGTGTGTGTGTGTGTGTGTGTATTTGTTTACAGTAGTCTGAGCAAATGATTCAGGGAAACGAAAGAGCTGGCTTTGCTCTTCTGGCCTCCACAAAGCCTGTGCTCATCACTGATCATTGTTCCTGTTCAGACGAGAGGCAGCTCCATCTCTGACCTGTGGCTGTGGCTAGACCAGCAGGCGCATGAGGACAAAGAGAGGAGTGTGTAGTGTGTGTGTGTGTGTGTGTGTGTGTGTGTGTGTGTTAGAGAAAGAGAGTAACTGAGAAACAGGGAGTTGTAAAGGGAAGGGAGGTTGTGGCAGTGCAGAGTCATAATGCTGCTTTAAAAACACACAGAGAACTGTGGGAGAGGGACAGAAATGACTAGTGAGCCCCAAATGAGCCAGAGAAAGGAGGGGTCTGTGGGGGGAGGACAACCAATAACCCTTTGAGTGCCCTTCGCTGAGTTTGCATTTTGCGAGCGCAGACAGACAATAGCCAGAGATCTCATGTCTGCGCAGACTGAAAAGGAAATAGCTCAACTCAATACACACACGCACACACACACGTACACGTACACGTACACACACCACATCAAACCACACTGCTCTTCCCTTTGTGCTCCGCCACAGACTGAGAAAGAAGTCAAACAGAAAGCCACTTTACAGTCTGTCTGTCGTGTTTTTACAGATATAAAACAAAACAATAACAAAAAGTTTTAAAAAATATCCTAAAAACACAAATGAGAAAAACAGTATGACATGCATTTAGCTCCAGGGGCTTGTTCTATTATTTGCCAATCACACAGTTATCTCCAGGAGACTCACCTGTGGGGCTCCAGGCGTATCCAGGACCAGATCGGGCAGCTCCCGGAGTAGTTTGTCGAAAGAATTTTCCATGTCACTGTGGGACAGCACGGGCCCGCACAAGTCAGCCAGCAGCCTGGAGGTGAGCTCCCGATGGCTGGCTTTGGCCTCCAGGGCCAGCGACACAGCCAGCGATGGAACCTCGCTTCGCATGGGCCCCAGGTTCAGTTCTGCAAGCAGCTCCTGGGTGTGGAGAGAGGCATTAACTTCGCTCAGGCATTGAGGTCGGTTATTTTTAGAGCACTAGTTTACTGACAGGTTTTTTTTCCTGCACACTTACCGCTACTTCATTTGTGTCTGCATGTTCAAAGTACTCCTGCACTATGGGGGTGACTGTCTTCTCAAAGTCCCTCTCATCCAGCGGGGGAACCACAGTCTCATACACACAATTTCCCTGTTAAAAACACAATCACACGTTATAAGCTCCACATGAGAAGTGTGTATTTCAGACCCGTCCATCATATTGCATTGGATTGTACTGTAATCATGCCATTTCAAACACGTCACGTCTGATGAAGATGTACAACCACAACACCACAGTCAGTACCTGAGCTTCATCGTAGTTGGGGTCTTTCTCATCTACTTCCTCTGGTTCATAAACTTCACCAGATCGGCCCCACACACCTTTCCCTCCAGCCCCACCTGCAGACAGTTGGTCAGAGACAATGTTAGACGTGATATCTGATAACGTCATGAACAAATATCTTGGTTACCTGAGTTGGTAAGCTTTTTCTTTTGTGTAATAGGAATTGACTCATAGTAATTTAATATGGAAAGTAAGTTCAGTTGCAGCTTTTAGAGCATTAGGATCTCTTGACATGATGTCCTTGTAATATGACACTCAAACTTAGCTGCAGACATAATAAGAAGGTGAGGGTTACACAGCATGGTGTCATGTATATCAGGGGAAGTGTCTGTCGGATTAAATCTTATAAGCAATTCAGCGTCAAACTAGTTCCGAGACAAATCCCAGACCATTTGTCAGAATTCGCTAAAAACCTGACCACACCCGTGCTGTGCGTTTGTTGTCCTGAGCTCCAAACATAACCCAAAGATATCTAGATTATTTTTCAAATACATGATATTGTCATTACAGGCCTTGTAGTGTCAAGTCTCATGAATTCGTTTTCACATGTAGATTCAGTTCTAACACCAAGAAAGAAATAACAGTCAAGAAATATGGGATGCATTTTGACAAAAAGGTCAACAAGTAGACCTTTAGCATTATATGTAGCGTGCAGGCAGGTGCTCCACTTACAGTATGATCTCTGTATCTAAACAAACCCTGCAACACCTCTCTACAACAGCACATCTCTGCTGTATGAATGAGACTTCGGGAAGGTCTTGTCCAGTGGTCAACAAAAATACTATAGTTGTTGCATTAATTTTACTAATATTATATGGATCATTATTTGTGTGTGTAATAATTCCAATGGCACATTTTTAATCCCAAAACCAACCATGCTATGATACAATCCCTCGGTTTAAGGAGGTGACGTCTTTGTACATGCTGAACAAACAAACATCTGCTGGGTCTGAGGTCAGCACCAACAGATTGCAGACAGTTTAAGAAGCCCAATGCCAAGCAGCTTGTGTCACATGCTTTGCAACCTCCACTAGTCCCACCCAGTTTGTGGCATATGACATGCCACTATATATAGCTAAGCCCACATCGGTTGTGTGAACCCATCCCGCTTCAGCGTTAAAACACTGTGCGTGCTAATCTTCTCTCACCGGTCATTCTTCTGCATTTGTCTTTGAAAACTGCAACGAACGTTTAATGCAGAGGAGGCAGAGCTCAAATAACAGGGCTTGGCTGGCATGGCAGTTCAGTTACGTAACCAGAAAAAACGGACAGATACTGTGCCAAGAGAAACACATGATCCACTTCCACTGGCCAAGGGAAGAGCAAAGTGACTGAACTGTACTGCAGTCTGCAGAGATATACTGTAGATGTAGACATTTCATGCTTTCATCACTGAATGAGCACCCGCAGTGAGAGACAGCTGGACTATCAGGAGATGTTGACACTTGCTAAATTCTGATCTACTTATACGTATGTGATGCGTCAGAGTTACTGGAGAAGGCAGGTCTGAGTAGCCATCTTTGGTTTGATAGAAAAATTGGATAAGGAACCACAGTCACTCACAATGAGATACTTAAAGCTAACAGTGTGACCCCGGAGAGCAAGATAGTCTCACTATCACACAACAAATGACAACTCAAACTCTACACAGGAAAAACAAATGCTCCATGGAGCTCATTAGAGGAACTTTACACTTATTTGCCCTTAAAAATAACAGTCAGCTGCTTCTGTAGGCACTCCAAATGGTGATCTAATGGATCCAGTGTGCTGACAGAATATCACTGACAAACGCAACTTCTGGTACACTATGCAAAAAAAATGTTGCCAAGATTATTATTTAACCTCTAACTGAAATTTCTAGAAAAGCTTGGCTGAGCATATGGCAAGAAAATAAAAAGGAGGCTTTTAAATGGGTGTGACTTATGCCACATCACCTCACCATTTGTGTATGCCAATTGGTTTATGGCGCAGAGGACAAAACCGACCAGGTGATGACAATAGCAGATCAGTGATGAAGGCTTTCCCCTTTGACTGAAACACCAGAGACTCTTTGATTAACTTGCCTGTGGTAACGGCCAGCAAATGGTTATCCTTTGAAGAATCAGAGAAGCTGAGACATTTGAGCTCTCTGCTAACAAAATGTCACATGATAACAACTGGACTGACTTCTTCATTTTTCTAAATCTTCTTACCTTTCTTTGGGAGACCTCTTCCCTTTCCCAGTCGGGACTTTCTGTCCAGCAGTTTGCTCTTGGGGCTGGTGGGTGCCACTGAGGTTCCCCTGACTACGTCCCCGTTATCGCTGAGAGAGTCCCCCCTGCCAGAGTCCCTGGAGGAGTTCTTCCTCAGCCTCCGCTTGGCCTTTGCCTTGAGACGTGCTTCGTGGATGCTGTTGCTGGACGAGGACAACCAGTTGCCATTGATCTCATTATTTATGTTTTTGTTGGGTCCTCTGTTGTCCTCGTCTCCAGATGCAAAGGAATCACTCAGATCCTCTGCCTCTGTTGGATGGAGGAGAGTTTATGTTAAACTATGAGTAGCTTTTACGTGCAGAACAGATCAGGGATACAAGAGCTGATAAGTGCATTTCTCTTTGTTGTATTTATTTCAGCAGGATGGCATGTGCATATATTCAATATACTCATAACACGGTCAGCTTCTTTCTGCTGTCGCCTACACAATGTAGGGTGTACAGCACAAAAAAATTCAATGTCAAATTCAACAAATACTGCAGGCGTTGCAAGAAATAAGCAAAACCACTTCCGCATGAGAAAGTCCCAGTGGCCCACATCAGATACAGCTGATGGAGCCTTTAAATGCCTGTGATTGACAACTTACCGACGGGGTTTGCGTTCAGCCAGGCCGCACAGTCAGTTGCCATGGTTTACAATAGAAAGATTTTTGCAGTGTGCAAAAAAAATTAAAATAAATCAAACGATGCCTGCAATGTTGGAGAAGAAGAAGCACACATTTAATAATGCAGACAATAAACATGCCCAGACATGCTGCAACGCAACAGCCTCCCCTCCCCCCGCGTTCATTCAAAGTCACACTGTTGGTAAACAATGGCTAACGTTACGCTAGCTTCAATGTGCACTGTCAAATAGCTGCGTCAATAGACCACACGCCTGAGAGCACGTATAAAAACAACAACTACTCACACACATGATACAAATCTGCAGTTTACAGTGTGTTCAGACGGTCATATACATGGCTGACTCGACGTTTATCTGTTGTTGAAACCGAAACGTCAGTAAAAGATTAAATCTAACTGTTAGCTCGGCGTAACAGTAAACGTCAAACCGTTAAATCCTTAACAACAGCATGTAAAATAAACATTTCAATCTCCTTTGCTCTATCGATTAAATCACTCTCAATAAAACACTGACCGTCTGTCGTGTCCAAGCTTCAAACTCTGACACCAACCCTGTTGTTTTTGTTTTATCTACCCAGCAACGCAGGCACGTAGGTCGGTATTTAACCCAATTTGATTGGCTGGAGGAATGTGGGGTTTTTAAAACAAAGGACCAATGAGAATGCAACACGGGATTTTCTTCTCGCATGTTCTGTGTGGTCTGTGCGGCTGATGGAGTGCTGCCCCCTATCTGTGGCACTCGTAAACAGCAGCTCTTTCTGTTCTGGTATAATGCCTGTTTGTCACATTATCCCCATCATTCTGGTTAATTAATGATGATAGCGATGATGATAATGATTGATTGACTCTGTCCCCTTGACCAAAGCATATTAGTAATCCTGAACAGGAAGTTCACTGCAGAATATTACACTGTGTAAACTAAGCAAATGAGACTACTAAATGTATCAGAGTAACATTTTTTCTTATAAAAAGGACAATAATTTTGGGGCAGGATTAATGTTTATATCCAAACTTAGTTTATTTAGAGCTACAGACTCAGCTTTAGCACCCAGATGTGTTTTTTTTGCCTCAACACTTGGGGGAGCTCTTTTACAACACTCCCACTCAAGCCCAACCACAAGCTGGTGCAGAAAATCAATGACTGCATGATGTATTGTACCCGGTCTGTGGGTGGTGTTCATGACTGTATTACCATTATAGCATACGCAATATGTTAGACACAATGTTCATATGTTTAAAATGTTTATTCAAGTTTTTTTGCATCAAAAATCATATGAAAAGTTTGTCAAAGAAAACACTATCACTGGTGTCACAGGATCGATATTCACAGTATACAAAAACAAATTTTGGCTTGATAATCTTCTGAACAAATC
The DNA here is from genome assembly GCA_036365135.1 of Miichthys miiuy. Lineage (NCBI taxonomy): Eukaryota > Metazoa > Chordata > Actinopteri > Sciaenidae > Miichthys > Miichthys miiuy. The sequence goes on from CM071602.1 coordinate 22,631,405, forward strand.
ACTGTAAAATGAAACATTGCATGTTTAATTCCGATAAATTAAACACATGGTCCAGTTTAAGGTCTTCAATATTTAAGGCATTACATATGTTGGCAAATATGACTGGGATTGTCTTATGAATTAAATCCAACATAAAATTTCAATAAAAGATGTTTTGCATAGTTAACATTATCAGTCCAAACGATTTACATTTAGACAGACAAATACTGTAGTGCACAAACTGGCACAAAAGAAAAGAAAAACAACAAGAGCCTTTAAAGCCCCAGATATAATAAATAAATATGTAAATATTTGAAATCTGTTCAACAAATACAACAAACCTGAGAATCTGCCCCAGTTCTCTAACTGAGTAAAAACATTCTTTGGCACATATTTCAAGTTATTTTGCAGCTGTAAATATATTGTTGTTGTTAGGATGAGCATAATTCATTTAAACTCAGTAAATGGACTAACATAAGTCCTTACTGTTAAAGTGTGTCTTCTCGGTAATTACAAATCTATGTAAGTACATTCCCATTGAAAAAACAAAAAACAACACAAATAAATTTCACACACAATCCCAAAAACTGTAAGAAAATTTATAAACCAAAAAATGAATTCAATATTGTAGCCTCACTATACATTACACTTCAGGTATGTACAAGATTGAGAGCCTGTACCGCTGAGGTTGTCCTTTAAAGATATCCTAACATTCTTACCCGCAAAATATCAAAACCAGTGCAATCGTCCACATACTCTAGCCTCCATGTGTCACATTATCCATGCTGTTACTGTCCATATCCTTGCACGAACATCACACATACATGTTCGTCTTCAATCATGTTCAATGCTGTTCACTGTACAAGACGTGAGAAGCCAAGCTGATGTCACTGTGCAGCTGAAGGTTAAACAAGTGTGTCCGACAGACTCTCTTCTGCCAGCTGGGACAGGTACTTCTGTGGAACGAGTGGAAGAAAAAAACCCCATTTACAACCCAAAAAATAATTAATCAATAAAAATTAATAAATCATTGATTACTAATCAACTAATTACTGTAACATGAAATATGATATAGTTTAATACTGTATATATGTATAAACACAATACATATAATAACACACACACACATATATATAATACTTTTGTTATGATATGGCACTATATAAATAAAACTGATATATATATATATATATATATATATATATATATATATATATATATATATATATATATATATATATATATATATATATATATATATAGACTGTACATATGGGATATATATTGGATTTTCTAAAAACAATTATGTTTTTTCTTTCTAAAAAACACAATTATGATGTATTAATTCTTTAAAATTAAGGTATTAGGGGGTGTTGATTAGCTCTGTTAGTAGAGCATCCGCCCCATGTACGAAGGCTCAGCAGCGTCCCAGAGTTCGAATCTGACCTGCAGCTCTTTGCTGCATGTCATTCCCCATCTCTCTCTCTCTCTCCCCACATTCCTGTCACTCTTCAGCTGTCTCTGTCAAAAATAAAGCTTGAAAAAGGCCCAAAAAATATCTTTAAAAAAAAATTAAGGTATTAGGTATCTGCATGCATCAGCTTTAGCCCACAAACAGCCATGTTGCTGCATTTTAACTGTATCCTTTTAGCTTGACAAATATCTGAGAATGGGAGCCTCACGCTGTTGAAGTCTGTTTTTTCTGTCTTCGTACAACAGCTACTGTACTGAAACTGAATCTACATTAAGTTAATAATATCCATTTTAAAACAACAAAATCTGTAAATTATATATACTAGACTATAATAAAATGAATATATACTTAATATATATTCTAATCTACAGTAAAAAAATGGAAATGAAAAACTAATATCAAACTTTAAACCAGAACACACACGCACACACACACACACACACACACACACATGCTGAGCTTTGACAGACAGCACAACTGTTAAAAACAGGTTTTTTCCTCATGGAATGTAATCCATCAAATGTTATGGAAGTCCTGCTCCTCCTCTGCCTTGCCTCAGCTGTGCTGCCAGGGACGAGAGAAATGCAAGATGGCTTGGCCACTAATCAGAAACTTAATACAGTTGCACGTTTACATGCAATGTCTGCGTTCGTTTGTGTGTTTATGCGTGCACTCAGGCACGTCAGTATATGTTGTTGTGTTTGTCTATCTGACTGTATTCCTGCACTTTTCATTTTCAATTCATCTGTTGATTATTTTTTCAGTGAAAATAATAAAAGATCAATGATCTGTTCAGTTTATAAAATAAAATAAATAGAAAAAAAAGACTTTGGGCTTTGAGAACTTTTGATGGCTAGTTTTTTGTTTTGTTTTGTCCAGTACACAGCACACAGCCATTTAATTCAAAGTCATATAAATCTTCCAATCATGCCATTTTTCCTTGAAAAAGGACAAACTGTTAATAAATGATCAAAATGAATATTATATAAATGATAATATATTTTTTCTGCTGGTTATTTAAATAGTTTTAGCATTATTGTGTATATCACTATGATCTAGCAGGACAAATAATTGGAATGTTATACTTAGTACTTGCATACAAGCATTGTACCATTAATATGATCCAGTCCAGTACTTTCATACATTTTCACAGTCTTTCACGGTCTAGCAAACACCTCTTTGATGAAACATTTCAAGTATGATTATCACCAAAATAAGACGAACATAAGAAGAAAGGCAAAGAAAATTAATATAACATGCATGTGCTGACCATATGAGTGTGAAGACATTACTCATCAACCCAGAAACAGGTGGTGTAAAAACTGTTGCTACCAGACCACACCGACTGTGGACACCAGCAGTGCCCTCAGTACAGTGGAGCATGCACGCATACAGATTTGAATCTTTGATACTACATACATTGGCATAAAAGGAGTGAGAGCAAATGCACAGGCAGACATGGTGTATACCTGCATCCAGTACGGACACATTTATTGTCCGATATCTAACTTAGTGAGGATTGGCATGCTCATATAAGTCAGGGAGGAAAGAATGAATAAAATGTGGAAATGTATAATTTAAAAATTGTATCTTATTCCTTCTTGTCACCATCACCTGAAGGCCTGATGTGTCACTGTGCAGTGTGTACCTGTAGGTTCCTGTAATGTACAGTGCTGCGGCAGTGAGTGGTCTTCGCAGTGTCCTCACTGGTATAGAAAAGTCCGCAGAGTTTACAGTAGTAGCCAGTCCTTGGCACAATGAACTCCACTCCTATTACACAATGAACACAATAATTAGAGTTTAATCCCAGAAATCAGCACCTGACAGATGAGTGTTCTCACAACTGGCATTCACAGTGGTAGTACTGAAGGCAATATAGCACTTGTTTCTTTTACTGTAAATCTTTTTCTGCGTTCGTTCACATTTTTCACATTTATTCAAATCTATTCTATTCTAAATCTATTTTTCTTTCAACAGTGACAGAGAAACTAAAGCACGCCTCTGTCAATAGGCCCAGTATGATTGATTCTGTGGTGGAAAATGATTAGACTTAAACTGTTAGACTGGTTATGTAATCTCGAGTATATAATTTCTATATGTGTTACGTATGATACTCTGAATTATGACTGAAAATTGAGTGGGTATGGTGGCCCAAGCAGTGTGAATACAAAGTTCTGATTAAAGCAAACTGTCAACAGAGATGTATCATGTCATGACAGAACAAGTGGTCGGTAGCTGGACTTTTTGGATGACCAGTGAGATGGGCAAGAGGTGTACGCCCAACATCAACAGCCACTTGAGAATGGGTTATCGCCACTTATGACATAGGTTATAAATATTAGGATGCTTTGCACTGAAACTTCAGATGCTTTGCAAACCGTCTCAGGCTTTTGTTTACGCTGAATCAAATGACGATTTTACCTCTGTCAGTTGTGACTTTGAGTCCCAGATACCACAATTCTAGTCAATATAAGGAAACTCGAGGAACTTCCTACATTGATAGCAAAATATATATATCTGTACAAGAAATGCTGAAATCATGAGATTAAATGTAATCTTCACATGAAAAGTGTCCATAAAACAACACTTTATTTTACATGGAGGCATGGGACACTATTTTCTTTTACAATAAAACATATTACCTAGTGTATCTTTAATGCCAGCTGAGTAAGGTGTGTGTGTACTCCAGTACAATTATACCTTGATTACATGAAATTAGTCAGTAAGAACAAGTATGCATGTTATTGTAGCTCAGGTGAAATAAGGTACATTTCACAATACATGCTGTCAGCATTCACGTTCTGGATAAATGTGACAATAAAAACTGAACAAAATGGCAACAACAACAATGAGATGACTCATCTGTGTTAAAGTTGTCTCAGCCATGCTATCAATGGACACAGTTTGTTCTGGGCACACACACATTATCAGGGCACAGAAATAGTGACACTCTTGTGTCTGTACTGAGGTCTATTGTTGTTACACTGCACCATTGCTTATGTAAGTCTCCATGCAGAAGGCCAGACACTTGCCATGTGCTTGGCCATGTCATTCTAGCCCTAATGATAATATAAATACTCATCTCTCAGGGGTGCATTTCACAACCTGCTCACGGAAATAGGTCAGCAACTGGCCAAGCAATTCCAGCCAATTAGAGTGCTAATGCAACAGGTTGTCAGTGTACTTATTAATGGTGTACATGATAACACTTTATCTTTAGGGCTAAGACCACTGGCTCAAGACTCCAGGAACTTGTATCTGTGACAAGACTAAAAATAGATCCAGGCAGAATATCTGTTTTCATCATTGCTACTCTTTTACATAACATGATGACAAAATGTCATACACGGAGTATATTTGAGATAGTTTTATATTTGTGATACTAAAACTTGTGCTTACCCAAAGGGATACTGTGTTCACTGACAGCTTTGTCTTGCTCACGAGATGGCGAGGGGACCTCAATCTCTGTAAAAGGCATGTAAATTCTGAGAAATGCAGGATGCACAAAGCCTTACAAATGATGTTTTTACATTTATTCCAATGTGGACATTTCATAAAAGAGTTGCAAGAAATATCTGAAAAAGTTTCCTTTGGGTAAAAAAAACTACCAAGCTGTTTGCAACAATCAAGCAATGTATATATTCTATGGTTCTAATAATTACTAGGGTGTAGCATGTTTTGGCATCCCATACATCCTATGTGCAGCTCCTAACTCGGTTATCTCTGAGTTCAAAATACAAACTACTGTTTGAGATCTGACAAGATTTCAGTGTAAGTGATGAGGGACAAAGTCCGTAGTCCTTGACTAATCTATCCCACTGAGATAGACTTGTAAAAGGTAATCTCAGCATGCTTAATGTAACTGAATACTGTATCTCCTGTAGTTCTACTGGAAACATTTGATTTTTCTTCTATAAAGTACCTTTTTTAAGACTGCTGTCCTTGTGTTGAACCCCGTTATTGATTGTTTCCGTAACCTGTTCTACTTCCGAAGTTTTGCTGTCCTCTGATGCATCAATGTGATTTTCCACGAACTCTTCTAATGTCCCACTTTTGGTTTCCTCTAAACATGTCTCCTCCAGTGCAGCCTTGAACTCCTCACTGGGGAAGTCACTAAGGTTAGTGACTGGTAGCTCAGGAGCCACTGGGCACTGGGGCCACTGGAGTTTCTGGTCTTCAGGACTCGGGGAAGTTAAAACATCCCCTGGTTTCTCAGTTACAGATGTTTCTGCCTGGTCTGCAGCTTCCTCACAGAACTTTTCCTCGTTAGACTTCTTGTTAGATGTTGCCTGCACCTCCAAGGAGGGCGAGGTAGGTGGTAATGTATGCTCCTCCACTGCCTCTTCTTCTGCAGACTCTTTGGGGCAGGATGCATATTTTTCCAACTCAGGAAGGTCTGGCTCAATAATGGAATCGTCTTCTCCTCCCACTTCATCTACAGTGACTAGTTCCTCCATGTTCTTAGGATACCAACACTCTTCATCAGTGTCATCTCCACTTTCCCATTCCTTCTCCTTAGAAAATGGATCAAGAAAAGAGCTGTTAATAGTCCAACTACACTGGGGCATAAATATGTTTGCAGTTAATCTTTGGGACCCCAAATGAGTTAAAATGCTTACTTACTGTGTCTCTCTTTTTACCACATTCAGTAGCCTCTTTTGGCTTATTGCTTTGCTGAGGTGATCCAGATTTTTCTTTTAACTGGCAATCCTGTGGGGAAGAACTGACTTAGCTGCTAGACAGATGTGCCACATCGATCAGTTATACAACAATAATATGCAAAAGTTACTCACTGTGTTTTCAGTAGCATTTTCTCTCTCATGTTTTTCCACAGTGGTGTGCCTCCTGCTTGTCTTTTTGCTCCTGCCTCTGTCTGGTGAACTCGGCCTCTTGTCTTCTAGGGTTCTTCGAAGTGGCTCCTCAGTCATCTCGAACTCTGAATGCCTCGACCTACTGTAGTAGTCACCACCATCCCTCCTCTTTGGCTTTGCATCATGCCTTTGGTATGGAGGTCTGGGAGGCTTGTCTGACTTGTACATTTCTTCCTTTATGTAGAAGTCGTCCTCCATGTTCCTGTAAGAGTTGAAGGACATGCCTTGAGGGCTTCCTCGTGGGTGCCAGTCTCTGTTACCTCTCATCCCTTCACATCCTCCTACTCCTCCTCCTCGCTCATCTGCTGATCTCGAGCTGATATGATCCAAGGGTTTTTGGTAAGCCTTCCGACGATCAGCTGCCCGTCCATTAGGCCGATCGTCATCCACACTGCTCCCGTTCCTCCAAGGGTCATCCCTCTCCCTTTCATCTTCAGCCCTTCTTAAATGTGATGACCAATCCCAAGAGCCCTGGCGTTGGCCCATGCCATTGCTGGCTCTCTCTGGACCCCTGCATGACGCCCCCTGTGGGCTGTGGGCTGAACTGCATGATGTAAAACTAGGGCTGTGGGAGTGAGGACTCAGAGAGCGGCTGATAGGGCTGCGGGAGCGTGCTCTCTCTGGTATGTAGCTAAAGGGAGATGATAGGTAGGTCAGAAATATACATTGATTCAACTCAACAATAATCATTGGTGACATTTTCACCTCAGTGAATTTCCATTTTGCTTTCCTCGATTAGTGACTCAGAGGACTTGGCTACACAAAAACAGGAATTTGAGACTGAAAGGAGCATGAAAAGTTGCCTCACTGTTCAAGTTCTTGCATCTCATCCCTCTCCCTCTGAGAGCTGATATCCTGGATGATCGATTGAACATCTTTACCTGGTTTCTATACAGAAAAGAAATTCAAGTTTAGAAACTGACTGATACATCCTATAACCTGCTGATTATACTTTTTCAGTCCTACCTTGAGTTGAAGCTCCTTGTACCTCTTAGACATTCGTATAAGAAGTTTCTGATTGTTAATCATAGCTGGAGTAAGTTGGTAGTATTGAACCATGGCTTGAGCTGCTTCAACATATGCCATCTCCAGAAATGCCTGATGGGAGAACAGAAAATTGTTGTAAACAATAATCCTCTTTGACAGTTATATAGTCTTTCTTGCACATGGACATCTGCACAAACATATTTCACATCTCAAATGTCAGACTGGGATGCAAGCAAATATTTGAAAATCATCATCACACGTTATCACGTTTCATTACCATAATAAATCACCATAAAAGTCACTTTAGTATAGTAACCAGTCCATTGATTTTTAGTATGAATGCTTTACATTTGATAGGGGTGATATTAATGTTGCAGTTGAGTTCTGATTACTGAAACCCGTGAGCCTGAATGAGCTGTCATGTACGAGTAGTTAAACAGCCAGTAAGTTATGACACAGGATATGAATATGTACATGATATCACAAAACAGCTGCAACAGAAAAAGCTGTTAATAATCATAGAAATGCACATGAACCATTTCATGATTTGCATTTTGGCACATTTCAGGAGCTCATCAGGACAGAGGTCTGTGCAAACGCACACGCAGAGCAAAATGTGTGAAATGATTTTGGGTTTGAACCAAGGCTGTACGCAATCAAACATGGTGCCGTTGGTTATATAAGCCCATACTGTAGGTCTGACAAGCAGCTGTACTTAGATAACACGTGCACAAATGTCAAAATAAATAAGACTCTCACCCTGGAACTATATGGTGTTGTTGGCTGTTAACCTTTTTGTACTAATGCACTCAGAATGGGGGTGTCAGCAAAGTACCAAAAATTTAATATATACCCTTTATAATGATGTTCAACTAAGAAAGTCGATTTGAAAAAGAAGTTATTTATTGATAAACTTAAGTAACAATTGCTGAAAAATGAATGTGATTGTACCTGATGGGTAGAGCGCATGAGGATGTAGTTGGTGACTTTGCCAAACGGTAGTCCCAGGTTGATGACATCGTTCTCTGTGCAGCTGCCTTCAGGGAGGTTGCAGATGTGAACAACTCGCCCTGCGGTGGCCTTTCTGGGTGGAAATGGCTGAAAATAATATAATAAACAAATTGTAATCTTTATGCAACCATGATTTAAAACCACTGTTTAAATATATTTAACATCTGAAAACAGTTCGTGAATTGAGTCAATAACCTTCACTGTGGCATATAAATATTTAAACCAAATCACAATCAAAATAACTTCATCTTGCTTACAGTACAATGACAAAAACACCGTGATTAATCATCTGGATTTGTTTTGTTCTTAAACTTTTGAGCAGAAACCCATAATGAGGACAGGGCTTCTGAACCCAGCTGTTGTCGGTTAAACAATCCAGTTGCAATTTGTTTGCCAACCGCAGTGTCTCTTTTACTATTTCTACATAGGTAAACATACAAGATAAAGCGTCTGCGTGACCTTTGAACAATCTGTACTGTAGAGGAGCAAGACTGTCTAACATCAATGTAACACTGTCACACAGGATGTCATGTCATTTTCCCTACTTGATACGGCCTGCCTCATTGAATCTATTAATAGTTCCTGACTGTAGTGCAGCAGTGATAATGAAAGTTTTCTTGTTTGGATTTAAAGACTTGTCAGCTGACTGTCCCCAGACATCTCACACATTTCACACAAATCCCTCTAAGCTGTCATATGTACTGGCCTGCATTGTTCAACAGCCCTTTGTCTTTCCCTCTGAAATAAATGAGCAGGTTAAATGAGCAGTTAATCATACTTTTCTTCATGGAGACACACAGTAGGCTGAATAGAAACAGGAGGGAAAGTGAAAGAAATGTTTTTTCAGATAGATTTAGATATTTTATTTTATCACCATTTCTGAATCTATTGTTTTATCAGTATTATTATTTCCTGGTGTGTGTCTATAAATAAATCGATGTATCAGTCTTTCATGCAGTTATGTTTCTCTTTATAATGTATTTATGTGCTTATGTATTTATGTGATGCTCGGTTGTGACAGTGACAGCACATTTTATTAGAGCTTAGACAATAAAGAGTCAGTCAGTCAGTCTGTCTGTCTGTCTGTCTGTCTGTCTGTCTGTCTGTCTGTCTGTCTGTCTGTCTGTCTGTCTGTCTGTACCCTGTTTTATTAGTTGTTTCTCCTTTCCCATTAGTTCCCCTGAACAATTTGTCTACTACATATCACAACTTTAAAAACACAAAGGCAAGTGCTACTTTCTGATTTAGTCTGTTTATCTATACTTATAATCAAACTAGCTGGTGGACATACCGTTTGACACCTCATGATCCTTGTAACATCCCTGCAGAGCAGTAGTAAATTCAGCTTGTCATATCAGGGTGTCTTATTTCTGCAACCATTGTGCTGCAACTGCAGTTTTTCCAGTGCCCCTCCTCTTCTTCCTGCTTCTCTGGCTGGTAGACCTGACAGACAGTTCCATGTGTGGGACTGTCTGGGGTCCTAATTCCACATTGGACCAGCAGCCAGGCTCTCTGTTTTCACAGGGAGTTTGTTCAGGGAAAACCCAACACTAACAAACACTTCACACTGAGTCCAACAGCCATCAAGTATAGAATGAATAAAGGGGAGTAGGAAACTTTTACAGTCTCTAACTAGTCACTTTACTATGCATGTTGAAACATAATTAGAGGCAAGAGTATCAGTATTCAAAATATACATGAAGTAATAGTCCATAAATTACATGTGACTGCATCTCACAAATCTCTGATACCTTACGCAAAAAGGTGAAGTCGTTAATACACTGAGGACTCATACTTTACTTTAAAATTGTACTTTTGGATATTGATTAAACTCTTTTCCACAAATTGTAGAAAGGCCATGTTACTATTCATAAATTAATTTCTGTGCCACAACTTAATGGTTTCTGGCCAGCAGGCTGACATCAACAGCTTCAGATATAAGCAATAATTCTATTAACAGCTCCATGTCACTGCCACTACGACCACCAGAATAAATAAAGGTCAATGCAGGCTGGGGTCAATAAACAGATCCAGAAATAGGCTGTTTATGTCCTTGGAATATTAGAGAGAACAAGAGACTTGCTCACTGTACCCGCTAATGTCTGACCTGTAAAATGTCATCTGTGTCTGATAGCCCAGACAGACTGACCACAGCATTGATATCACTGTCGAGGTTGGCTCGGGCTTTGAACAGTAGCTGTCTCTGTTGACCACAAACCAGAGGCGCAGAGTTATGTTATGTCATTGCCTACTCACAAGGAGGCACTATACACACTGCTAGGGCCTCCCTAAATGATCTATTTTGCAAATGGGACTTTCAACGCACGGAGCAACAAAAACAAAACTTTTCATGGAAAAAAAAAGGAAAATTCTCTGTTACAACAACACAACACAACAATTTACACTTTTTCACTACAGACTACAGTTAACAGAGCTGGATTTACCTGCCGCAGTCATATGTCCGGTTGCTAAAAATTTCACACTCTGGTGTAAAAGATAACAACCACTTCACACAGTGATTTCCTGTTTCTCACTGGCAGCCTGTTGACATAAGCTGGACTCTCTCCTAAAGACATGTCTGTTTATTTGTGCAAAGCAGGATCCATGTTTTCAACCCACGTTCCTATGCAGGGTACTTGCATGCTGATCCTTCAGATCACTTTACCAGTCTCTCAACAGTCTGAAACTTTACACCACTGCCAGGGGGTGTGACCCGGGGGGTCTTAAGGTCTGTGCTCCTAACAGCGGTTAGCTGTAAGCCTGTGTTTATCTCTGTTTGAGTTATGTTATCACATGAAGCTACCGTGTTACTTCAAGCTGGGCTGCTGGACACTAGGACAGCCATGTTTGTGCAAGCATGTATATGTGTATTGGTGTACGTCTGTGCTTATGTATATGAGCTTCTACATAAAAGTTGTACTAATTGTTGTTTTTCTTTCATTTGTTGATCACAAAATCAATTCAACTGAAGTTTGTCCAATTTCACTTTAACAAAACAGCTTTTAGTGTTTTCCTTTAAATTTTCAAGCACACATACGCAAACAAAACTTAATACATAAAAAACAAGTTCACAAATTATCGTGGCATGTAGCTGTGCGTGTGCATTTGTTTGAGTGCTCTCTGTTCAACAAAGGGCTTTAAAAACAGTAAAACCCCACCTGTTCTGCTTAGACAGGTGTATGTTTATAGCAACTAACATTAGCCCATGTACCACAGCCTATAAATATTTTCCCACTGATACAATAAAACCCTTTGTCAATAACCAACCAATGAAGCATATGACGTTCAACATCACTGAGTTCAGGCTGTTGTTAAATAGGCTCTGCTGAAGAATGAAGAAAAGAACAAATGGCTGATAGAAAAAAGCAGAGCTGGAATGGAGGAAGTGGTTTTACAGTGAAAGGGATGCAATTTAAACAACATCGCCTCTGGAGCCCGACCGTACAATTCTTTATTTTAGATCTTAAACACATTTATTTTAGATAACCATGTATTTAAAGATCAAGTGTCTAGGATTTAGTGGCATCTAGCCATGTAGTTGCTGATTACAGCAACTACACCTCACCCTCTCCCTGAAATGTATGAAGACCGCTACAAGCTCTATCTAGAACCAGTGTTTAATTTGTCCATTATCCATAACCTGTTTTGGTGACAAATTTTTCTAGACAATTTTTTCACTATTCATCTGTATAAATGCATGTAATATTTATTTACATTGTCTTTAAGAGCAATCCGTTTACCCTCTTGTTGATTCACAACAGATTCTCACAACAAGAAAAATGGCATTTTAATAGTGTAATTATTAGGTACACTTGGTGCATTGTATTTTCTAGGCATGACAAAATGTAAAATCTATGGTAAGTGTTGGTAGGGTTTATTTCGAGAAGTTAATAAAACTATAGATAAAATACATTATGTAAATACCAAACACGTCTGCACAGTGTGTAAAGTATGTGTATGTGTACAGGTGTGTGCTGCTGCATTGTGTACGTTAATGCCTGCTGACATTTGAAAGCTGCATCTTGGACACCCATAGTAAGCTTTCCTCAAGTTTGCCAGGGCTAAGTTTCACCTCCCTCATTATCTGCACTGAACTTTTCAGGAGACCTGCCTTCATGACGGATGCCTATCAACAGCTGGTGTTTTTCAACCCCAGTAAAATAGTAAATAGCCAAGACTTTCAAAGAGGGAAACTCACTGCATGGCAGCAAGATAAGGATAGATAAGCTCTCAGGAGTCCTTGAGAATTAATTGTACCTGAAGATTTACCTTTTTAACAGAAAAAGCTAAAAAATATTGTTTAAATGTAGTTAATTGTAGTGTTATTTGTAACATTTTCACATACATGTCCCCTATTCATATTTCTTTTTACCATATCATGTTATGTGAGCGTCACTACAGTAGGCATTTAGCAACACTTCAGCAGCCTATTCAAATCAGTGTCCACAAGAGGTATATCCAGTTGCAGTAATTACATGATGGCTTCATTATGTTGATAAGTACAGTAAAGATTTTGTGCAAATTAAGGCTTTCATTTAGTTCTGCAGTTACACTCCATATGTGCGATACAGTTAGAGCATGGGCTTGTGCAAACATTGTGTAGAGAGCTAATTAAAATGAAAATATCTGCTTTGAAAGGCAAACAATCAAAGACACGGCTATGTTGTATCCAATTTAAACACATTTTTACAGGAGGACAAACTTAAAAGTGTGAAATGTGTGTCCCGAGTTCACATAATTAGCAATAAAAAGTATTACAAGGCAGCATATAGAACTGAACTTCCTCAATAAACAAGCTATTTTATTATATATCCTCATTTTACCACTTAAATTCCATCCAGGTTCTAGATCCTTGGTAATAATGGTAAGATAAGGATATATAAAATATGTCAACAGTTTGTAGACAACATTATAATAGCAGTTTCTCAGGCTACCCGAGTGGAACTGAGTTGTCAAGCCCAGACAAAGCATACTGTTCAGCCTCAGCAGCTGTCAACAAGGGGATCTGGGTTCATTCATGATGCTAAAAACATTTGGGGTCCATTCATTATACACCTAAGCTCCAAAATCTTTAAAGATACAGTACACAGAATAAATGCAGTATGTTGAAGAAATGCAGTGTTAATTCAATAAAATATAATGATAACTTATCAGTCTGACAATCTTGGTCTGCACCAAAGAACACCAGTGACAGCTGGCCAGTGCCCTCTGAGTCACTGACATGAGTCAAATATTAGTCATTAATCACTTTTAATATTTCAATAATATCAGAAACAATTAAAAAAATTTAAGATTTTATTTATTTTAAGATACAAGTTAAACCTGACATAAAAATTTATATATAAATATACTCAGAGCAAACGCCTGAGAAAAAAAAAAAAAAACAATTGTCTGACCTTTGATTCTGGCTGGTGTGAGGCAAATCCTGTGTCTGACAGGGCATAAGTCTTCATGGCTGCAGCTGGTAAGTATGATGTATTGGTTCCTGAGGATACATCTGTGAAAACAATTTGAAATTTGGATTTAAATTGTTCTCATACAGCAGTAGCGTGGGGGAAAAGTTACATTGGTTGACTTCATGGGTCAGTGTCATAAATATTACTTACAAAGTGCATCATTCCAAATCATTTTTTCACTCTGTTTTTTTAAATTAGTTAAAAGTAATGTAATTTTTATGGCTTCAAGATGTCTCTACATTGGATATTTCTTTCTTATTTACAGCTATTACCAAACACTGAATACTTAAAGAGGAGAAGAAGGATCAATAAAAGGTTATATATATAACCATGGTTGCCTGAAGGCACTATTTCTCAAACCTCCAGTTGCAGGACCCATTCCATGAAAAATGTGACCAGTGAGGATTAGGCACAAAGGCTCTTTCATGTTGTCCCTTGCCACCCACAAGTGGTCTGCCTTCAAGTAATTATACATCAGGGAATACATAAGGGCAGAGGTTAAAGTGGGCCAAAAAACCATCCTCTCCTCCTCTCAACATGTTTCACCGAGGGCAGGGCTTAGCCCTCCACAAACATGGAGCAGCAAAGCACATGAGAGACAGGTGAGGTGAAAAAACATTAGTCATTAAACTCCATATGTTACTGTAAGTGCAATAATAATGTGATGAGTATGGATGATTAACATTAATGGCACTGGTTGGTGTAGTTTTATTACAAAGGTTGGCTTCAGTGAAATTGCTAGATGAAATGGCTGGTGCTCAATATCAGTGTTTCAGTTAAGCTAGCCAAGTGCAAAATGAGAAATGTTGTGTTGGGAAAATATAGTATTGGTTATATATGTGCCAAGACTAAATAAAAAGGAACGAAGGAGTGAAGCACAGTTAAACCCCTCCCACCCCGAGCCCTCCACGGCCCATACACTTACACCGTATTTTAGGGTTCCCCCATCTGCCAAATCCCACTTTGATACGGATTGGACAGATACTATTGGCGTGATCGAGAACAGGTGGTGTTTGTTTCTGTGTAGAAAATCACTACACACGTGTCATCAGCTTTGTGGGTTTACAATTACTATATGCGCACCAAAAGTCATAAGCCCCCAACCAGTACAAATTAAGACTTGGGGCGGTGTTGTAGTCCACAATGTTTTCAATTTCAAAACACTTTATTCTAACAGCATACATCCACGTATCAAAATACACTACGTCAGGTTATAAAAACACGCTGCCTCATAGCCTCACGTAACTCTAAAAATACTCCCTGACCTCCATCTATCACTCTGTTTCACATAATTCAATGATTACACAAACATCACTCTAACATCGATAGGAAGCAGGGACACTTGTGGTGACTAATGGCTTATCCTACCTTGACTTGTAGCAGTGTAGACCATGGAGTTCGTTCCTCCTGCGTTCAGACCTCCATCAGAAGGCCTGCTGACAGCGTAGTGAGCAGCTCCAGCTGATACCCCTGCGGAGCTGCAACAATCATAGAAGGCTGATTTTAGCTGCCTCTCCCCTGCCTTGCTCACGCATATCTTATGACAGAGCTCATATTCATAGAAACATTAAGACAGCTGTATCTAGAGCAAGGAAAAGGAAAATAAAATGTTTCCAAAACATAAGAGAGATATTTGCTCCAAACTGAACAATACAGTGCTAAAGCTAAAAAAATATATTCACATTTAAACACAGCAGACTAGCATGGAGGGATATTACCAAACCATGGCCAAGGATGATAATAAAAGCGAACATTTTCATTAGAGTTGTTTGAAAATCAACAAAAAATCTGAATAAACCATGTGAAGCCACTAGTCTTGTGCACACCGTAAATTGCCACTCAGTAGTAAAAACACATGTATGGGAGAGCACTTCTCACAATTACAACCTGCATTAAACTCTGACCAATTAATTTCAGAGTTGCAGATAACTCACCTTTCATTTGTGTATAACGTTCGGTTCTGCAGGTGTAGTTTTCCCTTCACGTGCTGGTCCCAGTCCTAAAAACGCACACATACACACACCATCCAAACTTAGACTCAAACAGCTTGGACACACTGGAAGCTCACTGCTTGCCCTCCCATGGTAGCTCATGTAAACCCCCTGTATGAGCTTACAGCAATTAAAGAGACAACATCTCAGGTCACTTACTTAGTCAGTTAGTTAGTGGATGTCCATCAAATCCAAACATATTGCTGCTCTAAGGCCCAAATACGTATTTTCACATTTAAGGCCAGGACCCAAATTTTATATAAAATCTTATATCTTATGACCATGACCTTGAATGCCAGCTTGTTCATTCACAATTGTCTTGTATAGTTAATTAGGATGTGAGCAGACAGATTTTACAATTAGTGGAGAATCTTTTTCTTTAGCTTCAGGTGGTCTACAGCTACAGTTATGTTTACAGAACAAGCAACTCCTTACACATTTATATACATGCATTTATGTTTTAACTGATCAATTCACTCACCTTGAGGTTGTAGACCTTTTTGTCACAGATGCTACACTGGTGTGGTAGTTGAGTGGGTGTGACAGCATGGTAATCGTTGACTTGGTATGGCTGAAGTGTTCTGGTACCTGAAGACAGGGTTTCCTCACTTCCATGCAGAGGCTGGTAGCCACCAAACGCCTGTGTGCCACTTGGACCAAACGAGGAAATCTTGGGGTCAGGGGTAGGCTCCTCAGGGTTATACAGTTCTGTTCTGGACCGAATTGGCTGCCCAGCTGCTGTCCACACATTGGCAGCATTAGGCACCAGATCAACCTTTCCAGTGTGACTCAGGTTAGCAGGGCCTTTCCATTGCTCCTTATGCCCAGAGGAGTTATACACATTCATATTCTGCTCGTTGACACTAAACCCAGTTTGTTGCCCCAGGATATCATGCCCATAGAAATCTCTCTGGAAACCAACATTGTTCATGTTTTTTGCCTGAGTGTTAATCATTGAGTACTGTTCATCACCAGCAGTGGCTGATGCTGCAGATGTCCCCCCAGCTAAGTTGTACTGAAGACGCCTGTCAGTATCAGAGGGGTAAGCTGACCCTGACTTTTTACCATACTCCGTACTGTGTTGGCCCACTATGCCCCCTCCACCAGGATGGTTCAGTCTCACATTCCCTGGGTTTTGGTTGAATCCTCCACCCACTAAGGGGCCCAAGGCTGAATTTGAAGAGGGATAACCTATCATCCCTGAGGGGAAGGCACCCTGAGGGTTCCCAACCATAGTCGAAGTCCGTAGCTGATTAAACAGGGGTTGGGACATGGCGACATTGGAAAGAACCTGATTGAGAACAGAGGCAGCAGAGGCTGTATTGCCCCCCTGAGCCAGTTTGAGGCGATGGAGGGTAAGCTGGGCCTGGAGCTGAGCAAGCTGGAGGCTGGCTGGGGTCAAGAGGAGCTGTTGGTTCTGATGCTGAGGCCCCACCTGCACACCACCTGGCAGCTGGCCTCCCACCTGGATGCCCTTCTTATCGATGCTGTCCACAGGCGCTGCAGTGATGCTGTCAAGAAAAAAAGAATCACATTCGTCAGGAAACTCAAAAGGAATAATGCAGTAGCCCCGGTAGATCTCACACAATAGCTGAACGGTTAACTGCTCTGTTTTTTGCCTATGTATGCTTCTGAAGTGGTGTTCAGACTAGCCATCTTTAACAGCCTGTTGTCACTTAGAGGTCAACTGAGGTTGGGCGGTGCTGGCAATAAAACACAAGCCATGCAGTTTATTTTGTAAATGCACGTTAAAGACATTTGTTTTCAAGATAAATTTGTGTTTGTGTTTGGGAATTTTCAATTAATAGAAAACTGCCAGTGAAAAATCAATGCCTGGTCATAACTGTGAATAATATATCAATTTCAAATGTTACCTGTATTCAAAGGCACACATTGTATCTTAATAGCAAACAAAGTAAATATCATTGCTCTGTTTACAGTTAACTTCACACTGTTTTTACAATACCATTATTGAACTGTGGCACTGCATACATTTTTAGCGTGTAATGCAGATGAAGTGTTTAGGCTTTATGCAAATATTAATAGTAGTAGTATAATATTACAGAATTACCAAACATTGACCAGTTTTGAAAAGGTTAATGAACATTCACATGACGCTCTGCTAACTACAACCACCAGCGGCTATGATTAAAGTAACATTACAACTATGGACAGAATGTATTACAGAGACATTTAGTACTACACTGCCTTCTTGTTGACCAGGGTTAGACAGTACCGGTTGCTATACATAATAAATAAATATATACATTTTGAAATAAAAATACAGTTGCAGTTGCAGTTGCTGCATGTGTATTGGTGTGTTTACTTGCATTCAAAACCAACCAAAACCTGATCCCTGGTTGCAATCACTTAGTTAGTGTTAAGCGCTGTTGATATTAGCTGTAAAAAGGTTCCGCTCCCCATATTCACACAGTTGTGTTCCTCATAGCTAGCATCAGCGCACAAGGCAAATCTTGCAAACGATCAACTGGCAGATGGCTGGCAGTTGGGCATAGCCATCAGTAAGCTGTCAGTGCTGCTGGGTTTTGGAAATAATCAGTGCCAAGAGGTATTGCACTGCGGTTTGCTAGTGATAAAGTTGTTCTTGAACTGAACAATGTCTTTGTTTGTAGTCAGCAAATGCATTTTCCTTTGGATACGCTGTATAGCTGATGAAAGTAGCCTGGATAATGGTTATGTCAGCTGATAATCAGAGTAAATTATTAACATTATTATACTTATTAGCTAAGTCACTACAACCCCATTAACTACAGAATGTTAGCTTACATTGTCCAGTATTTCTGGACTTGCGCATTAACCCCAGACAGACTTGCCGTCTCAGCTACACTATTTAGTCTCATCGCTTCCTTCATGGCTGACAACGTTACTTTAGTCTGTTCAAGCCGGAGCTAGCCACAAACAGGAATAACTTTCTGTGCTCTTGTGCTACTTTTAGTGGGTAATTTCATCACTGTAACAAACACATTATCAAAAACGTTACCTGTAAAGTCGAGGACCAGCTAGATAGCTGTTTTTACACCACATTGTCAGATGATATACCAAGAGTAATTCTAGAAACTCTGCCATCTTTTGTACTTCAAATATTATTTCAACTATCTCTCACTAACATATGGAAAATTATCAATTTCATCTTCCATAGATGTCACAGTACCTCACCCAGTGGTGTAACATAATTTCAATTTCTTGAATAAAGAAAGAGTAGTTGAATCAAAAGAGGGGGAGCTGTGTAGTGCATGGTTCAAATATCAAGAGTTTAGTTGTTCAAGCACCTTTTTTCCTCCTGCTATACCGTACTGTACACCAGCTTCCTGCTGTAATTGAACTACTTAGAATCACATTGCCCACTGGTACTGTGACCCTGTTTGACTGGTCTGCCCTTTCAATTTCTGATGAATGCTCTCACATGCTGTCTAAACTTAGTCTACCCAACTATTCATCACATCATCTCTGTTAAGCACCTGACACTGCCCTATCTAGCCACTGCTCCTACCACCCGTGCTGTGAGGTGACAGACCAATCAGATTAGAAGTGGCAAAATCCCAAATTGTTCTCAACAAAGTTTTGTCAGCCATGAAGTTTGGCACAAGAGAAACACTGTTTTTTTGTGATTATATTTATGCACATCCTTCCGACAAGATTGTACTGCACATGTGCAATGATGGATTTTAAAACGCATTGTCATTGTACGTTTTCAAATATGAATTAATGTAACTGAATCTTATGGAAGATTATCACCTCCATGTCTGTGTTCTTACTAGCTTCTGTAGCTGTGATGTGGCCTTGTGATACTATTGCCACATCATAAACTCATACCACAAACATCACTTAGTGAACTATGAACTATCCTGCTGTAATAACATATATAGAAAATGAAAACTCAAGGAAACAATGGAAGTTTGTTTGGCTTTTTAAGATGACTGAAAAACATAAATACTATAACAGAAGACTTTATTTTACAAACTGCATTCATTCATAGGTTTTGTAATGTTATGTAATGCAATTTCAGTTGATTTCTATGACTCATTTTCACAATAGAGTGTAATGGCTGGCAAATAATAACAGCACATTAAACCAATTCTAAAACCTTAATATAACCAAATAATTCAAAATTTATTTAGAGACAACTCATAACTGATTCCACATCCACAGTTCTAAATCTCAATGAGTTAGTTACATCAATTTAACTTTGCTTGTGGCAACTTGTTCCATTTACTAGTCATATTATGGCTTACAACCATAATATAATTTTCCAATGAAATCTGACAAACTGAGAGTCAGGAAGATCACCAGTTAAGACTTCAATATAATTTTTATAATACTCGGCAGAAGTCTGACACACTCACCTTCAAATAACAAGATCATTTTGAATTTCATTGGACTAAATACTAATTTCTCTAATTCTTTATCTTCTAAAACATTTCTTTGTTTGTTTGTTTGTTTTTTACCATTGTATCATTTTCACTTACTTACTTAGTAACAATGATTTTATGAAAACCAAATAACTTAACTAAAATTATTACTGATGTAAAAATACATTAAAATGCTGTGTCAAATGAAGCTAAACCCAACTGTAGTATACTGCTATAGGTGTTTTAGACTAAAAATCAGTTGTCTGTAATTCTCACTGCACTTTGCAACTTTGTGCAGAAACATTTCATGCAAAAAAGTTTGATTATTTATATCGTTTTGCATTGGTTATGTGTCTATATATCTGTGATAGCGAAAAACATGAAATAGACCTACAGTATACAAAATTATATACCATATAGTCACCCATGTAATTAGGAGTTACCCATGTATTTATGATAATTGACTCCCTCTGGACAATTGACAGTACCCAGTTTTACTGCCGATTGTACATGCACTCTTAAGTGAGCAAGCATACTGATGGAGAGATACACTTACACCATTCCAACTTATGACTCAAAGCTATAAATACTAGAGTTGTGCTCTGCTATCCTGACACACAGTGTCCTTAATATACTAATATGGACTCTTGGGCAGCTGGCACTGTGCTAGACACTTCAGACAAATCTTGTGATGAAGAGAGGAATACAGGTGTCAAATAATCAGTAACTAGGTGTGGAAGGGGAAAAGTTTAAGAGGAGCACATAAGATTATGTAGATAAGGGTGACACAACAGAAAAGCTTGCTAATGAAGAAAATGAGTCGCACGACATATCACTGTGACGTCCCTCCAGACATGTCCCTACTACAAGATAAGCTGTTTGGTCCCTGCATTTGGGTAGAGAGTAGATCAGAGTAGCCATGTTATTTATGCATCATCTGCTCATTTTACTTTACACCTCATACATAGAAATGGCTTTTTTTTAAATGTCATTTCTGACAGCAACCCAGAGACCTTACTTTCAAGAATATTTGCATATTGATTTGAATGTCTATCTAACTCACTTTCATGAAGTCAGAAATTATATTCACATATCAGATCATTTCCAAATTTTATTAGATGTACATAATCTAAAAACAAAATAACAACTCTGAAGTCACTTAGAAATTTCAATTCAAGCAATAAATTAACATTTAAAGGTTTCCTTTGAAAATGTATATATGGAGAGCAATGCAAATTCACCTTGTCAAGCATGTATAGAATTATTTAAATCAACTTTCACAAAATGTTTTCCTGCTGGTTACTTGTCCTGTCGATACTGAGAAAAAATATAATTATCCTTGGTCTATTGCTGGCTTGAGAAGGCATTCCATAATCAATCCATAGTAAAGAGGTAATAATTAATAATCTCAACAGAAAATATATTTGATTTTCCTACTCCTTTAAATTTTCGTATGGATAAATCTTTTAACACAAATACATTTATCTCCTTTGAGCAGCCAAGAAAAGGCTCTTCAGTGAGTTTACAAAATTATATCTATATCAAGGCTACATGGAAAGTTATTAATCATTTCCTTCAACCTTTACAGAATGAAGTTCTGCTATAATTTCTCAAGTGTTGGTGAATTTCTTGTTGAAAATAGCTGATGCAAGTAACAACTCCTGTTATTGAGCCTTTAACATTAATGCTTGCTTTATCCATGGAAAATGGCTGCATACCCTGACCTAGAAGTTATTCCAGTATTTAAAACAGGTGACCCAGGATACCTTACAATCTATCATCCGATTTCAATATTGCCATATTTTTCAAAGTTTTTGGAAAAACTAGTGTATAAAACAATCTTGGAACACTTGAACATACACAATATTCTCTATAATCATCAGTATTCTAGATCCAGTAAAAGTAATACCTACTTATCAACCCTTATGACCCTTTTAAATCTTACTGATAGAATACAGCTTAATTTAAATTAAGCAATACGTATAGTTTTAGACCCTTTGAAAGCATTTGACACTGTTGACCTTTCTAGTTTGCTCTCTAAATGTATAGATATGACTTTCATGGTAATGTCAATAAGTGGCTTACTATGTTCTAACTAGAAAACAATATGTTTTAAAATAACTCAGTAGCAGACAAAAATAAACCATTGAAAAATGGTGTCTGTAAATTAGGGTAGAAACAAACTTATTTTAATATATACAGAGATAATTTAAAATAGATATCTTTTCTTACATACTTAAGAATTTTGTATGCAAAAGTTTTACCAGAGAGCTTGGATCAAGGTATATTTTGAGAGCGTGTAAGATATTTTTAAGCCAGATACAAACTTCTGTTGCATACCAAAGACTGCTTGAACTGTTGTAAATACTTAATGTTATCATACATGTTATTATGCACAGATGTTATTTTTGGCTATGATGATGTGATGCGATGTGATTTTTCATTTTTTTTAAATTAATTTCCAGATATAATGCCTATCTGTTTTTCATGTGTTAATGTTGCCCTTCTCTTCAGAACTGTACCTTTCACAGCAAGAAAAAAAAAAAAAAACTCACAGTAAAAGCCATAACATCTTTGCCAACAGACAGAAAACAGAAGAGCTTCATGTAGTCATTCAAAAACTAATTTGTATCATTCAAGTGAACGTACAACATCTAAATTAAAGTAGGGAGTAGTAGAACTTCCATCAATTGTCAACCATATGGTACTTTCACAGCTCACAATGCTTTAACCTGCAGTTTAGAACGTAAAATACTGTAGGTCAAGTCAAATTAACTATAGAGCATACTGAATAAGAACAAAGCATCCAAGATGTAATGTGAGGTGATGGCTGACTTCATTTTAAACAAGCAGCTTTAATCCAAAAACTAAATTCTGAGACATGGGTGAAACTGTATTCGTACTAATTGGTCCCGTTTTCTTTTACCCAATTTAGCTTAGCAATGTGACTTCTGTTGTTTCTAATTCTGCCCATCGAGATGATTTTTTTTTTTTTTTGTTAAACTTTGATGAGGTTTTACAAATCCACATGGGAATGTGTAATCATTTATAATGCTTTTAAGTGGTAATTTGTAGCCTTCTTGGCACTCTGTCTACTGTAAAGTTTTTGAATTTGTTAAGCAAAGAACCTATCACGGAGAAATGGCAGCAATACTCGAAATGACTTTTAACTTAAGCCTGTTCTTGGGAGAGCTCCAAGCCCCTGGTACAAAGTGTGACAAGAGAATGTGATGTTGTAGCATCCAGCAGAAACCCCACTGAGCATGTGTCTTCTTCTCCTGTTCAACAAAGTGTTCTACACACATAACATCACGTTACCATGTCAAACTACACCTGCATAATTTTTATGATTTTTAATTTATTACTTTTTTGTGCACTTTTCTGCACCATGACCACATGAATTTCCCTAACTGGGATAATAAGGTTTACCTTGACCTTGACTGATGATAAATAAAGAGCCCTTATTTAGACAACACAATGCTTGAATAAAAAGTAAAGCATGTTTACGTGAAAAACTTGTAAGTATTACATATTTTCATAAAACTCAGTGAACAAAAGATTAAAGGTAACAATTAAATGCAAACATATTGTCAGTAATTGACAGTTATTACAGACAAGCATGATTCACTGCTGCATCTTTCAGTCGACAAAAAGAAAATCATCTGGTATTTTATACTACATTTTAAAGCTTTTAGGATACACCTGAACTTTTAAATGCATGAATGTTTAAAAACATTTTAACTGAAAGCTCAACATCTATCTGTACACATCACAACAAAATATGCCCAGTGACCTAACAACACAATATAACTTATGATGACACTTTTAGCTAACTGGATAAAATGTTTTTCTTGTTCAATAAACTGTTCTGAAAGTTGAAAACCACATTGTCCTCAAAACACACACACACACACACACACACACACACACACACACACACGCACTCTCACAAAGGTCAAGGACAGCGGTATCGGTAGACATAACAAAACACCACATGGACCCAATCAGTCCACAGAGCCTTATCAGAGGAAGTAACAAATTAGAGGAAGGGTCCAAGTCATGTCCAGCTACAGAACAGCCCTCCACTGATTCAAATGAGACATCCAACAAAATATCACACAATGGCCAAACACTGCAGCTGCACCACAGACAGCTATAAATCCTGGCCGCCCAACACAGTACAGCTGACAAGACTGAGACAAAAACAGGCTTATGCTGAAAATCACACCTGGAGGTATTGAAGAAACACACCAACCTTTAAAAGACAGGCAGCGGAGGTCCAAGTTGCGCCTCTGACACTAAACTCTGCACTGCTTCTCTATAGCCTGACCTCTGCCCAGCAGCCGAGACTGACGTATGTCCCTACCCTCCAACATGACGACTACCGCTAGCACATGTACATTAGCATAACATCACTGCTAGTGATTACCCTATGTGAGTGACACTGCTTTCCTGTGTTACTGACCACTAGACTGGCAGAGGAGATACATGTGATGAGGACTCACAAGTGTTCAGCTTTTGTGTGTGTGAGTGTGAGGACGGGGGTAGACCAAGTATTTACAGAGGAGGCCTTGAAATAATAATGCTGTGTAATCCTGAAGCTGCTGTGTCCACAGTGAGGGTTGGCAATCAGACTCAGAGCAGTAAAAAACAGCAAAATGTTGGATTACTACTGACCTACAACCACATCCATCTTTTGTAACATAACATACTTAGGTAGTATATTAAATCAAATATTACTTCCCACCTCTCACACATAAGTTGCATATTGTTGCGATATGCCACTCACAGATATGGCATTTTTAGTTTTGTTTCCTGGCAGAGATTTTCATTTCTCCCTGAGTGCGCCTGGTGATCATCAGACACAGAGCATAATTTAATGTCTGCGCTCATCTCGGTCACAGTAAACTAGCTAATAAGCAATGGATTTTGTAGCTCTGTGGAAGTGTTTATACTGTATTATGATATCACCAACTAGTCCAAAAGAAAAAAAATGTACAGGAAGAGAGTTCCTAGACGAGACACAAAATACAAAAAATATGTATTGAGAAATACACCTATGCAGAGTCATGCCAGTATAAGTGTTTGAATCTATTTTACTTATCACTCTCCACAGGTTAAAATGTATGTGGAGTTCAGATATTTGCTGTTCCTGTAAAATTTTAAATCAACTTTTAAAGTAGCAAGAAGCTGCTAAGACATTTACATGTTCAAATGTTAACAAATAAAACTATTTAAATTAAAATAAGAAAAACAGTTAGAGTAAAGTCCATCAATAAGCCAACTGCAGGCTCTTCTGTATGACAACATCATGTGTATTATTCTGATGTTCACAGTTATGATGAGTAAAATTGAAAATGGTAGTTTAAGCCAGTGGGAAGAAAATCCTTCAGCAGGGGAAAAAAATTAAAATATCACATGACATGCATTAGGAAAGCTGAGGCTTGCCGTTTTTACTTAGGTGAAAAAAAATCAACTTAATCATTCACATTGTGAACAATACATCATTTCTGTTTTCTTTTAGGGGGCACAGGAAGCTTTTAACCATATTTTTCTGTTCTTTATGTGCCTGCATTGTGTGAACAAATTGAGCAAAATGTTTTCTGTTTTTTTTTTTTTTTTGGAAAGGAAAAACTTTGTTTGTGTAGAAAACATGATGATCTTTTATTTTCAGGTGAATCCCAATTTCCCATTTAATATTACATTAAATTAATAATAAATTGCCATCATAAAGTAATAATGTTTTACATACCTTTGTAATTGTAATGCTGTTATTGATATACCATTTACACCAATAACAGCATTACATATGTATATGTTTTTTCAGGTGTTTTTCCAATTAAAGTTGGCAATAAAATGAAAATGTAAAGTACTTTTTTGGTTTCATCTTTACTTCTTATTTGTTTTTTTATGATTTAGTATTCCTATTGTCAAACCAATAAAATACTATGTGTAAGCCTACAATTTCACTAACTGTATCAACTACTTTTATTTTCTGCCTTCTGCGATAGAGCCCCATATGTAGATTTTTAGCGCCTGTATATGTGGGCTCTACCTAAGCATGCAAACATTCAACTCCGAGCAAGGTATCACTGACAGATTTATAGTCACTCCATCTGTTAGCGTCACATCAAACGGCAAGGAGAGAACAAGACGCTTTTTATCCAGTGCCAGATAATAATAATAATAATAATAACAACAACAACAACAACAACAACAACAACAATAATAATAATAATAATAATAATAATAATAATAATAATAATAATAATAATAATAATAATCATATCACCATACAGTGAACTAATTTAAATGTGGAGTAAGGGGTGGGGTCACATTATTTTCTGACATAAGCATCCATTGAGGTCACAGGTACTCCTACCCCTGCAATAGCAAGGGGTGTCTAATAATGTTAAAACAGTATGTATGATGACAATATATAACATATTTCTCAATGTATGTATATATATATATATATATAATATATCTCAAATATATTCAATGGTAGAAAGCCCTTAATGCAGGACTTTAAATTAGAATCCTGTGATGCACTGAGTAGACTAGCAGGCTTTAAATACACATTTGGGATTTGGGGTCTATAGGTGTGATTGGCAGTGGCAGCTGCCCCAGACACTGGTAGCAGTTGAGACAGATGTTGAGAGATTAATTAAATCAATGCAAATTAATGCAGAAATCACATGATGGAAATGTTACTTCCATCGAGTTTAATACAACAATGACTGTTCTATAAAATAAAAAATAAAAACAGATGATCAAAGCAGCAGGAGTTGCCGCGGCATGTCAGTGGCAGCTGCGGCACACAGCGGCAGCGGCTGAGAGATTAATTAAGAAAACCTTGCAAATGAATGCAGAAATCACGTAATGGAAATGGCAGCGAGTCAAATACAACTCTGACGACTGTTTTATAAAAAAAAAAATAAAAACAAATGCCCATAACTGCCGTGGCACACACACACACACACACACACACACACACAGGTGCTGATTGGTACCCGGATGTTTGTCACAGAAAATTGAAATTGAATTGTGAGAACTGAATGTTCAGTTCCAAACTAACAAAATCAATTTCAAATTACAATTCAGATTCAGTTTTTCAATGCAATGATTCAAATTGAACAATACAAATTTAAATTATGTGATTCAAATTCAGGTTGTTAATGCAATTATTCAAGTTAAGCAATTCAAATTCAAATATAAATGATTCAAATTCAGTTTCTGGTGGCACACATTTCAGCCAAATTGAGAACAGTAACATTAGTACTATAGCTAAGATCCAACAGACAAATGCAATGTTACTTTACAATGCAAACAAATATAATGATACTGTTTAGTCATATTTATTTTAGTTTGTGTTCTTTAGTTTGTTTTTTTGTTTGTTTTTTATGTTTTAGTTTCCCTTGAGAATATTTTTAAGCTTTTGTAGCTGAAATGTCTTGTTATACCTGGTGCTCCATTCTAGTGTCCTCCTTTGGTGAGCAGCTATTGCAAAATTGGCAGGATGTAGGAGTTTTTTTTATCCAAAACTACAGCTGGAAAACCTAAATAAATTGCACTTTTACTATATACACAGACATGCAAAAAGTAAATCGACACCTTTAATTTGAATTTGAATGAAGGTGTCGACACTTTTTCCATGGCCCACAAGGTGGTGCTATACATTGCCATAACTGGCCCCAGGAGGTCTGATAGGGATGTATCAGCCTGCCATATGAGGGCACTGTACTCTTTTTTTGAACAGCAGTTCCTATTCAGCCTGCTAGAATGGGAGTCACAATGTTTACATTTGCAGGCAGTGATTTTCATAATGTGACTCATAATTTCAATGGTTAGTCACCTTCGGAATTTAAAAGTGCTTAAGATATACTTTTTCTGATCCCCTATACTTATTTGGCTGAACTATTGCTTTACATACATAAAGACAGACCTCTCATTGGAGACAAAAAATGCACAGAGATACATGAACTTCAGAATATGTGGCTCAAGACACTAATCAAGAGGAGACCATGAAGCCCTTACTCTTCCCAATATGGCATAAATAGTTACTGACATTCCAGAGCCTTAATTTAACTTTTCAACAAATCGGACACGTATCCACAGCCTGCATAGTCAACACATAGCCACCATCATGCCATGAGAGACGGTTTCATGGGGCGAGGTATGGGTGAGGAAGCAGGGTCAGCTTGCCTTGCTCCACATTTGGCACAGTTGCAACTGGGGTTGGTTCCTGATTTATGGCGCCCTAACTATGGGTGAAATATCTTGGCCACAGAGATATAGGGTCTGGCCCCTCATGACCACCATAAGGTTGGCATGCCCACAGCGAGGCATCACTTTGATTCATACCATATTTTTTTGACAATGCTTGTAAAATGGTCAGATTTATTCTGTGGATCAGTCACAGGGTCTTATGAAGCGACATCGAAAGGTAAACTAAAGTTTGTGAGGTAACTAGAATCGCATGTACATAGCCTTGACCTATCACTGTCAAATAAACCTATTTCACATGCCTTTGGGCCCAGAGAAATGCAACTGAACCCACAGAAGCTTATACTGAGGAAACATTTTCTCCACTTCTCTCTCACATACACATGGTAGCTGTAGGTGATTGTGTTTCAACTATTCGGAGTGTGTAACACAGGGTATTGGGGTCAAAGGCAAACATACAGGTCAGAAGAAACTTCTGACTGGACAGCTGCCTTCCAACTGTGGAACTTTAAGAGCACTCCAACAAATATGTCTGCTTGCAGGAAAACGGCAATTAGTCTTCAGAGCTGAGCTGACATAGTACCCACTTGAGGACATCTGTTTGGGGCATGTGCTGAAAAAAAGTTTCACTTGAAGCTTGATGACAAACCTCTAAAAATGAAAAGAAACAAAACTCAGGAAGACTGCTTTACAACAGTGTTAAACACAGACTGGATTCAAATCTGTTGACCATTACTTTTCTAATGTAAACCATAAATTCTAGCACCACCGTTTTTCTGACAGATTATCAACACTTGCCCCTCTTTCTGGCATATCGGGTTATCTGTGGTTAGTTTTGATTTGACAGTGCTGACAAGAGCTTAGAAAAGCCCTGCAGTTACCTGGGATCCACTGACACTGAGTGTCAGACTGGGTGCTGAGAGCTGGGAGCCAGGTGACTGAGTGTCCGACCAACTTGCTTGGACACTGGACAGAGTGACATCAGAGATCCATCTGGCTTGTCAAAGTTGCTGCCAGGTAAAAAGAAGGATGGGGACTGCATAGGACGAAGGGAAAGTCTAAATTTGTCATTTGTCATAGCAGCCAAAGGTTTGACAATAAAACAGTCCTTATCCCTTAATCCTCAAGTCAGTCAAAAATCTGAGGGCAGCATTAAGGTGAGCCCAAACCAGGTAAAACATTTAAAAAAAGAATGTCCTTAGCAAGTTAGTTAGATAGTAAGATATAGTTTGGATTGGAGAAATATGTGTCAGGTAGGAATTAAAGCACAGGAGCACACAAGACTCAGAGGTGAAGTAATATGAGGAGAGGAGGAAGATTGTGTTGGCTTTGACAACTGATCCTGACCAGCCATTTTTCCTACTGCTCTGAAGTAGTTATTTATAGCTGCTGCCAGGGTGTAGACAGTAAATTTCTTTTTCACTGGCTGCTGCTGTTCTGTCCAGTGACACATTAAAAACAAACAAAAAAAAAAAGACAAAAATTTTTTTTTCCATCTATGAACATAAAATGAACCATACATTTTCCACAGGTGTACTAATTTGTTCTATTCATGAGTAGCTGCAGGGTACAGTAAGGAACACATAACTGGAGTCTTCCCTGACAGTGGTCAGCAACATTGGAGCTATATTGGTGTACAAGGTGACGTAGCAATGATTCCCACAACCCCTCCTTCAGTCCTTCTCTCCTTCCTTTCATATCACCCTCTCTCCGCTCTTACCTCACTCCCACTCTTCTCCATCTCTGTCCTAAAGCAAGGAATGTATTTTACCATCTGTCATGGCTGTCATGCTCACAAATACCAATCAAACCCAATTGCGTTGCCCCTCTCACTCACTTACTAGACAATGGCAGTGTAGCTCCCTTCTCACCTCCCAGAATTTAAAATTACTTCATTGCCCTTGATCAGTACCTAAACTAGCCTCCTGGTTTCCTGTCCTATTTTTTGTAATATTATGGGAAATCAGTAAAAGTAAAACAAAATATAACATAGCAAAAACTGTATTGACAATAAACAAATAGTCCAAAGCCAGGCAATTAAACAAGATTGTCCAAGGGGAAGCCCTGTGGCTCAAGAAACAAAAGGTTGCAAATATTTCCTGCTTTCCTGCATGCTCAGTGCAAAAAGTAATTCAAAGACAATTAAAAAAAATCCTCAACTTCCATGTACTCCAATTTCCTAACATTGTGAAATTATATTATAGTACAGTAGATTTTTCTTTTTGTAAACTGTGCGTGCGTATGGAAAAAACAATAGCTTTTGCAAGGCAAGGTGATGAAGATGGCAGTTTTGTTCTGAATGAACAACCGAAGGGAGAAACATTCAGGGGAAAGGAGTCGACCACACATGGTGGACACAACACAGGTCTGACAGTGACACATGGAGGGCACTGCGGCCATATGGCTCAATATGTCAATATGAAGCTACTGGCTTCAGAGGCTGCTCAAATTGCCATTAGTACAAATTACACAGTTGAATTCAGCAACTTTTCCAACAGCTGCTTTGCCAAACACCCAAAATGATAAATGAAGAGGAAAAAGTAAAACGAGAAAGTTGCCCAGCAAAACCCCAGTGTAAATGAGAAATCCCCCGCAAAGCCGGTGGACAGAATGGGTTTGCTATGCCCTGGAGTAATGACTATCCAGGGATTTCTCTGCGGAGCCTGGTCAATGAAATAATACACACTCATAAAATAGGAACAATAAAATAAGTATTACTTTTGTTTTATCATTTTATGATTACAGATATACAGTACCAAGAGCTAGCTTTAGTGTTATGCACTTAAAATTACAATTAATCTAAACCCAAAAATTATTATTTTCCACACAGCATGAGACAAAGCTGCAAGTGTGTCTTCCTAAGGAAAATGACACGGTAGGATTTGGCTTATTTGTTCAGAAAGTATTCATGCATTATAGTGAGAAGTATTTTTAATACCTGTGCAAGACAATACACTTTCTGTACTTCAGTCTGCAAGTCAGAACAACCAAATCCATACAGCATGGAGGAAGGAACGTTACTGCCTTCACACTGAGTCATTGACAGTTCTATTTGAGATGATGCACACTGACACATGCAATTTAATTTATTTCATCTGCACTGTACACTCTCACTCCACAGGTTTTAACTATAACAGTTTGTGTTACTCAGATAAGATACATGGAGAGAACATATTAATATCAGCAGGGAAATTACAGCTAATTACTTAATAAAGACTATCTTAAAGAGGAAGTCAGAAGCCACCACCTGTGCCTTCCCACCTCCCTGAAGTGCAATTGATTACCTTGGAGGTTAATCGACAGGAAGCTCTTTGGTATGGACTCTGACCTTGTGCTGACAACACTAGGCCCCCTCCATCATCACACTGGGTATTTTAGGTGGCCAATTAGCATGCCTGATTTCTAATCTGTTTCTCAAACTGCCAAGCATGACAGCACTTTCTCTTTCTGTCTGTGTATGCATCTAGACCCACCTCCACTGTCTCTCATCCTGTTTAAAGCTTTTTCTGTTTCACCCTCTCTGTCACCCCACTCTCTTTAGCCATGCCTCCCCAGACATCTCACACACAAACATCTCTTCATTCATCCCTGACACTCCCTGATAGCGGCAGTAGTGAGGCTGATAGGAAAAGCCAGGAATAGAGGTTAACTTTGTTTCTGCTTTGGAACCAGCACTACGAAGTAATGTCGAAATTCAAAGTTTAAGAATGTAAAGTTGTCTTCATATCTCATTTTCTTATTCCAGGTAGAGCCACAAACTATGTTCATGTCTGTAATACCTGAAAAAAAAAAAAAAAAAATATATATATATATATATATATATATATATAAAATACAATCTGTAAGCTTCTCCTTGCAGTAAAACCAGTGTACTTGTTTGTGGTGAACACATAACTGGTAACGGGTAACCAGTATAGAGAGGACTTACTTATGTACGTCTATGTCACGTCTAAAGTTGGATGCATTGGAATCAGATATGTTTGGACTACAACCTAAACCAATATCTTAAACTCACAGCTTAGCAGAACAAACTAACAACTTGAGGACCAAAGAATATGTGTGATCACACCACTACTTGATCATCTAACCATGTGTGGGTGAGTTTATGCATGTGTACACAAATGTGCATGCATGAGGGAAGAGAAAATGACGGAATACAATGATAATGGTGGAAAAAGATGTGAATTATTGAAACAGAGAGAGTTACATAACAGTGACAAGTCAAGTGTAATGCCGAGGAAATGCAGAGGATTATTTTTCTTTCATTCATTCATTTAACATGATAATAATTATAAATAAATAATAATCCCTACCCCACCAAGAGAAGAAAAAAAACTTCAACTTGTTACATCAACACCATGATGCATAACCTGACCTAGTTTCCAAAGTAACTGTTATCGTGTTATGTAAGGTTTATGCTGACAGACAGTGTTGTGATTCACTCCAGACCCACAAACTGTTACATGACTCACCACTACACCCAAAATATACTACATATTGAACGCCTGCTGCTCCACACTTAGAGACACTCAACAGCTCTTCAATTTAATAACAGATCATCAACACAGATCAGACTCTTGAAGGAGGAGTGTAGACCAAAGGTAGATTTATGGTTTGCATCAGGGTGCAAGGCTCATAATCTCCCAAGTAATGCTGCTGAAGCTGACATTCACCTCCTTATAATTTATGCAGGAAATAATGCACCTACGTCACTGCCACACCTTAGATGGTCTTGAGCAAGCCACTTAAACCCCAACTGGTCAGTGGCCAGAAGATAAAACTGGAACTGTAAAACTGAGACTTCCTGTAGTACCCTAATTTCTTCTTCATTAGAAGATAAGCCAAGTGTGATAGGACCATGGTCATTGATATGTTGATTGACAGCAAGATATACCTGTCAGTTTGTGTGGAAGCCTCACTTAAACAATGGGTAGGATGCAGGTAATCTGCTGGGACCAAAAGGGTTAGAAAAAAAAATTCAGCTAGATTTCTACAGGAGAAACCTGATTTGTTGGACATCTAAATAAGTAGATTTCCCCATTTGAGAACAGCCAAGAGAGGACAGTAAGCTATTTGAATTTTTATACAATTTATAAAATCTATGTGCTCTCAAACTACAGACCCTGTCCGGTCGGTAAGCTGTCAGTCTAAATGCTCTGACCAATAAGTGAAAAATAAACTCCTAAAGTTGCAGAGTCATATATCAGGTACAGGTAATTTATAGAACATTAATTTTAATGCACTTTAAATATACCACACTGGTAGATTTAGGGGACCTCTCTGATTACCGACCAACTGCTTGTAAATGCATGTTATGACCACGTTACTGCTCAGTAAACACATTCTATAACATATCTTTTTCCTGTATCCCAATCGCTCCCAAAACTTGGAAATTAAAACTCTTTTTTTTCAGCTACATTTTTTTCATGTAAAAGCAGTTGATGAAATATTTGACACTCAAAGAGGCTAAGCTAGGGTTACAGGGGTGCATTGTGAAATTACATTTGAGGATGGAAAACATATTCATAAAGGACTGCCGCTAACTCATTTACTACTACGGCGCAGGGAGTTTGGTAAAGTGCCATGGTTTTTGATTACAGGGAAGATAATACAAAGTGGGCTTGGTGACAGATTAAGTGTTTCTCACTGGTGGCAATGTGGTCTCATGAGAGTCACTCTTCCTACTGCCATCTCGCTCAGCTCATTTAAATGTAATTTCTGAATGTAAATCTGTTCTAAAGTTAGCACTTTAGCTGTGGCTAAAGTGATAAATGGTTTGAGTAAAAATGGTTAGGTTAATGTGTAACTGTAGCTGCAGTGTTTCTGCAAAATAAAGTTCCTTCATTGCTCTCTTTACAGTACCCAGGAGGAACATAATGCAAAATAAAGCTCCCATCTCAGCACAGCAACTGACAGACACTGTAGACAACATTTTCAATATTTTACCTACAGAAACTATGAGTTTACTATAAGTTTTACACAAGTTAAATGTACACTTTGCAGAGGGAAAAAGGCCAAAAACTGCTATCACACAAAATTTAAAAAGGTAAGCACAAATATTTTATACATTATCATCTATAGTTTTTCAGCACGCCAAAGGAATGCATCTCAAGATAACTTCCAAAAAATCAAACCTTTAATGTCCGAATGGACTCTACGAATAGAACTATATTTAATAAAAGGAGAACTCACTCTGACATCTTTATTTATCTACCATTCCACACAGTACCAACAACCTTCCTTTATTTTGACTCTTAGAAAGCAAGGCGTTCTCAACTGTCAACAACTCTACATAATGTCCGGTTCACCTGCTTCCTCTGGCAGAGGCCGGTCACACAATTGAGATTCGATACTCTGCAGTGGATATCAGACATTTTTATCTATTACCATTGCAGTAGATCGTATTAAGAGGTACAGTCATATTGTATATGTATCCCTAAGTCTGACTCCAGTGCACCTGCTGGTAAATAAAAGTGGGGAGGGCTGGAGGGTGGATTCAGGACATGGCAGGTCTGATAATTTATACACTGCCCACCTGGCGCCCTCCACATAGCATATGTTCTGAATGTGCTAGACTGAGAACAGCCTCTATCATCAACTTCCTCAGCCAAGCTTTCCCTTTCACGTCAGACGAGGAAAAACAAATTCTGTAGGAACAGGTCAGAAAGCAACATGAGCCAACCCTATGTCCAACTGTATCTTAATACCTCCACAAATCACCAGGCTTCTTCAAGCTGAGCTGCCACTCATCGCCACATATGTTCAAAAGCGTAGAGGTGTGAACAGTGCCAGTGTAGCCTCTGCTACATGTTTATGAGAGTCTCGTACATATTTTGTAAGAGGCTTGGTGAAAACACAAAGGCCGGTAATTAGATTGAGTAAGACTAATGATTGTAATGGCCTTCCTTTGACAGAAAAAGACATCTGTGTTCTCGTGGGGCACTGCTGACCCGAGCCCCATCAATCTGGATCTGTAAGATGCTTGTTTTACAACCTACATATGTTGTTTTACTACTCAAGCAAATAACGGTCATGTGCTTAAGTGCTTTGCACAGACAAACTATCTGAAAACACAATCAGTGTAGAATCACTAGAGTCACTATGCATGATATAGTATTTTAATAAAATAATGTCACTGGTAAAATTAAATTCATTAAATAACAATACAACTATCAAGAAATGATTAGCCAGACCCAGAAGGGTGCCACTCGCTCATCCTCACACACAACAGTGATACAATTCAAGCTCTTAATCAATATAACCACTAATTGTTTGTCAATTAGTTTGACTGAACTAATTTTGAATCTTAAACACAAAATTACGGTATTTTTTTTTTACATATTTGTGTGCCTTTTTGTCTGCCTTATCACCATACAGTGATATAAATTCATTGTAAGTAATTATGTAGATTATAGTGTGTTGCCCATATAACCACAAGCTTTCACAGACACACAGAGAAAACATTAGCACACATGCATTCACAACACCAACACAGAGGAAGACAAATATACAACCACAAACAAAATGCATACGGACAGTCGAATCCCAAAACCCTTAAAAAAAAATGTGTCTAAATGCACAATGGCTTTGTGGGTAATTTTGTTTGTTTACAGCCTGTCAGGCTGTTGCTTATACCTAAACCTAACACCTTACCTCTCTTTAGAGGGTAGACAAATCAATCTACTATTTCTCAGTATGGTCCTATAATTTGTCAATATACAACATAACTTCTAAATCTACTGTGCATGTGTGGTGTGTTGCACCTGAGTGCAGTGGAGGTACAGTAAATTTGATTTCCGGTATTTTGGCCCTCTCACCATGTGGACAAAAGCAACATGCCTTTGGGGTGAGCACATGTGCTACAATCTCCCCTGACCTCAGCTGTTGGTGCCGGCCTAACAGAGCAGAGCAGAGTGGCTGTGTGGGACTTAAAACAGGAGGTTGGTTGATGTGTAACTTACATACCCTTAGTCTCCTACTGTTAAATCTGGAGGGCAACATGCTTTCAGTACATTCTTTAAATCTGTAGCTGAGGCAGTTCAGTGAACTCTTTTTGTGATGTGTGACTGATGGTTGAAATAGCTGTATCAGGGATGATGGGGAAAACAACAAGATACAATATACTAATAATATACTAATATACTACTATACTAAATATACTAATATTCTCTTATTTCAAGTTTCCAGCTCAGAACTAGCCAACTATCATTTTCTCACATTCATTCTATTCCCCCATCGAACAAAGAAACTGTCTTTTGTCACAGCACTACATTATTTTAAGAGCCTAAAGAGCCCACATTAAGAGCCTAAATTACATTTTCTAAATCTGCATAGTTACTAAGGTTCCTAACATTTTGTCATCTACATTTGTGACCATGCTGACTGTATGCGCCTCAAAGGCCACTAGTTGTACATGTGAGGAACACATCTTTGTATGCAGAAAACATATCTCTGTCCAGGCTGAAGTAAACAGTTCCCAACACTGTTTTCTCAGCTCAGCAAGGTCCTTTGTGTTTTTAATGTATGACATATGACATAAAAGATGTGAAGAAAAAGTCAGTATAGTCCATTATCTAAAGAGGTGAGCTAGGAGTGACCTTTATGACACCTTGTTTTGGAAAGTGACAAAAAATGTCAATATGGGCTTTTGTAAGTGTCAAAAAAGGAATTTTGTATGTGGCATGCAAAGTAGCAGAAGCTTTTAAGCCTCCCTTTTCCATTACTTTACTATCTCCTGAACAAATACCAAAAGCATCTGATTGACATCAAGGAGCAGAGGCCTCTTACTCATGTTAGCCTTGTCAGAAGAAAATAGCACAGCAGTGGCATTATTCACAGAAAAAAAAGTCTGACTCACTTATGACTCATGGAACCAAATGCGGGGATTATTAATGCTGAATTCAAGCAAAGTGCCCACAACGCCAGCCTACCTACACTACTTCGTACTTTTAGTACCTGATCAACAAAATCGTGAAAAACTCAAGTGGATATTTATAAGAGAACATGCGTTTATCTACTATATACTTAACCATGTCTTTCCTTAGATTTAACTGTTAACAAGTCTTTCATTTTCACCAAAAATATAAGAATTTCCAGTTTGAGGGGAAGGATATACGATTTATATATTTAAAAGATTACATAATAATATACAATTCCTAGTCCTTGCTCTAACCAGTAAATCCTGTATGAACCATATTGAAGTTTTAATTTACCAAAAAAAGTTTAAATTGTTTTCTTTTGTCTAAATGTAGTCACACTGTTTTGTTGTTCACTTCCTGCTTCCACTTGTACTGAGTGTCCAGTTTCAATGCAGCGTCTAATAAAACCCAACATATCCAAGATATGAGGAGACATTAATCTGTTACAGTCTGTCAGTTCATTCCATCTACTGGAATAAATTGATTTTAGGTTTCTGTTAATCCGACAATGCATGAAATTGTGCATACAGCTTGGGGAATATCTATGCCATATGGTTTGGGTGTGTGCGAAATTTTAGTTATTTATGTAATTTCTAATATTTCATCTTATGCCTCTGACCATAGTACTAAGTCCACGGGGGATGTGCTTGAAAGTGTGCCAAGTTTTTCACTCCTATAATCTAACACAAAAACACAGTCACTATGCACACACGGAGGAACACATATATTTAATCTTAAAATGAGTGCTTGCATATTTGTGTCATATTAGTATGAGGGTTATTTCCCAAGGGGCAGTGCAGTTCATTAGTTTCATATGAACAGCCCTTTAAATTTAGATTGTGTTGACCTTTCAACTCTGCCAGCTCACATCTTTAAGCTTTAAGGAGTGGGAAGTCAGTGATGAAAAGCTGATCCCAAAGGACCCTGGTTGATCGTCTCATGTATTTGAGCTGAGGTCAGTTCCTGTCTAGGAAGTCAAAATGTCAGATAATTCTTTGTCCCCATTCCTCCAAGAACAGCTTTTCAGTCTAAAAGTAGATGGAAAGAAAATGGGTAGAGAAATTCATTTCATTCACCACCGAAAATGTCTCCTGCAGTGACAAAAGATTACAATACAATAAAGTAAAACTCACTCACAGATATTAAAGATAGTGGCTATTTGGAGCCCTATACTGACAAAACTGGACTACTCTGAATAGCATAACTGTCTCTCTTAATAATCCTGGTAATCTTTAGTGGTTTCATGGTGGCCAGTCACAGAGAAGAGGGACTAAAGACTTATAGTGAATACAATTCCAAGAAAAAAGTGTGTAGGATACACAGCAATGTGTAGTTGATATGACAATAGTATCAATAGATAGCTGAGCCACCTATATTTCATCTGTATATGAGTTTGCTCTGTTACTCTGGGCAACAAAAAGACCATGACACCACTTGTGTCACATAACAGCTTCATTTATGGCAGCCCCAGACCAGAAACTGTGATGATTTCAGGATTAACAGCTGTATCCCACTCAAGCCTGTCCAAGTTATGTGCAAATCCCATTGATAAATATATACAGATGCAAATATTTGACAACACTTCCTCTCATGGCTATCTTTTAATGTAGATACTGTGTATAAAGACGTTTAAGCCTCTTTAACTCTGTTCACTCCCATTGTTCCAGATAGTTAGCCCTGCTAAGTCTACCAACTCAACACATGTAAACCCCTTCACGCAAGGACATAATACTGCTGCATTATAAGAACCACACACTATCTATCTACTGTACTGGTGGATATTTGATGACAAGTTTACTGATAAAATCAGACATCATGAGATTGCACAATCTCTGGGATAGCAATAAAAAGGAAGTCAGATGACAAAATTTACTTCAAACTATACTGATGAAGGAGAACAGCAAACCAACCAAACAATCTAAACACAAGAGTTAAAGCACCTTTAAAGCTAAAGTAGCCGAGATTTCCATTGAAATGTTTATCTTTTCTTGTCTTTTCTCTGACCATTTGAGGGATGTCTAAACATTCTGGGTATAAGGGTATTTTGTCAGAAACATATTTTACGGACTGTATGCTAAAATAGTTTAAGATTATGCATTTAACAGCTCAGATGATGTAAATTATGAGGTGGAACTGTGTGTGTTGAGTCAACCAATATGTCACAGAGCTTAAGAAAATCACTGTACCTTTTAATCATAAATCACAAAGTTGAGCTTCAGTAGAAGCAGATTATTTTTTACACTATAAATATAAAGTCAGGTTTTGAGCAAATTAAGTTTTGGAAGTGATGAATCAAAACAGATAACTCACCTCATAGGTTCACTCACCTTTCCTAGAGCAGTGCTCACTCAAATTATGTTATCTTAATATTAAATGACATTCATTTGGCGCTTTTGTCCAAAGAAACATATAATATGAGCATTCAATCTCAAAAGGGCTAGAGACTATCAAGATTATAACCTTCCCACTTCCATCCTTACCAAACTCAGTTAAAGGCACACTAGAGAGCTGGGTTATATATTTTTTTTACAGGATGCACCAAGACTTGACTTATGCCGCCATGAAAGAAGCTGCAAACATGGCCATGGTAATTATGAGGCCTTTGCCTGGTGCCATGCAACTGTCAGCTATTTAACATCAGGATTAGCCACAGTTGCTGCCACGTGTCAACACAGTAATGAACACATGCTTAAGGTGATGGTGGGGGAGGGAGATGGTAGTAAGACTACAGAAGGTGATACAATAAACATACAATTTCTTTGAGGAAAATGGAGAGAAAAATCTTCGGCCAGGACATAACTAATCTAATGCCTCTGTAGTTAAATGTACTAACAAGAACTGAAGAAGAGTTGACATCCTGAGGATTTTATGTCAAGGAGGCAACAGACACATTAACCATGGTTTTTACCTTCCTGCCTTTCTTTTTTCTATAAGCACTTATTCTGTATGGGTAAACTATAAACCATTGTTGAGGTACAGAATTCAAAGAAAAAACATCCGTGTCCTTGCTTTGCTCAGCCTCATTCAAATGTTGCCATGTATTTCAAAAGAGTTCCCCAATGTCACAGAGCTGTAAAGCCAGCTCACTAATCAATCGTCACATCTAAGTCCAACCAAGCATTTGGGAAGAGCCACATTAGGTGCCGGAAAGCCCGCCAGATTAGCTCTCATTAATGACCTTCAGTAGGATAGGACTGCAACTCTCACTTCACCAGTCAGGTTAAGTTACATAAAATCACACCTCTACTCTAGGCAGACAAATCTTTCATGAAAACAAAGGTGCCAGATTGAACTAACAAACATTATTGGCTTGAGAATGTAAAATGCATCGCATGCTTCCACCAAACCAGTGACAATTGTAACAAGTAAAAAAAAATGTATATTCTTTGAATTTGTTTTGTTTTGTAGTTTTTACAACCAGCCACAAAAAGAAAAGCCAATATGACATCTAAAGGATCTATTCTTTATTGCTTCACAGCAAAAGGTACTCTTTACGACATTGAAGAAGTGTCAGAAGAGCAATATAACAACATCTGGTACCTTCAGGTTGTGCCCTGAAATGTAGCTGTGGCTTTGAAGGCACCACAGTTCAAAACAAAAATCTAACCCGTAAACGCATAAAGAATGACTGCCAATAAAGCAGAATAAATTACACAAATAAGTGGTAATTACCTTTCCTGTGGCATTTTAACACATCATTTCACTCATGAAGAGCAGCAGGGGCTGCAGTATAAGGTAAGATTTGCTAGGACAACTTTCCCTTCTGTGACATGCTCCCAGAGTGATAAAGAGCCAGCAGGCGGTAAAGAGCAGTAAGATGAGGAAAGGGAAATAGGAAAAAAAGCGAAGGGATGAATGTTAATGTGAAAATGACAAGACAAACCATGTTAACCATGCTCATCTAATCTCTTGGACGACAAATGTCTTTAAGCACAATCCATCATAGAGTACTTCACTCAGTATCATTAAACCAGAAGAAAAACAGAGTGTCCTGGATCTTTCAGCCCAGTCATTATTCAACATACCATTTGTCTCTGACTAGTTTTTAGATTTTGCCTTCCTCAGTCTCTAATAAGGAACTATCATAAGATGAGTAGACTGACTTGTAATGAAACAAGTCTATGTTTTTGTTTTTTGTCTAACCTAAGGTTACAACTTTCACTGTTTATTTTGCAGTAGTTTACACAATGGACACGTTCTTTAAGAAAGTCATCAGACAGACATGTTAAAACAATGACTAAAGCCACCATACCTTCTATAAGAAAACTGTATAGGTAGTCTTTTAGATCATGTTTGTTAACCTGTCAGAACTGTATTAAGGGTTGTGCCTAAAAGTAAAAAAGAAATATTGAAAAGTTAACTTGTTTAATAATTAACTGACTGGATAGGAGACATTGATCACATGGCAGTGGCCCTGAAACATACATCTCATATTCTGCTATGTACTATGCTACTTTACTGCAAATCAGTTCCTATCTATGTACAGAAATGAATAAAATCCATCATCTGGTGGCCTATTCAGAGAATGACAAACGCAGAACAGGTTTTTATATCACTCAAGAGCAGAACAGAAGAATTAAAAACCACAGCCTTTATCCTGTAACACTATCACTGAAAAGACCCCGACAGGTGGCGAGATGGCAACAACGATTATATCAGAACTCTGGACTCAGACTCACAAGATTGTTATTCACTTCAATATGATGAAATATATATATGTTGTATTAGTTCTTGATTTTACTAATTTTAGTAATTTTATTAAAGAGGGCATTTAGAAGGGAGTCAAGAAGGGGCGGTGTTTATCTCAGTTGGTAGAGCAGCCGCCCCATCTACAAAGGCTCAGTCCTTGCTGCAGAAACCCAGGGTTCAAATCCGACCTGTGGCTCTTTCCCGCATGTCATTCCCCATCTCTCTCCCCACATTTCCTGTCACTCTTCAGCTGTCTCCATCAAAATAAAGCTTGAAAAGGCCAAAATAAAAAAAGAAGAAGGGAGTCAAGAAAACTAAGAAATTGTTTAAAATACAAAAGCATTAGAAAAAAACAAAGCTTGGGAGTTTGCTTGGAAAGCTTGGGCTGTGCTAGGAATGACTGTCAACATGAGACTCATAATACTGAAATAATACAAATAAACTTGACTTAATTGGAAAGTAACAAAACAAACATCTATAATCTATTACACAGTAGAATAAGTGTGTGCTCTCTTGAATAAAGCCCAGCTGCGTTTTTAATCTAATTATTTTGGTATTTAATGTTTTTTCAAAAATCTAAATTCAAAGAGTGTAACTGTATATAATACATTGTAACAACAACTAGAGTGAAACAGTAATGTACACAGACATGCAAGAAGTAAATAGACACCTTCATTCGAATTCAAATTAAAGGTGTCTATTTACTTCTTGCATGTGTGTGTATAGTATCATCAGTTATTATAGAATCAATATGTAACCTAGTATGAACGGCTTTAAGTAGATATCTATTAACAGACCTTTCTAAGGAGAAATCCGATCGGCTAATACAAAATCTTAGACAACCCAACAGGATATCAGTTGGGACAGCACATCCTTAATTCGTTGACAACCTAAAATAAGCAGCAGACTGAAAAATCCATGTATGGACTGCTGGACTCTTTGTCGCTTTGTCACATTGTCACTTTGCAAATAATCAAATTAAATGTCACCACCAACACATTTACACAAAATACATGTAAAGACACACTTCCAGTACTATCCAGGAGCATCTAGTACAGCACACGATAAGACTGCAAGAGACTACACTGTCTTAAATCGTGACTCTGAGAGTCAATCTTTAAGACAAATAACTTGATTGTTCCCATCACCGTTTGCTAATGCTGACAACAATATTAATTAATAAAAAAGAACCAGTTCAGTCCCCACTTAATATACAATGTTGTAAAGCATCGGACTGGAGTTTAGCTGCAAGATACGCCAAGTGTCTTATCGCTTCACCCAGTGCTGAGCTATATAGCGAAGCTGACACACTGAATGTAGGCCTTGCCGTGTTTTCACAGCAGGAGGCCTGACTTAAATGACTTCACCAGATGCATCTTGCTTTTAGAGGCATTAGAGTTGCGATTTCCCAATTCCAAGTGAACACAAATTTAAAAAGGTCTTCTAAAGTCAAGACTATATTTGGTATGTTACACATGACTTTGGTGGTTTTGTGTGAAAAACATCTTATAAGAAATAGAAAGATATTTGTGTTGCCAACTGCATTCGTGTAAAAGGTTGCCTACACAAATTCAATTATATACATTGCTGTATTTTGAGAAAATATTTATTAACTTGTGGGTAAAGAGGCAGATTTTAAGATAAATAACACATCAGAGTGTAGTTAAGTTAATATATAAAACCATTTAATAAGTGTTCAAAAATGTGCTTGAAACATTTTTGTATTTATATACATATATATTTATATGTATTTAATAGTTATAGTAATTCTATTTTATCCTTGATGTGTACTATACATGCAAGTTAATAATAAAAACGTAAGACTACAATTCAATTTCGTTGCCTGTCTAAGTCTTTGTAAAAACATCTACCATAGATTTGATTCAGATAAATTAACAACATGAGTTGTTCACATAAGAATTTAAGGCTAATTAACATTTTCTATTTACATAATACTTACAGGAGCTACAGAAAAACAAATAATAATTCATTAGTTGCAACAAACATTCAAATCAAACGATCTTGATCTACTCTTACCTTTATACTCTTTGTATTCATGGAGTCTTTACTTCACAAGCATGTATATTATGTATGATTTGACATTTGAGAAATTTTCTTTTCTTTTTAAGATTAAAGTATTACTTCAAAGATGAGACAACTAAATGAAAGATATGCTGAAATGTGCTTTTGTTATTATTTTCATATTTTATTTTAGGTCGTCTCTGTGTCTCTTTTAGTGTGTACAACAACAAAGGTTTTCTTCTTTATATTAATTTCACTTATGACTAAATAGTCCAGTGTATATGCACTCGTATGGATTTATTAACCATAAATCTACTTCATAGGAAATATCCAAATACTTAGTTTTGATAGACTACAGATAACAGTTTTACTGAGATCAAATTTATACCAAAGACACTGCGGGAGATTTTATGAGCGTGGACATTCCAGCACAGATATAATTCATCTTCTAGACATACTTCCTACCATCACAGTTTCTAATGTCTACAGTATCTTCATGAATATATATCCCTGTGGAACAAATTAATTATGCATACAGTCATGTGAGTACCAGGCATGTGCCTATACTGTATATACCTTCTGATTTTGCGGTGGACATAATTCCCTCTTACCTCTGCAAGAGTTCACTCGTTGTCTCAGGGGAGTATCCACTACTTTGTCCTTTTCCCAGCATTTTTGTACGGCCTTTCTTGACACTCTCAGTGCTA
Source organism: Miichthys miiuy (assembly GCA_036365135.1). Taxonomy (NCBI): domain Eukaryota; kingdom Metazoa; phylum Chordata; class Actinopteri; family Sciaenidae; genus Miichthys; species Miichthys miiuy. The sequence continues at coordinate 22,676,106 of CM071602.1, forward strand.
CTTGTCCGATCCCAAGAGTGCTGCATGGCAAAACAAACTCCCTAGCACCACCTGCAGCCTTAACACCCCTAACCTCCCCAAATACCCCCCTCAAAAATAACTATTACAGTCCAAACACAGCGAATCCTGATGAGTCAACTCTCTCTAGCCTGCTCTGTTCTTCTCTCCCCTTACTGCATGGACAGATGACAGAAAGGCCAGCAGGCAGGAAAAGACAGACTGCTGAGCACTTCAGCAGGGGCTCTTCCACTCAGCTATTCCTGATCGACAGCAGCAAAGGCAGCAAAGCGCCTTTAGCTTCTTCTCTCCAACTCTCTTTCCCTATAAACTATGCTATATATCCTTACAGGACTTTCCTTTACTTGCCCTCTTCTCTCCAGAGTCAAAAGATGGGGAAATCAGAGTAGAGCCTCTTCAAAGGGAAACAGGAGGTTGACTGAGTGAAGCTTAAGAGGGAATAACAGACGAGGTGGGCTCAGGGGACAGCAGAAGGGGGGTGAGTTGAAAGGAACCAACTGGGAGTCCCTGCCCGGGACAGCTCCACGCGGCACAACAACAGGGACAAGAAAGTCCCTCCTGCCACTGCTGATTATCACCTCTACAGTCCCACACAAACACACGGCCACAGACACACGCACCCTCACATAGTCTGGCCAATGAAGGGATGCACTGGGGTTCTGGGAATGCCATCAGTCACTCAGTAGGTGTCGGGATCAATTTAGCTGCTGAATCATTGGAAGGATCCAGTCTCCAGCCCTGGAACACGGTGTCAGATTATTCACATTTTGTAATGGTCTGGCAGTCTGAGGTTTCACATCTGTGAGCCAAAAGTTAGGTGTGTTTGGTAATAAATCACGATTAGTTAAAGAATAGTACGTAAGTGAGAGCAGATCACTAATCCTTGAAGAGTACACAATATCTCAAAAAGAAGAGAGAGGTTCTCACTGGATTTTTATTCATTTATTTACTAATTCATTTTGGCTGCATAGGCTAGTTTATCATTTGGCAGGGCAATTGATATTGTGACTGGGGAACTTCGACAGCTTCCAGAGGATCAGTCTGAGAATCTGAGTTTAAATTTCCTCTTCACAGTGGTAGATTATTGTAGGAAACATGCCTATTTCCAGAAACCTAAACTCTATCTCCACACAAAAACATAATAATTTGAACAGAGATATTTGCTTGAAAAGGATTTATTTGAATTAAGGTTTACAACAAATCGTGACCCCTTTTAACGGTTTCTCAATTAGATGATTGTTATTGTTGACATTTGGCCAAAATTTTCCACACAAATGTGGTGTAAAACCAATGAATGAATTTAACAATATGTTCAAATGTTAACAAAACACTGTGACTAGTAACTTTAGTTCACATAACTCAAGCATTCTTATGGTGCAGTCAGACATTTGGACTCATCCTGGGGCTTTCTGAATTGTAAATGTACAGAGATTAAAAAGACAGAGTTTTCACTTGTGGATAATATAAAAGAATCTGAGAGTTCCTGGTGAGTTCTGTGATCAGCCAGAGACTGACATGTGCAGACTTCACACACTCCACACACATGGTTGGTGCACATGTTGCTAGCTACCGCTACAGCTAATGTTTATTGATACATTGGCTGTTTGGGGGCAAATCCACAGATTGCATATAAACAGTTAAAATAAGAAAGGGCAAAGAATTTTCTTTGCTCTCAAAGTGAACACATGTTTATAGTCTTGTTTTGTGCATTATGCAGTTAATGTCTTCTATCGAGAGACAATCTTAAATCTCAGCTGACTGCAAACAAAAGTATGCTGCCTCCTTTCCAGCAGTGTACAAAGGCTTAAAATATAAATCATTCTAAAACATCAACTAAAAGAGGAGACATCCTCTCCATCATCACATTGTCTGCTTCAATAATGAAAATTTAAAAAAAAAATCCTGACAACCCCAGGAAAACACTCACTACGTGTTGTGTGTGTGTGCAAGCACATGTATATATTCATGTGACAACTCTACATAACAATCCCCCCATTTATTTTTGGCCCTGTGAGAAAGCAGATACCACTGTAGCATGAAGTGGTTTCTATAATGGTGCATGCCTGGATGACTCAGTGTTGAGCTAGGCAGTAACAGAGGTGAATTACAATTAAACTGTTTAACTACAGAATCTCCCACAATCTTTTAAAACCATCATACTCCACACCCAAAATTCAGCAGTTATCTCGTACAAATGTGGAGATTACAATGGTAATGGCAGTAATTGTATATATGAGATATTGTAGCAGGACTTAACAATGGAAGAGAATTCATTTAAGAATTAAATTCATGCCATCACATGTTGCACATACTGTTGTTAAATGAGAAAATATGAGGCACTATGCTGTGGCTGCAGCAACTTAGGGACACACTTTAAAAACTATCTGCATGCACACATCAGATATCGCTGCTGCTAATCCAACCAAATCCAACTTTACAATCATGTATCTGAGTGAGTCTGTGTGCGTGTGTCTGTATGTCACGCAAAACTGCTAATCATTCTGGTATTTGTAGTCAATCGCAAAACCAGTAAAGCCTTCACACTCCTAAAAGTTGGCCATCAAACCACATTTCCCATAATTCACTAATGCAGCCTCTGCTAACATTAGCACACAGTCATGTGAACTGAGAACACGCTGAGAAGTCATCTGTCATATTCACTGTAGCCACCTGTGGCTGAAAAGCCCAGTGATGAAAAGTCAATTTGATGTCTGACAGTGATAGCAAGAAGGCTGGCAAAGCCCGGCAGAGCTCACCAATGAAAAACTGTGCAAGTCCATATCACAACTTCTCAGCAATCAGAGAAAGCCAGGACCTACAGATATCTCTTACAGATTTAACTGCAAAATGATTTACCTGGAGCAAACAAGTGGTTGCTCTTTACTACCTTTTATTCATTGCTGAACATATTTATCAACAGTATTTGTTTGGAAAGGTGGCTCAAGTTGTTTCACTCTTCACTTATTAGTGAATTAGATTAGTGATTAGTATATTGAGAAAAAAAGCCTTTTACTTTTGTTGCATTGTGTTTTCTACAGTTGAAATTAGGAAACAGATGAAGTGTTGGATCTCAACTAATCTTACAAATAATCTCTAAATTTGTGTATGCTATAAAACGTCAAACCGCTCTAGCGCTGCTGATACACACTAAAAATAGGAACGAACAGCCTTGGTGGCTCGCCCTGCAGGTTTTATATGGCGGGAGAAGTTGGCTGAAATGTATGATTAAATTTGACAGCCAGAAATATTGTGACTAAGCGTGAAATTAACAGTATAAATTTGATTTATTTAATCATTTTTTGGCAGATAATCAGGACAGACTTTATAGATATGAGATCAGATCTTGTGTGTGTGTGTGCTTAAGCTTGCAGTATGTGTGTCTAAAGTGGTATGTGTGGATCTGAACTGTATATCTTACCATACACGCAGTCATTATTAGTCAATTAGGAGGCATTTAGAGCGTCTCTAGTCCTACAGGGATGAAAGGAACAGGGAGATGGTTTGTCCCTCGTGCTAATCTTGCTGGATGAAAAATGTAATAGCACCATAACTTCTCTGTATCAGTATCGCCATTATATTTTGTGACACAATAATTCAGTGAAACAAAGACAACCACAACAATCCACACCATTTGCCAAATGCCAAACTAAGACTGTGCTAAGTAAGAAGCAACTCCCTTTCCAGGCGATCAGTTTTCCAAAATTGCTCCCAGTGCAGCTGAGAATGCCGCTCTGGAGCTGAGCATTCCCATGAAGAAGGGAATGTTTATTTTGCAGAGGATTTAAGCTGACATGTGTGAAGCCATTAAGCAGGCTTTGTTTGTTGATTAAAGTCATTCTAATATTCTACCTTTAGCCTCATTAGAGCGAGACCTCTATGTTAAGAACCGAGCGGGCTACAGTATGTGACGAGCCAAAGTTCACAAATTCATTTATGAACACATGTGACAGACATATGTACACACATACACACTGAAGGTCAAATATGGCTATGGCCATTGCATGAGAAGAAGGTATCCATTTCAGCAGGCTCTTTTTATTGTGTACACACATGAACAGGCACACCAGAGAGCACTGTGGACAGACGCAAACATACAAAAGTGTTTCTCTGCTTTTAGGCTGAAGCTGTTTAAAACAATTAAGATAACCTTCAAATGATTTTGTGTCAAAAAGAACATATTTTTATTTATGTAATTCAATATTTCTCCCAGAAGTTCACACAATCACATATAAACTAAAACATTAAATATACATATATATATATATATATATATATATATATATATATATATATATATATATATACCATGAAACGTTTGTAGCTATCTCATTAAAGTGAAGCATGCAGATTTCATAAAAAGTCGTGAAGCTACTTGACTTAAAACATTACTTTCTCTCATGTCGTAACTGGACCAACTAATAGATCTGTCCAACCCAAGCACATACACGCACGCACAGTCAGCAACATTATAGACACCAACCTATGTTAAAATCTTTTATTTAAATCACTATATGTATATGTATAGGCATCGGTGCCCTTGAGGCTAACCCAGACAGAAGTTATGACCAGCTCTCAGCATTTGGCCAAGGATCCAGAGAACATATGACCTCATAAAACAAGCTTAAAAAAAGAATGAGGCACCAGCAATCACTGACAACAACAGCTTATAAATTCCATTGTTCATGACAGCAGTTGCATTTTTTTATTGTTGAACTAAAATTACACGGTGACGCAGCCGTGCCACGGCATACAGAATCACTATCGCCCAATCATGTTGCACGTGGTTTTTATGGAGGGCAAACAGAAAAACATCTTGTTTTTAAACTGTTAAAGTTTTATAGACCTGCACGACACTAACACCAACAGAGCGACTGGCATCACATCCTGTCTAAATAGGTTTAGTCCCAAACCTGAGAAGCTTTAAACAGCTCAGATTAGGAGAGCGTTTAACACGTTTTATAGACTTGAACAGCCCCTACGCTAACTAGCAATAACTAAGTGGCAAGCCTTGTAAAAAGATTCTACAGATTCTTGTAATAAAATTGGTAGTCAAACTCCTAAATACAAATTAAGGTGTGTATTTACAACTTCACACTTACCTTAAAATTGCCATCAATGGGGTGGCGTTTAGTTCAGTTGGTAGAGCAGCCGCCCCATGTGCGAAGGCTCAGTCCTTGCTGCAGAAGCCCAGGGTTCGAATCCGACCTGGCTCTTTCCCGCATGTCATTCCCCGTCTCTCTCTCCCCTCAGCTGTCTCTATCAAATAAAGCTCGGAAAATTAATCTTTAAAATAAAAAAATAAATAAATAAAAAATTGCCAAAGTGAGTAAAAACAGCTTATTCAGTCGAGGTTCCTGTCAGGGATGAAAAGAACAGAAACATTTTTCTGAAACAAATGTACTATTACATGACCTTTAATATTTCAGCAGAATTACAACAGCTGTTTTCATTTCTAAGAAAACAGTGGTATCCTGAGATCAGTATTACTCACCACCTACACTTAGCTAATTAGGTTAGCTATTGTCAATTAAATATTCTCCTGACTTAACTAACTGCAGGCTACTCTGTAAAATGTTAATGAGTAAAGTACTTCATTAAAAATCTACTTAGAGGTTATGGAAAGTAGAGTAGCACTCAAATGTCTCTGGGTTACAACATTTTTGTTTGTTTACTTAGACTTATCAACCACACATGATTATTAGGAGACACAGAGTAATCACTTACAGTGAAATTTAACTCTTTAAACTGAATATTTTAGAATATTAATCTGCAAATTGAATAAATATAGTACATTTAACAAATTCACAGTTTATCAAAGATTTCAAAATAGCTGTTATAAAATACATGGAGATACCTGGATTACGTAGATCTTGCAATGTTCAGGACGCTCAGTCTTTTTTTTTTTTCAAATTGCATCATCAGAGATAGACAAAGAGCCTCATAAGAAGCCCGAACAGTCAGAGACACCCTGACTGCACAGGCACAGACTAGAGCATCACATTTTTAAATCTCATTAAGAAAAAAATCTATTAAAAATTGATTGAACAAGTGATCTTTGTATTAAAAAAACACCACAATGACTGCTTAGGACAAGAAATTAAATCATTCCTGTTGCTATGTTATTTTGTCAATTTTACAGCAGGGTAAATTACAGATTGAAAATCAGAATAAGCTATTAAGACAACACTGACGTAGGTTAAGCATATTACACTGTACCTCAGGACACCAGCTGGGGTCATGTAGTGAAATCATGGGCGAGATTGGCTGGTGACTTTCGGTCTAAGCCAGGGCCCTCCTGCAGGGCTCCAGCAGCTCAAAAGCAGGCCAACAGGGGTTAATGTCTGTCTGCCTGTCATGCAGACTGCTGTCAGATAAAAAAAAAAACATTAATCTGAAAAGACCCCAGGAGTAAAAATATTTTTTCAATTATGAACCCACTCTGTAGTTTTATCCACATTAAGTACTGGTATATCCGGATATAATTTAATTTAAACTTGAGGTGACTTTGGCAAAACGTAGAAAAATCTTCATCTAAGATCAAGCTTAATGGCGATTTTGGCTTACTTGTTAATTTACTATAGCCAGCATAATCTTAGACGGATGCATGCATGCATGCCTAGCAAGTGACTCAAAACCGCACAGATTCAGTTAGAAACTATGAAAAATACTGAGAGCTGATGAGACCTCTAGATGATCAATGTAGTCCAAGACACAGAGGTGGGCTAGTATGTCCAGTCTTGCTAACTAGCTAATTTACAACAGGCCTTACAACAGCTAAGGCAGCGACACATTATCTAGCTAAACTAGCTAACTAACTACTAGCAGAGGTTAAAAAAATAATAATTTAACTCTTAATTTGAAAGTTCAGATCATATGCTGCTGTCTTCACACGGACATGGAAATTTGGGAAGTTTGGTCACAGCATAACATTATCTGTTCAGGTTTATTCACATTACTACATGAGCACATAGAGGACAATATTCCAATGCATTACCAATAACTAAACAGCTAAATACTTAGAGGCCTATATGACTATTGTAACTAGATAATTTACTAGCCAGCATAATCTTGGTTAAATAGTAGTTATCTCTTTTTTTTTTAAACTAGTACTTACCTAGACAATTACAGGCAACTGTGGCTAAGAAGCAACCTTATCCAGCATAATCTAAGAAGGTTATCAGCAAACTATTAAAGTATTTTTACCAAGACAGTTCAAGGCTAGTGTGGCTAGACTAGCTACTTTCTCAGTTAAACTGTATTTAAATTTAGATACATCAGTTAGTACACTTCAGTGTAATACACTGTGTACACTATGTACTTCCTCGTGTACTCTAATTTCAGCAGTCATTGTTAATATTATTGGTAACACCTGTGCTTCTCCTATGAGAACTGACTCTATCTGTGTTCTTCTAACAATTCATTGTCTCCTCCCAGCCCAGTAGCAAATGCTCTGTGGCCTGGTACACACTACTGTGTGGTACTGACCCCTTCTTATCTCATGCATTAGCTTTCAATGGCATGGAGTTAAAGTAAGCAAACAATGCATGATGCAAATAAAGGATAGGCCTGGCTAGGCTTACCAACAGTCTGTTCTCTTAACTTTAGCGTTAGAAGATAGCAGTTAAGGCTGTTACAACTATTGACAGTATAAAGAAGGTAGCGACACGTTGTCTAGTTAGATAGCCGTGATTGAAACATTCATTTTTCCTCCACTTACTACCTCACAGGCTGATACTGGAACAAAATATTTAAGGAAATGTTCACACTGTTGTAAATGATTTGATATGTTGTTAAATCATTTCAGTTTAAAAAAATATTTCAGAGATTCCTCCAAGTACCACCACAGGAAGGTCGTGTACCACCAGTGGTACTCGTACCACAGTTTGAGAACCAGTGGCATAGAGGACATATCTTTATTTTTCATGTTTTGTTGACAATATTCCAGTCCAATATCAATATTATATTATGTCTCTAATATTATCTACAGATGTTCAGGAGAGAAGTATGGAATAGAATATGCTGTGGGTTTAAATCTGATTGATGATTCAGTGCTTTTTTTGTCAGACATGTTTGGAGAAGGAGGAATAAAACTCTCTGCAGCTCACCTTCAACGTCTGTCAACGTCTGTCATGTCGTGATCACACTTCACTCACATTATCTAATCAACTTTTCTCCAGAGACTCAAAAAGATTACTAGATTTGTCTAAATCTACAGTCCTACCATAATCTATTAATGTGTTAGAGAAAGATTATTACTGTTAGCAGCCTGGAGTTTAAAAACCATCTTTACCCACATTCGTCCTGGTCCTTTATAGAGGTCATAACAGCACGCCCTGGTTGTGAATTTGGGGGTGTCGTTCCTAATGTCATGGCCACCTGCTCAACATAAATGCACATACCACCACTGCAAGCCCAGAGTTTGAACTCAACCAGTCAGAAGCAGCGTGGGTCTCTGGCTGTGCTTACTGAGACTGAACTTAATAAATGAGATTATTTTTCCCAAGAGCAAAAATACCCATGAAACCACAAATCTCATTAGCTCGGCAGCCTGAAACTCATCTCTCAACACCGACTCACAACTCTCAGACTCCAGTTCAGACTTTGGGTCAGTAACATGTTTATACAGGAACTTTAACACAGACCAGAATCACGTGTCTGTATCAGGGCAGTGAGACAAGCAGACGGGCGACAGACCAGGCTGATCATCTGACAGGCAGATAAAACAGACGGATATGGATACGACTTTGGAGCAGCAGAGAGAGAGAGAGAGTCAGACAGCCCGTCAGGCCTGCACAGCAAATGGACCACCATGAAGTGCAAGTACAGAGCCAATCTGTTCATAGGGCAACCCCCTCCTCCTCTCCACCACAGATAATAAGCACCTGTTAGACAACAAATTAACATGTTGACTGTAAAAACCAGGACAGCTTTATGCCTGTTTTTATGATAAGGAGCTCGATTATGGGAGCTGGTATTATCTGTTCATTACTGTAGACCACATTCTGATACCAGAGGGCAGAGAGGCAGGCGTATGGTTAAAAAGATATGGTGTTTATTGTCTGAGAATGGAGGGGAAGAGGGGATGCCAAGGAGGGAGGGGTGGATTAGTAGAGGGAATACTATATGGGTGAGAAGGGAGGGTGCCATCATGAAAAAACAAAACTTACAAATCCACCAGCATTAATAGATTTTAAGTATTGATTAATGATGAATGACAAGATGAATTATAGTTAATAATCGATCTTTAGAGGACATGTAGTCCTGCCTATATATGCTTATAAAAACTACAACGTTGACTACTATCTGTACATCTGACAGGTAAAACAGATATCATCTAAAATGTAACAATTATTTAAATTTGTTGTGGCTTTTTTAAGATATTTTTGGCCTTTTTCAAGAGATTGAGAGCGACAGAGAGTGACAGGAATGTGTGGAGAGAGAGAGAGATGGGGAATGACATGCAGCAAAGGGCCACAGGTCGGATTCGAGCCCTGGGCCGCTGCTCAGCTTTCGTGCATGGGGCGGACACTCTACCAACTGAGCTAATTGACACCCCATTTGTCGTGGCTTTTGGTCCAAAAACACCATAAATGTCTCTAGAATTGACCTTTAACGAGCAAACCTACAGTTATTATATCACCAATAGCCAAAGCCAAGTAGGACAAGATCACAAGATATCCTGACATGTCACAGTACAAAAGCACTGTAAATAACAACTTTACGATGGCTGAATTCCAGTTAGCTGCTTCAGTTTCAGGGTCCTGGTATTATGCGTGCTGGCTCGCTGTCATACTGCCATGTCTTATGTTATTAGTGATTTTCCTGCTATGACAAGTGAAAATGCAATGTATAAGGCCGATGGGGACATGAATAGCGTATTTTAATTTGATGAAGGACAACAAGCAGTTTGATGAATGGAAATAGAAAGTGAGCTCTGAAGGAGATGAGTTTTGGAAATATGGTGGAACAGATATGAAATCTTAGTCTTCCAGATCCTCGTCATCTGTTAGCTGATGTGGTGAAAGACCGTGTGCAGGGTTGTTAATATTTGGAAGCCAGAGCGACAGATCTGCTCTCTGCTGGCAGGCCCCGGCACAGAGGGATGAGGTGTGCTGTCAGTATCACACTGCCGTGGTTTTTTAACCAAATGACTCATCAGCTGCAGATAATATGAGCGGTATACAGGGTGGGCTACAAGAGCAACACAACAGTGCAAAAGGTCAAGTGAAATCCTACAACACAGAGTGCACTATATGAAGCTGAATACATTCTCTGCATATCATGATGTCGCTCTCATCTTTTTGCTGCGTGCAATAACAATTAAAACAACTAAATCAGCTTCATAGAAGTTAGTTTGGTATAACCACAACTCTACTGCGAATAGATAATTTTGTACAGATACAGATGCCTGGCCTGGAAATGGGCACGCTATGGCATCACTTAACAAAACATCTCGGTAAGTGTTGTGCGTTGGTGCTATTCGTATGGGATGTGTGTGGAAATGCGCTGTATCTGATGTCTCTTTTGGTGGTCATGTTGTGGTCTATAATGCGTCTTTGTATTTATGTGAGGCTATGTATAGACTGTGGCAACAGATTTGCTCGGAAGGACAATAAAGAATCTATCTTTCTATTTATCTATATATAGTGTTGAGTATCTAGCATAAATAACACAACATCAATACAACTTTACCATCTATATTTTATCTCTGAAATCACTCTTTCAGCTGGAAATGGTCGTTGCAAGATCATTATGTGGGAACGACGACAAATAATGTGTCTTCTCTCTTATTCATATTCATATATATTACATCATCTTGTCTAAATAAACTTCCTGTCTCTCTTTACTCTCAATGAAAGAGTAGATAAAGATGAATAAATAGTGACGAACTGATCCAAAACAACTTATAATCACTGTCAGTGTGTAATAACATCTGACAATCAAACGGGAATGAAAAGGTGCCATTATATAAACATGTAAATTAGCGTTCCTCACACCCTGGAGTGTAAAAAAATCTAAATAGATGTTCTCTTATATACCTGAATAAACTGTCAGGTAGAGAAAATGAGCTGAGGAATAACAGATATGGAGCGAGATGGAGGTTTGTTATTTCTATTTTTCACTTTAGAAGTGTGAACTGGTTATGAAGGAAGCTGTGAGAAGCAGTGGTTAGATAAAGGATAGAAATAGGCCCAGGAAATATTAATATTTGATTATTTTGCTTCAGTCATCTCCCTTTAACAGCACTCCACAAATGTGGTGTAAGCGGAGCACAATGAAAATCCAGTTGTGGGTACTCGACTTATTATAGAAACCTCTGACGTAAAGCGAGTCCTGGTGAATGCACTAGACCCAGATGCCCAGGAGGTCTGCGGTATTACACAGGGATCTACCAATCCATCTCAGGAGGTCACGACCTTTCAGATACGCTGCCAGTGCAAGGTGATGTTACACTAGAATGACAGCCACGACATGTGGGATCTCCTCTGGCACACTGTAAGTCAAAAGGATCATTGATATCCAAAAAGAAAATATAACACAGACGTTAAGGCTGTGTATCAGTGCCAGACTCTGACCTTGAAGGAGGTCTCGTGCCTCGACACCAAAAGCTGGATAGAGTTTCCTTCCCTCGATATTTCAAGATGGATTATAGTTGATTCATTTCTTGGTGAAACTGAAGTTTTAAATATGTTTATATGTATAAATGTATACAGGAATTAAAAAATAGGCAATAAAACTTCAATAACAATGTGACAGAATATAAAAACATGCAGTATATTGACATTTCAAAACTTTCATGTAAATATATGAATTACTTTGGAGAAAATTTTGAGGAACTTGAAGTCATTCATATATCACAAACATCCACCTGAATAGTTCATTGACTGATCAATTTAAGATGACCTTTTCTCTGCAATGTTTTGCCCATTTTTTGCCCATGTGAGGATGTCAGGTATCAGTGGCACAGCACCATCTAGCGGTCTTAATTGACAGTGACATACAGCTTATTTTAAAATCTTTTATTATTTTTGTAAGTTTTCTAATTACATAAAAAGAGAACAAAACATTTAAAAATCAGATTTTGAAACTAGGTATAACATATGAGCGGTTTAATCCCAAACAAAACATCCAGTGAGGAAATTTAAGAAAGAGTGAGTCCAGAAAAGCGCGACTTGGCATACTACTGAAGTTACATGAGTCACTTCAAGACCCAAATAGATTATCCACCACTGAATCACTTCTGTTTTTAAAAATATCGGCTGATCAAATTCAGGGAGCTGTGCTGATTTCCAAAATAGATCTGCTGTTTTGGAATTAAACCTTTCATATATTTAAATGACCTAAAAACAGGAAATTACACAATACAGTAAACGACCATAAAAAGGAACCACAACCTTTAAACATTTTAAGCCACGTGTTATGACAGATAGTAGAAGTTAGCACTGCTTCATGAGTATAAAGAGTATACATTACAGAAACGAGGGTGAACAAAAACTCTCTTCTCCATAGGTGGCAACAAAAACAAAAATCCAGATCAGCTTAAGACCCTCCCATCTGCGCCGAGCTTTAAGGTATCAGTTATCTACGTATATCATATCAAAACAATCTCAACTGTACACAAGATGATTTCTGAAAAAGGTCCTGAAGGTTTGTGTCCTGAGGAGCGTCTCTGGCACTTCCCATTTTCAATGACAGATTACCAAATCACAGTTCAACTACTGTCAGAACACAGTAACACAGAAAGGTAACAGGTTCTCGCTTCAGGACAAAATGAGGATTTTTTTCTTTTCAGCGTAAAAGAACTACACTTCTGTTTGTCGTCGGCAAAGCAGGGAAACGGATTGTCAACAGAACCACATTCTTTCTCAAATTTGTAGTTTTATTAGCCTGTAATGATGTCAACGATTGAACGTTATCAAAACATATCCAATTCAGTTTCCAGCCTCAGAGATGGACTGAGAACCTTTGATGTGCTGCATTGTTTATCTTTAGCATAAGAACTAAAAAAAAAAAAAAAAAAGGCTGGTGGACTGAGTGAGATATTTCTATCTTTGGGCCCTGATGTGTGGAAGGCTTTGAGCTACGCAGTGCACTGTAGAGGCGGAGGAGGAGGAGGACGAGGAGGGGGTGAGGAGGATGATGAAGAGCCAAAGATTATTAACCATGGGTGGTGTCATCCTCCACAAAGTCTTTGGCCTGCTCCGCCGTGATCACATCGATGTGACTCACCTAAAAAGCACACACAAACACACACACACAGACACACTGTTAATGACCAATCAATGCTCCCATTTCAGCTGCTCTGACTAATCAGTAATCATTTGTTATGAAACCTCAAAAAACTCAAGAGGAAAAATGTTCTTTTCACTCAGGCAGCTCAGCGAACAAAAAGCTGGTTTACAAGGAGAAATTGTCCAAGACACAAACAGAAAACACGGCACTGAGAGCAGCGACAGCACCAAGGAACTTAACACCAGCTGGTGGCTGGAAAAGTGTGCGTGTCTGTTCACTGCCAACCTTCATTTACACAAAAGAATGGCCTTCTGTGAAGACGCTCGTTTCTGTGACAACAAATCAACAAGTGTGGCTCATGGGATCATTTTTCAGTTCTTTTTTTCTTATTTCACATTTCTTTAATCGGCATTAAAACTGTTGAAGGACAATGGTGACGATGGCAGACAGGTGCCATTTTGGATTTAACTGCCATGTCAAGTGAACCGTAGTATGACTAAAGCTGTTAGTAAAATAACTTTTTTTTTGTTGTTGTTGTTTGACACACAACATTAACTTTGACTGCCTCTGGGCCTTTTTTCAGACACCTCATGATCGTGTTAATGCTCAATTTAATCTCAAACTACTCTGAACTGCGTCTTTGATGTTTTAGGAACACGGTACAGATTATGTTAGATAAGGCAACAGTAAGGTTTTAATGTTTTTTTGTTGTTTTTTTTAACTACAGTGGAGTTAACGTCACAATGTCACAGAAGCATGAGTTCTATCAGGTTGGTGTTTGCACAGACGATCCTCGTCCGTGTTGAGCCGGTTCTCCTTTGCCTTTATCTCTTGTTAAATCTTCAAATAGATTTCTGAGAATCGTCCTGACACTGCTGAGATCCCCCGCGGTCTATCTGTGAGGAAACCTCGTCTGTTCAGCTTCAACTTGAATGAATCCACGTGGACGGGTTTTGTCACCTTGTTTCTGAACTTGACGCCGTAGAACTTGTCAGCGGACTCGAGCAGCTCAGGCCTGAAGGTGGTGGTTATGAACTGGGCGTGGCCCGCCAGCTCCACGATCATGTCTGAAATGGACACGACACAATTTTCAAACAAACTGCAGCCATACATGTCAAATCAGACACAACAAAACTGATCAAACTGAACTCAATCAAACTGTACAATGCCACAATTTTAGTTGCTATTCAGGGAAATAAATTCACGTGTGAAAATCACTTCACCCTCTCTATGTACTGAATATTTGTATATACTAGTACTTTACCCGAGACAGCCTTCCTGTGCTGGGCGTCGAGGGCCTGGTCGATCTCATCAAACAGGTAGAAAGGAGCAGGGTCACACTTTTGGATGGCAAATATCAGGGCGAGAGCCACCAGAGACTTCTGACCTCCAGACAGCTGCTGCATCTCTCTCATCTCGCCCTGCTTCCCTGTGAACGACACCTACACAGGAGAGGCGAGGATGTGTTATTAGACACATGGAACAAACACACATATATAGAGAGTGCGTGTCGGAAATGACATTCAATAACTGTTAAAAACAGACTTAAATTAATAACTGTACCCTGATGCCGACTCCAGTGAACTGGTCCACTGAAGGGACGCTGCTCTGTGAACCGGAGCCCCTCTCACTGTCTGCACCGCCCTCGCCCTCGTCCTGAGACTGGCTGCCTTCAGCGTCACCCTTCTTCATCACCAGCGTAGCCTTGCCACCTGGCACCAGCTTCTGGAAAACCTCGCTGAAGTTTTTCGATACCTGACGGGGAGAAAACGTAGAAGAAGAGGCACAGAGTGAATATTACTCGCATCAGTGAGAGGAGAAAATGTGTAACCAATGTGAGACAGAAGAAAAACACTTTGGTCTAAAAGTTCAACTAGGAGAATAAATATCAAGGATAATAATTTATCAGATTGTGATGTGAATGGATGTATGAACAGAGCCTGAGCTGTTACGTACCTGTTTGAAGGTGAGCTGGATGGCCTCATACTTGCGCAGCTCCAGGACGTTCATGAGCTCCATGATAGATTTGTAGCCACGGTCCAACTCATCCTGACGCTTGATCAGCTTTTCCTTCTGCTCGGAGAAGTTGACAAACTGGTCCAGAGCTTTCTTGTTGACGTGACTGTACTTCTTCAGCTCAGTGTTGCACTGCTCCAGTTTTCGGAACAACTGTTAAAAGGAGAGATTAAAACATGATTAGCTCCGGGTGAAGTCAGGCTGACAGTATGAATACTTGTTTAGTCTATAATGTGGCTTTTAAGTATATTAATGATGACTAAATGTTTATTTATTTCATTCTTATCCACATTACTAAGACGGTTTTGTATTTTTAAAAAAGGTTGCTCTAACGAGTTTGTTCTGTTTTAGTTTTCCTGGTAAAGATGTTTTAAAATACACTTTATCATTACTATAAAATGCTTTAAGATATATACAGGGAAAAACATTTCCCATCTAAAGTTTAGAAAACTTTGCATTTTTACTGTTGTTACATCTGCAAATTTGACACAATTGATCTGATTTTCCCTCCACCGAAATATGCAACTAAATGCTGCCAACAAATCCGTTTCTCATGATGTTGACAGAAAGTCTGTGAGGGTGTAATGATACCACTTGTTGATTTAAAACAGGGACAAAAATTCAGATCCATTATGCATTTCAGCACAAGTATGTGGCTGGATTCTATTCATATCTGAAGAGGCATGACCTGATTAATTAAGAACCAGATTAGCCTCGCTCAAAAGTGACATCCACTCTCCAAACTCTCAAACTATAAATTCATCCATTTGAATCGCTAATGACCAAGGGAATATGAGCAAGTGCCATTATTACTTGGCCCTCTCATCCACTTCTGCAATCAATGGCACCATCTTGCCCCCGAGCAGAGTCCTGTGGAGAAAGATTAACTATGTGGAGTGTTTATGAGAAAGTGTGAGGCTATTTTCAGCTCTGTTAAGGAGGGGAGATGACACACAGACACACACAGAGTACACGCTCAGACACTTATGAAAGATGCAACCAAGTCCACTCAACTCAAAGTCTGTGCTCCCAGAGGCAGTCGACTAAAAAAAGAATAAAAAAATAAAAAAAATTAAAAAAATCAGAAGCCGAGCACTAACTAGTGTCTGAGTCACTGGTGAGTAGGTGGGATGTGATGTGAAGTCCTCAGGCCTTTTTCCTTAAAAGACCTGGGTCTATCTACGTATGTGTGTCTGCGCACAGACAGTAAGAGAGCATGCACAGAAAACTGACCTTCAGTTGACCTTCTTAGTTTCTTCTTAGTCTACTGTTAGTGCTGCTGTTGTCATGTCTTTAGCGTCAAAGTTACTGCGGTAACAAAAACATTAAGGGGACTGCTACGTCTACAAGGTGGAAGACAGGTCTGGCTTTCTAAACTTCTGGCACTCTAATGATTTGCCTTCACAGCACCCAACAACTTAAGAGGCTCAAAGCTGCACTTATTTTTTTTAATACCAACAATTGCTCAAGTGACCATGTGTAATGTAAAAGCTCGTGGTGACAATCCCACAGAGACTTATCAGCCTTATGTAGTTCCCCTCAGTCATACAGGGAGTTTGATCATCTTCCAGCTCACTGTTCTGGTTTTACGGTAAGCAAATGTACTGTTCTGGTTGAGTTTTAACGCTCTCTCCAACCTCATTTTAAGCTGCAGCAGACTGTTGTTTTCAGCAAAGAGCTCAGATTAACACAAAGTACACACCTGCCCACCATCACAGAGCAGACAGACCAACTTAGAGACTTAATGATTAAACGTAGTACAGTGTTTTGCAGTTAAAGGGCAGCAGTTCGGTGAGTATTGGACAATATCGAAATACAAACTGATGTGAATGTGTCGCTGTGTCAGCTGGATGTGTACATAGGCAACCATTTGCAAACACATTCAGCATAACAACTTAGCTGTGATAAGAAAATGTGTGACAATAGGTCAGTGTTGTGTTTACCACTTGTTACAATGCCCTCAAGTGGCCGCTTGCTATAACCAGTCTTCCTGTTCATATTGGTTCCCAGAACAGGACCAGTTTTGAAGAGGAAACTATGGTGGCTGTAAAAAAAACATGAAACACCCTGTCGAGAGCCAGTGTTTGGTTTGCCTGTTCTGGGTTACTGAAGAAACATGGCAGTGCACAACATGGAAGACTGTGGAAGACGACATCTGTAGATATGAAAGGAGCCTCCTAAAATCTGACACACTGGACCTTTAATGGTCAGTATAAACAACAGAACTACTACAGCCCTGTTGAAATGTTCATATGAGGACCTGACTTCACAAATCTTTAATTTAAAATCATATCAGGTCAAATCAAAAATATCAAAATCTACTGTAATATATAAATAACCTCAGAATGCTGCCGTCGCCTGGTAGACAAATGAAACACAGTAGGCAGAAACCATCATCACTAAGCACTGTGTGTGTGTGTGTGTGTGTATACCTGTTTGAGTGTGAGGGTCTGGTACTTTTCAAAGGCCTCCTGGGGCAGCGAGCCGAGCTCTCTGATCTTCTTCATGCACTCCTCTTTCTTCTTGAGCAGCATGCCCTGCCTGTTGGTCATCTTCTCCAGCTCCTTGGTGTCGTGGTTAATGGCGTCATTCTGCTCCTTCTCGATATTTTTCCAGCGCTCCATGCTCTTTATGTGGTCCTTGATCTCGCCCTCTGTCTTGTCAATCAGAGAATCCAGATCTGGGGAAGGAGGAGGCGGTGAGAGTGGTGCGGTAGAAGTTGTGTGTTTTATTCCAGATGAATGAGATGCATACACATAGATTATTTTTATTGTCTGAATCATGGACATAGCCACTGTCACAGGCTAGATTCTCTGGTTTTAAGTTACTTTTCAAAAGTGGTGATGCAGCCAGCCCTTCTTTTGATTTATGAGTTTCATCCTCAGTCGCTTTAGAGCCTTCATCAACAACCTACTAACGTGGAGGCTTTTTCTCCCACTTCATTAAGAAAGAGAAAAGAAAATCGGATTGTTCACTGAATAATGAATGGAAAATTGACATGCAAAGAGTTTGGAACAAATGATTGAATATAATGCCGACTTAAGAACGAGCGCATGGTGTGAATGTGTCTTCAAGAAGTTAGTGACAGTGATTAAATATGAATCCATGCAAATTAGTTCTATTCAGGAACAAGTGCTTTTCTGACAACTGCATTCAATCAACCTCATCTGAGTCACAGCACCACTAGAACATTTATACAACTGTGTGGCCCAGCTGACTCTGGAACAACATATTATACAAACTATGAGTCAAACACATCACAGCAGTTCTCACCATCTGCTGGTGGTACTAACTGAGAGAGGACTGTCGACCATGTTTCACAGTATGATCATTCCATCATACGTCTTCGCTCCAAACCATTGTGGGTGATGTTGTATTTTGTTCTTTCTTTCTTTTTTTTTATAAACGTGGCACGTGCAAAGCTGCGGCGTTCACACTGACTCCACGAGTTCAAACCAAACTGAAAGAGTGATTGCTCTCAAGTTTATATGAACAACTTCAAATGTGTTTGATGTCAACACACCCTCTATTTCAGCTGTCTTTTTAAATCAAGGTATATAATTTGGACTGGAAATCTTCACCAACCCCGAAGGAAGAACTGGGATCTGTGTTTTGTTTGGGGGTCCTGAAGGGAAAGTGTATTTTTTTTTAACTACTTTTCAGCTTTGTAGATTTTACAATTTCACCTTCTGCTTACAAGTCGTCTTCCCTAAGGCTCCCCCCCACTATCCCTGCGTTGTACCTCCAGTACAATGCGTACCTTCTGATCGAGCCAAAGTGTCTTTCACACGCTTGTTGATGCCGTCCAGCTCAGATGTTGTGGCTGTGAGCACCGTGCCTCCCTCAGTCTCTCGCAGCTCGTTTAGCTCCTGCGTTTAGGCGACATACAAAAAGAGGGTCATCTAGCAGCTGCAAACAAAAAACCTTGAACTTGGTGTTTGTGCAAATGATGATGATGATCTGACATTACATTATAGAAAAGAATATTCTATATGTAGAGCCATACTGTGCCATGTTTCTGGGACATGTAATAAGACAATGTACCTGCTCCACTTGGTCGAGACGCTTCCGTAGGTTCTCGTTGAGATATGTTTCCACTCTGGTCATGATGCCCTCGAGCTTGATCCTCTCATTCAACAACTGTCTGTTGTCCTGTGGGTGGATAAACACGTTAACACACAACATGCAAACAGTTAATCCTGACAGATCTTTGCAAAGCACAGACAAACAAGACACGAGTAGTACATTCCCAGTAACTCAGTATTTAAAAACTGTTAATACAGTTCCCCGTTGTTCCATGTATCAGATGAAGAATGCTGCCACAGAGTGCTAAAAATGTGAATATTTCTAGCAATAATATAATTTATATCTGGCTGGCATCATCTTCTCTAATGTGACAATATGCACTTTACACTCTGGACTAAAAAAACTGTTGCTAAAAAGCATATATACGCAATCTCTGATTAATATCTACGACATCTCTCAAGTGGTACGCAAATACTTATGTCCATGATAAAAATAACTCATAAGTGTTATGTCGCAGGTAATATAATTTGACAACTGCCAACACGGCAGGACCATACATGAAAGGGTCCGTGCTGCGGGGGCGAAGCCGTTGCGCAACATGAGCGGGAATGGCTGAGAGTTCATTGAGGTGAGAGCTGCGAGCAGCTGGCAGTGAAAGAGAAAGAGGAGGCAACGCTGGATCACAGGAACATCCCACTCACAGCTGCTGCCTGCTACTCTCACCTCAGTCAGGTCATTTGAATGCACTAGCACGAGGCAAAGAGAGACGGGAAACAACAAAGTGTAGGTGACAGGAGGCGTGCAACTACGTATTAGCAGATAGGGGGGGTGTGTATGCATGCGGTGTTTGAGCTTAATGCTGCTATTTAAAAAGGTTTCCAACCCAGTCTGTGGGACAGAAAAGGCAGATATAATATTCATTAAAAACGTTTTTTTAAAAATAAGTTTTTTTTAATCCAAATATAAGTAGAGGAGCACTGGTCCTTAATAACTAAGGTGTGGTGAAAAGTAGCTTTTTAGATTAGTTTTAAATTAATGTTTTTTTTAGTGAGCAGTAAATCACCAGAAAAGCACCACATTTTCTCATGTTTCAGACAGAAATCTCTGCGACTGACAGTTATTTTGAGACTGTGCCACAGATTCTGTGTATAGAAACAGACTTGGATCACACATCTATGCCCGATCCTCCTGCTGACCTGCTGCAGTTGACGGATCTCGTCGTTCAAATCATCAACACGCCTCTGGTCCTCCAGGCTGAGCTGGGATAGCAGATCTGTACCCAGCTCGGCCTTCAGTGACTCCCTGGTGGACTCCATCGCGTGGAGGCTGGCCTCCAGACTTTGGAGACTGCGTTGCTGGAGAGGAAAAAGGGCGACAAAGAGTCAGTAACACAAACTGGCTGAACCACAGACACGGATTGTGAAAAACAAATTAAAATATAATATTGTGATAACATCTGTATATAATCACCTTGGGCATGAACGTCTTCTCTGACTGCTGCCTCTTCTCCTTCAGCATCTTCATCTCAGACAGAATACTGTCTCTGGAGGCCTTAAACTTCCTCTGTTGTGTCTCGATCTGCTGCATCTGGTTCATCAGCTGGTCAATCTCGTTGTTGATGCGTGGAGGCAGCAATTAAGGAATAATAAGCCGGTGCTTATTACGAATGATTGTTGACTGTTGTACTGCCTTGTAGTATGAATGCACACTGCAAGACTCAGACTGCTGAAACTGCATACTGTATTTGCCCTCAAACTGGAGTAGGCCTCGAAGGGAAGACTGTCATTACTGATGCATACTCATCATTAAGCTCATTTTTACAGACAGGCTTATTGATTGTCCACGAGTAAAACACTCCTCTGTGCCTCTGAGGTTCAAAAGGACTCTATTAACACTGAAGCCAATCAATCAGCTGATTTTAAAAGAGCTCCTGAAAGTCAGTGGGCTGCCCTGCCTGTTGGACAAAGCACATGGAGAACACTGATGGTTCAATGGGACGGGGATAGCTGATATCAGGCCACAAACTGCCCTGAATTGAATGATTCTGCATTGATCTTGTGCCTCGGTGACGACCACTCCGACCCTCATGACTAAAACATGAATCAGGTGCATCTCGCGTCACCATCAGGTATGAGCAGTCACATTGCAAGTGCACTTTCTGCATGACGTCAATACTTCCACTGCCATGCGGTTGCATGTTGGTTACAAAACAAACTTGAAACAGCAGTAACGGTGAGGTACAGCTGTGTAATCTAATGCTTATCGACGGGGCAGAGGTGGTAAATGAACAACAAGAGGCTTTTAAAGAATTGATCTGTCCTCTGACTCACTGCTGAATAAGTGACGGACCAGCGTCATGCCATCAGCTCAGTCATCTGTGTCACCAGCCCACTCACACATAGGTAATCACCAGGTGCACACATTAACCTGCATACACTTGAGCGAGAAGCTACGCACATTCACACAGGTGTGCAAACACACGGATAATCACACCTGGGAGGAAGTGACCATATCCATAAACATACCGTACACGCATACACGAATCCTCTCTGATCTGCCTGTTTTGCCTTCATGGGCTGTCCAGTGGTGAGTCAGGGCTCTGGCTGATATGACATAACATACACTAATCCTTCTTGACCTGCTTAGACGCTCTCATTGCATCCGAGTCGGTCTCCTGCCGGCTGAGGTAGCTACAAAATTTAATCCACGTTTAAAATTCAGGTTTACCCATGTGACGCCGCTCTGTAATTGAGTGAGGGCAGCACTCAGGGGTGTTACAACTTCTTTCAATAGAGCTCTTACATAGATGAAAGGCACACACTCTACTGCAGGATATGAATTCAATTATTTCTTTGAAAATTAGTTGTCTGAGAGTTATTATTGACTGTGCATGACAATGATGTGTGCTCCATTTCTCCAAGGCCAGGAGCTGAATGCTAATGTGCCTACAGTTTATCACACCTGCTGTTTTATTTCAGTATGCAGCACCAAACTAGAGCTTGCTTTGCACAGCCTAAGCTGTCCTTAAAATCTATTTAAATATGCAATTTTTGTGACAACTGTAAAAAAATGTCTTCGTAAAAAATCATTTTACATTTCAGGCGATTCTATCCTTAAAACTCAGACAACTTCCTGATCCCAGAAGATATAAAACGATTTTTTACTGTATTCAATGTTTATAAATATCATATTTCAAAGGGGATGAAGTCAGTTTAGTTAAATTAAAAAGATGAATATTTAATTTCAAAATGTAGACACATTTCCTCTAATATACTTCCTGTATACCCCACAGGATGAACACAGACGTAAGAACTATCTGGTATTCACATGTGACTCAACACATTTCACACAATGGGGGGAAATCGGTCTCTTTGACAAAATTGTCACGGCTTTTAAAGAAATAGCATGACTCACTTTTGAGTAAGACTGTTCTAATCTACGGCGAGATATCAGCAGATACAGGCGGCAGACATTTCCTGTGAGCATCAATCACACATTATCTTGAACAAACACATTATATGTTTTAATAGAAAGGATATGTTCAATGTTCCTGCGCAGGTTCTCGTTAAGCTTGGCCTCCAGTTCGCCCAGCTCCTCCTCGGCCTTTCTCATGTCTTTCTGCAGCTCCAGACGAGACTTTCTGGTATCGTAGTAGCCTCCAGTCAGAGCTCCACGGTGGCTCACCTGGTCACCTAAGAGGTCACAACACAGTGTAGAAGAGATAAAGGGATTCTACCGTATTAGAATTATAGTAACTTATAGTCCTAAAAGATTAATTCAGTGTTACAAAAGGTAAGCCAAAAATCCTTGTTTAGTGTGTCATCAGAAGACACCGCCAAAACCTTTGAGATTTACTGAAGGGCAGACAGTTTAACTGGGAGTGTCACTCAGACAGAGTGGATAGCTTAAATAATTACACAGCTCATACTTGTTCAACAACCTGTTTTTGTCTCGACTCCAAGAGAAGAGGTTTTACACAAAAGAGCTGTCCATTACGCAGTAGAAAATGAAGCGTTGGCTACATCAGCAAGATGGAATAATTTGTTGATGCTGTCAGTATAAAATGTACTTGAGGGCCCACTCGCTGACAGATCAACAGATTTGTGTGTTTGGCACTGCTTGTGAGAGCTGCCACTCTTCTTTTACCTTCTTGTGGTAGTGCTATCTAATGTGCTTGTGTATCACAGGTCAGCTTACCCTCCAGAGTGATACAGTCCATGGTGAAAGCTCTGGCCAGTTGGGTTGAAACTTCCATGCTGCGACAAATCAGGGTCTTTCCAAACACGTGCTTGAAGGCCTTGTCAAAGTTGGAGCTGTAGCGCAGCTTGCTGATCATGGGGATAGCGTCCTTATGGGGCAAGAACACACTGGTAAGAATATAGTGGTAAATGCTACAAACCAAACAAACAAAAGTCTGTTGTAAGATGTGTAACGGTGGAATATTGTATGTTTTGTGTAACTGGGGAAAATCAAGGGAACTCATTGTACTCCCACAGAGAGGATTAAATAAGAGTAAGCGTCATAGTTGTTGTTGTTAAACTTCAAGGTAGCATTTTTTTTTTTTTTTAAAACACACATGAATACATGTTCTTTTATTTTATTCGAGAGTTATACCAATAATTGGTCAGAGTCTAAATTTAATGCATGTTCCTTACGTTGGTCTCTGGGTAGGCGGTGTCCCTGACGTCCAGCTTGCTCAGGGGCAGGAATGTGACTTCTCCAGGCAGGTTCATTTTGTTGAACTCCATTAGTATTTTGGTGCTGACTTCGTCAGTCTCCACAATGTGGTAGAACAGTCTGGAAAACATGAAAGCAGATAGGTCGTAAACAAGATAAATGTCGGTATATCACTGAACGTACAAAATAAAATGTTTGGCAGTGAAAATGTTTTTGTTTTGTTTTTTCAAAGAGCTCTTACCTGGTGCCAGCAGTCACCTCCACACAAGTGTAAAAGGCGGGCTCACACTCAAAGTTATTCATGACGATGCCGTGGTAACCATTGATGACATGCTGGTTGATACCCTTCCGACGGAAATGCTCAAGGACTTTGTTGATGCTGTCAATGCCATTCAGAATAGCCTGAAGAGAAAGAAGAGGAGCGAGTTTCATCTCAATTAAAAGACCGATACTAAAATTAACCACTAACACCTACCATGAGAAGACACACAGATATGTCATCAATATCAATATATACAACCACAATACAGTCCTAAAACCTACCAAATCCTTACTCCAACGTTCTCACTACAACTATTGATTGATATATATATTTTTTTTAAACCCAAAAGCAGCCATGCTGTCTTCCAAAGAAGAACCGTGTTAAAGGATTTCCTAGCAGACGAAATCCTGCACTGTGAAGAATTTGTGAAACCTGTTTTGTGCCACATCCACATACACTGAAGCTAATATTGTGTTGTATGGAAAGAGAAAGCTGTATTTTGCAACACCATGACCTGCACACTATAAATACAAAATGCGAGAGACGACAGATAAGAGTCCATCAAAGGCTGGAGACAGCATGAGTCAGTCGGGACCAATGAAAGAAAAATAAATGCAGGATATTTGTCCATGAAGCCACAAAAAGCATCCTTTCATCTCAGCAGACATTATTCAGAAGTGATATTTGATTGATGTATCTGCCCAGAAGAAACGACTGGCAGTTACAGGAGGGGGCAGAGAGGAGTGAGTCATATGTAAATTTAGCGAGCTATGATAAGGTGCCAGCAGCGAGGCAGATGAGTGATTACATTTGATATATTTATCCTAACAACTGTCTGAGCCACAAAGTGAGTCCTTCGCAGTATTCAGGTGGGCTCATTTCGAGAGCGAGAGGGTTTTTTTTTCGTGGGGTTTGATCTATCTTCATTTGCAAATTTCCTCTCTCACAGTACAGTTCGCAGAGTAAGCGCATGTGTGAAGGTTTAATAGATTTGTGGCATGGCAGGTCTATGTCTGGCTTACAAATGTCTTCATAAGAAAAAAGGGAGGCAAGTGTGTGTGCCCCATTAATCTGTCAAGAATTTCAATCCTCAGACAAAAGCATAAGGTATCCTGTAGCTGCGTTATGCAATCATGTACAGTGACACGAACCTTGCCGGTGGCCGCTCGAAGGAGCTGCTGTTTCTTCTCCAGGTCCTCTCGTTTGGCTGCCAGGGCCTGCTGCTCTGCGTTCTCCTCACGCCACAGGTAGCTGGACAGACACAGACAATCACACACTGTTACACTTATGTCACCAGAAAGACCAGAACCAAACTGTGGCCATGATACTCACAAAAAAAACAAAAAACAAGCCAGTCACTGATAAAAATGCCCCAAAAACTAGGAGACTGCTAAATTGTTTGTCTTCAGAAATCCTTTTGATGTAAATCATTCATGATTAAATAAACGTTAGGAGAGAGAAAGACAATGAGGAGAAACACAGTAACTTTCACAACATGTTTCTCAGACCATAACTAGAGCTGCAACAAGGTCATCCATCACTTAGTTAACAACTATTAAATTAATTGCAAGCTATTTTGATAGCTGATTCATTGTACTGAGTCATTTTTAAGAAAAAAATATACAATATTTCTTTTAATCCTCTGACTAAATTGAACATCTAAGCTGACGTCACCAGTGATCACAGTCAGTGAATTTCTTACATTTTATGGACCACAGAACAAATGAATAAATCGAAAGAATTATCAAAAGATTGGCTGACAATCGCCAAGTAGTTTCCAGTTAGTTTCAGCCCTATCCATAACTGCAAATTCACCATATGCATACATGCAATACTGAATTGAGTATTCACTCCCCTCATTTTCATATTTCAAATCATTTCTATTCATATATTTGTGTTTATTTGCCATTATCCTCAAGTGAACCATAGATTTGCTTAATTTGTGGTAATTAATCAAATCTAAATAATTAAAACAATAAAAGTGCCCAAACAGTGTCCCTCTTGTTTCCATTAAGGTAATGTTAGTTCACTTCATCATTTTTCACCATCCACCGCTAACAGCTTGCAGCTGTGGGGTCTGCATGATGTGTTCCTTCTATCAAAGCTGTCATTGTGCTGCCTTTTCACCCACTACACCTCAACAATGGAGCACAATGAAGCGAAGGTGCATGATGGAGTCAATATCAGACACATATTCATGAAATTGGTTTCATTCAGTGAGAAGAATGAAGGTCTGTTATTGAATTTAATGTAATTCAGTTTTAAAAAAAGAAACTTAAAAATGAAAACCAACAAACACGTTTCACCTTAACTGTGTCATCTCAATTAATAATTGGAGAGGCTTGAATGGAAACACTCCCTTTGTTGTGCTTCAAGAGGCAGGAAAGCAGCTGTCTTCATTAGATTACTGCGACTAACCCACAACAAAATTCATTCACCTTTGTCTTAATGCAAGATGATGTTATGACTCATGTAAAGATAGATTGAAAGCATGTCATGCTGTATACAATATACAAAGAAAAGCATGAGCAAAAGGAAAGGCTGAACTCTAAAAAGAATGTAAGGTCAAAGACGTTAGACGGTTCGAGGGAAAGATAATGTTCTTACTTTCTTTCACTCTGCAGCTCATCTTTCCTGTTCTTCACTTCGTAATACTTTTTGTCCAGCTCCTCGACGCGGGTCTTGACCTCGTTTAGATCTTGATCGAGTTTCTAAAGAGACAAGTTGAAAGTGGGTCAGAGGCACTTACCTGTGAACAGTTCAAATTAAAAACGGCAGAAAATGACATGACAAATACATCGTAAAGTAGCATTCAAAAGTTCAAAACAAACTAAGAAGTCACAGTTCCACCGTAGACAGCATGAATAATTAATTATTTATCCAGATTAAAAATTACAACAGCAGCCTGATGGATTCTGGAAAAGGAGCTGGATGTTTGCGCAATGTTAGAACTATAATTTAAAAGGAAACAGCAGCAGAGGCATGCATGTATGTTCAGTTCTACTTAAACTGATCGTGAAACTAGATTCCCCACTCAACTCCACATCTTCATGGACAACTGGAGCATTAGCATTTGTGGCGTCTTACACTGTACTGCTCGAGATTCTTCTCCTTGTTGGTCTCTGTGTCCTCCAAGTCTTTGTGAATGGCTGCGATCTGTCTCTTTTTATCATTGATGGCCTGGTCCAGAGACTTCAGCTCTTTCTTAATCCACTTGTCTCTCTCCTCTTTGGAGGTGAACTGGCTGCCACGGCCCTGCTTGGCGTACAGGTCTGTCCTCTCCTGTGTAGCCTGGGCCAGTCTGGAGGAGGTGCAACCATAGAGGGAGTTACAAAATGTTTGAAGTTAAATCACAGGTACACACAGGAAGCCACATCTACTAAACAACTCTACTAAATTTCCAACAAACTGCATCGAGAAATGTGCACAAATGACAACCTCCAAGCGTTTACATTTCTTCATTTGTCTACACATGCGCATCTTGCTTTGCTCATTTACATCAAACTACTTTGTAGGAGAAACCATAAATATCTTATTGGCATCCACCTCTTGATCTCTCGCTATCAAAATGCAATAAAAATGTGACAACTGACTCAACGAGTTATACCTGGCTACCGGCTGCTCGAGGGACCGTAGCTGAGAATGAGTCATCCCTACCTGGATATACCCCGCTCCTCTTTTTCCTTCACCATGTTGAATTTGGGTTCAGTCTCCTGCAGCTCTTTTTGCTTCTCTTCGATTTTCTCCAGCAGCTTCTGACGCTCTTTAAGCAGGCGTTTCTAGAAGAACAAGAACAGGCAATATTACAAAGAACGGTCAAAATGTAGAACTGAGAGATGAAAAGAGGAAGAAAGGAAGAGAAAAGTGAATGTTGGAAAATGGATAAGCTGTGGAGGACAATTTTTAAAAAGGACCTACATTTATTTCCATATTTTATGGCCATATCTTAGATCCATAAATGTTCTTGCCACATTATTGTATCCACAACAGTGAAATGTAAACATTTGGACCAATTTGAGTGTTTGCACAATTTCTGCACAAATAATGCAAAACAAAATGATCGTGTTCATATGCCATATTCATATTGGGTTTGAACCTTGATTACTATTCAAAAATGTAGTACTCGAGCCTTTCAGCCAACACAAGATGAGAAAAGATCCCACACAATTTCAGAATATTTGACGGTACAGGATGTAAATTCAGAAAATAAAAGCATACTCTTGGCAGACTCCAAAAATGTGTATACTCAATGTGTGATTTCCTTTACAGTAAAATATATGTTTAAAATTTTTTCAGAGAGTAAACCCACTCTGAAAAATTCTCGTCTCCTTTGTGTCAAGATTTTAAAATCATTCTTAAATCTTTCTCCTCCAGTTTCATTAGGAATGCTTTCACCTGATCTCTGCAACAGCAGTCCTGCCCGGTAACTACTGATTTTGACAGATTTTTCTGTGTGGGTGGTGATGGTAGCTTCCCAAAGTTTTGAAAGCCTCTACATGCCTCCTCGTGTCAAGGCAATCTCAAATCAGAACCATCAGCAGCGAGTGACGCAGTTCTGCTTCCCTTGCTTTTCATTTTGCTCCAATAACTTTTGGCCGATGCCAGCCGCCGCCAGGTGGGCTTAATCCAACCAACAGACAGCATGCAGCCTGGGACCCATCACGGTTCACACACAGACTGAGCCAATAAAGCAGTTATGTATGATTATAGTCTTCATACTCACACGTGCACACAAATACACACTGAACACAAAGCCATACGGACAGAGAGTGATCCATGCCAGCTCTGTACACACAGCCCCATGCCAGGAATGATGTATAGTGGAGCTGATGGCAAAGAGTCTGATGCACAGGCTGGTGCTTCCTCCATTTCTCAGTTCATCCCAGCAAATGTTCCACTGAAAGATTTAGCACCGAAACTCTGGACACAACAAACTTCTTGTTTTAGTAGAGGAACAACACCAAAGCACAAATAAGGGCTTTTTGATTAGTTGATGAATTAATGAAGTCGATTCATCAGTGATAATTCTGTAAATTTGTGAATTATCAAGTAAAAAAACATTTGCCAGATTTGTTTTTTTAAAAACTGAGTTTTTCTTATTATTGATTATTATTGTAATGTAAAACATTGGGATTCTTTTTTTTTTTTAACTTAAGACACTGCTATAGGCTCTGGTAAGCCCACTTGTCTGTTTAATACACTGCATGATTAATCTGTGAATTTAAACAATTCCACAGACCAAATCAACAGAATCGTGAGGCCACTGAAGGTCGCTATCCTTGAAAAGTAGCGCACAAGTACGCCTCTTTCCTTCTAGTGACGGGGCGAGTAAAGTGGGTGAAACGAGGAAAAGACGACTGATGGTGCAGGGGAAGGGGGAGGGGGATGTGTTGTTGGTGCAGCATCACGTGTGCAGAGTGACGCAGATGGGAGGCTTCCGTACCCTCTGTTCGCTGTTGCCTGCCAGCTCATCCTGCAGGTCCTTGGCCTTCAACTCAAGCTTGGTCCTCTGCTTGATCTGCTCCTGGCGCTCGGCCGATAGCTGCTCCCTCTCCTCCTTCATGGCAGAGATCTTGGACTTCAGCTCTCGCACAACACGCTCCGTCTCCTATAGAACGGGAGCCAAAATAAAGAAACAGGCTGTGAGATTTAATTCGAAAGGAGTGTAAATACTTACTTCCTCTTGAGTGAGTTACTGCGACTATTTATTTAGCAGCCACATACTGTCAGGAGAGTTGGACATATTAGCTCTGAATGTTTGAATGGGTTACTCATTTATTTGTATATGTTTTCATGCTCTCTCATTAAATATGTGGTCAGATAGAAGCAGATAGTTTGTTTACAATGAGACTATCAAGACAACTAACTAACTAAAAGCTAATATTCAGAAGAAGTTTGTTTTCTATTTCAGATTTTCTAAATCCTTCAGTGTCGCCGTCCAGATAAGGGCTGGGTTAAAGTTGGGTGACGTCATTCATCATCTCTCCTTACAATCACATCTTGACAAATTTCCTATCGTGACACTGCGATTCATACATCACGTTTATCTGATGAGGAAGTTCAGTCTAACTTGAATCTTACTAAAAATGTGCGAGATAGTCAGAGTAGTAAAAAACGGACAATTCTGGGGTTAAAATAAATAAATCACAATTCGATTTGCTGAACTTAAACACTGAACATCTAAAATGTTACCATGCCATTTTGAATAATTCACTAATGATGATCTTTACAGTGTTTATTTTCACCCTCATCCCCAATCCCAGATATTGGCATTTCTTCTGCAAGGTGGAATTTTTTTTACCTCTACTTTGTCTCGGGCGTCTTGCTGAGCATCACGCAGTTGTCTGGATTTGTCTCCACAGGTCTCTCTCTTGGAGGACAGCTGAAAAAACCCACACAAAATAGAAAAGTCTTAGTATTGTAGCTGCACACAACAGAGGAGGAAAGTACATTTTTGGTGCACAGTGACTGCTCGATTCTTTATTTGTATTCAAAAAAGGATAACATATTTATACCATCTAACCTTCAAATGGCCGTATACGTGCTGTCAACAATGCTGTTTAATTACTCTGAACCAAATTAAGATAATTATTCTGTATAGATAATATGCTGAATGATGTCTTGTGACACCAAAACACTAATCAAAAAGTCTAACATGTTCGTATCTTTATAGTACATCTTTTTTTTCCCCCTTCTTGAGTTTGTTACCTCATCCAGTTTGGCACGTGTTTCATTCAGCTCCTGGTTGTAGATGGTGTACTCCAGGGCTCTCCTCATTTTGTCCCACTTCTGGTACTGAGCCAGCTCCTCCTTCTCATCCTCCAGGGTGTGCAGACGCTCCTCAATGTACTTCAACAGCTCATTGATCTTCTCTCGCTTCCCCTCTGAGAAACACACACACATGAGGTTGCTTTTTAAAACCGCTACCAACGGCACACCTACTTTTCTGGGCCTTTTTTTTTTTTAAAGACAAGTGATAATTTAATGGTGAATGCTGCTTATAGCAGGAGCAATGCTGATATGTTAATTATCTAACTTAAAATGTCAAGATGAAAACAGTCACATTTCACACTTTTAATTAATAGCTGCATGTCTTTAGTTTCTGTGCATTGTGCACTGTATAAACTTCATCAAAAGGCTCCTGAAAACTCACTGCCTAAATACTGATGAACACTGTAAAACCTTTACAAAAACATTTTAGTTTTAAGCAGACGCAACATAATTTTGTGACTGCATCCCTTAAATATAAACAACAGCCTAACGATAGCAAAATAATTCATCTGTGAAACAATGATGTTAGGAAGTTTTTACCTGTTTCTTTCATGAGAGAAATACTCTCCTCCTTGCGCTCGTCATACACCCGGGTCCCTGCCACCTCTCTCAGCAGCTTCAGACGCTGCGAGTCGGGGGCTGTGGCCATTTGGTTGATCTGCACAAACATCGTGTGATGAAATACTGTGAAGTTCTGATATTACAAATGAACACTTGAACACACTCTTTAAATCAGATTATATTACATGTTACAATTGTAAAACGACAGGCTCTCTTTTTACTGCATTGCTTAATTACTGAAGTGCATTACATAACACTTAAAATAAAATATTACGTGTTAAACAAGTGAAGTTAGAATCCACTGCTTTCTTACCTTTCCCTGCTTGACGATGTAGTAAGGGTTACTGCGGGAGAAGCCGGCACTCTCCAGAAGGTTCATGACATCATTCTTACTGCAACAATCACAGGCGCCATCAAACAAGTGATTACATGGATTCACAAAGTTGTTATTTCCTGTGATTACATGAACAAGTTAACCCACAGAAATACTTACGTCACCATCTTCTTGTCTAAGAAGTACTGGTCCTTCTTTGCGCCGATGACGCGTCGGAGGGAGACTTCTTCTTTGTCGATCTGGAGGGAGAGAGATTTAACAGTGGTCAAGGGCAGAATCACACATATAGCAGAATTGGCTGGTTATGTCACAGTATTACCGGGCCGCATGATTACAGTTTCACACCCAGTTAAAAACAAGCTTTGGATTGCCAGCGCAGTGGAAATATCCGGCTTTCATCATCAGAATAATGAGCACTCTGTGTACTGGAGGCAGAGTGACTACAATCAGTGGTCAGCAGTCATCAGCAATTTAGAGAGACAGTTCAATATGAACTAAACAGCATAAAACAGGCATAATAGATCAGATGCATTGGCAGCCTGGAATATGTTGGATGTTGACTTAAAAGGTGGTATCATGTCTGGCACTTTGCCACATGCATTGAATGTAGTCTTGGTATTAATGCATCAGTAAAATGGGTTGCCCATTTTAAAAGCTTATTTTGTTCTATGGCTAATTTGGAAGTTATGTTTTATTCTGGTTTAGCACAAAAGCTATAAAGACAAGTGCCATTTCCTCTATGAATAAAACATTAGCAGGGAAAAAAACAACACATACAACAATATGAATATACACATTAAGGCTGACATCGGGAGACACAGACGGCATGCCAATATAACAGTACACCTTTGGCTTTAGCTTATAATGGCTTCAACATTCAAAACTAAGTATTTATCACATACACATGGAGAAGTCAGGAATTATTTGAGAGGCTTACTGAAAGTTGGAAATAATCAATCAGTGTGTCTGCAGTTACAGTAATAGGATCAATGTGAAATGTTTGCCATTCCTACCGGCAGCCGGTTGTCAGAGTTGTCAAATATAATCTCCACAAAAGCCGAAATGACACGAGGACCAGTTCCCTCCTACAGCAACAAGACAGAAAATACATATTTAACACATTAGTTAAAAACATGTATTAATATTGTTTCACATTATGGTTCCATCTTTGATAAACACAAACTTTGTATTTTAACAGAAGCTATAGGGTCTGCAGCTGACCCTATATCGACTGCTTATGTTTGTCAACATAAGCATGTCAAACAAAGATTTTCTACAAGGACTGTGTCAAAGAGACATTTCAGTTTCAAAACAAGTCACTGAGAACTGTACTTACATGGAGCAGGGCCAGACGCTGTTCAGGTCGCAGGTGACTGAACTCATCACTGAGCACAAACTGGATGGCTAAGAAAACAGAGAGGAAGCACAGTTTTAGAGAAAAAAATAATAATTACACCAAATGGAAAGAAAAAATGCAACCACTGTACGGTAAATTTATTTGAGACTCACCGTAGAAAAAGTTACTTTTTCCTGATCCATTTCTTCCGACTGTAACAGAAAAATACACATAATGAAGGCATGGTGACACACACTCATAACACACTCATAACTGATCCGTTTTTGTTGACACTGTCAGAAAGGTAATAAACCTACTTTATGTTTATTATTGATGTCACAAATTCGATGGATAAAATATTATAAACAGCTCTCAATATAACTCAATTTAGTACAGAAAACTGCAAACAACGACCTTAATAATACACATACAGTTAAATTAATATTTCTCTGAC
This sequence comes from Miichthys miiuy, assembly GCA_036365135.1. Classification (NCBI taxonomy): domain Eukaryota; kingdom Metazoa; phylum Chordata; class Actinopteri; family Sciaenidae; genus Miichthys; species Miichthys miiuy. The sequence goes on from CM071602.1 coordinate 22,709,794, forward strand.
CTTGTCAATCAAAACTGAACATTACTGGCTTTGCAGATCAGAGCTGTTGCATTTGATTGTACACATGAGATAAGTCTGGTCTGGCAACTTTTGTAGGTGCCATCATTCAAAGTACACCCATCCTTACATCCACATATTATTGCAAACAAACAAAATAATACAAAACTCACCAATGACATTGTGCTTCGGACTAAAGGGGTCCACCACTGTTTGGTCCCTGTAACTTCGGAACCCCTGGATGATGACCTGCACAAGAACCACCAGAGACCACCGTGAGCACACAGTCACATCCTTATAGTTAGGGTAACATTAACCACTCATGGTTACGCGAACCAGCAAGCCAGAAACTATTCCCTCTTAACTAAACTCAAGCTGTATAACTTCAACATCAAATGTATCATAACCGATCACAAACGGGGCCTTGACTGCTGTCGGCTACTGTACGGGCCAATTTTCATTCAAGACGTTAACGCGTTTGCATGCTTGCAAACAAGATAGACCGCAAGTGAGACAACCATAACACTGTTAAAATGTGTACTTATATATGATTTAATCAGATATAATGTAGTAGTGTGCAACCTCGACAGAAAAGTGACAAATTCCGCTAGCCTCGTAGCGTTAGCTTAGCATCCTGATGAGGAGGACGGGCAATGCGAGATTAATCCAGGTAGCTCCAGCTAGCATTAGCAAGCTAGCTACTTAATTTATAGCGGTACTTGGTGCGACTTTGCTTAACTAAGTAGTCAAGGTAACGTTAGACTGTGCATAAAGCATTGGTACTCCGTGTACAATAACTCAGTGGAATAACGTTAAAGCAGCTTAATCAACGTTAGGCCGGTGATAGTCGGCGACATGCACAAGTCTGGTGTCGTTAGCTTACCTGTTTGATATACATGGCTGCCTAAGCAGGTCCTCTCCTCGGCTGAATATGGAGATAAGCCCCCCCTCCTCCACTAAATTGGAGAAGCCGGGAATTTAGTAACCCAAACTCAACCAAATATTACAAATTAATGCATTCAAAACTGGTGAAACACTGTGCGACAAACGAGAATAACATGGAAAATGGCGGCGGGGGCGGGATGGGATGGACCATACCACTATGTAAAAACAGGGTTGTAGCAATAAACTTGTACCAAATTACGTGCAATAGTGAAGAGAATAGACATAAGTTTAACAATTAAAAACACAGAGTGATTTTATACAGTAGGTTAAATATTTAGTCACGGTATATATGTACGAAAGCAACAAGTTTGACACGTTTGCTATTTATTTACCTCCCTATACGTAGAGTTGGTACAGTCTGGCTGGCTGTCTTCTAGGCGCCAAAGACAGAAAGAGAGTTGGTAACACACACAAATGTAAGCTGAAGTTAAGCGAAAACTAAACTTGTCAATGAGTAAAGACAGATTTTTGTCGATGATAACCAAATGATAGGCTTCATTATATCTGTATATTTAGAAAATAAAATGTCGCCCACTGTGTTTAATAGGGATTTCGACTGAAATGTTTGATCTGTGGCTGGTTTCCCAAAATCTAATGCAGCAGTTTTCATCCAGTTTGCTTGGGTAGCACTTGGGTGCACTAACTTGTTGACCAAGGATATAGAAATATTCAGTCTGACTATGAATGGAAGCAATGCAGCCGATCTAAATCTGCACATAAAGGCTATCTCAGTCACTGCAGGTGTCACTGTTGCCCCTCCCGTTGTTGTGCCTGCCCTGTCAGGACTTGTAAATGCAACTTATTAAAAGTACAGTACAAACTACAGTAGAGTTCTCAGTTATAGACCCATGAGCAACCACACTACAACCATGATGCTACAATGATCACATGACAGCAACTTTATTTTAGTGGTGAAAACATTTATTAAACACGTATCAACATCCACATTATTGAAAAAAATCAGACAGACTGTAATTTTCAAATAAATTAGGTTTAAATGCCTGACTGTATTTGTGAATAGGCAAATAAATCACAATATCAACCTAAGGCATGTATATTGCAGTTTATTACTGTGCTGTGTTGTTTCATCACTGCAGTTCAGAAGACAGGAAAACAGCGTCAATGAACTGAATACTATCATCTTCTCTGTTGATGATCTCCAGTCTATCTGCTCTGCTGGTTTCAACACCAGGCACACAGACAGCATTGTTTTTTTATTTTTTATTTTATTTTTTTCAAGTAAGACTACAAGCAGTCACAGTTCATTTTAAGGCAGTGCAGTTATTGGGCTCAGTTTGAACTGGTGGTGGACCGGGCCTGCAGGCAAGAGGTAGGGAGGGTGAACACAGATGGCTCAAAGTTTTTGGTGTTGAAGGTGGTGGTGAAGTCATTGGCAAAAAAGGAGGCGGACTCCGGGGCGCAGGGTGTGGCCGGTTCAGGTGTGGCGGCATAAGCCGGGGCCATCGAGAGAACCTCTGACTCAAACTGCAGCAGCTGACCCATGAAACTGAAGTTGGGAGAGATGACTGCCCGGCGCTGCTTGATGATGTCGAAGGCTGCGTCCAGCCGCAGCTGCTGCGTCCTCATGATGTAGGCCATGCAGATGGTAGGTGAGCGTGAGATGCCTGCTTCGCAGTGGACTAGGACCTTTCCCCCTGATTGCTTTACGTGATCTGGAAGGAGAAGAAGAAGAAGAACGTTAATAATCTGGGGGAACAATTTGTATTTCTTTCTGTGATCATCAGCAAAATTGCTCCACAAAATCAAACATCAATTTCATCATTAATAAATTCATTTAGGCCAGGTTTTATTTTTTGTTTTGTTTGTGTGTCTGTAATTGACATTTTTTTAAAGTCAAGTTATGTGATGGAGAGGTTAAAATCAATCAACAGAGAGTTTTAATGACAAATGAAAAATCACATTTTAACAGTGTATTCATTGCCTACTCCTTACTCCCACTCATTTATTAATGCAAACACCTTTCTGCTCATTTAGTTTCTTTCTCTCTCACATACATACACACTCACAGCAGGATCTTATAGACAAACAGGAACATCATCCTTGTCAGTGTGCAGGCATGTACACACATCCTATACCAGTTTCATTTGTGCACAGAGACACTTGTGAGACATGTCTGAGTCACAGAGTGCATATGTACATGAGACTTTCTTTCTCCTACACTGATGTGGAGGCGTGGGTGTTGTTGCAAAGTTCACAGTGGTGCAGAGATGTGTGTTCTGATTTAAAGCTGCATCACTCCTCCACACTTATCTGTATGTTCTAATGCCCACACGAAAAAAAAAAAAATCTACTTTCTGTCATCTGCATAAGTGTCGCTCATGACACATCTCAAGATTTTGCTAATTCTTACAACTGCTGCAAACACCTACATGTCTCTGTCTACACGTCTGTCTCAAAGTTTGAACCGCCTACAGACATTTAGTTCCACCAACACATGTGCCTCTCTCTTTCTATTAAACGAAACATTGAGGGCCACTTCTGTCGGCTCCCGAGAGCTACTGCGGGGGAATGACGATGATTTCTGACATGTCTGATCCTCAATAAACCGCATGAATGAATCATGAACTTCCCATCTGGAGTGGAGGATGCAACGAGAGAGGGATGTGGGGTAAATAAAAAAAGGGAGTGACGGCGGCTGTTGGTGTTTTAATGGTCATCTCCGAGCGATGTGCCCTTACTGGCTGGAGATGTCATGACACGCTTCGGCAGCTGCTTTCGTCCACTAGGTCAATAATATTTATTATCTCCTCTCTGACTGTACATCAGCAACCAGGTCAGAGAGGTTTCTGATTGGTGATTGATTTTCGTTTGGGGTTTGGTGAGGATTTGTGTGCACCACATTTCTAATCACTTGGCATGGTTGGTGAATTCTTCCTCTTTGGATGTAGGCTAAACCTGTCCCTGGAACAATTTTCAGCCTTATGTAATAATGGGCTGGCTTAAACAAAAACACCCTAAAATTAGGCTGCATCCCCAAACAAAGCACAATACCAATAATAGCAGCCACTCAATACCGGTCAGCCTAGCTGCTTGTGGGTGAGCTTTGTCCTTGGTTATGCCTGGCTATAAATAGCCACCAGCACGTTGTGTACATCTTTTGCTGCTGCTGCTATTATCCAGCACCTCTCTCCTCTCCCACACACTCTCTCTTCCTTTGTAACACATTAGCCTACCTGCTGCCCTCAGGCCCATCAATGATTCCCACCTGCAAGTGTGCAACAACTGTGCTTTTTCATTGTGTGTCAGTCAGCTAGCTTTTATCCTCCACTCAACCATCATAAACAACTGTGTTTGACTGTGTGTGTGTGTGTGTATAACCTCCTCCACCCGGCCATTACTAAACACGAACAGCTCACCCAGTTGTCAAACTGACTTGGCCACACCCGGTAGAGTAAGCCACAGAGATTAGGCCTGGGAGGCGATGACGGCATGGGAGTGTCTTTTTCAAGTTAATACGAGGGAGGAATGGAGGGAGGTTGGAAGGGGACGGGGGAAGTGAGCAAATCCTGAATGAAAGCAGACTGGCTGGATATGTTGATGGGGGATTGAAGGCAGGCGATCAGGTTAAACTGATTACAGCTGGGTTTCTTATAGCCCTCTATTTGTGAGTGGTAGCAGGTGAGAGGCAGCAAAAAAGGGGGCTTATGAGAAGAGGCAAAAATAAAGACACCTATGTATAGGTGACTCAGCTCAGCTTGGGTAGTTTTTTAAGACTCCTTGGGGTGATGTTTCACTATAAATATACAGAAGCTGAGGTTGACGTTATTCCAGGAAAAGACTCTATCTTGGTGGTGGTGTATTTATTTCCCTCTCTAACTTGGATGAGTGAACCCGTCCACTGTCTGGATTTCAGACACAGACACAGACACACAGACACACACACACACACACACACACACACGCACACACACACACACACACACACACACACACAGAGTTCAATCAGGAAATATTCACTTCAACTCACCAATAAACTCTATGGCTTCCTGGAAGTGGGAGCTGATGTCGGCCATGTGGCTGTCCTCCACTGGGATCCACTTGTAGTCGTAGTGGCCCTTGGCCGGCTGCAGGTCCCTGCGTGACACGTTGAGCAAGGCCGTGATGTGAAGGTCGCTGAGATAGTCCTGTCTGGAGGCATGGTAGGCACTACCGAGGTAGAGGAAAGGCAGGATCTCTACAGGTTTACCCTGAGAATGAGAGGAGAAAAAAAAGAGATGTGAGTTCATGTAGACAAGGACCAGGATATATAACACTGTGTGATTTCATGGCCACCAGACAAAACACTGGACCCCAGTCCTCGATTATATCCATAATCCACCCCTGAGAGTTTGCACCCATCCAAGCCACAACATCCAAACACCTGCCAGCCCGATGAGCTGCAGAGCAGAACATTATGTTCTTCTGCAGACAAAATGCACTATTATATAAACCATTAAGTGAAATAATCCATGATATGTCAACTACAGACACAATAGGGTGCACTCTCAGATGTGAAGCAGCCACATGCTTTCTATTTGGGCAGTGGAGGAGATAGAAGAAAGGTCAGAGATGAAAGAGTGTTTTTCTCTGTGAGGGGTCCTGATGTCAGCTGGGCATCACTGAATGGTCTCTCCCCTTTTTGTGAGCCACATATGAGGTTTCTGGGGAGCAGTGAAGGTCACATGTAGGCTATGTTGAGAAAATGTTATGATGCCAAATATAAGTCTCTCTTATGTCAGCAGGATGTGGGGTTGTCTTCTTTTTCTTTTTTTCTTTCTTTTTTTTTTGGATAAGGTTAAAAATGAAATAAAACTGGCAGTGGATGGATGTGTGCTCTTGCGTGGGAGAGTGGGAAGTGTATTGTAAAGGGTGTTTCCATACCTGATCGTAATCTGGTTTATGGTGAGAAAGCTTCTCACTGTGGCTGTTGACTCTTTTCTCGGTTTCACTTCCGCTCTGGTCGACGGTTTTCACCTCAGTGCAAAGTTCAGGGTATTGAGAGTGGAAGTTCTCGTATCCTCCTGAGAGAAAGAAAAGAAGGGGGGGGCATGAGCACATAGTGTAATAATAAATAATCTTAGAATAATTCTGCACACATAATCTACACATCTTGTGAAATAGTTTATGAAACAGTCTTAACAGCACCGGATTATAACCTTTATAACCTGATTATAAGCGCGTAATTAATTACAGGAGCCCGCATTTGAAGGACCGGTAATCCTTTCAGGGGAAACATCCTGAGGACGCAAAGGTGACAGACGGGGAAGTGTTTCAATACATTATCACAACCCCCGATGGATTTATTTAGCTAAAAGAACTGGTTCAAATGGGGATTTAATTTTCTTCTTCTTTTTTTTTTTTTTTTTATCAATGAAAGACGTTACACCACCAATTTGCCTGCGTTTCTCCCGCACTGACTCATCCGCTCCGTTGACGCACGCAGGACATTTATCTCCCCAAGAAGTGAGAAAAGAAAAATGTTCTCAACACAAGGCGAGAGAGATGACTTGACCTTAATGTTATCGGGTTCATTTGGACAAGTAAAATAAACTATAAAAATATGCGTGGGTTCAAGTGGCTTAAAATAGACACCGACTGGGAGAATAATTTCCTTACGCCCCACTGAGTTTGTGACATTTTACACAGTATTAATATTCTACTATCTTTTAATTTTGTGGGACAGAAACTACAGACCAATTGAAATTGAAACTGAACCATAAAAGACAGTTTGATTAAGAGGCACCTTGATACAAAGTTTGCCAAATGAGGCTTTCTTACAATGTGGTTTTGAAACAACAACTTGACAAACTGATATTCTTATTTTACGCATTAAATCAGTAAAAAAAATCCCAAAGCTCTCACCTTTCAGGAAACAGATGTTTGCCCCGCTCGCTAGATGTGACAGAGTGTTTATTACTATTTGTGCTACACTGTCCTTTTTCAGCTTTTGCCAGTGGGACGTCCGGTCATCCAGAGCTACGATAGTTGATATGCTCCCCTCCCGAAGCCGAAACAGGGCTCTCTCATCCGGGATGACAAACTGCAGAGGCACCGGCCCTCCTCGAGACCTCCGGACCACCACTGAGTTCAGATTGACATTGACAGAGCCTTTGATGTTGGAGTTCGTGAATGAGAAATAAGGTCGGCAATCCACAATAAGGCAGCTCCCGCACTCCTTCCTGATGATTTTTCTCAGACGCCGGCAGTCTATGCTGGAGACTTTCATTTTGACGCCTAGGAGTTTGTTATTATTGCCTAAAGAATAAACTGACACGGCGGTTTCGGTTGAGCGAGGAGTCCTGTGCTCGTCTGTGCCTACATGTCCTCTAAGGGGATTCCGGCCGATCAGTTTTATGTGAATGGGACCTCCGGCGCGTGACGTCACGAACCATATATGGACATCGACGAGGTGTGATCGCAGCTCAAAATCCCACCCACATCTATGACTGGACTGTGGCTCCGCCCCGGCTGCTGGTAAATAATGAAAAAAAAAACACTACTGCAGTGTGCTTGATTCAGCTACATTACTCACTGCGTGTCCTCGTCTGTGCTTTCATTTCAAGCTTCACATTGTGTTCAGCCAGCGTTTGTGGACACGAAACCTTTTCAGAAGAAGAAAGACAGCTAATAGGAAAAAGAAATCTAACAATACTGTTCATCATGCTGACTGACAAAAATATGATCAAATATCATAGGCAGGATTACAAATCCCTATGACACACAAACACACAGCTCTATTACTACAGGAGGGTTACCATACAATTCATGAAATATGGACAGCAGCAGTAATTATTGTTTTTATTATTCCAGCAATCTCAATCTCTCTTTATTTGTATAGCACTTTTAATACAAACAAAATGTAACACAAAGTGCTTCACACACACACACACACACACACACACACCCCTTTATCAACAAAAACACAAACTGTGAGGAAGTGAGACGGTGAGGAAACACTGGAGGCAGACAAATAAGATAAAATAAAGTTAAATAAAGTTAAATAAAATAAAATAAAATAAAGTTAAATGAAATAAAATAAAATAAAATTTCTAAATAGGTATGAAAAAGAATAAAAGTAAAAATAGGTATAAAGTATAAATAGATGGGGCTCACCTGGTGCAGTGTGCCCCCCATGTATCATGTCTGGGGTCCTTGGTTTAGTTCCAGCCTGGGTCCTTCGCTGCATGTCATCCCCTGTCTCTCCTCCCATGGTTTCCTGTCTGCCACTTCAGCTGTCACTGGCTAATAAAGCATAAAATGCCCCAAAATGTCTTTAAAAAAGACAAAAATGATGTAAAACATCAGAAGATCAGTCCAAAACCCAAAGGTAAACAATTTTTAATTATATAAAACAAAGAAGCTGCAAATTCTCCCACTTAAGGAGCTGAGACCTGGGGAATGATTGACAGTTTTGCTTAAAAATAGCTACACAATGAATTAATCATCATAATTGCTTTATATAAATGTTTTGTCTGTCTACCAATCAATTAATCAACTAATTTTAGCCTTAATACAAAAGGGTGCTATCATATACTGTAGACATAACGTCATTATTGTCACAGTGACACACACATTAAAGAAAGATATTAAAGTGAGTATGAAAGGGAGTATGACATACTGAAAGTCTTCCAAAAAATAACATTAAAAGTGATATATAAATAATATACTCTAATATAATCTTCCATGTAGTGCTCAGTAATATGTTGTGTGTGGATTTCAAGGAGAGCTCAATAGCTGGAAGACAAGTAGCTGACAAAAGCAACCTTTAACTTCCGCTCAGTCCTACGTATAGCCCAGTGAACCTGCCTTATATCCCTCAGCATGTAAGCCTAATCCCTCAAATGAATTAACAGGTTTAAACGTCACACTGTATGCCCTCACATGACGTGCAATCATTCCTGACACGGAGCTCAGGACTGTGTTTGGGTTTTGTTTTCAAGCGTGTGTTTGGATTTAAACATGTAACTGTAATCCTTTATATAACTAATACCATGAAATGTGAATTCGCAGTTTGTTGTTGCACTTTGAGAAGAATGATACCCAAAAAAACAGTCATGCCTTTCTGGTGTGTACGCAGATGTTCATTTATTTATATTCGTCTCATAGATAGATAGATAGAAGTACATTAAACACAAATTATACTCACCAGTCTGGAGGGTATCATGTTTTTGGGTTGAAGCAATAGTTGGACATTTTGGGAAATACTCTACTAGTTTTAGATGATAAGATCAATGCCACACTCATGTCTGTACAGTAAATATGACGCTACAACCAGTAGTGGGTTAGCTTAGCTTAGCATAAAGACTGGAAACAGGGGTAAACAGTAAGCCTGGCTTTGTCCAAAGTTGACAAAATCTGTAGCTGCAGCTACATATTTGCTGTACACACATGAGAGTGACATCAATCTTCTCAACTCACTCGAAGCGAATAAGCGCAATTGCCAAAATCTCAAATTGGTATTGCTCTAATATATTTAAATAAAAATGGCTATAAACAGAACTTCCCTGTTAAATTCAAGTTTCAACTTGTTTTATTTGTCATATGTTCAACAGTCACATTGAAGCAGTCATTGGCGATCACATTTTTGTTCACAGGCCCATACAATATGTTAAAATATAGGAATATTACAGAAATATTAATAATATATTACAGTTGTTCCTGGGACTATTGGGTGATTTGATAATATGACTGTTTCTGATTCTCATTACATATGTTATATATTATTATATTAATATATTTATTTATTTAAATAACATTTGTTTCATGGGTAGTTTCTTACCCAGAGTGTGATTAAAGTCAGAGGTTTAAGGGCAAAGCCATGCTTAAAATGTGGCCTGTACATGCTGTAAACAAGAGGCACTTAAAAGCCTCTTTGGTCAAATGGATCCAACAAATATGTGTTACATCATGTTGTGTCTGCTGCATGAATGCGTGGGAACGAGAACAGGATCAAAACAGAGAGGGAGAGGAAATGTGACAAATGGACAGACAGTGAGACAGGCGCAGCGACAGCTCCAGTGAAAGAGACACAGATGGATGGGGGGGGGGATAACAAAAACAACAACAAAACAATAAGAAAAGAAAACAATAGAAAGTCCTCTCAGGCCACAACAGTCTCATTCAATAGGGGAGAAAAGACTGTGGTTCCTGGATAGCTGCTTGGATGAATGGCACTTAGGAAGTTAGGTAGGTAGGTAGATAGATAGATAGATAGATAGATAGATAGATAGATAGATAGATAGATAGATAGATAGATAGATAGATAGATAGATAGATAGATAGATAGATAGATAGATAGATAGATAGATAGATAGATAGATAGATAGATAGATAGATAGATTGGATGGTTGGGGCGGAGACATGCCTGGATGGCGATGGAGGATTAGAAGGACAACAGGCAGCGTGCCATATGGTCCAGTCTAATCTGGGCTTGTGACATCATGGCTGATGAGCGGGGAGGCCCACCATCCGTTTCCGAGCTCTCATTTCATTATGTGGTTTGTTAGTGTCAGCTGTAAATAACAACAGTAGACCCAGACGAGCCAGATAAACGTGTATAGATGTTTATTCAACTGGCCAGTCTTTCCGGTCTCTCTTTCTTTTTTGCTCCTCAGATTTTTTTCTTCCCTCTCTCCTTTCCTCTCACATCAATTTGTCCAGTCCATACACATCTCTCTTAACAGGATTGCTTCAGTATATCAGTGGCTCTGTGGTATAGATAATATATTTAGGAAGCAGGCAGACCATTTTTAAGCCAGCCACAATCCTTCTTGCAGTCCTGTAGTCAGCTTGTTGGCTATTAGGACTCTGTTGTATCGAGCATGACCGCGTCTAACACAGTACTTTCTCAAAGTGTGTCATAGTGATCATGATCGATGTAGTCATTGGGTAAGTTTGAATTCCTGGGGTTTTTTGGTTTGATGTTCGAGGTTCAATTGATTATTCTGTATGTGTCATGTGCCCATCTCTCTATTATCCCCCACTGATGAATAAAAGACTTAAATATTCACAAAGACAAGATAAAAGATGTAAAATATACAAGACTATAAAATAACCACAACAGAATAAAGAACACATCCTGTGGGATGAAACATAGTACAGCTGAAACATCCAGTTGATTAATCAATTAGTTGATCAATATATTTAGACAGACAGACAATATTTTGATAACATTTTTTAAAGGAAAAATGTTTTGTTTTTTCTTAGTCCTCTATGAGTGAATTGAATATCTTTATTGTTAAACAACAATCATTGCCAATGAAAACGTATCTGACCTGACAGAATTCATGTTCACAGATAAAGAAATGTTTTAAAGTTTTATTCACATCATGTTTTAACATTTTCGTCCTTACTCTGTAATATGTCCCGTGTTTCCCCGGAAGTTAAAAGGGGTATGACGCAATTGACAGGAGATTAAATGACCATTACCTTGATTAAAATGACCTATTTCTCTTGACTTGAACGTTGTTGGAAACATTTGGGATAACACAACTCAACAAAATACCTTATTAATATATAACACATATTAATCAATAATCCAAATAATCATCAGATGCTTCCTTAAAGGGGAGATAAATTGCTCCATAATGTGCAGGTGTACAGGATGTGCACATAATTACCCAGAAAGACTGAAATTAATGTCAATGAAATGCACATGCTAGACATTCAAACTTTGATGAGGTGGTATAAAATGATCTGTCATGTGATTGCCATTGTTGTTGTGTTATTGCAGTTGTTTCAGTGCTGTTCTCATTACCATAACATGAGATGAGTTTTCAAAGGAAACAACAACTAGGTAGTACCAGGTAGTTTACCGTCACTATGTGCTATTTACAGAGTCTAGATATTTCCTGCTATCGAACTTCACTGTAACTTTTTGAGTTACACAAAAAATAGAACAAAATGACATAGCGAGAGAGATTTAAATGTATCTAGTTGAAGCTGTTAAACTACTTTATCTGTTTTGACTCGATAAAGCAAAGGGGTATTTTCTTCTTCTCTTTCTTTAATAGTTTAATCTGAAGCCATCTTGTTTTTGTGCTGCATGTAACTTCTGTACACTAGACAATAACTGTTGGCCAGAGCGCATTAGTACGGTATGTGAGTGCGTCAAGTCACTTCCTGTCCAGAGTGTCCCTTTTTCCATGTGACTTATAAAAAGCAGCAAAACACAATAGGCCGCCTTCGCTGGGACATGTACCCACCACCCACTCTCCCTCCCCCCTCGACTGCACAGGTGCTTCCTGGTTTGCTGACAGTGCCTCCAGATGATGATGCTGTTTCCTAAGAAGGTCCACATTACTCATCTCACCTCAGCTGACCACTTAGTACAGCAGGTTGGAATTCCACTCGGGTACCGATATGACTCAAAGCGGTTTTAGTGTAACTACAGTTAATAGTTTGCAGTACATTTATTGTAATGGCAGCAGTAATTTCTGGAAATGTCCCCCACAGAATAAAAATCCCATCCGATTACATCAAAGTATATACGACCATTTCTGATAAGAGAAAAGGGGAAATTACGATGTGTGATCTGGTAATAAATGTACAGTCTAATGGCGTTGTTGACAGCCACACTGAGTTCACCAAAAGTCCCTCCTATCTTTATTTTCAATGTATAAAGTCTGGCTGCACTAAAAGATTCAGAACATGGTTAGAGATGATTGTCACCCAGTATCTGCCCCCTGAGAGGAAATTCCCTCTGGCAGGAAGTAACTGTTTTAAATCTGAGTAGTTCAAAAGAAGAACATGTAACCAATGGACCTTAAAGTTACTTTTAATTTTTAGGTTATAGTTTTCTTTGTAATTAATTGTGATATTTTTTATGTCAACATGTTTGTGTTATTTAACTCCTTAATTGTAAATCTATAATACTTTTGTTGTTGTGTATATTTATTTTGTTTGAGCTTATCTTTTATATTTATGGTATTTTGTCTATTCTAATGTTTCATGTGATTTAATTATCACTGGACAGCTTCAACTTAGTTGTAATAAACTCTAAGCACATTTGGTTTTGCTGGTCGTGTCACGCCCTGCCAATATGAATCATACAGTTCGGAAGAGACTATTCGCTGGAATATAGCCTAACTTTCCAAGAGACCTTCCAAGACAAATAGAGACCCAAATGATCACAACCAGCCTAAAACAATCGCTATACACCCAGTTAAATACAAAAAAAAAAAAAGCTAAACTGGACAACCACCTAATCTTGCAACCCCTGTACAGGCAGGTGCAGAATGTTAAACAATAAATAAAGCACATAACATAGTAAGTAAATATTAAGTGTCAAAGTGTGTTTAGCAAAGACACATTTTTAATGGGTTACTCAATAAAGGGACTGCTGATGACTTGTAGTGACATGCTAGTTCTTGTCTATGCAGCCTATGATCAGAAACAGCAACAACAAATGTCAGTGTTGTGAGTAATAACACTTTCCAATCATATCACATTGAATGCACCCAGTGAACCAGTGGCTGCCAAATCCAATATAAAACAGGAATGTTTGGTATTCCTGAGTTCAAGTCACGATATGATGGCCCTGATGACACATGCTGAACACGCAGTCTGACACACACACACACACACACACACACACACACACACACACACACACACAAACGTTTGACTCACTCCTCACTCCTGCCCCTCATTCCCACCCACTGCTCATCGTCATGACATGACTCTTGGAGGAAAACCGAACTCTTGGGCAAGATAGTTAAGGAGGGAGAGAGACAGAGACAGACAGAGAGAGAGATAGAGAGAGACAGACGGGGAGTGTAGGTAAGCTAATTCACCATTTGTCTGCCCGCAGTTATTGTTCCACAGAAAAAGTCACTGTGGGTCTCTGGGTGAAATTTCCATTGCCTAAAAATAGTTAAGGCCTCAGGTGGTGATAAATTTGGCTTGTCCTGTTTATGCTGCAGAGGTAAGAGTGCTGTGGGAATTCACTGTGGACCTCGAGGTGTTGTCACGCTGCTCTGTGACGTGGTTACGCTAAAGAACAACAAGCATCAGATTTTTTGAAAAGGTTTTTTTGTACATGTGTTGTCATTGCTGCAAATCAGACAGCATTTCTGGTTGACATGATGCCGTAACTCAGTAAGGAAAGCTGAATTACAGCCTGTACTGTACTCTGAATCACAGCATGACCTGATTGTCAAAGAGGACTTTTATAGAAGAGCCCACGTTTATCGCATCTCTTAAAATAACATAAATGTGCATGGAGATCTGTGAAAGCTATGACAGATTATGCTGTTCACCTGTTTCACATTCACACTTACGTACCTAATTTCCCTTCGGGGATGAATAAAGTAATCTATCTATCTATCTTACACACATCCGTATCTGGGAACTGCTTAGTGTGCTGTCTCCTACTCCCAGAAAGGAGTAAGGTATTTGGGACAGAGCTGTGGTAAGAAGTAATACATCACCATACAAAATATTGTAGTCATTTCCTGTTTTGGCATGCCAGGGCTATTTGGATTTTTGCAACTGAAGTATGTTGCAATTTTATGGCAGCACTAAGCTCTTTTCCCATTGAGTGCAGAGTTACAGAAAATCAATGTCTTGAAATGCCAATTGATGGGTTGTTTTTGTCCCCAAAATACCCTTTGTCTTTGTTCACAAGACTCAGTTACATTCCTTAATTACTATGAGCACAGGCACTGTTTGTTTTAAGTCAGTCCTGTTACCGATGACATTAATATTAACTAAAAAACTCTAAATGTGTATTCATCCACAGATAAAAATAGTCCCCACAAAAATGCTGATTTGCTACATTTGGGTAACACTGGCTAAAAACTACCAGGCCCATTTTTTTCTGGGAATATAATTAGCCCCTAAAAAAATAAACTATACATTCCTGTGTATGTACAAAACTGAGGTCCAATTTATATGTGTACACATACTTGACTAATAAAACTGATCTTTATTCTGATCCTGATCTGTTTTTAAAGATTTGATAAGTTTAGTAGAGGAAGAGTAGGGCTTGCGATTGAGGACAGGATGAAGTCAGAAAGACTAGTGCGTTGTTGGTTTGTGTTTTTTTCCGTGAGATTTGTTGACAGTACAGAAAAGTACAGAACCTGCACACCAACCTTATCGTTTTCTGTACAGTACATTATAGTCATTACAGTATATTATTAGTCATCTTTTGATGCAGGGGAGCTATAGTACAGTCTTTTTTGTGCTAAATTTGTTCACCTGGCCTCTTCCTGTTTCAGCAGGATGTGTAAAATCTGGGCAGATATGCAACATGACAGCAGCCTCACGGCCTCAGTAATTAATCAAGTTGAGAGTACGAGCAAGCTCATAGCGTTTGGATACAGTCACCTTTATGTCTGCCAGCGCTGCATTATTCTAACACATCCTCAGCATTATATATATAACAATGCCTCTACAAAGCTGTGCCTTCCTCTCCAGCTTTGCTCTCCAACTCTCTAACTTTCAGTGTCTATAAATATATATATATGTCACTATATTGTTATCCGTCTTCACTTCCGCTGAGTACAGTGGGTCAGAGAAGAGAACAAGGAAGGAAGTCAGAAGATAAATAAACAAAGAGGCAGCACTGAAAATGTAGATGGCGTTTGCCTCTTTGGGAGTGTTAATGTTTCTCTGAGGAGGCAATAAATATCACTTTGAGCCTTTGGTGGTGAGTCAGCCAATGGATCATCGACTTAAGAGCCCTGCAGAATAAATCCAGACATGCAGTATGGTTGTGTACATCACGCTTTTCTGCATAAAGAACAAAATGATTTTGTATGATGCGTTGTATGAATGCAGAAGTGCTGGGGGAGACTGGACACTCACTGTAGGAACACGTAGACTATGGTTAACCTTTATTTGTACATAATGGATGACCTACACGGTGATGTGGGATACAAAAGACAAACAAACAAAACAGCTCAGTGAAAGTCCAGGGACTTTCTCTGAGTTGCAAGATTGAAGAAATAGTTTCGAGTAAAGTGTTTAGAAAGAGTGCCAGCCAGTGATTGGGTGCATTATTTTCGTTCTTTTACACCTTTGTAGGTCACCTGACAAAGCCTCAGGAAAAACCCAATTGATTTACAGGCTGAACAGCCTTCAGCTTCGACTGACCATTTCCCGGCGGCTGGCAAACCGTCCTTTGTTGTTCAAGGAAGTGCATTCTCTTGCTAGCTGCAAAACATTCCTGTAGACAATTGAATGTTTGTATCTGCAGCTGTGTGTGTGTGTGTGTGTGTGTTTCAAAGGTGAAAGTGTGCAATCTGTGATTGTAGTGTTCAGATAAAGAAACATTTAAGAAACTATTGATTAAGGAAACATTAAGTTAAATCAGGCAACGATTATAATCATTTCCAGCAGACAGGGTTTCATTTTACACTAATGACCAATAATCAAACAGGGATCAACGAGGCCAAGTTATTTGACTGAGCCAACCACAACACATGCTATATAATCCATCCATCCATTCATTTTCTGTAACCGCTTATCCTCATCAGGGTCACGGGGGTGATGGAGCCTATCCCAGCTGACTTAGGGCGAGAGGTGGGGTACACCCTGCACAAGTTGCCAGCTCTGCTATATAATCCTAGATGCTAATTAGTGTTTGTAAACAACTTGGCTAGCTTTTAACGCTTATATGCATCCTCCCTCACCGCACACTCACCACCACTTAAAAGCAACTATTATCTAGGTTATCAAAAGGCATTCTGGGAAATGTAGGAGATCATAAACTGATGTTAATGGAGATGTTGATTAAAAGCAAAAAAAAAAAAAAACTAAACTAAAACATTTAATTAAAAAAACTTATATCAGGATATATTCCAGCAAAAGTGTCATTTCCCTTTAATCGGCCACTGATGGTGTGTGTATTATCTCTGCAGAATCACTACAAGCTCTGTTGGAAATGTTGTTCCTCTATGTCTCTGACACACTGGCACCTGCTCCCAGTGCAGTTGTGTGTGTGTATTTATTCTCTCTACACTGTGTGTATATATGCGTGCGTGTATGTGTGACAGTAATGTCTATACTTCCTATGACGTGGGCACTCCCCAGTCGCCAACCGCTCCCAGCGCTCCTATCTATCACATCTTTCCATCCCTGCCTCTGTCTTTCCATCCGCTGAGTGGGAGAGTGTCTGTGGCAGTGTGTGTGTGTGTGTTTGTGTCTGTGATTAAAGTGGAGCAGTGCAATCTGTAAGGTCCCAGTGAGTTTAATTCCAGCTGAGTGGATTTGGCTTTGTGCCTCCCACACAGGTGATGAGAGGGGATGAGGAGGGTAGGAGGGGGTGGAAACAGGCTGGACAACAACGGGATAAGAGAAAAGGATGGAAGTAAAACAGAGAGCAAGAGAGATAGACAGACAGACAAACAGACAGACAGACAGATAGAGGGCGGTTCGGTGAAAGAGTGACTCTTAACTTCCGGTCTTCAGTACAAAGAAGAAAAGAAAATCCTTTATCTCAGTGCATCTGTGAGGCGGAGGTTTTTCTGACATGGTGTTGCATGAAGGTCACGTACTATTCGCTTTCATGATGAACCACAGTCCTGTTGGCAGCTCTATTGTGAAGTAAAACCCCATTGTCAGGTAAAACCCCTGCTAGCTTGCAGCCAAACAGAGAAATAAAGTACACATTTAGTTTCACGCATGCAAATGCAATTTTCTGTTGTATTATATACTCTGTATTCTTCTCTTTGTTATATCTCAGCTCATTACTGTGCAATGCTTCACTACTACCAACCCTGGATATTAAGGTTGCATTGTGTTTAGAATAGTTCATTGAAACGTTCCAGTGCTGGACTGTTCAGATCTCGGGCCACATTCATGTCTGAAATACAAACACATCAGTCTTGTTTACTGTAAACTGTCAGGAGCCTGTGGCGCTGATATGGCATTTATAGTGCAGTACTTGCTGAGTCAACTGAGTTAATTCATTGTTAACATGCTTTTTTATTTCAAGTAATCGTGTGACAAATTATTTGGAACTTGGACTGACTATCCAAGTGAATAAAGAGGAAGCTGCGTGAAGTCTGATAAATTGCCTCAAGTGATGTTAGACAGGACTACAAGTTTGATAATGGGAAAAATAATCAATGATCTGGGTGTGTGGCGTGTGCAAAGAAGTGCATTTAACAGACTTAACAAACAGCTCGCTGTTCATCTCTGTTTGAGGTAAAAGACTCCAAGCTACACTGACCTCTATTATCATTACACACAGGTACTTCGGACTGAATTGTCAGCGGTTCACTTGCATTGTAGTTAATGGTTGATGTAGGCACAATGTGTGGGATTGTGAAATGACCATATCATTGGTTCCGTTTTAAGAGTGCAATAGTAAATTGGTGGTAACTGAAAAAAAGGGAGCCGAGAAATATGAAATGAAGGGCTGAAACACAGATGCCGAGCTGGGCTTCTTGCTGTTGGACTAGTAAGTAATATTAGATAGCTGCTATGTCTCGTGCTGTTGCACTTGTCGTTACATGACCTGATGTTGTTTTTCAGCAGCGTGTTTTAGGGTGGATTTTTCCTTTAAGGTAAATGTTTCTGTGAGGTTAAGGAAGGTTTGTGCGTGGAAAAAAAAAAAACCCACATGCATTTACATGATTCAAGTGACACAGGGCAACATTTTAAATCTTGTTCCAGTGTTTGTAAGTCTGTAATCATGGTGGTTGTGTTGGAGCTGATGTAATGTGTTACACCGAATTAGCTGTGGGTTTATGACACACACAGACAATCAGCTGTGCTTTGACATTTCCTCTTTCTGTACCATTCTTTAACAATCTCTCAGAGGAGCTGAGGTAGGGGCTGAGCTGGTGACTCATACGTTGTCTGTCTCCATCTAACTTCCCCCAATCAGTGACAGAGGGAGGGAAGGATGTGGGAGGCTTGATTCTCAATTTCTTGTTTTTTTCTTCCTCATGTTGGCTGTAACTCCCCAGGCTGCACCTCAACCAACTGACTCAGGGAAGAGTTTGGTTGTTTGAGAGGAAACACATCCCTGATTACTCGAGACATTCTTCCCCCTTCTCTCTCTCTCCCCTTTCCTTCCCACAGAGCTATCAGATAGGATGAATGAGGCACTAATTTCATCTGGAAAACTCGCTGCCTTGATTACAAGGAACCGCTTCTTCTTGATAACCCTGGTCTATGAGTGGGGTGATGCAGGGAGGGGCTGACGAGGAAAGACACATAACAGACAATAAATGACAACCCAGCTGAGATCCAGTGGGTGCATTTGGATTGTCAGATCTGAACAGGTCAGATGACGTGGTGAGGAATGTGACATATTCTTATTGATTTCACTGACAAACCAAAAATAAAAGGACAATCTGATCTGTATTCCTCTGTCCATTTATTTTTGAGATGTGTCCATCTAGTCTCAAGTACCCACTCATCAACGTGGCATACAGTACAAATGTCTTACTGAAAATAAAATTCACTGACCATATGGTCAATAAGTAGTAAAGCACAGAGGGCATTGAAAATCACATAAAAACCTGGCATCAGAAACTTGAGAAAACAAAAGCAGTCCAGGTTGGCCAATCACTGTTCATGTGGTCTCCATGTTGTGTCTCCAAAGTGTAGTTGTATTTTTGAGGAGACACACCGATACTGCACATTGACCTTGTTGCATACTGCACTCTTTGTTATAGATGTAATGGCTGCCCTGTAGCTACACTGTGACATCTTCATGCACAACAATGAATTCAGCTTTAAGAGGAAAGATAACATGAAGGATGTACAGTACATTTTATATACACACGTTGCAGCCTAAACTTAACAGGAAGGAAAATAATAGAACAAAGTGTTCATGAAACTCATTTCATTCACGTATGTGTTAATTTCTTGCTTAGATTTCACAAGGCACGGGCACATTGACCTTTGTTGCATATTACTCCAAGATCAGAGCCAACATGGCTTTAGCAAGAAATGATGCACTCTTACTTCATAATGCTCATGAATGGCTGAGTCACAGCTGATAGAGCAGGCCGTGTGGGCAGTGGACATTGTCCAAACCAAACCACATCAAGGCTGATCTCTTGCAACCTTTATACTAAACCCATAGTGTGTGCCTCAACAGATTCTGTAAAGGTTGAACTAACATCATGAAACTCTGGTAAGAGGTTTGTACCTGCTGGTGTTGGGAGTGTCTTGAAATATCTGTGGGAGGAAATGTTTTTTTTTGCTCCAGGATGTTCTCCAAAGTGAGTTTTGAAAGAGAAATGTTGAGTCACATATTGAACAGCATGCCTTTAATATAAGTAAATATGTTAATTAGATTTCTGTGTGAAGGTTATTTTGCACCATTAGTATGTATAGTTTTGCTTTTTTAAGCTAGATCTTTTAAAACACACCTCAGAAGGTTTGACTGGTCGTCATCTACACTCATGTGAGCAGCCCCCAATAATGACTCATTGATTTGTTAAACTAGGTGAGACACATGGAGATGTGTGTGCATGTGCAGAGGCAGACTGACATTAAGCTGCTGTGCAGTCATCAGTGAGAAAAAGACATTAATCCTCCAGAATCCTGCAGGGGTAGAAGAGGCCAGACATGTGGATCAGAGATACTGGACCTGAAGGAGCAGGGAGCTGTGTGTGCGTGGTGTGTGTAGGTGTATTTAGTTTGGTGACAGATAATAGACACTCTGTTTCAAGTCATGAAAAAGTGTTCAGTGCAGCCTCAATAGCCTCTTTGACCTGTTATTACAAACTATACAGTATGTACTACTACTATATTGGCAGAAAATAATGTAATGATGTAGCTCAGGCAGATCATTGCAGCCAGGTTTACATTAGCTTATTGGCATCAACTGCTTCATTCATGCTTAACAATCACTGGCTCATTCTTCAGCTGCCATGGACTAATAACATCCAATCATATTCATGCAGGTGTATGATGTGGCCATTGTAACCTGACACTTTTTGCTATTGATACGCTCCTGGCTACTCTGTTTGTGGTCACAACTCTCAACATCACCCCAACCACCTCCTAATGTGCAATATTTGCCATTATTGTTGATTTTTACTAACATTTATTGTTTATATTTGTGTTTATCGGGGCAGATTGGTTACCCAAGGAGAATCCCTGCAATGCTTTATGATTCTTTATATCCATTTTCTATAAAAGGTTCATTTGTTGACACAATAGACCTTTTTCACAGCAGCCATTTGGACATGAAATAATAAGGGTCAACACAGGTTTTCCCAATGCGCTAATTAATGTGCTGTTCCATTTAGTGCAGCAGAGACTTTTCCAGTGAGTCGACATGCATCGCAGCAGCACCCTGACTGTGTTTGACCTGAACGGAGCTGAACCTTAATTAGTATCGTTGTTAACACCTGTGCGTACCCTACTGTTTCATTTCAAAATGGCTGCTGCTGACTGATTTTTTTAGGAAATGAAACAAGTTGTCTTGCAAACTGTGACTTTAAAACACATATTTAAAGCAACATTGTGTAACTTTTCCACCTTAAAATAGATAGCAACAACAGTCACACACCTTCAACTACTTCACTGAGTCTGGGGAAACTATCGTATTATACATAGACAATGTTTTCAGTTTTCCCTCTGGTGATCTGCACCTGGTCCACCTTAATTCTCGGTTATTTACAGAGTTTCCTGATAGACAGTAAAGTAATCTGCTGTGAATTATAGCTGCTGTTAGTTAATGTTAGCTCAGTTTGTTAGCTAGGCTGCCTGGACTGTGAGCTCAGAACACCAGGGGACTGTTAATTTTTGTACCACAGGCATTTTGGACCACAGGGAAGTGGCGTTTTTTAGGTCCAGGGCACGGAGGAATGCTGATGGGCAGTGGAGCTGGTGTTGTGGCAGAACCGGAGCTGGGCAAGTGGGTAATAATAATAACTGGGCTCAACAGCCTCTATGGAGGATGATGACAGTGGAGAAGAGACCAAAGAGGACAGTGCTGCTAGTTTTTGATAGGAAGTAATATAATCTTAACTTTTTTTTTGTTTGTTTCATTGTCGCTGTCAGCTGGATCAGCTCTGCACAGTGCTTTAATGTCTGTTGTGTGTAGCATTGAGGGAAATAGTGTCCATCAATAAAGACACTCAAAAATTAGTTATATAAACACATCCTAGCAGTCTCATGTATGCTTTTTTTCCAAGGTGACTGCAACAAACCCTAGAAGACTTAGAACTAGTTCATGGGGCACAGTTGTCTACAATCAACATCAAAGAAACAATTAGTCAATCCATTGATCCACCACAATTGATCCGTTCACACCAATCAATAGGTCATCTATCTCCTTTGTCCACTGCAAGGTTAAACCTTGGATAAACCAGTCATACTGATGAATGGATGTCAATTGACAAATCACTACAGATTGGAATATGTGAGTGTGTTATATAATGTTATAATGTTATATACTAATGTCAAAAAATGAAAAATGGACATCTAATATAAAATATTCATCTTCATGTAAATACAGATTTTCAAATCTCTGTCATGAAATTATGAGGCCTCCAATCTCACACACGTCACTGTTAATAAAAAAAAAAATCCTTGTTAACTAAAAAGACACGAAACACGAAGAGCAGGGACACATAAAGTAGAACGCTAGAATGAATGACCTTTTCTCTCTACAAATAGATTATGACAGTTATTGAGATGGTGATCAAAATGCCCTGGATGAGTCAGCCATGGTGAAAAGTAAATCTCATTCCTGAGTGACTGAGACAGAAATGATGAGCAACAAAAGTCCATCACAGGCTATGGATAGGACCCCACAGACACACACACACAGACACACACACACACACACACACACACACACACACACACACACACACACACACACACACACACACACACACAATGAAACGTATACAAAGAAGCAGAGACCCAGACAGAAATATCTTCAGGGAATACCCTCAAACAGTCATTTCCGTTTCTACAGACAGACAGCGGGCACACAGCTCCCTTTGGTATTGAAGCAGACAGAAGGGACGAACGGCACAAAACCATGGAATTAAAATTCATCTATATACACAATGGCACTATTAAAAAGCTGCTCTTGGTGATACACTTCCCGAATCTTTGCCCAGTTTCTTGGTTTGAGCTTGGGCCTGCAAAATTAAAAAACAAAGGCTTTGACTCAGACTGACTTGGCCTAGAGCCACCAACAACATACAACTATACAACTTTTAAAACGAGGGGAAAAATGAAATATTACTGTTATTTTGAAACTCCAATTGACCAGAAATGAATTCAGAAATGAATAACACATGTTGAATATTCTCACTTTTCCTCCAAAAACCCTGTTTTTAAATGCTATCACTACTTTTCTCTCCACCTACACAGCACGGACACTCTCAGAGGTTTTGATTTTCACTCTGGGGAAAGTCTGAATTCACTAATGGAAGACAAAGATGATGATGCCAAAGATGGTGATGATGGTGATCTTTCTAATTCTTAACTGGATGTTACTTGGAAAAGGAATCAGTGCTCTCAATGACATCACATGGAAATCTAAATAGGAAATGCACTTACACTCTCATTCTGAGTCATATATTGTCAGCTGGATCAGAGAAGGGCATGTAAATGGCAGCTGCAGCGTCAACGCACCGATCAGCTGAGATCTGTGAATGGCTGGTAAATTGTTGCTTGGGATAATTTGTTTTTCTGCGTGACCAGCCACACAGGCGGCCTCCGACTCATCGTCCTGTGTTTGTTTTCATGTTGTAAAAATCAGTTTGCCTGGTAAAAAGGTAAAAAGAAAAGATCAAAAGGTAATTTCCTGTCTCCTGAAAGTCAAGCCTCTGACGCAGGCTAATGGCCATTTAATCTACCTCCGCTATAGATGGAGCGTTTTGCTGTGATTCCTTACTTGATATAAGTGGAGTCAGATACACTCTCAGCCAGGTTATCTCTGTTCTTTGTTTGTCTGAGTTTTACCCCCATAAATGTAAAACTAGGAGTCTTGATACGAAAGGCTCCGTGGTGTCTGTTCATTAAGGAAGCGATCAATGCGCTGGAAATGAGCCCTTCTACCTGAATTCAATCAGTGACGGAGCTAAAGCCTGTTATCATGAAGTACCTCTGGCACTGATGAAAGGGGACAAGGCAGGCAGACGTCTCCCAGCCGAGAGGAGCCGGGCGGGGCTGGGTGCTAGTGAGGCATTTCCTCCCTAAGAGGAATTCCTAGAGAGGATCTAGGAGCAGGAAGCAAGGATCTGGACAACCGTATCCCACAATTCTGTGTGGTCATGTTTAAGGTTTTCTGAACATATAACCAACGCTGCACCCCAAAATAGATATTTGCATAAATATCTCTTCAAAAATGTCATCCGTAATCTTGTAATAACCCACATTCAGTATTGTTTTCTAGTTGCTGCCAGATTATTCTGTCATCTGAAGCATAGAGGAAACAGCAAAGAGTCGGACAGCTCTCCAGTATTTCAGTTCAGAATACAAATAAACTTTATTTGTTCAAAGCCAATAAACACCTGCCACAGTTTGAACAGCCATCAAGTCTATTTCTCACACAAATTTCTCACGAGCCAATCCAGAAACACTCTCCAGATATCTTTAATTTGAGTGCATTATTTTGTAAAAAAAAAAAAAAAGTAATTTCCCTCACTTTTCAGTAATCATGCTTCAGTCCTCTCAGCAAAAAAAAAAAAAAAAAGATTACAGTAGCCGAGCACATCTCCTATGAATCATAGTATTATATATTTCAAAAGAATATATGGATTATATAGTCACTTGGATTATAATTGTATTAAATGGATTTTTCAGTTGTTTTATATGATAATATCCTCACATTGGAAATATAACATGGATATGGTTTGGTAGGTAAGACGATTCAGTGAAAATAATAACAGTGTTCATTACCATTTATGTTAAATGTCAGCATTTTTATACAATATCTGCACTTATTAACTATAACTAAATTAAATTAAATTATAGTATGTAGATTAAGGTATGGTTAGGGTTAGACAACAAAAACACAAGGTTAGGGAAAGATCATTGTCATGGTTTTTGGAAACCAAAAGTGACGGTTGGAAGGAGATGAAATGAAATCCTCTTATCAAAAGCTTCACATTTTGTTTGCCAAACTACCCACTCTGACATCCCCCTTTGTGGAGCTGTAATGTTTTGTTACTTCCACCTTTGTCCCTGAAAGAGGACCTTTGTAATATGCAAAGCAGGTATACCAGCCCAGTAACTCCATGAATTACCATGATATGTGTTGCACACTTGGACACCAAAAAGGTACTTCCAGGCGTGCATAAGTTCAAAATAAAACTTTTACTTGGGTTTGTTTCTCTGCACATACACACAAGCACATTAGCATGATGCTGCACACTTTGTTTACACCTTCTGCAGACATGCACGGCCTTCCTGTGTCACTTAAAGGACCCCTGTTATCCACAGTGCCTGTATGAACTTCATTCATAGATACCACAAATTTACCTGATCATAAACTAGCTGCTAATGTGAAAGGACACATTGGTGCATGAGTGAACAAGATAAAAATATTATAATATAATAAATAAAATAAGGAAGCAAGTGAAGTTAAATTCAGTGAATAAAATAGTGCATTCAATGCATTATAATGGGGGGGGTGCTGTTCAATATACATTAACATGACCAACATTACTATGGGTCCCACATATGGGATGATTCTGCACGTCATAATTTATGTTCAGCACCAACGTGGTGTGGAGCATGTTGGATAGGAGACTGGAGTTTATGACTGTTATTTTTTATGCCTAACCAATCAAACTTTACCAAACCAACTGTAACAAACAAAAGGCATGTTTGCAAACGCCCTTTTATATCTAGATTCTCAAACTTTTGTTTGTTCATGCCGTTGAGACCAACACATGGAAGTGTCGACGATGATGACTGTTTGTCTGTCACAAAATAAATCAGTTTTATGATGTGACAATGCTATGTTAAGTTTCGGTCATGGTTTTGGTTCAAATAAGTACTTTCTAAAGGTTATGGGAGCTTCAGCATTGTGGTGACAATAATAAACATGGAGTTAAGGTTAGTGAACAATGGTGGGATGCTTTAAAAAACAAGATTGACCATCGGTTTGTAATTTGCTGATCCAACTATCCACCCCAACATCCTCCCTACGTCAAGAGTGGCTCTACAACAGCGTCACTTCACCAACTCGTTCGTACCTGGTATAATTAATATGAAACTACTGATGTTTTTTTAGGAAGACTTTTCACTACAATATACGTAAGAACGTCACATATGGTACTTCCCATTTTGGCACTGGCGGTTATTTCCTGTTTTTTGATTTCTGTCTTTCTTCAGCGTCTGCATTGTACTACATCTTGTAGCTCTGGTTTCAAAAGGGGCTCAGTGAATAAGTTTACTTACTTGCTGGTGTGGAATAGCTGCATATAAAAGGATTTCACTGGAGACACGTACAATCATAGCCATTACAAAACCCTCTACATGCACACCTTAAGACAGTAATGTGACTTTCAGGTTGATTAATAAATAAATTAGAAGAAAAAGCCTCCACACTCACAAGATACAATGGCATGGAAAAATAGACCCTTTTGAACAAACTGAATGAGTCAGAGGAGTGACCACCCCCACCCATCAACACTCTTGCTCGGTGACAGTTGATGCCTTAAAGCTTATTTTATCCCATTTGATGGCAATTACCTTGCCTCTTGACTCATCCTCCCATCTTGCACTTTGTTTCACCCATCGCAAACCTGATAAATGTCAACTCAAATAGCCTTCACTCTTTGCTCGAGGCCCCCCCTCCTCATCCTCCAAAATCAACTTCACCTGCTGTGCGCTTCTCCTTATTTCAGCTTGCCAATTTCACCTGACGTCAAAACGCCGAAATTAATTGGCTATCTCTTTCGGCTGTGATTGCACCCATTCAAGCTATTTCTCCCTCCCTCTCTCACACACATATACACAGCTTTCTTTTAACTGGCGTCCATTTTGTCTGGCTGTGGGGGTCAGGCATCACCAGATGAGTCATCGGCATGCCGTCGCCCGCCTGAATTCACACTCTTATTAGCAGCTGCCATTGTCAGCGTGGTAATGATGTTGCTGACCTCAGTTTCGATGACTGTCTGAGGTCACATTGAGACTCCACTGAGCTGATTGCTGTGTTTTTAGTGTTTTTTCAGTGTAGAGGGACTGTGTGACTACGTGGTGACAGTGTGCAAATATATGAGATGGCGGAAGATAAAGCTGTTGATCTTTAATGTGACTACAGTTAAGATCATGGACTAAAATTAAACCTGAGATGAGAAAATGTCTAAATGTCTCACTGAGACAAGCAGCAGATGTAGAGGTTTTCACAGTTTTGCCTGTGAATCAGTTGCATGCGCAAATTTTATTTTTTCATAATGCAAACCATTAATATCTTTCTTTGTTTCTTTCTTTGTTTTTTTCTTTCTTTGAATTATTTCAGGTTGTATTGAAAAAGCAATGTAATTCAAATTTAAATGGAACTATCAAATTATACCAAAACAGTCGTAACGATTATTCTGACTCAAAACTACATGTCTGAAATAAATGAATACATACAGTAAATAAATAACATGAAAACAGTATATGAACAAATCAATTAAAACAAACAAACAATGACAAATTTAATCATTGCGCTGAATTTGAATTATTTTAAATACACTTCTTTATTTGTAGTGATGGTATGCACCATGACAGACAAAAATACATTTTTCAGTTTCTCTGCTTAACCTGTACTGTGGTAACTGTGCTTCCTTTCTAACATGAGGCGGTGGTTTCTGTTTCGAAGTTGAATTCCCCTGACTAGAAAACAGATGTTACATCTATGTTGTCATTTAAAAAGGAACAAAATGACCAGAACCAGCTCATGAGGCCTCATCAACAAAGTGGCGGAAAGAAGTGTTGAATATAACATTTTAAAAAAGGAAACTATTTGTATAAATTTGAAAACGCTCAATGCTGACAGTGTTAACATGTCAAGGCATTCTTTCACTATTTTACACAGATGCTTTGTTTTGCTCTGACAAGTTCCTCTTTCTGTAAAAAGTTGATTTAACAGGAAATACTGTAAATTATGTAATAATTAACTAGAAGACTTTCACACTTTAAAAAGTTGTTTCACAATCTCTAATTATAGAGCAAACACCTGTGTGACACAGAAAACTAAAGAGAGGTCACGTCGAGGTTTAACCACAAGACCACGCGGCAACAGCTGCAAAGTTCTTCCAACAAATTTTACTCAGTATTTTATGAAGCAGGTCATTCAAAAAAGAAGAAATGTTTATGAAGTAGGTAAAAGTTCCTGCTTCTACACTGCTAGATGCCACTAAATACTACACACTTGTCCTTTAATGACCTTCTGTGTGCTTCTCCTTCATGAATAATACTTCACAAAATACAACCGAACCCCTGCTGGGGGCCTTTTTGTTTAGAGTTTGCATATCCTCCCCCTCTCCAGGTACTCTGGCTTCCTCCCACAGGTTAATTGGTGACTCTAAATTGTCTGTAGGTGTGAATGTGAGCATGTATGGCCCTGTGATGACAGATGTCAGATGGGATTAGGATAAGGGTGAGCGGTTATGGAAAATAAATGAATGTATGGAAAACACACCTACAAAATATGTTTTAAAAAAAACATTATTAGCATATTTCCCAGCATACATTGTGACTAATACTTTCCAGGAAACGTATTCTGTTTTAGCTTGTAGAAAAAATACTTTTTGTGTGACTTTTTACACTTCTTAAAATAGGTCATAGGTTCTTTCCTGTGACAATAATCAAAACAATAGAAACTATTATCATAATAATGGGAGCGCCACTGTCCTGTATAAGCTTTGGTTTAAAATAAAAACAACAAAAAACAGGATCAACAAGTTCAGAACTTGCCATGTGTAAAACAAAACTGTGGATTCAGCATTAAGAGCTCTGATTAGAAAGGTTGTCTAAACATTGCCATGCACAATGCTTGGCATGCAGGAGGGAACAGTTTCCTGTTGGTCAGTGTACTCTTCCTGTCCCGACTCATGCAAGTGACACAGAACCAGCCATGTACTTCCTCTACAACAGGAAATGGACCAGCTTTTGTCAGGAGCACTGAGGCTGGGTAGTGAAGCACGCAGATATGAAGCCAAACACAATATTTATGTATCTAAAGACACGATTTGTTGCTATTTTAACTTCAGATTGACAAAAAAAATTCTTATTTTTTTAGACACCAAGTGCTTGTCTGTACAGTAAATATGTAACATTTTTTTGCTTTTAGTCTCATCAGTCATTTACTGTGGTGAGGTTTGATGTCTGGCTCAGTGGAAAATGTTGATGTTGGTCATCCAACCTATTTACATCTTTCAAGCATGACTATCCAGTTTATGACTTTCCAGCCTCCACATCATTTCAGCTATACTGCTCATCAAGGCTAAACTGTTTTCATTTTTCAAGGCTTAAAATTCAATCAATCCAATACACAACCGCACAACTTTGTGTAGCTGTTTAACAGCCAAATGTCACAGCAGATCCAGTCAAAAGTTAATAAGTGTTTAACTCAGGAAAGAGAGTCAAAGTGCAAGAGCTTCAGAGGATGCAGTATATGTGTTTGAGTGGATGTGGTCACCACCACAGAGTGTATTTGAGTCATCATGTCAAGCTCTTAGGGCCTGTCAGCATGAATGGTGTTTTTAAAGGGGAATGCTTCGTTCATAACAACACGGAAACTGTGGTGGCTGTGGCAACAAAACTCTGTCCTGTCAATGACAATTCGAATATATCTGAGCATGTGTGTGTGAGTTTGGGGTGTGCACACAGGAAACAAGTGTGATGAGGAAAGCCTTTGGACATTAGTGTATGCATAACATATGTCAGTTGTCTTGTGTGTCAGTCTCAGGAGTTACACCCACATTTAGGTCTCTTGCTAGAAAGACAAACATGTCATTGTTGATCTACGATCAGAAAGGAGTATAGTTTCCTGAGGCAGATCCTGTTTCTTCAGAAGAAGTGTTACTTCCTATTGTATACTTACTTAGTCAAAGTAGTGTGTTAAAACCATCTTAATATGCAACGGTACAGCTCAGGAAGTCACATGAGTAGTCACGAGAGTCCATGTGAAAGTTTCTGAATGAGACATGTAGCGTTGAACAAACACATGATGTGACACATCATCACTTGATCTGTGCTTAGTAATAGTCATTGTGCTTTTGCTGAATATTTCCACGTTTAAGTCATAGACAGCTGTAAGAGGGAATCATGACATTTTCTGTCATGTAATGCAAGGTTAAAGTTAATCACTGTGCTAAATTTATACCCAGTCCTCAGTGTGTCTAACTATCCAGTGCAACCACGGCTGTGTGCTAAAACTGTAAAAACACAGATAGATTTGTTGTTTCATTCTGATTAATCCAGTAATATTAAAAATAAATGTTACACACAAGGTTACGGTCAGGGTGGATTGTGAGTGTCCAAAGTACAAGGCCCCAGAGACCGTCATTTATGGTCTCCACTTTACTTTCAGTTTGTTTAAATGAATATTTCAACATTTTGGAAAATACACTCGTTGCTTTTCTTGCAGGGAAATTATATTTCTCAAAATGTGAAACTAATCCACTGGGAAGTTTGAGGGAAATCATGGTTAAATATAGAGAAACACACCCTGTGTTCTCGCACTGTCTTTTTCAACAGTTATCTAAGACTACAATCTTTTACCATAAACAAGACTGCAAGCGCCAAAACATCAAAATGTTTAGTCATGCTTTAGTTGCTATGAGCAGATACTGTTGGGGAAACAAATGAATTCTAGTGAAAGTGAACATTTTATTTCATTGATACTTTGTATGGAAACCTTTCATAACTTTCCAGAGAGTGAATGTTGATTAAAAATGTTTCCTTATTATGTTGACAGAAAGTATTCTTTTAAAACGTATTTGCTCCTGAAGTGCATAGGTCAGAGACCTGGCTATAGTTGCCTTAACTTTAAATCTATTCTCTTAAAATCCTTTGATTGCTTTCAGGCATCAAATATCTGTAGTTTTTCAAATTAAAAGCATCAGTCCACTTCGCTGCTCTGCATCCTAACAAAGAAATTCATGAAAGAAAAACGCAAAAAAGGAGTGAGTGCTCGTCCTACCTAAAGGAAATTTAGACCTGTCCTACAGTTTAGTTTGAGTTAAATGACTATAACATGCTCAGGATAACTGTGTGGGATATGTAAAGTCTTGTATAGGAGCAGCAGGTCTCTTCAGTTCTTGTATACTCGATTCCTGTCTCCTAACTCTCCCTGTCAAATTGTGTTGAGATCCTGGGGGGAAGGAAACAGACGTGCTGGGGGGTATCTGGGCCTAACACTAGGCCTCTAATTCTCCCTGTTTACCCACCAACATCCTGCACAAACAGACCTGCCTCAGAGTCAGACAACAGTGAGTAATCTTGTCCAATCTGTTCCTCCACTCCTCTGGCTTCTGCTTCTTCCCCACAGGCCCCAACCCAGAGCCAAGAGCTCAACCTGCGTCATGCAGAGCTGCCGGGCGGGAGGACGGTGCTCTGCGTGCACACGCAACCGACCTGGCTGTTAAACTAGGTGTGATCTGAGAGGATGATGATAACAGGGACTGGTGTCAGTGAAGATGAGGATGACGAGGCTCATATACAGTAGCAAATGGGATCCCATCTGGGGAGAATTGCTGATTAACATTTGAGCTGGCCGGCTGGCTGATGCTCAAGAGAGTTTTACAGGGAACAGGTTGTTATGTAATTCAGACTGACACATCAAATGTTCACTCAGAGTTTGTGATTACAGCTGAGTGGCCAACATTAACAGGGGATGTGGCTATGCTGTGCCAACTAACAGGTGTGATCAGTGTCATTTTCTATTGAAAAAAGATTGGTATGTTAAATTATAGCGATTGTGCCGAAAGTGACAGAAATACATATGGAGGTTTAGTTTCAGGAAACACAGGTTTTAAAGTGAAACAGCCAGCGGAAAGCACCTCCAAGTCCCTTTTTTCTTATCCATTTCCTCCCACTTTTCTGGGTTTGGTTTGTTGTTGCATAAGAAACTTTCCAACCAAACCTTCAAGTCCACCAGGATCCAATGATGCAAAGAAACTTTGTTCTGTGATTGAGGTTTTCATGAGCCACATTTTTCTTATCCAATCATGACCGCAAACTCACCCTAACCTTAAACATATTGGCCAATATCATTTTTGAATTCTTGGTGAGAGCATGTAAGAAGATTGATATCACTCTGGTGTGTTCAGCAGATGTCAAGCTACATCTAGCAGCTGGCTAGCTGCACAATAACAGTCCAGCACATAACCCTCTGTACAACAGCGGACTATTTTACACTTTGGTTTTTGTACAAATTAAACATTCCTTTAACAACACACACATGACATGATGCGGTCATGACATCAAGTTATTCCACATTTTTCCAGCTTGATAGTGCCCAAAGAAAGAGAGTGAGAGGGAGTGCTCATCATCAAACACCCCCAATTGAATAATGATTGAAGTACGTGTTTAGTTTAGTTTCACATGAGGCATTTACTTTAATACCCTACAAGCAGGAGCGATGACACCTTCATTAACAATACGGGGGAGTGTTGCTTAGAGGCGCGGCTGAGATCTGTGACTCAGCCGTGTCAGCTCTGTGCCATTAACAGGACTACTATAAATTACCTTACTTTCCCATGACTCTTTGAATGACCTGTTTATTATCATGTATTTATTTTCTTTTGGTCAATTTTTTTTTTTTTCATAGTTCTGTTATTTACAGTGACACTGTAACAATATGTCAATATTCTATATTTGTACAAAAGAAAAGATTGACACCTGACTGACTTTGTTGTTGCCTTTTGATTCTTCAGTGTTTCTCAGCTCGGTCTCACACAGGTATTGTTAGGGTCATGTGATATGTGCACTGAATCAGGTTTACCGACAACTGAGAAGAAACAACTCTCAATAGACAACATGCCTCTTGCTGTAATGCAAACCAACCAAAGGTGTGTGCTCATGAAATATTCATCTGGACACACCTCTTAAGTTGTGTATGCACGTGCTTTCTTTGTGAGTCACCTGTGTTTGTGTTTTTTTTTCTGCTAAACTTGAGTTGGTATGTCACATGATATTCCCCTGGGTCTGCATTAGCTGTTGTGCGACGATCACGTGACCCAGTGTTAACGTTTAAGCCTCATTAGATGTTGTGAGGAGTGTGAATATTTTTTACTATTGTTAGCCCTGCGGCACCCTCGCCTGCAGCTGTTATGAACAGAGGTGCAAAGTTGTTGTTTTTTCACACAATCAATCCGTCAGTAACTTTGTCATCAACACTACTACAGAAAAATAAAGCCCTGAGCTTTGTTTTTTAAAAAACAGAACTGGAAATGTACATCAATCATTACATAGATATCTATGATTGTGAGTTCAAGTGTTTTGCTCACATCACGTCACATAACCACTATCAGTAAACAGCAGGACGTACCCGGCTCTTACTGCTGGAGATGGATGCTGTTTTCTGGGGGGCAGTTCCACGAGGAGTTGGCAGGGAGGACTGATTGGGTCGCACCTACGTTTGCCCAAGTTGCTACCACATTACTGTTGTTTGTTAAAACAATGTGGGTTGCTGGAAATTTCATCACATAATCACTGCAGATAAACAGCGGGACTTTACGCTCTTGCTGTCAAGATGGAGGCTATTTTCCAAGGGACAATTCCCTGAAGAGCCTGCATGGACAGGTGACCAGGTCGCAGTGACTTTTACACATAGTTTTTTAGCTGTACTGTTGTTCTTATAAAGGAAATAGAGGTGTACAACAGCTTTATGGCTATTTGTTGAGTCAAACTCGATTCCGCTACACATGGCACATTTTTGGTATCAAATTAAAGAGGAAGTTTTTAAAATGAAAACAACTTGTGATTGTTAATTTCTTTCTGTCTTTAAGATGAGTTAGAGTTGACTGGTTGAAAGAAAGCTTATCTGTGCGAGGGCTCTCAGTGACATACAGCAATATTTAATCACTGGGGTCCAGGGTTAACTTTCAATAAATGCAATATGTTGCATGGGTCTGCTCTGAATGTCCCAAAACTTTGGACTTGGACAAACATTTCATACAAAAATCACTTGGTATAAGTGCAAAAAGGTAATTTACTACAACGTCATGGTGGGCGATTGGTCTAAGACACATACCATGTAACCACAACGCCCCTGGTTTAAATCCAGCTGAGGACCTTTGGTACATGTCATCCTCCTCTCTCCCCACATTTCCTGTCCTGACTGTACACCATCAATTTAAGGCAAAAATACCCAGAAATAATTTAAAATAAAGGCTTTTTCTCATGTGGCGTTCTATGACATTTTCAAAACCTTTTAAATAAACATCCTTCTCCTCTCCAGGCTCGGAAAAATCCATGAGACAAACAAACACCTCTTCTGCGGATGTTGTGATGTCTATAATAAGTCATAATTGTGACTCTGCTCAAACGATAACGTCTGACCAAAACACCTAGTCATTGTGTGTCAGATACACGCCCTCAGATTCCGATGCCATTCGTGTTCATTGCTGTCTTTGGCAACGCTGACGACCTGCCCCGGCACCCCAAGGCACCAACCTTTCCCCTCAGGCCATTTGATGACTCAAACCCTGATACACTTGTCTCCAGCGGGGGGAGAGTTTTGTTATATCAGCCTCTCCTGGGAGCAGGCTGGTTAAGGCCACAATCATCACCACCACTGCTTTGCAACCTCCCATGAAGCTGCTGGGGTTTCAGAAAAGTTAGATCTCATAGTGGGAGATGAAGGGCAGGGTGTTATTTTGAGCTCCCTGCTTGCGTATGGAGGTGTATCATCACATAAAGCAGCATTTAGTTGGCTGTGTGGAGTTGGACAAAGACAAGGAGGGTTGTATTCACATAAGTACTGCTCTTTAGCATTGATGACTGAATCATATACCACTAAACATACGCTTACATCTACATATGGTTATTACCGCGCTGCATGCATGTACTGTACGTGCGTAAGAGAGCAGGTGAGAGCCTGCATGTGTGTGCATACGCATGAAAATATGTGTGAAAGAGATAGCGAGGGATGAGAGCGGGAGGGTGTGTGTTTCTGTGCGTGTGTCTGAGCACATGTGGGTGTGATTTCTGCCTCTCTGTCAATACATGAACTGCATGAGTCTTCAAAAGATTCTTGGATGACGCACATCACAGCAAGCAGCACTCAGTTCAAGAGGTGGCATCTCCATATAATAATTTACAAACTATGACACCAATATACTGTATTCTTTTGTTAAGGGAACCAAACATGGAAAATGATGTCAAAGTAATGAGAAAGAAGGCGTCCTGTGCACAAGATGACAACCTCTTTTGAACTGGCTTCTCTATGCAGAGAGTAAGCAAGACAAGCAGGTTTGAGTGTCGGCAATTCCTGTGTTTCAGTGGTTCAATGTGTCTTTGTTTTACAACCCTAAAGATTTTTATGAACTCAAACCCAACTTTTGGATTGGACAATTACTTTCTTAATTGTGTTCTACAGAGCCCACTGTGTTAAACTGTTGTGTTTTTACAGTAGCCTAAAATGGACAAAATAAACACTGGATCTAGAAAGGGCCTTTTGTGTTGTTCAACTCGCAGTGTCTGTAGATATAAACACGACTTACTCTAGGATAACAAAAACAAAACACATATTTCGCGGTCGCTGTAGCTTCCCCTTCACACTGTCGAAGAGAGGGTGAGGCGAGGGTGTTGCAATCAGCAACTACACTCCTAGATACCACTAAAGCTTAGAAACCAAATACAACTTCAATGAAAAGCTAAAACAAGGACAGACAGATGAATATTAACCAAACATTATGGCTGAAACTGAAACTGAAAGAAAGATTCCATGCGGTTTTAGTAGTGACTGCAACCAAAACATGACTTGTTATTGCTAGAATAACTCTGGTATGTAAAGATGCGTAGCATTTATTAATTACTCAAGATGAGTCACACTAGCGAAACAACAACAACAATACACTGATTGCGCAATTTCATACCATAGTAAATAGCTGACGACGTGATTTCACAGGAATGTGACATAAACAAACACAGAAAAGATTCTGTCGAAAGGTGAGGCTGCATCTCAGCCACCTTAGATACCTTTAACCCAGTGATATGTGTAAAGGAACTAAATTAACTCAGAAGTAGTGACTATAAATGTATGTAATGTGTAATATGTACTGTGTATGTACTGTATATCTAGTTCGATTGAGTTCTTTAAATGCTCTACTTTACACATATTTTGGGGTTAGCCATGTTAGCCAACCTCTGTTTGGAGTTTTTGTTTTGTTTTGCTCTAACCAATCAGACGTCAGTTTCTGATGGCTGTGGTGGCGGTTGCTAAGAGCAGTAAACACTAGATGATTGAAGAATTATGTCAACTTAAATCTTATTTCTGTAAAAACTTGCATCAATCAAGTCTACACTTATAGCCAAAGATCTGATTGATTGTTTCTGGAAAACAGTTGTTATTTTGCTAAACAAATTGGAAACGTGGCTGACAATTGAGAGGTCTGTAACAAGGCTTATTACTTCCCTTAGTTATTCTAAATATTGTATCTATTATATCTAATTACTCTCCTTTCATCAGTCAGGAACTTTTGCCACAGTTTGTCGGAAACCATTTCTAAAGAACGTTTTTTTATTATCAGAAGTCAAAGGTCATGACTTGATATGACAGCTTTGCTTTTGACAGCTTGACATGACAAAAAAGTAAAATATAAGTCTGAATTTCTGAGCTCCAAATATTTTGACAGCACACATTTTTCTGGGAGTGAAAGTTATTTCTCCTTGAAGTCTTTGAAGTAGACACAGTGAACACTTCAAAGATGTCAAACTGTGGCTCAAACTCAAACTGGCTGCGGCTGCCGCCTCACAGCCCTTCAGCACCATCCAGCATCAGACAGAACAACCTCCTCCTTCAGCCTGCTTCACTCAAGGTTATGTGACGTCAACATATGACACCCGCCCGCTGGCATCACAGTTCATACTAAAAGTGTAATAAATAAGGTGCCAAAGCCAAGCCGCTTTATTTCATTACAGAGGCATTTTGTCTGCGACTGGCTGACTCAAAACATGAATATTGACGTCAGGCAGCATGACGATATGCTTGAGTGTGTGTGTGTGTGTTTGCAGAGTAGTAGTGAGCTGCATGGCATAATCAAGAAATCAGTTTGAGTGCAGGTTATAAAATATTGAAATATAAACACCAGTTTGGCACTAACACACATTGAGAGAGAAACCCAATTAGATAGATAGATAGATAGATAGATAGATAGATAGATAGATAGATAGATAGATAGATAGATAGATAGATAGATAGATAGATAGATAGATAGATAGATAGATAGATAGATAGATAAGTCTGCAGACACAAACATGGGGCAAAGGAAGCAGAAGAAAGAGAGAAGCAGCTCACACAAAGGAAAAGAAGCTTTAATATATAATCAAGTGGTGACTCATACTCTTGTCAAACACACACACATACTGACATGTACACACACATGGACACACACACACACACACACACACACTCTCCCCCTAGTTCTTTTCAAACAGCAGATGAAGGAGGCAGGCCTCTTGGGACTCAGATGGCAGGGTGACCCATCACCCCTAACTGGCCTGATGTAACAGGATGTGACCCTCCAAAATCACAACGTGCCTCAGTGTGCTCCATGTGGCTGTTTTTAGGGGGCAGAGCATCATCTGATTCATTATTTGGAAAGGAAAGGAACAGTCACTGACTCCTAACTGGCTTGTTTGGTCAGTACTTTGTCTTCCGTAAACACCTGTTTTGAAGCACCTGTAACTTTTCTATCATAAAATAAAAAACAGATTTTTAAATCATTTTGATGATACACTGATGTGTGATGTATGTAAGTATGTAGGGCTTTATGGCACTGAGTCATACACCACCAACAACTATTTGACTGATTTTCCTGAAACTGCATAATATTTGTGGCAAAAATGTTTTCAGGTTTTTCCTCTGTCCCCCAGCTGCTGCGCATCAACTCTGTGAGAGTTACTTTGTCAGCCAGACAGCCTGGACTGTGAGCTCAGAGCATCAGGGGAGTGTAAGTGTTTGTGCCACAGGTGTTTTGGACCAATGTATTGTAGGTTTTCAGACCTGGGTCATGGGAGAATGCTGATGGGGAGCCTCTATGGATATAATGTCAGGCGCAAAAAGACTGAAGGGGACGTGAACAGAGAAAGCTAAGACAGAAAAGGAGAGAGTGACCAAAGAACAAGCCGCCTCACAAGAGTAATGTGGGATTGACTTTTAGTCATTGGCAAGAGCTTTGTGAAAGGCTGAAAGACAGACACCAAGCTGGGCTTCTTGCTGTTGGACTTGTGAATACTATTATCTGGCTGCTGTGTCTTGTGTTGTTGCACTTGCTTGATGTTTGGCTGTTAGCAAAGTTGTCGGCTCTAGTAATGTAACCATAAGAAATACATGTGTACAACTGGCCATATTTACAACAGTGGAACAGAGGTGGAACTGGGGGTGCTAAATCACAAAAATACATTTTTTTTGTGCAGTGTTGCTTTAAGTAAAGTAAAATATCTTTGTTAAATCCTGATGCAAATCTGAAAATCTTGAACTGTGATGTAAAAATGATGATTCTGGTATTCACACTGTATTTTGTTTCAACATGATACAAAATATGCGACAAAAGCAAAGTACAGTTTTGGTTACAGTCAGGTTACTTCTGTATAAAACAATTAAAGTGACCAAATAAGGGAGCTCATTCATTTAAATAGAAGCAAATCATTCAGTTTGATGTGTGCAGGGTTTCATCCGCTAATGCATTCACTTCAGCGTCTCTATCTTTGGCTTTGTTTAGCCAAGTGCTTATGAATGATATGAAAATTACGAAAATTACTTGCGACATCTGTGGCATTGTGCTGTGTGATGAAACTGAACATTTCAAGTGGCCTTTTATTGTGGCCAGCCTAAGGCACACCTGTGCAATATTCATGCTGTCTAATCAGCATCTTGATATGCCACACCTGTGAGGTGGGATGGATTATCTCGGCAAAGGAGAAGTGCTCACTATCACAGATTTACACAGATTTGTGAACAATATTTGAGAGAAATGGTTATTTTGTATATATAGAAAATGTTTTAGATCTTTGAGTTCATCTCATGAAAAATGGGATCAAAAAACAAACAAAAGTGTTGCGTTTATATTTTTGTTCAGTGTATATCCGGCTATAACCTGTTGGTGGGATCACTAGTTCATGGTTCACATTTTGATAACTGAATTTGTTTTTAACGTGTAATCTGTCATCTGATGCAACAGGAAGAGTGTGGTAAAAAAAAAAAAAAAGTACAAGCTGCCCACAAGCATTTCCTGATATGTTTCTTTGTAAATTTAAATAATTGTTCATACAGAGCAGTGCAGAGGGAACGCTGCGTGTGCAGCATACAAGCTGCTTAGTTTCAGTTTAGCCGAAGAACCAAATATATCTTTCTAGATTGTGTGAGTGATCGTGAAAGATTTCTAAAAAAAGTAGTCATACTCATACTAAATATAAAAAGACAAGATAAAAATAAGACTGATAATGTGCGGTCACTCAACTACTCATCGTGTTTAATATGAAGTAGTGGAGACTTCTTCGAAAACACATTAAGTCTTCACACAAAGGCTTTATTAACATGTGTGGTGAGGACACTGCAGTGTTCCCAGTGTGATTCACCCCTTCCTCATTTCCTGTTGACCACAGTCAGGGAGCCACAAAGCACCACATGGATCAAGGCGTACTGAGAGCAGACCACTGCAGATCCGAAGGCAGATAGAGGGGATGAAAACGTGACGCCTTCATCGTCATGAACACCGTCACCCTGGTGGAGTTCTCATTAGTGGTGGTGTGTGATATGATAAAGGTGTGAATGACGGAGGGTGTCAGGCGTACCCGATCTTACTGTCACAGTCTCACGTCTAATTAGACTGGTGGCTTTACTCATGTTGTTATTGTTATTGTTGTTGAAGGAGGCACGGCTAGTTGGAGGATGAGCTCTGAGAGGAGGAACATGAAAAACAAGGGGATGTCTGTGATGCTCTTTCACACAAATGCGCACACACACACACACACACACTTAGATACAAGCTCTCGCGCACAAATACACACACTCATTTTCGAACACACAAGAAAACGTAGGCACACGCAATCATGACCTCCAGTTTTTCAAAACAACTACACGCTAGCTATTATATGTATATACAAACACACACACACATACATACAATCTGGGAGCTGTTCACCTGCAGCACACAGAGACGACACGCTGAATTTGAATTGCACTCACACAATTTTTCCTCCTCTACTGTAAGAGGGGGGTGCTGCTGGTGGTGGTGTTGACGTAGCAATTATCATTCTCGTGCTCCAGTATTATAGCCAATCCTAGAGGATTAAGGGTGCAGAAGAAGAAGAGTTAGTCATTATCCTTGTATGAGCGTCATCTCTATCATCATACCAGTCATCTGCTGTGCAGATATGTTAATTGGGGGGTTGGAGCTGCAATAAAGCTGATAAAGGCGGACACCATCACTAACAGGAGCTGTGGGAGACGACGGTGGATGAAAACTTTTAAAGTGCCTTCACAGCAGGTGTATTCCTGGAGCTTCCTTTGTCCTCCGTGCGAAGCAAGATGCAGCTGACGAAGGCTGCAGCAGCAGCTAGCAGCAGCTCCATCTAAAGATGGATGGAAATGTAAGTAGGCCAACATCATTGTAAAGACCTGGTTCCCCCAAATTACAGTTAAAAAAAGAGGCATTTTCTCACCATCCTTTTCTGGTATCCTGTAATGCCAATAATTTCGCCCATGCTGGTGCTTAGTATTTGAATGTAGTTTGTCAGTGCTCAGATATTTCTGAGCTTAATATCTCAGCAGGTGGTCATGGACTAAAGAAATATTCCCCTCTGCCAGTACTGCTGATTATTTTTCCACTTTTCATCAAGCATCAAGTCATCTTAATATTTTCTTCCATAAATCATGTTTCACACATCCCACTTTAGTCCAAAAGCATGTTGGCCACACCCCACAATTATTAAGACATAACTCAAAAACAAATAATAGCCTGGTAGTCCTTTCAGCATCAGAAAAGTGAGCTGATGCTCCAGCTTCTTAAATATTTGTATTATATGAAAGTGAACGTAAGCTTATTGATCTAACTCAACATAGTCTGAAAATACTGGTTGCCTTATTGCACACACATACTTGAATAATAAAAATGACTGACAGTATATACAGTATAATAAGAATGGACAATATATGGGTGACATCACTCACATGTTTGGTGGCTCTGGTCGCCGCCATGTTGGCTGTCTTGCCTCTGCTGCCTCAAGACTAATCTAAAGATCAGCAAAGACTTGGATAATGGGTGAACCTGAGGCAGGCTGAATGACGCCTGGGTGCTCAAACAAGCCATCTGTAATGGCACCCACCTGTCAATCAAAGCATCCATGCTGTTAATTATGCATAACTTTAATACCATTTGAATGGATGAGTTAAAAAAAAAAAAAATTTGACTCAGTACAGCTGTCATGAACGGGAAAGTAGCTATAGTGACCAAAACTGTTTTTTGTACCAGGCTGTAAACATGTTTATTTCTGCTGTGAAGTTTGACATTTTAATATGGGGTCTTATGGAGATTGACTCCTTCTGTAGCCAACCTCAAGTGGCCGTTAGAGGAACTGCAGTTTTTGGCACTTCTGCATTGATTTCACGTCACAGCCATGGAGGTTATCACTTGATCAAAAATAGATTTCATATTAAATAAATAGTGCAGCAACAATGCTATGTGTGGCACAAGCCTGAGATTGTGGACTATCATGTTAATTGGACGGATATAGCCATACATTTGACCTTGGATGAGACTTTAACAAGCAGAAATCAGTAAATTTTAGTAATCTTATGCATTTAACAATTTATTTAATAATTCAAAACAATACAGTAGGCACATATAGGGTGTCTGCGACTAACTTGGCTTTGCTATGGAAACGATGCAGTCAAACAGATCCCACCTTCACTCCGTCACATGGCCTGGGGCTCAGTGCTCAGCCGTGTCATGAGGTGGTCTAGTTTAGTGCGGATCAACGCCTGGGAGAGAGAAAGAGAAATATTGTGAGAGGGAGAGACAGACTGATGGAGACATGACTGGGCTAATGCTGTGTCTTGTCATACATACCAATAACAGTAGTGACTCATCAGCCCCCTCTTTCTCTTTTATTTCATCAGACATTATCACATTTTCTCAGCTGTACGCCTTTTTGTCATTTTTTCTCTCTCTCTCTCTCTCGTATCTGTGTCTCGTGGCTCTTTACATTGCCTTGCTTTCACCCCCTCACTCTCTCTGTCACACACACACACACACACACACACTACACAGACACACAGTCAGATGCCTGTGGATGATATGCTGCTGACACTTTCCATGATGCGTTCCAGTCTCAGTGCTGACACATTTGCTGTTGTAATCAAATTGCCGTGTACTCATTGCCTGTACCACAAACACAGAGCTACATTCATAAATCTGCTTTCATAAAAACAAACCAGGTGCACTACCGGTGAATCAGCCTGAGCTTAACCAGGTGTGAGGCGACAGGGCTGTTGCTGCCCTGTAAAAAAGATTTGCATGTTCAGTAAATCAGCTTTTTTTGGATTTGAATGATCCAAGTTCATTCAAAAAACGTACTTCTGTTGAGAACAAATAGGAACAATTGGGATATTAGCATTGGCACAAACTAGCCTCTGGGTTTGGGCCATAGCTGTAAGCTTACA
Organism: Miichthys miiuy; assembly: GCA_036365135.1. Lineage (NCBI taxonomy): Eukaryota > Metazoa > Chordata > Actinopteri > Sciaenidae > Miichthys > Miichthys miiuy. The sequence goes on from CM071602.1 coordinate 22,752,506, forward strand.
TCCTCTATGGTCTTTCATGAGGGACTATTTGACATGATATGTTTGACAGAGCGCTGTTCACTCTCAAAACAAGCTTGCGGTTGCACACATCACCTGCCAAGCCCTGAAAGTCTGAGTCAACAACATGAGTGTGGATGATTATCATCTGAGACATCTCCAGGGCAGCTGCTGCAACTGGCTCCATCCCCTCAGCCTGCCGTGCCCTTTAAAACTACTCCGCCTCAGCACTCCTACACTTACATACACAAAGTACACACATGCATACAGAGAAAGACACACAGATAGGAAGTTAGATTTCTGTTATCGTAGAGACCGTGAACCATGTGTTAGAGGATATCCCTACATTGAAAGTTACACACAAAGGAGACACACAGGACAGACAAGCCAAGCCTCTCATGTAAAAGAGAAAATGTATCCTGTTATATAAAGGGAAAATAAATAAATAAATAAATACAAAACATAAATAGAAGTCACCTAAAGTAACACTGTGTCTGAAGCCTGTTAAATGACAGAACACAACAAAAACAGAAATCAAATGACCAAATCACGATGTGATCATGATGTGATACTAGCTCATAGCAGCATAGTGATTCACCTTTCTGTAAAGTTAGCTCATGTTATCATAACTGTGGTTATGAATTAATGCAAATGCTAATTCAGTTTTGGGGCTCTAAGTGGCAACGGAACAAGTTCATCACATCATCACCTTATGAAGTTGATATGCTGAACGTGTTAGCAAACAGTTTCAAATATCCACATCCCGCAGACACGGAGCAAAATTAGCATTCACTTGGAGTTGTGTTTGTGTCCACCTGGACTCAGCCAGATGTTATGTGGCAGACAGGCAACATCTTTTGGTCAGCACAGGAAAAACTGACAGTCCTGGCAGGATGGCAAAATGAAACACGCAAAATATATTAAATCAAATTATTTCATATCTATTATTTTATGTAATAAATGAATTATTAGCTTGCCCATATCACTGAGTGAGGGAGCTACATAAATTGTGTCATGAAGGATGGTAAATAGATTTAAAAAAATGTTGCCATATATTTTGTTCAAATATTATACGGTTGATGGTTTCCGACCTCACCTAATTTTCCCGCCCTGCTCTGATCCACCGTCCACCTGAAAACAATAAGCTGATAGGTTCTAAAACACACACATATATATATATATATATATATACACATACATACATATACATATACATATATATACATACATATATATATATATATATATACATACATACATATATATATATATATATACATATATATATATATATATATATATATATATATATATATATATATATATATATATATATATATATATATATATATATATATATATATATATATATATATATATTTCATTTCATCCTTTGTAAATATAAATAAAAATATTGATTAGACCAGCTTTTTACTTGATATCGCTCACTATTTAGGATATAGTAAACTATATACTTTGAATCTACTTTTTTGAGTGTCTGAATTCTCAATGTAAAATATACAAAACCTGTCAAATAACCACAATGAAAATGAAAATGTACGATCTGTGTCATGTACACTAAATTCAAGCCAAATTCCCTGCACAGGATGTAAATGATTGTTAGACCAAAACGACGTTGATTCATGCGTATCTGAAACGTCTCTCCAAACAAGGAATAGATCTTTCTCCCCAGGAGCTTAATGGAATGGATCCATAATTAATGTTATTAGTTACGCTTGTGTTTTGTCAAGTCAACACGTCCTCTGTAAGAAAGGCCTCTTGTTTCTGCCTCCTCACCTAAAGAAGACAATAACAATCTGAACCACCCAAGACTAATGGGCTGCTTGATGGAAAATGAAAAGCCAGCACTTCTTCCTAAATCCCTTTGATTTGTTGGACGCGTCCACCGCTATCATACTTCACTGTCACAGATTCAGTGAGCATGGATGAACAGTTATGGAGTGAGAGGAGAGGAGACACATTCAAGGATAAGTGAGGCAAGGAGGATGCATCCCTGCGGCCTTCTTTCCAAAAGCTGTGCGGCCGTCACCTTTCCAGAGGCTACAAACAATGACAAGTTACACTGTATGACACAGAGATGGAGACAGAGAGATATGAAACACATTAGAGTGAGGAGAAAAAAAGAGTAGAGGACAAAATCATGCCAAAGAGAAGAACCGATAAATAAATAGACCGACCAACAGTCAGTCCCTGACATTAATGACAGCTTGACAAAAATACTCACAGCTAACCTTGAGTGTTCAATAAGGGCAGCCAGTCTGTGTAGCATCGTGACCGAGTCAGCGCAACAGAAGTGTGTGTCACCTAAATGTGTCAGTGGTTGTTATCCATGTAGATGTGTATGTGTGAAACACGTGTGTGTGTTTGTGTGTGTGTAGAGCAGGAGAGTGGAAATGACATATCACTCCATCAGCAAAGTGCTACTTCCCATTTTTGCAACAATCACATTTAAAGAGACGATGCTCAGCAAAAAGAGGAGGGTGAGAGCAGACAAAGACCTTCCTACTTCACCACGCAGGGACCAGATTCGTCATGGTTGTCCATCTGTCACGCTGAGAGGCAGACAGGAAGGTATTGAGCGCTGGTTATTAGTCATATATGAACATCTCGATCTGTCTCAGCATGTAACCCGATGACACTGACGCGCTGTGGTCGCTTATTTGCATTTCTTTGCATTAGAAGTTCACTCACGATTCATGTAACGCACACAGGCAGGAATCTCACAAGAAGTAGCTGGTCAAAAGGTAAAGGACTATACCGCATATAAAAATAAACACATTTAAAAGCTGAAATGTATAACTTTTCACCTTGAGTCCCCTCCACCACACTAACAAGCAATCCCCGCTTGATGTGTCACTTAGGCAGCCACTATACTCCGTCAGAAGTGCTTGCCAGATGGCTGAATATCTCCGGAAACACCCTCCTCCCACACCTTTCCGACGCTGGATTGCGGGGGCTGTGTCCAATGATTTCTGGAATAAAAGCTTACTTCACGTTGTGATTGGCCAGCTGTGCAGAGGTGAGAAAAGGTCTGAACTTTCCTTTTTAAATTTGTTACACAGCTAGTTTGGCACTTTTCATGAGTGTAATACAATGGACATCTTCCAGCAGAGACTCTTAGTATGTGAGCCATGACGCCCATATTTAAATGATTTCACACCTCCTCTCTATATAATAACCAGTTTTGCACTCTGCCTTCGAGTGTGGCTGTTCGAATTTCCAACATGGTCGGACAAAATGTCTTACCGACTGATTCAAATCAAGCGTGAACCAACTGTTTCCTCTGAAGCTGAGTTAACTGGCATTTAATCTATCTTTAGTGATTTTTGCCATTACAGTTGAAATTTTCCTCCCTCCAGTGACCATGATAATTCCTGTTAACTTTAACCACATGTACAGTATATTATTGTCAATGACAAAGGTCCCTTAGGCTTGACAAAGTAGTCAGTTTAATCTAAACCACAGAGTTTTCCTAACCTTACTTATTATACTTATCTTTTCCCAAACCATGAATTTTCCCTAAACATAACCAACAAATTTTTGTGCCTAAACTAAACCATTAATCATACAGTTAATGCATCATAAAGCTGATTTCATCAGTAACACTAATGATGTCATCCTGCTGATGTCATTTTAAAAGGACTTGGACGAATGACATGTTTTGTTGTTTAATATGGAGCATTTGTTGATTTTAACTCATGGCCTCTGTACAACACGCACAGTAATAAGAGTAATATTCCTGCTGTCACCTGTAATTTCTGTTTATTTTGTGATTTAGTGGTGCATGCATCGCATATAGTATTACCAAACACATCTCATGATGAACATGGAGCCTCTGGCCATCTTAATGAGACTCCAGGACAACGCTGCCCCCAACAACTGCTTCGTCTACAGCAAAAGGAGAAACATTTATGTAAACACAATTTCAGACAGCAACACACAGACACAGTTGCAATCATAGTGCTGCTGATTTGTTCATACAATTTAATGCCCAAAAGCTTCATACTGTAACCTGGACTTTTGTTCAACGACACAGAAAGAGAGATCTGAGATGACTTAAACAACTCTTAACATGCAAGACCACATATTGTACCAAGGTAATTATATGAATTGATGTTTTTCACCTCATTAAAACATTTGACTTTTTAGAAGCAGGACATAAAGAAACTTTAAAGGTCCTGTGTGTCAGATTTAGGCGCTCTATTTGTTACCTTAAAATGAGACTTTTATATCCACAGACGACACGGGTACTCCATGTTCCATCATGTTTCTACAGTAGCCCAGAATGGACAAACTAAACATTGACTGTAAATGGGGCCCTTTGCGTTTTCTTTCTTTCTTTCTTTCTTTCTTTCTTTCTTTCTTTCTTTCTTTCTTTCTTTCTTTCTTTCTTTCTTTCCACATGTCACGGTACAGTACAGTGCAGTGGTCTACTATGCTATGTCGGGTCATGTGAAATCTTTGGTACATGTCATACCTCCTTATATAGATGACAAATATTTTGAATTTCATTTTCAAATAATACATCACTGCCACCATGAGCTATCTCCTCTCCCAGAGGCTTCAGCATAGCTAACATAATTAAGGTATCTTCACAAAGTGTGATGTGGGTGAAAACACGTTAATCATCACCATTCTTCTGAGCTCGTGATCCAGCGAAGGCCATTTTCTATTCAAATATCAGGGGAGAATAAGAAGGATTCAAGCGTTCCGTGACGAGTCTTTGTGTTGATAAATAAATAAATAAATAAATAAATAAATAAATAAACACTCCATGTCAGAAAGTGACGTATGATCATTTCTGCTGGGATATTAACTGACTGATCTCATTACCTCCAGCAGTCACAGTCTCTGTTTAAATGAGGTTCAGGTGGGTTTCCACTGATAACATGGAAACAGCTGTCAGTTCTAGTTGTCCATGTATGTCTGCAAGGCCTGACGGTTGTTCAATTACCCGGTTAATAAGAAAAAACGATGATTGTCACATGTATCTGACACAAAGATGAAAATAAAAAGTGGATAAAATTTTTTTTTTTTTTTTGAGAGAGTCAAGAGTCATGGAAGTAGTCAACCTCTTGCAGAGGGAGTTTTGTTACTGAACGTACTAGCAAAGCTTCCTGAGGGAGACAGGAAAAATAATGTGTCTCATTTATGTGCTCCTGGGTACTCTGTAGCCTTTCTTCAAAATGTAACAACAACAGTCCACCTGTCTCATCAGGCTACCCCATCTGCTAAACAGGAAATGTATTTATGGGAGTGTAAATGGAATACAGGGACCAGTTGTTGTGTTATTATGCTGCTCTGCACCTCTCCGAACACTTTAATGGATGCTGAAATTACAGAAATCACATTTATTTAAGAAACACATTCAGTATGTTCTGTGCAAGATGCTTGTCCAAACAACAGAAAAACAGAAGTCCCAATGACTACCTACAGTATATATCTATGGTTTACTACACATTATTGATCAGAACATCAGTCAGGCTTAGGACTGGGAGTTATTTTCTTCAGCTTGGGATACAACTTGTATAAATTTGTAGTTGTTGTGGGCTTTGGAGCCAAGTTCATAAACTAGTCTGTCATTTAGAAGCCCAGCAACTATTTTGGAGACCCATTTTGTCAGAAGTGACCTTTCTCTTTGTGTCAAAACTTCCTCCCATCCTGCTGGATTAACCACTCGAATGCAACTGACAAACAAGCTGCTAAACCTCTCAACGATCCCAATCCGTCTGGGTGATTTACAGGTCACAATGCTCTCTGTTTCCATCCGCGCTTTTGATATTGTGTTAGTTAAGAACTGATTAGGCTGGATTACATGAGGTGAGGGACCTGCTAGGTCTCCTTACCCTGACAGCATGACTAACTCCACAGCAGAGAGAGAGGGAGGAAGGAAGGAAGGGGGCTGATTGGGTGCTGTGGAGCCTGCTGAGGGCGTGACGTCGACCAGCCTCCAAACCAGTCCTTCTCCCTGCAACTACAATTACTCTCACTGTCTGTCACACTGATACACACAGACACACTGCCGCACACACCTTCTTCCTCGTTTCAGAATAATACACCCCAGGTCTCAACTACATGCTGCCAATCACCTCAGAAACATGATACACAGTTTGTTGTGCCGTGACTCCCCCTCCAAGGCCCCCTACCTCCTTCATCCATCAGCAGTGAAGGACTTTTATGAGGAATTGGTTTGCTCCTCTGATAAGGCCACCATGATGTCAGAAGCCCAGTCGCCGTAGGGACGATGACTCATGCGCATCACTGGAGGAGGAACCACCACCACCACCACCACCACCCCCCCTCCCCAGCATATCCCCACACACTCAGCCCCACTAGCCTGCATCATTTTACCTCCTCATATTCCCCCCTGGACTCCCACTGCTGCGCTATCAGCACAGTAATTGGTTGCATGGGCTTGCTTCTCTGCAAGCGAAGTGAAGGGGGGTTGAAAACAACAACAACAACAACAACAACAACAACAACAACTACGATATGGAGATGAGGTCCAGAACATGAGTCATGAAGGGAGTGAAAGCGGAGCAGAGCTCCTCCTGTGGCATTCCTCACAGGCGGCAGAGCCAGCCAACAGTTCCTCTCTCTTATTTCAATCCAGGAAACCAAAAACATGCCAGAAACATTTTAATTAGGCAGCATAGCCTACTTTCTGTTTGCACACATAACCAGCTATTCAGTCGTTGTGAGATTCTCTCTCTCTCACACACACACACACACACACACACACACACACACACACACACACACACACACGTGACCCCTGGACCTTCATCTGTCAGTGGATCTGGGTGTTCTAACTTAATCACGACCAATCCAAAGCACTTTGTGCAAAAAGCTGCCTCAGTATATTTAGTTTGTCTAAAGTGGCCAAAAAATACTTTTCAGGCTATCCAAAGAGCTTGAGGACTCAAAGCAACCAGAGGTGACCTTGACCTTAAAAATAAAAATAATCACACTTCTATTTTTACTTACAAACACATGGTGCAGACTTTCTTGAAGATTTTAATCCCAGCCAAATGTCTGACTCATTTTTGAACTATCACCAACAACAGCCCATTACTTTCACCTGGCTTCTCAGGTGTAATTAGTCTCTGATTGGACAGCTAGTCTCCATCACAAAGTGCCACTAAAACACAACTATGAAATCAGTGAAATCTGATGCAACATCTAGATTTTAGATTTGAGCTGTGACGGCCTTTTTGCCCTCTGCTGTTAAATGCTGTTATACAATAAAGCCGTGCGTGAACACATCTGACTGCAGCTGCTACTGCTCAGTGAAAGACAGCGGGGAAACGGCAATTATAAATGACATTTCAAAAAAGCTGATTGCAAGATAAGCGACATAATTAACACGTGATTAATTAAAAAAGTATGATTTGTGAGTTTCCCGTAGCTTTGACCAGGCTCTTCACTGCACTACAGTGTGTTGATTGTCAGCCTGGAGTTCTCCAATTTACTGAAGTTGCTGCTTTAGCTGTAATTTATTTATCTATTTGTTTATCTTTTATCATTTTCTGAGGAAACATTGTGACGATATTTCTCAGGAAAGCAACAAACGATGATTTTGAAATTCAGACAGACCTTCCTGGACTTCTTCCAGACGGTTTATTGCACAACATAAAACACTTCCCTTTAAATGGAATAAGAGTCTAGTTCAGAAGAGAGTCAACTTAATGTGACACTGTCTTCTCAAACGTCAAACTCTGTAACATATTTAACCACAAAGATATCAAAATACTTTGACTGGATCAGTGTCTCACGTTCCATTTAATTAATGGAGCGAATGTTTTCTGAGACAAAGATGATCCCTTCAACAATCCTCTGAATTTCTCAGGAACTTACACAACGTGACTTCCTGTCATTAGTCATGACAGGAATGTGATTTCTCTCACTCAGGATCTTTGACGTGGGAGCCAGTTTGCTCAGGATGCTCAGTCATGAGCTCCACAGTGCTTTTGTGCAGCCTAGTGGTACAATAAAATGCAGCCAAAGACAATCCTCATAATGTTCAGATAGTGTAGAGTCATTTAGTTTCAAGTCCTACTGACAGCTAGTTATTTTCTGTATTAAATAAATATGTTCATCTAAAATACTGTATTCACTTTAAATAATAAAGAACAATATTTTATATTCTCTACATTAGACAGAGCAGATGAGTTAAAATGTTACTTGTACATTAACACTGCACCACGCTAAGTACAACCACGGACATACATACTGTCTTTAAGTACAAATTCAAGGTACTTGTACTTTACTTGAATATTGTATATTTAACTGACAGTTTTAGTTACTAATTACTTTTCTGATTACAATTTTCCATACTGATACACTGTCCAGTGATGTATTAAACTATAAACTGTTTAAACCCTCTAGGTTGGAAAAGTCATTGTCACAAAGCTGACAACAGCTGTTGTTCTTGAAAAGTTGACTTATATTCTCACAGGTTTCATTTTAATTTAATGGTCTTATAGAATATGATGCATTGAAAAAGTTGAAACTATCCAACAGTATACAAAGTAATAAAAGCAGCAGTAAAATACAACATACACATAAACACAGCAGTAATATCAATCCAAAAACGCTGAAAGGGACCATTTTATTGCACAATGACTACTTTTATTTCTGATACTTTAAGCATATTTTGCTGATTATACACACTTTTACTAAAGTCAGATTTTGATTGCAGTGTGCTCACAGTGTGGTATTGATACTTTTACAGTAAAACGTTTCTATGAAGGTTGACTGAGTGGAAATCTTTGGGACCATCAACTAAACTTGGTAGAATTACCATGAAAAGAAAAGTCATTGACTCATCCAGCGTCCAGCAGCATGATCAGCAGGTTTCTGTCAGTGTGTTGATTTTATACAAACAGTTTGAGGTGACAGAGCAGACAGTGGAGACAGACTGTGGAAAATCAGTATGTCTCTGACCATTTCCAGGCCTCTTGTGCCTCCTAGTGGCCTGTAATGTGTTGTGCTGTAGGGTGACATCAGAGATATTTTCCAGTAGTGATTTTGTAAAGTTCTGGGTTTATTCATTATATTTGTTTGCATATAACCATAGACTATAAGAGTATATGCTTTTATCTCTTATCATTATTACACATAGTTTTTATTCTTCTAATTAACTGTATGCCCTGAAGTAAAGGATCAGAAATGTGTGTTTTAGCTGACTGTTTTTGTCCTCTAGGTGGCAGCATCTCTTTCAGTATGACACCAGGCAGTGTCACTGCCTCCCACAGTTACTGTACAGTCAAACAAAATGGCTTTATCATAACTTTTCCTATGAAAATAAAAAGTTAAAGAGCTTTGGAGAGGACAGAATTCATCGGAGTTCATCAACATGAGTTTAATGCATGATCTGTCCTTTTATATTTGAACTGTGTAATGTAAAACATGTGCAAACATGTCGCTTTGTCAATAAAATGCATAGTCTGGGGTTAATTATGACACGTCAGGATGATACTGATACTGTTTATGTATTGCAGCGTGCAAACGGGTGTGAACCTGCACATAAAGAGACTATACTTTATACTCTTTTAACACATCGTTGTTTCAAGTTTGATTTTATTTCTATCAGCACAGATGGACCCAACCAATACTCATCAGCAGCAGTAATCTAAACCAGATTATTTGTAGTTACAGTGAGTTCTTCGTGTCACTGAAGGGAACAACATCTTCATTATCACAGAGTTTCTCATTGCGGTGTAACATGGTGGTTTTGTACAACTTGGGAGGTCAAAACCTCTGAGCTATTTTTCACGAGCTGTGAATACTCGAGAAGAGTATCTCATGTGGTAGATGCTCATGTGGTTTGTTAAAGGAAATAAAACCCAACCTGTAACTCTCCCCACAAGACCGCTTTGATCACACAGACATCATGTGATCTCTGACAGATTTATGGCACGTGTAGACTGCTGGAGGAAGTCTAACACGACTGATGTGACACCTGACAACAGAGAACAGTGCTGTCAGCTTCTCACACGACATGCTGTTTTTTAAGAAGTGACGGTAGTTGCAGTGCAGTATCCTGTTGCAAATGACATACTGTGACTCTGAGTTTTTTTAGATTATCTTTCTCTTGTTGCTGTTCAATGCTACCAATCTTAATCATTTCACACCAAAACTTGACATATATGTTGTCATATACCAACATGGCATGTCTTTTAACATAATTATGGAGCTCTCATGTTCTTTTGAGGGCTACTGACCCTCCATGACTGAATTCATGTTAAAGAATATGTTAAATATATATATGTCACTTGTGCATTTCAATCTTTCCAAGCTGAATAATCTCTAAAAAACAAGAACAAGATCTTTTCCAAATAAATCTTAACCAAATCCACTTACTAGCTTTTCCAGGAATTTCAACTGCATCTCACTGTCTTCCTTTTCTCACTTCTCAAATGTGGTTCACTGACTGTCTTTATCAATTTGGCAAACTCCATTTACAACACAACAATTAGGCCTAATAACCTTGATTTACTTTTTTGTCAGACTATTTTTTAGGAATTAGCTTTCATACTAAGAATTTATATCAAACCTTTTCTTGTTAAACCCAAATGAAATGCTCTCAGGAGTTTGCATTCAATGACACTTCATTCTATGACTGTGTCTTGTGACCCCTGCTCACTCGTTGCACTTGTCCACAAGCTATGAGTAGATCTACTGGAGACACTACTGCTTCTAATGTTGTTTAACTTGAATATTTACAGGCCTGAGGAAATACAATTATCTAGCAGAGAAACCTCTGAAAAAAACAAACATCATTTTTTTTTAAAGTAGAAGATATTTTTTCCTCTTGACTTCTGACCTCAATGTTGGGAACCACTGTTTTATGATATATGAAGTTTTTTTGTCAGAAATATTCTCACAGAAAACAGAGTGATGATGTTTTATACACTTTGTTTTATGCATGGATGATAACAAGTCATTTCTAAATACAATACGTCGTGTACGTTGGATAATATAAAAAGACCAGTTGAGTCATTCAGGTTTGGAAATCTTGGTGTTTTTATTGTAAGTATTGCATCTTCAACTTACACAGCTAGAATCATCATCAGACTGCATGTTTTACAAAGGATGGCCACAGGTTCAGAACAACGGGAGGACTCCCTACTGCTTGATTGGTTGGGCTAACTTGACCTCATGTGGACCCGTTTGCTCAAAGTCAACCTCCTGTGAGACCGACGCCAGAATGGAGTGTGGTTTACAAAAGACAACTGCAACTTCCATTTCATTGGGCTGGTGCACTTCTGGCCAAGCTGCAAAACTGTAATTCAACACTCCTGAAAAGTTAAACCCTGACCTGAACCACAGTCAGGACTGCATGTCTAAACCTAACCTTAAACACAGAGGTAAAAATATAGCTTTGTGATCACCAGCTTATTAAGATATGCTTTTGTTTTGAATCTGCAGCATAGCCAGAAACTCTTAGTCAGACCTCACAACTAACTTGATCCATGACCAGCCTGCACTGAACTGAGCTCAGTTAACTTTCAGTGCAAAATGATGTGACAGTTACACACTGATCATATCTCACACTGGATATACTTGTCTTTTTTATGACTCTCCAGGAGTATGATAATTATGGGAAAACTCAGATCAGTGCAAACAAGTTATGGACCAGTGTGCCTCTCTAAAGCTCAGCCTTAGTAAGAACATGGAGCGCACACACGCACACGCACAAACAAATATGCTCACATACACACATACACACACACACACACACACTGTACACTCACATGAGAGAGGACGGACCTGGCTTGAGTAAAATCAGTTGTTATAGTTTTGTTTTATCCCTTTTTGGAATACAAGATCAGAGTAGTTTTTCCACATGAGACAATACAATGAGATCAGAATCGTCCCTGTGTAGTAAAAATATACTGTACTCCGAATCAGGTTAAAACACTACTAGGATATGATCCAGGTCTGCACGAGGACTGAAATTCACTTTGTCGTCAAACACGGGACCTTTTTCCTGTCAGCAGTGCAGGTTCATAAAACCAACGTATGAAGACGAGAACAGAAACAAAGAGAAGTTGAAGGTTAATAACTTAAACAGGGGAAGAATAAATGTAAACTGTCCCTCAGAGAGAGAGAGAGAGAGAAAGAGAGAAAGAGAGAAAGAGAGAGGACACTGAGGTGTTCTGAGGTGGTTTTGGCATTTTTTTGTCTTTTTAAGTAATCAAGCACCAAAAGTGGTGACTTTCTGATTCAGTGCCAAGTCCGACAACCTCAACACAGCTCCACAGAGAGCTTACAAACTCTACACCTTAATGATGTCCTTCAGAGAAACCAAAGGATTTGTTCTTTTTTGTTTATTTTTTTTTCCTTTAAATCCTCAGTCAGAGGCCTTGTATTGTAAATGTAAGACACATTTTGTCAACTAAAACACAAGTCTAATAGAGACTACAATCCTCCAAATAGAGGAAAGTGGAGTTTTAGACCCCCTTTATTGTGTAGTAGCTGGCTCAATATTTGCCAGTAAAGTCTTGGCTATCGATAAGCCTTGTGCAGAGGTAACCCCCTCTTTAAACAACTGGATTGAAAAATTTCTAAACAAGATGGCGAATGTTTCACCTTGTGTCAGAAGGCTGGGTATGGAGGGAAGCCATTCTGTCAATCAGTTGTTTCACAGCGTGCTGTGGGGGGAGTCAGCTCTGGACAAGGCTGGAGACTCTAAACAGGCGAGGCTCAGCACTAGGAGCAGCTTAGGGGCCAATTACATTTCAAGTGTCCATTGAATAAAACATCAGAAAAATGAAAACAAAAAAAAACAAAAAAAAATGGCTACATTTCTCATCCCCTCCCACCAACCCACCCCCACCCCAAAAAAATAACAATAACCCATAAAATATACAATTCTTAAAATAAGGAATGAGGAATAAGCGTCAAAATAAGAGGAGTAAAATAAGACAGAAAACAAAATAAGTTAACTTGTTTTTCCCCATTGCTTGTGTTCTTTGAGGATTGAGAAATAAATATTTAAAAGGCCGGTGTTTTTTCTTTTCTTCTTTCACATACAAAAGGATTGATGAGAGCTCCAAGAGAGAAAACGACAGCAGAAAAGAAAAAAAAAAAATACAGAACTGTGTTTGAAGTGCAATTCTTAATGCCAGTGGAGTTGGGATGGTGAACATTGACATCATAACACCCGTTTTCTTGTCCCCACACACTTCAGACTTTTCCTCCACAGATCACCTGACCACCAGTGGAATGCCATATACAGCTTTCCCCCCCAAATTCATGAACATTATCAACAAGAGGAAAAAAAAAAAATCTAATAAATAACAAGTGTCACACAGACTCAGCATTCTCCGGCAGAAGTCCTACTGGGTCGCTTTATCGCAACTAGATGGAAAGTTGTTCTATTGTTCTTTTTTCTCTTTTTTTTGGGTTTAATCACACTGCTGAAGAGTTTTCTTTTCCCTCTCAGGGCAACGACAAAATTAGTAACTTTTCAATGTTTCCAAATAGTGTCCACGCCACATCTGCTGCCACTCTGAAGGAGATAAAATCTTTCCAAAAATTAATTTAAAATGCACAATAAACATAGATCAAACAGCAACAGAGGCAATAGTTCTACCCATGAGCTCTACCTTTTTTTTTTTTCAAACTCATTTTTTTTTAAGTTTAATTATTAAACTATTTGTATGTACAAAAAAAAAGCAAAGAAAGAAAAAAGAAATTTGCTTTTTGGACGGTCACACAGTCTTTAGGGGAGGAAAAAAAAACAGGAAGGAGACAAAAAAACAACTACAAGACTTATTGCTTGTTACTGCTGGAAAGAGGATGGGATGGACATCTATTCCAAAGTTTGTTGTTGTTTGGACTTTTTCCTTGTTGCTGTTGTTGGTGTTTTTCACTTTTTTCACTTCTTTGTTTGTGCCATTTCTATGGACAGCTCTAAAGTAGGCGAGTGCAGGATAGCTTGTTTTTAGCTGCTCATTTTTACCGGGGGGGGGAAACACAAACACACACACACACACACACACACACACACACACAAAGTTACAATTTCCACTCTTTGAAAATGCACTGAGCACCCACATTCAACAGGAATGTTTTTTCTTTTCCTCCATTTTGTTTGTTTAGCTTTTTTTTTGTGGTTGTTTTCCTCCACGCTCGTTTGGAAACAATCACGGCAGACACACTGTGTTTGCTTTAAAAGCTCAGCGGTGGTGGTGGATCTGATCTGCTTCCCCCGTTGGTTTGTTTCACAATAGCACCAGTTCGAGTGTTCTGAGCTTTTGCAGTGTCGAGCAGAGGTAATGAAAAAAAACGATGAGACAAAAGGATTAAATTCACGGCTGTAGAGACATTTATCAGGGCCAAGCTGTGTTGATATGGCAAAGTTCACCCACAGTGTTCATTACAGTCCAGATTAGATGTGCTCCCGTTTATCCAGGCCCAACACCAGAATGTTAAGATGGGCTACACAGGACCAGCTCACGCATACACAAACACACACACCCACAGGAGAGAGACCGAACAGAAACTTTTCAATTTTATAAGAATTTAAGTGCATTTTGGATCAAATCAGGGGTTGTGTATCTTTAAAAAATTCAAACATCTGACAGTTTGAGGAAATAAAAGAAGTAAAATCATTCAGAATTAAGATCATGTATATCTTTTTAAGTCTCTCATCTCCCGTTAGAGGAGGAGGATTAAAACCAATTGGCAGTCTCACAACACTGTGTTTGGGTCCCTGGTGTCGGTCGGGGCGACTCGAAGTTCAGAAGTGAGGGAGAGCTCTGAGTGGAGTTCCTCCATCAGTATGTTCAGCAGCGCAGGAGGAAGAGGAGGAGGAGGACAGGGTGGTGGTGGCAACTAAAGGCTAGTAGCAAGAGGAGGTGGGGCGCTGCTGAGAGGCAGGAGCGACAGGAGCGCTGTTAGCTGGGGTGGGGGCGTGGCCGCCGTCGGAGGTGACTGGGTGTATGTGGGGAGGTTTGGCAGGGAGGTGGCGGTGGTGGTGGTCTGGGGCTCTAGGAGGAGAAGGCAAGTTTGACACTGCAGGAGGAGTAGCCCTCGTCGCTGGCCATGCTCTGCAGGCTGCTGTGGTCGTCCAGGTCGCTGGTGCTGGCTGTGCTCACACTGTCCAGCTCTCCATGGGAGAACTCCGTGCTTTCCACGTCCACCTCAATCTCCTCTGCAGCCGAGAGAGAGCGAGAGAGAAGAAAGGGAAAACAAACGATTTATTTGTGACCACTAAGAAATTGATTCTGTACGGTTCATTTGTGGCAGTGAAATATTGAGTAGTAGGATACTGGAGTTGCTTAAAGGCTTACAATGGTCAATATTTTTGTTGTATTTGTTGACAATAATAAAAACATAGAATATCAGTGGACTTTATTATACAGTTGGTTTTAGATAAAAAGCTAAAGAATGTGTTTTCCAATTGTCAAACACTTTAAGTCTGTGTAAAGTAAGAATAAATATGTGTTCTGAGTTTGTCAGACCAAAGAAGAAAGTGTTATTAACCATTCAGCCAAATTTGAATGATTCAAAATATCGACAAGTTTATGAAAATAGGTGTCAAAATCAGGTAAAAATGAGCAGTACTCAGGTCCAGGACCCCACTCGTGGGAGCAGTCAAGCAGCCATTTTGAAGCAACTGAAACGTGTCAGATGAGTTCAGGAAATTACATAACTAACTCTGAAACAAAATGAATTCATCTCTATCTCTGCTAGAGGTGCAGAGGTATGCTCAGGGTGGCCTCAGTGTGTCATCGAGCCACGCTTTAGGACCGCCCACAAAATCCTGGACTGAAAACTGGTGAAAAACCGTTTTAACCTCTAACTCCACATTTCAGTAATATATCATTTAAAGTTTAGTTTTCCAACATATTTAATGTATTTTGAAAGAAATCTCAAAATTGCCTTTACACAGACTTTAATTTAATCTCTACATGGCACTACACTAATATAATATAATGTAAATAAATATGTATCTGTTTATTCATTGGTTTAGTGTGACTCATATTTGGCTGTTGGTTGCTTCACCTAACCAAAGTTTAGTTTAAATCCCTTCAGGGAGCTTTCGCATTTCAAACCTCTATCTAGGAAATTTGTGTTGATTATTTTCAGCTACACCTCACTACACACACAGTCCCAGAGGGACTCCGGTCGGTGCGACCTCAGCGTCGCAAAAATTAGAGCAGCTGGAGGGTGTGATGGCCTTGTATTCGTAGAAATTAAAATCCTGTTTAAAGACCCTTACTCACCTTGGTCAGAGTCAGAGCGGTCGGAGCAGAGGGTGGAGCCCACACTGTCCATCCGTATCCTCTCCCCCTCCCCCGGGCTGCTCTGGGCTGCAGCACCGCTGCCTCCCCTCAGTAGCTCCAGCTGGCGCTGGAGGTGCCTCTGCTCGCGCTCCAGAGATTCCAGCTGGTACTGGCTCTTCCTGTCTGCCTCTTCAAGTTTCTGGTCAGGACAGAGAGAAGGGGGGAGACAGAGAAAGGTTAATTATGTGGACCAGGGAGCAGGGTGAGACTACAATGATTAGATTAAGTGCATGTGTGTTTGTTTAAGAGAAAAAAGGTGAGACACAAGGCTAGTAGCTGCGTGCAGAGGCCGACTGAGAGGCAAACAAGGAAAGCTGGAAGAACAACTTAAAAGACAGCACTGATGAGATACTGAAGAGAAAGATACTTTTAGTTTGTATGGAAATTCCTTCCATATCAAAAGGTTGAATACAAAGACAGTAGCACAAACAAACACTCCCCAAAACCTGTTTTTAGCAGCCACTCAACCTGTTGTGTCCCCTGGCTTTTACATTACGTTTAATCATTCAGCTGACGCTTTTATCCGAAGCGACTTCTTCCTGCTAGCCCTGAAATGATTTCCCTAACCTGCCTTGTTTGCGCTGTCTTGTGCCATTTAAATATAAGCAAGCAGCTGTGGCAGAGACTGATAAGGCTCTGTTGTGCCTTGTACCTTGTTGCCTCATGTGACTCCCAGCGACGGACCAAAACAATAGGCTGTCAACAACCGGTGGAGAGACTCAAGTTGACAGCAGCAGCAGTGGCAGTAGTAGTAGTAGTAGTAGTAGTAGTACGGTGGGGGTGGGAGGAGGGGGTGGGGACAACAATATCAGCTTTATCCACCACTGTTATGTGAATGCACGCTACACCAAGCCTCTCACGTGCACACTGCTGAATCTCAGGCAGTCACATGCCTGTCTTTTAAAGCTGGTGGGAAAGCATAAGGCAGGGCGCGTTAACATGTTATACGCTCATCCAAACTGGATGATCAGACAGGGAAATGATCACCAGTGACCAGCTGGATACTGGTTACATTTTGGCTGAAGTTTGCTCGCATGAGCCACTTCCCCCGTGAGCCACTATTTTAGAGAAACGTTTGGATGGAGTCATTTCAACGATTGGGAGCAAAGTCAACACATCATGTAACCTCAGGGAGATGCTTTTTTCCCCCTCTATTGTATTCCCTTCAAATAAATAAATCATCTCCAGCCAATTCCCTCCATTACAGATGTACAGAAATGGCGGTGTTCCTTCATTGGATCTATTCTAAATTAAAAAAAAGATCCTTACAAGTGTCAGGGCCGTGTGATGAATACAGATAGTCAGTGAAAATTGCAATAAAAATGCAGTCGATAACAACATCTTCGTTCGTTCGAATCAGTTTAATCTCTGCCTCTGCAGCAACACAAATGAATGGAGCGATTCCAGCAGTAGGTAGTTGAATCTGGCAGCAAAGGTCAAAACAAATAAAATCCAAGTGGAGATTTATTTCTATGCTTGATAGTGCATCTTTAGTGCATTTGTATCAACATTTTATTACCGCCTCATTTAAGCAATAAGATGTTTGTTGTTTTTTTACGGTTGCTTGGTTGTGTTACTTGCGCGCATGTGTGCGTCATCATATTTTTATTTCTTGGAGGTCAAATGTTATTTCAAATGCCACTGCTGAGCTTGCTATTTTGCTTGCTTAAATTCTACAACATTCTTCTTTCACCCCGTGGTGGATATTTATGCATAAACCGTGGCCTGAGCTTCAGCTCTGGGTGAAACTAGTTCTCCTCACCTTTATATGTGCTTTGGCTTTGTTGAGCAGGCCCAGGGTGGTGTGGCGGTTACAGTCGGGTCCCAAGGGTATGAGGGCCTTCAACCGCTCCAGACACAGCCGCAGGTGAGCTCGTCTGCAGGGGAAAGACAGAAACAGACAGACAAACAGAATGATTAGATAGGTGTACCGCAGGGAAAGACTAAAAAAGACGGTGAAATAGAAAATGTGTTACATTTTTTGCTCGGTAGCACGTGGGAAATTGTTCAGGCAGATGGGGGGATTACTCGTTTACTTTTCCTGACCAGACGTGTCCAGCTTGTTTGGTGATTTTAACCAGTACAATCTGGTTACAAACCAGTTTCTCTCAGTCGCAGGCCACTGTAACTTTATATCAAAACTCAGAGGGCCTCCTAAAGGGAAAGTATGACACTGTTTAAACAAGCTAATAGTGAGAAACAAGCATTTCTCTGGCCCTCATGTTATCCGGTGGTGTTTTCCGCAGGCTAAACACAGATACCAAGCTATTTATATGACTTTACACCCACTCCATGCATAAGCAACAAATCTACAATTGTTCTCAGCAGGTACTGAATATTTCTAACATGGTCTAAGCATCTGACGGTGGATTTCTTCCTTTAAAAGATTTGCAATTCAGCACCCACATGCATGCAGTATTTTGTCATCTTGGGATGCAGGCTCATTAAGACGCTGTGTATTCTTACTTTGTATTGTAAATCCCCAGCTTATAGTTCAACAGCACAGTGGGTTACATATTATTCGCGTCTCATGTAAGTCTCAAGACGATAAATTATCCTCCGCTGGTATTTCTTGCACCCAGCTTTAGTTACCATTCTCGCCTACATAACAAACAACAGGTTTAAGCTGAGGTGAGGGCATGCGGGGGGTGCAGGGAGGAAAGGTGTAATGGCATTTCCTGGACCCTGCTCGGCTCGTACGCTCCATCATCCTGACAGTCCCTTATTCTGTGACTGCAGACAGGCCCCGGGTACTATCTATCCTGCTAATGGCCCCGAGTTGAGAGGTAAAGAGAGATAATTGTGGCTATAACACAATCAGCGCTCCATTAGCAGGAGCTGCCCTTTCAGCTAGCCTGAAGGGAACAGTGGAGAGACATTAAGAGTCAGTGGACTCGGTGGAGTGACCGAGACTCAGGAACTATCTCAGGGGGAGCCTAAAGGAGACAAACTCAGGGGAGCAGAGCAGGAATTCACTGAACTGATATGGCTGGGCAAGCCTGCTCCCCGTGCTATGCTCTGCTGCTTTAAGAGTGGTGGAGGCAGGCATGTGAGCTTTGGCTAGAGTATATCTGTCTGTAGGCATGTCAAAGTGTGTGTGTGTGTGTGTGTGTGTGTGTGTGTGTGTGTGTGAGGAGGGGAGGTTCAGCTATGCATGGATGGTGCTGATAAGAACGCAAGCGCAAGCCATTACACTGGCACAGTATGTGCAAGTGTGTGTGCTTTTAAAATACGTCAACAAGAACGAGTGCGGCACGTCTGGGGAGTGAAAGAGGAGGTGCCCTGATTCAGTCTGCAGTGTTAAAAGTTTGGAAGTCAAAAGACGTTTCGGTGTGTTCTCAGTCTGGGAGTTTGCAGTGATGACTATCAGTTCTGGCTCAGGTCATCTGTCTGTGCAATCAGCTCTATTAACAGGAGACAGCGGAGTCTACCTTAGCTCTTTATCTGTGAAACGTCTATCTGTTTTTGTCTCATCTCAACCCCAACACAGCCGTCTTTGCCCTGCGAGTCCACACACAAGAACACAGATATCAGCTGGCAATTAATCACATTCTACTCTTCCCAGGCAGCTTGGGGAGGGGTGTGGGGTGGGATACTCGCAGCTCCACCTGGGAGATGTGTAGGACACACTAAAGAGAGGATGACATGTTAGAATAAACCAAATGTCCCATTTTTAATCCTTAAACTTGTATTGCTACTCATACATGTGTACAATGTACGGACATCTGGTTGACTCTTGCTTTTTGTCATGTCATGTATGGGCACGTCTGTCTGTCTGTCTGTACGTCTGGCCTGTCAGGCGTCAAGTTAACAAACTCCAGACACCGGAGGCCACGATCTTCTCCTGCACTCCCATTGAGATTAAAACAACCATCTAGGCTGACAACCTCAGATAACCCCTACTTAAAACCACTCCTGTCCGTCTCCAAACCCTCCCCTTCTCCCTGACCCGACTGAGATGACAGATGTGTGGAGGAAGCGTTGGGGTACGCTGACCGCACAGAGTATCACCGCACTTCTGGCCGCGGCTACGACCGAAATATCCCATTATGGTTCTATTAGTGAGTGCGGTCTGAGGCGTCACTTGTCGGAGCTGCTGAATCACCACTTTTTGCAGAGTCAGTGAGAAACCACAAACACCCCTCCACACCCACATGATAATGATGAAGGAGGATGGGGGAGTTGTATGCCCTTTTTCAGCACTTTGAGTACTTCTGTACTGTGTGATCTCCTCTTAAAGTAACACATGCTGCTGGCTGGCAGCAAACACCCTCGCTGTGCCTCTTATTGATAGACATATGAGACGTCTGCGTGTCCTAATCTCTGGGAGTATGACGCACTCTGATAACTACAGAAGGCAAAGAAGCCCCCAAAAAGCATAGGAGGGAGTGTCTGTGGCACACACTGTGACTGAGAGAAAAGAGAGAGTGTGTACTCTTCTGTAATTCATGGCCATCACGCTGGACTGCCTGCCTTGTAATGGGAAGTCAAACTGTAGCTCTTATTCTCAGCAGGGAAGTACTTCAGAAATCTCTCTGGGGCAAAAAAAAAAAAATCGAGCGATTACATCCTCACTGTCAACTTAACATAATGGCAGGAACTGGTTTATCATGTTAGCCTACCCCACCTGCACTATCTCTAACTGTCTCACTAAAGGGTTAAAGGTCGTAAGCTTCTGGCTACTGGTGATGCCCTCAAGACGGGTCTGTAATCCATGAAAAGGCTTGTTTATCATGTATAGCCACGGCCAAAGAGCTTAAACCATTTGCAGCTTACCATATGAGTGGCAGCTTGTGACCATAAATACCTGCCTGCTGCAGCCAGGATCTCTTTTTGCCTCTCCGCCCGCTTGTAGCCACGTAACACAGCAACCAGAAACAGAGCCTACTGTTTGCCCGAGTTCTTAGAAAAGACCGGTTCTAGTTACATAAACGGCTACGGATTTACTGTGCGGCCCCGTAACTTCATGTCCTTGGCTGCTCGGGTTAAGGATTGGATTGGTACACTTTGTTAAAAGGATGTGACATCACAGGATGAAAGTATGCTGCTGTTAATGTGGCATCGCCTTCATCAACGGAGTTAAAATTGCTCTCCTGAGAGATGTGCTGCACTAGCAAATGGCATGCTAAAGAGCTAAAAGCTTTCTGTTTTTTAGAAAGAACTAATGGCAATAATAGCTGTGCTATTAGCCAGCTCTGTTTCTAAAAGAATTTAGATTAAATAGTAGATTGCATGGAATGATTATACAAGGTCAAGTTGAGAAACAAATCAGACCTTCAGGTACCCAAAACCATCAACCAAAGCAAACCAACATCTAAGTCAAAGGCCAGAACTGCATAGGACAACAGGCAGGGTGTAAAGTGCAAAAAAGATGACAAAGGAGTAATCATAAATTCAAATATCCTTAAAGCAGACTAAAAAGTAGTTAATGCTGTTGCTCTTCCACTGTCTAATGAATGACACAGTGAACTGTAGGTTGCCTGAATGGGAAACTCTTCATCTGTGGCGGATTACATAACACGTGGCCAGTTGCTACCAGGACCTGTGCTCCAAACTGTCACGCACAGCAGGGATATCAAATCCCTCGCTGACAATAAGACAAGCGCGAGCAGAAAGGCCTCGTTCCTCCTTGTATGCAGCACAGGGAGATTCCTGGGAAACAAAGCGAATATAATAAATGCGTTTTGTTTTTATTTGGTTTGTTTCGTTTTCCTGCCTTGCGGGTAAACCTTAGCAAACAGCTGCTTTTGAAATCCCACGCTCTCTCTGGTAGTGAGGCAGCGAGCTTATGTGGACTCGAGTCTTAATACAGATCGATTTATAATGGAACTGGCTATTCAAAAGGAAACCACATCTAAAGCTGCAGCTGATCCCCCCCCATGAGTTCATGGGAGCTACCTGGAACTCACAGTGTAAATATGCGCAGCTTGTTACAGCATTTATAAAAAGAGCTGTGTAGACACAGGCTTTTAGTTTGCATTTGCCCGAATATGGTCAGTTTGTTTTCATACTTCCCCTACGTGATGACGCCACAGTCGATGGTGGTCTGTATAACAAACAGCAAAGATGATTCTTTACTGTCGCCTTCAAAGTGTTTGTCTATCAGAATCATCATTTATTTCTATCAAACTGGAAATTTTCGACCTGATGAACATCCGAGAGGGCTCGGCAGGTTGTCCATTTAAACAAATGTGTGTGGCATGCGTTTGCATTGATTACACTGCTGCACACCTATGAAAAACAGGAGAACTCAGGTGTGCAAAATCCTAAAGGCATGACTTCCCTTTCCTCCTGAGACAATGGGGCACTTTCACTTCACCAGCATGTGTGTCTGTGAATGTGTGTGTGTGTCTATTTCATGCATGTGTGTGTGTGTGTGTGTGTGTGTGTGTGTGTGTGTGTGTGTGTGTTCCTTTGACTTGTGTGTGATCCTGATGGGCCCCAGATGGGTACGCAGGCAGGCAGCTCCTGCCTTTGGCTTTGACATGTGAGCGAGCAGAGCAGCCGGCCCCGGGTCACTGCACCACACCTTTCCTCCTCATCCACCCCCCCATGAATCACGTGCAGGATCGTGTTCTTTTTCTCCCAAATCCAACAACTTTGAGTCTTTTGTTTTTTTGTGCTCCCTTTGCTTCAGTTCAGTCTAGTTTGAACCCAAAGCTCTGCCTCATACCACTGACAAACGCAGTGAAGTGGTTAACAATCAGCATTACAATTGGTAATAGATGAGCGTTTGTATTAAAACAAATCTGTCGTCATTTCTGTGCTGCTCTTCTTCTCACTGTAGCCGCTTCGCTTGTTTATGAAATGCGTCAACCTGCCTCCGATGTGATTGAAGCAGAGTCCTTTTTAAAGAAGCACTCTGAAGCTCTCCCTGTTGGTATGGGAGAGCTGCCCACCACAGCTCTTACAGAACCTACGCACATCATGTGTACATCTCTCGTCAGTGCAGCGAACAACAACAGCTCTGCACTCAACCTCTCTCGTCCTTCTATTATCTATGCGCACACACTCACGCACACACATACAGAGCGCATATGCCTTTGGATGAAGGGCACCCACACCTCGCTGTACATGCATACACACACACACACACACATTCTGATACGTGATATCTCTGCAGTCAAAAACTAGAGTCAGACACGAGCTGACAAGTACCCCTTTAAATGTTTTGTCACCATGACGTGAAACAAGTGTAAGGGCACCAACAAGCTGTCCGACATCATCAAGATGACAGCAGCAATCAACGCAGCAGCGACTTGAAAATATTCCAACGACCCCGGAGAGATAATGCAAGAGGGAAGTGCGACGATATTGCAAACAGGCTGCTGTGTGCACAGAAAGCTTTTCAATTCTCATTTCAACACATCCTCAGTCTTGTTAAAATACTACCACACAGACTGTCTTGTCTTTTATGGTGTTAAACTGCGTGTTAGGCCGAGGTTACTTTTTTTTTTTTTTTAAATGAAACTCAGGAACATTACCAACATTTCGACTGCAGAAACCTCACATGTTCATGCTCATTTTTAAGCTGGGCCATAGTTGTTGTTATCCCCCAAGAAGTCTCTGCTCCTGGGGTACGCAACTTTTTAAAGGATAGTTTTGCAAAAGCCGTATTGATCATTGCTGACTGGCCAAAAAGAATGAATTCACTCTTTGCACTTGTATTCTCTGATATTAATATCAGGACTCCGTGAGAGGGTAAGGAAACACAAAACTGAAATTTGTCTTATTTCTCAAAACAAGCAAAGTGTGTTTTGAAGCCACCGTCAGTGATTTGCAAAATATATTTAATGACACATAAATGCACATAAGGACCTGAGTTACTTCCTGATGCTAACAACATCTAATCTTCCAGTACTCCTCCTTTACTTCCTTAACAGGGCACAGAGATGTTATTTTGAAAGTAGTTCTGTTGACTAAATTATGAAAGACAGTATTTTACGTGCTCAGATGCATTCTGTTATTTTGAAGACATTACTCGAACATATTCATGTGAATAAAATAAATGGTGATAAAAGAACACCTGGGCCTGAAGGGTGACACGGGGCTGAATACTATTTTTTTTTCTCTTATATTCAGGAAACAAAAAGCAGCTGAAAACAGCACTGACAAAGCAACCTAGGTTTCTGCTTATTTTTCATTCAAAGTCCTCTGGAGCCAACACCGTTAGTGGAAGAGCGAGCGATGGAGAAAAGAAAAAATATGGCTGCCCTAGATTCTTAACTTGTGAATACATAAATAATGGATAACTTCTCAGGCCATCCAAGATGTCTGACATAATTACTGGACGTGCTCTTAAAAGGGGAGGGTCAGATTTCCAGCCCAGATACCAGTCAATACACTTCACTTTGGCAAATCCCACTCTCTCAAACTCATTTACACACATGCACATACACACACACACACACACACACACACACATAAGATTTGACCTACTTCTAATACATGCAGAGGGGGAGGAAATCTGACCCTTCACCCAGTTATTACACTAATTACACATCACCAATGACCGTCTCAGCGGTAAATCTCCTAAAGTGACATGCAAAAGGAAAAAAACATAAATTCTTGACTTTGCGAGGGAGTTCTATTGTTCTTCTTCTGTCTTACTCCTTCACCAGCTCAGAGGCTCATTTAAAAATCATGATTCAAAGTGATGTCAAAGATTACTGGAGTGATTAGAGTATTTCGTAATGCAAAGCCTCATTTAAAGCAGACTAAACCATGTCCGTTGAGCACTACATCGAATCAACAGCAAATTATCTCACTGTGTGGTGGAAGGGCAATTAAATCAAACACAGACAATGTGGGAACAGATGTTTTTCTTTCTGTTCTTCGAGCATAATTTTCCAAAACATTCCAACTCCATTATGTCACGGTTAAAAATAGCACGCGTGAGGATGCTGGTCGCTTAAATGGTACAAAGGCAAAAAAAAAAAAAAAAAAAAGTCACATGTGGGGCTTCTTCTCCCGGATCATACATAGTGAAACAACATGAGAACATGTGGCACACTGATCCATACTCTGCAGATGGTCACATACAATATACATGCAGAGGGGCAGGGCTCAACACACACGGCTGTGAATGTAGGAATCACCATAGCGCAGTTATTAGGAGAATAAACGTGAACTGTGCCCTCTGCACTGAAGCCTGCCCCGTACACATGAGCATATAATGTAACACAAACACTACACAGGGAACACAACGGTTCTCTGTGTTTGCTCACCACCTTTGTTTACTGGTCCGCTGAGTTAACACAAAGACCAGGCTTGTTGTTCCTGCTAAAGATGCCTCTTCTAGGATTCTCTGCTTTTTATGCCCTCTGTGTGTCTCTCCTTTATGGAGGGGGAGGGGGGCTGGTGGTGGTGGTGGTGGTGTCATTTTGTCCTCCCTCACATGACCGCTGTGGGGTTACACAGCCAAGGTCACATGTTAACCCATACAGTCAGTGGCACCTGACTGAATGTTTTTTTTTTTTTTTAATTGGGGAAACTACCACTCACACTAGGTTGGCTGCTGAAACACTCATTAAAAAGCCAACAGCCTGGCTGCAGAACTGGCGCCCGCCGTATGTGCATCAGCCAACTACAGCTTTATTATCTGAGCTATAAATGGCAGATTGAGGAAATGACAAACGCAGATGGAGACAAGCTTATATGTTTAATAGGTCTGGATTAAGATGGCAAAGTCATCATTTTAGGTCCTTCGTCCTTCTTGATGAAAACTTCATGTTGATGATTTATGATTTGACAGATGGCTCTAACATTAACTCGCGGATGGCACGTGACATGTAACTTTTGTTAAAGTGGCATTAATACGCACTGGACAATGCATCGGACCTTCAGGACTTTAAATGACACCCTTGATACTAAGATGAAGACAAAAAAAACAAAACACAGGAACTGCACATCATCACTTAGTGCGCCACGTTTCTACACGCGCACACACAAGATTAGAGCTATCTTTGCCCTACAGCAACTATAGGCTCTCTTTTTTTCCTGACAGACTGATGCTTCCCTCATCTCCTTTATGGAACACGGACAGATGGGATAGATGCAAAGAGTCAGAGCGAGATAGAGAGGGTGAGAGATATAGAGAGTGGGGGAGGAAGGGGAGTGTGTAATCTGCCCAGAAACTAGCCATGGGCATAAACGAGAGGCAGTCTGTCGGGAGTTCCATGATGGCAAACGACTAAAATCTACTCGTCCGTTTCAAGTTCTGACTCAAAATTCGAAATGCTTAGCCAAATACTAAGAACTACTCGGAAACACACGAAAGACATGCATGCTACGCATTGAGCACATTCATCCAAAGTAACACGAGTGTGTACATTTTATGCATGGGTGGAAACGGTGGAAATTTAACCCCTAACCCTGAAAGATTAAGAGCTATGCTTTACTCATTGAGCTACAAAGAACACGAGACTAAGTGAACTAAGCCAGTAATAACATGTTCTTTGTTTTGACAGTGACAGGTACGCTCACATGAGGCTACTTCGGCTGTAAGTGTTTCTGTTAAATCTCCACATCTTTATCCTTTGCCTGACAGTGAACATGCAATGAGGTAAGGAAAGGGGACACGGAACTTTGCGTCTATTGATAGAAACACACTATAACACTAGCAGCTCGACTCTTATGGATGCTCTTTAGAAAAGGAAATGCTCTCACTTTGCTGCCACCAACTTCGGTATATAGCCTGTGGGCCACGTTCTAACTGTTCAATCATCCGTTGAGGGTTTTACTACACTGTCCAAACTGACAGCCAATTGTTAAGTTTGACAAACAGCCCTGAGGAATGAAGGAATGCTCATCTCTCTCCCACACACAGTAACCGCTTTCTCGTCTAAGGATTGAAATAATTATTAACAAGTTTTGGGATTCCATGGGAACTATGTTGGATGGTGACCCATATTCTAGTTAGAAGGCTGGGGAGGAAAAAAAAGAAATGCAGAGGGGGCGAAAATGCATGGCTGTATGTGGGTGGATGGGTGGGTGGGAAAGGGACTTTGATATTTCTGAGCATTCAAGCAGTTGTGACCTCAATCCCAAAAAAGAGGTTCAGCGTGTGTGGAGGAGAGAGAGTATCGTTCCGACTGGCAGTAAAGCTCACATATGGATTCGAGGCTGAAACCGCACTGGAAACTGGGGGGCAATAAAATGCAAATTGGAGTTCAAAAATCAATTTGGACTCGCAGGAACCCACCCCACCCCTGCTTGACCAATCCCAAGGCCACAAGTAGTAAATAAAGTGAAACGCAGTTGATTACTAGGCAGACCAATACTGTTGTCACGCTAAATCCGCTGAAGCTACTCCAAGCCAGAAACAGCATCCGCCATGACAAATAGCACACAGGAAGGACGGAGGACAGATTGAGGAAAGTGGAAACAGAGGAGACAGAAATAAAGCAAAAGACCAGTGAGTTTGAAAGAAAGGGGATGAGAGAATAGTGCAGCAGCAGCAGCTACAGACATAAACACGTGCTCACACACACGTACACACTCACACACACATGCAGAGTTCACTGGAGTAGAGAGTAAGGGGGGGGGGGACTCTGGGGCTGAAGCCCATCACTAACACACGGATTAGTTCACACGTGCACACTGCCTTTTAATCTGCTCCACTGACAAAGGTTGGAAGAGCGCGCGAGAGAGAGAGAGAGAGAGAGAGAGAGAGAGAGAGAGAGAGAGAGAGAGAGAGAGAGAGAGAGAGAAGAGGAAGAAGAGGAGAGACAAAGAGATGGAGTTAACGAAAGAGATAGCCAGAGCCAGAGAGGGGGGAGGGAGGGAGAGAGAGGGTCGGAGTTAGTGGGACAGAGGTGAAATGAGATAGAGGAGGGGACATGCCTTTGGGTACGAGAATCACACAACCTAGAAGTGAAACGAGCGATGTAATCAATACCAGATCATGTGACATTAATCTGCCCAACCATTTTTGGAGGCTTTATTTCCGTTACAAGGATGGATGACATACAACGACTGACTCGAATTATTTAGTCAGCGTCTTAAACCCCCTAAGTCACCGTGGACGCCCCATCTGTCCAGCTCTCCTTCTATTCGTCCTACTGTCCTCTTCCTGAATCTCACACAACACCACTGAGCTGCTCACACCGCTTCTTACCCATTTAGCCATGTATGACACAAGGCTTTAGATTAAAACTCCAATATGGCCAGGCTCCTAAAATGGGCCTGGAGTAAAGCCAGAGAGATCCAGCCAGATGTTTGCTCTGGTAGCAAGGGAGGGTGGGGTGGATGTGTGTGTGCGTGTGTGCGTGTGAGGGGGTTGCCCCGTCAGACCACATCCTCTTATATACACATCTAGTAGAGGGTGGGAGAGAGAAATGCAAATATTGTACATCAATGTTTAATACACACATTCATGTGTCCAAACACACTTAGGCACACACTCACTTTCCCACTCACCTAGGTTAAACTAATTCACTAAGGCTAAGTCACTTAACCCAGTTGGTATGTCGGTCATTCCACTGGTGTTGGACTTAAGACTTAAGTAATGACATTCAACTCGCACTGATGATGGGAGAGGATGTGAGGTAGCTGTTGTCAGAGTAAGGGGTGGGGACTTCTTTCGCTGCGCCTTCATGTCATTGCTCTCATTGGTTAGACGCTAACCTCTATGATTGGTCAGAAGGCACTGGTGTTTTCCCCTTTTTCCCCAGCTGTACGGCTAAAAATAGAAGCCATAGTCAGATTTAGCCTAATTGAATCTGTCTTGTATCTTCAGCAAGCATCGTATTTCCCCTGCTTTCTGTCTTCCTCTCACTCTCTCTTCTTAGGGTACAGATTAAGTTAGCTCAGCTGCTAACGTGACGAGCTGAGGAAGGAAAACAGGAGCATTTCTTCCTGGAACAGTATGTAACCACAGCCTGATCCATTTGGGACAAAGTGGGCTTATTAACAAGCCTGACACAATGCTGTTAATGGCACAGGTTGAACAACACACCATGTGGGAGGAACACTTTGCAGAACACTGCAGCACAGCCTGAACATGCAGTCCCCGTTTTTAAGTTGATTGATTGATTTGAACACCTACAACAAATTGATTTCACTGAAAATGTTCCATTTCAGTCATTCAAAATAAATACAAGCCTGCATTACCCGGAGTTCAGCCTGCTGACTAAGCCCTGCATGCTCATCCGGCGTTGTTCCGTTTGGTTACACTGTCCTTCCACAGAGTGCTGTGCAAACGCACTTTTGCAGGATAAGGGCACAACAAGAAGGCGCCAAGATAACATGAGTCAAAGGTCAGAAGAGCGAGACGAGATTGGAGTGATGGGTGAGCCTTCAAGTGTAGACATCCAATCCCCTGTGTGGGGCTTTTACACCTATCTACAGAACATCTGTGTGGGGATGAATTTTGAGGATGTGAGGCAAAACAATGGTGACCTCTATATTTAACACTGTCTTCTACATCTGACAGCGAGTCGGTGGAAATGCCAGGACTGTACAGGTCTGCTGTCTCACTGGGAACATCTCAAGCAGCTTCAATCTCAAATTGGAACATTTCATACTGAAATTACAGCAAATAAAAACAGTTCTAAATAATAAATGAGAAATGCAATGACGCTACTCCAGATAGCATAATTTCACTGCAAAAAGAGGCTACAGGAAGTGTTGAGCTTATACTTACATTGCAAAACTTTCTTTTATCCTTTTTGCAGTGCTTTCCCTCCTTTTCATTTGTGCGTTTCTTTTAGGAAGTTAGAAAAGTGCCTCACTTAAAAAGGTAGGTGACTGGGCCTCTAACAGTGCCAATCCACAAGAACTTTCTACTGTCAGAAACCTGGCAACCCAACAGGCAGGTGCGAATGAAAGGTAAATCAATGAAGGGTAATTCACTCCTCCTCAATGTCAACTCCGAGCTACACTCCCACATGTCACTAGTGAAAACACAAGTATTCTGTCTTGGCTGAAGGAAGTAGGTGCTTTTCTTTATAAAAGGTACTTTCACCATCTTATGAGCCAACTTAACTCTAACACTACACAGAATATGACCTCCTCATTACAGCTGGGAACCTGCCACACTGCTTGGTAGAGGAGGCGGATTTCTGGCTACAGCCACAATTTGTCATCATCTGAGTGTTTCTTGGTGGCTGGTCCCACCCCGATACTGGCTCATGTCTCACTGTGTTAATTACATGGCGGAAATGCTCACAGCGCATACACTGACACAATGGGAAGTGAGGATCTGGCTTGGGTGCTGCTCAACACTTCCTCTTAGTCAGGTGTGTTTGACCTATCCTTCTGCTCATCCCATCAGCCTGTCAATTACTTCCCTGTCCTCTGACACTGTCGTTAGCTAAGCCAAAGTCAAGCTACGCTATTGAGAACCAGCAACGGGTAGCCTACGAAGAGAGGGGGTACTGAGAACCAGCACGTGTGCGCGCTCTAGCTGAGCTCACCAGACCAAAGATCAAGTCCCTTAAGCTGCTTTTCTGAGCCAAGAAAAGCTTACAAGTCGTCACGTTGGTCCGAACAAATGGTCCCAGTTTTAGGCCCTGCAGCAAAGCATGAGAATAGGTTGCACTCACAACAGAAAGACTGGTGAAGCAGTTTGGCTTTCTTTGTGGAGCATCAGTACAGCCAGAGAAAATGTAGCCAGGCTTATTCATGTTTGACTACTCATCCGGCCCCAAGGCTGAAACAACAGTATTGAATTCATAGCCCACTGCTTAGAAAGAATGGAAATACATGAAGGGCTTCAATCCCAACAGAGATAAAAATGTGACACCTATTCTAGTGATATTCAGTGGTGAGTTTACTGTCTTGCCTGAAGTGAAGTTAGAACTACAGACCTTCTGATAGAAAGTAGTTTTACTAACAGCTACAGTCTAAAGGAAACCGTATACTGACAAGCTCATATACCAAAAGACAGAAAGCTTATCACACCCAGACGCATACAAAACAAAACCCTGACAGTTGCAAATGAGGCAAAACTATCTTCATTTACCATTTCACATACCACTGAGCCACAACAAATCCCATGAGGGCAGACCTCACGGATGCTCCTCACACGCCACCCAAGGACAACAGGCTTCCGAGTCTAATGGGCAAGACCGAGCCTTTTTAATATTCCACAGGCGCACAGCGAAAGGTGTTTAACACACACTGTTTACCCAACTCCACCATAAAGAATCAAGCAGAAAAGCTAATATTGCTTCCACTGCCTGGACACTGAAGGGGAAATCATTCACCATGTGTATTA
The DNA here is from genome assembly GCA_036365135.1 of Miichthys miiuy. Lineage (NCBI taxonomy): Eukaryota > Metazoa > Chordata > Actinopteri > Sciaenidae > Miichthys > Miichthys miiuy. The sequence continues at coordinate 22,784,045 of CM071602.1, forward strand.
TAAAGCCTGGCCCTGATAAACAACGTTAAAATGAATAGGTCGCAGTGGTGGAGGAGGAGGGTAAATGATAAGTGACAGTTCTTGTGGATTTATTGTAGCAAGTAAAAAGCCTGTTGTATTGATTTTCCATAAACAGAGTCATCATCCAAAAGAGAAGGAAAAACAACAGGTTGAATAACAACAGAATTAAACTCTGAGCCGTGGAATACCTTAGTTGGTAATGTAAAACGCTATGACAAACAAGGATCGCCCAACAACTAACCTGAGCTGAGGAATTTATCATCATGTTTAAAAGAAAAGGGACTAATAAGCGGGAGGCTGCGAGATCAAAGCGGTGGAACGGCAACGTGCCAGCATACAAGGCTTTTTACTGTTAAACCCTACTAAGGCAGTGTAATTTAGTAGTGACATGTGGAAGTAAAATAGGGCTGTTAGGAGGTACATGATCAAAGCAGCAGAACCACCACGTTATCTGGTCCCGCTGCACAGTGTGAGCATCTGGAATGTGTTTTTTTTGTTTTTTTACCCTCCTCTTTCTGTCCCTTTTATCTGCGTCCTGTGGTCTCTGCTGTCACGACGAGTCGACTTGTCACAGAGGTTATCAAGACCTGTGGTAGCCATGCAAGGCAAATCGTCTCGCTGGTGGCAGATAAATAGGGTTGATAAGTCTTTAAAAAAAGGTCCCAGTCAGGCTGGACCATAAGGGAGTGGCCTCCAATTTACAAGACTTGGAAGTCTGCTGAGACGGAACGAAAGCTGCTGCTGCTGCTGTAGAAGCATGGTATAAGCCTGACACACTTGGGTGAACAACTATGCCTGATACATATAGCTTACAGTGAGGCATGTGCTTATAGGGAATTGGATTAACTGCTGGCAAAAAAAAGGGGGGATTATAAACGATTCTGACTTTAAGAGTGCTTCTAAAAAGATGGATTACCATTTCAATTTTTGCCCTTTTTCTTTGCTAATGAAAATTCAAATTAGCCACGTCCTGGTCAACTACAAACAACACCATGCTTACTGTGTCTACTGTAAAAGCGTTGGGGGGGGAACAAGGTGTCGATATCTGGATTTGGTTCTGTCCAGGACGGCCTGTTCCCAGCCTGATTTGCCCTGCTGCGGCTCTCTCTCTGAAGCCCCTTTTATACAGCCTGTTCAAGACAGGATTGCCGTTATTCTGCTTTGCTGTTCTCCATTAAAAAAAGGTACGAAGACAGAACTGGGGGGGTCATTGTCGTTCTGTTGCTCTGAGCCAGCAGTGGAGGTAGTAATAGTGCCAAATCGTTGTCTGTGTAAAAGGGGGAACCAGAAGGACAGGTCGCATGTGTGCGTAGTGAGTGCGTGGTGAAATAAAAGGGAACAAGAGGCAGAAAGGTACAGTGAATTTAGATGCTGAAAGCAGAGGTAAAGGTGTGCAGTGAAGCTGTCACTCTGGCTTTAAATGTACAGTGTAGGTTACAGTTTGCAAGTGAATACACTTACACTACACTGTAGCTTCTCAAGAACAAAGTAAATCTCCCGTGTGTTGTTTCCCATTTGCTGGAGTAGCGTTGCTATGATGATCGGCTCCACCGACGTTGAGCCTCTTCTGCTTCTGGAACGGTGGCAAGCTATCTAAAATTAAACACTGGGGTGGCATTATGCCGCCGTTGTTTGGTTTAATGTCAAAAAGGACGTTGTAATGGCGGGCACTCTTTGCGGTGCTGTTGGAGGATCTCTGTGTAAAAGGGGCTTGTGTCTAAACGGTCAAGCAAGGTGGAGCCAGAAAGAAGAGATTCTCGTGGCGGGAATGAAAACACTGATGCAAATCTAATGCTGTCAAATGCACAAATGAGAGTGTAGTCTATTTTTACATTTGGCTAGATCAGTTTTTATTATGCATGGAGTTTCATTTCAATTAAATTATCTCTCTAATGGTTCATAACTCTGCAGTAACCATAATTCAGTGTTATGCCACTATCTAGAATCAGCCCTTCTGTTCTGCCATCTACAGCTTTACACTACTCTGCTCAGATTGGCAGCGATGACTATAGGCCATAAATGGCCACAGGAACAGGCCATACTACTAAGTGTCTGGCAGCGAGAATGTGGAAGGAGTGACGAAAACGGCCTTCACACTGTGTTGTAGGAACAAATATCTGAGCAGCTCCTTTGAAATGTATTTGTGTGGGTGGTACACTGAAAAACGGCACAACCCCACATGGGTGCCGCAATCTGCCGAGGCCGGTCAGTTGACCGGCTGGCCTTGTGTGGCATCGCATATGAACACCAAGATGACACATCAACTCTTGTCTATATTTAACTCGCTGGACGCCTCTCCTTCCAATGTTCCCATTCTTTTGGAAGAGGCTGCCAGGGAGAATGGCAAAGAAAAACAGACCGAGGTGATATGTAATTACACTGAATGGATCCAGCCTCCCACATCCTTTCATTGTACCCACACCCTCAGAGATAATGAAATGGAAGGCGAGTTTTTTTTTTCATTTACCATAAATCCTGCAAGTCTAGCCACTCTTATTTATGGTGTCGAAAAAAAACCTTTGCAGCTTGACTCCTGGAGTCTGCAAAGTCGCAGTGCATAAACACCAGTAAGCACCCTATGTGGGTGGTGAACTCAATCTGATAAGGGCTTCTAAGAAACCAGTTTCTGCTCTCTTCAGAAGACAGTGTGGTAAACCATCACAAGCCAAGGTCTCCCTGAATACCCCATATTTCTTCCACTGAAGATACTATCTTTAATGCAGAGATGTAATTCAGTTTAGAACTATGTTAGGCTAGAAAGCTACTGAAAGGACATTTTGTTCAGATATAGGACCGACTTTGTTGCTACACCGATCAAAAAAAACATCTTCACATCAAAACACGCACTGAACCTTTGACTTAAGTTCCAGCTCTGCCTGCATGCACCCTTTCCTGACTGTTAGTCCGACAACCAAGATGTTGCATAACTCTAAATAGGTGCAAAGAGAAGGTTGTCTTTAACTGGACACAACTGGGTCGCCTCTTACTTTTGGTTTTAAGGACCTGTTGAAGAGGAAGTGCTTACTTGACAAAGGGAAAAAAAAAAAAAAGAAAAATTGTGGGGCAAAATGAAAGTAGGCCATGGTGGACTTGTTCACATGTCAGGGCAGGGTGTGCACGTGCCTGCAGGCTGTGCTCTGTGATTTGAAGGTGAAATGTTTTGAAATTTTAATGCCAACTTACCTATTCTTCTCCAGCTCATTATGTGTGGACCTGCAAAGACAGAAAGCAGAAGTTGTTGAATAAAGAGCAAATGTAGACCTTTGTATCTCAACAAGTAAAAGTATACACTGGCAGTATCTGTTCCTCCTGAAAAAGCAATTAACTGAGTTTGGGGAGATAAGGTGTAAGATAATAACTTAATGAGCAAGCCAAACAGGGGTCGAAAGAGGCCCAGTAAATCACCATGTCAAATTAGATTTATGAATCTATTAATGAATCCCAAATGAGTCCAACTCTAGGTCCAGTGCAGTGGAGCCTTTACACCAACAAACGTCATCGTGACAACCAGGCATTCCCTGAGGCATTACACAGTCTCAATAATGCACAGCATAACTCTGGGAAGATGTAGTGTGTGTGTGTGTGTGTGTGTGTGTGTGTGTGTGTGTGTGTGTGTGTGTGCGTGTGTGTGCGTGAGTGAGATAGACACTGCAGCCACATACTTACTAAAGTTCATAGTGTGCGTGTGTGTGTGCATGTGCACGTGCTTCTGGGTTAGTGCACCCACACACTCACCCTGTGCATGCAGCAGTCAGGGTTCAGTGCTCTGTTAATAATGTAAAGTGAATCAGCTGGTTCCTAAGAGTCTCTTTGTGTGGCAACATACTAAAGGGAGACAAGACGTCCTCCTGATGCTTAAATGGCCAAGTTCCCATCCACATAAACTGGGGTAAGGAGGGGGTGGACTCAATAGAGCTCTCCTGAGTCATGTACACAACACTTCCATATATTGCGGGTTATCAATATTGCAATATGCTTTCCTCGACTAGTTTTATATTAATACTGAGCTTAGCTGACAAAACCGCCATCTTGTTATTCCGGAAACAGGAAATATGGAAAAAGGGGAGATAAGAATGACGGAGGAAGGAGGTAGAGCAGGATAAGACAGAGGGACTGAGGCTGAGGTTCAGTGTGTAAAAATGTGGGCCTGCCTCAGAAGAAATTATTTGATCAAGTTTAATTATTTACACCAATAAAAACACCACATGTCTCTATATGAACACATTCATGTTCATGCAGTTGGGTATGCAAGACTGGATGTTAAGTCAAGTGTGCCAGTGTATTTGATTTAACATGACATGATAGTCTATGGCCAGGTTGAGTGGCTGCTATTACAGCAAAACACAGGGCTCACAAGTAAGCTGGTCTGGGTCATTTCCTGAAAACCTGTGAGAACCAAAGTGCTCACACGTACACTCCTGACAGGTTACTTTCATATTTTACAACCCCCACAGTAGTCATGTGTGGCTGCACTGTTCAGCCAAGCAGTCACACATAAAAAATTACAAACTGATAAATCTAAACCAGCTTGATGTCTTCTATTTGGCTACCATAACGCTGTCATCTTTAAAATGGGCTTGCAGTTCCAAAATTATTTCTTTGTCGGGGAAACAAATAGTCACAGCCATGTGTTCAATGCAGCCTTTTATCTACATATATAATTACTGTCTAATGGTAGTGGGTCCACTGACTTCTGTAAGTGTGAGTCAGAGCAATAGTTTTGCTGAAAGAGGATGAATAATTTGGAGTGCATAATCTGCGTCATCAGCTGTCACTGTGTCTGTGTTGCTTAGAAACCCCCATCCCGATCTGTAATCTTTTCCAAACTCTGAGAATTTCACTACTATCTGATTCGGTGTGCAATAATGTTTTTTTTTTTTGGCTGATTGTCACTCTTAAACCATGACTGCCTCATCTTGAAAATGACTGCAGAGAATGAAAGAACGGAGTGTCATTAGAGATACAAATGTTACAAAGTTTAAAATGCTGGTAATAACAGAGAGAAAGACAGAACGTTATGTGAAAATCCAAATTATTTTTCCCATAGAGAAATAACTTTAGAACTGGAAGTCCATTTTAGGGCAATGCTGTTACACTGTCTATCACGATGAGGCAAGGCCTTTGATCAGCCCTGATCCATAATCTCTCACACACACACACACACACACAAACACACACACACTACATCTTGATACCTAAGGTTGTCAGGATAGTAGAATTTTAAATTTGATACAATACCAATATTTTAAAAAAATGATACTCGATATCTCTTTAAATACTACAGCAAAAAAAGAAGTCCTGGCTCACATGTTGTAAATCAGGTTGTAGATCTGTGTGCTTTTTTTTTTAGCTTCCATACCTTCAATTATCGGATCATATCGTATTAAACACGTTGTATTGCAAAAGTGTTGAAGTATCAATAGACAACCTTCATGGCAACAGTCATAAAGATTCATTTATGTTCACGACAGTGTCATGTCAATCTTATGCACACTTGTTCAAATAAAGTGATACCAATCGATCCCATTGGTTTTTATCATCGCAAAAAAATCCATTTCCCTGCCTCCTAAATCAGATATCTGCCCGTGCGGAGCTCAACAACAATGCAACACAGATTATAAACTGGCTCAAGGCCACACACACACACACACACACATAACCGCAGCACACTTCCTTCTCTAGTATGTGTGTAAGCATGTATGCATGTTAATGCACGCACAGAGTGGGTCAAGAAGATAAAGCAACCCTTCTATAAACGGTACGGTAGGCAAGGGAGGACAGAGTCAGATAAGCCCATCACTTTAAGCCTCAACATGCCACCAAGAAGGTGACTGCAGCTGGAGCAAGCTACTGCCAGCCAGCAAACTGTGTTTAAAGAAATGCACTGTTACAGTTATTCTAATTATTATATTATCATAATTTCATGAAACTCGGTTTAACATTCAGTTTGGAGCTTCCTCAGAGTTATTTTAAGCAAGGGATGAACAGAAGGAAAGAACAGGAGGTGTCAGTACTGTATGGTCTCATTTAGATGCCATCATTGGTCGATCGTGAAATACTCATCTCTTTTTAATCACTGAGAACGCACACATAGGAGATAATGTAGCTGTGAGTTGTAGATGTTTTGTTCAAGCCTCTCTGTCTGAGGCGTGCTGCTTTTACTTACTGCGGAAATTGTAATCTTGCAAGGTGAAAATGGCTCACAACTTTGAGTAATTAGCAAGAATTCTCACCTAAGTCAGCAGGCCATAAATAGGGTGGTTGAATAAAAGTAGACTGCTAATGACGCAGACAAGTGCCCCATCAGTGACCCTGACAGCATTAGGGATCTCCAAATAATGCTGTTTTGTTGGTTTGCAAGATGTGCAACTCCGGTGGGAATGAAATAGAACTGCATCGCAACACGAGGATGGGAAATGGTGTTAAAATACTAAATGGTGTTACCTCACTGAGTGAGTTGTGAACACGTCTCTGTAGAGAGCAGAAACAAATATCATTCTTCTTGGTGTCACATTTGTGTGCTTTTAAAAAACCTTCCTGCTCATTTAAAGGCCAAAACTGAGCCATGAAAAGCTTTTAGTTTTGAGTATTTCATTTGACAATGAAGAGGATACTGATCCGAAAACACAATTATTCCACATACTCATGAGGAATTTCCTCTAATTCTTTGGAAGCTTTACGCACACGACCTCAGACCTATATATATGATCATGACTGTTGCCATGCAGAACAGGCAGCGTTCTGCGCTCATGATGAGTAATGCGCAGTTCCTGTTTGTGGCCCGCTCGTACATTAATATTAAAAGGCTCAGAGACGGAGAGGGGGCTTGTGTTTGATATAGGACTGTCAATGGACAGATTAATGTAAGCAGCCTAACACCAAGAAAAAACACAATGCCAGTGGGTCTTAACTTGGAAGATTCTCATCTGTTTTTCCTACTACTAAACCCAAGTTTCTGTCATCAGTAAAAGCATTGTGCTTTAATCTTTGTGGCAGCCAATGAAGTGATTACCAGACAGTGTTGCATCCAGCTACAGAATAGACTATTAAACATATGTTCCACAGCACACATCAACAGCTCGTGTGCTTGATGGTGCATACAAAAAGAGGAAATAAAATGACTAGTGTAGACATGCTCTTTTTTTTTTAAGGATATACTAAGAAGGTGAGACAGCAAATTACTGTCTACTCTAAACATCATTAGTCCTGAAAAAGGCACCACGTATTCACCTTTGGATGTCTGCAAACAGCTACAGCCATAAATAGCAGCTTTCCCCCTTTAGGGCAAAAGACAAAACTAACCCTCTCTCCCACAGTGTAAAATACATTTGTCATGAGGGAAAAAAATGAGCACGACTACCACCAAAACATACAAAAACAACTCATTTGAAGACAAGCAAAAGGTGGTGGTGTTTTTGTGAAACCAGGGGTGAGAGAAAACTCACAACATAACAAATGACTTTTTTCGTTTTTTTAAGTCGTCACTTTCACCACGATCCCTAACCCTCAGCCACTGCAGTCCGCTTGACAATCAGCTGATGAAAAGCTAGCAGAGCCGCTGGTGCTTAAAGCAAGTGCATGGCATCGTTAATCAAACTATAGCAACAATTTATCAGGAGTCATTGGAGATAATCTTACCTATTGTGGTTACTGCTGAACTTCTTATTTCGGAATTTTCTTTGCCTCTGGTAGTTTGTGTTCTGATTTGACGGAAATGTCGAAGCATATCCGTGTTCACACTCTGTTGAAAGACAATTTGTGGTTAACAGTTAGCCAAGTTTGGACACCTTTTTTTCACAACACACACACACACACACACACACACACACACACACACACACACACACACACACACACCACAATCGTTTAAGGTTGACGTGAACGTGTACGTCTGTGACTGTCTTCACACCACACCATATAAAATCTGCTGACAACACTTCCTTTTTCTGGTGTTTACTGTACAAAAAAAACACACATCTACCGTTACCTATGTTAGAAGCAGTCAGCACAGCAGATGTTTAATGGCACTTACTCCTCAGCCTCACACACATTTAAACACACATATTCACCTCTTTCTTTCCTTTCAAGATACTCCGCGGCTTCCAGTAACCGTTGGATATTTATCAACTGAACCGCCGTCATTCTTCCCTGAGGCTAGCTGCCGATGACGTTAGCTATGCTCGCTTCAGTTTAACGTAACGTTAGCTTCGCAAACGGCAGCAACGACAGGTCGCTTTTAAAAGCAGGGAAGACAGTGTATCGGTTATTACTACACTGAATTATACTTATTTTTAAATGAAAAACGTCGTGTTGTCAGTGTCTTTGCTGGCTCATCAGCAGTCTTTGTCGAAATGACGAAAAAAAAAAAAAAAAAATCAAGTGTTTCCAAGCTGGCAAGCTACAAGCCAATCCTTGCCAGGTTTCGTTGTTAGAAAATGTTAAAACCAGTGTATCAAAGTATTAAAAGTTCGTAGGAAACACGATATTATTAAAAATTCTTAAAAACTGATAAAAATAATAAAAAAAATTCCCCCGAGGGAGCCCAGAGCCAGCAAAGTGCCTGCTGCTGCTCGTTTGCTCTCCTCTCCTGTTTGTTTACCTAGCTGCACAGCTGAGGGGCGGGGACCCAGAGGAGGAGAGGCCGGTCTGAACGCGGTGCATTCTGGGAAACCGAGTCTTCTGGGGGCATTTATAAAAATACTGTCAAACATTTCAAATATTCATAATTTTCACGATTTAGCCTGCCTTGACTATGTTTACTGAGTAAAACATTGTTCGTTGTGATAAATTAACTATAATTGTGCTCAGTTTAAAGGCATCTGTGGGACAGCACTATAGTCCACAGGTCAACAGACATGATGTGATTATTATTCTTGTGAAGTTTAATCGAGACTTTTGCTGCTATTGATGACAATGAAGAAAAATACTGTTGGAATATATGATAATAATGAAATATTCAGAGTTGTTTTAGATAACAGGCCTGTTGCACTGTATAAAAATATGAATTTTTGCAAAAGTCTAAACTAATTAGGTCATCAATCACTGATGGATCGATTGAAGCAGTTATTTGATATGTTACCGACAAAACACAAATACTAACTGTGTGTTATTTATTCCTCTCGCAGTCATTCGACCCAGTCTCCTTCTCTCTGCAGAGAAAAACCCTACATATCCCATGATTCATCAGGCCAGTGGGGGTGTACTTGCCGGCTGAAGCCAGGCCCAGCAACACATGACGTCGCTACCGACCGGGCGTCTGATTGGCGGATGGCTTTGACAGGCGTCGAGGGTTGAGCACGCTCCTGACCAACCGCAGAGGAGCTTTGCGCCATGTGGAAACCAGTGCCGCACGCCCACAAATAGCAGGAAGCAAACAATCGAGAGAGGAGCCGTGCCGCTGCGCTCTGCTGCTGCAAAATTCCCACGTTACATTATAATAGATGATATTACTCAAAGGACTTTTGCAACGCGCATCAGCGACACATGCTCTGATTTTCTGCACAAAACAGCACGTATACGGGTAAATGCATGTGGAAACGATGGGGGCGAAAAAAACAGCTTATTTCCCAGTGTCTTTAAATCATGACTCGTTAAAAGGAAACGATGACATCATTAGGGTGATATGTGTGTTTTGAAAAGTCGCTTTTAATATTTTAGTCATTAAAGATGATCAACCACGCAGGTCTATTTGCAGTTTAAGAGATCATGCCATCTGCAATCGACCCTATATCGAGTTGGCTAAATCCTAGAAATTATAAACAAGCAAATTAAAACATCCAGGCCAGACATTGTAATGTTTTATGAATGCCCGATTCACCATCCAGCCGTGTCCTCTGCGTATTATCTATAAAGTTTCAGGTTTTTTCGATCGAGTCTGCGGGGGAACAATGACATCATCCTAAACTGAGTTGGAGGGCGCTGCAATGTGGTCAGATTTATCATATCGGAGAGGTAGCCAACACGCACACCCACACACCCAGTCATTATGTCATATTGCTTTATCTATGCTGTAGGGAAAAATAAGAGATTCCTGGGCTGAGAGTTGTGCAGGCGCAGAGCGACGCACAGTGCTCTAGCATGCAGATAATACAGGTATAAAAATAGTCCAGAGAATAAATGAAAGCACATCATGTTTATACTCTGCTATAACTGCAACGAGTGCATCACTCATATTAGTCTGGCTGTGCTTTTAGCAGGCAGTGGTGCTTAGTTGAATGAACTCAGCCCTTTGTTGTCTGAGTCTGTTGACAATGAAGTCTTGTTTTCCTGAAATTCAGAGGCAAATGAAAAAAGGATCAAACGCAGCACAAATAAACTCACTTCCGTCCTTCCTGTCGGCGCTCTCAAGAAACCTAGCAGCCTCCAGCAAAACTTGTACATTTTTCAGAAAAGTGTTGATCTGCTCCATGTGGGAGTCTTTGGAGTTGAAGACGTCATTGAAAGGGCAACTAGACATCTCGAAATCTTGCTGATCCAAGAGAGACGCCTCGGAATCAAAGAAGAACTCCTCACTCTTCAAACTTCTTCTTTGCCTCTCACTTTTGGCCATTTTTTCCCTCCTCTTAGTTTGTGTTGGCTTCTGTTCTGGCGACGTGCGGAGCGCAGTAAACAGTGAGGCAGCTACCAGTGGATGCTGCTCTTGTCAGATGGTTCCTCTTTTCCTTTTTCTTTTTATGAATGCGGGGTGTTTAATGTGGAGCAGTGGCCAATGTCAATAGATGGTGGTGCATGGGAAAACCAGAGCCCGGCCCCCCTCTATCTGAGGAGTCCGCATGGTCCTTGTGCCCGTCGTTAGAGCAGTCTGTTGCATCTATACAGATTAAAAGACAACAAATAGCCGAAAATACAATACATACATACATAAATACATCAAAATTGCACAGTGTAGTATGCTTTCTACCGATTACTAAGTAGAAGGTAATCATGGTGTAAAGTAGCAAAAGTAGTAGTAATAGGCGGCACAAGTGTTATAGCAGCCTTATTGTATTGGTAGTATTTATTCTAGCACTGTTACTGCACTGGTATTTTACTTAAAGTAGGCAATAGATGTAAAAAAAAAAGAAAAAACGATGTAGTCAATAGTGCTTAGAAGTTAAAAAAAACAAAAACATTTAAAGCATCATTGTTATTTTTCTACCATAAATCAACCATCATTTTGATGCTTTACTGGCGTGTAATCAAGTAATTGATGTCTCTGTCATTCACGCTCTGTGCCCCCCTGTTTCTGCACTATGTAACTGTGCTCCAGGTACATGAGAAGTGCATAATGCTTTATGGCACTAAGTCACTCACCACCAAGTTTTTTTCTGCTTTCCCTCTGATGCTCTCTGGTTGCTGCACATCAACATGTGATTTACAGTTTACAGTAAAATGCTACAAAATATAGTTGCCGTTAGCTAATATTAGCTCAGTTTGTTAGCTGGGCTGTCTGGACTGTGAGCTCAGAGCGCTAGGGTAGTGTTAGTGTTTGTACCACAACACCATGTGTTTGGACCACTGGGAAGAGGAGGTTTTCAGGCCCGGGGCGTGGGCAAATGCTGACACGAGGAGAGATGGTGTTGGGCAAGTGGGCAATGTAACCAGGCTTAGCAGCCTCTATGGTCAGAATGGCAGAGGGAAAAAGGACCACTGATAGAGAAAGCTAAGAAGAGAAAAGGAGACAGTGTTAGGTTGCTGCAGAACAGACCCAAAAGCAGACTTGGAAGAGTTTCAAACATAGGGTTTATTGAATAGAGGACGGGAACTGGGAATGGCCGACGAGGAGGAAATGGCAGAGCTGAAGCAGGGGAATCATGAGATGGCAGAGAGCAGGCAATCTGGGCTGGCTGGGGAGAAGTTGGTGGAGAGAGCAGGCAGGCAGATCTCTTGGAGGATGTGGTGGTAATTGTCGTGAGCACAAAGAGCCTGGTTAAGAGCATAGAAAGACAAACTTGCAAAATCATAGAGCTGAAACAATCTTCAAAGAGGCCTGAACATAACTACCACTGTAGGCAAAACAACGATCTGGCGAAGACTGGACGTAGAGCCGGGGTGGATATACTGCTAGTGTTGAGTAGTGGATTGGTTGCAGGTGAGTCAGATTGGCAGCTTGTGATGATGGCCACTCCCAGGGAGAGAAGACAAACAAGACACAAAAGGGGAGGGGACAACAGAGGAACGACAAGAAATAAGGAGGAGGCACCACTAGACCATGACAGACAGTGACAGAGCTTTTGCCAGAAAAAAGTAAATCTGGGACTGACTTTTAGTTGTTGGCGAGAGCTTCGTATAACAAAAGGCTGAAAGACAGACGCCAAGTTGTGCTTCTTGTTGTTGGACTAGTAAGAAATATTTGCTGGCTGCTATGTCTTGTGTTGTTGCACTTGCTTGATGTTTGGCTGTTTAGCAAAGTTGTCAACTCACTAGTTTCCTGTCATAAGTAATATAGTCATAACAAATACACATGTACAGCTGTCCATATCTACCACAGGATCACACTCTGAAAAACTGCAAAAATATAAATTTCTACGCTATCTTACTTTAACTTAAGAAATCTTGTTGGATGTTTTATGGATAGTCCAAGTTAAGTTCAGGTTAAATTTAATTGTCACGTATAATCATACAGGTACAATCATAGTTACAAATCCATGTATTTATAGTATATTAGGATCTCTGCTAGTGTTCTTCACAGAAACTGATGCAGCAGCACGGTAATAGAAAATGAAAGTGGGTAAAAATAAAAATAGCAATGAAGGAAGTGATCTATTTCACATCAGGAAGACGAGTGGACAGAATCCGGATACTGTAGATAGTACTGTACATAGACAGTGAAGAGAAAAAAACTCAGCTTTATTTTGTAGTGAAGCTACCGATACACTTTATTTCTGCAAATAGCAGCACAGATTTCCTGTTTTCAGTTCCAGTGAAGTACTTCACTAAAAATTAACTTGAGCACATTTTATATAAAATAACCAACTGATGTTTTAGCATCAGGAAGAGCAGAAGTATAAGAGGCAGCAAAGGTAGTAGCTGTGATAGTTGAGTGTTTGCTTTTCTGACATTTTAGGCCTGTAAGACATCAAATAAAAGATGACTTTTCTATAAAATAAAATAAAAACAACCTAATCTGAGCCTTGAAGAAAGGTGAGGGGGGCTTTAATAACCGTGCGTGGCATTACACTATAGTGAGTCTATAGATCCTTTATTATGGTAGGAATGGTGACTGAGAGATAAGGCCTTAGCCTTGATCTTGTGCCATTCTCAGAAGACCTTTAGCGGTGCTGTTTTTATACTGCGGCAGAGTCCGTTTTGAACCGTAACATGTCGAGGCAGAGGCCTGTATTCAGCTCTGATACCCCCCCTCTCTGCCACTTCAAAGAGGTAGCAGCAGCCCATGACCGTTTGATGTTAAGTTCACAGAGACAGAAACTTTCAAGTCCAACGCACAGGGGAATCTCTGAAGGTCTCTCCCGCCCCTGCTCCCACCTCTCCACCCTCAGTGAGGGGTGGCTGTAGAGGAAGGAAACCCATTTGAAAGCAGTCCTAAGTTTAAAAGGTGCCACCGCTAGCATATTGACAAAATGAGTGGATTGTGAAAAGCAATTGCCTACATCCTCTTTAGGATTTTAGACCAGTTTCCTCATTTTAGGTTACTGGGTGCAGTTTTGTAGGCTGTGCTTTTTAGGTTACATTAGCCCCCTGCAGTGGATAGCTTCAGGGTGACTTTGCCTCAAGGTACAGACATCAAGTGTAACAGCAGAGATTAAAAGTATAGCATGGCAAGAGTTGTGAAGGTTTGATTATAAAATTTTCATTCTCAGGAAGGGTCACGTGGGTCACAAGCTCAACAGGTCACAAGCCATGTTGAACCAGTCAGGTCACGTGTTGCAGGAAAGGAGTAAAGAGGAATGATGAAAAGCAGGAGGGAGTCATGTGTCCCAGTAGGCAACACAGTATGAAGGTAAAGACTTAAGAGAGACTGTAGAGCTCAGGGGTATGATGTCCTACGGACACATTGTTTGTACCATCTACCCTACACAAAAGGTCAAACTGTTTCTCTTCACGCTATCATTCCAATTAAAATAATTAAGAAGCGACACCCACGTCAAAATAAGTGGACAGGCTTATTAATAAAGCCACAGAGAACCAACTCTCCAGAGGAGAGAAAGGGACAAAGGTCAAACATTTTCAATAAGACATCTCATTTTTATGAGCCTGAGGGGCAAACCGCAACAACCACTAGCTCATCTGTGGGTTAGTGGGGGGAGAGCAGCTAAATGGTAAAAGGAATGCTAATGTCTCCCAAATGCAAATGAAATGATGTGTTGCAACAAGGATTGTCCATTAGCTGTAATGCCCTTTGATCACCAGTAAAAGTAAGGCTGCATCTAATGCAATTATAGTTTAAAATTAAGTATTAGTAGCAATAATAAGTTACCAGTTCCCAGAGATTTCTTTATCAGACTAATATTTTTTGCTTATTGCAAAAAAGCAGTGAATCTTGACACTGGAGCAGCTGGTGATCCCCCATTTTGCCATTTTGCTAGAAATATTTCTAGGGTGATTTCTTGGTTGATTACACTGTTTATCTAGTGCTATCATCCAGTCAAAATATTTCATTTGTATAGTACTTTGGTTTATGACCAAATGCTGTGTTTTTGGATTAGCGCTAATTAGCAAACGTTAGCGTGCTAAGCCTCTTAGCTAAGCGAGCGAATATGGCAAAAATGATACCTGATGAATATCCGAATGTTAGCTTTGTGTTTGTTAGCGTGCATTAGCATTTAGCTCAAAGCACTGCTGAACCTAAATACAGCATCACAGAGTTAATAATTAGTACCTGATTATTTCAGCACTAGTATAAACGTTATGCTGTTGCGTGACTTCTGGAGAGTAATTTAAGGTAATATAAGGTAGTAAAAGGAGGGTCAAACTCATGTTACAGCTGATAATGGTAAGATAATGTGATTCTAACAACAACAAAGCCCATGACTAATCAGAAGCAACTATGTGTTCATATAAAATACATTTCTTGACATGATGAGCACTGATCTTACCACATATCACCTGGGAGAAATTTACGCGTTTGTTTAGCTGGAGCCATTTTGCATCATCCCTGAGTCAACATCATCTATTCAGTCTCTGTGGATTGAAGACGTATTAGAGTACCCGGCAAAATGAAACTCTCAAATCTTCTGAAGGCGTAGAGATGGGAGACACATTGACACAATAAAAACGCTCGGTTATAATGGCTCTCTCTCGGCCGTTATTGTTTCCTCTGAAAACTCACTGACATTTTCGTAAATGTCACAGATTTACATCATTCTCGGAGGACCACTTCAGCTGGTGGTGTTCATGGGTAATTAGGCAACGTCCACCACGTGCACCTCCGCATTCGGGGAGGTAGAGCGTGAGGAAAGGGAAATATGTGGGACTGAGTGAGAGGAAAGAGGGGTAAAATGGTTTGAAGAAATGGAGCAGAGTTGAGAGAATATCATCGAATCACTTTATAATAAACATGCACAGCCCTGCAGAGTGAAACCTTTGTCCTGGCAGCAGAGTGCGGAGATTTGAAGAGTGGCCATTCATACTGCTGACCTTTTTACAGCCTTGTATTCTGGTTTGTTTAGCTTTCCAAAACACCAGAAGCACCCTTCTGCTTCCCATTCACCCAGTCGGCCTTTTGACCTCAGCCTATGCTGTTTCCACAAGGTGAATGAGTAAAAATATGAACTTTTATTGTAACTAAAGGATTCGCAGGTTACGAAAACTGATGCCACACCAACCTGTCCATATCTTAACATGTAAAATACTGTTAGTATGTCAAATTAAAAGACTCATAGTAATCAGTTATTTTGCTTTGTTGCAGGGAGAGCATGTGAGTGTCAGCTGCAGGGTAGCACCACCCTAAATCAACCTCACTCTTTTGTTTTGGTCTCTGTCCACTGGTGTGGTTAACAAGCCCCCTGAAAAGGCTCATCCTTAACCTTTATGTCCTTTCCTCATCAGTCACAATAGGTATTTGTTCTTCATAGGAGGTCAAGCCTGATCAGACTGAATACATGTCCTGCCTGCTGGTTTTTTTTTCCCCCCCTCCACAGATCATTTACTGTAATTGTTGACTTGCATGTGAACCAGCTATGGTGGCTCTTTACATTTACACACACACACACAACTGCAAATCCCAGGTTGAATTGTCCCAGCTACACAACAAATAACCACCAGTGTGTTTCAGTTACACCGTATTTACAAAACTCACTGTGCAAACTGACAGCAAGCTAGCACAGGTGCATGAACGTAATTGCCGCCTGCTCAAAACATTGTCCATCAGATAGGGGGAGCAGAAAGAAAATGACTGGGTGAGAGTGACAAAGCATTTTTTCGTGGGAGCCTCTTCAACTGACCTCGTGTTGACACCGCGAGTTATGCTACTGTCAGTGTGCTTATTTTCCCAAGGGCCCCTGAGCTGTGTGGTTCTCTGCTTTGTCAAGACTTTCTGGCCAAGATACTAATCTGTCTTCCATCAAGATTGCAGTCAGGCTTCCCTTTTGTTTGGCTCACACCGTGCGGCTGCTACTGGGGAAAGGCTTCCTGGGTATTATCTCCATTTCAGGATATTCTCAGCCCTTCCTTGTGATACAGTATCAAAACAACACATTATACAGCTGCACCCCACCCTGTTCCTCAAAATCAGAGCAGCTGATGCTACTGCACTACTACTGCACCTCTCAATCGCAATTCTTCAATTCTTCTCAGGCGCATTCTTTAACTATATACATATATTTTTATTTCACTTCAGTGTCCAACGATGAGAGTAGACACCTGAAACACTCGCAGCACCAGCTCACCCACAAGCATGCTGCTGCTGACAGTGTGGGTGAAACATAAACCTGTTAGGCGACAGACTGGTGTTGCCCCTCCCCAGGCGTTTGGCCTTTGGCTCTTGGTGACCATTGTTCGCCTCTGTTCCCAGGCACTGACATCTGGTGACAATAGCCACGGCGGGAAAGAGGAAAGAGCCTGCGAGCGTGCACTTGCACAAATACATACATACGTACATACAAGCACACACATCAGAGAAACAAACAAACGTGGGTGCATACAGGACTGAAACAAAGGGTAAAACTGAGTGCTCAAACTAAAAATGTGCACAGAAACAAACTCGATGGCAAAAGCTGAACCGAAAAATTAACAATAACAAATAAACACATTTGCAGACAATGACACACACTCCCCAAGGCATGGGAGAGCCAAGAGTGACACACACACAGGAGAGCCATACAAAATAATGCACAGACAAGTCAGATGTGTAAATGCTTATTAAGAGTTTAAAGGATCATTTACATACACAGTCACACACCCAGATAAAGGGGAAAGTTAGACAGAAGGGCATAGAGGGGGAATCATGCACATCCAGCATGGCCTTTCTCTCCTGTCAGTGGAACCAGCAGCGGCACACCAGTGAGAATATTGTTTTCTTCAGGTCCCATGCTAACCTGTCATTTATCCACAGGAGTCTCAGACTGCTGTCTCCCTGTCTTTGTAGCCCCACTGGAGGTGTGGCACCACACTCCCCTAAAACATTACAACAACCCCCTCCTCTTCCAGCCACCCGCCTCTACCCCATGTCTCTGATGTGGGGATGCTGCCAAATTAGCCAGGAGGGCCTTAGGGCAGTGTGTCTCCTCTGCAAATTAGAGAGGAGAGAGAGAGAGAGAAAGACCAGAGAGAGAGGGCGTGCACGAGACATAGAAAGAGAGAGAGATTGCAGGTTCAAAGAGCTAATGACCTGCATAGAAGGGAAGCAGTAATGGGAGTTGTGCAAAGGGAATCAGTGGAGAAATAGGACGAGAAAGAGACATGACCTCATCCCTTTTCCTTGTTTAGCTTCATCAAACCAGAAAGTGGCACGCCATTCACTTGTACCACCCCACAAGCTAGTATAAACTGGAAGCTTGTTGACATGGGGACGTCTGTCTCACATCTGATTGCCACATGTCTTTTGTCGAGGCCAAATTACTTGGTGTGACACGGCAAGTATGATAGCTTCTTCAAAGATCATACCTGCAGAGAGGTTTGGCAATTTATCCGATGCATGATTTTGCATGTCAAGCTACCCAAAAAGTTGAACTTCTCAACGTGAAAAGGCCTCCGTGAAGAAATAGACTGATCATAAATGTTAAGTCATTGAGCTCTAAATCTGTTTTAGTACTTATTAAATTAAAAAAAGTTGCCTACACTTCACATGAAAAGACCAAAACCGATGTATCAAATGTATTAGGCTAAATGTCACCCTTCTTGTAGTCTCGCACCATTGCAAGCTTGACATGTGACTGTGAACACACCACAGTGTGAGTGAAATTCGCGAGCACTCACTCCGTCAGTCCAGTCGGAGGACATTTGGGTTCAGCTTTAGTCTCTATCTCAGCACTTTCTGACTTCCTTTATTTCCTTTAGTTCCTACTGGAGATGCAGGTCACAAAAATATACTTACATTTAAAAAAAAGAAAAAAATGAAGGCAAAATGATTTCCTAAAAAAGCTGGGCACTATAGTTCTTAGTAAAAGTTACTCACACAAGAGTAAATAGTGTAATTGTTAGGGATTATTTTCAGCAGCGGATTAATACATATATATTAATACATATTTGGTTCTCTGGTAAGTAGTAAGAGCAGCAGGACAGTGTGTGTGGGATTGACTCCAAATAAACTACATTGCCCCTTTGCATGTAATGAAGTAACATGTACAGTATATGTAATAATAATTTATAATATTCTCATAATAGTTTTTTAGGACTATATCAGGATGTGGCTACACAGACAGTAGTTCTGTGTAGCCAGTAGGATATATACATTTGTTGTTGTAGGATCTGTTAAAGATGTATATAGAATACCATCAGATCTATCCTTTAAGTGTTTAAGTATTCATTTTTTCATGACCTGCATGTTGAATGGTTCCATTTTTTTGCTCTAAAGTGGGTTTTATGGATTTTTATCTGAAATAGTTCTGCCAAAAAGGAAATTTAGACATTGCTCAGCTGCCGCTAAGTGATTTTCTCTGTTTTAATCTTTAGATGAAAGTACTAAACCTGGCCAATGTTAGCTTATCCACAAAAAAACATCAAGAGCTAACACAAACCACAGATATGGCTTTTTGTCCTTTTGTCCCCAACACACACAAACACAGGCACCATTACACTCTTTTTCTTGCAGCTGTAGACGAGTAGCTTCAGACCCCCGGGGACAACACGGTGTGATGATTGTGTGCGTTTAGAGAAGCTGAAGGGGAGGTGAGAAGAGGAGCCAGAGGAGAGGAGAGGAACAAAAAAAGCAACCTGGAAACAGAGGAGAGGAGAAGACAGGAGAGGAGATGCTGTGGGAATCCTCCCTCTGTCGTTTTCACACTGGCTTCCTGTTGTCACTGCTCCCATTTCCTGTCCCCAGAGGAACGCCTCATTCCTCAGCTCTCACATCCCACAATTCTCCCCTTTGTGTTTATTCCCCCCTCCTGGTCTGCTGTTTACATGCATACAGGCAGGTACCTGCTGTATTTCTGTCTGAAATTATGTGTTATGTCTTGAAGGAGCTACATTGATCACATCTATATTAAGTTCGACCATTCTCTTGCTAGAATTTGTGTCATGTTTACTAATCAAATGGAGTGGGACAACACACTAAATAAAGGACATCCCTCCCACTATCTTATCTTCCCCTCATGCACCTATATCCTCACTCCCTGTTTTTGTTTTCCCAGTTACTTCTTCCTCCTCTCCTTCCCCTCCTTCTCTTGTGGTTTTCTGTCTGTTTTGTAAAGCGGGAGGGAGGTGGTGGTGGTGGTGGTGGTGGGGCAGGCAGGCATGCAGTCTGGCCGGAGATGCTGCCTGCGAGAGGAGCAGTAACCTTTCTTTGGTTCCTTACTGAGTTCATTATTTTCATTATTGGGAGACTTCCACCGTGGCAATCCCATTAGGATAAGACGGGGCCCAGCAGGAGAGGGCTGCCTGGGGGTGTTGGGTGTGTGTGATTTTATGGCGTGAGGGTCCCACAGGATAAGAGACTAAACTTAAGCACGGCTGCATTTAGCTAGATTGTCAGGCAGTCTGAATTGTAAATGTCTCACTTGTCCTGTTCAACTGTTAATATGATTCATCAAAATGATCAACCCGGTCAGTCAAACACCCCAGGCTGATACATAAGTTTAAATTTAGCCATGAACTAAAATGAGCATCACAGTAATGATTATTATCACTTTGTGATGTTGCCAGCTATCCGCTAACAAATAGCTGGAAAAGAAGTCTTCCATATTGACATAACTGACTCCATAACACAAGCATTAAACTCATACCCCTCACTGTATGTACTTTTCGTGTTAACCAGTTTGCACCTGATGTCTCCGTAAGCAAATAAACATCTTTGCATCAGCCTTATTTACTCTTAAGTGAAACTGCAACTAGTGCTTCTCTGACATTTACATACTCGTCTTTCTGCTCTTTTTGTTCCACGGTGAGCTACTGAGATGACACGTTGTTTCTCTGATCAGCTATTGGTGGGCTAAATAACCACAATTGCAGTTATGAGATAGTCCTAGAGCTCTTTGCTCTCCCTGCTCTGAATATTTGATTTAGAAAACTGATGTCTGTAGCTATAAACTGTCATTCATCTAATGTAGATGGAAAATAAACAAAAGAAGTTGATTCAGTTGGCTGAGAGGTTATCAGTAGTCCTTGTCGCATTTGTGAGCTCAGCTTTCTGTACTTCCCGTACTTCATTATTTAGTGTATAGGAGTGTCTCCTATGCAAACTGTGGAAGATAAACCTTATAACCTCTTTTCCAGGTTGCAAATTCAGAGATATTTTCATGATTTCATATATGTCTGCTTCCAAAGATACCTTATTTTCCCAGTGATATACAGTTGTGCCATGACATGTCAAAAAGTCTGCTCTGAAAAAGGTCTGTTTCCACAGTCTCTGGCTCTTATGATGGATTTAAAAGCTGGTTTTACAACCCAGGCAAATTTTCTTTTTACCATACTGGGCAGACAGCAGACATCTGTGAGACTGCAAAAACACCTTTAAAGATCTAATCTGCTGTTGGATAACAGGTAAAAAAAAAAATAATAATAAAGTTTTTCCTCCCTAAGGTTTACTTTGTAACATACAAAGTGCTGGGGGCACAAATGGGCAGAAAGTGTTGAGTGCACCTGTAAAGTAGAGTACAATCTGGATGTCTGTTGATGTCTGATAATGATAAAAGCTGTGAACCACTTTATTCTATTAACCAGCCCCAGTTGGTCAACTCTATAAAAAGAAATGAATGGACTCATGGTGACTTTTTCATTATGGTTCTCACGGTGTGACTGCAGGGTTAGAGAGACCACAAGACCACATATTAAAACCCCGTATTACCCAAAGCATTTTTCTTTAAGTCAATGTCCCTGAACCAAGCCCTAAAAACTGGACTGCTGGCAACATGTTCGGACTGGCGGATACATAATTTTATAGCTACTACACACCTGTGCACACACACACAGACACAGGTGTTTTCACTCATGTTACCCGATTAAGCCTCTGTTCAGGACTGTGTAGGTGTGTACATAATGTGCTTGGCTGTCATCTAATTATGCATATGCATTATGTGACATGGCGACATGGCTCCACCCAACTTGAGCCTTACTAGAGGTCTGATCAGCCAGAGTAATTAAAAAAACATGTGTGAGTGTAAAAGACCTTTAATGCAAAATCTGCCACAGAGTTTGTACCTCCTGCCACCTCTTAGCTACTCTCTGCCTCTGATGAAGCCATTTATGAGCTGGTGAGGATTAAGTATGCTTGCCTTGAGTGGTTGTCTATGAATTACTGACAGCTGGCTCAGTAACCATAACTTTATGAAACTTTATGGTGTTTATAGAGGCTGTGATAACTACATGGACACGGGTACAAAGCCTCTCCATGGGGTACACAACTGGGGATAGAAAAAGACGTTCAAACACTATATATTCTTGGGTGAAAGGCATTTAGGTTAATTTGATAAGACCCCAGTAAGTCAAATTCAATTAACACAAATGAACTTTCACCTAGAGTCATACAATAAAGTACACGTGCCTTGTTGCCTGTCATCTGTTTAAGACCCGTGGTCTGGAGGTCTTGTTTATCTAGAATATGTGACTTGTTATTTTTCAGCATTGTGTTTTATGAGACAGCTCTAGTGGTCTAAATGAATCTGGGAGCAGAGGTTATTATTATTTTCTGACAAACAATGCAAATTCCTCGCTTTGCGGCCATATCTTTTAGCTCACTTGCGTCTCTGATTAGGCTCAGAGGAAGCAGGGGAGCGTAATAGCCAGTGAATCATTATGAAAGTGAGGGGGTGTGAACCTCAGCGGCCTCCTTACAACATCATCATCTGGAGCCAAACTCCCGCCCTGCACTCATCACCCTGACAGCTTTAACGCCCCATTTAGCGCCCTTTTTGTAGGATGTGTGCGTGTGTGTGTAGGAGGGGAGCAGGAGTGGGTGAAGGACTCAGGGGCCTAATTTAAACTAAAGGAAATGTGGACACATATGTAGCTTACTACATAAATTCATATGCACTTACTACATAGCCACAGATATGCATACATATTGTACATGCTCAAACACACACACACCATAGGGTGTGCCCCCTAAACACATGACCGCAGCTGCTAAATCCTTGTAAGTCTAATTCTTTAATGTTACTGTCAGCAAAATAAATGACCTTCCTGCCACAAACTTGGTATTACAGGGTGCCCGGGTCACGCAAGTGATTAGAGGAAATGTATGTACAGTCTGATATTTGAGTCCAAGAAAATATACAAATAGGATAAAAGACTGGAGTTGCATGCAGATAAAAGCCCAGTAATGAAATTAGGGTTGAAACTGCAACATGCTGTTTGTTATCCTCTTGGTAATCATGGAGATTAAGATCAAGTGTCACCACTACACATGCACGCACGCACACACACACACACACACACACACACACACACACATCCTTGAAGGTCTATCTGTATGAGTACCCTTTACTGACAACACTCATTCTACATGAACATCCCCTAAACCTTGAACATCAGCTCTACATGTGAAACCTGAACCCTTGAATCAAATCCTAACTTAATCCTAACTCTAAACAAAACCATAATTTCAAGCTCGAACTTTACTGAAGAATATAGCCACAATAATGACGATAAAGCTGTTTTTATTCCTAAGATCTGAGATAGACCCTCACATAGGAAGGACCAAAACCCGCCCAGTTTCTGATTGAATCGTCCTGTTTTTCTGTATAAAAGAACAAAAATCTACAATTATGGCAAAGTTGGTGTTTAGAGGCTTAGTGTCCCACAGCGCATTGTAGCACATCTCTGCTCATTGTTTTCATTTTATAAGCCCGCAACTCTTTTGGCAGGCATTGATTTTCAGGAAAACAACTCACAGTTAGTGACTAGCTGGTGAACATTTAGCTGCTAAATAGCCAGATATTTCCCTCAGAAGTTGGTGGAGACCAAAACAGAGCTAAAAGGCTACCTCAGTGGCCACATATAAAGTTGACTACATTTATGGAAAACATTTCGAGTCTAATCATACTGTCATTACATCTAACTAAAATGAGTTTCTGATTTTCTCGACAACCATTCATCGGTGTTGAGGGTTAAGTAGTTTGGATCAACAGTTCTCAAGAAAAATAAGAAACTTTGGACTGCAGAGCCAGAGAGACAGCTATACAGCAGTTGCAGACCCCCAGTTTTAGATGTACACATGTGTGAGTCATATGACTACATTACATCCAGAGCTGTGTAGAGAAAGGATTAAGTTTAACCTCCCAACAGTTCTAGTAGTACTTGTTTATTTTTAGGAAAAATGACAGGCAGTTTGTACCAGGCTGCAAACATGTTTATTTCTGCTGTTAAATTGGATATTTTAATATGGGGCTTATGGAGGTTGAAATGTTCTGTAACCAGCCTCAAGTGGTCACTTGAGGAACTGCACTTTCTGGCATTGGCTTCATTTCCCAGCCACGGAGGTTGGTGCTTGTACAAAATGTACTTTAGAACTAAGATACACTTCGTTCTCCCAGTGACCTACAGTGCAAACAGGGTGACCTCAGCAGTTGGCTGTTTCTGGGTAAGTAGGTCCAGGATGGGCCTCCAGCGAGGAGGAGGCCCAGCCAAACAATAGGAGCCAGAGGGAAAGAGTGGTGGAGAGGGTCCTCCAACCTCTACAGCCAAAACTAGGTCTTCCTTTCACTGAGCTCTTCTCCACAGACAATGGAGGCTGGATGGGGGTGAGCGAGTGAACGAGTGAGTGAGGACTTTATGGGCATGCTGTGATTGCCGGTGCCAGGCAAGCACATGTATAAGTGTTTAAGGCCTGTGTGCACGTGCACACTCTGCTTTCTTTAAGGACAACTAATCTACATGAGCGACACACACAAACACACATTCATACAGACAGAAGGAGCCCCTATAGACGAGCTTTGCAACCAGTTATGGGTCCTGCAATCTAAATATGTCTCCATACTGAACATCTGTGCTTTATCAAAAGCAAACTGCTCTCCTATTCATCTCCCACCCTTATAGCCTCTGAATGGTGATTTGATGTGTATTGTTCAGCCCTCTGGTCATGAACCCTGCTCTGTGATATTTTACTCCCAGGGAGGTTTTTAAAAAAGTGGAATGGGCCTTTAGTATCCCATTTCCATGGCTGATTACATGTCAGATGTCACTTTTTTCCACTATTTCATCCTTTCTGCTTCTCGCTGGACATTAAAATGAGTTATGCGCTAAGCCTTGGATGTCACCAGGGAGGCGTTTCTTTCTCCTTCTTCTTTTCTGCCTTAGCAGCATGTTAGATATTTAAATGTACAAATCTTAATCCACTGTTGCCTGAAAAAGACTCTGGCGAGAAGTTATTGCTCCGTTGAATAATTCAAACATTATCTTTTAGGGGGGTGTCTGGTCTTTTTTTTCCCCAAAAAGTCTGGGCAGAGACAATGAGCTATGAGAACAATTTCAGCAAGTCAATCGGCAACTCCCAGGAAAACACAGCCTCTCATTGTGTGCCAGTGTGATGGCAGAGACTGAGGAGAAGAAAGAAGAGGGAAAAGTTGATATTTCATACTGAGTGAGCGAGAGGAGGGCACAGAGCTGAACAGAGCCAGCTGCAAAAGAAAAGAAATGACCGCCTCAATATAAATTAATTTTTTCTTTCTTTCTTTCTTGATGGACAGAGATGGAGAGGAAAACAGATAGATGAGAGCGATGGGATCTCCTCCACCTTGAGGAAAATCTTTAATTCTGCCCGGCTCTTGTGAGCTGTGCTTCTTGTAGTTGTGCATGTGTGTGTGAAGGGGTGTGTAGAAAAGAAATGGGGAAGCTATCCCCCTCCTTAGACAAAGGGCGCAGATGGCTGGCCCTCCTAAGCTTTGGGGTGGGGTGGTGCAAGCAGACGCCTGCGACGGAGCGCCCTGCCCTCCCATGGAGTTCATTTCAGTCCCCCACTGAAAGAGACGGCAGACAGGGGGGGCCCTGCTTATAACAAGAAGGGCTTAGAGACCCTGAACCCCCCACCCCCCCAACAACCCAACGCCCCCTCAGCACTGGCCCATGACCCTTGCTCCTCACCAGGTCACATGCACAGTTACGAAGGTGGGAGGAATGCCAAAGCAGAATAGGGAGAGAGGGAACAAGACAGAGAACACAACTTTACCATAAAAACAGAGCGGTTTAAGATCTAAGGTCTAATCTTGCACCGAAAGCAGATTGTTCATCCAGTTATAACAGAGACTAATCATCTCATGAGAGAGATTACAGCCTGATGAAATAAGTAAAACATACATATGTTTCCGTACTTCCTCTGTCCTCTAGATGTTCATGATGAATACGTTTATGTAGCTTCCAATTTTAGCTGTAAAATTTACTGATCACGATAAAAAATAATATAAGTTCAGATTCATTATAATGTAAATTTTAGCAGTAGACAAAATATAACAACACAAATCCTTAATGGGGACCACTTTTACAGCAATAAATGCTGCTGTGTCACATTTTAGTGAATTAGACACATTTCTCAGCTTTAAATGAGGTGTAGCAGTTTGTAAGCAACATGAGAAAATTAACAAAGCTCCAAAGTTGCTAAACATCTTGAGATCAAATTATAGATGCAGCACTTTTCAGTCAGACATTTTTTTTTGTGAGTGAGATGAAACTATCATTAGACCTACTCTCGTGTTTGACCCTCTTATATCAAAGCCATACAGCATCAACAAAGAGGAACACATGGAGACAATGAAGATGGTGAAAAAAGAAAAGAGAGAAAAAGAAGGAGGTGGGTGGTTTCTGTTCATGTTCATGTTACAATAATCCTTCTTTAACTTGACCCTGAGTACTTGGGTGCCTTGTTTTGTTAATTTAACCCACTTCAAATAGCTTGTACTTGTCTTTCCCGGGTCTGCTGTGATAACACGGTCAAACTCTTTCGATGTGGCTGATTAGCAGTGATTCGATCCCGCTCATGTTTAGGCTACACCAAAACATGACAACATACATCGTTTACTTTCCCTAAGCAGAGTTTGATTAAGGGCAGCATTCGATGAGGGATAATCTGCAGGTGATTATCTGTGGCAGAGGGAAGAGGAGAGGGGAGGCACATTCATAATTCCAATGTAATACACAACACTTAGTCCCTTTGACCCAATGACCCATATCCTGTCTTGTAGAACGGGGAGCCTATATTGTGATACTGAAAGGCTTACAATGGCTTATCTGGAGGGACCTCAGGCACAGTGAGGCGCTTGTCAGCCCACTCCTGATCCAGGGGGATTTGACCACAATGTGTGCATTATAATGGGCAGTGGGATGTATGTAGGCGCCCTGGCAGCTGTCCCACACACTGTACAGAAAGTATAGTAGCTGTGTGTGTAGTAGAAAGGGAAGGAGGGACGACTGTTTGCAAGTCTAAGTGTGTGTGTAATAAAGGCAGAAAAGGCGGGAGACAATATTGTTTGCCAGTCAAAGAGGGCGTGCGCTGTGTAGCATATATTGAGTAAATGTGTGCCTGTGGGCATCTCTGTGAGTGAGTGTGTGTGAAATGTAAAGAAAAGGGACGAAAAAGTATGCATGATGTGTGTTTTCTTGGGACATGTCTAAGAGCTTAAGTGTGCATGGGCACCGAGTGTGTGTGTGAGTGAGTGCATACATGCTTGTTTAAACCAGTTGCCACTGAGGCGAAAGGAGGACATGTACCATACATATTAAACATTTATACACACGTGCACCCAGATGCAGATAGTTTGCAATTCTGAGTATGGACTATACAGTATGTGTGCGTCAGTGTCTGTCTGTTTACGTGTGTGTGTGTGTGTGTGTGTGTGTATTGTAGAGTGAGTGTGATAAAAGGACTGATTGTTGTCAAGGCTGTGTGCATGAAAACATTGTGCGTAACTGGAATGAGGCAGTAGAAGTGCATAAGAAAAGGTTTTGTGTTGCAGTTCTACAGTTTGTGTGTGTGTGTGTGTGTGTGTGTGTGTGTGTGTGTGTGTGTGTGTGTGTGTGTGTGTGTGTGTGTGTGTGTGTGTGTGTGTGTGTAGAGTCCGGGAGTGTAGCGTTACAGTGAGTAGGGGTGGAGCCCTCGTTAGTAGCTGGTGAATGGAGGTCAGTGTGACTCCTACTGAACAGTAGGGAAGAGAGAGGAAACCATGACAGATAACGGATGAATCAACACCTCCTCGCCTCTCTCTCTCTTTCTATCTCCTCCTTTCCACTTGTCACCTCCCTTCCACCTTTTGACTCTCTTCTCCCTAGGGCCACAACCATGTTTTAAAGACTTTTTTTAGAGACTGAACCTGCTCTGTAGGGGACTGTTAATTTAATGTGTAGCTGGTATATGTGAATGTGTAACCATGGACAAATACTAGTTACCACAGTATCAACTATATTAAAATCATTAACTGCTGTAAAATATTATTAATAATTTAATTCAGGAAACAAGAGATCTCTATCCGAAATAAATTTGAGAAATATGAGATCTTTCAATGGAAATGTAAACTCAAAATGATCCATTACACAATCTGTTTATTCCCTGTAATAGTTTATCGCTGAGCTGCAAAGAACAAAACTTTCAAGGCAATCAACGGGGACTTAATAAAAACCCTGCAGACTCTTATTCCACTTTCAGGTCAGAGCAAGTGACCCAGGATGTTTGACGTTAGTGTGAAGAGGTCAACATCTAAAGTGACCCGTGACCATGCTCCACACCTGTGTGTAATGTGGGTCAGTAACTGTTCAGCTCTGGTATGAAAGAGTGAACCAAACGTGGGGACTGGTCAAACGTGGGTTGAAAGCCTGTGCATGATCCCACATCAAACACAGTTGTTTTTTTATTGTTTGTTTTTTTGTGAAAGTGGAGTTTCATCAGCAAATTAAGATGATTTCCCCTGTGGGAAGCATGAAATTGGGCAAATTGTGCCAACAAATGTGATTACAATTTAAAAACGAAAAAAGAAAATCCTCAATATATCATCTTTAACCTTCCGTTCTCTATTTTATGTACTTTCTAAATAAAAAAAAATGCTGCCTATGTTCTTCCTTTTTGTATTGCCATCATGATGTCACGCAGGATATTTCTCTACATGAGCTCAACGTCAGGGCAATATACATGCAAATGTACCATGGAGGAAAATTGATTCTGATGCATTAATATTCATTTTTGAGTGTTTGCCTGTCAAACCGAGGTATCTACTATTTGAAAAGTGACAACCGCAAAACTCATTTTGGTAAATTGCACAAGTTATTGCTGTCATCATTTGCTTTGGGTGAAAATTTCTTTTGAGCAATTGCATTTAAAAGTGCAGGTTTCCCCAGACAATGTACACCATTTCTCATCTTCCGGTCTCTTCTCCACCCTGTCAATTTTATTTCCATACTCCCTCTCGCACTGCAAGTAGGAGCTCAAATTCCTCAATAGCATGAAGATATAACGGAGCAGAAACTTTAACCTAATCCATATTCTCCCCTCGCTGCAGTCCTCCAGCTATTCTACGCGTCTCACATCTCTCCTCCGTCTGCTACACCTTTCCTCCCCTGTGCCCTTCATCGCCTCTATCCAAATCTCCCTCCTTTTTCCCCCCTTTTTCACGCCTCTGCAGAGAGATGGTCACTGGGGAGACACATTTCTGTCTCTCTGCCCTCCTCCCTTCCAAAATCCCCCACTGTTGTTGTTGCTGCCCTCCAAATCTCTGCTGGCAGACTATGGAGAGAGCAAGATAGGCAGACAGAAAGAAATAGACTTCTGCCTCCCCCCCGAAACCATCCTCACCTCACCATCCCCCTACTGTTGTTGTCGTCCCTCCAAATCTCTACTGGCAGGCTATAGAAAGATAGAGAGAGATAGAGAGGGAAGGTAGGAGGGTTAGAGAGAGTTTTGGGAGTCTTCTCAACAGGGGATAGTTCTCAGGGCGGCAGGAAATTACCCATGTTGTTTTTCAGTAATCCTTTTTTAATATCAGGTTTTGGGACAAGGGGGTGGGAGAGTATGAGGAAGGAGCAGGGAGAGAGAGAGAGAGAGAGAAGGAGAGAGACAAAAGAGGGATCCAGGCCAGACAAAACGATTGGCAGCTCCCAGGGGGACGATATGGTGTCTGTGTGTACATAACACACATCTCAAGTGCTGGAAATGAATAGCATTATGAGACTCACACAGTATGTCTTTGCTGCCTGGTAATACCATCGGTACCAACTGAAATGAATAACATCAATGAGCTTCGAAGTTTTTATCTTTGGCAAGATTGCCCCCACCCCTTTTTGGACAATTTCCAAAGCTCCTTTCACGAAGCTTTGGTTCCAACAAGACAAACTAATCAGTGAATGAAATGAAGCCAACTACAATTTAATAATTGTTGGCTTTCCTCACACTATGTGAGACATAAGCTGTGTTTCCCATTATCTTCCATGATAACATTATTAGCAATTCAACTTTAGTACGCAAGTTTAAAGTTGCAATAATTTATATTAACATTTATAAATGCATTTATATTTTATTATTTTATATTAAAGTTGCCATAAGACTGTGATTATGTTTTAATCACTTTATATTGCTAATAGCTGAACATGATGTAACGTAACTTCCCTTCCTTTGGCTGCTTCATGGTGTTGGCTGATGAGGTGATTTGACAAGCTAATGACAAGCTAGTTAGCATCAAGGAGTCAGTGGTCCAAATCAAGCATTGGATCATTATATATAGTAACATTATTCTGTGCAAAGGTGTCATTATTAACAATGGTTTGAATGTTACACAGAGAACCTTCAACAACTAATAATCAAATCAGCATGTGCAATAAAAAAGGTGTTGCATGTAGAGACAAACCTACAGAAAATTATACACCTACCTATGACAAAATGCCAGACAAGTTAGCAACTAGTTTGTAAAAAAAAAGTTAAAGATCTTGCAGGCAGCATTGGAGACGTAGAGAACAGCATTTGTTCTTATTCATTTATAAAGGGATTCACCAAAAATTGGCTGGAGGTTTGGAACACATAACACACGATCAGGAGACTGGCTTCTGCTGCCGGGTTCTACACTGATCTGGGAAAGACTGCTTCTTAATTATTTGCATACTTTCAACACATTCGTAATGAATAGCAGTGAACTTTGAAGCTTCATGCTCTGCTTCCAATGCGTCAGTTCAGAAATCAAATTAACTTTTGATTAGTTTTCATTGACTTATTATTGTATTATATCACTTTTGGCATTTTTTAGATTTTTTTAGGACGTTTTATGACTCACAACGTCACCACCCTCATCAACCTGTTAACAGCAGCAGGAAGCTATTTTCAACAAAAAAAGCTCTGATAAACCCACTGCTATGCTACGTTCAGCAGCAGAGAGCACATAGATAAAGCTAACAAGATGATAAACATGGTGAAACATTTAGCAGCCAGCTATGTATTTTAATTTTGAGTTGGTGGAGACCAAACTAGAGCTAAAGTGGAGTAAATTCTGGTGCTACATTTATCGAGTGGTCATAAAAATGACTGCAATGAATACAAATGTTTCTGTTTGAAAATCAAAACATTCCTTCAAAGGCACACTTCACTTCATACTTCAAGGCTAGATAAGAATGGGCTTGTAGTGATAAGGGGGAGAAGGATCTTCCTACATTCTCAGCCATTAATCAGTGTCACTTAGGGAAATCCAAGCCTCCCATTAGCGTTCCATTGTAGAGATAGTGGCTGACACAATAGAGGAGGATCAGCCCACAAGACACAACTCACAGCGGCCTGGTTGTACCTTAGTGACCTCCTTTATGGAGAATGCACCCCTTTCGTAAGTTAGGCGTCTGTCTTAGCTGTCTTCCACTCCTCCCCCACCCCCTTTCTTCAACTGGGTGTGGCGGATAGAGAAAGACAGAAAGGAAGAAACGACAGGAGAATAGAGAGAAAAAAGAAAACTATACAGTGTCTCTATTAAGGCATTGTCAGCAAACATGTACACCCTCTTTTCAGGATGCCATGTGACCCCGGTATTTAGCATAAGGATGATATATACACACACACAAATCACAAGTTATTTATCTAGCATGCGGTCGGACATTAGCCACAGTTCCTGGAGGCCGTGGTAGGAAGGGGTGTTTCACTCATCTTAGGACAACACAGGTCAAAAGAGGACAGAAAAGAAAAAATCCAATTGATCTTTTTAACCCTGTGGGCCAAAAATCTATCGCCTAACAAGCAGGCGTAGCTTTAAATTCTTGCGTCTCTTCTGTTTCTTTGGGACAGAGCAGTCAACTTTCACTTCAGTTACATCTCATTTAAGTTCAAAAGGTAGTTTCTAGTGTAAAGAGGTAGTATTAGAGGCATTAGGGCAGCAGTGTCTGGTATATTGTACCCAAATACATGCAAGTTGTGTCTTGATCTTGCTTAAGTGGCTTTCAAATGGTTTAAAAAACACAATTTATTAAAAAAGAAAGAACAAACATTTGGCTTAGACATGAAATTAAAAACTAGATCTGATAATACTTGGCTACTTTTGTTTTTATGGATTTGGATTGACGTATCCCATCTCTGTACATCCTCAGTGGAAGCAGTGCAAGGCCCCTGGATTTACCAATAGTCACAAAACAAATAATTCTGTAGGTTTGAAGTTATAATCCTCAATATTTCAATCCTGGTTGATTTGGAAACTAACCACTTCTGGTTACTGCAAGTGCATTTTAATATTACAGGTCTCAGGACACAACAGAATGGAAACTGGTACACCTGTTACGGTATGTGTAGATAGGCAATGGCGGACTCCACCACTACAGATAAAAACTATTGCACACACGGTAAATACACAAATCATTCGATCAAAACCAGGGTTTGATTTAATAGAGAAATTATGGATTATGACCTTAATGCAGAGATATTTAACCACATCTGAGGATGGATTCTCTCTTTAAATCTAGCTAATCTTAATTACAATTTCTTTTTATTTAATTCTAGTCAAGTATATTTCAGCCCAATCACAGCAAACTAGCTGGATTCACTAGTCCAATCAAATCCAGTTCAGTTGTTGTCAGTCTACTTGTTCAGTCCAGCCCTCTTCAGTTCAATTTTATTGAGTGGAGTCACACCAAGGGCAATCAAACCATGCACAATTCATCCTACTTTAGCCCACTCCAGTCCAACCCAGCAGTCTGGCCCAGTTTACTCTAGAATCTTTTTTTTTTTTTTTTTTGCCAGTTCATCCCATCATCTTAACCTACATGACAAAACAAGCAGTGTCCTGCCAAACCGAGCTCACATCAGCACACGTCAGGCCCTTCTCTGTCTCTTCCTTCCTGGATCCCTGGTTTTATGATGATAAGGAGGTGAAAGGGCATTGTGTATGTGGCTGACAAGGGACCATAGATCACAATGAGTAGCTATTATCTTCCTTTTTTCTGCTGAGGAGGCACAAACAAAGTCCTTCAATCACCTCCTTTGGAAAACAACCTTGATCTTTAAAACTGTCTATCGCAATATTAACAAATGAACAGGCTGATTAAGGAGATGGTCATGTGTACCTGAGAGCATCTGGCACTCAGAGTCAAACACTATACTAACAAATTTACCAAATGACATTTGACGTATGAATACTCTGCTTAACCAATAGGAAATTGAACATTTTTAAAATACTGAACAGGAGTCCAGTTCACTCTAGTATTTTATTGAATCCTTCACAAGCAAAGAGGAAATAGAATACTATTGATTCCCAATGGAGGATTAGATTTCCAATGGCAAAAGGATACTGGTCTCATTCCACAATGGGAGGAGCATGTGATAGAGTGGCCTATATATAACCCAATGCAGGGAGTCAATAGCTAGGAGAACAAATGATACTGTGGCTAAAGACAATCTATGCTACTAATTCCTCTCAGCAGTTGCTGCATTTGTCCCATGGATCTCTTAATTGTATGAGAGTTTAAAGGAGCTTTCCATCTGTTTCCAGAGCTGAAGTCAGTGGGAGCTCCCGCATGGTTTTTGCTTAATGGCACTTCATGTACATCACTAATGATTAGTGCCGACGAGTTCACACTGTTCCTCTTTGTTTGTCTCTTCCTGAGGTTTTGCTCATCTCCACCCTCATTTCTCCTGATCTAAATGGAGAGTCTAAGGATGTTGCATGCTTCTTACAATAATCTTTTAATTTATAGGTGTAGGTGTAGGTTTTTCTTGATAATTTAGCCCAATTCTGCTCTCTGTTGCACATCATCTGGCTGCCTGGCTTAAGGGCACATAGTGAGCATTACTTGTTGAGGATGGTTACATGTCTTGTTTTCATTCATCTAACACCTATAATGATAGCAGCGTGGCTGATTTTGGTTTTTATTCATCTGTTCTAAAGTTGCCCTAATCAGTATTTTTACATTAATAATGGATCAAATGTTTTGGGGTCTTTGAGGTCATTGTTTTGTTTTTATGGGCAATTTCTGAACACATTAGCAATATCAATTTCATAATGCCAGTGTTTACAGCTTGATCTGCTGCCCTCAGAAAGCCAATAAAAAATCTGTTAATACCAATTGAAGGAATCAAAGCAGTTTCCTTGCAACCGCTACTCAATCCTGAAGCTAAGTGATTATTGAATATTTAAGAAGGCATAGTCAAATCATCTGTATATTTTACTCCCCTATGCTGACAGAATACAATTCAACACTACTAGAGTTCTGACACTACTAATCTACTGGTGTTGAGAGAAAATGTTTAGCTCAACTTGTTGACTGCAACAAACTTGTTCTTGTAACTATCAAGCCATGTTGAGGACTCCATTGTGTCCCCTGCCCTTTGATGTGGATGCTATAAATGGTACTGGGTTTGTCTGTTGGGAGACAAATGATAAAACACCAAGACAATGCTGCTCAGCAGATTTCCTTTTCTTGATTTCCCAAACAACATCTATAATGTTCATCCAACGTCCAATTTATTGAAGGCAATAAATCAAAGATTAAGGGGCAATAAGTGACACCCTTACTGCCCCACAGAACAAAATGAATATAATACATCTTCAAGGATTTGATAGAGCAGTTGATCAATAACAGTGACTCCCCAAAATAATCACTCCCAACACACACACACACACACACACTGACTTTTCACATGCCCAGTGATGGAGGGCAGTGCTCTGCGGAACCATTATGTGCTCAAGACAACAAAGCCAATAACACAGTACTATTATAATCACAGTCTAATGTAACACAAGACACTTTGCTAGAGCTCTAATTAAGCTCTAGTAGCAAAAAGTTACTCATTTACACATCATCACTAATTTGTAGTTGTTTTTCTGGCTACCCAATGAGTGTAGATCCAATATTCACTTGCTTTATCTCAGTTTTTGGTTTATGCCGACTCCTGAGGGACATATCTGTCTCCTTATAGCTGCTAAATGCTCCACTGTTCACCATCTAGTTGCTAACTCTGTCTGTGTGCCATTTGGGGCTGAGCAGGTAGCATATATTGGGAGTCTTTCTGCCAAAACCTGCTTCCTGCTGTGGCAGAAACATTATAGCAGCTTTAATTTAGCACTATGACCTTTGTGGCTAAAAGCATAGAGTAGAGCACAACATGGATCAAGGCACTGAAACCACCCTGCTTAAGACACATGAATTCGTGGTAATGCATGTTGGATAAAAACATCCACACCAAACAGCTGTGACTTTTCTCATAGCAGACTATGAGAAAAGTCACGAAACACGAAGAAGGTAAAGAATCAAAGAAGAAGAAGAAGAAGAACTTTGGGTTTTTTGGTGACGACAATCTGAGGAGATTTAATTCATGGCCTGTCAGCAAGTCAAGATCCAGCCTTTAGTCCTTCACACGTCATGTTCTCTCTTACACGGAAGGATGAATCAAATTTACCACCAGCTTGTTGTATGACTCTTTGTGTGTGTGTGGGTGGTCTCATGGAGTGTGCATTTGGGCTCAGACCTAACTGACCCCTTATGTTGTTTATCAGTCCCTAATTCATTCCAGTGGCATCTGGGCATCACTGCAGTCTCTGATGGCTGTGAAGCTTGGAGTGGTGGGGTGTCTAGTCGGGTGGGGTGAGTGCTTGTTTGTGTGTCTTTCTGAGTGTGTGTGTGTGTGTAAAAGGCCTATCATGGTTTCCACACTCCTCAAGCAGAGCATCCATCTGGATGCAAGTAGGCTCATTGTTTTGACACTCACAGCGTGGTGCTGTCTGGAGAGGAGAGGAGAAACCCCTCTTCACCTCAACTGCGCTGAACATGATGCAATAGGATGGTTCAGTGTGTGTATCTGTGTTGCTTTGTGATCGGTCTAAAATAGCACACTCATCATTTGAAAGAAATCTACAGTGGTCGTGAAAGCTCAATGCACGGCAAATTAAGAAAAACACCTGCAGATAGACAAAACATAAGCAAGTGAAGAAATTAGACATTTGAAGAAAAGTGAGAAAACAACAGTGGGAACACTAAATATGACCTGTATGAATATAACTTTTGTAAGTATAGTGTTTGAAGATGTTTTTTAAACTGTTTATTTGTGTATGTTTTGTCTATTAGCATGTGTTTTCTTTAAGGTCCATCGTGTAGATGGACTGCAAGCTAGCATGGGATTGCAGATTGCAACCAAATGAATACCCTGCGCCTCACCCTCCCCTTCCTACCATGAAGGAGAAACTAAAAAAAAATCCATTAGGCCCTTTCTAGAGCCAGTGTTTAATTTGTCCATTCTAGGCTACTGTAGAAACATGGTGGTGCAACCGTAGACTGTATAAAACATGGATGTAGTATCCGTGATGTCAGCCACAGGTTTCTAAAGAGCCTTTGTGAGGCTCAGAGTGTGGTGGCTCTGGCCGCCACAATCTTGGTTGTCTCTCCTGGCTCCCTGCTAATCCACAAATGGGTAAAGATGTGGAGCATGCGTGGAGTTGAGGCGGGCTGAATGAAGCCTGGTTGCACAAACAAGCCACCTGTGACAGTACCCACCTATCAGTCAAAGCGGCCGCATGCTCAATTATGCATAACTTTAAGCCTTAATATAGTTTAAACTGGTGTGTTATAAAGAAATTCAGCCTCAGTTCAGTTGTCTTGAACAGGGAAATATAGCTATAGAGACAAAAACATGTTTATTTCTGCTGTGAAGTTAGCATAACATTTTTGAAATAAACTCCCCAACATAGCACTAATGAAGATATGTTTTCCATATATATTGTATTCTTCTTCTCTGCTATATGTGAAGAGTTATACATGATGAGAGATGAAGCTTTATTGATTTCCAACCTAATTTCCCCAAGAGGATCAATACTTTCATCTCTTACATTGTTATTTGTCTTTCAATATAACAGATTTAAAGAATGAACAACAAACCAATCAAATTACCTCAGAATCAGCACTTCATCTATAAGACAAGTTAATGAACATACACCACACTGAATTTTATTGGAACCAGTAACCAGTCATCGCTCACCCATCATGAGACACACAAAATGCACGAGTCACAGGATCGCTCATATGCTTTTATTGTTCATATCAGGAACGTTGCCAAGTAAAGTGCTGTATACTGATATCACATTCACTGACGCCAGGACAGGATTACAGTGCTGTTAATACTATATATGGAAGCTACACCTAGCAATATGTAAAACATAAATGGGAGAAGAAAAATGGAAGCAGTCCAGTTTCTCTCATCTCATTCTGTCTTTTCGCTAACACACTCCATGATGTGTCTCTTATGGGGCTCAGTGGAGACAAAGATCGAGTCAAACCTAATTTGATGATTAGCGCTGGTCTTAAACTGCTTATAAGACCATGTGGATGATTACTAAGATAACATTTAAATAACTTTTTTATCCAACCATTCAGCCATTTATTAAATAGTCAAACTCAATTATCTGGTGTGTAAGTATCCTAAAAAATATAATTTTTGAGAGTAGTGGTGGAAGCTACTGGAGGAGTTGGATTGTTTTTCCCACAAGAGTTCAAGGTGCAACTCAGCAAAGAGCTGAGAAAATAGGCTAAGGTGAGAAAAAAAGCAGCATTTCTTCGTTTAAATTTCTAATCTTATCTAAAAAGAGACATTATAAGAAGTGACGGACAGGGGTGTAGGGCTAAAAACTCTGCTAGTTCTACTTCAAAATGTACACATTCAGTCAATTGGCAGATACTAAAGGACGAGAGAGATACATTTTACAGGGAAGTTAGCACACATCAGGCTATAGGTTTTGCATATTTTGTTTTGCATCTGAGGATATAAATGCAGTCAAGGCACATTGGCTGCTTATATGCACACTAAGTCCCCCACTTGGACACTCTACTGGACAGTCCGGGCTCACTGTGCAACACCATGTTGTATCAATGTGTCACCAGCATGAGACAGACATCCCTTTTGTTGCTGGAAAGAGGGCAGTTTCATTGGATATAAAGAGTAAAGCAGACTCTTTGGGGATAAAGTGGAACTTTAGAAGCTAAACGCTAAACCAAAAGTCACACCACCTTAAAAAAAACAGAACAACATAACCACAGTTTAAAGAAGTGGTTCCCAACCTTGTTTGCTTTTGACTCCTTGAGGGGGAACTCCACCAATTTTACACACTGAGGTCTGTTTACCTCTTTAGAGGACTACTGTGTTTGTGGCCTCAGAGGGAATTGTGTAATGTCTGGAGGTGTGGAGTTAGAAAGACACGATCTTACCAGACCAATGTAGCCCTGCTCCTCATCTCTGCTTGAGGCTAGATTAGCAGCTACTAGCATAACACCAAACGGAACTGTCTGTGGTCGAGTTGCATAATGTTGGTGTTTTGGTGTTTCTTAATTTGATGTTTTGGGGATTAAATAAAGACTACATTGCTGGTTCTGCTGCATCGATTTTGATTCAGCCAAAACACTCTTTTAACGTGAAGTCATACATATGCTACATCGCAGGATGCATGTCTGTGAATAGTGAACAGAATGTTAGATTGTTTTATTTGAATTTCTTTCTAATTTAATGAAGTAGAACCAGCAATTAGATAAAAGTCTGAAAAATAAAACTCATTTTGTGTTGCAGAGCTTTGTCTTTTTCTCATTCCCTACACCATCATCTTGCAATCCATTGTGGAGGTCCCGGTCCCGTGGTTGGGAACTACTGCTTTAAATGATGCGTGAGTTTACAGGTAAACACAACGACATACAGATTTTAGGGCATGTCAATAACAGAATCTCTCTCATGTTGAAGATTACATTTGTGGTACCTCCTGAACACGGCGTTTTGGAGACAGACCTTTTGAATGTGTCAAGTGTCATTGTGCTCACTCTCCACTTGACAGCTTTTCTGCTCAAGTGCTTCCTCATTACTTTTTTTATGATCATTGTCGCATGCATTTAGTCAATCATTGCCATAAATGTGCCACAACTTTTGATTGAAGTACTCACACACACACACACGTGTACAATATTAATTCTCAGCTTTTAACATCATGAATAAAGATTTTTTAAAAGGCACCAGTTCCTATTTTTTCCTGCTCATTTAACACTGAAGTAATTCAGTATAGGTCCATCTATTTGAAACTGTTCTACAATACTGTAAGATTATCATGAAAAATGGAGCATTAAGCTTGTGAAACTGTGAATATGTACACTTCATCATATTCATGATAATGGCATAAAGTAAAATGAGTGTGTATGGATAATGTTGAACTGAAAAGCAGTTTGAGGAATGACTTTGTGATGCACAAAGATGAAAAAATAAGCTCTCTTTCTTAAAATACAGTTTTATTTGTGAATTTACACTGATTAGCAATACATCTAAAAGCAACTCCATTAGATAACCATTTATATAGGATTTTCACAGGTCACAAAGTAGCTTGGCTCATTCTGGCATGCCAAAGCAAAACATTTTTTTAAAAACAGAAAAAAAAGGGTGGATAGAGAGGCATTAGTAAAGCAAGGTGCAAACAGTCGGAAACAGAAGAGGAGAAAATAAAAAGGATGCAATGCACATTCAGTTCATCTGGGAGCAATTTATGCTCTTAAATGGTTAATTAAAAAAAAGCCTAGCGCTCTCTGCAAACTAAAAGAAAAAAAGAAAGCGTACTGCGATACAAATGGAAGATGGGAAAAAAAAGCGAACTTTCCAGGAGGAGAGATAGTATGAAAGAAAAAAGACAGACTGAGTGATAAAAACATGGTGCGTTAGTGTCAGGTTGTCCTTACCCCCTGCCCTTTTCTACTACCACACACATAAGCACTTCCATTTCCAAACTCACACCTCCCTTCTCCATCTTTCAGTTGTGTGATCTCGGCTCTTTGCCCAGAACCAAAAGCTATCGTTTAACACAGCTAAAGATGCCCCTAAACCCTCCTCCTCTCTCCAAATCCAATACTTCACATTGCTAGCTGGGATATTGGTACATCTGGTTAAACTGCGGGGGGAGGATATGTGGCAACCCGTCACACTTTGGCTTTGCAGAGTTCAACTGTGGGTCATCTGACAGTTACAACGTGATCGTGTTCGCTAGAGAAATTACATGAGGGGAGGCTTTAGAAGCTGAAATGACGACCGGGGCTCGCAGAGCGATCAAATAGAATGTCCATATGACCTCCTTATAATGTTCCAGTTCCAGGAGATAAATGGCAAATTAAGTGAGGAAGCGTAGCTGCTGTGACTGTAGCTACTGGGAAAAAAAAAAAAAGTTTTGGGAGCCTGAGGGGTGTCGATGCAGTCACCAGGGTGATTTAACAGAGGTCTTGATAGGGTCCTTGACGCCCAAGCAGGCAAACGAGAATTGCAACCCTTGTCTCATCGTTAAAAACAATGGAGGAAAAAAAAAAATTACAATATGGCTTTAAACACACACACAAACACACCAAAAGAAAGATGTCATCACTCCAAACTCCATGACCCATGACTCATTCCAACTGGCGACTGCAGATAGTTTGACGTATTATATCAGCACTACACTTCCTGTTTTGTTGTTTTGCTGAGTTGTTGAATTCCTCACGTATGACACCAATGAAAGACTATTCTTTCTTTCTTTGTCCGACTCACTTTCTGGGTCCTGACCTTTCCCCGATACACCATGCCTTGCTACCTGCACAACTTTTACCAAATACTTCATGATCTCCTTCACTGGTGAAACCACCTGCAGCTAAAATGTGTTATATACCACAAAAAAAGTGCAGCACAATAAAATAAAAAATATATAGTTAAAAATCTATAGCCAACATATCCAGTTTTCATATATCTGTGTTATATAGTAAATTTGTGTACTCTGAAGATTAGAATATAATTTGAGCAATCAGGCATCACTACAGAACATAGTCAGCCATATAAATTCAGTTCTTGCAAAAAGAGAAAACATGCGTAACATCTGTACTCTCTGTAAAAGCTTAGAAATGAGTACAAAACAGAGTTGACTAATACCAAATTTGTGTTCAATAAAAAAAGATCAAATTTCATGAGATGACAAATTAGACACAAACAGTGACGCTTTACTAAAATGAGATTGTTTCTTCTTTTCTTCCATTTAGTTTGGCAAAAAGAAAAAAAAAAGAGAACCCAAAACGTTGAGATGAAGAGGAGAAGATATGAAAATGCTACATAAATATTCTGAGTGAGTCAGCGGCTCTTTGAGATAATGTCAACTTAGTTGTGATAGACCGCCGGCCTTCATCCTCACTGTCTCGTCCAGTCTAGTGACCCTTTACCTTATTTGTAGTTCAACCGCAATCAGCTGAAGAGAAGGTTTGCATCAGAAGCCTGCGCTCAAAGAAGCTTGAAGGGTGTGAGAGACAGAAAGAAAACTTCCCTCACAGTAACTAAATCAACACAAACCCTGTGGCTGTTTTTCTGAGACCAGTTTTCCAGTGTGACTTCAAATTTCATGCAGCCTTCTCAGTTCCCTATGCAGAGTCAGGTGACCAGAATTTAAAAACAAAACCTTTAAAAGACTGGGGGAGTCTTGACAGGAAAGAAAAGGTTTAGTTTCAACTTGTGCAGTTTTACAACACTCATGTTGCAATCCAATCCAATCCATCATTTAATAAAAATGGATTTTGAGGAAAAAATACTCAAGGTGGTTTCAAGTTCTGTTTCCAGCATGGGAAACAACACAGAAGGAGCCAGTTATTCAGGATCAAAATGGCCTCGAATGACACTTCTAAGGAGCCCTGTTAGAGTACTGCACAGGTCATCATGTTTGTAGACACCCGCCACCCACCCAAGTCGCCCTACAGCTGCTGCAGCTTTAATTTGTGGACCCACATACCCATCCCAAATTTTCTTTTTTCATCTTTCTGCAGATGCAGAGACCTTTTTCTTTCATGTTACAAACCAATTCTTTTTTTTTTTTTTATGCATATCAGTTCTTCTGCCTTTTGCACATAAAAATTTTTGTTAAAAAAAAATCAAATAAAATTAAAAACAAAAAAGGGCATTGAAAATAGAGACAAAATAAAAACACAGACATTAAACACAAAAGGCTGCTGCCCCTCTTTCTTCTTCTGCGCAGACGGTCTTCCTGCCTGCCTTGCCCCTGCTGCCCGTCAGCTCTCAGGCCTCCGTCTTCTCTTTCTTTTTGTTCTTCTTCAGGAAGGATGGGGTGCGGAACTTCTTCTTCTTCTTGGTGTTGGGTGACTTGGAGGGCGAGCTCTCGGGGGACAGCGCTTCCTCGATCTTCTCGCCAGAGCGTACTGTGATCTCCACACTCTCTACGCTGGTGGTCAGCTGGCTGACGCGCTTGGACAGCTCCTCATCCATGTCGCCGTGGTTGTCTTTGCCATTCATCAGGCCCGTGTGGTTCTCTGCGGGAGGGAGGAGGGAGACACAGGTTAGGTGAGGACAGGTAACACGGAACAAAGGAAGGCCGCATCACTTAATTCTGCAAGACACACCCTTTAAATAGACAACACCCACAACAAATAAACTATATGGCTTACACTTCATATTGACTGTCATTAGTGCAAAATCTAAAGCGTAAGCGGAAGAAAGAGCAAATAATGTAGGAACTAGTGAGACAATACAATATGTAGTTCAGAGCTCAACTTAAACTGACTGCAATAAATCAAGAATTGCATTATTCTTTATATTTGCAAATTATTACAATTACAATTATTACATATAATGACCCATCCATCCATTTTCCATAACCGCTTGTCCTTATCCACAGGGGGCTGGAGCTGGTCCCAGCTGACATTGGGTAAGAGGTGGGGATTGTAATATATCAGATATACTGTAATATTGCTCACTGTTAAGTCAATAAAAAGACCTTATAAATCACCAGATTAATCATCTTTCTGCTCATTTGTAACCAGTTTTAACTGATTTATGCTTTGAATTTTAAACCCTAAATGTATGTGTATAAAGTAGTTAATTAATAGAAATCTTAAGGCTTGTTTGTTGACATAACAGAAACAGCTTGTAGAATGAAAAGACTTAAAAAAACAACATTTAAAAAGTACTAGAAAGTTATGCCAGATGCTCTCTTTTACTGTATAAACAAAAAGCAGCATTAGTGTCTGGACTGCATAACATTTCACAGGCGTTCATGTTATTGTCTCCACCCACTGAATCTCTCGCTCGCCTCATGTAGTAAATTGTGAGGCTTTGCTGTCCCTACGGTACCAAACACACTAATACCATTTGAACTGTGTGTTGAACTTCCGCACTGTCCCCGTGCTCTACATATTTCATAATCTCCCTGTGTAAAACTCGGTGAGAGCCTGTCCTCCTTTCACCTTATAAAATGGAACTACACCCACTCATTTAATGACTGTTCATGTAACAGGTCTGCTGGTGTCACGTCCCTTTTTTCTGGGTTGCAAATGCGGGTTAGGGAAAGCAGGGCAGCTGCATCATGTTACTATGCTAAAACATGAAGAGAGTGACGTCCTCTCGAGTTATTTTCATCTTTGCACAAAAACACACATAGGGTGACATTAAAGCCCAGCAACAATTGACCTGGTTTGAGCATAACAACTGGCTGACCTCACAGCGGTGGTGTCAGAAAATATCGGTCCCCTGAGCCGATGTGCTGTTGTGGGTTAATTGTTACTCATTGTGTGGTTTGTGCTGGTGGGAACCTGACAGGAAGTCAATCCCATAGTGTCATTATTTACAACTTGGCCTCTGTGATCTTTGTCTCTCTTGGAGGTACACCAACTGGTTTCAAATGTCAGACACAAGATTTCTATGTTTATAGATACAAGACCGTAGCTCCATATGGCAGCAAGAGGCAACAATTCAATAGCCAGAAATCATGTAATG
Source organism: Miichthys miiuy (assembly GCA_036365135.1). NCBI lineage: Eukaryota > Metazoa > Chordata > Actinopteri > Sciaenidae > Miichthys > Miichthys miiuy. Next base: position 22,827,777 of record CM071602.1, read on the forward strand.
TGACATCATAACATGCCTATGTTACCACCACGGAGAGGTCTGCGATGCAAGAGAGAGGCAAAGGATCGCATGCTCATGATATCATGATGTCATGTTGACAATTTGAACTAGTGACAAGCAGAAGGACGCTCCAACGTTCAAAAGTGAGAGCTGACAATCAAAAAATGCTTCATGGCCAGGGGTAAGACGAGAAGATAAACACATACGGAGCTACACCCAGGTGGGTATTAGCTTAGCTTGGCATAAAGACAGAGTTGCTGGGTGAAAAGAAAACTATAATTACCAAGTTTGCTAGTAGGCGTGTTTCTGCTTCCAGTCTTAATGCTAAGCTATGCTAACGCATCTCTTGGCTCTAATTAGTACAGATATATGAGAGTGGTATCGCTCTTCCCATTTTACTCTCCCAAAACATTCAAATATTCCTTTAAGATTAAACCCAGAAGCAAAAATAAGCAAAAAGCTAATCTGTGTGTATCCTCGACTATAAATGTATGCACTGGAAAGCAGGAATGTAAAAGGAGTACATGAGTGCTTTAAAGGTTAACTTCATCACGTCTGGTGGGTAGTCTTCAAAACCAACAGCAGACAGCACTTCCATTGATTTAGACAGGGGGAGTTTTTACATGAAGCATCATTAGTGCAGTACAAAATTATAGCACAGTAATTTAGACGCTGCATACTCTCATGCACACACACTCAAACACACATCTGATCTCAAAGACACACAGCAAGGCAGAGAAAATCGCTCTCAAGAAAAAGACTCTCTCTCTCTCTCTCTCTCTCTCTGAGTGATACCTTCTTTAGCTGGAGTGCTTTGGAGGGACTGGGTGAGAGACAGAGACTGAGAGAGAGTGGAGCCGTCGTCGGAGGTTAGCTCGTGCTCTCCATCTGCAGGGAGGGTGGGAGGGTGGGGAGGTGGGGTGAGGGATGGATGAGAGGATTGCAGGGTGGTGTAGAGGATTGGTGTAGTGGGATGACAGCAGGAGTGAGTGGGATGAGAGGTGGGTGGGAGGGTGGATTTGGGATGAAGGGTCAGAAGGGGGTGGGAGAGGTAGGAAGGGAGGGTTCGAGAGATTAGTGGTAACACACACGTTAGAATCAGGCCATGCACAGCTGTTTTTCCACAAAATTCCCAAAATTGAGCATTTGTGGAGCTTGACTCATTTGTTATCTGTTTCTCCTGGTGGCTGAGCTTGAACTATAACAGACTGTTGTGACTTTATATCCTCGAGATGTCCTGAATAGTAACTTTAGGGCTGCAGGTTGGATCTCATAACATGCTAACACATATAATAATAACAATAATAATAATAATAATTATCATTTCTTACAACAGATTATTGAATAATCTTCCTGCACTTTGAATATATGGATGAATTACTTTATGGGCTAGGCCTGAGCACACTTAGTCTTTATATATAGATTTTATCATGTCCTTGTGATATTGTTCACCAAATTATGTTGTACAGAAGTTCTAGGGTTAGTGCTAAAGAAAAGCAGTGAAAATATTTTTCAATACAGTGTACACTGAAAAGGATATTGATTTTTCTTTTGAGGTGGGCCTTTTTTATGTGGCTAAAATACATCTTTCTGCTGACCCTGTCCACAGCAGTGCATAGCTCTGCTTCTGTGCCGCGATCCCCGTCTGCTTCTCCACAATGGGGGCAAGCTGACTGCTGTTTACTCAAGGTAACACACTGACTATGGATAAGTGACTCATATCCCACAACCTTATTTCAGAATATGCAAACACTGGGAGAGTGAATTGAAATCATTTTCTATGGGATTTTTCAAACATTTGCTATGTCATCATACCATTTCTACTGATATTGGAACATTTTTCTCTTTATAATATGGTGGTATTGACATCATTTTAAACATTTATCATGCCTAAAAATAAAGACCTAATGGCCTTCATATCTTTACTCTACTAAAAGGACCAGTGTATGAGATTTAGTGGCATCTAGCAGTGCAGTTGTTGATTGCAACCCCATTGTGTCAATAGAAACATGGTGGTTCAACATGGCAGACTCTTAGGCCGTGCTGTGTCTGTAGATATTGAAGGCTCATTTTAAGTTAACAAAATCATAATGATTCAGATTTTCAGGTGATTATACACTAATGAAAACATAGAGATGTGGATTATATTTCTGTAAATAGAGCCCCCTAAATCTGACACACTGGACCTTTAAGTTAACTCAAGTTGTTTTTAAAAAAATATTAAATTAATTACATCTTTTATTCGGCATTTAGCAGTGGTTTTTCTGGCTTGACTTTTCTGTATCACTTACATGATTACAAAAACAGCATGTAACAGCGTTTATAAGTACAGTGAATGTTACAGTCCAGCTCAGCATTAGTAGCCTCATTAGTTTTAAACACTGATTAGTGTGAATGAATGACATTCCCATATCACTTTAACACATTAATTAGCACATTCAGGGTTACACATTGAGTTGGCTGAGACGTCGCAGCCATTGACAACACGTTCATGCACAGCATATAGAATGTGGTTGCATAACAGCGTGGTCTGTGTGTGGTGAATGTACTCATGTGTTCAACAAGTTTATTCATGAGGATAAAGTGTAAAATGTGCATAAAGTTGATATTTATGGAAGTCAGTAGAGCTGCAGTGTGTGGAGTGCAGTCTTGCGCGCTTTACACTCACAGTAGGTAGTTTTCAACAGGCAGCTGCACTTCATATGTACAGTTAGGCCCAGAAATATTTGGACAGTGACACAATCTTCATGATTTGGGCTCTGCATGCCACCACATTGGATTTGAAATGAAACAACTAGAATGGAATTGAAGTGCAGACTTTAAGGTTTAATTCAAGGGGTTGAACAAAAATATATGATTAAACATGTAGGAATTGTAGCTATTTATATACAAACGCTCCTCATTCCAGGGGCTCAAAAGTAATTGGACAAATAAACATAATCCTAAGTAAAAATGTTACTTTAATATTTTGTTGAGAATCCTTTGCAGGCAATGATTGCCTGAAGTCTGGAACCCATGGACATCACCAAACGCTGGGTTTCCTCCTTTGTGATACTTTGCCAGGCCTTTACTGCAGCAGTCTTCAGTTGTTGCTTGTTTGTGGGTCTTTCTGCCTTAAGTTTTGTCTTGAGCAAGTGAAATGCATGCTCGATTGGGTTGAGATCTGGTGATTGACTTGGCCATTGCAGAATATTCCACTTCTTTGCTTTAAAAAACTCCTGGGTTGCTTTTGCAGTATGTTTTGGATCATTGTCCATCTGTACTGTGAAGCGTCCAATCAACTTTGCTGCATTTGGCTGAATCTGAGCAGAAAGTATATCCCTGTACACTTCAGAATTCATCTGGCTGCTTCTGTCTTTTGTCACATCATCAATAAACACAAGTGACCCAGTGCCATTGGAAGCCATGCATGCCCATGCCATCACACTGCCTCCACCATGTTTTACAGAAGATGTGGTGTGCTTTGGATCATGAGCTGTTCCAATTCTTCTCCAAACTTTCTTCTTCCCATCATTCTGGTAGAGGTTGATCTTAGTCTCATCTGTCCAAAGAATGCTGTTCCAGAACTGGGCTGGCTTCTTCAGGTGTTTTTTGGCAAAGTCAATTCTGGCTCTTCTATTTTTGAGGCCGATTAATTGTTTGCACCTTGTGGTGAATCCTTTGTATTTACTCTCATGAAGTCTTCTCTTTATGGTAGACTTAGATACTGATACACCTACTTCCTGGAGAGTGTTCTTCACTTGAGTGGATGTTGTGAAGGGTTTTTCTTCACCATGGATAGGATTCTGTGATCATCCACCACTGTTGTCTTCCGTGGACGCCCAGGCCTTTTGAGTTCCCAAGCTCACCAGTGCACTCTTTTTTTTTCAGAATGTACCAAACTGTTGATTTGGCCACTCCTAACATTTCTGCTATCTCTCTGATGGATTTCTTCTTTTTTTTTCAGCCTCAGGATGGTCTGTTTCACCTCCATTGAGAGCTCCTTTGACCGCATGTTGTGTGTTCACAGCAACAGCTTCCAAATGCAAACGCCACACCTGGACTCAACTCTAGACCTTTTAACTGCTTAATTGATGACAGGTCAACGAGGGAAGAGCCCATGCAGCCTTGTTTTTTTTTTTTGCAGTCTTCTGAGTCAATTGTCCAATTACTTTTGGTCCCTTGAAAAAGAGGCGGCTACGTATTAAAGAGCTGTAATTCCTAAACCCTTGCTCCAACTTGGATGTGAATACTCTCAAATTACAGCTGAGAGTCTGCACTTTAAGCCTATATTGATTATATAATTGTATCCTGAATATGTTTTCGTAAACAGCTAAAATAACAAAACTTGTGTCACTGTCCAAATATTTCTGGGCCTAACTGTATCAGGTCTGACATGTAATGTCTCAAATAATTACACTTTAATTTACAAAATTAAGATGGAGAGTCAACCGGACATTGCTAATCATAGGCTAAATCTATAAGTGTGTGTGTGTGTGTGTGTGTGTGTGTGTGTGTGTGTGGACAGCATATATCAGGCTTTTACAGACGGTCTCCAGCTTGCATCCAGATTGGCCACCGGGGATTCATGGGGCTGTGGGGGCAACAGTGTCATAGCAACGGGCTCCGCTCATGTGGCGGGTGTGAAGACCTGCTGTCTGCTCGGTCTGCCATCTTAGTCATACTGGCCCCTCATAAATGTGCACAGGCACCAAATGCACATAAGAGCATTTGGATGAACCTATAAACATGCATGAACACATGTGCATGCTGACGTACACACACACACCCATAATACACAGATTAAGCTGGTCCAACATGGCAAAAGTGTACAGAATTGGGACTAGTGGACAACCCCCCTTCACTATCTGTTCACTGCTGATTTTTCCTCTGCATCTGGGCTAATATGATTAGCATTGACTATCTTGTGTGTGAGGTTAACAGAGGAAGGTAGCAGTGGAGCCCTAGGGGACATGTCCTCATATTAAAAAGGTATATAGGTGTGTGTTTGTACGTGATACCACTGTTAGAACATGTGTGTCCACTGGGATCGCTGCTAAGGTGACAGCCCTACAGACCTTAGATTGTATGGATGTTTGTTAACAACAAGAGTGCTGAGAGAGCACATAACAAACTCAACATGTGCAGTAACGTGGGACCAGTTTGGAAGTTTTAAGAAATCCAGATTTGGTTCGAGCCACAGTTTGAAATCTGCTCCAGCTGTTTCTGCTGATGTGTAGCCCTTGAAAATGTCAGATGGTGCTTGTTAACAGCTTTAACAGGCTTCTGCCCGTTTTTGGCTGTTAGGGTCTTTTCTTTTCTGCAGTTCAAAGTCTTTTAGATGAATGGAAAAGCTCACGGAGCACACTGGGAAGAATATATCGACACCAGTTTGAAAGAAGAGTTATCTCTAGTTTCAGACTTCACTTCCAGGTGAAATCCCAAGAGATTCTACTCTCAGTGCATATTAGAGATAAAAACTCATGCTGTATCTCTGACGTTATCTCAGAGTAACAGAAATCTATTATCATATAATTTCTTTACACAAATGTTTCACATGAGTTGTGATTAAGAGACTGTAAATATAAACACAATAAGTAACCCATGAAAATGCAAGTTATTACACAGATATCTGTGATAAGCCCAATATTGGCTAATAATATTGGCGCTGTTGATACACCAGCGGATCTAATACAAACCGCCAAACATGAGAGCACACATCTTTGAGGATAGCAAAGACCTGCTGCTCTCTCAAATCTAGTGACAAATCCTGCTGGCTCGACCTAATCTCTTCCTGTGTGCTTTCAAACTGTGGCTTAACAGATTGATTATTGATTGATTGTTTTAAACCGGCTCAATGTTTTGTTGTTAAACGAACCTTCACAGATTGGTAGGATTGTTTGCTGCTCACACTGAGGGACCCGTCTTTGGCTTTGAGTACAAGTCACTGTGTGTGTGTGTTTGCCAGTGTGTCCAGTCCATATGTCTCTCAGTGTGACTGTGCTCTTGTGGTGTGTTTGTAAGTTGAGCGTGAACGAGTTCAGGATCTAGTACGCACAGCGATGAACCTTCGTGAATTATTATGGGCTGGTGTGTACAAGTTTAAACGTTTGTTGAAGTGTATGTATTTGTGTGAGCCTCGTACCACTGAGGCCCAGTTGCCTCCTCTCCACGTTCTTGCGATACTCCTCCATGTCCTTCTCTGACAGCTCACTGAAAGGGTTGGGAGGCAGGGGAGCCATCTGCTCCTCCTCTGTGGGCACGTATGGCTGGGGAGGAGACAGGGAGAGGGGTGAGCATGACACACACACACACACACACACACACACACACACACACACACACACACACACACACACACACACAGAAACAGTCAGGAGGCACATGCATGCACTCTCTGAACTGCAAAAAACAAACTGGCACACACACACACACAGTCACTTTGTCTAGGAAGGACAATAATTCAGTACAACATAACTAAGGCTGCTCATATAAAGATAAAAGTGTTGACCACATCACACAGAACTCATGTAACCACCAACTCTATACAGAAACCGATTGCCCAATTAGTCTGCAAACCCCGACAGACTGTAGAAAAAAACAAAACCCACTCCAAAAGCACCGACGTGTATGAATGCAATTTACACTCAGAGCGCCATCATACTCACAAAAGTCACAGGCATGCACACAAAACACGTCTGCGTCAATTTATTTGTGTAAAAATCTGTCCTAAACACTATCATGCTCTGACACAGCATTTCAAGAACTCACACGTGGGGTGCAACTTTGTACGAGACAGAAATAAAACTTGTATTTGTGTCAAGCTTTAAAACGCAATCGTAACAAACACATGCAGTGTTTTCTGTTCTGAAAGGACAAAAAAAAGTGTCAAATAAATCCACAAAAAACAACAAGTCAAATAAAAACACCACTGCAAATGGCAACAATTAGAAAACACTTGTGGATATTTACCGGAACTTTTATCTGCATCTGATCCTTCAAGACAAGACACCAACCACAAAACTATCAGCATCAAAATGTCTAAATATGATATACCTTTACCTTAATCTTTCCACCTTAATGTGATTAGGATCTTTTTAACTAAATACAACTATCAACATACTCCTGTAGAGGTTCCTTTTGCCTTTGCAAAATGTGCTCACTTGCCTCCGCCTAGTGGCCAAGAGGTGTCATTAACTGAGCTGCGCCCATAACAACAATGGACACAGGTTGTTGTTTTTTTTTTTTTTTTTCCTTGTTTGCCTGATTAAATCTCCTCTCATGACTGTGTGTGTGTGTTTATGGACTGTGCTTTGACAGTATGACATCTCCTCGACTCTCCTCCTAGCTTTGTTGCACCTTCTTCATGTCCCAGTTCATGAAGTTTAGCGTGCTCAGCTCATTTCCAAAGCACAGCTTTACCAAACTGCAACCTGAGCAGATCAGCCAGAATAACTGAAAAGAGCTCTGAGTTATTGCTCAGTAAACAAGTAATTAGGGAAATCTGTATCGTTGCTATTCCTTCAGTGCAGCAGGGAGGCCGAATGTTTGAGCAGACTGTGTATCCTGCCATAAACCACAACATGCCCATAAACACAAGACACATACTGCACCACTTTTTTTTGGAGCATTTGTCGAATTCTTGAAACCTCAATATGAAGTAAATGTCTCAGACTGCAGCCACGCTTTGCTATGTTTTTGCTGCTGTATATTATGAAATTTAAAATTAGGTAAAAATGGATGAAAACTCTAAATGAAAATCTGATTTTGTGTTTTTTTTCTTGGTTCTAAACTCTGTTTGCTATAAACTATGTTAGATGGTATCTTTTTCAGTGGGCAACAAAACTATTTCCTGTTTTGCGTAACATCAAACAGTTCGGGTATTTTTCATGATGAACGTTGCTATTTTTCGTATTTCTTTGTCAAACAGTAGACATGAGATGATTTAGTGCACAGCTACAGTGACATTTAAAGACAATCTGACAAGGCTTGGTGTCAGACACTCTTCTTTCTAGACACCCTGTCTAGCACCAGTGTTCAAACAGAACAAAATCAGATGTAAAGCTAGAAAACTAAGTGCACATTTTTTTGTAAGGTCTGAACGTAGAGAAGAAAGAGAAGTAATTCTCACCCGTCGGGGCGGATCAACAGGGATGCCTGCAAGGTGCTGGGAGCGCGGCCCTGACGTCATCACATCAAACCGGTTCTGCTCTCTGATCTGGAATAGGATAAAACACACACAATGATGTTAACAGGGATTTAAATTCCCTTTGTAAACAAAAGCCAGCACAAAATGTCACAATAAATTACTTCTCAGTTCATTGTGATGTTTTTTTTTAGGCTTCTGCTCTGTTCGTCCTCTAAACTTCACATGATCCAGTCATTCATCATGACTGAGAGAAAAGACTCACTTTGTTCCTCTTCTGCAGCACTTCACTGGGATCTGTGTTGAGAGGAACAAACTGATTGGGGTCTTCAATCCGGATTGGGGTTCCCGTCTCGTCTGCCTTCATCCACTGTAGAAGAAGTCAGGTGAAAATGTGTGAGATCAAAACTGTCTGCTCATAATAACCTGGCACGATAAAAGAAATGGGAATGCAAAAATTCTGCTAGATACCTTCAAAACAATAAGACCCAATTAATCATTTATTATAAAAATGAGATTGCATGTACAAATCTATTATCTATAACTTTCTGTATCTAGTCTACATATATGTTCATCAAAAAGAGAACATGAGCATGCACCAGTCAGATGAAAAGTGGGAATTATGATATATTATTATTTCAGTGCTGATTTGATTTAAAAAAACAAAAAAACTTTGTTGAAGTGCAATACTAAATGACCAGTTCATCTCCTAGGCATTGCCAAGGTGCCTTCTTCTATTAAAGTTTGACTCATTATCAGTCACTATGTAAAATGCCTTCACCATTTGCACTCAATATTTATTTTTCACACTTTTTGTACCATTTACAGAAATATTTTACTTGTATGTAGACATTGTGTGTTATTGGTTATTACTGCTTTGTTATACATATTACACAACTATGTTTTCATGCAGCTGAATGTATGTAATAGTTCTATGTCTATTTTACATAGATCTTTGTTCAGCTATCTCTGTTGGAACTGAGTGTAACATTGAGTGCAACCTAAAACTTCAGACTACTGTCTGTCCTTACATTTGTACACGTACCTACCAATAAAGCTGATTCTGATTCAGTGCAACTGAACCAAAATCAATGTAGTGCACTGTTCAGCCAGTAGATGGCAATCTAGTATCAGGTTTAAACCTTATTATACTGTCCATGGTTTGAACCACTGAGAAACAACTCCAGTCAAAACAAACCAGTCAACACAACATCAAAATGATCTTAATGACAGGCCATGATGTACACTTTGTCTCTTCATCTTCATTATGTTAATCGATATTCACATGTGAACACACAAACATGTCATTAAAGCCTTACAGAAGAGTTTTAGGTCTTAGATTTTCATGAGGAAATAAAGTTCAGCTTCATACATTTAAAAATTAGCATGAAAACCTTCAACCCTCGTATTTGTTATCGTGGTCACACTCTGCTCACCGTGGTTGTCCTGCTGTTGTAACGCTCCTCTCCGCCCTCCACGCTGACCTTGGTGTAGCTGTTGGGCGAGTTGAGCCAGCGTGTCTTCTCCCTCTGCTGCCGCTGCTGAAGGAACTTGAAGGGCAGCCGTGTGGCATCACCGTCCATGTCCTCCGCGAACATATAGGCCGTGACTGTGGCGGGGATCTCCACGTCGCTCTTGTGCCTCGGCTTCTCTCGCACGATAGGATGCCTGTAGGCGTGACCTGTCCTGTAGCCCTGCAGCAATGAGGGAGATCACACATACAGTTTGTTTTCTTTGACCTGAAATGATTTGATTTGTTTAGATCCACCAGAAAACAAAACCTCATGACCACTCAGGAAGTTAATTCACGTTTATGTAGTCCTCTATCTGCTCCGTTTACTGCTCTGGCCTCCTGCTTACCACATGAGGATCATTAAAGGGTCTTAGATCATAGCTGACATCATTATGCAATCATAAAGAAAGCAATTTTAATTTGGTTTGTTGTTTTTACACCAGGAAAGATTATATTGAATCAAATTCCTAACAGAAATTAGCATTTGGTCTGTGACTTTTCCTTCCTGTAATGCTTGAGCTGCCAGTTTCACATTTGGCCAAATAGAAAAGAAAGAGAGCAACAGTGTTATGACCGCAGGGTTTCTGGCAGCACAGAGGACAGAGTCAAAGAGACATTTCCTGTCTGACCCTTTCTTTCTTTCTTTCCCTCTTTCCCCCCTCTTCCCTCTCCTCTTTATCCTCATCTTTGCTTTTCTCTCACACTCCCATTCCCCCGGCGCTTTCTCTCTCTCTCTCTCCCCGTCGATGAACTCTCACTTGATCCTGATGTTTTTCTGACATTTTTCCACACTTGGCTCGCCAGTGAAGTTCCGTTCTTTTCCGTTTTGTCCTTTTCTATTCATCTCAGTTCCTTGGTCAGAGTTGACCTTTTAACCCCCTTTTTAATTCAGCTGGACTACCATTCCCATTTCCTGCAACATCCTGGACATCAAATCAGAAAGTTCTCTGCATTTGTATACTGGCTGTTAAAGTGGATGGGGAAATGTCTCATCACTGTGTCTGGATCTTTTACCGAAACCAAGAGCTTATCTGACACAAATGCAATCTTTATGAGGTGTAAGAGAAGAGAAGGATGGCAGGGGAGACAGAGAGAGGTGAGCTGTTCACAGTCTTGACAGGCTGAGAGGCAATGATTCGAGGGGGGAGGGAACAGAAGAAGAGAGGAGGAATGACAGGGCATGGAGTAAGATGAAAAGAGAGAGGGAGACAAGTGGAAACATGGATGCAAGAAAGACAGACAGAAAGAGGGCAGAGGCATGGCCATGAAGCAGCCTCCAAGGTCTGACACAGCGTGCAAAATTAGTTTCTTTTAATCATCACTCTTTGCCTCTTCAAAATGAATTTCTCCCTTTCCAAATTTCTAATTTTGTCATCTACTGTGCTTTCTAAATAACCTTTGCTAGTTTAACAGCACCCCGTACTGCTGTTTTCCTTGCAGTTTCGGTTTAGGCTTCTGTAGGGGGCGCCCTTTTATAACACTGTGCACAGAAGTGAAGTACAAAAAACGAAGGTAAGGTGTTAACGTCATGTCGGTTCATTTGATGTGTTCCTTTTTTACCAGTGTGTCACTTTTATATCTGTGGACTCACCAGATTATCCAGCATCCTCATCAGAGACTCAAACTCCAGCTCGCCAACCTTCCACTTGTATGTGCCACCTAGGGTGACATCGGTGTTGGCCACGGCATGCACTCTTGATTTGTACTTCTCCTGGTCCAACACTATCAGGTTGTCCACGCTGCCAGCACACGAGATGGCATTAACCTGAAATCACCACGTAAGGATGGAGAGACAAGCATGTGAGTCCCTATTGACTGATGACTTGAATGAAAATAAAGAGAAAGGACTTTCTATCACGAAACATCTGCGTCATTAGACCACACGCCACCTAAAATGAGGATAGCCCTCAATCTATAGCTACAGCACCAAAGAACATACAGTACACGGCATACAACAAACATGGTTGAGGGATTTATTTATAGAAATTAAGCTGGGCTTTGCATGATGGATTAATGTTTTCTTTTGCTTGACCGGGGAGAGTCAATCAGGAGATTTGGTATGCCTGTTACATCGAGGGACACAACAACACCTCTGAAACCCACCGTACAAGTGAACATGCAAGAATCCAAAAGCAAAACACAAGACAAAAAAAACCCAGCCACACATAACAATTCGGTGGTTGGTACATTGTGACATCCCTCATATCTCTGTCGCTGTACAACACAAGTGACAACATGTTGTTTAAATGTCTGATAACACTCACTGTAGTAACGTGACCCCCTTTATCGACTTCATGTTTCAAACGTGTTCATGTGAATAGATTTTAAACATGACATAATTGAACCATTAATGATATACAAGTGGATATTGTAACAATACTTTTTTATAAGGTCGACGTCTGTTATGCTAGCTATCTTCGTGGCAGAACGGATGTTTCAAACTGACATTTATCTAAAGCTATTTTATCCTTTTATTTATTATTTTCAGCTAACCCTTGCAACCCTTTATCCATTACTTTTGGCTATCGAATTGAACTATGTATCTTATGTGCAACACATTGTTGTGTACGTCATCAAATTGTTTTTCAAATTAGTTGAACTATCTTACCACGACAACCCAGACGGGCACAGATGACAGGAATTCATCAATGTCTTGTGGGTTAAAAGATTTTAAAGATACATTTCTCCTCCTTCATCCAAACCTCCTGAAATCCCCTTTCTTAATCCCCGAAATCCCTCCCATCTTTCTTACTGGCCCAGTAAATAAAAGGAAGAACAACACCCTCTTTTAAATGCTGCTTTGGACCGACATCAACAACACATCAGCTTGTTACTCCCTTCATCAAACCCTTAATAGCTTGGCTGTAAGACTGTTTAGCCAACATTTTCCACAAGAGATTAGGACTTAAGGAGAGTTGTTAAAATTGTGAGAGTGGGCAAATGTGAAAACTGCCGTGGAGAGATTAGATTTAGTGGGAGAGCTGCTGCCTGCTGGTCTAATAGATGTGCGGGGGGAAGCTGATGGTGGTGGTGCTGGAATTTGCCTGCTCACAAAAACAGTAGCAGTTAACTAGTTTGTGTGTGTTGGTTTACCTGGATTTCGCAGGCATACTGAGTATTGTAGATGTAGTGAAAGGCCTCTTCAATGGTCTCCCCAAGACCAACCACACCGTGATTCCTCAGCACCAAAACCTGTAAAACACACACACACACACACACACACACAAATGATTAGGATCAGCAGAACAGTCCAATCAAACAGTCTTTAATGGATGAACAACTATGTGACAGTTCATTAACCACCAAAATGTTTTTGATTCCATTAATCAACAAAGGTTGGGCCACTGGATGACGACAGCAGGACCTGGAGACAGACTGGTGATGGAAAATCCCTTGAATTCCCTGAACTGTTGCCAATTAAAATTGTGGATCTCTGATCATTTTAAAAGAGGCCAAGCGCAAGACACTCACATGGGGAACCACATGCAGCCACAAAAATAAGGACGCCCAGAAGGCAACACAAACACCAGTGACATTTCAACAGGATGATGTGTTGCTACTGTTTCCTATTTGAAAATACACCACACCCTGATAATTAGTCCATTTCTCTTCTTGACTACAAGGACAAAGAATAAAAACAAAACTTCCTCAAGCATGCCAAAAATACTTGTCAAGATATCGTGTCCACATGACAGGCGGACTGAGAGATGATTATTTGAAGTTTTCTTAAATTTTCACTTCTTTTATATTTCTTTTATTTTTATATTGAGGTCACTTTATCTAACCAAGGAATAGCACAGCACAAACCTCTTTTTCACACTTCTTTTAGTACGGCATTAAAGAAACAAAATATAATGAGTTAATTAATGTGCTAGCTGTTTCTTCAGTCTTTCTGCTAGGTTCAGCTAACCAGCTGCTGGAGACAGATTCATATTTACCATAAAGACTTCTTCGTTGCTAATCTTAACATCTAACTGTTGGCAAGTATTTCTTTCCACTTTATGAACTACGAGGACTGTCCAGCTGAAGAGATCTTGCTCGGTCCTTGGTTTTCAGGGTTTTCCTACCTTCGCTGTAGGTCCCAGGGCCTTCTGCAGCTCTCTGCGCTCCTCCTGGTCGTCCAAGCTGCCCTGATAGTTGTAGTAGGCGATATCACCCAGGATCAATGCCTCCTGTGAAATGGGCAGGATGCCACACTTCATAGATGACACCTAAAGCAGCAGAGGCGTATGAGAGATAAGAAGCTTTGTAAGTTACAGCTCATCTGAGACATTTCTCTTAGATGCCTCTGTGTGAAGAGTACTTTGAGTACTCCATCTCTAATGACTGCAGAGACGAGCCTCTTTGTTGCACAGCAGCAGGTAATTATTCCTTTTAACTTGAAGTGTGATGTATTTACACAATTCAAATTTCTAAACCTCTCTGAAAAGAAATCCGTGCAGAGTAACGTGAACTCACAGCAGCCGTGGCAGGAGTGTGCACATGTATGATGTAGCGGATGTCTGGACGCATAGAGTAGATGGCAGCGTGGGGGCTGAAACCTGCTGGGTCTATCTTCAAGTTGGTTGTGCCCTGGTCGATCACATCCCCGATGATGTTGACCTTTACCTGGAAGAACAAGGAGAGGAGACAAAGTCAGTGGATGCTTCGCAGCCCTTTTACTTAAGTGGTGCAAAGACACTCGAATACAAGCTGAACTAGCTTTTTGAAAACCTGACAGCAGCATCATCTAGACGGCTCTCCTGAGAATGGAGGAGAGAGAATATGATGAGACCCGAGGAGAGCAGAGGGAGACATACTGTACAACTAACCATGCTCAGATCAGTGTAATCAAATACACCCAGATACTGAAGCACATCCAGAGAACACATCACCAGATCCACTCTTTCACACACAAACACAGAGCTGATAAACTGCCATCATTAACTAAGAAGACATAAACACAAGTCAAAATCAATGAACATGACGACAGAAATCACATTATCAGCGATTCCTCCTCTCTGTCCGCTCCTCTGAGGAAATGAATTGGAGCGTTACCAGGAAACATAATATAGTTGGGGAGTGGACATGACGTCCTTTACTATCACAACTTCATTACCAGCCAGTTAGCAGTTATTAGATCATAGGTTGGGAGAAAAGAACGATGGAGGGTATGACAGAGGTAGAGACCTGGAGGGAAGAGTTAGATAACCAGAGAAAAAGAGAGAAAAGAGACAGAAAACTGAATGAGGTAGAAAACCTGAAGGAAGACAAGACCGACCGCAGATGTCAGTTCTTGCTGTAAAACCTAATTTCAAACAGCTTCGCCCGCAGACCTTGTACAAAATTGCCATCACCGTAACCACATGTTGTTCTGTGATACAAACCAGAACCTACAGGCTCACATTTCTCTTTCACAATACGAAGTCCAAGTGTGTATTATCACAACAGGAAAGGGCATCCATTATCCAGTCTCCAGGCTAATGAAATACACCCAGTTCAGCTGGAGCAAGCTGAATATGTACAGGGTCTCATTCTTTACTCATGTGCTTCACTTCGGCTCTACTAAAAAATGTGCTCCTGGAGTTACTTGAAAAGTAGACGACGTGCCAGTGAAGGGGCACCGCAGTTCAAATTAGGACTACAAACATGAGAACAAATACTCAGGTGTTGTATTGGCCACAGCTTACTTGGGATCTCTGGGTCAACTCAGGCTGAAAATCCTGAGACATGTTCTCAGTGCTGCTCTGCATTTTAACAGGCTGTTTGGATGGATGACTGTCTATTGATCTTTCACAGAGCAGAGTAAAGTGAATGGCACCAGCTGAGCGTAACTAACTACTACCATCTTTGTCTCCATACACAGCCACAGCCAGCAGCCAGGGCGAATTGAGCATCGATTGGTTTACACATCACATGTCACATGTTCAGGACAGTACCAATTCACCCTGTCACGTCCTTCAAAGTGCAGCAATCTGTCAGTCAAAGCCGCCCCACCGCTGAGGGGCCCTTCTGACAAACATAGCACCTCTAATTATAAAAAGATGCCAAAGGACGTGCCAGAAAGAATCTGACATGCGACTCGGCTGGTTGGATAGATAGATAAGAAGTCTGTAGAGTTGGGTCTAAAGAAGAAGTCAAGGCTGAAACTTGAAAATGCAGTCCCTGAATTTCTTCAAAGATAATTCAAGTTGAGCAAAACGAACTTTTTGACTTTAATCTTCCTAAAAATGAGCCAAAAAATCAAAGTGTAAATATGTCCACAAACTCAAGTGACCCCGCCCTCATCTCAGAGCTCAAACAGACTGACTGAGCGGGAGCAGCAGATGGAAACAAACCAAAGCCAACCAAAACTTCACAGCCTTCACACAGCTGACCCCGACACGACCCCTCACACTCTTTATTCAGGGTGACTTCCTCTTAATCAATCTGTTCACCTCTCTAAACCCTTGGACTCAACTGTGTTTAACTATGGAGATCCAAACAGGCTGGGAGAGGTGAAGAAGGCAGCAACAGACTGGCATCAAAACACAAACAGTCTTAAGCGCAATTAGATAGTGCCAGACAACATCATTTTGTTGTGTCTCCTGTTAGCTGCAGTGTTGTGGTGATTGCTCTCGTACAGACAACCACAGCAAAAATGGATGTCGTCCAGACACACAAATATTTTGTGATGACTTGAGCTTTCCATCTTACCTTGCTGTCTTTTAGGATTTGTTCTGTAAGTAGTAGGGGCTCTTTTTTTCCTGTCTTTATTTAAGAGCGTGGTCTTTCAATTTGAGAGCATGACTCATTGATTTCATGTTCAGATTTTGTAATGCTTTCCCTCCAAACCCTGCCCTCACACTCAAATAGCTCCTGCTTCCGCTCAGATTTGCTCTGCTTCTGCTCAAACTGGATGCTTGCATTCAGATATATTTTGTTCCGGTGCTCAGATTTCTCTCTGCTCTTAGATGTTTTGTGCAATGTTAAAATTCACCGACCGAATAGTGTGTCAATCAATAAATTATGCTGTCAAATTGAAAGACCAATCTCAAATACAGAGAGGAGGATAAAAGTCCCATGAAATATCTGTAAGTCTGAGCTGAAAACTGAAAGTCATCATGAGCTATTAAAACTACTCTTGTTTGACAAGGTTTTGTTTTTAGCTTACACATATGGACTGTGATTTTAGTGCTTAGACTTTTCCCTATGGCACACATTTTGGCTCAAGTTGAAATAAATCTTAGCGGGAAACAAAAGTTAAACCAACTCTGGATGTTAAAATCTCTTTATGTTACACAGCACCATAGATGGCGACGGTCACATCAATGATACACTGATCAATATGAGCCAATATCATAAAAATATGCTCTCTATAGTAGCTGCTATAGTCTCTCACTCATGGTATTCATGATCACTGACTTGAAAAGTTTAACAAAAGTCAGTTGCCACTAGAATAAGCTAGAAAGTGGTTGTGTGATACGTTGGTGGAATATTTAAACTGTTAGCTATTAGCTTTAGTTAATCTGGTTTAAGACAGTTGACCTACCTGTGTGTGTTATTAAAATAACATTAACAAATGTATCATGCTTGAGGGGGACAGCAGCATCTGGACTTATTTTGAGGCAGCTAACTGCAGCCACTACATCATTTTTGGCATTGTAAAAGTGAGTCACATGTTATACAAATTTAATTATTTCACTTTGATTAAAAACAGGTAGCTGAAACGATGAATATACAAATGAACTTTTCCTTTTAGTTCAAAGCTTTTGTTTAAGAGATTTTCTTACACTTTATTCTAATCAATATATATTTAAACTATGTTTTTCTGCCAGGTGAACTGCAGTAATGCACAAAGCTAAAGCTACATTTCCCTTGAGAATAGCTTGTGTAAGCTCTTACTGTCAAAAATGACTTAGTTGATTATCTGACTTTGTGTTTTGTGTTTAGCAGAAATTAAACCAACTGTGTCTGCCAAAAAAGTGCAGCCAGAAAAAAATGTTTCAATAAAATCAAATTCACTCTTCACTGTCTTTGCCATTAGGCACGAGTAAAAGGCAGCTTACTGGCTGTGACTAAACTGAGGTTTATTGCATATCTCTGTCTGCCAGCCATTCAGGCGTCAAACAGTGAAGTCTGCCTGTCAGCAGTATGACTACTACATTCAGCTGTAAACCCACACCTGCGGCCACATAACACAGGTGTGTGTGAACATATTTGCACAGGTGTTGGAGATAATAAAGTAGGAGGGAAGTACGACAAAGCATAAAGAACAGAGGACGGAAGATATGATTCAAATGCTGAGTGACTTTTGTAATGTCCCAAAATAAAAAAAGCGAAGTTAGGGGGAGTTTTGTGGTTTAGTTTGATAGATGCAAATAAATATGCTTCCTGAATATCAGACAAACCACATCCACCAGAAACATGAAGACACTCCAAGAATGTATTGCTACCGAGCGAATAAATAATTTTTTTAATGTCAGTTCATGTTTTCCATGTCATATTTTATGGATCACACAAAAAGACAAGAAATATATATACACATGCTGTATATGGCAATTCTCTAAAGCACAAATGGACACTCAAACATGACAGAAAGCTTTCAGATGTTATAAATAGTATATAAAAAAAAGGAAACTTTTTTTGTGTGTTTTTTGTGCATTAAAACTGAATTGTCCACCTGGCTGGTCTGGTCAAACATACGTCAACATTTTATTTGGGTTATTCAGTAACAGTATTCAGTCTACAAAACTATTTGGGGTATAAATTCTTTTATTAAGAGTCCAAATCGGGCTCTTAATTGTTTTTAATGCTTGGAAAAGCTCATAAATGTTTTGTCTTTTCATCTTTTCCATCTTGATACACAGGAATGAGCAGAAATAAACACTTGGATGTAAACCAGAGGGAGAAAGTAGAGCGAGAAATAGAGGAAAAACAGAAACACAGGCAAACAGATGGAAATAGAAACTGAATTAGAGGGAGTTAAAATGGAAACGAGGCTGCCAACAGATTATTACACATCTATTGACACTGCATGCCCAGCACTGTTAAGATGTGTGCGCTCTTTGAACCAAACAACCAAAACAGGCTGAACCACATGATTTACTGACTTATTACAGAAAAACAGTACACACACACACACACACACACACACACACACACACACACACACACACACACACACACACACACACACACACACACACACACACACAGAAGGGGTGCTCTGTCAATATGAGCAGAGCCAGAGACAGTGAACATGACAAACAGAGAGAGAAAGAAAGGCAGGCGTGTTGTCCTTTATGCTGCTCAAAAACACTGAAATAAGATCCATCTACTATTTTTCCCCTTCATACAATTCAAGGAAGTAAACTGAAGGACGTAAATAGCTGATTAAGCAAAGTGGAAAAGCATTAGGACTGTCCAGTGAAGGCCAAAACCTCAATACAAACATACACAGACAAGGACAATGACACAGATAGACTTTTATAATCTATTTTGTGTGTTTTAATCTAATCAAGTGATTGCTTAAGTTAAAATTAAACTTTAAAATCAATTTCTAAATAGTCTCTTTGCTCTCTTTGAGTATCTTACTGTCTTTGTGTTTCAGTTCCAAAGCTACATAAACATTTGAGTTAAACAGAAATGTTTTATTTTATTTCATAAGATTATATTTTTATCCAGTTAAGTGAAATGACCTTGCCTTTTTTTTTTTTTGCTTACTGCTGAGATACAGTTATATTTGTAAATGCTGAGTGTATAACTAAATTACTATACTGGAAACAGTCCAGGAACTGTCATGGGTCTTACCAGGTTTGATGCAGACGCCTCAGCGAATGACAGTCCTCTGGGGAGGATAAGAATGTGGTCTTGCTCTTTACTGACTCGACCCTAAGACAAAAAGAAGTCAAGTGAGTATAGTGCACTGTACAGTAAATAGAGATTGAGTTGTGTTATTGCTGCAGGATCTTACTGTAATGTAGGAGTTGGCGAAGTGGGCCCAGCTGAACAGGTCCACCACTCTGTAGAGGCTGGCCAGTTTACAGCGTGTCAGCTTCTCGCCTTTCACCATTGTGGTGGATTCCACTCCGTACATGTCGTTGATGGGAGTGACCATCCCCAGACCTAAACGATGGCGTGATCAGAGTTAAATCAAGGGGAAAAATGCTATTTGCAGAGATTAAAATGATATTCTTTCCTTTGCATTCAAGTCTGCAAGAACAAATTCACTTCAGTCGTGTGTTAGAGACATGCACTGTGCACTTTTATCCACTATCCAACATCTGTCTTTTTATCTGATGATACATCTGACACATCTGGTTCCACACGAGCCTTCACACATACGTGATGTAAACATCCAAACCTTTAATACTTTGTTTACTGCCAGCGCCTGCTCAGACTTACTCATCATGAATATATTTTAAGGAAAAAGCTAAAAACTGAACTGCTATATTGCCTTTGACGTGTAATTTAGCATTAGTTGTGCATTCCAGTGCTCTGATTGGAAGCAGACTTCACATATGGACTCCTGGACAGAACTTACAAAGGATCAAACCCCAGAGAAATATGCGCAGCTCTTCCGGAGTCTTGGGTTGGGTCGTCTCGTGGTATTTATGCCTTTAAGCTCACAAACCTTATGTTTGAGTATAGATCTCCTCTCCTCAAATACCTATGGTCTGTTCTGTTTTTCAGTGCAGTTCAAAGAGGCTGCACCCTGGGCAAGGGTGGCATGTTGTGCTAAATGTTAGTGTCCGGTCGCCTGGGGTAACGAGCCACAGCACTGTGAATACTCACTGAGGGGGGAGGTGTTGAAGCCGGCCACTGAGCTGGCCATGAAGAAGTCAGCGATCTGTCTGAGGGCCAGTAGGCCGGTGGGGTTGTTCCCTTTCCGCTGCTGCTCCTGGATCAGACTCTCCAACTCCTCCTTGAAGGCCTGGAAGGAGAAGGAGAGAAAGAGTTGAGAGAGGAAACGTGACACTGAGACGATGCAATGTGTTAAAAACAAGAAACCAAACACTCAGATTTCTCTAAATGCAGATGCAAAAGCAATTCCCTTAACACCAAAAGGCTATTTGGAATAATATTGAATGTATGTAAGGCATGTTTTCAAGCCTGAAAATGAACAATATCTGTTATGTGTTACATGAAAAACAAGCCTTCAAAAACTTTACTTTCAGTCACAGTATCAGACACCTGAAATAAATGAGTTTTTTGGGGCACATAAACTTTCTTGGAACTGTTATGAAATTTAAAAAATGAAAAGACAGGCACATGATGCTGAGACAGATTAGAGTAGGGGAGAGCGGTGTCAGAGAGATGAAAGAGTAAAAAGACGCGAGAGCATTAAGAGAGGCAGGAAGAGTGGGAATAAAGAGAATGAGGGAGACGCGTTAATCACAGATTAGACATGCACCTTGGTTGTCGATCTGAATCTTCCTCAAAGAGCTCTATGAAGCTGGATCAGGATAGGCTGGTTACCCGACACGGTGAGTCAGTATTGGCTGTCTGGCTAGCTCACTGCCTGCGCTACGACTGGCTTCTTGTTGTGACTGGTAGAGGCAGAGAGAGTGTGTGTGTGTGGCTAATCCTCATGTCCAGACTATTAGTCATGTTGAACCCACAGACACAATACAGTATATGCTGCTTTTATGCAAGACCACAGCCGACTGCATTACATCAAGTACTGTAAGATTTTATGCTTCCACTTTCTTTCAAAGCATCATCATCATGCAACAGCTCATAAATCAAATCTTCAAAAAAAAAAAAAAAGAAATCGAGACTTGAGAATGACAATCATGACAGAAAGTGTCAGGCACAGTTTGAAAGTGTTCATGCTAAGGCTATGTAACTACTGCAGACATGCTTAGTCTGCAGAGAACAGCAGGTAATACAGCCTGTGTAGCTGCTCATAATCTTAACAGGGTTGTTAACCTCTCAGGGGGCACGCTCACCTTTCCCTGACAGCTAATGTAATGATAAAAGCTATGACCGGTGCAGAGCTTTTGCAGTGCACTTTGAAGAACTTGACTTGTGCATTGGCTAAGTAATACATGTTGATGAGTTCTGGTAGTTAAAAACTGTACTGTGAAGCAACATTTCCTCCATCAAGTTTATTATGCAAATGAAAACTAAAACATCTGCTGGCTCGACTAAAATCTTACCATCTGCATCATTTCTCTGTGCTAGATAATAGAAATGATTTCCAGCCTTGGTTCTGAGTCAGCCATTAAGAAAAGATTTCTGACATTTTGGAGCTCATTTTTTTGGTCTGCTTGTTGACTAGTTTTTTCCTGAACATTTTGATGCTCTCTCCATCTGGCCCACCATCCTATCTTCTGTCCTGCATTACAAGATTTTAGGTCATTTTACCAGCGTAGATGAACGTTGTCAGATCTCTATGAAGTGGGACAGTTTGTGCCTGCCACTCCTTCAGGGTTATATTTGTCATATGAAAAGATATGTACACTGTTGCCTGTTTTGGTCCAAAGTATTTCCACCCATTGGATCTGGTCTGGTCTAAATTTATTTGACTTAATCATAAAGTTAGCTGACTGTGAGTTTACTTCCTGGTGGAAATTTAAAACCGCTGATTCTTTGTGGCAAAACGAGCACAGTCTGTGCACAGTGAAAATAGGCCATGACACAGTTTCCATGCAATGACTTCTCTAACAGGCCAATATCCAATACATTCAATATTCATGCCTTTATTTCATCTCAGTGCTTCTGCAACAGTCAACACATTCCCAACAGAGCACAAAGCCATCTCTGACACTTAACTTCCCCTTTTCTCTGCCCCCCACATCCCCTCATGTCACCCCATGGGACGGTCCATTAGTGCAAATAGAGTCTGCGTCTCTGGTTTTATGCCCATGTGAGGGTGTTTTGTTAAAAGTGGAGCAACACCCCCCCCATGTCAGGACACATACAGTCCCGGAGCACTGCTGGTTCTGAACCCAAGCCAGGCATTCCTCTGTCCCTAGTGGCAATGTTGCTGTGGCAACTGTCCTGTTGCGGATATCTGACAGTGGTGGGTCAGGGTTTTTTTTGTTTTGTTTTCAGTTGTTGTTGTTGTTGTTGTTGTTGTTGTTGTTCTGGGCATTTTTCTTTCAAAGACTGTTGTGCCATCACATTGCCATTGGAGCCAAAGATGCAGTTTATTGGAGCCAGAGCCCAGACACTTGACCCTCAGGCAGATTCTGCGTTTCTGACTCGACCAGAAGGGTCTTTGTTTTGGGTTTGTGTTGGAAGAATGTCGCTAAATTAACACTGGTTGTTCTTACATAATCTTTCACAAGCACTCCCTTTCTAAAAGGGAGTTTTCTTTAATTTGTTTAGGAAGAAAACAATGTTTCAAGAATGATTTTGGCTTTTCTTCATCATAATCACCATCGGACACAGATGCCTTGCTACCTGACGAACAACCAACCTGCCAAACAACAACTGTTTTTCAGTACAGTCCTTGTAAAGCAGATAGTATGACAACTAGCAAAATTTAAAAAAAAGACAACTACCATTAACAAAAGTCACATCAGTAGTTCTACTGAGCCTGCATCCATTGATCTTTGGCCACTTAGAGTTGGTGGTACAAGCTGTAAACACCTTACTGACAGTGTATTTACACATCCAGCAGATAGAAAACAACATTATCATTAATTGGGTGTTTCTGATCACCTGATTCATGTATGCCCAATATTTTCTCTCCTGTTAGCTCTAATTTGATTCTGGCTCTTTAGCTGCTGAATGCTTCACTATGTTCACCGTCTACTGCCTGGTACTGAAGAGGTAGTAGAGGTGAAAGTTGTGGGCTACAAAAAAATGTCCCATTTCTTCTTTTACTGCTTATCCTTATCAGGCTCGTGGGGGTTGGAGCCTATCCCAGCTGACATGGAGCGGGGTATACCTGGACAAGTCGCCAGTCCCCCTCCCACAAAACACAAACAAACAAAATATCTGGAGTTCATTACAATGAGTAATCATTATGACATTAAAAAAACATTTAAAGTCAAAAAATGTTCACTGCAATTCACAACACTGATGCAGAATCATCTTTGTTTTTAAAATACTGTCCAATCCTTTTCTGAAAAACCTCTAACACACCAGATTTACAGACTTTTGGAATAAAACTTATTAGATACACACACTAGCAGGCATCTGCTCTACAATTTGCGTGTGTGTTCCCAAGAAGATTATAACAGCAGGGATTTGATTCCCATCATCTAAACAGATTAATCTTTGGGCCTAATGGGGATCATATTATGAACATTTCAGCACAACCCTCACATCTGCGTCAATCAAAATAACATCACACGTCAAGTCGTCAAGTGTGTTTTTTTAGCTGCTGTGGCATGACTGCTCGATTCTGATAACCCAGAGACAAGAAGTCAGGTGAACCTTCAAAATAACATTATATTACATCATTTCATTTCTTTCAGCACATTCACCTCTGGAGTGAGAAATAATACAAATAATAATAAATAAATAATAAAATAAAAATAAAAATATCCATCTTAAACCTTGCCAGATCAAAATCACTGATAGACAACCAGGCTAAGCAGGTCTTAGAGAGGAAAATGTGATCCAATCAGAGAAACGAAAAAGTGTTTCCGTGACTGCTCTGAAATGGCAAAAGCTAATCAAAATGGAACTGCAGCGGTCTTGAGAGTATTAAGTTGATACGCAGATTGGAGTTTGGCCAACTCTTCAGTGGAGGGTGGGGAGAGTAATAAAACACAGCCACTTACTTGAAGTAACAAAAAATTTATTTGATAAATCAAACGCTGGTTTGTCTGAAGAATTAGAGTCTGAAGTGGAAATTTTTCAGACGTTTTGTGTTATAAATGACAGAATTTGGTGATAAATAGTGTTGTGGTTTCTTCCACAGGTCTGTCTGGGTGAGCTGTCAGGAGACAGGTCTTACTGTAGGATATTACATCAGGCCAGATGCTTCCTGAATTTTTTTTTTTATCAGACTTAACAAAAATACATTCTCACATGCATATTTTAGATCATCTGGGTCACATTCTCCTGGGGACAATAGAAACCTTTCTTCGAATTCTTACTATGACAGGAAGTTTCTAGTCTTCCAGGAGCTTGTGTCATATGATTCACTTGTTTCTGGTTTGGTTATTGTTACAGATACAGGTGACACTTAAACTGTTGTACGTCATCCTGTGGGAAAGGAAGACGGGACTTTTTACGACTTTGTTGGAAGCAAGGCAGACAATCCTGCATGCCCGGGCTTGTGCACTGATTAAAGAAATGTGTGTCGCTTCTGATGGTTTCAGCATAACCTCACATACAGTTGTGTCCTTATGTGAAATGAAATTAATATGGTTTGATCTGACTCACTAATCAACACCAGAGCGTAATTAAGTGCATTTAAAAAAATCTGTTTTTGTCTAACAACCAGGGCTTGAAAAACAAGTAACAAGTAGCTTCTATTGGACATCCGCTGAATATTAAATGACAGCTTCTGCCTTCTTATACCTGTCAACACTGTGTTTTGGGGTCATTTCCTGCAGCAGGTTAGGATTACGTTTTCACTCACTACAAAACTTCTTCACAGTTCACCTGGAAGAACATAGTGACCTGCATTTTCTGGTCTCTTGGTGATGGCATCCAAGCTCAAATTACTGGCCTAGTAAATGAAACAACGGGAGTAACCTCAGAGTCTACATACAAGTCCTCAAACATGCTTACCGTGAGAATGCTCTTACATACAGACACATGCATGCAAAGATAGATAAAAAACAAACAGACACACACTCACAAGTTATCCTTAAACCTTGTAGAAACACATGCAGGTCCAGGTGAGGCCTGTAATTTCAGCCACAGCCTCCCCAGTTATGTCAGCACAATGCTGTCCTTTCAAGCCGCCAACGTGACAGTGTTACAAAGTAGGAGAGTGCCTCCCTGCAATCTTGCCAATGCTATTGATTGCCCCATCTCACCTCAGACTGTGCGTCAGTGAAATTGGTCCCCGTCTGCAGCTGCTACGGCTCTCCCTACTCTGCATAAACTCTCTGCCCTTTTTTCTTGAGGGATAAACTTGTTCACCCCGACAGAAAGTGCAGGAAAGTCAGAGCAGGAGGAGGAGATCGTTTACACTGATCATGTTTTTAAAAGTGACGATAAAGTGTATCAATATATGAAGATGACACAGTATTATGGGCTTATGGGAGGTAGATTCAGTACATGAATTGCTGTTTCTCTCCCGTTACTGATTCTGATACCTCAACTCAACTTTGTGCTTTGCCAAAACAGAGTATAATGTCGGTACTCTGAAGTACCAGTGCTCTATTTTTCCAAAATAAAACATTTGTTTAACTCACTGGAATTATTTATTTTGAAGACAGGGCACTAAAGACTGAGACTGAGAGATGTAGGTGACAGAGGAAACACTGAATTTTATAATGACAGTGACAGGGAAACTATCTAACGTGGATTGGTCACGTCACGGCCGACGTCCGGTCTGCTTAATAAGGTTGGTATCGGTACTCATACTAATCCAAAACGGTGCATCCGTAGACGCAGATAGGTTCATGCTCCAGTAAGAATGCCAGAAAAAGTCTTCACATTTATTTTTTTGAGTAACTAAAACATTTCTGTGTCTGATTTTTAATGAAATATGTTGATTTTACTCGTCATAGGGAGGAACTATTGTAAACCTAATACACTAAACACAGAGGGGATTCTTCAGACTTTTGGCCTTTCCTTTTGAGATTGCTCATGAGCTAGAGTGGACTTAGGATTAGAGGGTACCATACTGAAAAGTTACCGAGGGCACTGCTTCACTGCTGGAGGTTTTGCTAAGTTCAGCACCCAGGAGATGTCGTGAAATGCCAAACTGAAACACAGCCGCTGAGACATGGCTCAGAGAGGAAAGGCGGTGGTTTTTAAAAAGAGTCTCTGGAGTGAGTTCAACCACTAATGTTCTATCAAATGAGACCTTCAGGACTTTAAAAAGAAAAAGGGAAAAGATCATAGAGAACAGTCGTGACATTTGCCTCACACAAGGGGGTTGTCGACAGAACCCGCCAAAGCACCATAAATTATCCACTTGTGTTTTCTGGCATGTTCGGGGGGAAGAGGAGAAAATGTGCACTTCCTCTGAAAACCACGGGACTAGTGCAAATGAGGCAGAGTAAATTTACCACTTGGCACCAGTAAATCATTTCTATGGATGATGAACAAACTGTGCCACAAGATGTGGAGAGAGGAGTGGAGAGGAAAGCCTAATGGCAGGGGAAAAGACGAAGATGAGGAGAGATGCAGAAAATAGAAGCAGCATGTGGAAGTAAAACTCAAATTCAATTTCATCTGATTTAATTTTCAAGCTTTTGACCTTTTGACTTTTTGGGTTGCAAATAAAGTCACAGCAATCTCAGCAGATAGAGAGAAACACAGAGAGACGCTTAACCAACATTTAATACAACAAATTAATATCACAATTTACCAACCATGACATCTTGAGACTTGGATTTGCAGCCAAAATCTGTATCCAAGCTTATCCAGGTGCATGAATTGCAAATTTCAAGTTGTTTGTCATAAAAAACAACCCTCTGGAAAATCTCTCATTTCCTCCTCCGTCCTCTTTCCTCATATGACTTTAAATAAGCAAATAAATCATGTAGTATTGACACTACGGCAGATTGACTCACATTAACTAGAAGTTGAGTAAGAGGAAATAAAGTAATGTTCTGATTTTGTTGCTCCAGTTTCTGTAGAAGAACTTCTAAAAACAATCTTTCAGCTTTCAGGCTGAATATTCGCTCCTATTAACGTATCAAGGGAATGTACAGAACACGTATTTGTTACATGTTTTACGTGTCCACACAGCTTGTGAGAGACTATATGCTAAAAAAGGGGACTGAAGCGTCCAAGGTTCAGCTGCAGCCTTTGACTTCTAAAGGTAAACACTGTTGCATGAATGAGGCGGGTGGATGAAGTTAGCTGAGTTGATCCAGTCCCGCCTGGTCTATATTGGTCCGACTTTAAATACAACCTTCCATCTGAGTGCTAGAAAACATGTAATCTGGAGCCACCACTAGTCCCATAACACTGGAATGAAAACAAACAGAGAAAGAGAGAGAGAAAGAGGGAGGAAGAAAGAGAATGAGAGAGGGGGGGCACACGTGTGTGGATACCCAGCTGGTGACACTCTTGTTGTTGTAGCTGAACATGAGAGAGAGCAACAGACTGAGAAAGATGGAGAAAGAAATGGAGATAATAGGAGAGAATGAGATGGGGATCACATGCATGCACAGCTGGTGACATGCACTTGTTATTGTTGTTGTTGAATATGAGTAAACCAGCGCTGAGAGGCCAACTGTCCTGATGTCAAGGCTGGAAACACTCTGCAGCCTGCAGGGAGCCACCTGTTACTGCTGACTGAGAGCTTGCTGGCTCACAGTCAAAACCACATCAAGCGGGAATAATATACGTAACACAGCATGACAGCTAGTGTAACACACCAGTGGGTAAACCTATGACGTTCAGCCAGTGGAATTACAGTTATCACTGCTGATAACAAATACAAGTCACATAAACTGAAAGGAATTCAATAGAAAATAAACAGAAAAAATAAATAAACTTAAAGTTGCATTAATTGCTTTTTGGCTCCAAGAACTATCACCAAATTATCAACTTATAAAGTTGTTATGGTTTATGTGTTAAAAGATGTCTGCTTATACATCCAGCAGACACAAAGCAACAATTAGCATTTATTTGGAGCCGTATATGGCCACCTGATGAAAGGTCAATACTCTCTCTTTCTTTTAGGTCTCCACCTCCAACACCTGAGGGAAATATCTGGTTTAGCATCTAAACACTCCACTATGCTCTCCAGCTAGTCACTAACTTTGTCAGTTTGCTGTTTGGTACTGAGGAGGTCATGTATAGTTGGTTTATTAGAGCTTCTTTTGGCTGAAAACAGCTGCCTAATGCGTATAGAAATGAGGTCGATGAGAACAGTGAGAGTGAATCAGAACAGCAACAACCAAAACAATGAGCTGAAAGATGCTACAACACTCTGGAGCTGTGAGTACTGCAGTGTCGACTGACAATTCACTGGAGGTTTCTCCACTATGAGCAATATCTGTTACATCACACATCATCATTTGATCGATTGTTGGTATAAATATATTGATTGGAGCAGCTACAATAAAATTTAACAGTTTGGCCTTGATTAAAACTTCACTTCAGTTTAATATACTGTAATTTACCCTGATATACGCCATGAATTTAGACTTGAAAATCAACCAAGATCTAGAGCGAACTAGACCCAGAGCATGGATTAAAAGGGGCACTTGAACACAACACAAAGACTAGAACCAATGGTGAACTGATGGCAGCATTCATGTGTTTTATGGTGTGAATAACTAGAAATAGCTAGTCGGACTCAGTAGCTTGTATTCCAAACAAAAACAACACAAAATAATCTAGCCAACCATTTAATTACACAGTTTCACAGTGACATAAAATACGTATGTATTTATATTCACAATATAAAATGAGAATATGTTTGATAGGACCTGCGGCTGGCGTGGTTTTGCTTTGCCTCACACTGGTGTTGTCAGGCTGTGGTCCTTTGCTTGTGGGATCGCTGATTCATGAGGCTCAAAATTCATTCTCAGGATTCATGAGCTCACTCTCACTCACTGACTGTGCCATTAATTCAACATGCTGAATCACTGTTGATAAGGACACGCTGGAGCCAGCTGTGCCAGACACACAGCAAAAAAACAACAAAAAAAAAACACCAATGATGGCAGGTCACAGACGCAGTGCCCTGCAGGCGACTTAGAGCAGGGGCTTTAAATGTACTCACTCATTTGGCCATCCCTAACTGCACTTGTGGTACTCAATCACACAAACCTGCATCAGCAGCACCATGCTGCTGCCCTTCCAGACATTTGGCACAAAACACAGCGTGCCAAGAAAACCACACTGGGCATGTGCAGTATGCGGGTCAAATTTAAAACTTAAAAAGAACGGGCCAAACCATGGCAGCTACTATCCAATATCACACACACACGCACGCACACACTTCCAAGCTTGTATTACTGTACTTGTGAGGAACATTCATTCATGACGCTCATGTCTAACCATATCCTTCACCTGACTTTAACTTCACCATAGTGTATATTTAAACTGTATTTGTACCTTCAAAGCAAGTCAAAGCACAAATGCATACACACCCACACACTTTGCCTCTTCAAATGTAAGACCACTGTAAACAGTGAGGAGCACTTCAGTCAGAGACCAGCCCTGAGTCAATAGCGCAGAGTAAATATTCCTGTGAGCTAAACTGAAAGGCAGAGGGCTTGTTGTAAAATCCCCACACGAGGTGACGCAACTGTTCAAAGGGCACAATACAAACAAGATAGGGTGACACTGTCTTGTCTCTACACGAGTCCACGAGCTTGACTTTGTCTAAGGCTGAATGAGCAGAGTGAGTCAGACTATTATTACCAGAGTTAGGTGTTGAGTTCCTGACAGGGGTGCAAATGCATTCAGGGTCAAAAAGGAAACAAACTGATCCATGAAGCATGGCAAGTATTCAATAAATCTGAGAAAACTATGACATGTAGTGTGTTTTAGCTCATAGTGTTGTGGTCAAATGAGTCAAAGAGAGCACCAGCTCTCTCTCTTCGCAGAGGTTTCAGCCAACTACAAATTTACAGCAATGATACGATACCCCAGTAAAGTACAATGAGTGCCTAAATAGTTAGTATGCGCGGTCCCAAAGGGGCTCAAACCTCTAACTGAACCTCTGATCTGGCTAGTAGACTAGCGACTACTCAAGAATCCAAGACCTCCAAGGAAAGAAAATCAAACCACAACATTATGCATGTTGGCTGAAATGTGCCCTGTGCTCACAGAGTTGTTTACTTCAGCAAAACCTGACCCAACATAAGAGCCTCTGGCCTGAAGGGCACTTGGAGAGCTCCAGCAGTGGCTCTCTCTGATCGAGGGCGTGGTAGCTGGCGGTTATATTAGGGTTTCAGCAGGCCGCTGACTGCTGTGATTCTGCAGCCAGTGTCACAACATCAACACAAGCACAGACACATGTGATGCATTCACTGATGTAACCTCTTTAGAAATCACTTGATTGGGGAATAATAACGGACAGAAAGAGAAAATGGGAACTGATTACACAAACTATCAGTCAGTGAGGTGAAAAGTTCTCCCTCCTTCTAGTCCAGAATAAAACTGTCTTGTTCCCAGTCATGGTAGACTGGAGCCTTTTCCAGTATATACCAAGGAACGGGTGGGTTACACACTGGACATCAACAAATGTAGACATTACTCTCTTGTTCTCACCTACAGGAAATTTAGAGTTTAGGAATCAAGAGCATCCAGAGAAAACCAAGGCCTGCGTTCAGGACCGTCATACTGTGAGATGACTCTGCTAATCACTGCTCAACCAGCCAGTTTCTATTGCTACAAAATTCACCTCAGCTTCAGGGTGTCTTGTCTTTCCTGAGGGAGTCCTGACAGCTTTGTGGGACTTTGGAGGAAAGCGCTGTATCTGTGATCAACATAACTCTAGAGAGGGCCCTTCGGGATCAGCGTCATCTCTCTGAGCCCATCTCCTGCACCCTGACTGCTTTGTGTAATATCAAGTGATTAACTTATATCATTACCAACAGTTCTAGCAGGTAACCAACTGTCAATTGTTGTTGTCAATTGTAAGACATCTCCACTAGCCAGGAAGCCAGTAAAAATGCACCATGCCATCATGTTATATTCAGATCCACTGTGCCAGTATAAATGAATATTCCTTGGATTAGACATGTCCCCTTTCCTCCTTTGACTTACGGGGCTCTGTAAGATCTGTGTGACACGTTTCTTCTGCTCCAGAACATTGAAGTCCTGCCGCAGGTCAGGTGACATGTTCCTGGCCCTGATATACTCCGGATCGTTGACGTTGACCCGGTCGAAGTAGCGCTCCTTAGTCCCTCCAGTGGCCGGGGGAGGGGTCGTCACCACCCCCTGATGGCTGTCCGCACTCATGCTTGCTTCACCTCACTCGATTGCTCTATGGCTGCCGCTCTGACTCTCACCTGTGAAGAAGAGGACAGAGAGGAGGACATGTAAGACCACAAATAATTCACAAACCGGTGAACAGTATATCAAAGCACAAAAAAGGGAGTTTAGGGAAGAGAACAGAATGTACCAGGATTCAAATTAAAGCACTTATGCCAACGTGGTACATAAATAACGTGGTCACCAGGATGAAAAGCGATGAAAAAGAGTTTCATGTCAATCTTTATGAATTATATTTTCTTAGTTCCTTATTCCAGCAACTACCACACAAATAACAAAGTCTTCACTGATGGACACACTGCTGTCATTTTTTGACTCAATGACAAACAAGAAGTAATTTATTACTTTCAAAACTAATGGAAAACATCTGGCCTACAACAATCCAATCTACTGACAATAACATGATGGACTCTCTGTAGTCACAGCGTGAGGAAAAGGATGGCCGTGTTACAGGTGGACATAAGAGAGGTGAAGGTCTTTAGTTTGACGCATACAACAAGCACCGTCCTGAAAGCAGAGTTTTGTTCCATAAACACAACGTGTCAGCTGCACGTAGACATGAGTCAGGTCACAGTGACACACCACCCAACAAAATGTACGAAGAGGACAGGAGCAGTTTTGTTTGAACATCCAGGCATTGACTGGTGGTTTACTCCCACTGTTCATTCCCAGGTCAGCTGGCATGGCAACAAGCATATATGCAGGATACAGGAACTGTTATAGTAAAAGCCACAAGTTACAATGCCTTGTTGTCATGCCAAGGGACATGACCAATGAACATAAAAGGAAATACATTTGAAAATATAGCAAAGGTTGACACTGAATGCATGTGAAAGAGTTGACTTTGTGATGCAAGGCAGATTGTAGAGGAATCTGACAACAAAACACAAAGCTAGAAGAAACAGATTTGAGTAGTTTATGACCAAAAAGCCTCACATATCCCACACAAATTCCTTCAAAAAAAATCCCAGATCTTCACTTGACTAAAAACACCAAAAATGATTCACTAGTTTGCTTGACAGTGGCCAAACTTTCCACCAATTTTATCCTAAAAAACTAACTGGAAAACAAATACGTGAGATCAAACACATAAAGGATGAATTCACAGGAGGAGACAGACAAAACACACAAAAAATGGCATTTTCCAGGATCCCTTGTAGCACTGCTGATGTTGTAGTAGCCAAGGATAAGCTGGTGGTGTATTAAGGAGAGGGGCGGCTTATAGGCACCCTACCAGATGGTGTCTTGGCTTGAAGGGTGGAGGAATGAGACAGCGCAAGGAAGAGTATGAGAAAGGCATCCCGCTGCTTCGCGTCTTCAAAAGCCCAGTGGTCATCTGACAGCAGAATGATTAAAATTTAGGGGTTACTCTGCCAGAAGTGACTCTTTCTCCCCTTTTAGCCTTTTCTGCCCTTAACTCTATGGGAAACAGAGGGTTGGAGAGGTGATTTGGTCTGCCGCTAAGCTACGCGCTCAGGTCAAATACCACTAAAAAGATGTTTGAGATTAGTAGAGTGACACACAGCTCGGTGCATAGAAGAGTCGCGCTCAGGCCAAACAAACAGTGAGTTCAAAGAAATCCTTTCAAGTGAACGAACGTGTACTGTGGCATGTCATGTTTTTAGTAGGAGTTTCTCACATAACCTCAAGACTTCACTTGTTCCTATGGAAGAAAACCACTGTGTTAAGACTTGGCATTTACAGATTTGTTACTGTACCAATTTAAATATGCATGAAAGCCAACAACAGCATTCAACACTTCCTTTGCAAAGGATCACAGAAGGCCTAAAAACACACCTTCCCTATTTAGTATATCAATAAAATATCCTTGCAAGTAATGTTATGAGAAATGTTACATATTAATAAGGATAATGTTACATAGCTTATGTGTTTAACACTTGCTTTTCCCACCAACACTTGAAATGGTATCCCAGTTGCAATCCCTCAGACGATGTGGCAGATCATGGACCCACAGTTACAAGTTTTAGGAAATGGAGAAAAATAATGAACTAATGTGACAATGTTTTCCTTTTGAACTAGGGAATCCATAGGAACACAGGAAACCTCTCGCTCTCTACCTGATCCCACCACTAAAACTGTGATTTATACTATGGAAATGAATAAAAGCCACCCAAAAAAAAAAAAACTCTTTAATTGAAGACAGCTGGACAGAGTTGAGTTATGTAACCTGATATTGAATTCATTCTTCTGCTCGTCTGCACAGCTCCACTTTCTGAGTAGTTGTGCACAGACCAGACCAGAATGAAACCACAAAATAATGGGTTGGTGATGGGAGTAGTATTGTAATAAAAACATGAAGCCATAATCATCAACACATCACTCTACTGTTGCTTTAGTCTCTGTCTCAGCTCTGAATTCCTTTACTTCTCTCGTACTTATTCTTCTGTTGCACCTATTTAAAGATGCTACAGTACCCAAAAGTGTATAAAATAAAGCCACAATGATGCTCTGAAACACAGCTGAGAAGTTGTGAGTGACAGCAGAAGCTCATGCCTTAAATTTGCTGAATGTTTGGAATTCTGCAGGGTGAATGCAGCAGCTGTAGCCTCACCAAAATAAAGTTACACACCCCCCTCTAAGCTCTAAACCATCTTCCCTCCCTTTACAGCAGCACGCCATCCCATCCCTGTTAGGTCACAAGACACACAACTCCAGCAGTCCCCAGCATGAGCTTCCTCCCTCCCTCCATCGTCTCTCTGTCTCTGTCAATAGATCATTGTCCCCATCCAGAACCCCCTTCAGTCTGGTCTCATCCAGACAGATCGACGGTTGGGAGGTTTGGGAAGGCGAAGGCGGGGGAGTGGTGGTGGTTGTGTGTGCGTGCATGTCAGAGTTTGCACAATTAATCTGAGTAAGAATGAAATTTGATCTTCGCATTACAGCATCAGTGTTTTTAATTCAGATTTCATGCTTCATGGCAGATGCTCTCTTGTGATTCTTTTAAACACTTGAATGAAATACATCGAGGCTTCAGAACAATGCCAGAAGTTTAGATTGAGTTCAGCGACCGTCTGGGAATTCAAGACATAACTGCCCTTTAAAGATATGGAATTGGAGGACAGTGATGTATTGTAATTGATTTAAGCTCATTAATCTGTGGCAGATGAGACGAGACTATGTTTACTGAAGGGCGCTAGACTGTGACTGCAGCCCGAAGCAAGGTGACCACAACCTCTCACCCCGTGACCTTTCAAGACCCTTCATTTTCCCCTGCCGTTCAGCAGCTCTGCAGACATAAGCCGCCTTCATCAGTGGGCTACTTGTCCATGAAAACTTTCTCATCTATAAACAATCAGAGCTATACAACCAAACACTGCTCCTTGCTATGCTTAACGTGTTTTTGGTTACTATAAGTTACATGATGGATGCTGCTGAATGGATTTAACCTTATAACACCTATAACAATACACAAATCAGTTAATCATATGAGTTTAAATCAACTGCTGCGACCCGTGATTATGTTCATCACTAGTTCATTTGGTGATTATTTTCTCAATTCATTCCTCATTATTAGTCCATAAAACCCCAATGTTTCTGTAATGTTTCAAATAATTTGTTTTGTCCGTCAGTTCAAAATCAAAAGATTTTCAATTTACTATCACCTACTGAATGACAAAGAAAAGAGAAATCCTCACATCCGAGAAGCTGGAATCAAAAAAGTCTCATTCAAAAATAGACAAAATTACCAAGAAAGTTGCAAATTATTTCTCTGTGAATCAACTAATCATTTAATCGAGTGCTAATACGCATGGCTTTTTAAATTATTCGAAAATGTATCTGTCTTGTGAAACCTCACTGAAGTCGTACTGATGCATGACTGCCAACCAATTCAAAAAGTGACTTTTTGATGATTTGATCGAATTAGTTCCTCCCTTCATCTCTATTATTGGAGCTTACTCTATATCTCTAAGACAGATTGCTCACCCATAATGCCTCTGTAGTCCTCTGACATTTAGAGCTGGAGCAAAGCCAGAAGCTCAGACAACACATATCTCTCCATCTTCATCTGATCACAGCCAGCTAATCTGGAAACCTACGTCTACCCATGTATCTGTCGCTCCATCTCTCTGCCTGGTTGGGTCTTTCTGGTTCACTACATCTCTTCATCTGTCCATCGGTCTTTTTCTGACTTTATCTCTCACTTCACCTTTTGCTTTATGCCCTTGGAAACTGACATGCAAGTTTGTTAGAAAGGAACGATAAACAAAAACGTCACAATAATGCTGATTCATATTAAGCCCAGCAAACAAACACAACGGATTGAGCACACAGCTACGCCATGACACACCCATCCACTCACACACACCTCATAGCTCTATCTTGCCTGGGAGAAGGTTCAAAGCATGGCCGCTCGTGTCTTTCCGAGCTGCCACCCCTAAAAATAGACATACAGCCTTTTGGGTTGTGTTACAACCCCAACAGCAACAATACCAGGAAAGAATCTGTTCGTTGGCTAATTATATCCACACACACTGTAAATGGCACACACACACACACACACACCGGAACTGATATGCACACAAGTGACCTGCAGTGTCAACCCTGTAAAGGCAACTCACTTACACACACACATGCACACACACAAAAACAGAGCAGTAGGTGTGTCTAAACTTGCCTGCATGACAGATCCAGCAGTGAAATCGGAGGACGGCGTGCGAGCCAAATGCTCAGCAGCTTACAGATCCTCCAGTGGCTTTACTATGAGATACAGAAAACGCCTCTTCTGAACCCACCAACGCACCCGCAGTCAGTGCTTTTGTCTGTAACTTACACACGGCCACAGCTGGATGTAGTTTGGGCTGTTGGTTTCTTGTGCAACCTTGTTTCAGTGCAGCATTTGGTTCTTGTGCAGGTTGCAACACACTAAAAACTTGTTTAGACTCATTTTTTCAATCAAAGCATGCTGAAGGCTCATTCTTGCTGCTGCAGTGACCTTAAAATACTCAATTGTGTCTGTCCTCCTTCGCATACAGCCTCTACTGTTGTACACATTAGAGATAATAGACCCAGCTAATCTTCTCTGGTGCGCACACTCACCACACTGTTTCTGCCAAGCGTGTTTATAGTGCAGGAGTGTGTGTGTGTGTGTGTGTGTGTGTGTGTGTGTGTGTGTGTGTGTGTGTGTGTGTGCCCGAGCAGCCACACTAACATGGAATTCCCCTAAAACTACAAAATCCGTTTTAGGGTCACGGTGATCTTTGTTCAAGTCAACTCTATTCAAATTGTACAGGTACAATCCGACAAGCTTGTACAATTTGTTCAATTAAAAATAGTGTAAAAGCACAGTAACAAGCTCATGCTCTGGCAGCTGGTGGGAAAGGTTTATGTGTCTTTAAAAGACATAAATAATTAGAACAAGAAGAAGAACCAAAATACAAATGTCCACCCGGGTGTAGAGACACCAGAAACCTGCACATAAACAAATAAGCCAAGTCCAACCAACCTTGTATTTCCTCCTTGGTCAGTGAATGGGAGAGCACAGGCAGTAGTAGTAGGCGGCTGAGGTAAAACACATGTCTCTATTTTTCTCTGTTGCTCGCTGTCTGTGCTCAAATTCCAACACTGAGAAATGCCAGGAAAGACGAGAGACACAGAGCGGGATATGAACGGCAGAAAGTAAGAGAGCTGAGCTGCGATCAGAAAACCAGTCGGTTCACTTGTCCATCCAGATTTCCCATTAAGGTGTTCTTTAATCGAGCTGGCAGCAGATTCTCCCAGATTCCCGTGCGCTCTGCTCCTCGGCTGCTTCGTCAGAGAGTGTGTGTGAGAGAGAGAGAGACAAGTATCAACAGCTGTGAGAGTGTGTATGTGAGAGGATATATGTGTGTGTGTGTGTGTCCTCTGCGAATGAGGGTGTGTGTTTGTGTGGAAAAGAAGCTAAAGGGACCACGTGATGCAAGCTTAATCCCCCGCCCACTTGCACACACACACACAAATTCAAGCAAACACACACATACAGGCTTCTAGACCAATCAGAGCTCAGGCTCACACACACTAATCACTCCTCCTCCCTTCTCTCTCTCTCTCTCTCTTCCTCTCTCTCTCTCTCTCTGTCTGTCTCTCTCTCTCTGTCTGTCTCTCTCTCTCTAGTCATCTTTTTTCTTTTCTCTCTTTTTTCTTTGATCCATTCACTTTCTGGTCTTTCTCTCTCTCTCTCTCTCTCTCTCTCTCTCTCTCTCTCGCACATTCCACAATCGTCTCTCTCTCTCTCTCTTTATGTCCCTCATTCACACCCCCTGCTACCCTGCCACCCCTCTGGGCGACTGTACTAAAGGTCAGTGTTTATGAGTTTGCCTGGCAGCCACCAGCATGGCCTTTATGGCCACTTTGGTCCCCTTCAGAATCAATGTTATCTGGCTCTGCGGTGAGCTAAAATACCAAATGTCTTTAAAAAGTCAGAGGACACCGTCAAAATAAGGATTGTAAAATGAAAACATCACCAGGTCATGGTAAGCCTCTGAGACATGGTACAAATACTTAAATAAAATGATTGTTAAATCATCACGCCGTACTAACACCAATTGCTTTTAAAGATATACATGATTTCATAGCAAATGTATGCAATATGACATATAAAAGAATCTAACTGAAGCTTATTAACACAATAAACCATGCTCCATTGTAACGTATTATAGCCAATAAACAATGGTGAACAGTGAATTATTGCCCAACTCAGCTAATTACGGTCAGACAGACATTTTATGGTTCTTCAAGGTTGATTTCTAGATTGTCCACTGGCCATAAAGCATTTAAGCCTTTGCTGAAGATGTAAAAGTATGTGAGCACAAGACAATTTTGTACTTCAAATAAACTTCAGGAAGTGCAGTGAGGACGGGAAAGTTTCCCCACCTGTTGATCCGCCAAAGCAGGAAATAAACCAAAGTCCCTGCAAAGCAATCTGAACGCACCCAGTGGAGAACAACACAATTTACAAGTCATACATTAAAAAAACAACCCGTGAGCCAAGTCAATATTATGCTTTACTTGACCTGCAGTGTAAATTTACATGTAAATCTCTAACAAATACTTTGAGACTTATTCTAATTGTTGTAGATTTAATACTGAAGACTGAAGAGATTGTTCAACACAGGTATGACACATAAAAGTGTTCAAGAATCAACTACAGCAGGTACTCTCACTTTTATCTAGGCTAAGTGTTCAGTTCTGGTATGTGACTTAGCAACTGTCTCTCTTAGTAAGATTACTTCTTTGCTTTGAACTGTCTTGTAAAATCATGTCATTTTCTCACATTGGCACGAAACTAAAAACTCATAAAACGTAACTTCCATGCAAGTAGATCTGCAGGTTTTAGTGCCAGAGGCTTCGGCTGAGTGCTTTTGGTTAATAAAGAGCTGTAGTAAACATCGGCTGCTGTCACCTGATATCTTAGATGATAAGTTTTTGTTTATGGCAGCCTGCTGCCAGACACTGTAACAACACTGTAGCAACAGACGCCAAAGCAAACCCATCTGATGACGTGCACAGAGGTTGAAAACTTTACACACAACTCCTGCATTGTTCAGAATAAACCAGCACCCCGTCCTGTTTATGTACGACATTTCCATGCTGTAAGTCTTCAGGCAAATATGATGTATCACATGGATATATGAATAATAGTGCTGAGAGAATGAGCTCTACATGTAATTAGTCGTGCTTGCTTAGGTATGTGCAGTCAGGTACAGGAGGTATGTCTCTGAGTCGACAATTAAAATGAGAGGGACTGTTTGATTGACAGCTTGACACCAGAGGCAATTAACACCTCGAGGGTGAACCTGTAACACAGCACAATCACGTGAACTAAATGCTGAAAGAAATTTTCAAGATTTCATGAGTAAATTCTGTATATTTGTGTTTTCTTTGTTGTTTTACTGAATATTAAAAGTTAAACCTCTCCTTAGTCTGACAGGGACAACGAAACATCATAATATAATAATGATGTGATAATGATAACAATGATTTATAACAACATCAGTCTAAAAAGATAGATTAAAAGACTTGCTGAATGTTTTATATTGTTACTGCATTGTCCATTGCCGCCAAGCATCAATGGCATCTGATCACATTCTTCACCGCATTGACCTTTTATAAAGCGCGCACACACACACACACACACACACACACACACACACACACAGTGTTATGCATTCCACAGAATGGGCGGGCTTTGTGCTGCTGGCTATGTAAAACAGACTGATTCCTCTAAATGGCATCACATGCATGTGGAGGAAATCAGTGGAGCGTTTGCTCGGGGGGCTGCAGCTGGATCGTAGCAACAAAACAAGAGCTCTCATCCTGCAGTCGCCACATGACTTACTGTCTTTTCGCTACAAACTCTGTTCTATACACAAAGAACAATAACGCACTCTTGGGAATCTCTTGTGTTGCTGGTCTATGAAATGACCAGTGTTGGGCAAGTTACTCTAAAAAAGTAACTAGTTACAGTTACTAGTTACTTCTCCCAGAAAGTAACTAAAGTAGTTACTGAGTCACAAATTATAAAAGTAACTAGTTACTTTGGAAACTATTGCGTTACTTTCAAGTAATTTTTTAAATGCTCAAATGTGTCAAAGAATTTGGACCCCACCTCCATCCCTCTTTGACGGAACTTAAAATACATGTGCATGTTCAATTATTTATGATATATACTATACCTCCATTTAAAGAAGGCTACTTTTGGACTATTCGCGCTCGCCAGTCCTGTTTCCCGTTGACTCACGTGAATGTCCTGTGTCGTCTTTGTGTGTCTAACAATTTGTGTAAGCAACACCCACCCAACTCTACCTCTGATTGGCTTACCGTGGAATTTTACTCAACCTCAGCCAATCGTCATCATTTATGCGATTGTCTCATGCCCCTGCCCTCACCAAAGAAGGAGGAACAAGAAAAATCTTTGCCGCCGGCTTAGAGATCCAGTTGGTCTGATGAAAAACAGCTGCCTTCAATCATAGTAACGCGCCGCATTTTTTGGCAGTAACGATAACGGCGTTATAATGATGGGAAGAGTAATCAATTAGATTACTCGTTACTGAAAAAAGTAACGCTGTTATTATAGCGCCGTTATTCCCATCACTGGAAATGACATTATGTGCAATGCTTATAGAAATCACCCCTATATGTATTAAGTAGCTTGCAGGGGCTATTTATTTTAGATGTATTATCATCTTCTGCAGCATTGCCTGAAATAAAAAGTTCTTTTAGTGTAGGGATTTTTCTTGGAGGGAAAAACATAGACCCGATGGAGAGTCTGCAGATATTCAGTCCAGTTAAATGCTGACGGAGCAGATCTCACTGATTAGTTTCACGAGTTTGGGTGAAGGAAAGCTGATTAGTAACATCTGCAGCATTATTGATTGATTGGAATCAATGCCTGCTATCAGTACACAATAAACTGTATCATAAATCACTCAATGACTGTGTTCAACATTTCTACTCTGGTAACAATTACCAGTTCTAAATTACTTTTCATGTTTCCAACGGGCAGGGCAACACTTCTTTCAACACAGTCATTGTTGTGGAAGTGTTACCATGAGCTGAAAAACACAAATCTGTTTCCAACATTAATGACAGAATGAGAATAGTTTTAAAATTTCTCATAGCTGTTTTTCTTTTTTATTATTACGGACTTCAGGGGAATGGCCATTAATTACCCTGTTCAATATGTGATTTTGCATATGTTGGCAGGCTCAGTTAAATATTTATACTGGATTATTTCCTGTGATTGGTACAATATTTGGTTTTTCTGTCTTGGCCAGGTCTGTCTCTGCACACAGTATTACCATCCGCAGTGCAGTGAATATGCCAAGTACAGACTGGCATAGAAAAGAGACTGTTCTCTCTCCACCACCACCACCACCACTGCCGCCGCCAACACCTCGTCCTCCTGGATGTTGGTACATCACTCAGCACTTTATGCCCAATTCCCCCTACAAACACACACACTATCCCCAGCAGTCTCTGCCAGGCCTGACTCAGGGAAACAGAGCTCCACACACCGCTGCACAATACTGAATGCTGTCACTTTGAAATAGCTTCAACATCGGTCACTGTATGAAGACATTACACTCCAACACCACTGGTAGCACCTGTTGCTCATGTAGTGCACAGCCTGTGGTTAGACAACAAAAACATTCCAGTGATCCATCATTTCACACTGTTCGGACTGTTTTGAACAACCCCTCTGATACAACATTCAGACTGTAATCCTTGCACCACACCTGAAATTACAAAACTTAAGATGAAATTAAAAAAAACCTGCTATAACCGCATCTTTGTTTTGCCTTTATGATGAGTGCGAAGGTGGCTTAAGCAAACCCATAAAAACGGGACAGTCCCAGGACAGTGTCCAGGCAGCTATGTCTCACTGGTTCATAAGAGCAGGCTTGTCTCTTAACGTTAGCTAATCATGACCCTGTGGAAACCCAAATTACTGTTATTGCTTTAGGGTGACTCATGTGACACCTTACAGACAAGGTTAGACTAAAGCCAGGCGGTCCAATGCGTGCTTGATACTCTGCCGTCTCCACGCAACTGTTATCAAGTCAAGACGATTAATGACTCCTTTGCACACCACAGCGACGCCGTGTTTCGGTTTAAGTCATCCCCTCCTTGACCTCCTGTGATAAGCTGTGGACAAAAACAAAAAAACAACAAGAGGGGAAGACCTGAGCGTCTGCTGTGCTTAATGCATGCAATGCTGGTATCCGTTTACTGCCAAAAGCCCGCCATCAGCGTTCTGTCAGCGTTTCCCACCAATGCCAAGCGGTAACAGGAGAGGAGCAAGAGGGCAGGTTTACTGATGCTAACTGTTCAGGAATGTACAAACATTTGAGATCATCATTGAGCGTTTTCCCCTCGAACAGAAAACGTAGACCCCACGGTGGGAAACTGACAGATGTGGTAAAGCTTAAGAAAATAAAACTCATTCGGTTAACGGTGGTGAGGCAACCCGACTGACATTTTTTTCACAAGGCTTGTTTTAACTTCTTGTACTTCAAACGCAATT
Organism: Miichthys miiuy; assembly: GCA_036365135.1. NCBI lineage: Eukaryota > Metazoa > Chordata > Actinopteri > Sciaenidae > Miichthys > Miichthys miiuy. The sequence continues at coordinate 22,870,449 of CM071602.1, forward strand.
TTCCCACATGACAGGGAGGTCAATTTGATTCCCAGAGGACAGTATAGAGCCACACGACGGCCCCTAAAATAACTCTTGGTAACAGCTTGTCAGTTCACATAGAGCATCATGTTTGCATCATGAGTCGACCTACAGGAAAGATTCAGGACTAGCAAACTTACAGAAAAAAAATAAATCCCCCTTCAGTTCTGCATGATTTGACAGGGGTGACATATTTTCTTTGCAAACGGCGAATTTTGCCATAAGGCAATGAGTTTACAGCTTTGATAACCATGAAAAGGTTAAACAATCCTTTAGTTGCTACAAGTGGGTACAGTATTTCAAGAGTGGAACCTGTGGGAAAACAAACTATGACGGTAATCTTCTTTTACAGCTACACTGCAGTGCAGTACAAGCTCCTGATCATTTTTTAACCCTGCAGGGCTAAAAAAAAAAAAAGTCCCGTGTAGGATCACCTTGTGTACACACACATAAATGTGCGCACCCACACACAGAGAAAACCTGTATAGCTGTCACTCCTCTGTTTATCCGGCTCTTAACAGCCTGTCTAGTTTTACGCTTGTACGCGAGTGATCCTAAGTAGACTCTAATCCATGTTTGAGGGGTAAAGAGGCATTTAGAGAGCGGCTAATGTTTAACGCACTGAGACGTGTTCAGATTCACTTCCTGGAGCGCTCACTAGGAACAATGCTGTCACTGTCTGAGTGGCTGTGTTACTTAGCAAGGAGAAAGAGCGCACACACATACGCACCGTCACAGGGATGTACTCAAGCATGACCAAGGAAGTCTGCGTCTGCCTCAAAGTTCAGGTAGAGCGATAACAGACTTCTACAGAGACATAAGAGAGTGAGCAAGGAAACATATGTGTGTGCGCATGTGGAGTCGTTGTTACTCCTTAATTTCCTCTGTTGACGGAGATGAAGTGATGCCTGGAAGTGACAATGGGAAGTCACCGCCCAGTCGTCAACTTGGTCAAATGTGCTACTCCAGGTCAAGTTGAACAAAAAGTGCCCCCGTGACAGATCGCTGAGGAAATACAGTGTTTGTCTGCAGGAAATAAGACTAAATAGGAACTTTTCTGCACTCACGGATGCTAATTTAGGACTCAATGTCAAATATGACTCACATATGGCTCATAGCTAAAACTAAGATAAGGATGGAAAGAAGCTGGTGATAACGGCCAATTCATTTTTAGTGACTCTTTCTTGTCCTGGTCACATATCTGCATGTTAGGTTTGCAATATTACACAGGGATGCTGAAAGGATACAACATATTGAACAGCACGCTGCACATTGTTTTTTAGTTTTAGAAACGTATTCAGATCTACGGTACAAATATAACATTTTGAACTTTGTGGGTCATCAGATCTTTTAAACACTTCTCAACATGTGGCATTTCCTTAAGTAGCTAATAAAGTTCATCTTTTCAAATTTTCCGTGTGAAAAAGCGAGTCATTTAATGGTTTGAGACAAGCTTCTGTTTAAATTCTCATGAAGGCATAATTGAGTTATTTTCCTGTCAGGACGGTAGAAGAATTCAGTGAATGCTATAGCGAAAGTTGGCTTACAGTAAACGATATTGCATTACATTTAATCTGGAAGAAAAAGCAGGTGTTTGTGGCATTGAAACAAAAACTTTAAATATCTCTCGCAATACTTTAAGTTAAGTTAAAATATCCAAGGGATTTATGGTGTTAAGGTTTGTTGACAAAGCCTAGTTATAAAGCACAGGGTCAGGTTTCCAGGTGCACTGTAACGTCTGTAGAGGCCCTAGATTTTTTCTAAACAGAGTCTACCATAGTTGTGGACTGCCGTCACTCCCATAGTAATCTCAGCATATCAGATAACCTCATACACACACACATGCACCGTTTCCACTCCCTGTTGACAAGAGAATGCCATACACACCTCGAGTCAACACAGAAAGAAGACAAATGTTTACAATTATCACAAATACAGGTTTTCAATTTTTTTATGTTCAGTAGGTTTTCAAATTGCCACTCGATCCGTCAATATGTTTATTTTATTTGTCAAACAGGAAGAGAGAGACTACATAGATCTGCAGCCTGTCCTGTTGTAGCTACATTTTGAAGGAGTCAGAGACTAAATTTGTCATGTTTTAGTCCAAAACCTTGAAGAAGCAGCTAAAACTGTAAATGAATGTGGGGCAGCTTAGATGTTCAAAAAGAAGCACAACCTTTCCTTTTCTAGCTTCACATCCCACAGGCCAATTCCTCTGAATCAAAGCCGTGAAAGGAGGGGATCAACCACTTTTATCTTCGGCAACTGAACACTGTCGTGCGTGTAGGAGGAAATGAGCAAAATATCTTTGAACCTGGAGAATGTGTGTGCATGTATGGCTTACAAACACAATGATCAATATGGGCGAACACTGTTTAGCAGTGAGTATCAATTCGTAGCCATTCAAAATGCACTGGTCATTTAAAGTCATATGAATCAAGAGTTCCTGTAGAAAGCTGAAACAAAAGCAAGTAAGTGTGCTTTATAGTTAGTAAAAGTTGAATTACTCTCCATCAAAAGGTCATTACATGGTAAGATCATTAAGATGACTTGAGTTTTATGTGTGTTACTGAACTGTTGCATGGTAAACTTCATCTACAGCAGCTCTAATACTGTTCTACCCTTTCGGTAAATGCACACCAATATTAGACGTTTGACATTTTGTGAAAGATGCTGAGAAATGAGACGATCTCTATATACCACCATCATGTCTGTACGCTAAATATGAAGCTATAGCTATAGCTTTAGCTTTAGCGTAGCATAAGGACAGAAACACCTAGCATCACTCTGTCCAAACTTAACAAAGTTAACAAATCCTGCCTGCTGTATTAGCTGTACTTGTACAGCACAGCTGATTGTTTAATACATATGCAAATGTAAAAGCGAGCAACGACTTCTGGAGACTTGCCTTGATGGTGAGGTTTCCAGGCAAACAAACAGAACTTGTCATTCTTATACTTTATTATTATTACACTTAATGCTAAGCTAAGCTAACTGGTTGAATGCATGGGATCAGGGGAGTCATGGGTCACATGGGAATGCTGTTGTATTTGTACAACAAAACCAGGTCATTTATTATTCTTACGTTAAAGTTTATTGGACTTGAAAGCGATTCTGACATTGATGTTGAAGCAATTTAGGACAATTTAAAAAGGATTACACAAACAAATCCAACTGAAATGTAGAAAATAAATTTGGATGCATACACACATGCACACACACAAACACCGCTGGCCACTAATCACCCTGTAATTATAGCTGGTAATGACAGAGCTATAGACAGAGTTTTAACAGGACCCCGTTGCTTTAACCACACAAACAAACACAATACTTCACTGGGGTGTCGCAGCTGCTAACTGCTACCGTATGTCCTCACCACCAGACACTTTGTAGTCAGACAGGGGCTAAACAGCAGAGACGTCCGAGCTTCTCCGTGGCTACACAACACATTATACTTTTACAGGAGAGACGTGTGCAGAATTAGCTTCGGTGTGAATTACTTGACATTTTTTCAAAGCCCTTCTTGGCATCAATGTCTGACTGAGAGAGACTGAGAAACCCATGTGGACTCTTTGAAGTTGGCTCCACTGTTTTTTTTGTTTTTTTTTCCTTTAATTACACCCTGATCGTTTCTACAAACAAAAACACTTTAGAAAAGGTTTTCATGGTACCTGGTTAAGATTCAAATCACAAGCCATGGCTCAGTAAGTATCACTCAGACACACAGCCTCAGCTACCCCAGCACTACTGACCAATGATAAACATACTTGACTGAAGCGCTTTGCTCGAAGGCACAGCAGCATTTACTGTTAGAGAAACTTACAGGAGTATTTAACATTCATAATTGTTGGTCAGTCGTTAAACGTCACACACATGAACACAAATACACAAAACCTAGATGGAACAATAGTACCCATAATGCTTTGGAGGATGTAAACAGGAAGTATAATGTCACTGTGGAATCAATTTAGCTGTGGCTGGAGTGTAGTTTTCTTAGCCTATGTTTACATTATAAAAATAAAGTATTAAAAGTATGCAATATTAGCTATTTATAGTTCCTGTTTGCATTGTACCCATGGATGTATAAACAACTATCACTGGATAACTTTGATAATGAAGAAAACTTAAAAATTTGATGATTCTCTGGAGTTATAAGGAGCATCTCTTTCTCTGATTTCGTGGATGACTACTGATTTACAATTATTCATAGAAATTGTTGTATCTTTGCCTCACATGTCTCCCTCCACGCCCCCTCTCCCCTCTGCAGCACTGGCGACTTTCCCATTTTAAAATGTGTTATGTCAATCATTTTGCTTCTTAGTTTAGTCGTGTGATTGAGTCGTGGGAATGTATGAGAAAGGTGGAGCTGTATGATCAAGATCCAGTTTTTAATGAACCAAAACTGCAGTTTCTCTTTGGCTGCGAGCACTAAAGTGCAGAGGAACCTTTTATAACCTTTTCATATATTTACAAAAACCCTGGAGATATGCCCTCTGATGCTGCAGTAGCTTATATAGATCCCCTGCAGTAGAGGACAAGAATATACTTCTGCCCTGGATTTCCAACAGATAATTGAGCTTTTTTTGTGGCAATCTCGGGGGCACTGAAAAGAACTGTGTATAACAGAATAGTGACACTATAACAGAGTTTTTATATTGGAAATAAAAGTTTTACTTTGTATTTTTTAAATTAATATATCAGAGGCACCAAGTAATAACAGGGAATTTGTCTTTGATGCCCCTTAAAAGAAACTTAAAACAACTGCAGGCTCAAGGAAGCAAGGTTGTGGCGCTGTAAAGCTCAGAGGCTCATTTATAAGGCAAATAGTTTCTATGCCAATCCCTCCATACCAATCAGAGCCCTGTGTGTGCCAGGTGAGCACACATTTTGCCTGAGCTAACATGTGGGAACAGATAGGCAAATTATTCATTCAGCACAGTAGTAGCTTTGTGGAATTCCTGCGCTATCTTTCTTGAGTTGATGCATGATTTCCTGATACAACCTTTCAGAATGGACTGGTTTGAAAACTGAGTTCAAATCAGTCAATTCATTCCAATATTAAGTGTGTTTTATTTATTTTAGACTTGTAAAGCAGCAGATAATATGATTAGTAGTCATGTGTACCCAAATGTAATTGATTTTCTCAGCTTTATGAAGCACAGTTATGCAAAAGTGAGAGAACTGACAACAACCAACCAGCCAAACTAAATGAACTGAATGCACCAGTAACGGTCGATCAACTTGAGCCCATTTTACAGTGAATACGGCCTTTTCATGGAAGACCACGGTCACATGGCAGATCAATAATAGGGCCTTTAATAACTGTGTACGTTTATGCTTCGGGGGGGGGGAATCTTTGTGCAGTGAAGCAGAACTTTTCCCCTCCGAGAAAGCAGCATTCTTTTCCACACGGAAAGGATTTCTTACCACTGACTTGACTCTCAGCTATAATAAATGCACATCAACAGTTGGGCTGTGTTCCACAGTTTCACACTATCAGAGATTAGCAGCTGAGGAACGTCAAGTGTTTGACCCCGGGTGATAAGGTGCGTGTAGGAGAGGTTTTGTTACAACATGAAACATTGAAATACAGCACACACCGATGATGAAGAGCCCTAAAGTAGGGGGGGGGCAAGGGTTCATTGCCAGTTCATGAACTTTCTTTCCCCTTTTCTGAAGAGACTGATGCAGAACTCCATCCAAATAAATTGAATTCCACAATTATGCACTATATGAAATCGAATTATTGAGCAATAACGCATTGTTCCTGTTGTCAAATGGAGTTGTACCATTGTTGATGAGCATATGGCCTCATGACTCGTCTGTGGTCAAGCAACAAGGCACAACACTGAGGGGGCGTCGGCCAGAGAGCTGGTGTTCGTATGTGTGTGTGTGTTTGGGGACTATCCATTACACAATCCGAGGAAGCAGACGGATTTGATATGTCGGGGTCTGTGTCTGGATGAGGTCATTATACATGAAGCAGAACTGCAGTCCCATCACACCAGCACAAACACACACACACACAGGGGCATGAGCACACAAACAGTCACACACTCACATGAGTTTCTATGGTAACTCCAAACAAACAGTCCATGCATGTGGTGACCCCACCCCGGCAGAAAAAAGGGAGAAACCAAAAGAGCGAGGCAAAAAAACAGACATAAAGTAAGATAGAAAGTGAGAGATGAAGACAACAGTATGAAATAAGGTTCTGCAGCTGCATATGCTTTACTTTATGCATGCTCTGTGTCTTATTCAGAACAGAGACTTTTGAAAAACAGCACATGGATAGAAGAAACCTTTCACTAAAGGCATTTGTTTCCCTCTTCCCCAAAAAGTATTAAACCTCATTTGTACTTCTAAAATCTCAAATTAAGGAACAAACCTTAAACTAGACTCTTGTTTAGTCACTCGGAAACACTTCTCGATTTCACAAGAAGAGGAATGGTGAAATAACCTCATCCCACCACTATCCCATGAGCCTCTTATGTTGTTCCACCACACAGGTCAGAGCCCTAATACACAGTGACCACACAGACAACTAGCCCCCCACAAAAGGCCTTTTCATTCACCGTACTGCACCAGAAACAGAGAAAGGAAACCAACAATAGACATGAAGCTTTGTATCAAAGTTAAGGCCAGTTATTGAAGCTTAGCGGCTTCCAAGGTCAGTCAAGGTTGAAGACGCCCACATCCGCATATTAAAAGGACACTGGCATTTAGATGTTTTGTTGGATGAAGAAACCTCTGACTGCTTGGACTTTTGGCATTTTCCTTTGTGTTTGCTAAAGTCCATCCTGCCAAGATGAAAGCTGTTACTCCGTTGTTGCTGGTGAAAGGTCATGAATTAGACTAAAGCAGTAGGAACCTGAGGGTACCAAGCATGGGAGATGGCAAGAGTTAGATGTATTTCACTGCTTTACGGCCGCAGCAAAAATCAGCCTGCTTTGACACAGAGATCACAATAAACTCCTCTGTTAATGAAAATGTTCCAGCAGTGGCTAAAAACAGACAATTGTGCAGCCTTAAAGCTACTTTTGACAAATAGGCATTTAAGGCATTATATTACTAATGCTGTTCTCACTTAGCTATATGTGGTCGCCATAACAAATGCTAGTTATCATGATGAGCTGTCTACCTCGAGACAGCCTGAAGTTAGCAGCAATTCACTTCTGTTTTATAAATCTGTTGACAGTAAGAAAAAGCCTTATTCATTAACTTATTTTCCTGCATATACTACTACTCTTCTACTACTACTCTTTTATGTCCCTGCACTGTAAGAACTACCTTCACTGTCAACTCAACCCAGATCACAATGGATGGTGGCTGCATGATACACTGGGTAGCATGAAGCTCTATTGTCCTGGTGAAAAGAAGTTTAAAGGAAGCTGCTGTCCTACCAGGATGAACAGTGAAATAAAGTGGTGATGCCAGTAGATCATTCAGGTCAATAGTCAATTGATCAAAACAGACATTCAGTTGATAAATTAAGAAACCTGTAATAGATCTGGAAGCTTAAATGTTTAGTATGGTGGATAAGGGAACAGTTTTCTATAGAAAATGACTGACAGCAGTGTTCAAGTCCCAAAAGCTGCACTCTGGGTAAGATTTTCTGGACAACAGCGTGAACCCATGTGGACTGTGGATCAAGTGGGTGGTCTTCACAGACTTTGGAATTTGTCCAGGAGGCTTTGATGAGTTCTTGTTTTATTTGAAAAGAAATCTCAGCAGGTCTCTACCACAACAGGAAAGGAAACAAGCAGAGTTCTTCTCAGTGAGTCACTGTCACTGTGCTGTGCTTTGACCCGTCCTATCACATCTGACCGCTCAATGACACACTGTCAGAGCAGAGGGAAAAGAGCCTCCAATGTGTGTGTGTGCGCATGTGTGTGTGAGCGAGGCCCTACATGTTTCCGGGCCTGTCAGGCTCGAGCCTCAGGGGTTGCGACACAAATCCATACAAAGCATCCATCATGGAAAGGAAAGTGGCCACATCTGATGTTGATGACATCCAGAAGGTCAGGCATCTAACTGTACAGGACCCTGGGGTTCTTTCCTCGCCTCATCAACAACTCATTCAGCGAGTTTCTCTGTCATGGATTGTCCAGCAAACATGGCTGAAGATGAAAGAATTCCAGCTTGGAAGACTTAAAAAGACTTGGTTAGTATTTTAGTCTTAAAAAGAAAGTTACCTGTAGTGTAGTTTGTATAGTTTCTAAAATAACCTATAGCTTTGTAAATCTTTGTACCTTGATTAATTGTTTCCCTTTTTTGTAAGTCGCTTCGGATAAAAGTGTCAGCTAAATGACTAAATGTAACATCTATGATGTAGTATCTGTTTCCCAAAGTCATCTCGAAACACATAGCATCTTGCTTGAAGCCAATGAATAATTATTCTGGAGAGAAGCTTTCGGGATGCCAGCAGGCCCTCAACATGGGGTCAAGGCTCTTTACTAAGAGGTCCTGGTGTAATTTAGGCACCATTTCCCCCCATTTGTGGTCTGTGCAAATAATTCTATTCATCCATTTTCATCTCAGTCTCCTTATCACTGTTATTTTGTGGTTGTCCAAATGTGTAGCCTGCAGTGTCTCAGTGCCTCTCTCTCCCTCTCTGACAGTCACACATACACATGAGTGTGTGTGAAGGAAGGACAAGCTTCCTGTCAGGATGTGGGGTACAGCAGGGGGACAGTGGCACTTAGCCAGAAGTCACAACTTTCTGCTGAAACTAAGTGTGTTAGAGTGTGTGTGTGTGTGTGTGTGTCCTTGTGGTGCATGCATTCATGGGCAATTGTCCGCGTCCTGATTAGTCTGACCACTCAGCAAGCATACTTCATTTCAGAGGAGTTATTTCATCAACGGTAGGAAATTCTTCTCCAACATCAAAGAGACTCTGGGCTCGTACTGTGGCGAAGCTTTCATTCATAAACTCCTAAATAGCAGAGCTCCAGGCGAACCTGAATAAGGCCAATTATCAGCATCTCGCCTGCACCACACACTCATAGCGAAAGGCTTCACTGATCTATACACACCAAAGATAATTACACAAGCAAGGAAGAGAAAAATACTCCAGAGACTGGGCCCCACGGACGCTCTTTCTTCCTCTGCTCCTGCCTCTTGAATCATTCACATCTTTTCTACTCTCTCCATTAATCCCCGTTCTTTATCTGCGTTCTCTTTTCCTTCATGTCATTGTTCATGCTTGTTTCTGTCACTGTCTTTTGTATTGGCACAAAAAGCAAAAATTGTGCGCAATTTCTGATGCTCTGAGCATAAATTATGCTTTATTGACCAAGAAATGTAATGCTAAGGAAAGTGCTTAAGAGGAAAACGGTAGCTAACTATTTACATCAGGATACATCAGAGACTTAAGTGACACTTTTTTCAATAAAAATGATAAAATCACAATTTTCTCTGAACCAAGAACATTACTGTTAGTATTAAGGGCTGTTGTGATGATGTTTTTATTCACATAGATGTACTTTTAGGACTTGAGAGCACAGAGAAAGTGTCAGGGAGACAAATCAAATAATAAGTACTAGATGTGATTGAAGCATGCGATATCTTTGTACAGCTTCAAGAGACCAAACTTTTTCTGCACAAATGTATAAATGACCTCATATCCACTGCCACCTATACATATGGTTTCTGTGTATATTTGTACTAGAATGACCAGCTGTTTCCTCACACACCCTTTACATTCCCGCTTACAAGCCAGTGCACACAAACTACCATCCTTCCCAGTCAGGAAGAGCTTAAAGGATATCCAGAGAGAGAAGCAGCTTATCATTGTGGCAACTTATTGTTCCTGACAACCAGTGCGCTATATGACTCACAGTCGCCAGGGAGACGGAGACCTAGTGATGCAATCAGGAAGGAAAACTCTGAAGTAAGTGACAACTGCCACAGCTGAGTGCTAAAGTAAACTTTCTGTAAAACTGAGACAGCACCTAGAGTTTCAAGTGACTTGGTTTTTACAGCTAAATGCAATTCTCTTTTTGAATGTCTAGTTGTAATTCGCAATGCTTTTTAATTAAGTACAAATTAAACAATGGTACAGTATGTTTTGCTTAATATGAAGGAATCAAACTCAAATGGAAGCCACTTCTTTCCATCTTACTTCCGCCAAAGCTCTCCTTTCTCTCCGCAGATTTGAACTTTCTGGCACCAGTAACTGTCAAGATGGCGACAAGCAGTAAACCCCAAAATTCAGGTTTAGAAATGTCCTTTTAGAGTTTACAAGTGATGTCAGAGACTTTTTATCTTTGGAGTGAACCCTCCATAAACTCTTTGGCCTTTGGTGAAACAGCTGGGAGCTCTGAACTTGCAGAAAGCTAAAAAAAGAGTGCTTACTCATGGTATTCACTGGTTTGTTTTGTACCACATGTTGCCTTTCTCTTTTATCTATTTGGCATTTTTATAGGAAGATCTTCAGATTATCCACAGTCGACTTGGAGCGTGCCTGCACCACCACTGCATGTGTCACTGTCAACTTGAGACAGACAAGAACATACCAGAGGATCTAATGACAGATATCTTAAAGGCACTGTATACTGTGAGACCTTTAAAAAGGCAGAACAAGAGCTAAGCAGGCAAAGGAAGGATTACACAACTAATGGAGGATCATAAAGCACGAGGGATTATCTTTTTAACTTTCAAGCTTATATGTCTGATCATTTTCCTGCTGCGATAAAGATCACTCAGACGATGGTTTGCAGGCTAATGGTTACAAGGAACTACAACGTGTCACTGTGCATCGGCGTCAACTCAGCTCACTCCAACAACAATTTTACATTTTCAAACGTTCTGAGAGAAATAAGAATCCATTCCTCTTCCTGTACACAGTGGATTACATTGAAGACAACAGCAGAATGAGCTTACATTGTAGATCACCAATCACCAAGTGATTTAAACATTATGTATGACAGAGGTTTGTCCCCAAACCCCATCAGTGCTGTCTTACGAAACAACCAGTGGGAGCTGAATATATTGATATCCAAGCAATCACGGCTTTAAAGTGACAGGGAAGAGAGTCAACCGCTTCCTACGGTCTAATGCATCTGTATGCTTAAAATGAACAATGGCGTATGATGTGTTTTCAGACCACGTCTTAAATCTTAGTGCTTATAGCATATCTGAATGGCCAAACTCAAAGAAGGGGTAAAAACTCTACTATCATAGTTTGTTCCTGGCCGGATCCCTCCACCTATCAGTCAAGAATGCACACTTTCAGAAAATCTCTCCTCAGAGGTTTTCATGGTGTTACACTGGGTTGAACACTAAACAAAATAGCTGCTTAAGCAATGAAAGGAGAGAGCTTTAGAGAGAAGTTCAAAGCCTGACTACTTCACACCTGGCTACACACAACTGTAATCTCCATGTAAAGTGGGAATGTTTGTTGGATTTGGAACTGGGCAACTTCTTGTTTGACTTCTTGTCATACACTTTAAAATCAGGCACTCAAGGGAAAGGAATGACTTCTCTCGTGGACTGCACATTATAAAACTGATTGATGCTCTGTTTGACAGGCTGATGATTAAAGTTTATTTAGTAACTTCAGCACATGGAGATGATGTTGCCAACAGTTTGGATAAGGCTGATCTCTGGCAAACACTCCCAAGATTAATTTTGGAGTGCAAATTTGTTGAGATTATTTTCAAAGATGCTCATGAAACCAGGGCAACCTCAGCAAATCCTTGACATTTGTCTTATATGTCTAATATCCTACTGGCATTTCTAAACATACGGAGTAAAGGAATGCAAGGTACTGCTGTCATGTAGGCTTTGCGGACATGCCACGTAATGATTTAAACTGCCATCACAGACATGTAATCTGACGCTTGGATCGGTGTCAAAGGTCACGGCCTTCTGGGAGGGAACATTTAGGCGGGAGAGAGGTGCAGGTTCTCATGTTACGTCTCAATTAGCCACCGATTTGTCGGCGTGGCAGGTAAATGCTAGGATCACCCCCGGGGTCCACATTGCAGTGTCAGTTTCAATTAGCGTGATCAGACACAGGGAAATAGAGAGAGAGAAAGGAAAAGAGCAAAAAACAGAGGGATGGAGAACGAGAGTGACCTCAGTGAAGGCCTCTTGCTGAAATCTCCTGGCCCATGATGAGGGGAGTAACGGCAGCAAAAAGGATCGCCTTGATACATTTTTCAGCTGCACGAGGCAATACCGCAACTATGCACCGAGAAAATTCCACAGCTCCCTTCTTTCTATCTCTCTTCATCCTCTTGGGCACTATCCTCATCCCTCATTCCCTCCCCCCTGCGGCCTTCTTACAATCTCCTCATCCATTATCATCAGTTATTAGATAAAAAATGAAGGAAAGATAAATGAATGGGAGGCACAGCACAGCAGTTTTTTCCAACAATCAAGCCCCTGTTAGATCAGATGGTAAACTGAATATCGTCAGTGGATGAGAAAACCGAGAGCATTGAAGTTTTTTAAAGTTGCAGCGGTGACTTGACTCAGTTTACAAGGTGCCTGATGGAACGGACAGACCAGTCATTTCTGTTTTTATCTCCCACACACACACTGACACATACACAAAAGTATATTATAGTTTCAGTTCCCTTGGGGTAATACTCTGCACCAATATCCCTTTCAAGTCCGCCCCTCTGTTTAACCAATCAGAAAAAACGCCCACCGTCGCAGCAGGCCGTTTCTGGATCTGGTGTTTAAAGACGAGCTTGATGCGATCTTTCCACATTTAAAATGAAGGCGAGGAAGATTTATGGAGAGTTGGTTGGCGATGTAAAGCATGGCTGTATATTGCATATGGGGGAACAAACTCGTCACAGAAAATGAAACGCCATCTCAGGTCTCTTATTAACAGCCGACTGGCTGGATGGCTTTAACAGAGGACAGTGATGTCTAATGACTGGACTGGGATGTGCAAGGAGAAATGATCTGATGGTCTGATTAGCTACTTCGGTCATTATTAAAGCCCCTGATGTCTAATTTTAAATATTTCTAATACTAAAAGTTCATGACTGAATGACCAGCAGTGAAGTTTAGGTTCAGAAAAATATATCTTTATAAAATGAAGTTAATGTGCTTCATCAGGACTGTGTGAATGTGCTTTCATTAGATTTGATAGACGGTGCTAGAAACAAGCAAACAAACTGCCATCAGATTACAATTAAAAAACTGATTGGTACATGATGTGTAACATCTCAACATGATTTAAACAGAAAAAAAAAAAAAAACACAAAATGTAAGAACCAACCAAACGTTGGCAAAATCTTGTATGGTCATGTCCAGCCTCATCGCTCAGAGTAAAAGGTTGATTGAGAAAATATGTGTTCAGGGCCTTTAAGATGTAAAAGATAGACTTGTTTCGTCACAAGCTCTTCAATAGCAACAAGCGCTAAATAACTTTGCCTCCCATCTACCTTATTCCTGGCCCCATGATTCTTCTTGTGAAATGTGGGTGGTTATTCCTTTCACTGAGGTAGCCTCTGTGAGAGTTGGCGGTATGCTGCAGGTGTCTTCCCTTACTCCGGGGAAAATAAGTGATGAGAGGACATAGCCCGCTACACTTTAAATGGGATATGCAGGATCACACATGCATCTCGTATTATTGGACTAGGAATAAGGTCTCAAAGTCTTTAAATGCGATATGGAATTTCATGTTGTCTTTTCACAACTTGCCTCATGTGTCTCTCTGTTTTACAACTAAATTCCCATTTAAATCATTTGCTTTAACTTAACCAATAACATTTTGAAAGTTTGTCTGAATACAGAAACTTGGTTGGGTTGGTGGCTTGAAGATAGTCAATTGTTACATCTTATTCCAGCACGAACACCATTTTGTTTCTCCGCAATTTACATTTACAGTAAATTTACAGTATTTGACGACCTGCGAATGAGACTGAGCAATGAACTATCTGGCCGCACCTTTACTATCAGTTTGTAACATGAATCCTATCATTATACTGATTTATTGAACATATGTGTTGCATAACATAACATTTTGAAACTTTGTCTGAACTTCACTTGATAGTTGAACCAAATGTAGCTTTTCTATCTCTGCCCTTCTCTCCATCCACTCCTCTCTCACACCTCCAGCCTGTGTGAATTCATCCGTTTCTAATCCTCTTCCTGTGCGGCTCACTGAAACCTCAGCACTCATTTGTCCGGTTCTTCATTTGGTATCCAGTAGAGGGTGTCTGCCTCTCCCCCTCCATGGCTCTCCCCCTCCATCCTCCATTTCCCTCTTTCAACCACCTCTCTTCTCCCTTCATCCCTCCACCGGTCTGTCCTCTGCTTCACTCATTCCTCCCCTCTCGCCTCATCTGTCTTTCATCTCCTCCATCCTCAATCAGGTCCTCCACCTCTCACACGCTGCCCACTGTCCTTCTTGCTGAGAGAAGGACAGCACAACGTCCTGGCAGCTCTCCACCCTCCCTGCCTAGGCGGAAAAATAAACAAGCGTCCACATGTTCCCAAGGAATTTTAATGACTTCCATAACTCCGGCTTCTTTACCTGCCAAACCCCAGGCAGCATGAGGGAAACAGTGGACTCTGGACAAGCCAGTTTAGCGGCATTGATGACGAGTGTTTGTGAATCTGAGCCAAGTAGTATCCTTTGAAGAGCTGAGCAGCTTTAAAAGAGGCCGGGGGTTTGTCAAGCAAGCCAAATAGATGCCAAATAACCTGTCAGCTAAAAACACTGGATGAATTAAAAAAAAAAACATACATTATAGTGTCTCTCCTGCATTTTATTAAAGAAAAAAAATGCTCAGTGGTTAGCACTATGCCACAACTATACTGATAATACAACAAAGCAATAACATTGCACCAACAATGACCAGGGTTTGAGTCAAACACCTTGTAGTGCACTGACACATTATATTATGGGCCTACTTGGAGGCAGGATCAAGCCATGATTGTCTCTGTCCTCAGCTGAGCTGTCACATTGTACTAAAGCGATTGGCTCAACATGTGAGGTCAGACAGGAAACTACAGAGAAAGCTCTATGAGAGTGTCCCTATGCTCAACTTAACTTATGCTTAACGTCTGTAGGTCGTATGTAAGAAAGCCTCTGTGGTTTGGAGTCGTTACTGTTGTCACTACTTTCTGATTGGCCCTTCTTTACAGGCTAGTGTCAGAGGTGTGATTGCTTTAAAAGATATTGATAAAGGATTGAAACAAGCAGGTTGGTACGATGTCGTATGACCACGTTTTAAAGTAAAGATTTATTTGAAAACACAGTCTCTCTCCAAAATTCTGTAACTTTTGCGTGCCTTTTATTCTCAACACAACGAATATAATTCAGAAATGGGCACACATTTTGGGTCAGTCTCTTCTTGAAGGCATTCTTGGTGTTGAATTCATGTGTAGTCATGTAAAGTGACGGAAGTAGTTGTGAAAAATGAGAAAAGATCAGCTTGAGAGAGGTTCAAACCCTAACTTACTGTCTCAATCTGGCACAGCTGGACGATCCCGGTTGAAGCGGACAAGCTCTTTACTTATATATTATAAAAGGTTTCCACTGATAAACCAGTAGAGGGCTTTTATTGTGGTCTCCAGTGTGCACATAATTGTACATGAGGGTATGTTTGTATGAGACAGACCTCCAATCTGCAGTGATTAAGGTCCAGAAAAGGCTCTCTGTCAGGTGGGAAAACCCTTGTTGGGAATGTATTTTAAAGGGGCCATGACCCTCAGACTGTCAGGTCAAACTCCAGTGACCTGACATGAGAGTAGACATGACGTTGATGGAGATCTCTCGCGAGGGCCAAGGCTGGGCAATAAATCTGTGGAATTGTTGTCACACTAAATGTTGAGACATATTTAGAGAACTAAAACAAGAACCAGTTCAGTCGGTTCATTGTAGACTATTGTGATCCAATTCCTGACTCACCAACTGAACGTGACCCACACAACACCACTGGTAGCGTTTGTGCTCCCAGGTCGTCAAATACAGAAACTCGGTTGGGTTGGTGGCTTGAAGATAGTCAATTGTTACATCTAATTCCAGCACGAACACCATTTTGTTTCTCCGCAATTTACATTTACAGTAAATTTACAGTATTTGACGACCTGCGAATGAGACTCAGCAATGAACTATCTGGCCCCACCTTTACTATCAGTTTGTAACATGAATCTTATCATTACACTGATTTATTGAACATATGTGTTGCATAACATCTGTACATTTTTCTCCTGTCTGGCCTTCTCTTCACCTTCATTAGCAGCACATTACGAAATCAGACAGTGTGTTTTATTACAGATGTGTCAACAGTGGGGAACACCCAGCCCACTGGCAGGACCACTGTTTAGATTTCTGATCTCCTCAGTTGTGTTTTTCTTTCCCTCTCAACCAGAGACCAGCTGCAGAGGAAATGACAATATGAGGGGAAAACAACAGAGATTAATAACATCTCCTCCCACCTACCAACGCTCCCCACTCGATTGCCCATTTCTCCCATCATGTATCCCAAACTGGTCTCTTTCTGTACATGTCGCTTGTTCGACCTCCCACCTTTCTTCTCAGTCTGCACTTCTACTCGTTTCATCTGCAGGGTTGTGACCCTTGACCCATGAAATTGATACGTCACTTGATCTTGCACAAACTCAGGAGGCTCGCACACACTGGCGGATTTAGTTTTTCCCCTCCTTTCCCTTTTTAGACCCCATCCTCTGTCATGCGTGAGGAATCTGGGCTGTGTTCTCGAACTTCAAGTCCACAATCATTAGCAGGCCTGTGGGAGTGGGCTCACAGGACTCACCCAAACTTGTGATGTTGGAGCTTTATGGCTCAGCACAATCAAGCGATTTATTTTTGTCCTTTGTTTTAAATATTTAAAACTACTGTAAGAGTATCTGAACTGTAAAACATCTTTTATATTCCTTTAACTATTTAAATGCTTCCTCTATTTCCCTCATTTGATCCATCTACATTCCCTCTTTTGAAGCACAAAGGTATAGACATATCAAAATACATTACATTAAACCTGATTAGTATAGATCAGGATGATACAGTGACAGCACAAACTACTAGTCTTCTGGCGCTAATCCAGTTTGTGTAACAACTTTAAGAGGCAAGATGAAAGGAAGCTAATTCTTACAGCTGTGGCACAAATTCAAGACTAACAGGATTCGCAGAACAGAAAGAGGATAAAGGTTGAAACAGAAACTTACTTTCTCCTTTTAGAGAGTACTTTGAATGGCAGATGATTTGGATGTGACTCCCTCAAAACTGACTTAATCCATTCCTGTAAGCTAAGCCCAGACATAAAACAATGGGGGCTGCCCATTAAAATATCATGCCTACAAATACACAAATGCATTGCTTAAACTCATTAAAAGAAAACTAATTTTTATTTTTCCGACCACAAAACTTCCTAAGCTTACACTCTCATCCTTTAGATTCACTTGACTTGCTATAGTTGACCCCATAACACAATGCAATCCATCCTGCTGAGAGTAAAACGTAGTGGTGAAATGTGCCAGTATTTTCCCAATTTCCCCTCACAAGCCTCACAGTATTTTGCACAAAGTCTTGATGCCAATGCTTCTGACGTATAGTCCAGCACCTGTTTGCACTTGGTGATTTGAGGGAGACTGTGATTGTTAAAAAGACTGTGACTGCGGTAAACAATCTCTGCTTTAGTAACTAAGTTTGGTTATAGCCAAACATCAAACCACAGCTGGTTCCAGCACTGAGATCTTCAGCTTTACTCTGACGCAATTCCCTTGATGGGAGGTGTGGGACGTCAAACTGGAGTCCCTCCTCACTGGGCTCTACTCAAATATCCACTTCTGGAGAAACCCCATCCTGACTTCATAAATGACTTCCAGGTTTTGGTTAAGAAGGACTAAGGGGAGGGGGAAAGGAATGATAGAAAGAAAGAAAAAAAAAGGAAGAGAAAGAGATTTAAGAGGAAATTGGGAGGCAGTGTGCCCAACCTCCTCACCCCCAGTCAATATTTGCCAAGACAGAAGAGCTTCCCAACCCAATGATGAAATCATTGTTTTTTCGGGCTTTAAAAAACAAAGTTTTCTATGGTTTTCGCAGTGTATTCCAGTCATGTAGAGCAAGTTTGTTCATATGTGTTTGTGCTGGTTGGCTGGTTAGTGTCTCAGTTCTGTAGAAAGAGACAAGGCCAGGATGAATAAAGCAATATCCTACTTCCTGTGAGCTTTATTCCTCCTTTTACAATCCCTTAACCTGCCACGCATCACAATACACAGTGCTGCAAATCCCTGCAGACAAATGTCACATCTGGAACAAACTGACAATTCATCAAAAAAAAACAAAAAAACGTTCTCTCTTTTCTTTGAAGTTCACACATTCCTCTCAAGAAAAGTCCCCATTTTCTTTCTTTTTTCCTTATGAAATGTCGGATTTCTGAAGGCTTTACTAATGAAGACTTTATCCCAGGGAATTGAAAAATTAGCCTGTATTACCTTGCATTTGATAGCAGTTACAGGCAAAGTTAATGAGGCATTAAACATTACAATAAAAGACTCATAAAAACACATCTCAAACTGTTTGTTACTCTATTTACCACAACTACCGAAAAAACAAGATTGGCTTCAGTTTAATTCATAGTGGTTTCTCACTTTCCTCTCACTGAGGAAAGTGAGAAACCACTTCTAACTTATGCTAATGAAAGGTTGATGCTAGTTTTATATGAACAGAAGAAATCTGAAATTCCTTCAAGCAGCTGAACTGGTTTAAGCAACATGATAGTCCCTTTGACTCAGCACTAGTTTGCCAAGACATGGAGGAAAGCTGTCCTTGACAAAAGGGAGACTGAGTAGAAACTGCACTTATCAGATGCAAACAACAACTTGACTTGACGAAGCACAGAAAATGAGGAATATTTGCAGATGGGGATAAACCAGAGCAAATGACATGAGCCCAAAAGGAACGTATGCATAATGGAAAGTAAAGGTTGGTCATAACATCTGGGGAGAAATGTCCTGTTGCATCGTGTCCCTAACGCCTGAGTCATTTGATGGTTTTTGGTGAATATTGCCCAGTACTTCAGTTGGTGGAAACTTTTACTCATAGTGTCCTGCAACATTTAGTAACTGATCCAAATAGTTGGAGTAACATTCGCCAGGTCAGAAAACTACATTGACAGTGTATCAAGCACCTACAGTAAGTTTAACAGGTGCATATAGAGACTCTCTTCTTCTTGTACATATAACTGTTAGAGTCATGAGAGAAACATGTCAGCTGGGTGAAGACAGGTTAAGTAAAGCTTTACCATGAACTATGACCTAGTCAAAGCAGTCTAAATAAAGTGTTGGGAGAATTTCAAAATGTTATTGGTTTCACCCTACAACCCTCAAGTCACTGCGGTTGAGGCCGACTGGGTTAGGAGGGTCAAACCACTGCTGAGCGAGGAGAAGAGCGAGACAATGCCAGACATTTAGCTATTGAACTGATAATATCCAGAGGAACATACAATGGATATAGTGTGTACAGTTTCTCTGTCATACATGAATCCAACAATAACTGCAGCTTCTTTTTTTGAGCCGTTTCCTAGAGTCTGATGAAGCAACACGACATGGTCAAGCCATCTGTTGGAGAGGACAACAATGAGTCAACGAGCCTATGCCAACAAATACTAGATATGAATTTAAGTCTAAGGAAATTGAGGATCAGTTAGCCTTGTCCATGGGAATATCAAACTTTAAAAGACCTCAGTGTTTACTAAATAAAATGAACTGGGCTGTAAAACATTACTGGTTCAAAGATGGTTGGTTCTTGCTTTGCTTTCTGAAAAAGAAACCTGATCACAGCAAGTTTGGGCCCCTGCATGTGCACCTGCATTAAATCTGAAATGTGTGCAGTCCTTTGTCAAAGCTCAAATCTAAGCCCCTCAGTGGGACCCAGCCCAAATACATTTGGTTTAACTTAGAGCTGGACTGCAGGGTTCAATCAGACCCAAATCACAATCATCAAAAAGAACCAAAGAAGAAAAAAGTTCAGAGCTTTCATTAGCCAGAGTCTGACAGCAATGATTTCTTTGCATGGCGAGCCAACAGGTGACACTCCACAGAGTTTATTGAGTGTGCGCTTTTCTACAAACAATTAAACATACGGTTCACACACACACACATAAACAGCATATACACACACAAACACAAACACACACTGTGGTTGGTTTCTAACTAAATTAAATGCAGAAGAATCGGACAGCTGGAAACCATGCCGTATGACATAATCGCAGGCAGGCTAGCCAAGCTATTTAACACACGCACACAAGCGTGCAAGCACACACACACACACACACCAAACACACACATACATTACATAAACCAGTGATTTATAACACAAGTTAGAAAGAAGAGTAACACCCACTTCTTGGATGATAAGACAACCCTTTCCTGTCTCTTTGTAAAACACACACACACACACGGTCTATCATCCTAAAGTGGAAACATAAGGAGAGGAACTGTAGAGGTGCTCGGGTCACTGAGGTTGATTGAGACACCGGGAAAATACTTCACCATCACAGCACTCAGTGTTCACCTCGTCGGCCTCAGCATGGGGGAGAAGTAACTTCTTTTGGCTACTTTTAAAATGTTATGGAACTACATGTCCAAGGTTAAAGTGCAATAAGTCACATGGAACAGTGAGAAATCTGTCTTAATTCACCAAGATATATCGCAAAAACCTTGACCCAAGAGCAAGCATGCAGTGTTGAATGCAGATGGATACACAACTGCCTCAAGAGAGGAAATCAAGGCCAGTACGGCTGCAAATCATTCGGCCTGAAGCAGCAATATTTTCTTGAAGGGCCCGGCACAGAAAGTCATTCTTGACACAATGAGAAAAGCTCAGCGAATGGCGAAAAGATGAAGACCAAACAAAGCCTGTCGCAAGGGTCCTATTTTATTACTTCTCTGCAAAAGAACTCTGGACAAATATTTGATTAGGCGTTTCAGGATTCATTAGAGGACCGAGGCCATCACCATGGCAGCCAGATCCATGGAAGCACGATGTGTAAGCAGATTATACATCCACTCTGCAGACAGAGTTGAATCTCAAAGCAGAATATACTACACTTTGGTAAAATGTCTGCAAATCAAGTCTATTAGTGAGTGAAATTACACCCAGTGTGATCATGCAAATATTGGATCTTTATCAAGAGTTTTGAGGCATTTCGAGCACGACATGTAGAAAGTATGCACATGTTAGTTAGTGTGTCAACATCAAATTCCAACCAACTTCATGACAATCAGAGCAATCTGTTGTGTAGTATACTTTTCTGCAAAAACAAGATTCAGCAACCCAATACGTTCAACCAATGTAAAGCAGATTTTATCTATCATCTGTTACATTCTTTAAACATTATGCTATCCCATAAATGAGACCGCTCCAATCAATCACATTCCCAGAAGACCTCTAGTTTAAAGTAATGTGTACAAGCGAAAAAGTCATAAAGCAACAGAGGAGGAATGTGTGTGTGCGACTCGTGAGGCGCACACTGCCTTCGGGAGGTACCACCGTGGACGCAGGTGTCTGTGTCACTGATGTGAATCCATCAGGCATCATTATTTCAGATGAGTTTGACAGAAAGTCAGACTTTATCTGTCAGCCGCTGGGAAAATATTTTAACTGCGCTTGACAGGAGGAACGGTTACGTGACAGGGAGACAGACAACCTATCAGACTACTTCTCATAAGCAAATAATCACACATTGGAGTTTTTCTATTATGGATGTGACACGCATGACATTTTCAAGTTTGTTAGCATATTACAGTTCAGTGCGATATTTATTTCAATGCCCTGACTTATTGCAGAAAGACTGGTTGCAGGAACTGTATGCAGCAAATTCAAGACAGGCAAACAAATAACATGAGCAAAGAGCAACCAAACCACAGACTTTCCCATCACTCAATCAGTTGTCCAACCATGAAAGCGGGCCTTTCACAGGAACACCCAGAAAACAAACGCCACAAATAGAAACAAGCAGCTCCCAGCAGCTCCTTATCGCTGCTCAGTCAATAGTAAACAAACACCTATGAAAAGATGGATGGCTAAAGCACTTCACTGTATCACTCCACCTTTCCTTCGGGGGGTAAAGAGCTGGATGGGAGCCACAAGACAGGAAGAAACATTGAACTTTGAAGAGAACTTGTATTACAAGCGGTGGACTAAATGCAGGTAATATCTCTACTTTTATCAGTGCAACAAACCCAGCCCCCTCTATAAACTACACATGAACCTACCCCCCACCACCAACCCACTAAGCATGCTGACACTTGAGAGGGCGGCACCTCTCTTCTGCACACAGAAAGCCATCTCGGGCCCTTTCACAGCTCTCGGCTCTATTCTTCTCCATAGTAAAAGAGCCCATCTGAGAGGAGGGAAAAGGGCCTCTGCTATTTCATTTAGCATTAAGCAGCCAAAGCAGAAAGTCTTCCATTCTCCTACCAGCTCAGAAGTTTCTCCTCTAGCCTGAACGTGTATGCATGAGAGCCAACAAAAATGCCACAAGCTTAAAAACACGTATGAGTTTATCACAGATTCATCGTCTTTTCCTTGGCACTGCCAGCCCTGGGAAATGTCACAAACGTACAGAGGCAACAAGAGTAGACAGCAGTGAGATAGCAGCCCTGATGCTGGAGAACACAGCATCCATTATATCAGACACAGAACACACACACATACACACACACACAGGCACAAACCGTGCAACAATCGGCTAGCGTTGTAAAGAAACTGCCCCACAAACCTGCTGGACAGCCAATTAGAGTTTAACTGCTGCCTGCGAACCTTCCTCTTCAGCAGACAGTTGTCATCCACCTGCACTGCAGCGAGTCCTCTCCCTGTACTGCTCACCCTGTCTCTCTCACTCCCTCCCTCCCCTCTCTCTAACACGCCTCTCCCATTGTAGCTGAATGCAGTGTAAAACTGTTGCCGGCTGTCCTCTTTCCTTCACGCTCCTCCTACAGTCTCTCCCTTTTCTTCTTCCGTCCCCGCTGAAGCAGGAGTCGCTCTGCTGTATCTGGTTCTGTGCGGAGATAGAAAACACAACTTATCTGCTGCAAGAGCTGCAGAGGAGTAGCCAGCATGCAGAGAAGTGGGGGGGGGGACTGTGCAGTCGGTGCTGATGGTGGTGGGGGGTTGAAGGTGGAGGGGGAGGGTCAAAGCTGATTTAAATTCACACACACAAACGCAGGAGTGAGATGACAGGGTCCTTTCCCCTCAGGGTGCTTTTGTGAAAAAGACCTTCAAAGATTTTGTTTTGCCATTCCCTCTTTCAAAATGTTTTGTTCATTGGACCAGACATGAGGGCAACTCGAGGAATCAGGGTGAAATGAAAAGTAAAATAAAAACACTTATCGGATGATTTTATTATTTCACTTTCCCTCTTAGCCTCCTCAAACCTTCTTATCCACCCCCTCTTTTCTTTAGAGTTCAGACTTTTTATTTAAATTTCTCCTCTCCTCTCCATCATTGTTGCTAAATATTCCAAAGTCCTCAGTGAGGCTCCGAAACAATATGCCACAGTTTCTTTCAGCAAGGTTTGACAAGAGAACCTTCCCCTACTTTCCCTCCATGAAGGAGTCCCTCCCTCCACATTATTCGTCCAAAAGACATCCAGCACTTTCCCTGATAGCAGCTTAACAACCTCCTCATGTGAGGAATCTCCTTTCACACAAAGAAGTTTGGAGGAGAATTTGAGCAAAACAAAGAAAGGAGGGAGGTGCTGGTATTTAGAAATTGGGGAATTAGCATAAAACAACAACACGCTGAATACGGTGTGAGCTTTTCTTGTGTGCTTTTAAAAAACTCTTGAATACATAGGTAAGCACTCGTCCTTATGAGGAATAGTGCGACATTTTAGAAAACATGCTTATTCACCATTTTGCCGAGAGGGAGGCGAAAAGATTGATACCACTTTTTGTTGCACAATTTCACAGAAGGGAGAAAGGCAAGTGGTTAGCTTGTCTTAGCAAAAGGGGTGAACAGCTAGCTTGTAGAAATAGTCGGGAACATAACGCTTCATAAATTGGCGACTTTGGTTTTTGCCCAGATTAAACAAAAAAGATGTAACGTGTTACTTAGGGAGCCGTTTTCCTGATTCCAGTCTTCATGATAATCTAAGCTAACTGGCTGTTTGCAGTAGTTTCACACTGTGCTGACATGATAGCGGTATATCAATCTTTTCATGTCATTCTTTGCAAGAAAACAAATAAATCAAACTAAAGGAAAGCTCAAAATCACTCACAAGTTTAATACTTGTTGGTGGACGTACGGTGTTGTTACAAATGGTCTGGGGAATAACAATAAATTAACATGTGAAAAGCCCTCTTACTGACTGGGCTGACCATGCAAGTTCAACTGAGGAAACATCTTCCTATTTCTTCCCTCCAGCCCTAACAAATATTTCTGGATTAAGCAACTATTAAATCCATTCTGCACATTACAGGCTTTTATTGACATCATTTCATTAGTGGTTTTTCGATTGATTGTCAGAAGTTATTTTCCAAGAGGCCTTACATTTCTCAGAACTTTGTTTTGAAAAATTAAAATGGGCATCAGAGGACACTTAACTCCCTTCACGTAAAGACAAATTGTTGACGTGTGTGTCATTTATGGTCAGTCAGAGCAACAAACAAATCTCAAATGAATTTTTAATTGCTGCTTCCTCAAAGATGCTTCCATTTGGAGGGTAAAAGCTTGGCCTTATTGCTGACTAGGACCAAAACAAGGCAGACAGTAATTATAGGAAGCAAAAATACATGCTACTGCCCAAAGCTGGAAGGAGAAGCAAGTGAGCCAGCTGAGTCTAAATCAATTCAGAATCAATTATTTAAGCTAACGGAGGGAGGATTATGGGTAGACACACTGGCCGAGTTGCTGTATACCCAGCTGTCAATCTCTAAGTGGCAGGGATTCCCTGCTTACTCTGCTTGTCTGCGTGGTGAGTGTGGTTTTATGTTTGTCAAACTACGTCTATGACGAGAGGATCCATCATCAGAGCTGAAAGCAATGAATCTCCCACACTGGAAACTATTTAGTTGTGGTGTGTTGAAACTGCACTGGAATAAACAGCACCCTCTGTGTTGTCGGGGATAATTTGTAGTTGACAGATAATAGTTTGTTTTTGCAAGAAAGAAAATCTCAAACCTGCATCATCCTGCATTGTTTTATTATACACATGCATTCATTTAACACAAGAACAAGCACCACATCCACTCTAACGGTCACCCTCCTGCTCTCTCAGACTGTGAACCTCGCCCTCTGGCCTCCAGCAGCATAGCTGGAGCTCGATGCCTGGTCTAATATTAGCAAATATTTAAGTGAAATGTGCAGCGGCCAGCAGTCTCCATGGGTTAAAAAAGGATGCACGTCTAGATTATTTATGTGCAGGATTGCTAGTTGCTTTTTACAATGCCTCTTTTAAGGAGAGGAAGGGGGAAGATAGAGCAGCACACTTTGCAAATAGCAGTTGATGTATGCATACTGACGTTAATAAGCACTCATAGGTAGGTAATTATACAGTTCAAGTAGAGCAGGATGAGCTCTGAAGTCAGGATTAAGTTGTAAATCTATGCTGGTTAGGAATGCTGTGTATGTAGATTCGATCTGTGCACAGTATGATTCACATATTATAAATCATAAAATTGTGAAGGCTCGTCTGTCAGTATACTTCCATTAATAAACCCTGACATGATATTGCTCAACTCAGCACTCAAGACGCAACGTGTGTGTTCACGTGTGTGTTCACGTGTGTGATCCTGCTGCTATTCAACTGTTTAGCTGTTAAAATTTAAATTCGGAAAATGTGAGGTGGCTCCAGCCCGAGCTGTATGCTACGTCACATGTATACACACACACAGTGTGTGTTGCTAAATTTAGTTTTCAGAGTTTTCAGAGTTTTCAGACCCACTTGGTAACTTTATTTCTATAAAGTGACTAGTAACAAAAACAAAACAAATTTAGCAACTTATTATTAGGAAAAAGATATATTTCTTTCCCATGAATGCAGCTCAGAATGATCAGTCCACAGCTCTTCTACCAACAGCACCAGGGTCGGTCTCTCTCTTCTTACACCATGCACAGGCAGTAAGTAGGTGTGAGCCACATCTGACCTTGTTTCTAACTCCTTCTCTGTGGATCTCTGGATTAGGTCGTTCCTGTTGTTAAGCATATATGTAGATACTTGATTTCAGCTTGTAAATGTTGCTTTACAAAAAGTGGAAAAGGTTCAAAGAAAAGAGAACATGGCAAGGAAAAACAAATGCAGTTTGAGCCATTGCAGGCCAAAACTGGTGTTTAAGCACATGAACATGACTCAAGCACATGGGTCTTTAGATGTGATTTAAAACTACCAAGAGAGTTTGCTGCCCTGACGCCCAGCGGGGAACCAGGCCTTGCTCAGAGGAACTGAGGGGCCTGTCAGAGGAATATGGTCCATCATCATCATAAATGGTTCACAGAGTTCAAGTAGCAGACACATATCAACATCAACTGTTTGCAGGAGACTTCTGTGAATCAGGCCTTCATGCTGCAAAGAAACCAGCTGACTTTAGACACCCCCACACACACACACATATACTGCCCTCTCTTTTTAATTTGCCATTTGTTCCATCTGGAGCCACCAAACATGATTCTTATTCTTTCCACTGTTACATGTGACAAATATGTAGCTTTTCCTAATATAAAACAGCTACGTACACAGCCCAGAGCTGTAGAAACAAGCCATACCCACAGAACTGCAACAAGAATAAAACAACAATACAATTGTTGTCTTTATTTGTCAGAATAGATCCTTCTGGAAGAGGACGAAATGTGCCCAAAAATCTGATGAAGTGGTAAAAAAAACATTAAGTCTCTGCCCAGATTACAGCTCTGTGCGTGCAAAGTGAATAAACCCTTTTTACTCCCTGCAAACACGAGAGGATAGTGAAGCAATGCAACTGCTGACGCAAGCCTAAATCCTCTGAAAAAAACTGGAGGAAGGGCTGGGATTCACCTGCAGCAGCTTGCAGTGGCCTACTGGCCTGCGTCCAGCAACAGTGAAGATAATGCAGGAGGATGTTACAGTGGCTAAAGAAATGTGAGCCATATGTCGTCAAACTGTGCAGGTATAGAAAGCCCCTATAGCGACAAACAGCACAAGCAGATACTACAAGACCTGTAACAGTATCAGAGAAAACAGTGGAACTGTATGCGTGTATAATGTAATTATAGTTTACATTGTTTCTTATTTCATAGATGTGACAAAACATGACATTTAATAAATAATTCATGGGTATATGTCATGTTTTATAATAAATAAATCTGACATTTGCCCCCAAGCGCTCGGCTTTATTAATCACCCACACTTATTTCTCCTTGTTTATTCGCAGAATTCGGTCGACTCGAGTCCTGAGGCGACCTCCCCTCACAGTAAGGGGTGTGGAGACTTCTGACCTATTTGCACTGGGGAGGGGGTTTCTCTTTAATTCCCCATGTTGACTGTAACGCCATGTGACAGAGGTAAACATGATGTTTCAGCTAATGAATCTATGTCTGGAACAAAGTCAGGATGTGCTCATAACAGGAAAAAGGCACACTGTGACAGGGACTTCAACTTTACCGTGTGATAGACAGAAAAAACATGTTTGCAGGGTTACGATTTAATAATCCAGTTTTTAAAATAGCAATGAAGGCGTATTGTTTCAAACTCAGTTGAACACCTATTACTTTCCTTTCCTCTGCAAAGAAAAACAACCCTCATTAGTTAGTAGCTTCATGATAATTATGTCATGTTTAGCAACAGCTTAAAAGTCATCTACCTACAACAGGTTTTAAAAATATGAAAATTCAACCTAATCTCACCGGGCGGTCAAGAGGGAACTGTTAAGACATAAAGTAAATCTCACACATATCCAAGGAGGGGTTTGGGCTGTGAGAGCCCCTCGTCAACAGGAGGCCCGGGCTATAAGTCTGCCTGGCTCCAGTGTAGACAGCGAGGGAAAGATCCAGACAAACACAACTCGCTGCCAAGCATCGGTACTTACAGCACCCAATCCACTCCACAGCACAGAACATTTCCACTGCTGCTTGCCAGATTCAGTAATGATGATATTAGATAAAAACAACCCCCTTTAAAAATACCAACACAAAAAATATCTCCTGCAGAGCAAATCAAATTAATTTGATGAGCTATTGGAAACAAAAGGGTTTGGACATTTTCATAGTGTTTTTTTACACTGAGGCAGAATGACTGAAGAGTGTAAATATTTTTGAATCATTGTGTGGCTCCACTGTGAGTAATGATGTGTAATAGTGGCTGTCAGTACCCTCTAAATTTAGAGTTTTTTTTGGATGTGCAGCCTGTAAAATAAAGCATGATGTTGCACTTTTATGACAGCTATAATGACGCTCGTCATGAAATTCTTAACAACATATCTGGACCCTCTAAGCAGAGCTGGGTCACAATAGAGATATCAAATAATTTGGAGTGTTTATTATCTACTAGCCATTTCAGGTGGGGTTTTTTCCAGGTGTGATTTAAGATGATTACAAGAAGACAAAATACACAAACATGGAGTGATACTTTACTTGCCTAATGGAGGGCAGAAACAGTGAAATTTGTTTGCCACAAATTTAATGCCTGTAAAAAAAACTTGAAGTGCACAAGTAAGTGACTACAGCACTGGCATTATTTGTATGATTTCATACGAGAGATCCTAACTGCTTGCCCCACTGAAAGTTACCAAAAACTGAAGCCAAAAGCCAAGGTCAACTGAAGAGGCAACACGTACCCACATTACAAATATATTTATATAATCAACACTGATTACAGTAATGCTAATGCTTCCTTCCACAGAGTCCTTGAATGACACATGATAGAAAGATTGATAGATTGGGAAAGACCCAATAAACGAAGAAATGAACCTGTGAATGCATGAATCAGGCTTTTAGGGTGGATTTTTCCTTTAAGGCTGACCTGACCACTGTCAGGTCATATCAGACTTCAGCTGCAGAGTGCTGAGCCGTAACACTCCCGTCTCCTCGTCCTCCCTTTACTGCAAGTCCATTTTCTCCTCTAGTGTCATGAGGAGGCTCTAATGAATCAGCCTATTGAGGCGGGCAGAACTGTGCATAGGCTTTGACACTGCCAAAGTGTGTATGTGTGTGAGAGAGTGTAAAAGAGTGTGTGTGTGTGTGTGTGTGTGTGTGTGTGTGAGTGTGTGTGTGTGTGTGTGTGTGTGTGTGTGTGTGTGTGTGATGCCATCCAACTTTCCCAGCCTCCCAGAACACAAAGCTGTCGTTTGTGGCCTCTCAGCACTACAAAAGCCCCACAGGCCACCAGAGCTGAAAGTGAATGTGTGAGCAAGTGTGTCTTTGACTGGAGCCCACAGTTGAACACGTGTATGTATGTTTGTATGTTTGTATGTTTGTATGTATGTATGTATGTATGTATGTATGTATGTATGTATGTATGTATGTATGTATGTATGTATGTATATATAGAGAGATATAGAGATATATATTAAATATAGATATAGATAGATATAGATATATAGATAGATAGATTGTGTTGAGTGTTTGGCTAAATCTGTGCATGTGTATGATCAAAAGAATCAGCTGCATCTGCTCATATCTTTTTATGGGTGTGTGCATTTGTATATATGGTCAAGATGTGGCTACATACACTGGGATGTGTCTAATGATTACAAGACACATCACATGGTCCAGAACACAAACTCAACCACCAAACCATGGCGCACAGACAGACAGCCATAAAACTAAAGAAATACGACTGCTGCAAGACCAGAGCTCTGTCTTAGATCTTAACACAACTACAAACTGAGGCCAACAAATCATATCAAATATGACCGTAAAACACAAACCAACACACGAATCAGGCATAGACACAAACACACAAACTCCTCCTCTGGCTGCTGTCAGCGCTGATGAGTCACTGAGAAGACAGCTGTTACTTATCAGGGAAACACCCATTCTGATTTATAATTAAAACTTGTAAACACAGATCAGTATGTGTTGGTTCTTGGAGAGATGCCTTTTGATTAATATCAATGCAAATGGTCACCGCAAATGTGTGTGTGTGTGTGTGTGTGTGTGTGTGTGTGTGTGTGTGTGTGTGTGTGTGTGCGAGAACTTGACCTTTTTCAGACTCATCATTCATGTCTAACTGTGCCCTCATCTTTCTTATGATGACTGAACCAAACTGTACAAAACAAAATTATGTATTAAAAAGGTTACATTAGTTACCTCAAATTCAATAAATTTGACACATTATTCAAGATTAACAAGAATAAACTCAACTCCTCTCATGCTGGAGGGCTGGGTTGAACATCATTATATGATTATCCGTGTCAGATGTGCCCGGCCTTTTATGATTTATACCAAAGACTCTCCCAGAGCTGCACGCCTTTTATTGTTTCCACCCTCTATAAAATCCATCACTTTGACTGGATGCCTACAGTCTTTTTATGTTTCTGTATCGAGGCCTTTACCCACCAACAGCTGTTCGCCTCTGCAGTAAAAATGTGTATAATTCAAAACCTCTTTTGTCCTGCAGATTTGCCCAGTAGTCTATAAACTGAAGCTTAGCATGTGTCTCTTTGACTGAGGTGAGTGTGTGGCCTCCCCCCATAGTTTAAGGATATAATGAAGATCTGGATGAGTCTGTACCTTTTAAATGGAAAGCAGCATTTTCAGACTTGAAATTATAGTTTAAAACCACATGGTCCAAAATATTCATGATTAAGTTTTAAGTTGCAGTGCAGTGTCAATTTACAGCAACATTCTGTAACTCTTCTACCATAAAATGAGAGATTTTAAATCATGTTGCTGCTACATGTCATGACATCAGATGAATGGTGTGTCTGTCATTTCCACACTGTACCGTGTGCGCCTGTTTCTGCACTATGTAACTTTCTGCTCTGGGTACGATCACCCATGAAAAGTACATAACATTATACAGCACTGAGTCACACACCACCAACTATTTCACAGATTTTGGTGAAAGTGGATCATATTTTATGGAGAAAACGTTTGCTGCTTTTCCCTCTGATGTCCTCCGCATCAGCTCTCTGTGATTTACAGAGTTTCCTGATGGACAGTAAAGTGAATTGCTGTGAATTATAGCTGCTGTTAGCTAATGTTAGCTCAGTTCGTTAGCCGGGCTGTCCAGACTGTGAGCTTATATTATGCCCATATTTGACCGGTTGTGAATTTGTATTTCTGTGTTTACTTTCTCATTATGTTTCATAACAACTGCCAAATTGGCAAAGAATAAAAGATAATGTCCTTTCATTAAGAACAACATACCGTGAAGTATTTCAACTGGCAAAGGAATTTCCACTATCACTGATCCCTGAGGAATTCACCAAACTCCACTGCGTATGTGTGTTTACACAGAGACAGAGAGTCATGAGGGCGGCTGGCGTGTGTGTGGTTTGGACCAGCAGGGAGATAAGAGCGGCTGTGATGCCATCCAGATGACTGCAGAGGAGCTTCACGAAAAAGATGAGAAAGTTATCTGTGGGGATTGAAGTCTAGAGGCTTGAGAAGCCGCCTTCTGACTGTAAGGTAGCAGGTTTGAGTCTCCTCTCCACTTTGACAGTGTTTGTTTTCTTGTATATATAAGTATGCCACGCATTTCATTAATATCTTCTCTAATGTTGTTTCTTTTACCTCATCCTCCTCTGTAAAAACTCACTATGAATGACATTACAATCAGGTGCATGACATCAACAAGGGGAGGAAGCCAGGACCGGCCCGCATGCTGAGGTATTTAACAAAGTCAGAAGATGAGGAGACTTTAAATGAGAGTGCAGGGAGACGCTGACGTCTCTTTAACGTCCCGCTGAGTAGAGGGCAGCTTGTCTTACTTACTGAAGGAAATGTAAAAGAGGAAAGAGAGAGAAGGGGAGAGAGAGAAAGAGGTAGACAGAGATGGAGAGACTTGAAGTAGAAGGACAGAAAAATAACAGTGAAGAGAAAAGAAAAAGACAACTAAACGAAGGACTTACACAGAGTGAACGTGACCAGTGGAAAGTTTTGACCTTAGCATCCCTCCGGTGAATAGTTTAGCAGTCATGTGGTTTTATATCTCTTCCTTTGTAGTTTTTTGCCTGGTACTTAAATTGTCTTTTTAGCCTTTCTTATTCTGCAGACACCCTCTAAACCCTCAGGAATGCCTGGTCCTTTCTTTCCTAGTCCTTGTTATGTCTTTGTTACCTGGTTACACAGATACCTTGAATACTTAATGCGATGCCAAGTGTTTCACTCTTTCACTATCACACTCTTTGACATTAGTCACATAAGACTGGTTTACAGGAATGGAGAAAGGGGCTTTTTTTTGAGGAGGATTACTTAAAGCTGCTATTATCAATATGTTTTATATTAACACTGGATGAATGTATGTATAATCTGAAAGGTGTTACTCATAGTGACAACCCCACAGGTGGTACATGGAACATTTCAGCGTGTTTTGTTTTTTTACAGTCCACAACTTTACTGTTTTACTGCTCTCACTGGGGTCATTTTTAGGCAACTAGCCAACCAAACCCGGAGCTAAAAGAGAGTAAATAATGGACTTACATTCACCAGCTGACCAGAAACTCCAAACGAATGTCGATGTTGCTCTGTGTGTGTTTCATTGTTTGCTAACATTTTCACCACATCATTTTTATAATGTAATAATATGTCGATGTTGTGTTTACAGATTCAGTTATTGCAGGTTTACACAATGAGAGAAGGAAGATGGATAGACTTTACTTTTTTTAGACAATGTCAACATGTCAAAAAGCCAACATGCCTAATTCAGTTCAACAGAGTGTATTACTTTTGGACTCTGCTATCAGGCTAAACTAAATCACAGAAAGCACTATGAAACTCATTAAGGGATTACATCAACAACTGTTAATCCACTTTCTATTGTGGTGTAATTTATAAATGGAGTATTAGGAGCTTAGCCAAATGGCTTAGCTGTCGTTTGCACTCTAAAAAGGCAAACATGTCCAAATCACAAAGCTGTCAACTCCAGTGGGAATCCTGTGGCAGAGTCCTTGTTAATAATTACATTGAGTCAACGTAATGGAGAGAATTGGGACATTTTTATAAAGCAAGATTCAGTTAAAAAAAATCTGAACACACTCATTCAATCAATTTGAGATACGAAATACCAACAATAACAGACATACTATATTAAAACACAGCAGAATGTGTTTAGGTTTGGATCAGAACAGGTAGCAAATGTTAAGTGCATAACTGTATATTTTTATTGGAATAAAAAGTCCATATTACTTTATTAAAAAGTTTTGCAGCTTGACCTCAATTAAAGCTTCTATTTAATTGAACATTTACCATAAGTTTGAAAAGACATTTTACTCTTAGGCCAAACTGCCCAGCCTCATTTAAACCTCTACAAGGCTTCCTCTGAGTCCTGATGAAACTTACACATGTACGTATATCAGGAAGAAAGGCAAATTAGCAAATTCCCAATCATGTCATGTGTAACACCACTCAACATACCGATCTAAACATAAACCACAGTGTCATCAAAGTACTCAGATATGAGGAAAACTGTCGCCGTGCACAGTCTGCCACAGTACTCCAAGAGGTATTTGACACATAATGTGACACGTCAGCAAGCAGAGCTGCATTGTTTTTTTTTCCCCTGACCTTGCAAGCCCTGGACCTGGGAGAACTGCCAAACCTGGACTGAGAGGATGAGAGAGATGCTCTAAAAGTATCTGACAGAGAAAGAGGGAGAGTGTGAAGATAAGATACGACTGAGACAGTGAGGCTGAAAGCGACAGAGACAGATGACCTTTCTCTATATAGATTCTTGGGTGCCTTATAACACATTTAACATGTGAATAACTGCTGGCCCGAGTTCCAAGGCAAAACATAGACACAAATATCTTTTAACTTGTCAGCTGAGGAGAAATCAGACTATGGCTGGTGGATTCACTGAAATATACCAGTTCCAAACAGTATAGTACAGACCCAAAGCAGCTACACAAATTAACAATTATGGGTGGTGCAACCCATAAACGCATAAGTTCATTCTCTTCAGAACAACATAAGAACAAAGTTCTGAACATGCTGCAAAAGATTGTCTTGGCTTGGATCTTAAAATACATTGTTTTTAATTAGAGAAACTCTGCAGAAGCTGAAAAGTTTGTCACATGCATGCAGCATCATAACAGCATATACTTATGGAAGTCACGTCTAAGTAAAGGATAATGACATAAGCCTAGTTAAGCACGATTTCCCAACAATCGAAGCACTCAAATGTCTTGCCTTTGGGATAAAATATCTGTATGTACTTCGTAATTCTGTTGCACTCATAAGCTACATGTTGCAGTGGTACAGTCCTTTGTGAATTAGAAATCAAGTGTATGTCTTTATTTTTGTGTTTAAACATAATGTATATATCAACAAAACACTGAAGATATCACAACTAGCTTCACACTAAAATATTGATCCAATCTAGAGTTTCATTGCACATCATAACCTATTTGAAGCATTTCTGAAGTTGTTTTGTTTGACAGTTAGAAGTGAACTTACTGACGCTACAGAAACCACAGAGCTAATGAACAAAAAACAGGACAGACAAGACAGGTAGAGGTTGTGAAGCAGAGAGGGGCATTAGAGAGGGAGAGTAGGAATAAATAAAAACCACAGAGAGAGAGAGAGAGAGAGAAATTGAATGAGATATTAACAAAACAGCCCTCAGAGAGACATCAGAGTGAGCTAGAAGGTTCTGCTGCAACAAACAGGATTCAGTTGAGTCTGAGAAGTGAATTCATCTAGAGAGGGGAAAACAACATTTCTCAAAAAGTGGAAATGAGGCATGGCAGCTGTGGCTTGTGCAGCCATGTGTGGTAAATGCTATTTAATTCTCAACACTTGAAAGACCAACAGTGAAATAAACAGGTGTTATAATACTTCGGTTGACTAAAAAGCAAGGTTCAATAGGTTAGACTTTGAAGATGTTTAATTACAAGATGATTACAAATAAAGGTGTAGGGAAGAAACAATGTGAATGTGTAAATTATAAGCATTGGGATAAGCATTGCTTCAGCCATCAAATGTGCTATTCAAGTGTCCTTTAACAGCCAAATCTGTGCAAAACTATGCAAAGGCCAAAGCTGCCACTGCCATCAGGAAGTACTGGGACATAGTGGCACTTGACATGCTTTGCCTTCAATAGGAAATTCACCAATACTGCACTTGTTAAATAAAGTGGTTCACAATCTCTTTCTTGTTCTTTCCATGAGCTCCTGGAAGAAACTATACATTATTTGACGAGAGTCAATGAGCAAGAGAAGATATGAAATAGAATAATGACTGTTAATCGTCATGCAATAAACAAGATCCTGTTTCGTTTTTCTGATGACAAGTGTGCGAAGGAGCAAGGGAGGCATACATATACTGCATTTATTTAAAGAAAGAAAGGCCTGTCACTATTTCCTTTACAGAATAACTTCCAACACAGTAAAAAGTCTGGCCAGAAGCAGTTTGTAAGCTCACCACTGACCAAAGCTGTGTCATTTATTCAAGGCTCTCCAAAAAAGAGCTCACTATTACTCTCCATTTACCTTCTGTGTCCTTGAGAAAACCAAAGAAATGGGTGGAGGCGTTTGGGCAACAGACCAAAACTTCAGTCAACACTACATTTCAGACTTTTCCCATTTTATTTCCCATCAACTGTGAGTGTTATGGCATAAAATAATACTCAAAACAGAGGTCTGCTGTTGATGCAGTCAACAGGTGTTTTAAAACGCTCGAGCAGTGGCTGAAATGGTGTGTGTTGAAAAGCTTACCTCTCGAGGGACTGCTTGAGTTAACACTGTCTCGCCAACTAGGACAAAAACAGACACAAACACATTATTACTTTCCACATCCAAGTCTTCTGCCACAGGTACAGCTATCCACAAAAAAATCTGACATATATTACAGTATGTGTCTGAGGTGAAGAAATCTGTCACAATTAGAAGCA
Source organism: Miichthys miiuy (assembly GCA_036365135.1). Lineage (NCBI taxonomy): Eukaryota > Metazoa > Chordata > Actinopteri > Sciaenidae > Miichthys > Miichthys miiuy. Next base: position 22,906,436 of record CM071602.1, read on the forward strand.
GACACATTAATTAGCTTTAAATATTATTTACTTATTGTGTGTTTTTTTGTAGTCTGTAATGCCGAGACACAAAAACACAAATTAGTTAGGAATGAGTGAAATAAAAACCTAAAATTAAAAGAAGAGAGCTCCCACAATTAAGTCTACTTTATAGCCTGAAGCCTGAAACCTTTTCATTATTCCTGAAAACTCGGTATGCTCTGTAATTCAGCATATTTGACACACAAAAGAAGATATTCAATGTTAGGAAACACCTGTAATCTTTTCTTTCACATCAGGGGGCACATACTATGCAACTTTTACACCCCCTGCCTTAGGTGTCTTTTTACGCATTCGGGCCAAATTACAAACCAGAAGACTTTGTAACCACCTGACGTCTTCACAAAGCAAATGTTAAATGCCCTTCTTCCTCTCATACAGCATGAATTATTTCCAGCAGGAAAGACTCTGTGGAGATGAACGCTCGTAAAAGTGTTCATCTCTATCCCTCCCTACGGTCTCTACAGGAAGCTCTACATATCTGGATGTGGCTCAATTACTGCCCACATACGTGTGTTTGTACTGGTGAATTCTCACGTGAGTGCCTCAATGTGTGTGTTCTCTGTCACAGCGGTCAGCAGTTTCCACTACGCAGAGTGGGCTGTACCTCCATACTGTACTGGCGGCTACACCGAGCGGCAGGCGGCCTGAGGGACTCGGTCTGCCCTTGATAGTGATCTATGTCATCTGCACAAACACCAACTGTGTCAACACCAGGGAGCATGGCTCACGTAGGAGAATACAAGAGCTATTGATAGCATGTGAGATGTGTTATTACTGAGGGTGCTGCGCCTGCATTCCTTTATAATGATAATTTGCTACCAGGAATTTTGGGATTGGACCAAAAAACATCAATAATATTTTGAATCTATGGATAAAAAGAAAAAAAAAATGGAACAATGTGTTAAGAGAACAACGTGCACAACTGTGATTGATAAAGACATTAATATAACTCATTATTACACATCTGTCCCAGATGAACAAAACACTTTCCATGGAAACAACTCCCCGGCTGAGGAGGTACAAAAGGCCCAGTTAGTCAGTTAGTCAAACTGTCCTCCCTCCCTGACTCATTGGATCATCTACAATTTCCATACAGACAAAACAGATCTACAGACGAGGCGTCCATTACCATCATCCGCTCCGAGCTCATTATCAAGCTCAGAGATCTGGGACTCAACACCAACTATATAACTGGATCCTAAACTTCCTGACAAGCAGACCCCAGGATGTGTCAAGGCACTACTACCTCCTCTACTCTGAATCTCAACATTGGCACCCCTCAGGTTGCATGATCAGCCGTCTCATATAATCCCGGTTTTCACCTGACTCCATGGCCACCCAAAGCTCAACACACCACACAGTTTGTTGACGACGAGACCTTTATTGGCCTAATCACCTGTGATGATGAGACGACCCTGACATCTTTGTGCCAGGAGAACAACCTGAGCTGATCGTGGGCTACAGGAAGTGATGGAGAGAAGAACACCATCACCATTGATTGGGCTACGTTGGAGAAAGTCAGCAGCTTCAGGTTTGTTGTGATCAGTGAGGACCTGATCTGGACTCACCACACCGACACCATAAACCATGTCTTTGTGAGGCATAACAGAGAAAACTGCTTGGCACATCAACAAGACGAAGGTCTCAACCCAGCAATGTAGGACCAAAATAATAATTCAAGACTCCAATCATCAGCCTCAAACTGTTCTGCCTGCTGCTATCAGCATCAGGTACGGTGTATTGATCACATGTAACCTGCCTACATTGTGTTCTTAGCTGTCCATAACCAATTCTCATAAGCACAATAGTTTACTGCACAGTCCATCTACAATTTGTTTATTGTATCACTACTATACACCATTTTATTTTATTTCCTATATTTTCACTTCTGCACATTTTTATATTATGTCTTATATCTGAGATTCTCATTTACTTGTGTGATTTCTTTTCATATCTGCAGTATGGGCACTGTTGGAAGAAGCCTACGAGGAAGAATTTCATTGCCAACGGCTGCCTCACTGTAATTGTACATGACATATAAAAGACTTGAATCCACAGAACTAAAATTACTTTGCATTTAGCTGAAAAGCTGAAATCTTGAATGAGTTTGTGCAGACAGAATTATGTAACTGCAGGCACAATGACTGGAAGTGTTGGCTTCTTCGGGGAGTTGTGTCAGAAATCGTACAACACCTAAAATGTGAAAAACCCCAGATGGCACAGCAGTTGTGGAAACACCGTTCTGTCCAGTTTGGCTTAATGGACAGGAATTGAAACCACCTGCTGAATCTGGTGGGGATGTTTTTCATGTTAGTGGAGGAGGAAAAATGAATTTTCCTTCAGGTGTGGAATGACAATGAGAAGTGTGAGAAGTCTGCTTTCATAGATCTTTCTAGCCATATTAAAAGCAGTCACTCAGTGTATTGGCGAAAGCCTGACAGACAAATCCAGGGATGAATTTCAGTGTCAACACAGATTCTACTCAGATCTGATGTTATCTGTTCACCCACATCGTTTCTTGTAACCAGATATAACAAGACTGTTCCTTGATCAAGTTGAGATGAACTGCAGTTCACACCTGGCATCAGCATCAGAGACTCAATTTCAAATGAGTCTCGGTTGACTACATGTGGGGCGGCTATGGCTCAGTACGTAGAGCAGGTTGTCTACTAGTCACGGTTTGAGTCCTCCTTGGAATCAAGGTGCTTACAAATTGATCTGTATCTACATTAAGTCATTTTAATTCCACTTTTGTATAAACATTAGTTTTAAGAGAGGTGATGAGCTGCATTACAAACAAAAGTCAACATAGGAAGTGGCCCTGGAATGTAATTGAAAAAACAGATCAAAGAGTTGAAGATTCAGATGATGAAGATGCCTTGTGTACTGATAGTCAGCAAACTCTCCCATCATCCAGACATCTTGGGTCAGCCACCACTCTTTGCTTCACATTTCCATGAAACTACCGGATGTAAGGAATGACCATTACCTATACCTCAGACATAATGACAGCATTCACGCCGTCAGCAGCATTAACAAAGTGAACCAGAACAACTGGAACAACCAGAATGAATTCCACTTCAAGTGATTAACTAAGTCGAGGCACTGCACTAGACATGCTAATTATTTTTTCTATGGGCGAGATGCAGAGAGACAAGGAAAACCAGCACAGTTACATAACAACCCTTTTCTGCTGACCGCTGTGTTGGCCTCAGTGGTTTGGTGGATGTGACTGTCTAGCCACACAGCATGGCCCCCTTCGGCATCATTATATAAAGTCCAGACAAATTTAAAGTTATTCGCGACTTAGTCGATTTTACTTTCTGTCTTGTTAGTTTTGCCACAGTTACACAACAATCCCAACATCTCATTAATCTGATTCTGTCAGATGGGTTTAGAGAGTTGCAGTGTCTGGTCTGGTTAGCCCTGTCACTCTCTGACGGGGTTGTGGTGGAGACTAAACCCCAAAATATTTTAGTCTCTCTCTGAATTGTTCGGGAACATTTTCTCTATTTATATGCACGTGAGAATGGGAACAAGGATCAATATTCAAATATTCAAATGTACCTGTACCTGCACCTCTTATTCCTGACCTCAAGACCTAAGCCTTTTTCCACACACATGTAGTTCCCAGTAAACTATTGGGATAAACCTTTAGGCACCATTAGTGATTTTCAACATTTTAGCCATGCTGACATTTTCCCTGAAACATTTGGGCAGTAACATTGCAGGGACAAGCATGTAAAGGGTTACGTACGACTAATGGACGCTTTCACATTGAGAAACTGAGTATCAAGACTACAGTAACATTTGAATCTGAAACTTGTTGCCTTCCTTGCCAGCTGTTTTCATGGGTAATAAATATATTATAGGACTGCCAGAACGTTTATGAAAACAATAAAATATCTTCCAGTTTTGTCGTTTCCTTTTACACGTACATTCAGCCTTCCAACATCTTCTTTTTATGGTGGTTGGTATCAAGTTATCACTATCTGCTGGTCTGTCCCTTGCCCCATCTATTCCAGCTTTGGAAGCACTGATTTGTGTAACTAACTTGTGAAATTTGTTGACGATAAGTGTGTGAGATGAGACGATGAAGGCCAGAAGAAAAGGAGAGATAAGTAGTCTGAGCTAATGTCAGAGCAGAGCTCAAACTCTGAACTGAGAAAATTTAGTTGAGGCTAAATCAAAAGCAGCGTGGGTGTAGTGTGTTAGAATTTGTTTATCTTATCAGTGACAGAACAGATGGTAGATAAGACAGTCTGTCAAGACTGTTCATTCAGCAGGAAACATCAGCGGATGACATTTTGTAAAATGTTGTTTAGGTGTGAAAATCAACCCAGTTAAGTAATCACACATGGGCGTGACAACTTCCTGCCATGATAGTTTAAAAAGACAATTGCTACACGTCTGATAGCAAGCCTGCTTTTAATGTTTCCCTAATACCCTCAGCTTTTATTTGATGTTTGTTCAAAAGAAGACTAAATTGAAGTGGAACATGCTAGTAGGACGCAAGTCAAATCATTCAAATTAGCTCAAATTAGAGCACACTATAAGTCTCTAACTCGAGACTTGGATCTTGATGCTTTCCATTTTTTTTTACAAGTAGATACATATTGGACACCTTTCTACGTGGCTGAAGGGCAGAAGTTGCACCTGGTGGCAGCAATTTTTCAGATGATGTGATTCTGCCAGTGCTGATGTCAACTCTAAAAGCCCCGTAATCTCTTATATTGGGATATGTGTGTGTTTTTGTGTGTGTGTTTCTACCACTATGCTATGCTGTCCATAACCAGATACATCAGGTGATGTACCTCACTGCCTAAATAGATGAGTCATGCGTTACACTTCCAACAAATAAGTAATTGCCTAGAAATTACCAATAGCTTAGTACTTAACAATCAAATCAAGACTTAAAATGTATTGTAATATCCTACAACAAGGGTAGAAAACAACATAGTGACAGAAAACATTGTTTTTCTTGAAAATACACCCAAAAAAAGTAGATGAAATAGATTTAAGGTTAAGATATAATAATAAATTAATATATTGTAACCAAGCCACGCCAACAGTTACCCACCTATTTCTACTGTACTTGTGTGGCTGCAGAAACTGAGCTATTGTGTATTGCCTGCCAAAATCTGCAAGTTGACTGCACAGTTGATAGACGTCCCAGGCTTGAGATGAATTTGTAAGATCTTGTCTTGCAATCATTTGACTGGAAGTAACAACAGTACAAAGACGGGCAGGCCGCTAATAATAAAGGAGGTGAACACAGCTGCTCAGGTCTGGAGCACTGCACACAAACACCCGCACATGCATGTACAAACATGTAGATGCCTTAACACTGCAGGCGTAGATATCAAATTAAGCTCTATACAGTATAATCCAGTTAGATACAACCGTTCTGCAACAATCACAACTGTATCTTTGTGACACCGAAGTAATCTATGAGGTAATAGCAATGTTGTTTCATGAGCTTGTGCCCTTAGCTCTAACCCCTAGTGTTCAGTTCATGCTGCTAACAATCTCCTTTCACAAGGGGAACCCCATCCATGAACAAACCAAAGCCAAATAAAGCACTGCAACCTCTATCCAGATAGTTTTTTCACTATATAACAGTATTTCGGGAATACTCTAACATAGTCTTGAAGAGTTTGTCTTGTGATTGAAAAAGTCATATTAACGTTGTAAACTAAAGCAAAGATCAAGTGTAAATACTGCAAATGTAGAAACATTTAATAACAAACATGCAGTTTCCTGAGCTCAATAATTAGAAAATGACTATACCAGATTTTACGTCCTTGGTTGTAGGGATACCCTACTGGTAACAGCAACCTACAGGTCTTTGAATGTCCAACGTGTAAGATTTAAGGGGCTCTATTTACAGAATGAGGCATTACTAATGTTTTCATTAGTGTATAATCATCTGAAAATAAGACTAGTTATGTTTTTGCTACCTTAGACTGAGCCATTCATATCTACAGACGCTGCAGGTCCTCTTCCACGGAGTCCACCATGTTGAAACTTTCTACTGTTTCTACAGTAGCCCAGAATGGACAAACTAAACACTGACTCTAGATAGAGATTTTGGTTTTTCACGTTTCTTCTTTATACTGGGAAGCAACTACACCACTAGATGCCACTGAAATCCGACATACTAGCCCTTTAGGAGACACACACCATACTAAGCCCAACAAGGAGCCTCTCCATCCCAGACTAACTCCGTGATAATACAAACTTGGACAGCTTGGATGATGTCCTGGGAAACAACTTGGCTGGAGGAAAATAATAATGTCACATATTCTGCAGCAAAATCTTGGGGTCATGCAGAATTGTGTGTAGAAAAATAATAATATAATGAACACTGCAAAGTATTTCTAGGGAAACTTATTAGAGATTACATCACTTATATCATGTCTATTTGTTTATATTCATAATAAAAGACAAGCAGTCAGCAGTTGTGGGTACAGTCTTAAGTGTTGTCTATTGTTCTGGCGAGATGATAGTCCTGGCAGCCCGCCACTCTCTACAAAGCCATTCTGAACAGATCACCCAGACAGCTGTATTAACAGGAAGAGAGCCTCGCTAAAGGATGAGTTCAGGCAGAGTACATGACATGACTAGCCTGGAAACAGACCCATTAAACACTCAGTTTTGTTTTCATTTGTTGTATTAATAATAACAACTCAAAAATGTGATACGCTATTAATCCAAGTGGACAAACACTCCTCTTCATTGAGGTCAGTAGTCGTGTTCAGCCGTACAGCATCAGCACCTCTTGAGCTGATACAGATTCAGTGCCTTGCTCAAAGGTATTTCAGATGCTTGATGATGTGATATGGGGCATGTAGTTCAATGCAACCACCCACCATGCTGCCAAACATGGTTGGAAAGAACAAGAATGTCTGCTACTCACACAAGTTTAGTAACTAACACTGCTACTGACTACTGAATTGTTAAAATATCTTACATTCATATAAAACCACAAATGAAGATCTGCCAGCGATCCCATCATTCAGTCACATAACTTAACAGTTTTTTTACCATGGCTGAAGACACTGCAGCAGAAATTAAGGTCATACCATAGAAGACTACATGGCTTTTGGACAATCCAAGCAACTGAAAAGTTCAATGTTAGTTTAAGTCAATCTAATGTTTCTTTTAACATAGACCATTGGTATCCAACCCACAAACTGGCAAGTTTAAGCAGCCTTTGGTGCCTGTGAACTTCAACTGGCCTCTCAGAAGAAACCAGCTGCAAGTCTGAGAATCATGAAATGTTAATGTCAAGTCAGTCATGGTAAGCTATGACATATTCATAGACACACTCTCATGTCGGTTTAAGCCAAATATTGTTTCCTTAACCTTGACATCATCTCTTAAACCAAACACAAGTCACCACCACAATTTAAAGCACTGAACCTCATTTCTAGCCTAGAAATAACCTAAAATGAACAAAAGGATCAAATATACATTTTATGTGCTCTCAAAGGAATAGTTCAACACTTACAAACAACACAATGAAATAGGCCTATTTGCTTGGATTTAGTCGAGAAGTTTGATACCATTTTCATGTCTGTACACTAAAAATGAGACAGTTAGCTTAGCATAAATGCTGGAAACAGCAGGAAACAGATAGCCTGGCTCCATCCAAAGGCAACAAAAACATGGCAGAGAAATCACAAACACAACCTTTAGTAAAACCACAACTTGTTGTTTTTACGCTTTGGTTTTTGTATGCTGGTGGGTGTATTTAATTACCTTTGTGTTTCCAGTCATTATGCTAAGCTAGGATAAGCGGCTGGCTCCAACCCTAATATTTAACAGACAGACAGAGATGAGGGTGGTAACAAAGTCAACCAAACACCCAGATAAGTTAGTATAAATGCATGTGCGCGCGCACACAGACCTAAGACCAGATCTAGTTGTGATTTCTCTTCGTGCTTGATTGTGCCTTCAGTTCCTACATTAATCACTCTAATACACTTTTATGCCTGGACCAGCTGAGGCTCACACTGCAGTTATGTTACATTTTAAGTAAGACTTTGCATCACAGGAGCACTAAAAATATTTTATAATATTGAGTTAAAAACAAATAGCTATGATAGCAATTAATTAAAGAAAGACTCAAGAAACTGTGTCATCACAATCACTAGCCGAGCAAGATCTTTCTTTTTAGTTAACGCACACAGATAAACCACAAGCCTATTTGCCATTTTTTCCACTTATTGTCATGTCCCAAAGGCCACAAAACACATTTTTCCGGAACACCAGAAACAAGCTCAAACGGGTGACATCATCTTTAGGACACACCACCACAGCCCCTTTGACCGCAAGACCGCAAGACGGATGACATCACTCATCCAACTTATCCACAACAACGGCTCTTGAAACACCACATTGTGTAATTGGCCCATAAAGGGCACAGAAACATGGTATGAGGGGATATCACATGGCCTTGTGCTACATGTTGTGTTTGTCTGACTTCCCACCCGAAGCGTATCTGTGACCGTCCTGGAAGGACAGAACAAAAGATGGGGCCTATCCAGTGATTTCCTCTGCTGGAGTAAAGGAAATACAGCCTTCCCTTATGTCCCATCCTGCGACAAGAGTCCGAGACATGTGACACGACACACATCTGACAGGGTATCTCCCCCTGACTCCGACCAGATACATCCTCAGTGGAAACTCTCTGAGTTTAGTTGTTGTAGTGATCCATCAGGACAAGGAACCGATATGTTTAAAAGGAAAAACAGTTTTAAAATAAATAATTATCTGCCTCTATCTATCCTCAGCCTTTTCTACCAGAGTTACTGAAAATGACTTAGAAAAACAATAAATTCAGTCACTGATAAATTGAATTGTTCTAATATGTATATAGAAATAGTGCAATGTCATGTCTGATGTAGTATGTTTTGATAAAAAGAAGATGTAGTGTAGTGTTGATTAATCTCTAAGTTAATAAGAATAATAATATAATTATTTGTTATTTTGTTTAATGGTAGTACATTTTTTTTAATCTACCTGACAGTCTGTCTGATAAATGCAAAGTTAGGGTGGATCTTTTCTTTGAGGAAGGGTTGTGTTGCCATCTGAATGCACAGGATGTAATGCAACATCACTCCTTGAGTAACTGTAACTGGCCACAGATAGGAAACACTGGGTGTGATGGGGTTCAATATGCTATCAGATGAGTTTGTTTATTTTAGCTCCACCTCAGCAGGTTCCTCTCTGTAATAACTGTGAAAATAATATGACGACTGAGCTGGAGAGGATGAGTGACTGCCGGTGGGAGCAGAGACAGATGGAGAGAGGCTTGGTGCTGTTCCTGCACAGCAACACAACACACAGATACATACATGTGTATATACTCTGTTGTTTTTTCATCCTTTTAACAATAAATTCTGGAGGAATAGTGAATAAAAAGTGTAATATTAGGGCCTAAAGTCTCAAAAACCTTTGACAAAGCAAAGAACCAAAGTGCCAACAGATTCTCCAGCAGTAAAGAGAGAAATATTTACAGTTTACAGCAAAATTGGCAGCAAATTCAAACAAATCCGAAAGGAGGGCGTTTGGTTACACATCGAAATATTAACACTCCAAACACAAAACATGTCAATTTGTGTACTATGCACACAAACAAATGCACACAACAGACACAGCTCGGTGACACCCAAGGGGGCGACTGAGCAGAATGCAACATGCGTCACTAACGACATGCATCAGCCCTCCAGCACAGGTGAAGCACAGCAACGTCAACAACAGCACAGTGCAAAGACAAACTGTTCCCGTACGTACAGTCGAGGGACTTGTCTTGTAGAAACACTGACCTGAATGCAAGACTGAGGCAAGGAAACATCCTGAGGTAAGGTCAGAGGAGTTTATACATCATTCACAATAAAGATCAGATGAATTACGAAGCACTGCAGACGTGACTTATGATGTAGATGTTGTGTACTCAGCTGTAGGAAAAGGTAATAATCATTCATGGCAGCACATACCTGGAGGGCGCCCCTAAAGTCTGTCTTATGCCAGATTCAGACCATACAATATGAGCCTGATATTACAATGACCTGACAAACGCAAGGCCGGCATCAGGAATGATAACAGGCACCACAAAAAAACATGTTTCATGCTGTGTGGGTTATCATAGCAGACGACTCCATCTGGGACAGCTCACGTCATCCCAACAGAAATACAAGCACTTCCACAACAAATCCCATAGCATGTTCCAGATATTGACTAATAAAAACTCTGCTGCTCTGCTGCAAACATGGCAAAATTAAAGGGGAATGATGTTGTAGGTGCTGTCACAGTCGTTTTTCTTGCTTTATTTTAGGCCTTTTCCGATAGCCAGTATCATAGACACCACTCAAACGACATTGATTATTTATTTCTTGTTCGCGGAATCACACCGGTCGTAAAAGAAGGTAAGCTATGATTGATTGGGTACCAGTGTAACTGTTACAAATTCTTCTAGTAATTTTTTTTATGTATCCAGTGATGCAGTATGTTACGAATATTAACCAGCAATATTCAAAACAAACATGGTCAATGGTGAATACTTGGCTTGATGCACAGAGTGGTATTTTTGGCCAAGTGTGCAATGATGAGAGGTCACATTAGCAAGTGTAACTGAATAGCACATACTAGGGCGACGTGACTATTTGTGGCAGGAGAGGAAATAAACGAACTGTGGATTAACACCACGGTGGTCCAGCGGATCCAGTGTCACCACACACATAGCTTGGCTCTGTAAATACAGTGCACTGTAAATGTGCTGTAAATACAACCTATCTCTACGGCCATCTCAGTCAACGTACTAAAAACACACACGTAACACGCTGCGACTGATGTGCACAAGTGCAGAAACACAACAGCACTGAGTGTGTTGCATCTCGGATGTTATCGAAATCAAAACAACAGTAACCACTCCGGTCGACCACGCAAACATCAACGCTGTTTTGTGAGATGACATTAAGCTTTATGTCACGCCCTACCACACCACACAATCCAAATAAAGCTCACTAATTTAATTAAAAACCACGACTGAGGGCAACAAATAACTGCCACAGCACAACAATAAGACCACCCTGGGAATCGCTGACGCAGCGGTTTGGTTCAGTGGCAGCGAGGAATCATCATCAATCATCAATCATGATACAATACACAAGCTGACCCAGTTAGAGAGGAGACAAGAGAGGAGGACAGCACAGTACATACTCACACCAACACCAGGACTCAGCTGCCAACTAAGCTCAGCGCTGCCAACAGGAATTTGTGATGTGACAATACTATGGTGGGTGTGTGAGTGTGTGTGTGTCCACAAACAGGAACGAAGTAATGGGTGTGCCTGCAAAAACAGTGACAGATGATGTGGTAAATGTAGATGTTTGGTCAGAGAAGCAATAAAGCATGTTTCCTGGACACATAAAGCCAACAAGAGTTCATGTATGCTCATCATTTACTGGATTCAGTTGTAATTTTCTACGAAAGCTATGAAAAAAACTGTATGATTCTAGACCTGCAACAATTAGTCAATTAATCAGACAACTACTTTGATAATGGATTAACCGTTTAATCTCAAAGCAAAAATATCAAACTTTATGGTTGCAGGCTTTCAAATGTGAGAATTTGCCACTTTTCTTGGTTCATTATAAAAACATACAGTAATTCAATATTAATTGGTTTTGTGTTGGTCAAACAAGACAAAATATTTAATGACACCACCCAACTGCATTCACCCATGCCCCAAGGCAGAAAACTCCTCCTCTCTCCTCCTCTGGTGGTCCAAAATCACCTGTGGTACAAACACTAACCCTCCCCCGGTGCTCTGAGCTCACAGTCTGGGCAGCCTGGCTAACAAACTGATCTAACATTAGCTAACAGCACCTATAGTTCATAGTAGTTTACTTTAGTGTCCACCAGGAAACTCTGTTAATCACTGGAGGACATCAGAGGGAAATCCAGAATGATTTTCTCCATAAAGTATGATCCAGTTTCACCAAAATCAGTGAAATAGTTGGTGGTGTGTGACTTTGTGATGTAAAGTGTGCTTCTTTCAGGGAGCGCAAAGATACATAATGCAGAAACAGATGTACTGACACCATTCACCTGACTACACATCAGTGTGTCGACAAAATGATTTAAAATCTGTTATTTTATGGTAGAAAAGTTACACAATGTCACTTTAAGTGACAATAGCTACAACAACCAGTGATATCAACCAAGAAGTTCAACCGACTCATCAGCCAGCAGCTACATGTCTTTAATGGTCATATGTGTTATGTATAAACATTAGAAAGGAAATACATCCAATGATGATTAAATCTAATTTAGGGTTATATCATTCACACATTCTCACACCTCAAACACCAAATACTAAATACAAACAACGGCAACTGATAAAAGCCTCCACATTCAAATATGGTGGTTGGTATGAAGTGATACGGTGTTCAAAAAAGAAATACCCAGCTGACATTCAATCAACCAAGAAGGTAACTGGCTCAACAAGTGCTACCACATGTTATTTTTATTACAGTCCTGACATCAACATGTTTTGTCCATCCAAACTCCAGTGAGCGCTCCTTTAGAAACACACAAACCAGCACGATTGTCACACAGACGGTCAGTTACAGGGTGATATATCGCTCTATACAATGATGACAAAATAAAGAGTGCACGCAGTGAATGTCACGCAGACAGAACAAAGCACATCGTCTGAGCTGAATGAAGGTCACTGCAGGATTCAGGGCTGAAGCTGTGTGTGTTTCTGTGCGTATGTATAGAAGAGGTATGCTGCTCTGTGGGACTTTTATAGCGGGGTAATAAAACACCAGAGAAAAAGAGAGAAGAAAAGAGAAGAGCAGGCAGTATCATTTGATTTAGATATAGTGCACACACACACACACACACACACACACAAAAACACACATGCAACGTGAGCTTTCCATCACACTCAGAAATAGTGAACGTGCATGCTCTCCAGATCCCCCCACAGCACAGGGATCAACACCCGTAATGAAGGCATCCACAGAAGCTCCTCACGTGGTCACCAGACATCCTCAGCTATAAATGAACTTCACATGAACACACTGTTGAGAATGGATTCACATTGGCTAATGAGTACAAACACTCAGTATTGCCAGTAAATATGCAAAATGACAGTCCGTTAATTAAGGAAGTGACCTGGAAGATTTCTAATCTCCATATTAATGTAGACCCTCGGGGCGCAGTAATGGGAGGTTTTGTTATCGGTATTTCCACATGACTGAATTGTGATTTTCATGCTCACATCTGCACAAGTTCATAAACTCAATGACTGGATAGTGAAAATGTTTTAAAAAAATACAGCTTCTTCAGACTCATCATTCATGAACACTCCAGACGATCAACTTTGAACTTTCCTAAACTCAAATGTTTGACCCTCAGAGAGACACTTTAATAAGGTGACGACCATTGCGATCAAAAGAGCCGCTGTCTGCTTCAAAAGCTCATTTGGCCCAAACCTTGGCACCTCTCCTTCTCCCATGGTCAGAGGCTGACCCCATTGCCATGGTTACTCCACTCTAATATCTATGCAAACGCCTTCTCGCTGCATGGGAAGACCCACTGCTGACCGGAGCTGAGGGTCCGCCAGGGACTGCCTCCTCACACAGAGACAGAAAAAGGCCTGTGCAAACACAAACATATCATGAACCCAGTGCAGAACAGACACACATATACATGTCAACACACATGCACATGCAAAGTGACGGTGCATGGATGAACACACTTCCCCAAGCTGGACAGAAGTCAGCTGTACTCCACGTCAGGACGGATGCTTTCAGTAATTCATCCACCCACAAGTGTATAATAAGGTTATTCTAACCCAACCCCGCTGGGACCTCTGGCTCTGGCAACCAAACAACTCTGGAATCTAAACACTCAGCCCACACATGTATCACATCAAACAGCACGTTAACTGTGGATGCACAATAGCGTGAAACAAGACACTGTTCAGCTTTGCTTGACTCGTTCAGTAAGAGGAATCAGAGCATAAAAAATAAAACACTGAAGTTGCAGATCAGCAGTGCAGCTCAATACCACTTGATTAAAATATGTACAACATATTAGCATCAATAGCCGACCTGAACTGACACATTTCCAACTAAACAAACATCACACAATAGTAAGGAAATAGCAACCATGTTACAGCAAAATAATGTTAATTTGGAGAGTTTTTTTTTTTTTAAGACCCAGCCTCAGAGTTAATACAGCTACATTTGACAGCATAATCAATTAATTCCTATTGAATCACAGTGATCAGTGGATTGGAGTCGATGTGATTTTTGCATCAAGCTCAACTTTGGTGAATTTTTAATTTTTATGTGCTCATTTCTAATTTCTGCCACAAGACCTCCATCCTTGGAATTCAAATGTACTGCCACTCTCGTGTCTGTACAGTAAATATGAAGCTACAGCGGTACTCAAGTAGCTTAGCTCAGCACCAAACTGGAAACAGGGGGAAACCACTACCCTTACTGATGCTAGCACTGTATTGTATGGGTGTGTAATAATATGGTTAATAAAATGTTATGCCTGTTTTGTTTTTTATCTGGCTTCAGACACATGCACACAAGCTGAAGCGCTCAGGCGCGGTGTATAATCCTAAAACTAAGCAGGCCTGGGCCCTGTCTGACCAAACCCAGAACTGTGCACTGAAACAAGCCAAATAAATGACAGATGAAGTCAAAACCCAGAGAGAGAGACAAGAAAATCCAAGATAATAAAATGAAGCCCGCTTACGCACAAACACACACGTTCTCCAACAAAGGAAAAACATTGGAGTCCAAGACTCAATCAATTTGCTGTGTGCAGGGAGAGTGGAGCCACATGTTTTTGATAAGTCCTCTAGCAGAGCAGGGTGAGGTAATGATGAAGTCATCTCTGTCCTCTGGACAGGTTCAAATTCACTGGGCCGTGTGCATTTTAAATTTTATGTAATGTGCTACGCAGTTAAAAAATGATTGTTCAAAAATATTTTAAGATTACAGTAGGTATCAAGACCAGAAAATAACTAAAGGAACTGTGGCACATGTGTACCATCTTCTTCTACACACCTGTCACTAAAGGAGCTCATCTTTTTTAAAAAAAACAAAAAAAACCCCACTACATTCATCAAATATTTTCTCCACCCTGTTCTTCACTTCCTATTTCCCCAAAAACATTCCCAAGCAATCAAGTCTTACTACAGACACGCCTCATTAACAGTCCCTGCAGACTGCACCCACTCGACCGGTCACTGCCACTCTGTTATTAATCTGTGGCGGCTATGAGTCCATTTCCCCACCGCGATGGACGCTGCGCTTCCTGCGTCTCGGCATGGATCTTACGATTAGCTGATCTTAATCGTGCCTCGGGTTATTATAAAACCATTCATTAAGGCAGAGAAAATAAACAAGAGAGAGCAGCTCAGACAGAGAGGCTGCTGCAGATGTGTTGAGACAAAAGATTCGCCTCTGCTCAGCGCTATCTAAATGTTATTCTGCAAGCGCTGCAAAGGTCAACACTAGAGGCCGATTACGAATGCAATATGGACGTGGAGAATACTAAAATCTGATTGGCTGGTGCATTATTTTTGACACAGCTGCATGGTCCTGTTCTAAATAACATGCAAATGTCCCAATAAAAAGAACAACACAGTATAATTTCATCACTAGTGTCACAATCACATTCTTCAGCGAGTTAGTGGTCGATGTTTGGAGATTTTGGAACGCCTCCTCCTCAAACACAATTGTCTGACACAGTTTTGGAGTGTGTTGTAAGCTCGTGTGGGCAGAGCAACTAAAGGGCATGACATTTGGGTGTTTAGGTATCAGTATGGAGTGAGAGGCTGGCTTTAAAAGGAAGCCAAGTGTGCTAGAGGGTAAAGGGGTATAGTAGAGGGTCTTTGCAGAACAAAATATAACTTATGGAGAAAACAGAGATAAGAGTTCAGGTCTTTAAACCCAAAGTGCAAGAAACTTGGACAGTACAAGCTGTTTAGGGGAATGTGCTGGGCCTGTAATGGAGATGGCATTATCATTAATCATTTGTAAAGGTTAGGGTTAGATTACAGAGACTGGTGTCATTTTTTGTACAGCTGATGGTTAATACATTTTTATATTTAAATAACTTTAATTTCAAGCTTGAGAAGTAGGTAATCATCCTCTACTCAACAACTTAGACTCGCTACAAGAGCCAGAAACCTCAGTGTCTCGCCTCCCTCGAGTCCCAAGCAACTGCAATATTCATGAGGACCCTGAGAAACACTCAGAGCAAAACAAGAAAGAAAATGGAGTTTAGATCAAAGAGGATGTGCGGAGATGGAGGAAAAGTAAATATGGCGTATGTTTGCATTTTTTATCTATTCCGTCACTGGCTCCAGGCTAAATATCTCACTTATATAAAGTCCCTGTAGGATGTTGAATGAGCCCCCCCCCCCCTCCTAGCCAAGTATATGAGAGAATGAGGGGAATACCGTTTTAGATTTCAGGTCCATATGGTGAACATTCACAGCTTTTCAGAGAATAAAATGAAAGGAAGGAGGGAAAAAAAGAAACAGAAATGAAAAATCAAGCATGTCAGACTACAGGCCTTTTGGAGACAATTATCATATTTGTCTGGGCCCTTTTTAAGTTCTGACGGCCAGGCTTTGGTGTGGAAATGGATATCCTCAGAGAGTCATTACAGGTTGAGAAATGTCTAAGAGTCAGAGGTGGTGAGGAGGTGCTCGCGGGTAACATGTGATTTGAGGAGGAAGAGAAGGAAGAGAGGGACACTGCTTTTGATCTGCAGAACCCGGAGGTATGACAAGAGAAAAAAAAGAAATCACAAATGGTGAAAAGGCGGGAACCTGAGCGGAGGCGAGAAGATAGTCAGTTAGCTAAAGCTTTAATACAGAAGGATGATATATAATAATAATAATAATAATAATAATAATAATAATAATAATAATAATAGGCACTGTTGGCTGCACTGGTTGTTGACATCAGTGTGTAACCAGCCTCAGCTGATGACATTAACTACAAGTGAAAGGTTTCCGTGACACATATTCTCTGTGAGAGAATACCAAAACTCTTACAAGCCTGGAACTAATAATTCATTTCTGAATATTAATTATGATTTATAACCCAGCAACAGAAATAATAAAATGACTTAACAGATAGTCTTGTGGATAGTTCGGCTTATGAAAAAATAACTCTGCATCCTGAGATGAATCTGCAGAAGATGAAGTAACTGAACCTAATGTAAAACTGTTGAGTGTTGTTTTCATTCGGGTCACACCATATAACTGAGCAGTTCAACACGTGTGTAAGACTTAAAGGGCTCTTACTTTGCAGACTCGTGGTTTTAGTAACAAAGAATATACTGCCACTGACAGCAACTCACCTAAGAATCAGACGCAGGGACACGGAAAATAAAAACACACCAAGGATTGTTTCATTTTTCAGAGCGCATCGACAAGCTTTAGTGAGGCTTCTTATTTTCAGCCTTCATCACTGTACATCTCATTGAAATATGTGAGAAATGATATGCCCATATGCTTGCTTACTTTTTCACTCTTGATCTTGCATCGTTTCTGCTTTTATTCTCATTTTACGTGCTTGTAATAGTTTATCTGTCTTTACTTTTCTCTATTTGTCTTTACTTACTTCTGTCCTTGTGCTGCTGCAACTTCTGAATTTACCCTCTGGAAGGGTTTAGCTCATCTCTTAGCTCTCTTAGCAGAAAGGACATTAAACTCTGCTTAAACACTGCCCTTACACAAAATATAGCATCAGTAAATAGTCTGGGCGGATCCCTATCAGGTGCAGGGGGTGCTGTGCTGTAGCTGCCCCTGAACTTGACCTGCTCTGAGCCTGCAGAGCTGACTTTTTTCCCCTCTGACATTAAACATGAACCGTTAAAAAAAATTACAGCTAGTAAATCAGAATGATTTCTTACTTTTATGTGACACTCACTGTAAATACACTCACAGGTCTATTAGAAGAATAAATCAGCGCTCCTGTAACAAAAGAGTAAACAAACAGTGTCCCTATAATGTTAAAAAAAATAACTAATGTGCTGGCTGAAGACTAAAAGTAAACATCAGTGCAGCTGTTTGGATGACTCAGATAACTAAAGCCTGGACAGGATCGCATGTTTTCACAAGCTGCTGAACAAAATGTTATTAATCATTGTTATGGTAGCTCAATAAAGGCATTAAAAGGCTGCGCGGTGTCTCTGGTCACAGTGGTAGCATATGACTCATAAACTTGTGAACAGCTTTAAGCAGTGCAAGGCAAGGGCATGCAACCACAAGACAACACACATCCGTATGAAATATATCGTAACATGTGAACACACTCAAACAAATACCTCCTGTGAGGATCACCGGGTCCCGGGTTGGGGAGCTGCTGACAGTCGTCCTGCACAAACACCCGGAGTGTCCCCGGACCTTTTCTGACTCCAGCTCACGGTTTGAATCCAATGGTTCCGTTTGAGCACGCTGCGCCGCAGCACTTTCACCGGCGTCCAAATCGGTATGATGGTGTCAACTCGCTCCCTGCTGGTTGGAGCAGGCAGCGCACATGTTTTGTAGATCTGCTGTGCCGGCTGAAGCGGAAACGATGGCTCACAATATGGCAGGAAGTGAAGTTTAATTCTCCGAAACGGGTGGCGCATTTTTTCGCAAATCCCTTGCTTGACACGGAGCACACGTGATTTAGGCAGGCTGGTGTTGATGTGTATTATTTATGTTTGTCCCAGTTCAGACAGAGAGAGGATATACTATCTTTAGCTAGGAAGCTAGTCCACAACACAGGCTTTAAAGGTCCAGTGTGTAATATTTCAGAGTATTTCTTTGCAGGAATGTAATACAATATTCATTAGTACAAGAAGTGTTGTGTTTTTCCTTGTGTAAAAATTAGCCAGCTCTTTTCAAAGAGCCGGCTCTTATGTCTCCCAAATGGCTCTTTCTCTGGCTCATTCATTATCACTTGGAGCAGTCCCGGCACTAACCAATTTGGCGCCCTAGGCAAGATTTTATGTGTTACAGTCCAATAATAAAAAAAAAGATGATACCAAGAATAAAATGAAGTGAAATAATAAAAATGAAAAACCTAAGAGATGCATGATTTCCACTATTCTGTACATGTATCATATACAATGCAATTATTTCTGATATTTCTGCAAATTAGATTAGATTAAATTTTATTATCATTACAGTGAGCTGCTGATTAGCAGAATGCAAAGAGGCAGTAAACTGCAGTATAATATAACATGGGAATGCTAAGTTATGAAGTATTAACATCTTTTCTTTTCTTCCTTCCCCGGCACCAGAGAGTTTTGGTCGTTTTCACATTATGATTGTCAATAACGAGGTGACGTCAGAAAACTAAGAGCAGGTACAGTCTAATCAGTCGGGGGGGGGCTTAGGAAAGTATTATTGTTATTATTATTATTTAATAGGCTGTGCTATTCAGTTAAATTAACCTGGGCTTATTTGGGACGTGGGACTTTTTCATATGAAGAAATAATAGTACCAACTAGTTTTAGTAAAAGAAAAGTACTCTTTTATTTCTTCCCCCATTTGCCTATACTGCCTATGCCACGGTTGGCACTGACTTGGAGCCTTCTAGTTTAGAATAATTTAGCTATTATTAATGGTTTGTGTGTTGGTAAGCAATTTTTCATTCAGTGTTTTCATAAAAGCCTTTGTGCATTTTTTTCATTATACATCATAAACATACATACATTCATTTTATAAATTCTGCACACAGCTTTGCAGTCTCCAATACCATTAAAATGCAGCCACATGCTACATCTTTTTCAGTTTTTACTTATTTCTTCACTTCTTCTTCACCTGAAGCACTTTAAATCCGTCTCTCAGTCTCTCTGGGTGTACCTGGCCTGTATCACTACACTCCACTCACTGTCTTTGGAGTGTCTGCCCCCCCTTCCTTCTTTCACATAATGGTATGATAGTCTGTCTTCACATGTGATTGGCCGCATGGTGTGTGCATCTAAATAAAGTTGCGCCCCTTCATGTATGCATTCTCAGCAGAGCTGAGCAGGAGCAGCTGAAGATTTGGCTACAAAGAATCATTTCTTAGAGCCCACTCGTTCACGAACGACACATCACTACCACAGTGAGAACAGGTCCTCTTCCATGGAGTCTGCCATGCTGAAACACCATTTTTCTACAGTAGCCCGAAACAGACAAACCAAACACTGATCTAAATATGGCCTTTTGCTTTTTAATTGAATTTTGGAGCCAGAGTGTTTTTCCTACATGTTTAGAAGAAGAGGGTTAGTAAGGATATCATATATGTGTTTTATTCTGAAGAACATTCAGTTTCATGAACACACTGCACACAGTAATATTAATAATAAGGGATTAAACTCTTCTCTGACAGTCTATAGGATGTATTTGTGCTTCAGCGCTACAGTGGTAGTCTACTCTGTGCATCAGCAGATAAAACCAACATTTACCATGGATTACAGATAAAAACAAGAACGTTTCAACTTCAGAGCTCAGTCTTTTTTCTTCTGTGTTTCTTCTGTTTTCCCTCCTTGTGGAAGACTTTCCCATCAGGCTGCTTTCTCCACATCAGGGTGACTCCACTCACTCCTTTGTCCTTCAGTCTGTCCTGAAGCTGGGAAACACAAATGATAGCCATTTTTAGAACATCTGTGCACTTTTTATTTAATTTTTTTTTTTTACTTGTTGACATGAATAGTTTTAGGCTAAAGGCTGTTTTGTGATCACCAGACAAACTTTTGTCTCATTATTGCGTGATCCTGACATAATAATCATTGCGCAATCGCAGTTAGATCACATGACCACTAAAGTTAGAATTATCTACATGTAGGAGTGATTATTTGTTATGTTGAGATGACAATGCAAAGCAGACACTATGTTTTGTGGATTTTACAGTCATACTCCTCCCATTCCTGTAGAGGCACAGCACACAACAAGCCAAATAAAGAAAGAAATGCAAACTTCTCTAAGTAATTTACATCTGACCTGGCTCTATGAATGGGTTTGTGTGTCAGGGTGGATTTTGGAACTTCACCTTTCTCAGGATTTCTGCTTTCACAGCAGGGTTATTCAAATCAGCAGATCCTAAGTCCCCCACTTTTATCCTCAGCTTTACTACCATCTTCATGACTGGTGTGTAGACACAGAATGAGGAGAGAAACAAAACATGAGTTTAATCCTGCATTCAAAATCTTACTTCTAAGTCAAAGTATAAAAGTATGAACATCAAAATAATCATAAGGACCAGAAGTAAGTCCTCATTATGTATGAATTATATTATGCAGTTATAGATACTGATAAATGAATATGTTTATGTGTTTATAAATAAAGTCTTATTTTGTCTTAACCATAATTTGATCATATTTTGTATTTTTAATCTAAATCTGCAAGTAACCCAGAACCAAAGTTATCATTCAAATGTAGTGGAATGAAAAGTATAATATTTACCTCTGGGTTGTGGTGTAAAGGTAGCAGAAAATAGAAATATTCAAGTAAAATGCAACTACATTAAAGGTGGACTCAAGTATACAGTAGATTACTTTTGTACTTGTACTTATTTACTTTACCACTGTCTGCTTCATAACTGTTCAGAACTTGATCTATTGATGGCAAATATTGCATGATAAATTTGTATCTGTCTATTAGTACCATCAAACAATACACAAACTCCACTTTATAATTTTTGGTACTTGCCCAAAGAGTGATGGACAGTATATGTGGCCTCAGGCCAGAGAGGATAAAAATGTAAATGTAAAACATAAGAAAGTTCAGGGCGGCATTTAGCTCAGTTGGTAGAGCAGCCGCCCCATGTGCGAAGGCTCAGTCCTTGCTACGGAAGCCCAGGGTTTGAATCCAACCTGTGGCTCTTTCCCGCATGTCATTCCCTGTCTCTCTCTACCTGCATTCCTGTCACTCTTCAGCTGTCTCTATCAAATAAAGCTTGAAAAGGCCAAAAAAATTATCTTTAAAAAAAAAAAAAAACATAAAAATGTTCAAGTGTGGGACGTCTGTGACAAATGCTTCATCACAGGTTAGTTAATGATGTTACTGAGTTAAAAAAAACTGTTTTCTACTTTTCCCAGCTTGTAGGTAAAACAAGCACGAAGTTTACAGTGACGTCACATTGGACAGACTACCAAAAATAGAAAAATAAAGTGACAGATGTCAGAAATATAAGATGGGGGCATGATGCAACCCGAATGGGCTGATGTTGGACTTTTTAATCTATCAGTTTGTTGAATATGTTCAAACTGTTATCTAATATAATGCAGAATTCTCTCTTCCACTGAAGGACAGTAAATACTCACCAGAAGGTACAGGGACACTGAGCAGACAAATGGTAATCTAGTTCCACAGAGGGAAAGCTTCCATTTTCCTGAATCCTTCAAGGCTGCAGCACCACATAAGGGACTGACAAAGGTACCTGGGATAAAGGATTTGGTCCAGTAACTGAATGAGTAGTTACTCCCATCAGACCAGTAACTGACATGCTCTCTGAACAATCCAATCCATGGCCAGGTTCCAGCCGACAGTATCTTGAGCTTGTGGTTCTCTTGGTCATTCCTCACAGTGGCCAGGTCTAAGTATTTTTTCCTGCAATACTTCTGAGCATCAGACCAAGTCATTTTTTTCCCCACCAAAACAAATTGAGGATCCTGCTGTGTTCCTGCAGTTTGGGAAACAAATTATTTTTAAAATGACATACTGAACTTCAAAATAATAATCTGAGAGGAAATAATGCTTTGTGGGGTATTTACCTTTATTACAAATGAATGGATATGGATCTGAGCAACACCATGGGTACCATGGAAAACCGGCGTTAATCATAACACAATTTGTAGAGTTTGCTGGCTTAATATGTCCCCAGTCCCTATAATCAGCTCCACTCCCGTTGTAGCCATCTGACCACCACCAGCTGACATTACTGTAGACACCGATCCAGACGTCAGAAATTCTTTGAGAAGATGACACTGTGTTGATAAGTAGTTGCATTTCTTCACTGTTTTCAATGGTGGCCAGGTCTGTGTATGTCTGTCTGCAGTAGGTCTGAGCTTCAGTCCAGTTCATAGGATCAGCAACAAAGTGGTACTGATGGGGGAGACATGAGGAGAAAATGTGCCACCCTGAGGACGACACCATTTTTTAAATGTAAGGGGGATCAAACAAATTTTTCTTTAGTATGGCACAATGCATAAGCACTGTTAAATATGATCAAAGAATTCACTGACCTGAGAGATACAAGACAAGCAAGATCCTTTCCATCGTGATGCTGATCTGTGGACTGTGTCCACATACACCGCTAATGAAGAAGAGAAGAACTACCTCTATGTTTTCTATTCTCTCTCATTTCTTTATGCAAAAAGTATTGTGATGAGAGACGGAATAACAGGCTTGGTCACAGCCAATAAAGGGCTGTACTTACTCTCAGAGAATTCATTTGGTTGCAATCTGCAACTTCACTGCTGCTGCTAAATCTTACACACTGGACCTTTAAACACATGTAAACGTATATTTTGGACAAAAATATAGGCTACGCTTGGTATTCCACATATTAGTCACCCTATATAGCCTACCTGGTTAGAATAAATGAATGAAATGTCATGCATGCTACCTCCCAGGCTACATTCTAATATGCAGTGTGTACTCACTACACTATATAAGTATTTGTGTTAATGGTGCATATACAATTGTGGCTTAATGTTGTCGTGAAATCTAGGATTTTTTTTTTTTTGTACAAAGAATGAATCGCTTGAGGCTCAGGCAGCAAGTTTACGGTCTAAGTAAATATCAAATATGCTGCACTGCCTCCATCTAGTGGTCTGAGAGGTGCTGCTGTCCAACCTGTACATGAGGAACCTTCCTTATACTGTCTGTGTGAAGAGCACACAAAATGAATCATCATGGTAGAATAATCGACACATGCATACACCTACAAAGAATTTGACTCCAGTTTCACTTATTGTACATTAAACAGATATAGGCATAAACACAACAAACATGACAAGGTAAACTACCATGTAGAGATAAAAATATTTAGGTCCTGGGCATCCTGGTAGCTCAGCTGTGAGAATATGCACCCCATGTCTGAAAGGTTGGCACCTTTGCTGGACCCCAGGGCCAAGTCACACTATCTCTTTCTCTTATAGTCTTATCTTCAGCTTCAAAATATACGTATATATGAACAACAATAACATTTGTTGAGAGTGAGACAATATTGCAATGGTGCACAGTGCAAAGGATGCTAAAATAAATATGATTTATGTTGCAGCTTGCTATATGTACATGAGTTAGGTGGATATGACATATATATTACATACATATATATTATGAACAGCATGCACAGAGTGTGTGTGAGTGATAAAAATTTACATAAAAGAACAGATCAGATCAGCACATATCAAATAAAGAGGCATACCGTGTCTAAAGTGGACAGTGGATGTAAAAATCTAAACACTGAGCCAGTAACAAACATAATCTGTGAGGGGAAAAAAACTGTTGAAGAATCAGATTGCTTTTATTTATTTTTTATTGATTTTATTTTATTGTAGAGCAGATTTAATTCTTATACCTGACTATAAAAAACTCATCAAATAGGTCCAGTCCTGAGCCAGTCAACTTTACACACCAACTGTGAGTGTTTGTGTTTGACATCAGCAAACAATGTGACACTTCTAAACAGTTGTTAAAGCATTTCTGTGCTGTAATAAACAATAGTATGTCTTAAGTTCATTATTAGAATAACAATATTTTCATACAAAAATTTGTTTGTTGGAATAATTTGCTTGTAAGTCATGTCGTGGCTAGATGAGTTGCTCTTGACAGATTAAAGTGACAATTGATTGCCATTATTGTCTAGAACCTGTATTGTTTAGGTGACATATATGCCACCCAACTGGCACACCCAAATATGACATGATTAAAAAATATGTTGCTGTTCTTCTTCATTACACTTTGACTCTGCAGAAAGTGCAAAGTGGTCTGTGACTGCAGGATATATAGAAACTATGTACGCATGAAGGCAACAGCTAAGTGTGCATGCGTATGTTCGTGTGAATGTACATTTGCTATGCACGTTATTTCTGTATTCTTGAGCCCCGGGAGAAAAAGAGTTCCCCTTTTTTAGATAGTGGATAGTACCTCTCTCTCTCTCTCTCTCTCTCTCTCTCTCTCTCTCAAAAATGTCACGTCTGTTGATGAGACTAGAATAGTTACAATTGACAAAGTATATTGTAACCTTATGACTAGTCAGAATTGCACCAATGAGTATATTTGATTTTTTCTGTAATGTAATATGGTTCTGTTTCTCTCAGAAACCTCTGGCAAACATACTTGACAGCTTTGACACGTTTCCTCATGCTTTCAAGACATGATAAAAAAGTCTCTTACTGTTTTCATATGAAACTTTGTCACCAGTCAATGACTGACAAAAGATAACAATTTTGGGTAAATGATTCTCCAATGTAATAATATAATAAATGATAGCCCTGCATGTTTGCATGTTAAATTCTGTGATCTTACTGATAATTGTAACTTCTCCACAGTCTGTTGCCATTACTAACCTGATCCAGTCCATCCTGTCCTCCCTACATGACATGTATACCTGTAAACTTCAAAATGAAAAACAGAAATACAATTAATAATAATAATTGCTGCCCACAAGAAAATACTTTATAAATATAAATGCCTTAAATTTGTTCATCACTGCCACAATTCTCTCACACATGAACTACTGTCTTACCAGCTGAACACAGACAGGTAAGACCGACCAGTAGAAGGACTTTATAAGCAGACAACATTGGGTAAAAAGTCAACGTCATATCATCATATATGATAAAAGTTGAACAAACTCTCATTTTTTAAACTTGAAAAACATGATCAGATTTGCAGATATTTTACATGTTTTTAAAATGTTCCTCTGCTCAGTGAAATTCAATAAAAAAATATCAAACCTCATCTACCAGAGTCACTACATGTTCATAACCATCAGAAGCTGCTTATAAACCAATCATTATAAATAAACAGGTATGTTATTATCAAGTCACACAATCAGTTTCGTAGGAATGAACATATCTCAACATCTTATCAATACCTAATCAAAGTATGCAGGCAGTTGCTGTTGACAGATTAAAGTGACAATTGATTGCCTCTTGTGTCTAGAACCTGTATTGTTTTAGGTGACATCTATTCAACCCAACTGGCACACCCAAATATGACATGATTAAAAAATATGTTGCTGTTCTTCTTCATCATTCTGCAGAAAGTACAAAGTGGTCTGTGACTGCAGGATATATAGAAACTATCTACGCATGAAGGCAACAGCTAAGTGTGTGTGTGTATGTTCGTGTGAATGCACATGTGCTATGCACGTTAATTCTGTATTCTTAAGCCCGGGGAGAAAAAGAGTTCCCCTTTTGTTAGATAGTGGATAGTATCTTCTCTCTCTCTCTCTCTCTCTCTCTCTCTCTCTCTCTCTCTCTCTCTCTCTCTCTCTCTCTCTCTCTCTCTCTCTCTTCTCTCTCTCATAAGGACCTTATGAATAGTCAGAATGGCACCAATAAGTATATTTAATTTCTGTAATGTAATATGGTTCTGTTTCTCTCAGAAACCTCTGGCAAACATACTTGACAGCTTTGACACGTTTCCTCATGCTTTCAAGACATGATAAGAAAGTCTCTTACTGTTTTCATATGAAACTTTGTCACCAGTCAATGACTGACAAAAGGTAACAATTTTGGGTAAATGATTCTCCGATGTAATAATATAATAAATGATAGCCCTGCATGTTTGTATGTGAAATTCTTTTCAACTGTGATCTTACTGATAATTGTAACTTCTCCACAGTCTGTTGCCATTACTAACCTGATCCAGTCCATCCTGTCCTCCCTACATGACATGTATACCTGTAAACTTCAAAATGAAAACAGAAATAAAATTATGTGTGTCAGTTAAATGTATACACATACATTTTTAAAAAATTAAAGCTTTCCAGGGTTCATCATGTGTAATGCTGAGTGGCATGAAGAAAACAGTGAACACCCACAGCATCTGCGCCCTTTTTCCATGTTCTGCACTCTTTTGCTTTCTGTGCCAATATCCTGCATGTGTGTGTGTGTAGACAGCAAACCTGTGTGTACGTGCAGCGACAGAAACATGATCACGTCACGATTCCAGCTCCTGCTGCAATCAGCGATCTAAACAAGCCAAGTGAAGGACCTGACCTACTTCAAAGGCCCTCCACTGTGTGTAAATAGCTGCGTGGCCTATCCCAAACATACAATGATGGGCCATTGGGATGCTATTCTTAGAACGAGTTACTATTTTCTATCCTTTTTTTTCTCTCTCAACACTGTCACAAGGGCAGCTGAAGCCTATTCTGTGAGAAGAAAGAGTAAGGGGCAGAAATAGGATTGTAAAATGGGAACGAGAAGAATGGATCCTGGCACCGCACCTCAGTGTCCAACTAAGAAACGTGAAACTGTGTGGCTCTGAGCTTGAATGTGAACCTTCATTTGTCTTCAGTGCCACCAAGCACACTCATACATACATGTATATGTTTTGCATTTAAGTGATGCAATGTAAAGACAATGTAAAGACCTGAACTTCATCTCACCTATAATAACAGATAATTTGGCTCCATGTTTTCTATCTTTGGTTTGATCTACCTGACCTATTGTTAATATTTGTTATCTATATCTTTTTATTATAAACATATATTTCTATTGCTTAAATGTCTTTGACTTTGCTTCTATTCATTGTCATACAGTGTTTTTCCGTGACCTGTGTGGTCCATGCCTGCCAGCAAAACCAAATTGGGGATAACTGGAATGATAGTGAAGTTGAAGTTGAAGCATTTGTTTTTTATTTATTACATAAAATTATATAAAAAAAAACAAAACAATAATAATACAATATACTGTAAATCAACTATAGTATATACTGTACAGCGCAAAGTAGTATCTAGTCTTATCTTACAAAGCATAAAGCCTACAAAGCCCTCAAAAATATCAATTCAAAAATATTGATATATTAAATGAAATCTGTGAACAACAAATAAATACTTCCTTTGCATTTTGAACTGATCAGCCCAACAGACTGTTTGAACACATAAACACTAGGATCAACAGGTGATTTCCTCACAAATATTTTACTCTGAGATATGCATGTGCATGACATGGACCAGCCACCTCCACCCACCATCCATTCTGCCAAATATTCTTCCTCCCGCCCCTGCCTCCACACATGTGATTCTGTCACCCTTTTATCCAATCACAGGCTGACACAGACAGGCTGCAGATGAAAAACAGAAGCACAAGGGAGTCTGTACAGTTTTTGAAAACCGGTCACACTCATGCTTCACTGTATCATGTTGCTGTCACTAAACTTCTTGTATTCTAACTGAACTGTTTAAGTCTTCAGTGAGGATTTACGTGACTTCAGTGAAGTTTTTTTTAAACCTAAGTTTCCTTTCATTCTAAATATACCCTTTCTCTTTGCTGTGTGTTTTGCACACAGCTGCCAACATGTGCCTTTTGACAGCTGCCTTGCTGTTTTCTTTACTTGGTGAGTATTTTTCCATTTTTGACTTTTGCATAAAGTGCCACGTGGACTTGTGTAATTATTTATGTATTCGATAGTCTGAGGTCTATGCTGTGGGTTTTTAAACCATGCGCTTTAGAGAACAGAGAACCAGAGTGTCCTGGTTGATGTTGTGTTTATGAGCTGCTCTTGCCCTCTGTCTGGAAAATGTGCAGGCGCTCTGTTATTCATTAGCATGTGACCAAAGGCTGCTGGGTTTGGTTAAGTCTGTTCATAATGTTTAAGTTTTTGAGACTAGTAACACATGCTGCATGTCCTACTGTGAATGAATGAGTTAGTTGCAGAAAGGCTTAAAACTAAATGATCCACTCTAACTACAAGTACAGTAAAGTATGCACAATTTTCTGATTTAATGTGGATAGTCCCCTGGATTAAATGGTATACAAACAATCCTCAGCATCTTGCAAGCAACCAGATATTTTACCAAATTGATTTATCAGACCAGGGCGATATTCCAGAGAGGAGGATTATCCTGTTAGCTGGTTGTTTTAAATTCAAATTCAGGTGGTCTATTCCAAAATAAATGTGGTTCACAGAAAAGACCTTGATCCAGAGTCCAGGTTTACTCCAACTCTGTGTCTATGCCCTGAAACTAATCAGTTTTAGTACATTGGCTCAAAGTTTTAAGGCTCTATGCTCAAGAATATGGGTTGATCTGTTTTATAACCTTCTGAGTTAAAAGTTTAGGTGTCCTTGATTATATTATTTTATAGCTATGAATTAGTGCTTATGAATAACTGATGTTAAGTTATCTGAAGTTGACATAGCATACTATAAACAAGGCTTATAACATATGCAGCATAAAGGTTACACTTCACATCAATGAGAAATTTAATTGATTGCCTTTAAAAACATTGCTAATATTCACTGTATTGCACAGTTAATCTGTTTGAGAAGAATTTCAATGGAAATGAATGACAATGACTTTATTTTAGGACTGCAGTCACATTGTGAAAGTATCATTTCCACTATTAGCTCTTACTTCATACAGGCAGAAGAATTTAAGAAATGAAACTATAAAAAACACCCTTACACAATAAAAAAACAAAAACAGAATAGAAACTAAAAGCTGCATACAACCTACTTTACACAGTATATCCACCATTTTTCCAATCTAACTGATGTAGTGGTTTTACAGGAACATATTTCCGTGAGTAAACTTCTACTGTATGTAGTGTCTTATCTAACAAAAGAAGTTGGTAAAAAAAAAGTTGGCAAGTTGTCTGAAAATTAACCTTATGTTTAAGTCTAGTGATTATGTGTAATTAGTCTGTTGTTTAGGGACATTATGTGTCTTAATGATGATAATCTGTCACAGCTGTCTCATATGAATAGCAGCATGTTCAGTTGACCACCACCATTTACCACATAAAGGTGGCATAATTTTTAAAATAAAAAAAAATTATGTAGGCCTCCCTATAATTATCTGAATACTCTCACCCATTAGTGTGTTGCCACTAACATTAGCTAGCATAAATTAACCAGTCACACCAAGCTAATTTTTAAAATGCATGTTGAAACAAGTTTTATTAGTGCGCTCACCCTAAACATGTTTTTATATCTATATTATTCTACTTCATCCTCTGGACACTTTTCTAAATTTTCTTATACAGAAATTGATTTTGATATCTATCTGATATCTAAATATAAACTTGTTCTGCCCATTTTAACGTATGGGACACCTTCATGCACCTTTAATTTTTTCACTTAAAAATTGCGTTATTCAAATTTCAAACTCTCATTTCTCCCACATTTCACATATACAGATAATGGATTTTCAGTGAAGTAGGAGACATCTTGTGTCTGTCAGTTATGCTGATGACTCTGTTAATGCAAACATCATATTATATATAATATTGCATATTGTTCCAAGTTTTTTTTTATGTCTTACAGCATGTCTGAAGGAATTCTGGCTTTCTTTATCCATGCTGAGAAACGTTTCCAAACCTTTATCTAAATATTGTCTAATGTTAACCAAATTGTAATATGCACAGATATTATACTGTGGGAATATTATTTCAACACTAGCAACTGATCATTCAAAAAATGCGATTTGCTGGATCATCAGATGTTTGGTTCTTGAGGAGGGTTGTGCATTAACAAGAGCCCAGATTACTCCCATCACCTCCTTTTTGTCATCCTTTTCAGATTCCTTTTCCTGTGTTCAGTTTTTGGCACCTCTGAACATGGGAGGTGTCACAGGGCAGGTACAGTTTAACTCCAGCTCCAAGGCGGCTACTGTTAACGTGTCCGGCGCTGGATTCTGTGGTTCACTTAAATTTTCCCTCAGCAAGTTCCCTGTCATGTACGGCCATTATGCTCAACCCTGTTCTGAAGCAAATATTGGCTCCAGTATCTTCACCTTCACAGCTAATCCGGCCTCCACTGTCACCATCAGCGTGTCAAGTCTCTTCGAACAATACTCAAACCTGGATGACTTCTCGCTGACTTTGCAGACATGCAACGGCACTCAAGTATGCACAGTTGTTAGTCGAGGTCAAACGGTCTTGACTCGTCAGGCCAGGTTCACAGGTCCCATCGCTGGTAATGTTTACATCCGCCTTGACACAGGACAGACTAATCCCAGGCTGCTAGGAGACCTCGTTACAATCGGTCAGGTCAATGCCTCAGGAAGCAATATCACTCTCTTTGGTTCTACAAGCACTGCTGCAAGCTGCAATGTTCTTCTGGGAAGCTTAGATCCCTCTGCTTTGACCAATCTGGGTGTCTTAAAAGTTGGAACCCCCTTACAGCCTGAGAAATCCCGTCTGGACCTGACCAGCTTCAACAAGAACAATGGCTTTCTTCTCATTCGCATGGAGTCAAGTTACAAGTGTGCTCAGATTTACTTTGTGCAAGAGAAGCAGGTCAGCGCTGTTGTGAACATGAGAGGGATCAAAGGATATTTCAGCTTCCATCAGGCTTCCCCATTTGATGTGACAGAGTTGAGGGTAAACCTGACTAACTTACAAAGCAGAGTCGGACCTTACCATGTCCACCACTTTCCTCTCCCCTCAGTCAGGTCAAGCATGTGTTCAAATGATAATGTGGGTGACCACTGGAATCCATTTGGACTCAACACGAAGGACCCAACATACCCAAAAGTGCCTGGTTCAACACACGATCAGTATGAGATTGGTGACCTCAGTGCCAAGCATATGTTCCTTACAAGTAAAAATGAGGTGGATGTAGTGTTCACAGACTTCAACCTCCCTTTGTTTGGACAGAACAGCATTGTAGGTCGTTCAGTTGTAATACACAAAACCGATGGTGCCAGGTTTGCTTGTGCCAGCATCGGCTATCCCGGTGAAGTGATCGTGGCCAGAGCTAGATTTCAGAACCTTGTGGTTGGTGAGATCTGGTTCACCCAGCTGAAGAACTTCCCTCTGTCTGATGTAGCCATCTTCATGGATTTGTCATATGGAAATCCCACAATGGCACCAACCAAAAACCACAACTGGCATGTTCACAGCTACCCCATCAGCTCAGAGAAAGATGATGATGTAAGACGCTGCAGCACAACACAAGGACACTGGAACCCCTTTAACATTAACACAGAGGACAACAGCTATGCCCTCTACTGTGGCCTGTCCAGTCCCCTATCCTGTGAGGTGGGAGACTTATCCAACAAATACAGCACCATCAACCTCAGCCCCAACGTGGGTAAAGTGAAAGCAAAACACTTCTTCACTGATGTCACTTCCTGGTTGCCCGATTCAGGCATTATTGGTCGTTCTGTAGTCATCCATCAAGCAGAACAAGGAGGGCCGAGGATTGCTTGTGCCAACATCACAATGGTGCGGGTCACCAAAGCTAGCTTAGGTAGTTGGTTTGGCCCTGGGACGTCCAATGGACAGGTGTCGTTCTCCCAGGCTGTACCACGAGGCCCCACAATTATAAACGTGAAGCTGATGAATCTGAACTCCTTAGCTGGGGGTTACCACGTTCACATTCTGCCCATCAAACCTGGAAGCGTAAGCCCCTGCTCCGACGCAAACATCCTAGGCCACTTCAACCCTTTTAATTGGAACATATCACATAGCCCCGCACCTGGAACTGGCACAGTGGACCAGTACGAGATTGGTGACATCAGTGGGAAGTTTGGGATGCTTTCTAACCTCAAGCAGTCTCATGCCTCATACATGGACCCTGACATGCCATTAACTGGACCCTACAGCATAGTGGGAAGATCACTGGTGATTCACTACGCCAATGGATCAAGGTGATAACCTGCAGGCATTTATATGTTTGTGCTTATTACAGTGGCAGAAACCAAAAGTTAAAAAAATAAAAAGGAAGTGAAAAAGTATAATGAAATAAATTCAGGATGATCACAAGACATCTATATCTGAAGCATAACTTTAGTCACTAACTCTTTCCATGAATGCTTTGATATTTGTTTTATTTGTCATTTTGTGTACATTATAAATGATACAGATGTAGCATATATAAAACAGCATCAGCTGTAGTTTGAGTAGTCACTGATGCCTTTGCAGTATTAGGAGATCTTTTACTTTCATCACCCTGAGGGATCCTCTGGTACAGTAACAGACTTGGCCATGGAGTCATATCCTTGTCATGTCATCTCATTCACAGAGAATGACTCAAAAAATACTGTGGGTGAAAGATTGTAAAGGTTAACCCGGCAGGATTTGGATATGTTTTGCTCATCTTATCATCTTTATGTTTTCGTGCATGTGTGTGTTTCTTCTACAGAATGCGGTGTGCTGACATCTCAGCTGACAGAGATACAGATGGACAATGGACTATTGCCACAGCTGTTTTCAATGGTACAGTAACTGGGACAGTCAGACTGGTAAGACAACAGCCAAAGTCTTTTCCATGAATGCCAGTTTGTTTTGCATATATGTAGTTTAACATTCCATAAATTCTACATCAAGATATGTATAGGTGTCGTTTAGCTCAGTTGGTAGAGCATCTGCCCCATGTGCAAAATATCTTTTAAAAAAATGCAGAAATTAGACGTCTTACAAGTTTCTGATGAAAATTACAATTACAATTTCTTTAACTTTTGCAACGCACAGTTTAGCAACCTAATCTTGAGCAATAAAAATTTTGTCATCCCAGGGTGTTGTTCATGTACAAAGGCTCAGTCCTTGCTGTGACATCCCATACTCAGAGGTTAGGTGTGACCCAGAGGTTAGGTTTCTTGGAAAGATGGTGTGGAGAAATAAAATAGTCATTTCCTGATTTGCATGAAATTATCACTGGATACAGGCAGGGACAGATTGACCATTGCAAATATCACCCTCCTTGGTCTAACTTGACAGCAATATATTTCAACACTGATATTGTAAAATGTATGGTCAAAGTGTTTCTTCAGGTCAGAATCAGATGGTTTTCTTTGATAGCCACAGAGCACATACAAGGTTTTCTTTCTAGCTAACTTATCAGGAGCCAACCTGCCACAAAAACATGACAGAGTATTTTTGCTGCGCTGAACAGACAGTGAATTCATTATGCATTATGTGGTGGGTTGCAACAATCGGCTATGGGAAGCAGGGGTGAGATCATTAGCTTAGCTTAACATCCGCCTGCTATGGCTAGTGGGAACCTACAGGCCCCCTGAACTAGGAAGCTCACTAAGCGAACAGCTGTCTCTGTCAGCCGCCCTCCAGAGGCCCCATACTGAGCTCTGCACTACAGCTATGGAAAAGAGCCTGTAATATCTCCAAAGAGGCTATAGTATCAAGGAATAAATGCTAGTCTAGGGAATTAATGTTAAATCTGCTAGCTTTGCTCAAGCTGACTGAATAGAAAGCCAGTGTCATTATTGCAATATTCATAAACCGCCACTGGTGTCCATTCTTACTGCCTTTATAACCTATATTCCTCATAACTACTTACTATGAGAATATAACAATACACGTTCAATTCTTTTCACTGTAATCATCATAATATCAGACTCTCTCTCTCTCTCTCTCTTTCTCTCTCTCTCTCCTCAGCGCCAGCAGATGTTTCCTGATGGAAGCAGCAGTGATATCACCCTGGAGGTGGACCTTCAGTCACTGACACAAAGACAAAAGGTATGTACATAGTCATATATATACACGTTCACCACCACAAATGTATTTATATATGAGAGTTATAAATAAGAGTAACAAAAGTCCACATCAGTTATCAACTATAACATTAAATGCATTCTAGTACCAACAATTAAGCCCTTTAAGCACACAAAAAATCTTGGAAAGAAAACCTTCAGCAAAAGGTTACAGGATAGCTGAGACACCTGAGAACCTGAGCGTACTAAGTAGAATAGCAAAATAGACAATATCGTGGGTAGTAATCAGGAAATAAGAGAGCATTCACATCCAGTGCCAAGTTGGAACACTACGTTAGAGATGGGATTCATCCAGCACCCACAACTGAGGCCACAGATGCCAGAAGGTGAGGAGGAAACGCCTGCGACATGAACTCATTGCATAGAGTTTAAACAGACATGTTTTGTTGCCTGTTGATGTTTTCTTGATTCCCAGGACAATGTATTCAATATCCCTGTAATGTGAGGGCACAAGGTTATGCATGTGATTAGAAAAAAACGTGTCTGAATTATGTGTTCATTGTTAATGTGTGTGTGAGTTTTTCTCTGTATTTCTGACACAAATAAAGATTAAATAAACATTCAGCATTCACATAAAGAGACGTGCACGTGTACGTGCACACACTCACACTTAAATAAATAAGTGTAAGTAAGTAAATAAGCGTAAATAATCTGTCCCTGCAGGCAACTGTGGCATCCTTATTCATCAACCGTATGGGCGCCAACAACAACAAGTGCAACAATGTGGGAGCCACATTCAATCCCTTCAACATGACATCACTGGTGAGGCCAGACTGTATCTTCTTTAACTTCTGCACTTCTACGCTTCCTGATTCCTAAAGTTGACTGTTTTGGAAAGCGGAAACTACATTTTGTTGGGACTTTATGCAGAGCTTTGCTGCAGAAATGTTTGCTGATATCTAAGTATTTCATAGATGCAAGGTTAAACCTAAAAACCTGATCAGTTCTTTATCACCTCTACACCTCTACAAAGACAGCAGAAAATTTGGATTACTTTTCAAACAACAAATCATCAAGACAAGTAAATTTAAACCAGTTTAAATTACATAATCTCAACATTAGCTTGATTTCTGAGTAAATTGCTTGATTGGTGTCTCTTACACAAATATTTCTTTTTATAGCAGTGCAGTTGTTCAATAAAAACTGTATATCTGTAATTATATGACCATTTAAAATCATATAGTATACACACTGTACTGTGTGTACAGAGAAAAGAAAGAAAAGCAAACTAAAACAGCAAACTTGCTGTCTACTACAGGATTAGAAGGACATTCCTGTCTTTTGTCAAGTTACTTCTGTCATATAACTTTTTAAATCCTTGGACAACACTGACA
This sequence comes from Miichthys miiuy, assembly GCA_036365135.1. Classification (NCBI taxonomy): domain Eukaryota; kingdom Metazoa; phylum Chordata; class Actinopteri; family Sciaenidae; genus Miichthys; species Miichthys miiuy. Next base: position 22,942,539 of record CM071602.1, read on the forward strand.
ACATGATGACAGTTTCATCAAATTGGGTCATTTGTACTTGTATAATATCATAATTAAAGCATTTTTACAGGCCAGGATTTTTTTTATTCTAGCTCACAAACATATGTCTTGAGATCACTGTCGGGGTAGTGTTAAATCTTAGATTGTTATGGGGACACTGACTTCTTTTCCTTGAAATACAGATCAGCTGTATGTTTGTGTTTAGGAAAGCAGGCACCATTCTGATTGTTACTATGTTAACCAAGGTCAGAGGATAGGGCTGTCTCACTCTATAAACACAACAGATAGGTACATAATGTAGGAGCCTCTACAGAGTCCGATAACAATGTCAGACCACTAAGAGTAAAGATATTTCCTTGCTTGTAGACTGATGACCTCTTAGGGACATAGACAGTGACGCAAATGTGCCATTATCATGAGGACATATAGACCAGCGAGTGAGGACAGCTTCTTCAGAACTGAGGCTGCATAATGTCCTGACAAATTGATAAATCCTTCATTCTCCTTCATCAAGCTTCAATAAACCTTTCGGTATAAGACGTCTTGGACTTGGACTTGACTGAACTGACCATTGTAAAAGTAAAGTTCTCCACAACATTTAGGAATCATTATTTCAGAAGTCTTTTTCTACATGACCACTAAATGTAACATGCATTGCAAACTGCAGCAGTAGTGGTAAAATTGCAATTTTGTGGTGAACATATTCTGTAATTCACTTTCTCTTCTCAGAGCTCCAGCTGTTCACTAGAAAAATCTATGAGCTGCGTAGTGGGAGAGGTGTCAGCAAGACAAGGCACAGTCAGCCTGACAAAGAGACAAGTCTTCACTGACAGCATCATCCAGCTCTCCGGAGACAACACAGGTACCACACAGACACTGATGTGTGTGTGTGTATTTAGCAGTGGTGACAATTAAAGATTCAAATAAAACCTTTAAGTGGACTAGCAATTCTAATTTAAGAGCTGTACAGCCAACGGATTTTTGTTTTATGTAATAATGTGGAAAAAACAGATGTAGTTCATGTTTTTCTGTGATTGCAGTGGTCCACAGATCTCTGGTGCTGAAGAACGGCAACGCCATCATCGCATGTGCCAACATCCTCCCAGAATCCCCTTCAGCGGTGCAGACATTTCCCAATGTGACTAACTTCAGCAGGTGGGTGTAATAAATAAAACTCATACTACATGATTAATATCATTTCACATACTTTTGTCTTATTATTTGCCTTGAGCAGAACCTGAAGGATCATCTGAGAATAAATGCTACAGAAGTGCTGCTGCTGTGAATACTGACTTTTATGACTTAATAAATTGATCTTTGAGTAGAAACAGGAAAGCTTGCAGGTATTTGCAGTATTTTCCAAAGTCATCAGTAGAATGAAAGAAAAGAATATGCATTACAAATATGTTGACTTCTATTTCTTGTCATTTAATCCTTTTATATCGACCTCTTTTGCAGCGTATACTTTTAGATGAAGCACGTTTTGATTGAAATTATTGTAGCATTCAACTCTGCAGTTAAAAGTTTGAAGTTTTATAATGTAAGTGTAGATTACAGATGGTGGTGAGCAATGGAATGGATGTGGTTAAATCTATCGTATCTGTATTTAATTTAATCTCCAGTTACTTGTCATATTATGTGATTATGAAGGTGATATTTTATTTTCCTTTTTCCAAGACACGACTTCCGTAGAAGGGTTGCAGATGTCCTGTTTTTGGATACTACAAGGATCACGATCCTGCCAGACTCTCCCCGCTCTTCACCTAATGGAAGGTGTCAACAAGTCAGCTTCATGATATCTGGTAAGGTGTAAGTTCAAAACATACTGTGGTGTGACATCGCGTTTCAAATGCCGTTGTGTTGAAATCGAAGGGACAGAACACTACAAAACATTGTGGTGTCGATAGAGGAAGATCATCGATGATCTTCCTCTATCTATTGTGGTGTGGATAGAGGAAGATCATCGATGATCTTCCTCTATCGACACCACAGTGTTTTGTAGTGTTCTGTCCATCGTTCGATTTCAACACAACAGCATTTGAAACACGATTTCATAAGATGAGAAAGTGTGTGTGTGAAATCTTCCTCTATTTATACTGAAAATCATTCAATATGTAAGCTAGTTCCTGTATTGAATCATAAAATGAATATGTTGTGTCATCGAAGATTACCGAGACATGCTCTACTGAAATACATAGTCAGTATCATTCTTATTTTGAAATTTGCCTTGACGGACCGGGTGGTCTGTTTATGTTTTGTTCTGTGTGTTTTGATCTGGCTCGATAACTACACAGCAAATAAAGCAAATAAAGTGGATCAACGGAGTGAATGTTAGATTCTGCTCGACCTAAGAAGCTCCATGATCAGATACGTGGTAAAACACGGCAAATATTGGAGATGATTTAAAAAGATTAAGGCGTTTAGAGCCCAAAAGGACCCAGAGTGTCTGTTTTTATTTCAGTTTCCACCTGATTTCCTCGGTGAATAAAAAAATATCTCCAGGATCATCGTCCCTCTCTTTGTAATCTCATGGACGCTGTAAGATTCTGTCATGAGAGAGATCCTGACCCACAGTGCATGGTGGAAAGTGACAAAGACATCAGCCTACCCGGCTCGCACTGCGGGAGGCGGAGGCTGTTTTCCGGTACTCCAGTTCACCGTAGTGTCGGTATAGAGGACTGAGCAGATAATGGTGACTTTTCCACGCATAAATTCATAATTTATTTCCCTTGTAAAGTTTCTAAAGACACTATCTACAACACCGCTTTAGGGAGTTATAGAGTCACTGAGTTCAAGGATTGAAATCACGTCACGTAATCATCATAGGTAAACAGCGGGACCTACTCGGCTCTTACTGCCGGGAAGGAGGCTGCTTTCCTGCGGGAAGTGAGCCGTAGAGTCCGTTGGGAGGACTGACCGGGTCACGGAGACTTTTAGCTCCAAACTCACCGATTTCCATCTCAAAGGTTACCAAAAACAGTTGTGTGGGTCGTTTCTTTTACTAGAGAAGGTCTAGATGAGTTTAATTGTGGTGAACTTTACCGCTGGAAAACAATTAGAAAGTAACGTCGCATTTCTCTATGTGTGTGTGTGTGTGTGTGTGTGTGTCTCCAGCTCTGTCTGTGTGCGTCTCTCTCTCTCTCTCAAACAAACGGACACAAACCAAATTAAACTTCTTCTTGTCGTTATTTTGAAGCACAGACTGAAGTCAGACTCAGACGTAGAAGCTGCTTCATGAAATAAACCTTGTTGCGTTCGTTTTATTCTCATGGAGGTTCAGTGTCTGCACACTATGCCGCAGTAACATAACACAACAGTCGCATCTCTGGCAGTCACTGAATAGAAAACTTCACTGTTATGTCAAGAATACGGCGGCCCTAAAGTGCAAATCACAACAGCAAATCAGAAAACACAACAACAAAACAGAAAACACAACAACAAAACAGAAAACACAACAACAAAACAGAAAACACAACAGCAAATCAGAACTATAGACAACTTAGACAACTTACGCGCTGCTATTAAAGTCTGTGTAAAGTCAAAAATATTTTGTCAATTGCTGTTGTGTTTTCTGATTTGCCATTGCGATTTGCACTTCAGGGCCACCATACAAGAAGGATGTGGGATTACCACACCTTTCTTAGCCCTTAGATGCACAAGTGACTGGACCCTACACTCTTCCATGAGTGGGTCAAAAATGACCCGTGTTAGAATCAATGTGTTTTTATACCACTTTTGTCATTTTAATTAAGAATAATCATTTCTATTATATTTTGGTCCACACTAGAATGATTTCATGAATGTATTTTTCACTTTAAACATTTTTATTGAAAATTGGAAAAGAAAATTACACAACAGTAATAGAACAATGTCAGTATCCATTGTATGTGTGTGTGTGTGTGTGTGTGTGTGTGTGTGTGTGTGTGTGTGTGTGTGTGTGTGACTTTAAAGTAGGCTAATTTGTTATTACACGATAATAACACATTCTCTTTCACACAGTAGTGATGAATGACATGCATACACATTTCACACAGACTATATCCTGACAGTCACAGTTGATAAGAATCAAAGGTTCCCATGAAATTCCATAGGAAATGAATGGAACCTATGGAAGCTTGAGGTAGTAATACAAAAACTACAATTTCGTAAAATGTATAAAAGGTAAGTTTAAAAAATTTAATGGCATGATATCAATAGCAAGAAAACAACCACGCCGGGTCATTTTTGACCCACTTATGCATCTAAGGGTTAACAACTAACCCTAACCCAACAGTGAGGTTTAACCTTGCTCTTGTGTTAGCTTTCTGTTACCATCTCTTATGATAACGGGTCAGATTGGTTTTAATATTTTTGCTGTGGCCCCCTGGGCCTTTCTTTTGACAGCATACGCCTTGTTTTCAATTTTTTTTAAAAATGGTAAAATGAACCTCAAGAGAATTATATAAATAAATAAAAGGTTGTTATGTTACCTGACTATTACTGAGGGGTATTAGAACACATCTCTGAAATAAATTTGTTAATTTTTTTTTGTTTGTTTTTATTAACTATAGTAACATCTCTGGTGTTACGGGTCGATTTTGACCCATATATATTTACTTCAAGAAAAAGGCAAAAATATATATAATAATATATATATAATATAAAATATAGATTTTCAAGGTCAAACAAACAACAACCAATCAAGAAAATCAAATCAAAAGAAATCAAATACTAGTTCCAAAAAAGTCTTTGTGTGCAAGAACATGCATGTGTATGTGTGTGTGTTTGGGTGCATGTGTACCAAAAAGTGACACTTTTAGTGTGTTTTTTACAGAGATATATTTTTTTTGCAGTAGAAGCACAATATGATTGTCTTTCTGTCCTTATTGCTAGGGCAGACCTGACATCTCTTTCTTTTAGAATCATATAGCCTCAGTGGGGTTGTGGCTGTGCTGGTTGATGTTGAGGCAGGGCCGATCTGAGGAGGATGCTGGTGCTGATGTGTTGTGTTTCTGATGGTGTGGACTGAGTACTAGGTTAGCTCTGCAGCTGTCCAAGGGACCAAGGCTGCAGCAGCTGGGTCTCGGGGTGTCCAAGACTTCCTAGCTAGTTCCACCCTAGGTGGATCTGGGTCCACAACACAAATGCACTGTATGCAGACACATCTAGGATGTTATAAAACACAACCATTGGCCATCTCCTGGACTTGAATGTTTCAGGATTTGAATGCTCCAGCAGGGGCGGGAGCAGCTCCAGCACCAGTGACCTCATCAGACTCATCGGATGTATCTGTGCCTTCTGGTTGATACTCTACATCGTCTTCCTCCTCAGAAACCTGCTCATCCATACTGCTATGCTGCCCTATGCCCTCTGCCTCATTTTAAACAAAGATATGATCCAGACTCTCAACTGAATTGGTCTTATGCATGCTTTATATACCTAGACATGTCCATCTTTGTTTGTTTTGATTGTTCAGTGAATGAGACAAACAGTCAAAGAGAGAAGCCCCTAACTAAAGCTCATAGGGTTAGGAGAGGAGCTGGCTGTCAGTGGGCTGTTGGCTGACAGTGTTAGCTAGCTCAAAGTGTGTTGATGATTTTAGTTTTGGCACTAATTATTGTTTTATAGTCTTATATTATCTCCCGCTCCATCCTTCCCTCACTCGTGAACAAGACCCCGAGATACTTGAACTCCTTCACTTGAGGCAGGATCTCATCCCCGACCCGGATTGGTGCGACTTCTGCAGTGATGCGGACTCTCGATTTACCGGTCAGTCTACGTTCTTACCCTCACCTATGGTCACGAGCTTTGGGTAGCGAAAGAATGAGATCGCGAATACAAGCGGCCGAAATGAGCTTCCTTCGCAGGGTGGCTGGGCTCTCCCTTAGAGATAGGGTGAGAAGCTCGGCCATCCGCGGGGAGCTCGGAGTAGAGCCGCTGCTCCTCCGCATCGAGAGGAACCACTTGAGGTGGCTCGGGCATCTAGTGAGGATGCCTCCTGGGAGTCTCCCTGGTGAGGTGTTCCGGGAACGTCCCTCCGGGAGGCGGCCCCGCGGGGAAGACCCAGGACACGCTGGAGGGACTATGTCTCTCAGCTGGCCTGGGAACGCCTTGGGGTTCCCCTGGAAGAGCTGGACGAAGTGGCCGGGGAGAGGGGAGTCTGGGCTTCCCTGCTGAAGCTGCTGCCCCCGCGACCCGACCTCGGATAAGCGGGAGAAGACGAAGGCGAAGTCTTATATTATAAGTGCGTCAAAACCAACCCTAACAACACAAAGGTCATCATTTTCACCAGAGCATTTTATAATTTAGTGAAATTGATTTTTTTGTTGTTGTTGTTTTTTTTTTTATTCTGTTTAAATAAATGTTCCTGACAAAGTCAAAAAGATGGAATAAATACATTTATGAGGTAGGCTTATGCATTTAAAACCTAAAAACAGGTCGTTGGCGACCCTAACACAAGAGGAAGGTTAAGAGAAAAGACAGTGCTGCATACTCTTGCATAATACATACCTTACAGCCAGGATGAGTAGGTTCTGTAAAAAACACACACAAAAGCCTTTGTGTGTTTTATCAGACTGTATTGTACTGGGCTGTGTGTGTGCCCAGGCTGTGTTCATTAGGACAATGAACAATTATGGGCATTGAAAACCCAAAAAATTACTCTGTAACCTGATGCTGGAGTTGAATGTCTCTGTGTCTCATCTGCTGTTGGGAAACAGAGAAGTGTCTGTACAGAGGTTATGGCACAGGACAAGCATTTATGCTCCCAGAAGTCTCCCACAAGCTAGAGAGAGTTTATTGTTGCGATAATTCCTGAGATGGCCTCCTTTACTGTGATTACAAGCATGAGAGTAATACAGCAATAGTAATCAGATAGCACTCGGCTGATAGCGCGTATTGATGATCATGCTTTATGTGCTGGAAGGAAGAGAGATTATGATTTGGCAACCAAGTGAAAGGAAAATTGAACTTACTACTGTATGTAATATAATTTATTTGTTATTTCTGAAACAGAAACTTTATAAATACACTGCAGCATTTATAAAATATTAGTTGACTTAATGGTGTCTAAACTGCCTTTAGACTCAGCTGCAGTAATTAAGCACTACAATTCAGTGTACAGCTTGGACAGTATGTGTGTAATGAAGTTTGCCACATTGTGTGCTTCTTAAAGGGAATGTGAGCGCGGAGCTTCTGAAGTCTGTCAAAACCAGCGAGAAGATGGGCAAGTTCAAAGAATCTGTCTCATGCACAAGTAAGTATTAATGAGACGATCACCGTGTAACATCTATACAGTGAGTCGTAGCCTCTTCTAATTATTTTCATCCTGATGCCCTCAGGAAGTGCAGGTCTGCTGCTGGTGCCAGGAACTCTTCTTATTGGCTTGATGTTTGCTGCTGCCTGCCTGCTGCCATCTACAACTTATTTCTAGCTCAGAGGTTCCTTCGCAGGGTGGCTGGGCTCTCCCTTAGAGATAGGGTGAGAAGCTCGGATGGCCGAGCTTCAGAGGTTCAGCTACGCCATACATCATCAGTGTGGATACATGGATGCTTATATTGTAAAACTGTGACTATGTTCATGAAATGTAGCCCACAAAGTCATATGATGATATCTGGTTAATTATAAAGCAAATAAAAACTTTCTTTTTACAGCTTTTGGCAACAAATAAAGTTCCTATTTTATATTTTACTGTTAGTAATAATCATTTTAGGCAACAAGCCAACTAATTCATTGTGTAGTATATCCATTATAGAACCTTACATTTTCCACAACAGATATTGCTTATATTTTATTCATTTGGACCGTTAAGTGGGTGGGTGAAGTTAATGCTGTACATTTTCAGACTTCTTTTCTTCATTTATGCATAAACCATATATCCTGCCCATTCAAGTGTGCGTAAATATATGGCAAATTGTGAATAAAATAATGTTTTTATGCTTTGTGCCAATATTTTTTTTCTTTTTTTTCTTGCTGTGTACTGTGCAAATGAGAACATTTTGGTATCACTTCCTAATAAAGCCTAATCAAAAAGAGTTTGTGAGGTGTAACCTTTATAAATGGTTTATTAATAATGACTTATAATCTTTAATAATCATTTAATAATTATAGCTTTTATATAAGTTATAAGACATTAATAAGAACACGTTTGGGTTGCCAGGTTGTGAAAAATCTCCCCGCAGGAGTTCATCCACCTCCAGGACACACGGCAGGTCTTTTGATAAAAAGGAACCACTGCTCAGATAGACATCTGACATTTTGGAAAATTACTTATTAACATTCAGTACAAAGGACTTCACTATAAAACATTAGTTAATTATTACATTACTTTATGGAAGCTATTAATTACAACATACAACCCCTTTTTGGGATGGGAGGTGATGGAGGGTTGAGAAACTGACAAAAAGGCAAATATTATGTATGGATTATTAGAATTATATTATATTGTATTTCATATGGAAGGAGGATAAGGATGATAATGACAATGTTAGTATATTATCATAGTATTATTACCTTATTGATGATTATGATTGATTTCACTCAAGGTTTTACATGCATTTTACCCAAAACACAACCAGCAGCACCCTGGGTGCAGTTAAGCATTCAGTGCCTCTGCAGTGCCCAGGAGGTGAACTGGCACTTCTCCAGCTATCAGTCCACCCTCTATACTTCAGGACTTGAACCGCTACCCTCCGTTTCCCAAGCGAAATTCCTACAGATTGAGCTACAGTCACCCATAGTCACACATAAAGACTAACAAAGGTCAGAAAATAAAAGTGATTACATCAATAAATAAAACGGATATTATTCATATACTGCCAGTGCAGGCAATGTAAACAGTCCATACACTGCATACTGTTGTGGGTAAGTAAATAAATAAATGATTAAATGGGTATTAAGGCAGAAACAATGGAGCCGCACAAGGAGCTGAAAAATAAAATGCAGCTATTTGCATTAACTAATTTGGTATTTATGCATAGTACATGAAACATAACTGTATATTTATTTGTAGTGGCTATCCGAAAAACCAAAAAAGCCACTTGAGGGAATTTGAAGTCCTTTGTAACTCGTAGTGGTGGCAAAAAATCAGATCTTCCAAGAAAGAATGCTTTGACGTTTTATTAATGCAAATTAACAAACTACAAAAAATCCGGGTGTACTAAATGAATGAATGATGGATAAATGACCTAAACTGTGCTCGTTAACTTAAGCAAAACTGAAGTGACAAAACGCACAGCACCTTTAATATATGTTACAAAAACTAAGTTGTGATTTTACCACCTGTCCACCCGTGACTTCCTTTTCTAACCTTTACTCCTAATTCCATACACCTGTGAATCGGTCAGCTGTGCAGGTGACGTCACAAACACAACACCCCACATTACCGCACATGAAAAATTGGCTACAACATTATTATTACACAGAGTGTTGTTGTACTCTTCATTGTATGTATTATTCACAGAAAAAGAGGCGAGTCTGGATCCCTCTGCGTCTACTGGAAGAAACTGCAGTCACGTGACCGCAAACGTCAACAACGAAATGGCAGCCTCCTGTCCTGTAAATTAACACAAGGTCCGAGCTGGCAAAGAAGCGCTTCGTTTTTTTAAGCCGAGAAACACATTTTCAAGACGAAACCACCGGGTGTGTATTCAGCATTTCACTGGCTGTGTGTGGCGGGACTTTAACGTCAGCTAGCGGCGCTGTGGCGGAGCTAACGCTCGGTCTCCCGGTGGCACGGAGCGAGCACGGAGGGATGTTGACTGTTTTCAAATGACGGAAACGGCTGGTCACCCCACGCCTGAGTCTGTAGCGTATTGTCCGTTACCACAACGGAAAGGAAAGCGTTTAACTAGAGCTGTGAAACTGCGAAAATTAACTAGCAACTTTACAAATATCCAACCAGCATGCTACCACGCCCTCTAATGTTACTAAAATCAACGGCTGCACACTGAATGAATGAGTTATTGTGTGTTATCGTTGGCCTTTTGTGATGGCTTGATAAAACACAACGACTTCAACCTAAGATGTTGGCTTTTGTAGTCTCTTATCAGAATATAAAAAGTAAATGTTTAATTTTATTGTAGCTAGTTAGCTTGCTTGTTGGTTCCATATAAAAATACGACTACTTCTTGTAACGCCAACTTGTAAACAATCGAGTGTTTAACCAATAGGAGAGCTCCTCGATGAAGAATGCTGCAACGTGATTGGTCGGTTCGTGGATTTTTTTTTACAGCGAGTTTTACCGCCCAGCAGTCCATGTGTATAGTGATAGTTCATAATTCACCACTGCACACAGTATACTCTGGCCTTTGTTTTATAAGATTTGGAAGTAGGTCACAGACGTGCCAACACTCATCACATAATTTTTTCTTTTAATATTTAACTCCTGTTGCTTAATCAGCATGTTATGTGAGGTTAAAGATCCAGCTGTGGACTGTGACTTTGAGCTCCACGTTCATAGTCAGGTAGGTCAGGTAGGTGTAGTCAGTCAGTGTCTGGGTCTAGTCACCTGAAGTCATCATGGCATCTCAGAAGTCAGGTAATCTATGGATAATCAGGCTGTATTTGATTTACGTTAACTGAGGGAACGTCACCTGTTGTTGATAGTTGTTTGAAATCAATGTTTTTTCAAGATTGAACAGATTTCACAATACATTTCACAATAATAACACCGGAGGCTCTGTTTTGAAAAGGTTTGCGATAAAGAAATATGACTTGAATTCAGTGTCTTTAAGTATTGCGTCATGTTTCCGTCCCCATTCAGGTACGGCCATGTCTCCAAAGATCACAGGGGAGCTGCTCAGGCTGCTTCGCCAGGCCATGAAGAACTGCAAATATTTCTCTGAGCCCATACAGGCTTACGTTATTCCTTCTGGAGATGCACATCAGGTAAGCGAGATCACATACATACATAACATACTACATTTCTGCATGTTTATATGACCAAAGTCACCCCTAAACAAACTAAGACACACATGAACAAGCTCACGGCCGTGCATCCACTACTCCTGCCTATTTTACTATTTGTGTGTGTCCTGATTCGCTTCTGATCGTCTCGTCTGACCTTCGCAGTTAATTGTAGCCCTCTGCCCACTGCTCCTCCCTTTTGCCTCTCCATGCCAAGACATGATGTGAGAAGAGCAGCAAAGGTGGCATTTAAAATGTCTGACTGGTTGATGGCCACTTTTCACTGATTGTTAATGAAGCTGATCTCTCTCTCTGTCCCCATGTCTTTCAGAGTGAATACATTGCACCATGTGACTGCAGACGTGAATATATCTGTGGGTTCAATGGCTCTGCAGGTATGATTTGCTTGTATATGAGTGGCAGTGTGCATGCAAGTGTATGTTTTTTTAAATTTAAGTCATTCAAATCTTTGTTGAGTTGTTGAGAAGCCAATATCTAATTTCGACTGTGGAAAAAGTTAGAACAACGTGATAAATAAAGTGTTGGTATGGTATTATGTTCTTGGAGGTGTACTTTTCAGACGAGGTGGCCTACAATTACACTACTGTACACTTCTCCGAACTGAACAGCTTTTGACCTCTTCTTAATATACAACAATAGCACACGAGAAGGAGACAGGCAATAATAGTGAGAGTATCATTCACCATTCCAGTATCAAATTCCTTTCTCATTCAAATCTTCTTTGTTTGTTGTTACGTACAGGTACAGCCATTGTCACAGAGCAGCACGCTGCAATGTGGACCGATGGGCGATATTTCCTCCAGGCCAGTCAGCAGATGGACAACAACTGGACCCTTATGAAAATGGGTAATGTCCCACTTAGTGTTTCTGTGGTACATGATGCAAATAATAAATGCTTTTTAGTAATGACATGAGTCATGAGTCACAGCCCGACTGTTAGCAGAATGTTTTGACCTAATTTAAGCATTGAAAAACAAAGATTGTCCTATTTATGTCTGCATGTGGTTCTGAAGACAAAAAAATCTCTGTATGTTAACCATCAGTAAGTCAGGCATATTTTACCTCTCTGTCTCATATCTAGGGCTGAAGGAGACCCCCTCTCAGGAGGACTGGCTAATCAGCGTCCTGCCAGAGAACTCCAAAGTGGGAGTAGATCCTTGGATCATCGCTGCTGGTAGGTTGTGCAGTGGATCAATGTCACTACTGTAGGCAGGCAGGCAGGGCGCACAGTGACAAACAGAGCAGTATGAATACTGTACTCTTTCTAGAATACAGCAGGAAATATGCTCCAGTTAACAAAAATCTTACATGTTGGAGGTTCAAATTTACAACTTAAACTTAATACACTTAAAGGTACAATATGTAAGATATTTACTGTATTAAATCATAAAATGAATATGCTGTGTCATCAAAGATAAACGAAACATGCTCTACTGAAATACAAGCTCCTTGATAAATTACTATAGTCAGTATGTTTCTTATTTTGAAATTTGCCTTGATAGACCGAGCGGCCTGTTTTTGTTTTATTCTGTGTGTTTTGATCCGGTCTGATAACTACACGGCTCATGCTGAAGCTCCGGGTTGCCAGGTATACAGCCATGGAAACAAATAAAGTGGATCAACGGGGTGAACGTTAGATTCTGCCCGACCTATAAAAGTTGAGCAGAGCCGTGGTAAAACACGGTAAATATTGGAGATGATTTGAAAGATAAAGACAGTTTAGAGCAGAGAAGAACCCAGAGTGTCTGTTTTTCTGTGAATCAAAAAATATATCCACCATCATTGTCCCTCTCTTTTTAATCTCATGGATGCTGTAAGATTCTAGGACTGGGCAGGTAATGGTGACTTTTCCACGTATAAATTCATACACATTCTTGTAAAGTTTCTAAAGACACTATCTACAACACCGCTGTGGGAAGTTATAGGGTCACTGAGTTCAAGGATTGAAATCACATCACAGACACAAACCAAATCTGCACAGACTGAAGTCAGACTCAGACATAGAAGCTGCTTCATGAAATAAACCTTTGTGTGCTCATTTTACCCTCATGGAGGTTCAGTGTCTTTAGTCTGGCTACCTGCGTTAGCTGCAGTCTGTGGAGGGGGGAGACTGCTCGTGTTTTGAATTTGAGCTGCGGTGTCCAATCTTACATATCGTATTTAATTTTGCTTCTCCATTAGGGAACTGAACTTCTGCAGGATCAGCCAGCATAGAAACTGTTCTTGCTTCCTGCAGAGCCTTGTCATTATATTGCATAATATAATATATAATGCAATAATATTGTGTTTTTACAGTTGTTTTTCATCTTAACACAGTTTTCTGATGTCATATTTCAGATCAGTGGAAGAACATGTCCAAGGCACTCACCAGTGCCGGCCACTCTCTGGTGGCAGTCCAGGATAATCTGATTGATGCTGTCTGGGTGGACCGTCCGGAAAGACCCAGCACACAGCTCCGCACATTGGGACTAGAGTACACCGGTTAGCGCAGAACTGACACACTGAACACGGTTATTTTACTGTAGTCGACCCGCCCAGAAAGAAGACATCATTATTTTATTCTTGTAGAACTGAATAATGATTTTATTGTGAGCAGAAATATTTTTAGTTTGATTTGTATTTAATGTTTATTTTGATCTTTCTTATCTTTTGTTTCCAAGCAAAACAAAATGTTTTCACTCTAACCACATAAACTGGTCTCACATTTTTGGCTGCTGTCTTCCTGTAGGTATGTCCTGGCAAGACAAGATCACAGCTCTGCGAGCCAAGATGACAGAGAGGAAAATCACCTGGTTTGTTGCCACAGCGTTGGACGAGATTGCATGTACGGCTCATTCTTCGGAAATACACACTGGTGTAAATGCTTCTGCCAAGGAAGCACAGTAATAAAACACAGTAACAGAAATGTTGATACACATTGATTTACGGAAACCAGTAAGGTTTGGAAAATGTCTCACATTAACACCTATAGTGAAATATAAAAGAAAGAAATCACTGTGTCAGACAGCAAATCCTTGCCTTTGAAGAAAGTGGAGCAGTGGAGATATATTATTTATATATTTAAGTACAGTACTTGAGTAAATTAACTCAATGGTTGCAGAAATGAACTTTGAACAATTCACTCTTGAAAGACTCACAGCAACTGTGTGCCCATTTGACTGGACAGCAAACGTGTTTTGCTGTGACTTTTTTGTCAAATCTACAAACTAAATCTTGATCTAGTGTTCGCTGGGACAGTTCTCCAGTGTGTGTGGTTTATTAAGCGCTGGGCTGCATTATTCAGATCCACGTGTAAATCACATTAGCGCAGCACTATTAGATTTATAAACCCGCGGCCAAACATAAGAGCCAGGTGAAAAGCATTTCTTGTTGATGTATGGAGATGGTCAGTTTTTTAGTCATTGCTGTGTAAAACAAGCAGCAGCTATACCAACATAACTCCTGTTACATAAATCCGTTTGAATACATGATCACGATCCAAGGACCCAAGGATGCACAGGTGTCCCTCTAGATGCCTGTTGGAGCACCTTGTTCACCGTGCCTAATGAGCTCTTGTTTCTGATTGTTCGGTCTGAGAGTTTAATTAGAGTCATGCTGATTTTGATTGTCATCAGGTAGCATTCAGAGAAGAGGGTTTCAATGGGTGTTAAATTGAAGGGAATTTGCTCAGGCATCCACAAAGAATGACTGACAGTCCGGTAATAACACACTGTACATACACACTGATTGTACTGAGGTGTAACTTGACACAAACAGATTGAAAGGTATTATAAGGTTTTCAGTGTTGACATGGATCGGCCAAAATAGAAATGTGAGAATAGAGTGGCTGCCGGTGTTGTTGCCTTCATTATGTGATGAATTTTTTTTTACATGTTGATGAATATTATTAGAATTTAATATTTCATTATATCTTCCCCTCAGGGCTTTTTAACCTCCGTGGTGCAGACATCGAATACAACCCAGTTTTCTTCGCATATGCCATTGTGGGGATGAACACAATAAGGTAATGGGATATAATACAATGCAACAACACATCGGCATGATCATAATTACCTTAACTACTGACTGATATGAAGGGCTATGAATTATTAGTAGGAATTCCTCAAAATGTGATCAATATACAGCCATGCTTCGGCACATACAGGCATAGTCCAGTAAGTAACAATATAACAAGGTAACAAATACTTAACTACAAAAAGTCTTGTCGTTCTTTTACATGTTAATTAAAACAGTTATGTTTTGTTGTATTATTAATGACACTGAAGAGATCCGAGGACATTTTAACATTTAATTTATCAAGACTTGCCGACACCCCCAAAACTCTTGATCATAGAATGAGAAACAGGTTTATACCATGTGTTCAGATACCTTTTTATCTTTTATCAAGCGTCTCCTGACTTTTTATCTTTTATCTGCTGGTGTCACAGCTTCACAGTAAAAGACAGAAACAGCCTGAACAGTATTATTAAAATCTGTTCTAAGATCACTGGAGTGAAACAAGATCTCAATTCTTCTGGGCATATTCTTGCAATTTCAATTTTCTCTGTTGCTATCAGGACAACATTATCCTTTTGTGTTTGTAAAACTAACCTGTACTTTAAATCGTTCATTCCCTCTGCAGTCTGATTGCTAAATGCTCTGAAGATGTTTCCTTTAATTATTGTCACAGTTGTTGTATGTTTTATCTGTTTTTTTTTAATCTGATCTTGTCTGGTTTCATTGTATCTTCTTTTTCAGTGTGCTCAGCAACTTTATCTGTTTATAGACTCTTCCTCGTTTCACTCCCTTGTATCATTTATTTCTATGTTCTGTTCCTATGTTCACTATGTTTCTGCGCTCTGTCGACAAGAAGCTGCTCCAAATGTAGAATCATATATATAAAATAGACCCACTCCTTCACTGAACTTCCCTTTCTTCCCTGCAGGCTTTTTGTGGACTTAAAGCGTCTCTCCGATCCCACACTGAGAGACCATCTGCAGCTGGACTCCCCCAGCAAGCCTGAGCTGAGCATCCGCACGTTCCCGTATGAGTCGGTCTACACCGAGCTTCAGGCCATCTGCGCTGCACTCGGCCCCAAGGAAAAAGTGTGGATCTGTGACAAGGCCAGTTGTGCTCTCACACAAGTCATCCCCAAGGTAAGAGAGCACTGTGACACTGACAAATCCTCAGCATTTAGAAGACAGATCATTGTCACCAGTGTTTTTGTTTTGGCTCATAAAATGTGACTCTTCTGCACAACAACCCGCATTGTAGTTTTGCTGGTGGGAGGACCGAAGCCTAAATTCTTTGACGCCAGCATCAGGGTTTTTAACCTTAAGTATAACCTTAAAATAGCAGGAATCCTTTTCTTGGCATTCTGGGTAACCTTTTCCAATAGTCAGTTTACTGAAACACACGTCAAGGCAGACAGGAATTTAGGAGAACAGCATTCATTCTCTTAGCTTTGAGAGTTAACACAATATTTCACAAATGTTACACTTTTATTAATTTTAAGGTAACATCAGCTACTTTTTTTTTTAAACTGTAAATGTTTCCACTTGAACTATTTCAGGCCCATCGGACTCCAATTCCCTACACTCCACTCTGCCTCACCAAGGCTGTGAAGAACACCACTGAGATTCAGGGCATGAAAATGGCCCATGTAAGAACCTTTGAGCTTTCTCAAAAAAAACTGTTATATCTTCTAATTATTGACTTTATGACATCTTACCTTTACAGAAAATGTTTTACATCTTTTCCCTAGATCAAGGATGCAGTTGCCCTGTGTGAACTCTTTGCTTGGTTGGAAAAGGAGGTATTTTTATTATTTTTTTGAGATCATACATTTTTGGATCTATTGGAGAAAAGAACAGATTTTCAGTCCTGTATCCAACTACAAATAGGGTAGGACAGGCCACCAAAACCTACCCATTTCGTATTTTTAAATGTTTGAACGTGAGTGTAATAACCCAATGTTCAGATGAAGGTTATTGCCCGACTCTGCTTGCACTTGAAGAGTATGCCAGCGTATGACTGGATTGTACAATGCTTGTTTTACAGATTCCTAAAGGCACTGTGACTGAGATCTCTGCTGCTGATAAAGCTGAAGAATTACGCAGGTGGTTTTTTTTTCCATGGAGATTTTAATCACATTTTGTTTACTTGTTTGATTGACAAGCTCACCGAGTTTAACTTCATTTCAGTTTGAACGCTTGACAGGATGGGAAAAATGCTGTGTCAGCGGCATTGTGATAGTGTCTATTCTGGAGTTATATCCCCCTCTACTGGACGTGAAAGTGTAGCAAAATGTCTGTCGAACACTTTAAAACGAAGCTAAAAGTTTTATGCTCTAAGTGTGCTGCATTTTTTACATATAGCTTTTGTGATTAAAAAGAAGCTCTGACAATAGTATTGTCTTTTAACATACAGTCAAAATGTGACAATGATCCTTTTCTTAACGATAATGTGTCTTTTTTTTTTTTCAGTCAACAGAAAGATTTTGTTGGCCTCAGTTTCCCCACAATTTCCAGCGTTGGTCCAAATGGAGCGATCATACATTACAGGTCAGTTTGTTAATGAAACAGACTCGAGTTAGGCTTACATTTGTAGGTGTATTTGCAGTTTTAGTATTTTTTTGTCCCTTTTAGGCCACTGCCTGAAACCAACAGAACCCTCTCCATGAATGAAGTTTACCTGATCGACTCTGGAGCGCAATACATGTAAGCAAAATAATGATTATACAAATCAGCTGCATTTAGGCGAGTTTAGCATTGGAATGACCCACAGGTCTCAGATCAGAAATCAACAGAGGAACTGTCTCTTTCATCTGCGTCTGTATTCTTTGGCAGTGATGGAACCACAGACGTCACACGCACCATGCACTTTGGGACACCGTCTGCTTTTGTGAAGGTGAATTTCTGTCTGTTTGCTAGTTCTCTGTTTTCACTGTCAAAATAAATCTGATTTCAGGTTAGGGTTTAATGACGTTTGCATTATTCAAATCATTGACTGAATTTATCCAAACCTTGATTTTATTTTATTTTATTTGTATTGTGCTCTCTGTTCCTATAGGAATGCTTTACCTACGTGCTGAAGGGACACATAGCTGTCAGTGCTGCTGTTTTCCCCAATGGAACAAAAGGTGCTTTTGTCTACACCTATCTCACACCGTTTAAAGTACATACCAGTATTAAAATTTACATTTTTAGGTAAGAGAGTTAGGCTCAAATGATTTGTTAAGATATATGGTATTTTTAGAATAATCTCTTTGTCTTTTGTTGACTATAGATATTTTATTCAGACAGAAAAACAAGTCAAAAGTAAACATGTTGGTGCTCAAGAATAATGCAAGCATATTTTTTGGCAAATCAGTAACTAATCTTGTATAGTCCAAAGTCTGTTTTGTCAAACTCAAGGAAGGACTGGAGAATTTCAACCCTAGACACTGTTTAGAGAAGAGAGACAAAGCGGGCTGTTGTTAAATTTCAAGCCAATATAATTACACAACTTGACCTTTAATTATAGCATTCCCATGAGACCAATCAAATTTAAACCCTAGAAACATGTGATCAAGACTGAGCATGTGACAAAGTTCAAGCAGTAGTAAAATCTGAGGAGTGGTTTGTAAGATATCTGATGGATGGAAACAAGGTAAATTGTTAAATTATCTCCCACTTCATCACATGAGGAGCAAAATGTACTTACTTGGAGGCAACACATAGACAAAATTACATTTCATTACACTGGGATGATGCTGAAATATCTTTGTGCCATGAAAGATGTGAAAAAAAACAAACAACTGATGACTTTTTGGTGCATTACTTTAAACAAAGTGTGATCTCTAGCTCTAACCCTGCATTCCCTCCCCCAGGCCACCTGTTGGATTCGTTTGCCCGTGCAGCTCTGTGGGATTCAGGCTTGGACTACCTTCACGGTACGGGCCACGGTGTGGGCTGCTTCCTCAATGTCCATGAGGGGCCTTGCGGCATCAGCTACAAGACCTTCGCCGATGAACCTCTGGAGGCTGGCATGATCGTCAGTGATGGTATGACAGACGGTTTTTAATTGGACTGTGAAAAAAGTGAATGTTACTGTAGCCAGGCTTTTCATTTATACTGTAAATGGTGAATAAATAATCAATAAATTAAATATGGTGGACTATCATAAAATGCACAAACATAAGCATATTAAAGTTCGGGTTCCTCACACCTCTTCTGGTGATAATTACAGCAAAGGCAAAACAGAGCCAGAGCACTAAAAACATACATTACACTATGTTTATATTTTCACTCTTTAAAAGCAACGGTTTATGGGCAGGCATGTAGCCTTTAATGCTAACTGACTGACTGCCAAAAGCACCATAGATGGAAATAAAAATACTGTCCTTCCTTTGTCACGCACCTTTAATTTGATTTCATTGGCTGTTTAGCTGTTTGTCATGATGGCAACATTAAAGTGGTGATATCTGCAGAAGTTAAAAACACCTTAATGCAAATACATTTAGCGGGTCCTCAAAAACTCTTTCTGTTTGAATATATTCTAAATGTTCACCTTCTTCCCTTTTTTCCAGAACCTGGCTACTATGAAGATGGATCCTTTGGCATTCGTATTGAAAATGTGGTCCTTGTTATTCCAGCTAAGCCCAAGGTAAATCCTTTAACTGAGAACCAGACATAATAGTATAATATAAAAGTAGTATAGTATAAAATACAGAGTAGAACCGAAGAGTGCTCTTCCCACTAAGATGTTAAATGCTATAGGAAACAGTTGTAATGTTGTTCTCGTGTTGGTGTGTGTCCAGTACAACTACAGGAACAGAGGTAGTCTGACGTTTGAGCCCCTTACTTTGGTTCCTATCCAAGTCAAGATGATGGACACAGAGCTGCTCACTCAGAAGGAGGTGAGGAATAACCAGTGTGATTTTGTAATCAGTGTTTAATCAACAAGTTCATCTCTAAATGTTTTTATTGATAATGTGATAGATACTTGAAACACATTAAAGGAAGTGTGATTTATAAGAGGTGGAAAAGAAATGTGAGAAATTCAATCACTATAGCTTAGCTATGTTAAAATTGTGATCTTTACATTTGAAAATTGGACAATATACCTATACATTACGCACTACTTAAACACAGTATGTTCATGGTTTGATGGCCTCTCTTCTCTGTCCTGCAGCGGGACTGGGTGAACGAGTACCACAGGATGTGCCGGGAGGTGGTTGGAGCAGAGCTGGAGAGGCAGGGCAGGAAGGACGCACTGGAGTGGCTGATCAGAGAGACCCAGCCAATCGCCTGAGGACGGAGTCTTGTGCAAGCCAATCCTTTTTTCCCAGGATTACTGGAACGATCAACAGCTCTGCAGTGATAATTGTTTGTATTTTTCTCATCTTTCTCTGTGTCCCACACTTGGCTTCTTTTGTAAAGCACATTGTGTCTGCAGTTTTATTAAAGATCATTAAAAAAACAGACTTCCCCATGTGTACTCCCTTTTCTCTCCAACATAATCAGCTTTTCTTGAACAATGACAGCCTCATGTTCAGCTTGGCAAACGTGCATTTTGAGGTTATCCAGGATAATTTTGTAAATGTCAAAGAACTTTCTTAACATGTCAAAAATCCTTTGTAAAGTGAAAATATCAGTATCTGACCTGACTGAACATAACATCAGTATTTAATCTCTATCTCAGTATGCATTCAAAGAAGAAATCCAAAATGACCATTTTAGACATATACATGAGTATTATGCATCCATAAAACTAATATCCTGTACTTCTGCCAAATTTAAAGGTGCACATGTTTTGTTTACATTCATAGTTTCTCCCCATAATGCATTGTGGGTATCATTACAAACATATTAAGTGTATTTTCTATTTTATAGAACATTTTCAAAGCCATTTTTAAAATATTAAAAACTTGCATTGTGAATCAGTGAAACAGCTGAAACTGTGGCAGGAATGTGAATCATGTCCTACATCATCTTTTAGGGACAAAACACTTAGTATCAGATAGTATCAGCCAGTGAAGACAGGGATTTTCTTAAAGTAGCATCCAATGCAGTCGCATGTTGCAATATTAGATACATAGTGACATACATATATAGAGTTATTTGTTATTTCAGAGTACATCGGAGTTTTAAGGGGGTACACTAGTGACTGAGTGTTGCATTTTCACTGGATTGATTCAAACAAAAATGAAACAGCAGTGGAAAATATCCTAAATTTTAGTCCCTAGTATGGACCAAGCTTTCAAGCACTGGATCCTACATTTCCCATAATGCACCTTGATAACATCTTAAGTTCCTCACCTAGTACATGCCCACATCTTTCAAACTTCACATTCCGGTCTTAGCCTTTTGGTTGTCTCCAAGCCTTTCCTGGAATAACTGATGATATCATCAAGGTTTCTCAGACCTGAGCTACAGAGGCCTTTATACTACAGTTTTTTACAGGCTGAAGATTCCCCATGATCAATAAACTGAATTTAATTGTCCCCTTAATGGCCTGTACACTACAGAAATTTTGACTGAACCTCTGACCCTTCCGATTCCAGTGACTCTCTCTGTGACATTCAGGCAACATCTCCCCCCCTTACCACCCCCACTTCACCACTCCCTAAAGCTGCATGTAAAAGATCGGAGGGTCCAGTACGATGCCACTGTTTGGATCCTTGGCGTACTCCTGAAACGACAGTGGCAGCGACAGTGCAGTTTGCTCCTCTGAGGCTTTGGTCCCTCTCTCCTCCTTTTCCTCCTTCAGTCCTACAGGCAGCGGGTTACTGTAGATGTAATAGATCCTGGAGTTGTCCTTTGCTGTCTCTGGTTTCCTGAAGAAGGCCAGAGGGTTGATGAAGCTGGTTGACCTCTTCACACCTTTGACTGCCACTGGATCCAGCGACTCGCCTCGGGTCACTGCACTCTCGTACACGTGGGCTCTCTTGGACTGCCTGGTGAAGAAGATGGCACTAATTACACTTTTAATGTGACTTCTTATTGCATTATGCTATTGCATCCTTTTAAATATCAAAGCATATCTGATATCTAATCCCCACCTGCTGCGATTGTAGCATACAATGATGCAGTACAGGCCGGTGATGGTTAGGATACACAAGGCCAGGGCTATGATGACAATGTTAAACACTTTGAACTCTGGGTAGAAGAAGTAAAAATAGAGTTTCACTTAGAAGAAACACTGCAACATTATTCGTTTAGTTAAACTGGTGACTGTATACTGAAATAAAAGCAATGTAACTGATATAAAAGAGTGAACCACACTGACCAAACAGAGCTGAGTTCATCTCTTGCTCCTGATCATGTAGTCCCAAAGCTGCCGTCCTGTTCAGAGGGAGGCTGTCTGCCGTCATTGCGCCGTCCTGTTGGGCTCCACTCATGTTGCTGCCATCGGCTTGCAAAACACTAAAAGGCTGAACTTCAAGCCTCTTCTCACTGGGTTTCAATAGAAACCCGGGCCATGTGACTCAAACAGCCCGACTCGTCGCTGTGGAGACACCCCCTCTTTTGTCAGCCCCTCAGTTCAAGTTGGATACGAACCCCTCCTCTCCCTCCCCTGCTCTACTCCTCATGTTTACTGCTCATTATTCTGTTCAGCATTTTGGGAGGACACTGAGGGGAGGGAGATGTTAGGCCTTTTATACTGTTTGTAATAAGCTCAGAGTGGTGACCCGAAACCAGAGAGTTTGACTGTTTTTAGCTCACAGAGACCAAAATATGTGTGAGGAAGTATGGTGTTGTTGTGAATTTTCAGCTCTTCCTTCCTTAAAGCAATCCTCTGATGTCTGAGGCATCTATGCTGCTGTCCCTACACATCACATACCTGGCACAGTGTTTTGTGTGTCATGTGCCTTCTTCAAGTTTTCATGTTTGAGAAGCTGAAGTCACATCCTCCATTAATCATCATTAACATCTTCAGCACAATCTCTTTATTGATAAGACATCAATAAACCATAAAAACCCCCAATTGTGTATCTTCTCCTGCAAAATAACAACCTAAAACTAAATTTCAGTCAGACTTTTCACTAAATCTAAGATGATCAGAGTAACAACATCCAAACCCCAAACCTCAGTTTTACTTTTACACCTCGTCTTCAAGCTCTTCCCTGTTTCTCTTGCGTGTTTCGGGGATACAGTGCATCAAATCACTCAAATCAGGAAACTACAGCCAGATCCACAGGCCGATGGCTCTAAATGGCCACAAGAGCCAAAGCCGGCAAAAAAGCAACAAAGACAGCATTCTCCTGTCTGCTTATGCTTCACTTCACCCTGCAGCACCATGGGAGATATTATGCAATTAGTTGAGCATCTAATTAAAGCAGGGTTTTGTTTCCCTGTTTGACAGGATGAGCTGCTGTATTGAGTGAACTTGGAGAGAGAGAATTTTATCTCTTTTGCGAATGACCTCTGTCTCATCCTGCTTAGAGTTTTACAATTTAGTATACTTCTGCACTATATGCAGAATTTTCTTGGTTTTCAAGGAAATAATAGAGATTATAGATTATTCGAAATGTTTCCGTTTTTCCAATTTATTTTCTTGTTTTTTTGTTTTTTTGAACCAGTGTAATATTTATTGTATTGCATATGTGATTGGACAACAATTAATCCTTCCATATACTGTTGGATTAAACTGCAGTTCAATAGTTAATCAAACAATAGATTATAATGCCACTTCAACTGAGCTATTTAAACGCAGTGTATTGCAACTACAAGATATATCATATTTGTTTGACTTACTAGTAAAAAGTGCCAAATAAATGTTATTACTGGTGATACATATAGCATATATTTTCTAACCTCATATTCTGTTGTATTTTCATTGATCTTTCTGTCATGATGTTTTGTTGGATATTTCATGTTTTTATTTCCTGTCATTCTTCTATAGGATCTGTTTCACGTTGATATCCATCTGCTTTTATTTCTGATCTGTTTGTAAGTTTTTGTATGCATGATTATGACCTGCAAAACTTTTGCATCTGAATTCCTCAAAGTATGATAGAAATAGTGATATTAACCAGCTCTATTAGCTATGATGCATATCTATAATAGGAACTAGATCATGTAACTTCAAATCAGATAACTGATTTTTTTTTCTTTCATGGCTGTGACTTTTATGTCTAACAAATCCTCCACTAGGTGTCAGACCTTGCCTGCCTGACATACAGGCAAGGCTAGGTGTCAGACCTTGCCTGTATGTCAGGAACCAACATAACTCGGTAAAGACCGACAGCTCTGTGGTGTTTGTCAGCCTGGCAGTTTGATCTTGTCTGACAGTGGTGGCCTTTATATTCCAAGTCAGCCTACAGTAAAAACAAAGACAGAGAGAGATTGACTGATTAGGAAATAAGCCTTGACACAAATGCTGAAATATCTGTTTATTAGCCTCCTGAACTTCTTTAAGGCCTGTTTAATTTTCACATCCATCCTGCTTCTCTGCAGAGTTAAGCTGTTTTGATTTAAGGGGCATGTGGGTGGCATTAAGTTGGTATGGTTTATTTGAGCAGACCGGTATGCATAAACTAACTCTGTTTGTGGCAGCTATCATGGGAATATTCCAACTCAATGTTTCTCCCAAGACTGAAATTATTAACACAGCAGAGGAAATTATGACATTTATCATGATTGTAATCATCCTGGTAATCAATTTTTGTGGTGGGAGTAAATTCAGCAATAACATTTACTCCTAATGTTGTTGTTTTCTTTTCTTTTTAGTTCAGGTTTTATTGAGGGTGTGTACGTTCCAAAATAATGTTAATCATGTAGTATTTCTTTTTCTTTTCACTGAAGGTTTAATGAGATTTACCCCTGTTCTAACTGAGGATACCATTTACATGTGTAAATGTGGCGGTTTGTATTTTGACAGTGTCATTCAGAGAGACTTAAGTATTAAATGTTAATTGTTAAAGCATTTGCAATAGAGTTGATCATGAGAGTGAAATAAGGTGAGGGAAAACAATTCTATTTTTGCGTCATAATTTACTAAAGATGAGAGTCATCTGGTTTTGCTTTGTGAACTTTATTGAATTGATTTCAAATTTAAATAGAATGAACTCTTGACATCTCTTGTCATGTGAAAAAAATGACATTCAACAATGATCTAATTTATAAAACGTTTGCCTGTTACCTTTACTATGTCCATTTTAAATGAGCTACTTTACTTAAATAGATTTTTGGTAAAACAGCACAAAAATATACAGAAATAAGCCAAACCATGACAATAAAAATATTCCATTACAGATAAATATAGATATATACATATATATATATATATCGATGGATATATAAATATCTGAGATATAGCAGATATAATGGATTACAATCCGTAAAAATGAATAAGTAAATATAGTTATATATGTATTCAAAACAAATTCAATTCAGAAGTGACAGCTTCATCTTCTCACTTCCAGTTTTAAAATCATATAAGGAAGTCTTATTTCATTTTTAGTAGGACATGGTATATTATGTTAGTAAGCGACTTTGAACAATGATAGCTATCGCCACATCTGGCAGCTGCTAATGCAGGGTGCATTTAGACGCAGCAGAAATTAAGTATTTATGGTGTTTATACAATATAAAGCTTCTTGATGTGCTGCCAGGTTAAATAAGAAGTGTATCTGTAAGGATGTCAGCTTTAGGAAACACACTGAATAAAATATTTAATGTCATTGTTAATGCGTCCTCTCATTTTCACAGCTTATCCACAACCATCACCTCACTTATCAGCGTTAACAGACTGTTAAAAGTCTCTCCCATACACACCCAAAGGTCCCTTATCAGGCAGCAGCATTTTATGTTTTGCATTTAGGTTTTACACACATTTGTAATGGTGTTTTTTTCCACAGCAGCTTACAGTGACTAAGCAGGTGAGATTTTAATGTGTTGCTTAATGATTCATGGTTATTAGACACACTGGCTTGGACCCATCACCCTCATGATAAGTCATTATTTGCCTTATTTATTTCCTCCCCTTTCCGCTCCCCCTCTCTCTCTGATTCTGTGTTATCTTCTGAGTGCTCTGAATTCTTCTTTTGGCATCTGCTCGTACAGAATAAATAATCGGCACAAATTAAATCAAATCTTGGCTTCGCAGCACCAAAAGGCCTTGGATGACCATATGTCTGCATTTACAGAGGGGATCCACTGAGGGCAACATTTTGCAACAGAATCCTTCATTTCATATTTTCTTTGAGTCATAAAAAGCAGTAAACTCTATCAATCATCTCTCCTATAATCCTCCTGAACCCTCCCCACTCTCTCTGACTGGCCAGTGAATTCCTGAGCATCCCTCATCGCCCAGCCTCACCCCTCCTCACCCACCCTGCTCCTCTGCATCCCCCTCTCTGTGTTTATACAGAGGCTGGTGGGGAATTAGCATTCTGGCGCGATTCATTTGTTCTGATGTGGTTCAGTGGGAAGGTCCTGTCTTGATTTATTACACTTGTCAGTTAAACTTCTGGAGGTACGTTGTTAATACACAAAGGCTGGG
Organism: Miichthys miiuy; assembly: GCA_036365135.1. NCBI lineage: Eukaryota > Metazoa > Chordata > Actinopteri > Sciaenidae > Miichthys > Miichthys miiuy. The sequence continues at coordinate 22,968,912 of CM071602.1, forward strand.
TACCGTGTGCTGCTGTGTTTTTGCCTCTCTGATTTTGATCAGTTTTTGAATCAGCAATCATGCCACAGAGTGACTCCAGTACACGGTGAAAGACTCACTGCTGATAGAAGTTTATTATATACAGCAGAAGTTATGAGAAAGATATACACCAGATTATTATTATAAGAACCCATATATTTAAGGGTTGCATGATTTTCTCATGTCGTGTAGTTAAAAGGATGCTAATAGTAAACTTATGGAAATGAAAAAAAGCCTTCATGAATTCTTCATACAATAAAATGTTTAAGTGGAGGAAAATGTGAATTCCTATGGTCGGGACTCATTAAACATCTCAGTTGCTAACTAGAGCTGAAACAATGAATTGATAAGTTAAATGACAGAAAGTTAATCAGCAACAATTTTGATAATAGCTTTATCAAAGTTCCAAACAAACCAAATTAAAATTCCTTTTAAGTCCTTGGTTTCAGCTTGTCAATTGTAAAGATTTTCATAGTAAACTGAATATCTTTTGGTTTAAGCAACATTACCCTGGACAATTTCCAATTGAGAATTTAATTGAGAAAAGAATCAGCAGAGAATTAACTCGAAAGCATTAAAACATATCAAACTGTCTGGTGTCAAGACACTGAAAATAATAGATCCATGAAACAAAGAACTTTTTCTAGTTCTGTGAAAAGTAGGAAAGACTGTGAAAGTGATATGTTGTCTTGGCAGCATGAAGGAAAAAATGTATTTTATCAGCGAGGAAAACAGAGAATGAACCATGTTGGATTTACAGTGTCAGACAGTGGAGACAGTAAGGAGCCGTGAAAAGTCATACGCAGTGTTTATGTGTGTGATTTAATGATTCCTGCTGTCATCGCTGTTCTGACCAATTAGCATCCAACAAAGGATATTGTGGCTCTCAGTGGATGCCTGTGAAACTTTAGTAGCATCAAAAAGACACTCGTACATGGTGCATGACCCATAAAATGCTAGTGCGCTACTTCCTTGACCCTGTCTGACCCTGGACCCCCATATTGTACTGTACTATACAAGGAATGTACTCTGATATTCAGTTTATTTATAAATTGCTTCTTACAAACGTACAAGTGGACAGAGAGTCAAGACAAGAAATCTGGGCAGAGCCTGCCGTATGTGCTTGTACAAGCATGTCCTGTGTGTACTATTGTAAAGAACATTAATATAGTTTATTTAAGCTTCACGTTCTCCCAGCACTGACCTGAAGATTTACGGCAGGGATTTACCCTCCATAATTTATCTTCAGTTTTATAAAAAAAACAAGCTTTTATTATAAACAGTATAGCCCATATATAATCTCTTAATATCTAACAATATCATTTAGAGGGCTTTGAAAACCTCCAGTTCAGGGATTCACTGCTCCCAAACCTGAATGGCTGACTGTACCGCCTCAGGCTAGGCTTTAACTTGTGCTGGTATGAGTGGAAGGATGAGCAAATACCCGTTGTCCCATATGAAACAGTATGTTTAAGTCATAGCTCTAAACCATTAAAAAAAAAGGATGCTGTATTCTGTTGTACCAAATGTCTTAACTTCCAAAGGATATTACTGTAAGGCCACTCATGCACATACATACACACCAACACACAGGTGTTTTCAATTATTCTGCCTATAATTAGATGTCTGCTAGGTGGAGCTGGGCTTAGGTCACCACAGTCAACCACTCATTCACAGTCCCAGTATAGAGTGCTAACGATGTCAGGTGAAAGAAGTCTAATTAGGCAGATAAGTGAAAACACCTGCGTGTAGGTGTGTAGGCCCGTTCTCATTGGATGAAACGACTGTAAGGAGTGAGGTAATGAAAGGGGTTAGTCAAAGTGATAAAGACATAGAGTGTTAACTCCTCTTTTGCACTTTGTTTTAGTTTTACACACATTTAGGGTTTGAGTGGCTCACATTAAGGGGAAACTCTACAAGTGAACAGGGTCATTTAAAGTGACTGACACCATCATGATACTGTTGATTACTTACAATAAGATTGAATATTTTTGTGTTTTCTGACATTTTATGTTTAAATGTGCAAGTGCGCGGGGTGTTGTTTAGCTCAGTCTGTAGAGCATCCGCCCAATGTACAAAGGCTCAGACCTGTGGCTCTTTCCCGCATGTCATTCCCCATCTCTCTCTCCCCACATTTCCTGTTACTCTTTAAGCTGTCTCTATCAAATAAAGCTCAAAAAGGCCAAATGTGCTATTGTCTAATTAAAAAATGCACTAAATTGCACACATTTGCATAACATAAATCTGAGCACTGCACATTTTTTGACAGATTAGAGTCAAAGGTTTTTACTGAGGGAATTTTCTCTTTATATCACTCTATAAATCAGAAGATGCTGTCAACAGTCATACAAATCCGTTTAGCCTTGTTTTTAGAAATAAAATATCACATAAATCAGGCTATGAAAAATATTTGAACAAGTACGTATGAAAAAACCTTGAGAACATAGATGGGAAGAAAACTAGAAAGTTTGGTATATGTAAGTGCTACTGAGGTGGAGTATTTGAGAAAACAGCCTTTCAAGATATGTATTTTTAAAGTACATACACTTTGCGAGACACTACTGATGAATCTCAAGAGAAAATACAATTCCAAGCAACGCAAGAATTGACATTTATATAAAATATAATATATATAATTTGTGATAGCTATCGCAGGATAGCTACCAATAAAAGGTCAATTGTTTTTCTGTTCATTGTAGAATTACAGTGTGCAGTCACTGGACTCAGCTGCTGTTAGTAAAACATCTCGTAAAAGCAAGGTTCAATACAGGCTAGCTGCTTCTCTGTAATTCCAGCCTTTGGTTTAAGCTAGGCTACTTCACTGGATGAAGCACATTTTTTTAATTTGAAACAAACAAACGCTACACAAAAAATGCTACACTGTTTCTTCATTTCGAATAACAAAATGTTACTTGCACTGAATCAATAAAAAAACAAAACAAAAAAAAACCTCACCTGCTCTTGTGTGTCTAAATATGAGAGCACTTATTTGTGCTAATTTGACATCTTGATTTTCATTTGAGGATTTCTTTGACAGGAACCATACTTTTTAAAATATCTTATTAATCCCATGGGAGGACCCTATCTCCTTAAATTATGACCTGTACTTCACATCTATCATTCAAATCATGAAGTATTACCACACCAAACTTTCAGAACTCAATATTACTGAGCAGGATGGTTCATCCCCCGCACCTCAGTGCTCAGTTTCAGCCAGGCTCTGTGCACTTTTGGCCTTGCACCAAAAGCCTGCTGAGGATATCCAGGCCTAATCGTTTGCTTGCCAGTAGTAAATACAGTTTGGCAAATGGGCCTTAAGGCTGTGTGTGGGAACTGCATACTGGACCTAAAGCAACACACTTGCTGTGGGTTTTTGGACATCTCTGGACAAATTCTGTGTCTGGGGTTTACGTAAAGCTGGAACGGTCATCTGCGGGGGATTGTTGAAAGAGGCTGGATGTGCACAAGGAAATCCAACATCTAAACATGACAGGAAATTTGTCCCAATAAGTTGCTTTGGGAGTGAATGGCTATCAGTATTTGTCACTAGGGAGGAGGAAAAGTCAGCTAATGTTTGTAAAGCACTGTTGCTAAGAGCCATGGCAAGTGGGGCTGGGGAGGAATAATGCAAAGTCCTGATTGAGATAGGTGTGTAGTTTTGCTGAATACAGATGCAAGCATGATGCACTGATTTGTGCACATAGCTTACAGTGTTACTTGCACGCCCCTGAAACCTCTGAATTTGATTCCTAATTCACACAGTAATGATATACTTTTGAAATGCCACACAATATGAGAGTAACTCATTCAAACAGGAGTGAAAGTACTCATAGTTGCAGCTCTACATAAAAAGATAAAAAAGACACAACTTCAACTCACTGTGATGTCCCTCATCATATTATGCCACTCAATTTTAATTTGAAATAAGCAAAAGCAAAAGTTCCCATGAACTTAGACCACCTACTGTCCTCTGCCTCCCTAAAATAAAAGGATTGCAACATCGTTTCTCTTCAGCCTCAAAAGCAACATTACAATATAAATGTGCTGCCAATTTAACAGAATGAGGTTAAAGGTGATAAAGGTGGCCGATGACCAGAACTGATAACTGAAATTATCATTATTTCATAACTTAAAACAAGACGGAAAGAAAGAAAGAAAGAAAGAAAGAAAGAAAGAAAGAAAGAAAGAAAGAAAAATAGAACAAAAAGGACAAATGCACGCATGACAAAGTTAAACTACAGTTCTGATTGAGTAAAAACAGACTAACGTCTTTTTCTACAAGTATTACTTTTTTAAATGTATGTCTAGAAACCTTGAATGGGGAAATATATTCCTTACTAATTATGCTTCCAAATACAACAAGTGTTTGTGTGGTCTTTTACACAACACTCGTGCTCCACACACACGCACACACACACAGGGCGTTTCCATCACTTCAGAGGACATTACATTGACCTACATACATTTCTTGGAGACTTACCCTGACCATAACCATAAACACTACTTGACCACCCCTAACTTTCACCTAACCGTATCTCAAGTCTACATCTCTAACATTTAACGATTTTATTGTGTTTTGTCCCCACAAGGATGGCAGGTCCCCACAATGTGATTGCGTAAACTGATATATGTCCCCACAACATCAGTAATACATCTCTACACACAAACACATCACATACAGAGGAAAGTTTAAGATCCAGATAAACCTTCATATCAATAAAAGAAATACTTTAGTGATATGTTAAATATGTGTTTGCATATGTGTGTACATGTCTAGTTTTGATCATGGCCCACACACTCACACTTGCATGTGTGTGTAGACCCTGATGTGTCCCAGTGAGTTAATTCTGTTATCTGAACAAAGTCCATCAGGCATCTATTTATCTTGGTATTTATAACAAAGCAGACTGGGGAGTCTTAGTTAAACAGTTTCTTCAAAACAAAGATGCTGTTGACCAGAGGAAGTCTGAACTGGAGTGGCTGCAGAGGGGAACTGAGGCTAAAGAGACGATCTCTGGAGAGAAGAGGAGTACTGTAATTTGCTCGTGTCAGTAGGAGTTTATTAAATTTTTGTATCCTGCCAAGGCAGAGAGGAGATGTGGCATATGTGACATGTTTCCCATTTCTCTTGATTTTAACTTTCCATAACATTTCCTCTTACAACTTTTCTTCTCTACACTTCTCTCCTCTACATTTCAAATTTATTACATTTGACAGTAGCAGATTTATCAAGGCTTCCCAGGCAAGGGCAACCTCTGTCTTGATCATATACCTCCAATATTGCTGTATTAACCTCTGGACCAGATAACACAGCTACTATCTGCAATCCATCAAGTCAAACTAGATTATCCATTTCGAACAGCTCAAAGATGAGATAAGGAACTTTTGGAAAAGCACTACTGGAAAATGTACAGCGATGGTGTCACTCGATGAAGTTACAATCTAAATAACATTAGTGTAGATTTGTATTTAGATTAACGAGCCGTTTATCATGAATCTGAAGAAAGATAAATGGGTGCTGCACTTTGTGAGGTAATATGTTGTTAGCTGAATTTCACTGTTGACCTTTCAGCAACCTGTTTAATGTCTGGAAAAGAAAAAGTGGCCTCGTGAAGTTAAATAAAATTTGGCCCCGTACATTAAGACAAATGACGATATATTCTCCGACTAGGGAGAAGTACTGTGTGTATACTGGCTGTATGTTGGAGTCACACTCTACCTTATCTGGCGTAATGTAGGTGTTGCTTTTCACAAGTATCATTAGAAAGTTATTTTTCCTCAATTAAATATGTCTGCTGTCGTACCAGTCATGTATAGATAGACTGTTATGCATGCAAAATACATTGGATTAGATCATAAAAGTCCCACCTTTTAAATCTGCCCAAACAAAATAGCGGAATATGTATCTGTGCCGAAATCTACAGGATATGCAATGCGAGTATAAGCTTGATAAATGACTTTTACTTTCTATAAAAATATAGTTTCATCACGATGTGTAAAGGATTTGTGTACTTTATACAATACTTATCCTCGCCCTCTCACCTCACTGTGATGGATCAGTGTAATGTCAAACGTGCGTTTGGTGACATAGTGGCAGGACTGTAGTCCAGACCACCTTTGTTGAGTCTGGCATTAAGTGAACATTCTCCAAGATCTCATTAGTCTGTAATCTTGAATGCATTACAAGAATTACCCTTTGTTTAGTGTCGCAACACAGGCGATTGGTGATTTCCCACAATTTCTACAGTGCATTTCAAGACCCAAGAGAAAGTGATGGGAATTCAGATAAAAAGTAGTTGTATACACATGTGGTTAGCTAGCCAACTAGTTTACAAATATTAGACCATATATGTAATTGTTCTGAAACCACATTCTCAAAAGTGGCTGAATGTAAAACCCACTTTCAGTAAACACAGTTAAACGCAGTTAAACTATACTGAAGACAATGGAAACCCCCCAACATCTCAGTATAAATACAAACTACATCAGTCAATGCTACTTGACCCACCTAAGCTCCATTCAGGTTGCAACCCATTGACCATTTGTAGATTTTGTGGCTCCAGTAACTCTAGTGGAAGTAAATGGTAAACCCAACTTCTAGACATCCTTCGGGAAACGTATTGGCACCATCGAAGAAAACAAACTTTCCAGGACTGAGACAAAAATTCTGTAAAACTGTAGCTGTTTTGTTTAAATTGTACAATGATGTCATAATGTCTCTCTCTGGTTATTAGTGGAAGAAACACTTCATCTATTCACCTCACAATAATATGTGTATCCACCCCATGACTTGTATCCACTCCAAAATGTAATGGGTTCTTCCTTTGCCCATACTACAGCCTTCCACTAAAATTCATGAAAAGCAGGCCAATAGTTTTTCCATAATCCAACTGACAGACAAACGGAACATAAAACATAACTTCCTTGGCAGACATAACAAGTATATGGATTTAGTATGAAACACTAAAAACGTCACAGAGAAACAATTTGACACTAACAAACAGATATTCACTCCAGAAAATAGTAGGGTGCAGAACATGTGTGCAAAGGTGTGTCAAGTAGGAAGATGAGAATGTAAAAGAAGTTTAACAGCACAGTGCTTCAGTGTGTCTACTCATGACCTTTTTAGATTTTCTGATGACAAATGTTCCTTTTTCCTCAGTCTAATGTGAGAAGACAACAAATGGCAGGACAGTGTAGTGTAGTAACTACTAGATGATGATTACAACCTCTGTAAAAAATATGTATTAAAGTACATTAGATCATTAAATCACATCAAATTGCTTCCATGTTGTCTTATAGGCACACAATGAGGTCTACAGATTCAGGATCAGGACCTCCAGCTTTGTCAGGCCTAAAGGCTCAAATTGTCTAAAGAAGCTATTACAATCAGATTTAAGGGTACGGAGGAATAAATGGTTTGTGAATGGAATGTACTGTATCATAGACGGGAGGACACACTGCTGCTCAGATACCCTTTACACTCTCGTTCATCTCCTCTGTCATAAAACTGCTTCTTATACTCTTACTGTGATCAGGATGAGGACAAAAGTTGAGGAGTTGTGTCTCCTACCAACCACTCCAACTGGAAATCTTGCAAGTAGAGTAATAGTGAATGTGATTGTTTTTTGGATCAAAAAGTAATTTTCCAGTCCTGGCTGTTACCCTCCTGTTGACAAATGACTGGGCGTAAATAATGAGCAGGCAAGCTGAAACCATATTTTACAAATAATGCAATCATTATTCTTCCCTGTGCAATAGCTTACTCATCTGAAAACTATTTCTATGCATCCAATCAGTCACCACTGCAGAGGAAACCTGCCACCAAATGATGACAACTTGCAGCAGGTTAGTTTTTAAAGATAGCACAACTTAACAATCTCTCAATAAATCAGAACAGAGGCAAGTCTCTGTACATTTTGGTGGGTCTATATTTTCATTTCAACAGATTAATTCATGTGTGACTGATGCCTATCTGAGCTGAAAGAACATCCTTGTGAGTTTGTTTTGTTTTACATTGGGCTTTTCCCATTCAACGTAAAGGCCTTAAAAATCTCCTCTCTGAGGAGGATCAATGTCTGGACTTTTTTAGTCACTTGCCAACTACATGTCAGTTCCCTTTTTAAATTTGTGAAAAGAATTTTCTTACTGGAACTTGGCTTTAAGACTAAATTCAATATCCAAGAGTTTCAATACTGCTCGGAAAAAAAATTGTTGCTGACTCACTGACAGTTGGAAATGATGCATAGATCTGTAAATGAAGCAATGGAGAAAATGTAGAATCTATCCTGTCCATTAACATGAAACCCTGTATTTTAATGGAAGCAAGTGGACAGTCTGTTTGGTCAGTCTCATGTTGTTTATGTGGGTCAGTCACTTGTTCTGTTCAGTGGTTCGGTTATCTGTACATCTGTGAAAGAAGAAGTATTTTTAAGTGCTCTTAAAATGGAGTCGTGTCCTCTCTTATCCAGCCAAGAAAATAGATTTTGGCAGCGGTACCAAAAAAGATGAATCCATGATCTGTCATGGAACAAGTCAGATGGCTTTTCTCAGCGCTGCAGGGAGCTTCACCTCATCTCGTATTTTGAAGTATGATGGTGGCTGCAAGCCCAAACAATGTAAGCATTATATCTGTACCAGTATGCAATACTTCTAAAATAACATGTCAGATCAAGTAAGCGTGACCTTTGTGAAGCTGCACTTTGGCAGACCTGTGCTAAGCCAAATGCTAATGTTAGCATATTAACACTCACAATGCTAGCATGCGGCGTTAAGCAGGTATAATGTTTACCATGTTCGCCATCAAGTTTAGCGTGTTAGCATTCTAATATTTGCTAATTAGTACTAAATTAAAAGTCCGGCTGTGGCTGATGGGGGTAGTTTAGTTATTTGGTCAAACAATGCCAAATTTGAAATTTGATGTTGGCATTAAAATTAAGGTATGAACAAAATTATTACAACTCATCCAGGGGATAGCATGCATGTGACAAATTTCATGCCAATCTGTACAACCAGTTGAAATAGAAACCAGTTTTAGTTTTTAAAACACAAATTTAATTAACCTCATGGTGGTGCTACAGGAAAAGTTAGAAGGATTCATCCTTTCTGATAATATGCTCTGCAATCCAGCCAATAATTATTGAGACAAACAAACATTACTAGTGGACGACCAACCAAGTCACTGCAATCCATGGTTTGGGAACGTTTGGGAATATTCCATTCACTTTCATTTTATTAAGTTGGCAGCAGAAACAGTGATCGAATCAATACAAAACATGGATTTTTTGCAAACTGCATAAATTGTGGCGATCCCTGACACTTACTAGTTTGCAGCAGAGAACATGAGGTTACTGCATCTTACATAATTTGTCAGTGTGTTTGTAAAACAACAAAACACTATGTTAGAGAAGACCCAGACCTTGCTGCACCATGGGAGACTTTCACAGAAACCAACCATGTGATGAATGTAAAATAAAAATGATTCAATATGACATGTTTATTTTAAACTATAGTGGGAATCTAAAAAAAAATGCTATTATATAAAATATGTTTTTCATTGATTAAAGACCTGATTCTGATTTAATTTTAAGTAAAACAGTAAATCTTGACTGTGCAAGCCCAATATATCATCTAATCTAAGAGCAAGCAAACTTGCTTGGTCTTGATGTCAGATGCTAAATCCCACTGATTTATGTTGGCATTGGCAAACACTACGACGTGTCTATTGGTTTTCTCACCATGTTGCCCACTTTCACAAAGCAAACCTTATCGCTGGGAACCGCATACTTGATCTGGGAGTGCCTACATGACAAATAAAGATGACCCAGGACACATGTATACATAGATCTCTGGGAAAAAGATGTCACCAGACACTCCAGGGGAATCATGCATGTGTGGGATGCAGGAGCTGAGCCCAAAAATAGATCCAGACCTCTTGTGTGGAGATGGTTAGAGGAAACCAGCCGTTCCCCCCCTCCTCTTGTCAACTTGCTTTCACAAGACGGACACGGGAAAGAGGCAAGGATCCTACTGAAGCACTAACCACATTCAACCTCACTCATCACTCATATTAAGTTTGGTAAATTTGAGAATTTTCTTCAGGCTTCATCCCCCGAGAGTCAACGGATCTCAGCTTTTGGCTACAAGCAATCAAACTGACCACACAGTTTCCCAAAATCCCTTTATCGATCAAGAAAAGAACATAATATGAGCGCTTTATAAACAGACTTTGTGCTCAAATGATGTATAAAATGTCAAAATAAACATAGGAATGTTGAGCTGTTCTTTTTAAATGAACCAACAAGCCAAAAATCTGACATTACTGTTATTCAATAGAAGATACTGCTAGTTTTGAATGTTTCAGCTCAGTCAGCACAAATGTACAGAAGCACAAAAACTTAATTTACTGATGAAAAATAAATAAATAATCATGTGGCTATGGATTTATAGGCAGAGACCATTTTGAAAACTGTTCAAGGAAATTCAGACATGTGAGATTTGAACGTCAGCCTCCACAGCATGATTGCTGACAACATAACTGGTAATGCCAAAGGAAAAAAGCTGTAAAAGAACATAATGTTTGGCTGTTTATTTAATTAAAAGATTACTGCTAGACAGGTGACTCTGAAGAAATGGATGTTAAAATGTCAAGTGCATTTATTATAGGCTGACAGCACATCATTTTAACTAAACCTAATATAGACCACAAAACAATCACTGTAACAACAGATCAACCATCTCAAGGCCTTAAAAATTGGTCAACAGTAGTGTAAAGGATACACAGTTAAGCTATCTTAAACATGCAAAACCACCTGTGTGTTGCTTTAAGAGTTAAACAAAGATTGCATATGACCTCTATTTACAGTTATGACTTCAGTGCTGCATTCACTGAATTTAGCTGTGAACATCAGAAATATATGCATGACACAACACCAGGGAAATGCTCCAACACAACAGTGATTGTCATGAACTATGCTTCTATTGTATTAAAATACACAATGCACAGCTCCCTTAAACTAAACAGGCAATTTCTCAAACAGTTCCTCTATGATGCCTGTACTTTCCCTCACAGTCCAGCAGGCTGCTGTTAAAGACAGTTTTTTTTCCCGGCTGCCAACCCAAACATTGAAATCACATACTCTGCGGCTCATGGTACAGTGAGCACAGTCGTCCAAGCATAGAGAAAGGGGAGGGAGGGAGGTATTAAGTTCACTTCCCCAGAGATCAGACACACCGGAGGCGCTACGCTTGTAAGGCCTCCACCAGCTGTACTGGCCTGTTGCAACGGAGCTCCTTCACTCCTGAGGTCCTGCTGACAACTGAAACACTGAGGAGGTGCTCTTTCAAATCAGTGCTCACCGAGAGGCTCGGTAACGTTCATTTAGTAATTTAATTAGCCTAATTCCAAAATGAGATGTCCACTTCATTCCCCTTTTGGCCAACACAGAGTTCAGAGAAGGTGTAACAATATGTTGAATGATATTGTATGCTTCTGTCATGTATTACTACATCATAATTCATTTATGTATGCATAATTGTACCATATCAAGTGGATATGTGCAGTAACTCAACAACTAATCATGTGTTTTTTGTCAAAATATGTTGAACATTGCAGTTCATATCCCCACGTGATTATCACCACATCTGGATTTTGTTGTTTTTTTTGTAATTTTTTTTGTACTGCTAACTGTTACATAAGCTGTCGATAAACTGTTTGAAATTAGTCAGGCCGTCCTCCATTGTTTTATTTTGTTATTGTCTTACATTAAACTTTATTGTAGTTTTATCGTAGCCACCATGAAGTGAAAAATTGACGTATAAATACGTATGCGTCACCTATAAACCAGTATCTGGCCCAACAATGTAATTTGTCATTTTCAAGGTATTTTCTGGTATTCTTCATGATATTTTAAAGTTTGTCATTTCCTGATAAAACAATAAAAAAGCTGTTAATAACTCATCTTACACTGGAATGCTTTCTCTCTTATGACACCACCGGAGCAGAGTGATTCCTGTAATATACAGTCTAGGAGTGATTCAGTGGGCTACACGAAGCCATAACTGGACCTCGCAGATTGCTGTACAAAACCACAACTTTATTATTTTATTCATTAATTTTGTTGAAACTGGATCATATTTTATACAGAATATATTTTCTGATTCTCTCTCTGATGTCCTCTATCTGCTCAGCTTTAAATATGTTTAGCCCAACTACTTGCTAAAGTAGCTAACCACTAATTAACTACTGCTAGCTAAATCTGCCTTTAGCAGGCAACAGAAACAGGCTCAGCCAAACCAAACTAGATTCAAGTACAGCCTCAGAGTCCAACCGGGAATAACGTTACACTATCAAGTGGATGTACAGACTTTTCTGATGGAAAGATTGTGCCATACCTGTCAAAAAACACCTCGGTAGACTACTGTATATCCCTGCCAAACTATTCTGTATGGAATACAGTTCTTTAGGATTTTATTTATTTATTTATTTTTATAATGATATGTAGAAAAATTGTTGTTACATGCGGGCCTAGTAAAACAGACCGTCAAACTTCATGGGAAAGCAGCTTTCAATTTTTTGTGTTGTGGGCAAAGTTGCCTTGTAATGTAAATAATATTTCAGTCTTATACCATTGCTGTGTCCACTATTAACAGACATGGAGGCCATAGTTCAAGCCCACTTGCACGCTATCCGACATGGGAACACCGGCATTAACTTGATGGTTGATTTGTTACAACGCACAATCATATTACCCTTCCTCTAGGCCCAGGTGCAGATTGTCACAGTGTGACATTTGGCCAATGATGATGGATTATATTGTCAACTGGTATAAGTGAAGATGTCATATCATCTCCTATTGATTGATGGATATTTTCCTCAGTGGGAAAAAGGGGGTTCACTAAAGATCACTTCAACAGTTGCACTGTCACATCCATACCCAATCATTCAGTCACTGATTATCATTTTTATCATTAAGGGACTTTAACAAGATGACTAAAGCTTCAGTACTGACTGTTTTATCAGGGAGTTTATAAGTTTATAATCATCACAGAGCTTCAACAAGGCACTTATGCTAAGCCCTTTACATCCCCACCTCCTCATCAGTGTTGTTGTAATCATACTGCTTTCCGAGTGCTTCATCTGATCACAATCAGTGATGATGAATTACTGCAGCCTAAGCACGTATTTGTCTTCATGGAGAATTTAGTACCAATCTGAATCGTAACTGGGATGATGTTTGCTGAAATATGAACCAATATTTGCAGAGCAATGGTATTATAATTGCTTTTATATGTATAAAAACATAGTTTCTGTCATCACGTGTTTGACTGTTTAGATTAAGAAAAGAAAAAAGATTCATCACATGAGAGCTACTGCTAAATCTTTTTTGCAGCAGCATATATACAGCAGTGGTGGAAGAAGTACTCAAATCCCTCCCTTATGAATGTAAAAGTACTATTAACTCAATGGAAAAATATACTGTTACAGGTAAAAGGACATTAGCAAGACAGTATTAGATGTACTTAACTACTTTATATACTGTTGAGTGGTTTAAACTCTAATAAAGCATCATATATTATAAGTTAATGTTTTGTATGCAAAATCCTAATTTACAGCGTAATAGATATAGCAGAGTAAAACATACATACATACACATATTTGTGTTGTAGATGTATAATATAAAATCATAACACTCACTCAGTACTTGAGAAAATGTACTTGGCTACTTTCACACCAGAAGAAATAACTGAGTTGACGATATAACCTACGACTCGGAGGTAACAGTACTTTATTATTTTATAAGTGGCGTATTCCTGCCATCTGGCTTTTGCACATAATTGTCAGACACAGAGAGGAAACTGTTGGAGGCCAAACGCTGAAGCCAGTTTACTTTGCCAGGATGTTAAACAACAAGCTTAATGTGGCTACAGAAATGCTTTATGACTGTAACTGTTTAAGTGGGAGAAATACTCCACAGTCCACAGTATGTAGGACCACTTGGCCTGTGTTAAATAGTTTCTGTACATTAAACAGATTTATCTGTTGTTAATGTAATCATAAATTTGCAGTGGTTCGGTGTACTTATAACTACTCTCCTTTCACACTTCACTGAAACAACAAGTGTAGAGCTGCTGCAGACCTAAATGATGACTAACTCCACACACAGGGTTTGTTTTGAAAAGCTAAGGTCAAACGTGAGGTTATAAAGGCTAAATTCCACCATGACTTCATCGCTGGACTGGCCAAACGTCATATTTGAAAATAAAGATCAGACATGAATCCACGTCGTCTATAAAATGTGTCTCAGCCGTATACAAATGCCTCGAGATAGAAGGAATGGATGACGAAACATGATTCATTCTAGACAAGCGAGCGATCACACGGATCCTCACCTCTCCTGAATACAATGAGGCCTACACAAGCAGGTCTGGGCGAACATAAAACAGAAGTGACCCTCTGCCTTCAAGAGCCTCACTCCCACCACATCTTTCAGACACCAACGCACTGCTCAAAGCACACTCACACTGGGAAAACAAGGACTCTCGTAACAGGCTCTCTGAGAGTCCGGTCACGGTACACCTCCGAAGTGTAAAGTGTTATCCCAAACATTTTTTCAGAGTCGTGCTGAATGCCGTGATCAGCCTGTCAATGTGGAGACCCCGGGCTGTGTTAGCTTTACCACACCTCCCCCTTGGCCAAAGTTGTGAACCTGAGGAGAGTTTATTATTTCTACTCAATTAGAGCTTAATCTGATACTCCGAAGGGTCTGGTTTTAGCTCCACACCTTAATATGAAAATGGATTCAAGTCGGGGAGAGGCAAAGTGGCTCATTAATAGTTTTATTATCACTGTAATTGAGGCTGGCATCAGAGGAATAATTGGTTCTAGCAAGTTCTCATAAGGGAATATACATCCACTAGGTGGGTCGCTGCAGAAACACGTGGTCTCCATGGAAACAGTCACATCAGTGAATCACAACATCAAAAATAATCTCCAACAGGTTATGGAAGTCCAGAACATCTTGAAGCCCGCCAGACGTGCAATATCGCAGTGCTCATAAGGCCTTTAACATCTTGTATTCGTCATTGGAGGAAAGCAACACGACCATTAACTATCATGGTATTTGGTCATAAGGTATTGATTTCACCGTGCTGTGCAGTCTTTTTTGTTTAAACACAAAATCATGATGACAGAAAAATGGAAACCAGCTGAGCTCCCTGCACAGTTGGCACTTTAAAGCTCACATAAACCTTTTGGTGCTGCTTATAAATGGAGCAGCAATGATTGTTGTAGAGGTGTAATTGTAATCTGTAGTTCTCAAAGAAAACAATTACTGAAGCCCAAGCCTTGATAAAAGCCTGACATAAAGCTGGAATTACACAGATGAAACCACAAGGTATTTGTTTTGCCTCTGAATAAATGCTTTGGCTAATTAAAATGCAACTCATCCATACTGGTGCTGGTTAATGAGCTCTTGAAAACACTTAAACAAGCAGCTGGTCCTGGTGCCAGCTCCAACCTCAAAAAATCTGAGTTAAGTTAGCTCAAGAATATTACAATTCCCTTTTATGAGAACAAGTTTTTTTCTTGAAAGGGCATCAAAATGATGAAATACCTGCAAATGATTCTAAACTTCATAGATTATACCCATCGTTTTTGTCTGACGCACCCCAACAGCTCGATCAGATTAGTTCAAGTACCCATCATCATCCGTCCATCATGCTCCACATGTGTTTAAACTCATTTCAAAATGGACGTTACTTAATTAAAACTTTCACTGATATAAATATATGAATATTATATATGATCCATTACTTTAAGATAAGTGTTAGCTATTTTAACCTTAATTTCATTCATTACTCTGTTACTATTAGCTAACAGTTAACTGTTTAAACATTACTTTTAGCTAAATATTTATTCCATTCGATTCATCCATTTTCCATAACCGTTTATCCTTAAAGGGTCATGGGGCTGGAGCCTATCCCAATCGACACTGGGTGAGATGCATTGCACACTCTGGACAAGTCGCCAGCTCATTACAAGGTTGACACATGGAGGCAAACAAAGCTCACATCCACACCTATGGGCAATTTAGAGTCACCAATTAACCTATTAACCTGCTGACTGCGGGAGGAAGCCGGAGTACCCAGAGAGACCCACAGGGACATGGGGAGAACATGCAAACTCCACACAGAAAGGCCCAGGAATGAATCACCTTATTTCAACTATTTACTTTTCACTAGATATTTGAAGTTCTCTGCACGATTGCAGGTTTCATGCACACTCACCAATTTGGAGTCCTATTTAGTTGTTTTTTCTCTTTCTTACAACACCAGAAGTACCCCTATTTTGGAATCACTGGTTTATATTACCATTCAGATGTTTTTGACAAAAATTCTAAATTAATCAGACACAGATGTCAGACTACCAGTGAAAAAAAGATTTGCCAAACACAACTATGCAGCCCTTATATAACCACCATAACAAATTCAGTGAAAAAACTGACCTTAACCTGAGGTGATGGAGGTGTGTAGACAGTTAACGTCCAAGCACTATGACACAGATTAGTTGTACATGCAGCCTACGGGACAGGAGTATGAGGGTGTGAGGGTAGATTAGTTTTAATTTACTTAATATCAGTCTGTAGATCATTAGCATGGCAAAACAATCGTAGCAATGCAGACAGACAATGGATGCATTGATAGAAGAGGGACCCCATGGGAAATTTAATGTGCCTCTGAGGATTGTTCTCTATCGCTCTCCTTTGTCTTGTGTCTTTCTGTTGATTTTAGGCTCTTGAAATGATTTTAAATTAAACTCTTACATATAAAGTTTCAGTGACAATTTTAATTTGCGTCACAGGATTACACAAATGATCAAAATAATGCTGAGATGAAAGTGAGAAAATTGGTTGAGACGTTGAAATAAGCCACTTGGCTTCTCTTATTGCCTTGGTTAAATTTCCTGCAGTGTTAACTATACTAGATAAACTAGCCCCAGTGTTTGTCCTACCTACCTCATTCTACTAAAAACACACCACACACATGGGCACACATACATCCAATCATGCTAACACGCAAACACATATAGGGTCACTTACATCCAAATCAAAACCCTCTTGAATTCAAACACAAACACACCCAGAAGAGCCTGTGTTACTGCAATAATGAAATAAAACATCCATCGAATCACAGTGGTCCAGAAGTATTAATTTGATTGAGTCGATAAACATTTTTACATTCGGGACTGAGGACCCAACGGGTTGCTCTTGCTCTTGAGGGCCAGTTGGTTTCCATCTCGTTCTTTTTCAGGATGCAATGTAGATTTAGCACACTGTGTTCCAACTCCTGGAGAGTCAAGATTAAATTTGGAGGTTGCTTGGTTTTCCTTTGTTGCTCCTTTCAAATACAAGTCCTCCTGTAAGTGCAACATAACCCAGAGTCCTCCTCTTCAACCTCGGGATACGATGTCATGATGTTTCTGCCCTTTTGATAAATGACTGTCTGGAGCAGGTTCCCTCTCTGCAGTCTTTCCTCTTGATTGCCGCCCACAAGCTCAGCAGCTGGCTATCAACAGTGCAGCTTTATAAAAATCCCCATTATATAGTTTTTTTGTGGTTAATTATTGCCAAAATATGATAGAAAAACCTTCATTTCAGCATCTACACTTAAGAGAGGCTTGGTATAAATCTGTGTGTGTTTCAACACATAGTACATACAGACAAGAACTGATTACGCTGGACAAGATACCAGAAAACATTTTGCTGAGTCTGATCATTTGGGTTCCTGAGAGAGGCCATTAGTCAATTTTGGTCTCAGTTTAGAAAGAAGGAAAGTTGAAAAGTCAAACCACCATCTTTGTTTGGATGATGGACATTTTTTTTTAAACATTTGTCAACTTTCAAAACATACTGGGAATTATTTTGTGATGTTGTATACCGATTTCTTTCCCACAACTTCATTTTCCTATGCTCCTCTCTTGTTGAGCAACATTTCTAAACTTTGCCCTCAATCCGTCCTCATTCACCGCAATATCCTTACTCCAACTGTCATTCAATTAAGGGACAATTTAGCACTTCTTCCTCCAAACACAAGAACAGAGGTTGCAACACAGAGCAGGGTGGTGATGAAACATTTAAGAAGAATAATATCAGATATCAGAATAGATACCAGAAGTTACATCCCGTGCTGTACTCCCCTTGTAAAAACTGAGGCTCTGATCCTCTGAGACTTTCATTGGCTCGAGTGTTGCTGATGATTTGTGTTCAGATTTTGTCAAATTACAAACTGTTTCATTTAATCACTTTAGAGCCATGTGTGACTCCTCTGGAAAATGTCTGCTTATTTTTGTTTGTTCTGGACCTCACATGCTTTTATTTTTTAATCATAGATCAACTTGTTTCAAAACAGAATATGATTAAAGAACTGTTTCACAGCCATGTCATCCTGTTTTTGTCCTGTACTTAATGTCATTGTGTGGATAAGGTTCTGCCACAATACCCAACCACAAGCTTAATTTGCTTTATTTTCAGTTGAGGTTTGGCGAGTAGCCATTACAACAGTGTTAGTTTTAGTAACATTTGATTTAGCATTACAGAAAGTTTCTGCACCTGCTTTACAGCAGGAGAAGAAAAAAAAAACATCCAGACTGTGACAAACCAATCAAATCTGCAGCTGAGTGAGAGAGAGAGCCGAGTGCCAAAAGCCATAAACACTCGACCACAAGCATTACAGAGGGGAGCAGCCCTCACCACAACACAGCGCTCTGTGGCAGACAAGATCCGATCTAAATCATAAATCAGACAAAACAGACGACAACCCGCCGAGGTGGAGCTCTCCAGCTATCCAGAGTAAATAGACAAACCCGACCTTCAGAGCAGGTTTTAACATTTTGAATTATTTGACTTACAGTCACCGCTCCAGCTAATGTAAAGCTCACAGATTGTAATCTCATGTTGGTTTATGGTTAATCTGGATCTATCCCACAAATCATTCATCTGTTTGTTCTCTCTATCAAAGAGCAGGGACTTTTATAAGTGCATAGCACTTCAGGGAGTGCATTTTTTTGTGCTGAAAGTGATGATGACATGACTCTGATGTTATGACTTATAACCTGAGCAAATAAATATGAAGCAGTAACTCACTTCCTTGTAGTGACCAACGTGTGATTCATTCAAAAGATTTGTTGCTTTACTTTGGAAGAACATTTGGATTCCAAAGTGAAAAACAATTTGGACACATTAAACCTAATAAATGAACATTCAGGATCCAAGGATATAAGAAGATAATCTTTCTTTCATATGGTACGGTCAATGGCAAAACATTATCAATATTTTAAAGTGTTTCAATTGTTTAAATTCTTCAGCTAATAAAACCTGGGGGATAATCAGAGTTCTGAATTACTTAATGGCAGCATTATACTCAGTTAGCAGCCATTTCCAAGACTTTAATCTCATGTTTACCATTTAAATCTACTACAAATCTCTCTTTTCTTGTACATGACACTTTGAAAAGACCCAAGAAATGCTATCTGACATCCATCAGAGGCTATAAATCATGATAAATGGAATTGTTGCCTCCTAAAGAGAAACAGGTTCTCTTGGCTCAATGGTTTCCATATGAGATACTGTATGTAACACACACACACACACACACACACACACACACACACACACACACACACATAGGTGCACAGTGAATACTACACATCCGTTTCAGCCTAAACTAAAGGCATACACATGGCATGTTGGGTGGCGTGTACTCAGACCTGGCTAGCATTCAGATCAAATCAGTGGTGTTTGATTTTGTCAAATGATGGATCGTTCATCACCGGATGAACGTGCTTCATCAAACTGTCCGCGTCTCTGTTTGAATCAAACATAGCTGCTTTTCATTCATTATCCATTCATCAACTCACAGCACACTAGAGTTGGTTTAAAAGGAATCTGACATCTGCTGATATTCTGACATCTATCCTGGTCAAATCGCTCATTATGATACTTACGTTATCTAAAGAGATTCTTGAGAGCCGTCCAAGAAGCTGTTTGGGATGCAGTTACCTCTATACAAATGTTTCCCAAGCCCTAAAAAATATTTCTCTGCGGTATGTTCAGAAGTCCACATTGCAGCTCGTAGCTTGTGGGAACTTTATTAAATTATGTTCTGGCATGCCTCTTGATCAAATAAGAAATCAATGTATTCTTATCTGTTTCCCTCAGGGAATCATAATTTAAAGTGAGTTTGTAGATTTGTTGTATTATGAAATGCAGATATACACATTCACATGCTGGAGTGTGTCTGGTATTTGGCTGATATTCACTTGTTTCTGGCTGTAGTGAAACTTAATCCTGTGCTTTAGGCTGGCGCTGAATGCATAGTTGGCTAATCTTTTTTAGGAAGACCCCCTCGAAGTTTCCACAAGGACTTATTATTGCTTCAATAAGATGTTTTTTTGTTTTCTGTACAAGAAGCTTAAGTGTAGAGAACTGAACCCGCAGCTCAGTCTATGGTGCAATATTAAAGTAACATACAGTATAGTTAATACATGGGATGAAAACACAATAAAGACATATAGGTCTATTTAGCAGGTAAACACTCTGTGATCGCTTCATATGAGCTAGTAAACCAAATATGCACCCCTAAAGTGCTTTGTCTGGTATGTCTTCATTACAACAATAACTCACTCGTACAACCTACACAATCCCATGAGCACCTCTTCTCTTCACTTCAGCAATTACATCATTACCCCGAGCAACTTTGTTCCATTTGCTGCTCCCAAATGCACATTAGGTCGAAATTGATTTGACATTGGGATTGGCTCAGATTAACGTAGTTGTAATTAGCAGCTCGCAAGAGAACTTTTCATTAATGGGGCTAAACTTGACCTTTGACCTCATAGGAACTGCACAGATCCCTGTTGGCACCGACAATCTGTGGGGCTAAAAGCCCGGTGAGTAAATAGTTGTGATGACCACACTGTGGGGTTAGAGGTCTGAGGTCAGAGGAAATGAGGTATTGACCGACACATTTGACCATACATGGTGCTTCCTCTGTGTGCTGTGTAACTTATGGATTCTGTGGCTTTTTGGCCGTCTGTTGCTGTCATAATCTTCATCATCAAGAACGTCATAGTGTTGGTGTTACAAATCAGACAGTCTCCACATTAATTAGTGACTTTAGTGTCCGTGATCATAGCAAAGAAATTTTAGAAACAGGAAGGTGTTTCTGTGCTTTCGTTCAAATTTCTACTCGTCTGCTGCTTTCTGGCAGTGTAAGCCGTGCATAAAACTACATAAAACATAAATGTGAGAAACAATCATCATGCAGACCACAGGCTCAGAGAAAAATAAATGGCTACAGCAAGTAATAAACATGTCAGCATCCTAATTGATCTCTTATGCAGCTGGTCTTATGTTTGAGCCTTTTTTTTTTTATGGTTGTTGGTGATGATGTGTGCTACTGGTTTTAAATCATGTTTTTCTTCTTGCCTGTGTTGTTCCTCTGTGCTGTTTATGTTCACTTATAAAGTACATCTTGATCTATGAATCTCTGAAGATTAATTTTAGTCTGTGTACAGACTACCTGAATTGACCAGTATATAGATCGGATGCAGATATTGAATTAAAATAAATTCTCACTGTAAACAAAAAGAGCTCAATGTTAATGTTAATGTCTTTATACACATTTTAATGCGCCCTTCCATAGAAGTTATTTTCTCTTATCAGATTATGTGACTTTTCATCCACATATTTGTAAATATTTAATAATTTCAAGTATTTTACTCATACTTAATGTCTGATATGGAGAGTTTATTTGTCGGAAACAGTCTGATTTTCATAAGTTAAAGTCAGATCAGGTCACCTTTAGCTGGTTGTGATGTGTGCTACCACAGCGGTCCATCTGGTGCCCGCTGCTGGCTGCTGACTTGTTCATGTGGATTTAACGACACAATAAACAGCCTGTGGCTCTATTTCCACTTTGTGATCTCATATGAACACCACATGAGAGGTGATAAAACATCCCTCCTTTGCACTGACTGTAACACATTATGGTTATAGACACTGCTCTTCAGCCAGACATCCTGAGCTTCGAAGAGGAGCAGTTGGTGTCATTGAACTTATATTGGTTATAATCTTTTTAAACTCATATGGAAAAGAAAAATACTGAAGTCACTATAGCTGAAAGAAACTTAGAGATAAACCCTAAACAGAAAAAACTCTAAATTAGTTCCACCATTGACTCAAATCTCATATCATAGGCGTATGATATGAGATATGATATGATATGATATATATTATATTTGTGTTATCTTAAAAGGGTATCAACCTTTAAAATGGATATTCCTCTGTAGGATCAGGGAGGAGACTTAAAGAATATCACTGTGATAGTGGTTTATATCTGCATTTATTATTCTGTGATGTGGTAACTTGGAAATGTGAATCATTTTATCTACTTTTGTCATTGATAAAATGCAAAAATTCAAAAAAGGAACTGTGACATTCATAAAAAATACCTGTGTATGTGTTGGATGTAAATTTACTGTATGTAACTGTATAAATGGGAAATAGGATGGTTGTAAGGATAATAAGAATAATATAAATGACTTTTTCATGGAAACGTGATTCATTTATGAGTCATTAATTTTTTCAACATCAGTCACCATGTTTTTTACAGTTACTCCAAGAGATTATAGTTGTCATTCTTTATCTGTTATCCTATTATCTGTTACTCCCCCAAACTTAAACATATGGGTTGAAACACACACATGCACACATTCATTTGCTGACATGAGCACATATGCCTGACACAGACGTCAACCTCCCTGGTCAACCTCCGTCACTCATCACATCATATGAACAAGTTAAGCGTGACTTTAGTAACATAAAAACGGGGTTGTGCAGAGAGGGACTTTTTCTCTCTGGTGCTGTTTTGTTTTTGAGTTCTGGGATCATTTTTATTAATGTCTTAATTTAACTTGTCCTAAAACCAAATTCTGAACCCTGAGGTAAAGACGTGCGTGGAAATAGTCCAAGTTCTTTTTTCCCATTTCTCTTATAATGACCTGCACTCGACCGGTTTGAAGAGTGACTTCTGATTCCTATCGATGAAACAGGAATGTGATGGTATAAGTGCTCTTTCTGAATAACAGCGGACATTGTAGCCAAAGTGCATGTTTCATTCTGTATATCAAGTTTCCTCACTTGAAGGAAAAACAAAGGTATCTTTCAGGGGGAAATAAATCATTTTCATAATGCAGTGAATGATGCTTTTCTAGTTTGACTCCCTTCAGGTGACAATGCAGTCAACATTAGACAAAAAATTTCACTTAAAAAATGATCTACATATTTATTTCCAGAGATATATGACAAGAATTCAGACAATATCTCAAAAGGACCACTAACTTGGAAAACAGAGTTTCACGCTTTTATCCAAGTAATTTTTTAGAGTTAGAATTCAGAGTCGTTTTTCTTTTAAACGCTGGATCTTTGTGTAGAGTTCGGTGTTTGTGTCTCCAAGTGCAAACTGTGATTTCTCTGTGTTTGTCATTGGCCTGAATGAGAGATTGATAAATGAGCGCTGTGTGGATTAGTCTGCCAAATGACTCTTAAGTTCAAAGTTTAAAAAACATTCGCCATGGCCGGTTGCCGACACACACTATCATACATGGATCATCTAGATAACAGATCCATTAAGATCACTTTGATATTACGTTATTTCCTCCTTTCATTTGTGGTGAAGAGAGGAGTTTAATGTGTGTGGTGTCCAAGTACAACGGAGGGAAAACAGACAACATCTGGGTGCTGAGAGGTGATGGGGGTGATGGCCAGATAATGTAAACACACACAGGATGAATATGGCTTCATTTCTCACATGATGTTCAAATATTCAGGGAGAGAATTTAAGCCAATGAAATCAAACATCAGAGCAAGTCTGGATTTTTAAATGTTTTTGCCCCGTCAGGCTAAATAAATTTACTTATGATTTATAACAAAAATGTAAAGATTCATTTTGTTGTTTATTTACACAAACAAACGCCCCCTGTGGGAAAGCTAGACTGCATCTAATTGGGAGGACGTCTTGACCGCTCTCAGCCAGCTGACAAGCCGACAATGTCGTGCAGCCATGTGTGGAGATGAACACACAGAGCCTCTTCCCCTCTGTCGTCCTCTGTGACTCCATCCTGACACCCCTGTCTCACCTCCTCCACTCTCCAGCTCATTGGGTCGACACCAGAGAAGCGCTGATCCCACTTGTTCTGGTTCACTAAGGCCTGGAATTCCCTGTTCAGATCAACAGGAAAAGTATCCTCTCTGTCCTCCGAGACAGCTAAAAGCCTGTCCATTTTAAAGAGGGGTGGGGGTCTCGTAAACCTGTCGGTCCCGACGGTGTCCTTTTACCTACCTAGCTTCAGTGTCGGGTCAGAGCATTCCCGGACGCTCTTAAATGGCGGTTTATGGGTAACGTGTCAGCCCCGGGATCATCAGAGGTTTATGAGTGACCAATAAAAACGCTGCTGTGGTTCGGAAGCTCCCTAACTCATCTTCCCCTCTTCAAACCCAACCCCCAATTCACTTCTTCCTGTCTTCAAAGATTAGAGGAGATCCCAATAAACTCACCACCTTTTCCCCACAACTCCTCCATTTGCCTCTTGCATTCTTCTCCTGTATTATCTAAGTCCCAGATAGCCTCTGTTTTTTGTCATTGAAAAGCTGTCATGGTAAATAATGTCAATTATTTGAAGTGTATTAGGTTTCTTTAGTCCTGATTTAATTCCAGTGTCATCTTTTAAAGGAATTGTCCACGCTCATGTAGTGTCATTTTTAAACTTTTATATGGTTTTTTATATGGATTGAAGATAAAGTGGTGCTTATTGAGCTTTAAAGGTGCTGGTATGCAAGTTTTGTCCCCTTTGGGCAGAGCCAGTTTCCCCCAGTTTCCAGTTTTTATGCTAAGCTAAGCTAACTAGCCACAGGCCGTAGCTTTATAGTTACCGGGCGGACATGAGAATCAATATTATTTTCTGACTCTCTGCAAGAAAGCATATAAGCGTATTTCCCTAAAGGTAATTCTTTTAAAGAACTTTTCATGGCTCTGTTGCAATAAAAATCTGCTGTTTCTCTATCTGTGTGTCTATTTCTATCTGTATATTTTTCTCTTAGAAGTCTTGCTGATGTTAGACAAAATATACAGAAGTCCAAATATAATACGTTAATGAAAACGAAGATGTTTCCCAGAAGTTAAATTTAACAGCTGAAGATCTGTTTTATCAGATGGGTGACTTGGCTGAAGAGAGCGATTCAGAAGTGATTCCAAACATTCACAGAGAGAACGTCACATAACATCTAAACAATGTGTATTCTGCAGTACTAGTAGAAAGAGCTGGGAAAAATGCTCAGCCATGTTTTTAATTAATGACTCAATGTCAAGTGAACATCCATCACAAAGAGTAAAGATGGTGTATGTTGTTGCACTCTGGTGAAGTTTGTTCAGTCCAAGACAAATGGAGAAAGTTGTCCAGCTTGTTAAAAGAAGAATATGTTTAGGATTCAGAGATTTAACTGGATTTCTCACACTGCTTTCTGTCTCTGTCTGTTTTTTCACTGTTTGCCTTTCCCTGTGTTTTCTAAACATATAAACATTCACTAACATCTTCATTCCACATGGCAACACGGTATTTTATGCATTTTCCCCTTTTATTTTATGTCCTTCGATGGTCAAACTTTACAGCCGCTGACCTCTTTTCGCTCATAACGTCCATCAAAGCAAACACGCTCCACTGTTTTCTTACCTGCTCACAAATTGGAGGTGACAGATTTAGACGGGACAGCTAAACGTGGTCAGGGCCGTCCATAAAAGCAGCAACTGGGGTCAGCAACACGGGTTTACATGATGCCCTTTGGTTATGGTTTACATGACAGATGGTGGAGTTACGGCTAAATCAACATGTCTCCCACATACACCAAGGCAGGGAGGACCCGTCGTCTCAAACATTTCTGTCTTGCTTTTTGGATCTGTTTTGGAGAGGAGTGTTTGGAGATGTTGTGCATCTGCATTTGTGTTTTTGTGCATGTTTGGACATCTTGAACTGTAATTTTGTGATTTCAGTTTCAATTTGTTTTCATTTTAAGGCGGCTGTTTTGAAGTTTAAGCTCTTTTATTCTGAAATATGTTGGGCTTTATTTGGTTTAAGTTTTACTTTCAGTCACAGTAACGACAAAATCTGACTAAATCTGGCAGATGTAAACACGCCAGATATTTAAAAGAATTGTGGTTATTATACTAATAGTTATGTTGTTATTCACTAAAAGAGAAGAGAATTGGAAACAAAAGCTTCTTTCCAGGAAAATCATTTGGCTTTGACAAAAGAAAATGAGACTTATGATAAGATTATGGGTTTTTAAATCTCAGTTTCTTAGTATTTTGTCATTATATAGATGGACGTTCTCCTAAACATTTGCAGATGGATTTTTAAATACTTGCTTAACTTTACTTTTGTATTGCCTTGTCTTTATTTCAGTTTTGTGTTCAGTTGTTTTATTTCCAGATAATATTTAGCTGATTAAGTCAAAACTCAATACAATGATGTAGTACTTAAAGAAATTAACTAACTGCACTACAGCCACTGCCACGCAGGTTCATATCAGATTGATTAAGTTGATTGATGTCAGTTAGCAGCATATTGTAAACTGTAATAAAGGCTGAATTACAATATTTTTTTTAACATATGCTACAATGATTTTATGTCAAAGCATAAATTGTGAAAACATATTTCTAAGTCTTGATGAGTTAAGATAAGACACTTTATTAATCCCACACAGAGAAAATTCACTGTTCACAATATACAAGGTGGATTAGAAAATACTCATAAACAGGTCCTGATGGTTTGAAAGGCTGAGGCCTTCCTGTAGTGGCCCGGCTTCGACTCCGACCTGTGGCCCTTTGCTGTGTGTCAGTCCCCCTCTCTCTCTCTGCCTTCCTGTCTGTCTCCAGCTCTCCACTCTCCTGTCCTCTCTCACAACTTGAAAGACGCCCAGAATTACCAGCGAGTCCGAAGTGAGTTCATTCAGCCATGTCTCTGTGAGGCACATGATGCTACACTCTTTTATGTAGTCTGCAGTAGTTTAATGATTAACATTTTTAAAATGTTAAAAATGCAACTAAACATTTTATGGGGTTTAGAAAATGCTAATTTTCCCTTTATATGAATGGATGAAAAATATCTCATTGATTTAAAAACTCCATACTTAAGATCATTTGTCAACCAAGTGAAAGATGTAAATATTACAGCATTTTTCTGTAGTTACGAGCTTGCTACCTCAATAAGGATTAAAATGTTACGATAACAGGCCGCCCACAAGCTTTGATGAAATATAACTCAGAGTCTATGAATAGAAGTATAACAGAACGTATACTGCCTCTGTGTGAGGCCTGACATGATTGAACGATCTCCCAGCTGCTGAAATAGAAAAGTCACTTCACCTGTTTTCCTTGCATTACAGAATAACTTAATTCTCCACACTCTAAACAGCAAAGGACCTTTTTTCCCGGGATTTTAGCAGAGCAGTGATTTAATGTTTTAATGAAAATTTTTCACTCATGTATGTTCTCTTACTCTGTACAGCTGTAAAAATAAGTATAGGCCTCCACTCAGGGACTATATATTTCAAATGATATTCATTCTCCCCCAGAAACAGAGGTGAGATCAGTCTTGAATGTAGAGAGATGCAACAATGTGTGCTGACATGAGGCATGCATATGCAACAACCATGAATATCTTATTATGTATGTATGACGCACAGATATAGGTTCAAAAAAGTTCAAAATAAATTTACTATTAAAGGATTAGAAGCATAGTGCCTCAATTAGCCTGTATCCTCCCGCTGATCTATTTCTAATCATCTCTCTGATGCTGGGGACTCAAAGTTCTTCCTCTCATTCCCTGTGTGGGTGATTATTGTCTGGATCAAGTGGATTTATGTCCAGATCTGAGCAGCAGCTACGTCTCCAGATGCTGTCTGTTCATGAACATCTTTACATCATGTCTGTATTTATAAAAAGCAGGAGGAACAAACCACCCCCTGCTAAAAAAGAGAGACACACAAGTTGTTTTAGATTAAAATAGTGAATGAAAGTCTTTCAATGTACATGGCTCAGGTTTAATCCACAACTAACTCAAACCATAACCTGACTCTGAGGTAACCATATGAGTTATATCGTTGAATAATAGATGCTTGTGGTTTAACAAGCATCCGTTACCCATCACAAAAACTGTCTTGTCTCACATATATGTGTTCACATATGGCAAAATCATTATTGTATTAGTATTACACCAACATATCAATGTAGTATAGATCACAAGGGGGGAAAAATACACCTCATTGGTGTTAAAATGTTAAGTTTCTTAAAGCATCAGTGTGTAAGATTTAGTGTCATCTAGTGGTGTAGTTGCTGATTGCAACCCCTCGGTTCACCCTCTCCACTTTAGCATGAAGGAGAAACTACAGTTACCACGAAATGCACAAAAAAAAACCCAAAAGCCAGTGATTAGTTTGCAAAAAATATGGCAGTCGAACCAAGCAGCAACCTCCATGGCTGTGAAGTGAAGCCAATACTGAAGTGGCAAAACTTGCAGTTTGTCGAACGGCCCCTTGAGGCTGGTTACAGAAAAAGTCGGTCTCCATAAGCTCCTGTATCAAAATGTCCAACTTCACAGCAGAAATACACATGTTTACAGCACAGGGTACAGGGTACAAAAAATGGTTTTAGTCTAGCTAATTTTCCCGTTCATGACAACTGTACTGAGTGTAAATTTATATATTACACAGTTGTTAAAATCATATTAATCATATTAATAGTGTGGCCACTAAGATAACATGTGAGAGCCATTTCAGGTGGCTTGTTTGACTGCCATAATACCAGAAGCTGGCCAGAGCCCTCACACATTAAGGTGCTCTTCAGAAAACTGTGGGTGATATCACGCATATGACGACCATGTTTTATACATGTTTTAACTATGGGTTCAACTCTGGAAAATGACCTGTGGTATCTGTAGATATAAAAGTCTAACACTAATGAAAACATAATTATGCATATTATTTTCTGTTTCCGACATATGCTGTAAATAGAGCCTCTTAAATCTGACATGCTGGACCTTTTAAAAGGGGAAAAAAGAATCTCACTTACTTCATATGTTTAAATTAACACCACATATTTGACTGTAGCTGGTGAAATAACAGACTTGTTCTCAACGTATATCTCAGAAGTTGAGAATTAGAAAACCATCTGTGGTTGACTGTGCTGTGGTCCTGTGCTGACCGCGGCACCTCAGCTGTCAGAGCTACATACTTACAAAAGAACATTCATCTTTAAAACGACACGTCCTTTTCACCACTTCCATGTGTCTACTTCAGGACATTTGATTTTGCTTGTCAACACACTTGCATATTTTAAAAATTCATATGCTGTACTGTTGATGAAATAACCACATTATTGCCCTTCATGTGGAACACAGCTGCCTCTGGTACCACAGCACCTCAGATGTCAGAACATAATCCAGTCATCCATTAACTTAATCCATGATAAACACATGCCAAGCCTATAGTAACACTTTCTCTAAATGCTTGTGTGTGTCCCAGAGGCTGACCCTTTGCTCTCTCTAAGTGGACCATAATTCTCATCTAAAAGTCATCTGGTCTGGTTTACAGCTTGTAGGGGGTCAGAAGATGGAGCACTGTTAACTCTATCACTATCTACTCCAATCAGAGGTGCTCTGTATCGCTTATCAGTTATGTGGACCAGTGACGAGACGAGAGGGGTGACAGAGTGAGGGAGACAAAGCAAATCAGCAGAAATAATAGATAAAAACAGAAGAAGATAAAGAGGAAAGAGGAATGGAACAGTGGATAAAAGTTTCTCATAATTAAGCTCAATAAGCACAAAAATCAAGTGATGATGTGGTCGTTATGTGTCAGATAGCAATGACAATACTTCTTGAACAATTGGTGAAGACATTTTAAAGCATTCACATGTGTTTTCTGGCACAATTTTAACTTCAGGAACTTTATTATTTTTAGAGAGCAAATCACATCAAAGACAGGTTCAGGCAGGTGTTGCCTTTCCCCAAAGTGATTGTGGTGATCATAGTCTGTCAGCAATGTAATAGTGATCTAAGACTCTCAGATAGACTCGCTGATGGGACAAGACAGAGCTGTTGACCTGTCAGAGAAGTTGATCCATGTACATGGTGAGAGCTGATGGAGAGAGATAATATGCTTGAGAGAATAAAAAGATATTGACAGATACATCGGGGGAAAGGAAGGGAAATTAGACAGCCTTGAGAAAATGAGAGAAAAACTGAAAAGCTGTTTGAGACCCGAGGAGGAGTGTTAAAAACATGAGGTGATGAGTTGAAGTGATGGTTTGTTTAAACTGCCTATAAATCTCTCGCACAAGAAAGACTTAAATTACATCAATGAGTTCAGGTCAGATGGAAGGAGACTGAATCAAGACTGAGACCAGAGCAATCAAGTAAAATCAACTCAGTATCCAAAAAGACAGTCTAGTTTACTTACAACTGTGAAAAATAATGTTTAAACTATATATATTCATTACGGAAGCTCTGAGACATCGGTGAGAAAAAAATCATTTTGGTTTTCCATTTTAAAGACTTTCAGATGACAAACGTGAATAAGATTTCAACAGGATAATATTTCCATGTTCTTTTTTGTTGGTTTTATCTGTGAAACACATAAAAAAATTTTTGTCAGCATCATTTTTCTAAAAAAAAATATAGGAGAGCAGTGAGAACACCATGTGATGGATCTAACCACATTCAATAAAAAAGATGTATTTTATTTGATAATGTCTCCAATGAAATAACAATTATATCTATTAAAATATTATGAAAATGAATTTTTGAGGAAAGATTTCTTCAAGTATTTCACAATTTTAATATTTAATTTATTAATATAAATGTCTGAATGTCTTTTGTATTTTTGTTTCAAATAAATATGTATTTGTGTATAAAATATGTATTTATTGTACGTAGAAATTAAGGATAATTACATTTATTAATGAAGAATTTCTTCATCTCACTGAACAGATAAATGTTTGAACTCTGAGAATTTGTTTATGTGTATAATTAAATATCATTATATATGATTACAGTAATGTAGCACTGTGTTATTAAAAGATAATTAACTCTTGATATGTTACATATACATTGTAGGAGAGGATGAAAGGTCCACACCTACATGTGCTAGAAACTGTTAACTCACTCCCTTTGGATCCACTAATGTGTACGTGACCTGAAAATAATTTGTATTAAAATAAAATGAACATTGCAGATTCAGGTCTTTTAGCTTCATGATTTACAGTCAGCAGAATAATGATCAGCCGCCTGTGATGATGCAATAATGATTTATGAGAACTCTATGAACTCTATGAAATCTTTTAAGATATAATAGATTCAGTAAATAGTCAAAAAGTTCATATATGACACATGACACATATAATGAATGAAAAATTGAGATGAAATGATGAGGTGAGAGAAAATCATCTCACACGTACACCTTTGCCCAGCTGAATGACACACAGTCAGCTCTGAAACAGAGCAAAATGACTTATGATGCTCTCAACGAAAAACTCCATTGAGAGAAATGAGAAATGAGAGAGAGAGGAGAGAGCTTCAGGAAGGAGTTCTCAGACAAAGTAATGCCGTCCAGGAAGAAGCTGTCTAAACTCTGAGAGTTGGGAGATGAGAGCTCAGCAGTGGGATAAAGTAAAAAGAGAGAGCTGGAGGAGATGCTGCTGGTTTAAGAAGAGATGAAAGAGGAGATCCAACACCACAGAGGAAAAGATCCAGCTTCAGGTCTTCCTTTAGATTTTAGGAATAAATATATGTTGTCTTTCTCTTTTCAGGAGTTCACAATGGAAAAGAAGCAGAAGAAGAGCTCCTGGAGCTGGTGCTAAAAACAAACCCTGTTATGCTATGTGGTCTATAGAGTTCACTAATAATCCATTTTCGTAGTCTTAAATCTCTAAAATGTACTAATTACTAATTAATTATGCTAACACATTATAGCTTGTTTATTTAATCTGCACAAAAGCAGAAAGGTACAGATGATTTTACAGTGTATGCAGAAACAAGCAGTACTCCATTTTCATTCTCGCAACAAGGCTGACAGATCTGACTCTTGATCTGGAAAAATACATAAAATAAATAAAGGCATGTCCTTTTTTAAACTTGTTGAGCATTCCTGATGGATAAATGTAATGTGCCTGAAGCGCAAAAACATCTCCTCTCTGGATTCTGTGTTTCTACACACACAAGATAAATGAAAGACTAGAAGTAGAAACACTCCCAACGCTTTGCACAAACAGCAGGCTTTCATGCCTCTTAAAAGATTTTACAGAGATGCTCTTTACCTCCTTGTTGACCAGCTCCAAAGGTATGAGGGAGACACTGTCCTAAAATGCTGCAGCAGATGTGTTACAGAGCTCATTTTCTTAACACAATCCACACTTGGTGGATTTTTACTGCAGCACAAAGCTCACCGTAATCTTTCATGTTTACCTTTTTACAAGAAAGGGGTCACAAAATGACATCTGTGCATTGTTCGACTGTTACTCCAAAGTCAAGGCATGTGGTGCAGATGGACTGTGAGTTACTTTGATTACGATTGGCATCTCCGAGGTGCAAAACACAGAGGTTGGTGATTTAGAAACAGATTTATACAGATTTATCATTAAAGAGTGAATGGAGGTGGCCCTTGGTGGCCTTTGGACCTCAGTGTAGCTCAAGACGTTCTTAATGCCATTCATTAAAAGCCTGAGCATCACCAAAGGCTCATTCACAGTCCGGTGCTCAAAGGTTGACCATGGACTTAGACACATGAAAACTCTCCCTCTTTGCAATTTTTTTTTTTTTTTTTTTGCCTCAATGGCAGCTTGTCAGCCTTTGTGGGTCGGCCACTGGAACGAGATGGGTTTTGAATGACGGCTGTCTGTTTGTGTAAAGTAAAAATGTGGAATGAAAAGGAGGGCAAAAGAGGAGTCTGTTTGCAATCTTCCTGGAGACTTCACAAAACTAACATCCCATAGAGTGGTTTCTATAGAAGCCAATGTTTTTGTCTCTGGAAGTCATGGGGTTAATGCTATTCTGGACGAACCTGGGTTCCAGTTGGTTGTTCTACGCGGTGAAGTGGTACTTGTTGACTCTGTGCGTGTGTGTGTGTTTTCTTGGTGTGCTCATACTGGTGTGTAGACATCTTGACAATCATTCAATGTGTGTAGTCCATTAATTTGTGTTTATCCAAGAATTAGGAAACATGATCCTTAATAACTGACCAACAGTCTCACTCCGTGAAATGAAAACTATAAAACACTCATTTGTTGTGTTAATACCATTACACACCATTATGAGACAAGAGTTAATACACATCTTTTGAATAAACTGTGGGAAGTATAGTTCGTTAGTAACTTTCATTTCATTCAATGATGAGTTATTTGAAAAGGGGGAAACGAGAGATTTTCCCCACCTTAATAACTCAAAATTGAATGAAATGATATACAATCCTGAGACCAAAGGGGAAGGCCCAAGGGGAAGGAAAATGCTCAGGAACTACAGAGAGAACAGGAAAAAGCCAGAGGAGCTCTCACAAGTGACTAGTTGTAGCATGTTGCCAGCTGGCTAACATCCCAGTTAGTGCTGAGAGTAATCCGTACCTTGACCATGCCATGCTCACAGAGGTCTTATCAAACAATTAAAATGAGACTTTGAAAATGCGGCTGATACGATAGGACGTGTGTCCATCTATCTGAACTGCAAAGGTGTGTCTCCACAATGGTTTATCACTGGGAAACACATTTCTCTTTTATGTCTTTTAAGCTTATTTCACAAAATCAGAGCATATCTGGTCCGACTGTGTCACAATCTTGCTCATACGCCCTCAATCTGCTCCCTTCTTTTCCCTCCACAGCTTCATCTCCTGCTTTGTTTCTCAAGACAAACCGTAACAAAATACAGATCAACATGTTTGATATGCTTTTCTCAAAAATATCTTTTGCCTAAAGCTCGATAACAGTATTTCTTGGCAGGTGAGTTTATTGAGTTATCATGGAGTTACACTGGCAGCAAAATGTTAATCGTGGATATCGAAAGAGCAAGTTAGAGGAGGCTCATGATGGGGGATTTCAGCTCCAAGCAAACTGGCCTTTATTGATGTGTAAAAAAGGAGAGTATAGAAGACCATAGGAGTACAGAGCCTGTATGCCAACAAACCCCTTAATCCTCAGACATGGAGGCATGACGAGACTCCCAACACTCTGAGACTAAACTCAAACAGATTGACACAGTGATTGAGACGTTTAAGTTTGGTTTTTGTTTGGGTGCACGTTCTTTCCTCCAGGCTGACGGACATTAGCTGTTTTGGGTGTAAATTCTGTCTTTAAGTGGAAAGTGGTTGCCTGGGGGTGTTTTCTCTGACTTAAGGTATTTGGAGAGTTCATTTCCAAAACACTGGACATCCTTTTTGAAAAATACTTTTTCATTGAATGTCTTAAAAACAAGAAGGTCCCAACTGCTAACATTTTCTACCAAGATATGCTAATCTTTAAAGAATCAATGTGTTATCTTGTAACAATTGGTATCTGTTAATTTATTTTTATGCCTGTAGTCTCTCTTTTAGTACAGTGTGAAACCTCTTCTGTTTATCTTTCAAATGATCCTTAAACTAACTTGGACCAGTTCAAGATACAGCTGAGTGTTTTCAGTGAAAGCTAATCACAGACAAATTATTCTGGCACAGCGGGGAGATTAAATAAATCACTTTGGACACATAAGAATCCACACTGACTGTACTTTTCTATGGTAATGTGCTGGATCTATCGCCAGTGCAGCTGGTGCGTAAATTTAATAATCCCACAGCAGCATCTGAATGCTAATCACTGAAGCCCTCCGCTGATTAAAGCAAACAGAGGAAAGTGAGAAATCTACTGTTTATGCTGCAGGAATTGCCACATTCGTCTTGAACTGAATCAGTTTGTACAGCTGAATTAAACAGACATTTGACCATATCATTGAGTGAGAGCGTTTTGTGAAAAACATAAACTATTATGACATTTCTGGGTGCTTTTGTGTGTTTTTGGTCAAATTTAATATCATTTTTGACTTCTCACCAGCCAGTTGGTAGCTTTTAATACTCTTGTTTCTACTGTTAAAGATAAACTGACAACATCAATATTGGGAGTGTTCATTAGGGACCAAGAAAGACTTTACAACTTGACCAGATATCTGAGAAGTGAAAACAAGCAGGGCTCTTATTTTTATGCCCTCATGATGGTCAGATGAAAGAGGAAGTGAAGAGGAAGTGATGGAGGCGAGATTGGTGCTAAGTGGATTGACCCCTGCCATCATGATTAAGACCATAGAGGGTCTGGTCAGAGGTTATTAAAGGATTTTAGGGCTCTAAAGGGTTATAAAGGACAAGTCTGGAGAAGATTAACTAACACTGCCGCTCAAATCAACACCAGTCCACATTCCTCACCACAAGTTTACACACCAGACACATACCGAGTCAGTTTAGCTGACTTGCAAATAACTGCCACTGCCTTTATATTATATAATAATATTGAGTATTCAATGTTATTCGTGCCTGTTCAGGAGAACAATTCATTTTCAAAATGTGCATATGTGGTTCCACCAGAGAACATGACAGGATGAACATGTTCTTGAATGTGTTAAAAGAGAATGTATTTAATTAACATATACTGTAGGTACAAGGCAAGAGTGTTGTTTATTCGATAATAAATAAATCAATTAAGAGCAATGGCTAGTCAGTTTTATTTTAAACTTTATTTTTCTGTTTCTGTAGGTTATACCCTGAAGCCTTCATCACTCATCAGATTATCCTGTGTCTCTTGTGTCTTCTCTTGCTCAGTGCTCTGTTTTGTTCCCAGTCAGGTTGTAATTTCCCCTCACATCCTCATGTCATTATTTACTCCAGTCCTTTGACAAACTTGGCGACTGAGACTTAAGCAAAATATTTACATTATTTAGATTTTTATTATTTCTGTATCTCTGTATTTTTAAGTATGCAAAACAAAAATATAAAACAAAAAAATACACATGTTGTGCACCATGTCTTACAGTTCCTCGAGGATCAAACCATAGCAACAATATGCCAACCCTGTGTATCAGAAATAATTCACCATCTTCAGTGCTTCTTTTATGTCCACTCTCAAATCTCAAAATAAATACATACATAATGCAAAGAACTAGCCCTCTGACAAGACTAGTTGTCTTGTCAGAGGGCTGTGGATGCAACACAGATTGTTTCAGCACATCCGTATGACTTTGATTATAAATGTCAGTTTTGTATAAAAGCTACAATTACTGACTAAATCATTAATTTTCCATTCCGTCGTTATATTAGAGGCATGCGTATACCATTCAGTATATGTTTAATATATCAAATAGTGATTACCTTGATCTGTTTTCTTTTCAGGCATGCACATAATATACCAAGAAAGTTTATCTACCTAACACCCCTACGATCAACAGTTTTCAGTTCTCTTACAGTGAAAATGTATTTGAGCGCACACTCAGAGCAAAAAGCCTCATCTCTCTCATTCTCAGTAATGAATAGATATTGCTGTTGTGTAGTACAGTGGGTTATTAGAGTTTTGAGTGTAAACCAAAACAGTAAAGGTGTGATCTGTGATCCCGACAGCTAAACAATGAGCTGAAACTCACTATGAAGCTCAGTGAAGCTGAGGGGAGCTGCAGAATCAGCTGATGATTTTCATTCATCACTTTCCCATTGTCAATGGAGATATTGTTATTATTAAAATACTGATTATAACACCATTAATTTAAAAAAATCTGAGAGTTCCTTCAACCATTGCCAGTATCTACTTAATTAGTAAAAATGAGACACAATGGGCCTTCCAGTCTGCCAGATCACTAAATCCACCTCTGAGTCATCCTACCATACATTAGCGAGGTCCAGAGGAATGAACTGGGTGGTAATGGGAACCAGAGCCTCCTCAGCTAATCATATGCAGCCACCAGTGAAGACAGCAGCATCATCACTCTCTCATTGCATCACTCCATCACTCTCTCTTTCCTCTCCTTGTATGACCGAGTTTAGTCCCAGCTGGCCTGTTGCATTCACTGTTCATCCTTCTTATGCCTTTATGCCTTCATTTTGTTCCCCTTTTTCTTTGTTTTTCCATTGGCCACTTGTGCTTTAAGCTCTCTGTCTCCCTTTTTTTCTTTTCTCTTGGACACAGACACACACACACACACACACACACACACACACACACACACACACACACACACACACAGACGTATGTTTCAGCCATTCATCAGTAGCTAATCTCAGTTGTCTGCTTTGAGGTGTTTTGGGGCCTGTGCTCATAATGAGAAATAGCTCCTGGGCAGAGTGAAAAACAGATCACTGTGTTCCTGTGTGTGTGTGTGTTTGTGAGTTTCCTCACCAGTGACCAGAGGTCTAACTTACATAAATATTTGGTCCCATAAAGGCCGTTAGCGGTGGCTTATGAATCATAAAGCTCGTTAAACAGGAGTGTAAATAAACAGTAAAGCTCTGGCGCCCTGCCGAGCTCCCTCTCCCTCCATAACTCAGTCTGGGCTCCGCCTGCTGTGGATGGACAGATTCAGCTCTCCACCTGAGCAACAGGTCCCACTTTCTGACTTACTAACCTGTTTTGGCTCGGTTGAGTTGGACGGAAAACAATGAATTAGCTGAAGGTTGGTGCTTAGGTGTAAACTTGTGTAACAGCTCATTGGATGCTAATGTTGCGGACTTGTTTGGAAAAATCCTTTTGACGTTTGTTTTCTCAGGGGTGATTTCTTTTACGGGCTTTGTCGTTTGGCAGGAGTCAAAGTTTATGATGCATGGATTTGGTAATAATGCAGACCAGACGGACAGAGTGAGTGTGTGTATGCGTGGGTGTGTGTAGTAAAGGCCTATACAAAGGTACAGTAAAGAATTGTACATTGACTTACTTTTCAGATGGTGTTATGTGAAGATATGATGAGCTCCAATGTAATAATATAGTAGTTTTTAAGAAATACTTTCTGCCTGCAGGTAGTACTGCACATTTCTTTCTTTAATTGTTACTGTTAAAGACATAAGTAACCTTCTTCATTCAGTAAATTTCTACTTTCACATTTGTGTGGAACTAAACCAGCTACACATCTGAAATACATATTACAGTTTGATGCAATCAAGCACAATTGAAATCAAATCTTTCTTCGCCCGAGTAACACCAGTTCATTTTATTATGACTACCTCTAGTTTTACATTCATAAAATGATGTGTTTTGGTGTTTTTTTAGCGAGCGCATGTTCCTACAATACTCCATGTACACCTCCTGGAAGGTCTGAAGTGCATCTGAGGGCACAATGTCAGCATGGAGTTACATTTGTCAGACCAAGCATGTGCACAGATAAAGAGCTGAGACTCTGACAGTGATAAAGTGGAGGAGAGATCTAAGCCCGTGTTGATCTATGGACCATGATATCATGATTGAGATCCAAATTCAGTCTAAACACTGTGATGTTTTGTAATAGATTACCTGGCCACTGTGCACGTAGGATGAGAAAGGTTAAGAAGCACTTCTATGAAGAATTTACAGAGTAGATGATGATGTAATTTATGTTCCAGCTGGATCTTTTCTTGTTTTGGTAGTAAGATATAGTCCTCTTCATACCTCACAGTCTCTCCGGAGTCACACTTCACTCTCCTATATCCACAAGCGCTAATACACTTCATCTTAATAAAACAACATTTCTCCTCAGCTCTTCTTTCTCCTTTTTCCAAGCATTTCTCTATCACACATCATCCCACAGGAGGTCACAGGAATATTTTGTTACAGCTGTACACCTTACACCTCAGTGTTTTTATTCTTTCTTACAGGTAAACTGGAAATTTTTACAGTTTTACTTGTTGTGAGTCACTCCTTTAAAAAGCTCCAGATGAATAGACTATAACAGAGCCAACTGTCAATATGTTCCTGTCAAATAAAATAAATCCATGATACAGTTCTGTTCTTTCCATCTCCCTATTTCACCACTTTTCCTGCTGGCAATAACAGGGTGTTAC
Organism: Miichthys miiuy; assembly: GCA_036365135.1. Lineage (NCBI taxonomy): Eukaryota > Metazoa > Chordata > Actinopteri > Sciaenidae > Miichthys > Miichthys miiuy. The sequence continues at coordinate 23,008,061 of CM071602.1, forward strand.
TTTATTGATCCCTGAAGGCAAATTTTTTTTCACTTGCTCCTTTTCAGGGAGGTCAGACCACAGGGTCGACTAAAGAGCAGCAACCCTGGAGCTGGAGGGGATGCAGGGACTTGCTCAGGGACACTTCAGCAGAGCAGATGGATCATTACTCTGCCCTGTCTGCCAGAAATTATGCTACTACTAATTGCAGAGGAAAGTACGTTGTGAAGAATTGATCATCCCAAGTGGAAGAATCCAACTGACTGACTGTTCCTCTAGTGCCACCATGAGGTTGACGCTCGAGGATTCGAATGAAATATACAGACAAATTAAAGGCTAAACCAGCACAAAGTATCTTAGTAAGCAGTTGGGCCACCACGTGCCACCAGAATAGTTTCATTGCAGCTTGGCATTGATTCTCCAAGCTTCTGTAACTCCACTTGATTAAGTGCAGTGACCCTTCTCTCTAAGAGAACAAGTAGACCCAAACCATGCCAGCAAAATGCCACCCACAGCATAACAGAGCTGCTGGATCCCCTCAGTGTGGACGTCAAACACCACTTTTTACTTCACTAAACCCTCAAAATGTGCATTCATCATTGTAATAAGGGGTTTGTGCACTGCAACAATACTATAAAATCAGCTCTATCTCTAAATGTCTGGACTGCTCATGCTGGCAGTTTGATCACAACCTGCACTGACATTTTCTGTCAACTGAGGAAGACTGGTTTTTTCTTACATATCACACTAGCACACAAGCATCATAGTCATCAAATGTGTGCTGTCAACCACAATTACCAACTCTATTTACTGATCTCTTTCCAATAAATCTAAACACAAATCTCACTTTACACACTGTTCCTATCGAAACACCAGAGTTGTGCAAGTTGAGCAGTCTTTGTGACTACAGTTTCTGCCAAGTCACTTAGATCTTTTGCTCTCGGTATCTTGATAAAGAAAAATCTGAATCGTCTGGGCCTATTCAGTGTTTTTATACATGTCACACCCTCTCTCGCCTAGCTGAGGCGGAGAGTGTTTCTGACAGCAAACATGGTGATGCTAACAGGCTGATAAAAGGACAGAAATACACCTGAAGTTGACAGTCAAGGAAAGTCAAGGTATCAGGACCAGTATTAAATTCTTAAGTGAAAAAAAAAACATGTATGCTGAGGCAATGCAAGATGTATTTTATGATTTAAAAAGTTGATTCTTTCCCTTCCACTGTCAACACAGTGTAAATCAAATGACAGGAAAAAAGCTTGCACCTAAAATAATAAAAAGCTGTTTAACACCCACAATACAAACACTCTTTCAACTGGACCGTGTAATCCAGGCAGCTATTTTTTCTTTCCATTCACATCCGTGTAAGTGGTGTCTTCAGTGCTACCGGCTTCTGTGTGAACCTCCGACATGCTCTCCCTTTGTTTGCGGCTGCACGGTTGATGTGGTGACCCCGCGAACTCAGCAGTGATTGTCTCACGCGGTTAAGTGCCTCCTGATTGTGGACAGAGCTGAGTGGTGATAATGTCTACCAGATTCTCCTCCTGTCACACACACACACACACACACACACACTGTGTACACATGCATCAGCATGTAGGCATGCATTTCAACACACACAAATCTACACACCGACCACTCTTTGCTCTCGATCCCAACAGTAAACAGTTTAGTGATTCACTGATGCTTCCGAATGTTCTCAGATGGTAGAGGAAGCCTCGTCAACACGCAGCTGACATGCTGACAAGAAGATGTTGAAACATGTCAAGTGTTTTCTGGTGTGTTTGTGTTGGAAGCTGCATGGAACAAAATCCGCCTCCAATTAGCCTGACATTCTGTAAACGTTCAACCTGAATCTCCACTTTGCCTTGGTATCCCTATGATTTGTTCTGTTACTATCCTGCTTTCAACAACGTAGACATGTATCTCAAATTTCGTGATTGAAGGACTTGATGGAAGATGAGTCTCGATAGAGTCCACAACATAAAACACACACATATACATACTCACACATGCGCCGCACAGTGGCTAACTTCACTTCAGCCCTTCACCCTTCTTCCTCCTCTCACCCCTGTAACTTCAGCCTCCACTATGGTGACTTGAGCTGTCAACAGATGGCTGATCCCACACGGTGAGTGTCGATTTAGTCAAAGATGTGAAAACAAAGAAGGTGTCCCTCTCTCCTCTACTCTCCTCTCTTCTCATCCCTTTTCCCAGATATGAAAAGCCTCTGTAAATGGTGAGGTACCTTCAAAGGCAGACGAACAACATCTGTGTACTTGGTATACTAATGACTGCAAACATATTTTCTTGTTTACATCTGGAAGGCTTATTTTGCTCAAGATTTTAAAAAAAAGAAGATATTTTTGCGTGACAAGGCCCGGGGGAGAGATGATGGGGGAAAAAAATGCCCCTTATTTTGACCTTTCACACACTGTCAGTACTCCACTGGACCTTTTTAAGTGGTACCTGAACAGACACACACCTTTCTGATCTCAATTGGTCTTTATGTACATCACTTAGTAACAATAAGCCAAACATATTAATCAAGTCCAACATCTTAATTATCTGGGAATCCAGCTTCCCTCAGAGCATCTTGCCAAAGTTATGGAAACTTTGTACCAATAGGCAGCTCCGAGGTCAGTGCTGGCCACTATTTTAGGCACATTTTATCACCCAAGGCATAGCTCTGCACTCTTGGGTTTAACATTCACAAATCTAATGGAAACTCGGGTTTGGGGATCTGTTTATAGAAGCTGCTGAGTCCAGGAACAAAGATGGGACAAGGGAATGGCCATTATGTCCCCTTTTGACATGAAACATTATTACGGAAACTCTTCAGAGGGTTTGAAAATACCTCTCCTGTGGCCTGCTTACATTTTTCTGTTAATCCGCTAATATGTTGTCTGTCTCTTACAAGGAAACAGGACTTGAACTCAATAAAGCACAGTGTCATTAAGGTTGTTTTTACTCCAAAAGTGGCACAGTACTTATTTTATTAGCGTACCAGCTGCTAAACCTCAAATCAACTAATCAATCTGATGCTAAACATGGTCAGTCATGAGAAAAAACATATGTTTTAGGTGCAGTAACAGCTGCAGAGAATCGATGAATAAAAATAAAAGTGAGCGTCAGCTCTACTCTAATTGTGGCCACTCAGTTAAGTCTTATGCCCTAAATAGTAGTAAAATAGTAGCAAAAGTAATGCTAACTATAGAGGCAGATGTCTTCCACAGTATTCCCCTGTAGGGAATTGGGTAACACACACAACCAGATCTGGTTAAAGTTTGTGTGTGGCCTGCAGTAGGAGTATCTCTGAGAATTCATGCATGCTGCATAAACACTGTTGTATTAGGTTTTATTTGGAACTGTCATGAGTCACTGTGTCATGAGATAACTTTTGTTATGATATGGTGCTATATGAATAAAATTGAATTGCATTGAATTGAATTTGTAAAGCTTTTATTCCCTGTTGCTGGTAAATAGTGACCGAGTAGACTACGAGGTACACAAACTTGGAAGAAACCTGCACACGCTCACATTCTCTCACACACACACACACCTGTCCATGTCTTTAGGTGTTTTTATCTCGGGCATCCTCCTGATCTTTTCTTCTCTTCCTTGTTTTTCTTTTCTTTCTCACTTTCCATTGAAGCCACCTCTCAACCATCTGCTCTTCTATTCAGCAGGGTCTTCGGCCCCGGGCCTGGCACCGAAGGTCAGAGTGTGTGCACGTGTGTATGTGTGTGTGTGTGTGTGTGTATCAGTGGACAATGACCCTGCTGAACAACCCCCCAACACATACTTCAAACACTGAGACCTTACACCGCGACCAGTCCATCGGCATCTTTCAAGACGGGTGTTAGGTGCGCAAAGAGGTGAGAGACGAGGATGGAATGTGTGTGTGCGTTTGAGTGTATGTTAAGTGTGTGTGTGTGTGTGTGTGTGTGTGTGTGTGTTAAGTGGGTGTGTGTGTGTGTCTCTCTATATGACCCTTGTATGCTCACATGCACATATCTATCCATCATTCTTTTCATACACAAGAGGATCAGGTCGTTAAAAGCAGCAGAGAAGAGCATCTGATCAATATAAACAGTCCAGAAGTGTTAACGTCTGCTCGTCTCCCAAGAGTAATTCTAGCCTTTACTCCCATTGATTTCTAAAAGAAAGATCATTATGGGTGGCTGAGCTGTAAAGTACTTCACTTTTTTTTCTTTATCTTTTTGTGTGTTCCTTCATGGCTCAATAGTGGACCAATTTACCGTTTCCAGAAATAAAGCTTTGAAGCACCAAATGCTCCAAAAGCTTTCGCCATGCTTCATTTCAACCACCGCCATTTGACTTTACAACCATGTGTACCGAAGGTGAGAAACAAAAATGTTCAAATTGACTATGCTAAGGGAGAAGTATTTGAAATTTCTGGATATATTAAGTATATGCGGAGACTAGAACGTATGACACTGTATATTCTAAAACTGGAAGAACAGTTTTTTAGAGGTGCAGAAACGAGCTGCGAACATCAACATATCACCTTCTAAGTTGAAACTTCTGCTACATTTCCAGCGTGATTCTTTGCTAAGATTCAATGCACTTATGGCTTTATAATGCACTTTACATGTTACTTCATGTGGTGCATTTTATGCCATTTCTGTCAAAGCTTAAACATATCAAATGTTGCGACAGGATGATCAGTGAATAAATAGATTCCTTCAGGAGCTGATGACACATTTGACAAAGTGACAAATGTTGATGCTTTATCATCTTATGAGAGATGTCAGTTTGTGTTAAAGATATAGATATAAAGCTCCTTTTTGTGTTCACTGGCAAAGTATCAAATTTAGGTTGTCCACATCTGCAAGAAAGACTGCTGTACTGCCCCTCGTATTTCACGTCCTCAGGGTATAAGAGAATTCTTTTATTCAACACAAGGATCAAGAGGAAACCTATGACCAACCTGTGCCACTGTTTCTGAGGAAAGCAACTTGTGGACTTTGATCCATCACGTTACATTTAACGTGAGGATTTATAACTCTCTTCCATCTGGGAACCATCTTACAGAGACTTCAAGGGGCGGGTAAAGTTCTCTTCTTGTTATCCCTGCGTCTAGAGAGAAGAAGGAGGCGGAGGAGAAGAGAGAAAGTCTTGTCATGTTTTCACAGACGGGTCATAAATTGGCAATACTGAAAGGAGGGGACTCATAATACCAGTTAATGGGTCTCCAGTAAAAAGCTCAGTGGCCAAAAATGGTTTGAGTTGGAGCCAGTTTTTAGTCCAAAAATGAAACTCAACTCAATACCCAGCATGAAAATATTTATTGTAGTAGATCATATGAAAGAGATAAACTCCAGGATTAAAAGGGCGGATGTTTACACCAAAATGTAGCATGATTAAGTCTTTGAGTCTTTATATTTATTATAGAAAGCTTATTTTGAAGTTCAAGACCTCTTAGCTATAATGGAACCAGTTTTGTCACATTATTCTTTCTTGTATCTACAGTCTAAATATACATGGCTCCCATTCGAAACATATGCTGATTTATGGATGCTCATTTCAGTGATATTGTCTTCTATTATGCCTGCATTTTTTTTACAGCAATTAATCATAAAAGAGCCCGTCATGAAACCATGAAACAGCACATTTCATGAGAAGTACTGCTTGTTTGAGATGAGGAATCAGCAGAGAGATTGAGCAATAAATGTTACAACATCTGGGTTTAGAAGCGGACATTTGTTCAGTGTAATTTGACTGTGATGCAGTCCATGCATGCATGAAAGAGACATGCTACATTATTTTCAGTTAATCATCTAATGCAGATGCTCTTCATGAACAATGAAAAGCGTGGACTGTGAAAAAAGGGGTCGTCTGTGACTTTCCAAAACCAAAAACATAAGACCAAAAATATGTGGATTTGACAGTGTCATAACCATGCAGAGTTAGAAAACTTTGTCTACCAAGACTGTGTGATATGATCGAAAAGGCCCAAGTTTCTAAGATTAGGAATGAATATCTCATTATGGCTCTGGTTTCTAAAGAGATACTGAAGCTTGGGATTAGACTTGGAGACAGAAATGTAAATTGGTTGGGCGTTTAGGTGGAACAAGCAAGCAGCAACCCCATATTGAACAATTATATTCAAAATATACTACTCAACCATCACATCATCGCATCATCATGTTAGTGGATGAACCATGATGGCATGGTGATTACTGTGTGTGTCATCAAAATTAACACTGTGTTACTCAATCTGCAGTCGATAGCAACCCAGTAGCGATAATCTAGCACTTGATAAAACTCCACGATAATAATCATGCGCATATTGTCTTGCTTAAGCCAAAAACATAAAGTGTAAGACCTCAGTCTGCTGCTAAGGTATTTTAATAACAAACACGCACAGGCTTGTGTATGTGTGGATATATTCTGTACATATAAGTGAACTAGTGTGTGTTTTGCAAATTCTTGCTTCTGTATGTGTCTGTGTCTTTATGTGGCGAACCACTCTGGCTGCCCTGAATGGGTACACTTCAATCTCTCTCTAGGATATGTTGGCAGGACGGCTGCTGACTTCCCCGAGATCATATCGGCTCTCCCTGCTGGGGTTTCTCAGCTGACGGGGAGAACAGGCTGTAATGCTCTGAAAACAAGCCTGCTGTGGTCTGTAGATGGACAGAATAAATGACTGGTAACATTAGAAGAGGCAAAGAACCATACAGAGAAGGAAAAAAAAACACTTAAAGAGATGAGCGGTGAGAGTGAAGACAAGGAAAATGACCAAACTGGGGGAAACTGAGAGGTGAGACAGTTTCATGAAATGGCAAACAATAACACAAAACCATTCACAGTGTCTCATTTAATAATGTGTCTCATCTAGTGGTCTGACATGTGTCTGAGTGACACAGATGTATTCAGTTTGTGTCATATCATACAAAATCTACTAAAACATTTATTTTTTTTATAACAGACTAAATTGTTATGCCGCAGCACTCAGGTGTCAGTTAGCCTGCCTCAGGTCCACTGATGATCCACGAATTTGGCAAGATCCTCCCATTTTTAGTTTAGCTGGGAAGCGACATAAGTAAGGCTGACAAGATGTCAAAAAACCTCTGGGTGACGTCACAGATGCCACGTCCATATTTATACTGTCTGTGGTTTGTAGCTGGCTTGCTAATGTTAGCCACTGGTAAGCCCAGTACTCGAGTTGAGGGGGCATCCCCTGGGAAAAAATGGTCAAAATCATCCCTCTTCTAAAATGGTCATCCCTTCTTCCATCCCTTGTGGCATTTTATCAATGCATGTGGAAATTACTTCTATTTAACACTGGAAATAGAATTACCATTAGACATTTAGGGGCTTTATGATAATCAGCCTATTACCTATGTGATAGTAGGTTACCGTGAGCGAGGACAAAAGTTGCGATAAGTTGCAATTCGACAGTCGCGCCGGGCAAGCCCGGAGGCGCAGCGAGCACTAAGTCCACGGCCCGGCGGCGAGGTCCAGGCGGGAGGCGCTGTAAAGCTCGCGCCGAGCCGTGAGCCACCTTCGCCCCGAGCCTTTCCAAGCCGACCCAGAGCCAGAGCCGCGGAAATGCGGAGGCCAGCCAGCGAGCTAGCAAGTCACCCTAAAATTGACTAGAATGCAGGAAATTGCATCTAAGAAATACAAAATTTTCTGGGGGAGGACCCCCAGACCCCACGCTGGAAAATATGTCACATAAATGAAAAATTTCACCATCCCCCCTGGTTTCATTTTACAACTCCACTACTGGGTAAGCCACCATTCAGGAGTCGCCTAAGTTTGTTCAGAGTTTGAGGGTTTATAAACTCCGCTGCTTCTCTGGAGTGCTGTATGCAGACTAACCTAGATGAGCTAGCTGTTGACTATCAATTAATACTTCAAATCTAAGAGCTAGCTGCTTGCTAAACTTTGCTGTCTTTTTTCTAATTCACATGTAAATATATAACATGAAATGTGGTTGTAGAGGTTTTGGAGTTAGGATATCACAAGCAATGTAACAAATTACTTTTAATGTTACACAATTAGTAGTAATGTAAGTGACTACTGTACTTGTGTGGAGTTTATGTACAACAAATAGTTCTGATTGGTCACCTTTTGAGATGATGATCAAATCAGCATGACAGCACACTGCGCTCATCACTAAAAATATTACTTCACCATTTCCACGGCAACATTATAACTGCCAGGACTGAAGCAAAACCCAGTAGGATACAATAAACAAATAAATCTAAAACAATTTTTGTCATTTGTTTCAAAGCTAACTTAGACAATGGTCTGAAAAGCTGCCCAGCTCTGGTTCTGGCACGACACCCGCTCCACTCGCCTTCAGCATTCTCTGGGTGCCCGCACCCTGGGTCTGAAAACCTCCTCTTCCCGTTGGTCCAAAGCCCCTGTGTTACAACCACTAACATTCCCCCAGTGTTCTGAGCTCGCAACTAACTAGGACATCAGAGGAAGAACCACAAAACATTTTCTCTGTAAAATATGATCCAGTTTCACAAAAATAAGTGAAACAGTTGGTAGTATGTGACTTAGTGCCATAAAACATTACTTAATTCTCTTGTATGTAAAGTACTTGGGACAGATTTTCCAGGAAAATCCAAAGGACATGACATTTATGCACAATCCCAAGTAGCTTCTCTCTCCTCTTTCCTTCAACAGTTAGCATAAAAATGGTGCGATTTGCAAATGGTAAGCTAGTTAGTATCATGGCACCAATGGTCCAAATAAAACACAGGAACGTTATAGATAATAACGTTATTCGACATATAATTGTAATTTATTTTTCAGCATTCAGTCTCATGAATGGTTGATGGCCAGGATGATGCTTGCTCGCCTACGCAGCACAAGCATGAGCAGCAACATGCGGTCCACTTAACCCCCAAAGGTGTCATTATAAACAAGAGTTTTCCCAATGTTACATAGAGGAGCTTTAATGAATATAATTTATGGTGCTGTTAGATTTCTGCTAGACCGCCTCGTTATTACAGGCTCATGTCTCCCTTGTTAGTTTTGTGGCCGCAGTAAAAAGCTCCTTAGATAAAAGCATGTTGTGAATCTTAAATAATTTTAGACTTTACAATGTTCTGGAGCTATTGGTAATGTTTGGATCACATCCTGCATCAGCTGTCCAAGTGAGACAGTGACACAGCGCTACTGGCTTAAAAGTACATGTGGGCATTAATGGGCCTGGTAGATAAATTTGTCCATCGGGACAAAAATATTTTCAGCAGTTACAAGAAGTAGATTATACTAACAAGACAGCTTTTCAAGTGCGTGGCGTTTATTCTGTTTGATGTATATCTCTAGAAAGCGTTAATGTTAGCTCAATTTGGCCATGGTTAGAGAACATCTCGAGGTCGTTACTAAGGGTTGAGCTTGCTGTTGTGAACTGGGTTCCATATATACACATAGAGGAGTCTACTGACGGTAATGACGGTAAAACACATTATTTATATGGCATAGTTACCGTTAGGCATCCTTGACATTAACAACCATGCCAGTGTTGGCTTTTGTTGTGTTTAACCATGGCAACAGTCTTACTTTAATTTCAACCAATCAACACACCATAGCAGTGTAACTATCAAACAAATCTGTCTGGCAAGTGGATTTGAATAAAACACCTATCTACGAACAGGGTTTCTCTGTTTAACACAGGATTATGTTGGCTGTCGAAACACAAACACTTTAGTTTAAAAAGACAAAGTCTGCTTTCCACCTGCCAGAGTGTGAGCTCTGGCCAGACTGTGAGCAGTGAGGAGGACTCACACTGATACTGGCTGCACAGTCTGCCGGGGTCATGACCTCAGCTTCTTCCCAGCCCACTGGGGATCTCTTCCCTGTCTGGCCTCAGGACTGGCCTCCTTCCACGGTGCTGCCCGGCTTGTTTGTGCATTGATTGCAAGGTGCAGAGAAGGCATCGCTGGAAATAACATGGTTGTGTGTGGCGTCTGTGTGTGCTGTTTAAATGAAAGTTATGTGTGTGTGTGCCAAAGCCAACAGATTTGTTCCTGATGTGCCAGACATACACCCCATTAAGCCTTCAGAGCCCATAAGTAATTTACATCACAAAGACAGCATCCTTTCTCATTTGACTGCATAGATTTTACACAGTGAATTGCCTCTGAGCTGAACAAACTACATTTTTAACAAAGAGTGAACTCAACAAAATGCTGCTGTTTGCAGAATAGTTACTATCAAAGCTGAAGCTGAAGAATGTCTGTGAGCCAAATCGACTTTAATTTGCCAAAGCTAAAAAGCTAAACAGAAGAATATGTTCTTTAAATCTTTGCCATGTAACCTGGTGTTTCCAATTTATCTCCTGTTCTCTCCGAGTCCTCTTGGCCTCCGTCAGCTTTGGCTTAAAACAAACTCAGAGAAATTAAACTTGTCAATTTGAAATGGACTCCTCAATCACGCATCGTCATGGGACTGTTGAAGGAGGAGGGGCAAACAGCGGCCGCCATTATTGAGTCTTTCTGACCAAAGATCTCAGAGGTGATGTCATGAAAACTGTCACATCCAGATGAAGTCTGCATGTGCCGTCAGTGGCACAAAATGAGAACACCCAAAAACTCTTTATGTGTCATCATGCTCAGTGTACACTCATACATCTGCACGTGATTGTAGAATATTTTACTGATCTGTGAAATAATACATTGCAAAACAGCAAAAGATTATTCAGTTTTGGATGGAACATTTATTTTATTCTGCAGCTATGTAGCATCTTTCATGCTTATTTGCATTCCTGGAAACTATTTCACAATTTTCTGTTCTCAGTTTGCATCCAAACTCTTCAAATTGACACTGTTAAGACCGTAAATGACTGCAGTCATTTTTCTGGGGTCAATATTTTCTCATACTGCTGGCCAACATTTTCTTCAACTGCATGCTGTTTACTCGACTGTTTCCTGAGCAAAATCCTCTGTCCTCGACAATAGGCTTGATGAAAATGAAATGTATCAAGCATCAGGGGCATTTCCTCTCCATATTTATGAATTCATGGGTGTTTAATCAACTTTTAATTGTGGTTTTATCCCCTTGTTCTCATCTAGGTCCATAAAGGCCAGCCTTAACACACAGCCAACATACACACTCGTTTACAGGAACACACTCATGTGGTTTGACCACACGCCCACGGTCACTGAGCGTTCATGGTACATCCCATCCAATTAGAGCCGGAGTTGTGATGACCATCCCTTCATATGGCCTCCTGCTCTCAACATTTCCATGAGAAGAGGAGACAACTGCCTAGCATTAAAAACACACAAAGTCTCACACACACTTGAATGTGGCACCAAAGGGCACCAGCACTCCAGTCCGCCCTCTCTTTTCTCAGCATCCCATAATATATACAGTAAACACATGTCCTGCCCCATACAGGAGCTGAAACCATGGCAACAGGGTCAGATACAAACCATGCTCTTGACAATATCTGAAAGACGAGATGGATTCAATATGCTTGTCAAGCAGGAAACAAGGAGCGAGGAGGAGGAGAGCATAGGAGGAGGCCATTTTTTTTGCCTTTGTTTAGAAAAGCATCTATTGAGTGGCACTTGGTGTCATGCCAGATTCTCTCCTCCACAGACGGGCACAAAGTAAACTGGATTAGTCACTGAGAGGCCTTTCTCCCATAACTGACAGCCAAGGAGAGCTGAAAACTTCAAACACATTCAGGACGTTTCTACCTAAAGACCAGACGTTTATTCATATGGAAATGCCTTTATCATCACTCTCTGCCTGCATCCATAGCTTTCTGACTGTATGTGCTGTACATGTGAATGGGGTATGCAGGATTAAAATGGTCAAGAGGCGAACTCAATGAGGAGCTCTCTCCAGGTTTTGTTCAGCCAAGACCTCTTTGGTCTTTAATCATTGTTTCTTTCAGTCTGCTACTAGACTGCTGCCCTCTAACTGCTCCTACAATGTGCTATTATATTAATGTTTTACTCATTTAAACTATTTAAACTATTTAGTGTGTGGTGGTGTTGAATTGGCATTTCTTACTTATAGTGATTTATGCTACAAACAGTTCACACACTGAATGTTTAAAAGTCCACAGAAATGGATTGTATGTATTTTGCCAAATGAGAATCAATCAAAGTTTCACTCATGCAGTGTTTCATTTATACAGTAGCTCTAACTACTGTAATCCTTTTAATATATTATTTATTGTCGTTATTTATTTACTTGCTAGTACTGGCAAAAATGCTAATGATAAATGAAAACTCATGCAACTGGCTCTGTGAGGCTGTTGAAACAAAACAAACAAAACATTTTTAAATTTTTCATTTTTACCTGATAATGGTGCTGATCACCACAGCTCTGTGATTCCGATTCATCCTCAGGGGAACATGAATACTTGCATTTCATGTAAAACACAAATGTCAGGCGAGGGATCACACAAGTCATTATGATTCATCCTCTTGGAGCCATGGATGTCTGTATAACAATTCTCCAAAATAGGGGACAGACTAAAATGAAATGCATGAATTCTCCAGCAAAAGTCCAGCAAAAAATTATTTTACATTATGTCTGCATTATACCCGTGTGCAACCTTTTGAATACTTAAATCAGTTATTGGTCATTCGTTTAAGTAAGGTTTTGAGAAGTATTGTGCAGAAATCAAAAGAGAGAAGTGCAGATTAGCCCACAGCTACGATGTTACAGCCGACACAGGGAATGCTTATTTTGCTGTCACAAGACGATCTCTCAGAAACCTCTGAGAAAGCTTTGTGACAAAAGTATCACTGATACACTTCAGTGTCCATGTTGATATAGTCAGGATGCCTTATCAGCATAACATAACACTATAACTGCTACCAAGAGTAATCTTTAAAAAAGTCTTTTGAGTCTTTGTCAGTTCTACACTTTTGTAGACTTTTGACCCATTAACAATTAAACAGATCATCATTCTATCCACTGAAGAGAATATTTGATTTATTACTGATTAATGGACTTAAGTGTTTAATGAAAACATTTTCTCAGCACAGCAGGAAGTCCCATCTCGCTAAATCAATCCTCAACAAGAGGAGAGTGTGTGTGTGAGTGTGTGTTTGTATGTGTTCCCCCTGAGAAACCAGCTGCTGAGGCTCAGGGTAAAAACGTGCTAACTGATAACAGGGACCCCTTAAAAAACACATCACACACACATCACACACCCGTCCCCCCCACACACACACCTTAAACCCCCCAAACCTCCTGTTTATCCTGTTTACAGAACCCAGCTTCAGATCACCACCATAAACACACACACACACACACACACACACACACAGGGAACACACACACACACACACATCTCCAGTATATATTAAAGGTTTTTTCACTCAACATAAAATCAAAATCCATTGCACTCATTACACTGTAAATCCTTTCTACTGTAAACTAACTGGAAACATTAACTAGACATAGTAGGCATAGTTTTAACTCAACACTTTCCATTTTTATGATAAAGTGTCCGATACATTTGGTGCTCTTGAGAATTTTTCCACACGTTGATTAATGTGTGTTTACATGGCACATTTTGAGCCTCTCATGCAGATCCGACTGTGATTGTGAACTACTGTTTATCTAAGCCCAGTGGAGGGAAACCTTTCATCTGCCCTGCCACCATAAAATAAAACTCAGCACCAGACTCAAACTGCTGGACAAACACAATAAACTCTGGATCACAAAGCAATCTCCACACAGAGATTCGAACAGGAAAGTCAAGGATCTGCCATCACATGGGCGATTACCGAAAATGATTAGTCAGTGTTTATTTGGGTTCATTTTTACATGGAAGTGTGTGAAAGATGTTAATAATGTGTTTGTGTAGGTTTGATTTAAGTGCCATGACACACCTGCTGACGAAAGATGATTATTGAGGTGGACGGAGTGCATGAATTTTGTATTCTTTAGTTCACGAGGCAGAAAACTTGAGTGTATATGTATATTATTCTGTCACTTTTAGTTTTTTAGTTCATAAAGATTGTCTTTGAAGATTGTCTCAAAGTTCTCGACAAACCATGAGCCAAATCACAGCTGGAAAACAGCAGAGCAACAAAGAGGAAAACACACATTTGGATGTTTTTCCTCCTCTCATTAAAAACCCCATTAGTGCCTATTTAACCACATCCACATACATCCTGTTGTGATCAAGGTCTTTACAGTGAAACTGAAAAAGTTTATAGCGCCTAATAATCTTTATTTGTGCAATTACTTAATTCAAATAGGAAAACGCTGCATGTGTGGACCTGATGCAGACCATCCACCCAGATACTCGCCTGCTCTCCATCATGTCCCTCATCATGGCAGCCATTTGTGCAGGCTCGTCTATCAGGACTGGTCCAGAACAAAGACCTGGCAGCCCAATTGCTTGTAACCCTATACAGGGACATGAAACACTGACCTTTAACCCCACGTGTGATACACGTGGCGGTGTTGTCCCACAGGTCACCGGTAAACGTGCCAAACACATTCCCGGCCTCCATCGCAGCCTCGCTCCTGTGGTGTGTTAGAGCTTCAGCGGTTAAAACACTTTTGACATTTGTTTTTGCGTCTTGGTAAATACAACTCTCAGCAATGTGATGATAGGATTGACAAGGTTTTAGGTAGTTTGGGAGTTTGGGGTTCAACTAGCTGTTAGAGTTTGCATGAAACATAATACAGACTTGTTTTACGCTGCCAAACACCCCATCATAGAAACGTTACATCCATGGAGGACGTCCAAACATTGTTGAATTTTGAAGGTGTGAAGCAGAAAGCGAGGCTGAGCTTCAGCATGAGGAACTGTTGACTGTAATCAAACCACATAAACCCACATCTGTTTCCCAGACCTTCTTAAAAATATGAGTGCTGTGGTCGTTTTTAAAGCTCTTAATCAAATACACAAATATTAAGGGGGCAGTTCATCCAAACACTTCTGAACTTACCTTGACTGTAGACATGCAGATAGTTCGGGTTATATTTTTCCAGTTTTAGAGATTTCTGACATAATAGAGCTGAATGGATTTGGTTGGTGGTGCTTATAATATTGCAAAATTACATGTGTCAACTTTAATGTGTCACCTTTGTTTCTATGAGCTGTGACTGCTGAGTTTGGCTTCAGACTCTAAAGTGTCTTTTGAGAAGCCTGAATCCAAGAGAGCAAACTATTTCCCAATTCTTATACTCCACTGACAAACTGTCAGGACTAAATAGGAACTATTTCTATCTCCAGAACAACTACAACACTGTTTCTGAAAAGGACAATGCATGGCTCGATACCAGTTTATTTAAGTTATGAAATACAAAATAGATTTTGCATGATTAAAGCAGCATAACCACACTAAAACCAACAAAACTTCATGATTGATGTCTGTCTATATGACTGCTGTTAAACAATAAAAACACATTGTTTGTGTCAGAAAAACAGAGTAAACAGAGGTAATTTGATGCTTTTCTTTTCACGGCTCAGTTTCATCTGCCCACTGTTAATAACAGTTATATTGGATGCCTCTCTGCCTAATAGTAAACACTCTCTCAGGTTTACAGCTTGCAGCAGGACTCAGTCCTGTGAGTACTCTAACAGCACTCTGCCACAGTATAAACCTGTAAACTGCAGGGGAGGAGTTTCAGTGTATGAATTGACAGGCAGTCTTTAGCAGTGTATGGTTTTATTACTGGTGCTGGTGGTGGTGGGACTGCGGATGAAGGCGATGAGTAGGGGGGGTGTTGAATCACCTCCAGCAGCTCTGACAGAGGCGTCAAGTCCTGGCATGACAACCAGTTTCAGTTTACCAGCTGCTGGATTCAATGCAGCAGAACGAAGGGAAAGGAGGCATAAACATGCATAATTGTATGCATGTTTGCAGAAACACACACACACACGTACAGACATGTACACACATGCATATACTACACACACATCTGTGTCCTGTTACATGGTTGCTCAGTGTTTCTGTCCATTTTTTTTTCAGATGAAGTTGGATGTTCTCCATCAGATCATCGGTTAGAATAAGAGCTTTAGAAACATACAAGAGCTCACATCTGTCCCTGAAGACTTTATTTACCCCCCACCTGTTGTAACACACACAACACACACTCTTTTTTTTCTCTGTATGCTTGTAACATGTCCAGAAATGATCCAATCAGACATTCATGCACAGAAAAATCTTTAGTTATTTGAGTTTTACACCTTAGCACAAGTTAATGACACTATATATTGTTTAAACACATTATCAGCTCAAGTCAAGTGGGCAGACAAAAGTTACTCTAAATGACAATGTTTATTGACCATCCCAAAAGAAGAAAATACAAATGAGTTAAAAAGATGTTTAAAAAGTTTCCACAAATTGTCTTATATATTAAAATATAATTCTCTATAAGTGTCCATAAGAATCATTGTAGGATGGGGATGGAAACACAGGAATCTAAATATGGAGAACAGAAATTGGCCAGAAAAACCATCCTTGTCAGGCAATTTTAGTTGCCAACATGTGAGCAAATCAAACCCAGACCATCGTTGTTTGTACAAATTTGACATCCTCACATCTGGTCAGACATTCAGACTGCAACAAGTTAAAAAAATTTCTACCGGCAAATTAGTACTATGAGCTACTTTTCTTCCTTGTCCTTTTAAGTTTCAAATAGCACCTCTTTATTTTCATTGTTGGCAAACAACAGCAGCCCATCAAAGAAACTTCCTTTCCAAATATCAGCTTACTCTTAATCATCTTTGACCAAACGAGAAAGGCCTGGAGACTCACAGGAGTCATTCGCGATTAATTCATATAATGAATTCACAATTATTCTCATTTTTTTTATTCTGACACAGCTTTCCCCCCTCCTCATTTTAATGGTCCAATTGTGAATTCTGAACAGTCCTTTAATAGTTTCATCACAGAGCAAACAGTGAAACTGATGTGAAAACCAGAGGAGCCCAATAAAGACATGATGCAGGCGTTGTGTATGGGCGCTGAGCCAGATGACAGGGAGTCATCAAGAGGGGAAAAAGAGGCAGAGAGACACAGTCAGAGAGAGACAGAGAGAGAGGGAGCAGTCCATTGTAAACAATAACACAACAATATTAGTCCAGCAGCAGGGAGCTCTGGCTCTGAAAACAGTCTGTGTGTGGCAGGTGGCAAAGAGAATAAACTTGAAAATAGAAAAGGAGGAAAGAAGAGGAAGACAAAGGATGATGAAATGGAATAAATTAAAGAGGAGCACTAACAGGAAAAGTGGAAAATGGAGAGAAATCAGTGGAAAAGAGAGAAAACGAGAAAGAATTCCCTTCAGACTTTCTTTTTGATTCACAGCCAACACATTTACAATCGAGGAAGTCTCTGACTCGCTGCTGTTCCCTCCTTATCCTCCCCTCCCCTCCTCTCACCTCCTCCCTCTCATGCTGAGACCCCCAGCCCTCCCCTTCCCTCTAGTGGGACTCCCTCTCCCTCCCTCCCTCTCCCTCCCTCTCTCTCCCATCTGAAGATTTAACAAAGCTCAGAGCGGAGCTGGCGGTCACAGTTGTGCCCTGGATTGTAGCAGAGACACAGAGAGAGAAGAGAGAGCAGCCCTCCTGCAGCCTGTTAAACCACCACCATGGATGTCAAACTGCTGGCACTGATGGCTCTGCTGGCCGTGGCCACACATGCACCAACCTCCAACGGTGAGTCCACGAGAAGCACAGGAGACTCAGGGGCAATTTGTAATGGGCCAGAGAGACTTTTTTAGAGCTTCGACTGATTTTTGGTTGAAGACATTAACTTACATGAGATGTTTTAGTCTTAAAGATGGGGAAGGGTTCATGTTGTGTATAATCTGGATGTTGAGGCTTCTGTTATTTTATTTTAGTCTCTGCTGTGTCGGAATGTTTCAAAGAAAAGTTATATTAGAAAATCAGGTGGATGTCTTAAATCTTTCCTTGTGGTTTCATGTTTTAACTCGTTTCTCATGGTCAGAGCTTAACTTCTGAAGTTGTTAGTAGTTCTTTGTCAAGATTTATTGATTTGAATTTAGGCCTGATGGTTGATGAGTTTCATTTGTTGCAAGACAAGAAAGAAAAATCCCTTTTGATATATCCCTTGTTGCACTAGTTGTTTTAAACTCCAGTACTTTGGTACATCTCATGATTTACAGACTTGGAAAAATAGTTAACACAGAGCAGACTTTTATTCCAAAATGATTCATTCTCCATTTTTCAGTACTGACTGCATGATTACTGAAGAGCCAAAATATTTAATCAGTTACTTGATCATCAGTTGAGCTACGTAAAATGAATCTGCTGTCAACTTTAATGTTTAATGTCAACTTAACTGTTTTCAGAATCAACTGATTGTCTAAGCTTGACAAATATTCACTGGTTTTGCCTTTTGAAATATGAATTTTAGCTGGTTTTCTTAGTTCTTTGTGACAGTAAATTGAACATTTTCAGATTTTGGTCACAGAAAACTGCAAATTCTGAATTGTGACAGGATAATTGTTATGTTTAGCCCAAGATTGCTGGTACAGAAGCTAACTATCCACCACTACCCTATAATCAGCAAACTCCTGCAGCTTTTGTTACATTTTAGTTTTTTTTATTTTCAAATAAGCAATAAACCAGGTTGCAAACGTTCCAGCAATTATGATATTTAGTACTTTGGACTAAAATCCTTTACGTACCACTGTAGGAGGAGTGCAGTAGTGACCCCACATTAATCTCCCACATGTTAACCTTGGTAGGAGACAAACCGGGGTGTTGAGTCGCCTGGCCTGTGTTATGTTAAGCTTGTTGTTTCAGCCCCTGATTGCATATTAAAGAGTTAGGTCTAAATGTGTATATTTGTTTTTTCCCTTTGCTTTCTTTTAATTAGTTTCTAATTAGGGATAAACAATGCGGTGGTGATATCAGTGGATGCTCGCTTCTTGCCCCGGTGCTGCGTGCTGCATAATGATCCCTTAGTTTGCATGAGAAAAGACCCTGAACGAGTGTGAATCATTAAGCTGATATTACTGAGGATTTAGCCATTTGTGGCAGGACATTTGGTTGGTTGCATTACAAACATGCATATCAATAGGGATATGTTAAACCGCAGAACAAAGGTCTGTTAGTTACACAAGATTCACTTGATTTAGTCCATTTCTGTGTTTATCTGGGCAGGAAGTGGCCATTACAAAGAATGAGTTGTTGCAACTATCTGCAGAATCAGCATCTGCTCTGTGATCTTTTATGATTTCTTGACACACTCTGCAGCCTCAATAAAGCTTTTTTTCTTTTAAACCATGTGTATGTGATATATTGAGTCAAACACTCTGCAGCAGCAAGGCTATTAGGATGGATTCTTAACATAGTTTTATTGCAGGGCGTTTCTTTTCATTGTTTCATCATTTCTTTGGAAAGTCTGTAAACTCTAGATTTTTAAAAACTACAATTCTTTTGTAATTGCATGTTTCGAGTTAATAGTGTGCATCTGTGGTCCTCCGTGCCCCCCACAAGCCTCCATGGAGGCACAGGGGTGATTTGTAATCATTTTAAGAATGTACTCAAGGTGATTTCCACAGAGGCCGTCTGAGCCGCTGAGTGCTCCTTCATAAAAGAGGCAAATATCGGAAATTGAATGTCGAGGACCCTTCTCCATTAGAGTGGCAGCCTGAATGCTCCAGGAGTGAAAAGCTAAAAATCTGTATATGTGTGTGTGTGTGTGTGTGTGTGTGTGTGTGTGTGTGAGAGAGAGAGAGAGAGAGAGAGAGAGAGAGAGAGAGAGAGAGAGAGATACTTCTCATAGCAGGGCTAATCTCTTTTTAATGAACATGTTGTTCAGAGAAATAGCAGGTACATTCGTACATTCCCATTCTTTGTAAAGGCCTTGTTACAGTAGATTAAACACACTTTTAGTTTGTCCAATGAGGGAAGTAATGCAATTAATCACATTTTTTCAGTGATCACAATCACACAATTTCACAATCTCACAAAATTAGTTGATGTTTATTTCCCCTTCTCTGTGTCAACTCTTGAACAGCATAATTGTTAAAATAGTTCAGGTCCTCGCACATATATAAAATGAAGCTAATATAAAGATCTTTACAATTTCGCCTTAAGCTTTAATCAAGTGAATCAAAGTGATATATGGTAGTTGTAAATGGACTAAACAGCTGAAATTACCTTGTTTCCACAACTCTGTTTCCTATGAATACAGAATTTCCCGTCTTCTAGTTTGATCACACTGATGCTAATCTGTAAATTTTCCTTGTTGTGTGTTTGCAGCAAAGCCCATCAGTCTGGTAGAGCGGTGCTGGTGTCGTTCCACCCTCAACACGGTTCCTCAGCGGGCCATCAAAGAGCTCAAGTTCCTCCACACACCCAACTGCCCCTTCCAAGTCATGTAAGTGAAAGAGTGTAAAGTTACTGATTAATGTGAAGAATTGTATGTCCTGATGTGAACGCTTGAAGGTCCTTTGAAGAATTCTGTCACTGAAAGATTTTAGTGTATTCAGTTGGATTTTAATGACTTTGTTGGTCATAAGTGAAGTTCTGGTATTCTGCAAAGACCATGACATGTACTTTGAAATAGCATGTGTAGAAATCAGGAGAAGTTATGTGAATGTGATGGCTGTATTGTGACAGTGAGACAATAATTCCACCTTATGGCACTAAACATTTTTATTGACTACAACAGTGCAAGTGGTATCTAGGACATATTTGCACTATAG
This sequence comes from Miichthys miiuy, assembly GCA_036365135.1. Classification (NCBI taxonomy): domain Eukaryota; kingdom Metazoa; phylum Chordata; class Actinopteri; family Sciaenidae; genus Miichthys; species Miichthys miiuy. The sequence continues at coordinate 23,028,704 of CM071602.1, forward strand.
AAGCCATCCTTCATTTTTGTACGATTATTACTGATAATTCCACTTTGAGGTTTGTGTCACACGACATCTGATTTCTTCTGACTGTATGTTAGAGACCTGCTGCTTCATTATCCTTCATTATTATGTGTTTACTTTTACTAACTTTTCCCCATTAATCTGGTATATAAAATAAAAAAATGTACAGCGCAGATGGATTGTGACATTGAGAGTGGATGTGTGAAGTATGGTGTTAATATCCTTCCATTCTTTCCCTGATGAGTTTAAAACAACACGATACTCTCAGAAAGAGGAAAGCGGGGACGGCCGGAGCTCGCGGGGGCCATTTATGTTTTGCAAAGGAAGCAATAATTAAGGGTCAAAGTGATTACCTTTGTATTTCTGCTGACCCCCTATGTCCCTTATCCACTTTTTTTTTTTTTATTTCCCGCCTAGCAGCACTAAGTATAATGTCACTGGTCTGGAACACATTAACTAAAAAGCCTCATTCATTTGTTTGCAATAGAAAGCAGGATGACAGAAGCCTCACAGCCAAAAAGGCTAAAAGGCTGTGGGGCTTCTGCCAAAGAAGAGAGGGGTGGGCTGGTGACTGTTGGAAGGGGTGAGCCAATGGCAAGAGGTCATAGAGGATACACAACGCTCCGACCGGGCCACAAACTCCCTCTAACCTCCATCCAAAAAACTGCCAGAGGAGTCAAGAAGTCACTGAGACGAGCAGCCCACAGAGCTGCTCCGATATCTCTATTGATGCGGATGAAAGAAAGCCAGTAACACTACACCCTCCACCCACTCTTACCCCCCTACACACGACCCCTCCACCCCCACCCCGTCCCAGCATGCTGTTGGTATTAACTTGCTGTGAAGTAATTACTACCTGCTGTTTGTGGAACTCCGGCCCTCAAATTCCAGCCAAGTCAATTAGGGTTTAGGCTCTCAGTTGGTCATCCAGACAAGCAGACAGATAAACAGGATGAAGAGAGACACATCAAAACAGCACGAAGCTCCCGAGCGGATGAGCTGACCACCCCTAATAAAATAAAAGAGGAGGGGAAGAAGGGGACATCCCTGGAGGAAAAGCAAACATAGATCCTGTTACTGAGCTGTTTGGCCTCCTGACTCACATGTTAGTTTGAGGGATTTGGGGCTGATGCTTGGATTGATGCTTCTGAACTCTTTTAAGTTAGCGGGCCATTTGCTCATTTGCTCGTGTGTGTGCATTTAAATGAGGTGACGAATAGGGGAGGTGGTGTATTAAAGAGGTAAAGGGGGGGGGGGGTTCAAATTGAATCAGAAAGCAGTGAAGAGGCAGAGAGGAATGTGTTTAATTTGCAGCGTTGTGCGATGGAGAGATGGAGGGAGGAGAAGGGGAGCAGCGAGGCAAGACACCTCTTGAGTTGTTAACTCTCATACATGACCTTTTGCCACCGAGGTGTGAGATCGACATGTTCGGAGGGGGTTAGACCCCGCTTGGCTGGCCCCTGTGCGCCTCAGCAGAGCTGAAACCCACCCAGCAGTTTCTGATAATAGAACAAATCCTCTCCTAAATATTTGGCTCAACTCTCCATCAACAGGCCAGACTTCACTTGCAAGAACACACACTCTCTGCGACCGCAGAGCTGTTCATCATATCTGATGATCAACACAATCGGTCAACAACTGAGCTGTGAAATCCAGTGTTTCTCCAAGCATGGAAGACAATTTATGTTTTCGAATTTTGAATTTGATCACATCATTTTAAAGAGATCTGTTTATAGTCTCTATAGTCTTCCTTTCAAAAATAATTCCATAAATCCAGCAAAAAAGATCATTTTATACATATTCCAGTAAAAAAACATGGAGCAAAACCAAAAACTGACATTTTTAACACATTTTTTTTATTTTCATTTCCTTATTTGAAAATTAAGTGATAACTGACAACTTCAAAAGATGTTTTCGTTTTTGTACTATTAAGTTATTTGAGCTGCTGTAACAAGTGAATCCTCCCCGGTGTTGGATCAATACATTCTATCTTATCCGAATAGGAAAGTCTCATTGATATTAAATCTTATTAAAGAGTATTCTGGATTAAATAAGCAGCAGAAACAGATGAACAATACGTGAAACAAATATGCAAAAATCTGGATTAAATAGAAATGTAATTGTAAAATCATGAGAAAAAATTAATAAATGTGCAAAGTTCTATCATATAAATAACTTAAATATCAATGTGAAACAACACAGACAGTTCCACAGACTTTGTCTAAGCTTGATCATTCTTAAAGCTTTAGCTATTTTCCAGTGTCCTAAAATAATTGTGGCTTGTATAGTAAGGTCTGCAACAATTACCAAAAATGCACCTTTCCTCTCCCAGTCTCTACATCAAACTACGAGTTAACATGTTTCGTGTGCAGCGTAGAGACAGCTTTACAAGCCACACAGTATGGTGAGCCTCCCCTCCAGCTGTCCCTGAGTGGAAACAGAGTGCTGCGATTTTTCACCGCCGATCGGAGGGTGACAGCCTGTTATGTGCAGTAATCCTCCAGTTTTCAGCTTGGATGTGTTATAGGATGTGCTGAGGTTTTAGAGCTTAGCTGAGGTGTTTCTGAGCTCTGACTTCATAAAACATATCAGATATTATCCTGACTTATTGTGCTCGCTTCAACATCAAAGGTTGAACTGTAAATAGAGACGTTATTTTTATTTTTTGTTATGATATACGCTGACAAAGGAATTTGGGTTCCTTCTGTGGTTAAAATAATGCAGATTAGCTGATGTTAAATTAAGCAATGTGATGTTTACACATTAAGGTGACAGCTTGTTGGAGGTCATAATCCCCTGGTTTAAACTGGGATGTTCTGTGTTTTTTTGAGATTAGGTTGAGTGTTCGTTGAAGTAGACTTTCATAAAACATGTGTGATATTATTGTGATTTATTAGCAATAAATCAGCTATATCTAAAGATATATCTTTAGAACATTATCTCTACAACCTAAACAATATCACTTCCCAAACATATACAGTATTACAAGCTTTATAATGCCTTGGGGAGTAATAAATGTAACTTATGGCGCCTTTGGGTTTAAAGAGACCAGACCAGCGCTTTGTGTGTTCAAGTTTAATAACTGCAAATTGCTTGTGTTATACATTTCTGCCCACTATTACACAAATTATGGGCTACCGTGAGTTTTTGGTTAATTTCCATAGGTTGCAAGAAGCCAGTCTGATTATCTGATTATTTCAGCATTTTATGAACTTTCCATCACAGTGATGAATTTGTCACCTTTAAGTTAAAGTTATGTTTGTTGTTGCTTGGTCTTGCAAAATGATGCTGGTGCGTTCAAGGACATCCGGCCTCTGAAAGGAGGTATTCAAATGCTCCCACACCATGATAGTGATAGCCTAGATAGTTTGTTGTGATGGATTGCCTCTATCAAGAAGTTCCAAGTTTCTACAAGTTGATTTACACAGTACTGACAGCATTTGGTGCTGGGAAATCAATTTACGGTATGTTTTGGAGCAAAAGATGCCAAACTGTGGGGAGGCAACTGAGGGAGAGTTGAAGGGAGGAGAGAAACATCATGGCAAAGATAGTGTGTGAGGTTAGAGGCAATTAAGGTACTTTAAAACTACTGCATGTCAAAATGTATAACTTAACTCATACAGACATGATACACTACATCAGCTTGACTTGCACTTTTTAAATATATTATTATCTTCGATATCTATCACAATAAACATTCATAAATCTGCTTAGAAATCAGAAATAAAGTCACTCCTCATAACTTGCCTGAGAATAATCATATTTTTTAGTTTTCTTCAGTATTACAGTTAACCAGTGATAGTTATCTGCACAGACATGGGTACATTGCAAACAGGAACTGCTAATACATTAGTCAGCATATAATATAAAGAATGTAGACTTAAAGTAAACAGGGCTCAAGTTGAAGCAACAGCTAACAACAATGGCACATCACACAAAGCATTATGGTTATTATTCCAAATAATTAGTCCACAACTTAAAGCATGGTTAACCCCCCAGAGCAAACAAGAAAAACAATAACTTAATATATATATATAATATAATATAAAATAAGAGTGACAAAATCAACCTCACAGTATCAGATTTGGAAAACACCTGTTTTGAAACACAGTCTGCAATATTTTACCGGAATATGAATGATTGTAGTAATAATAAACTTTATTTATCTAGCCCTGAGCGGAACATGCAGAATGAACACCTGTTGTGTGAAGCTAATTATTATTCTAAATTATTCCAAAAACAGCTAATTAACTAACTAAACCCACCTGTTCATTGAAGAAAATTACTTAAATAGAAACCAAGAGAACCATCTAGGGAACTCGAATGAGCCTCTTTAAGGATTCACGTTAATTAAAATGCCAGTCACATTTCTTTGAGGTTACTGAGAGGTCTTATTACAGTTTGGTTGACCACACAGCTAATAAAATAGATACAATCTCTGCACTGTAGGCTACACCATCAACGGATGTTCGGCTACAGAGAAAGCCCCGAAGTGAAAATATTCTCTAGTACACGTCCTTGAAACATGATTTATTATACTGGGTTTGCCAAGAATTCTTTTGCTTCCTTTCTATCTCTGCTCCTCCTGTTTTATGTGAACAACAGTGTAAGTGTGGGAAACAAAAGGGAAAGTCACACAATCATGACTTCACAGTAAAAATCCACAACATTTTAGCAGAAATACTCAGTATGTGACATTTAAACCTTCAAATTCACTTTTTTTTCTGACACAGTGCCAAGCTGAAGAACAACAGGGAAGTCTGCATCAACCCGGAGACCAAGTGGCTGCAGCAGTACTTAAAGAACGCCATTAACAAGTAAGAAAAAAACCTCCTCACTCTCTCTGTCTCCCTCTGTGCAGACACAAGCACCACTGAATGAAATACAGCGCTCTTCTCCGCTGAGTTTAGATCTTACAAAGAAGAAATAAAACCTCTGTTACAAATGGCCATTTCCTGGTTTTTTGCTGACAATTACTCTCTGAAATCACTGATGTGGTTGATGTAAGCAGCTGAGTTATTATCTGTGAAATAATTAGCATCCAGCAACAATAGTGATAAATCTGCCACTAGTATGTCTGCTTCCTTCATTCTCATAAGTATGTGTCTGCTTCAGCCATGAGAGGAGTCAAATGTTTTTACCCTCTCAGCTTGCTCACAGTGGGAAACACACCTCATCATATGTTATTGTATTTTTAATGTGACTTTTTTTTATTCCCAAGAAAAACTTTCCACATAATTATCATCACTAATTGCACATCAGCGACAGAGTTGTCCCAGTTAGGGGGAGCATTGTGAGTAAAAAAAACTATTCATAGTAAAAAAAAAAAAAAAAAAAAAGTGTAGCAGCTCAGCTCAATCAGTTTTTAATGAGCTGTGCAGTTAAAATGTGTGCATTCCTCATAAAAAAAAAATGTTCCCAATGTGTCTGGTGGTGATTATCACCAGGCTGCATGTGTGCTTCTTAAAACACCATAAACACTTATGTGAAAACAGACAATAAAGTAATTTCTGGGGGTTTTAAGAGATTTTGTTTATAGTTTAGTAAAGGACCTACGTGAATATGGATTTTTTTTAAATGTAGTCTTATCCTGGGTGTTGTCACAGTTCATATAGGCACAGCAGCAAACCGCCTGTCAGACTGTAAAACAATGACTTTTATTCTGTCTACTGCATGTGTCTTGATGAATGCTGCATACAGAGAGTCAAGTATCTGTTAGACATCTGTTGAACAAAAACTGTCCAGTGTTTCAGCTGTGTTGCTGCCTTGTTTTTAAGGTTTTCCACCGGGCATTATGAGCTTATTCAGGAAGCTTTTATATAGGAGGAAAGATGAAATGTGAAAATACAGTTACAAGGATCGGCGTGGGAACACAGTTGTTTAGGCGCTCATTATAGGAGTCATGGATGAATTGAGTGAGAGAAACTTTAAAAGCTCCTGTTTGCACCAAAAATCTGTGTTACGCATACTGTACATATAAATAATAAAGTGGGTAGTTATAGTTATGTAGTGTGTGTGTCTCTAGTGTAAAGCCTTTTTTTTTAACATGGAGGGGAGGGTTTCTTTTTAGCGTGGCTGCGCTTTGTCAGAATCACCTTTTTCATGTTCTGTTACAGTACATTTATATGTTATGATGTTCACCTATCAAAACTGTTTGCTAACACCTGAGGCCCCCAACATGTCCATGACTGATCTGCTAAGAACAGAACTTTTCAACAGCGCCAGCTGCTCGTTCATATCCTCCACTAGGGAAAGATGTACATGACCACCCTCCTAGAAACAATGTTCATAGGTGATTTGAAAGGAATCATTATTTCTGTCTGGATTGTGTATCCCACATTTTTGTGTGTGTTGGAAACATACTGTGTTTATGCACTGTATTTATGAGAGTTTATTGGTTAATTAATTAAATATTTGTGGGGTATTAAAATTCTCTTTAAACTACAGGAAATCCATGTTTGTATATCATTGATAATTAGTCTTGATTTAAACATTTTGAACATATTCGGTGAATCCATTGGTGCTATTTCCTTTTCGTCCAGCAAAGAAAATGGAAACAATCTTTTTTTTTGCTCTGTTCAATCTAATACAGTAAATAAATAGTTCTTCTGAATCTCTCTCCAGGGTGAAGAAAAACAGAAGACGCAATAACAAGAAAAACTAAACCCAAAATGAAGACGTGTGCCGTCAGACCTGGCATCCCCGGGTTGAACCTGTATACCTCCCTGTCACTGCTATGGATGTATGTAAACACGCTGTATGTACCCGTCCATCTCTCTGGACCGCTTGCAGAACCAGCACTTCAACGCCAAACTGTGCCGTCCCTTGCACCGCCACCAATCCCTCTGGACACCCATGCAATCACTTCCAACCCTCCATTTTAGCACCAAGTGCAATTCTATCTTTGGAACAATGCTATACACGCTAATGTCGGATATATATGTGTGTGTGTGCCGGGTGATCGGCACGAACAAGAGCAAGTGTGTGTATGTGTGTGTGTGTATGTGTGTGTGTGTGTGTGTGTGTGTGTGTGTGTGTGTGTGTGTGTGTGTGTGTGTGTGTGTGTGTGTGTGTGTGTGTGTTTTTGAATGTGCCTCACATGAACTAACACAGTACTGACTGTGTGTCTGTACTGTATATTATATTTTCTGACTTTACGCAGCTATAAAGGAACAATTTGAGCTTTCTGCTTGACACACAAGGCTTTGTGGGTAATGCTACCTTCACTTCCTGTCAAATTAACTCTAAATATGAGCTGCTGAAACATTCACATAAGCTGCCTCGGAGGAAATTGTTGGCAGGTTTTGTCCAAATAGCCCAAATGTGGTTTGGCAAACTGGAGAAGTGTATCATTCACAAACAGAAAAGTGAAAATGAATCAGTTATATTTACAGAAATACACTTCAACTTTAAATGTTTTTTTAACATTATAGTAAATTTCATTTTTTTATTGTTGATCTTACATTCATTAAAAACAAATATTTGGGATGGTTACAGACTTTATTGTGAAAACTTTTTCTGATATGAGGTGAACCTGGCATTACTCCACAGCTGAGGCCGGACAGGTTGGCCACTGGGGTCACGTGCAGTGGCCAATCAGGGCAGGCCATGCTACAACAGTATCTTGAACTGTCTTCAAGCTTCCTGCATTATCAGGAACAAAACAGATGGAAGCTCACACACACACACTGCTATAAGAAACACGCACTGATCTTATGGTGCTATTCAGTTAAAAAAAAAGGGGGTCAGAGCCATCAACATAATTATATTTCATGCAAGATTGACGATGGGATGTTGTGACCTTTATGTATGAAATGAAACACACTTATGTTTTTCACAAAATATATAAAGCACTGTTGTTAGAGTCAGATATGAAAGATGAAAGAGAAAGCTGATGTTATGTATACTGTACTGGTCAAAACTATAAAGGAGTGGGACACTTATCAATGCAGCATTTTATTGATATAAAAATATCAATATAAACAGAGACCAAATATTTATACAGTAAATCATGCAACATAAGAAACCTGTGAACCTCAAAATGAATGACTTAATGAGTCATTATAGGGATTAGGTAATCATGCATATCAATAAAACAGTTCAACTGCAGTATTTTCATACCAACACCTGTCCTTGGTAGGAAAGAAAAGCTAATAAACTGTCACATAAAACTGAAGCTGAATGATAAATGTCACAAAGGGAATGTTCACAGTGGCAAAAAGAAAGTTTTTGATTATCCTTTTTTTATATATTTGAGCCACTTTATTATCAGATGTGTTTTTTTTAAATGTAATTGTTTTATTTTTATATTGTGTATAATCTTACTAAATGTTTTTTTTTTTTTTTGATGAAATGTACAGTAAGCAGTAGATACTAAATGAAGGCTAGTCCATAAAAAGAAACAGTATTAAATGTCATTTTTAAGATTTCACGCAATATCTTACATATATGTAATGGTTCGTTTGCAAATATGTTATACACAGTATGCAACAATTTCCTTTACCTAAGGAATAAAACACTGTTTTTTAACATTTTTTTTTTTTTTTTTACAAGATGGATAAAAAAATCAGCCAAACAAATCACATTTCGTCCTCCTGGTTTGTTGTTCTCTCCACACTGTTTCCTTATCAACCAATCTGAGATGTAACAACGGTGAACTGAATAAAAATCCAACACTGAAAACAAAAGCTGCTGTTACATGAGTCAGGAAACTATTCAGCTCGGCCCACCAGTTGTCCCCGTCGAACACGAGTTTTACTGAGGCTGATGTATGATGTGTCAATAGAGCCAATGAGCCAAAGCAGAACAAAACTTTTGAGTTGAGATCCAAGCGACCAACATGTGCTTTCAATCTGGACACTCCCAGCACCCCACAGGCTTTCTTTTCAGTTTCACTCAACCGCCGCCATGCCGCAGGATTAGAGCCTGTTTCTTTTTTTCCATAAAAATAGTAATGGAGGTCCTGGTGCTGGTGCTCACTGTTATGGTGTGTTTTGTTTTACATGGTCTATTTGCTGAGTTCCTGATTACAGGTGTTGATCATATCAATTTGCAGCTCGTGTTGCAATAAATCCTGTAAGTGTAATTCATTTCCCATGAACCTAATATAAGTTAATGGATATTAATTTTATATCATTATACTAATTTGTTTAAACACATTGCTAAAAATGTTTCCAAACAGAGTGGTAAGCAATGATACATTTCTAATTTTATTCCATCCTTTTATAAACTATAGCGTTACACCGAGAGGAAAGGTTACGTTGTTATGTCTGTAAACTTTCTAATGTATATTGTGATATTATCTCACTAACAGGAAAAAGACATTGCATTACCTGTGGTAATTAACCACATTGTTAGCAGCATTTAGTTCATAACTGATTTATATGAATAATTTTTAAGTGCTATCCCCTTTAGTACTGTGGCCCCTGTGGAAACATTTTAACATTACAGACAAATATATAGACTCTTTTATCGTCGTACAAATAGCGATTTTTCAGGAAGATTTTGTGTGTGGACACATTCGGGTTCACATTTACTCACCATTAGTGTGTCAATAAATGAATCAAAGTGGGTGCATGTGTTCTACTTTGGACCCCGAGACAATGTGAAATAACTTTACTTCTTTTGAGGCAGCTTCTGACACATATTCTTCATATACATGAGATGTATTAGAGTATTACTCTCTGTATTGTCACTGTTTGTAAACCAAGAGGCAGTATTTTAGCTATGATACTCGAGCCCTTTTTCAATAAAGTCATATGAAACAAATTCCTAAGTCATATGTGTTTGTTCTTTACCTTACCTTTATCTCTGAAAATTATGTTTCTTTGTATAATTCACTGATTTAAAGCTACATTAAGTGATTTCTGAGTATTGGGGCTTGAAAACAAATTATAGACTTTATAGACTAATATCCTGGACAGATATTAATATATTAGTAATAGATATCGACTTATCAAATTGTTATGGCTGACTACTTGGCAAACACATGCCTACTACTAACACATCGAGCAGACATGGAGCAACATGAGCATCCCATCGGAGGCAAATTCTGCTTAGTATTCACTTTCCTTTTAGTTTTAACTTGTTCTTCCAACTTCTGAGAAAAATATCTGGATCTTGAGCTTCTTAGATAATGTTTGGCTTTCTTCACTGGCACTTGTATTGGGGTGCTGGTAAAGGCCATGAAACACACAGTCTGTGATGTATTTTTGTGTCTGCTAGAAACTATATTTATATGCTCTAAATCAACTGCTAAGCAACTGCAAATACATTTTAGGAAAAACAAAATGCAAATGCCAAAAATCTAAATAATGGGGAAACATTTTTAGTGACGTAAATTTGCAAGTCAAAAAACATTGATTGTGTTAAAGTTTAGGTTCTAGCAGCTGTAGGAGTGATGACAGCAGCAAAGGAAGGAGTCAGGTAATGTCGAGCAACAAAGTCCACGTAGGAGGTTGAGTGGCTCAACAAAGCAAAACCGGATTTTAAACACGGTAGGACACTGTTTCCTGTTAAGTGTCTTTAAAAAGTGGTCATTTTAACCCAAACTACAATGTTGAGCAATACTGGATCCACTCAAAGCAGCTACAGCATGATTAATGTTTATTTTAGGCACTTACATTTAGAGAATTAATATAGCATACATTTAAACTCAGGCTTTTTTATGTGGCTAGAACTTTTTTTTTTTTTTCTGACATCGCCCACAGCAGTGCAAAGCTCTGCGTCTGGACGAGGATCCTCATCTGCCTCTTAAAACTAGGGATGTTGACCGCCGTCTACTGTGGGTAACACACTGGCTATGCGGTACTATCAAGTAGCTCAGATAACCACATTTCAAAATACCCAAACTATCCGTCCTCAAGTGTCAAACCCAAGTGCTTAATACACCCATCTTTTATTACAACTGCCTCCCTACAATTTCCGGGCATTATAAAAAGTTGTATTTCCTTCAATAGAAAAAACATTGCCACTGAAATAATGCTGGCAGCAAATTAGTAATGTATAAATGCAATTTCTAAGAGGCAGGGTTGCTATGTGGAGGCTTGAAAATCAAATAATGAGATAAAAACAGTAGCACAGAGTCAAGTGTTTATTCTGAGTGGTTTTAGATCATTTGATATAATATCTTAAATATCATTTGATACAGTTTTGAAGTGGAAAATGGCGAGCAAAAGAGTTCTCTCGTTCAAGAACAGTCATGAAGCTTTATTTACTAACTTTGATGGTAATAAAAAGTGGCTGCATCACACCTCAGACAGGTGGGATACGTTCCACGGACGAAGCAGCTTCTCTTTCCACAGAGAGAAATGAATCAGAGGAGAACAGACTTCCTGCTGCACGCTCTCCAAAATAAACCAGATCAAACAGAAAAGCATCACCAAGCCAAGAACCTCACACAGACAGTATGTATCGCGGAGGAACGACCACTTTGAGACTGACTGATGAATTATTCAACAGGGCTATCACTTGACATTTTCCATCTTAGAGCTGAAACCCATTCAGCAAATCTATTTCCAGTAAAGGAGCGAGGGGGAAGGCACATGTAATGCCCATTAACCTCCCCCGTCTGATATCTTTACACCTGTTTTTTAAAAAAGTATTAATTTGTGCTGGTTCATTACTCGTCCTCAGCACCAGGGAGCCCGTGCAGTTTTATAAAGCTGTCAGCTCTAATAAAGTGGAACCATGTAGAGCGGATTAATTTCATGGTACAGCTCTTACCTCTGACCTGTGTGTAGATGTACACAAGGAACATGAGACACGGTTTGGACGCAGACCAAGAGGTTTGGAGGGTGAGAGCTAAATTTTTGGGCCTTTTGGGCACATTCAGAAATGATTATGGGATTTCTACTCTGTGCTTACTCAGCTGAGACCCGGCCTTGATGGAGGTGGCTGACACATGTACTGAATGTTTATTAATACGTGTTTTCACTGACACGTTGCTCTGATCCAGTTCAGCACAGGAATTTAGAGGTTTTTACAACAAGAGAGAGGCCTCGGGTCAGTGTGTGAAATATTCTTAATAAAACTAGATAAAATATTACAAGCCAGTTGTGACTCATAAAATAAGTCCAGTGGGCTAATTGGAGTCTGAATCAGACATGCACGGGTCCCACCAAGAATAAAAGAGCAGATTGATGGAGAGACATGTCAACAGATGAAGCAGCAGAGTAAATGTTGACACAAATGGTCAGGGGAAAACTGGACCTCACACACAGTTCAAGGAGACAGTGAAGGATATTTGATGGAGAGCACTACACACTTACACTACACAGCGTAATAAGTCATACTGTGTGTGCTCTCTGTCAGCATAACATTATGCTAACATGCAAACTGTATATAAGGTCCAAAGGTGATGCAGGAACCCTTTGGCTGATCAGTAACATGATTCTTTATTCAATCATCTTTAATCGAAATCAAATTTGTGGTCTTGAACTTATATGGACTCTCGGAGATTTTGACATTCAAGCAAATCATTTCCATACGGTTCATCATTGTACCTTTGACACCCTGTGCCATTACAAATTTAATGACAATTAAATTAATTTTAAAAGTGATTGCAAAGAATTCTGAATATTTATATGGATTACAACAGAAAGTGGAACAGTCTAGCAACAAGACTCCCCGGATCCCCGGCCACCGAAGAAGCTCTCTGCTTTGCTAAGCAGCGATTAGGTGGCTGTTAAAGGAAGCCACAACCAGCTGTGTCAAGCAGCACAGAACAGATTGAGCAGGCCAGAAGTCAGACACAGAAACGACATTGAGAATTTTCTAAATAAAATGCCCAATGCAGACTCCTGTTCTTAAAACAGACAAAAGGGAAACAATTTAACTAAGAAGCCTACTTACTCATGGTACATAGACCAAGAAAAAGTAACAAATCTGAGCAAGTTAACAAAGTCAGATGGGAAAAATACTAATTTTCTAAAAAGTTATTACAGTTCATCCTGAGGTGGACATGAAGGTCTGTACAAATTTTGAATGGCAATCGATCCAGTAGTTGTCCACGAGGCCTACATTTCCCTCAAAAACACAAATTTCAACTTCATGATGGCACAAGAAGAAAGGTCAGAGGATCACCAGAGAGTGAACGATGCATCCTCTGGGAAACATGAATGTCAAAATTTCATGGCAATCCATCTAACAGTTGTTGAGACATTTTAGTCTGGACCAAAGTGGTGGACAAACAAATCCACACTGGCATTGTGAGTGTCATGCAGCTGAAGATAAAAGTTGTCGGTAAATAACACATATCATTCTGACTGTCTCTTTTGCAGATCTGACTACTTCCTGCAAATTGCTTCAGTGCCACAGGCTGCATTCAGATCTGACTAACAGAGACATTTCAGAAATATAGGTACATCATTACTCATCATCACTCCAGGCAAGAGACAATTGAAAGCAAATGGGAAAAAGTAATTCAGTACAAAACAGTAATTCACCTTTAAACTTTAAACTTTAAACTACTGTTTGCTTTAGATTATGTTCCAGACCTATTCGACTGTGCACCTGCATTGAACATAATGGTCAACTAAACACCTAAAATGTGAAGAGATATTTTCTGTGAATCTGCTCTCATGTTGAATAAAATAGTAACCACAGGAGAACGACACTGCTTCACTCAGCACGCTGCAGCCTTCAACTCAAATCACCTAAGACAGTGAGCATAACCAGGTTGGACAACAAATTGCCCGGCTGATTTGGTCTTGGAGGTTGTGGGTAATCCGGTGCGATTTGAGGCTCTCGACTGCACATCTTTGAACAACTTAATACCCAGCTGGCTGAATGGAAGGTAATAGGAAACATGTTGACTGCAAAACTGCACAGGGCACTGTGTGTGTGTGTGTGTGTGTGTGATAGGGGTAGTGACAGCGAAGCATGTCAGTGGGACGGGTTCACAATCTAAGTGTCATTCCTTTGGTTTCCTGAAGAAAGTCTCTTTATGAAAAGAAGGACGGGGGAAGGAGATGCTAACATGATGTTTTCCATGTTTCCTGCTCAGGATATGTGAACATGGACCTGACACTGAAAGATCAACTGAATAAACACACACAACACTAAAGAAAGTCTAAACAGCCTCAAAAGCACGTGCACATAATACAGGAAAACACATGTAAAAACATAAAGTACATAAAGTTGTGAATCTCAAAATTTGTGTGCAAACTAATACTTAATAATTTGAAAACATATATGATATTTTGTAAAAACTTTAGTGGTCGTTATCAACATTTATGAGCCTCCAGCAGAATTTGACAATGCTTTTGTTAGTCTAATCATGCTTCCATTAAACCTCTCCCCAAAAAGCAGCTGTCCAGTTATAGCATAGCAACCGTAGCTAAGCATAGCAGGCCTGTCAAGCTTTGGATTTCTCCACTTGAAACATAGCACATAGGAGTAGTAGTAAAACAGAAATGACTGGATTCAACTTTATGCAGAAAAGACAGCAGATTAACCTATGAGTTGACCACTCTTCGATCCCTTCTTGCTTGAGTCCCTCCTCTCTCTGACTCTGTGGTGACCCCCTCAACATACATGCAAGCCCTAGTTACCCCCACCGGTGTTCAACTCCAGGCCTAAACACACAGACTATCAACGAATACCATCAACAAACACAGGCTCAAAAAGACAGACGAGGTTTGAGCTGCACAGAGTGATCACTCTTTTCATATGAAAGAGGAGAGAGACAAAGGTATTGTAGAGGGAGAAGTAAGGATGATAGTTGACTTTTCCAGCCGTCACAGAAACCACATATCCCACAAGACACTTCTTCTCTATCAAACCGACAGGGGTTTGCGTAAACAGCTCTGGGGGGTTTTGGAATGTCCTCAGATCCATCACGGCCGAGCGTTCAATGTTTCTCAAACCTTAAGGCGGAGAAAAGGGTCATGGGTGACAGTATTGGAAACAGGTTGATCATTGTTTCCACACAGGGACATCCCTTATGCGTGGACAAGAAATGAGACAGGGCAGAGGGGAGGAAAGAAGGAGCCAAAAAGAGATGAATATCATCATTTATCAGCAATGAGTCCCAATTGTTCCATAACAGAGAAAAGGATGTAATACGTCTTTGTTTATTAGCATTTTCTGAAAAAGATCTGAGAGAGAAAAAAAGGGGGATGTCATCATTCACGGCTCAATTTGGAAGACGTCATGTACAAAAGGCTCGCAATGATCCCCATTTAATGAGTCATTCCACTGGGATTGAGGACCAAGCGGGCTGTGTCTTTGTTGCCTGGTTATCAGACTCCTCTGGTGGCATTTAACAGACAAGCATCATTAACTTAGTGGATAGCTGACTTCCCAGCTATTTCCTTTTGTACAGCAGACATGCCCTGCAGGCCAGTGTTACTGAACCACTCTGATTCCACTGTAAAAGGTTTCACAATTTGATCACTGTTTAAGAACTTTCATAGGTAGTCCCACATAAGAAAATAATCATAGTATTCAGTTGTTTAATCGTTGCTAATGAATACAAAAGAATCATTCATATTTCAAGCATCTAAAACTCATGTAACAAAGAATCCATTATTATCTGTTATATAAGAAGAACTACATTTTACAAGTGGTTGTATTCAAGAGTATTTGTACTTCACTTGTACTGTACTTTATTTCCATTTCATGCTTCTTTGTACTTGTAAAATTACTTTACGTAATGACAGCCTTGTTTTAGAAGTTACTTTGGTGATAAAATTTGATCTTATAGATGAGGCCCAAAAGTAAAAGTTACAATTAGCTCCACCTGGACCAACAGCTAAAATGCTGTTGGTCCAGGTGGATGCTAATAACATATATAATATAACAATATAACACCTGCACTATAAGTACTTTTAATTTTGATACTTTACATATACTAGCACTAATAATACTTGTATGTTTTTAGCTGAGTTTTTTTTTATTCATGACATGCACTTACAGTATTGCTACTTATAGTGATCTGAATACTACAAATATGACAACAGGCCAGCACAGGTCAGCCACAGGTTATTCATCCTTCATTTCTTTTAAATAAGTTAGAAATTGTGTTCGGAATATTAAAGTTTTCCTCAATTTTTACCTTAAATCAAATTATTCATTATTTCTGTTAGTAAAATAATGAAAATTCTCACCTTATTTTCAAGATAATATCACTTAATAACAAGTTCAATAATGAAAATTGTTCTCCTGTTTAAAGGATTTATGCCTGCATGAGTATGTGACTGAAGTTTGAACATTATTAATGACAAACATTTTTTACAGCGTAACTCCATGTAGGAGCGTTTAAGAGTCGGGCCTTTGAAAGCGACAGTTCTCTGAAGTCTGATGAACCATGCAGAGAAGAGTTGAGGCGAATCCGCCAACATTTCTCTGAAGCACATCATAATTTGTTCTCCAGGTCTGAGACAACATACGTTGAGGCCACTGCTTTCTCTCAAATCTCCTCATAGTTTACCATCATTCTCAGTGTATTATTGCTTTTACTGTCTGCCATGTCATCTGTTCATTTTTTTTTTTTTTAAACAAATCTGGTGAATGTGAAATTTCTCCGTGGTGCTTTAGGAAGCCGTCCATCACAGAACTCAGCAGGAGTGGAATAAAAGTTTAAAGTTTTTAGAAAAATGTGTGGCTTAATGTTTGATACCATGTTCAAAATAAACCTCAGCTAAGTAAAACTGAATTGGAAACATAATGTTTTCATTTAGCAGCTGGTTCCTCTTACTTGTGTAAAGAAAAATGAATATTGTACAAACCTAAATACAATATTAAGTGTATTCCCTTCCAAAAAAAATCCTCAGGTAAAGCTTTTAGTGGTTTGGTCTCAAGTAGATCTAGTTTAAAGCCAATGTAAATGAATGCTAACGTTAACAAATGTGTCATTTTCCTTTAAAACCAGCATTTTGAGCAAGGTAACGACAAGCTTGGTCCCTCCTGCACAGGCTTCAGCCCAAACTAAAACACAAACAAGCTCAGAACATTTTTCCTTTCAGTGTGGTTATTGGAGTAAGCCGTCAGATTATATTGGACTGGACTTTCCTGGCTGACCCTCAAGAGGTTAAGTTTTTCTCATACCCAGTATGGAGTCCGGACCATGAACTTGCTTTACTTGGGAAAGGGGCAGAGTGAAATCGTGGTATGTGTTTCATAAGTTTCTGTCTCATATGGCCTCATTTTGTAGGTGTGATGTTAAATACAGTGTATAGACACATGGGGCGGGACACAAACACCAGAGGAAGTGACCAGATGTAAACACGTGGAACTAAACTCCCATTGGAGAGAAATTCCAGGCAAATGAAATGCAACAGTTATTTTATCATGTCAAATCAAGTTCAAGAAGTATAATTTAAAATTAAGCAGCCTTATAGGTTTAGTTTTACATCAAGACTTTCTCATGACTCAAACGAGAAGCGGGGTCACTCGGTGTATCTGCCAAGAATTCAGATGGATCTTGACCACTTATTCCTGTGTGACCTTGAACCATAATTCTGCAAATGTCAATGCATAACCATTGGATTGATTCCTCTGGTATTACTGCTCTGTGCTGAGTTAATCCAGGCCGGGTAGCAGTAGCATCAAGTTTAGAGATAGAGGCTTGTTAACTGTAAGGTCACCAGTTCAAATCCCCAGACTGGCTGAGAAATGTGGGTGGGAAACAGACAGACACTTTTCCATTCCCTCATCAACAATGCTCTTAACCCCCCATCTATTACAACAGAGTTGGTCAGTGACCAGCATTTGTGTATTGTAAAACACAGCTTCTAGGTGTGCATGTGAGGAAAAAAATACAAAGAAATCCCTGGATGAGTACATTTAAGAATGTCTTATGAAGGTGTTGACGTGTTGAATTAAACAAAGTAGTACTATAACAAAACTCTAAAGAAAAACACTCATGACATTATAGGGTGCACAGTAAAGACTGTACTGCCCAGTGAAGTCTCTGTCGATTACTGGAATTACTGATCGATGGGATGAACAGGCAGCGTTCACTACAGCGTAGTGTGACACCTGTCAATCGAGTAAACACACCTCCAAACACACCAAAACTTAATCTGTTTTTTAATGAAACTATATTTTTCTGTACTCACACTTTGGCACACACTGAAAGTGGCATAAGTTATGGAAATCCTGACATCTTTATCATTGTACTTTGTGGGTTTTTTTTTTTTTAACTAATTAATCTTATCATAGCCTGTTTATGCTGCCTTAATGTATTGTATAATCTGATAATAATAGGCTGCTGAGCTATTAACCTGATGTACAATGCTTGGATGGGCTCATTTTGTACTTAAGAGTTTGTGCTGCCAGAATCAGCGCTGAACATCAGGCCACATGATCAGTTTTTCCCTGTTCTGAGTGGTAAAACTCACAGGTGCATTGATGAATTAGAGTGGCCCAGTTTACAGTCCTCTTTTCCCCATTGGTAATCCTGACAGTATTGAATAACACACACATAAAATATGGAGCTCTACCTGTGATGTCAGATTAGCATCACTGATTATGACACATAATGTTTGCCGGTGCATCCGACATAGGAAAGACAGGCATACAGCACAATAACCTTTAGCACCACTATTACATATAAGCACTAATAATGAGGGAAATAAGAGAAGCCAATGGCATGACACTTTAAAATCAAACAGTGCTGTAATTTCACCACACACAGAAGATGATCGTACCCAACTGGACAACGGCCTTTCCAGCTGCAGGGTACAGCCATAGAGGGTGAAAACTCAAACGAAATATTCCCTGCCAATGTTGTCTTTTGGATTTACATCAACAATGCAGAGGCACCTCCTTACATGGAATTCAAGAAAAATGTTAGCTATAAATAAGAGCAGAGCTTTTCCCCCTCTCCGTCAATCAAGAGAAGATTTCTCACGACTGATGGCTTGACAGTTTTATATAATAGACATTAAACTGACAACAAGTGAAATACATCAACCACTGGTCCCTGTTGGTCAAACATGAATTATGACATGGAAATCCCTCTTTGTTCATTTGTTGACCACAAGGACCAATTCAAAAATGCACATACATATACATAGACAGTCACATACAGTACATGAGCAAAATGAACAGAAGCCTTCCGTTACAGTGTTATTTGCAGTCAGCAAATAAATAACTCAAAGTGCTCAGCACGGATGGGAAAGTACAATAAAACGCTGCACTGAGAACGAACTGAGCCGTGACTCCCTCCTGTGGAGAGACAGGTCACATGATTTGACAGCCAGAGAGGGATGTCAGATAGGTCAAAGGCTGTGGAACTACCTTGGGTGGCATAGTTTAGCTTTCCCCTTCAAAATCCTCCCCGAGGGAGCCATGAGTGGACTTATAATAGATGTGAACCAGGATAAACACATGCTGATCTCTCAGTACTCCACTGCGATTTCAGATCTACTCACTATTCCCCTGCTAAATATCAGGGCACACAGGGAAAGAGCTGGTGAGAGATTTTGATGATGAGTGTATAGAGCAATGGACAGATGGTGGCCCAGTGGGGTTTTTGTAGGCACATGTGGTCATAAGAGACTTTCAGGGCATTTCTGTGCCAATATGAATAAAGTTCCTTCTTTCAACATCATTTCTCCATAAGTATACAAAAGTAATTTTGAACATGGGTCAAAATGCTACATGCTAACTAGCTAAGGCGAATAATAATTGCTCTGGCTGTTGCAAGACATTCAGGGCAGCAGTTAGCTCTGTCACCTCTTACCAAGAATGTTCCTGGTTGAATTCCCAAGCTGGCTGAGGCCTTTCTGTGTGCACTTAATAGGTTAATTGCCAATAGGTGTGAATGGTTGTTTGTCTTTATGTGCTCTGTGATGAATTGGCAATTTGTCCAGAGTGTACGCCGCCTCTCGCCCAATGCCAGCTGAGATTAGCTCCTGCAGTGACCCCAATTAGGGTAACGGCGCAACTAGGCACGTCTCTGTCATGTTGCAAATTTAAACCCCACCAGGACCATTTCAGAAGCAGAGAAATATATAATAACGAAAAAGAAATTCTGCCCGCCAAATTTTGATAACTTTCGATTTTGATAACCAGATTTGGTCATTTTCCCTTGGTCTATGTGCTTTTAAATATGTAAGTATGCTATGTAGTTAAATTGTTTCCCTTTTGGCGTTTTACGATTGGAAGTTTGCACAGGGTGTTTTATTTTGAAAATCGACCATATTCTCTGTGCCGTCTCTGCGTCTGACTTCCGGCCTAGACTCGAGCTTCTTGGTGCGGATTGACGCGCAGCTGTGGCGCACACAGAACGCGTCACATCCGTGCCTGGTGGAATTTAGTCGGAAGCGGTTATGGAAAATGGCTGGACAAGAATATTAAACTTCTGACATAAAGGCACCCTTGACAGAGTTGTAAGATGTGGTTCATCACCCACAAAATCTACTCCATACATAAAGCTACAAATGGACGTCTGCATGTATACAATTCACTTCTGAATGGTTATGTATGTAATGTATGTGGATGTGCATGTGTGTGTGTACGTGTGCACATAAACTGATTCATATCAAATGTATTTATAAAATGCTTCCAACAACACAGGTTTAGAACAAAGTACCTTTTAGAACACAGGATATAAACAGAACAACTATCAGACAATCAGATACTGAAGAGACTGCAGGCGGGGTAAGGTGGGTCTAAAGGGGATTTCAGAAGGCCACTGGAGGCCACTAAACCAAAATAAAGGCGCTGGTGCTTTCCCTAACCCTTCAGTCCCCATTCAGGCTTCACTAGATGGTCTGATAGCCACTTGTAAACAGCTGGTAGATCTATAATTCTAAGCACTAGTCGTCATTGGGGCTAGAAGGAGACAGCATTAGGCGTAGCCCACCGGTATCACACATAAAGCACTTTGACAAATACAAGGGAGGACCGGAAAGAGCGAAAGAAGATGTAAATCTGAATGAGAAATGAGAATTTAGGGTCAGAGCTGCCATAGTCACTAAAACAGAGCATCCTTTGTTGTAGAAATATGACATCAGAGTAATGTATGGTGAGCAAAGACAGATATCTGGACGTCTATGAGTCCACTAATAATTTAAAAAAAACAAAAAAAAGTAATTTCTTCCAGGATGGAGTATTGTCTTCAGCTGATTACAATCATAAATCGTTCACTTCTGTGGAAATATTCAAGACATATCGCTGTGTGTTACACATACTTTTCAGATGATTGAACCAGTCTATCTTGCCGTGCATGTCACGCGCCAGTTATCAGGTTGTCAGTGGTTGAGTATGGTATCTGGGAAGCATCAGATGCAAATGCAGAGGTAGTTATGTGGACTGGCCTAAAATTAGTGCACAGGGGGACTAACAGGAGATGATATCCAAATGTTTAGATTATAGTGGAAGGTTCTTCAAATACACTTCAATTAAATCAATTAATTGTAATTGTTACTGATTTACATCAATATGTAAATGTACTTCATGTACATTCACCATAGAATAGAACATAGTTGAGCAGACTCATGTCAGCAGTGTAACCTTGTGTTAACAATTCAGATGACTCTGTTCGCTTTGTGCTTGAAATAACACTGCACTGATTCCTGTTTTGTGCTGTAAACCAAGACACACAACAATTAGGCAGTCCTCCTTTGCATCATGATTTTCCACAAGATGAAGAAATGCTGCCAATCTTGTTCATGTTTGTTTGATTATTCAAATATGTAACAAGACAAAGAGTCGACAGCTAGCAGCTCTATTCAGGCTCAATTATTGTGCTTTGACCTAACTGCTAACATTAGCATGCTAACATTGTCACAATGACGATACTAACATGTCGATGTTTACTTGGTATGATGTTTACCATGTTCACGTCTTATGTTTACATTTAAACCTGCTAACATTGCACACAAAATAAATTATAATCAAGCACAGCTGAAGCTGATGGGAATGTCATTAGCAGAGCTGGTCATGACCTCCCTGAAGCCCGAAGCAAAATTCTGCTAAGGAGCCCTCCTACCTCACCCGTGAGCCATGTAAACCATTCGCCATTGCTACACAGTCAGACGTGACAGTGCTCCCACTACAATCCTCCCTCCTTTAAAACGGTATTTTCCATCTGTTGGTCTACAAATAAAATATACCAACCCAGAACATAATAAGCTATAAACAATATTTACTGCAGAGGATAAGTGAATATTAACTCAACCAAGTCTGTGTTTTTACTGGCTGATGATCCAGCATCTCCTCTACAGACAAACTTTATAGACCGTATTATTATTACTATAATAATAATATTATTCATTTTATCGGCTGCATCAGGCCTGTTCAAACTCTCTCCTTCAGATTTGTTTTAATACATTTTAAAATACAAAATAGCCTCCTCTACCTTATGACTATTACTTACTGAGAGATGTGCATCCACATTGCCCAGTATGTCCAGCTAATCAACATGTTAAATTCAATGATTTCCATCTTGCATTTGTCCAAAATGAGTTGTAACTAAACATGGACTGAGAACTAATTGTCTTTCTCTCTCACTTTTGTCAAACACAAAGTCACAGAACACAGCCCTGGAAGTGTTTGGCAAGGAAACAAGACACAGACAGTACAAGAGATGAATTGCATAGCTACATATATTAGCAAGACAGACTGACAGACAATTGCAGGGGTGTTATACTCATAAATTACATGTATTTTGGAACTTATAACATCCATCCATTATCTGTAATTGCTTATCCTCATCAGAGTTATGGTGGGGCTGGAGCCTATCCCAGCTGACTTTAGGCGAGAGGCGGGGTACTCCCTGGAGAAGTCGCCAGCTTATCACAAGGCACATAGAGACAAACCATTCACACTCACATTCACACCTTCGGGCAATTTAGAGTCACCAGTTAACCTATTTAGTGCATGTCTTTGGACTGTGGGAAGAGAGAACCCACGCAGACATGGGGAGCACATGAAAACTCGACACAGAAAGGCTGTGAGGCGACAGAGCTAACCACTGCACCATCGTGCCACCTGAACTTATATAATATAATTCTTTAGATATGGGCAACTTCTTGAGATCTAGAAATCATTCTAATTTTCCATTCCTGTGTAGTAATTCTGGCATTGAGGCAGCCTGGGAGATCACCCAGCATGTGCCCATGTACTGAGGCTGAGTCCTTACCGCAGGAGACCGGGTTTGATTCTTCTTAATCAAATAAATACTTTGACCTGATGATGGTTCTGGATTAAAATAACCTGAATAAGTTCTTGCAGTTAAAAACGTTTTTGTTTGTTTTTTTTATAGGGGAGGGTAGCTGGCCTGACCTGAGGGGTTATGGCGACTGAACAGCCTTTTCTAACCACACAACTTTGGCCTGTCGTTCTTATTTGTCCAACGCTGCTTCCCAGGCCAATTACTATGGCCAAGAGTGATTCATGTTTGCTGGTGTCTTCAGGCAGTCAGTGGGTAGAGTTTGGGGGGGGTTAGATGTGTCTGTGTATACTTGTATGCATGTATGTGTCAGTTAAGGACATCACTATCAGCACAACGGGCCATTTAGCCATATGTTGGGTGTCTGTCCAGGCCTCAGTGTCTCTGTCAACAGCTCTGTCAACAGAGCATGACTGTTCACGCTGCATTTTATCTGTTGACTGAGTGGGGAGTGATCACCTCTGACAGTGTTAAAAAGTCATTAGTCTTGATTAGCTATCTTTGTAATTATTCATTTTAAAATGAGCAGGAACAAATACTGCCATCTGGTCTGGCAACTGCTGGCCGCACAAGTTTAAAAGGCCTGAAATAGAAAGCAAACGATAGACAGGCTCTCTAAATTCAAGAGACATGCTGCAGAGGGGTAAAATGCCTCTGGCAAAGGTTAGGTTAGGTTGCAGGTTAGACCGGGAAAAGAAGGAATTGGGTTGAAATTGTGATGAGTGACCACAGCGAGAAAAAGTAAATATGAGCAAGTGGGAGATCAAGACATCTGTGATATTATACAGAAGTGGAGGAAAAGGAAATGCCCGGTTAAAATAGAAATACTGTAGATCATGATGATAATGGGAATAATTAAGAAAAGAACCAGCTGTGTGGTTTGACCACCACTGAAGCCTTTATGCAAAGAAGTTGAAGCCTTTTCTCAGCACACTGACGATTCCATGTGTGGGATTGTTTATGGCAAATTTACAGTGAATAAATCATAGATAAAAGTCAACTAAATCAGCCGAGATTAACACGGGCAATAAAAGCACAGTAAAGTACACAAAACAACATAAGACAAGTTAGAATACTATTTACACAGTTGTTACCCACAGGAGTCATGCGATTCAGCTGTGCCAAAGTAAGTATGCACTCCTGACACAGTCCTTTCAAATAAACAGTTCAAGAAGCCAATTTAAACCTATTAACATGTTAACAAGACAAGATAAATGCTTTATTCATTACTAAATACAACAGGAAGAATGTTTAAATATATTTGTTTGCCTTCCTGCTGTTATTACATGTTTATACAGTATCAAATGTAAGTAGAGTCAGAGTTTTGGGACAATGGTAGAATAAACTTTGGCTATGACATAATGTGATGAGTTTTCTCAGACACACTCCCTGAGCACAGGGTTGTTTCTGGACATTTTGTTACCCTATGCCAGACATCCACTGGTGGTCCTGAGGTACACTGGCCCTAAGGGCTCAACATACTACAGTGTAGCATCTACTAGTATAGTTGCAAATTGCAACCCTTCATGTCACCCCCCTACTTCCTAGTGTTAAGTAGAGACTATAGTGGCATGGTATGACATGCAAATAGACAAAACACAAGCAAATTAAGAAAACATCTTGACAACTTTGACACAACACATGCACAGCATTTAGGAAAAAATGGTGCAAAATGACAAAACATTACAATAAACCAAATACAAGAATATTGCTAGTAGCACAGATGACAGCAGAAATTGTTTCAGGGAAAATGGACACTTTTTAAGTGTCCCCTGATAACGATCTCTGTGACATTTGGAGTAATGTGCAAAGTTATATTACAAAGTAAGGATTGTGCGTTTTCACTGTGGCCAAGTAAAGACAAAATATGGGCAGCCACAGATCTGTGATATGATAATGGGTGTGTTTCAATCAAGTGTAAACCTACCATGACATCAACCATTTGTTTGTAGACTTTGGCACACATTGCCAACTTGGTGTTTTGGAGCCAGAAATAACTGTATTTGAACATTCAGCACTGCCTATAAGTTTGATCTGAGTTTCATGAGCCCAGTGTGTTGCACAGGACGGCCACACCCTAAAGCATATCCTGCTTTATCATCTATTTTACTCTGCTACAATTTACTAAATGAACTTCATGCATGTATGTATGGACTGAAATATGACTGAGACCATAAAGTCACGAGGAAGCTGTTTATTGAGGTAATAAATCAAGTTAGAAGCAGAGTAATTTTCTCATAGGGCTCAATGCAAACAGACTTCTTTTTGCTGCCAGAGGAGCTGCCCCCTGTTGGCCATTAGAAAGAATGCAGGTTTAAGGCACTTTAGAGACCTGATCCTGTGCATGAACTTTGTGAGTCATCTTTGGCTCTTTGATAGACATTATATTCACAAAAGCCCCATGAAATCCCAAACTTTTCTATTTACAGTTAACTTTACTGTATACCAACGCATGGAAATAACATGTCAAATCTGGCACAGTTAAACTGTCCACATAAAGTAAGTCTAGAATATCATGAGCACCACCTTAACTTTCCTCCCCGTGATCTGAAAACAGTGAAGTTCACAAAAACAGCCTTCCTACACAGCAGCTTTTGTTCCTTCGTTCCCCAGGAGTGCTGCACCCTGCTGTTAATGCAAAACCACTTTTTTCACACGAAGGCTCAAATCCACCAACAGCAAATACATCATATTTAGATCCCCGTCAGCCAATTCTGGACACTGAAGGAGAGATCTCAAGACTAAAGAGGGTCAACCTGTTACAAATTAAATTAGAGCACAATTTCCTTCAGACGTTCAAGAGGAAGTGGGCTGGCTGTCTGTTAATAGTGTGTAACACATGCACTGCAGAAATGTATATTTGTCTTCATGTGTAGAGTGTGATCATGTAAGTGATTAATCATTGTACATTCCTGTCAGTTATATTTGTGATTTTTCCTGATTGAGCTGACTGGTGTAAGGTCACTTGGGGCTCAGTGCCGGAGGGCATAGGTCTCAGGAGAAAGTCCTGTTCACTGTCAGCTTCAAGAGAGACAGACAAGCGCTGCATGGCCAACAAAAGGCCATGGTGGTAGTTTTACTCAACTGTAGTGGTACAACAGTAGGAAGTTTATAAGTTATTGTTTATGGAGTGTAGGTTTTTTTTAACAAATGGCGTCGTCTGTTTGTTGCTTTTCCTGCTTTTTATTTGTTGAGTCCTACTGAAATTGGTGATCCCATGACTTTTCACATATAAGGTTGAATATTTTAGCAACTATTGGATGGATTGGCAAAATAAAATGTTCAAACATTTATGGTTCCCAGATGATCCTTAATAATAGATTGGATTGATAATCCTTAAGACTTAATTAAGTTAATCAATCCATCTATCTTTTATCTGTAACCGCTTATCCTCACTAGGGTCAAGGTCTAGGGCAAGTTAATGAAGATTTTTATTAATAATAATACTGATCAAATGACAATGTGAAAACAATGTGACAACGTGAAAGAGTAGTAATGAACCTACAGAGAACACCACCCGAATCTGAGGCTCTCCTCAGCTTTATAATGAGTTTCAGCTCATTGTTCAGCTGTCTGACCTGCAACTTTACTGTTTTGGTTCACTCTCACTGTCTCATAGTGTTTTTGGCTGCAGCAGCTGTTTTCAGTAAAAAACAAAAAAGGCTTTAAAGTCTGTTTAACACTACCTGCACAACTCCAAACAACAAGTTCAGACAGACAGTTCGCAACTATGTGGTGAACATTTAGGAACAAAAGAGCCAGATATTTCCCTCAGGAGTTGGTGGAGACCAAAAACAGAGCTTAAAGAGAGTGAATGGTGGACTCTTCAGATGAAACACAACTCTAAGTCAATGATACTGTTGCACTTTAAAGGTAGAGTCAGTCATGCTGGAGATAGATAGTTGATTGTTGAGTTTCATTGCCAGGTCGTCAAAGAGACTTTGGGTTATGGTAAATGGCAAACAAACAAAGTGGCTCTGAGTGAGCCACACAACATAACTGTTGTTCCTGCTGGAAATATGACTCAACAATCAACTATTTTTCTCCAGTACGACTGACCCCACCGTTAACTGGATGTGTAAATAAGCAACCTTTTCCCATAGCAATTTAAAAGGTGGCTGGAATTAATCATTATATGTAAAGGAATTCAATATAATCATATCTCTTAAAATATTATTTGTCAGTGTGACACTAGTCTTTTATTCACCTTTCCATCATGATTTATTTTACTGGCACTTTGCATTCAGCACTTCTTTACCCCGAGTGGATACTATAATGCATGACGATGGCTGTTGATATTACACCAAAGAGGATTATCAAATTCTGTATATTTAATGAGGAATTATACTTATAGTTATGTCCCCCAGAGGCTCTTTCAAAAAGATGACATACTGGTGCTCGTGTCTGCTTCGAGATCAGCAGGAGATTGCTAATGTCATAGTAAAAACAAACCACCTTATCATGACTGGAATCTATCACTAACACTTTGCCTCTGTTTGGACAAAGTCGTACCCCAGGAATGGTGGCTTTCACGTAAGGCTCATGGAGTGTTTCCTCTCTTCATCAGGACCAGATGGCATCAGCCATTAGTTAAGAACTTGATCTCAGCTGGAAAATGTTGGATTTCACAGTCAAAGCTGATGCTTTATGTGCCTTAGCTACCTGCAGTTGATGACAATGCAACACAGATGTTTTTTTAACCCGTGAGTAATGGACATATATTAAAAAATAAAAAATAAATTAAATAAATATATTCATGCCCTACAGTGTTCATTAAAATGTTAGTAGTCACCTTTGGGTTGATTTTTCCTGCCTGACTTTGTAGCCTTAGCTGTTTACTTAGACACGCTAAATATACACATAAAAAGAAAAGTGCGATTAGATGAGGTGAAATGAGTATATAGTGTGTTGAAGGTGTAAAAGAAAATATATAAAAGGTAGAAGAAAATGATGTTGATCAGCATAATATATGAAGCCAGCGGGAACATATATAGGTCTACGTAGGTCTGACTCCAGGCTTCTGCTGTCAGCTGAGCAAATAACACCACAGGGGGAAAGCCAAGGGTCACAGGACAGTGGACGAGATGTGGAGGGAGATAAAGGACATTTATACTCATTGTTTGCATAAGGATAGATGTAAATGATGGATGAATGGAACTTTGGTGGGTGTATATGTACTGTACATGTACAGACAATTGAACGTTACAGTCATATATGATTATTGAACATCTCATGAAATCATGGTCATTAATCTGCTTGTTAAACAGCTCTCAAACTTCTGGGAAGGTTTTGCACAAGATTTTGGATCCTGGCTGAAGCTGAACTTCAGCCATGAGAGCATTAGTGGGCATTCAGACAGGATCAGGGAAACTGGCAAAACCGGAGGTCTTTCAATTAATTTCAGTGGGGGTCGTGCGTTTCCGCACCAGCAGTCCGCAACGCAGGGATTGCCGCAAAAAAACACACCAGTGTCTGGGAGAGAAGTTGAGCGCGCATTCAGACAGGATCAGGGAAACCGGCAACCGGTGGTGGGGGATTGCGGTAGGGGGGGAGTGTCGTTTTTTGATTGGTTTGCGGAACGTGATGTGGGGCTCCGGTTTCCCAAAAGTTGAATCTGGCTCAACTTCTCTTGCAGTCGCCATTCCAGTTCAAGGTGTTCAGTGGGGTGGAGATCATGGCTCTGTGCAGGCCAGGTCAACGCCTTCCACACCAAACTGGCAAAACCATTTATTTACAGTCCTAACTGTGCTTTTAAGTATTTATAATTAAATGGGGGTGAGTCTTTCCTAAAAAAAAAGACAAAGTTGGGAGCACACCATGGTCTACGATGAGTGCCAAGATGAGTGTCAAGAAATGAGTAAATTATTTGACATAGCTTTTTATGGCAAATGAAGGCACCATCTAAGCTGAGACAGGTTTGTTTACAATCTGTGTATTGTGCATTGCATCAAGTAAAATCAATATACAGTGAAAGGATTAATGTTGTACCATTTATCAGCACCTATCATAAGTACTCTTTGTCAAGCTGTTCCGGCGACATTTCCTGCTACACGGCCTCTCATACTCTAATAGACTGTGGCAGTGTTAGGCAGCTGGCAGATCTGAGTCTGAACATGAAGCAACATGATGATAAAGAATAACAAAAGTGGTCAGTGTAACTTCTTTGGATTTTAAATAAAAAAGTGTAACTCTCACACAGCTCTGAAAGACTTTGCTGTCAGGTTGATAAAGAGCAGAGATGAACTTTGCAACAAAGACAGGTGCTTACCACTCAATGAACACAGTTATCCTGATGATTTCTTTACAAATAAAAACTCATGAACCATCGTACTACCACACTGAATTTATTTTGGGAGGATAAAGACAGCATCAGACTCATGTGCCAGAACAAATATTACAGTAATTTAACATATAAATTAGCCCAATTTGCGCTCTCTGTGTGGTGAGAAGATTGTATAAACATGCCATTTTGAAACCCATAGAGCTGCCAAGACACAGCAGCTCAGTGAAATGTGTATTTATTGAAAAGTCTGTGCTGGAATTTAACCAGATGCAATTCATCATACATATGATGATGAAACCAGAAAATTCCTCACGTCCTGAGAAACATCTGCACAGACAAAACAGTTGCTGTTTCATGGATGGCCAAAGTTAGGTTAATAATTTAATGTTAGGACAATTCAAAAATTGATTTTAAAATCACTGTAAACTCAATTTTAAAGAGATGCAACATTGGTGGCTTTGAGACAAATACTATCTATGCTGTCGTTTGGAGATCATAAAGTATGTTTCAAAAGTTGAAAATTATGCTGCAGAGTATACAGTTATATAACTTTAGACATATAGCAGAGTAAACCAGAGAGAGAAGCAGAACAATAGAAATTAAGAGACTAAAGTAAAATGCAGAAGTAAACTGAAAAGTAGAATAAAATAAAGAAAAGTGGTATGCACAGTAAATGTAACTGAGTGAAGCAGTGCATTTGTGGAATAAAGTCAATCACTTCTAATCTCAGTGTGCCAGACAGAGAGTCTGTTTACCTGCAGTGTTTATGAGAAAACCTGGAATTCCCCTGCTGAACAACAAAAGGTGGACGTGTGCATGTGCAAGTGAGCTGTGTTTTAAGTGTGTTTACATGCACTCTCAGAGGCAATAGCGCTCCAGCTCAGCAGCCTGTTGTCCTGAATGTATCTCTGATTCGTTTAGGTGTGACCAGCTCTGTTTGGAGCCTGGCCTCCTGCACTCTCCCAGCTCCCCTCCCTTTGCTGGGCAGTGAGGTTGGGAGAGAGAGAGCACAAGCGGGTGAGGGAGCAGCCCTGACCTCCGGCGCTCGACTCGGAAACAATGGCGACGCGCCTCAGGGTGACAGCGGGAGACAGGAACAAGCACAAACACAGGAACCGTCCATTCTGCCACTGAGACAGACCTGCAGAGGCCTGAGAATCTGGAGGAGGAACTGTCTCTCTCCATTGCTCTCTCTCCCTTTTCGATATGCCCTAATATGACAAAAAAGTGATCCACTTGTTGATTGTATTCTGTTGTTAGCCAGGGGTCCCAGGGGAGAAGCTCCGAGCGCCACAGAGTCGTAGGGAATGAGACAGGGATATTTTAGGATACAATGATAGCCTCTTTTGACTCATATACCTTACACAAGAATTCAGAAGCTTCATTCCAAGACTGAGAGTCTACAGTCATGCTACCAGCTCCTGTGAGTCTCTACTTTGGCAGAGTGGTGCTTTGAGCTCCATGCTAACATCCTGATTTTCAGCAGGTATAATCCTTAACATGATCACATTTTTCATGTGTTAGCATGCTAACATTTGCTAATTAGCACTAAACACAAAGTACAGCTGAGGCTGATGGGAATGCCATTTCTTTCATAAGAATTGACCAAGTCAGATTTTAACCTCATGATGGTGCTACATTAAAAATCTACTCAAAACCACAAATCTCAACGTCATCATGGCATAAAGTCAATGTGATTCATCTTCTGAGGAACGTGAAGGTCTGTACAAAATGCCGTGGCAGTCCATCCAATAGTTGTTGAGATATATCTAAGTCTAAGTTAGTGGCATCTAGCAGTGAGATTGCAGGTTGCAACTGCCTCTACTTTCACTCCTGTTCCCAGCATGAAGAAAATTTACAGTGGTTGTGAAATGCTTGGAAAGGCCCTATCTAAAGCTAGTGTTTGGTCTGTCTGTCTGACTGTAAAAACATTGCACTTCAACATGGCAGACACTGTGGAAGAGGGTCTGCAGTGTACTGTATATGGATGTAAAGGCTCATTCCAAGGTAATAAAAACATAAAAGCTCTTATTTTCAGGATAATTATACACAAATGAAGATATAGTCATCCATATTATATTGCATTTCTGCAACATAAATCTTGCACACTGGACCTTTCCAAGGCTGAATAAATAAGATTTTTCTGCATTCTGACCTCTATAAATCAGTGCATATTTATGCACACTAATATCCTAGTTATGTATTACACGTGTAAACATCATGTCCTGCTTTCAAAAACCTGGATAAGACATTATTCTGGGTTTAGAAACCTGGTATTGCTATCTGGAGTACTACTGTGGCCAGGATAATACTTAAAACCAGGATATAATAAACATATATAATCATACTCAATGATGAACTTTGTGTGAACAGAAACACAATAAGGTAATTTCAAGGATATTTATAAAGAGCTTTACAAAAATGGGCTGGTCTGTCAGCGGTGATAACAAGGGACTGCAAAAAACAAAAGGTAGCCAAGAACAAGTGTGCGTGCCGTACACTCATACAGTATGTATGCATGTGTGTGTATACGTGGGTGTAGATGGAAATACCAGGCAATACCCTGTCAGTTCATGGCAGAAATAATGAATGACATGCTCCAGCTGATAGTTAAAGCAGGGTGCAGCACTCAACAAATGGCCCTTGAGTTTCGACTGAAATACCAAGATTGTATCTGATTCCTTGGAAATATATCAGATTGTGGCAATCAACACCCCATTTTTTTCTTGACCTGGACAAAGGAACACTTTCAATACTAAAAGGTGAACAAGGGCAACACATAAAACTACACTGATATATGTTTACTGGTGATTTGAGCGCATAAGGGGATGACACAGTTTTTGTTTAAGATGTAGTGATCAAATTGATTGAGCTTATGTTATAGCCTCAGTATTATAGTAAAAATGTGTTATTACATTATCCAGAAGTTGTAGTGTGACCATATTATCAGTAACACGCCCTCAAAGCCATCCTCTGTTGTGACTAGTCACGACCCCCCAGAATAATGGAGTTGGTGTTCACGATGTTTCCTATTTTCATTTTAGTGAAATAACTTGGCCTGTTATCATGTAGCCTATAGTATATAGGGGTTTTTTTAGTTCTTGTTCCCTGTGTTGAATATCATTAAAGGGCTGACATCACTGAGATCTGCTTCCTGTTTCTCATTACATGCTGCTCGCCACAATATGTCATTTTATCTCATTCTCGAAGTCATTATCTCACAACCCATATATCTCCTAACCCACAACTTTGTTTCCAACACATGTTGCACACAAAGCTTCTGTGCAGTTGTTGTTATTTGTTCTCAGGAAATATTTTTTAAAAGTCCAGACAAAACTAGACTCTTGATTTGAAGATGATGAATGACTTGATGAATTTTTGGTTAATTACCTGATCATTTCGGCCGTATGAAAACACACATACTTTAAATGAGCTATAGCCAATCTTAGCTTAATTCATCTCTTGCATGGCTTTATGAAGAGGTATTAAATACATACATTAATCTTTGCTGTATATTCTCCACGTTACCTTGATATTCTTCTTCCCCAGGGCTACAGCTATTTAGGAGAGATGATATTGAAAAATGAATACATACTGAGTTCATTTGTCAACAAAATTCTCTCAGAATAATGGGAACAGTAATACAAATGTGTCTGTGTTTTTAGGTGCTGGCTTTAAAAAAAAAAGTAATGAGGTATTAATTTACGCATGAAGCATTTGATTTTTCCATTTGGGCCTTTCAGCAATCAGCTGCACTGTCTCATTAACAGTGAGTTCTGGGAAAGCTGACATGCTTTTGAGAAATTTATTTCTGGCAGAGATTTATTTTTCTCTCAGAACACTAACAGTAAGCAGAGTACAAAACAAAGTGTTCGCTGAAATTTGACCTAGTCACAGTGAACTCTGCAAAACCAAATGAGGGTTTTGCATTTATTACAGTAAATTATGGTGCTGGAGGAAAAAAAAATCTGATCTAGATAATCAGAAGTTCAGAGAGCAGTGTATTTTTTTATCTATTGGCACTGCCTGCAAGCTGCTAGTATGCTCCAAACAAAATCAACTTCACATGTTCTCATTTGATCTCAGATGTTGTCTAATATGGTGCAACAGCAAAATTCCATAGAAATTGATATTTTGTGATTCAGCGCCTATCAAGCAAGTGCAACAACACAAGACAGCCAGCTACTATCACTTACTAGTCCAACAGTAAGAAGCCAAGCTCAGCGTCTGTCTTTCAGCTTTTATTTCATGAAGCTCCGGCCAACGACTAAAAGTCGGTTCCAGATTTACTCTTGTCCTCTCTTTCACTTTCTCCTTTTCTCTTCTTAGCTTCCTTTGTCAACTCCCCCTTCGGTCTCTTCCCCTATGCCATTATGTCAATAGAGGCTGCACAGTTACATTGCCCAGCTCCGGATCTGGCAAGACACCAGCCACGCTCCCCATTTGCATTCCCCTGCACCCCGGCCCATGAACACCTCTTCCCGGTGGTCCGAAACACCTGTGGTACAAACAGTAACACTCACCCGGTGCTCTGAGTCCGGACAGGCTGGCTGATAAACTATGCTAACATTAGCTAACAGCAGCTATAGATCACAAATCTGTCAGTAACAGAGAGTTGATGTGCACTCTGATGTGTACACAGTCATTTCATCCATTGTTATTTTGTAAATATAGGTGGTGCTTTAAATTTTAGATTTACATCATATTATTCATCTGAAGATTAAGAGATCTGTTTTATATTGTTATAATTAGAGAATACATACGTTAGTATGAAGTTAGAAATGGGTTCTTGTGCAAAACATATAAGAAGTTTTCTGCAAGTTTGCTACAGCAATAATCATGGTCATGAATTGAAATTAAATTAAATGTTAAATTAAGAATGAAACATTGCATGAACTATATTGCCAGCCTGTATGTGGCATGAACAAAAGAGAAAAGCGTGCAACTGCAATTAAAGTGCAAAAACAGGAACACTTTCCCCTACTGGGACCTAAAGCTAAAAATGTATGCTGCCATGGTATTACCGGTACCTATATTGTTGCCTATTCTTCATCTAGAATAGTTCAGAGTCTATTATCATTGTGTATACATGCTGTATACTGCATCTCATAAGCTGCAGTTTACACAATGGAGCTGCTGATAATGATACGATTAAGCTATAAACCTGCCAGCCGTTGATATACTTGAAAACACTGACTTCCTGTCTTGCTTATTGTGCTGTATTCAAGGTAAGTACTTGAAGCCTCGAGGGGCAGTGCTACAATGACTGACCAGATTACATCACTCAGCACACGAAGGGCACCTACCACCACACCGCACCCTTCTTCTACCTCCCTCCCTATCATCCAGTAATGTGGCATTGTTTGATATTGATGAGATTGACCTTGAGGAAATCCCCGCTGTTCTGTAGTGGAGACTGTCAGTCTGATGAGTGCTGCCAAGGTAAACATAGTTAATGAGCCAATCAGTCTCCCCTGTGCCTAACTGACACCTGTCTTACAAGGAAGCAGGCTGTTCTCGCCTATCAGCAATCAGGAACGTAAAACTGGCACTGGGAACACAGGGGAAAAAATGTTGGGAGCAAAGTGGTCTTCCTCCCTCCATCCTGTATTAGTCTCTAAGGCCGGGGCTGAGGCTGAGGCTGAAGCTGAGGCTGAGGCTGAGTCGCGTTCCTCTTTTCAGCCGGAACCCCCCACTGGGTGAGGCGTCGCTTTCAAAGAACTCAAATGTGTAGCATAGCCCACAAGGCTTTTCTCTATAGGTCGGGTGTGAGAACTGGTCCCACATGCTGGCTTCAATGTGTTTTTTAAGGAGGGAAATTGTACAACAAAGATTGAGTCCAAGTGGGGGAAGTACAGCCCAGTGTGTCAAATGGGTGCAAACGTTGTACATATTAACCCATGAACTTTGCTGGGTTCCCTGCGAGGGTGTTAATGTGTTGCATGCAGGTCCCCTATTACATAAATTTAGAGTGCTTAATTAACCATATATGGACAAATGGAGCATATATCCAATCGAGTGTGATTTGGGAATACTAAATCCAAATAGGGAAGATTGTCTTCTGTGTACACATTTTCCCTTTTCCTTATAAGAAATACATTTAAAATCTCCCTTTAGTGCTATCTCAGCACAAAAATAGAACATTTTGTTGTGGATTCCCTGGTGAAAGAATGCTGTGCTGTTAAAAAAAAAAAGAAAAAGAAAAAGAGAGAGAGAGGAAAAAAAGAAGAAGAAATTTTGGGTCTGGTTCAAAGGAGGAAATATTTGGGCTCCACGTATCAGACTAGGAGACATTTCACCCCAGAGCACAATGGATGTTGTGATGCAGCTTATCCATTGTCTATTGTCAGATTCACCCAGCCTCGCCTTGTGTTACCCCACAACACATCCCCTCCGCTATTACTGGAAAAAACACCGGGTGAACCAGTGAGATCCCTAACTCTTTTTGTTTTCAAAAACATCCCACTACTGAGATCTTTGTGTGGCCTTGGCCTGCGTTGCCAGGGCGGTGGGACTCGACGCTCCCTAAAAACAATTGATGAAACAGAAGATGGCGTGAAGCGTGTCCATGAACATGGCTTCCCAAAATAGTGGGGCTTACAGAGCATGTCTTCCCTTTCCTTTAATAAAAAAATCTTTCTGCCTCACTTTTCATTTGCTCTGAAGACTGGTTGGTATATTATGGCTGGATAAGGAAAGAAACACAAAGTAAAAGCCAATTTTGTAGTTCGCCAGAGAATTTGATGAAATCCATTGTCAGCCATTTTTCTTTGCCAAGAAGCAGAAATGAGTTTAAGATGCCCAAATATGTCAGATCTGATTTATCTTTTTAGCTTAGTAGTACATTTTAGATTTAAGTTAGCCCCTTTAACCTGTCTGTTCTGATCAGATCTTCCAAGTTTCTATTACTTTAGGGGGATTATATATGACATTTTGCTGTTATATCCTACCATTTCTTTTTGGTATGTTTGTCTGTAGAGGCTTCAAATGTTGCTAACTAACTTGCAAATAAATGCTTGTTTCATTTTTAAGTTTATTCCTCAATCCAAAAGTTTTTACAAAGTGAATATATGCATTTTGTGCATCAGTGAGTACAACAGACAGACAGAAGATAGCTGCACTGCTGGGTATATTTTGTGTTAGCAGGGATCAGCTGGATTTCCTGTCATCTGTGGCTTTTAACCAAACTTAACTGTTTTCACTTATAAAATAGGATTTCCCATCACTAATATATAAGGTTTCTAATCAGACTAAAGGTCTGTCCAAACCCCATGTGTTTTAGATTTCCTTGGAGACACAGTGGATAAGAGATATAAAGGGGATCAGGGAATGGTGGGAGATGAAAAGGGCTATATGCTACACTGCAGAGCTCAGCAGAGTATCCTAACCAGTACTTTAAGGGTTACAAAAGAACAAAAAACTTCTGTTCAGTGATAAAAGAAGCACACAGTTTATACTGTTTAGCTTTAACAAAATGTTTGTTAATATAAAATAAAGGTTCACTATGACATACACATGGAAAGATAACACAAAACTGGGCTCACAGGTATGTTAAGGCCTTTTTCAAAAGAGTTGCTAACAGTAAGATCTCACTGCTTCATCATGAGTCAACCTGCAGAGCTTTGTCTGTAGCATAACTCCATAGTTCAGTGCTGTCTAATTGGAACATACAGTGAACGTATGACTATTCGTTTCCCTCGTCTCATTAACTTGTCTCATAGGTTCTCTCCATCCTGCCCTCCAATCCACCTGCACATTCTAACGAGGTGATCGTAGCACTCAAATAACAGGCTGTGATCACATCGCATGCCTGCCCCATGTGTACATTTTCCTCTCTTTGTTAGCCCACAGCCTCGCACACACGGAGGCCCAGGCTGCTTCCTGCAGTCGAACGTAGGGAGGTATGTTTCTAATTATAAACCTGATGCAGGGTTAAGCACTCTCTCCACAGGCCACCACAGCCACCAGGATTTATGGTACCAAGTCCAGACTTCCACCCCAGAAACTCACCACAGACACAAAAGTGTTCACTTTCAGTGGCTATAAATCAGAAAAGTATGGCTGGTAGCTGCCATTCAATGGCAAACTAGTGTTGTATCCTGATGGAGGTGAGAAAACAAATCTGAACCTTGCACTCTTTTTAGATAAATGTGTCACTTTAATGGCTGTTAAGCTGTAAGCTTCTCAAATATTAAACTTTACCTTAAGTCATTCATATCACATAATGTGTGTTTGCATGTTTAAGTTCTGCATAGAAGTAGAACGAGCAAAACTCTCAATCAACAGGTGTAGAGGGTCCGGTAATGTCCTTCAGTAACTTCATAATGTGTGAGATCCATGCTGACCAGTTGTTAATGTCTGTTATGAGCTGTTATGACCATAAACATAACATAAAATAAATATTCTAAAAAAACAAACAAACAGAGGAGGTGGACTTTTTCAGTTATAGAAATGCAGTTTCCTATATGGTTAAAACAAACAACTAATGCATTAAGCAGTTGTACACAAGCTAATAAATACACAACTTTCCAAACACTTGCCATTAGTCACTAAAAACATCTGTCCTTATTATCTCTTGTCATTTTCTAGTCTAACCAGCTAACACCATCAGTAAAGACAGACATCTCATGTCTGTGTGCCAAGAATGAACAGCCAGGGGCACAATTAGCTTAGCTTAGCATAATGGGGAAAAAAGCTAGTTGGGCTCTCTCTGTGCAATAATAAGTGTATTAACATCTGCATCTTTACTAACAGATTGTATCTTATTTGTTTAATCCCTTCAAGAACAGAAATGTAAAAAGGTGAAAGTTTTATGCTGTAGCAGCAGCCATGTCTCCTGTAGAGCCACAAACGGTCATTTTTACATTTCTGTTTGTGTTGAAATTAAACAAATCAGATACAGGTTTCTTTGTGAGTTGTTGGTAGACATATTTTTGAACCAGGCTAGCTATTTCCCTCTGTTCCCAGTGTTTATGCTAAGCTAAGCTAATCACTTCCTGGCTTGGGCTCCACACCTCACAATGTATCAATGTTGTCATCTAACTCTCAGCAAGAAAGTAAGGAAATAAGGGTATTTTCAAAAATGTGTAACTATCCAAATGCCAACTCATTCGAAAAATCTTACTGATAAACAGTGCATTGTTTTTATATGTCAAACGGAAGTTGTGGCAAACTAAACAAGAATGTGGATAAAATAAGTCTTTAAGAATGGATGCATATGTCACTATAAAAATAATATGTATTGTTAGTTCCTATTAGTCAACGAGGAAATGAGCCATATATTTTGACAATGACAGGACTGAAGTACTGTTTTGTGTAATTAGTCAAGGCCAAACACCAGAAAATGTCAAAATGAACAAAAACAAAATTACAAAATATAAAAGGCCCATGTTGTTACTACCATTCCCAAATAGCCTTTAAACAAACACACTGATCTAAAATTTTAACCAACCCGAAATGTCTTTTGATTAATGAAAACAAGAGGAAATCCTTCACAGACAGGAAGGTTTCCCTTTTGTGTAATAAAGATCCAAAATATTGTGCCAAAAAACAAACTGGAATGCGGTAAACAATGAAAGGGAACAAACCGCCCGCGTGATAGACGAGTGATTACTCGGATGTGGCATGGCAGGACAGTTGGTCATGGCAGTGTCATGTAAACCCCAGGGAGCAATGGCCTTAGTTTAGCACTTACAGAGAGTGACACAAACATCATGGTATCCAGGTTGCATTGTGATAAATGCCTCTTAGGGAAAACACAAGCCGTCATGCATATTTCAGAGTATTACACACAAGGTCTTAAAAGCTGCATGCACCTTCCTACATATTGTTAATGACTAATGAGTCAAAGAAAAGCAGCCAAAATCTTCATAAAGACAGGAAATTGTATTGAATATAAAAGCAAAATTACTCTGCCTGCATTGGAGTCGAGGTCAATGCAATATTGTTGATCATAGGAAGCTCGTCTCGGTTATTAACAATGACAAAAACAAACAGAGGTGGGTCTGAACTTGGCTTTGGAGCAGGACAGCAACAAGTAGAAGTGGGGTTTTCCTACAGTGTAGCAGGGCTCTCCAGGGTTCTTCAAGACATGAAAGAAGCCCCCTGTGCTGCCAGAATGCCTTTCAATACACGGAGGTTTTGCAGAGGAAAAAAAAATCCAATATAAGACCTTTGTTCCTTTGTTCATGTTCTCAAGTGTTCTTCTGGAAGCTCATAGGTGAACTGAGGGTGTTCTTTATCTAGGGTGTGACAGACTGCAACCACACGATAACATCCAGTTCAGTCCATATCTGCAGGACGTTTCAGGCTGAGTAGATGTATAGATTAACAGAATGCAGTCATGTAAACAGCGAGCCATAGGAAGATAAACCGTACAAAATATGACGGGGACATGTAAACCAAACAGTTCCTGTGCATTGTTAGTTGGTGCCAGAGCAGGATAAATGTTTATGTCTTTGCATCCATGGCATCATACTGAAGAGGCAATGAAAGACAAAGAATGCAGTGATATAACTTAAAGTACCAAACAAATACCAACAGGTATAAATGGGAGCAGTTGCTGCAGAGTTTGAAGAGGTTTTATATTGATAAAGCACATAATACAGGTACTGGTGGGAAAATAATAACCAGTGCAGCTCATAAAGTGAGCCAAGAGCTTAGTGCTACATCTCCATTGGTGACC
Organism: Miichthys miiuy; assembly: GCA_036365135.1. Taxonomy (NCBI): domain Eukaryota; kingdom Metazoa; phylum Chordata; class Actinopteri; family Sciaenidae; genus Miichthys; species Miichthys miiuy. The sequence continues at coordinate 23,068,811 of CM071602.1, forward strand.
TTTATTACTGACACTCAGACGCTCAGCTGCTAGATAAAATGCTAAACGATCGTTTGACAAATGTTTGAGGTACATTACATGGAGTATAGTGACACCTGGCGATGTAAACTACATACTACAATACAAAGTGTTGTGATGGGGCAAAATTAGGGGAGACTGAATACACATCAGCGAATGCAGATATGGGCAACTGTGTGCAGGTAATAAAGCAGTTAATTTATTATCTAGATGATAAATAAACTGCTAGATATTAGTAAGTATCTAAAATTATAAAGATGAAGAACCAGGTTATACAAGTAAAAAAAACAACAACAAAAAACAGTCTAAATGCCTTGATATGTAAAACAAGAAAAAAGCATTTTGCATTTATAATAGATACATTTTTGCAGGAAAATGTGTCATTTGTAGTTCAACAATCATCAGTACAAATATTTAATAATAATAATTATTATATTATAATAATAATAATAATAATAATAATAATAATAATAATAATAATAATAATAATACATATTTTGTACACAAAAATTAGTTTTTATTTAATCGTAATTTGTTTGTTGGTTCAAAAAAATTTATTTCAGTTATATTAATCATCAACACATGCTTCATATGGAGCCCGCCTCTTTTCTGTGATGAGAAATGTGATTGGTGTAAAAATCGGCGGCTCTAACCAATCGGCACGCGTCTTTTCTACATGAAGTGTTCTGATTGGCTTATTACACATCTGTCTGGCGACGGGCTACGAAGGAAGTGTTTTAACCATAACGAGGTAAACAAGCTGTTTTACTCACATTTCCTGCTGACATACGGCAGTGATACATGGTATGTGTTTGTGTTTACACAGACAGAGAGCGTGTTTTTAAAGTTTATGCGGTGTCAAGAAACCTGTACGTAACTTCAGCTACTTGGATAACGCTGAGGACGTGCAGTTTTCTAACTGTCATTTCTTTACTTCGACTTGTGTCTGTAATAGTACAATATGAAATGAACAATGGAATTAAGATGTTTTGGAGCAACAATATAGTTATTGCTATTGAACAGTGCTCACAAGCTAACAGGTAATTATAAAGCTTTGTAGTGAGTCTTTACTGAGTCCTGTGGTGACACACTGAAGGTTACACCTATACTTATAAAGTGATCACATGTTATGAAGTAGGAGCAGGGCCGTTTCTAGCTATTTGGGGGCCCCTATTTTGTCAAACTCTGAGGGAGACACTGGAGACCTGTGCTTTTTTTTAAGCATATATGTGCTTCACACAACAAATGAAAAAGACAGGTACTTTTAATTCTCCCAAAATATATTGAGGTTGAACTTGCAGCTTGGGGTCCCCCTGCTGGCTGCGGGCCCTATGCAGCCACATAGTCCGCATATAGCAAGAAACAGCTCTGAATAGAAGTGATTTATCTTGAGCATCTACGCATCTAAGGTATTTGTCAATTGGTCATTAGTCTACACACAAACAAAGAAATATGTTTACCCATAACGGTCCGACATTATTTTCTGTCTCTGCAGAGGCTACTACTTTATGTACCCATCTCTCCTAAACACAAACAGCTGCTCTGTATCTCAAGTAGAGAAGTCAGTGTCTCTCACAACCTAAGATAAGACCTAACATTGTCCCTATAGTGACCTTATATGCTTGGCATTGTGTAATATGTGGCATGCGAGAATAGCATATTAGATATGTATTACAATTTGATTCATGTATTGTTATCTCTCTCTTCCTCTTAAGGTGAAAACACTGTGCGACAACCAGCAAGATGGAAACTAAAGTGACATCAGAGCCCAAATCCAATGGCATGACGGATGGAGGTGCAAGGATTGTTGATGATGATGACGATGTTCTTTGGTATGAAAGTCTGGCATTGTAGGAATGATTTCAGCGACAGTCAAATGTCACAAATGTTCATGTCTTGTCCTCCTCTTCCTCTCTCCGTCTCTCTTCCACCAAGCCCATCTGACCTGTCTGAGATGTTAACTGAGGGGACCAAGGAGGCCCACGACAGAGCAGAAAACTGCCAGCTTGTTAAAGATTTCCTCAGAGGTCGCATCAAAAAGGAGCTGTTTAAGGTAGTCACCCAAAGCGTGTAGTATTGTTGTTGTCCTACAATAGTAGGTTAATCAGTTATTTAACACTGTTTTCTCCATCTATCTCTGCTTCTGTTGCCAGAGAGGTACAGCAGCTCTATATTTTGTCTACTTGGCCATGGAGGAGGAGTTTGAGAAGAACAGAGAGCACCCCCACATCGCCCCAATCTATTTCCCCACAGAGCTGTACCGGCGTGAAGCCCTGGCCCGGGACCTCGAGTACTTCTATGGAGAGGACTGGGAGAGCCAGGTCAGCAGAAGCTGCATGTCAGTCTCAGGACATAAAGGTTACAAAGTGTAGCCTCAGACAAAGCGGGCCTTTTCTGTACAATTAGCCACCTAGTTCCTGAAATTCAAACAAGAACTAGTGTGACTTTAAGTTTTGTGACGCAACTGCAAAGTCCACTGACTTTCATAGTGTGTTCTCTCTCACAGATCAGCCTCTCTGCAGCCACCAAGCCTTATGTGGACCGCATCCACGAGGTTGGAGATAAAGACCCAGTGCTGCTGGTGGGCCACTCTTACACCCGTTATATGGGTGACCTCTCAGGTGGACAGATCCTCAAGAAAGTGGCCCAGAGGGCACTGAAGCTCCCTGCGACAGGCGAAGGGCTGAACTTCTACCAGTTTGAGGATATACACCGTCACAAGGGCTTTAAGCAGCTTTACAGAAGCAGGATGAATGAGCTGGAGCTGGACACTGAAACCAAAGAGAGGATCGTGGACGAGTCCAACCGGGCCTTTGGCTTTAACCTGATGGTGAGAGAGCATGGAGGATAAGCGAAATAGAGAAACACTATGAGACACATTGTTTAGGAGGGAATAAGATAAAGGTATGACAAAAATCTGCTTTTATTTTGAAAACAGATATTCACAGAGATTGAAGAGATTGGAAAGAACATCAAAGAAGTCGTCCAAGATACAGGTATCGGACACAGTCATGCAGAAATCATGGAGGGAGGTGATATCAACAAGTGTCCCTACTATGCAGCAAAAATGGGTAAGACATCATTTGAAGGGCACAGATTCTTAAAAAATATTTATACTAGGAAAATACTTTGTTTACTCCACATCTCTAACCTCCTTCATCTCCTCCTCTCTACAGCTGTCAGTGGAAATCCCACCCACGCATGCCAGTTAGCCATGATGCTTCTCAGACATCCACACTGTCAGGTGGCTCTGGCTGCCATCCTCGTTGGTTTCACTGCCTGGTACCTCATGTGAGCTCCCTCTCACGTCCAAAGAGCAGAGGACACTGTTTCATCCGGCCAAATTTAATCCTATTCATTCATATATGCACAGAGGTTTTAGAGATATTTTACCATGTAGAATTATTAAATGATCTCCGTTCATCCAAGTGATCATTTGAGTTGAATGTATTTATTATGATAATATCAAAAGTGTGTAAATTTTGTCAAGCTTGGTGATTGACATGTTTCTGATTGTAAATATCAATTTTAATCAGTAAATTGCATCAAGAAATGTAAAACTCTGCTGAAAATACTGTCTGCTTTTTTGCCATCTGGTTAATGTAAAAGTGAGCATAGTGTAACGTTATATTAGCCCCTTACCAGTCAGCACCATTTCTATAGTTATGTTTGTTAAAAGTACATAAACAGTCACAAATTAATATTAATTTATATAACATTGTCAAAAACCAATGACAAAAATGTGTGCTTTAATTGTATAGGAGGTAAAATTGGCACTTAAATGTATCCTGAAGGAGGTTGTGGTGGGTCGACGTGTTTGTCCCTTTACAGAAGCAGTTTATGATGGATGCGAATCAGTAAAACCAATTCAGTGTCATCAATAGCTCTATGATAGTCTGTGTGCCTTGTCAATACCAAACAGTAGCAATTACATCTGTTTTCTGATTAACTTATCCTCATAAAGCCAGCCATTTTCTGTCAGTATCTCAGGTAACATGTATGAAAGTGCAAAGCTAAATCACACTTTTATTTGCTACTTGCTGTGTTTACATCCCAGTTTTTTAAAAGTGATCAGACATAACAAAAACAAGGCATAGAGAACATAAATCAGCTGTTTCTAAGTAACTTTTAAACCGATGATGTTTGGTTATTTCAAAAAATATTGTTTATATGAACTCCTGTGACTAGGAATAAGGAAGAATCAGGCAATTTATGACTATTTTACAGTCTGTGTATCCTCTTTAGCATCCCAGCAAAATGAAGGCAGTAGCACTCATGATATATGACGATCTGATGTGACTGTTGTGGGTCTGTTTCAGCCTCTCCAGTAATTTTCATCTCAAGAATCACTGGCCTACTGCTCGCTTCGGAGTTGTTTCTGTCTGCCATTTGTTTCCACAAAAAGTGCTGTGCACATGTCTATTCAATAAAACATAGGTAGGTGAACATTCTTAGTCTGCATATAGTGTATGTATTTACTGCCATGTCTCTCCAGACCACAAGGGGGCAGCTGCCAGCAGGCTAGGTGAACACTGAGCTCAATTATTACAACCTTGGGGCTGCCAGTGGTGGTTTGCCCAGGATACAGATCTCTAAGGATCTCATCTTGTATCCATTACATGTAGCTGCACTGTGTACTCTACTAATTTGGCACTGAGTACACCACTAATCAAATTGATGCAGCAGAAGCAGAGATATCTTCAAACCATGGTGCCTACATTAACCACTGTGTAACTTAACCACCAAACAAGACCACACTTTGATGTGTAAAATTGGTAAATTTCCCCTTCAAGTCAATGTGGGAAATACGAGATTATTAAAGAGTAAGTCAGAAAACTTTTTTGTAATGGATGTTCCACAAAACACCAAGATTATTTATTTTGACATGCAATAGGCTCAAAATTAGTAATTCAAAACTTATACATGTACATATTAAGCAATGTTTGAATTTGTCCAATGTTCTGACAAGTAACCTGACAACAATTGTTGTGTTCAGTTGTAAAAAAAAATTGTAAAAGCATGGACAAAAGTATAAGAATCCATGTGATGATATGAACAAATCCCCCATTCTAAGCGTAATAGACCAGTCACTGTTCACAGCTGAGTCACAAACAGTGTTGAACTGTTTGTAAAATACGATTTACGTCATTACTTATCGTGAAATTTTATTAAAGGAATGTCAGTACTTAGTGTGTTGTCAGATGCAACACTTGAAAAACATCAAGATAACCTCATTCGTACCAAGAAGACGGATTTTATTTTACTTTTTTCTTCTTTACACATCATTTACTCATGTGAGTGCTCTTAACATATTACTGTCAACAGTGGTCACTTCACATGTTCCACTCTAAAAAGGTCACAATCCTGCTGAGGCATCCTCAGTTTTTAAATCACAAGCTTCACTAAAAGATTCATTGTCTACAGTGTAATCTTTAACTTTTGATTAACTGTTTTTCATGAGAACAGATTGCCGCAAGTTATATTTGAAGATAATAATTGGGAGAATTCAGAATTGCATATTACCAAACACCTTCTCAAAACCTTGTTTGTCCACCACCCGTCCAAATTGTGTGGAGAAATACATTGTCTGTGGACTGCTGTATCTCTTCAGTTTCAGTATTGTCTCCTTTACGGAGTCTCCTGTATCCCCGATGGTCATAACATCTGACACAGGCAGGTAGATGTCACAGCGCCTGCCCCAGAAAGTGAGGTGGGACACTTTGAGGGTAGTCTGGGATGTGTCCAGGTACATCATCCCCACCACCCTCCTGAAGAAGTGACTGGCAGTGTACAGCATGACACCAGCAAACAGCGCTATGCCCGTTACATAGCTGACAAGAAAGAAGGGGACATCTCCTTGCAGGTAGAAGTAAAACACTGGAGGCAAGATGACCACTGTGATTGCAGTTTGAAGCAGTTTGAGCCTAGACACGGCTCTGAGGAGCTTAATGTGCGGCAGGGTATAAATCATATTGTACTTTGTGGACAAGTCTGAGTACCTGACCAGGGCTGTGATTTTAGGTATAAGGGGTCCAGTGAAGCTCTGCTGGATGGGTGCATGACCTGGTGAATGAGGCTTCACCCCATAAGGTATCCGACCTGTGAGTAGACATGATCCTCTGGTACAGGACAGGATGTGGGCGTTTAACCTTCGCAGAAGCACTGACCTGATCTGTTGAGAAATAGAGAGAGAAATTTGACACTTCACTAGAGCTCAAACAATTCACAGATACACTGATCAGCTAAAATTTTGACTATTGCTTAATTCTTGTAATTTCTTCAAACATCTCTGGTTCCAGCATCTCAAGTATGAACTTTTGCTGCTTCAGTGACAGTACACCTAGTATCTTTGGGATTTTGACAGTGAGATGGATTTTTTTTTTTTTTTTTTTTTAAGTAAAGTTAAGACATCATCCTGAGGTCTGGGAAATTGTGATTTTTTTTTCAATTTTTTACTATTTTCTAACATTCTATAGACCAAACTGTTGATCAAGAAAATAATCTGCAGATTCGTTGATCATGAAATTAATCTGCACCTTTACCCTTACACTTATTATACAAGACAGGACAGCCAATCTAACCTCCAATACCTAAAAGTAAGGTCTCAGCAAAATGTATAACATAAATAGTATGTAGTGTCAGACAGCATTACATTATACAGGTGTTTGTGTCACTTTAGCCTTTCTATGTATAAGCACGATCATGGCTGCAGTTTGTAGTTTTTCATTTCAGGTTCGGTTCCCAAGGAGAACTCGTTTTAATTAACTTCTTCATTATTAATTAATATGTACGAACTGACATTAACTTTATAACAAGCCATAGTTTAAGTACAAATACCAGCCAGGAGCTGAGCTGTCATACATTCATGCTACAACAGCAGTTAGCTTGTGTGGCTATCTCTAAATGTCACATCATTTTCTAATCTCTCGCAAAACAGTGGAAACTATTTAAGAGTGTGATAAAGAATGAGGCTCACCATGACTGACGACAGCCTCAAACACAAAAGGAAAACACAGAAACATTAATCTTCTTCTTAGAAATTAAAGATATGGCAGTGAGGTTAGCCAGGTTAGCCACCCTCTATGACCCGGATGTAGAAAGTTAACAGTTATTTATTGTTTTGTTTGCTCGCGTGCCCCCTTGCGGGACGGTTGTAAATTATCACTTTATATATATTTAACTGAGATTTTATTTAAAATTTAACTTCTGTAAATGTTTCTGTAAAATAATTCGGTTTGCGGAAGCGGCACGTATCGCGTAGGAGAGCTGTCATATCCGCCGCAGAGAGAAACATGTCGAGTTCCTCCTGTGTCTCGGGTTAAATGTCAGACCGGTTGCAGGTTTTCACCCAGTCTTAAGTGTTTTATTTGCAGGGTTCAGTAACTCGTGCTAGCACTTTTCTCGGCGGAGCATGACCTTATCTCAAATAGGGCGTTTGGATATAGTAAACTTTGCAGGGCTGGTGGCTAACGGCAGCTAACGGCAGCTGACAGGCGGCGGTGCATTTGCTACCCGTTGGTGCTACTTTCTGTTTCACGTCCTCTAACCAGACACACTGAAGGGGACAACAATGCTGCAGCTAGGGGATGAAGTGATCCTGTACTCGGTCGTCTTCGTGGTCGTCCTGCTTGGGACCCGGAGCCCGTTATGGACAACCGCCCTCACCTCCTCACTATACCTCTTTATGGTCATGTTCCGGTTTCCCCAGGTACCGAGCAGCCGGGCCCAGCAGGTGCTGCACCCAGCCAAGGGCGCGGCAGGCTCCGGCAAGGTGTCAGTGGTCGCCCACCGGGGTGGTGGGCACGATGCACCGGAGAACACGCTAGCAGCCATCCGGGAGGTGAGAGGAAGGTCTTCTCATTGAAATATGTCATATGATACAGAAATATTGTCAAAGACAAACAGGCAATAAAATATGAGGGGATCAGGATTTACCCCTCTATCAGGACATTACAGTATGTCCCTTTGAACCATCATCATTAACATCCAGCACAGCTGCACACACTGCCACTTTGGTCCATTGAACTGTAGTATCAATGCAGACCAGTACTACAGTATGTGACCGACAACAATGTGAGAAACATGTACACCACATAGCCTCCGAGGCCTAACAGATATACATTGTTTTGAGAGTTTAAAAATCTACTAAACAGTGTGTAGTGAACTGACTACATTTGACATTTTTTAGCATTCCTGTATTGCAGTTTCATCTTATTTCCTGACCATGACCAGAAACAGCCCCTTCTAAAACACTGTAGACCTTCTCATTTGTCTGTCCTGCTTTAGGCCAGTAAGAATGGGGCGACAGGCGTGGAGTTGGACCTGGAGTTCTCAGCAGACGGGGTGCCAATACTCATGCACGATGAGACTGTGGATCGGACCACCAATGCGTCAGGAGCACTCAACCAGATGAAAATGTCTGAGTTGGCTAAACTGGATGCAGCTGCTAAACATCGACTCAAGTGAGAAAGAAAGATATAACTCGGAATGCAGATACAAGCGCACAGACAAATGGGTGGACAATGAACATTTTCTTACAGATGCTGCTTTAGGTTTAGGATGATACAGGTCTTTGCAGGTTAACATTATATCAAGTCTATTATCTCTTATATCAAGTATGAACGTAGCTTCAGTGTTGCTTTGCACTTGACATTAGTTGATAGACAGGTAAGTCGTCTGAATCCAGTGGTCGTGATAGAAATGCAAGCTGATTGGCACACTATTTGAAAAAAAAAAAGATAAAAGGAAGGGATCACAGGGGTGCAGTCTTTTTGTTAAAAGTTTCAAACAGAGCAAACCTTGTCAAAGCCTTGGTGGTGTTCCTCCAGGTCAGACAAGTCATGCATGTTTTATGCGCTAGCTGGAGGGTCAAATTTATAAATACAATAAATTATACTTTAGTTCTTTGTGACTTATGTTTCATTACATCTTGTTGATGTAGCCTGCCTTTAGCAGCTGATCGGAATACTGTCCTTTCACTGATAGGCAGGTTTTCTGCAGGAGAATTGCCTGGTACAGAATATATTGTTCATGTACAGCTGATGGGGATGCTGAACTGATCATTTTACAGTTATATGTGGCGATGTTTGATGGTGATAATCTGTGTGCAGGGATAGCTCAAAGACAACAACATAAAAAAACATTAAAATACACATTGCTGTAATCAGTCCAGACAGAGGAGAAGCGAGTTGCTATTAATACAGAGGCATGCTGTTGGTAATACATGTGTGACAAATAACCCAGGAGGTTTCTAAAAACAGCTCACTTTAGAGCAAACAAAAGAAATGCCTCGCCGCAACAAGATTGAAAGATTGAAACTACAAAGTCTAACAATTACTGAAATCATTAACATAAAATAAGATTTTCTTAGATTTTTTTTTTAAAACATGAGCGAATGAGATAGAATATCTGCTCCATGAGGAGATTCGGTTACACCAAGAAACCAAGGCTCCAGAAGTCACATAGCATCCAAGCATTAAATAATATTATGACAGTGAAAGTACCATAACATAAACTGCACATAACTATAAGCCTCAGGAATGCAGACAATCGACTACTGTATTGTAGACAAGTTACCTTACCTGCCCCTGAGTTATATAAATGCCAGTTAAGAACAATTATATTTGACTCAGTCTTTCTGTGTGTACTTAGTATGATAATAAACAGGAGATGTGTTCCTTTCTTACATAACGTGACAATATATTAGACAGTTTGGACAAAGACCTGAAGTTATTTTTACTGAACATTTAATAAAATGAAAAGACACCAGACATGTTTTAACGGCACAGGAGCATGATGTCTGAACCAATGTTCAGGTTCATGAAGTTAGGTGCATCTCTAACCAAAGTTAACATGTAATGTTTCACGGGTAAACAGTGCATTTGTTTAAAAAGCATGCCATGAACATAATCCAGATTTTTTTTGTCCATTGTCATCAGGGACAAGTTTGCCGGTGAGAAGGTCCCAACTCTGGAGGCGGCAGTGGAGGAATGCATCAAACTGCAGCTCACCATCTACTTTGATGTCAAAGGTCATCCAGATGAGGTACAGACAACAAAACAAACACACAAACCAGACTTGATTACGTGCAACCTCTACGTCATACTTGTTGATTTAATTGAGTCAACATTGCATAATGAAGAGAATGTGATGTGATGGAACTGCTCTAGTACAAAATGATCCTAAAATATTACCTAAAAGGGCTTGGTAGGGATGTTGAAATGCTGAAATAGCTAGTCAGTTATTAATTCATCAGTTAGTTACTAATGACTTTACTCATTTCTCAGAGTGGAAAGTAATTCCATTATGTACTTCTTTAGTTTTGTGTGACTTTCTAAATGTCATATTAATCCTGCCATTCCCTTTTGTTGTGTATATATAGGCAGTATTGTGTGTGACACAAATCACATTTTTTTCTTCCTGTGAAAATCCAAACATAGTGCATGACACTACTGCATTGCAGAAAAAGTAATGTGATCACAGTCTCTCAACTCTGATATGAATTCTGCCTGCTGATGAGGCACATAAAACATACAAGATCTAACTTTTCATGCTCAGACAACTTGGGATAATCTTATCTGATGTTAAATGATGACTTAATTATTGTGTCAGTGAAATATAAACTAAGCCAGAGCAGCTGAAAGATGCAGTTAATTACTCAATGCAGTGTCCGTCCCATTTAATTCACATATTGCAAAACTAAATCGCATCAGTGTACTTTCTTAAGGAGTGGTTTCTTTGCTCAGCACATTTTTAGATGAGTGAGGAATGCTGCAGTGGTGGTTGTTGTTTCAGACAGTGACATTCCTGAGTTCACAGCCCACAGCAGTGTGTCTACTCACACACACACAGCTGCTAGTTACTACCACGTGGTTGGCCAGGAACACACACAATGATATAAAGCCTCACACACACAACTCTAACCAGATGACCATCCTACAATAACCATGTGTTTTCTTTCCCTCCCAGGCAGCCGCAGCCCTTAAAGAACTGTATAAAAAACACCCAGTCCTCTACAACAGCAGCATCGTCTGTTCATTTGAGCCCAAAGTCATCTACAGGGTAAGAGGACTCTTTGAAGTTTTTTCAGAGTTATGATTAGCTGTGTTTGACTGTCAAACTGCTGTGCATGAAAATGTGACAGTTAATAAATGACTGTGTGAGCAAGTTTGGGTCACATCCTTCTAGTGTCGCCTGCATAAACACTATGGACAGGACAGGACAGGCTTCCTGAATGAAGGTAACACTTGCAAAAGCGTGAATTACAGTTGTTTGGTTCATGTGCCATTTTTAGCAGAGAATCTTATACTGAACATTCTGTATAAAAATAAATACGTGTGTGTAGTTACAACCACATCGGAGAAAGAGAGACAAAAATGAGTTGGACTTTCTCACTTTTCTCCCTCCAGTATCTCATAGTTGGTACTGGTACTGATTAAATAAACACTCCTGTCATGTATAGAGCTCCACAGTGAGGTTCCAGAAATGAAAATGCCATTCATATTCTGAATCGAGGGTTTTGATTATCAGCAATAATATCAATATGCTCCTGTAGTAGCCACAGGTATGATATCAACCTTGTTTTAAGAATAACATATTTATTCATGATCTCATGGAGAAGTTCTGCACTACACACAATCCTAAAGTGTCTCTGATTCGTGGAGCTTTCAGGGCCAGCATGAAAGGAAAACGACATACGGGTTGAGTTTCAATGGCTGCCTAGTTTAGGTAGCTAACATTAGAGCTAAAATAAGTCTATATGAAAAGAGCTGTACTAATCATGTCATTGCACTGGATATATATACACACATACAGCACTATTATTACCAGTGTTGACACTATAAAGGTTCATTCGAGGAGAAGTGTGCTATTGTTAGGTTGGAAGTCATTGAAAAGGCATTTGCAGTGGTCTATAGAATGATATTTTATTCACTAGCTTCACTTTTTCTTTGGCTCCAAATCAAATGTTTTATGGTCACAAGTCATCTCGTAGTTGATTGGCTTAGTCCCAGGTTTTCTGACGCATCAGTGTTCATATTGATGTTCAATCAAAATGAAAGGAAAATTCACTTCTGGGACCGGAGCCATTCCAAAATGCAAAATCACTCTTAAGCTGTATAATCTTGCTGTTTTTATCGTCTTACTAACGTTCACCATTACTTCATCTGTGTCTCTGCTCCATTCATTCCCAGATGAGACAGAGTGACCCAGATGTGGTCACCGCATTGACCCACCGGCCATGGAGCATGAGTCGGTTCGGAGATGGTGTCCCACGTTTCACGTCACTATGGAAACACAATTGGCTGACGCTCATGGACATTGTGTTGGACTGGGCACACCATCACATACTATGGAAGCTCTGCGGCATCTCAGCCTTCCTCATACAGAAGAACTTTGTCTCGCCGTGAGTTTCTGCAGCTGAGACTGTAGAGTCATTACTACACTATACATGTACTATATAATTCTGTGTTTAATGTTGCTTCTGTGTGCTGTTTGCAGGGACTATGTCCAGTACTGGGCACAGAGAGGGGTGGAGGTGGTAGCCTGGACTGTCAACACAAAAGTAGAGAAAGAGTATTACCAAGAGCTGCTGAAAGTCAACTACATCACAGACAGCCTTGTGGAAGACTGTGAACCCCACTACTGAGAAACACATGAACACATACACATTAAAAAGATCAAAATCTTTCACTGTCTACTCATTACCAATAATGTGGCATCAGGTAAGAAAACATATGCCACTCTCTTCATGCACACTTTCATTACTGTGAGTGTGTGGTTGTCTATTTGAAGCAATCAAACTGCACAGACTTGAGTGCCATACAAGGGGCCAAGTAACAGACACGTTGAGACACGTGACACAGATATTCTCAAATGTACTGTAGTAAATGTACTAACAACTCAGGACTACAATGACGATTTTTTCTTGATAATCGTGTCTGTCATGCTTTCTTTCAAGACCTATAATGTCCAACCTGTACTGTCTGTTCTTCTGACTTGGTAAAGGCCCTCAGTCTGAAGTAAACTACCTAGAAATGATTCTTACCACTCATGAAAAATGAATATTTACTAAATAAACATTTTATATCTTTGATTATATTAATATATTATGCAACTGAAATGTAGAGTAGAAAACAATTGGCAATACAAATAGTTGTAGTACAGCAGGTTTATATTGTACATACCATAAAATATCATTATTATACATTTTAAAATTACATTACTTTAAAAAAGGTGACCTTTATTTTAAAAATGATGGTAATGGACTGAGACTTCTGGACTTCACTGTATCTGTAGAGCAGATACCAGTGACTCGACACAAGTTTACATGCTTCTGTTTAGCTGCAAGATGGGAAATTACACTCCAGGGCAATTTAGTAACCCAGTACTGTATGTGTAAACACAGTTGGACAATGCAAAGGCAGCAAGAGTGAATTCAGGAGATTTAATGAGGCTTTAGTAGCCTGGAGTAGATCTGCAGAAATGTGTCCTCAAAGATGACAGCTGACAATGCTGACTTCTGACACATTCAGCAGCAGCAGCGCCTTACATGTGTTGTAAAGGTGTTGTACACAAAACGTGACGGGCGTGTGTAAAAGCAGGAGAAGCACAGGTCTGACTAAAAACATTTAGGTGTGAATGTAAGGTGTGGCCAGTGAGCTTGAGTCTGCAATATCGGGACCCAAGAACTGAAACCTACATAAGATTAATAATGTTAATCACATCTGTGTTTGAATTAAATTCACCATTAGAGAAGTTTTCAGATTTGACAGTTGCTCTGAAATAAGTCCGTTTATATACTCTGTGACTCAGATATCAACCTCATAAGCATTTGATTGATTTGTTTAATTTAATTCAAGCTGATTTGACACAATTATTAAAAATAATTCCTGATTTAATGAATGAAAAAGTGAAATGCTTATTCTACTGTTGGTCTTAAAACCCAAAATAAATAAATTACAATTTGATTTTATATGCGTGCATTTTTGTGCAGATGTAGAGTAGGCAGATGTGTCATTTTGAAGTGAAATTGTTGTTTATCAGATGTTTTGTCACACCTTGACACAGCTTGAGGCCTGAGAGACACTAAATAAGTCCCTAAAGATAAGCTAATGGAGTTAGAGACGCTCATTAACATATTGTCTCAGACAATGTGCTGTCATCTGATGGGAACATCTGTCCACACTGTACTAAACATCTGCTGGCTGTAGAAAGATACAGGCGCAGTGTGAAAGCTGATAAATGTATCTTCTACAAAACACAGTGAGCATCACTTGACCAGGGTTTGCCCTGTGCTGTTAATGCTAAGCCCATGTAGGGTGGACTGTTGATGATTAGCCTCTTGGCCTGGAGTCTCAGGTGGTTAACCCACATAGTACAGATGAATGGGTGGATGTGTGTGGGAGGTGTAGTGTTAGATATCAACCAGGATAAGCCTGTCTGAACCGCTTCTTGTCCCCGTGATCTTCAGAGTCTAAACAGACTGTCGGCTCACCTGAACAACACAGGTCACCTATAACTGTAATATCTAAGATGAAGGTGAAGATATGCAGCAAAATACACTCTTATATGAATGTTAGTAGATGGGCTACAGCTGGAGATTAAAAAAAAACAAAAATATGTTTGTATTATGAGCTCTTGTGTGACACCATGCGTGCTGTAAATCCTTAGAAATATTAGTTAAATTGTTATTTTTTCGTCATAATCTGTTAGTTATTGTAACAAATCTACAAACTTCTGGGAAAGCAGAGCGTCATTTGACTTTTCTTCGTCACTGTCAGCAGGTTTATCTATCTGCGTCTGTAGATTTATAGGTGAAAGGTGATCGCTCCCGCTCCTCCTCCAATACCCCGTCTGAGGGGCGTGCAGTGACGTCACAGAGGGGGGTTGCCCAGCCCCGTAAAGCAGTGCGAGCAGATATAAACAGAAACAACGAGGGCGGAAATGAAGAGGCTCTGATTTCAAAGTAAAAGAGCCACAAAAACTAGGCAGTAACTACTCAGCAATTAATAGAGCATTAGAAAATAATTGATAAGTAGACATGATAATGCATAGATGAACAATAACTGTACCTATATTTAAAAAAACAAAACAAATTACATTCAAGGCAGTTTTAATATATCATACAGAATTGTAATCAATGACAGCTGAAACTTATGAAACTTATATTGTTCTTGATAATGTATTATACTACATCACCACCCTGTGATGTAATATTACTGTCTGCTATATATGTGGGCTAATACTGAAACTAGAAGTCCTCTAATTAAAACAACTATTCATGTCTTAAATGGTGCTTGGTAATTTCATGTAGTATCTGTAATTAAAACTCTTATAGGGTTTATTTATTTAACACATTAGGCGTTTTATTTTGAAAATTATATCCGGAAGTCCTCATCATCATGTCTGGCTTTGACGGTTCCTAAGCATGGTAGCTTTCCGTCCTGATGAAAATATCAAAGTGTGCAGTGTCCTTGTATTGTGTCAGACAGCGGAGGTTCTGCGGCCAGTTCAGGAGCATCAGCGGCGCACAGAGGACAGAGTGTCCAGCCTGGAGTGTCACTGTCATCGCACGTCTGCAGCTACAGTGTTCCCCCTCCTCTGACTGACTGATCACCGGCATGTGGAGCTGCTTTCTCCTTGGATGACCTACACGCAACCTCTCTCAGGAGCAGCGGACGTCGCTTCATTTCAGCTGAACACCTGCTGGTTAGGAGGAGCAGCGGAGTGCGTATTAAAATACAGCGGGCAACAAGTCAAACGAGTGTCCTGCAGGCTTCAGGCCGACTCTGGAGCAGCTGACCTGCGGAACAAAATACGTCGTTGCGAATCTGTTTTTTCCACCGTGGCTGCGTCAGTAGGACTGGAAGTTGCAGAGTTGACAGCCAGTGATTGCACCTGATAATTAAGAAGACAGACCAGAGACCGTACAGATTTTCTGGAGGTTATTGGCGTCACATGATGTACACAATCACCAGAGGTCCCAGCAAACTTGTTACACAACGGAGGACAGGTTAGTGAACGGATCCAAAGCATGATGCAATGTCACATCAGATGGTCTCTGGGCCGTGAAGGGGGCTCGTTTGGGGTTATTGCAGCATTCACAATGATTCGGTGTTTTTGAGGTTTACAGGTGAACTGTTTCATTTTGTCTCAAAGGTCCCACACAACAAGTTGAGAGCAAATTCAGCGACTTGAAGCTCAAACCGACGTCTTGGCTGTCATCAAAGTAAGTAACCTAAAGTCTTGTTTTAATGTGTTTACTATTAAGATTATTTCTGCGGGGCTGTTTGAGCTGCGTGGGCCCAAAATACTCTGCACGTGCGCCGTGAGCACGATCATATAACACGTCGGTGTGAGTTAGACAACGTCGCTGCGTCCGTTATCGGACACACAACTTTCTTTTCTCTGCCCGGTTGGCTGTACCGTCCATTACCGCGTGACCTTACGCGAGATAACCTACCGGCCCTTTTGCGCGTGACTGTTGGTGTTAACGGCATTGTGACGCCGGTGCGTTATCTTGAACCTCACCTGTCCTGCTGTGGGGGTCCTGTGCCTCCTTCAGGTGCTGCTCGGAAATACAAACGTCCCTGAAAGATGCGTTCAGGTGCTAGCATTATAGGTACACCTAGCTAAACAGCTCTTCCTCGTTGGTATGAATGAGGTGGACAAAAACCTCTTAGTGTACACCGTTAACTACATCCTCTAAAATGGCCGTACAATCATTTAAAGGCTCTCTAAGGCAGTTCCAAGATGAACATCATACATTTTATGATAGCAGGATGTCTCAGGACTGTATAGGAATGCATTAGGGTTTGTTAGGTATACCTAACAAACTGGCACATTGCTCTTTACTTGGGAGTTGTTGTGGGATAAAGTAGGAAACATCTGCCCATTTAAAGGATCAGTGTGTAGGATTTAGTGGCAACTAATGGTGTATTTGCTAATTGCAACCCACTCACCTTGTTCCCTTCCTCGTAGTGTGAAGGAAAAACTACAGTGGCTGTGAAAAGTTCCTATCTAGAGCCAGTTTTGTCTGTTCTGGGCTACTGTAGGAACATGGCAGTTCAACATGGTGGACCTGCAGTTTGTAGATATAAAAGTCTGATTCTAAGGTACCAAAAACATAACTATTCTTATTTTTAGGTGATTATACACTAATGAAAACATGAATATTACATTATTTTATGAACATTTAGGCCATATTCTGTAAAAGGAGGCCCCTAAATATGACACACTGGACCTTTTAAGCACAAATTATATAAAACAAAATTCAGCAGTGTCTTCCTGTACACAAAATTAATTTCTGCCAGTCAAAAATGAAGTTTCCAAAAGCTCACTGTCAACTAGCATAATTTTTCCATCGCCTTTAGATTTACTCTTGGTGTTTTGTTGTTGTCCTCCAAGCTATCATTCTTTTAATTGACTCTTTATGATCTCTCCAGCTCTCCTCCCCCAAAGATCGTGTTCAATCGTTTGAATGGAAAGCGCTACCACAGTGCAGGCACACAGAAGACCACCAGCCCAGCAGAGGGATTCACTCCTGCACATGAAGAGAACGTCAGATTTGTGTATGAAGGTGAGGGTCGCAGGATCAGTACATGAGTGGATATGTGAGTCACAGTGTCAAGGTCAGACCCCCAGGGTCAAACCTGGAGCCAGTAAAGGCTCACAAGGTCAGAGGTTGTGAGGATCATCTCCTGCTTTTTCTTCCTCTTTACTTTAACACATTTCTTCTTGACTGAGCAGCTGACTCGTTTTCAAAACAGCAAGTGATTAGTCGACAGAAAATGAATCAGCAATTAGTTAAAAAAAAAAAAAAAGCCAAACATTTCTTGATTGCAGCTGTTCAAATGTGAGAATATCCTGCTGTTCTGTCATACATGATGTTTTTGATGATTCTGATGGACATTTTTTACTGTCTTCTGACATTTTCTTGAAAAATATAAATCGAATAACACGAAAATAATCATGACTTGCAGCCTTATTTTAAATTTTCAGCAGCCTTATTTGAATTTGTCATGAGTCCATGACAAGTGGTGTCATAACGTGACACGTCATAATATAAAACAGAACAACTTCGTTACCATACAGCCTACAAGAAGCCGTCAGATGTGGTGTGAAAAGAGACTGTGGTAACACTGAGGTCCACAAAATCCTGACTAGTTTCTACCACTGTAGTAGTTAGCAGTGTGTTCCTAACTGCACATTATGAACTGTAAATTATTTAATGGCTAAAGTGCTTCTTAGATAATCATTATTTATCAATTTGTCAATAACTCGTGTCTTGCCAACTGCACAAACCACAGTGCTGTGCTGCACATTTTAATATTGTGCAAACAAGTTTTGTTACAGCGGTCAAAAAACTGTCGCCACAAATCACCTCAGGCAAACAAATGATGTTGATTATACCGACATACCTTCAGCTGCACAAATGGCATTTAATCAGGGTTGGTACAAAGTCTTTAATGTTTGGGGAATGCTTGATTTTAACCATTTAAACAGTCTTCAAGGTTAGGAATATGCTTTAATTTGAATATACTTGAAAAATGCGTGGTATTCAACACAATCACTCATGTAATCAAAAAAACCTTTTCATATTTGAAATGAAACAATCCTGTCATCATATTTGTTTGTTGCTGAAATTCTCTAAACTGCACTTACAATAATTATTCAGATGTGGTGATATAGGCTTTGAGAGTCTTGAATCTTTTGTTTATGTACCTTGAAAGTGCTTGAACTTGTTAAATGTTGCATAATTCAACAAACTGTCAACACAAAGGAGTTCAGAAGAGAGTGTTGCTTAAAGTCAGTAAAAACCCAAGAAAAAAACTCAAGCCAGTGTATTGAAGTTTAGCCAGCATGCATTAGTAGCAGGCCAATACTTCATGCCCTGGTGGAAATGAATGACTTGTAGACGCTGAATCGGCATGAACCATCTTATCTGTGTTACTCTTGGACGGCTGCCAGCAAAGACTGCTCGATGGTGTCCTTTTGTGACTGTAAAGTTCAGCTGGGGAAGGGAGCCCCACTCTTCTTCACTGCTCGCGCATAAAGAAAAACCTCTGGCACAGGCCGTCAAGTTGTGTTAAGATAGGAGACCTGATCGGTGTCACCCCGGCTGAACATGTTCAGTATGAAAAGAAAGCTGAAAAGAAGACAAATGTCACCTTCAGACATGTTTGGGTTGTGTTTCTCTCCCCTGCAATGCACACAGAAAACCGGTTTACTGGTAGATGTTCCTTATATTTGTCATTCCCTAAGATATGCCAGCTCTGTGCAAACTGAGTTAAAAATGTGTGGACAAAATTTGTGTTCAAGGCGAGCCAAACCTTGAAGCTTATCTGAGGGGTGAAGCTGGAAAACCTTCAGCCACTGCAGATAAAACACCACAGACAGGTCCAACCCCCTTTCACAAGGGTGCTGGGATGTTTGAGTGTCAGGGGTGGGATCAGAAAAAAACAAAGCAAAAGTTCTAAAGTTAAAAATAAAAATCTACATTGTAAATGAGATTCCCGTTTAGTGCATTTCAGTTAATTCAGTGTTATATGTGTGTGTTTGTTTGCTTGCAGCATGGCAGGAGGTGGAGCAGAAGCTGGGGGACGCCAACGGTGTGGAATCAACTAACAGCCATGGGCCTATTCAGTACGCTGAGAAGACGCCCAGTGCTGCAATGAAGAGTAAGTACCTCCACCTCTGCAATTCCCATTCATTCACCGGCTTAAATTCTTCAAAGAAAACGACAGTGTAAATCCGCCCTGATATCTCACTACTGACAGTTGTATGACATCTGACAGATAACTCTCTTCCTGCTTTGTAACCTCCTGAACCTTGAACCAGTAATCTCATGTTGTGTTTTTATTATTCCTGGTTGCTTTAACATCACAGGAAAACCTGTCTGGCTGATTCGCATGCAGACTGCTTTTCGGCTTGGCCTTATCTGCAGCCAGAGGGCAGCTGTTGTAATAATTTGCTTTAATTTTTAACTCTTCTTCGGTCTATGAGAACCTGGCTGTTCTAGATAAACCAGCCTTGACTGTTGATTGTAACATGTCTCGTCTTGACTCGCACACACCTGTCTACTCCGGTTCTTTTTGTGGTTCACTGCCCTGAAAGGTTGTAACAGATTCACTTAATAATAAAGGGACAGTGTTTTAAATTTACTTGAGGCACAGTAGTTACAAATTGTCTATCTATTCATACTCATATTTTTTTTTTTAGAAACAGTACCTTTTGAAATGTTTTTTTTTAGTCACAACTGCACTATGGTACTAGGCTTAACAGTACTGGTTGGGGAGATCCACCACTTTCGTCAACACTGAAATACCTCAACAGCATTTGCATGAAATGCTGCAAAAATTTTATACAGATGTTCCCAGAGGATCTAATGACCCCCTAACTTTTCATCCAACACCACCAAAATTGTATTTTTTTTAGTGAAATGTGGACAGATGCCATGAAATCGGGTTGAGACATTCATGACATTCAATGAACTGTAATAACTTTAATGATCCTCTGACTTTTCATTTAGCGCCATCATCAGGTCAAAATTTCAAATTGTCCAATACTTAAATTTATGGCCATATGCCCATAAAATGAATGACCAACCCACCAACCTCAGCTGTATTTTGTGTTAGCATGCTAAGCAAGCTAAACCAAATTGATGAACATGGTAAACATTGTAGCTACTGAACATCAGCATTGTGAGCATGTGCTGACATTAACATTGTTGTAGTACCTTTTTCAAAGAGCATTTTTGGACATTCATGGTGCATTTACATTCCTTATCTTTGTTTACACAGAGAAGACATTCAATCTGCTTTTTTTGTTTTTCAGTATGAGAACTCAGTATAGGAACACACTTATATACTTCATTTTGTCAGCCCCTCTGATTTTAGGCTTTTTCAGCTGCACAGATCATCTCTTGTATTTTTTTTTCAATGAATTTGGCTTTGGTATTCATGTAGCAAAATGAATAATTAATTGACTAAATGAATGAATCATAGAACACAGATTAAGCTTTTCCTCTGCCCCCTCGGCTGTTGTTGTTTCTGTGCAGACTTTGTGCCCATAGACCTGGAGGAGTGGTGGGCTCAGCGCTTTCTTGCCAACATTGCCAACCTGTCATGACTGGGTGAGGCTTTGAGCCGGGACAGGAAGCACCGCGTTGATGCTCCATAGGTGAAGGCATCCCATGGTGGAGAGGAGGCGAGTCGGTCTCCAGAATCTGTGGTGCGAAAGGGTCGTTCGTAATTTGGAATCTGATTTGATGCCCTGTGCTTCACGCTGCTGTAGAGAAAACTGGGTGCACAACTCTAAACCCCCTGATGCAACAACAGCGAACTGACGATGTCGTGATGATGTCGCAGCACTGACTTGATGTGGTGCTGCTACGAAGGACCCGTCTCTCTCTACTTGAACGACGTACCGGATAGAAGTTGTGAGAGTTTTTTTTTCTTGCTCAAGAACCTGCCTCCTTTCTCAAGTGTGCTCAGCTGTATGTACGCCATGGCTGATGTTTTAATATAAATCTCTTGAAGAGCAAAAAAGTAAAATGTTTTTCAAAAATCTACTGTGTGATGAATCATTTCTGTGAATTTACTTAAACACATATGGTATTAACATAGATGGTAAAGTACCACATGCAAAGAATTCATTTTGCCACCACATACAGGAGATGCATCTATTTTATACATAAAGTGACCACCCTGTAGTTATTTTTGAATGTGAGGAACGATTTATGTTCTTCGGCCACAAAAACACTTTGTTTTTTATTTTCACAGCGGGAGCTCACAAACGTAACAAAACAAACAAAAGTTCAACAGAACCTGTCCCGAACAAACATGTTAATTTGCATAATTTTGAATAAAGTTGGAAAACACGTAGTCTACTCTTAAGGAATCAGCCTTTTGCTTGAAACAGCTGTCCTGACCTCTGCTCTGTCAAAACCCACGGATTACAGCTTCACTGCCACAGGACGGCGGTCGGAGGCGCTGAAGCGAGGGTGGGGTGGTAGTGGAGGAGATGGTGGTGGTGGTGGTGGTGTTGGAGGAGGCAGGGGGTGCGGTTGTGGTTCATCTTGGCTCGGAACAGATGGGTGCTTTGGGCACTTTGTGGTTGAGAGGAAACAAACGCACCGCGGAGTGCTGCATGCTCGACAGCCTTCTCATCATCTGGGAAGGAGGAGGAGGAGAGAGGGTTGTTGACGCACCGCGCTCCCTCCCAGCCCTCCTCCTCCTCCTCCATCATCCTCCCCTTTCTTAAAACTTTTCTTGTTCCACATTTTTTCCTCTTCCTCATACTTTCAGCATGTCTCCTCCTCCTCTTCCTCCCATTTTTTTCATCTTCTAAGACTTTTTTCCCCTATTTGTCCTGATTTCCAGATCACTTCTGAGGGAAGATGTGGAACAGGAAAAGGTATAGGAGAAGGAGGATGAGACAGGAGGAGGTGGGAAGTGTCTCAGGAAAGGTAAGTAAGGTTGTAAGAGGGGAAGGAGGGCACACATATGTGGACCAGAGATGAAACATCCTTGGAATGATGCAGGAGTGAGGAGGAAACATTTGGAAAAGAGGGAATAGTTTGAGGAGAGGAAACAGGAGGTCAGACTCTTGGAGGACAGAAATTCTAGATAAAGGAAGACAAGGACAGAAGAGAGGAGAGAATGAAGGGTGAAGGAAAAGGAAACATCTTGGGAAAAGTGCAGAAGAGGAGGAAAAATGGAGGAGGGAGAGGAGCATGGGTGGTTTGAAGGATGAGGAAGTGTCATTTCTCTTTCTCCTCTTATTTTTTCTTCACCTTCCAAGACTTTTTTCCTCTTTGCCCTGCTTTCCAGATGTTTCACCTCTAAAATTCACACATTTCTCTCCTCCTTTAAAAATGGCTTTCTTTTCCTACATCCTCATCCTTCAAACCACCCACACTTCTCGTCCTCCTTCATTTGCCCTCCTCTTCTGCACTTTTCCAAGATGTTTCCTTTTCCTTCTTCACCTTCCATTCCCTAAAATTTCCATCCTACAAGAGTCTGACCTCCTTTTTCCTCCCCCTCAAACTACTCCCAAACACATTTTCCTTAGCTTCTTTTTAGCTTCTAGAAAATGTTTCCTTCTTTCATATAATATTTATCCCCTCCTTGTGCACCTACAACCTTGATAATAAAAATAATAATGTAGGTAACTACTCCCACCTTACATTTCTCAGGGTAATTTGTAAAGTTCAGCAGGTGTTTACATCTGTCTACATTTTTATTATTATTCATTGTTATTATACTAAATCTCTCAGTAAACCTGAGAAAATAAATCTCACCTTACTCACCTTTCTTCCCTCTCTTCAGATGAAATGTAAGGAAAAAAATAAATCTCATCTTACAATAATATTTAAATGATATATACTTATTGATTGAACAGATCCAGTACCAGTTTAACAGACAGAACACCTTCATGACCCGATTAGGAAATTCAGCTACACTGCCAGTGCAAATGTTTTATCGTTCTTTACTTTTATAGCCGTTTCTGAATGGTACCATAGTATTTAAAATACCACAGGAACAATATTACTATCTACATTACTCTGTGACATTATCTTCAACTCTAAATAAAGTGGTACAAGTGGGAGGTCACGGAGTCCTCGTGCCTGATGGTGATAGAGAGAGAGCGCTGCTATTGGTTGTTGACACGTGCCGAGAATAAAAAACTCCTATAATATGAAACATGTTTGATTTTATCTGAATGTCAAGATGAAAAAAGGACTTCAGGCAGTGACAGACTGAGTTTTACTCCTGTTTAATTGAATTAAGTTATTCTCAATCAAACAAATGTTTTTCACAAACCTGCCACCTTTCTATGTAAACACCCACTGCCTTTGCTACCTTGCGTGTCCTCTTGCCCTCCCAGGCAAGAGGGCAAGCTCCTGGGTGCCGACTGGCCCGGCTCGGCCGTGGTGAAGGTGATGCACTGGGAGTCCAGGTAGTCCATCAGCTTGGTTGTACCCAAGCGGATCCCAGCTTCTTTGAGCTGCTGCTGTAGCTGGGACAGGACCAGAGGTTGGTACTGAAGGATCTGAGTGTACAGTCTAGAGTCAGACAGGATGAAGGAGCGCACTGCCTGGAGGTGATCCTGAAGGTGTGTTGACCCCTGAGAGATATAGATGCCGCTGTCACTGTCTGAAGCGGCGGTGGTGCAAGAGTACAGCTCTGAGTTAGACCTGCTGACACGGGAAGTGGTTAGAAGCTCATACTGTGGTATTTCACATTGACAAGTACCATATCTATGTGACAATACACCATCCTGCAACCATAATTAAAAACAAGGCTGAGAATGAGTGATTATCAAAATATTTGGCAATTAAGTTTCTATTATACATTGTATCATTTTGGGCAGTGATTGAGGTGTGCGGTTACGCAACACCTGATGAGATGATGCACACACTTGAACACACATGGTACCTTTCAGTTTCTTCACTGGCAGCAGTTGAGGAGGTGTTGGAGCCCTGTGAGACAGACAGCAGCTCTGCCTCCTCCTCTCTGTTGTGTTTCAGAGGGGAGGTGGCAGCGAGCGCTAAAGGCTCCTTAAACTTCACTGTCTGGGCACAGGAGGGCGGCCTGTTGCCAGCAGCCACTGAACTGGTTGGTGGGGGCTTCATCGGAGCTGCACAGAAAGATGTATTGTTAGTTTTAAACCAAGTGGTAAAATCTGAAGTTTACTTTTGAGGAATCAGCTTTGTTCAAAATAATTTAAATTTCGTATGGCCTCTTCTGTCTGGTTTTCCAGCCAAATATTCTGCACAACCTGCCAGCTTTCTACATAAAACCTTTCTTGCAGTCAAAATTTTAATACATGGCTGTAACACCTCTTTTCCTGCTTGTTTCACTATCTCCTGCTGCCTTTGCCCCCTTGCCCTGCCTGTGGCTGGGTGCCGACTGGCCAGGCTTGGCCGTGGTGAAGGTGATGCACTGGGAGTCAAGGTAGTCCATCAGCTTGGCAGCACCCAAGCGGATCCCGGCTGCCTTGAGTTGCTGCTGGAGCTGGGACAGGACCAGAGGTTGGTACTGGAGGATCTGAGTGTACAGGCCAGAGTCAGACAGGATGAAAGAGCGCACCGCCTGGAGGCGATCCTGAAGGTGTGTTGAGACAGAGATGTCTGAACTATCACTGTCTAAAACGGAGGACAGGCACAGCTCTGGGTTGGACCTGGTGAGAGAGAAAGGAAGTGGTTAGAAGCTCATACTGTGTCATACTCAAATCTATAAGTACAATATTTATGTGAAAATACACATATATAATACATCTCGTTAACCTTAATTAAAAATGAGGCTGAGAAGAGTTGGATTTGGATTTCCCTTAATAAATCTTACAAGTCTGCCCTCCAAAACCTTACTGACTATTTCCTAAACGTGAAAGAATGCTACATACTTCGGTTGAATTCAACAATTATTTTCATGATGGATAACTCTCAATCTTTTTGTCTATAAAATGTCACAAAATTGTAAACATTTCTGAATATTCTGAATTTCTGCTTATGTAACATCAAATGTATATTTTTAATTAGCAGAAAACTTTCCAATAAAGTCTCCATTATGCACCTCTTGTACCTGTGTTTGGTAGTCTGAACACACCATGTTGCAGTTGTGTGTTGTGTGACTGGATTTCAAGTAATGGTGTCATTTTGAACCATCTGAAAACATGCACAGCAACAAAACAAATGTGCAGCAATTGATGTGTGCAATCACGTAACACCTGAGATGAGGCAGCAGTTGAGGAGGTGTTGGAGCCCTGTGAGGCAGACAGCAGCTCGGCCTCCTCCTCTCTGTTGTGTTTCAGAGGTGAGGTGGCAGTGAATGCTATGGGCTATTTAAACTTCATTGTTTGTGTGCAGGTAGTTTGAGGATAAACTGACACTTTGCTAAAAACTGAACACCAAACCTGCACAGAGGAGAAAGGAAGTTCCTATTGTGACAGACAGAAAGACAAATAAATAGATGGACGTCTGGCTCTCAGATAGAAAGCAGAGCCAGACAGACTAAGTTGACAGTGGCACCATGGGAGGTAATTGGATAGTTGATTAGAAAAAAACTTGGCACCTTTTCACGCTAAAGAAATGGGACTGAGAGTAAACCAACTGACCTGCTGAGTTTGTTCTTGAGCTCCAGTGTGTCTTTGTCAGAGTAGTGGGTCATAGGAGTGATGGGCACCAATGAACGACCCCTTTTATTGTGTAATGATGCTGTTGAGACACAAACAGGAACACATTGTTTAAGATTGCAGTTTCATTTCTGTACCAGAACATAATAAATAAATAAAAAAGCCTAAATGCAGTGATATTGAGCACACTAAACCAGACTTGTAAGGGAGCTCATTGACGAGGGACTGGTGGCCAGGCCTTAACCCATGGGTCTCAGTCAGGCACAGCCTGAAAGAACTACAAGTGGAAACCACCCTGTGGGCCCACCACCTGCAGGGACAGGTATAAGGGGTCAGGTGTGGTTAAGGCTGAGAGACGCTGGGTGGGTATGGGGACAGCCTCCAGTTGTGCTCCCGCTGTGCTGGAGTTCTCCCCAAGCAGCAGTTCAGAGTATGCTGCCTTCTTGGCGTCTCTGGGTGGCGTCCAGGAAAGGATTCCATTTATGGACTTCAACACTCACGTGGGTGATGATGAAGCAGATTTCTCCATGTGAATGGGGAGGAATGGTGTGCCTGATCTGCACCAGAGTGATGCTTTGTTATTGGACTTCTGTGGAAGCCATGGTTTGGCCATAGCAAACACCATGTTCATGCAAAGGGTCATTCATAAGTCTTCTAACACCTTAATCAACGTTGTGGTTGTGTCATCATATCTTCAGGTTTATGTCTTTATGAGAAGAGGGAGGTAGTAGAGCTGCAGCTTTGCAGGTTGCTGAAGCAAAAACCTAGGTGTGGGAGAAGATTGGGGAGGCCTTTCAGTCTTTTCAGTTCTTTTTTTTTACAAATGGCTTCATTGTTCAAAACCACTTATCATTCAGTGTTTTTTCTTTATTTCTATTACTTTCTACACTGTAAATTAATACAAACATCAGAACTATGAACTAACATACATGGAATGTGGTAAATAAAAAAAGTGTAAACAAAGCAAAATATCTTTTATCTTATATATTAGATTCTTTAAAGTATACACCTTTTACTTTGATAACAGCTTTGCATGCTCTTGGCATTCTCTCATTCAGCTTCAAGAGGTTGTCACCTTGAATGGTTTCCAACTAACAGGTGCGCCTTGTCAGAAGTTAATTAGTGAAATTTCTTGCCTTCTTAATGCGTTTGAGACCATCACTTGTGTTGTTCAGTGGTAGTGCTAGCATACAATAAATAGCCCTGTAGTAGTTCTTATTAGAAGAATAAGAAAAAGATAACTGTGCCAAAGAAACACAAGGAATGGACATGAGACCAGCGGAAATTTGTATTTTGGCCTGATGAATACAAATTTAAAATTTTTGGTTACATCTATTGTAGAGAAGGTGAACGGATTGTATCTACATGTGTGGTTCCCACCGTGAAGCCTGGAGGAGGAGGTGTGGTGTGGGTTGGGGGTTTGCTAGTGACACTGACGATTTATTCAAAATTTATGGCAAACTTAACCAGCATGGTTATCATAACATTCTGCAGGGAAATGCTACATTAGTTGGACTATTGTTTGTTTTTCAACAGGACAATAACCCAAAACACATCATCAGGCTATTGCGGGGCTATTTGAGATGGGTCAGCATATATGTGAACTCTTTCAAGGTGACGATCTCATGAATATGACAGAGAGTGTGCAAAGCTGTCATCAAAGTAAAATGTGGCTACATATCTAAAAGATATTTTGCTTTGTTTACACTTTTTTGTTTACCACATAATTCCATGTATGTTACTTCATAGTTTTGTTGGTTTCAGGCAAAGAAAATAATATGAAAAGAAAAATATTGTATGAGAATGTGGTCTCAACTTTTTGACTGGTTATTCTCTCCATCTTGTAAGAGGTCCTTGACTGAAAAGAACCTCTGTGCTAGGGAATGGAGAGCTGGTATAGGAAGAAGGAATCCTTATATTTCCTACCAGTCAGAGCTGACACATTAATTAGTTGACTGAGATTAAATTAAACTATTCTGACATTTGACTGACATTTTGTCACTCTCTCTGGAATCTGACTTGATGCTTCACACTGCTGTAGAGAAAACTGGGTGCACAACACTAAACTCTCATTGACACAACAATAGCAACTTAACTGTGAACCCACAGCACTGACTTGTTCTGATGCTACGATGGACCTGTCTCCCCCTCACTTTAATGACGTACCAGTTTCAGCATTTCTGCTTTATTTAAATTGTGACAGCTGGAGAGAAAGAGGAAAGGCAGAGAGAGAGAGAGAGAGAGAGAGAGAGAGAGGCTGCTGCAAAGGCCCCAGGCTGGAATTGAACCCTTTTGAGCTTTATTTGACAGAGACAGATTGAAGAGTGACAGGAAATGTGGGGAGAGAGAGATGGGGAATGACATGTGGGAAAGAGCCACAGGTCAGATTCAAACCCTGGGCTGCCGCAGCAAGGACTGAGCCTTTGTACATGGGGTGGATGCTCTACCGACTGAGCTAAACAACACCCCCGATCCAATCATTTTTGTGTGAAGAATCATTTGTGTCCTTGGGAAACAGAAACATTTACTGTTTTTTATTTTCACAGTGGGAGTTCACAATAAACGTCATATTTAAAAACAACAAAAATACTTAACTTTATGCTCATGTTAATAGTTTTAAACAAAGTCGTAAAAACCTGAAGTCTGCTCTTGAGGAATCAGCTTTGTCCTGCCTGTCCAGAAGCAAGTCTTCTTAAAACACATCATAATTTAAAAATTTCATGGCCTCTTCTGCCACATTTCTACATAAAACCTTTCTAGCAGTCATAATTTTAAATCATGGCTGTAACACCTCTTTTCCTGCTTGCCCCACTATCTCCTGCTGCCTTTGCCACCTTGCCTGACTTCTTGCCTCGCCTGCGGCTGGGTGCCGACTTGCCCGGCTTGGCCGTGGTGAAGGTGATGCACTGGGAGTCAAGGTAGTCCATCAGCTTGGCAGCACCTAAGCGGATCCCGGCCGCCTTGAGTTGCTGCTGGAACTGGGACAGGACCAGAGGTTGGTACTGGAGGATCTGAGTGTACAGCCGAGAATCAGACAGGATGAAGGAGCACACCGCCTGGAGGCGATCCTGAAGGCGTGTTGCCACCTGGGAGGCAGTGATGTCTGAATCATCACTGTCTGAATCCGAGGTCACGCACAGCTCTGGGTTGGACCTGCCGAGAGAGAGGAAGTGGTTAGAAGCTCATACTGTGTCTGTGACAGTTCATATTTACGTTACAATACACCGTCTTGTGATTCTAATTAAAACTTGAGTGTTTGCTTTCCCTTATTAAGTCTTACAAGTCTGCCCTCCAAAAACTTGTTGACTATTAAACACTTTCATTTCCTAAAGAGGAAGGAATGCTCCATACGAGGATTGAATTTTTTGAAGTATTTCCATTATCAACTATATCTCAATCTTCGTGTCTATAAAATGTCACAAAACTGTGAAAACCATCAGACCAGACCATCCCAGAGCCTAATGTGACATATCCAGGCATTATTAAATTATTTACTCAAAAAAAAGTAAATAACAGCAGCTATAGTTCACAGCAGTTCACTTTACTGTCCATCGGGAAACTCTGTAAATCAGCCAAAGGACATCAGAGAGAAAGCAGAAATCATTTTCTCTATAAAATATGATCCAGTTTCACCAAAATCAGTGAAACAGTTGACTTAGTGTGACTTAGTGTCGTAAAGCATTATGTACTTCTGGGGGGTTACAGGGTGCAGAATGGGAATGACAGAGACAACATTCCTCCAACAGCATAGCATCAAAATGATAATTCAAAATCTATTATTTTAAGGGTAGAAAAGTTACATAATGAGGCTTTAACAATGTTTTTCATTTTCACTTGATTTGCCAATCAAGTTTATATTATATATTTCTATGTATCTTGTATGTGTTTTAAAGTAGGAAAGACTACACCGGTTGTGTGCTGCGTGACTGGATTTGTAGTGATGGTGTCATTTTGAAAACATGCATAGCAAAAAAAAACACAAATGTGCAGTGATTGAGGTGTGCAGTTATGCAACACCTGATGAGATGATGCACACACTTCCAACACACATGGTACCTTTCAGATTCTTCACTGGCAGCAGTTGAGGAGGTGTTGGAGCCCTGTGAGGCAGACAGCAGCTCTGCCTCCTCCTCTCTGTTGCCTTTCAGAGGGGAGGTGACAGCGAGCGCTAAGGGCTCTTTAAACTTCACTGTCTGGGCACAGGAGAGCGGCCTGTTGCCAGCAGCCACTGAACTGGTAGGTGGGGGTTTCATAGCAGCTGCACGGCCTGCAGAGATGCACCCCTCATCCTCAGAGTCAGAGCTGGTCAGCTGGTGGGTGTACTGATGGATCTCCTTTAGTTTAAGGATCATCTGACGCTTTGGTAAAGGCCGAACACCAAACCTGCACCAAGGAGAAAGGACAGACTGACAAATAAACAGATGGACCTCAATTGGATAGGCTCATTCAGTTAACTCTTCACCCTTTCTTTACCTTGAGGGTTAGGTTGAGAGTGAACCGACTGACCTGTTGAGTTTATTCTTGAGCTCTGGTGTGTCCATGTCGGAGTAGTGGGGCATGGGAGTGATGGGCACCAACGTACGACGCCTTTTATTATGTGATGATGCTGTTGAGACACAAATAAGACAACATTGTTTTGGACTACAGTCTGAATTCTCCACCTGAACATAATAAATAAAAAGATGCTGACTGCATTTTGGATTTATCTAAAGTGTCTAACCTTAAATGTTCAAGGTTAGAAAGTTTAGATAAATCCAAAATGCTGCAAACACTTCTCTGACTGTCCTTAAAAACTGAGATATCACGGTCTTATCAGTGATAAAGCAGTTTAAATTGGATTTTGGTCGATGTACCTACCTTCCTTCAGCTTGCCTCAACTTCTGCAGATAGTAATTAACTTCCCAGAAGGCCTTTCAAGCAAAACCAGTAAGAACACATGGACTAGTGTTTTCATAGAGAGGTGGACATTTGGACTGTAACTGTACCGTCTATAAGTGCAGCAACAGTGATTAACTAAAACACCTGTTCTTGGGGCTGCGGTGAGTACAGGAGTTCACACCAAAAACTAAAAATTTGATGATTTTGGGCAGCTGAAGGATCTAATTTCATTGTTGATTAATATGTCCATTATTTTTATTCAATTGTTTTGTCTATAAAGTGTCAGAAAATTATAAAAAATTGTCCCGGGTTAGGGTTAGTCTGTGAATATGTGTATGATAATACAACTCTTGTTGGGAAGTACTTACTAAAAGTACTTACCAGGTGTTCTGAAGTGAGCAGAAGGGTTCACCCTCTGAGAGAGAGGAAGAGCCTCCTCCTCCTCTTCCTCCTCCCAGCTGTCCCATATCTTGGAGTCCAGGAGGCTGCTGTTGATCTGAGGTGTGGTCCGGGTGATGGGGTCAGGTGGTGAAGGGGTAAATGAAGGGCCTGTATGAGCCTGTTCACTGGTGCATGGTTGTGAACTGTGAGTCGTCACACCCTTGCCGTGGCCGTTCAATAAACCGACATTGTGAGTAGATGGTGAAGGTTGACAGTCAGTAGAGGATGATGACCTGGTTGTTTTTCGTTGTCCCGGGCTGTGCTCCTGCTGGCTGGATCCTCTACTGTCCTCCAGCTTCAGACTGAAGCAGCCTGGGTTGGCATCGACACAGGCGTCAAGGCCCCACGAGTCGTTGAAGGCTATGGGGGGCTCGTCCATGGCCATGAAGCTCTGTTGGAAACTGGATTCAGCGACTTCTGCTACTACAGATTCTGCTTTTACTTCTTCCTGCTCTCCAACATCACCTCTGTCTTTATTTTGGCACTCTATCTCTATTTCCTCATCTTTTATTCCCCTCATCTTGAACTCTGGACTTGGATGAGTGTAGTCACTGTGCCTCTGTGAACTCTGAAGAACTCTGTGAGAGGAAGAAGAAGGTGGACCTGAAGGGTCGGACAGGGGGGAGAGATGAAAACTTCCTAACTCTGTCTTGTCTGGGCTATCAGATGAAGCGCTATCCTTTCCTTGGCTTGCTGATGTCTGCTTATCGAGGCTGCTGTGGAGCGGGGAGGTAGCAAGAAGACTGTGGGGCTGGTGAATCTCAATGTGCAGGGGAGTACTGCTGTAAGGGTGGGGCTGGAGGTGTAGGGGTGTATCCTGCTTTGAGGAAAATGAGCTTGAGGGGTGTGTGCGCTTACATTGGCTCGGGGGGGCAGCAAACTCTTTTTTGACTTTACTCACATCACAACTACTGGTTCCTTTAGGACTTAAGTTGAGCTCAAAGCTGGAGCTACAGGGATGTTTTAACCTGGGCGCACTGCCCTCTGTTGGGCCACTGTGGGCAGAAACTCTGGTTGGACTTTCGGAGGTCTGACGTGTGTAGAGTAAAGCAGGAGAAGAGAAAACAGAGAGTGAAGAAGAGTCGCCTTTGGGGAACAGCTGCGTCCTGCACATGCTGCTTTTCGTCTGAGCGGAGCTGGAGGTCATGCTTCGTCTATGCTGGAGCGGTGTGGATGGGATCAGCCAGGATACTTCTGGAGAACAGTCCACTGGACTCTGGTCACACCTGTTCACTCCTGCAGACCGATCATCAGGACTAAACTCTAAACTACGGAACTTTTTATTGTCTTGGGTGGGTTCATTAAGTTTCAGGATTGGCTGAGGTATGATCTGGGTGTAGCTCTGTTGTTTTTGAACAACATGAGGAGAATGTGGCGAAGGACTGCGGGAACTAAGAACCACCTCCATCTCCTCGCTTGAGTCGGACAAAACTATGAGCTCAGGTTCCTTCTTTATCTGAGGCGAATCAGGAGAAAGAGGGACACAAATACTACGAGGACCTTGGCTTTCTTGCTTCAAATGCAGACTTTCTTTAGGCTCGTCCAGGTCTGCAGCATCTGTACCCCAGTCACCCACTTGACCAGGGGACTGACCCGGGATAGGCAGGTTGGATGTATTGGGTGGAGGGCTGAGGGAGAGGTCATGGACTACACTTGCTGAAGACTGAAGCAGAGTTCTGCCAGACCGTTCTAATGAGGATTTATGAAGGGACTGGTGTTTCTGCGATTGAGGTGTGTGTGTCTTTGGCTGGCCAGAGGTAGAAGGTAAGTAGGAGGGATCTTCTTCCTTGTAGACCCCCCAGGAGTCTGAAAAGAGGCGGCTGTAGCTGCGATCCATGCTGGGGTCCTGCTCAATGAGAGAATTCGGCTGCAGGTTTTTATTGCTGAAGCCTGTTGAACTTCTTTTGGGTTCTGTCGGTTTTGTGAATACTTCTTCTGCGTCGTCTTCCTCATCTACCACCTCCTCCTCTTCCTCCTCGTCCACGCTGTCCTTCTCTTCCTCCCTCTTTTTCTGCGTGGCAGCAAACTCATAGATCTCCTCCAGCTCTTCTTCGTTCACCTTCTCCTCACCAATCTCTCTTTCAACTGCTGTGAGGTCATCAGCTCGACGCTCTTCTTTCAATCCTTTCTCTTCATTCCTTCCTTCATCTGTATCCGTACCCTCATTGTCTTCATCCTCTTCGTTCCACATGGAGCGGAGCAGCTCCACAAAGGCCTGGTCTGTTTGATTGTTGACATTTGTGTAGTCTTCCTCATCCCGCAGAGTTGCTGCATCCTGGTGGAGCTCACAAAGCTGTTGTAGCTCCTGCAAGTCAAACCTTAACAAAGAGAAAAAGAAAAGAGAGTAAGTCTTCTTCAAATGATCAATCCATCAACACATCAGAACCAAATTAGTTGGACCAGATGTGGACCAACACAGCACGGATTCACACAGGATCAGGCGCTGGGAAAAACGGAGGTCTTTCAGTTCATTTCAGTGGAGGGCCGTGCGTCTCCACCGGCTGTCCACAACACAGGGGTTACCGCAAAAAAATGCACCAGTGTGCGGGAGAGAAAACGGAGCCCAACGTCATGCTCCGCAAGCCAAGATCGGTCAAGCCTCCACAGACAGCCTGAAATGTCTCTGAAGCAGAGACTATCCAGGTGGATTCATGGACTAAACTCTGATAATCTACCTGTGTGTGTGTTCTGACTTTGTTTATTCCATGTACCCAGCTTCAATAACAGTGAGCGAGTGAGCGCCGGCCTCGATAAAGCTGTTAATCAGAGAAATAAAAAGTTATTTCCTGATTGTTTCACCTACGCTCCCCTCACCCCCCCACCACTGGACGACCCTGCTACGAGATGCTGCAATCCCTGATCCTGTGTGAATCCACGCTTAATCTGTAAGACATATACTGAATAATAACCTGGATGCAAGCTCCAGTACATGAGGCCGCAATGATCCTGGGATGGAGCAGTGGGCTGTGTAGATGTACTGCAGCAAAGCAAACACTGCCTGTCCTGGGACGTCGCTTATCAACACCCTCTGGGCTGCAGGCATTCCTTCCTCCTGCACCCCAAAACCACTTTCATGTACCTGTGAGAGGAGCGGAGGAAGAAGAAGAACATAACGGGTTAAAGTGCACATGATGTTTCTGCTTAAAGATGATCAAATGTGTACCTTGTAAAAATCTTATCTACATGGTATGTAGAAAAATATGATTTTAAAAAATGACAAACTGAGGCAGAGGTTTTGGACTGACTCTGGCTGACAAATCACTGCTAATCACTGGAAAGTTTCTGCTTATTTAGTGGAGCTGAAACTACTGACGAGCAAGTGTCTGGCATTGTGACATATTTTAGTTTTTATAATCCCTCAGCAAGACAATTATACTTCAGAACAGAATGTATATTTCAACAAAAGTGTGCAGTTCTGGTTCTGATGCAAGCATGGCATTTTACCATTTCTGCCAGCAGGGGACAGCGAGCAAGCACCATGAAGGAATGAGCAAAGTAGACCTCTCCACTGTCCACCTGGAGCTGCACATCACTAAGCTGAGGGTTGTTCACCATGCTGCTCAGGTCTGATGACAGCCTGGACAGCGCCACCTACAGAGGAAACACCAGCAGGAAACCTCTGGGGTCAGTCCACTGCAGTTAAGAGTTAATACATGATGGCAAACATCAGAGACAAGGCATAGTACTGACACAAGTACTGCAAGTCATACAAAACACATCAGATCTCACATCACATCTTTTAGCACAACTGATAAGATTTTGCCAGATACAAATGATGAAAAAAGATCCAGGATCCAGATTGAAAAAGTCAGAATAAGTGACTGACTACAATTGGACTTACAGATCGGCCTCGGTTTTTATCTGCTCCTGGCTGATAGGTCGTCCTCCTCGCTCGGTCCTTGCTGTCATCTGTGTGTGTCGATTCTGGTAGGAAGCCGATCACACAGAGATCAGCCTGCTCTTCTGACTCCTCCAGGAGGAAGCCGCTCAGATGAAGGTTTATGGTTGGACAGGCACTCTTGTCTGTGGGAACGAAGACAATCAAAGACCCAAACTGATGACCAACAAACAACAATTTGGGTTGTTAATATGGAATTACAATAATGTAGCAGGATAATCAAGGCTATTTTACCATTATGGTTCATTTGTACAGATTTGTTTCCATTATCTGGTCATGTACATGTCTCCACTAGTCTCCATTACCTTTGTCAGGGCCTGAAGCTGTATAACCACACTGGGTCATGGTCATGCCATCTTCAGCCAGCTCCATCAGGTCTCGGAGTGTCTGGCTGCTCACTGGGAGTTGCCCTGTCCCCGGGGTAGAGGGAGCCGGCGAGGAGGCAGCAGTCTGAGAGGAGGATAGCAGGATGGAGGCCTTGGCTATTGTAACAGGAGTTCCTTCACTCGTAGGTTGGACAGAAGACTCAGGCTTGTTGACGGTGTTGGAGGAGGCCGCATCAATCTAGAGGAGAAGGAGAATCAGTATAACTTTGATTGTTGTTTTCACATTTCAAAAGTCTTTACACAATCGGAACAACAGCCGTCAGTGTTTTCATTGTTTTGACACAAAATTCAGTCACTGACCCCATTTTTCGAATTGCATGCATTGTTTTCTCACTCCAACTCAGCCGACAGCAAACCTCACCGGACTTACACACCATGTTGCACAAGTTCACAAACTACTGCAAAAACTTTTGAACACAAAATTACTGTAAATTGTACTGCAATTTACTTAATCTAAAAACTTTAACCCCATAGAGGAATTCTTTATCTCATGGAGGGGAAAAGTTTATGATCAGCTGTCTCTGTACAGTATGTGATAAAAGCTGGGTTCTAGACAGATCTGCAGAAGACTGTCAAGGATGGATCAGCTCAGGCACGCAGTGAGGACATAGGTTAGCCAAACACAGAGGATAGGTGTTCAAAAGGTCACCCACTCAGTCCCAAAGAACACAGCTATCACCTTTCACCCCATTTGCAACTTTTTTTGTGGGGGTTCTGATTTTCTTCTTCTGGACTAGTAATAAGTTGCTGGTTTTCATAATTCATGTGCGTCCATGAGAACGTGAGTACATTGTTTAGTTTTGTTCTGACCCCTTTGTTGACGTTGCTGTGGTTTTCATCACTGTACATACTTTATCTCATATATTGTCTATTATTACTGTGCTCTGATTTCATGTATATAATAACTGGATAGTCACATCATCTTTAATAATTTTCTTAATTTATTCATCATTTCATGATTCTGACTTGCTCATATCTGCATATTTTTATGTTTATTCTCTACAGACCCTACAAACAACTATGAGTGTGAGAGTGCGTCCTTACCAGTCAAACTGGTGAGGTACACATCCATAGATCAGCACCAAAGAATTTTGACTGTATCGAATCATCATCACTGAGGTTAAAAAAAACAGAAACAATGTATGAAAACACATCTTTGGTCTCTCTCACCGCTGCTGATTCCCAAGGCGTGATGAACTCTCTGAGCTCCGGGGTGTAGAAATCAGACAGACAGGTGGAGCCACCATGCAGTAGCGTGCTCATCTGCCAGAGGGGGGCAGCACCTTTCCAGCCAGGCAGACTGCTGGGGCAGCGGGTCGGGGTTGGAGGAGAGGAAGGCCGGCTGCGGAGGAGTAGAGCAGAGACACGCTCCTGCAGCCTCGTCAGAGCCACCTCAGCATCCTGAATGAGAAGGAGCGGAGGAGGTCGAGGGACACGCCTTTCTCCTCTTCCCACGCCCCTTACCTGCACGAGGAGAGGGGAGGAGGAGAGAGAGGGAGGTGAAGCATCTGAAGGCCCATAAATCTGTACAAAACGTGTCTACTAAAATATATATTTGTAGGAATATACAATTGGAAGCATAAGGTTGTTTTGTTAGATGACAGTGATGTATACACTACTTCAAGCCTGGCAAAAGGTAACACACGCTTTAATGCACACCACAGAACCTGATGTGGTTTACCTTTGTCCTACTGAACTCTTTTGGTTAGCACGTTTCCACCACAGGTACTTGCCATATTTCAAAATACTGGTTATTCTTCATGAAGGTGTAACTTTTGGTTGCACTGCTTTCGTCAACCTTGGAAACAAACTTGCATTGCAATAAGCGGCAGAAGCAGCAGCACAACTGAAACTCACAGCTTGCGTCAGATATGTGTGGTTACACGCTCTCCAGCCAATCATGATGCAGATTCTGTGGCCAATGGCATTAAATCGACATCAGTTTGCTTTGTGTTTATTTAATACACCAAATCTATGAGTTTTGATTGATTTGATTGTGAGTAATTTAATGAAAACAAAGCAAATTTCTGCATTTGTATAATCAAACAGGTGATTCATTCCATCTGAAACCATTTTAAAATGCCGTATGAAAGCGTTAATTCACTGTGAGCGACATTCACTAACCCTTTAAACCCTCTTTTGTGTGGACGAACACAGATGATGTAGTGATGTTACTGTACCTGCCTCTGGTCTCCACTTCAGCACTGAAGTACTGGCAATGTCAGAGGCAACGGTCTCAGTTTGTAACCACCTTTCTGACTCCCTCTCCTGATTCAGCAGGGAGGTGGACAGAGCCAGGGCCACCATGGTGTCTTCGTCCATTGGTTCAGCCTTCTTTCTAGGTTTCTTCCTTGCTTGGACGCCTGGCATGGACGGGCCTTTTCTTTTGGTGCCTCCAGTCTCTGTGCTGAAGAGGAAAATAAATAGATAACGGCTAGAACTTAGTAAGTACTCATATACTATACTAGATATTAAGGTACTCTTGTGGCCGGACTAAACTGAGGATGACTCACGTGTTAGCAGCGGGCACATTCTGGGTCTCCTCACTCTGTCTCTGCAGAGCCTGCAGCAGCACAGCTGGAGAGACACCCATGTCTGAGGAGCAGCGCTTCAGGTGAGTTGAGCGACTCTTCTGGGACTTGAACTTCTTGCCACAGATGGGACAGTCAGGGACACCGGGAGGAGGAGGAGGGGCTGGAGCACTCTCTTCACTCTCATCCAAACACCTGCAAAGAGGGATCATCCTTCAGGGCTTGTCTATGGCTTTGAGTCAAGATGTGCCTGCAACGTAAATATAAATAACCAAACCTGTTGAGGTGCTGCGTGCGCCCCTCAGGGGTCATGTGTGACAGGTCTTTGTGGCAGATCTGACAGAAGAAGAGGCCTCCGTCCTCCAGGTCCACCGTCGGGACTGCGGCTGCCTCCCTGTCCAGCTCCTGCTGCAGCCGCAGGGCCAGAGCCTCATCAGTGTCCTGGGGCTCCAGGTGGAGGCCTGAGCTGAAGGAATCTGGGTGCAATTCAAATAATATAAATTCAGATACAAATAAAGGGTGTGCAAAATAGCTGCGCTGTTATCCAAGGCTTTCTCTCAAATTTGCTGATGGCAGAGCTAAATGAACACTTAGTAATATATAAATTGATTTGATATTGTGGCTTTAATTTACTAAACCATAACATCAATCCAGTCGGCTTCATGTACAGTTTGAAATCATTAAAACCATCTAGAGTAAAATCAGCATCCTGTCATCTCACCGTGTCTTTGCAGCAGAGGTGGAGGAGCAGCACAGTCCCTCTCATGGTCTGTCGTCTGGCTTTTGTCCTTGTGCACCATCCTCTGTGGACTGGCTCTTTTGAACTGCTGCATTCTGTCGAGCACTTTGTCTTTCGCCCTCAAACCTCTCTCAGATTTCAGTCCTGCTGCTGCTGCTGCTGCTGCTGCAGACACACCTGACGACCCAGCATCTCCTGAATCATATCCGGCCTGTCCACAGATGACAGGCTCTTTTGCTTCTGCACCTGTACAAACAGGCTGGGTCCCAGCACACTTAGACCCACCGTCGCCATCTCTTTTGTTGTTATTTCTCCTCTTCTTGTCACCGTCGCTCGCCTGACTGGAGGGCTGTTGCTCTGCCTTCCTTGCCTGTCTAGGCTCACCTGGTTTCTTGCGGACTCGTTTTAGCAGCTTTGAGCAGAGATCTACAAAATCCTGGTCTGAGTCGTCCATGATTATCTCTCATTAAAAGGCCATGTCAGCATGCCCAAAGCTGTAACGATCAGCCTGCAAAGAAAGAAAGATAGGTTAGGTTGGACAACAGTGTTGCATTCAGGGACCAGCAAGGGTCCCCTGTGAAAGAGGAACAGTTAAATTTACTCAAGCATTAAGTACATGTTTGCAAGATTAAAGAGTGGTTTACTGCAAAATAAAAATAAAACAGCTTTGCTGCCCTTCAATGCAAACACATATCTACAAAACTAAGTTGAATCTGGGTCAATCTGTTGACACAAAATGTTTGAAAATGTTTGTTTGGAGTGAAAATATCAGTTAGACGGAGAGGTTAGCCGGCTAGCTGGTCGTGCTAACGCTGTATCCTCACCCAGATTTGATGAATTTGTTCTCCAGCTTCAACTTTTCGCCTCATTGCTGTTCGTTACGGAGATTATCATGTGTTTGAACTATATTTAACGTTATGTATCGATTATGTGGCCACAAACAGGAAGGCTTGTTTTCATTTCAAAAGAACTTACCGCGTCACTTTCGGCTTCCGGTCACGTGACGGTGAATGAACGAATCAGTCAGTGCCGTCCAGGTCACGTGACTGCAACGCAGCGCTGTAGTATCAATATTTATAACTGCGTCTTTAAACATCAGGTTTTATTAATTTGAGTAATTAATAAGAGTTAAGAATTAAATCATTTTTAATCTACACTATTTAATAATGTATGTATGTTTAAGCAGCTGTTGAATCACAAAATATTAATTGTACTTATGGTAAATAACCTAAAAATAAAAAACTGTGCAGTCAAAAAGTTAAAATAATAATAAAAAATATGATAAAATAATAATAAAGTATATATACATGTACTTTAAGGCTGTGCAGCACCTTCCTACCTAGAGTATTTATCCTTTTTTATAACTTGGTTTGGTGATCACCTCTGT
This sequence comes from Miichthys miiuy, assembly GCA_036365135.1. NCBI lineage: Eukaryota > Metazoa > Chordata > Actinopteri > Sciaenidae > Miichthys > Miichthys miiuy. Next base: position 23,109,225 of record CM071602.1, read on the forward strand.
CAGAGCTGATCACCTCTGTCACAGGGGACACAGGTGTAAAAGTCAACAGCCTTTCCAACATGTTATGGTTGGAAAGTGGTTGTTTTTGTATAAGAATACCTCAATTTTTTTATATTGGCATTAAATAATCACTTATTATTTCACAGAGCACTGGTATCCTGCAGTTTGTGTTCAATTGTATCGGGGTGGGATGGTTTCTGAAACTGACTGAATATGGCACAGCCCCACCAGCCGCCACTGCCCACAACATTAATATGTTGCACAGATTTTAATCTATATTTGTCATTTTAGACTGGCGAGCATCTACAGAGAAGAAAGCCTTTTAGACTTTTGTAACATGACTGTACCTCTGATGCCATTCACAGGACAAATCTATTTTTATATTATATTTATATTGCTTATTTTTTTAGCCCATTGGTATCAAAGAAAATCATTCTCTCATGGCTTCTAGCATGGCGATAGATCTTTAGTTTTATTTTATGAGTGGAGGAAGCATCATCACAAATCATCACTATTTACTGTATGAAATAGTTCTGTTACAATAAACTGTAATTTAAGAAACAAACATTGTAGCAGAAAAAGCCTTCTAAATGTGTCATAAATCATATATAGGTTCATGTAAAGTCATTTCCTTTTCTATTCCTGGTCACCCTGCATTGATTTCTTTACAAAGTTATGTTCACAGACTTTTTGAAGTTCTCATAATCTGTGATAAAAAATGTGATCATCTTCTTAATCCCCTGATTTTTGCTGGTTTTCTCAGAAATGTTGCATCTGCAGGAATACTTTAATCTTCAACCTTTTTTAGCCCAAGGACCCCTTGGACAAGACAACCTTTTTTCTATTTTTAGCCTGGCTTATAATAACTTTTATATTTAGTTTATTCAACTTTTATTTCACCTTATTAACATGTTTATATACTGGTTTATTAGCCTATATGTGTTTATGATTTTAAAAAAAGTCATGCATAATTATTATTGGTTATTAAATGCCAAGATAATTTCTCAATGATCTGCACCCTCACAGTCACCATTATTTTGGTGAAAATTGTCAATAATTATGACAAAAAACAGGCGGACCCCCTGCAGTACCTCTGCAGACTCCCTAGGGGGTTGACTCCCTAGGGGCATTGTATGACGCTTAAAACGTATTCACATAAATCAAACATCAGTGATTTTAAAGAAAATCTCACAATATATAGTGTCACTTCAGATGCCTGAGTGTTTTATTTAACATTAATACAGTTAAGTTTTAAAGCAGAGTGATGTGACGGTTTATTTGTGTGCTTTGGTTTTCATCCTCGTTCAGGGGGCCTCGGGACACGGTGAACAGCGGAAGCTCAGGCGGCGGGTGGGGAGACAAAAATACGATAAAAAATAGTTAGTGAAACAGACACATACCTCTGAATTACTAAATAAGTATATGATTCACAATAACATAAATGACGATGTACGGTGAACGGCAGCAGCTCGGGAAGCAGAGAAAGACAAAAGCATGAGTCAAACAATCTGTGAATAGTGCAGTTATTAAAAATGTGATATTATATGGATGCTTTGAAAATCCTGCTCTATTCTATGTCACTTTATTTTTGAATCAGAAGCTCATACTTACCTTTTTTCCCGTCCATAGCTCCGGCGATGGAGTATGAGAGAAGAAAGAGTGATTAGTAAGATAGACAAATAATATTTGAATTAATATGTAAGTGATATCTGATGAGAAGCTTGTACTTACTTTTTTGGCTGGTAAGAGAAAAATTGGTTAGTAAGCTTGTTTTTGAATTTTTGAATCAATCATATTCAATGTTGAATTTGTTCAGAAGCTCGTACTTACCTGAAGAAGACAGAACTCCACAAGATGTCATCTGTTTGGTCAGAGTTTGGTTGCTTTGGGGTTTTCTAAAAGCTGCATTGAGTCTAAAATGCTCCTTTAAGGAGCTTTCTTGGTGGTGAGAGTGGAAGTGGTTTTGTTTGATATTTCTTTGCAGCTTTTTGCCATCTTCCTCTCTCTCACCACACAATTAAGTTGGTATCCTATCCTGCCCTTTAGACGAGGGGTCGACAGCCCTGCCAGTTGCAAGGGCTTCCCGCAGCATTTCCGCCCAGGAGGAAAGAAAAGTCAACCCAGTCGTCGTGTTAAAGCAAGGAGGAAGGATTAAAACAACAAAAAAACCTCAGTGCAAGACGCTACCTGGGTTTGTGGACAGCCCCGCCAGACGCAGATGCTGTCGGGGGATTTGTTTGCCCAGCCAGACGCAAAGGCCGCCCCACAGAGTTAAAAAACTTAACTAAATGATAACTAATAAATGTTTGGAACTATTTACATATGGAGACGATGGGTGGTCCCAGTGCAAGATGCTACCTGAAACAGAAACAAAGACAGCAAAGATTAAATATACAAATATTTACGAGAAAAGAATATTTGAGCTGTACAAGATGATGTGCGTTAACGTACCTGGGTTTTCATAACCATCCTCAATCTGAGTCGCTGTCGTCACCAACGTGGCACCTTGGCAGCAGGCTCCTCGTCCTCCGAATCACTGTCCTCCCTGCGCCTCCTGCGAGAGGAGCCGAGGACAGGATCCCCTAGGTCAGAAGTTGAGAGACTGTCGTTAGGGGAGGGAGAAGTGACGAGGAGGAAGTCGTCCACAAACGACTCCACAAACAAATCCAATACATCAAGATCGGCAGAGGAGAGAGAGTCAGAGGCAGAAGAGGAGGCAGAAGAGGAGAGAGAGTCAGAGGCAGAAGAGGAGGCAGAAGAGAAGGCAGAAGAGGAGGCAGAAGAGGAGAGAGAGTCAGAGGCAGAAGAGAAGGCAGAAGAGGAGAGAGAGTCAGAGGCAGAAGAGAAGGCAGAAGAGGAGGCAGAAGAGGAGAGAGAGTCAGAAGCAGAAGAGAAGGCAGAAGAGGAGAGAGAGTCAGAAGCAGAAGAGAAGGCAGAAGAGGAGAGAGAGTCAGAGGCAGAAGAGAAGGCAGAAGAGGAGGCAGAAGAGGAGAGAGAGTCAGAGGCAGAAGAGGAGGCAGAAGAGAAGGCAGAAGAGGAGGAGAGTCAGAGGCAGAAGAGAAGGCAGAAGAGGAGGCAGAAGAGGAGAGAAAGTCAGAGGCAGAAGAGGAGGCAGAAGAGGAGAGAGAGTCAGAGGCAGAAGAGGAGGCAGAAGAGGAGGCAAAAGAGGAGAGAGAGTCAGAGGCAGGAGAGGAGGCAGAAGAGGAGGCAGGAGAGGAGAGAGAGTCAGAGGCAGGAGAGGAAGCAGGAGAAGCGGCAGGAGAGAAGGCAGGAGAGGGGCCAGGAGAGGGGCCAGGAGAAGCGGGAGGAGAGAAGGCAGGAGAGAAGGCAGGAGAGGGGGCAGGAGAAGGGGCAGGAGAAGCAGGAGGAGAAGCAGGCAGAGAGGGGCAGGAGCGAGCGGCAGGAGAGGCAGGAGAAGCAGCAGGAGAAGCAGGAGGAGCGGGAGGCGGCAGGCAGGAGGAGCGGCGGGAGGAGAAGCGGGAGGAGAAGCGGTAAAAACACGATGACGAGGACGAACATGATCACCACCAGCCAAGTGATCAGGAGGAGGATGAAAGAAAGGTGGAATGAAAGCAAGAGGATGAGGGCGAGGAAGAAAGGGGTGAGCAGCATGAGGGAAGCGAAGACGTTCAGCGTGAACGTGAGGAGCGAAGAAAGGAGCAGCGCGGACAGGAGGAAAAAGAAGCTGCTGGAGTGGAGGAGAGGGAGGTCTGCCAACTTCCTCCCTTCCTCCGCCACCAGGCACAGCCTCAGCCTCAGCCTCCCGAAGCTGGTCAACCAGCCTGACGACTGGGTCGTCAGGAGGCATCTCAGGATCGGGATTCTGAGGGCGAAACGGGCCACCTGATGAAGAAGAGAAGGAGAACAAAAGTGAGATTCTGATACGCTGTAGCAGATGCATTGCAATCACTTCAAGAGAAAACAACAATAAATGTGACACGTGCAGATACTTGGACGTTTTCTGTGGGCAATAACTGTTGGCACATGTTAAACTGTGTATCTTCCCTCTAATGAGCAGCGTGTGGCATTAACAAGGCAGATTTAGTTATGATGTTCAGTACTTCATCTGAACAATGAGCCACAGATCTTGCACACTGTATCATACTTATGTTATATTAAATATGGAAAAGGAAATAATCCTGCGTGGGTGGGAACTGATGTAGTAACATTGTTTTGTGTGTCACTTCCATAAAGTCTGCAATAAGTTGTGTTTCTATAAATATCATCCTATTATTGTGAACTCTATTTGCTACAATAGGAACAACAATGTAGGAACAAATATGACATCAGCCCTGATGTGCACAGACCTCCGTGCGCCATTACGCACGCCAAACGGTGGATACTTTGATTAAATTACGCGCAATTAACAGCGTTAATCCTCCGAAATAAGCTCAAAACAATCTGCCCCTCGTGGTAAATTATTAATATACATCAGGATGAAAGTACACGACAGTTTTAGTTGTGGATCTAAAGACTTTCAGACACTTTGTCACTTCATCTTCTGTCTGGTGCATTTTGAGCATATCTGATAATTAGTTGACAAATGTGATCAACTTTGATCTTGAAAGTTGCTCTGATTGTGACTGTATGTTCAATTAAATTATCAAATTAAATTAAATTAAATTAAATTAAATTAAATTGATATTGATGCGTTTTAAATCAAACTTCATCCATCACATCAAACTTCAAATCAAATGTAAACAGGTTACTGTGGCAACGGTCCCCGGTTTGTTTACATTTGCACGTTTAGACGTCATGAACGGTCTCCATGGTGCACCAGAAAAATAAATAGAATTTTTGGCATTATTCGAAAAATATAACATTTTCCCCAAAATTTTGGTCGATAAATTTGCAAAAAATTAATGCCTTCAACTAAAATTTAAGATATTTTTTTAATTACTACACAATTATTAAAACATTTTGCGCCTGTCCGGAAACATTCAGCCAATATTTACCATCTAGAAATCATTTTACACCGAGAAAAACGTCGAGTGTCGTCAAACTACCAACACATTCCACAGCTATCCCGAAACATTCAGTTCAATTTCTTTTCATCTAATAAACATTTTAAACCGAGAAAAACATCGAGTGTTAAACAAAAACTGTGTTTTCCCAACAGGCCAGTTTACATGAATCAAATATACACTCTGTACTAAAAAATTAAGACGATTAAATAAGCTTGGGAAAAGTTTAAAAGTTGTCTTACGTGACATGTCTCAGCAGGTTGGCCTTTTGGTCTTTCACGGAGCTTTTCTCTCGCGTAGGGGTGGTCACGGAGCTTTTCTCTCGTGTAGGAGATGGTCACGGAGCTCTTCTCTCGTGTAGGATGAGTTTTCAGGTTGGGTTTAACTTTCTCAAGGTCAGGTATTCACACAGGTCAAGGACGTCTCGAGTGCAAGGGCAAATGAATAATTCCACAATTCTGCGTGCCCTTACATCACCACGATCTGTCTCCATGACAATGACGGATGCACGTGCGTGCGTGATGGAGATGATGCGCAGTAAATGGATTTAGTGCGTGTACGGCATCAATAAAGTGATGTGTGTGATATTTGATTGACTCAGCAAACTGACAGAAACTGCCGAGTCACTGCAGGTCACACAGCAAGAGTTCAACCATTTCTATATTGTACATCCTTTATACAGTGTAAGAGTTCATTGAAGCTTATTAAATATTGAATACATTGCTGGTGTCACAATATTTGTTTTGGATAAAATGCCTCCAAACAGCTTCCCCGAGGCAAGTTTTCTGGATAACTTTGTAAAACCCAGAACAAATGACATGACATTGGTCCATGTTCCAGATTTCAGTAGCTCCTACATGTCCAACAGGTCGGAAGATCCATTAAAGCTCAGGGATTTATTCTTATATATTTGTTATTTTTAATTTTGATGGCATCAATTTTACCTTACCTATCCATTGGTCTTTTAAAGGTACAGTGTGTGAGATTTGGCAGTATCTGGTAGTGAAATTTACAACTCTATTGAACTCAGCAATGTCCTGCTTACTCCCTTCCCAAAAGTGTAGGAGACCTTGCAGTGGCCATCACGTGACAAAAGAGGTCATCATGTTAGCGTATTTGTTGACTTTTTTTTTTGCCTTTTTTATAAAAAATTATTTCAGAAAGCCTTTCAGCAGCTTCAAAACAACAGGAACAATAGCTACAACAGACAGGGCAAGAATTTGTCTGGCTGAGAAAAAGTTTCAGCACTTTCTAAAACTGCAACGTGTGCTGCATTGCATTCTGGTCCCCTAAAGCCAATCTTATTTTAACTCATGAAGCTGACTGTGAGAATGACAAGAGAGATATACTCCACACTTCTCATCAAACCGAGTTTGACAGTTTTACGACTTTAGACTTTGCTCATTACCCCTCAAGAATCTTACAGTTTTTGGAGCGCCATTCTGAACGGATACTGTACCACAGTCGTCACCTTCAACACACCCTGTCGCTGTATGTGGTCAACACTGCATTTAGTATCTCTGCCATCGGGCCTGCGAATTATTCTTTGAATGACTGTTGTCTCTGTATAATGACGATGTGATAAAAAATGACCTGGCTGTATCTCATTAACGCTGTATCATAAACTGAAGCTCCAGATGTTTTAACCATGGAACTTGTTCTTTACAAATGTTTAATCAATGTTACCTGTGTATTATTTTAAACAATTATTAGACCAACTGTATCTCATGAAAATAATTGTCTGTAGACTCAGAATGTGATGAATAAAGCCTTTGAGAAAAACAGTTTTTCTACATTTACATTCATTTAAGAAGAAAAGGGGATCCAAAGAGATTTATTGTTTTTGTGCCGCCTACTTGAGTTCTTGAGATTTCTGGGGGGTAGTCCAATGTGGGGATAGGGTTATTGCAAAGATGTTTTGTTCTTCATGATCATCTCACTGTGTTCTTGCCCAATATAGTCCGATATTGGGAAAAAGGTTATTTTTCCACTTTTCAAAACTGCCCTTGGCTACACCGATTTTGAGATGATATTGCTCACGAGCTCGAGTTATTCACAGAGGATAAGGGGATGTTGAAGTCTCAGTATTTAGGAAACTCATTCAGCCTCTAGGTGGTGGGGTTTGGGATTATTTTTATTATTATTTATTTATTTTTTTTTTTTTAAAACATCCCCTGGAGCAAAGGTTTTAAATTAATCATGAAACCCTTTCATGATTTGCCCTTTATAAATTCCCCTTTCAAATTACATCCCGTTGCTGTTGGATCATTTTTTCATGATGTACAGTCTTGCGGTCACGTGGGTCAAGGCTCTTTACCTCAATTATTGTCATCCAGGTCGGTCTGCTCCATTTCAAAAGTTGGTTGACATTGTGCGGTTTGGCTTGGAAGACCGTGGTCGCTCAGATTGCTTTGCAGAGATAAATCACCCACGCTAGGCAATATCCTCCTGACCTTGTTTCATCAAGGTTTGACGTTTTTGTGTCTTTGTGTCTTGTCTGTTTTACACAGCAACAGATAATTACTGTTCAAACTCATGGTACAACTGTTTACCCCGTGAAAGACATTTAGTCTCAACTAAAGACACATTTCTATGTCTTTACAGAGGAACCCAAACCCAAAATGAAACAAACACTTATAATAACCAGAATGATTAAATGGTTCTGATCAGGAGTAAACAGCTTTTGGTCATCAAAAGAATCAGGCAGTCCGTCAACAAATTTAATCTTTTTATTCATCTTTGAAGGTTAGGCATACATTGGTTGAAAAGTACAAATCCATATACAGTATACTTTGTATTCTCTGGTACCGCATTCATCACATTAGATTGAAGTAAACTTTTCCACAGCTACTAGGTCCCACAATCATGCATACAGAGGGTGTCGCAAGTCTGGGAGCAAAGTAAATCTCCCCAGTAGCAAGGTGTGACTTCTTTTCTTCCCCCTATTCTATACTAATAGCCAAAAGGCAGAGTTGTCCCATCGCTAAAGAAACGTCATACACCTCTAAATTTTTTTTTTTTTTTAGAAATGTCATTCGAGAAAGTCCTTCTTATCATCTTATGCTAAGGGGGGCTAAGTAATACGTTTTTCCTTTGTCTTGTTTGGTACGTGCAACTTTTGGGATTGACGGCTGCAAATTCTTGAATCCTGTCATCGTCCAGCTGATCAGTCAAATCTCTCAGATAATTGTCTCATTTCAGAGGGGCGTCCCCTTGTTTCACCACATATCAGACTGTCAGTGTCCATATGGAGAACATTTTCTTGCACCTGTTCCAGATAACTGAACAATTTGAGACGGGGGCATGAGCAGTAGTGAATGCGGCAATGAACTCATTATTGCTCTACCGGGAGGCACGACACCACTTGTGGTAATTCCACTGAATCATAGCGGTTTTGTCATTTAGAAAACTTAAGTATTTCACTTTATACTGACCCGAAAACATGAAATGGAAAAATTGTTCAGAATCGCTCACCAGGGTGGTGTGAGGTAGATTGTGCAAACTTTCCCCAGAAGCCACTGAGACACCTGTCTCTTCGCAGGGTTCATCTCAATTTTGTCAGCATATCACTGTATACCCTGATGCACCCAATAGTCCCTGATGTACTTTACTCTGCTTTCCTGATTTTGGGTGGCTTCCTGCTTACCTTTTAGAAAAGTGTGCATGTAGCCAACAAAAATGGAATCGCTACATTGGTCAAAGTGCCACACTTCAATGATCGTGGCAACTGTGTACCCCAGCTCAAGGGCCTTGTTTAATTCAACACTAGCCCAAACTCCCGTCAGTGCTGTGGCCTGTTGAGAGTAACTTTTGGTTTGGCATCTGTAGTTATCGGGTGAAGGTATGGCCAGGGTTTTAGGGAGGAAAATGGTGAGAAATACCTTAATGCAGGCCGAGGTGATGCAGCTGAAAGGGTCTACACCTGTGTCCCTGAGAAACTGATTTCTAAATGTGATACAACCCTTGGCTAGGATGACAACATTTTTACAGTATTGCAGAGCCTCCCTCTCAAAGTGAAAAGTACCACGACTAGCCTCTCTATACCAGCCGTAAAACTCTTCTCTGAAGCCGTGAGGGAAACAACCCTTGGTCTGATTAAAGAAACCTAACGCTTTGGGCGCATGGTGAGGAAAGACAGGGAGTCAATGAGTTTTAAGTTGTAGTCGGGGTCTTGGAAACAGAATTTTACTGCCTTGCATGATGAAAGATTCTAATCGCGTCTCTATCATTGTCTTGAGGATCAAACAGCTGTCAAATGCTTTAGCATTATGGGCTACAAACAAAGTGCTCTGGTAAATTGGCCTTGCAGGAGAAAGTCCCTGACAGTTTAAACCATAAAGACGACCACCGTAGACCACTCACTGTTTTGGTACACACAAGAAAAGGTTTGCGCACATCATGCTGACCAACAAACGTTTCAAGTTGTAGAAAATCACTTTCTCTGTATGAACCGTAGTTGGAGGCAGAGGCTGAATGTAGCCACGGTGATAGTCTGTCAGAGGCAGGGGTTAATTTCTCTCCACAGATGTTACATTTAGGCTGCGGGCACTTGTGATCTCAGGGACTTTTACTTTTAGCCATATAGTAAGTTTTTTTGCATCTTTGACAACTTTTGATCGTATTACAAGTACTGCTTTGGTCCGTATTATTTTGTAGTCTAAAGTTTTCCAGCTTGCGTTTCACACCGGGGGACGGTGAACAAGTGTCTCATCTCCAGATTGTTGAACTGGTCGTGGGACACCGTCACAATGTTGGTGCAGGGGCTGGTGGCTGTATCAGCTTGACCCCTTACATTTCCTCAACCCTGTTGACATTTCTATCGACTTCCCTAGTTTCCTCTAAATCTGGATCAAGAAATGACGCAGAATGATGTGAGGAAGGGATGGTTGATACGCATGGGTTGAAAGAGGGGATAGGAGGAACTTGGTTTTCATTTGACTGAATGGGAGGGCGACGGGGTGTGATGGAGGTTTAGGAAAGCGTCTTCTGGAGGTTGAATAGCATTTAATATCAGAAATTACTTGGGTTTCATTCAACTGAGTGGGAGGAGGATGGGATTTGGTTAAGCTGTAGGAGAGAGTCTTCTAAAGGTTGAAAATAGTTTAACATTTACACACACACTTTACACTCCATCGAGTTGTTCTCCAAACCACGTAACGGTACACACAGATGGAAGATAAATGTATACCAGTAAGTTGAGCCTTTTAAACTTGTGTGCGGCACAAACACTCAAAACAGTTTTACTTTTTTATAAGGTTTTCACAACTTACTCGATGCGCCGCTGCTGGTGGCTGCAGATTCTCTCAAACCTATGGAGAGGAGTATATATACGGATCAGGGTTACTCCGTTTAGGTGGCCGGAGAGGCCTTGGATCGGATACAGACAGATTTCTGGCCTGTTATACACGCTTTGCACCCTCTACAAAATCTATAAGTCGCTTGGAAACAAGCAAAAAGTTAAATATCACCCAGCTTACTGTAAAAAGTCAAGAAAAAAAGATAGTAGAGCCACCGTGATCTGATTGCGTGAGGAAGAGCACCCAAATGTCTTATAACACAGAACGTTGTTATACTAATATACAATACATATGTGTCCTCTTCACATATGACTTGTTAACATTAGGGGCAAGTTTCTAAATGTGTCCCTGTAACCTATTAGTGGTAGTTAAAAACTGCTGTATTGTAACTAGTAGAAGAAAGGTACATTAATAGCATTACTAGATGACCAAGCAAGAGTGCAGCAATGAATTCATCTTTCAGAAGTTACATGTAGAAAAGACAATTGTTGAACCTCTGAAATCTTATTTTCTGTGACCAGGTGACACCAAATGCACAAGACCCAGAATAAACTGGAACCAGAGACTGTAATTTGCTCCAAATGGAGTAAATTGTAAAAAGATATAAATCAAACCAACCATGAAATGATTAAAAACAGAACATGGAACTAGACTGCATAACCAGGTGGACTAGTGTGGAGCATAAAGAGGAAATGGTCACAAACACATAAGCAAATTATGGTTTAAGCACCACTACACACAAACCAATTGGAATAAGGTTGAAACTATTATACGGCATTCAATTTGCCTATTCACAGCAAGCTAAGGTGACTTAAACCACACAAGAACACATGCAAAATGGCTGCTCTACCACTCAGTCCCCCTTTTAAGATGGCAGAACCCCAAAAAAAAGAAAAAGGACCATTCAAGTGATAGGAAAAACAGTGGTTGGCTTCTTTAAAGTTATCTTTGCTGGAAACTAAACAAAACACATTAATATAACACAGAAACTTAAGAAACTTTTTTTTTTTTTTTTTTAAAAACAAGACGTGCAGTGTCAAAGTAAATCATGTACCTGTCTAAACTGGAACATAATCCCTTCTCCCAGTTGAAGACATGCAGGTGACTGGAGTCTGCATTCAGCTTGAGCTATTTAAAAATATCTCAGCACTGCTTGAGCATATCAGTTTCATGGCTGATGTATTTAAACAATCACTCCAAGATATAGTCTCTCACCAACAAGGAAAGCCTAGAAATAAAACAATTTATGCAACAAATAAATGAGCTAAATAAATATTTCATGGTCCTATAGTTTCACTATTAAAGTCCTGCTTTCAAACATTTAAAAATGGAGCCTACCAAACAAAGGCTGGCCTCAGCTGCTCTCCCAGGTGTGTCTCAGTGCAGGAAGAAAGGCCCAGGTGAGCGTCCCTGCCCTTTTTATAGACTCCACCCCTTGGCCTGCTCATAGGGCTAGACTTCCTGTTACCCTCCCTTCCACATTTTAAAAATAAAATCAATACTATATTTTATTTCTTTTTTCTAAAAACCTTTGAAAGTAAAATTTGGGTGATATCACTTTTCCCGACGACACATGAGGATGTGGTTGTTGTTGTTAGGATGCATTTGGGAATAAGGTATGTGCGGGAACGTAACTTTAGTTTACCTACAATAAGTGCAGGCGCTGCCAGAGCCTCTAAGAGCCTGTTTGTTGTAATCCTACTATAACTGAATGACCTGGACTGGAAGTGCTGATTAAAGAAATGAACCACAGAATCTACAACCACATTCAACACAACACTTGCTCTGTAACCTGTGTGTGTATGTGTGTGTGTGTGTGTGTGTGTGTGTATACATTTTATATAATTTGATCAAGCATAAAGCACAGAGGAAAAAGCAGTGAAAACAAATACATTGCACTGTATTAGGTTATACTGGGGTGCAGATGTTTTAACTCATATAGATAGTGTGTGTGTATCCTGTCTTTTGTATGTCTCGCATACTTCCCTTAGTTGGCATGTGATTTACTGAGGCTGGCAGGGAGAGATAATTATAAATCAGTAGTACAAGGTTAGGAGAGACAGGCTAGGGGAGTACTATTTGGATATGAATCATAATGCTCATTACTGAACAGAAAACCAAAAAGAAATGTTATGATATTATCTGTATCAGGTGGGACGTGTCCGAGACCGCCCATTTTAAAAAAATGTATAAGAACTAATTGTTATAGCTCCTCAGGGAGCCTTCACGTAACATGCACGTTTTTGTGTACAAGTTGAGAAAGCAAACAATATTGGTCACATCATGGAAGCTGCACAGAATTTTGATTTAATAATTTAGTTCAAATATGCGATATTTGAAATATTTCCAGAAGATCAGCTGGTCTACGTAAGGTCAGCGGGTAATTCCTGTCCTAACAGTCAGGCTAAATTCTAGTTTTGGAGTCACGTTACATGACTTCTGGTAGCAATGATATATTTTTCAAAATTGACCAAGAGAAAACTTTACTCTTGTTGGTGATTATGCTCTGGCTAAAGCTATCAATTACATTTGACTTACCTTTGCAGAAGAAAACAGGAAACTTTGAAAACAGTTCATCATCAGTGCTTTCCATTTGGGAAAGGACACAGCGATGTTTATCCTTGATTTTTGCTTCTTCATGTTTTCTCTTCTTTGATGCAGAAGAGTACTGCTTCCTAAATAATGAAGAGAGATCCTCTGTTTGTCTAGATTTAACTTCTCTAACTTCTAACAAAACACAAAACAGTTAGCCAGAACCAGCCAACACTCCTACTACTACATATTATCCTGCTGCGTCTGCAATGTAGTGGCAAAATCTGGTCTGCAGAGCCCTTTGTCTTTTCTGGGTTACTGTAACAAACATGGCAGCACGAAATGTCAGACTCTGTTTAAAGGAGACTCATGCTATATAGTAGATATAAAGGGCTAATTCTATCGTAATATGTATTGTTTTTATAAGGCGATTATATATTATTGCCAAATATGACGTTATCCTTAAAGTTACACACTGAACCTTTGAAAGACGTTTGCACAGCTTAAATCAGAGGTAGGGACTAGATTGTGACTATACTCAAGATTTTGAAGACTTGAAAATCTTTTTGGAGTTTTGTGAACCCTTATCAGTTACATCGCCTCTGAAATGCTCGAGATATTTAGTTTAATTTCAGATTTTCCATTGATGCTGGACTCATTTGTTCTAACTTGACTGGGTTTTCGCATTCAAGTTAATAGGCTTTCACCAAGTGATGGCCTCTGTGGTGAAGCGAAGCCCATGTGGAACAGTTCCTCCAACGGCCACCTGAGGCTGGTTACAGAACGAGTGAATCTCCATAAGCTCCCATATTAAAATGTCCAACTTCACAGCAGAAATAAACATGTCTACAGCCTGGTTCAGAAAACTGTTTTGGTCTCTATAGCCAATTTCACTGTTCATGACAACTCACTATTCAAATTATATTCAGATTTAAAGTTAGCTTAGCTTAGAGTTATGCCTAATTATCAGTGTGGCTGCTTTGATTGACAGGTGGGTGCTGTTACAGATGTTTGAACACCCAGGCTTCATTCAGCCTGCCTCATGTCCACTGATGATTGCCCATTTTTAGAAGAGCCGGGAGGCAGAAGAGGCAGGACTGCTAACATGGCGGCAGCCAGCGCCTCCACACTCTGAGCTTCAGAAACCTGTGGGTGGCGCTGTCCAATTCTTTATACGGTCAGTGGCACAGACACAGAGCTTGAACCAGAGTCGTACGCTTCAGGGACTCTTTGCTGACTGATATCACTTATTGTCCCACCGGATGCTGAAACACTGCTGAGGTGCAACAAATGAAGACAAACTGACAGGAATGATGCCTCATTATTGAGTCAACAGAGTACTGGAGTTCTTCTGTTGCACACAGTTTATTTAACAATATGGTATATAAGTAAGAAATGAGTCTTTTACCAGTTTATACAGTGATTTCATTCTCTCTTCCTTATATTTATAGTATTTTGCTTAATAACTTGATTTACAATAGGAGAAAAAGTAAATCCCCCCAATTCAAGTTTTTGAGAGAGAGGAATGAGGCTTGATAACATTTAGTTTTCCTCAGGGTGAATCTCAAACGTGCCCTTCATCTCTAGATAGCACACAGCTTTAGTGTAAAATTTAGAGGATGGGGCGTCATCCGAGATGTGGCCTACAAACAACCGGTGATCATTCCACCTCAGCTTAGGGGGCTGGTCTCTTTCTCACACTCTCTTTACACTTTACAACATTTGTATGACAAAAAAGTATGACAAATTCTTTTTAATGTCAAAGCAATGATTTTCTACACCTGCAAGACAGATTTCCAAATTCCAGGCCACTGAGATGTAGGTTGCAGTCCTTTGTTGTCTGTGTTTGTGAAACCAGTCAGAGCTGTAGTTATTTTAGTGACTGTGGAGAGTTTGTGTGTCAGTGTCTTCATGTGCGCCTGCATACATGCCCGTGTATACACAACCTGCCGCAGTCCATTTCCTATTTTAATACAACTGAGTGCTCTTCATACACACAAAGAGGGGAAAGGTCCCTGAACGCATCGTCTTGGAGTAATGGTACAACTATAGATTACAATTGCCAGGAATGACAGCTGGAGAAGAGAACAAAAACCTGGCCCAAATCCCAGACAAATTATTTTACAGTTTCAACAAAAAAAAAAAGCTTTTTAGTTTCTTTTCCAAAGGTACAAAATAAAAAGATATGAATAATATAATGCAATTGTACATTTTCTTAAAAAAAAAGAAAAAAAGAAAAAAGAAACGAGAAAGGCATGAAATCATACCAAAAACAAACCAAAAATAAATTGAGTATTGAACACATTTGGTCTCAACCAAAAAAATATATCCTTTGTGATTTAAATTTCATTTAAGAAGCAACTTGCAAATCCCTCAACATCTTAAGGAAGAAACACCCATCACTTGGGTTTAGGAAACAATTACATTCCCAAGAAGTGTTGACTTTTTTTTCTTTTTTCCCCTCAACCAAATTTTCTTTTTCTTTTACAACAGTTGAAACTTTTTACATGTCAGTACAAAAAAAAAAAAAAACGTTCTCAGCCTTAGAAAGAACAAACAGAGCCCTCTAACGGGATAAAGAGTCCAAGGGAAACCTAGGATGAAGAGGTGTGGGAGGATGGGGTCCCTGGGAGTAAGATTGTGTTCTTTAGTTCCCAGCAGAAATTGCTACAATCCCTCCACAAACTTCTCCAGAGTGTCCCCTGTAGCATCTCCCACCATCCCTAAGTCACTGTTCAGCCCTCCTCTGTTGGGCGTGTTAAGCTGCGGTAGCATGGCGCTCTGTTCTGGTGTCCCCAAGTGTCCCTGCTCCATGGACCCCGACAGAGGGCCTCCAAGTCCCGGGTGGGGGGATCCCGAGTGTGTTGGATGTGGGTGCTGTGGCGAGGGCTGGGGCTGGTTCTGGACCTGTGGTGAGGGGCTGGAATGTGGCCTCTGCTGCTGGGGCTGCTGTTGCGAGGGCGGACATGGGGACTGGACTGGCGCTGGGGAGCGGACCTGGTTGTTGAGGGCGTTGGCTAGTGTGGGCTGGCCAGCGAGGTGGCCTCCACCCTGGGACTGGCCGGCCAGCAGGTGGGTCTGGGGGCTCATGGGGCTGGGCTGCGCAGGAGAGCCCATTTGCTGCTTGAGGACGGCCTGCTGCTGTTGGGGAAGTTGCTGCTGCTGTTGCTGCTGGAGCATTCGTTGATGCAGTAAGTTCTGGGTGGAGTCCATCCCCATGCCAGACTGCGCCATCTGAGCCATGGGTGGGAGTTGGCCCATGGGTCCTCCAGCTGCTCCTGCACCAGCCTGCATGGCTATCTGCTGCTGCTGTTGCTGCATGCGGAGCTGGGAGTATGTAGCCGCCGTACCCTGTGCTTGAGCAGGGAATTGGCCAGGATGGCCCTGAGGCATCACTCCTTGTTGTTGTTGCTGCTGCTGCTGCTGCTGCTGCTGTTGCTGCTGCTGCTGCTGTCTTAACATCTGCCGACGGAAGAGCTCCTGGAGCTGCGGGTTGGGGTTGGCGTTGTGTGCTGGGTTCATCATCTGCCCTTGAGCTCCTAATGCAGCCATGCCCTGTGCAGGAGGCTGCTGTGGCTGCTGAGGGGGCATCCCCGGCCTCTGCACCGCCCCTCCTGGCATGGCCATGGCCTGCATTGTTGGCATACCAGGCTGTTGTTGCTGACCTGCTTGCTGCTGCTGCGGCTGGTTGGCGTGATACTTGGCTGTTCGCTGTTTGATAAAGGCAGCCATTAACTGAGGGTTTGATTTGAGGATGTTTAGGACTTGCTGCTGCTGCTGCGGGGAGCTGGGAGACTTGAGGGTGCGGAGAAGGTCCTGCAGGGCGTTGGGTGCAATAGCACCAGGTCTCTGGGGTGTCTGTGGCCGAGCACCAGGCTGCTGTGGGATCAGCATCCTCTGGGCCTGCTGAGGTTGCTGCCCTGGAGCCATCATGGCTCGCTGCATGGTCATGGCCTGTTGTGGGGTCTGACCTGGAACAAGGCCTGGTTGTTGAGTCTGAGCTGCCTGAATGGGCCCTGCAGCTCCAGGCCATTGTCCCGGGGCCATGCCTGGTTGCATGACCTGTGGACCCCGGGGCCCTGGCACCATCTGCATGGGTGGCTGCATTGGTCCGGTCATTCGCTGCTGTGGCTGCTGGGGGTTCATGGGCATGCCGTTTATGTTGACCCGGTAGTTCTGCTGGGCCTGTGCCATCATTTCGATGTGCCGTGCCATCTTGACCGCAGCAAGGGGAGGCTGCTGCTGTAGCTGCTGGGGTGGCTGAGGCGGCTGAGGGAGAGGGGACTGCTGCTGGTGTAGAGGGGAGGCCTGGGGCCCAGGCTTGCCCTGAGACACCGGTGCTTGCGGTTGGCCATTGCGTGGTGTGTTGGAGAAAGTGGGAGACATGACCCCTGCTGAGTTGGGCGTCTGCGGCTGGTTGGAGAGTGGCTGCTGGGGCGTCTGGGGAGTGTTGGGCTGGGCATGGGAAGTGGGAGTGCTCGGGGCAGCTGAGGCCGGCGGGGACGGTAGCGGCATGGTTCTGCCTTGCATGGTGGCCATTCTTCTTCTCATCAGCTGGGCCTGCTGGAGCCTGTGCTGCAGCTGCTGCTGGCGAAGCTTGTGCTTGATGTTCAGGCAGAACGGGACAGGACACTTGTTCTCCTGACAGTGCTTTGCATGGTAACAACATAAAGCGATAAGTTGCTTGCATACGGGGCAGCCACCGTTGGTCTTGCGCTTGCAGCCTTTGGTGTGCTGCACCACTCGCTTCATCTTCTGGCAGGACGGCAGAGAGCAGTTGGCATTGCGACACTGACAGGCGTGGACCAGGGACTGGATGCAGCGCTGGATACTTAAGCGCCGGCTCTCCTGTGGACTCTTGGAGGCCTCTCCACTCTGGCTGTTGCTGTCATCGTCCAGGCCAAGACCCCACTTCACCATCTGGTGCTCGTGTCCCTTTATGTTATAACAACTAATGCACAGATCAAAGTCCTGCAGAAAAGGGCACACGAGGAAAAGTCATTAAAACGAGTCTAACAAAGTCTGATAGAAACATTTATCAAACATTTCGGAAAGGCACGATTGATGTTATGAATTAAAAAACTTGTTGGAGTCCGTAATTATAGTTCCTGATTTATCACCTGTCTTACAGACTTCAACTTATAATTAACTCTTTTTACACTGTGTGGTTGAATTGTTTCAGATGCAGGAGTTATTCCAGTGTAAAAACACAACGCTACTAATAAGTAGCAGCTCACCTCGCACACAGTGCAGTGCCAGCGTGTCTCCACGTGGTGCTTGCACTCGTTGCAAGTGTAGACAAAGCGATCCTGTCCCTGGTTGTGCAGCTCAACCAGCATGCACATGGTACTCCACTTGCACCTTCGGAGGGAGCTGAACTCCCAGTGTTTGTCCCTGGCCAGAGTCAGGAAGGCATCGCGGCCATCCATCAGGTCACAAGACAGCAAGGGGTCAGGGTCAACGATGGGCGGCAGGGTGTTGGCCATGGGGCCAGAGTGGAGGTGGATCACAAAGAACACCTTCAACAGAGGAAAAGACACGAATGAGAATGAAATAAATGCTTTTAACTTAATACACAAATGTTAAAAGAATGAAAACACCCGTTTATCTCCAAACCAATCTAAAGACAAAGCAAGTCTGACCTCTTTGTGCTTCTCCATGGTGGCGTATAGCTTCTGGGATAGATCATTGGCTACATTCGGCATCCCAGGCTTCTTCTTATTGGCTCGGCTCACGCTGCTCTTGTTTTTATTGGTCTTCTTGTTGTTCTTCTTCTTAGCGTTTTTGCTGTCACCTGGTGTACCCTGTGGGAGATATCCGATAAGAAATATTAAAGAAAACAGCTTGTTAAATGATAACATATTGTCACTATGTTGATTACTAACTTCTTAAGAAAGGAGTGGTCGATTAAAGAAAGTTTAATCTATAGAAGCTTGGAAGTGCAAAATGGCTGTTAAAGACGATAAAACGTGAAAAGTAGAATTGGAAATTCATCGTTATGCACAGTAACACGTCAACAAAGCATGACACAATGTTCGCACCTCTGGAGTTTCAGAGGCAGCTGTGTTCTCCTCCTTCTTCCTCTCCTCCTCCTCCTGCTCCAGCTCCTTGATACTTTCCTCCAGCACGTTTGGCCAGAAGTCGCCTTCGAAGTACGGCAGCTCATTAGCGCTGGTCAGGCGGTCCTCTGTTGCCTGTTTGAAGATATCCTGAGAGGAAAACAGAAAGCACTGATGATTGAAGCTATTAAAGATTTAATTGTTTTCAGTAATCAAATACACTGCATGTTTCACGTGTTCACCTGTTAATACTGACAAAACAGCAAACGTGCTCAGATTATGCGTCTACTTTACAGATTAATGAAGTTTTACATTCACACATGTAGAACCGTCTTTTCTTTTAAACATTCCCATGTTCAGACGTATGCCTTGTTTCTCTACTTCAAAGACACTTTCTTGTCTCTACCTTGTAGTCGTGCAGAATCCTCTCTGCAAAGGCCTTGTCCAACATCTTCCTGTACCATTCCTGTAGCCTCTTCGGTTTTGGGATCTTCTGGTCAGGAGGGTGGCAGTGGAAGATGTAGTCGTCTCCTTCACTGGGTGGACATGCCCAGATGTGGCCCTGGGCGTACCTGCAGGCATACACAGACCAAACATAAGACCAGAGCGACGGTGTATAGCTGAGGACATTTGCTGCCCAGAACTGAATCCCGTCAGTCTTTCTGGTGGTGAAGTGGAGAGGAGTACCAGAATAAGGCTTACCCGAGTTTCTTGACATATTCCAGATAGCCGATGAGGATCTCATGGTACACTGCTGTTCGTAGAATCCGAGGTCTGAAGAAGTGAATACTGTCAAGGTATGATATGTAGACCCGTCTGCAGAGGTAAACAGAAGGAACATGGTCAGTTTTAGCCAGAAAAAGCACCCGCAGTTTCATTCTTTTACTACTACGTATCATATACAGTGCAGTACAGACCTAGTGTTGGGGAATGGGCACTCAGAGCCGTACTCCTGTACGTGCATGCCAAAGAAGCAAACGTCCACGCCATCAATCTCCTCGAAGGCGAAAAGTGCTTTGGTTCTGTAGGGAAAGGTCTCGGGCATTTCACCCGTGTCCACAAACCTGTCGTGATAAAGACGAGTCAAATATTAGCGACGATAGAACATTTATTGATGTTCAGTCTTCAGTTATAACCTGCTCACACACTGAGGTGTGATATGATGTTGGGAGGGTCGGAGCCTAACAAAACACAAAGATGTGATTATACATATGAAGGTTTCTCTCTTAGGTATGCTGCCACAAAAACATCTTAAGTATTCCACAGCTCCATAAATACAGTCCATACATTTTTTATAAACAGTTTTAAAAGCTTTGTTTAAATTTCACTGTGACTATAAAGACTTCTTGGAAACTTAGAGTCATGAGCTGCCTGATAAGCTCGCTTGTGTGATGCTGCTTTTTGTAACACTCGAGAGCATAACGGGACAATTCAAGTCAAGTGGCCTTGAGACACTAAAAAGCAAACAGCCTTAAATCAGTCAACCTGAAGATAACAGGTTCTTGGATGAAGGCCTGTAAGGATGGGATGAGCATCACAGACTTTGATCCTGTGCAATGAAACTGTAAACAACCCCTCTGAGGTACGCATGGAGGGTGTGTACTAACATGCAGGTTCCACAATCACTCTGAGTGGTTATAAAAGCTTTATAGAGGGCATTCAGCTTCGTATGGCAGGGACAATAAAAATAAGCTCAGGACAAATGCGAGCTGTACCACTGCATCTACAAATCAAAGAGGGCAGAGTATATGGCTGTCTTTAACATTATGGCCTAGCTCATCCTGACTATTGACTCTTTTGGTTGTTCATTTATTTGACCACGGCAACTTTAGTTGCTAAATAATAAAATACTGAATGAGTAACACAACAAAGGATCCATTACTTTGAATTATGAGGCGGTTTCTCGACAATCTGTTGGTCTCTGATTGAAAAAACTCCATCAAAATCTCATCTGAACCAGTCTTCCTGTCAGCGATGTGCTCACCTGGCTTTCATGCCTGGTTTCACCTCCACCGTTTTGTCGGAGCTCGCGACCACTCGCACGAACACCTCTCCGGCCTCTGGGTGGTTCTGTCTCTTCAAGTATTTATTCACACGGTCCTCTATGTACATTCCCAATCGTGTCGACTGGAGCCCTATGGTGCACAAAGAGAAATGTCAATTCTTTTAACTTTTTCTGATAAAAGCAAATCAAGGGGTTACATCGGGTCTTAAACAATCTACAGTAACCTTCAATTTAAGCAAACAAACAAGAAAAAAAAAAAAAATCACAAGAACTGTTTGGGGTGAGACCATGAGGGCTCAGATCTGTTAACACCATATGCCATAAAGGTCATATGTTCTCAAGGGCAACAAACACCAAAGAATGAGAATACCAGTGAAACCACAAGGCCAACATCAATAAAACAAGGCAGCCACTGCAGGAAAGCCACTGAGAGAGACATATGCAGGAGGTGGTTTATATTATTTTGTGTTCTCAGTGCTTGCGAGACAAAACTGCAATATATTTGAAACTCAAATGTCGAGAAGTGAACTAACGTTTTGCAGAGAACTTGTTTTCCTTCCGTGTTTTTCCACTCTTCTTTAAACAGTTGTCACAGATGAATCTGAAAAGAGAAAGCGAGACAAGTCAAAACTTTGTGCAACAATTAACGCAATTAAAATATGCTCAATCTAAATCAAGGTAGATGTTGACGTCTCACCCGGATGGCCAAATGACCTCGTAGTGTAAGACGCAAATCTGGTGCATCTTCCGTCCACAGTCTTTACATTCAACAAACCTGAAGAAAAACAAGCACACATTAAGTAAGACATTACTTACACGTCTCTTTTCAAGGAGTCTGAATGAGACATTTAACACTACCTGCCTCACTCCTCACTATATTATGACTGGTATAAAGAATCTAGTCACACTACATCTACGGTACTTCTACATGTGCTCTGACATGGATGAAAACGTTCTCGATGGAGAACATCGTTTGTACGAACGTGGATCGCTTTACTGCTGCTGGCAAGGTAGCAAACAACAGAAACGTCCCCATTCAAGGTTATGTTCCTCCAGTCGTTACGCACTTGCAAGCAAGCCAATGCAGGTGTGCCTTTGTGGGAGGATTCAGTATCATGGAATCGTCTTATTTAACACAAAGTCACAATGACAACGTGAAAGATAACCACTGCATATAAAAGAAATGAGGCCCTGTGTTCTCTGATGGAAAACTCTCATTGCACACACAGAGTTCCACTCTGCAGGTGGCGCTGTTGAGATGCCTCAGGGCAGGACTGAAACCGGAGTGATTGATCAGAGAGCACCAGAGAGAAAATATGCAGACTGTGAACCAAAAGCACCCAAACAAAGCTAGATGTGAGAGAGAAATAACTTTTTAAGATGTGATCAGGAAATAGGAAAAGGCAGTAAAAATGATTATTCATCACAAATGAAACTAATCCTCCAGAAAAATAAGCACTTAAACGACACGTTTCAGTCCATCTCACTGAAGGACTGCTGAGTTTGTGTCTACTTACGGTTCAGGGTCGAGTACATCATTCTTCTTCCGCTCGAACTGGTCTTTCGATATCATCCTGAAGTGTCAGAGAAGCAGTTGTGAGAAAAACGAGATGCACACAGACGAGGTGTGCCCTTCGAAAATATTTTGACTATCTCCAAAAAACAGGAGGCCTCACAATATGTTGCCAAAAAACTGCAGCTTGTTTTGTTTTTTCGTGGTGGGTTCATCAATAGTCAGTTTACTTACGTTTGTGGCTGTGCAGGATCATCTCCCAACGTCACGCTCTCCCCCTGGATCTCATTGAAGCACTTCTCACAGAAATGATACCTGCAAAAATACACATTTAACATTCAACACTTTACATGTAAGCAGTTAAACGCAGCTCCTCGTGTTCGTTTTCAGTGAAGTATAAAAATGTGTTCAGTAATCGACAACTGTCCGACGTAACTGCACAAAACAACACTTGTGTTTCGTGTTTAGTAACAGAGAGCGGGGGAATCCCTGAACTCCCATTGAGAGTGTAAATGGACTGCGCTGCAGGAGCCTCGTGCTGTCTGTCAGCCTGTGCTCTATCACTACTGCTGCTGTGCTGCTGCGCTCTCAAAGTGGCCAGTTTAAGTGTGGAAAAGAGGGCTGCAGTTACACAGTTCATACAGCAGGCGGTGCAAGGGAACGTAGTACAAGCATCTGCTGGCTTTTAACTGAGCGGAAAAGGCAATGATGGGCAACACTGTTTATGGCCAAAGCGTTATATTTTCATCTGGCGTACCAGAGAGGGGGCAGCAACACTGAATTCATGCATTCCCTCTATACATGCTGAGCAAAAAAACCCCCAAAAAACAGTCAACACACTGCTTTGTCGCTCTCGTTCTGTCTCAGCTCTTTTGAGTTTAAGGTATAAGAGTGTTTCCCATTAAGTGGAACCTGACTGTTAATAAATTGTTGTTGTGAGCGAAACCATTTTGTAGTCTCGTGCAGTGCCAGGACCGGGAGGCAGAGCCATTAAACCCGAAGCTGTCAGGATGACACTACTGCCTGGATCACAGCGGTCCCTCTAGAGCTACGAAGGGACAGTTCCCAGGCTGCAGGAGGTCGGTAATACAGTTCAAATGACTTCATTTATTGCCCATCAAAAAACAACTGTGCATGCAAATGTGTGACGTGTACGAGATGATTCGGTGAGTTGAAGATTTCAGCTAGTGCGATATTATTTTATATGCTATACACTGTTGTGCTTACAGCCAAACACACATACAAACCTGTTCTGGTAGCTGTAGTATGTGCCTCCAGTAGGGATGGTGCAGAGCTGCTTCCCATAGCAACAGAGGGTTTGAGGGGAGAACTCGTACTACAGACACACGAGAGATGACAAACATGGTCAAAACATTTCAAACTAAAATCTGCAGCAGGAAAATTATCCAGTAATTATGAGTTATTATTAAAGTTTAGCTCTTTTTGAATGGACTTGTCACAGCAGCACAGGTGTGTTAATGACACTTAGTGGAGGTCCTGCTGTTGTGCGTTCAGGCCCGCTGTCACTGTTAATTGGACACTTAATGGAACTTGAGTTGCTATTGTTTTTTTCCAGCTTTGAAAAGTCAAAATGTCTGCTGTGCAACCAGTTCACTCATCTTTAGTGCCCAATGAATAAAATATTCACAATCACACGATGAAATGTAAAACTCAGCCTACTGAGTCAAACTGCTTTTGCTTGTTTTACTACAAGAAACAAAATCCAAGAGTGAAACAGGAAGTTAACACCGGATCTTTATTAATTTGGAGCCACATCGCAAAAATGAGCCGTTCATGGCTAAACCATCTCTTTCACATCAGTGCTTTCTCATCATTTCATTTCTGTATCATTAACTTCCCTGCTGTCCACCCCCGTCATCTCACCTTCCTTCCGCAGCAGTATCCCAGGCCCTGCATGACAGGGTCGATCTCTGACTCGAACACCTCGGCCAGCTTGGAGCAGTACTTGTAGACGCGGGACGTCTTGCGGTTGTAAAGCCAGGCGTTGTTGAACATCAGCCAGACATCGTCGACGTATTGCCAGGGCTCTTGGTATTGGCCAGTGTCGAGCTTACGCTTTATTGTAGACAAGTCTATCGGGTTCTTGACAATGTCAAAGTAGTCCTAAGAAAGAGAAGGACAATAAGAAAAATGTGTTACAGCCAGAGGAGCTAAAATAGTGCAGCTGAATTATGTGCGTCCACCAAAAAACGGCAATAATATTCACCAATACCCCATAAACAATGCTTTTTATAATGTCAAAAGGGTTTGTTTTACATATGAACATTTGGCGGTAAGTGCATGTGTGCTACCTACCGGGATACCCAGAAGCATGGGGTCCACCGGCTGTCTGAAGGGCAGCGACTCAGGGTCCTGCCTGTAGAGAGACTCCAGAGTCGGCATCAGAGCCTGGCGCAACTCCTCGGGCTTAAAGACTGAAAAAATGAACAGAGAGGAAAAGTTAGTGTAAGAACAACTTTACTATCCAGGATAAAAAGAGAAAGCGGGGGATTGTGATAACCTTTCTATGCTAGACTTTCATC
This sequence comes from Miichthys miiuy, assembly GCA_036365135.1. Lineage (NCBI taxonomy): Eukaryota > Metazoa > Chordata > Actinopteri > Sciaenidae > Miichthys > Miichthys miiuy. Next base: position 23,134,138 of record CM071602.1, read on the forward strand.
ATATAGCTTTAAAAGACAAATTTCAGATGAGCTTTTCACAGACCGACTCCCTGAACACTACAGATTACGAGTAAACTGTAGCAACGTTAAATCCTGTCCCAGTTATACTGTCTGATGAAGTATTACATCACCCTTTCTACCTGAAACACAACAGCACATCAGCTCTGTTACATTTGCCAGAGTTTGGATTATTTCACTGTTTTAATGCACATTTCTCCTTGTCTGCAAATCAACAGAAACACTAGGCGGCCTTCACGGTCCATTCATTACTTGCGTAAAATTCTCGTAAGATCACAGAAGTCTTACAACAGCCTGGATATTGTTCAGAGCCAGTGCCAGACTAATATTGTTTTAACAATAAGTTTATATAAGGCTCTAAAAAAGGCACGACTGTCTCACAGTTGGCAGTGGAGGCGAATTAACATTACTGGCAATGACTTAAAGCCTCTACACAGATTTTATTCATCCTTTGGCATCAGACTCACTTTTCCTCCGTGACTGAGAGGGGGACGAGGAGGTCGTGCTGTTGGCTCCACCCTCTTCCTCTTCTTTGGGTTCTGTCTTCATTTCCGGCTTTTTCTCCTCCACCTCCATCGGCTCCGGCTTTTCCTCTGGTTCCTCCTTCTTCACCAGCGTTGAAGAGTCTTCCTCAGTCTGCAGACAAAAAGGCAAATCAGTCGTGACACAACAGACATATGTTTTCCTTGTCATTACCTTAAGTGAAGTGAGAGTTTCTTGAAATTCTCGCTTTACTGATAATGTGACAAGTTACAGATGAAGGAGTGTCATAACTCTATAACATGGACGCAAAGCAAGACAAAAGAAATGATTGACATTTTTTATTTTATGGCTTGGGAGTCAACTCACCTCCATCTTGGGCTCAGTTTTGCCGCCAGCGGCCTCAAACTCCTGTTGGTCATGATGTGTCTCAGCTTTGATCTCCTGCACAGGCAGGTCTGCTCCAACATGCTGCGAGTGCAGGTCGGCACTGGCGGCTGAGGCCGGCGTGGGCACCCGGTTATCCAGACTGGCTCCGGACTGAGACAGCTGAAACACATGAGAGGCAGAGACAGAGGAGACAAATGTGAGGTGCTGGTGAACAGCGCAGTTGCTTTCTTTGCATGCAGAGCTGAAGCCACAGCACAGATGAACACCTCCCAGACTGATTCATTGCTGCCTTAAGTTGAAAGATGGAACGCTTCCTTTGTGATGGATGCTACGAACAGTGAAGATGCAGTTAACAGACAGAAAGGTGGATGTGGATGAGACGGGTTGGTACATGGCAATCAGAGGGATGGGAAGGGGGAGTCAGAGCGGAGGGCATGCGGAGGGTCTCGGTCTCACCGGCGTGGTGGGGGGTTGAGGAGGTGGGGTTGCGTCTGCGCTGGTGCGGGAGCTCCGCCTGGGGTTGGGGCTGGGTGGGGCGGGCGGGGTGGCACCTGGGGCTGGGGCAGGGCCAGGGAGGGTGGGAGTGGAGCTGCGGCTGGAGGGCTGGGGTGCGGCAGATTAGTGGCCCCCCCAGCCGTAGAGGCGGAGGAGGCAGCAGGCGGAGGCGTGGAGTGCAAGGGGGTTTGGGAGGAGGCTAGCTGAGGGCCCAGCGAGGGGCCAAGTGCATTCATGGGGAGGTTAGCGCTCTGCTGCTGCTGCTGCTGCTGCTGCTGCTGTTGCTGCTGCTGTTGCTGCTGGAGAGAAGGACACACACAAAGGGCAGGCGGACACACACACAAGATAAGCAGACAAACATAAAGGTCAAACAAACACAACACCACACACGATTTAAGGATTAGAGAGCACCTTGTGATTGGTATGAGAACAATTTAAGAGCAATTAGTGCACATATGATTGGTGAAAGTAGTTTGAGTTTAGTTCCCCAGCAGCTAGTTGGAATTAGCACAAGTAGTTCGTAGTTTGTAGTTCACGGCATTACTGAAATATCCAAAATGATTTACTACAGCTTCACACTCTCTTCACGTCTCACCTGGGTGACGGCAGCCTGTGCAGGTGGCTGGCCCATGCCAGGCCCCACGGTGACATTCATTGCGCCTGTTGCAGCGACTGCAGCAGATCCTGGAGGGAACTGGGTCTGAGCGAGAAACTGTCCCTGGCTGGCCGTCTGGCCTACCATGTTACCACCACCATGTCCGGCCATCATGCCCTGGGCTTGAGGCATCCTGGAGGGAGACATGCCCATCTACAAGGCAGGAAAAGAGGACGTCACTATGAGCAGAGCGGTTGGAGTTTCCAGCGACCAAACCAGAAGCATGAGCCGTGGGAACTATCAATCACGTCACTGGATTCCAGCTCCATCTACAATAAGGATGTACTTGTGTTTGTGAGTGTGATTAGCAGATCGATATTTCTCTTGCCTGCTGATGGTCCATCTTGTCTATAATGCTAAAATGATTTTATGTTTGATCCACTCCTGTTTTTTGTTGTCCAACAAGAACAAGCTGTATGTTTCGTCACATCTGATTTATGTCCTCCAGAAAAGCTGTGACTGTTGATTTCACATGATTCAAAACATTTATTGTCAGTGTCGATTGTTAAATCAAAAGCATCAAGTTTGCCTCTCATTGGCTTTTCATTATTACACCAAGTCAACGATCGATTAAAGACATATGCAACCCCCCTAGAGCCCTACTGATGCATCAGCGCTGCTTTTTAAATCAACCAATTTAAGCAGGACTCATATTCACAAAAATGGCCGTGACAGACACACCTTGTATTCACTGCAGTCCTGTCCTTTAACAACGTAATAACTGACATATTATTTTGTACTAAAAAAGGTCAAAGCCTCCGTCCCACACCTGGGTTCCTAAAAGCTCTGCTTGGCATAATTTGGCTAAATGTGACACTGCAGAGCGAGAAACTGTCTGCTCGTTAATTTACAAGTTGTTTGCTGAACTTTTTTTTTGTTACCATCTTAAAATTCACCAGCCACTCCTGACCCAAGTGGTCGACTACATATTTAATAAGGCTGCAGTAGCTTGAGCAGTCAGGCAGAGTGGGAATTTACCAGAAACTGGGTGTTAGCTTGTGTTACTTACATGCCTGTGTACGTCTATCTGTGTCTATATGTGTGTGTACTGTAATTTTCTGCCGGGTCTCACCGCTGGGACGGAGCTCATGTTCATTTGCTGTGGGTGGTTCATCGGTGAGGCAGCTCGGGCTCCCATTGGTGCCTGGGATATCTGGGCATTGGGCAGAGCCATGTGGTTGAACTGGTTGATTCCTGTAAAGAAGAGTGGACCACAGCGCTCAACAATGGACACACAAAACTCAAGTGCAGAGACACAGAACAATGATAGCACAGTATTGAAGTGTTTTGTTCTTTCGAACAGAAATTCAGTTCAAGTGAAGTACTTGCACAACCGAGAAGCAGATGAACAGTCTCTTCCCTTTCATGTCATCTAAAGTGTGTGCATGTGAATTTGCTCTTCTTCATTCACATGTTCAAGATAATTCAGCTTGAGTTCCTCTTTTTTAATTACATTTCTGTTCCTTTTTATGAGGTTACGTCATCCACAATGCTGTTCTCTACAACCCCCTTCATCCTTTTTGCTTCTTTTATGTCTTGTTAGTGTTCCGGTGTCTTTTTTTTTTTGGCTTTAACTGACTGTGGTTTTATGTAATCTGATGAGGAACAAGAAAATACCATGTGCAGCATTGCAAGATCCAAGACATACCTTGTGAAACCTGCATGCGATTCATGATCTGATTTGGCATGTTAGGCAGAGGAACAGGTCCATCTATAAAGCAGAAAGAAAACAAACATTGAACCAAAAGATAACACGTAGAACGAATTAACCTGCTGTGATGGGGGGAAAAAGTCAAATAATCACATTAGCTGCACTTATTATCTCAACTTTATCCAAGAATATAACAAATGGATTGAAGTTACTGAAAACAGGATCAATGGCTGGACATAGGGCATGTAAAGTATATGGATAACGTCCTTCAATAACCTGTGTATACCATCTATAGACAAGATAACAAATATTTCATGCCGTGGCCTAATACAACCAGAGAGAGAAAAGCGACATCTACCACAGGCTGACATCCCCCAAACCATCTCACAGGATAATACACTGTATATGTTATATTTCTATTGGATGAAAATTTGTGAAACTGCATAAAATATCAGTTCCCTTTATGTATATGAGAGTCATAAATAGTTGTCCATGATTTCCAAAACTGTTCTAACTATAAACGTCTTGTACTCACTCTGTGGCCTTGGGCCGAAGGCATTGGGCTGGGAGAGGCTGGGCTGCTGCGTCCCCTGTGCGGCCAGAGGTGCCTGGTTGATGATCTGCTTCTGTAGCCTTGAGCGCCTCTTCTCCTCCAGTTCCTTTTGGATTTTATATATTTTCTCAGCCAGGAAGTGATAGTACTCATCCTGGACGGAGGGAAGAGCAGATAGTAAAGTTAAAGCAAAAACAACAACATGCATTCTGTTTATTTTGAGGCTGTGCTAAAAGTTTTCTTGTGTGTGGCCTTGACAAGTTGAGCAATTCAAGTTACCCGGCTGTTAGCTGACTCGTACATGTCTCCCTCCACCTTTCTGGCGTAGGCCACCAGGTTCTCCATTCGTCTGTCCTTTAAAGCTGCCGGGTCAGGGTAGGGAATATGGCTTGTACTCTGTCACGGAAGAACAAAATTTGCAGCAATGAATATCCACTACAGTGCTCCAAGACTTTGCAAGGGAGGGTGAATAACAAGAAAGCTTTCACAAAGTGTTACATCTGCCCAACAGGGGTATGGACTTACAGTTTGTGTACGAGGTGATTGCGCAGGTCCTGAGTGACGTGCTCATGCCAGGCTTTCCTGGTGCCTGTGGCAGAGATGGGTGCTGCTGTGGGTAGGTTGCCCATTGAGCCCACAGCTGACCCGTCTGACAGCAGCTGACTGAAGGCGGAGAAGGAGGAAGGTTACAAGGTAATTTAGTTCCATTCATTTAAGCTTCCTGCAAGTGAGACAAAAGTTTTACAGTGAACAAATGCATTGTAATTATTGGCGGGGACTGACTTGTTAGTGTTGAGTGCGTTAGGAAGGGAGTCTGTGTGCAGGTTTGTCTGATCTGAAGTGGTCACGCCCATTGCCGCACCTCCAAGAGCCATCTGGTTACCTGTAAATACAGAACGCTATGAGCAAACAGCTACGCCTAGATTTCAAAACCGAGCCCTGAATGGCTGCCACAGCTTCAACAGAACAGTTCAACAAAGAAGAGAGTAAAACGCCGCTTGACACGTGAGCAATTATTTTCCTTCACAATTTCAAAACTCAGTTATACCTACATGTTGTCAGATTTTGTTTCACACACTCATATTTAGGTTTCTAAAAGTGCTCAGAGAAAATCTAGTCATAAAATCAGCCTATTTGGTTTTTACCAAGTGCATTGATGGATCTCATGGGCTGCGGAAGCTGCTGTTGTTGCTGGGCCTGTGCGTTCTGCGTGCCTGGAGTCTGTCCTGGGCCCGGGGCCTGCTGGGGCTGGGCCTGCCCGGTCGTCTGGCTGCTGTATGGTAGCCCAAGTGCCGCATAGGCTCTCTGCATGGAGCTGGGATCTATGGGGGTTGAGGTATTGATGGTGGGAGCACTGGGCTGGCCTACACCAACTGAGGACATGGGGTTCTGGAGGCCCGTATTGGGGGAGCTCAGCTTGGCTGGAGGGAGAGCGAGACGGAGCAGTCAGTCCAAAACATTCAAATACAATCATACTGAATATACTGTTGGCAGATCGCAATGTTTATCACCTTGCTTACTCTACTGGTGCTCCAGCTAGAGTACATAAACAAAATGCAAATGTCGATACTGTGTGCCAAGCCCAATAAATACGAAGAGAGTGTGTTTTGGTAAAAAAGAAATAAAAAAAAAAAAAAAAAAAGGTAGCACCAAAAACACACGCATACACACTTTGACCTGTGGTAAGATGCAGTCACATGGCATCATGATACAGTGAGAACATTAATGAAAGGCTAAATGCTTTAAACAGCAGTGAACTGAATAAATGCATAAATCCCTTCGGGGGACAGAGCATTAGCATATTTTTCTGGGTTCAGGCTTTGGTCGGGCTAAAAAAGCTCTTAGTTTGAGCAAAGACAAAAATCGGAGGAGGCAGAACAAAGAAATACTGCGTTCTGTTTGTGTTGGCAGGAGAGGCACGAGCCCCGGCATCATGTTCTTTAACATGCAAGCCAAACAGGGACAAACCAACGTCGGAATGCTGTGAGTGATTAAAAAGTGGTGAAGAAAAACAACTGCGAGGGAACAAAAATTGGAGGAGAGAACGTTTAAAAGTAACTAATGCAAGTAATCCAGAGAGATACCAAAAATTAATGTACCCAACACAGAGCAGAATCAAAATCAGGGAAGGCCATAAAAGGAAACAGACTGTGAACCTGTGACAACATTTATATGGAGTGAGTGAAAAACAAAACAGAAAGAAAAGCAGTTTTAGTATGAGAGTGTCAAACTCGGCTCTGTACTAGTGGGGAGTAACAGTAAACAGCCCAACAGCCAATGGCACAGCAGGAACCCTCGAGCACACACTTTCTGTTTCCTCCCTCTCTCCCTCCATCACACTTTTATCCTGTGTGTCAGATTACAAACCCAGCAGGACCGAGATCTTACTCATCGAGCGCTTTTAGTCATCGTGAAGGAGCACAAAGCTCGAAATAAGCTGCCCGACTTGTCTGAATGGCAAAATATACACACAGTACATTGTACACACAGAGACATTACTGGCTTGTTTCAGAAAGGCAGCAAGCAAGTCTTTCTAAATATGGTGACACTGTGGACTGTTACAGATCGATACACAAACCTAATCTCCCGTTAGGACTGAGATAAAGATTGAAGTCTTTGTAAGACAAACCCAGAACTTGCCATATCTAGATGTCCCGCTTATTCAACACAGTCAATGAAAGTAAATCGCGCCTCGCGTTTTGCCGTCTGTGGTTATGCTGAGAGACTTGACAATTGTTAAGCGACAGTTGGCCGGAGCCTGCTAGTAGTACTCACGCTGCTGGGTGCGCTTGTCGCTGGCGTTCTTCAGCGGCAGGCAGACGGGACAGTCGTGTCGTGTGCAATTTTTCCAGTGGGAGATGATCTGTCTGGACGACGCACAATGAGCCACTGCATGAAAAAAAAAAAGAGATGAAAAGAGAACAAGAGCAACAGGTTTTAGAATAACGATGCTGACATTTTGCCCTGTTTGATCACCGCAGGTTATCCCAGTAATGATAAAAGAAATGAGAGCTGTTTTTATGTTTCTTATTTTTAATCTATATCGACTCTACTGACCACATGGCATCTTCTTTTGGCACAAGCTCGCTACGCATCCAGCAGCAACATTTAAGCTGCATCCTGTATTTTAGACTCATTCTAACTCACTCATAGTACAGTAAAATTTGTTTTTTTATAAATGACAGGTTGAGACACAAATGGCTCAGTTTATGAAGAGCACAAAAAGGTGTAAGCACATGCTGACCAGGCAGTGAGATGTCACTGCAAGTTATATAAGTTTCATTTCTTGTAGAAGCTTTCGTGGGTAATTGCTGACTAATTGCTGTCTTAACATTGCATTTTTAGAAAAGCATGGTAGTCATGAGTTTCCCAGGAAAGTTATTTTCTTCGTAACCTGGCTGAAAATAGGTTATATGAAAACATTACCACGTAGAAGACACTCAAAATGTGGATCTACAAAAAGTTCAAAACAAAGACAGACGAAAAGGCAAAACTGACATTAGCAAAGGTCAGACAGATTGACAGCAGAAGCTAATGAGAGAAAGCAGAAAAAAGAAATGTGCCTGCTCATAAGTCAAAGATCTCAGGTTCAGCTCACTGTACTAATTTCCACTCTTGGAAGGCCCAGCTAAGCCCAGCGGAAAGGGAAGCTAAACAGTATTTCCTGGTGCGTGGCTGAACAACCTGAACCGCTTCATATCATCTGTGGCCAAGCCAATGTGCTAGCAGCTAATCTGACAAGAAATCACAAGCGGGCTAAAATCAGCCTCGCTAGCTGCCTGGCACTTCGTAGTACAGCCTCATATACAATTACTACAAGGCTTTAAGTGCCAAGGGCTCTGCGCAAATAAACGCAAACTTTATTATCTTTGTAAGGACGCCAATACCACTGGCAAAGACTCAAACAACAACAGGGCGATCATGTTGATGGCTTTTTGTAGATTCAGATATGCACTATGAAGTGATGAACAATAAAAGGCGCCGGACTGAGGTCCAATCATAGCACCGGTCATACTGCAGACTCCAGAGACCCTCAGGTGAAAATGAACTAAGCCCAAAAAAACATCAGATAAATCTAAAATCCTGAGAGATGGTAGCTGCATGTCAGGGGGAACAAGAGCTCTCTCCACCGTTATTTCAGTGGCACTGAGAAGCAGCGATCCTGAGCAAGAGGAAATGAGCTGGCATGCAGGGAGCAGAGACATAGACCCCTTCACACTTAAAACACCTTGGCCTCTGAGTATGTTTGGCTTGAAACTGAACTTAAGCATTCAAGTCCAAGGGCAGAGCAAAGACACAGCCAAATTTAAATGAGAGTAGCTTGAGGGGATTTTTTTTTTTTTTCATTGCAGCAAAGCTGCTGCTGACACAGGAAGGAGAGGAGCAGGGACTGGAGGTTTAAGACGACGATCTCGCCAATGCAGAGAAAGAAAAGAGTGGAGAGAGGAACAGCGGAGTTAGTTGGCATGAGTTGAGTGGTGTGTTTTTTTTTTTTGAATGGATGGAAATCCCCCTGTGCTGACTCTGGATTATACAGAGACAAATGGTATGACCAACAAGGAGGCAAGGGAAACATGTGCCTGCTTATGGTGGGATGCTGACCTACCCCCTGGAGACCACGAGGGGATGTCAAAAAGAGTTAGCTAAACAATAGTAGTAGTGTATGAATATGATTAAACTAAATGGCGCATCAAGCCCATCTCTGTATTTTTGTCTGTCTGTCATCACTGAGTTTCTTGTGTTGTTTTTAATGCTATGTGGTCAAGCCAAAGACAAGTGTTTGGAGCTCAAGGTGGGAAAAGTGGCCAGAAAAGACACGCCTGACACAGACAACCTCTGAAGAAGTCAGACTGTATAATATATAATTAATTTAAGCAGATCGTTGGTAATTAGAGACACTCAAAGATGATGACAAAAAGACTCATGAGGGCTACTATAAGTGTGTGTCATAAATGCGGGAAAACATTTCTGCTTCTATGAAATGTCATCCTCAACCAGGCAAAGTGTTAATACCCAAATATGAGATGATCACTGTCAATGTTCACCGAAGGCAAGAATTCATTCAGCCCTTTCCTTAAAATCCTATCTGCTCACTCTAAAACACACACCTGTGTTAGTTTGTGATTTTTCCAAGTTTGACATAGTGCTAAAATCTAAATCTTTATATTTTACAACTTTGCTGCAGAAAAACATGAAACATGACTTTTGGTTTGACCTTTGTATAAGTAACCAAAGATTCACAACACAGGAACAAAGGTTCTCTAAAACACTGTTGATCTTTTGACATGGTTTGAGCAAACCCATCGGGTGCTCTGTGCCGACGCCTTCAACAAATACAAGTGGTTAAAGACTGGTAGTAGTCAGCGCTCTGACTGATGTATGGTCAGGTGTATCTGTCAAAGAGGGATATTGTTTGTGACTGCTGAAGATTCCAAACTGTCCATTTTTTTTTGTCACAGCTACGTTTTGGGAATCATTTGTAATAGGTAAAACAAAACATTGCCAAAACTGATTTCTTAAGGACAGGTCTTAACACTTTAATGTGACCACACAGCAGCAAAGTCTTAATCAGTAAATAGATGCTCCGACTCACCCTGACAGGACTTGCCGGCCTGGCAGTGGGTCATGTGGTTGAGGACGTTCTTCATGGTGCGGCAGTGAGGCAGGGCGCAGGCCCTCACCTCACCGTTGGCCTGCTCCCGTCGCTGGCACTTGTGTGCATGAAGCAGCAGGACCAGCTGCTGCTGGATCAGCTTGCGCTTCTCTGGGTCGGCTGTGGGGCCTGCCGAAGGCACTGCCACACCTCCACCGCCAGCCAGTGGGAGCATCGCCGCCTGCTGCTGAGGCTGCTGCTGGAGCTGCTGGATGGGTTGACAAAGAAAAAGGCAGACAAATGTCAAAATTGAAATGGGTTCTTAAAATGATGCTATTAATCTCTATTTGCTGTCAATACCACAGATGTAGAGATGCCATTCTTGTCACCAATCACAACAAAGATGTCACGATTTAACACTGTGTTTAACATCAGGAGCTGCATACATTATCATCACTTTATCTGAAGTGACACATGAGATATGTGCCTGTTCAAAGTCTAGATAGTTTCTTTACACCAAGGGGCAAAATAAGCATCTCTATTTGTTCAGCAGCCTTTAGAGCTACTCCTGATGTGTTATAATAGTCAATGTGTTTTTTATATAATTAAAAAGGAAGGGGGAAAAAGTCCTTGGGGAAATATCGGAAATGCTCTATTTCGCCTCAGCTGGCTGGTGAGGGGTCTCCCTGTCTGCGTTTGATTGACAGCAGCTGGCAGGCTGCCAGTGTACACAGTAGTGAATGAGAGACAAACTTGTGCTGTAGCCTATATGTGACGGGCAGACAGTGTGCGGACGCATGTTCAACTAGCTCTGGTGTAGGACAAGACGTGTTCATGTTTGTAAGTTAGATAAGACAGAAAGTTAATGTGGGCTGCTGTCTGGCTCAGTATGACTGTCTGCTCTGCCTATGAATGAACGCTGACGTCGCGGCTTTATACAAGATTTGATTGTTTGTATCAGGTATCAGCAGCAAATCATGGAATTAAACTAAACTGTGGGGCGCCATCACTATTTTAGCCTCAATATTGTGGCTACTGGACAATGGTGGAGCAATGACTGGTAATAATAACAATAATGAAGATGATAAAGTGGTAACTCTGCAATGTGACACTCAAAACAGTACAGTGAATTGCCCAAAGCTCCATGAGAGGTATTGCATGTATAACATGTGTCTAATAACATTTATGTTATTATCTGTGTGTGTAACCAGTACTAACCATGTTTGGCACGCTAGTGACAGCGGCCCCTTTGAGCTCACTGGGGAACGGTGGCAGGCTGTTGGCAAGGGCGGCCTTGTTCTGGAGTTGCTGCTGAGGGTTTAGCTGCTGGCCGGGTCCCGTGGCACCCTGACCGTAGGGCTGGGCCCCAAACGGACCCCCGTTGCTGCCCAGGCCCATCTGGTAAAACAGACAGATGACAGAAGAAAAAAAAAACAAAAACAAAAACAATAATTTAGCAACATTAGTTTCACAGAGTGACAGTATAGTCTATTTTAAAACTCTGAGTGCTGCACAACCTGAAACTACAGCAATTTAAAATAGGAATATAAAGTGTTCACTCGCTGTCCTCCCAATTATTTGTCATTTAACTCATTTAAATCCAACTACTACCCAACTAGCTGCGAACATCTGGCTGAAAATGATGTGGCGCCGTTAGCTAAACCGTTTCCAAAAACACGTGAGTCAGCACTGTTCCTGAGCAGCGAACAGGCTTTAGGCAGGTGTTAGAAGTCTGGATGTTATGATGCGTTATGATTGACTTGGTGGTAATTATTCAACTACATTAGTCAAAACAGCATCGATGTGCCAACAAAGGTTCCGCCTTCATTTAAATGGCAATTTGTCACTACAAGACCCCCCTCTGTCAATGCAGGCCGCGTCATAGCTGTGCCAGGATGACTGTGCCTGCTTCGGCCTAAACCAGCCCGTGTTCTGGCACCGTGACAGCTCAGCATGACACCGGCTATTGGCAGGAATGACTTTCCAGCCTTCAACTACAGAAACATTTCCAAACTTTTCTCCTCCACCTCCGCCTCCATTAAGCTGCTTGGTAGTAAAGGTTGCAGCGAGACAAAATCACACAGTTGGGTAGGTTAGGGAGCGGCCAGATAAATGCTGTTCTGTCTTGGCAAAGTTATTCTTCCATTAGCCTTTCTGACAGGTAATAACCATAACTTTATCGTATTCTCAAGATCCTGTTGTGCTAGAGCTATTAAAATAGAAGATAGCTGAGGGTTGTCTGCTAATTAAGGCTAATAAATGACTTTCCTGTGCTCAGAAAGACAATATATACCATGAGAGTCTCAATTTGTTTTTAGCATGTGTTTGCACACATAAATATACATTGTGATAAGTATCCTATCCATGCTCCACAAACCCTGCTCCAACCTGAAAACTATGGGCAACAGGGGCTTCTGCTGCAGTGCCTCCAGACTCTGGTCTGGTCTGCCTGAAAACCTCGGGTCTCCCTAAAACACACCTTCATGCAGCAGTTAGAAATCTCATCGTGCCACGATCTGAAAAATTTATTCAGCTGCAGCTCTGCCTTTAATATGGTTAATATGGTTGTATTCAGACATTGGTACCAATGTTGCAAATCAACAGCGCTGCTGTATGCCAATATTGGATTTATGGGTGTGGTAGGCACTTTGATTTATAGCAACACTGTGTACAAGTCTGTATTTTTGCAATTTTGTGCAACCCAGTTTCAGAATGAAACACCACTGTCATAAATATGGACAGCTGTACACGTGTATTTGTTATGATTACATTACTCATCGTCAAAAACTAGCGAGTCAACAACTTTGCTAAGATTCAATCGTCAGTCAAGAGCAACAACACAAGACATAGCAGCCAGTTAATATTACTTCAGTCAGTTCTACAGTCAGTGTAAGTCAGTCCCTGATTTACTCTTGCAGTAGTTTACTTCACTGTCCATCAGGAAACTCTGTAAATCACAGAGCTGAGGCGGAGCAGCCACAGGAGATCGGACCCAGATAAGATTTTCTACATAAAAATATGAACCAGCTTCAGCAAAATCAGTGAAATAGTTGGTGGTGTGTGTGACTAGTGGGTGATCATAGCTGGAGCACAAAGTTACAAAGTGCAAGAACAGGCTTACGGGCGCAGAGTGTGGACGACAGAGACACCATTCACTTGATTACACATTAATGAAGCATCAAAATGACATAGTCTTATTTTATGGTAGAAAAGTTGCACAATGGGACTTTAAGAGACATTTATTTTGTTGCATCATCTGCTTATTTTATCTACATTTGTGTTTTTTTCTGTTGATTTTCCATAAAATGTGCTAATACAATATTTATCAATACGGCAATGTGTGACAGGAGAGAGATGTCCCTCAACTAGAACCACTGCAGCATACATTAAGATGCGAGGCACCGGGGGGAGTAAAATCCTTGTTAGTGCCATGGTTTTACACATTGATCAACTTGCTGCTGCTCCCTCATCCACAGAGCTGCTGGAAGACCAGAGCAGCCATGCCAGGCCAGGCTGTATCCCCTCAGGCTGTTGACACCGCTCCAACAGACCAGATAAAAAAGACCCAGCTGAGACGACCAGACACTGGCAGCCTTTCAACACAGCTGAGCAGGCGGGGACACACAGTTGCACACACGCACACACAGAAACGCACACCCCCTCTTCCCATTCAGTCCTCCGCTCTCTGACACACTCCACACATCGGCAGGCAGGACAGTTGCCAACTATCATCTCACCGCTCTGCTGCCAGGCCAGACTATTCAGCTGAGCTGCCCGCCCTCCCTCCCTCTACCTCACTGCACACGTCCTCCGTCATTCTAACTGATTAAGTGGTTTACAATGCCCGTCTTTCCCTGCGTGACTGACAGGGCAAGCAGCCATCCAATAAAGCAAGGGGAGTGCTCATGCGTATACAATAACAAAAGGAGCATGGGGCGGAAAGGAGTGACAGCAGTCTCTAACCAACACAAATGCCCAGAAAGAGATTTACAGTCCTGGCAATTAAAGCACAATAGAGGAAACCACACACAAAGACTAGTGGGTTTATCTCTATAGAGGTGGTGTTGGTGACATGATAATTCACAGGACATCGGTTAAGCCCACACCACACGCACCTTTTCCTGCAAATGCTGACATTCTCCCCACATATACTACATCAGCTTTTTTTTAATCTTTCTTGTGGGTAAAGCATGTGTAGATCTCTTCCAAGTCTCTTCTCGGTAGCTCGCAGAATCTGCGCGTGTCTGTCTGTGCTGTGGTTACATACCGCTCGAGTGTCTTGGCTCTGACACAGCCAGTAAAATAGATAGCTTCCTACTGATTTCCTGAGAAACCACATTGGTGGCAAGACTACATAGAAGCGACTAATGACACTGTGAACTCACTCACACGCATGTATGCATACTTCAGTCCCAAGACTAATCTTAACAATGACTGAGCAGTTGACAGCAGTGTCAATATTAAGTCCGTGCCAAAAGTGAGAGCAGAGCTGCCAAGTGTGGAGTGTAAATTTCATTTCTGAACAATCGGAGCACTGAAAATGAGCGGAGGGGGAGAAGAGACTGAGCAGATGAACGTACCAACGCATACGGCACACATGCAAAAAAAAAAAAAAAAAAGGCAATTTGGAGCTTCAATAAAAGTCAGTTTCAATGATCTCAAAGGCTTTGGAGAATGTACCAAGTCATATGAGACAAAGCATGACTGGTGTTATGGTCAGCAATGGAACGTCTCCACTCTCATTAACCAGCCAATTAAAAAGATACATAAAAAATGAGCAACTGTATGCAGACCTTGGGCCCAATCTTAGTATGAGCTCACTGACGGCTTTGCCAGTTTGCCGTATAACAGGAGCTGCAGCAATAGCAGAGCAACAAATCCCTTACTTCAAAAGGTGGTGACACCATCAATTATTAGAGGAAGCACATAGCTGTCTATACCCTCGCCAGACAAGCAATGGAGTTGGCAGTGACCAGGCTGCAGTCACAGAAGTAAGAATTGTTCCCATGACATGACTCGGGGTGCTTTTTGCTTCCACTTAGTGTTTCCTGAAAAACAGGCAGTTATAGAGGGACTTATCTCAGATACTGATTGCTGTTTACAGCGGCCAATAGCACTGTATAGTTGCATTACAGTAGGGGTGTAACACAAAGTGGTCCGGCACACTGTAGCACAGACTTTTTAGCTAACTCTTCCCGAAGCTTCCAGCGAACCTGGACTATCCAGATATTCACCTTAATACAGCATCCAAGACTGAGGGAGGCCAGTTTAACGGCAGGCCCCAATTGTTTTTTTTTTTTTTGTGGGGTATGGCTCCTGGTATCCCAGGGCTGAGTCAGCAAATCTAACACAGCTGCACATCGGACCGAGCTAACGGTGTAGGTACCAGATGTGCTTGACCTGCCAGATAAGCCATCTTTCAATCAGGAAACCTCTTTAAATACTGTATTGCCTGTTGGTCTGGTTGTGTTCACTGGAGGCCTGCTGAGCAGCTGCCCACTGACAGAAGATACAGTTAGCGATTAGCTACTTAGCAAGTAACACTAAAGCGATCTGTCCACCATGAAACATAAATTACATTGAGGATGTGTAATTGGGGGAAAATCCTACAAATATTTTCTCCATAAAATATATATCTCAGTTTTACCCAAACTGGTGGACAAAGTTGTTGTTGGACCTTAATATGAAGGTATTGTTTGTAATGTCAAACAAACGTCTGCCCACTGCAGAGGTTATTAATGAATATCGACAGTATGGTGGTAATGTGCACTGAAGGCAGGAATGTGCCAATAAAACTAGAGAAGAGGAAGGCGGTGTCTATGTAAACAATGCTGGTTTAAAAAAGAAAAGTAAGCCTTTGAAAAATGTTTATGAGGTAGGAAAAGCATTTAATGTGTTTGTTTTCTGTGGTTTTTAATGACACGCTGTATTTTTTTTGTGAGAAAACAAGCCTTGTTTGTTCACGGTGAAAAGTCCACAGGGTACTTTTAACTTTGCTGTGTCAATGTAGTAAATTAAATTCATCTCCATAGTCATCAGGCCTTGTCAGCCAATGCAGTGATCCAAAGTAAATTCATGTAGGATTGACGTATTGAGGCTCCTGTTCAGAGTTGCTGCATGAGACAGAACAACATCATTTTGACTAACATGTTAGTTATGGAAAGAATAATGGAGCCCAGAGCACCAACACACACAAAAAGGTATCCTCGAGCTTCTTTTGTCTGTCTGCACAAGAAGTTTCCACTCACCGAACACCCACCATGAATGAGTGAACAAGGGATCAGAGTCAGCGACATGTTCCAGGTCTCGATAGGTTCTCGCCTCTAAATGACTTTACTTAACAAAACTGGCGATGGGATGTATGGTGTGTGACTCACCTTGTTCATGTTGCCTGCTTGCTGAGCTGCACTGAGGGTGGCGTGAGCCCCCATCTGCTGTCCCCCCTGGGTGAGTGTCTCTGCCAACGCGCTCCCTGCTCCTCCTGGTCCTGGTGCAGCTCCCTGCATTGTCGGCCCTTGGTACTGCATGCCTGCCACCCCTGCTCCCCGTCCTCTCCCAGCTTCAGGTCCAAGACCGCCATTCATCACCTGCCCTGGTTGGGGCTGTCCTCCCTGGGCCAGGAGTCCACCGTGGCCCTGGCTATTGTTAATCATGGCCTGGTTGAAGCCAGCTGTGTTCAAGCCCATTGTTGCAGTATTACTGTTGTTGTTCTGTCCTGCCACTCCAGTTGGTGTTCCTGCTTTTTGGGCCTGCGGGGACGGGTGGTTGTTGGGGGAGCCCTGGCCAAGGGGGCTCTTTCCCAATGGTGTTCCCAGCTGAGGCCCCATCCCACCAGGCTGAGGGCTAGCTGAGTTCAGCCCTGCACCTGTGATACTGGAGGTGCTACCTGCTCGAAGGAGCTCTGAGAGCTGCTTGTGCTTAGCAGCTGCATCCGGGACACCGCTGCCACCGGCGTTGCCTGCTGGGGTGCCAGATCCCGGTGCTGCGCCACCGTTTGAAGGCATCCCGCCCATCAGGCTCAGATCTCCTCCATTAGGGATCAACTCATCTGGAAGGTCATTTTCCAGATCATCCCAGGATAGTGATCCCAGATCTAGAAAAGTAGAAAGAGGAACGAAAAATAAAATTAATTAATTATATTTTAGAGAAATTTACCAGCTTCAGGCGTGCTGTATTGGATTAAAAATGTTGCATATAATCATGAAAGAAGCCTGTCCAAGTAGTATTTTGTGCTATGGATTTCTATCTTCTCCATGTACCACAGGCAACTCAACCCACACACATGACAGTAGATGTCAAAATCAAACAAATATCCTCTTACTCCCTGCTGACCCTCCTCCCCATCCAGATATTCTCAACTGTGGGAGAATAATGAGCCAACATGCTAACTGGTGCAGCACTGTGGCTCTGTCCTTTGCAGCGCAAGGCAAGAAACAAGACGAAGCGTGATAATAAGAGCATCGCTACTGGCTGACAAACGCAGTGTGACAAGAGAGGGAGAGAGAATCCAGCAGCATTCAGGGTTCCTGCTGGGCAGCGGAGGAATATTTGTGTCACACCATCCAGAGGTGTGAGCGTAATGCTGCGTCCCTAAGGAGCCATGATTTGTTTGAGGTAAAGTGACTACGACAGCAAGAAGAGCTGAGAAGTGTGTGTGTGTGCATTCGAGAGG
Source organism: Miichthys miiuy (assembly GCA_036365135.1). Lineage (NCBI taxonomy): Eukaryota > Metazoa > Chordata > Actinopteri > Sciaenidae > Miichthys > Miichthys miiuy. The sequence goes on from CM071602.1 coordinate 23,151,645, forward strand.
TGGTTTTCTTAGCCGATGACAGCCCTGACTAATCAATCAGTTGGACAAAAAAAAGTCTCATGTGGGTGCTTGTTGATCACTGTTTGTGTTTGGCGTTCCAGACTACACAGGTTTAATGCACCATCTCCATCACCGGTTCCATGTTACCCCTTATGGCTGGTGAGTGTTACTTTCAAAGTCGAACTGCAGACAACAAACTGTGAGGCAGGTGAGGCACAAGTGGTTTTCCAATGATTAAGAAGTCACAGTAAAAGCTTTTTCCAGGGTGTGTGTGAGAGATTTTGTCACTCTGTATTAAAAGCGCATGTCACCTGCAGCTCTTGAACTGGGCCACCAGTGTTAGTTCCTGTTTTACCACTATTCTATTGCAATGTCATCCCATGCAAAAAGACCATACATGTTCTTATCACCCCTCAGTTACAATAAACCAACCGCAAAATCCTTTCAATTAGTGAGGTATTGTATCGTGGGGATATTTTTAATGTGCAGGACACAGCTGGTTCAGTAAAAAGCTGTAATTGTAAAAAAAAAAAATTACATATCTAAGAGATTTTTTAAAACTGGAAAACTTGAATAAATATATTTTTCCTTTCATTAAAATAAGCTTAAATTCGCAAGACCAACTCAGCTCTGTGTGAAATACTCCCATCATTCATTTAAGCAGCAGTGCCTACCATAAAAAAGCAGGGTCATCTGGCAAGGTACCGTGGGGGCCAATCAAATACGTCCACATTTCTGATGTCACAACATTTCTACGTTTTGAGTTATGACTGTGTTCTGGCATCTGATAAGGCCTCAAATGAATGGACCTGCTACTTGACTTCCTAGATTGTATTTCATATCTCATGGACTCCTGAAAAGTCCCTTGCGTAATTTTAACAAAGATGTTTTGAGTCTGGATGCCTGCTAAAACCGGGATTGTGTTGCTTAACCCACCAAACTTAAAATGACTTCAGTGGGCTAAAATGATAACGTCATAATTCTCATCAAGTGAGCTCAATTATTCAAGACAGATTTGTTCCATCTATAACAAGTCAAACAGTGTGTCCTTATTTTGAAATAAAAAGGGAAACAAATAAAGAGTGGGCCACATTATGAGTGTCTGGTAGAACCATGGCTTACACAGGCAGCTATTTACTTTAACTGCACATCTGAGAGCTCAGGAATGTCACTTTATCAAAGACACATCCAAATCAAATCAAGCTTATCAGTTATTAGCATATGATGAGCAAGGCTTAAGGCTACATGATGGGAGAGGACGGGACAGAGCAGACACAGTGAGGCAGTCACCCTCCCATCTGCCGTCTGCTGCTACTGCTGGATGTCTTCATTGAGATTCAGTCAGAATCCAGTCTTTAATGAGGGCACTTGGCCTACGTACCTCCCTGAGTAAACACAGCCCTCCAGATCTGCTGCGCTAGCCCGCTGTCTGTCCCTGGCATCAGGCAAGCAGGTGCTCCATGTGGAGGAAGCTTGTTTAAGACTGAAGGGACCATCCGTCTTTCCCTCCCTCGCTCGCTCACTCCTCTCAGCCCCCTCCCCTCTAACCAGCAGCCACATGGATGCTCTCAGAGCAGCAGTATTCAATTCAACCACATGCCCTCAGGCCTGGCCCTGCATTCATTTCTGAATGGGGACACACACACACACACACACACGCACGCACGCCCCCCCCTCACCCCCCGGGCTTCTTGGCACAACACCAAAAATGCAAAGCAATGTTTTGGTTAGGTAGTGCCACATGCAGTCAGGGGAGCCCCAACCATGCGAGGAGGGGGAGGGGAGACAGATTAGGAGCACTACTTTTCTCTTCCTGAAGCCTTTTTTTCCCCACTTTCCAGGCTTCCATTTGCTTCCCATTACTCTGTCCTTCTTTTGCTCCTTCACCTAATTATCTTCTTTCTTTAAGTGACTGATCGTCACACCACTCTCTATTTTTTTGGTTACATCCCCTGTGGCTCCTGTCTGCAAGGTGGGGGCTATAAATACTCGCAAAAACAGCCCCAGCAGTAGTCCAGACTGGGGATGTCTGTCATCTAGCCTTGGGTGAAGTGTCTGGCCTTGGAGGGACAGGTGCTGCATGGCTGCTTGGTCTTTCGCTCGCTGTTTAGCATCACAGCAGGGATGGCAAGAAAGCCACTTAGTGCTCAGAAGGTAATCTCTCCACTGCTTTTTCAACAACACTTTTAGGGTCCTTGGAGTGGGTAATAACATCTGAAGGTGGTGTGCAGAAACAATCTGACGAAGGACAGGATCATGGAGGAGTTCACTTTTCCATGACTGAACTGCAGGTTTAAGCATTTTATACAAAATCAAGTCTTCAGTGACTCATGCGGGACTCAACACTGCATCCATAGATAAATGTGTCAGCTGTGCAGCGTGCAAACCACAACATCTTTGATTACATTCCAGTTAGCAAGTCTAGTCCAAAGTCCAAAATATTAGACAAAAGCAATTAATCACTGTCAGCTCGGTCTATAGCTGCACAGCATCTCAATGCCAACTGTGAATCAGGTAGTATTTGGTGAGAACTGTTAACACACTGCCACTGGTCCTGTGCAGGAGTGAAAGCTGCTCATCAAACACAATAATTACACTTGAACAATAGAGCTGTTGGTCTATTTTTAATGCCAAACTACAAACTGTTCAACAATCAGACCCGCTCATGCATTACAATAAATTCAACATTTCAAATGTTTACTGTAGCATGTCAAAATTTTTAAAGAAACAGTGACCGCGTTAATAGTTAAATCTGTTGAACGCTGCATCTATAAGCTTTGAGGAGGAGGATGTGGGCTAACGACAAAATCTCTCTTGCTCATTTCTGCCTCGCGCCAAGCAGACAGTCACACAATAGTCAAACAAACTGAATGTAAATGTAAATACATTATTCCCTATTTGCACATCTGTGTCCTTAGCTTGCTGCTTGTACTGTGAAGTCCAAACACAGCGCAGAAAATAAAGAAAGGTATACGCTCTCGTCGTCTTGTAAAACACAATGCGCACATACCATAATTACGCAGCAAACGTCACTTACCAGCTGTTCCCCAGTTTAATCTCATCATTTTGGCAGCCTCACTCTTGTGGTGTGCTCAAAGGTGTGTGTGTAGATCAGAGGAAATTTACTTTTTTAATCCACCAGCCAAATGGCTAGTGAATGCGAACATTTTCCCAGCCACTTCATAAATGATGATTGTTTTATTTGGCTGCTAAGTGAACCAAACCTATCAGCCACTTGCACATTTTACCAGCATTTGGCTGGTGGTAATTTTGTGCTCTGATTAGAGATGTTGCCTCCAGATGCCACCTTCATCAGACGAGATTTTACAGATTGCCTCATTAACGTTATCAGGATCCCTATTAGCAAAATGTTCTGATCTGCCTCCATCTATTCTCACAGACTGCATAAGGACATCCCTGCTACAGTACGTCACCTGTCGAAGTGTGCAAACAGTGTGGTCTAGAATAAATTCATTTATGTATGTATAAATAAATTGTAACAAAAAATTAACCTTATAATATATTTAGTGATAAACTGGTGTAAGGGGTAAACTTTTAACTTAGCAAACGTGTTTTATCTGACGATGCAAGTTACTCATAACTTGCGGCTGCTGGGGCGGCACCTTTCCAGCTGATAGAAAAGATTTGTTGTTTTCTCCTTCCTGGTTGGAACCAACCGATGGCATATTTTGCAGACCATCATCATCTGCGCTTTGATGCTTTTGAGACATCCAAACCACTTCCATATAATTAACACTGTCAATGTTAGGCTAATGAAAACGGCGATTTATTCATCTCATATCATGTTCAATTTTAGTGGATCAGTTATGGAATCTGTAGATCTGTAGATGTTCCAGTTTTTCTTTCTACGGATGTCAGTTTTAGAGCCATGACAAATGGTGAATGTGGCCTGCAGCAGTCGTATGGACAAAATCCACCGGGAAAGAAGGCAACGCGTTCCATGTGCGCCGAGGCCACCGGAGCTAATCGCGGCGGTTCGAGTCAATGTTTCAAAGCCCACCGGTACCGCCGCTGCCTGTTTCAGAAGCGTCTCTCTGCTCGGCTCTGCTGAGAATACGCAGCTGATCTATTTTTACCAGATGCTGTGAGCAACCCGCGTCAATCTGCACAGAGCAGCTCGGGTTGGCCGGAAGTCAGACACAGAAACGGCATAAAGAATCAATCAATTTATTTTCAAAATAAAACACCCCGTACGAACTGCAGCTCTTTAAAACAGTCAAAAGGAAAACAGATTAACTACGCAGCAAATGCTTACACATTTAGAAGCCAAGAAAAATGACCAAATCTCAAAGTCTGGCAGGCTAAACGCTCCGCTTCTGAAACGCTCTCAGTGGAGTCTGAAGTCGCGTGGAGAACGGACCAAAACAGCGTTGCGGCCGCAAGGTGACAGAGACGTTAGGAAGACTGTGGAGTCAGCGGTCGGTATAAAACAGAGTAGCAAAATGCTAATCGCTGTAAAAATCGATTTCTAGCCATGATGGATTAAATGTACACTTTCATGGAATATTTAGCTGTTTTTTTTTTGTTTTTAAATATCAGGCTCATCAAGGTGAAAAACACGAGAGCTGATGATGAGTCAGATTTTTTTAAAAGGGGGTATTTTCAAGGTACTCCAGTACTCGATTTTTTAAACACTGCTCTACCAGCTGTACCATCGATATCGGCCAATATGACTCACAGACGAGCTGCTGTCAAATCGGCAGCAATAGAAAACCATGATCAGGGCATCCCTGTATTATTTATTAATCATATTTATTTTTAAAATAGTGTGACGCATTTATTTGAAATATAACATATAAGCCAAAGTAGCCTACTTTTTAATACAATCCTTGATGATGCCCCTATAATTTATTTTAAGCTCAAAAACTACAGGTAATACTTGACTGTAATTTCTTCTATTTGTCTTCACAATAAAATGTTAGATAATGACAATTTCATCTCTTCTAGTTCTGTTTTTGGACCGACTCCTGGTGGAAATATCTGGCTTTCTGGCAGCTAAATGGTACACCAGCTAGTTGCTAACAGTGTCTGTCTGCTGTCTGGTGCTGAGCAGGTAGTGTACAGTCGGTTTTTTGGGGCTTTTTTTTGTGTGTGCTGAAAACAGCTGTCTGCTGCAGCCCAAATTATGCTGTGAGAGCAGTTGAGTGTGACCCAAAACAGCATGTTCCAGGTTTGACAGCTGATCTGACAATGATCTGACAACCTGCTAAAGCTCTGCAAAGCTGAGCTGCAGATTCAAGTGATAATTCTCTATAGGTTCAAGACTACGGTCAACTATGTCACATTAACTCATTTAACACATTGTTCAAATAAAAAAAGTCAATCACAGCCGTCTTACCATGGCTTTTCATAACACTAAGTAACCGGTCGTGCTCCTCAATCACGTCTACTTCCTGTAACAGATTTTATCTAGATTTTTGCCGTAAAACCTTTGCCACACATAATTAGTCATTCTAAGTGACGTACAGACACATTTACTGGGCGATGTAAGGCCATCTCTCTGAGTCAAAATGTGAGGTCCACTCAAAAGCAGATGCAAGAGATTTAATGATTATGCAAAGCTTCATTTCAAGTCCGCCCAAAGCAGCTGGACAGAGCTGTGTTCTCTAGCCAAGTGCTTCAGGACAGATCAGAATTACTGAAAGACGCACTGTGTTTTTCATGTATTAAGAAAACCTGGGGTGGATAATCATACATTTAGAAAGCCAGATTGTTTTCATACAAACGTTTGCACAAACAAGAAGCAGAATTTTGTCAAAAAGACTTTTTCAGCGTCTCTCACACACACAGATGCAAACGTCCATAAGTGAAATCAGCAAAAATAGCAATACCGGCTCATGGAAACAGATTGTATTATAACGAGGGGAAACATGTTTAAATCCGAGTGTGGACACAAGTGACATCATTAAAAAAAAAAAAAAATCACTCGCTGCAAGCCAGCTAAAAAAAAAAAGAGCATGTTGTCATAAACACTTTACATTGAAGGAGTAGGTGGTGACACACCACCCTCCGTCGCCCTTCGTCTGCTCCGCTGCTCGCTTTTCTTTTTCTCAGGGTTGTTCCTGGTCGCCTGCAGGCAAACGCGTAAATGGCTCCATTAGCGGCTGCGTCGTGAGCTTACTGTCTGCCTGCTAGGCATTAAAAGGTGCCATTTGCAGAGTGGCAAGCGAACATTTGGGTGCTGGCGGGTGGGTTCACTCACATGGACATGACTTACACGTGGAGCTGAACAAAGATCTCGGTAAACTTACCGTATCTAGTTAGGTTTCCGCACACTTGTGGCTTTTCGTATAAAGACAGCATGCTGAGACTCACCCTACTCATACACACCTCAACACTGACAGAGAAAAGAGGTGTAGTAGCTAAACACCATCAGTCATTCACGGACTGTGGTCAAAATACAGCAGCTCTGCAGGTGTGTTAACACGTTGCTTTAAAAACAACAGAATTAAGTCACTATAATTCAAGTTTTCTAAATAAAACCTACGTGCATTACCAATGGATTTTACAGAGGGGCTGAGGGACCCCACAGAGTGACATATGGCCTGAATAGAGCGAGGGGGGCACGTGTTTGCTCTTGGTCACTACAATTAAAACAGAACCTCCCTCCCCAAACGCACACAAAACCTGACCGCGTAACCACATCAAGTACATAGATGCTGCAAGCATATATGCTTTACCACACATTATTATGCAAACACTCCCCACAGGGCTAAACTCCAAGCCAACGGGACGTCCGACTCAAAACGAGGCTGTACTGCAAATGGCAGAGGCCAAATGTCGGGGCAGAAGGGTTACTGCTCACAAACCTCCAGGCAAGACAGCCATTAAAGAGCGAAAGCCAACTCTTCCTCCACAGTAATTTACGGCTGATGGTGGTGTCGCCCCAGTGCCGTCCCAAGGGGTCCGTTTGGTCCCAATTGTAACTGGCGAAAACTATAAAGTGTAGGCGGGGCAGGTTCAGTGATTGATCACTGCAGACATGTGGTGCTTCTGCCATGTGTGATGGGCGTTGTAATTCATTGTTGTTGTGACAGCTGCTTTTGTTGAAAGGCTGTCCAACTTATTATTTTTCTAGCAGACTAGACAAAAATCAAACTCAATGAACAACACGTGCCATTTGATAGACAAACATTCGCCTAGCTACAAATACATATTAACAGCATACATCTCTACAATTTATTTGCACAAATATACAGACTTGCGTTCTAAATGTACGTTAAAGCTGCAGTCATTTTTCACCGCTAAGGGGTTGAATCAAGTTGACCAATAGGCAGCTCTAACATATTACAGCCAGATTACATTTTTATGGTTAACGTTACAAACAATTGACAACTATCCAGCTGACACACACCGACATTTGGATTCTTTGTAGCCTTTTAGTACTCTTTTAGTTTTCACTGGCTCCTGCAAAAACTTTACTTGACAGATGTTTGGCTCGCCTCGCCAACCACATGGTAACTTTGTCTGTTGTTTGGTGGTGAACACTGTGTGCAGCGAGTTTACCAGAGCTTTATTTATTTTATTTTTTTTTTTTTTTAAAGGGAGACAGCTGCCTACAGCGTTTGAGGAGACCAGCTCACACTCAACCATACAGGCAGGAAAACCAAAACAACGAGCCACAAGAGGCTAAAAGTTAAGTCTCTGTCATCTTTCAGTCCATTTTAGTGTCAAAACCATTCATTGATGGTTTAACAGAGTGTCGTATTATGGTGCGATTGCACCTTAATTTTTGCCAGACTATCATGCGTCTACCCAGCCATTTTCTTGCACCGATGTCTGCTGTTGTAAATCAGTCTCTGACAATGTCCTACAGGAGTTGTCGGCCGGCTAATGTTACGTGTTTTGCTGCTGCTGAGGAAATAAATTCCTAACAGCCTCTTTACTTCACAAATGGATCAGAAAGCCACCTGTCAAGCAGCCAAGAAACACAGTTTTATATCATCTTGACAGAAAATGACTAGCCTGGAGAGACTTTTAAATATTTGGAGGATATCTTTTTGCGTCTTGTCACAAACAAACTAACTTGCATGACGAGTGTGTCAGTATGTGACCGAGTTTACTACGGTTTACTACCTCCTTTGGGTAGTTGATTTGTTTACATTTACTGGGTTTATTGAAATGGAACGAAACAAAGCCAGTCACTACAGAGGGGTACAAAATATATGTATGCAGATGTTCCAAAAACAGGATTACACTTTAACAATCAGGCTCAACTGATCAAAATCACTTCAAATTAAAATTAACGTGGTCAAGATACTAAACAGAAAGGCATTTCCTAATCCCAGCGGCCACAGAACATATGTGTAGATTTCTATCATGTGTGCGTATGCAGAGATAAATGTCATATAAGAACCTTGCATATAGAGTAACACAATCAGCAAGAACTCCAGCAAATAAAATATTTACTGTGCAATCAAAGGAAGGTCAATTACATCCAGATGTGTTGTGTAGGTCCATATGCTTGCTTAGGAGACGGCCGTGTTATGCCTCTGCTAACTCGTGTTTTTATACTTGGTACAGCACCACTATCAAACACTGTTTGTCATTTATCCTTTTTTCCCCTCCTCTTGTTGGACTGATCATTACTCTGCACAGACCTGAACACTGAACACAATAAAAAAAATGAATTGAACTGCTTTTGACGGGCTGGCCTGGAAATTTGATTTGCTATGTTAACACATCAATTTTTGACAGTGTGCCATTAAATAGGTATGATTTTTTTTTTTTTTAGCAGACTTTGCATCACGATGTAAGATAATCAGGGTGTAAGATGTCGCTCTGTCTCAAACATGCTATCAGATCTTTAATGAAAATGTATCTAATATTACAAGTCTTACCACAGAGCTCTTCACTGCCATCAGAGAGAAGCAAATATAAGACATGCATATGCTCAGTTGCCAGTGGGCTACATCTAGTTAAACTAAAGCAACAGAGTGTGACAGAGCTGCAGGACATCCAACTTTATAATGTTCAAGTGTGCATGCTTTAACTGTAGTTTGTGGTCCTGTGTTACACCTCATGGCCCCAGCTCTACTGGGACTACATTAGCACAAGGCGAGTGTACCTAATAAACTGGCATTACAGTATGTAGGGTAGGTCCTTCAATTACACGCTCACCCTAAACCACAACACTGCAGTAAAACCACAGTCACTACTACCAACAAATAGCTCAGCACACCTGGCTGACCCGGTGACTTTATAAACTGTGCTGCATGGGTGGTCGACACATTTAAGTAACAGTATTACACGGCAATGTTAGGCGCTATTGGTGTTTACATGTGTAGGCAGTACCGAGGCCTTTACCTGGTGCATCAGACGCTGACAGGGCAGGTGAGTTCAGCTTCGGCCGTTTGGTGGGAGGTCCGACTTCCAGCAGGTTTTCAGCCATAGTTGTCGTCTTGTCCGGCTGGTTGTTGCTTAAGTTGATAAATATGATTATGACAGGGAAGTTGTTGTTTCAACCCGAACCTTCCCCGGTTAGCACATTAGCAAGCTGGCAGCCTGCTAACGTTAGCTAACTGGCTAATAGCTAGCTAATTGCCTGCTACCAGCTAAGTTAACTGTTAGCGTTAGCTGCTCGCTGGCTCGCTGTGAGAGTCAGTGTCTTTCAAAAGAGATGCAATAGCGCCCCGCTTCGCCACCGCCATTCACCCCATGATAATCCAACACCCAACACCCACATTATTATCGTTAAATAACCCGAAATAAAATATTCCCCATGTAAAAAACCGAACTTCAGAGGGTCAATCCGGTGAAATCAGGTGGACCGCTGCATTCCGGGGAAAGGTCGTAATTTCTAGATGTTCAAAGTACCCATTTTGCGTGACGTCAAATTTCTTCATGCAAAAATCGCGCGAAGCTCCACAAAAATGCACAATTGCACGAAAATGCCGTATTTTTGCAAATCACTTCGAAAGTCACGACCGGGTCTCTGCTCGCCCACGGTAAACAATACTGCTCCCGAAACGGCGACAGGGGCTGAATCGCCGCACTCTGAAGGGGAAATCAGATATACGGAGCTTTTTTTTGCCCGACGACCACCGATCCAATCCCCGTTATTTCGCACAAAATGTCTCCGAGGCGACGTCAAGATGTCGTTTTCGGGTGAAGGACGCTGTCATACCGCGGTAAGGATGCTCGATTTCTACATAAAAACCAGTGTTGGACCGAAATCCTAATTCCGAGCCACGACAAGATGGCGGCTGTTGATTCCTTCGATACAAAAAAGTTTTTTTTTCTTTTCCAGATCTGCTGGAGGGGGGAGGGGCCGCGCTATCACGCCCTGCGTGAAAACACCGCGCCTGTCCGCCGCCGGGGGCGCTGCAGCACCGCCAGAGAGCCACACAAGCAACTCACAGGAGTCACTTCATTCATTTCTACAAGTACGTTACTGCTCAATTATGTATGAAATCTAATAGAAAACATACATATTTTAATATTGGATGTTAATTAAAAACACTATTCATAATTTTAGCACAATAATAACAGCTCTGTGTTTCATGTTTATGAGTTAAACTACTTAAATTATTAGTTGGATGTTAAGTTATGACCCATAACGGTGGTAGGATTTTTTAATTTAAAGGGGACAAAACACAAAAAAGCAGGTGTATTATAACCTGCAGTCACACATTATAATTTCTTGAGTCTGAGGTAAACATTTCACATGAACTGTTTTGTTTAATAATGTATAATAATAATAATAATAATAAGAAGAATATGTTATCCATTATCTGTAAAAGCTTCCCCCGTCACGGTGGGATTGAAGCCTGTCCCAGCTGACTTTGGGTGAGAGGCGGGGTACACCCTGGACAAGTCACCAGCTCATTACAGGGCACATAGAGACAAAGAAACATTCACACTTACGGCCAATTTAGAGTCACCAATTAACCTATTAATTGCATGACTTTGGACTGTGGGAGACAGTGCTGACTACTGCACCGCTGCACTGCCAAAATAAAATATATATAATATATTATGTGATATATTTTTTAATAATATATAGGATTTTCAGCATCACCAAAGTAAAGCAGAGGTTTGTGCATGGTCTTCCAGATCAGCACAGCTACAACAAAAATACACATGAAATGCCAAAAAATCAGATGGTGGCTGTATTGTATCACATTTTTACTAATGTCTCCTGTTTGACTGTTTCCCACTTCATGGCTCGTCTTTAGACGTCTAACTCTTACTTTGCTTTTTTGCTGCTGAGTTAATAACTAAAAGTAATCACTTTTATACATTCTTGCACATTCTTACTACAATATACTGTACACACACACACACACACACACACACACACACACACACACTGTATGAGCAGCATTTTTAGTCCAAGAGCTCCACTTTATTGAGTGTTGGGACTCTCTGGATGCCTTCCTAAAATTTGGCCAACCTGTGATGTGCATATAGCCTGGTCACAGACTGATCTCAGATTTACTATTCAGTCTGGTTATTCAACTAATCGGCATATATGGTTTAACATGAACTCATCTTCACTTTATACGTCACAGTGCACTCAGCACACAGCTGTTTTCTGCTTGGAGATTTATTTCTCTCACGCTGGAAAAAAAAAAAAAAAGAAGTAATAAAATCAAAACACTCACACTTACTCAAATAGACACACATTGAATCAATTTGATAATACGTGTCAATTTTTCATTGTTTTCTGGCAAAATCTGACACATGCACATGTATAAAAAAAAAAATCATATGTGACATAAAATAACTGCATATGTACAAACACTGAGTGCTTTGTGCAAATGTGTACAGATTACGATCATGTGTTGATAAATGATACATGGGTAATGTGCACAAAACATACATAATACATCTCATCCATGAACATAAAATGAATACACAAAGATTTTAAATCAAACAACTCTGTCTAATTTTTGTCCCAGTGTAATAAAAAACACATACGGGTTGAATTTACTAGAAAATTTATAATGAAAGGATGTGGAGCTGTCACCATTCAAATGAGTAATTAGGCAATGCTTTTTTGCTGTGATGATTGTGACAAGTGCTAATAAAACACTATGCCTTTGTTCCTCTCCCTTATTTCTCTGTCACAAAGCAGAATCACACTTCTGGAGTGCAGGACTTCTAGCGACACTTCTTTCCCTCTGCCAAAACGAAAACACACACAACATTCATCAAGAGAAAGATTAAATCCAAAAAATGAGCAAAGCTCATCTTCAAATCTTCAACATAATTGTAAAAAGAAAGAAATTAAATAAAAAAGGTTGGTGCAGAAACAAAAACTAAAATTGTAGTGTGTAGCAAGAAGAAGAAAATTGCTCATTCTTTCCCATGCAGACAAGATCACCCCCAAACTGTATCACAGATCACAGAGCCGGGAGTGTTCACTTTAATATTTTATTTATGCGTGTCTGTACAGATGTGCGCTACTGGAGAGGTGGTGCGCCCATAAACCTGTGGTGCCCCACACCTCAAAAACCTACTATGGCTAGTTTCTGTCATTTCTGCACATGCTAGCTGCATGCTGCAGCAACACAGCCCGATAATCACCAAGGATTACCTAACAACGTGAGGCAGAGGAGTAATCTGGAAAATGTGGGGGGAAAACAAGAACTTTCCTTACAAAATTGATACCCGATATTCTCATCTGTTTTCATAACTTAGTGTGGTATGGATGATTAGGTTTGGCAAACTTCAGAATATGTTACAAAGAGAGATGTGCCTATTAGAAAAGATTTTTGCCAACAAAGCAGATCCCATGGAGCAATTTTTGTGTCTCAATCTCGAGTGACAGCTTCTGGAGAGGGATTTTCAGGGTACTTATGCTACTAGAGTTAGCATGATTATTTGATACAAATAATCAGAGCTCACACAAAACGATTAAACATATTACTAATTCAAAAGGCACTGGTTGTGCATGTTCGGAGTGCACAATGGCAGAGGTAAACAAAGATGCTTTTTGACGGCTACATTAATAGAGATGTTTGTGTTTCTCCAAAAGATGTAGTGGTGATATGTGTCTGCAAGATCATTATACATATTTCAAACTTTTATTTCCATGTTAAAGAACGTGGCCTGAAACTCCTCTACAGACAGGGCAGTGACAGCAAAATAGTTAGTTACACAGCGGCCATGTAGTTGATTGATTTCCTCTTGCATCACATTACAGTGATCATTTCCGTATTATTGACTTGGAGTAAAAGCTAAATACCTTTCTCACACACACGTACACACACTCACACGCAAAGTACAAGAAGGGAACAAGTGCTTTTAGGAGTAAAAGACAAAGCATGAAGTGAGTAAAGAGCAAAGAGCACTACAGAGGTGCCGGTAATTCAATGGGAGCACCACCACACTTATCCCAGGCGACCAGTTAATGACAGAATGAAAAGGACTGGAAAAGAGCAACAAACAACAACAAAGAAAAGAAGAAAAAAAAAATAGATGGAATTTCTCAAAAACAACTGCAGCAAAATCTGCACAACAAGCATAATTTCCTCAAACATACAATCATAATCTATCCTCATTATGAAAACAGCATGATTAAAAAAAAACAAAAAAACAACTTTCTGAAAACCAAAATACAGTCATACTTTTTAGGCACCACAAAACAATCAGCTAGTTTAGGTTGCACTGCACCTATAGATCACTCAATTAAAGTGGCACAATTTAAGTATATTGATACAGTAGAGGGCCCCCTCCATATTAAAGGCTGTGACAGGATAAAGTCCCACCTCTTCAACAGCAAATCACACCTAAAGGCAGACGATACTTAACGACTGGATAAATCTATATTGATGGACTGACCAATGTTTGTTTTTTTTCTTCTTCTGGCAACAGATGAAGGCAACGGATGGAACGTCACAAAATTTGAATCTGAGGTTTTTACACACAGTACTATAGAAACTGTACTCGATCTGTGCTTTGACACTTTCCCTAACAGCATTGTGGACCACCCTTTCATCTATCAAGAACTACACAGTGATTGTCCCTCACAGTCCCACTTCAAGTCACACTCCACTCAAAATCTTTAGTCTCAAACTCTCACCCCACTGTAGCCTTTAAAGGATAAGTATCCGATTAAAAAGGCCAAAACCGACGATGAAATGATCCTATGAAGTATTTTCTCTTTCCAAAATCTCTAGATGTGTATTCCTCTGCGCCTTCATCATATCAGTGAGCCACATTGTTACACTGGCTAAACATGGGCTGTGTAGTTTTATTTTGAGTCACTCCCACATACAAGGCGGGGGGGTTAAAGGTGTGACCATGAACTGCAATGTCCTGTTTCATCTTTGGCCTTGGACCTTTGTTGCATGTCATTCCCCATCTCTCCCCCTCGCTTGTTTCTTATCATTACTCTCCTGCCTGCTATAAAAGATCAACACTGTTGGTTTTGGTCTTTTCGTGGGATTTAACAAAACAACAGAACTATAAAAATACAAACAGGTGTAACAAGTTTGTAGTTTGTTCTTTTATGCAGCGCAGCAGATTTCAGTCTAGCCTACAAGTGAGCTCCAATGGAGTGGTGTGACCAATCAAAAAAGCAGACCACATCACGTGAGAAGACTGAGACTAGCAAAGGGTAATCAGCCATACTTTGGTGGAAATAAGACCGGAGCCCAGTGGGCATAAAGATGGAAGAAGAGAAGTAAATGATGCTGCAGGATTTGTTTGAGACGTGTTCAATCTGATTCCTGTTCAACATGCTCCATTTAAGATCAAACTACAGCTTTTTCACACCCATTTCCAGGCCTACAGGAGGTGTTTCATACTCAAAAGACACATTTTGGGTGGAGTGTCACTTTTAGTATATTTAAAGTGCCTTCCTGCTTTTGTTATGATCTCACCTATAAAAACCACCGTTTCTTCCAAAGTTATATTCCCTTATGTGATTTGATTTTGTGCTTTTGATTGTACTTGTTGACAAGAGCTCTGTTTAAACTTTCTTAAAAAGCTATTTCATGGTAATAACTACCAAATACAAGTGGTCGAGAAAATACTGTGCAAGACCTGTGCTTAAAATGTGCATTTACACAAACTAAAATCTATGCAGCCTGCTTCGTAGCATGTCCTCTTTTACCAAGACTCTAGCACAAATGAATACTGTATTAAGCCCTCATGTCAAAGCAGAATACATAAATTAACACTGCTTCATGTGATTCCCTCATTCTTCCCATAGTTCCCTGCTCAGCCCGTCATGCTGCACTGGCACTTATATATCTAAAATTATTTTCCCTTACGTAAGGTCAAGACTTTGATCAAGTTAAAACAAATGATATGGCACAACAATAATGATTTTTCTAAAAGAAATACTTGCATTGAAAATAAAAGCATGGAGTAAGAAACCACAGCATGTTCCGTAGTCTAACGCTGATAAAACTTTGTTCAGTATTCATATTTGTTCGTTCACTGTTCTAGTCCTGAAGGCACTTAATAACAAAAAACGAATAAGAAAAAAACATCAAGAACAACACCAACAACACGTCCTTCCCTCTGAACCCCTTTCAGCTTTCTTCCCTGTACACTGCTGTGCTCAACACAGGTCTAACCCACCCCGACACTCAGGCAACATTCCCACAAAAGATGCCACTTTTATATATCGCCACTGTTTGTGTTGGATTGACAAACTCCCTCTTCTTCATCCATGCCGAAGACACTTAGCCTATGCTTTTAAAGGAAGCGACATCCTGCCCACACCTGCAATCAGTCCTGGAGAGGCAGATGCTGGGGGCAGCAGGGGGACAGAGAAGACAGGGGAAGAGGAGAGGAGAGATCAGAGGCGAGCATAAAACTCCTCGTTGAGTTGTGTTAGCTCATTGGCCTCCTCCTCTTCATTCTCCTCTTCTTGAAGTGCGAGAGGAGCAGGCTGCACCTGGGAGGGCACGTGTGCAGCAGCGCTAGGCTCTGGGCCTAGTTTAGAATATGGAGGGAGGTGAAGGTCTGTGGCAGGGGGCTGCCCAGGGAGGTGTGGAGCGTCCCTATATCCTTCCTCCCTCGCCTCTTGGACAGGCCCGGTCCCTGCTCCTGAAGGCCTTACAGCGCTTTGTGGTTGAGGAGGGAGCATGGAAAGAGAGGACGAGGAGGAAGGAGGAGGAGTGGGAGAAAAGGAAGAAGAAGGAGGAGGAGCTGCTGCCTGGGCAACAGATCCTGAAGTCTTATTGGCTGTTGATGCCACGGATGAGGGTCCGACGCTGGCGCCCAGCTCTGTTCGATCTTGATATATACTTTCCCCACTTTTGGGGTACAGAAAGGTCCTCATTTGACCTTTGCCCTTAACATTCACTGTACCTCTATAGTCAAACTCTAAGCCCATGGCACTGAGCACAGCGTGGCTCTCCTCGCTCACCTGCACCCGACACTCCACACCGGTGGAGTCCATACGGCTGGCAATGTTGACCGTGTCTCCCCATATGTCATAGAGCAGCTTAGTGGTGCCAATCACCCCTGCTGTCAGCGGGCCGTGGTTAAATCCAATACGGAGCTTAAAACCAAAACCCAGCATGTTCTTGTTGAAATCATCCAGGACACCCATCATCTCTAAGGCAAAGTTGAAAAGCGCCCTCAGGTGATTGTGTGGAGAGTCCTCATCGTTCTCGGCCACATGCCGCACATTCAGTCCAGACGCCGCCATGTAGGTGGCACCGATTGTCTTGATTTTTTCCACACTTTTGAATTCGTTTTTGCGAAGGAGCTCATCAAAGTCTCCAATTAGCTCGTTGAGGACGCGGTAGCATTCTTTTCCACCCTCGTAGCTCTCTTCGTAGAACTCACTGAAGTTTACGATACTGGCAAAGATCACGCCCACACTGTCGTGGTTCTTGGAGTAGCTCTGGGTCACCTGAGGAAAAAAATGAGACAAAGATGGCTATATTACAATGAGCTCATATTAAGAGAGAAATGCCTTCAAATATTACACACACTAAGTGTGTTCATATTCATGGTGATACAATGAATATTAAATAATAAACAAATATTTGAATCTTTCATCTCTTTGATTTAGATTTGATTCAACACTGAATTTATGTTAAAAATGTTGATAATCTGAATTACGAAACATGAATCATGCATTGTATTGATAATCTTCAAGACAAAATACCTTGAGCTGGTCAGCCACATGGATAGGGATGATGTTGCCCAGTAACCATTCAGCCTGGTCTCGCATATTCTGGATCTTGGAGCGGTGTTTGTCAGCCTCTACATTGCCATGGTAATGGAGACGGTAGCTGACCTCAACCTCACGGTTGAGGAACCAGACCAGGACAAGAAGCAGGAAGAATGCCAGGACAGCCTCTGGGACCAAATGGTCAAGACGGGGTGGAGGAGGGTCAGGGCCAGGAGTGACTAATGCTGAACCACTGTCACTGGATGTGGAGCTGTTCAGTCTGAGTGAGAGAACAACAACAAAAAAAAAGGTTCAAGCTGACACATGGGAATACCAAATAAAGTCACAGCAGAACAGGAAAATGTTTAACAGGATTAAGAGGAGAGAGGAAAGGGAGGCTGGAGAATCCACCACATAACCACTGCTGTTTTACTTTCCATTTTCATTGTTGTGAGGTGGTGGCGCATGCTACCTGTAGATGGCATGGCATCATGATGAATTTCCAGTTCCAGTGCTTCCTAAATTAGGCCTGATAACTTTGATTTTTTTTTGTAGAGTCAGTCCTTCAAAATCAATTTGCGAGAGTGTAATTTAGGATTTGCTATTTTACACCTGTGTTCAAATTCATCTTAGAGGAGGCAGAAATACTTCTTTCTCCTCTGGCCTCAATAAATCACTCCAATGCTCACAACAATCTGACTAAAAACAACATATTTATTCTGCTTCTCTGCGGTTGCTGTCAAAAAACACAATGGGAGATGTGGGATACCGCTAACTGAAATTGAAGTAGATGTGGGATAAAGTCATAATATTCCAACTATTTCCAAGAAATCTTGGAATTTAAGGCAAAAGTCTGACCATTAAAATTGTGAAAGAAACACAGATGAAGCACTGAGAAGTGTAGTTTCTTAAGTCAGTTCATCTTTTATCTTAACATGTACTTACACACTGTAACCACAGTACTGCCTTAAGCTAATTTCTTTGGCATTAGCATTATTTGTCTTAAAAACAGAAACCTGATATTGATAAACTGCCACTGTACAGCAGTGTGCTCTTGTATGATTGAAGCTGATTTTGTATTCTGTACGCCAGAGAAGAGACTGCCACTCAAAATGCTAACTGATAAAGCAGGAAAGTCTCTTCCAGCCTTCTCTCCTCTTCAGTGGTGTAGTTCGTTAACTCGTGGCTCTAAAACAATATTCAAGGCAGCACAGACTGTATGAGTCATTTCCACCACGAGTGACATTTAGCAGCCAGGCAGAGAGAGAGAGGGAGAAGGAGAGGGGAATAAGGAGCAGGAAAGCATGAGAATGAGTAAAAGCCAGAGAGAGCTGTTGTTATGAAAAGCTATTGCTCCTGTTGACCCTTCAAATGTCACTCATCCATCAAACCCCTCTGTTTCCACGGAGACACTCACCCATGAACTGGTAAGCTGTTATTACCGGAGCTGAAAGACGACGGGAGTGGTGTCAGTCAGGACAGAGGAAGGGTCACACACGCACACACACAATGCACACACATAAACGAACATATATAATACAGATCAGATTAAATCGTCTTTACTGGCTGAAGAACACATAGATAGACGTGTGTAGTACCAAACTAAGTGGGTAAGTTACAAATTTTAATGAATGAATGTATACATGTAATACATGTATCAATAAAATAATATTTATGTGTTTTTATATGAGCACATGCCGCTTATAAATTACTACTACTACTACTACGATCTTGTAGTACTGCAGGATGATCAGTGCTTGCGTGTTTCACTTGAAATGCATACTGTGTGTATACAAACATACAATTACGTGCACTCCCTCATGTGTATCAGTGGACTTACATGTGTGTATCGTATTTTTGCATTTGGTATTTGTATGTGTGCAAAGTGCTCACCTGTACCTGTGCAAGGGGTACAGCAACAGCAGCAGGGCGACCCCTGTAGCAGTGGCCAGGACTGAGCGCATCCAAAAACTTAGCTGACAGAAGTTACAATACTGGATGATGGCCAGGATTGTGGCACAGCACAAGAACATGGTCACCTGGAGAAAAGACGCTTGTCATTAAAGTGACTTAACAAAGCAGCTAAGAAGTAAAAAACAGAGAGTAAGAGCAAAACAGAACACACACGATGCAGTTCAGCTAGTGTGTGATGAGTAGGAGAGGTAATTATAAGGTAGACTCGATAAATGCAGGGCTTTCCACTGTTCTATTTATCAGTCAGTGTTGGAAAAAACTTCCATGTTGTATTCATTATCCAACTGTGGTGACTTAAAACATCAGACTGAGTGAGTAAAGAGTAAAAAACTGGTGCATTTTTAAACCTGTCAGAGGATTTTAGACTTGCTCAACATTTAAATCCACGTTAAAAACTTGTATGTAACACGCAGCTTTTGACTGAACCTTCATTATGAGCCATCTTGCTCTCCTATCCTCTATTTATGTCTGGAAATGTATCATACAAATAAACTTGCCTTGCTTTACCTTTAGATTTGTATGTGTTTTCTATAATTTCTATAAATACGAGAGGTTTTTATTTTAGCTAGCAGCTAAAAATTTTTAGCTGTAGTTTCTTTGTGTTGTCACAGGATTTGCTTAGGTAAAATTAAAAAGATGGTTAAATAATGCTTGTTAGCAGTTTAGCTTCTCCCCCATAGTTTTTCTACCTTCTCATCTTGCAGGTTCTCATGGATTGTGGCTACGCCTAGAGCCTCCTGCTGTGGTCCTGCTTGACGTCCACTACGTATACTATTATTATTATTATCATCATCATTATTATTTCTTACTCACCTCCCTCTCTCCCTCTCCCCATCTCCCTCTTTAACTCAAACGCACAGCAGATGTCTGTTAAAAGGAAGTTTTTCCTTGCCACCGTTGCCAAGTACGTGCTCATGGTGGGAATTGTTCAGTCTTTGTAAATTATATTATAAAGAGTACAGTCTAGACCTGGCCTGTATTCAAAGTGTCATGAGATAACTGGTGATTTGGCACTATATAAATAAAACTGAGCCAAATTTAATTGTCAAGGGTCCGTGGATGTTCCTTTTATCCTCTTCAGGTTTAGCAAAATGTAATACTTGTGTTAAGAGCTGTGTTATTAACCAAAAGTTTTGCTTTTCTTTCTAGCCCTGTGGAATATAACATAACACTGTATCTATAATTTGGATGTCAAATGCAACATAAACAACTCCAGAATATCCTAATAGATCAAATTCAAGGAAAGATTTTTGAAGGCCAGAAATATTCAGTGTCCTCAATGATGTATCTGATGTAAAACATGCTGAGTTATGCCCTCAGAAATATACATGCATCTATTCATGGAGACAGCAGCAGTAATTTTGGGACACTCGCCGGTTGTTAAAGATTATATCAACATGATAACATCTTTTACCCTCTCATCCCTACACGTCCTTCCACTCTCGTAGTCATGCCCCCCCCCCTCCACCACCACCACCACCACCACCCAGGACTGTTATTGGCTTTTATATCTTCAAAGGCATTAAAGTCCAGAAAACTGCATGTCTAATTAACAACACGCTTTGATCTGCAAGCCCCGAAGAGATGGAAAGAGTCGAGAGGAGAGACAGAGCAGGATGGGAGAGAAATGGATAGAGAAATGGGGTGCTGAAAATCCTTGAAAAACAAGATATCAAAACACCACACATCTTGCTAGCAGCCGTTGGCTCAAAGCTGGAAGGAGAGAGTCAAACTTATTCAGAGCTGGATATGGCCTTGACTCAAAACAGCACAAAAACGCTGCAAAGTATGGCTGCTCTGAATCTTCTCACATGCAGGACTCAGAGAAGAAGAAATGTCAACATCTCTGGTGCCAAGGTCCACAGGCAAAGCCTCCTGAAGCCTTGCTAGCTGTTTTCCTTCTACAGTTCCTATCAGGGCTAATGCCAGCTAACAGCTCTGCTGGTCTCCAAGGATCTCTGGTTCAGACCACCATGGGAAAGGATTCAAACCGCCCAACTCCTCTCTGCTTACTCTGGCTTAGAAATATCAGTGAGGACAAACAATTATAGCTTGGAAATCATACATAGTACCACTACCACAATTAGCAGTGACCCCTCTAACAGCACGGGCAGTGTAGTTGCACTGAGAGTAGTGTCAGTACTTGCAGTGCTATTACTAATGGTGACAGTGATGGCAGTTGTAGTAGTTGCAGTAGCGGTAACAGCAGCATCATTAAATAGTTGATTCTCTTTATTGACTAATAATGTGTTATAATAATTGTTTCACTACATACAGGGCTGTTATGGACCTGCTGGTCACACAGAATCTGCACTTACAGTACAGTCTTTTCCCTTTTATTCACAGTTTTTATCCCACCGCCCACCAACAACCATGTTTACCTGGAGGGGTAAGTGGACGCTGCGGGTGAGATGGGACAAGACAGAGATGGCAGGGAGGGAGACTAACACAGCTCCAATTACATGACGGGGGACCCATCCAGAGACCGCCAGGAGCAGGGAGTGGGTACAGTTCATCACATTCTCCAGATAAAAGGCCATTCTGCAGAGGAGAGGAGAGGAGAGGAGAGGAGAGGAGAGGAGATAGGATGATAAAGAGTTAGGAGGAGACAACAGAGGAGTTTCCAGCAGTAAAAATCAAACATATTATATCTCACTCCTCCTCGGGTCTTCTTCATGCTCAATCAGGGAAAAAACTGCAGCAGACTCTCATCAATCCTTAATTACAACACATTATTAAAACACAACTATGCTGTCCAAGTCCCAGCTAGGAGATGAAGATTTATTGCCCATTTTCGCATGGCAATAAGTGAAAATTAATTCGTTTTCAAGTACTCTCCACTGAGAGCATGCATAACCATAAAAATGCACCACAAAATCAATAAAACACATCTTTAAGACTTTGAATACTGGAAACTACGAGCAGAAAGTTTTGGGGGTTTTTTTGGTTTGGAACTCTACCTGGTACCAGAAAGTCGTTTTGCCAATTTTTGAGCCAATACTGGTCTTTCACAAAAAATGGACATGAGCCAGTTGTATTTGACCCGGGAAGTTAATCCATTGTGGTGCGGGAGCCAACCACCACATAAAATAGGTTTCAGTGGAGAGCTATAATGCTACGCGATGGTCTATCAGTGGTTTTCTATCCTGTGCCATTGAGGCCCAAGAGATACAGGCTTTTACACCAACCCAGCACTACAGCAGTCGATTTGGAAACACTGGAAACACTTACATGTTCTTGAGCCCTGATGGCACAGCAGTGACAACAACAGCCTAAATGACATTTTTCCATCCTTCCAGGAAGAAATATAATCTTGGGAAAACAGGGATCTGGCCATTTTGTTTCACAAAAATGGTAGATACAACAAATCTTATATGAAAGATATTGACTGAACCCTGTTTGATACAAAACATGTGTGCACGTCATCTGCTGAAGACTCCTCACCGTATGCACAGCACCAGGGAGGCCAGCTCCAACAGGCCAGCCAGGGGAGCCAGGGCCAGGGCAGCGGGGGCTGGTGTGCCCACAGTGGTTGGGCTCACCAGAGGTGGAAGGAAGCAGGCCAGTGTCAGCGCCAGGAAGACGAAACAGCTGAGGAGAACATCTAAGAAGGAGCTGAAGGTGGAGCTCGCGAATGTCTGCACCTGAACCTGGTTCTTCACCTGGAGGCAATGAGGGATGAGAAATGAGGAGAGGAGGTGGCTCAATTTCTCCAACTCACTGCACCTGCACCATCTGTACCTTACACTGCACATCCATCCGTGTTTTACCATAATTTGAGTGTCTGCTTAAGAGATAACAGCAATTTCCCTTCAGGCTATAAATTATTAAAATTTGTAAAATACCAAATATTATGAATGTCCACTGCATTATAGTAGAGTAGATCAGCTATGATATGAAATAAAACACTGTCTGAAAATGAATAAAACAAGTTTTTATGTTAGTGTCTGAAAAACTAAAACTAAACTGAAACCATCTTGTATACCATATATTTCAAACACACTGTTTATTCATTTTTTCTTATTTGTCTTGTTACATTTTACTGAAGATAGTTGATGTCTGTATAATATACACTGTATATTAGGATACATGAGTTATTGGTTACCTGTCTTCAAAGAATGTATGACATGTACAGTATGTGGTGATCTTACAATAATTAAATAATTATATAATAATTCAATCTTTAAATATATACTTCAATCAAAAACTAATAAACACACAGCTAAACAAAATGCGGGAGCTCTCTTTATCGATATTTTAATATAAATGAAAAGTAAAAAACATCTTCTGTAACCGCTTATCCTCATCATGGTCGCACAGGCTGAAGCCACCTGACTGCAATGAGACATGTCCAAATATAAACTGAAATTTTTAAACTAACACAATGTCAGACTCATTATCATGAGTTTCCACTTCATACCCAAATACAAAGACTGACCATCACTGATTATCACTGTGGGTTTGCATGAATTGAACTGTGGTTGAATGTAAGTGCTTTTTTTTTTTTTTAGCTCTGTAGTAACACGTGTGTAACAGCAGGGGGCTGCAAGGCTGTGGGGTCACTGCAGGCCAAGCTGAGCTGGTCCTGGGTGTGTGAGTGTGTGTTGCACTAATGTGGCATAAACCAGGAGACCAGGAGAAACCAGGAGATAAAAGGAAAACATTGCAACACCTCCTGCCCCTTTCACTCAAACATATGCACAGACAGACACAAAGCAGACCATCCAAGACCCTTCAACACATTATAACACTGATGTTTGTCTGGGGGCCATGTGTCTCTCAGTCCAGTGTTTCCTTGAGATATTTTTACACTGTGTTCCAAATTATTATGCAAATTGGATTTAAGTTTAAATTTTTTTTTGTTCATTTTTCAATTAAACTCTGTCTCAGGGCTCTTTGGATCATTGAAATCAATCTCAGACACCTGTGATAATGAGTTTGCCAGGTGAGCCCAATCAAAGGAAAACTACTTATGAAGGACGTTCCAAATTATTAAGCATGCCACAGGTTTCAAGCAATATGGGAAAGAAAAAGGATCTCTCTGCTGCTGAAAAGCGTGAAATTGTGCACTACTTTGGACAAGGTATGAAAACATTGGATATTTCCCGAAAACGTATGCGTGATCATCGTACTGTGAAGAAATTTGTCGCTGATTCAGAGCACAAGCAGGTTCGTGCAGACAAAGGCATAATAAGGAAGGTTTCTGCCAGACAAATTCATAGGATTAAGGTTGCAGTGGGCTCAGGATTACATGAAGAATAATTTTCAAACAGTTTTGTTTACGGATGAGTGCCGCGCAACGGATGAGTGCCGTGCAACCCTAGATGGTCCAGATGGATGGACTAATGGATGGTTGGTGAATGGCCACCATGTCCCAACAAGGCTGAGATGTCAGCAAGGAGGTGGCAGAGTCATGTTTTGGGCCGGAATCATGGGGAGAGAGCTCGTAGGCCCCTTTAGGGTCCCTGACGGTGTGAAAATGACCTCGGCAAAGTATGTAGAGTTTCTGACTGACCACTTTCTTCCGTGGTACAAAAAGAAGAACCGTGCCTTCCATAGCAAAATCATCTTTATGCATGACAATGCACCATCTCATGCTGCAAAGAATACCTCTGGGGCACTGGCTGCTATGGGCATAAAAGGAGAGAAACTCATGGTGTGGCCCCCATCTTCCCCTGACCTCAACCCTATTGAGAACCTTTGGAGCATCATCAAGCAAAAGATCTATGAGGGTGGGAGGCATTTTTTTGAAAAAAAAAATACTGTTATCGTTTGTTCAATAAAATTCAAATTATACTCTAACGGTTGATGACTTGAAAATTTGCAAAAGTTTGCATCAACTATTTAGGAAAATCTGAGAAAATGTAATATGCATAATAATTTGGAACACGGTGTACACACGATATCTGTTTGTCTTTGCTTCGCTTCCAGCATAGTTTGACAAATACCCTCACGACAACAGGAACATCAGGAAAAATCTCAAAAGATTTTATCATTACTCTCTTTCACCAGAAACTATTCTAGGCGCCTTTAACCTCCAAATAGTTTCTGCTGAGTAAGGCAGTGATGAGGGCTATACTTGCAGTGACAGGTAGGGTAATGAAAAAAATCAAACTTCTTACAGGTATGATAGTACAGAAGTAGGACTGTGTGTGTGTGTGTGTGTGTGTGTGTGTGTGTGTGTGTGTGTGTGTGTGTGTGTGTGTACCTCTTCCTTGTAGCTGCTGCGATAGGCCTTTTCCAGAGGTCTCTCTAGAAAATTGAGGCTGATCTTGTCGATGGGTGGCTTGAAAAAGTAGTCCTTCATCAGACTATAAACCACAGAGAAGAACCAAAATATGAGGCAATATGTTATTTTCTTTTGGAAATCAAATATCACTGAAAAAAATAAAACTTCACTAACTAAATACAGCAAAACAGCCACATTTGAATCTACTCTACCTTGACTAAATGTTAACATTTTGCAGACTGGGTTGTCTACATGAGGGATTTTCAACCTTTTCTGTCTTGTTTTTAGTGTGTTTTTAATCATACATTATTTAGTCCGGTTAAATCTTACACTGGTCCGTTTTCCCTCCTTGGGGCAATACATAATTTGGCCAAATCTGAACACGGCATTGCATACTGCAATGTAGATAAGTGCAATTAACAGTTGCTAGCAGCTAGCCAGAGGGCGAATCAAGGTGTGACCTGGACTAGCGATGAAATGTGTTGCTAGGATTGCTTGGATTTTCTTCGGTGTGAAAAGAAATCGCACCAAGGGAACAAGTTTACCACCTCATCCACTGTTTCGGATCAGAGCAGAGGCGTTACACAGTAGGTTTGAAAACACTCTCACACTTTAAAAGTCTATGGCCTTTGCATGCACAGTGATCAGATGAAAATGAGCGTGGCAAACATTTGCATTAAATTTTTAAAAGCACCCTGAGGCCTTTCTGTGTGAACTTTGCGTGTTCAATGTGTGTTTTTTTTATTGTATTGTGGAGGTGGAAAGGCATTTGCTGTGGATGGATACACACCCTGAAAGTGTGAAAATGATGTACAAAGGTTTACATTACTCATACAATTGCCCCAATCATACATAATAAGTCACCTTTGAGTGATATCAAGTCATAAACTCTACCTTTAACCTCGTTTCTCACCTGTCCTCCCTGATAACATCCACAAAGTGGGCATCGCTCTTCTCTCTGAAGTTCTTGGCACGCAGTTGGATCAGGGCGGAGTGGTCCATTCCCGTCCCCGTTGCCCCTGTGCCACCAGCCATGCCTAGACTTGTGCCAGTCCCAGTGCTAGTGCTAGTCTTCTTTTCTTTCTCCTGGAGCATGTCGCACAAGGAGCTCTGGCTCGCTCGCACTGGGTCCTCCAGCGGGGGACTCAGGAGGCCGTTGGCTGCCCTGGGGCTGTGACCTGGAATAAACTGGATGGGGAGGAGAAAGTAAAGAAGACAAAGAAGAAGAGAGGGACAAAATTGAGAAGAGGAAAAGACACAGGGCATGCTTGTTGAGGAGCTTAAGCAACAAATGCTTAAAGGGCTGCTTGACAAATGTAATGATGTTGACTCTGTTCATGCATGTACGTGTGTTGTACCTTGGCACTGCTGGTCTTGTGCTCCTCCTGGCAGCCGTTCAGCACAGCCACATCATCACCCTGCTCTGCCCCTGAAGACAAGAGCACACTGCGGGACACACAAGGAGGCTAGAGAGAGACAAAGGACAGAAATTGACAAAATCAAACATCACACATATGCATCACAAATAATCATCTTCTGGAAACCATTAGAAACTTCTCAGACAAACATAGAGAGGTACACAACAGAGGTATTCATCTCTCTGTTCTGCCTTTTGTTTTTTCTGACTTACCCCAATCCTGTCTAGTGGTTGGTGGGCCAGCAGGGGCTCAGCAGCTTGAGCTCCCCCAGGGATGAGGTCTGGTGTGTGGGACTGAGGACAGGAGGACAGGCTGACCCCGACAAAATCTCCGCCTGACAGTCCCACCTGAGAACAGCCACACTGTACATCATGCTCCACCTTCCTTCCTGAGATCAGGTAGGTTTTCAGCCCTGAGGAGAAGCACAAACATAACTGTTTTAGTCTCACTTAAAACTATAAAAGAGACGTAATTTCTAAAAGAGGGGTCCCACTTCGGTGCTCCAGTATTTCGTTGTCATTCACAGAACTCAAAATAGTGGCAATTAATAGTCAGATGTTCATTGTGAGCATCAATGTTAATGGTGACATTAAGAATGCAATCCTTTCAACAACAACTGGAGGTTGGACCATCACAAAGTCATGAGCAATTTGTTTATGCCAAACAGTCACCAGGCAACAAATCCTCTCCTATGAGGACATCTGCGTTCTCTAATCCAGTGTTAAAACAATAAGTAAATTGAAATTTATTTTGATTTTGATGATTGGTTATCATTTGTTGAGTAGAAATATCAGACATTTGTTTCAAATATGTCCAAATTAGCTTGTGTTTCATATCATTTTGAAATAAACTGCTGCTGATCAGACGAAATCTGACTTGAAATCTTACAATAAAATTAAAGGTTCTCGTAACTTCTCGTGATTTCTGACACTTTTGTCACCTTTGTAGTTGCATATCCTCATCGGCCAATCACCAGCCGGCCTTTGTTGATGCACGCACACTGACAACAGACAAACAGGTGGTAATGCAATACTGGGAGTTTCAGCAACTATGTTTGCACATCAGCCCACAGCTCTGACCATGTTCACACTGGTGTAGTGCCAACAAGGAAATATACAAACAGTGGATTAGAGCCACTATCAGTCTGTCCAAACACACAGTAACCTGACTAGCTGGCCTCTTTGTTCAAACAGCTAGAGGTGCTAACCTTGTTAGCACAATGGTGACTGGTTGAGCATCTGTAGACCATAAAGGGACCTGGTTTAGTCGTCTTTATGGGCTCCCTGCCTTAAACTGATTGTTGATAGTTCACTGGTATGTGCACTATTTACTAAGAGCTTCGTGGACAAATACCCTGTATTGATGCATGCCTAGTTCAGTCCTTGCTGCGGAAGCCCAGGGTTCGAATCCGACCTGTGGCTCTTTCGCCCATGTCATTCCCCATCTCTCTCTCTCCCCACATTCCTGTCACTCTTCAGCTGTCTCTAAAAATAAAGCTTGAATAATCTTAAAAAAAAAAAAAAAAAAAAAGGAAATGATCGTGGAGTGAATCAGCGCAAAATATGCACAATTCTCTGGAATTATTTGCCCCTGTCTGACACAAGTAGAAGACATGAACTTTTGAACTTTGTTCCCTTGACGTGAAGAAATGCTTTAAGGAGCACTTCTAAAATCTATAGGATCTGTCATGATTCAAACACATCTTTACTGGATTCCTCCCTGTTGTAGGCGAAACCGAATAATGCCACAGAAAAAAGTATTGAATGTTCCCAAAAAAGGTTCACCCAGTGATACTCTTCATGACCCAACTATATGTCAGGTCAACCAGCGTGTAGTTTTTTTTTATTCCACAGAAAAATATGCAATGATGTATCAGTCTGTGTAAGTGTGACTGATGAACCGACCCATATGTGAAAGCATGTGCGTCAGTCTGATGCTGAGTGGGTGTGTTCATGAGTTGGATTGTGTACTACAGTATATTTGCAGCATTTCTAGTGAATTTAACACACACACGCAGCCCCTCATGTCTGCCTGTCTCTCCTCTCACTGGATGCATCAACAGTTTTAATATCTCCTCCCTCTCTGTATGAGTTACTCCTTTTTTTAAACTCTCCAGTTTTTGCGCACTTTTTAGTACATCAGTGCAATAAAAACCTAATGTAATAATATAGCAACTATTTCAATGAAACAACAATAGGACATTTTGTAGGGCAGCAGCTGCAGTGGTGCAGTGTACTGCTACACTTTCAGTAACTGCCTTGCCTTACAAACACAAACCGATCACATTATTGGCAGAACTAAAGTCCATTTTTATGACTTAGTGTATGCTTGTTTGATTGATACAGGGTTAATCTACCATAAGATGCAAATGTAAAAAGATACACCAGAGGTCAAGTTGGCCACTGTGGAACCAATGGGCACTGCTGGGTTTCACCATAGCTTTTTGTCCTGCTTCCCTGTCCGCATAAATAAAATTTGTTATGAATGTCCAACCAACAATGAACTTGTCTTGGGAGTCTGGAAGTGTGTGTCTTGTTCCGGGCCCTGGGACAGTGTAGACTTGGCAGACGTCCCCAGCCTTTAGGCCAACAACAGCCCTAAGTTAATGTTTGAGTCCTTTGCCAAGCGACAAAGGCCATTTATGAGAGCTCACACACACACACACACACACACACACACACACACACACACACAGTTCATTTGCTCTTAGGCAAGAGTTGTGCACTCTATCCATTTTTAATGGATGTTAACAGGAGCCTTCTGGACGAGAAGTGAAGCATGAGGCTGTGAACTGCCTCTTTCTCTTTTGCTTTTGAACTCCAATCACTCACTGACTGTCACACACAGAGCAGGTCACTGTCAGAAGAAGCTAATAGCATCTAACTTCAACATCCGACTTCAAACTTGAGCTCAGCTGCAGTGAAATAAGATATCAAGAACAGCTGGGAGAACAGCGAAAATGATAGACAGCACTCTTTACAACCATCAACAAAACATGTATTTTTGGAAAAATAGTGTTAATCCTTCTAATGGAGTTTTAAAGACTATGCCGTGAATCCATGCCCAACCTTGTATTGTTTTCTATAAGTCTATTATATTTTTAGCTACCACACAAACAGCAGAACTCTGAAACTGAAGCAGCTGCATGAATTCATCCATCATTCATTTTATTATTTATTAAACCTGTGCTTTTACTACTGTCAAAATGTTTGCTGTGAGAGAGGCTTATTAGGACGATATGAAAGCTTGACTGATCTCTGTGTTATTATCAAAATATATAGTCTTACTTCCAGTATACAGTTGGCTATGATTGGCCACTGAAGTGACAGTTAAAATGTTTTTTTAAATAATGTTATTGAGTAATCTTTTTCATGTCAGTAAAGGCCGTAAAATACTCTAGCTAGAGACGAGGGGGCGGGCGATGACTACAGACATTTATTTTGTGATCTTCCCTCTTACTCTAGCTCACATCCTGCATGAGGAACAGAATGCTGACGAGTAAGAGACGCAGAGGAGATAGCGAAAGCAGAGTGGCAAACGGCGAAGAGATGGCGAGGGGGAGGAAGAGGCCGAGAGTACTTCGAAGGTCACTGAGTTTAGCATGCCTCACATAACCCACATTCCTTGTCTACTTCCATTTCAGCTTTCTAACTTTATCAACAGTCCGCTCTAAACTCTAAAACAGGCCTTGAATCGTGAGGGCGTTTAAAGGCTTGACATAATAGAGGCTGAAAAATTGCAGTTTTCCGACCATCAAGTGCACAGTAGGTTAATGCGTGTGTGCTTGAGAGTCAACTACTTTAGATAGACAATAAAGTGCCACATCCACTTTATCTGCTGTGTGTTTATCCAAGCTCTAAGGCATAACAAAGCTAATCCTTTACTACTGAGTTTGTGCAGCCAAAGTCGTTGAAACACACTGTAGAGCTTTGTGTGTGTGTGTATCTGCACTTGTGTGTGTTTGTGTATTGATCTTCTCCGGGCTCTGTAAATGCAGCAATCTGGGAAAGAAACTGACACCAGCACTCGAAAGTCTCAATGCAGCTCAATGGTTTTTATTGATTTATTCAGACCAGCTGGCAGGAGCAGAGTGGGTTCAGATGAGGACAGCTACTACCACTTCAATACACACAGACATACACACACACATCAAGACAGAGAAATGCCTGCACAGGATGTACGTCCATCTATATGTAGACTTTTGACTTCTTAAGGGTGTGTTTTCAGGTAGATGTACAAATACACACATACAGAGATGCCCAAGTGTGCGTTGAGAACAGCAGACCTGTGTGAGACAGCCTTACCTTAATGCCAATTCAACCCAAGTTTGACCCCATTCATGAGACTGCTGGTTAATGGCTGCTGTCACAGAGACTACAGTCTGCAACACACAACCACAGGAAACCACAGAGCTACATAAAATAACATATAACTGCTTTATAAAAAATGACTACAAATGAAATTAAGTTTCAGTTCACTCTCTGTCGCTCCATCAATCAGGTGACACACTTTGTCTAATTTTACTCGATTCTTTATAGTCTGATCTCTGGTGACAGACAGCAAAACGCATCATTTCCATGAGTTAATCAGATAACAACTACAGTAATCTGTAGTGTAATAAATCATGTTTTCTCTCTTTCCTATGCGTCCAGAGATAATATGAAAACAGGCAAATCTTTACCATGTTTTACACTGCAACAAAATCACTCAGCAATAGACACAAGCTCACATCAATGTTCATTTTTGTTTTGTGTCTACATATGTAGTGACCACACAGACCAAACCTCAAAAGAGGGCATAGCCTTTCCAGGAAATATGCAGCATCTGCCTGTCTGAGACATATTAGATGGATGATATATCTGAACGAACGCACACACACACACACACACACAAACTTGGCATTTCCTGTGTATGACTCATCCAAGGTAGTGCACTGCAGTGTGGTCGCCTTTGCCTCTCAAATCCTCAGTTTATTAGAAAACACCCCCAAAGTGCAACACACACACACACACACACACACATCATGCACACTCTCTGTCACTTTCAGTCCAAATAAAGGGTGTATATACATGAATGTATGAATGAATGAATGAATGAACAGAAGGATGAATGGGGAGGAAGCGAAGCTGAGTCGTCACATTCCACATGTACACCCGAAGACCATACACACACACACAACAGAAAATTACTCTCCTACAAACACACTCCCAACTCACCAACACAGCCATGCATGCTGATACAAACACACTGCTGAAACAACCGGTACGTTAACTGATCAACAGTAATTACCCTTAGATAATTTTGATAAATATTTGATAAACAATAAATGATGAATTAATCATAAAAAAAAACAGTTGCTCACTCACACACAAGTTCAAGTGAATGATTGCCCAACTTTGCACACACGTGTATGCTCACTAGACTGCACACACACACACACAAAGAGGATAATACCTCTAAAAGGATGTGTGCAAACACTAACACACACACACACACACACACACACACACACACACACACACACACACACACACACACACACACACACACACAGACCCCTCAGCCTCCTGTGAGAGTGTCTGGGTGAACCTCTTAGACTAAAGCTGACATTTAAGACAATCCCCAGAGGAGCATCCCAATCCGGACTCTACACTTCCTGACAAATGACCTTTGACCTTATGGCAGCTTCCAACCACATGATCAAAACCATCCCTAGTGACCCAAAGGTCGGCCGGCTCCACAGGAAAGTGAACATGTGTGTGAATGTGGAAGACAGAGAGAGACAAACAGAGAGACACTTCATGCGCAGCATTTTACTCGACCCAATTGAGCATCAAAGCAACAAATCAACCACAAATCTGTGGCAGAAGAGGACAAATGAAGGACTTTACTAAACTTCCCCATCTCTCTTTGAGCTTCATCTAACCTTTTCTCTCATTCTTCACTTTCATCTTGCTGCTTGGAACAGTCAGAAAATAAACAACTCCGAGCACTAAAAATAGACTTCAACTTGTTTTCCTTTTTCGCAGACTTGGCCTTCTGACTGTCCAACTTCTACTCAACTATCGCTCCAACCTTCGCCTTCAACTTTTCTCTCTTTTGTCTTGCCAAACATTACATCTCCTTCCACCTCCTCTCACTACCTATCTTTATATCTGTCTTGTCTCTCCTGTCTCATTCTCTCGTTTTTTCAGCCATCTTCCTTTCACTTAAACTTTCTCCCACCAGTCTTCCTTTTCTTTTCTCTCTCTCGACCCCCCCCCCTCCCTTCCCTACCCTCCAGTTTTCTCCCTGGTCAGTGGCGGGTCTTGAGAACAGGCCTCGTGCAATAGCAGATGCCTCCATATTTGGACACGCTGATGGAACCGAGGGATGAAGCTCTCACACGATCCTCCTTCAAAATACCCTCCCATTCCTCCCTCCCATCCATCCATCCCTCCTCCCTCCTTCCCTCTTTTTTAGTCCAGGGAGTTCCTCACTCGCTTCCTCTCTGTCTTTTTTCTCTCTACCCCTTTTATCTCTTTTTTTAAATGATTCTCTCGGGGTTTAATAAAGCATCTATGGGCAAACTGATGGATCGTACACTGCTTTGACATAACTTCTTTGGTTCGGGTCAAACACCAGACCTTCGTCGCATCATCCCTTGGGTAGGGTATCGAGAACTGGTTCTAACTGGAACTGAGTTTGAAACAAGAAATAAACTCACTTACAGACTGAACTGGTGAAGCTAAAGGTGTTTTCGAAAAAGAAAGAAATTGATTGATGAAGAATTGATCAACTTGAAATGATACCCAAACTGTAGTTTTCCATTACCATTACATCAAATGTAAAATGGTCCATGAGTACATGTATCCCTTCTTCACCACCTTTTTTTCAATGGATCTTCCCCTTCTGAAGATCCTACAAGTGTGTGTGACATGTAGTGCAGTGGGTTGACAGGAACAGTGACGCACTCCAACCATCACTGCGTCATTCTAATATACACACACACACACAGCTGTTAAAAGACATTTAAATGTCTCACTTCGCAGAGCCCCTGAGTTTCTCTCGGTGAGATTGTCGCTCAGTAGCAGATGACGGTCCTTGAGCAAGAAATTACCAACCTTGGTCCCGCTGCAAAGGGGACACCAATGACGACTGACGAGTGAGTCACTTTGTTTCATGCATGTGCACACACACACACACATACACACAAGTAGGCCCACAGCGTACAGTATTAATATGCAGCTTGTAAGGCCTTCTCTTCATATAACTTCTAATTGTGCACAGTGGTCTCATTGGAGTCATATAGTCGCACAGGGTGATTCATTCTGCTGTATGCCACGGATTCACAATTGCCTTCGTCCACCACACACACACACACACACACACACACACACACACACACACACACACACACACACACACACACACACACCTCCCCCGCTGCCCTAAACCAGACTGTGGGAAATCCTTGGGAAAGGGTCATGACC
This sequence comes from Miichthys miiuy, assembly GCA_036365135.1. NCBI lineage: Eukaryota > Metazoa > Chordata > Actinopteri > Sciaenidae > Miichthys > Miichthys miiuy. Next base: position 23,185,845 of record CM071602.1, read on the forward strand.
AGAAAATATGCTCCTTCTTCTGCCTCCTTCTTCTTCTGTCTCTCCCTCTCTCTTCTGTTCTTCCCTCTAATGTCACACAACTCTTTCTATCCACAGACCACCAGGGAGCTGCGCTTTACAAGCTGTTTATGGTAAGACTTGACTGACACGGGTTTTTGAAAGTCAAGTATTTTTTTTAGATAGACATCTCAGATATTTCGTTTATAAGCACTGCCATGCTTACATCAATGTTGTTTGATGGTATATTATTTAAAATTATGTTCAAAAACACAAACTACAACACATTAAGAGCTTCAGGTCTTGAGAATATTGATTATTTCTAGTCTCACCGGTCTGGATCAACATTCAACACTTACTCAGGGAGAAATCCATCAAAGTCGAGACAGCAATGCTGATTTCTCCACTTTCTCAACTGACCAGCATGCAATGAAGTCACAAGACTCGCTGTAAGCAGAAAGTTTAAAGTGGTTCAGGGTGCAACTCGCAATTTTTCTTGGAGATAACTCTCTGTTAGCTCTTAATATTCCCCTGGGTTCACATTGCCACTCTGAGGCCAAAGGGCATGCTAGGCAATTATTGACAAAAGCAGGCGGTTTAAGGACACGTTAGCACACCTTGCCTAACAGATAACTTACTAACTAACTCCCCACACATTATAGGGTAAGGTCATACTGGTACTACGACCCTCCACCATAAGAAGCACTCAGCCATCATGCATATAGACACAGGAAAGATCTAATGAACTTGTACTTGAACTTCATCTTTATTGTTCCTTTAAACTTTACTACATATTCTGTGATTTTGTGGGACACTTTAACTCTTCAAAGGGACAACAGGTTTGAAAAAATGAACAAATACATGCTGTAAACTGTGAAAAAATGTCAGTCTTTACAGCTGTAATGTGTAATATCTGCACCAAGAATGTCACCTTAACCTGACACCTCATCTTGTAATGAGCCTTTGAAAGATTTGAGCAAACTGAGAGTGTCTGTGTTTGTCTCGCTTTCTTTGCTTATGCCCCGACATACCAGGTTTGTGATTGCCCAAATCTTCTCCTTACCTTTTCCCTCGCACAGGCTATAAACTCTCTTTCCCTCTCTCATAAGCACTTCAGCTAAACCAGTGCAAACGAAGCTCATGGATTTTTTAAAAGGCTTGAGGCTGCACTCTGTATCTATTATTCAGAACGGCCGTTTAACACAGCACCACTCCAGAGTACTGTAGCTGGCACACACACACACACATACACAGGGCAGTAGAGACGACCAGCTGCTGTTGCCACACTGGCACATACAGCTGTCGCAAAAGTGGAATTTTAAACAGTTGTTCTATCACGCAGGAAATACAGCATATCTAGCAGGTAAATGGGAGATACTAATGTGCAACAGAAAGACACATGGACCCATGTGTGCAAACCCAAAATGAAGTTAACGGAAAGCCACCAGCCGGCCTTGACACATGCACACACACACACTTTTGACCCCTGCTATTCTGACACTCATACATTCTGTATGAGCTTGTCAATTAGTAACGGTATGACAGGTGTGTCAGACAGGCCCTGGGTCCACAGTAAGCGAATTATCAGGTCTATCCAGCATTTTGCCAGCAATGTGCATGACAAGGCAAAGTTCAACATCGCACACTGATAGAGCATCGGAGCATTTTATTGTATATTCACACGGTTCGAGTGTTTATGCAAGTCTGCTTTATCGATATCTATGTTGAAATATTTGCTGGGTATTTTAGGCAATACATTTTACTGGCGCCAGTGGAGAAAATAAGACACCTTGAGAGACCAGGTCACGAGTGAATCCACCTGTAACAAGTGAGATTCTGCCAATTCATTACATGGTTTCATGCAGTTATGAGATATTACTCCAGCGTCTGTAGAACACAGACAGTGTAATATGTTGGCACTGTGATTTAAAGCTTCACTGAATGACAACTCATGTACAAACAAAATCTCTGACACACACACACACACACTTACACACACTCTGGAAAGACTGGACAGACCTGTCAAAAAGATTAAATACAATACGAGCAGGTGACTCATCTGTTTTATTTATTTAATTACAGAAATTAACTTAGCATTGTACCAAAAATAGAAAGGTGCATTAGACGGGCAGCACACTGCCAGGAAAGACTAGTCAAAGATTATGTGAATGTGTTCATGTGCACGTGTGTGCACACTATGTATGCAATCAGGCTAGGACAGGGTTGGGCATGCTTATCAACACTGAACACACACACACACACATACACAAAAACATTTGACTCAACACATTCTTGTGCAATAGGAATGACAAACTTCTTCTGAAATATGTGGGGTGGACAAATAAAAGAAAGATGATTAGACAACTGTGGGGGTAGGGGGGGATGAGTGAGTGACACTAGAGATCCATTATGAGAGAGAGACAGAGAGATGTGGAGGATGACAGTAAAGGATTATTACAGGTCTATTAGGACACAATGTGAGAGCTGCAGAAGATTAGGACAGAGAGGAGAAAGGAGACTATCTGTACAAATCTCTTGCTATCAGTGCATCTGGCCTTTCCTTGTACTCTGCAGGTTCATTAGCTACTGGCTGTCACTGTTTAATTATGATTTAGTGTCAGATCTCAACCATCCTCTCTCTCTGGAACACACACACTGCATTAATGATAATGGAATAAGGATGTACCTAATATAATTCTCTAGAGGTGCTTAATGTACGTATTATAAGCCAATTCCTATACAGTATGTGTGTGTGTGCAGGGCTGTAAAGTCAGCACTGATAATGCTTTTTCATCTTTGTCGTCAGTTAAATGAGATTTTTGTTTAGAAAAGAGCTCAAAACATTACAAATGCCTGGCAAATAATCAAATCTTTGATAATAATAATAATGATAATTATTATTATAACATTTTCATAATAATCATAATAAAATGTAATTTTTACATTTTATATAGAGCATGGTGAGTCTTTCACAGCAAAAAAGTGTTTTACATTTGTTTTGAACTTGAACTTTGTCATTACACAATGAATTTGCACAAGCAACAAAGAAACAAAACACTGCTGCAGACACGGATATTATTGAATTTGAAATTGAAAGATTTCAAAGTAACTGCCTTACTGGTTACCACCATCAAGTCACGTGAATCCCAGTTTGGACAAGATCTGAACCCTGGTCCTCTTTTAGATGACTGTCACACCAAGGGTAAAGACATACAGGACTCTCACACCTTCTTAACCATCAGATTTAAGGACTTTCAAGAGCAAAAAATAAAGGACTTAACATAGCATAGTTTGAGAAATGAATCAAGGTTAATTACTGTTACCAACACTGAATGTGACTCATGCATATGCACACAACCATCGCACTTTCTTGGGGCAGGTGGCACGTGAAAAGATGACGCAACTGCAAAAGACATGCAGACAGCAGAACAAAGCCGATCTACTAACACCAAGTATCAATACAATTTCATTTTCTATTCTATCAATGAGAATCTGTGTCTATCTGTGTCTCTTTATGCCAATTTTCCAAAACTTTCAAGGTGTTGATTTTTTCCCCCTCAAATTCACAAACTTTCAAGGACTTCAAGGACCCTCTCTGCTGCTTGTCTAGCTATAACAATCACACTGTATGTACCATACATTAAAAGTCCCTTTAAGGCTTTTGTTTCTGTCTCCTTCACCAGTAAATTCCTGCCTGGTGTCTGGCATTCCCCTGCTTTCACATGTTCAGCTCTCCTCTTACTGGACAGCATTTTTCTTTTCACTCTGTTATCACACACAATGACAGTCAGACACAGACAGAGGCACACAGACGAGACCACCTAGTCAAGTGATTACAGTTGACCTTTGAACCTTGCAGCCTTCAAAAAACCAGCGAGGTACGAGTAGCATGGGCAAAACAACACCATGTTGGGTCACAGACCTCAGAGGAAAGTGTCTCCTCTTAACTTTATACAGAGCATTGTTCACACACAAACACACATATAACACAGACACAGTGGGGAAAGGGGGAATACAAAGAAACAGATAAAGGTAGTGTGTGTGTGGCAATTTGCTAAATTAGCTTCTACCCTCTGTGCTCACCTCTTAGTAATAAATCTCTGTGTATCTAAGGCACAAAGACTTTGATCAGTCCTTTTATTTCATGTTATCTATTTTATGTAACTGGATGTCTTATCTTTATTACAAAACAAACACATACAGACATTGCAGGGCTAAGGCTCTCATCGAAAAGGTGTAGATCTGACGCAAAGCAATTATAATGCAGCACAGAGAGCAAACTTACTGCTGCCTGTCTCTGCTGTAACTCTGTCTCTCTTCTTCTGTAATACAATTTAAATCTACTGAAAATAGCTGAGAAACCTTGCCTGCACAAAGTAAACATGAAACTCCTCTACTGCTGTCCAGGCGCTCATGGCTCTACACAGTAAAAAGAAACACTGACCTAGTATGGATTCAACCCAGCACCAATGGGCAGAAAACTGCCCAATAGAAGGGTTGTTTTGATCCAGTAACTGAACAGTAATATAAAATAAAGCACTGGGTCAAAACATCCCACTGGTACTGGGTAATCCAGTATTGCGTCAGCACTGTATTGACCCCACACCAGGTCAATTTTTAACCCAGTGTTTTTTAGTCTGCAGATTGTGTGAAATAGGCCTTTTTCCACAGCAGACATTTTGATTTATCATAGCTGGAAAAGCCCAGCTGCAGCTAACAGTATTAACGTACTATTAAACCTCTATGTCCTATGTGAAGCACTTTGAATTGGCTTGTTGTTGAAAAAAGCTACAAACAATATAAAGAGGGACACAGCTTCAACTTCACTTTTTACTTGCCAATTCATGTTATTATTTTAATTTGAAAGTCCCAGACTCTACAGAATTTCACAAAAAATGAATGTATTCCATGAGATTTGGCTCTTTTTTCTTTCTTCTTTGGCACTTTTAGATCAATGAACTACTGATAGTGTTTTATGGTGATCCAAATGTGTAATATCCATAACACCACAGGAGAAAACAAGAGGGGATTTTTATCGTCCTCACTCCACAGGGAAAGAATTGCCAAGTCCATGACAAAGTATACGGTCACTTATAAGGGAAAGAAACGCATGTTTGCACAAGACAATTATTCACAATTATTAACACACAATTATTCAACTTGTTGCAGAGCAACACAAATGTCAATGGAAGTAGTATGGAAGTGAGATACCTCCCACTGAGACAGTTAAAATATTACCTTCACCAGAAAACTGTGGTTAAAGCCAAACATGGAGCGTAGAAAAGCATAGCCGTGACCCACTGGGGCTGGCCTGGTTATGGTTAAGGATCTGCCATTTGCTAGTGCATATTTAGGTGACATGTTTGATTTAGCACAGACTAACCAGCCTGAGGGCACGGACTTCCCACTGCAACGTACCACGCTGGAAGTATGGTATATGAGAAAAAGAAAAAGACACATACGAGCATGAATATGCACACACATATTGAAAGACACCATTGCCACTCTATGATACCATTGGAACAGTTCAAGGTCTAAACCTTGAGTCTGCAGCTATATAACATGCTGTTATACTGCACTGTAGACTAAAAATCTAGACAGTCTAATGCACACACACACAAACTACAGCACTCAACAAGGGAAACCTAAAAAGGCATTAATGCAGCAGATACAGGATATAAAGACCGGCTAAACAGAAACACAGGACAGAAAAACTGCAGTGAAATACCAGTGTGCTAGAAAATAGAAAGAGACATGGCAGGACTGCTTAGGAAAGGACGGAGGAGACACAAGCAGTTGAGCAGGGGGAGTGGGGACAACTGACGACAAGAGTGAGATTCAGGTACAGGGCAAAGCAGGAAAATTTGAGTATACATATCAGTTGTCTCACTGGATATAAATGGGAGAAGGAACTAAAGTATTAATTATTATAATATACTGTGCAGATGTGGGAGAAAGTTTAAAAAGTTACTAAATACTGCAGAAGAGAGGAGAAGAAATAACTGAGGGACTGACCTAAGTCATTGTGTATTTGATGACCTTTAAGAGAGTTCAGTTTCTGCGTATATTTTCAGTTTTGTTTTACCTTTTTGTATTTTAGGGCCTTCGCTTCTGAATCTTCTAGTTTTATGAAACAGCTTCACGCGACTAAAGTCAATATAAAACATTTATACTACAGCGTGCTTCATAGTTCAAACTTTAACTTTTCTAAACTTCTCGTCTTTCTTTAAAGTACTGTGAACCATGAAAATAATGCTTATTTTGACTGCATACCTGCATAGTTAATGCTTTTGTCAATGGTATGACTCAACACTGCATCTTTCATGAAATACATTCAGCAGATGTGTTGAAGAAGAAGGACTGCCAGGTAAGTCTTTACAAAATCAACATTACATGACATGTAGTGCACTGTGATGTGAGATTGCTTGCTGCTGTATCATCCCTTGCAATCCATTACATAAATCACTTAGTGTGTTTCTGATACAACTACTGAAAAACTACAGTATCTTACCAAGTGGCTGCATTCATGGTCAAACAAAGTTGGTTTGCTTAGTTGTTGTAGTTCAAAGGAGAGCTTGGTGATGAGAACTAAGAGAGAGAGATTGGTTAAAAGCATGCTATCGCTCTGCATACTGGGGGGGATCCATAGCAAAGCCTTGACTACAGACAGGCAGATAGCACTAATGAGCACTAAAGCAGTGTTACACAACAGACCACACGTACAGGCCAGGATGACAGGTGAGAGACCGAGGCAATGATTGTGATAACACAACGAGGATGAGGAAAAGCAGAGGGAGAGATGCAGAACATGAAAGGAAAGGAGACAGAGAAAGAGCAGGAACCAAAGGACAGAAAGATAGAAGAGCTAACAGAGAAAGGGAGGTAGGGAAATAAAGATTATACAGTTTATCACTCGTGATAATACTTTTACATGAAAGAACATGTAAACAATGAAAAATGTTCAAAAGATACTGAAGGTATCAGAAGAGAAACAGAATCTGTGATTGATTACTGCATTTTGGGGATTATTAACTACTGTATAACCTATTTTCAAACCAAATGATGATGATGGAAGAGAGTGGGAAGCAATAGAGTTGTGGGATAGCTTGATTTGCATTTGACAGTGTAAGTATTGTAAAAGAAAACGACAGGTCAGTCAGAAGTAGGTCTACTGATAAGGATGACTGGAGCTAACGTCCTCAGAAAGGATGGAACTACACTATAAGTTGAGAAAAATGTTAAAATGGCAGCAAAGAGAATGGATTTCGTCTTCGGAGGTATTCTGGTGGTGTGACGAATCTCTGGCAAATGGCAAATTCAAGATAAGCAAACTGACATCATGAACACCTACAACAACAAAAACAACGATTTGTTGTTGTCATTGAGTTCTCCCTAACTCGCTCCCACAAAGCAATCCTTACATCACTCAGTATGTGATTCGGACTACGTATTTCACAAACAAGAAGTGGCATGTTGATTTCTGCAAAATAAAAACTGTGTCAAATCCTCTTTGTCTCTGCGAAAGAAGCAAACTGTTAAGGTCATCGTTTCTCCGAGCAGGAAACTGTGGGTCTCTGTTTCAGCGGGAAAAGTAGTATGGCATTCTCCCCCTTTTTCTGTCCCTTAACAAAAGCTGCATGTCAAGATCTCACTCTGTCACTGTTCATCAGTCTGGAAACAGAGAGTGATGGCACCATTTAGAGCCAAGTGTGAATACACTCTGACATAAGGCCTGACAATAGAACAGGCAGTCTCTGTTTGCATGAGAACTAAGATTAGATGGCCCAAGAGGAATTCCCTGCTGGAGAGATTAGCTCCATTGATGCTGATTTCCACACAATATTGAGACACTCTATGTGTGTGTGTGTGTGTGTGTGTGTGTGTGTGTGTGTGTCTACTCTATATAAGCAGTGGATATTGGACAAATTACAGCCAAGTGAAATATCTTTCCACATCTTTTTACTGTCTGCCTGACGGTTGGTGGTGGGCTTAATATGATGAACACCTGTTTAATCAAATGAATTCAAGTAGCATACCTCCTAAAAAACAGTACGGCTGGTCAGCCTTTCTTTTATCAACTCCAATCTCCGGCTCAAACACAGCCAAGAACACAGTCAGAAATATGAACTAAACCTTGCACTGATTGTCAGCTCTAACAGAGGAAAAACAAACTGTGGAGGTCAGACAGTTGGACTGTACGAAACTGATTTTTAAATGGTTCAAAACAGTTTTTAGTCTGAGAGAAGGTCTAATCCGTGTAACAAAACTGACCTTGTTTGACTCCCCAAATGTTCAAACACATCAGCTCTTTATTTGTGGGCTACAGTCATGTATCTTCTCTACTGTATGTGCCAAATGTATACTTGTCCGGTCATCCTTGTGCTGTAAGTATCCATTAATAGTGTCACTATGCAAGTTGTCAACATTTGTCTGTAGCAAGGATTTCAAATCCATTTGTTTTATTTGGAGATTAAATGTCCTAATCTCAATGACACAAGCCTCTGTCATTCAAACACGGAGCTCCAAAATAAATCTGCAGAGTGCTGTTCCAAAATAACAAATGTATCATTTGTACAAATTTGTACAAAACCACTGATAGCATAGGGCAAGGAAGATAATTATAGGGAGGGGTAATATATGTCCTTGAGCAACAAAATGACTTGAATGTATGTATGGAATGCTCTATGTTACACAGAGTTTTAACATTGGTTTACTTTTTTCCAAGAACAGTGCTACAGGTATCGACAGTGACATTTGGTATTAATTACAGCTACTGGATGTTGAATGATATCCAGTTGACATAAACCAAAACATTTCTCTCTCTTCCTGGTGCTCTAATCTTTTAATCTTGTAGCCTGATCTCCTGCTTCTGTCGGTAGACCGTTGCAACAGGACTAACTGGTCAGATAACATATTTTAGTGCTGTCTAGGCACGCAGTGACCCCACTCTACCTGATGACCATGTGCTAACGTGCACATGTTCAGACAATGTGGGCTTTCAACCATTATCCTCTACATGTATGACTTAATTCAAATGCAATGCCCTCCTCTTCTTGTTGTGATATATTTTTAGCCTTTGCCACATTGTTTTGCTCTTTTAACACAAGTTTGATGGACTTTAAAGATAAACACAGGTATATTGGTATTTTAGTATAAAATATTTTAATTTTGGCAAACTGCTTTTCAGTTTATGTAGAGAACTCATGAGGAAGTCAGAGGTGAACAGCCACTTACCCTTCAGTTTTTCCACCACACTCTGCCCGGCTCTCTCCACCACTCGCCCATCCTCTCTCTGGTAATGGTCATCCAGGAATCGATCTGTAGCTTCTGACAGGTGAACCTTGCCCGCCACGCCCAGCTGCTCCATCAAGTTAGCCAGGTTGACATCATTTGACCATACATCAAACTTGAAGCGCTTAATTCCCAGGATCCCACACAGGACGGTGCCCGTATGGACGCCGACGCGCATGCTGACGGTCTCACATGTCTCCTGGCAGAACTGCTCAATGGCCTGGATCATGCCGAGGCCCATCTCTACACAGCAGTAGGCGTGGTCCGGCCTGGGTTCCGGGCAGCCAGCTACACAGTAGTAGCAATCTCCCAGAGTGCTGATCTTCTCGCAACAGGTTAGTTCACAGAGCCGGTCGAAACGTCCAAACAGGTCATTGAGAAGGCCCACTAAGGCTGGTGCTGACTTATTGGCAGACATTTTGGTGAAACCCACAATGTCTGCAAAGAGGATGCTGACAGGCTCCATGCGTTTCATATTGAAGGGTCGGAAGATTATCTGTCCACGGGGGATGGAGGTCTTCTTGCGTTTGTGATTGTTATGAGGGTGATTCTTGGAGTTTGTTGCACTTTGTGCTTGTGAACCTCCACCGCCTCCACCACCCACTGACACGGCCGAGGCAGAGCAGGCACCGGAGGAATAACGCTTGCCAGAGTTCTCACCACCACCCTCATCATCACCTTGCTTCATCAGCTCGTCTGCAACTCTGCGTGGCATGACCGAGTGGATCATGCGCTCCTTCAAGGCCTTCTCCACCTCTAAGTCTTTGCCATGCATGATAGCCTGGCCCACCTTGAGGAAGGTGCTGCGGGAACGCACCTCTGACATGATGAACAGGTGGATGCCAATGACATGGGCACACAAGTGGAGCAGAGCTTTGGCTGGGCCAAGCCAACTGAGGATTTCTCCTTCCAAATGGGGACCTGAACCAACTAACCCAGTCCTCCATCCAGTAGTGTCATAACTCCTTTGAAGCAATGGCAGCCATTCTAATGCTTCAAATAATATAGAATACAGGAGCCCCAACATCACGGAGGCATAGAGACGGACATGGAGGACACTGTATAACAACAGCAGAACCTCCATGCACAGGGAAAAGGTGCCCACAGGGGAGATGCAAGGAGTTGGTGTTTGGGGTTTGTTTATTGAGAAATATGAGGCATTCCCACCACCAGCCCACTCCAGGTCAGTGTAGCCAGCAGTCTGTATCTGTGGAGCTAAGGTAATGGCGAAGGTGACCGCAATCAGGAGCAAGGAGGTTTGGTTGTATAGCCTTGTGTAAGGCTGAGTTAAGGTGAACAAAAAGAGGAGCACTAAGAGGACTAAAAAGGAGGCTGTGGGGGCTAGGAAGGTCACAGGGTTGCAGCGTTCACTGTTGACCCCAAAGTACACCCCCCAGAGTACAGCTGCCACTGCCAGGTAGAAGAGGACATAGCGGAAGCGACGCTGTGTCTGAGGAAAGCACCTCTCTTGGCATGCCTCTTCCAGGATGGGAGAGTCAAACTTGGGGTCCCAGCACTGAGCTGCAGAGCGTTCAAACAGTGGTGGCGCCTTCCTTTGCACCCTTGGGGTGGAGGTTGCAGCAGGTCTGGAGTCTCCTGAGCTGCAGCTGGAGGAGATACTGTATTTGTGGAGGTTAGGGTTCGTTTTACTCACAGCCCCATAGCCTCCAGCTCCTCCTGCTCCTCCACTGTTGGCAGCCCTCAGTGGCTCATGTTGATGCACGTGTGGCGCGCTGTTGGTAATCCGCACGGTCACAGCGCCATCCCCGCTGGAGTCGCAGCTCACTTCCGTGCCATGCATGAGAAGCTGCCGGTGATGTTGCAGAGTGGCCATATTGACTGGTGTGACGAGGAAACAAGAGGAGGGGGTGTGTGTGGGGAGGTGAGGGTGCGGGAGAGGTGTTAAATATTAATAATATCCTCCGATGGCGCTCAGGCAATTAGACGCGGTGCGTGGGCGATATGTGTGCACATGTGGCACGGAGACGAGGGAGGAGGAGACGGCGGCGAGAGAGTGACAGGCAGGCAGACACAGAAAGGGGGAGAGAGAGAGCAAAGGTGTTTTGTTGGAATAATCACACTGCATGAATGGTGAGCACTGCACAGACGTCTTTGCTACGCACACAGCAGCCTGCACACTCACTCACACAAGACGCGCCGTTCCAGTTTCTTGAGCAGTTCATTATCCGACCCCGGGTTTGCGTCAGTACTCACATTACATGTATCCTTCTCCAAAGAGGCTCTGGGTTTGAGCCCGGCTTTCTCTCCAGCTGCGGTAAAAACACTGTCATCACTCTTTCTGCCTCCTGAATTGAACATCCTTCTCGGAAAGGACTGGTTAGTGATGCAACGGGGCTTTTTTTTTACGCCTTCATCAAGTCAGTCCTGACGTTACATGACTGGAAATTGCCTCCTCTGGATGTGCGCAATATTTCGATAGTGCTGACATTACAAACTCAAGACAGCGTCAGGAAAAGAAAATTCCCAGATTTTTCTTCTTCATTCCGAAAAACAACGTTGCGTTCAGGTCCAGGGCTTCATTGTATGAGCAGATGCAGATAGAGGCTGTCAACAGTTGGCGTTGTGCACAGCAAGTGGCTACAAAAGTTACACTGTCCCCTCTTATCTTCACAACATGCGCGACAAATGGCCCATTTACACTTCCTTTCCCCTCTTCAAAACACCCCCTAAAACTGTCTTTATAGTGCTAAAATAAAACATGTGTTGACAATATGAATTCCCTCATTATAAAGCGTAAAAAGTAAAAATAATAATAGCTTTTAAAAAAAGCAATAATTTAGCAGATCAGTCCTGACTTAAAAGACCGTTTTTGTGCTTGACGTAAAGTAGTTCACTAACATGTGGACAAACTGTTAGTTTTGTTCATTAATAAAGTAGGTGATCTGTAATTGAGTCGGCTTTACCTTCCTCTACATCCCCTCTCATGCATGGCTCAGTGCGCTATGGATTTCTATTTCTTACTCCCATACATTCTGCTTCCATCTTTTTTACTCCCTTGAAAATATTCCAGACTTGAGTTATTTTGGAGCTCTGTCCAGTCCAAGATCCAGATCATAAGAGGCCTGACAGGCAGGCCTATTCCCACGGATCCAGCCCCGTCCTTTCCTGAACTCCCTCTCCGGATCTCCACCGTTTATTCCCCTTCTGCCTTCCAAAGAGGGGGGGGGGGTATTATTCAAAGACGCGTAATCCGAAAAGAGAAGCGCAGAAAATACCATCCGCTGGCCCCAAAGTAGTGTAGGTTTGCCTCTGCTGGGAGTGTCTGCAACTTGTTGCGCGCAGTTGGCAAAATATACAACTATGAGGAACAGCCTCGGTCGGAACAGGCTGGTCTATAAATAGTGATGATCAAAACTCTTGCAGTAACAACACCAACGGCGTGTTAACATTTCAAGTTTTTTTTCTTCAACTTACTGTGTGGGATAACAGAAGCGCTCAATGCACTTAAAAAAACGTACTATTTAAAAATCACGTCGTAAAACGCGTGCAAAACGTCAGTGATAGGCCCCCCTCTCGTTTCCAAAAGCTCCCAAACTTTTTTCTTTTTTTTTTCCCAGGCCGTATTTCCTGCGTTTGGAGAGGAGACCCAGTTAGGAGTCTCTGGTTATTTGGAGCTGAGGCTGGATTTCCTCCCCTCGCATTCCCCCAAGAGCAAAGAAGTAGAAAATCCCCAGAGCAATAAAGGAAAACCCTTTGGATATGTCTTCGGTGGGATTGTCCAAAAAATCGTCCCACAAACGGCACTATCTCCTTATCTCAACCAATTCCTTAGGTCTGGATAGCACTAGTTTTCGCTGGCATGCATGTGTCCAACAAACACAACACTGTGCGCTCTGGCTGTGGTGCGTCCTCTTCCGTCCGCCACTGGTTGCCTCCCTTTTCCCCCCTGATGTAACTCTCTCTCTCTCTCTCTCTCTCTCTCTCTGCTGGAGTTGTGGAGGGGCTATATAAAAACAGACATAAAAGCGTGAGTTTTGCGGCTGGTTTTCCGTCTTTATCCGGGAGAACGTACTATCTCCATTCCTGAAGCTGCCACCATCTTCGCTGTGACTGGGTCGGAAATCCTCCCCCAGCTGTTGTGGCGGTGCGGGTTGGTGGGACCAGCCTGTCAAGCAAACCACCGTTTGAAAAAACAAGGTTTCCGGTCTTGACTTGGGGGAGAAGAAAAAGAAAAAGGCCAAATAAGACAGTTAACTAAATATTTCCACACTGATTAAACAAATCTGTATTATCCACATTAGCTTGTAGGTTTAAAGGGCGGTGGTCCTGAAAAAACTACACGATACAGGAACACTTTGATAAACTGCAGACAACCAACTGTTGGTTAAACAAGTACCATTCAAATATGACTAATATATCATTTTAACCCCACAGTAAAAGACAAATAATTAAAGATAATACATAAAATGTAAGATATATATATAACAACAGTAATGCCTATGATAAATAGCTATCATAATCATTTATCAACAGAAAGTTATTATTGTTAATTGAGACAGAATAAGCCTAACAGGCTAACTGTCATAGCTAAAGACACCCTGAACATTGTAAAATATAGATTACATTTACTGATAGTTAACTAGCTACTTAGCTATGGCTGTATGTGAACATTTTTCATCATATTTGAATCTCTTTTCTGAATGATTTAACGAGTTAATTAATTTCAATAATAGGTTACGTTAGCCAGAATTAGCCTAACAGGCTAAATGTCATATCTAAATAAACCTTAAACATTGATTAATTAAGCTATACATGTCGAAGCATAGTACAATATAGACTACATTACATATTTATTGATAGTTTAATAGCTAGTTAACTATCTATTTAACTTTGTAGTTGTATGTGGACATTTTAAAAAATGATTTAACTAGTTAGACAGTTATGACAGTTAAGTTAACGGTTAGCTAATCAAAAACTGATATTTAAGTGCATTTCTAATGGATATAAGATAGCTCTGTAGTTAGCTAAGTTAACTAACTAGTTAAATAGTTACTGTGGTACTACACAAGTTAAATTTACCTTTTAACTGAAGACAGGGAATTATTTTTAACGGTCTACGGTCAGCCGTTACGTCATTACGTAAAGTTACCAGTACGTTAACGTTGCGTAGCAACTCTTTAACAAGCTTACGTTAAGCCTGGCCCTGAAAGTAAATGGTGTATTTAACAAACTGCTACCAAAGTAAAATGCAATCAATTTAGCGCTTTTACTTTGAAGGCAGACTCTGACCTCCGGTGCCTCCGGTTGTCTCTGTCTAACTCGACGGGTTTTGGTGGGTGTCCAGAGTGGAGCTCGGCTACGTTCAAGTCACATGTGAATAACTGCCATAACAGTATCTGCTGGTGTTTTCAGTCTGATTTACGCTGCTACTGTAACTTATTATCACCCTGCATCACCTGTAATGCAAACATCACAACATTCTGGATGCTGTGTTTTTATCAGCTAAACTTTGGTGTGTTAACTAACCTGTACCAGACTTTTAAAAACAGTTTGGACCATACGTTTGATATAAATGCCTCTAATAAATATAGGCCTAAAGGAGTGATTTATAAAGAAGATAACATCATATTATAGTATTAAAATGTAGCCTTTTCAGACATAGCTACATGAATTGACATCTTAAAACTGGGCTTGAATTAATGAAACGAGTTGAAATGTTGTTGTTTACTAGTTTAAAAATATCTGACAGCAGTAATCCATTAGTCTATTTGTTGTTTCACTTTTTAAATTGAGACTATTTTATGAGTTACCATTAAAAGTGCTCAGATTATATTTGCAGTGGGGTGGTGGTGGAAAATCAGTTGTACTTCTTCATCACAATAAAAGACAGATGGAAAAACCACTTCCAAACAAGGAAAACAGCAATACTGATTTTGTACAAAAGGTTCTCTGGGAAATGCGGTCTTTATATTAAGGGGGGGAAAGAACAAAGCTGGAGATAAAACTTGCTAATTTTCTTGTTGGTTGTAGCATTATAAAGCACTTTACAAAGATATATAGAAAGAAAGACGTATGACAGGAGCGTGTCAGTTAGGCCAAAGTTTAATCCGTCAAGGTCAAGGACATACCATTTGAAAGAAAGGAGAATGTGCAGTGACATATAACACAATATGAATTATCTGCATGTTGGCTATCAAATATCTCAGGCAATATGTGCTTCATTAGGACAAATTGACATTACACTGGTGTCTCTATGGACCACAGTGTATTTTCAGCTGGAAGTGTAGTGAAGTGATGAGATTGTGAACAGCAGGTGAATAACAAGAAGACAAACAAGTTAACACAAAGTAGTAGCCTCCTCCTTTGAAGAAGCAATAATGTTTAAACTTTGAAGCCAATAAAGCCAGTAAGCTTCTAGGAAATGTTCAAGTGTGTGTGTGCGTGTCTGTGTGTGTGTGTGTGTGGCATGTGTGTGTGCTTATGTTCGAGAGCTTACAAGAGAGGCCTGTTTGTTTGAGTTGATAAAGCTGCACTGATAAGTCTGTGTTAACATAAAACCTCTGAGCACTGCCTGTCAGCTCAACAAACACAGATTATACACCGAATATGAGCTCAATTACATGTTTACATGAGTGGCATTTATTACTTATGCACAGGTGTGTTCATGTGTGGTGTTTTGTGTCGTCTTGGTGTGGTATTTTATTGGCCTGCTGTGGGGAAATTAACTTCTTGCCTCAGGGTCAGCTTTTGTTTTATTAAATTAGTATTTAACAGAAGCACCAGCAAGGAGACAAACTGCCAAAAAATATGGTGAAATATAGTCTTCATGCCACTTATTCGAAAAGCCTGTGTGCAATATTAGCATTTTATTTTGCTATACTAGCATCATGGCTTTAGTTATATGGCAGAGCCGGTCAGTCGGTCCACCACTTTAGTTCAGACTGTAATATCTCTACAACTATCACGTTGATTTCCATGAAATTTTGTTAAGACCTTCAAGGTGCACAGAGGGTGAATTGCAATTCCTCTGGAGATCCCCTGATTTTTCCTCAAGCACCAACAGTATTTGTCCGGTACTTCTTAATTACCCACAAAACTAATAACATTCCCATCACCTTCAGCTGCACTTACTGTTTAGTGCTAAACAAATATTAGCTCATTATACCTTCTCAGTGTCAACATATTAGCTTTGTCATTGTTAGCATATTAGCATGCTGTTCTTAGCGTTTAGCTCTGTGTCTGTACTAATAATACTAATAATAGTATTTAAAAATAAATCACAGTCCACTGGTTGAATCAGTCAATCAATCAATAGTATCAGTAGAAATTACAGCCTGTCCTCTTTACTATCAAATCCACGACTGGCAGATTGTGGCCATCCCGCTCTAAACTATCAGGTACCATCCATCCATCCATCTATTCATCCATCCATCCATATTTAGTCCCAATAAGGGAAAATTAATTAATGTAAAGAGATGTAAATATTTTGAGTACTTATGTTACTGTACACTACAGAAGGGATTTTTTATTTGACACTGGCAGACAAAAGGATTTGGCATGATTTTAAATGTAGCTATTCCAGACTATATTCACAATGTGCATATGGATAACTGTCAAAAGCAAAGTTATTTTGAATTTTAATATTCCATTCAAAGCAGTGAGAGGACTGGCCACCATGAGTTTGATAATCAGACTGAATTGTCATTTAATTTCACTGCACTGATTCTATTTGAATCACTGAACAAGTCTGCAACGTGGGCGGTGATTCAGAGGTCTGGGCCAAACTAACTGTATATCACTCAACCCTCATCCTTATGTGATCACACATGGTTTTACATCAGCTGAAAAACTGAATGAATAAGGATGGAAGTTAGTCAGAGACACAAATGCAGTAACACATGCACAGAGATGTAAATTAAAAAAAGATGTCATCAACACTGGGTATAATATTCTGGTCAACAATCACATTATCTGTCACAGGGATGTGCCAAATAGTTGTCATAATGTCATGTTATTAAAATTAAGAGAAAGTCACACTTGCTTTTGTCAGTCATTACAAACTGCTGCATGCAAATACAATACTTTAGTCAATATAATTTACATTCATAAAGGTTATCTTATTATGGTATATGTTGCAAAACTTATCAGTATGACATTGTAATCATGTGACCCAAGACAAAATCCTGTATATTTATTTTATATGATACTTTAACATGGCCCTGAGTGAGTCCTTGTCACAGTTGAGTTGGCTCTGCCACATTGCTGGGTATCTGCTTTCTGTGGGAGTGTTTATGTTAGCAATACCAAAGTAACTTCAGACAGACCACTGCTGTCAAATACTGCAGGGTTTCACCATCACACACACACACACACACACACACACACACACACACACACACACACACACACACATACTCTTCTGGGCAAAGAGAAAAGAATTCACCGCTTTGAATGAACTTACCTTATCAATACAGAGGTTATGGGAAGTTTAAATCTACCAAAGCTACCAAGTGAGAAATGTTTAAGAATATTCACATGCTATGCAATGTGATATGTAAATGAGACAAAGACAGAATGTGTGCTTTTCTGATAAACACCAAGTATAAATGTGCAGTATAATGGTTCAAATCATGTTCTTCTAGCAGGTCCTAGTCCTCCTGTTTTCACCTCATATTCCTCACTCGTGTTAAAAGTGAATCACTGGCAGCTCAAATAAAGAAATAAAGCTTCTCTCTGCCATGCACACTGTAACATAGTCGGCCTGATAAACACATTGAATTGAGGCGCCTCCTGGTGGCTGTTTTTAGTCACTGCAGGGAATCGTTAACAAAAAGCTATTAAAAAACAAACAGAACAAACAAAAAACAACAGCATTTAAATGTTATTGTTAACAGGGTTTTATGTTTGTTTTTTTGTGTTCACTCATATGTTAATTTAATCATGCTCCCGATTCATACAGTGCTGTTATGTGTACACAAATTAGTCTGCAATATTTTATTCTGAAGGTGGAGTTTCTCCAATCCAGAGCTGTGTGTTGGGAGGATGAGAGCTGGTGCTGTTTGTTTGTGTTCAGCCCATATTTCGCTGTATTTTTGCAGCTATCCAACCAACATGTATTGTTTCAGTGGATGAGATTTCATCTGTAATGTCTTTGTAGCCTTACAAAGGAAACAGAGACTGCAGATTTTTTTGTTTGTTTACTCAAAAGAAATCACTCAAAAGAATGACAATTACAAACAGACCTAAAAGAACAAGGAAAAGATTACATTTTTGAAGGAAATGCCCATGTGGTATGCAGCCGTTTTGAGGTAAAACTAGCAAACGTGCAGAGGGCTGAAAAGGCCACGGTGGCATTAAAAACAAGCTTACATGAACAGGAAGCTACAATTAAATTAGAAAGTTTTGAGGAGAAAACCGTGGTTGTGTTCAGTCAATTCAGTCTCAGTATTGTGTTGAGAAATGTTAATGTTAAATGTTAAAATAAAACTTGTCTTTTATAATGAATGTAGTATAGTACAACAGAGAGAAAAAACACAGTACACAATAGTGCAGTACAGTACAGTGACTAAACATGGTTGAATCACTGCTAAATAAAACACTACAAGAGCATCCATCTTTCTATTTTATTGTCCCACCATTGAAAATATGTGCCCTGACATGATAACAACCTGCACTTGGTTTAATTGTAAAAACACAGCAGAAAACACAGAAGACAAAAGAATGGAAGCATTTACTGTATCACTGAAAGAGTACAATCACTACCAATAAATAAATAATGTACAGTCTTGAAAACAGCGAGAAACAAGAAAACAATCATTTTCAGATTTTCGTTATCATGAAGAGTTGTAGAGGAAATAAACCATTCTGATTTATTTCGGTTATCGTTCGGGGTTTGTTCTTCTGCAGACATTCATCATGTTTTCAGCTAAACTGTATTTTGAAATACTCACTTGTATTGTTTGCATTGACCTACCTAAACACCAGAAGGGTGTCATATAGGACAATGTGTACCAGAGAGTTGTTATGCAATTATAGAAGACTTTCATTTGAGTATACTTTTCTGTCGTCTACAACTTATCTGAACTGTCTCAATGTAGTAAAAGCCATCTGTTTGGTACATGCAGGTAAAAACAAGCACTACGAAGTATTTGCATGACACATCTCTGCTTGGTACATTTTCTACTCTTGTTCTCTTTCTCTCTGCTTGGGTGCCCCACCTCACAGCAGTGGGTATTATTTCAAGAAACCCTCTGGCTGATCCTGCTGCTGCTGCCATCTGTCTCCTATGTTCCTCTTCCCTTTTCCTCTCTTCTACATCTCACTGCCTCCTCCAGCGATTCTTGGGTTTCTCCTCACACTCGGGGCCTTCACAGGTGCCAGGGAGCGGTGGCGGAGGTGGAGGTGCGGCCTTCGCCGGGGCAGGCTTGTCTGAAGCCTTGCTGACACTGCTGAGCAGAGTCGGGAGGTCGTGCGAGATGGCCTTTTCTATCTTCTCCAGCAGACACCCTCCGGTCCAGCTGCAGTGGTATGAGAGCTGCTTAAAGTTGGAAACTGGGTTCACGCCGAAGAAGTCCTGATAGGCCTCCTTGTTGGGCAGGTCAAACTTGCTAACATTGGTTTTGGCCAGAATGGATTTGAAGATATAGTACTTGTCTGGGTCATTGACAATATCTTGGAACACCTCGTAGGGGTCGCTAAACCAGCCCAGCTTGTCATAGTAGGTCTGGAGGTAGCGGTCCACAAGCAGGGCATGGATGCGCACGCGGATGCCATGCTGACGGATGAACGCAATTTTGTTCTCTATCTGATTCTCAATCACCTGCATCAGAGAAGAGAGAGAGAAATTATAAGAGATGGAAGGAGAGTGAAAAGATACACAGACAAAAGGGAAGGAATTATAGAGAGGATTTGCACACTGCACTGAAAATGCAACAATTATGAGGAACTTGAGTACCCTCTTCACATTAAGTGCTACTTAGACAAAGACAAATCACAGAGTAGATGTGTACTGCGATGTTTCTGTGAGTTTTACCCACAATTAGACGTCTCAGATTTACATTTCTCTATAAATAAAGTCAAGGAATCATATTGTCGACAAAAAAGAGTCAAGAACCTGGTTGAGGTCCTCCAGCAGAGAGATCTCCTCTTTCATGAAGAGCTTTCGGCTGGTGTCCACAGCGTAGTCCTGAGGCCAGAAAGAGCTGACATACACCCGAGGAGGCTCTGTGGCGTTGATCAGGGGTGCCATGCTCCAGAACAGAGCTCCGTAGACCCTCATCAGGTCCTGGTTGGAAAGACTGTCGGCCTTATTGAGGATGAGGCGAATTTGGGACTCGCGGCCCTTCATCTGCTTGAAGAGCATCTCCAGCTCCCCGCCCACATCCAGCTTGGTGGGGTCGAACACCAGGAAGATCAGATCAGCTCGATCAATGAACCACTGGCACACCTCATTGTAGGGGTAACCTGAGGGAGGAGTTACAATACATGAGATCAATTTGAGTCTTTTAATGGAGAATCTTAGTGTCACAGATGCTTAATCAGAAACTTTCTAATAGATGACATGAAACAAAAGAAAATATTTCCATTAGTAATGTCACCTCTCTCCTGCTGCTTGCGGTTTTCAATGATGCCGGGGGTGTCGACGAAGGTGACCCTCTCCAGCAGCTTGTGGGGCATCTCAACGCCCACCAGCCTCTCCAGGAAACCTTGGCCGAACTTCTCCAGAGGGGAGAAGGACCGAGAGCTGTCTGCTGCCATAACGATGCCTTCTATGGACCGATACTTCTCACCGTGCATTATGACTGTGTACTCTGAGGTGGTGGGCTCAGCACCTGATGGACAGATGAAGAGGGAATGATTTAATACAGTTTTGCATTGATTAGCTTATTTGGTTTAGCTGATTTGTTAGTTATTTGGTTTACTTGCTGTTGCTTGTTTTGTCTCAGGGGCTGCAGACCTCTTGGGAGCTTAATCAGCAGCATGGGGCACACCTGGGCCCAGTGTGTCCCATGGAAATAGGGCAGCACATATTTTTTTGGGTTCCTTTTGCTTTTGGTTTGCTTTCTCCTTACAAAACACTTTACAGATTCATCCTGTGTGTTTGTTTGATTATTTTGTTGTAAAGTGTGTTTCATTACTAAATTATATCATCAGATTAGCAGTCTATCAAACCCTTAAAGCAACCCTGTTATTTTTAAGGAGACAATATCTTATTTTAAAACACGCCCTGGTTCAATTTAACATACTAAACAAGCACAATCTTGTCTGACATAATCAGTAGAAAATGTTGGCTAACTTTAGACAGGTCTTGCGGTGTAACTAACATTGCTGTATTGACTCATCTACACTTGTTACTGTTACTGCATTTTAGCATATTGCAGAATTTTTTTCCACTCACCATGAGACATTTTCATTGTTTCCTATGTGTGGTCCCTTTCTTTCAGTCATTTCACCTGTTGATAATGTCTTTAAAGTAACTGAATCATGAAATTATACTCTTTATACTTTTACTTTTATGCTCTTTATACTCGTACTCCACTCTCCTACATTTATGACAGCCACAGTTACTAGTTAATTTGCAGGTTCCTATAATTTACAGAAAATATAATCAAGTAATGGTACCATAGATTAAACCACCCAGCAGTATAAAGTAATTTGAATTTGGCTCACTTACCATTAAAGTCATGCTTACACATGAATACATCAATAATTATAACTCAATGATATATGCTGTGTTTATTTGTAATGCATAAGTACGTTTACTTTTGTTACTTTAATACTTTTGCTGTTTTATTAAAGTACAATTTGAAAGTCAGGAATTTTATTTTGAACAGATTATTTCTACACTGTGGTGTTGCTACTTTTACTTTAGTAAACCATCTTCCGCCACTCATGACGAGTGAAATTATGAGTAACTGATACATAAATATAATTATGAACGCCTGTGTGTGTTTTGTGCTTTTTTCTGTCCTGTCAGTGATGAGCTGTGTCACAAACAATCAGATTTTATCAGTGCGAACCTGTGTAGAGTCCCTGTGAGGTGCCGTGCAGACCCAGCAGGTAGTTGATCATGGACGACTTGCCGACGCTCCATGGTCCCAGGAACAAAACCATGGGCTTAGAGGTGATCTCACCATCTGCACAGTTTGTGACGAAGACAGACATAAGAAGGGAAGGTCATTTAGCTTTGCTTCAGGTTGACACTTTGAATAAAAGGTCCCTAATTCAATATACTTGATAGCCGACAGACATATAGTGTTCATCTTTTGAACAAGCTGAGCTGAACTAAGCAGTAAAGATATCACTGCATCTGCTGCCATGTTTTGATCTCAAATTATATTATATTCATGGTCCTCAGAGAGGGGGCCACTAAAAGTTTTGTGAGCAGTAAATTTCCCCTGACTGACACACTATGCATCCTGACATCCTGATGTCTTTCCATTCTGCACCACAAGGGGTCCCAGTGTCACATGGCACAGCCTGAAGTCTCCATCCTGCTCCATAGTACATAAATAATATTGCCTGCCCTCAAGCGCAATGGAACAAAGTTTGTAGGGAGTCTGGCCCACACAGCGTTCCCTTTAATTTTCAGCAGACAGAGTCCTTATTGTGCTTCCCTGTGTGCCTGGTTTGAATAATGTCACATCCTGGCCCTATTTCTTGCTAATTATGACTTTGTTTGTACTTTTCTATTTCTGTGCAACTCCAGTTTATTAAGCCATGTAGTACTATGTACTGTATGGTGTGGTGGACTGATAAAGCGGTTGACAGCTGTGAGGTTTACATAACAGTTAATTGGAAAATGAAAATAGTAAATGGATATCAGCTTACTTCTAATATATTTAGAGCACTTATTTAACTTGTAGCCAGAGTGGTGGTGTCTCATTAAGTTCACAACAAAATGTCACGTTGCAGTGTCTGACCTGAACTGCAGATCAATCAATAAATAGACATTGAACTGTTACAAATGCGGGCCTGAAGCATGATGACTTGTGATATTTTCATGTAC
Source organism: Miichthys miiuy (assembly GCA_036365135.1). NCBI lineage: Eukaryota > Metazoa > Chordata > Actinopteri > Sciaenidae > Miichthys > Miichthys miiuy. The sequence goes on from CM071602.1 coordinate 23,209,102, forward strand.
AAACAAACTACTGTTAATGCGCCTGTGTATGCTGTTGTATCCAGGTGTAATCTCCATCAGGAAGCTGATTTACCCGTGACTTCATGCTGCCTGAGCTCATTGTACTTAAAGGCTTGCTCCACTGGCTTGATGGCAGTGTGGTAGATGTCCAACAGCTTCTTCATAGCAGCTAGAGAGAGAGAGAGAGAGAGAGAGAGAGAGAGAGAGAGAGAGAGAGAGTCATAATTGGGATGTAATGGTGAGATGACATTTTGGACAAGAGTATTATTAATGTTCTAACTACTATTACTGATTACAACAAATGCTTTGGCAGTACATGATGAATCGCACTCATAAAGTTTATTGAATCGAGGCAAGGTGATTAAGAGACTGGCTGTGCTGCGGCACTTTGGGCTCGCAGAAATCAACCAATCTGGTTTAAGAGAACAGAGGTGCTTTCATGCCGAGGACAGAGTTACACTTTTGCTCTGATTAATCACCCGCTTCAAGACATGTCTGCACGCTCACACACGTACACACACGCATACGTGCACGCATACAGTACACACACTCACACATAACAGCCCCAGGACCTAGACATCATGAAGCAATTTTCAGAATAGTTTCAGCAGAAAAGCCCCCAAAAATTGTCTCAAACTTCCTTTCATTCACATGCAAACACATCTGTTTTTCTTTTCCATTGACAAAGTAGCTGTAAACATTCTGCTGCGTTTTCATTTCAGTACAGAACCCGAGGCATTTCTGCACCAGAGGTCTGAAAGACATTTGAAACGGTGGGCAACACAGCAATGTTATCATTGAACATTCAAGTTTTGATCAGTAGGATGTGGTTTTCACTGGCTATGTGCATGAATGAGCATGAGTGGGTCTATATATACTGTATGTGTGATGGTGGGACTGAGGCTAGCCCTTCACACACTTTATATCCATTCATTTCATTTAAGGGAGAGAAATTCCCAACCTTATATTCCCTTATATATTGTCAATAATTTGAAGTGACTTGTTCCTTACCTGAGAACTCTTCTGAGCGCTCAGCAGAAGCCAATCGCAGCGTGTCCTCAATGTGGGAGCGGTCCCTCAGTGCTGGGCCTGCTGGCATATCTTCCTCACGATCTGATTGGAGGATCAGACTGTGAGTTAACTGTTAAGGTCAAAACCCTTGATATGCATTTACCTGTGACTGCAGGAAACCAGCAGGGCTGGAATGTAACTGAGTGCAAGTACAAATTCCAGGTATGAGTACTTTACAAATACTTTACAAAGGCAAATATTATATTTTTTATTGCACTACTACTACATAACTTTTAGCTGTAATTGAGTAAACAGTGTAAATACTTCTTCCACCTGGAAAGTGGTAGTGCTTAATCCAACAAAGAAGGCCTGGAAAACAATTCTGCAGTTTTCAATTTTGACGATCTGTGAAGTGATCCGCATTGTCATTTCCACTAAAACTGTCAAATACAATTAGTAATAACTCAGGTTTCCTGAGTTGTGAGTGACCAGAACATCTGAGCTGAGTACAGGGCCTGTATGGCCTGTACTACAGGCTAAACTGTTATATCATGCTGTTGTCCATCCATCTGTCTGTTCCTTTCCTCTGCTATTTTGGTTTGTTTATTTCTGTACCAGAGGTTGTTGTTAATTCCCCTTCAGCTACACACAGTGTCATATTCTGGGGGTCCGACATGCTCGAGAGAGAAAGATAGAGACCCTTGCTGTCATTTCAAGACCCATCAAAATTAAATGCCCAGTGAAAAAAGAATCCTTTTTCCAAATAGAATTTTATATCGAGCTTTATATCATGGTTGGTAAATGATGTATCAATAATGTATAGGTCTGTAATTAGCCATATGTAGACTGTCAACTTTTGTGTTGTGAAAATTCTCTTTGTTCAGGTGGTGAATATCCAACTCTGATTGAGTTATTAATTAATCAATTTTAATCCAGGTACCCAGCACCTAATTTCCAGACATGGTGGAATAGTTCATTAGAGGTGAATAAAAGTGTTCGATATGCTAGAGACAAGATGAGGATAAATACAAGCCACAGGGGGTTTGCACAAGGTGGCAACCCAAAACCTCATTAATGGTGTTTTAAAATAAGAATGAATGATTCATTTTTTAATTTGCTTTATTGTTATTAATGATTAATAAAGCCATTTATTACAATGTAGAAACAACTGATAAAGTATGTCTTTTTAGAGAGTAGTTACAAATTGACTAACAACAAAGATTTTCAAGTAGATTTTCTCTTTCTGTCCTTCCTGTAATGAGAGATATTATCTTTAATTATTTTTATCTTTAATTTTATTAGTATTGAATTCTGACTCTTGTTTTCCATCACTGTTTTGTCTCCTTCAATTGAAACTTGTATAAAATTTTTATTCTGTGATTAAAAGAAAAGAGTTTTCACCAGTTCAGACATTACAAGATAATAATAAACAATACAAATTCTTGTAAACAAGAGCATTTAAGCATGAAGCAACCTCCAGTGACCCTCCTAAGAGTGGAATGAATGAAGTAACAAAGTGGGATCAGAGTGAGGGGTGGGAAACTCTTTTAAGACTCAGCCATCATCTTTTATAGCAGGTGTCAACACCCAGACACCAGATAATGGCATGCTTCCCTAATTACACAAGAGCTGACTGGATGGGGACAGATTGACTGTTATACGATCCCTCCTGCTCCTACTTATCTCTTCTTGGACTGTATGACAGTATGAAAGACGTCAGCCTCTGGTGTCAGTGAAAAGATTTATGCTGCCTCCTGTTGCAGCTTTACTTTGAGATGTCAAGAGATTAATTTAAAAGCTTTTCAAAGTTATACTCTGAATTCAAGATGGTGTCATCTTTTTGTACCTTTGCTTTGAGACTGTGTGGGCTCCTCCGCAGTCACCTCCTCCACCGTTGCTTCCTCGACAGGTGCCTCTTCCACTGTGATTTCTGGTTCCTCTTCCATGGTCACATCCTCTACAGGTTCTGCTGTGACCTCCTCCACAACATGCTCTGGCTCCACTTCAGGAATCACCTCTGGCTCTGCAACAACTTCAGGCTCTGGTTCTGCAACGACTTCGATCTCTGGTTCTGCAACGACTTCGATCTCTAGTTCTGCAACAACTTCAATCTCTGGTTCTGCAACAACTTCAATCTCTGGTTCTGTAACGACTTCGATCTCTGGTTCTGCAACGACTTCGATCTCTGGTTCTGCAACGACTTCGATCTCTGGTTCTGCAACAACTTCAATCTCTGGTTCTGTAAAGACTTCAATCTCTGGTTCTGTAACGACTTCGATCTCTGGTTCTGCAACGACTTCGATCTCTGGTTCTGCAACGACTTCGATCTCTGGTTCTGCAACGACTTCGATCTCTGGTTCTGCAACGACTTTGATCTCTGGTTCTGCTTCAGGCTCTGATTTCACCTCTGGTTCGGCCTCAGGTTCTGCTGTCACTTCTGGCTCTGTTTCCTCAGGTTCAGAGATTTGAGGAAGCTCAGCTGGTTCTGTTTCTGGTTCAGATTCAGCCACTGCAGTCTCCTCTTCAGCAATGGTAGCTTCCTCCTCCTCAGCCTCATGCATGAAAGTGTCCACAGTTTCCTCCTCAGCTGCTGCCTGTAGTTCCTCCTGTGTGTCTTCATCTTCTTGTTCCTCAACTGTTTCTTCAGCTTCAGGAGCAGGTTCTTCCTCTTCTGCGACTTCTTCCTGAGGTTTTGTCACTTCCTCTTCCTCGTGGGATAACTCCTCCTCTGCTTCCTCAGTTTTCTCTGCCTCTTCCTCAGCCTCAACTGCCTCCTCTTCCTCCTCTTCAGATGATGAAACCTCCTCAGCTTCCTCCTCCTCCTCCTCCTCCTCCTCCTCCTCTTCCTCCTCCTCCTCCTCCTCCTCCTCCTCCTCACTTTGATCCTCCACTGACTCAGCCTCCCCTACAGACTCTGCAGCAGCCTCCTCTGCAGATGTCACCTCCTCTTCCTCAACCTCTTCCTGGGAAGCTGCCTCCTCCATTGCTTCTTCTCCATTATTTGTTATCTCCTCGGTGGAAGCATCCTCCTCCTCTTCCTCGTGCTCTGAGGTGGGAGATGGCTCTTCTTCAGTATCTAAAGCTGAGGGGGGTTTGCTGCAGGGCTGGCACATGGCCCTCTCTGGGGCCGGCGTGTCGTTGGAGGAGCTCTGGCTGGCATGCTCCTCTGTTGTGTCACATCCACAGGAGAAGAGGTCTCCCTCTGGCTGGAGCTGCAGACGAACCAGAGGCTCCTCATCATGGATGGAGGACTCTGCCAGGAGATCTAAGATGAGAGGAGGAAATACATCATATATAAGATCATAATTAATTAACTAGCTAAAAAGTGGCTTAATACAAGCTCTACTATACTTTATGTTGTAGTAGCAGCTTGGTGGAAAAACTACAAGAGCGCCGATCATCATTTTTAAAGGAAATGAAGAGAAATAAACTCTAATTCACTTCTTACCAAAACATGTGCGCAATGATAGAGGCCGGTAAAGAAAAGACATTAGCCCTTGCGGTACCACAAAAATCTGACAATGCTTTTTTTTTTTTTGCAACTGTGAAGGTGTCAAATATCAGTGACATGTTTGAGGTTTTTGGTGAAAATGACTAAGCTACTATGAGCTTATTAACACCCTCACAACTAATTAATAAAAGGCGAAAACAACAAAAGTCACCAGTCTTTCTGACTTCATAGGGGTGACAGATCAACACCTGAAATGTGATTCATTCACAAAAGCATCATAATCCATAAATAACAGGTAACTATTTAATAAACTGTACAGCCTCAATTCCCATCAAGAATGGGGCACTATAACAACATTTATGCACACTGGGTTACAACTAGCTGTGAAAGATCATTTTGCAGGATTTATATGTTGATTGACAGTAAGATGGATCATTTGGTTTGTGTGCAAGTCTCACCTAAACAGTTAGCATGTAGCTGGTGTTCTGCTGGGACTGATAGGGTTAAAGTAAGGATGTTGTTCAGCTCAGAGGACGTATTTTAATCTTAATAAGCACAGCAGCGATTTGGCAAACTGCAAGACCTATGACCAAGACCTATGACCTATATTGACTGAAATGTTTTCTGCAAAACAAACTGAACATTGAATGCAGACCAGTGAGACAGTGTAAACTAGCAGGACATCTGCAGCACAGTCACTTTGTTTATTACGTCAGTGCTTGACTAGTGCTCAGTCACTGTACAAGAACAGAGCATATCAGATGTTCAGCAACTCCAAGACATAAGACTCAGATTTCAGCTCCTTGAATGGTGAAACTTAAGCGTGGACTATTTGAGGCGGACGTGCAGTAGACAGTTGTGTGGAGAATCTAAAAGAAGACAGCTGAGTGGCTGAATAGACGCGGTGGAGAATTAAGTATTTATTGTCATAATATAAATGAATTGCTACTGTCATGTTTTGAACTAATTAGTAGGAATTTTCATAAAAAATGTCATCAAAAAAGAGCCATTTCTGCATTTTTACTGCATAAACAGGTGCAATGTGCAAGAGGCACATCCATCAATATCTCTTATTTGTCATTGTCAGTCTGTCACACGTCTGCACTCCTTTCATGCAGAAAATATCTGTGCATTTAGTACCAGGGCTGATACTTTTATGCAATACCCCTGTTCACACTCTCAATCTTCAATTTTCATATATTTTGAATAGTGTAGTATATCCTATTTATATAGTGTGTTTATGTCTCTTCTTACAGTGATAGCTCTCCAAGTTTTGTATACACTTGACACAACCCTTTTACATTTAGTGTAAACACACACACACAAGACAGTACACCTGTACATTTATTCTGTTGCATTTTATTTATATCACTCCAGTTTTACTTAAAATTTGATTGTGTTTTATTTATTTAGTTTCTTTTTATCCTCTGTGTCTAGTGCTGTTACCACAGATACTGCTCTTAGTGCTGAGCTGACCTGGTTTTCTCATCCAACACTTTTCATTGTACTGTTGACTCTGTGTTAACCTACATATGACAAATAAAACTGATTGGTTAGTGCAAGGTGTTCATATTTTTGAGGTAATTACTTGGTATCATGTTCATAGACATAACGTTTCATCACAAACAAAGCCAAAGATGGTTTCATTCTTTCTCCCAAGTTAACACATTTACAAGCTGCTCCAGATCACATCCAGTTAAACAGACATCACCATCTCTCAGCATCATACAGTATATTACAGTTACTATAGCTTCAAAACACTCACAGCTAAAACAGTGGACTCCCTCTCTATTACAAAACATTCAAATGTATTGATATATAATAGATACTCTTCACAACCAGAGTAGCAGAGTACAAAGAGCACAAGGCCATGACCTCTATTTAATTAGAACTGCCTGTGAGGTCTTAAGACTGAGGAACGCATAGTGGTACACAGTGTGATATGAGGCAGCTATATGCATGTCCACGGTTCCTGTTACAAGATGGACTCAGTGTGTCAGATGAAGACTAATAGCTGCAGGCAGCTGTCACAGGTTTCACACGTTTGTAAGACTTCTGGATCAATGCCCATTATGAGCATATAGACTACTGCTAATGCTAAGGAAGAACACGTGACATTAGCTTTAGACACTATTAAACCTGATTTCGTTTTTTGGACACTTGGGGGCAGCTGAAACAAGCTGTCAACACAATACTGACCTATCATAACCTTGTAAGTTGATATAGCGAACTTAATTATTCTTATTTACACATCCAGCAGTTATTAAGCAACTTTATAATTAATTTAGGGTTCATGTTTCTGTCCAGTATTCACTAATATTCTCTTTTAGTTTCTCTGTTTTGGGTCTCCACCAACTCCTGAGGGAAATTTCTGGCTCTTTAGCTACTAAATGTGGTGAAATACAACACTATGAGAGGAGTGAGAGTGAACCAAACCAGTAAAGTTGCAGCTGGACAGCTAAACAATGAGCTCCATAAACCTGGATACATCTGTCAAGCACAGTTTGTACACACTCACACAGTCCTGAGCTGAGCTCTAATCAGGCAACATAAGTGAAAGCATGGACTATAGCAAATCAGACTGTTTAATTAACCAGGACAAAAAAATAACAGACGTGAGTCAGCAATAACAAAGAAGTATCATGTATTGGTTTTGTAGCGAAGAAAAAAATGGTTAAATTAATAAAATAAACAATGGCTCATTTCCATTGAGATGTTCCAGCTCTAATGTCCTGGTATCGTGCATGCTGCTGTATTGTGAACAGAGCCCTCATTAGTGTCATACAGCATAAATGAGCACCTTGCCATTAGTTGAAGATGCAACACATCCTTTGGATGCACTGATTTCTTTTTCTCATCTATGATGGATTTCTGTTTCCTGTGTCATTATAGTCTGAGACCTCTGAATCACACGTCTCTGATTAGTTCAGCAAAGTAAAACCAAATGGTAATTTATTCTAATTATCGGGTAGTATCATGACAGATCCAGACGGGAACACGTCCTCTACACTACACGAAAATCTGAAACTTCATACAGCACCAATAAACTCATTGATTCTGCTCTAATAATATGCTTACATGAGATGACAAATGCTTTTGTCGACGGAAGTTGCACAAACAGTAGTATGGTTAAAGCCTTGAAGCTGAAGCTCTATGAAACCAAGATGTTTCTGAGTCAAGATACATTCATATTTAGGCTGCGGAAGACTCTGCTGTGCTTGTCTAGGCATCATACATGATACTAGCAGGACTCCATGTATTTTCCCTTTTCTACACCATCCTCCATGATAGCCTCTTTGCCCTATTTAAAGCCCTGAATCACACATCAAACAATTTTGTTCTCAGGGTGTTTCTTGTCACCTCTTTTATCTGGAGGCTTTGTTAGCTTATAGCCTCCTGAGGGGATTGTCCGCATTAGTGATCAGAGAACGTCAAGCTAATATTCCTCAAACATCCACACTGTGTCCAAACTGTGAAGATTTATAAACAGGGTTTGTTCCATAATGTTTTTTCTGCATTATGATGATAGTTCTTGGCTTTTACCAAAAGTGACAGTTGTCTCATCTTATTTCAAGTCTAAGCAAAGGCCAAGAATCTGCTCATGGCAGGTCACTGTTTACTGTAATATGAACCAAGTCAAACCATCCAAGTGAAACCAATACATTTTCAGTGCTTGGCCAGGCCATCACTGATCACAATAATAATGCAATATAATTGTCTTAAGAGTCCAAGCCCCAAATCAAAATCACACAAAAGATCAAGAATAAAATCCAGCACGCAAATCACTTCCACAGAAGTTTGTGGTGTAGAGGTCTCCTGATCTTTATCTTGTTCTTTTAAGATGTATTTGGACAGATTTGAGGAAATAGTGAGTTTAGAGAATATTCATTGTGTACTCCCTCGCTGTCACTGGCAGAGGTTGCGGTATTAGCCTGTCCGCCACTGGCATTCATGAGGAGGGAGCTCGGAAACACTGTTGTGATTGAGGTTTGGATGTTGTCCAAAGACATAGTGATACAACATCGTCTGCGTTGTAACATGTACAGCAGCAGCAGCAGCCAAGATCCTGGGGAAGGCTGGTTTCCAAAGTTAAGTGACATTGCATAAAAGGTCAATCCCTGATGACCATTTATGTATTTATGTTATATTAAATAAGGTAAACGTTAAAGGTGTGATTTTGTTCTTTGATTTTGATCCGTTAATTGCCTGCTTTATTCAGGAGGCGGATATTTGTGCACCTTGAAGTGATAAGCTCAGTGCTACAGTAAGTGTTAAAAGAGCCTAAGACTTAGAAATGATAAATAAATTAACCACAAGGCCTGTGCAATCACACAAGCTGAATTTAGTCTGCTGGCTTTTGTCCACACTGCATGCCTCGAGATAGTTATGAAGATAAAGTGGAGAGATCATTTTCTGCTGTGGTGGAGGCCAGTGATGGCTAAATTGAATTAAAGTTAACATAGTTAGGAAGATGAGAAAGATGTGACAGTGGGGGAGGAAAATATGAGAGACAAAATGTAAGTGAAAGTAAAATAGTGGGATCTCTGAGACATATTTTGTTAAGGTTAACATTATAAAGAGGGAAAGTTTTACCAAACAAATGCACAAAACAATACATTACTGAATTAGTTCTTGTTTCCCAAGTAGGTTTTCTGTTTTTAATCATGATAGCAACGTGGCTCTAGGCATAGCATTGTGAGTCTGTTGGTTGGCCAGTCTATCACTTTGGTCCAGACTGAAATATCTCAACAACCACTGGATATGTTGCTGTGAAATTTTCTACAGACGTTCAAATGAGGACAAATCCTGATCATTTTAGTGATCCTCTGGCTTTCCTTTAGCGCCACCATGAGGTTGACATTCATGGTTTTGAGTGAAATATCTCAACATCTACTGGAGGGACTGCCACAAAATTTGGTTGAGATGTTCGTGTCTCTGCCAGGGTGAATTGTAGTAACTTTGATCATCAATTAACTTTTTCATTTAGTGGAATCAGGTCAAATATTTTATTTGTCCAAAACGTTATGTTTCTGCAAAACTGATATTTCGACTCAGCAACGTGTTAGCATGCTAACATGCTAAACTAAGATGATGAAGATGGCAAACATTAAACCTGCTAATCACATGTTAACATTCTCATTGGCATACTGATGTTCACATCACAGAGCCACTAGCATGGCTATCGACTCTGACATGCTTAGATGTTAATGTTTTTCCCATGATCCTGCAAGTGTGGTCCTCACTCATGGACACCAGATGGGATGCTGACTATCTGCCTGGAAACACTGATGATACAGTGATGACAGTCATTATAGCATCAAACTACTGTGATCTACTACAGAGCAAGCCACTGAACAAGGCAGAGGTGAGGCGAAGGCAATGGGGATAGTGATTTATTTACCAAAACTCAAGAGATACAGGTAGATACCTCAGATTTGAATTATGTTACATAAGCAATTTGAGTTTAATATATCTTATCTAGCTGTCCATGCTGTGAGTAATTAATACAGAAATTATAATTTTTGTGTAAAGTATTCTTTACAGTCAGTTTTTTTTAGCAGGGATACTTCAGTACAATCAAGATACGTCGAGACATCTGTGAGCCATATAAAGTGACATTTCTTCCTTTTAAAGCAGCACTAACTTTTTTTTTTTGGCCACTTGAGGTCAGTGAAACAAGCTGTAAACATAACCTTGACATATTATCGCCATATAAAGTTTATATGGAGAATGTCGCAAACAGTTTTACGCATCCAGCCATTGTGAAGCACTTTCTTTCCACTTGATGAATGTATGTATAATATTGACCCCTCTTTATGCTCTGTTTTGGTCTTAAACAACTTGAGAAAAAGTATAGCTCGAGCTGATAAACCAGTGAGTCACCAACTTTTTCATGTTGCTGTTTGGTCGTGGGCATACAGTGTACAGTTATTTTTTGCCTGCTGTGACTAGATTGACGAGAGCGAACCAAAACAGTAAAGTTCCAGGCTTTAAAACAAAAACAACAAACTAAAAGACCCTAAAATGCATAGTAGCTGTGGTATAAATCTACACTTTCACTTTATGCATGGTTATTTAACAATGTAAAAATATCAATTAGTACAGCTTTAAAATTTGCTTTTTGGTAGTATTTATTTACAATGCCACAGTTATAATTTTTGCCTCAAGCATGAATAAAATATCCATTTATCTGATTTTGTATGTGCAACTATATTCAACCTGAACATTGTCGGAGTATCAAAGTATAGTGGACTCTTTTTTGTCTGTTTCTATCACCATCAAAGTCTAGTGTAACATGCCTCTCTGGTGGTTCTTCACCACGCTGCTGCTGCAGTGAACTCTGGGAGGAGCACAGTTTCGTGGGGATAGAGTGGGACAGGTGCCTGTGTGCTGGATGGTACATCTTTGAGACAGAAATAGTCTCACAATGAGTCAGAGGGTGAAAAGAAGGAGGGATAATTCCACTCCTATTTTCAGGAAGTGTGGCGCTCCTCTCCTCACTGCGATTGTCATGAAGCTTGCCTGCAACTCTACTGCACTATTGCTCACCTTCCCTGCAACAGTGTGCGGCTGTGCGTGACTCAGTATCTCTTTAAAGACCAAGAACAATAAATGCGTCAGCACTCGTACTGATGACATGCACCCTGCTTACTGTGTAACTCGAGCATAATAGCCTCAATGAATGATGAGTTCTTCCTATTTTTAGACGTCTGTGCCTAAAACAAAAGTGCAAAGGAACACAATCGTGCAGCCAGCAGTGGTTTTTGCATTTCTGACACATTTGAAAAATAATCATCATCTGTCTCAGCATCCATACTAATTAATTTAACGCTATTTAGCCCAAGGTTAGTGTTGTGCTTTCTTATTTCTTTCCACGGCTTTACTCATCACTGCCTTTGATGCAGCACCAGCTTTTTGCAGACACGTACGCACACGTTCTTTGTCTCTCGTTAATAAACTTGTAACACTCATCTCTATATCTCATCATTGTGTGCGCTATTTTTGTCCAGTGTTACACTTTCTGAGACTTGCTCACACAAATCTAAATCGGATGTGTGGTGGGAAGGCGTGACCACTTCAGCTCTGTCAATACTTCTATGACTTTTTCCATTTCTCTTGACTTTGAATCCTATTTGATCATCTGCTTATGTAACTTTAAACAGTCCAGCTGTTTGGCTACTGAACTCTGGTCCTACATGCCCTCAGCTATGATCCCTCACATGCCTGTTTTAGCTGGGACATCCCCTTGACATGGACCCTGCTGACTGATATGACAGATTAGCAGCTCTGCAGAGTAATGAGGCTTTTTTGTGACATTTAATGCTGCACTGATTTTAGCTGTAGACAGAGTGCTCATGTATGACTTTATTGTTGTCTTGTCATTTCAAGAATGTATATCTAAGTATTTGTATGCGTATATATATGTACATTATGTAGTGTGTACGTGTATGTGTGTATGTGTGTGTGTGCATGTGTGTGTTTCCGAGAGTCTTAAAGAGATTTGTAACAGTGCATGGCATTAGTGACCACAGTATCTGGTGACTTTGTCTGACTGACGCCTGACACCTGACTACAGCAACTTGTAGAGGCCAAAATGAACCAGTGCAAGGGCAGACAAGGGTATTCTCTGCCTCAGCTTTAACAAAGCATGACAAGTCACTTAACAGCAGAGCAACAACAGTGACGAATGAACCTCCATAATTTATACATCTATTACTAGTGCCATCGTTGTAATTTCTGATTTGCTCATTTTAAAGATGTACTCATTCATTTGACGCATCAAGTGCCAAATCCTGATTTGAGCAGCGACTGGTAGAGTTACACACATGCGTGCAACTGCTGTGAACAGATAGTCAACCCAAAATAGATCCAGAGGGAAAACGAATAATTTCAGCCAGCTTTTTTTGCGTTGGCTGCAGTAGCGACTGTGACTCTTTGTAGTGAGTCCAAGTCACTCAGTCAGTGCCGTCATTGTGTCGCTCTCCAGGGCGGAGAGAATAAGCAGCAGACAGGACAGTTTCCATCAGCTGGTGTCACACTTCAGCCTTGACTTTTTTTCTCATAAAGCACTGCACCATGATAAATACGGTACACCTTTCCTTTGCCAAATCAACAAGTTTATGTATGCTGTGGTGTATGTAGGTGTATAAATGATTTGAATCCAACTCTTGCCACATGAGGCCATGGAATAAGGAAAGAGGTAATGGAGGCTGTATGAAATTAAAACTGGCAGGAAACAAACTCATTGCTTCCTCAAGCAACACATTTAGCTGCATATTTATAGACATTAAATCAAATAATTAAACAAAAATTATGGATGTTTTTAAAGCTTTTCCTCATTAATGACCAATATTGTCCACAGTCAAGTCTCAGCAAGACATACAATGCTCTCATATGTTCAAACACACAAACCAAATACATATTTGACTGCGGTGGACCAGCATTTCCATTTCACACAGCACACTAGCTTAACTGAAATGCATTCAACAGCACTAAAACCCTGAAATATTTCACACAAACCCCACAAGCCTCCTCCATACCTGCAGCAGACAGGGCCAGCAGAGACAGCAGGCAGCACACAGACAGCAGAGACTTCATTTTGGCTGCCAGGGGCCTTCCCCTCATCTTCCCTGGCTATATATACTGCTCTGGCTGAAGGTCAGAGGGCATTGTAAGTGGAGGTGGCACCCAGCAACTGCACCCATATCAGCCATTGTGGGTCTGAGCAGCTGCCTGGACGGATCAGGAAAAACTAGCTGATCATGTTGTAGTCTTGTAGTTTTATCACCAACTATATAAAACTGTTGAGTTTAAGAGATTTTAACAAGCTCATCTTTGCAACTTTTAACTTCTAAATTATTGATACCATACAGCGATGTTTTCCTTACTTTCCAGACAGACGTTCAGATCAGATAAAAGGATAGATCTGTAAAACATGCATCTTTCTCACAGCTGGAGATGTCCAATAACTGGTGTTTCTACTAAAAAGGGGATTAAAATGAAGGCCTGTGTGCCACCTGTGTTTATCAGACGTGAACTCCAGGCTGCAGAGAAACTTCTACTGAGTGAAGAGTTTCTCAGTGTCACCACCTGGTGGACAGAAAGCTTCACATTGCACATAACCTAAGTAAACTAGGAAGCAGAGGGGTGTAATAAAAAAAGTACAAATTTTATTTTTTTTTTCATCTTTACAAAGGCCTGTTTACCCAAGTTTTTATAAACAAAATATAACAGCTTCTCATCGACCTGGACTGATGGGAAAAAACAACAACAAAAATCACAAAAATATATATATAAAAAAAATGCTTGTCACCAAAAAAATGGAAAAACAGGACAAGAAAGACGGATGAAAAGACAGAAGAGCAGAATGTAATAAACAGCCGTTGAGTCACAGCAAAGAGTTTACAAAAATAAAAAATAAATGGCAAAAAACATCTTCCTCATCACTGATTCAGGCAGTACAGAACAGCAAGTGCTTCATATCAAATAACTCAAAGTCCACCAAAAGACAGCAGTGCTGCAACACAATGTACAGGAACATTTTGTGAGAAGCGTTTCGCTAACCAATAATAAACACCTCAGCATGAATTCAGGCTATGGTTTACCATTTGTTAGCGAAACACTAAACCCTTAAAGTTTCACAAACAAAATATGAGAACAACCCCCTCCCCCCCAATGTTTGGCATGAAAAATACTAGTCTAACCAGATATAAAATTGATGTCATTGAGTGAATAGTGTCCACGCATATCACACAAGACAGTTTCACACTGAACACATCGGTCGTGTTAATGAAAGAAAAAAAAAAAGAAAGAAAGAAGAGGAAACCCGCAGCAAAAAAAATAAAATAAAAAGGAAAAGTCAAAACAAAAGCCCCCTTTAGACACAAGAAAAAAGCAATTAGTAACATGCATTCAATTGGCAACAGAACATGTAAGAGATCAAAAGACAGATACAAATCCAAATAAAAGGAATGTTTACAGCATCAAGTCAGCGTATCAAATTGAGTATGACAGGAGGGAGGCTCGAAGCAGGGATTTCCAGTCAGATTCCCGAGAGAAATATAACCAATGAAACATGAGGTGGACAGACTTGGTGCATTTTAGAGAGAGAGAGATGGAGATTTGGGGAGAGATCTGCCAATTCAGTTCAGTGCTCTTCTTCATAATTTTTATGCACTGTTTGTGGCACTCGGATGCGCTGAAAACGTGCATCCGTCTATAAAAAGTACTTGCTGAGTTTGCCAATAAAGCTTCAGCTTCTCTTGGGTTCTCCCTCTGCTCCTCTTTGAAGGTTCGTTTTTTTTCGACTTGTGATCAAATATCACAATGAGACAACGTTAAATGCGCTGTCATTCGCAATCAGACACCCCCTCCCTGCTCCCTTGCTCTCTAAGCAATTCCAAGATGAGGAAATGATGCACATCATTTCACCAAAAAAAAAAAAATCACACGCGATCAAGTGTGAAGTTACACAAAGGGTTTGGGCCTCAGCTCACTGCTGGTTAGCAGAGCACCAGGTTGACAAAGAGCACCTTACAAATAGAGACTACATTCTTTGTTTCATACATATACTGTAGGTGTAATGTACACACCTGTCAACGGTGCATAGATAACTTCACCTCATGTAGAAATGACACCAACAAATGTACTGAAGATGGAATTGCATAAATACCAAAAAACTCTAGTGCATAGTCACTGAAATCAACAAACCAAGACCAGAAGACAGACTGGAAGTCTTTGGAGGAAAACCGGAAGCCTTTGGAGCGTGTGAGTCATGGAAATCTGTTTCACATCAGCCAAACTTTAGATTAGTCCACATGTAAGGACTACGTTTGATACAAGTGAGATTGAAAATAAACGTTTGTTTGTGTTCCTCAATGAATCATCACGTGGTTCCATTTTTTAAAAAAAACCTTAGAGGTCTAACAACCACCCACAGCAGTTGGTGATAAATGGATGGGTCTAATTTGGTTGGCTCAAAATTTAAAAATCAGACTTTTGCAACGATTTATCTCAAGGCCTCCGGTTCCCTGTGAAAACCTGACAAACCTCCAATGTTAAGTTGTTAATCTCAATATAACAAAATCTTCACCTTCAACATTCAGTAACCCTGACAGGAAAAAAAAAAAATTAACAAAAACATGAAAAACATGAAAAACAAAAGACGATCAATGTAAATTGTTCATCAGCTTATTTTTAAGGGCTTATTTTGATATCAAAAAACACGTTTTTTTTTTCAAGTAAATCAGACAGAATTTCATTCAACAGCTATCATCCAATTAGCTTTGTGATTAAGTGTGAATCTTTCCCGAACTTTATTCAATTTAAAAATGCCTTCTGTTGTAGTTTAAGTTGAGCATTTCATGGCCACTGGCACTAGAATATCACCTGGCAAATCAGGAAACATAAAGAAAAAAACAAACAAAAACAAATTAAGACTGGGCAAAAAAAAAAAAAAAAAGGTGCAACTCTATATCACCTTTCAGAATCAAGAGCTGCTTGCTTATTTGTGTTGTTACATTCAACTCTCCATTGTACTGACTCCATCAATTTGTAGCACAAATAATACTGTCAGCGTGCCAGTGACGATGGGCAACTATGATACTGCGGCTGTATGTAGCACACATAGACACACATGAAGGACGGACTGATGCAGATAGCTTTTTACACGAAGAGACCCTCAAGTTTTCAAGTAGCCACAGACCGGCTCTGACATCGAAAAACAGCCTCTAGAAACACCACGGGGGCCTCCTCTGCACGCTGACCATCCTAGTTTTCAATCTTCAGAGATTTTACAGTACAAGACTGACACAGAGCTTAAACCACTGGATTTAAGAATATGGATAATGCCGAAGAAAGATTTTTTTTTTTTTAAAAAGTAGTCAAGCTCCTGGAGGGAATCTTACAGTGAGTAGGTATTTTAAGTGTTGATGGATGTGTGTAGGTGTGTGTGTGTGTGTGTGTGGGTTGGGGTGGATCAGTTCATTGAGCAGTCTTCTCCCTCTGTGTCGGTGTCTGTGTCCGAGCAGGCGGTGTCCATGGCGACGTGGGCGGGGCTGACGATGACCGCTCGCCTCTGCTCCTCCTCGGCGCTCGCTCTCCTCTCCTGGGCGCGTTCGATGTGCTGGATGGCCTGAAAGGAGAGGAGAGAAAAAGAAAAAAAACACTGATGGCTGCAGCAAATATTCAGTCCACTGAGAGACAAGTCTCAGGTGAAAACCAATATTTTACAATGAAATGATAACTTGAGACTATGACCTCTTTACGACCCGTACCTGCACAATAGTGTCCAGGTTCTGTCTGGACGTGGACACGGTGCTGGTGTGGACAGACGGGCTCATGGTCACCACAGTGACGTGATGGTGGGGTTGCTGGGTTAGTGTTGGGGCCGGGACGATGACCGTGGGGTGATGGGTTGGTGCAGGTGGAGTGGGAGGAGCCAACACCTGTAGGCAAAAAAAAAATAATACAAACAAAATTAAAATGTGTTTCTCATTACAACTGAGACTGTGACTGTGTGCATGTTACGACGCAGATGCCTACTGCATTTCTGTGTGTGTTTCTGACCTGGGGACTGTGTGTTTGTCTGTCGGCGGCGTGGATCTGCTGCAGCCGTAACAGCGTCTGGCTCTGGAGGATCGCCTGCTCCTCCTCCACCTGCTGGGTGATCACCTTCAGACGCTCTGGGTGCAGCTGGGTGTCCAGAGATCGCACCTGCTTACAAACGCAGTGCATGTGTTGTTTTTACATTTCAGTGCAAATTCAAGGACAAATAAAAGCATATCCAACGCCTCTGAATTATTGTGCAAATATAGAAATTCAAGCAAAATTTAAATCAGACTAATTACAAGAATTATTTCCACGGAAATGATAGAAGACGAATGCTGATGCTAACAAAACGTACGTGTGTTCTATTGCAAGTCATTTGACAAAACTTGTCAGTCCTGCATCTCCCCCACTGTTTACTTTGCTCTCTCACTACCTGTTTAAGTTTCTGTTTGTTTTTACCACCTGTTCAATTCCCTTTGTCTTAACCTGCTGTTCAGGTAGATCCAGGATGTGAGCTTATCAGCAAATGGCTGGTGTACTGGCAAATCTGTCAACACCACCAGCTGCCACCGTGTTAAAGTGAGTGATATTCAAACGGCTGGTAAAACTCAAAAATCCGTCTTAGTATTTTGGGAGTTAAAGTCCATTTGTCACTTCTAGACAAAGATCATTTCATAGCCTGGAGATGTGAATAACTTCTCTTATCCGCATTGTCTTTCTAAATAAACATCTAACATCTACTCTACCCGATTAAAGGACAGGGAAAATGCAACCTCGGCTCCCTCCTTTTGTCTCACCTGCTCCTCCATCTGCATACGAGCCGAGCGCTCCTTGTCAAGCTGCTGTCGCAGCTCTAACATCTCCCTCCTCAGCTCCTCCACTTTCTCCTCTTCCAGCGTGTCCGGAGATCCGATCCCTTCGTCCTTCTCCTCTGCTCGCCTCCTCTTAGGTGATGAGCCGCTGAACTCCTGGAGAAACACAGACGGACAACGTGCATATTAACATGTTTAAACTTGTGTGGCTGTGTGGGTGCGCTAAACACAACGAGTCAACGAGTGCAGAGGCGCACTTGAGCCAGACAGGGAAATGTTTCCCTGAGATACTTCGAATAAAATTCTTGTGAGAGAGAGCCGTCACAATACAAGTGCCACTGCTGGTGGTACTACAGAACAACTGTGAAGCTACAGGCAGCGTGAAAGTGTGATGAAGTTACAATTTCATCACACTCTACTAAACTTATGCCAGTCTCAAAGGCAGAAAACCAAGTCGACTTATAAGGTATACAAGAGATATATAAAAGAGGTTAGACACAATAATGATGAAAAAAACAATGGCACAGGCATTTACCTGGATGAAGCGCTTGAGCTGGTTGTTCTGTGCCAGGAGCTGTGTCTTTTCCTGCTCCAAGGCAAAGATGTAGTCCGCCGTCTGCTGCAAGATGGCCGCCTGCCAGGGACAAACCAGAAGTGAATGGGAGAACAGCGCAGAGACAAATAACTTCTCGCAAAACTGTTCCTGAAGCAGAAAGGAAGTGTAAGTTGTTAAAAACTGAGTACCAAAAGTGGGCCAGTTCACGTAAAGTGTCATGATCTACGTTGGCACAAGGGAGACGTTTTTCTACGTGTCAGTGTTTGCGTGTTTTCCGCACCTTGCTCAGTTTCTCCCCGTCCGTGTGGGGCAGGAGTGTTTTGAGCGACTGAAAGCCCGCATTGATGCTCTGCATGCGCCGACGTTCGTTGCTGTTGGCAATCTCGCGGCGGATTCGTCGCTCCTGGTCCTGGGCCGTCTCCGGACTGAGCGGGATGTTGGCTAGGCTGAGGAAGAGAGGTCAAAGGAGAGAGACGGTGATTAGTCTGTCCTTTGTGTCCAATGAGAAGGTATAAGCTCTTCTATGAAGAGCATTTGATCCTTTTTCTTACTCAGATTTTAGATAAAAGCATGAAAGTTGCTCCTTACAAACTGCTTTTAGGAAACTTTACATCACAGGCAGGTAGAAGAAAGATTCACATAATGTTAAAATGGAAAGAAAAGTACACACACCTCTGAAATAAACCTGCTATTCTCTGCCAAATAAACAAAGAGCAACAATAACATTTGCAATGAGCCTTTTCTCTGACTGACTCCATAAAACTTTAACCTGGAAACTTTACTAGGCTGTCACCATGACCTTTCTACATTCCTCAGTCAAGCTGCCTGGAGGTCCTTGAGTTTGGTTAAACTCAGTGCCCTCTCACACACCTTCACCCCACGAGGTTAGATGTTGTGGTAGCAAAACCCAGTCTGTCATATTTACTCAGGGGAGGGGGGGGAAAAAAAAAAACATGTGAACCATTAAGCCTAAAGATGATCAACGGTGCCGAGAAGACGACAAACCTAGAGAACCAGATTGAGGATGTTTACAAAAACTCAGAAGGTCAGACAGAGGACAAAGCTCACGTGGCTCTAAATAGTTATTCTCTACATAAGATGAGTGTGGGGGTGTGCAGCCATACTCTAATGTTCAGAGCTACATTTAATTAGCCGCGTGATTTGATTGCAGGCCAGTAGACGGCTTAACAAACCTTACAGAGAGCATACAAATATAAATATTATTTATCGTGCATTTAAAACAGCTCAATTATGTATACTTTAATTTATTAGTTAAAGATTTTTTTTTAATAAATGTATGAGAAGTCTGAGGAGCATGTAGGGCTTTATTTAATCACTCAAAGGTTATTTATTGTACACATGCACACTTAAGGGTGTTTTCTTTATTATTATTATTATTATTATTATTATTATTATTATTATAATAATGAAGGTTTAGTCCTTGTGTCGTCTAATGAACAAACCAAACTGTAGTTTTATGAATCACAGAAAAAAAACACATTATGTATATTGTATACTTATTACACATCATTCAGTGTCCTATTTATTATTGACTGCTGACATGAATCCGTTTAAACCATCACTATCCATCCACACTGCCGTGTTTACTAAAGTTTAGAGATGAAATCAGCTGTTGTCAGTCGCCGTTGCCAGGAGCTGCGGATCTCCAACATGTCCGCCGGAGGGCGCGTCTGGACGGTAGCAGCGGTGAAATGTGACACCGCCAGCAGCGGCAGTAGCAGCAGGCCCCCTGGCATCATGGAGAACAATGCTTTCCACCGTTAGCACTGAGCTAACACGCACTTATTGGTGTGCTGCTAAGGGAGGCAGAGATGTGTCCGCCGTTACACCTTTAAGGCGACTTGTTTCAGTTTAAGAAGCCAGCACACATGAGTAAAAACACGTCGGTACACACAAAACATGGCTGGAGAGCGACTGCGCTGCTGGAGCTAACTAGTTAGCCAAGCTAAGCTAATTTTAGCACACGACACGACCATGGCTGCTGCGCGGAGCGTTATTTAACTACGCATGTAGCACAGCCGAACCCCGCTTTTTTTTAACACCCCCGTATTTAACACAGCCACACAGAAACAACACACGCAACTAATGCGAGGAAAACGGCGAGGAGTGTGGTGAAAGACGTCGTTATAAACGTGTGGTTTGGTGTGTAGCATGGGAAGCGGCGGGGAACACGTTAACTACCACGTGGTTGGTGTTCAACTGGACGCAAATGTATCGATTTCATCTCGCTGATTTACATATTTCCGAGCTGAATGGCTACAAACGTGCCCCGTGTGTTATTACATGTAATCGGGGCGGAAAATGTAACAACGTGAGTTAAACGCGCCTCTTATTCCCTCATCTCCAAGCAGCAGCAGCTGGCCAACAAGCTGCTAATTTCTCCAGCCACGCTCCTGCTGCCAAGACATCGCAGCGGAGCTAACACCTAGCATGCTAACTGTAGTCAGACCGCATCGCACACACATACACACACTACAGCCACACGAGGGATGATTTTTGTGCGAGCAGTGTCGTATCGACGCAAAAATATATGTGGCCACTCACCTGCAGAGACCACCGATAACATCCTTCTCCGTCTTCTTGAACTGCTGTAAGGACGGTGGCATCTTCTCTGTCGGCATCATGAAATATTCCATGCTTTCAAGCCACCTTCTGTAGTCCGTGTTTTCTGTGTTTTTTTCTTCCTCCACCGCCGTCCTCGTTAAAAAATAATGATGTACTTATTCAAGCACAGACCTCTCGCCGTACTCCTCAATGGCGCATATCTAAAATACACCTTCAAAATCAGATAATCTGAAGAATAGATTTAGAAAAATAAAACTAAGTTCAGGCTGTGTTGCTTCCCACAGCTGATGGGGTTCCCTCCAATGTGTGTGTGTGGCTTCTTGCCTCCGCCTACTACGTGTCTGTGTGTGTGTGTGTGTGTATGAGCTGCCTCCGCCTACTACGTGTGTGTGTGTGTGAGTGTGTGTGTGCAGCTGATCTGTGTGAGGCGGGAAACAGCTGGTAGGAATCAGAGCCCGTTTTCCGGAGAGCAGAACAAACAGACCCGCAAGAGCGTCACCGTGGAGCTGCAGTGCTGCAAACCTAATCCTCACACAGAGAGCGTAAAATGGACGTGAACGAAAACACGAACGACTGTGTTATAGCGCAATTATCAGCAAGGAGGAACCAACTAGAACTGTTATATTTAATTGCATTTGTTTACTAATACTGTATACACCACTAAATCATGTAAAAAAAAATTAAATAATGAAATAATAGAGGTCTAAAGGTAACACCTGGATTATTACCTAATCTTGAGGCCCCATCATTAGGTACCCACACAGCTCCTTTTTGCCCCCCAGTGGATTGATCCAGCCCTGGCTCCTATCTTTATTATTGAAATGGCTTTCAAGTTCAACTGGAAGAAATATAGTCCAAAAAAGAAAGAAAAAAATGGTTTCTTATATTTAAAAACTACATATAAAATATATATAAACTGCCAAACACATAAAACATACTCCCAAAGATATAATACTACAATATAATATTATTGTAATATAAAAAATAAGAGAGAGATAACTCCACACTTATTGCCAAACTTTGTTTTGACAGGTTTACAACTTTGACCTTTGACACCCAATCAGCTCCTCTCTGACCCCCCTCTCTTGTCACCTGCACTCCCCTCTGTGTTTCCCCCCCTTCCAGGGATTTGATGACAAGCTGGATGGTGACAGTATTCATTTATATTCAGTCATTTAACTGATGCTTTTATCCAAAGCGACTCACAAAAAAGGAGACAATCAAGGTACAGTGTGACTAGGAAATGTTAGTGCAGCAGTAAGTACTGTGACAGTACTACATGGGGATAGATTTAGCATGTCCAGTCTTTGGTAGTGCTAGGAGAGGAGGTCTTCAGGAGTTTTTTAAAGGTAGACAGGGACGCCCCTGCTCTGGTAGGAACTGGATCAGGACCATTCATGAATTTGCAACTGCAGGTCCACAAAGTAACGTGTACCAAACCAGACCCCGCAAAAAAGTAACTCTGGATACTGTAACTGTGCAACTTGAGACGGACATAAGCGGTAGTGAACGCAACAATGAATACGCAATTGACCCAGCTGGGAGCCATGATACAGTCTTCATGGTATTTCTCTTGGATTGGTTTTCTCATTGAGTAAAGTATTCAAAGTATTTGACTTCATACTCTCCCAAAAACATGAAGCAGAAAAGTTGTTCAGTTGGTCTGAGGCAGATTACTTCTCTGTGCAAACTTTCCCCAGAAGCTGTTGAGACACACTTTAGTCACCTGTTTCATGGCAGGTTTCACCTCAGTTCTGCTGGCATCTAACTTGATACCCTGATGTACCCCATAGATGTACTTTTCCCTGCTTTCCTGATCATTGGCTTTGGGTGGGTAGCTCAAGCTTTAATGCTTCCCTTTCAGAAAGGTGTGCCAGACATAAATGTAATGATGTGCATCAAGGTCTCTGTGGATGATGGTAGGGTGACCCATTGCGTAGGGAAAGCTACTGTTGACATACAGGTACAGAGCAATGACGGTGTACAATGCAAGGTTTTGTAAGGTGCTGGCGTGTACCTCAGCTTCAAGACGCTGGAAGATGTTTTTTCTGCACACTACTCACCCTAGCCACTGGATTATTATTTTCCATAACAGCTGTTAGGCCCCTCCATAACATTAACTGACGTTAAAACAAGGTAACAATATTTATTGATTACCAAACCGTGTTAGGATAAAAGTTACTATAATAATTTCATGACATCATCTTTACTGAACCTCTGTCTTTGTCATCTTTTTCCTCATATTCTTTTCTTTTCTTCCTTCCCTGGCAGGGAAGTTTTGGTCATTTTTACATTATTATTGTCAATAACCCCCAGAGAGCAGGTACAGTCTAATCAGTCAGAGGAGGGAGGGCTTTGGAAAGTTGTACCACTTTATTTAGAGTTGAAGATAATGTCACAGAGTAATGTAGATAGTAATATTGTTTCTGTGGTATTTTAATTACTATGGTACCATTCAGAAGCGACTATAAAAATAAAGAACGATAAAACATTTGCACTGGCAGTGTAGCTGAATTTCCTAATTGGGTCATGAAGGTGTTCTGTCTGTTAAACTGGTACTGGATCTGTTCAATCAATAAGTATATATCATTTAAATATTACTGTAAGATGAGATTTATTTTTTTCCTTACATTTCACCTGAAGAGAGGGAAGAAAGGTGAGTAAGGTGAGATTTATTTTCTCAGGTTTACTGAGAGATTTAGTATGATATAATTAAACAGGAACTATATTTTATGGTACACCTTGCCTATATTATAAGTGAGTGTTTTATATTAGCGGAGTGATATGAAGTGAAACCTTGATATTATGTATCACCCTGTTGGTCAGTGTTGAGTTGTCCTATGGTTGACACAGACAAAGTATTCAGCTGTCTGTATGTACTTGCCTGACTCAAAGCCGACACTAAGTTAAATCAGTAAAAGTGAAGTTTATAGTTAACGCTGAGAGTGTTACATTATTTTATTTTTTTTATTGTTAATATTATTATGGTGTGTGTGTGTGTGTGTGTGTGTGTGTGTAAAATGTCTGTTTTAATAGCTTCCTCATGTACATGCTGAAATTAGACATCTAAAACATGATATGGTCTCAACCAGACTCAAATTCACTGCTTTAATACGTATGTGAAGTCTGCAAAGTAACTGAAGTAACTAATGCTGTCAAATAAATGTAATGGAGTAAAAAGGACAAGATTTGCCTCTAAAACGTTGTGGAGTACAAATATAAAGTACAACCAAGTGGAAACTCAAGTACAAGAACCAAATTTAAAGTACATCTATTTACCATAACCGTTATTGTTATCAAAGTTGTGGGGGGCTGAGCTGATCCCTGCTGGTATTGGACGAGAGGTGGTGTACAATCTGCAAAATCACAAGCTTCAGCATCAGCATGGAGGCACCGTCCTACAGAGTTAAACCTGCAAAGAAAAGGTTGAGGGACACTTTATCTTTGAGTGGTAAAAGGTAAGTGTTGCATGGCTTTGCTGTGCTAATTTTACTATGTACTTATATATTACGTGACATTGATGTTGAAATTGAAGAAATTCAATCAGTATTTGGTCCATGCAGCAGCCCAGAAAGCACCCTGCCAGATAGGAAGAGGAAGAAGATTGACATGGACTTCTTCACGCACTACTCCAAAGAGGCTCCAACTAAGGCTCCATCCAGCACGGCCGAAGGGAAGCCTCAGAGGAAGAGGAAGTCGAGGGACATGTTCATCGACTCACATCTCAGCATCCGGAAAACTCCAAACATTGGCGCACCAGAGAGGAAACAGATGAAGATGAGTCTGGGTGAGCTGGAGACACAAACTCATCTTTGACTCCCATTCAATGGGTCTCAACCATGTCCTGTATAAAATGACATGTTGGTAGTTTGGTTGTGAATCTACCTTGTGTCATGAGAAGTTTTCAAATTTTGGTGAACATATGAACTTTTATGTTTTCCCCACAGAGATGCTCTGCGACTCTCATCAGGCTTCATCCAGCAAGGCCAATCCCTCTGACAGCGACTGCAGGTAGGTGTTACATCACTTCCTTTTACTGATTCAATTCAATCACTGCACGATTCAAGAAATTTAAACATTTATTCTGTGCAGAAGCCAGGACTGCCCCTCTCGGGGGAGGAAGAGGAAAAGGAATGAGGAAGAGTGAGCCTGGATGAGGGTGAACATACAAGTACAGGTAGGCTCAACTATGGCAGCTCACAATCAGGATCAGCTGATTTTAAATCGTTTCACCTGAAAGTGTCTTTAGGTCTGATGTGTAATAAAGCAGGACATGTGTTCAGACATTAACAGGAATTCACCATTTAATGTTACACTTTACGTTTGTGTTGAATGAAGTAGAGTTGATCTTAATAAATGTTCAAAGGGACACTTGGTGCCCCACTGCCGCAGCAAAGCACCTTTAAAAATGTCTTTTATCTACTCTATCGCTCACATTATAAGCACAGCACTAAATCACTTTTTAAAATGGTTACATCATTGTTTTTATTGTTTTATGATAACACCAGGCCATGGATGTAACCTCCCAAGACAGCGGATCTACGGCCTGGGCTGACATGTGAGGTTTGTATAGTAACGTCAGCACTACTAAAAAAAAAAGAGCATTTAAGTAATGCTTAATGCTCTGGTTAGCTACAGTTAATAACAACACCAGGCTTTTTCGCCAATCAGACACTAAACTATCTCTGGAAGGGAGTTCCCTCTTGTGTGATCCTTCCCAAGGTTTCTTCCTGTCTTTCCCTTTAAAAGGTTTTTTTTTTTGTTGGCATAGCTAAGTGTTTGCATGCTGTTGAATTAGCAGCACAGTGGTGCAGTGGTTAACACTGTCGCCTCACCCTGTGTCTGCTTGGGTTCTCTCCGGGTGATCCGGCTTCCTTTCTTTCCAAAGACACGTGGTTGGCGACCTATCCAGGTTGTAAGCGGTTATGGGTAAAAAAAGAATGGATGGTGGATGGATTATGAAAAAAACATTTTGTAAAATTAGTGAAAAATAGGAGCATTTATATTTTGTGAAAAGTGTAAATATGAACTCTAAATGAATAGAAATAAATAAATATATTGGACATAATATTAGTGTGCCTCTCTAAATGCATTTCACCATTTGAATTATGCTGTTTGGTTAACACTCAGTAATCAATTTAAGTAGTAGTCTCTAGTGCGCTAGCTCTATGAGCTGCACAAAGTGGAAGATCCATAATTTTATAACCAGAGCTTCAACTTTTTTGCCTTCAAGAGGCCCGAGCAGCTTCCATAAGAGTCAGTCCTTTTGTGCTCAAAATGAATAAACTGATGAGTTTTGTGGATCTGTGCTTGAGGCATATAGACAGCAAATGACAGGTGTTTAGTCTTTATTCAAGATATTTTTGTGAGGATACACATGCAGTGTTCATAAAACATTTCTCCACCAGAAAAGAAAACCATATTTTTATATTATTTAAACAGAAGCCACCAAAATGTCCTCCTGACCTAGTATTCACAACTCACCGAACACATTTTCTTTTCCGCTAAACATTTTGGATTACACATAAACAACCAATTGCAGCTACAGGCATGCACATATACACACAATCTCTCAAGAGGTGGGAGGAAAGAAGTGCAGGAGGAGAAAAGGGAAGTTTACTGGAAGGATAAAGATGGTTTTAAAAGTCTTGGATAAAAATAGATAAAAAAAATAACGGAAGAGAAATGTATCTGGAAAGTGGGAAACTTATCCAGAGAAAAAAATAAAAGAGGAAAAAGGCATGTAAATAAGTCTCGGAAGAAGAAGAGGATGAGGATATCTTTGGAAGGTTAAAATGCTTCTTTGAGCTGAAGTTTTGTGGGGAAATAACCATAGTTTGATGTGCTTTAGGCATCATAGTGCATGGTGAGGAAAAAACAAGGAGTTGATGAACTTAAACTCCTAAATCGGGTTTTTAAAAGAGAATTTCACTCCCTTGCATAATGGGAGATGTGCTAAACTCATCTATCATGGTGTTGAGGACCAAGTGTCCAACTGTCAAATGCTTTCAAATTATGGGCTGTCAATGTAGCACAGACGGTACAATGGTCTCTTAAACTACAGGAAAAAGTCTTGGCACAGCATTTTGGAACAAGCCAAGGTTTGTGCGCACCTTCCCGAACGACCAACCTTTTTAAAAAACGTGGTAGGGGGGGATCATCAATGTCAGATGTTACATTTAGGCCACAGACGCTTGTGGTCTTGTGGTCAGGCCTTTACTCTTATCATCACCAACAATATTTGATTAAGTCGCATGTACTAAGGTATGTTTGGCTCAAAGGCCTTTCATTGTGCTTGGTAAATCACAAAGGTGTACAACGTCTCCTAGTGCAGTCAGTGAAGACTAGGGGAACAAGCTCTCGTTGAATACAGGTAGGGTTATCGCAAACAGAGTAGTAAGAGTTAAAGTTGTAAACCTGTCAAACAAAAACAAGTTTGACAAGAAGAGAGGACTGCATCTCTCTCACATGCAATTATATTACATACAGTAGTGCTGAAATACAATTTTGGTAAATAACCATAGACCATTAGAAAATTAAATAATCCATTTAAGTAATTTATCATGCAAAACAATCAATTATTTTTCTGGATACAGCCCATGCCATGTCACTGGTTTCCTACTTTTCTCCCACTGGATTAGCTGAATGCTGCTCCTATGCTCTATATAGCAACTAACTGACAATAATCAGTAGAATAACAGGTAATGAAGATAATCTTTAATGAAAGCTGTAAGTATACATTATTATGTGCAGCTGAAATATTTAATGCCTATTTTGCTCTTTCGTCACTGAAAATAAATAAATTACAAAATATATGACCGATTTCACGACAGGTCGACAACAGCAATGATGTAATCCAGCATAAACAGTCCAACATAGAACAGCAGGTGGCAGTAATGCACCATATCGATGGTCTCCAGCTATTGTTAGATGTGCTGCGTTCACATTGAAGACATTACTGTCAAAATGGTGAATGCACAGCCAGTCCTATTCATGCCTATTTTTTATGAATGAAGAGACTCGACCAGTACTGCCAACTTAACTTATATGTAATTTCTTTTAAATCAGCAGGACAAGATAGTATCACTACAACTGCACCAAGACATCTTTTGCTTGCTCTCTTCACACTTGACAACTCTCAGCTTTGGCAGTTTGTGTTTAGAGCTCAGAAAGAGCTGAACGACAGATAAATCCAAGAATAGCTTAGGACATCAAAGCAGACAGAGTGAGTGAAAATAAGTATGATACTGTGGTTGTTCTCTGTGGTAATGTGCATACAGTAACAGATGCAAGACATTGCTTAGAAACAGTCTGCTTGCTCAATTAGCATCGTTTAAATAAATGGGTCGTGACATGTTTTTAGTTGTCCATATGGACTGCTCAGGTTAGACCACCACAATGAAAATATCCCAGTCCTTCTTGTCTTTGCTTTCTGCATGTTTCTGTATTGTACACACTTTACATTGTAAGCTGTATTTGTATTTCTCAAATAGGCCTAAATGTGGAGGAGTTCTGTAAGGCAGCACTGTATATAAAACCAACACCTCTGAAGTAGTGTTTCTTAGCCTTTTATTTTTTTCATGCAAT
Organism: Miichthys miiuy; assembly: GCA_036365135.1. Taxonomy (NCBI): domain Eukaryota; kingdom Metazoa; phylum Chordata; class Actinopteri; family Sciaenidae; genus Miichthys; species Miichthys miiuy. Next base: position 23,237,654 of record CM071602.1, read on the forward strand.
AAAAGTTTACAGGCCATAAAAACAACAAAACATAACTTCATAAATTGTACAAAGACAATGATAAATACTTGGCCCTTAATCGGTTAACAAAAAAGATCCCTCCCCCACATATCCTCTTTAGGATGACTAAAACGCAGAGCAAAATATACAACCTTCTTCCATTCACCTTAAAATAGGATATAATATTATTTTTTGGAATGATGCAAACATAACAGTAAGCTACTCTTCATACAGGAAATAGCCTCTATCTTACATTTAGATGTGTTAGTGTAGTATTCAGTTAAACATCTGCAATAAAGTTCATCAACATCACAACTTAATGACTGAAACAATTAAAAATGTACAGCACTCAAGGATATCAGATAACACACAACAGAGCAAGAAGCACACATATTCAACAGCAGGAGCATCTTCATGATATAAGTAAGCACTTTCTAGCAGATGATTAGTCTACATTTTGACTGTGGACTAAATGCTGCAGGCGAGTAGCCTAAAACAGAAAAAAGAAACCCCACAAAGTAACTATTATCTTTACCCCTGTGTCATGTCAAGGATGTAAATGTAAAGAATGTATTCCTACAAAAGACGAACAGTCTAAACACGATAAGACAATATAATTACAAGTATAATTCCATTTAAATAGGCATTTCCTTTGGCAAATAAATGGAGTATAGGCAAATAAAAAGGAATGTAAGTGTGGCATTATGCAGCTAAACCAATTTAACGGCTTTGAAGTATGATTGTCAGTCTCATGTAGAAAGGCAGTGCCCATAAATGACCTTTTAATTGACTCAGGTATGATAAATCTTTATAATTCCACTTCAAGACTAATATTATAAATCTACAGTATACACGCGGGCATGATTATCCTTCATCTGTACCGTGATGTGAGATGTCATGCCAACATGCAGAAGTCTGATAATGTTGTTTTGTCAAAGTTCAAAGATCACTGAGCTGATGGAGTGCCTCCTGATGACACTGATGGTCTGATCCTTTTGGCAGCAGCTTCCTCCACAACAAAAGTGTAGTTATACTGAAAAAGAAAATCCCCAATAAAACAAAGTGAGTATTCTTTTTTTGGTAAAATGTTATGTTCCTAATTTAGGAATCACAGGACTGAAACTGACACGTGAAATGTGTCCTTACCTCATTTTCAATGTCTTGGAGAGACTTTATGCGAATGTTGTTTAACTGAGAGTTCAGTTGCAGAGCCTAAGAGTGAAATATGACACAAAGAAACAAACATGAATACATGTTTATAACCAAGGTGAAAATGGCCAAATGAAAAAATTGAGGCAAAACACAGCAAGGAATCCAGCACATTAGTATTCTTGAAATTGTCGTACCGTCCCATTTGCCTGGACATCAAACTTTGGGTGAATGTTAAAGGGAACTCCATCTAGAGCTGCAGAGAGTAAAGGTAGGTTTAGAGGGTTGTCCACAGTGAGAACTAGTGATAAGTGTACCGTGAATGAGGAGAGACTTGGAGTACCTGTGATTCCCTGGATACTGGCATCAGCAGGTTTGTCAAAGTTGTCCTTGCTATGGAGGCTGCGGCGTCTCTGACTCAGTTTATTTGGTGGCAGTGGAGGAGGAGGGTTGCTGTGGAGACAAATAGATAAATATTAAGAGTAAAACATCTCCAGGACTCAGACTGTTCTATACTGCAGGTTAAAAAAAAAAAAAAAGCATTATCTCTTATTTTAACATATATTTTGTAAATTATGATTTTTCTCTCATTGGTTATCAGTGTAAAATCCAATCTGTTACAATCATTTGAATTGGCTGTATTTAAAACAAATGTGCATGAGAAGAGACATGACATGTCCCCCAATAAATGATTCAATGAAATCATTAAAATGCACTGCAGGATGTTAAGTACTGTACCTGGGTCTGAGAGGCAAAGGACCAGTCTGCTGCTCCAACGAGAGTCTGCGGAGGTCCAGGCTGACACTGCGGGGCTTGGCTTGAGGCTTGGGGCCTGAAAAATAGCCCTTTCTGCACCATAACACGTAGCTATGAACGTCTCTGGAAAAAAGGCATATTTAATGATACATTACCAATTAAAGTCCTGAATGCACAGTTGAAGGCAAGTCAACTTTAAATAACTAATTTCTGAAGAGAGACCACTGTGTTATGGTATTTGAGAAATGTGTTGATAAAACAGGAAGTCAAATGTTTGTATATGTGAATGCTACCAACCCCACGTATGTGTGGTGCTGCAGCATCATTTTGCTTTTGCCCGTCAGTTTAATATCCAACACAGCTGTGTCCACACTGCCCACTGGGACGACGCGCACACACACGCGTTTCTTCTTTGAAACATTGGCCTCTGGACACATAAACACAGACACAAATACAGATAACATCCATCAGACTGCAAATTAAATCAGCAATGGGTAAATAAGACATCAGATATCAGGAGTACATCATATACCAGAAACGTGTAAACACCTGTATGTCTGTGTGTTGTTTTTGTTAGTATTGTGAGGACCAAGTTTAGCTTTAAACCATATTAATGAGGACATTTATGTATTATGAGGACATTTTGGCCGGTCCACTGTTTCCATGTTAAGACTTGGATTTAAGGTTAAGGCCAGGGTAAGGTTTAGGGGTTAAAGTAAGGCATTTAATTCTGATAGTTAGAAGGTTAGAGTTAGGGGCCAGGAATGCATCATGTAAATGAAGGTCCTCACAAGTATAGAAAGACAAATATGTGTGTATGTACTCACTTGGTTCAAGGTGCTCTGCTATATAGCAATAACCATGAGGGATAGATTCCTTGTCTGAAATAAGCTGAATGTCTGACACTACCATGCCACCTGCCATGTCCTGTAGAGACAGAGAGAGAGTCAGTTTATAGAAGACACGAGGAACAAAGGTGGGAAACGTACATGATGCATTGTCTGTGTGTATTGTCTGTGTATTCAGTCAGTTACCTTGCTGTAACAGAGGTAATATCCAGACTTCATCCCAAAGGTGCGTGTAAAGTTTGCGCTTTGTCCGTCTTCAGTGATGGTGATCTGCAGTAGAAAAGGGCGACGGTAAGATATACAACATCTGACAAGTGATATGGCAAGTTGAGGTTGTTAGTGGTGGCTTAAAGGTTGGGCTTGAGGTTAATGCGTCACTCCAGTTCAAGTTCTTTTTAGCAAGGCGCTACTCAATCAGCTATATTCATATTATTCATCATAAGCAGGCAGTGCTTAAGAAAAACAAAAGTGCTCAGTCCACTTGAAGAGAAGATGACAAAACATTAAGTGTTAGCTGGGTCAAACATTGAGTTTAGATTACATCCAACGGGTACACTTATGATTACAATTAATCTGTAAATAGCTAGTCATGATGCTATTTGTTATAGTCCTCCACTCACACACATACAGTACACTTTTACAAAATCAGCGGGTACACAGCTTCCCTTTTTTTGTCTAGATTTCGATAGATTACGTCACTTTTACTGTTACTGTTTCACAACTGCTCTGTTTCTAACAGTCAAGTTTCCAGCTCATCAAAACACAGCTGTTCTACTTAACATTTACAGCATTTGACTGACTACAAATACAGCTGCTCCTGTTTCCATGCTACCACTTTTGTAACTCTTCTTGTTACGAGTTTTCTTTAATTTCAAGGCAAAGCAATGACTGGTTATGGCTCCGCAGTGCATCACATTACAGAATAAGGACTGGGTCTTTAAGGTTGTTACACACAACTCTAACACTGATGCAAAGTGTGTGTGATCACTATAGAGTGAAATGTGAAAATACCTGGTTCCCCTTGTTACTCTGGTGGCAACAATGTACTATTGTATATGGAGAAGTGTATAAATCTATATCTCAGTTCCTACCAGGGTGAAATCTTTGGGGCAGGTGCTGGAGTTGGAGGTCCACGCCACAGCTGTAATTGGCCGGACACCCGCATGGTCCATCAAAGACATCTGAGTAAGAGAAAAAGACAAACAAGTATGATAAACAAGGAAGATACAAGGTGTACAAGGAGGATGGAACAATATAAAAGTGTGTATTTTATTGGTGGGGGGAAACATAAATGATGGATCCAATATCAAATCTTGTCAGTCTTCTTACTGCCAGAGTTAGCTCAGAGTACAAATGTGCTTTCTCTGGGACTTATTTGCATGATACGAACCATTTTTCTGTGTCCATGTGACCAAAAGTGGTATAGGTAAACAGGCTCCCTTTCTGCCAAAGAATTCACGTTATCCCTAAGCAACATTGTCTCGAATAGAAAGAAACTATTCAGTGCAAGAATTCATCCCTAACTACAGCAGTGACGTGGCAGTTTATCCTGCAGTTCTGCATTTCCCTTTTTAAGAGCTGTGAAAAGTTGTTTTTACCAAGCGTCCCTATTCTGGTGAAAAGTACGGGTGGGTGATATGGATAAAATCCCCCTCACAGTATATGTAATTTTATATATTTATAATAGATTTTTCTGTCAAATTCATTTGAAAGAAAACAAACAAGAGTGTCTGTTCTAGGCAAACTACATACAAATACAAGTACTCAATGTGAGAATCTACAGCATTTATGCCTATTTATTTGCAACACTGCCCACAGTGGCCTCATAAAGCCAGAGATATTAAAGACCCAGTGTGTAGGATTTAGTGGCATCCAGCAGTGAGGTTGCAGATTCTAACCAACTGAATACCGCTTGCCTCACCCTCCCCTTCCAAACGTATTGGAAAAAACTACAGTGGCCATGAAAGTCCTATTTGGAGCCAGTGTTTTTTCATTCTGGGCTACTGTAGCTACAGTGGTGGACTCCATGGTCGAGGACCTGCGCCCTCTGTACATATAAAAGGCTCATTCTAAGGTAAAGAAAACACAGTGATTCTTATTTTCAGATGATTGCACAGTAATGAAAACAATATAATAATATATATTCTAATCAATTTCTGCTAATAGTTCCTCCAAAATGTTTCACACTGGACCATTAAAGGGAGTGCTACCAACAATGAGAAAACATTAACAAAATGGCAAAATCTCTGATGATATACAATTCATGTTGTGTCATGATAGATCTGACTTTCCTGCAGTAAAATCTGTTGCTGTAGACTGAGGTGTTTTTGTTTGTGACTCGATTTGATAATCAAACGCCCAGAAAGTGACTACTGTCCTCTGTTTTCATAAGAAAAAAACCATTAAAAATCAAAGTTAACTAAGTTTGAGTGATTCATTTTAAATGAACAACATGTTCAGATGCCAGAAAAGTATGAATTAAACCTGCTCATAGTGAAATGTGAAGTAAGGACAGATTCATAGGAGTTTTATTTGTTTACTCATTGACCTATACTTACGTAATACCTATTGTTATTGTGTAAAGTCTATTTTGGTATCATGGTGGGAAATCACTACCAGACAGATGCAGGTAAATCAACACGAGCTTTGACAGTTTTACTGCTTTACCAACAACTCTGACATAAACTTTATCACACTTCTGTATTTCCTAACAAATTCATGTGTACTGTAATAGAGTTATTTATAAGAAAAGCCGTGTAAAGTATTAATAAACACTGGTTTGGAGTCATTTTTCCATTATATCACAAGCCGAGCTATACTTACAATAGTATCGGCTGTTTCATTGACAAAACTTCGCTGCCTTTTCTTCGAAATTAGCTTAATTACTTTTGTTTCCTGAGTCGAGTGATAAAATAATTAAAATACACACTTACTCTGTTTCTGCGTTCACCTTTATCTCTTCGAGGTGAGACGGTTTGGCCAGCGAACAACTTCTTAACATTCAACAGCCCAAACGTCTTGGTCTTCCTTGTCAAAGCAGGAAGTGCTGAATCCATTCTGACTCCAACTCCCGTCAGACCACGGGGCACGACGTCAGACTTAAATGCAAACTCGAGTCGAGACGCAAGATGGCGGCATTACAACACTCAGAGAAACTGTGTTTACCAGCTAAACGCTACTACGTCGCTAATTGTGTACATGAACTTAAAATGTGATATTTTGGATTTTCTGGGGTTTTTTTTGTAGATAATATACTCAAATAACAAAGGCAGAAATAAACATTTAACCTGTTTGAGCTCGTTCACAAACATAAAGGCTGCTGCATTTGTGTGGACAGAGGGGTGCTGAGAAAAGAATCGATTGTAATTTACATGGAAATGAGGGTGAACAGGGCAGACCGAGGTGGAGGAAAGGAGGGAATGACAGGAGGGTAATGAAAAACGGTAAGAAGGGGAGCAGATGGAGAGAGCAGGGAATGAAAGATAAAGTGGGGATGAATTGTAGGGAACATTGGGGGTTTAAAAGGGCAAGACTAGCAATGAAATGCACACACTTCTGGTTTAAAGGATAGTAATATTATATATTTTTCTGACTATAAACAAATCCCATGAGACTAAAACCAATGTGTGGAGTCAAAACCTGATGTGGTTTATGCTTCTGCGCCATAGTCCTCCATTGTTCAGTTAAAAACACTAATTAGCCCCAGCAGTGGCTGTCATGTTCCTCTATTAACATGAACATTAGCACTGTAGCGTATTTTGAATCAATCCACACATATCCAGCTGCCGTGGGAAGACAGTAAGCATTGAGGACTAACACGGCGTTGGTTTTGTCTTTGCATGGTTGGTTGACAATGAAAAAACTGCACTGTTTCAATGTAGTGTAATGTTTTGTGGGGTGACACAAAATAATATTGTCAACGACTGCAGTGGGGTCAAATACAAAGAGGTGATGTTTATTGTGGCCTCAGGTCTTCTTCCTCTGAATGTCTCTGGGATGTTTGCATTTGCTTGAGGAGTTAATAATTCAGTGAAAAATACCCACACACCTAGAAAAAAAGACGTCGCTCTTAACCTTTGTTTATCATTTTTCCCATGCAGTGTGCAGGCAGCTGCGCACGCAGGCTCGCTCCATCTAAAAGACTTTAAGATGTCATTAGGAATAATGGCCTTTATGAGCTGCAGACAATACACACTCGTAACAGACAAAGGCACTCCTTTTAATCCACTTTAATGTTGTGTGTACATGTGTGAAATTGAGAATAAGACACTTGATTGGAGCTTCCAGAGGTGCCTGGGTCTCTGTTGGCATGGCAACATGCAGAGCAGACCACAGGGGGTGGTTGTAGGGGGACTCTGAAGCGGGTGGACTGTTCCATCTCGGCGAAAATGGAAATTAGTGTTTATTCAGAGCATTTAGCTTTATTGGCTGATTGGCCAATTAATGAGAAATGAGAATGAGCCAGCTGTGGTCTGCTGAGACCAACGCAAAAGGGAGACGAGGCAAATTGCCAGTGAATGCCTGCCTCTGTGTGTGACTGAATACCTATACATCTGTGTGTCTGCTTGTTGGGGGAGCATGCAGCTGTCTGTGTGTGAGTGGTAGTAAATATGAGAGCGATAGACTGTGTGAGAGAGAGCAGGTTCAGACGCTCTGGTACTTCCTACTATGCGGGGGGGAATTCATTCATCTTTTCTATCAAGTCAGCCTCATGTCTAGAGCGACAGCAGTAGACACACGTTGACTGAGCTCATGTATAAACAGACACGCTTCGTAACCTTGTGAGGTCTCAATTACACTGAATTGAGAAAAAAAAATACTATATTTCCACCACAGAGACAGACAGACCTCCCCACAACTTAGATATGTGTATTGAGGTAGTTGAGAAGGAGATGAGAGTCCAGTTTAGCCAGTAATGCTGAAAGGATACAGGGCTGGCTAATGTTCCACCCAAACAATGAAATTAACACATGAAATATATGTATGTGAAATAAGATATTTTATTTTATCTTTACATAAGGAAATTAAAAAAAATCTGTCTGCATCAGACAAATACAAACCAGTTTGGAAATTAATTGTCTAAAGAATATTGTGATTGTCTTATAGCATTTTAAAGGTCTCATATTTTACATTTTTGCAGGGCCATGACTATAAATGTGACATCACAACCTTATGGAAGACCTGGCAGCTTGTTTAAAGACCCAGCTTCTGAATATGAGCTGTGTGTATTTCTCTTTGGATCAAGTGTTTTGATACTTTCACAGTATTTATACCTGCTTTATAATAGTGATACAAGGAAATCACACTTTCTACAAAATTAGACCTTTTTATTTTTTGTCTGGTGGCTTCTTGCTCGCTCACTGCTTTTCTCTTCTTAGCTTCCTTTGTCAAAGTCCTCTTGGGTGTCTTCGTCTTTATGTTCATAGACTGCTGAACCTGGTTACGTTACCTGCTTTCCCAGCTCTGGTTCTGGCACAACACTGGCTCAAACTGCGGCGCGCCTTGGGCCTGAAAACCTCCTCACCCTGTACAAACAAACACCGACGCTCCCCCAATGCTCTGAGCTCACAGTGAAGGCAGCCCAGCTAACAAACTGAGCTAACATTGGCTAACAGCAGTTTACTGTCCTCCAGGAAACTCTGTGATCAAACAAAAAAAAAAACATTTTCTCTATAAAATATGATCTAGTTACACCAAAATCAGTGAAATAGTTGGTGGTGTGTGACTTGGTGATGCAAAATATTTTGTATTTTGTGTGGTGTGACACAATTCACCTGATTACACATCAGCGTAGCATCAAAATGACTTAAAATCTGTTATTTTATGACAAAAAAGTTACAGGTATGCAAAATCGATATGAATGAAACATGTATTTTCATTATGGACAAGAAGCAGGGGTGAAAAAAAATCAAAATCAAAATCTGCATGCGGTGTGGCACCAGTGCAGAGAAAGATAAGATTAAAATACTTTTATTATGTGACTCAGATTTAAAGTATAACTACAACACACATGGTACTATTAACCATTTAGAGACATGCAGAGGCCAACTCATTTATTAGTATGTAGGCCAGCCTACATACTAATATATCACGTATATATCACGTTTTCTCTATGGGAGGGGCGCCACAGACCACAGAGGGCACTGCATCACGTCTTGTTGCATACTGTCCACTAGTGCTCTACAGATGAGGTCACCATAAAGTCAATACATCAGAGATGCAGTCTCTGTAGGAAAAGGGTACCTTTAGATAATCTAGGACACACGCACGCACGCACACACACACACACACACACACACGCACGCACACACACACACACACTCACACGCACACACACACACACACACACTTTAGGTAGAATACTCAAAAACAATATTGTTTCCATGATGAAGTGATGAAGTGAAGGCCTCTTCGCGGTTTCAAATCAAACTGCAGCATTCCCCGGAGCCCGCCGATATACTGATGGAGAGCTGCGTCAAAGCAGCCAGAACAAAAGCGGAACTTAACCAGGGTTACTTTCAAAATAAAAGTACCAAAAACTCTTGAATCTTACTCTTATGACTACACTTAAACAATCGTTTCATTTATGTATAGATGAACTGTTTTGCAAGGTAAAAATGACATCAGTATAAATAATGTTTCACAAGTTTGAGTTTTTATGAATGTTCTGCAGCTCTTTGTGTTTCAGTGGACCTCTTATTCTGGGTGGATCTACCAGATGCATATCAAATAACAGCATGTTTATAATATAATGCTGTCATAGTAAAGATGAGAAGTCTATTGATTTAAAAGGTGTGTGCATGTGTTTACAGCTAGTGTTTTTCCTAGGGAGTACCTGCCACTTGCCCAGTGTGTGTATGTGTGTATCTGTGTGTGTGTCCATTGGGCAACCCTGGCACCTGCACAAGATAAGCAGTCTAAATGGATCGATAGCTGTTACGATGCTAATTTAGTAATTCTGCAATTGTCAGGTGCTGACAAGTAGAAAAAGAAAAAAAAAAAGGCAGAAGAGTGGCACTTAAACTAATTGGAAAAATGGTGATACACAACAAGGCTATCAGCCTCTCAGACAAAGACAAGTGTACTACAAAGTAATAAAAACTTTTATGTTGTCTTTTATGTTTATCTCTGTATTTTTACCCTCAAGCATGTACTATCTTTCTTGTGACTGTGTCCCAAATAGTTGTGGAAGTATATGGATGCTTTACTTAAGTAAAAGTACTAATATCACACTGTGAAAATACTACAAAGAAACATCCTGCATTCAAAACCTTACTTAGGTAAAGGAATCATAAAACTTTACACAGTAGTATCAAAAGTACTAATTCTGCAGAAAAGTTGTGTATATATGATGTGTTTGATTCATATTGCTAGTACCTTAATGTGTATGTTGAATTTTTCTGCTCTGGATGTTAAATACTGTGCTAACCAGCTCCCAGTTTGGGTTCTGGATGCAGACACCTCGAGGCTTCCTCGTCTTGCAGGTTCCCTTGTATCATGGCTATACCTAGAATGTGGATTGCAGTTGCCTGCCTGATGTCCACTGGAAATATTATTGTTGTTATTATTATTATTATTATTATTACTACCCTCTCCCTCTCTGAACTCAACCTCAAACTCACGGCAGATGGCCACCCACCATAAGCTCGGTTCTGCTTGAGGTTTCTGCCTCTTAAAGGAAGGTTTTCCTTGTCACTGTGCTTGCTCATGGTCGGAACTGTTGGGTCTCAAAACAATATTAGAGTACGGTCTAGATGTGCTTTTTATGGAAAGTGTCATGATATAACTTCTGTAATGATACAGATCCATCCATTATCTATAACCGCTTATCCTCATCGTGGTCCCAGTGGGCCTGGAGCCTATCCCAGCTGACTTTGGGTGATCACAGGGCACATAGAGACAAACAACCATTCACATTCACATTGACAGAGTCACCAATTAACCTATTAAGTGCATGTGTTTGGGCTGTGGGAGGAAGCCGGAGTACCCGGAGAAAACCCACGCAGACACGGGAAGGACATGCAAACTCCATACAGAAAGGCTCCAGCCAAACCAGAAACCTTCTTGCTGTGAAGCGACAGGGCTAACCGCTGCACCACTGTACTGCCCTCTGTAATGATATGGTGCTATATAAAAAGTTTTATTGAATTGAGTACTTGGGTAAAGTCCAGTGTGTAACATTTTAAGGGGATCTACTGGCAGAAATAAAACATGATAACCATAACTATGTTTTCATTTGTATATATTAACCTGAAAATAAGAATCGTTATGTGTTTTATTACATTAGAATGAGCCTTTTATATCTACGGAGCGAGTGGGTGCTCTTCCGGGGAGTCTGCCATGTTTCTGGAACGGACAAACGGACTCTAGATAGGACCTTTTCTGTTTTTCGCAGATTTCACAGCCACTGTAGTTTATTCTTCATGCTTGGAACGGGAGGGTGAGGCGATTGGTATTCAGTTGGTTGCAATCTGCAACTTCACTACTAGATGCCACTAAATCTTACACACTATGTATCCAGTGGCAAAATATTCTAGGTGGCCATATTCAGTCAGTTTCAGAAACCATCCCACCCCAATACAATGTTTGTTTATATGAACTCTTACACCGTATAAAGGATGTATAATATAGAAATATTTATCAAGTGGTTGAACTCAAACCTTACATATACAGTAATATTAGCTTCCCTTTTTCGCTAGCTTGCTGCCTGATATCAAGGTCAGGATGATCTGGGCCCAGCTCTTTCACATGTAGTTTGTCCGGCAAAGTTCTCCTCTCAAACGGATGCTGGAGGAGTGATTTTACCGTAGTGAGGGTTGGGTCTTGGAGGAGTACCGTTACATACGCCATTGTCATATAGAATAGTGCTTGTACGTAGCGGCCCTGACTTTAGCCGTAGCTGGCTTGGGGCGATAAAATAATTGCCCTTTCTGGAGTCTGGGGCGATTTCTCCAGGCCCCAGAGCTGCTGAGACATGCAGACAAGGGATAGCATATTGCTGCGCAGTGGATTTTCTATCATATTTTGCACATATTAATGGATGTATTCCATTATTTAAACACAAATATTGAAAATATGAATGATTTGATATTATTAGTATTATTTTTAATTTTATTTTGTGGCTTAGAGAAGGCGGCGCCCTACCGCCTTCTAGTGGCCAGCCAACACTGTATGTATCTTTAACCAACTTTCCAAAACATATCATGACCAGTTGGACTGATTGGATCATTTTCGCGCTTTGGCATTTTACACTGATGCGTTAAAACAATCTTTGGAGGAATCCTAAACCTGTCTCGTTCATTGATTTAGGCTTAGTCGTCGTGAAACGGGCGCCTTTAATTCGCTCAGGTGTATTATTTTGAAAGACGTGAGCGGAAGCTGTGCTCTCTCACCGTGTGTACCTTGACAGTGGACGGCAGTGCTCCGTGGTGTTTTTCTGGGAGGAGTGGGGCAGCAGGCACGGAGCCGAGCAGAGAAAGAAAACAGCAACAACTAATGGTACAAACCTGGCATCGTGAGACTTGGACGGCACCACATAGATGAAGTCCCTCAGGAATACCTTTCCTACACCGTGTTTTAGGTGACCCGGTCGGTTCACACTTTTAATGACCGAATGACTCGTGAATAAAGGGGGGCAGGCGGAGACGGCGACATCAAAGGGACTCCCGGGTCATTGGATATAGCCGTAGCACCGTTCAGACCATTATCTAACACCGGAGCTAGTCGAGCTTTTCTCTTTATTATTTATTTAGCTGAGACCAGGCTTCGGAAAAGGGCCGAACAAGCTCTCTCTATAGAAAAAAAGCAGGAATTAGTTTGCTTTGTACCAAGCCTAGTTGTGGTTATTATTGGCGTTTTGTTGCTCACATTAAGCCCACTGTCTATCCCCGCTGTTTGCACGTATGACCGCTCAGACACAGACAAATACCTTTCGCTTTCTTTTGAAGCTTTTCTCCCCCTCGGAGCCTCCTGGTTTTGTATTTTCAGGGGAGGAAAAGATGTGCGCAGGCGCGTCAGGCTACTCGAAAAAACAGTATCTTACTATAGGGTAATTTTCTATGAACCGTGCCATCCCGTGCCAAAGATCTACCACAGTTAGTAGAGCCTCATTTGAGCTTTTTTTCCCCCCCTCACATAAATAGTAAAGTTGCTGCATTTGCTTTTTTTTTTCTCCCTTTGTTGTTCAGCTCCCTCCAGCTGCTGCTCTCAGTTTTGAGTCGTGTATGTTTTTATTTATTTATTATTTTCTGGAAAACTTCAACCTCTTGGTATTTTAAGTGCTAAAAGTTGAAGAAGCGGCTCCCCCCTCTTTTTTTTTTTCTAGTCCTCCTCTGCTCTTCCTGTCTCTCTCTTCAAAATAAGTTGCACATTGGATTTATGGACGACCAGGCCCGCATGATGTTGGGTCACATCGGATTGAGTGGACTGACTCAAGAGGATGTTGGCGATCCTGACAACATAAGGAAACATCAAAACCTCTGTCAGCCGCAGCAGGACATGGGTGACATCCTCCAGCAGATCATGGCCATCACAGATGAGAGTCTGGATGAGGCTCAGGCCAGGTAATAACATGGGCATGTGACCAGATAAGGCCTGATACAAGATGTGTTTTAAAGTTTGGGGCTGTGGGGAACTCTTCATGCAGCATCACAGCATCCATGGTCTTGCATGCATGTCACATAGCTGGGGTTCATTTGTCCCGTCCATCTGTGCATCACCTTTCACCTCTCAGGCCTGAACAGAAAGAGCATGCGCTGACAGAATGTGAGCTTTACGAGTGTTTAACAGCTATTTGGGAGTTAAACTGAGGATTTTCACTCAGTTTGCCCTTGTATCTGCTGTAAACAACCTCTGTGACCCCAGGCCCCTTCCCATTTCCCTTCAGCACACAAACGCATTCATTAATTTCATTCATTCATCATTCATCGATCTTTACTGGTGGGCAATAGTTAGCATACCAGTGCTCTTAAATTGCACTGTAAATCACAGGGCTGCATAACAACTTAAAATGAATTCAATATCTTGTCATGTCATCTTCCTATAAATTAGAAGTTGAATGGTTGGAACGTCACTTTCATTGCAGTGCATGTGATTTCGCACACATTTGCAGTATTGTGACGCATACTGATGATGAGGGGAAAGTACCCTTTGTAATACTGCCCATGGCTTGTAACTGAAGATACTGTCATGTCGACACTTGTTTCTCTTCTCTTCTCTTAAGTCGAAAGTTTAGGTGAATCAGACAGTGCAGTGACAGTGAATTATGTGCTCAGGACTGGTTGGAGGATCATTTACAAGATCTATCGTTGATGGATGTCAGTGTCCGTGACCAATAGGATATAAAATTTGTCAAAAAAATCGTTTGTAAATTCACAATCTTCATTTTCCATAACAGGAAACATGCTTTAAACTGCCACAGAATGAAGCCTGCCCTCTTCAGCGTCCTGTGTGAGATCAAGGAAAGGACAGGTAAGTTGTCTATTCGCTACCTGGTCTTGACATCAATTAAAAAAAAAGGTTGCATGCTGATAGTGAAAAATTTTTTACTCTTTCTTTAGGATCATAGCATTTTCTCCATCAGACGGGGGAATATTTGGGTTTTCTGGGGAAAACAATATATTATTTATTTTTGATAGCGAGTTATACGATGACAGATACTCTGGAGTCAGAAAGAAACATATAAGCAGATTGTAGATTGATCACACTTCACTTCCCCAGTGCTACTTGCGTCGCACTCTTTCAGTTTATGATGACATTTTCCTAAAACGTATCCTCCATCGGCCGTTTGGACTTTTGACTGAGCACGGGAGCCACAGATTTGTCTAATCTGGATAATCATGTTGTTTGTGAGTTGCGGGAATAAACTGAGCAATAGCAGGATCGTTATAAATATTAGATCTTAACTAAGTTGTGCTCATTCAGTCCCACTCTTTTGAAAGTAAATCATCCTTGTTTATCTTTTTAGTGCAGAACTGCAACCGTGACCAAACGAGAAAGAGAAAGGTGGCAAAGAGGGAAGATTTGAAATCCATCCAGCAGAAAATAGTTTGAAGGAATATGTCGGAAAGGGACATTTTGTAAAGATGGAAGAGAGATCAGCTCATTCTTCCACCTTTCTCTAAAAATAGGAAGTTGCACTTGCCTGTCCGTTCAGCTCTGATCTGGGCTTTATGCATTTCAGTCAGGAGTTAGTGTTGCTATTAAAGTGGGAACATTGACCGCTACCCCTCTCAGCCATCAGTCCTCCTCTTCTACTGCCAGCATGACTGAAGGATAAAGCTGGTCAACGAATCGTGTTAGACCATCTCTCAATCCTTTCTGATTCGCCTTCCCTGTTTGTGGCACTCAGAGTAAATTCCCACAGAAGATGTAAATCTTTAAAACTAGGTCACGGTTTTCATTTTAAAATGAAGAGAAAAAAAAAAAAAAAAAGGGCTGTACATTTTTTGCCAAACGTTACTCAAACAGGGATAGTGCATTTTTTTGGGAACCCGGCCTTGTGTGAATAGCGATGAGTATCAGCGTCTTGATTCATGCAGGTTTTGACAGCGAGTTGTTGTTTCCTTCTACTTTCCATCCGTCTGCCGTTGCTTCACACTTGTTTGACCAGTTCCATTATGCCCAATAAGAGATGGACATTATTTAAGAAGCACGTTGCTCTAAGACACATTGTGTCTCTGTGGTATTTCTGGCTCTATATCTAGATGATTGTGGAGGTTTAGAGCATATATCACTTCTTTCTTCCTTTGTCACACCCAAACTTGTGCTGCCTCCCTCCTCCACCGTCTTCCTCTCTGTCCCAAGTTAGAACCATTAAAAATAACTCCTCACTTGATGGCGACAATCCAAAACACTTCTGTTTTCTGAGGATATATCCCTCCTCTAGGTATATCTGCCCACTTCTCTGTCATCCTATATCTACCTCTCTTTTTCTCCCCTTCCTGACTTCACCGTCATGCTATTCCCGATGCAACTCTATTTTTACCGTTGCCTATGTTCTGGGAGTTTTTCAGGGAGTATTACAGCGCATAAAATAGGACAGGAGGCAAAGTAAGAAAACGGAACAAATGACTCGAGAGCAAAGGGACACGTAGCTGCAAACACGGGAGGTGCAGACGGGGAAAAAGAAGTGAAAACAGAAGGAAAAGCGAGAGAGAGGGAGAAAAAGATAGCGAGAAAAGGACACATTGATGGATGAGTTGGAGGGAGAGGCAGTAATGGTTGTGTTTCATGGATTGGCAGGCACTTGATAATCTCCAGACCCCTGAGCCTTGTCAGCCTTCACTACAATCAGATTCTCAGTGGGGGACAGTTTGCCACCCATGGCCTCACAAAGCTGGATTTACTCTGTCAGAGCGCTCTATTCCACGAGGAGTCACGGACTACAGCTCATTTATCTTGTGCATTGTGTGTGTGTGTGTGTGTTTGTACACTCCACAGAATCACTGGGTAATCAGGAAGGCTGGCCTAAACTCTGGATTAATTATGAATTAATTAACAGTAATGGGACCCGTTCTAATATAGTTGTCTCTCATTTTTTTTTCTCATCTACTCTTAGTTATCAGTTTATTAGGTAGACCTAGCTTAGGCTAATGCTATCTGATACAACAGACCTGCATTAAATCCTGCCTTCATGAACGTTCAGTTTCTCACACATAAAAATGGCATTTTGTACGCTGGAGTTTGGTGCTGTTGAATTTTAATGCATTTTTATTAAGGAGTGTTTCCAGTATTTACTCTGCCACCTACCCTGATATAAATGGGCTGGACAAAAGAAACAGTATAGGTATAACAGTATAATACAATATGAATGCAAGTATAACTAATAAACTGAATGTATATATTACCGTTAGCAATTCCCTGGTTGTTTCTCACGTATATCAAACTGTTTTTTAACCCTATTTTTCCCGGCTTTTTAAGGCTTCTTTTCATTTTCTCTCTGATTTTCCATTTTACACAAGTAGTCAAATTCAGACAAATGTTAGGATGAAACGGGTGCACAAGTAAAGAGACACACATTTTAATGAGATGTAAATGAGACAAGGAACGAGAGAGGTCTGGATGTTGGAAAGCGTGGATGTGTAAGTGAAGGAAGAAGGGGGGTGTAGATATGGAGAAGCTCTTCTCTGGTAACTATAAACTTGTATTTCAAGTGACACACACATCCATGGACACACACACACAAGTGCACCTGCTATTTGCTTTGTGTATGTGTGTGTGTGTGTGGTTATGAATTGTTGGATTATATTTGAATCTGGTGCATCAGTACATTAGGTGCAGTATCCTCATACCCAGATGTTTATTAACTATATTACAGGACGGCAAGAGCACTGAAATGGATAAGTCAAGCGCAGTGCACTTACTGTACTGTAATATGATTTGGGAAATCATTAGTGCGCCTGATAGATTGCCAAAATTAGAAGCGATCACAAGCGTGTTAGTGCTTATAGGTGTGTGTGCCGCGTGTCTGTCTGGATGCTGTCAGCCAGATGCGGAGGCTGTCATTGGCCTCGTTGCGGGATTATGAATGTGAGACGATCTCTGGAACTACCTTGTAATTGCCAACTAATTTGCATAACTGTGCAAATTAACGACCTCTCAAATGAGCTTTCATTTTTCACTGAGTCTTTAGTTGCTCCTTAAGAGCTGGTGTTAATTAACAGCTGTGTGTGTGTGTGTGTGTGTGTGTGTGTGTGTGTGTGTGTGTGTGTGTGTGTGTGTGTGTGTGTGTCTGCCAGGATGCTTGTGCTTGTGTGTCCATGTTTATTTTGGAGGGGGACTTGGACATGCCGAGGCGAGCTGGCATCTCTAGCACAGCAACATTTTTTTTGCTGCCTCTTCTTTTTCTCTCTCAGTCGAGTCGCCTCAGTCTACAGACTCCACTTAATACTTGATCTCCTCCCTGCCTCCAACAGACAGAGCTGTGGTTTCTTATGTCATCCAGTATATTTATAGTCTGAAGTTCAGCTGTGCTGTCTGTATATTTGATGTGATGTAGAGTTGTTCTAATAGTACTGGTGCGAGGGGAAAACTTAATTCCTTTGTTGCCTAGTCTAACACTATCATTACCACCTTATGGTCATTAGTCTGCTGTTGCTACATGTTGTCAAGGCAGAGTCTGGACCAAGACAAGCGTGTCCGACATATGAGATTAAAAACAGGGTTTCTTGAGTGCATAGCTGTTAATAATTGATGATATTTTTATGGAAATGGAGTGTTTTACCTTGTGCTTGAGGATATTTTTCTGAGGGCCATTGAGGGGGGGGGGGGAAATGGTAGGAAGGAACAAAATGAAAGAAGGTGAATATATGTGTGTGTGCTGTAGGTCTTGTATTGTGAGATAGTGCTCTCTGCTGGCTGTGAAGTAACTTTAGTTGTGCTTTAAAAATGGTCCATTGTGTCCCATAGTTTGTACACACTTTGTTGTTAGAAATTGTGTGCACAAAAAATGTTTTACACAAAAAAAAAACAACAAAAACCTCATGTTTGTCTAGCAACACGTTGTTTTCTGTGAATCTGTCATTTCTTTATCACAGATTGGGTTCACAGCATGACTATGTTTGTGCTTCGAATGGCAATGCAGCATCCATTCATTAGAATAATTAAGAAACGTGCGAATAAAAGCTGCAAATAAGCAGCTTGACAAACAAACAGGCTTATGATCAGCAGGATGTTTGAGAGCAGATTAAAAGTTTGACTGAGTGCCAGCGGTTTGTGTGCCCAGCGTCTGCTGATGTAATGCGCGTGCAGTGTGTTTCCTGTTTTTCTGCTTCTAGATGGTTTAGCCAGAAATGATGAATGAACGTTGCAATATTTCCCATGAATTTCCCAGAATACAGCTGTAGATGAGGAAGTCAGCAGCAGTAAATAAAACTCTCTTTACCTGCTAACGTGTTGTTAACTGTGGCTCCTTCTGTTTCTGTCCATCTCCGCAGCCCTGAGTATCCGAGGCATCCAAGAAGAGGATGGTCCGGACCCTCAGATCATGCGGCTGGACAACATGCTGTTAGCGGAGGGGGTCGCGGGTCCGGAGAGGGGCGGGGCCTCCGCAGCTGCAGCGGTCGCCGTGGCAGCCGGAGGGGCGCCTAATGATGGTTTACAACACACCGAATACAGAGAGAAGCTCGCTCAGATACGACAGATGTACCACAGTGAGCTGGAGAAATACGAACAGGTGTGACACTTGAGCCCAAAAGCTACCGTGACGCATCATGATAATAAAAAATACACAGTCAGTTATTGTAATAATCTGGATAGAAGTGCAGTGAGTGGCTGAAGTGTATTCTAACGTTTGAGACTGCTTGAATTCTTTCTTCGCCCCCCCCCTCTCTCTCCCGCCACACAGGCATGCAATGAATTCACCGACCATGTGATGAACCTGCTGAGGGAACAGTCCCGCACGCGACCCGTCTCACCCAAAGAGATCGAGCGGATGGTGGGAATCATCCACCGCAAGTTCAGCACTATCCAGATGCAGTTAAAGCAGAGCACATGTGAAGCTGTCATGATCCTACGCTCTAGGTTCCTGGATGCCAGGTGGGTTTATTTCTTATTCTTTATTGTGCAATAAAGTCACAAAACACAGGACAAGTGTAAGACAGGACAGAAGATCAAAACAAACCAACAAACACACAAAAGAAAAGTTCACCTCGACGGTCTTTGAGGGAGTGAGAGGGGTTAATGTGCCTGAATATTTGCATACGAGTGTGTTGGTGCATATGTTTGTGTGGTAGTGCGAAAGGCGTCTTGAGAGTTGGGTGGAGTTGGAGTTGGTGAAAGGAGTTGTGGGGGTTTGGTACGAGCCGCAGGAGGTGTTTGTAACCAGAACTTGGTCCATCTGTCATAACCCTTGTGTAACTCCATGTTGTTGTGTCGAAGCACAATGAACAAAACAAAGATGGCTCAACCTTATGCCACAATCAGCTTTTATTTTTTTTAGTGGAGGCAGATGATTTATTGGCAGTTCACCAATCAGTTAGTGGATTGATTGTGTTCTTTGATTTCCAGTTCAAGAGGATAGTTTTTGTGTTGTTTAGGGTTATGTCTCCTGGTTAGCAGAGTAGGATAGTTGGATGTGGCAGGCTTAAAAAAATGAGAGAGGCTGTCAGTTTTAGTTGTTCTCAGTACATTTTTCCATTGTCTTTTCTTTTTCTTGTGCGCATTGGTCGTTAAGTCTGTTGCCTTTCAGTTGTCTCCCATGACATCATGCCTGTTGTTTTTGTTTGAAATGGTTGAAATTGGGATGTCGATTAGCTCAGTTGGTAGAGCGTCCGCCCCATGTACGAAGGCTCAGCAGTGGCCCAGAGTTCAAATCCGACCTGCGGCCCTTTGCTGCATGTCGTTCCCCATCTCTCTCTCTCTCTCTCTCTCTCTCTCTCTCTCTCTCTCTCACACATTCCTGTCACTCTTCAGCTGTCTCTGTCAAAAATAAAAAAGCTTGAAAAAGGCCAAAAAAAATAGCTTAAGAAAGGGTTTAAATTGGCTTTGTCTATGTTGGCGGTGGTGTTCTTGCTCCTGTGCAGTGTTTGTTGTTTACTGTGTATGAGGTGACTGGTCATTAAATTTCCTTTAGTAACTCTCTTGGTTTGTCGTCACGTGTTTGCTCTGGGATCCCAGATCCTCATGCTACGAGGTTGTAGATCGAGCATGGTTTCTCTCATGCCCTTGTTTTCTTTAGCAATGGTGGCGAGCTGGGTTGTGAGGGAGGTGAGGAGGTAACAGAGTGTTGGAGGGATTTGTTTTCTTTCGACCAGTGCGGCGAGTTGTTCCTGGCCGAATGTCAGGCTTTCGCTCAGCTGCTGGAATTCTTTGTGAATCACTTTGACAAGAGCTATTCTTGCATCCTAGTCCAGAGAGTTTACTGTCAATTGCAAGTGAAATGTCACCAACCTCAATACAGCATTTTGCAGAAATCTCTTGTGGCTGTGTGGAGGTGAAATTGTCCTTATTTAGGCCTTCATGGTGCAGAGTTAGTTGAAACATTCATCAAGGTAGTCCTCAAGGTCTACCAGATGGAACAGTGGTGTGATTCCTGTTGACAGACGACAGAAAGTGGGTTTATTTCATGGGGAAAAAGTAGTAGTTGTGTTCTAGCAGCTGGTGGCTGCCATCTTGAGTCTCTCACTGGTCTCGTCGGGTCTCACAGTCATATCACCTCCGACTCACTGACGCCTCTCTTGCTGCTTCCTTTTAACTTTAGGTTTCAGTTTGTCAGACAGGTGAAGATTGCACATTAGTCACATTTGATGAAGAGGCATTGTACATAAATGTGAATGTGGCACCGAGGCTCTTGAATATTTTTTTGTTCTCGACTCCTTCGAATCATTACTTCCCTTCCCTGAGATGATCCTTACTCATAATTTCTTTATGTTTCAGGGTGATTTTTTTCTTGCACCGAAAAGGCGTAGCTATGGGCTCCAATATGTTTGCAATAGTGCAACCAGCCCCATCCTGCCTAACAATTTGGTTTACAAGAGGTATGTAGATGATATGTTTCGCCTCGCTGGGGGCACGAGTGACCACCTGCATTCTTTGTGCAGCTTCTTAAATTCAGCCTCTCAAGTTCACTATGATTTTGACTTACAGGGAATCACTTTTCTCGACGCCTGGATAATTCATGGAGACCAAACTCGCTGCTCGCAATCGACAGTTTTCATCACTTTTCCCCGTTTAAAAAAAACAGTCTACCTTAGAGTCAGCTTTGCAGGTTGAAACAGATCCTACGGACTTTTCTAGAAATATGCATGTGATGGAGGACAAGCTTAAAGAATGCAGCTACAGAGAACAACAACTGGATGCTGCCTGTGAGAGAATAAATAAAATACAGCGCTGACCTTTTCAAGGGCGTCCAGACAAGAAATTTCTTTATTTATCACCACGTATTCCCGCTGTGGTGAAATGATTAAGCTTGTTTTGTGTAGCCGCTGGCAATGTAAAATATTACCTATCCTGTTGCAGCCCACTTCTATGAGGCTGGTCATGCAATCTGTTCTCAGGGATACGTGGGCATAGAAAAAGCTACTTTTCCAAAGGAGGGGGCGGTTCTGATGGCTGTTTGGATCTATTCTGTAAATACACTTAGCCCTAATGGGCTTTATTTAGATTTAAAACCCTTCCTTTGGCTTTGTATAGAGTTTATCGTCTGTAGTGCACACACGCCAAGTCGTTATCACTCTATCTCCCTCGCTAACCTTTTTACTTCGTGTTTTTCTATAATAGGAATATCTTCTCTATGTGAAGTTGTTTTTTTCTGATATTTTTCTAATAGTTTTTTAAATATATTTCCAATATGTTCATCAATATGAACCTGATTGGATCCAGGGGTGTTTTAGTTTTGTATCTGCCCG
Source organism: Miichthys miiuy (assembly GCA_036365135.1). Taxonomy (NCBI): domain Eukaryota; kingdom Metazoa; phylum Chordata; class Actinopteri; family Sciaenidae; genus Miichthys; species Miichthys miiuy. Next base: position 23,259,753 of record CM071602.1, read on the forward strand.
GTCTCCTCTAACTTTACATATCTTAATGAGGCTGTATTCGAGACACTGTCGCCTGTTTAACCCTCATGCGTCACTATGGACATTTTTTCCTCTTTATCTGGCCATCATTTTGGCTGTGTTAGTTCATATGGCACAACTTTCGTAACAAAGTCTCTCGACAAATTTTAAATTCAAATTTCAACAGATCAGTAGAACACTGTGAAAAAGAATTTACTACCCTTTTAAGTCATAAAGGACAAAAATCTTAAACAGCTTCATTTTGAAGATTTTTTTCCCTTTTTAAATGCCGGTTTGATTACTTTCGTTATTTCTGAAAAAATGGGTAAAATAACACCTTCAGCTTATTACTTAAGATGGCATAGACGCTATCTACTTCCTGTTCCTGTGTTATCATGATTAAGCAAACACTCAAGTTCCAGATTTAGATTTGATTTATTGATCATCATCAATATTCATATTTGTACGAGGTGGATATGATCTTTAAATTAGTAATAAAACTGGCATTTAAAGGGTTAAATTTCTCAAAATAATTGAATGTTTGGTAGTTTTGAGCAGGGCTGAAATTGTTTTAAGAGATTAATGCAGAAAAAAGCTGATTTAAAAAAAAAAATTTATTGATTAGTTTTTACAGTAGTTTTTTGGAAGTGGACATTTTTGTCCTAAATGACTTAAAAGGGTAATAAATTAAACTGACGCATGAGGGTTAATATCTATATGGAGATGTGTTTTGACATGCCTTTCTAATGTTTTTGATATTATATGGAGCTTCCTGATGGTATAATGAACTATGTGCTTTTTTGCTCCTCCTATAACATTTAAATCCGTCGGGCCTTTGGTAAATTACTATTTTTTTATTTATTTGTTTTGCGTGTAATCTTCCTCCTAACTTTCACCGTAGACAGCACCTCTCCAACACCAGTGTGCGTTCCTCCTCTCTCTCATCCTGGCAGTGCACTTAGAACATTGTGAATGAGAGTATTTGTTTGTTTTCTGACTGTTAATTGTCGCTATCGCCCTTTTCTATCAGGCGGAAACGAAGAAACTTCAGCAAGCAGGCAGCAGAGATTTTGAATGAATATTTTTACTCCCATCTGGCAAACCCCTACCCCAGTGAGGAGGCCAAGGAGGAGCTGGCAAAGAAGTGTTCCATCACTGTGTCTCAGGTCAGGACGGCCAGGGAGAAAAAGAAACCGATAAAACACACGTGCTTGGATATGGTTTAGTGTAATGAAGCTAGCTGAATTTCCAGGCATGCTGTTGACGTTTTTTGACTTCTCCAACTCTCAGGTGGCCAACTGGTTCGGAAACAAGAGGATTCGATATAAGAAGAATGTTGCAAAGCTCCAGGACGAAGCTAACCTGTATACTCGGAAATCAGCTGCAAGTGTGTCTTCTCTGGCAAGCCAAGCCAACTCCCCAGCCACGCCAAACTCAGGTGCGCGCACACACACACACACACACACACACACACGCACATATATGTGCGTAAAACCTAAGCTACAGTCATCGCCGCAAATCAAAGGACTTTTCTCACAAAGAGGACCCATAAATCACCAGCTCCTCACTTCAGCAGTCTTTCTTCTGATTGGCTGAGTATTACATCATCAGATGCCTACTGTCAGCCCAGAATATAAGTCATCCAGCTTGGGTTTGACCTCAGCCAATGGGGAGAGTTTATTTTTCAACAAATCAGTGCAGTCAAACTAGGTAGGACTGCCTTGCTCTATCAGGGGTGTTTTTTTTTAGACTTTTTTTTTTTTTGAAACCACCACTCCCAAAGGAGAGCAAATCATTTTAAATTGCGCTGCAGATATTGTAAATATTTTTGCTGTTTTGTATGGTGACTTGCTGTTCTCGTGCTTCAAAGCAAAAAGTAAAAGTTCAACAAGAGGACAAACTCTGTGTAACTCTACTCTAATGGGCTAGTTCACCATAACACAACACAGTGAAGATCTGTCCATAGTTTTGTGTGGTAACAAAGTGCTCTTAATTCATTTTGTCAGTGGACATTTGTTTATCTGGCAGCTTTATTATTATCTGTTCAACTTCGGTCAACTTCTGGTCTGACTCCACATAGTCAGCATCGGATAGTCTTTATATATACATCGACTGTATTAACCAAAAATCCCTGAATGCCAACAGGAGGATATCCAGCCCCGTGTTACACTCCTGACGGGAGGTAATGAGGACCTCGCCTGGAGGAACTCTCTTCCCTCATCACGGTCTCCATGTGAGTAGCCATGGTTACACACACTGTTGCTATAGTTACACGCTCGCCATCCGAGTAGCCATGGTAACAGCCTTTCCCCGTGTTAGCATGTGGTATAATATAATGTTTTGTAGATCCTAGAGATGTGGTTCCTTTACGTTTACTGCACTACGCCAACAACCGAACCTTAGCACCAGATTGTTGTGGAGCATTAAATATAAATATAAAAATATAAATCTAAAGGTATTGACTGTGCACCTTCGTTTTTAGTTGTAGGTTGGTGTGTTTTTAGCATCACACAGCTTTTTAAACATATTTCAAGGGCAGATACTTTTTAGACTTTACAGGTCCAGTGTGTAAGATTTAGAGGGCTCTATTTTAGTTTTTATTTTATTTTATTTATTTATTTTACCTTTAGAATTACTAAAGACTACACTGGCTCTAGACTGGCTCACATTTTTCAAGCTTTTCAATGTCACCAGTTTCTCCTTCATGCTTGAAACTTAGAGTGTGAGGGGAGTTGGTTGCAATTAGCAACTACACCACTAGATGCCACTAAATCTTACCAAGTAGTCCTTTAATAGCATAATGTGTCAACTATCTTGAACTGTAGCACTAAAGACAGCATCAAGAGCCAACGTGTTAATAACAAAATACAGACCAAAACAAAAGCTCAAAGACCGTACCTTTACCAGCCAGATAAAAGATTCAAGCTGGATGTCCATGTTTTTCTGTTTTTAGTGAATGTGTTAGTAGGTGACAGCTTGCTAATATGCTAGCCACGATTTACAAATTATTGGAAGGTGAAATTCTGTGAATAATATAAATTTTATGAATAATCAGATTATCTAAGCAAACATAAACGCTTTGAAAGTAGACATGACAAAATAAGTAAAAGTGATGCGCTGACCTGACATATTAACACGATCTGTGTGTACATTTAACCTACTTTTGAATGTCTCTTTCTGTAGGTTGATGGTGGCTGGTAGGACAGTGGCAATGCTTCGTCCCATCCCCTGCCCCCACCCCACCCCACCCAGAGCACCAGGCAGCAAGCACTACGTCACCTCCAGCTGATACTCCACCTTCCCTCCCCACCCTGCTCTTCAGACTAAAACAACCCAGACTGTAGGTTGACCTCCAGTCGAGCCACAGACTCAACAGCATTTCCCAAACTCTGCAACTTTTCGTGTTTGTTTTGCTTTGTGTTGCTGATCCTTTACCCACATCCCTCCCACTAGTTTTTTAAGCCCTTGTCTTTACGAATGTGTTGATACGTCTTTTTTTCTTTTATAATTACTCGCCATGTTTTTCTTCTATTTCTTTTTGAAAAGAGAGTGATGAAAAGAACATTTTTAAAAAAATGTTCTGTATCATCTGTGAAGGTTCAGGGCCTGTGTGTGGCCTTGAACCAGATGTCGATTGATGATTTTATTTCAAATAATTAAAATAACACAAAAAAGGACAAAAAGAAAGCATGTAGATTTTATTATTTCTTTTTTCTTCAAGTTTTATTTTTTAAGAAAACAATTGTCACTGAGAAAATGCATCGAAAGAGTGCAACAACATCTAAATGGCAGAAATGACCAAAAATGAATAAACACATTGTCACTTCTTACATTTTTCGCATCCTGTGGTGTTGCTTCAGACAAGAACTGGGTTTGAGTTTGTTTCTATTTCTTTGATTGTAAAAAACAATATTGCCTTAACAGGTAATTATGTTTCTTAAATGCTTTTGAAGCAACCAAACCAAAGAGGCTTTAACCCAGGAGATCAGGTTCTGTGGTTTGTGCCAATGTGCACACTTTAACTATAATGTTCAGTTTCAGATCATACAGTATTGGAATGGGACCATGTTTGTTTTTATTCATCTGTGCCCTCTAGTGTTGAGCAGTGCCGCTGCATCTTCTGGATATTTTGTGGGGATTTTTTTCTGCTAAAGGCTCCCAGAGGAATGTTTCCTGCACAAATTCTTGTTTTCACATCTTTCTTTTTGTAGTTAATATTTAATAGTGAATGTCAACAAATCCTGAGACCCAATAAACAGAGAGTAGGCTTTTATCTAACTCTTTTAGTCATTTATCTAGTGGAGAAGCTGCTGAAGTCCAGGTGTATCTGATAATGTAGTGAGTGCTACACAATGTAATAGCTTGTTAGTTTAATAAAAAAATGCCCCTGAATTGGTCAAAATGTAAAAAAAAAAATAATAATAACATACTGCAAATGTAAGTATTGCAACAAATTGTGATTGACTTAACAGGATACATTGTATATATAGGATGACGATGTAATAATAATTAAGTAATAGCCTCAGTTGTAGAAGGCTGTTATTGAATTAGTTAAAACTACTTCAGACTCTTTAAAAAGTCCTAATAACTGCTCTATGTAATCCTGTAATGTTACATTATCCAGACATGTGTTGTATTAACAGATTTCATTACTCGTGCAACCTGTTAAGATGAACTTTTTTATTGCATTTTGTTATTCTGCAAACATTAAAGTCAATTGCTACATATCCTTTTAAATGTCCTTGTCCTTCCCTGCAATTAAGAGAATCATAATTCTACGAGGACCGAGGACTATTTCATAGTGTATGCACAAAGTTAAATAACCAGATAGTACTGATCCGAATGAGAAATTATAGTAAATATGTTTGTTTCAGTTATTTTGAATGGTTCTTTGGTGTTTTAATCGAATTCTTCACATATTTTTTGGATGTGTTAAAGTGTAATTTCTGAATATTCTCCAACGTTCCTTCAGGTTATTCAGTAAAGTTACAAATTCAGTGTCACAAAACAGGGCAAAGACCAGGACTACTTTACTTAGAGAGTGTTTTAAATTCACTTTCATCAGCCGCTGACGACTCGCTGGTCAATACAATACAGACACATCTCTGAGTGTCTGACTGGAGTGAGATCATTTTCCTGGAAAGCAGAATAATTCTCTGAACACAAAAGTGATGAAATCAATGTCCCCAAGTCCAGTACGACACACTTATTAACATTATCAAATGTCACAAGGTAGTCCAACACAATAAGTCCATAAGCATCTGTCCATAAATATCAGTGACATGAGTTATTTGGTAGTATTTTTAATTGAGTAGATGTCAGTTTAAATGTCACTGGATATCAGTCAGGTACACCAGACTAGCCTAAATAACAATACAGCACTGGGTAGCTTCATACGTGACTATCAACAGTGGACAGTGTTTGAATAGGGGAAGGGGTAGATGGTTAGTTAGGGGTTAAAGGGCGAATGTGACTATGAAAAAGAGAGAGACAGACAGTGAAAGAGACAGTGTACTCAGGATACAAAGTGGAACTGTTCTCTCTTCATCATGGATTTCTCACCTGGGGTCCTGATCCTGTGTTCGTTATTATGTTCAGGTAATTAGTCTCATTTACTTTGAACGGTCTGATGTGTCAGTTTCTGTTAATTTGCTTGACGTCTGTAGAGATGTGGATTCTTTTGTACTTTAAAGGTGCTCACAACGAAATAAAAAAATTAATGTAAGAAGTTCAACAGCAGTGTGTCCCTTTAGACGCAGAGTCCTGATTTCTCTAGACAATCCACAGACCTCATTGTCATCCTATGAAAGCTGTTCTGTGGATTATCGTGAGTGCTGGGGACAAGACACATAGTTTGCTGATTTATTTTAAAATATACATTTTCAATGCATTGAGCACCACAAAGAGAAATCAAACTAAAACCATCTCTAACCCTTTAAAATAGTAATATTCACATTTTTAGCAAAGTGAAATTGTTTTAATATTTCTCTCTGACACAATGTCTTTGAGAGAATTACACTTTTTTGCTTTTTAGTTTTTTTGCTTTGTCATCAAAAGCACTTCTGTTCAATCAGTGTATTTGCTCAGGTTGTTTGCTTTGGAGTTGCTGTTTGTTTACACTGTGTTTCACCCAGTCCTATCTAAAAGTTCACAGAGTTGCATTGAACATGTGCATGTGGCCTTACCAGTTCTCTTGTTCTGTGCAGTGGCTGGCCAGGCTCCTGTTGTCTCAGTGGAGCCCCGAACTGCCACTGTGCGCCAAGGGGAGACTGTCAGCTTTAGGTGCCAAGTGTCCGGCGGTGCATCCATAGAGTGGAAGAGAGCCAATAACCAAGCATTACAAGGTCAGAAGTACCACAAAAAACCCCCCCAAAAAAACATGTAAGCAAAAGGAGATATCATCATCTGTGAGGTTTCACTGAATTGTACTTTTTCCTTGTAGACAATGTTAAGCTTGGACCTGGTGGCTCTGTGCTGACGGTTGCCAACGCCCGACCTGGAAACCAGGGCCAGTACCGCTGCACAGCAAGCAACTCTGCAGGCCGCGGCTCTGCCACAGCTGTGCTAAATGTCAAATGTGAGCCCTCTCCACAATTAAGTTAGAAAATTGTGGGCACCCTGAAAAAGAATATTTTATCCAGGTTCCCTTTTTATAAGGGATCATAAAATAAACATACCAGGAATTTTTGTTCTGTGTGCACCTACACTCAAAAAAAAAAAATTAGGCCACTTTTGTATTTCAATTGCAACCCCTAACTAACCATCTAGTAATAAGATTTATGTAATAGTACTAATAAACTCAATGTGCTTCCACTACACAGTAGTACATTTTTGCAATTTAGTTTCAGAGTGCAATATCGCTGTGGTAAATATGGACAGTTGTACACATATATTTGTTTTGATAACACAAGTTATGAATAAAAACTAGCTAGTTGTCAACTTAGCCAACAGTTGCTAACTAACTAAGTGCAACAACACAAGACATAGCAGCAAGCTAATATTACTTACTAGTCTAATAGCAAGAAGCCCAGCTCTGCGTCTGTTTTTTTAGCCTTTTATTTCACAAAACCCAGATTTACTCTTGTGCGGTAGCTTTTTGCTCTTTCTCTGCTATTGTCTTCTTCGCTTCTTCCGTCAACGTTCTGTTTGGTCTTTTTGACTCTGACATCATGTCTATAGAGGCTGCTGAGCCCGGTTACATTGCCTGCTTACCGAGCTCCGGTTCTTGCTAAACACCAACTCTGTTCTCCATCAAACACTACCACACTCCTGCTGCTCTGAGCTCACAGTCCGGGCAGCCTTGCTCACAAACAGAGATAACATTAGCTAACAGCAGTTATAGTTTGCAGTAGTTTACTGTACTGTCCGTCAGGAAACGCTAAATCACAGAGAGGTGATGCGCAGTAGCAGGAAGAATGCATTTTTTTTTTTTTAGTAAAAATGTATTAGGGTGACAATGTGAGATGCGTTACTTGTAGTTACGAACCTACAGAGAAACCCACTGTACACTACCTGTTCAGCACCAAACAGCAGGTGGACACAGTTAGCGACTAGCATTTAGCAGCTAAAGAATCAGATGTTTCTCAGGACTCGGCAGAGTTGCTGCCCCCAAATGTCCAAAAAAAACATGTTGGTCATGTCTGTGTTTCCTCTCTGTCAGTTGCCCCCAAAGTTCGGCTAACACCAGCGGGGCCCCTGCGGGTTAGGATAGGTGAACCCGTTTCAGTGGAGTGCCGTGCCACAGGCAGACCACGCCCCACGCTGACCTGGAAACGCCAAGGCTCGACCCTGCAGCTGTTTACCACGGACACTAATGATGTCAACACCATACAGGTGAAACATGAACACGTGCAAAAGTAATATTTTCCTTTATTTTCCACATTTTAAGATGCCAAATAAAACATAATAATAATAGTAATAGTTGCCATCTCTTTCCTCAGTGGCCTGCGGTGCATCCGGAGGATTCAGGCGTTTATATTTGCCAGGCTGAAAACACTGAAGGGATGACAGAGGTCAAAATTGACATCACTGTTGAGGGGGGGCTGGGAGCACCAGTGGCTTCAGTCAGCACCACAGAAATGACAGTGGTGGAAGGACATACAGTCACAATGTCGTGTCAGGCCACTGGTAAGGATGGAGTTTGCGTGCTTGTGTATGTAAATATCTCTCTGTTCTGTTCTCAGATCTCATTTTTCACTTTGTCCTCTCTGTCTGTTCTTCCTTTCAGGCTCCCCTACTCCTGTCATCACCTGGTCCAAGCTACGAGCCCCATTGCCATGGAAACACACAATGGTTGATGGAGTTTTGACACTGACCAGTGTAGGGCGCCAAGATTCAGGACAATACATCTGTAACGCAACCAACATACATGGCTACAGCGAGGCGTACACGCAGATGGAGGTGGAGAGTGAGTCTGATAATGCTGATGATAAACACAGATATTGTTCATCCATATTCTTTGTCCCTGCTCACGATGAGAGTAATTATCTTCTCCTTCATGTTTCATGCAGGCCCTCCGTATGCCACCAGCCTGCCTGACCAGGCGAGGCTCCAGCCTGGAGATGCCCTGCACCTGCAGTGCCTTGCCCACGGCTCTCATCCTATTCGGTTCGAGTGGAGCCGGGTGGGCAGGGCGAGCCTGCCTGCAGGAGCACAGACCACAAAGGATGGAAAGCTGCTCATAGCCCATGTTAGACTGAGTGACAGTGGAACGTACAAGTGTGTGGCCACCAACCACATTGGCTCCAGTGAGGCAGTGGCCAAAGTCATCATAAAGGGTGAGCTTTTATTTGTGTTAAGGCCATGAAAATAACTGATTTGACTTTCTTTTACTCTCTAATCTTGTTTCTTTCCCTTCTTTTCTTACTTTTACAGCTTAATCCGTTGTGGTCATTACTGTGTCTGATTGACAAACCTTCTATGCAGCGCTTTCAACTTCTGCAAGCCTGGTTTGTAGCCATCAAGACAGTTCAGCGGTTAATACTGAGAAATCAGACAAAATTATATTTAATAGTGTCATATATTTTGATGTATTAAAAAGATATTAGTGCCAAACTGTTTGGTTTTAATGTGCAAATGGATTTCATTTTGTACTTGTATAGATAACTGATAATGTTGCTCCCATGTCTCATATCTGCCTTTGCAAAGCTACTCTCTGTAACTATATGTGGACTGACAGTACAGAATGTGTGTGGGAGTTTCTTCTGCTGGAATGTCTCTCCACCCCGTCCTCCTCCCTTCATGTCATCTGCAAATCTTCAAGTCTACACTGTTGTGCTTTTGAAATTAAAAAGAAGGGCACCAAATCAAAAGCCTTTATAATGGCATTAAATATCAAAACAATAAAGACTAAATTAAAAAAGAATGTGTCATTAATTAAATGAAAATGTTATCCAAGAATTAGGGACTGTATGGAGGGAGGGAGGGAGTAGGGATCAGAATAGTAAGAAGGTATTGAACTTTTTCTCTCATTAAAGGAAGGATAGTTTTACTTTTTTGGAAGAACTTTTTACATCAGATTCGTATTTTATTTTAGCCACCCCATGGAATATATATAGTTCTAAATTGTTGAATCAGATTAATTATACCAAAGATATAGCTTTCATGTGTGCTTGTGACTAACTATAACTATATCTATCTATGATTCTTCTATCCCATCAGAAGTTTTAAAAGTTTAAAGGGTAAAAAAAAAGAATCAAAACTGATGCAGCAGAAACAGAGATTGCCTTTTTATTTCAGGCATCCTTCTTCCTTATTTAAACCTGCCACCTACATTAACCACAATGCAACTTCTGGCTGAGATTTGGATGTGTTAGTAGTGGCTAATAGATAGATAGATAGATATAATGTAGCCTCAAACAAAGATAAGGAGTTACAGAAGTCAAGTAGCTCATAACTCCACATCCCCAGATTTTCATTTGTCATCTTCAAACTGCTGACTGACTCACAAAGTGACATCACTGGCTAATCAGATTTCACAGTTTCATCTGGAGCCACAAAAATTACTTATACAGCTGTTGTCACATATGCAGTAGTACAACCCAACATGTGTAAACAGCTCAGTTCTTAGAAACACAAAATACACTTGGAACTTTTGTAGTTAAAATTAATAATTAAAAATTAAAAATTTCTTAATTACTTACAAACAGTGTCCCATTTGTAATGTCCGCTTTGTTGTCAAGTTTTCTCATGAAGATATCTTGTATGTTGTGGGAATGCAGCGCTATTATAATATTCTAAAACATTAGAGGGGAGGGTTGTCCAGTGCCTCACCTCAGATTTCATACAGTCCCTTAATGTTTAGAATATAGTCATATTTATTTTAGCCTTGAAAATGACTGATGTAAAATCTGAGCATGGCTTCACAGAGTAATTTCTGTAACCACATGGTGGCAATATGTAGCTTTATGGCAAACGCACATTGCATTCAAGCCAAAGAAGAGCAATTTGAGCCCTCACACCCTTAACAACTGGAGGGGACAGATGCAGTGCACAGTCAAGCTATTGTTTCCCAATGACTACATGTCATCCCCAAGTTTAAAAAAAGCAAAAACTTTTGGCTGATCACTGCTGCTCTCTGTGTAAATATGGACTCCTCTCGAACAGGCAAAGTTCAGTTTGATCAGACAAACATGTTGCAAAATTGCTCACCGATGGTCGTGTTGTTTAGAGAAAGCTTAAAGCGGCTTTGACTAAATTAGGTGTTAGCTCAACATTTAGGGTTTGTGGTTGCAGCTGAAGGTTAAAGAGCTACCATTTCCAAAACTGCTGCCAGGACAGAGCCTGTATCTGCCGCTTGTGATTGTGGCCTCCCTTGTAAAAAAAAAAAAAAACGCCCAACCTCCATGGAGAAACAAGCTTTACCCTTTCCACTATTCCTCCCTGAATCTTTACAGTCATCTTCAAAGCTGGGGAGGAAACATCTGCCCTCTGTCACCCCACTCCACCCCCTCACTTCACAGGCAGACTGAGGGAGTAAAGATGAAGGAGATGAAATAAATGCACTGCAGAGAATATTAAAGGGAAATCTACATACATTTTTAATCAAGAATGACAAAAAACCATTGAACTGGAACAGAGAGAAAAAATGTGTCAGTGACCGAGAGGAAACTCTAATTCATTAAATCTGATCCTACTCTCTCTCTCTCTCTCTCTCTCTCTCTCTCTCTCTCTCTCTCTGCCTTTGTATACATATTAACTAGACATGGACATATGGTCTCTAATGGAGTCTGATATAAACAATGAGGTTCATAGGAGTCCAGATGACATCCCAGAAATAGGATGTGCGCACATACTTATACAGATAGTTTGTCACAATTTAAGAAACACTGCATTAGTTTAGATTTCAGTAGGAGTATACACAGCAGTGTTACATTTACTCTGGACCACACATTGCTTATGGTAACCTTAAGAGGTCAGGAAAGAAAGGAAAAAAAAAAAAACAGACAATCAGTCTTGTGGCTGTATCAGCACAAGAGGAGGGTAAAATACTCTCAAATAATATTTTTCCTCTATGCCATATATTCCACCAATAATTAAAAACTGTTACTGTCATGATGTCAATGCAGAAATAATATAGGAAAAAACTAGATAATTCAGGAAGGAACCAATGAGGTGAGCGCTTCCTCAGGAAGTGATAGGTGGAAGGAGGGCGCCTGTCAAGTCTGTTGCTATGGTTTCCACCTGGTGGACTCGGATAAGCTGGGGCAGTGGTTTGTAGAAACAACGGTTTCTTCAGAACATAGGAAGGCAAGCTGACGGTGGGGCGACCGTGGGGAAGGGAGTCGAGTTCCTGTATTGTCTTGGCTGCAGAGCCAAGTTAGAGTGCATAATATCGCACGCTGCCTTAAATCTGATCTCAACAGGAAGCCACAACAATTTGCCCTGGACGCTGAACTTAACAAATTGTTTCATATAAATCAGCTGAATTGCCAATTGTCATGCACAAGAAAGAGGAAGTCAGTGAAAACAGAGGTTAACTGCAGTCAGGAAGAGCTATGCTATGCTCTGGGCTGAACGGGTCTCTGTGGAGGGAAAGTATAGGCCACATATCATTCAATGAAACAATTATTCATCTTGCCTCCTCTGGATGATTAATATAAGAAGATGCTTATAAGCCCAGCGTTGACATATGACAGAGCAATAGGGCTATCAGTGTTAATGCTAATATTCCCTTTAATAGTGACCTAGGTGTCAAAGGATAAATGTGAGAGGTCACAAGGTATTTTAAGGGGTAAGAAAGTACTTTGTTGTATATTTTCACCTCTTCATGCCTTTAAAATTTCCTACAGCTGCACTAATCAATATTTTTATTTTAACAATAGGAAAAATATGGGATTCCTCACCAATCCACAAATGAGTTGCATTTACCCTCAGCTCTACAGCGTGTCTGAGCTCATTGTTTTTTATTTTATGGCTCGCAGCTGTATTCATTTAGGTCACTCTCACCTCTCTCATCAGGCAGCTGTTTTCAGTAAAAAAAAAAAAAAAAAAGCTTTAATAAACCGGCTGTACACTACCTGCTCAGCACCAAACATCACACAGACAGAGTGAGCATAGTGGAGCATTTATCAGCTAAATAGCCAAAGGAGCTGGTGGAGACTAGAAACTGAGCTAAAAGGAGAAAGAATATCAGGAGGACAGACTCCAAATGAATGCTAATGTTGACATGTGTCTGATGGATGTGAAAATAAGCAACCGTTTAAACACTTTAGCAACTTTATAAGATGACAGCATGTCAGTGTTGTGTTTATGGCTTGTTTTGGTGATGCTGCTTGAAGACAACATTTCAAGTTTAAATGTTGAATTCTGTCTCTTTCGATGATGGTAAATCTGAAGGTTGACTTCAGACAATCTGATGAAGGCGGATGTGAGCAAGTGTTGCAACAGTTTGATAATTTGTTTAAATCTCACACCTTTGAACCCACACGTTGTTAGGCTGCCATTTGCACTAAAAAAGGTCCGCTCATTTTGACACCCTTTTCCTCACAGAGATGCACTCTGGCAAGAGTTACTGGCCCCTCTGCCTGAGTCGTGTTTTAATAGTTTTAACAGTGAAGCTAATGTCAAAAAGGGCTGTTAAACTATTTAACAGGCGTTTGTGGAATCCTCTGGCCATGATGTGATTTCTGGATATTTCTAAGAAATAATAATAAATCATTTACTCTATAATTCAGTCATAATCCTAGTTACAGTTTACTGTGTGGCTGTCAGTGCCATTACTTCACTAGTTATGAAAATGATTTCTCAATATCACTATCATGGGACAAACATTGTAAATACTTTTCAAATTTAAAGCCACATTGTGTAACCTTTCTACCACAAAATAAAATAGATTTTAAATCATTTTGATGCTACATTGATGTATTTTTATGCTACACTGATGTATAATCAGGTGAATGGTGTCTTATGGCACTAAGTCACACCCCACCAAGTATTTCACTGATTTGGGGGAAACTGGATTAAATTTCATGGATAAAATGTTTTCTGATTTCACTCGTCCTCCGGCTGCTGTGCATCAACTCTCTTTACAGAGCTTCCTGATGGACAGTAAAGTAAACTGCTGTAAACTATAGCTTCTGTTAGCTAATGTTACCTCAGTTTGTTAGCTAGGCTGCCCACTCTGTAAGCTCAGAGCACCGGGGGAGTGTTAGTGTTTGTACCACAGGTGTTTTGGACCACCAGGAAGAGCTGCTGATGAGGAGCATTGTCATGCCAGAACCAGAGATGGGCAAGTGGTCATTGTAACCAGGTGCAGCAGCCTCTATGGCCATAATAGCAAAGACAAAAAGACCCAAGAGGATGTTGACAGACAGGTAAGAAGAGAAAAAGAGCGGACCGGACAAGAAGCTGCTGACCAAGAGGAATCTGGGACTGAGTTTTAGTTGTTGGCTTCGTGAAACAAAAGGCTGAAAGACAAACACCGAGCTGGGCTTCTTGCTGTTGGACTAGTAAGTAATATTAGCTGGCTGTGTTGTTGCAGTTGCTTGATGTTTGGCTGTTAGCAAAGTTGTCGACTTGCTAGTTTTTGATCAAAATCAGAACAAATGCACATGCACAGCTGTCCATATTAACCACAGTGGTACTGCACTCTGAAACTGGGGCCTTAAATCGCAAAAAAAACAATTTCTACGTCATGTTGCTTGAGTCTTCTGATACTTATACTTTATGGTGGCAGAGGACTGCCCCAGCTACACCACAGACTGGCTTCAGCAGATACCCCACAATAACATAAAAAAAACATGTTTGTCTTAGTTTGATGTGTTTTGTAAATGAATTTTGAAAATCTTAAAAGCATTTTTCCTGATTGTATTTGTGTAACAGATTTAATAGTAGGGTGGTTTTAGTTGGGGATATGACATAATAGCCCAGCCGTCGTTGACATTAAACCACAGCCAGCTTCTGGTTGCAAAGACGCTGCTGCTGCTGCTGCTGCTGCTGCTGCTGCTTGTTGCTGAGCACCGTAAATACAAAACAGTGGTGGTACGTTCTGTGATCATAGCCTTTTCCTTTTCACTTGAAACTCAAACCACATAATAGACCATCTTAATCACACATAGTGCACACACGCTTTCACTACCATGCTCTCCTTCCTGCACTGCAACATTTTTCTGCTACCTCTTTTGAAGTCATTGTAGAACCAACCACAAACTTATATACACGTATACATGTGAGTCCATGCACCTTAGCTCATGACAACACATCACTGGTATCTGTGGTGTCAGAAAAAACCCCCAATTGAGATAAGTGAGAAGTTTGCGCAGCAGTGGTTAAAAATACACGGTATAAAAGCAGAAGAAGGAGAGACGTGTGCAGACTGATCGAAAGTCACAGGCAGAGCAAGTTGGGTACAACATGTACGGTACATTACAAGTTTTCTGTTTGTTAAACCAAACAACATACAGTATATATGTTTTTGAGGGTTTAGACTGAAAATTTAAATTATCTTTTTTATTGGTAAGTGCTATAACAGTTTTGATAAAACATACAACCTATATTAACATAAAAGCTGAATGAAATCAGTTATTGCTTTGTAATTATTGTCATTGTTATTATTGAGATATAAATCATTAAACAAATGACCCACTATTAATATATTAATCACATGAAACCAAGCGAAACTGAGACAATTCTTCATTTTCATTATGAGTATAGCTTGCACAATCTGCTACCCTGCATATCCTATCCTTATCAGTAATCCACTATTTTTGGTTACACTTATCCCTCCATGAAACTGTATTACTGTGAGTTAGGAGTTTATATGCAAAAAAAATAAAATAAAAGAGAGCTGACTGAGGGCGGGGACACTGGAAATCAGTCAGAGCTGGGGGTGCTAAGAGAAACGCAAAATGCTGTGTGGCATTCATTGCTTTTGCATATACTATATACTGTAAATACAGTGTTTCACAAGCAGAAAGCAGACATAAACATCGATATACTGTATGTCAAAGCAGCCACAGCAACAACAGACAGGAACACTGGACTCATGCATGAAAACTACCTAAGCTCTTAATCAGTTAACAAAGTAACAGCTGTGAATGGAAAATCAAGGCCAGGAGAGTACTAATTATGTCACTGTACATGGCAGTAATTGCAGTTACCTTATGTACTCTAGCTGTAGCTGGCTGAAGTTAAACTCTCTGGGTCTGTCTGACCATGTGTCCTGACGTCTTTGGTCGCTTTAATTCAGTGGGACACTCTAAACTCCCTAAAACACCTCAGTGTGCTCATGTGTGATAAATCCAACTTGTCTTGCCTTAATCGGGAGTTAGAAATGAGGTTGTTACAATATTATAATCAATAAATAAAAACAGTCAAGGCTCTAGCACAAATACAAGTGCACAGCATAAAAACAGTTAAAAAAAAAAAAGTGGCGCTGCTGCCCCCCTCAGCACCCCCACTTCTCACGTCGACGACTGAGAGGTATTTCAGGGGGGGAAAAAAAGAGTTGTGAGGAGGATGTGAGGGGGGAGGAAAGAGGATGTGGCAACCAAGTGAAAAGGCAACAGAAAAAGTTCATCTCTGTCATCATAAATGAATAATGTAGTTTCAAATGGTGGAAAATAAAATAATATGATCCCAGAGTTGGTGAAAAACAAGTCAAAAGCTGTTTTCCAAAGCTTGTGTTTGTCTGTCTCTGCGTCCAACCGAGCCTCAGGATGTAAACAGCAACTGCAACTGTGTGATTAGGATCCATTTACTCTGCTATGTTTCCATATGGAAAGAGAGAGAGAGTGTAGAGTGTGTGTGTGTGTGTGTGTGTGTATGTGGCAGCCAGCAGCTCCAACATTTAGTCATCTGTCAGTATTTTAAAATTTTATTCCACATTCATGACATTATACCGAAACTTTCCACCATGCTACTGTGATACAACAAGTACTTGACTGACTTCTGCTTTCATTGTAGCTCAGGAACAGCTCCAGGACTGAAACTTTGTGAGCAGCTGGGGTCTTGCAAGAAATAAACTATACTGACAGCCTGTCTGTCATTGACATCAGCTGATGAATATTTCATTTATTGGCGACCCCTTGGGGATTCATTCAAACTCTCCCATGACCCACAACTGAGTTGTGACTCAAACTTTGAGAAACAGTGATTTAAAATGCTGGTAAAGTATGCATGGCCATCTAAAACTCTGTGAATTCGGTTACAAAACAAAGCCACAAATGCCTTTGTGTGAAGAATAAATAAACAGTTATGCTGGTCCAGACCACACACACACACACCTACACACCTACACACCTACACACACACTAACAACAGCAGCTTCTTAAAAGCCTGTTTTAACCATGCAGATCAGATATTTTCTATATGACACATATACACTGCAAACCTATCCACATATTTTCCTTATGCTTTTAGTTTAGTAGCTGTAAGTTGTACATATTGATACTGTTTCCCTGTGAATGCATCATGATGTGATAAAACATGAAAAACACGATATAATCTTAAGTGATAACAGGCTGCTTTATTTATCTAGAAATGCTGTAATCCTGGAGACGCTCATGTTGCTACATCTTTGATTATAGTGACAAACAGTCATCTTGAAGGAGATGTAGTATAAATGAAAAGGCCATGATTGTACTTAGAGACACTTAGAGCGTTATCATTGCCTTTTGTTATTGAAATTCTATCAAAGCTTGAGCTATCCCTTACAGTGGGGGTCTTTTCTGCTCTTTATCAAAGTCATGTTATTGTTAGAGGTGAAGTACATTTTATATCAATAACCAAGCGACAACCTCTGTGGCTGTGATATGAAGCCGATATGGCAAAAAGTGCTAAAAACTGCAGTTCCTTGAACAGCTACTTGGAGTCAATCTCCCCATATTAAAATGTCCAACTTCACAGCAGAAATAAACATGTTTACAGCCTGGTACAATAAATAGTTTGGTCTCTATAGCTAATTTCGATGTTCATGACAACTGTATTGAGGCTGAATTCCTACTAAGTTATGCATAATTAACAGAGTGGTCGCTACAACTAACAAGTTGGTGCCGTTATATGTGGCTTGTTTGAGCACCCAGGCATCATTCAACACACCTCAGGTTCACCAATGATCCTCGTCTTTGCACATTTTTAGATTAGCCGAGAGTTGACAGAGGCAGGACTGCCAAGATGGCTCTTCAGAAACCTGTGGGTTATGTCATGGAGACAGTATCAATACTTTATACTGTCTATGGTTTACATAAGACAATACAGACTCAAGTTCTACATCCTAGATTTTTGTGGCACTTTCAGCTGTATCACACTCTTTCTCAGCAGATGGAGTTTGATCAGTTTTCATGAAGTTGTATGTGTTGACACATACAGTATATCTGTGTCCCCAGATGAAAACCATGGAATGCAGCTGAAAGCTGTGAAAAACTCAACAGTAATGACTGTGATTTCATCATTATGTAGGGAACTCCTTAGTTGCAAGTTCGGGTCAAGCACTGGATCCCACAATGTTACTTGATGTGGTTATACATTAGTCTTAAATCCCTAATACATGCCTACCGCTTTCGAACCTCACACCTCCATTTTGAAATGCAACGATTTTGTTAAAAATAAAAATCCCTCTTTGGAGCTATACATTAAATACTGTTTGTCTTCACAGACTCTTTGTAGAACAACCTCAAACTGATGTGTGGAATTGGTGGAGTTGCCCTTGAGAATAAGCACATTTCATACAAAGTTCCTCTTTTACTGTTTTAGTGTGAAGTGGAGCAAAACTGTTTTCACACTGTCAGTTGTTGTGACCTCACGTATATCATGTGATCAGAGAATTAGTATGACTATGACCCATGAACTTGAGCTAAGCGATTTTGGTTCACACAAAACCAGACAAGCACAAATGTAATCTTACAATTATGAAGTTCTTAAAGCTGAATCATAAACAAACGCTTGCACATAAGGACGCACAGGTGTTTTTAAAGTTTAGGTCAGGACAAAAACTTTGTAGGAGGAAGTGGGGAAAAAGGCTTCAGTTACAGCATGTTCCTGAAAGAAAAATCTGCATAGCATGTGTGGTAAATATGTGGCAACTGTGTAAGTGTGTGGTGTTGCTTGCAGATGGATACATTTAAATGAGCACCCTGATCAGCCATTTTGTGTAGGCTATGTTCATACATACAGCCCTGTGTCAGTACAGAAATGAGGTCTGTGAAGTTTTCAGTTCAGTTATTTTAATCAGTAAAATATGTCACACATGGATGCGCACACTCAGTTCACAACAAGAAAGTAAACTGAGGCCTAACCACATGTTTAGGTGTCTACAGATCACTGCTACTCGTTAGTCTTGTATAAATAATATTCTCCCTCCGACAGATTACAATTTTCCCATACTAGTTCTTCTTTTGGATGACTGATGGTCACAATGGGCAGACGTCCATTAAATACATGTGGGATTGAAGTTCACTGACTGCCAACATGAGCACATACACAACACATACACACACTGACTGGATCTTTCCATATGGAAACACTGAAGTCTATAATCGTGCCGTTACAGATAAAGTTGCAGCTGATTTTCACAGCCTGACACTCGCTGAGATACAGACATAAACAAACAAAGACAGATCGATATGTACACCCCACTTACACACAAACACACACACACGTGCACTTTGTTAGCAAGATGCGTCTGCTTTTATTTAGCCTTTTGTTTACTAGAGCTGCACAGGGGACATGAACTTCTCTCATCCTCTTCCTGCCTCCATGTGCGGATGGTTTGTCTGTCTCCATGTGTCTGCTCATTTGTCTCCATATGTCTGCTCCTCAGTCTGAGCGAATATGATGAAAAACGATGTCACAGAGTCAAGATGATGCTCACGAAAACCAAGACAGAGGGATACATTGTGAGACTGATGGGAGGAAAAGAGCTCATGTCAGCAATAGCTTCTCTCTCCTTCCCTTGTGAACAAGCTGAGAGAAACTACGAGTGTATATTAAATGTGTCACATTCCTACTCCACTCTCAACACTCTCCTCTCACTACTTAATTACCTAATATGCTCATAAAGTCTTTTCACCCCATCCCATCTGGGTTTCTTTCCTTTCCTTCACCGCTGCTTATCTTAGTTTTTGTGTCCGACTGACTGCTCACTAAACCCCTCTGCTAAACAACAACGGTTCAGTCATGGCTTAGCAACTATTACTGCTCATGGCGACCTGTGTGGCTTTGGAACAAAATGGAAGCAAATAAAATATACTTCGGGGTGCGTTTTATGTATATTAAGTAAAAGCCTCCTCTTAAGCTACCTTTGTAGACAGCTCAATTGATTAAAGCTCATGTGAAAAATGCTTTGCTGTGCAGAGATGTTAATTTGTTAGCATTCTATGTCAGTGCCCATCCTAAAAGCAAAATACCTTTGCAAAGTATATAAGCCTGAGCAGCCAAACAGAGTTATATAATTACTACTGTGATTAACTGGCTCTACATTGCGCTGTTTCTTTATTTAGCATTACACGTCTTCTACGTTGGCAGAACACTGACCCTTTGTCTTGGGCAGGCAGATTTAGCATCAGCGTTTTAGCATGACATCATGTTATGTGGCCATCATGGAATTTCTTTTACAAGATTTGCTTGGTTTAAGGCTGGAAACGTTTAAAAAGTCAGCTGGTTATAGCTTTCACAGCATACACACTCATGGAGCTAACGTTAACTTCATTAGCTGGTTGGCTACAGCTGATGAAATCCGCCTGCAAATGTTGTCATTTCAGCCAATGAAACTGTTGCAAAATCAGAGGCCTATTTTCGCCCATTAGTACTTGTTAAGAAATTAATAAAAATGTGATGAGATAAATAAGCCACTGTTGTCACCAGATGAAGCAACAGTAGCGAGGTGGGGGTGTAACGCTTAAAGTTGAAGCCACTGAAACTGAGTTTTGTTTCCATGGAGTTAAGACTCCCAGTCTTCGCCAAAACCAAAGTAACCAAACACTCCAAACCAAAATGTCCTGCATATTTTCTGAAATTATTTAAGCTTCCTTAGAAGATATTGAGTCATTGGCCTTATCTTGATGTACTGATGTATGGATTGTTTTAGCTCAGAGTCTAAATGTCATTACATTCCTCTTAATGGTATCATGTTGTCCACTCTGTTTTCATTTCTCTCTCTAATTTTGGTCTTGTAGAGGCTTTCACTTTAATAAAAGTAATCCTGCATACGTCTCCAGTCTGTGTTCTCGCTGTCTCGGGGGGTTGACAAAACACACATTTGCTTCTAGAATTGGGTGAAGGGCTGAACATGTGGAGGGAGAAATGAGGAAAAGTAGGAGGAGATAAAGAGTAGGAGTTGAGGGAAGAATGGGAACGGATATAAGATTACTTACTGGCAAAACTGAAGTACAACAGCAGCTGTTTAGATTGAGTGTTAGTCATTGCCCTCTCGATGGTCTCTGCCCCCCCCTCTTTTTCTGTCTCTCATGAGAGTGTTGTGAATAGCTCCTGAAATAGAGGCCACTGGAGCGTAAAGGGAAACGTGAAAGACGGCGTAGACACAGAGAGAGAGAGAGAGAGAGGGGTGGTGGTGGTTGTACAAGCAATGTGATACGGTGCCTGTGTGAGAAATGTGTTCACATGCAAAAGATATAGTGAAAGAAAAGCACAAGAAAGGAGTGACGAAAGAGACACAAGGCCTCACAGATAAGTGAAAGAAAGGGAGAGAGAGAGAGAGAGGGGGGTGGGGAATCAGAGGGAGAGCAAGGCGTGCTCAGAGGACTTCTGTGGATCTGTGAGAGGAAGAAAGCTAGTGAGGGTTGACTGTTAATTTTCCTGCCATACATAGACTTATACTCCACGGAAAGGATTTATCCTTTTTAATGCTCACTTTTGTTTTCTCATTTTCATACTTTGTGGATTTTATGGACCTTGGACTACAGAGAAGTCTTGAAAAATATTAAAATCCTCATTGGACTTTGTGACAGGATCCAAACTTTTATTACAGGATTGACCAGATTTACATTTAGTTCAAGTCGTCAGCTGTGTGGGAATATTAGTTTGACTTTGACATGGAGTCCGGGAAGGAGCTTCTTATTCTTGGTAAGTCTATCAATGAGAGCACAATGTATGTGTGTGTGTATGGCTGGGTGTGTGGTGTGTGTCTGTGAGAAACTGGGTGTGCGTGCGGTTGAGAAAAAAGTACAAAGTAGAGGGAAGTTAAGAAATTTTGTAAGATGTCAGTTTATGTACTCCTACTTTCACAATCAGACACAGCTTGGCATCTAATGCCATGGTCACAACTTGTAAATGTCATATCAGAATGGGTGACATTTTTAGAATCATTTAATTCGAGCTCACATGGGCAGAGTCAGAGTACCTGCTGTGTAGTAAGAGCCTCTGTCAATGGACTGATGCTGCAGGACTGACAAGGCAGTTTACAGCAGCTCCTCAGGCTGTCAGAGTGAAATTACCCAGATCCAGACCCAGCCAGTGCCTCGCCACAGAAAGAATCTATAAGTCTTGTTTGACTAACCCACAAACCTCGAAAAGGTTACATCAGCAAAATGTGGAGTGTGTAACTTTGTATATATGAAGTGTTTTTTTTATTCCATCTTTGTACAGATGTGATATGTAATGATATATGTGGACTATATTATTATTAACACACATATGAATACTATGTAGGATGTACTTCATATTCAACTAATAGACTGAGCTACTATATAACACTATACTACAGTGCAGTATAAACTGTATCAGTATGTAGCCTGAAATCTGTTGTGAAAATGGTAATGTGAAATAAATACGAGAATATGTACACATATAAAAAGTAGTATTCAGTTTATTTATTCACAGATTCTGTTTAATGATAGTTTGGCACTTTGGTGTCAACCACAGCCAAAATTGCTTCATTGCACCACCGTTGCTTTATGTTTTCAGCAAAAGCAGAAGTACCAACACAATTTCTAACGCTGTGGTATTTTTATAAAACCAAAAATAGATCAAGATAATAATGATATAAAATAATTAGAATATATTGGTAGGGGTCACATTAAGACTTATCACCCAATACTGCAGTCTTTCCTCAGTTTTACAGACTTCTTTCAGCTTAATTTTTTTGTTTTTGGCACACAATGTTTTGGTTTTGGTTTTCACCACTTCTCACCACTCAACCTTGTTTCCACAGCAGCATGCAGCTGTTTTCTGCGACAGCACTCTGATAAACCTACTGTGTGCTTCTCAAATGGCACACAAGTTAGGGTCTACGTTTGAATTCAGTGGGACATTTAGCAGCTAAAGAGTCAAGCAGTTCCTTCAGATGCTGGTGGAGACCAAAAACAGAGCTAAAAGAAGATATGTAATGTTATGTTTACAAACTGCTGTGCTGCCCTACGTACCAAGGAAACTAAATAATGCAGCTTTATAGGATTGCATTATACATTTTTGGATTTAAATATTGGATTGAAAGGCAGCCTGAAAGTACAAGAGGGATTACTGTGTCACATGAGTCACAAAATCAAAAAGTAGTCCAGCAGTTATTTGAAAAACAAGAAACAGAAATAGAGAATAAGAAAACAATATCAAACACTTAAATAAATACAGTACTGAGTCCAATTAATTGTTCCGCTCATGATCTATGTCTTTGTTCATATGTTATTAGGATGTCGAACACAGACTGGAGCTTCTCCATGGTTTGTTTTATTGGTAATCAATAATGTCTACATTTTAATTTTGTATGTTAACTGAACACCAAGGTATTGAAGCATATTATGTATATTGTATATATAGTATATTGTTTTCAGTGTTGTCTTTTCAAATGTCCGCAGAAGCGAACAATCCCTTAATTGAAAAATAGGTGTTGAATTATAAACTTTCTTTTATTTGCCCCAGATATACATCAGAAACATGACACACACAGAAATAGAGACAGACCTCAGGGTATATACACAGGAAACAATGAAGTTGATGCTTTGGCTGTTTTCACTTTCTATCAGGGCCAAATATAATGTCACAGACAGACACAGAAAATACAACATACAGTTTAAAAAGAAATGTGAGACATACAGGGGAGATGTTACAGACAACTATTCTCATTCACCACTGTGCTTACTGGTAAATGAAAGTCAGCTGCAGGCTGAGCACAAAGTGGCTCTTTGTATATTTTCAGACTTTGTTTCTGTCCGCAGTTATTTAGTCAGAGAGTTAGACTCAGTCAGACTGTTTCACACACTCATTGTCACTGACAAACTCTGGCCTGGTTTTCTTTAAGTGCTGTTACTATGGGAGCTCCAGCTTCATCAGAAAACAACAGAGGGCTCGTTGTAGTCGAAGGAGAGAAACTCATTTTTTTTTTTTATACTTCCACTGCCTTACCGGTGACTCATTAGATTAAAAAATGCGACTTGTTTAGACGAGGATCTGCACTTTATGTAAAATATATATCCATGTTCTCAGAGGAACAGAGGAAGACATTTGCAATAGTTAGAGACAGAGAGACAGAGAGAGAAAGGCACTGTGAGTAATCTACACATGTTAGCCAGATGGACACACCACAAAGACAAGCTCACCTGAAAAAACCTGAACACTGTCTATTCAAACATAACAAGTTGATGAAAGTACTCCACTGAAGGATGGAAGATGTAGTTAGCTTGAAGTCACAGTAGTTACAATGGATTCCAATGGTACAGCCATGCTCATGCGCACTAACATATATATATATATATATATATATATATATATATATATATATATATATATATATATATATATATATATATATATATATATATATATATATATATATATATATATATATATATATATACATATAGTTTTTGCTCAAGTGTTACACTAACTTAGCCATCTCAGCATTAACTCCCTGCCATTTCTGGGTACAAAAACATGCTTGGAAGTTTCCTATAAGGGCCTGACTGGCTGCATAAAGCTTCCTTGTTATTGTAAGATTTTGCTTTTACTGTGACTTGAAACAAAGTGACCTCTTTCTCTTTCCCTACAGGCTTATTGTGTATGCTGGGGAAATGTTTTTGTGACTGTAAGGAAGGCTTCATGGCAGAAGGCGGCAAGTGTGTCGGTAATAATCTATCATAACGCCTAATTTTAACTATCCCTCTCCACTATCTCACTTCTGCCCACCAATACTTTATTGTGGCTTATACTTAAGACAAGAACTCTTAGGAAGAAGTGCTGTTCCCGTTATTTCTTACTAGAGTTGACCAGGAATAGTAGCCTTTTTTCATGACATTCCTCTTAGTTTTTTCCATTTTAGGCATTTAAGCACTGCTCATATCCAGAGTGGAATACAATGAAAACAACAGTAGAAGAGGTTTAAATTCTTAGATCGCTGCAATTTCAAGCAAGCAGCACAAAGAATACAAGTGCTGTAATCTCAGACTAATGATCATGGTGGACAGAGGAGCTAGGAGGAAACATAAACAAATATTATGTATTGATCTGTCATTGTGCCTCATCACTATAATTGTTTTGTTCTTTGCATTTTGTATTTGTATCTAAATTGACAGATCAAGACGAGTGCATGGAGAATGTATGTGGCCGACACTCAACATGCACAAACACAAACGGCAGCTATGAATGTCGGTGTCTGGATGGATACAAACACACTAAAGGGGAAGTTACGTTCACTGGCGATGGACAGTGCAAAGGTGAGCATCTGTTGGTAAATGTTTGTGACCAGTAATTCTCTCCTGACCAACCGTTGTGAACCATCTTCACTTGTTCTTCTGTCAGATATCAACGAGTGCACCAACAACCATGATATCTGTGGTCGAGGTGGTAATTGTTCCAACCTTATTGGGAGCTACCAGTGCACCTGCCATTCTGGGTACACAAACGACAGCAAAAGTAGCCATGGACACTGCATAGGTGAGAAGTGTGTATGTTTTGTGTGTACATTTTTAATGTTGAAGTAGATTGGTGCAAAACAATTTGCTCAACAGAATTGAGGTGTAAAGTCAAGTCAAATATAGTGACTTCCACCAAGTATGATGTGGGTGTTGGTGCTAGTTAGATTGTCTCCACCAAACTGGGAGGCTTCTAACAAATTTTTGCAACTTCTTAAAATAGAATCTGACAAGCATCTGCTACTACAATGTTGATTGGTAAAATTTGTGTTGGTATAAATGTAATCGGAGTTTAAACTTCCCTCTTGAAAGAGCACACTATATACTATTCACCGCGCTTATTATTATTCTTACACCTTTTTTGTACGCTACTCCTCCCGCAGTTTTTGTCGCACATACACAAAAAAGGTATCAAAAACGTGAGATCATTGCTAGAGTGGAGAGGGAGAGAAAAATTTGTCGAAAAATAAATTTGTAAACTGCGATTGAGGCCGCAAATGTCACTCTACAGACATGATTACCACTCAAAACCACTCGGTCGCAGTGATAACACTGCTGAAGCTGTCATTTTTATAGTTCTGGGGTCAGACACAAAGATGCGCCAGCAACACGCATCTACTTGCCCAATCTACTCCCGTGTTAATTTGAGAAGAGAAATTTCCAAAAGGAACAGGGAGCACCTGTTCTTTCTCTAACTCCTGAGGCCAAAGTTTATACAATTTTCGCCTGAAAATCGTATTTCATTTAGAGATTTTCTGTGTCTCAGGGGAGAGACACAGAATGTGTGCACACCTGTGTCTAATTACTCTGGCCTGCAGCTGACCCTGGTTGCTTGGCAACCTCAAGCCTGCTTTTGACTGACTTTGTTGAAGTCTCTGTATGATATCAATGACTATCAAGACTACATTTTTTTTTGTTATTTTTTATCCTTCTCTCTTGCAGACACAAACACAGACACATAGATAGAGAGACAGACACACACACACACACCACACACAGACAGACAGACAGGGCAGACACACAAGCACACACACACAAAGACAAACGTCTTTCAAAATAAGAGTCCCTTCAAAATAAGAGCCCATTAAAAAGGCAATGATGACACAGCTTGTTGTATTAATACTGAATTTGCTGAGCAGTGTCAATAATAATGTATGGGGGCGAAGGGGCCAGAGTCAGGCACACTCAAAATTTCTTTAGAAATTTTTCTAGTTGTTAATATTTTTAACTTTTAATTCTGAGAGGAGAATGTGTTATTCCTGGTGCTGCCTGGTGACGAATAGAAACAACTCCTCTGAAAACACCCTTGGTAATTTTACAAGGATACGGAAAACATTTTACGGACAACATGTTTAATGATGAGGGAGCTCACAGCTTAACTCAAGGAACTGCCTGTTTTGAGTTGATCTCAAAAAGGTCATACATGCTTTTGGTTCATTATGATGCAGCTATTATAACTCCCAGTTCTCTGAGCTAAACCATAAAGCCATCTCCTGCCTCCTGCTACTTCAAATTGCAGCTTTCAACTAACTTTGGCAAGACAACTTCTTACGACACTGGGAAAGTTCAAAACTGTCTCTAAGATCCTTTTGCCAGCAATGAAAGACTCACATTTGTTTCTTTTATAATACCTGCTATTCAGATCTGCTACCGGCTGGTCTCACTAAAATCACTGTCCTTGAGGAATGTCAGTAATTACTAATGTTTTTACCTCTCCTTACACAGACATAAACGAATGCAGCGAAGCTGAAAGGAAAGAAGAATACCTCTGTGGACTAAAGGGTTCTTGTAAAAACACCAACGGGAGTTACTGGTGCAAGTGTCCAAAAGGATACACTAATTATGGCCACGAAAGGACTCCATGCTCAGGTGAGTGCATGCATACACGATTGATACAATGCATACACGGTTCATTGAATAAGCTTCCTGACACAGATGTTGTTTGTTGCTGTCATATACTATTTCTCCTCAGAAGTACACTACTGTTTGTATGACAGTATCTTCTGCTCTGTGGTATAGCTTTCTGCATCTTTGCTCGCCGGCACGCTCGCCTTACCTTTACTCTGTTTTTTGTGTCGACCCATTTGATTTCAGATCATCTGTAGCATGAGTCTCACAAGATAACAAGTTTAGTTCTCTGTTCAGTGCACCGCTCTGCAATGTAGATTTTATCACACCTCTGCTTTCCGTGCGTAACGAAGATCATAGTGTGATGTTTTGCTTTTTTTTCTTCCAGAGCTTGACTGTGACGAAGGCACCAGCGGGCCTACACCGGTAAGCTGCATGTTGTGAAATTAACATGATTCTGCATACTGCAACAATCAGTAAAACAATCAGAAATAAATAAAATGTAATAAAAGCATTTACTTTTGCACCTTCAGGGAGCTTCCTTTATTAACTAAACCACCCTGCAGCCCTGTGGGGTTTAGTATACATGAACTTTACCAAATTGAATATAAATATTTAATTATCTGTCTGTCTCTGTCTTTCAGTCGCTTGGGGGCCTGGCAGACATTTTGCTCATGATGAAAAACAACTGTTTGGCTCTGTCAAACCCTGATGAAGTGAAAGGTGATGGAGAGGCACTACTGGAGGTTAGCGCAGCAGATACAAAACACAAACACGCACACTGTTAGACATACAAACACATTCAGTATTCTCATTTCCCCCTCCTGTGTCCTGCAACTTGGACAGAAACTTTTCACAGCGACCGAAGCCATCCTGTCCCCCGGGCAACTGAGCAGCAGTGAATATGTGACTGGACTGCTCGGTACGGTGGAGAATGCTATTATGCTCATTGGTCCACAGCTCAAAGCTAACAGCAACAAGATCGAGACCACTGAGACAGGTAACAGTGTCCATAAGCCCAGCTGTGTTTTGCATACTCATAAGTTTCCATGGATGACGCTATATGTAGATTTTAATTAGACTTAAAGAGTTTAATAGAGTTATTTGTTCATGTAGAGGCAGAGATTGCTGTGCAGAGAGGTAAGACTCGACCCACCGGACCGATTCATCTGACTAACGAGAATGCTGAACTCGACACTGACTGGACAACCGCAGCTGGGACAGGATCATACTCTGGTAAACTACTCTCCTCTCCTCTCACAAAAGTTGCAATTTTCATTTATATCAAATACTCAAATAAATCCTGTTTCTCGTTATTGTTTTTACAGGTATTGCTCTGGCTGCATTGTTGAGCTACAAAAACCTTGAGGCCTCTGTTAACCGGTCGTTTGAGAACCTCACAGGTCTTGAAAAAGACGGAGTGAATCCCACTTTTAATATCTATTCTAAAGTTGTCTCTGTTGTGGTTTCCAACCCATCCACTCAGAACCTGAGCCACTCCGTCAACATCACTTTCAGACATCTACAGGTAGTCCCACTTGTCCTACAGTCCAGCAGTACTGTGTGTGACCCCTTCTGATCGTTATAGTCAAAAAAGTACATGAAACATGCAGCCAGCTTTTGATGTAATGGTTTTGTTTTGTCTACAGCACAAAAAGGAGTCTCCTGAGATGAAGTATATCTGTGCGTACTGGACTGAGGAAGGGACCTGGTCCGAAAAGGGTTGCCGTCAAGAGAGCTCCAACAGCACGCATACTGTGTGTGTATGTCATCATCTGAGCAGCTTCGCTGTGCTCATGGCTCTCTACCCTATGAAGGTGCAAAGAACATGCTATACATATCAATAAATTGTGTAATATATATTATTTAATAATTATTATTAAACTCAGATCATCTCTTCTATTGGCTATTATCTGAATTTAATTGAATTAAATTTATTACATGATGTGTGTTCTCAACATTCTCACCAATCACCACCAGCCTAGCATGCTCAGCTGCTATCTGCTGTTACCAAATTTGGCCAGTAAGCTTCTGTTAGCTAGAGCAACAACAAGGCTAATATGACCCTGAATCAGTTGACCTACTGGTGGCTGCTAATGTAAATGTTTTTCTATGAATTCTAAATTAACCAGCCAACATTAGCTACTCCTGATAACACTGTTTCTTCACTTTGAAATTGAAGCTCACAACCCAGTCTTAGCTAGCTAGCTAGGTAGCATATGCAGACTTTTTAAGATAAATAAATGAAGGATGTTTTTGTGCAAACATATTTGCTATATATATATATATATATATATATATATATATATATATATATATATATATATATATATATATATATATATATATATCTCAAATATGTTTCATTCACATTAATTTCATATTCAGTATGAAACATATTTGAGATATATATATATATATATCTCAAATATGTTTCATTCACATTAATTTCATATTCAGTTATTTAATATTAAACACTTTGGTGAACCATGCTCATGTGATTTCAAGCTGCACATTTACGACAGTAAATATTGGTCTTACATTTATCAGGATGCCAGAAACACCACCACAAACCAACCTCCTCAAAGTGTAAATGGGCAGTTGTTTCCTAACAAGTTTATGATAAGATCTTTATAATATTATTTTCGTTTACAACTTGTTTATGTTGCCCCCAACTGGCCAAAGGATGACTTATTCCTTTACCAAGTAAAGTATGAAGGACAATACTTTTGCATTTCCATTTCCCAGCCTTCCTCACTCACCTGTCAGTGTGAAGACACACACATAATACTGTAAAACTCAAATTAAACACCTTTGGACTTGTCGTCTTCTCTTCTAGCACACCTTTGGGCTCCAGATGGTGACCAAGATAGGGCTGACCATCTCCCTGCTGTGTCTTATACTGTGCATCCTGACGTTCAAGTTCTGCCGCTCCATACAAGGAACACGCACCACCATCCACCTGCACCTCTGTATCTGCCTCTTTGTGGCAGACCTCGTCTTTCTGGCTGGCATTTCACAAACGAAACCTGTGGTATGTTTGTGCAAGCAAACTTCAGACTTCAGTTACATGGACTGCAATAACCAGGCCATTGACCTTGTCTTTATTTAAGATTGCAGTGGTTCAAACTAGTCCACTCATCTTGCTACAAAGCAGAGCCCAGTTACAAAGTGAGGAGCCACGCTTCACATTAACATTACTGTTATATTAAACCTCAGTGAATATGCAGAATTTTGGTTATCTTGAACCAAAAAAGACACACAAAAAAACCCACTAGACTTGAGAAGACTTGAGAAATTAGCAAATAGGAAGTTTGTATATAGCAAAGAACTGCAATACTTCATAAGAAGTGGTGGAAGGTGACCATTTACAGTTTTGGGGAACTTGCTGTTACTTGAGTCTTTCCATGTTTTGCAACTTTATACCTGCACATCACAACATTTCAGAGGCACATACTGTATGTTTTACTACTTCTTTACTACATTTATTTGACAGATATACATATTACAATAATTACTTCATATTGCTGTATTACTTTTTTGAAAGGTCTTAATCAGTGCTTTTACATCTGATACAAAATTTTACTGACTTTTTAGACATTTTGACGAATGTAGGATTGTTCTTGTAATACTTGTTGATCTAACTACTTCATCCACAACTAATTTAGTTAATATGATTGTAATCTAATAAAAAAAAAAGCTCTTCAAGTGGACATTTCAACATATTGTCTTAATTAGGTTACTGCTGTAAATGCAGTGACAGACATTTAATTTCTGTGCTCCTTCCTCTCTGATCTTTTTTTCTTTAAATCCATGACAGGGCGGCTGTAGGTTTGTTGCAGCAATGCTCCATTACTTCTTCTTGGGAGTTTTTACCTGGATGCTGTTGGAAGGGGTGCAGCTGTACCGTATGGTGGTTCTGGTGTTCAATGCTAACATTCGGCCCCTCTACTTATACCTCACTGGTTATGGGATGCCCCTTGGTATTGTCATTATATCTGCCATCATCAGACCATATGGATATGGCACTGACGAGCAGTAAGTATTGCAGAATGTGTGTGTTGTCATACTTGATGTGCGACAGCAATTACATCAGTGGAGTACACATACCTACCATTATCGTATCTCTGTGACGTAAGGAAAACCCCGTCATGAACATGTGTTTTCTTCATCCTCACTAGCTGCTGGCTGTCCCTGAATGATGGCCTCATCTGGAGTTTCTTTGGCCCTGTGTGCCTCATCATCTTCCTCAACGTCTTCTTTTTCATCATAACCGTCTGGAAGCTCGCCCAGAAGTTCACCAGCCTCAACCCAGACCTCTCCAAACTACACAAAATCAAGTCAGTCTGTGTGTTTGTTTGTTTACTTGTGGCTTTTCGTGCATCTGCTCATGTTGTTGTAATGTGTGAAATAATGTTACCCAAAGCTATTGCACCACTGCACAAGTGAATACGTAAATTGGTAAAAATGGATGGAAACAATGTGAGAGTTTTTTGAGGGAAAAAATGTTGAGAATGTTTTCATAGTATGGACTCTGCTCTGTAATGGGGTGCTGCTGAGGGACTGTTCCCTCTCAACTCCATCTATGTGTGCTCATTTTTTTTTTACTCCACTCAGTACATTTGTAGACCAGACTGTCTAAATATGTCTAATACGTCTTAGCTTTTAATGAAAAAAAAAAAAAATCCTTGGACACACTGCTTCATCAATCAGTCGCGTTCAGTTTAGTCCAGGGATTTGGGAATGTGAACTTCGACGGAGCAGTTTTTGTTTCAGGAGGGTTTCTTCTTGTTTGAACTGATGAATTGTCGGTGAAGTCGGGGTGTCTCATATTCCGAAAGGCTGAAGTCAAAATCAGGTTTTTGCCCCAGTTTTAGATGCTTAGACATTTGCGCTATTAATTACCTCTGTATCTTGATATGAATTATAAAAGAGGGATGCATCACCAAATACAACAAAGAGCCTATGCAGAGTACAATGCTATCATTTTTCTTCACGGCTTTTCATTTTCTGTTTATCAGTTGCCTTTGGCTTTTTGTCCTCCCCCAGTTGTAAATAGACAGTACAGTGATGAGAAAATGTTCTGTAGCTGCTTTACTGCTAGACCCGTCTCTTCATTCCCACTCTGTAGGGGGTTTCCAGATACTGCAGCAATAACTGAGTCAACCATGTGTTTGTGTTCATGTTAATCTTTCCTTTCATTTTCTATCTGTTGCCCTTTTCTCTGAACCCCCCCCAATCCTCCTTTTTTCTCTGTAGAGCTTTCACAGTGACAGCTATTGCACAGATGTGCATACTGGGTCTGATGTGGGTGTTTGGGGCTTTCCTGTTTCAAGAGGACTCCTTAGTGGCGGCATACATCTTCACTCTCCTTAACAGCCTGCAGGGAGCGCTGGTATTCATCATGCACTGCCTGCTGTCTAAACAGGTAGGATACAGTATATAGATGTGTGTTTGCATATGTGTAACTTTTTTGTGTGTATGCATGAGGCTAAGAGAAATTAACACAGCAGAAAGTATTAGAAAAAACTTTCACTCCAAAAGAAAATGTAACAAAGAACACATCCGATTGTGTTGAAATAAGATTTTTTCTTTCTGATGTTCTGCTGCCCTCTGCAGGTGAGAGATGAGTACACCCATTTGCTCTCCTGTATCTGCACACCACAGAAGAAGAGATACTCAGACTTCAGCAGTACCAATCCCTCCAGTAGTCAGTCACAAGTAAGCATAAAGTGACCTCACCCACTATCACACTCTCTAAGCCATAAACCCACTACATTCAAATACATATTGCATTATACGTACTTTTGATACTTTAAGTACATTTTGTTGGTAATATTTTTACATACAGTGGGTATCATTTCGAATGTATACTTGTTGTGGAGTAGTTTTACACTATGATATTGCTACTTTTACTCAAATAAAGTCATACTTATTCCACTTTGTCAAACACATTACATACAGTAGGTATGTAATAACAGTAGGTTACATAAGTATGTCGTCTTACATTGCTTCTAAACTTGTGCTATTTGTGTTCATTTAGGGTACACGGAGCGGACAGCACACAGGAGAATCCCAAATATGACACGCTCTATTGTTTATTCCACCCCAAAGACAAACGATCACAAATATCTGGGCTAAGTTAAGGTTTGGATCCCTTAAAATAAAAAATCAGTCACCTTGTTGTCAGTTAAATCTCTATTTTAGTCTTGTTGAATCATTGCACCAATTAGTTTAATGGTGAAACTAATCCCCCTGACATCACCTGGCCTCTCAGATAAATCTGAGGTGATGTTTAACAAGAAAGAAAATAATACAATATTTCTGATATATACATAAATTTGGGTAAGTCTGTAACAAGTTCAGTTTTTCGCAAAATCAAAACAATCCTAATTTTAAAATGCAACCAGAGAAAGAAACATAATTTTTTGGTTGAACTCCTTAAAACAATCCGCTCAAACATACATCAAATTAGCCTCAGTAGGTAAATGTCAGACCTTTCATACCCTAATGAGAATAGTGGGACCAAAGTTTTTATTTTAAAAAATAAAAAGCCAAAAAGGGTCAGAAAGTCTAACATTTTGCTTATTGTCCTCACTGATAATGTCCTGTAGTTCTTTAAATGTTGATGAAGTTGAGAATGACTGAATTTTTATTTTAGTCTGAACTAATCTTATAAATGTTCCAGTATCAGCAGGCAAGAAGTAGCCAACTTTTAAAAGTGTTTATTCAGGAGCTCTTTAAGTCAAAGATATTTCTGTTGATTATCGGTTTATCCAAAACATATCACAATCATAATATAAGCTGTATTCCCTTTTTTAAAGTGATATTGATACAGATATAGATATATATATTTATTAAGTGCAGATTATAAAGTCTACATTGTGCAGGCTACAAGAAAATATGAGTGATGCTTTTAATGTTTAAAGCACGAGCAAACAGTTTGTGCTTTTTTGTGCTTTGTTTTATAGAAATGTTTTCTGTAAAAATAAGGGTGGGTGCTTTTTTCATTCATGGGATCTTCAAAGAAAATATTTTTTTTCCATGTTGTAATGTCAAAGAAACATCTGAGTGGTGGTACAAATGGCCCGTGAAGTGCCTCTTCCTGCAAAGCCCATGTGGACTCCATGTTTATTGATTTTAAACAAAATAAGTGATGCTTTTATCACTTGTGGCTATTTTTAAACAATATATATTGGTTTGCAGTTCAGCTATGCCTTTTGTCACTGGTGTATTATATATTTTTTCCTCAAAATGATCAACTGAGAAAACAAATTTGGGCAGTACACAAAACCAGACCCACCCTTCTGATAAGCCTGCAGTTTCCGGCAATCAGACCATGTTTATGGAATAAAATTCTACTTTGTTATCATGTTTTCTTATTATAGCTGTTAGCTTATGCCTCAACACTCACACAGCATCACATCCCTGAAATGAGAATTTAGATCTCTTTGTTAAGGTCTAATGGGAGTTGTACAGACCTGATTTTTTTATTTTTGTTTTATTGCACTTTTCTTTGTAAAAATGTTAATCCAGCACATATTCACTCACACGGTGCATGGGAGAATCTAGAAGACTTGAGATCCAGCCACACTTACAGAACCTGAACAGTTTATTTGTTGTAATAAAGCTACAATTATATATTTTTCTATTTTATAGAAATTGATCAGATTGTGTCAAAGACATTGATCTTCAGAGAAAAAAAAATCTAATCAATCTTTGTATGTGAAAGGTTTTGACTTATCTTTTTTTGTTTGTTCATATTTAAATTGCCTGATTAAGGCCTCGTATGTGTTGGTTTTAACACCTAAACTGTTCTGCGGTTCTTTTGTGTGGCTGCGCTTTTTTGTGACCTTTTATTCATGTTTTGCAAAATGTATTATATGTGAAAAAGCTAAATGCATTATGCAGCATTTTGTGAATGTAAGAATCTTATTGTTAGAATATAATAGACCTTCTAGTATGAAGTTATATGAACTTATTTTTCTACTTTGTTCTGTTGTTTGTTGTACGGTACTGTTTTCTTTAAAGAATATTCACCACAGATTTTATTAAAGCTTACTTCATCTGAAAAAAAAAAATGTGTGTGGTTTATTGAAGTTAGTCCCCAGCAGCAGGTAGATCAACATTTTTTCCTCTAAAGTTATTTGATTTTAATTGATACAGGCACTGGTACGGCAGCAGTCTGCATTATTCACAATGAGTCTATCTTCGCAATAAACGCTTAGGATTTCCCAGTAAGTTGTGAAATTGGTGATGAAAGGTTGCAAGAGATGATAAAGAAGTGTTTGACCTCAGTGTCATGAGGATTATGAAAATTAAAATCCCTTCCATATGTCTGTGGTAGAAATCAACAAAATATCATTTAAAATAAGATCCTTTATCTGTCCTCCAGAGTGGAGATTTGGATGTGACAGCAGCACAAAGACAGATAAAAGTACAAACAAATAGAGAAACAAACAGAAATATATGAAAAATCATAGAATAAAATAGAAACTATATTAAAGTGAAATCACAGGTATATTTAAAATAACTTTTGATTAATAGCTATAAATATAGATATTAAATATAAATAAATAAAGTATAATCTAATCTAATCTAATCTAGCTGCCATGATGGACTCAAGTAACATTTCCTGTATGATAAATGAAGTCATACAGATAGTGACTAACTCAGTAATTACACAGTAAATTATCTCTAAAGTTAGCTAATATGACTAACATCAGCCAGCTAATGGGCAAGTCACCAGAAAAGCCCTAGAGCATGCATTTTTTATTTGGGAAGGGTAAAATGTGGGGTAATGGCACAACAAATAGATTTCTTAAGTTCTGACTTACTGGTGGGGAAAGGTATTTAGCCCTGGTGGGATCGACCACAACCAAATCCAGTTGCCCCAGATTTAACACTTCTTAAAGGTCCAGTTTGTAGAATTTAGTGGCATCTAACAGTGCAGATAGATAGATAGATAGATAGATAGATAGATAGATAGATAGATAGATAGATAGATAGATAGATAGATAGATAGATAGATAGATAGATAGATAGATAGATAGATAGATAGATAGATTGTCCTTTATGTTGAGCAGTGTGTGTATGGAGCCAGTGTTATTTTATCCGTTTTGGCGGACTTCATTAAAGAGGACACAGTATCTGTAGGGTTCATTCTGAGGTAACAAAAACATGATTCTTATTTTTAGGTGATTTTACACTAATGAAAACACATTTATGCATCTTATATAATATGTAGAATCCCCCGAATCTTACACACTGGACATTTAAAGAAAGATGACTACTTAAAGAGAGATTTATTTCACTCGGGGTACAAAGCTGGAACAAATGTGTGTTTTATTGCTCATGAATTTAACTTTTCAAGTTATTTTTTCATTACGAATTTGAGATACACGCACTGTTTGATTTATATTTTTTGCTACTTCTACAGCTACTTCTCCACTACATCTATTTCACAGCTATCTTGGCGACTATTTTATGGATATTACTAAACAGAAGGATGCAACTGTTAAATTTGACTACAAGTCTAAACTCCTGCTTGAATTTTGATTCACTTTGCTGATAATATGTTAGTCCGCTATTGACTTGTATATAAACAAATTCACCACACCCAGTCGCGGTATGTGCGCGATAATGTGTAATCCTGCATGTTCCTCATGAACGGAAAATAAATATTTCCCCATTAAATCTGACATTTATGAGTGTATAGATCAGATGTCCTCGCGGGGTGGTGAATCACGCAGGGATGCAGTGACGCAGGAGTTTATGAGTTGTGATCTGCTCTACGTGCTGCCGCTCATCATCACGCATTTTAGCTCTGACAGCTCGTCTGTTCACACTGTGGCTCGGCTGAAGAACATTACAAAGTTTACTGACACTTCTTTGCACTTGTGGAGGAGCGCTTCAGAGCACATTGCTGCTGTTAATCTTTACTTATTGGTGCTGCACGATTGAAATTCCTGAACAGGTAAGTCTCCTCTCAAGAAGCCATAACTCTTTGTAATTGTTATTGCTTGTGTACATGAGGTCACTGTTGTTATCCCCGCAGATAATACTATGAATCTAATGAGTGCTGTCATGGTGTGCCTCGGTGTGTTGGGTGCTGTAAGGCTGCTCTCCCTCCCCTGGCTCTGCAGCCTGTTGGCGGGGCTGGGTTTCTGCATGGTCTGCAGGGGTTCCTGGAAGTTTATACATGTTGCTCTGCACACCATCAAAAGAGATCTGATGTAAGTAGTGTCATATTTGACACTTAATCATCTTCCATGCTCTTTACTTTGTTCCTATTTTTCTTAACTTTCTTTCACTCCTCCCTTCCCCACTCCTCTCTATCGAAAAGGTGTCTGCTTGTTATCTTACGAGTGAGGTTTTCCATGTACCGTAATCTGCGAAATAGACACACCATTCCTACCTTGTTTGCCCAGCTGGTGACAAAGCACCCAGACAAACCTGCTTTGATATACGAGGCCACAGGAGAGGTGAGGATTCATCGAGGATTATAAATAAATGCAAGCATCACACCCTGACGTTGGTCATATTGTCATGTTGTTGTCAAACTGCATTTATTCCAGGTTTGGAGTTTCAGGGAGCTGCAGGAGCGATGTCATACTGTGGCACACTGGGCGCTGGCACAGGGATGGGCTGAGGGAGATGTGGTGGCTTTGTATATGGAGAGCCAGCCTTTAGTGGTGGCTCTGTGGTTAGGTCTGGCTATGGTCGGCATAGAGGCTGCACTCATCAACTACAACCTCCGACAGAAATCATTACTGCACTGTGTCAGTGTGTCTGGTGCTCGGGCAATGGTGTTTGGGACAGAGATGAGAGAAGGTAGGAACATATTGTGGAATAAAAATGGTGATATCGTGGATATATACAATTAAGATATTACTACAAGTTTAATGCAAAAATGTTTATTCGACGTCTGTAACACTTTTGATTGTCTCCCAGCGGTTTCAGAGGTGAGCGGCTCTCTGCAGCCATACATGGTTTTGTTCAGCAGTGGTGAGCGAGACAATGAGGAGAAACTCTGCGGCCTCCAAGTTCAGAGCTTGGACGCTCTGCTAGAGCATTCCCCCAAACACCCACCACATTACACGTCCAGAAAGGAATTCAATGGTGAGGCTCTGCAGTGAGTGTCTGTGCACTGGGGTATGAGTAGAACTGCGTTGCCTATCATCGCCCTTATGTTACATATCACAGTTTTGATTGCAACAACAAGTCTTCTCTGCAAGTCTTTGCCTGTCAGACTAAACTGTTTGCTGCCAGATTTCAGTCTCACTGGTTTTAAAATTTAATCCACATGATAGCACGTGAGCAAACACACAAATCATCAACTTACCTCAAAGAAATATGCAAGAAGTATACAAATATGAAGTGCAATATGACATTTATTGTTTTAAAATGTAATTTTCATTTGATATAATTAATTTAAATTTCACTGTAAACTTCATTTTATCGTGTTGTACTGCATTTGTGCATTAGTCCACTAACTTTCCTCTTATTGATCTGCTTTATTGTTTTCACCTTTGTGTCACATTCCTAAGTTAATAATCTACAAGTCTTTGCTTGCACAACCTAGAGGATATAGAAGGAGAGACAGAAACATGTTAAGGAATGATGGGGGTGTCGGGGTGCATACCACACATGTAAAACACTGGCAGATAAACAAAAGAGAACTCATGCAGGTGAAAAAGTAAACTTACTGAACATTCCCTCTCTCTCCACGCAGACAGACTTTTCTACATCTACACTTCTGGTACCACAGGAATGCCAAAGGCAGCTGTTGTGGTGCATAGTCGGTGAGTTTGGCTGTGAACTGATGGTCATGTAGTTTACGGAGGGAACTAAAAAAGTCCTGACAGAAATGTTTTAACTCACACTAACACACAAACTTAACTGAAATTCTGCAGGGCAACTCATCAGCCAATTGCATCAGCTGTGATGATTAGCCCACACATCTGTATATTTTTACAACCCTCTGTGTCGTTTTTCTATTGGCACATAAATGCTGGGCATGCTCCAGAATCTCTCTAGTTCATAACTCTTACACTCTG
This sequence comes from Miichthys miiuy, assembly GCA_036365135.1. Lineage (NCBI taxonomy): Eukaryota > Metazoa > Chordata > Actinopteri > Sciaenidae > Miichthys > Miichthys miiuy. Next base: position 23,298,955 of record CM071602.1, read on the forward strand.
TGTTCAGGAAAATGAAACAACATATGAAGGATCAGTAAAAAAAAACAACTTAAACTGCACTTACAAGTGTTTCAATTAAACTCAGGACAATGAAGATTTCTGGTCAGTCTCTTTTGATGAGCTGAGCTCTGGTATTGATTTCTTGTCAGGTATTTTCGAATCGCCTCTTTTGGTTTCCACTCCTTTGGCTTTCGTCACGATGACATCCTCTACAACTGTCTTCCCCTGTATCATTCTGCAGGTAGGCCTCCCTCGATTTGCTTTAATTATCTTGCTTTTCCTTTCTTTAACAAAACATATTGCTGTAAATTTAGTGACAGATTTAACTCATTACACACATTATATCTTTTTAAAATGCTTATATTTTATAACTTTCTCATATTAGATGAGGAAAATACAATCGTGTTATCACCTTATTCCCTAATTAAATGCATACCATGATACTAATATAATGATGACAATCATACTTAAAGTCTGAGATTTCTTTCAAAATACATTAAATATGTTGGAAAATAGTTGCTGAAAACATGTGAAAAGACTTTGAACAATATATTACTGAAATGTGGAGTTAGAGGTTAAAACAGTTCTTCACCAGTTTTCAGTCCAGGATTTTTTGGGCAGTCCTAAAGGGTGCCTCGATGACACGCTGAGGCCACCCTGAGCATCAGAAATCAGTTGTAATGTCTGGGTCAGGTGAACGTCTCTGACCAGTATATTGCAAAATATCTTACCAGAATGAGTAAATTTAGGAGCAAAAACCAGAATAAGTTCGGTATTATGTCTTTGTTTGTTTGTGAATATACGGTATATACACTGAATGTACGGTATGTAAGTGAAAATCTAAATGTTTACAGGTACCATCATGGGTGTAGGCCAGTGTTTGCTCTTTGGTTTGACTGTTGTAGTCAGGAGGAAGTTCTCAGGCAGTCGCTTCTGGGACGACTGTGTCAAACACAACTGCACAGTGAGTACACACTTTCACCATGTTTAATTAACAATGATGAATGTCCAGCTGCATGCCAGTTATCCTCCTGATTCTCTTCACCCTGTACTGACTGGAAACTTGTATTGTTCTGTGTGTGTGTCCAGGCATTGATATACATAGGTGAGATTTGCCGTTACCTGTTAGCACAACCGTTCCATCCATCTGAGGCACATCACCGGGTGCGTGTTGCCATTGGTAACGGCCTCCGTCCTGCTGTGTGGGAAGAGTTTGTCCGGAGATTCAGAATACGACGAATTGGGGAATTTTATGGCGCCACCGAGTGCAACTGCAGCCTCATCAACATTGACGGAAAGGTGTGTATTGTTTTAAATGACTACAAGCTAGTATTTTTCAAACTGTCTTGTGCCTCATGTGCATGTCTTACATGTCCAGGTGGGGGCGTGTGGCTTCAACAGTCGCATCCTGCCCAGCTTTTACCCCATCAGACTGGTCAGGGTGCAGGAAGAGACCGGAGAGCTGCTGAGGGATTCAAAGGGACTCTGTATACCTTGTCTGCCTGGTGAGAACACACACACACACACACAAAGTCATAACTTGAAATTGTTAGAAATCAAAATAATCTATCCTCTCATCTCTCTCTGTCTCTGCAGGTGAGCCAGGTATGTTAGTGGGACGCATCAACCACACCGATCCACTCAGGAGATTTGATGGCTACATTGATAAAGATTCCACCACTAAGAAAATAGCTTGCAATGTCTTCAAGATGGGAGACTCTGTGTATGTTTCAGGTGTGTTTCAATACACTCATTTTGAGTAATGTTGTTTGACTGTCTGGGTCCATAGACATTTCCTAGCTGGAGTTGAGACTTTAAATTGCACATAAATGTGATTGTTAGTGATTCACTGTGCTGACAGACTGAAAACCTGTTCATGGTGTAACCCTTGAAGTGAGCTACACAGGCTCAGGACACATCACCTTTCACTTTAGTGATGCCCTCATGAAAAATCTTCTTAATTATGACATTTACAAAAGGCTTCATATGCTGTTTTGTCTAACAGACTGCTGAGTGACTCACCATCATATTGTATCAAAGTAAAAACTGCACAGATGAGTCATCATCACTACAGACTTTACGCCCAGGGATGATGATAATTGTTATTATTTCTGTCTCTCAGGTGACATGCTGGTGATGGATGAATATGGCTACATATATTTCAGGGACCGTAGCGGCGACACGTTTCGTTGGCGAGGGGAGAATGTCTCCACCACAGAGGTGGAAGAAACCCTCAGTGGGCTGCTGGGGCACACTGACGTTGCCGTCTATGGTGTTTCTGTACCAGGTAGAAATGAGACAGTCGAGGCGGGAAAAAAAAGATTAAGGGATTAATGTGGGTGTTACATCATATAGTCTTCTATTCATCACCTCACCTGTCTGTCGGTTCGCAGGTGTGGAGGGAAAGGCCGGTATGGCGGCAATAAGTCACACAGGAGGCCAGTTTGACTTCGACACGTTCCTGATCGCTGTACAGAAAGCGCTGCCTTCCTACGCACGCCCTGTCTTCCTTCGACTCATGCCATCTGTTGACACTACAGGTGAGACGCTGATGCAAGGACACACACATGTTAAAAAAGTCAGTCATGAACTCGATTTCCCACTTTTGTCCTCAGGTACCTTCAAAATCCAGAAGACACGACTGCAGAGGGAAGGATACAAGCCACAGGACTCGAGTGAAAAGATTTATTTTCTGAACAGTCGTGCTGGGCGTTACGAGGCTGTTACTGATGAACTTTATAGTGCCATCACGGAGGAGAGAGCGTGTCTATGAGACAGGAGGAGGCTCAGAGGATAGTGTGTATATTTTAAAGGGAAAAGAGAGAGAAAACACAAATGTATTTCCAAGGATCTTTTTTTTTTTTTTTGCAATAAATTCATTTATTTTTTTCATGAAATTTAAAGTATATATTTTTTTCTTTTGCACATTATCTTACATTTTGTCAGTGCTATTTCATGTCCAGTAAAATACCTCTAACAAAGCCCCTGGCAATTGATGGCATTTGAACAGAAGGCAATATGACAAATTTTATAACAATAAGCTTCATCTGAAAACACAATGGACAAATAGAGCTAAAATGCAGCTTTTCATTTAAAGTAAAACTCAGAAAGAAGCTCAAGTAATTAGCCTCTGTTGTTGCGATACTGATGAGCACACAGCAAATATATACAGTTTCATCACACAAACAAAATCCAATCTACCTAATCTGATCAATTATCAATGTATTATAAACAAGGCTAAGAGTACAGTACAGTAGTATATGCTAGCGGCTGCACTTGATCACAGCAGCACAGTGATACAGGTATATTTACCATGCTAACACTTGCTAATTAGCACTAAACACAAAGTACAGCTCAGGCTAAAGGGAGTGTCATTTGTTTTGCAGGTTTTTGGTTACAAACCAAAGTGTTGACCAAATTAAAATTTTGACCAGATAAGATGCCACTAAAGCAAAAGTCGAGGGATCATCAGACAGGAACTAGCTGCTAGCTAAAAACTTAGAACACTTAAATCAACGTAAAAGATGCCATTATTATTAATTCACTATAAATCACGACATGCTCTTGTTATTTATCACAAGGATAAGAAACCAGATGATCAACATGATTCATCCAGAGTTGTTTGTGAGTGACAGATTTATTGTTGATGATGTTTAGCTGTGTTCAGCGAGATATGATAGGTCAGACTGAACCTGGGCTTGCTGCTCTGTTTTTTAACAGCAGGTCTGTTTTCTTTTGTCTTTTCCTTTCCAGTGGGTTTTGTTTGAATGAGCTGATCCTTTGTGGTGTGTTTGGTCTGTTGGTCTGATTTGTTCAGCTGATTGTTTTTGTCTTTAGTCACACGTCGGCACTCTGACATCTCACTGTTGCTGTTAGTCAATGTAGTTTTAATGTCTCCCTCTCTGCAAGATTCACTTTTCATTATCTGATCTTCTTCAGCGATAGCAGTGTCTCCCACAAAGACATCATCAGACCCCACGCTGATGTTCACATTCTGTGCCAGCACAGCAAGACCCCCACCCAATGATATACTCTCAAAATATGGGTACACCTTTTCAGCAAAGAAATATCTAAACGTGAAAAGATGTGTTTCATCATCGGCGTTCAGGAATGCCAGCGTCCCTTCATCACAGTCCAGCCTCACACGGACTCTGCTAAGGTGGTTTGAGTTGTCGAGATTCAGGTCTTGAGAGGGAGTGGTCAGAGCTCTGTACTTGCCATCTCGCAGGCTGATACACCAGAGTCCTGCCTCTGGACAGGCCTCAAACTCTGTTCTTCTGGACACTGACTCAGCAGCTACACCAACTGTCCAATTACTGGTGTCACCAACCTGTTCAAATCAATAGAGATAAATATTAGGGACAACATATGCTAGCATTTTAAAAAAATCATGCATCTCGAAGTTTGAGTATACAAGAACCCAACTCATCCTGGATTACTGAGACACCAATAGCATTATTTGAGGGTAAATAAAGTCAGTATGTGGGCTGATACTTTACACACACACACATCATTCTGACAAATGTTGACATATTCCTCCAAAGGTGTTTTTGAATGAACAGTAGCAGATAATGCGGAGTATATTTATATATAACACTATGTTTATTATCAGTGACAGTATGTCATGACAGTAAGGGTAAGGAGCTACTTTTCCGCACATTTTCAAACAGTCTCAGGAACAGACTCAGGAAGTCATTCATAGTGTTGCACTTACTTGTTCACAGGAAAATTGACAGAAATAGTGGTGTCAAGACCAAAAAATGTGAGGATGAGAAAGGCGTGCAAACCCCACTTATGTTCTCATTTCCACACAGCTGGGTGTGAAAATCAGATTCTTAGTTTAGGAAAGTTATCAACATCGGAAAGGTGTGAGGTAAGGGATGTTCAACCATCAGCTATCTGATGAAGTAAACTGGCCCCTGATCAGAGCAATAGAGCTAGACTGATCTATCAGCCAATACCAGCTTGCAGATACAAGAAATTGCAGTATAAAGATGACAAACCTTTAACTAATCTGGCCACCAGAGAGCAATGATAAGATGACTTTTGAATCTTGGCCCCAATAAAAATCCTCCTCAAGATTATGTTTATGTTAAATGACTCTCAGCCACTTTAAATATAGTATATGAATACCTCAATATCCCAACAGTGCACTCCTGAGTCAAAGCCCTCTCTTGCCAGAATGCAGGAATAAGGGTGGAAACGTTCGGGGTTAGGGGGGACAGCAACATCCGGCCCCTGTGAAGGTCCAGGGATAATACTGACACTATTTAACTCAGGAGACACCCTCAGAGACTGGCCAGCTGTCCTGGGGTCCAGGGTGACTGGAGCTGGAAGATACAAACAGAGTTAGAGGGACTGAAGAAGGGAGCATGGAGAGAGGGAATATGAAGTAAAAGAGACTGACTGTAGGGGGCGATGTGTTTCATCTTTTCCCACACGGCATACTGGAGGTTACCGAGGTGTTCGGCCACATCTAACAGAGGTCTGCAAACCTTCTGTGGCTCCTCGCTACTTGTCCATGTGCTGCAGCAGATGAATGTAAACATTTAGACAGTTATACAGATGCATTTGCATGTATATGGACTTGTGCATGAAGAATACCTAGAGATATCACATACCTACTCATTGTGTCCTGGTAATGCTGCAAAAAAACAAAAAAATAAATAAAGATCTTGCATGGTTACTGTTTTGAGTGCAAACACATATTCCTATCCACTGATTAATAACATTTGGTTGATGTTACCTCTAAGAACTGAACCCCATCTCCTCCTGCATCAAACTCCTCCTCAATCAGCTGGATCTTCTCTTCCAGAGACTTGATCACCTGATTCATTCTGTCTATCTGCTCTTCTGCCTCCCTCTTCTTCTCCTCCTGTTTCTCCCTGACTGCACATAGCCTGGCTGCTTCCTCCTCTCTTAAAAACTGGTGAAGACTCTCAAATTCCTTTTTCATTAGCTCCTCTGTGAGTTTGGCCTCAGCCTGGGAAGAATAGAAAAGGCAAGGAAAGTGTGAGGACAGAAGAGGAGCAGTGAACAAATGGTACATTTAGAGATGCGTCTTGTTTGTTTGCAGTTGCAGTTCTACCTGGTTGTGTCTGGATGCGTGTTCACAAGTCTCTGTGACTTTCTCAAAGTGAGTCATCCTCTTCTTCAGTCCATTTAGTGAAGTTCTGAGCTCCTCCTAGTGTCCAAAAGGAAAATTACAACCCTTCATTAATATCTGAACTACTACAGGTTAATCAAGCCAGTGCATTTTCATAGCCAGTACAATTTTGAGGTACTTTCACTGATTACACTTTAAACTTTAAACGTTTTATTTTTTTAAACAAAACTAACTAATTAATAAAACAGTACTGTAATAATTAATTATTTATAAGCTACAACACTCAAATGTTGCTAACATGTCAAGGCATCAATAATTATAATCAAGTAATATGATATATGATGATACAGCACTGCACAATGAGTACCTTAATGATACTTTAAATATGTACTTTTGCTAACACAGTAACGTTTACGTTTACGGTAAAACTATAAGCAGTGGTTTTATTCTTATTTCATTTAAGTGAAACTGTGAATGTAGCAGTGATGGAAGATAACCAAGTAGATTTAATCAAGTACTGTATTCTTGAGGTACTTTACTTGAGTATTCCCATGTTATCCTACTTTATACTATCTACTTCACAACATTTCAGAAGGAAATGTATGTGGTAATGTATGAAAATTACAGTCTTTGCACCCCTGTTTTCAGTTACTCTGGCTAGTCAGGCTGAAGTTGGAATTGCCAGCGCATCTGCAGGTCCTGAGAAGTCTTTAATTTAAGTTGCAGAAATGCTAAATGTTTTCTCCTGGAAGCCACAGACGGTTATGTTAGTTCTGAAATGTTTTGTATGTGATTGCAGGCTGTCGGAAGATGTTACACACCTATAAACTCATAGTGTAATTCTTATAAAAGTGGATTGTGTTGCAGGAGGCTGTACATTCATTTGTTGCCGAGTTTCATTCAACACCATTAGACCTGTCACTGACATTGTTACCGCTGCTATACAGCAGCAAAGAAGTTCATCGTCTCATCATGGACAAGTGTCGATTTCAGCAAAAATTACTATCTTTTAATTGGTTAATCCATCCTTCAGTTTCTGCCACTTCATCTTCATGTCACATGAATGGATTGATTATATGACTAGGAAATAATGTTATGCAGAGTACTGACAAAAATGTGATATGAAGATCATATAAATTAATGTACTTAATAAATCTTGTAGGCCTTATTCCTCTTGGTTTTCCATCATACTGAATATTACTTTAGATACTTTAACTGCATTTTCCTAATAGTACTCAGTGATATTTTGAAAACAGGACTATTTTTCCATCAAGACTCTAAAGATCTGAATACACACTGATACAGTTAATTAGCACTCACAGATATCATAGTGTCATTCTATGAGCCAGTACTGTGTACTCACAATACTCACAGGAACTTAACATAACCCACCAGCATTTTATGTATGCGTATATGTGAGAGTGTGTGTGTAGGTCAAATTTCATGTCTCATGAGCTCTAAACATACATTTGTGACCTGATTATGGCAACTGTAATTACCAGGTTAGCTTTCAGCTCGGCGCCTCTTTCAAAGTCACTCTAAATTCTGCTTGTATAAACTAATCTTGGATTGACACAAGGCGGCATCTGTTTGGGCAGGAAAATGAATATTTAGACAAGATGAAAAAAAAATGCCTGAATGCCTCCTTGTTTAAATATCCACTTTCTGTGGTTGCAAAAAGCATGTTAATGAAAAAGTACAAAACGGTCATGAGTCTCAGCAAAAAAGAACAGGGTTCAAATCTTGGAAGCGCTCGTGTTGTTGAGAGTTCTGCTATCATTTGATGTCTTTGTGCTTCTGTTTGGTTTGGCTTTGTGGCAGCAGAGTGGCTCCAACTGAGGGAACCAGCATTCAAGCACTCTTGTTGGCAATCATCTGCCCTGATGAAGTGTCTGTGAGGAAAACAATAAATTCCTCCTCTGCATCCAATCCTTTAACATGATGCTGTATTACTTTCAGTGGAGGAAAAAATAGACCTGCTTCAGGGGCGGCTCCCTCAAAGCGGTTACAAGTTAAATCTCAGGGTTTATGAAATGATTAATGTGATAATAAATAATCAAAAACCTATTAATCTACACAGAAATGTGTTCATTTGTTTTGATTTATCTCTTATAATTCATTTTCTTGTAAAATACAGGATAGTTTTAGTAGTTGAGCCCTCGAAACATATTTAAATAGAACAATTTGAGAAGACTGAACAGCTGCTGCACAAATAAACACATGGCATGAAGAAGATGCTTTGTTTTAAGAGGACACAAGCCAAAAAGGTTAGGAGCCAGTGGGAATAATAAAAAGTATAATTCCTGTATTCCATATTTTAAATAAAATACAAATACAGTGAAGTATTAAAAACAAAATGTTTAATTCAATTCAAATGTGGTTTTTTGACACTTGATTCCTACCTTGCAGTCAGTTGCAGCCTCAGTCAGGAGGTAAACTCTGTGTCCTGCATGGCTCACAGCTGCACATTGTTTGCACAAAGGCTCCAGGTCATCCAAACAGAACATAGACAGACTCTCTCCATGTTCCTCACACCACTCCGGAGAGTCAACCGGGCAGGGAGGCGAGGCGAGGCCTTCTGCCTCTGCTCCAGTGAGGGAGACAATGAGAAAGGGTCGGCAGCTTATGGAGGGGCTGCTGGTGGTCAGAGTCTCCAGATTTGAAGCCATTTGGGTTTGAGTCAGAATGAAGCAGTGAGTTTGCATGAAACAGAGGAAACATATGAGGACAAAAAAAGGGGAGGAGCAGTGTGTCCATGTGTGTTAGTATCAGTTTTAATTGTGCAGTTGGCATACAGCAGTTTGGACGTATGGCACGGACTCATGTTGTATCTGTGCACAGATCTGCTTACACACTCCTTCTCAAACTTGAAGCTTAGCCAACATGCCTACACCAGAAGACGCCATACATCACTCTGTAGTGTCAGTTTGACTTCACGACCGTGTGATTTATGATTTATTCTCACATCCTAAGGCCAGATTCATGCCTTTGCCTGTAATTTTTACTACTTAGTACTACTTTACTTTTCCCTTAGAGGTATGGCAGTTATTTCATTCAGTGGCATACTTTGCAAGCAAAATTAAGATGTAACTTGGTTCTTGATGACATTATGTAATGCACTTACATGAAGTATGATTTTTTTTTGTAATGTATACTGTTTTTGATTTCAGTTGTAGTATCAAGCTTTAAATGATTGAATGTCTATGCTGCTCTAGGTTCAAACCCGTCTGAGCACTTGGCACTGTCTGGCTGTGCAAGACTAGGCTTGAATAAAAAAAGCAAGAGTGGTCAGTTTGGAGACATACAGTGGCACGTCATGTACTGTATGTCAGGCCTGAGTTATGTTAAATGGATCCAGTGTCATTGGCCTTTAACATTTTGAGCTGCTCAGATCTAGAGCACATGTAGGACAGATCATCTTCAACACAGGAATCCTATTTCTTTGAATCACGTGCGCTGAAGTGAAATGAATGACATATAATCTGTTTATGCTGCATGTCAGGTGGTACATGGTTCATATGAAACTTTGTGGATAGAGCCACACAGTTAATAAAACCTGTAAATGTGTTACTATTAACAGGTTGCACATCTATGTAAACCATAAATGTGTAACAAATGAGAAGAGAGAACAACAGTGATATTAATTTAAGGCCATGTTATTAATAATGCATGCAAATATCCCTGCTTTCATTTCACATCTATAGGCAGACAGTATGTGTCCATGCATCATTTAACATTTAACGGTCTACGCAACTGTTTGGTAAAGTGGTTGTGGAAGAATGAACTAACACACAAGTATGCTGTTCTTACAAAATAAAAAAATATGTTTTCTGTTTATGTTATATACAAAACGTTTTGTTTTGAAAGCTTTACATATCCTTGTCCACCTGTTCATGCCTCATAATTTATTTACTGACTGAGATGTACAGTATGTACAGTATAGTGGTCGTGATACCTGAGAACATGACTTCAAAGCATTCTTTTACTGTCTCGTGCAGGTTTTCATATATACACTATACAGATGCATATCAAAGCTGTTTGTACAGGTGCGGCTATACATTCATGACAACAGTGTGCATGCGCACGTGCAAACTTCCATGATTAGACCTGATATGTCTAAAAACCTGAGCACGCACTGTCTGAGACAAGATGAAACACATCACAGTAGTACAGATGCTATCTCTGCATGTGTGTTTGCATGTATTTCCTGTAATGTTTTGTCTGTTGTCTCAACTCTTTCTCTGCTCCAGTAATCCTGACAGCTGAGTGTTACCTCTCTCTCCTCTGACACGAAGAGTTATCAAGACTGTGACGGTGATGACAAGTGTGGTGTTTGGGGAAGGCTTCACTGTATTGCTTTTAAATGTGGTTCACCGGTCACAGGGCACAATTTCCCCTCTTTGTCTGTACAGCTCTGTCATCAGTTTGCACAAAACCAACAACTGATTCTGGATTGTTCCACCTAACATTAGTCACATTATGCCCAGAAAATGGATTTTATGGCGTGAGTCCAATGTGGAGAAAGGCTGAAATACAAGAACCCCCCCTGTAACCTCTTTTACCATGCCTCTATTATTCTGAAGTCAGTGTCACTTTACTTGTGAAATTCACTGCCTCTGTAATATCACTCCTTGGTCCTAATTCCACTCTTTAACATTGCTGGAAGTAAACCAGCACATGAGGGCATTCGTTCAGGGTTAGTTGTTGTTTTGCCACGTTTGTCTGCTGTATTGACTGTCAACATAAATCAGTTTTATTGGAGTGTACCATAGTGAAAGTGTGAGTAAAGGAAGAGGTGGAGAAAGAGTAATAAAAGGTTTGAGGATAAACAGCTTCAACCGACAGGGATTACAGGTTATTATGAGACGAGTGCAGAGGAGAGAAATAAATGAAAAGAAAAGAGGCTGTTGAAAGGAGAACAGCAGAGAATGGGAGGGAAGCTCACCTATCACCTAAGCTCCAAGGAACACAGGTTCATCTCAGGTAAGCCTGTTAAAATGGTGTCATATGTTTGAGCATCAGTTATGTAAGTCGGGGAGCTCTGGTTAGAGTTACTGAAAGTGTTTGAGTTCTTAGAGCAACATTGTGTAACTTTTCTAGCATAAAATAACCAAAGGTAGATGATGATGATGGTTGATGCTACACTGACGTATAATCAGGTGAATGGTGTCTCTGTCATTCTCCCTCAGTGTCACGTACACCTGTTCTCAGACTACATAACTTTGCTCCCCAGGTATGATCACCGGCGAGAAGTACATCAAGCTTTATAGCACTAAGACACACACCACCAACTGTAGCACTGATTTTGGTGAAAATGGATCGTATTTTATGGAGCAAATGTTTTCTGGTCCTCGGGTTATTACGCATCAGGTCTCTGTGATTTCCTGATGGACAGTAAAGTAAACTGCTGCGAACTATAGCTACTGTTTGCTAATTTTAGCTCAGTTTGTTTGCCAGACTACCTGGACTGTGACTTTAGTTCAGGGCCTGGTGTTGTCACAGAACCGGAGGCGACAATACAAAAGGGGACAGAAGAAGACATTTCCACATCGACACTGGTGACAAAATAAAGGAAGAACATATTCTGTGTTTAGATAATTGTAGAGATGTGGTGACTGTGAAGCATGTGATCGGATTCATGCTCAGCAAACTTTTCAGTGACTCTTTGAAGCATCATTTCTGCACTTTTCTTTAATCGTTCACCTCCATCTTACATAAATACTGCTTAAGTCTTCCTTTCTGTGAATGAACAGAGCATATCGCTGACATCATGGAGGCTTTGGCTCCTCTCTATCGCCGTCACCTCAGTTATAATCTCCTGACCCACATGAGGAACAAACACATGGAGCCCGCAGAGCCCCGTCCTTTGATCCAGCATCCTGTGAGAAATACTACTGAGAATACTTTCCAGATGACAAGCTACAACATGAAATACTGCTTTATGTATGTCAACAGTGCTAAAAGTGAACATCTTTTACCCTGTGCTCCAGGATGTTGTAGCACATGCTGGGACTGTGCTAGAGGTTACTTTGCCTCAATACCTGGATGAGAGCTGGACACATCGCCACCTACAGGTCTCCAACAGTTTTACAGTCGAAAGTCGTGAGTCCAAACAGGTACAAGCAGAAATCCATCTGCTCCCTGACCTACATATGGTTCTCCCACCGAAGCCTCATCTGCACATTGTGTGCCCATGTGTCTGTGTGTGCTGTTGGATGTGACTGAATGCTGCAGGTATTTGAAGGTGGCTGGGGCTGTAAGACAGAGTTGGTGCTTTCTGGCTGTCAAATCTGCACCTCTGTACAAGAACATTGTAAGATAGTAGAAGACATGTGTGGACACATTCAAGGTATGCTGCTATTTATATCAATAGGCAGCCCATTGTTACAAACATACTTTAATGTGTGTGTATGTCTGTGTTTCTGTGTGCATGCTCACTTCAGATAAATCAGGTGGTAAACTGGCATGTTGGAATTGCCCCACAGCATTTCCTGTCTTCATACAGCACCCTTACAGTGCCCCAGTGTGTCTGGCCACTGGATCACACCAGGAACAGACACAGTTGGCCAACATACTACGAGCTGCAGCACAACATCAGAGCTCTGGTATAGTTTTCTTAAATCTGTTCCCACACAAGATTTCTGCATGCTTCAATGGCTCTTTAAAGTTATTCTTTCCCCGTCCATTCCCTTAATTATGTGTTGTCTGCTAGTGCTCCAGTGTGAAGATTTGCCAGAATCCAGGGCTTTCTTAGACGCTGTGTCTTCCTTGAAGAAGCTCAGAGGAATCTGTCAAACAGAGGTACAGCCGATGGGCGATGTGGAAGAGGTGAGCAAGATGTCATCCTCTAAAACTCTTCCCATAAATCCACTCTCTTTTCTCTTTTTTTTTTTTTTTTTAAACCATGCTACTTTCTGTTTGCTCTAATGTTTAACCATCGTGCACTTCAGTCATCACACACAAGAGGTTTGTGCTGTATGCTGTCTTGGATCAGCATGTTGTTGTCTGCAGACATATTTTCTGATCATCTGAGCCTTGTTGCCTCTCTTACATCTCCTGTCTTTCATCTTTCTGCTTCTTTTTTTCTCTCTTTGCCCTCCAGGTGTTGGTAAGCATGGTGATTGAAGAAGTGATGTCCTACCTCAAAGAACAAGTATTTCCCAGGATTATTGTACATCAGAGCAGAAGGAGGAAACTCTGGATCAGAGTGAGTGAAAAGGTCAAATAACATATGTACATGTATATATTTAGCCTGTTTTTCTTTTAATCTCTAGTATATGTGTATTTATGCGTGCCTGACAGTTGCTGTCTGAGGTCTACAGGACAGTAAAACATCAGATAAAAGCTGCCATGGCTGCTCTGAAGGATGAGTTGTCACTTTATCGTTCTGATGTGGAGAAGCTGATCTCTGCAGGGCTGCAACCAGCTGGTCTACTGTATGACCACATCGCTCACACCATCACAGGTGTGTGTTTGTGTCTGTGAAGCCAAAAGATGTAAAATTTGTTCTTCAACTTGATTGATCTCTTCTCACCTTAGAGGACATGTGTGAGCCGATGATACAGTCTCTCCTACACACGATCATCCCGAGGATCGACTGTACTCTGCAGGAAGTGGCCACACCCACCTGTGATGGATTTGCCTCCACCTGGCAATACTTCCTGGAGATGTGTGACGACATCATAGAGCTGGGATCAAAAAGCACATCAGTGACAGATATCAAAAAAGAGGTGCATTGGCCAGTTATACAATTTAAATACAAAAATGTCCCTGTAATGTTACTGACCCTGTTTGCTTTGTGATTTTCCACAAAAAGAAATTAAATGCTCTGAACCAACTGAACGGTTAAACCTCAAATTAAAATCTGATGGTCCCAAGATGATTAAAGTGACAAGAAAAAACAAGGACAAGAAGGGACAAGGGGGAAAACTGTTTCCAATAATGACATATAATTTCTGATTTTCTTCTTTGTAGTTTGCCGGGCCTCTTAAATACTTTAAATGAAATAATGTGAAATTTAAAATGGTCACAAGCCAAAAATGTGAGTCACTGTTCTAGACTTAAACATGGTAGCTGTAGATTTTGTTAATCCCACACAGAACAACAGCAGAGGGAGGATCTTTCATTAAAAGTCCCTCGGGCGACAGGAGAACTGTTTTTATAGTTCCCTGAGACCACTTGATTATTTGACTGGCAGCTATACAACTGTACTACATAATTATGTGGTGGAATGTGAAGTGTTTACAGGCCCTGAGGCACAAAATATTTTAATGGAATCCCATGTCATGTTTCTTTTACAGCATTAATAACAAAGAGTATTGTGTGAAGATACGTATAGATGCCTCTTTAACTGACAGCTCCATTACAATACATAGCACTGTACAGAAGATTTTTTTGTTTTGTTTTTTTTGGTTTTTTTTAAAGGTGCTGACACCTCTGAGTGTATTTGGACCAGGAGATGCCAGGATGTGGCAGTGCCTGGACAAGCTAGAGTTGAACTCAGAGGGCCAAACGTGGCTCCAGGAGACGTGGGGAGTCCACAGTGGGACCTGGAGACCTTTGTTACTCAAAGCTCAGAACGCTCTCTTCAAAGTAATTTAACAAACATGTTCGTTTATCCAGTAATTTAAAGTAAAGAATAGCATTTTTTTATGTATCATTCTGCCTCTCACCTCCATCCACTTGTCTTCCTCTTCCAGGTGGTTCATATGTGCGCTGTGATGTTCCGGAGGTTGGTCTCTCGATATCCATGTTCTTCTTTCAACTCTTCCCAGCTGACGGCGATTCTGTGTAGGGTCAAAGAGAGAGTGGTCAAGGTGTGTAAGAAGGGTTGACTTGGAAAAAATACACTTAAAGCAACACAGTACAAAAATTGATTTGTTTGCGATTTAGTGCCACCAGTTTCAGAATGCAATACCACTGTGGTAAATATGGACAGCTGTACATGTGTATTTGTTATAATTACATCACTTATGATCAAAAACTAGCGAGTCGACAACTTTGCTCACAGCCAAAACATCAAGCAAGTGCAACAACACAAGACATAGCAGACAGCTAATATTACTTACTAGTCCAACAACAAGAAGCCCAGCTCAGCGACTTTCAGCCAAAGCTCTCGCCAATGACTAAAAGTCAGTTCCAGATTTAAACCTAGTCTGGCAGCTCAGGCTCAGTCACTCTCTCCTTTTGTCTTCTGTTTTTCTTCCATCAGCGTCCTCTTCTGTATTTTCAGCTCTGCTATTATGTCCATGGAGGCTGCTGAGCCCAGTTACGTTGCCAACAGTTTTACTGTCTCTGGCAACCAGAAAACAGAGACATGACAGAGACACCATTCACCTGATTACACATCAGTATCAAAATAATTTAAAATCTGTTATTTTATGGTAGAAAGGTTGCAAAATGTTGCTTTAAACTGCAAACAAAATACAGGTTTCTTCATCTGTCCCTCTCTCTGTCTCACACTTCTCATGAAAAAAACAAACAGCTCCTGGATACAGAACTGATGACTCTTAGATCTCAGTTGATTCTGGAGATGATCCTGCTGATAACGCTGCCAACATTTACACATGGCGTTGGTGAGCAGGTATGTGTCTTTGTGTATGCGCTGTATGTTTATTTTCTTTATTTTGGTTCAATTTTAAAGCTAACACCTCTCAATTTTAGGACCTGTCTCGTTATTATGAAATGGTGAACTCAGAACAAGCCCTCTTCATTCATCCAGACACCATCTTCCCCTCCATCCTGAGAGACAATCTGACCTCTTATATCCAGTCAGGTACAGTCTGTGATGAGAAGTAACTAATTAGCACTCTAACCACAAGCATTTTGATCGTATCATGTGTTTGCTGTATTCAAGACTGTTAAAGGTTAAATAATTCTGCTACCAGCTGTGTATGTGTTTTTTCTCCTGCAGTGATGAGGCATTCCCTGCCACAGCAGTTCATGCCTCTCCCTGTCAGTCCCAGAAACCCCTGCAGCTCCAGCTCTAGTTTCTCTGAGACGGTGTACCACAATATAACTCCTGGTGACTGCAGATGCGAACAAAATGTCTTCCAAACCCCTGAAGGCTCTACCTCAGGATCTGAAACACTCACACCAAGCACCATGTCTAACTGGGACACTGACACTTTGGCCAACTCAGAAATCTCTGAAAACCGCACACTCTCACAGCTTGATGCAGGAGAATACGTCTATCTGAATGAAGCATGAAGGAAGTGTAGAACAACGCTGTGTCAGGTCATAACAGGTCCAAAATCAGGTTCTTTGTACATCTCAACATATTGTATGTGCATTAAAGCTGAAATGATTAATCATGTTGTCATAGTGATATGGAAGAACTTCTGCATCTAGTCAATCTTCACTTTGATGAATAAGTTAATGCTCCTCAGTTGTCCTCACTTAAATACCTTAGCTTGAAGATCTTAGTACAGCATACATGGACACAGTCACATACCAAAAACTTTAAGTAACATTATATTCACTCAGCTTTACACACTGTGCCCCATGTTATACAGAATCATGTATAGTCACGTCACCTAGGAGGAGAGAAAACAATGTGGGTGTATCCCACAGTGATTGCTGGTTCTCAGGGGAATCTGGAACATTTCCAAGGCCTCGTCTTATCTTTGTCTCCAGGCAGCACAGTCTCCCAGTCATGCCAAGTGTGAAGGACTCTGAAGAGACCTCTTAGATTAACTAACCATTACACAGCATACATTAAACATCCTTATATCCTTTTATGTCCAATACATTTCTACCACAATTAGTCTGTGGACAAAACTACAACTATTTTCATAATAGTTTGTAGATATTTATTAAGCAAAAATGCCAAACATGAGCGAATTCCAGCATCTCAAATATGGAGATTAGTTACTTTGCCTGTTCTGCATCATAGAAAAATACATAGCTTTGGGTTTTTGGACTGTTGGTCAGACAAATCAAGCAATTTGAAGACTTTACTTTAAGCCTTGGGAAATTATTATCCACATTCTGCACCAGTTACTCAGTTACTTAAAAAAAATAGTCCACAGATTAAACAACAATGAAAATAATGGTAAGTAGCAGAATTGTGCTGTTTCACTCAAATTCAGTCAGAGATTTACTTGTCAGACAGCCTCTGTAATCCTCTCCAGTCTATTCATCTCTGCCATTTTGGCCATAGAGGCTGCTGAGCCAGGTTACATTGCTGCTTGCCCAGCTCAGATTCTGGCATGACATTCGTTCTGCTCCCTGTCTGCAGATGATTTGCAGTAGCCCTGCAGAGGACATCAGAAGGAAAACCAGAAAACATTTTCTCTCTAAAATATGATCTAGTTTCACCAAAAATCAGTGAGATAGTTGGTGGTATGTGACTTGAAGTGCCATGAAGCATTACAAACTTCCCACGGGTGATCACACCCAGACCACAAAGTTACATAGAGCGAGAACAGGCATACATGATGCAGAGTCAGTGTAGCATCAAAGTGTTGGGTAGAAAAGTTACACAATGTTACTTTAACCTTTAACCGCTGCAAAATAGTGGTCATATACGGACCTCCTGAGGGTCCCAGGAACTACCAGAAAAAATATGGAACTTTTTATTTTTTATAAAAGTCCTCTAAAATCATGTATATGAAACAATCTGAGAACAATAAAGTCAGTCTTTGAATTGAGTGCTCTTAACTTGTCGCCAGTATATTGAACACATGGTCACGCCCATATCACTTTCTATCGCTCCTACAGCTGGATCTGTTCTTAAAGGGGAGGACTGCACATTACAGGAGGAAGCCCAGTAGTCTACTTGGCCGTAGAGGATACAAGAAGTTCATTATATTGAATAGAAATCTAAAGCTGAATATATTATGGTTGAAGCAGGATTCATGTGATTCATTTTCACCACAGAAAGGTGGGTCTTTTAAGAACACCGAGTTCCCCATAAAGGAGTCCAGACCTGCCCTTTAATTCAGCCAGCTCCTCCGCCATGTATCCACTGTCGGCATAAAACAACAGCGGACCCTCGGCTATCTACATCCTCTGTGCCCTTCTCTGTCCGCCGCGTCAACAGTGAGTTTCTCTTCCCCTGCCATGCCCCGGGTCACCTCACTGTTGCCTGCCCTGCTCTTCGTTCTCCTGCCGGGCCCGAGCCGGGGATATTTCCCCGAGGAGCGCTGGAGTCCCGAGTCTCCGCTCCTCGCTCCCCGGGTCCTTATCTCGCTGGTCTGCCGCAACTCGGCACACTCTCTGCCGCTGTTCCTCGGAACCATCGAGCGCCTCAACTACCCGAAGGACCGCATTGCGCTGTGGTGAGTGCAACTAACGGAATAACACTTCATGTCAGACTGTGTGAAGTCATACACTTTTTAAAAGAATAACAAGAATATTAAATTGGAAATAAAGTGCGATAAAGTGTGATTTAACGCCAGCGTGAGCTCAATAAAGGAGCACGAGCGACACGTCAAGCCCTTGTAGACATATAGGAAAACTCTGCGTGCGTTTGCGCGTGCGCTTGTGAGTTTTGGCAAGGTGGGGCCGCTATTAGGATGTAGGTAAATGCACGAGCGCTTCAACCTCCATACATAACCAACCAAATCACGTGTTTTAAATATAAAATTAAAGCAGCGCGGCTGGTCCACGAGCAGGGGCATTGTATGGACTTGTCCCCCCCGGCAGAGGAGCACTGAGGGCGGGCTGCACTAGTAGAGTCGTGCCCATGAAAAGTTCCATTCAGTCACAGATCTTCTTTCTCTCATCGCCCCTCTGGTTTTTCCCCCTCTAACCCTCCCTCCCGGTTTCTTCCCCCTCCCTCTTCTCTTTTCCACATCTTCGTCTTGCAGACTGGAAACAAAACCCGCATTGTTGCTGTTAAAAAATGTTTTAATCCACGTGCATCAAACTGTAAAAACAAACACATCTGTGGAGCGGTTTATTAGTCGCCTCTGCCGGATTTCCCTTCCTCAGCCTCAGCCTGTTGTTCTGTCACCCAGCCTTCCAGATCTTTCTTGTCTCAGGCACTGAGACAAGAAAGATAGAAAGCTGACTTCCTCTCTGCATTTTGACCCCGTGCCAGTACATCTGTTTATACAGATTAAGTTAATCTTTCCATCAGCATTCACACCTGACAGGTTAGATTATATTTCTTGGCCTGAGGCAGAGCGGTGTTTAATGTGGCTGCCTGAGTTTAGACTAAAATCAAACATCATTCACATTGTTTGATTCGCAGACAGTGCTATGCCTCGACTGAGAGTAAATGCTGAATTAATCTTTTTCATTAAGAGCTTGAATGAGAGACTCGAGTGTCCTTGTGTCTCTTTAAACAGCCCGGATATTGAACTTTTCTCCTGGTGTCCAAGCCACAAAATCAGCCTCTGTGCCTCAGTCTAACTATTCCCATGTGGTGGCAGCCTGAGTTCAGTTTTCTGCAGGGTTGCTTTGATCTACGACACATCTCTTCCCCGAGTGGAAGAACGGGTATAAAATTTTTTTTGAAATGCAGCATGAAAGACATAAATTGAGCTGCTAGCCCGCCACCTGTCGATACCTGCAGTTATCAGCCTGACAGGTTAAGATGGACTACTTGGCAAACAGCAGTATAGACACACATGCATGCCTGCCTCATGGTGTGTGTGTGTGTGTGTGTGTGTGTGTGTGTGTGTGTGTGCGCGTGTGTGTGCGCGCGCGTGTGTGTGTGTTCTGCTTAGACATGCAGGATGGATATTAACAATCCATAAATCCTCTATTTTCATCTCTCTGCCTCTTTCCTTTTTTTTAATTCACTTCCTCTGCTCATTCAAAACTCCACAGCAGTCAGAGAGGGAGAGGTAGACGGGTGTCGAGGGAGAGAGAGGAGGAGGAAGAAGAAGATGGATCGGTGGGTCGGTCACATGTAGGTGTCCGGACAGCACTGTGGTGTTAAAATACCACAGACAGATGGGAAACTAACACCTGCAGCACGCCGACTGTCACTCAGTACATGACAGGGCTGGGAGTAAATCCATTTCTCTCATATTTACACATTCTCTCTCTCTCTCTCTCTCTCTCTCTCTCTCTCTCTCTCTCTCTCTCTCTCTCTCTCTCTCTTTGTTTTGTCTGTGCCCTTCACTCACACACTCACACTGAGATTTGTTATGATAACACAGACAGCAGACGAATACCTCTCCTCCCCTTCTCTTGCCCCCATTGTGTTCTTCTTTGTCCATGATAACACGGTCCATGATGTGCAATTCTGCTCTAATGACCCTCAGAGAATGAAAAGCCAAAAAAAGAGATTAGATAATAAATAATAAAATAATAATAATAACTTTATTTATATAGCACCTTTAAAGGTCCAGTGTGTAAGATTTAGTTTACTTAGTGCATAATAACCTGAACATGAGAATCATTTTGTTTTTGTTGTCTTAAAATGAGCCCTTTATATCTACAGTAAGAGCGGGTCCTCTTCCATGGAGTCTGCCATGTTGAACCAACATTTTTGTACAGTAGCCCAGAACAGACAAACCAAACACAAACACACTGATCTAGATCTGGACTTTTGCGTTTTATGTGAATTTCAGTACATGACAGGCCTGAATTTTTCCTACATGCTTGGAAGGATATGTGAGACATGGGAGAGTATTCATTTAGTTGCAATCTGCAATTTCACTGCTGGGTGCACAAGTCCTACACACTGGACCTTTTTTAAAAAGCAGAGTTTACTAAGGGCTTTACAGAGAAGCGGACCCAAAAGAAGGCCACACAGGTCAAGATCAAGAAAAGTAAAATCGTAAAACATAACAGATTGCCACAGAAACAGGCAGTACCATGAAAAGAAAAAGAAAAACCAGCTATTCATTGACAGTCTCGAAAAATGGAAGAGAAAGTAAAAATGTAGGTCTGGTTAAGAGTAAAGGGATAAAAAGACGATAAAAGGAAAAAATATGAGATTCATTGTGGGACCTGGATGTATTGAGATGCATCATAATGTTTTCTTTTAACTAGATAAGATATAGTAAGTTTATGTTTTCATGAGTGTATATGAGATACTGCAGGTCCGCCACGTTGAACTGCCATCTTTTTTTTTTGTTTCACTGTCACCATAATTTCTCCTTCATGCTTTGAAAAGGAAGGGGAGGGTGATATTAGTTGCTTGCAAACATTAACTACACTGCTAGATGCTACTAAATCCTAAACACTGGTCCTTTAAAGCTGCAGTAATCAGTATTTTCATATAAGCAAATGATAACAAATGATAAGCAATGATTAAAATGACAATGTGGCAGTTGTTTGCTCACACTGTTCCATGGTTATTTTAGTCAGTGTTTTGATTAAAGCTTGTTCTGTTGCCTCTCCAAAAAACAATTAATTTCAGCTTTAAGTCGGTGTTACAGTTCAGCAAATCTGACTCAGATAAACAAACAGTGACTCATTCGACAAGTTTGATCATCATGTTTGAGTGTTTTCTAAAACACCAACAGTGATTCCCAGTTGTTTTGAAATAGGGACGCAACAAACAGTTATTTTTTTATTATTGATTAATCTTCCAGTTGTTCAAGCGATTCATTGTTTAGTCAGAGGAAGGAAACATTATAATATTACAGAGCCCAAGTTGGCATCTACAAATTGCCTGTTTTGTCAGACCAATGATCCAAAACATGAAGCTGCTGAAGTTACAATTATATAAATCAGAAAAGCAGATAATTGTCACATTTGAAAAGTGGTAAGATTCAAATGTTTTCGCATATTCATACAATACTGCTGCTTAGTACCGAGCACTAATCTGATACCAGTGCGGGGGGTTTTGACCTCATTCATCTATGTGTAAGATAACATGAACATTTAATTACACATTCTTCATTTATGTAGAGACCTGAGCACACTGTAATAAATGTATGAACCAGACCAGGACCAGAACATAATGGAGTTCCTGCAGTGAGATTATGAGTGACAGAATAAAGACTGCTAGTAAATATTAATAAATAAGACATTATCATTCAGAGGGATTGCTGTGTTGCTCACAAGTCACTCAGTGGCCAAATGCGACTGAATAAAGGTGTTTTTTATGAGGCTCTGTGTTTTAAAAAGGTCGATCAAGGTGCACTCCTTCTTGCTCATGGTCTCGCTCTGTTGTCTTTCATCTTCCCACAGGGTGGCGACAGATCACAACATAGATAACACAACAGCCATACTGAGAGAGTGGCTCATCAAGGTGCAGAATGACTATCACTATGTGGAGTGGAGACCTGATGATGAATCCAGGTATATGTGTGTGTGTGTGTGTGTGTGTGTAAATGTGTGTCTGCGTGAGTGTGTATGTGTGTGCGTGATGTAAGTAGATTACTTAATGAGTCTGTCTGTGTCTGTCCCAGTGCCTTTGAAGACGAGGGGGGGCCTAAGCACTGGAATAATCTCCGTTATGAACATGTAATGAAGCTCCGTCAGGCAGCGCTGGAGACCGCCCGTGAGATCTGGGCCGACTACCTCCTGGTATGTTATCATCCACTCAACGGCTTCATAAGCCTCTTCTTATTATGTATTATGTATGTGTGTAAGTAAAGTAAGCTGATTAATCCGTCATCTACTCCTGCTTATACCTGTTCGTCTGTTAACGGGGCGAAAATGAAAAATGTAAATGAGGAAGCAAATCTCAATCTTTTAAACAGAAACTGAACTGCATTAAAGTGACAAAATCAATGACTAATGAATAAAGTTATTAACAGAGGCTGACTATGATGACTATGATGACTACTCACTAATGCATATTTATTAAGTGTTTTAATTTCTATTACATCTTCAAATCTAATTTAGTGAAGTAAAATATTTTTGTATTTGTTCGTTATTATTATTTGTCATTTTGTTACAGCAAATTTAAAAATATATATATAATGCAGAAAGATCTGCTGTTTTTTAACCAATGATTACATTATTTCTTAACAGTAGAATAAAGTGTTGTTGCTATGGTTACCTTCATTTTAATATAGCATGTGCACTGATTTAGAAACTCTTTTACTCAAGCTGTTAAGCCCCAGAAATATAAATAAATAAAAACGAACTAGTAAATAGACCTTGAGTTGAGATTTTACTCTTTCTAGGGTTGCCAATGAATTTTGATGTGTAGTTTTAAAAAGGTGAATTTTGAATTTTTTAAAAAGTGTCTTGATTTTCCTGACCTTCTAGTCAGAAATGATTTTTTTCCCCCATGTACTTGACGAGCAAAAGAGGATATTTGTGGCTGATGCTAATATCGATATTTGAGAGTTTAAAAACTCTTTTGGATACACAGCTAGAATAAACAAAATCTTAAGCATTCCTTAAATTTGGTCGTATGTGTTTTCTGGTGAATACACAATGTATTTAAGCTACCTCAGACATATCTTTCAATTCTCTTGTGCGTTGATTTTCTTTCTACTTACTGCCAACATATAGATTCTGATGTATCTGGGATAAGTTTAGCAAATACAGTTTCAAATGTGAGTGAAGAATGTTCTCCGCTTTAAATTTGCAGTGTGAAATCCATGTGGACAAATATTATGGCTGAAGAAAGTATAGGATTGATTAGGAGCCATCTTCATTGAATGATTTTGGTGAAACACATGAAACATTCGCTCTGAAAAACTGTTGTTCTCTGGACATGAAACTGTTGTAAACACACCAGAATACAGAGCAGACTCCTGCAAATACAAATCTGTCAGACGGGCTGTGGGATGAAACGTTTTACGATGCTCGCAGTGCTCTGACCGAAGCCATGTCGATGTGGTCCAATCAATCACTCAGCGGCAACGGGTGACATTTTGTGCGCGCTTGCATGTGCACGTTTGTGTGTGATGTGTTGTGTTGTCAATATTGTGCCCTTCTCCGCTGTCTGCAGGTGGCTGACTGTGACAACCTGCTCACCAATCAGAATGTGTTGTGGAAGCTGATGAAGGAGAACAAGACTATTGTAGCACCCATGCTGGAGTCCAGAGCCGCGTATTCTAACTTCTGGTGCGGCATGACATCCCAGGTACACACACAGATGTTTTGTTTTTATGCCGTTAACATCTTGCACCTGTGTAACAGCTTCAGGTTCACCTCACAGTTCGTTCACATCCTCTGAGAGTGGCATAAATATTTTGACAGATTTCTACGTTTGAGCAATATATTAACACCATTGACACCCGGGCCAAGAAAGGTATGAGTACAACACCTACTATCAGAATATTTAGAAATAGTATTATGAATTATGAACATTATAAATCAGATTAAACATTTAAATTAGTTCAACATGGGCGTAAAATGATAAGCAGCTCTTTCTCTTCCTTTATATTGTTGCATTAAAACACGTTACTCTTGCACATGACTGAACCAACAGGCTGCAGATTATTTATCAAGTGTCACCTTTATAATGTCTCTATAAAGACATCTGCTTACTCAAAACTCAACTCTAGGCTTCAACGTCTGTTAATTGATGTATCTGTCATTGAATCGTTTGACTGTATGGAAGCAGTATATTTATATGCAGACACTCTGGTGTCATGAGAGTTATGCCAATGTGATTTTGACAACATTTGATGTCTCAGGCATTATGTATTTGCATGTCTTGAATACAGTTCTGTCTGTGATCTAAGTCTGTCTAGAAAGGATGCCTTTGAGTGCCCATCTTAATTTCTTTGCAAATCAGAGTAGACATACGGACATTGTCTTTCCTCCAGCACAAAATCAACCAACTCAAACCACAAGTCTGCCTCTCTGATCCCTGCAAATAACTTTTTTTCCCCACGACAGTTAAATGGCCAAAAGGAAATAAGCATGTCTGTCAGTGGCTTTTCCTATAAATCAGTCTGTCACTTAATTTTTTTATCATTTTTAGTGATTGAGTAGTAAAGCATGGCGTTTCAGATATGTCTTCTGCTTAAATATTTTTTTTGCTGATACGTAGCTATATCTCACAGACTGTGGGCAGCCATAGTCAAGTTCCCCTTGACATTTTAAGTCTTCCCTAGCTTTTTTATTTCATAAGAAAACATGCAGTAACTGTGCAGCGTTTGTGTGCACTCTGCGCAGGGTTACTACAAGCGTACACCAGCCTACATGCCTATCCGTAAGCAGGAGCGTCGTGGGTGTTTTGCTGTACCGATGGTCCACTCTACCTACCTGGTGGACCTGCAGAAAGAAGCCTCCCGCCAGCTGGCTTTTTATCCGCCACACCCCGAGTACAGCTGGGCCCTGGATGATGTCATCGTCTTTGCCTACTCATCTCGCATGGCAGGTGAGACGAATACAACAGAGAGGGCTGGTTAAATGTCTTTCTAGGCTTGTTGTGTTTGTTTGTAAGCATGTTTTTCCTTTCTTTTTTATCTTCTCAGATGTGCAGATGTACATCTGCAACAAAGAATCTTATGGGTATTTCCCAGTTCCAATGCGTTCCCACGCTACCTTGCAGGATGAGGTGGAGAGCTTCTTGCATACTCAACTTGAGGTCATGGGTGAGTCAAGAGGTCGAAGAGCGCTCAGAGAGGCCTGAATGATTTCTTTGTCTTTCACGGTTTTAGCAAAAGGCAGCGAGTTTTCTTGTGAAGAAGCACTTAAACCGACACTAGGCTGTGATTACACTTAACATTACATTAAACTTTTATCCTTCACTTGCAGTGTTATGTTGTTCTGGTCTGCAGGTTTTGCATTTTAATGGATTTTAGATGAACTGGATGTTTATTGTTTTGTTGCTGTACCCCTTATGAAAAAGCCAGACAAGTTTTTTTGGAAGTCGCCTGAAGTTATATTGAGTTATAGAGTCACCATAGCAACGCAATATACTTTATGGCTCTGCCTAAAAACCACACACTTAATTAGACATTGTCTGCTTTTTTTTTCCCCACATGACAAGATTTCTCTTTTCTAAAAGTGTATCTGCAGCCATTTTTTTTTTTTTTTTTTTCTGTTTAAGACGTTGGCAGTGAAAAGCTGTTGAGATGATACATAAAGTACAACCGGAGAGGAAACAGAGCGTGCACAAAAAAGTGGCATTAAAATGCAAAGGAAATGCAGTGATAGATGATGTTCCTCTAATTCAAAGACTCTCCAAATAGATTCCAGGTTATCAGAGTTAAAGCAGGGTCCGACTGAAACTCTCTTTTGTCACAACATTATATTCTAATATATGCTCTTTTTACAGCATGACTGTATGCATAATAGGTCACCATTATGTGGGTTTGAAACCTACATAATGAATGCTAATAATAATCCTAGTGTGTAAAATCAAAGCTAAAGTTGAATTATGGTTCATTTTTGGGAGCTCCTTGGAAACCATGGTTTGGGGAACCCTCTTCTAACACATTACTCATTCTCTTTGTAACCTTCCCCCTCTTTTTTTTCTTTGAAAGTAAAAAATCCTCCATTGGAGCCCTCCAGCTTCCTGTCTCTTCCTCCCAAGCAGCCTAACAAGATGGGCTTTGATGAGGTACACACACTTAACCACGCACACACAAACACATAAAAACACACACAGTAACCTATGCATGTGTGTGAGGTTTTGCGTTTGTGCGCACTCAGGTGTTTATGATCAATCTGGTGCGGAGATCTGACCGTCGTGCGCGAATGCTGAGAACTCTGAACGAGCAGGAGATCAGCTGTAAGGTTGTTGCTGCTGTGGATGGCAAGTACGTTTCTCATCTTCTTCCTCCCCCACCGCCTGTGTCTCACTGATTTGTGCCTCTGCAGCATGTGGTGTGTAGATTGATGTAGGCAGGCTGAGCTGAGACAAACAACCAGGTGAAGAGTAGCAGGAGCATGCTGTCATTCAAAGATTCCCTGAACACATAATTTTAGCTCATCTGTGAGGGAAATGTAGCTCTGATCTTTACGTAGGCTCTCCAGTCATTAGTATCATGTTCTACATATTTGTTTGTACTGTCGTTAAAAGACTGTCGCAACACCTGCATGGCTTTTGTCATATTTGTATTGTATTTTTTTTATTCAAGACACTCATCACATCCATGTGATTAATTGTTTTCACATCTAACCTCTTCATTTATCCCTTCTCTTTCTCTCAGAGCTCTGAACATCACTGATATAGACTCCATGGGGATTAAGATGCTGCCAGGATACAAAGACCCTTATCATGGTCGACCTCTCACCAAGGGAGAACTGGGCTGTTTCCTTTCTCATTACAACATCTGGAAGGAGGTGAGGTGATGTTCAAACAGGCCTCAGGTCTCTGGTTCTGTACGTGGTAGATAACACTAACTACTGAAAAATCGTAACTCAGTTCATGTTAGGAAAGGCACCTTGGAGGGAATAATGAGTTTGTGTGATTTATGTTTCAATTAATGCGCTGCCTTTTGTGTAATAAGGGTTTTGAGCAACTTGTCTGTGGTTTATATGTTTTCAGCTCCTTACTTTAGTTCAGCATCATATCAGAAAAGAAAATGTACTCACTGTAGATAATGTGTATTAAAGCAGGTTTAAAAACTTTTAGGATAGTTTTATTTAAGACTTTATAGTTTAACTGCACTATTTTCCTGGAAAAGGTCTCCCTAATGAGCACAACACTGTCAGTATAAAAGCAGCTACAATCAACCACGTTAATGCAGCATGAAAGAAATGGAAAGCACAGAAAACTTAAACTTACTTTTTTTTTAATCTATTATTGCAAATGCTTCTGTACTTTGTATGTAATACTTTCAAACTAAGTAAATGGAAAAAAGAAATGTAGCTGAAACCTTTCCATCACAGTAATGCTTATGCCAGCTCACCATTATCTCAGCAACACTGAATTAAATTCACATGTTCTGGTGTGTGTGTGTGTGTAGATTGTAGATCGTGGTCTGCAGACCTCCCTGGTCATCGAGGACGACCTCCGCTTTGAGGTATTCTTCAAACGCCGTCTGCAGACTCTGCTGCAAGAGGTGACGACATTCAAACTGGACTGGGATCTCATGTGAGTGATGCTTCAGTGAACAGAAGGAAAACATGATGTCGTAAACAAAGAGGATTATCATCCCCCTACAGTGAAATCCGCCCATCTGTCACACATGATATCTCAGATACCGCTGATCGGATGCAGGAATCACTTATTAATGCATGTTAGCATCGCACTGCTGAGTATAAAGACAGCAAACTGGGGCGAGTTATTTTGGAAAATAAAACTATTGCTTGTTTTCTGTACAGTCAACCTAACTGACAGCCTCGTATCATTTCTACAAAAATGAGCAGTAGATTTTGTTTTCATAAAAACTCTGAGGTACCTAACAATGTGAGGCTAGAACTACAACTCCCAAGGAGCATTTTGATAAGAAACATCCAATCACTGACCTTGAAATTCTTCCAATTGCACAACTGATAACAAGCTAAAGATTATATTAAAAACAGTTCATTATGTTCAGCAGTTTAAATCAACTCACTCTGGGGTGAATTTTGGATGAATTCAGCAACTACGGTGCACTGTTTTGTTCCCAACTCAAGCGTTTTGAATTTGCAACAACTCCCCCGGCAGTGTTTCCATAGCAACAGTGGCAAAGGCTCATGGATGTTGTACTACTTAAAGCTACTTTTAAAGGAAAACAATTTCTCAGCATCACAGTTGAAATAATTCAAATTGATAGCCATAACCTAAACTCTGCAGCGCAGTTGCTGTTGCCTCACAGCAAGAAGGTTCTGGACCAGGTTAATTGGTGACTCTAAATTGTCTGTAGGTGTGAATGTGAGCAGGTATGGTTTAGGGATGCACCGACTGTGAAATTCTGGGCCGATACCGATGTTTAAAATAACAACTTGGCCAATGCCAATGGTGATGTTTTTCTTTTGTTATTTATTCCCTTTGTGCCACGGAAACATTACTGAACTATCTGAAAAGTCTTTCAGCTCTTCATCATACTATCCTTGAATGAGCACAAATTCAATCAGACAAATTTATGAAACAAAAACAACCTTTAATGTCATTTTTTTACATTTAATATAACCTTAATTCACATGACAAGTTCTTTTCTGAAAAATAACTTTCAAACCCCTCTTAGATTGGTGTATAGCTAACTCATCAAAATCAATGAAAACATTTTTTTCAGTACTTACATTGCCCAACAAAATTGGCTTCTAAAGCTTACAACGTATTAAAATGAAACAAACTGGATTTCTGAGCATTTATACCTCGGACGCCAATCTGCATATAAACGACAGTTATAGACCACCGTGTCCAGCTGTGGTCACAGCAATTATTACAATGTTTCATTTCATGTTCTCACTTGTAATGTTTTCATACCATCACGTTTATTTTTAGCGGTATATGTGAATTGGGAGCGAGCGAGAGACAGAGAGGAGTCACCGGGCGTGTACGGGCATAAACTGAAACGATGTTTTGGCTACAAAACCCGCCATATAATCATCAGCCACTGCCATCAGTCATCTTTATTTGCAGATGGCCGATGGCAGTTAAGGAGGTGAATATCGGTCGATACCGATGTTCAGCCGATGCATCGGTGCATCCCTAGTATGGTTGTTTGTCTCTATGATGATGAACTGGTGTGCCCTGCCTCTTGCCCAATGTCCACGACCCTGATAAAGATGAGCTGTTACTGAAAATGACTGAATGAACCTAAACTTCTAGTATTGTTACATTATCTTGGGGTCTCCAGTGTTTCCATGTTGAATAATGTCCTTTCACTTTGCAGCTGTAATTTGCTGGAGGAAAGGACTTCATGTGCACAGCGAAATTCATTTGTGGTGGAGTAAATGTTGGAAGCTTGGTCGATGTAGTGATGTAGTGTCCTGGTGTGTTGAGGTGTTAACTTTTATAAAAATGTATTTGTAGCATTTACTGTTGTCTCACGACTGAGAGAAAACCATGCTACATATTTTTTTAGCGTTGGGACACTCTAGGCACAATTCAATTTTAAAACGATTAGCGATGCGTTTCGAAGCATCAAAACAAACGGGATGGTATGATTGTATGATGTACCTCAGCTCCAAAGAGTGCAACATAACACAGAAGCCCTGGTTTTTCCACCACTGAGTAGGGATGCAAATCCTTGGTAATAAACGTTGCAGTAGAGTTGGGCGGGGGCTTTGCTAACATGTAGCGTCAAACGTGAGACATGTGAGAACGTGCCTCATGTGCATGCTTGGTGGCTATATTTGTAGTTCTGTAATGTTAGGTTGCATCAGGTGATCTTAATCTTGAAATTTTAGTTTTAAAATTCTAATGTTAATAACTTTTCTGCGTCGAGACATAATCACTTTTTCCCACCCCTAATCTCTTGTGTGGAACAGTGTTGTATAAGATCAGATGCTGCAGCAGGTAAAATGATAATGTTTTGCACTCTATGGATCTACTGATTTCAATGTTTTAATACTGATGTAACTGGGCTCCAAGTTTAGCGCCTGTGATATTGATTGTCTGTCTTTAATACAGTTACATCGGGCGGAAGCGAATGCAGGTGGACCACCCAGAGACGTCTGTACCCAACATCCACAATCTGGTGGAGGCAGACTACTCCTACTGGACACTAGGCTACATGTTGTCATTACAAGGAGCCCAGAAACTCCTCAGGGCTGAACCTCTGAAAAAGATGCTTCCTGTCGATGAGTTCCTCCCTGTCATGTACAACAAACATCCAGTGTGAGTAAAACCCATTTGTCCCTTCATCCTCTTTCTGTTCCTCTTATCTGTCTGTTCTTTTTGAGCTCTTGTTAATCTAATCATGTCTTCGCTGTCCTCACTCTTCAGGTCAGAGTACATGGACCACTTTGAGAGTCGGGACCTGCATGCGTTTTCTGCCGAGCCGCTTCTGGTGTATCCCACCCATTACACAGGAGACGTGGGCTACGTCAGCGACACGGAGACATCAGTGGTCTGGGACAACGAGACTGTCAAAACCGACTGGGACCGAGCCAAGTCGAGGAAAACTCAAGAGCAGGGGGAGCTGAGTTTCGAGGCCCAGAACTCTGACGTACTCCAGTCTGAACTGGAGAACTGGAGCGCACGGGATGAGCTGTGATGAAAAGGACATGAGAAGGAGAGATGGGAGAGAACTCTTGACATACAGAGAAAAGGATGAGGGCGATAGAACAAAGCTGTGATAGTAGGAGGGAATGGATAAGATGGAGGGTGTATAACTGAATGCAGGAGAAGCATGAGGCAGAGTAGATGAGGGACATGATTTGCCTTGTACATTTCTCTCTTGATCTTTGTCTGACGAGAGGAGGTTAGATATAGAGTTAACTCTTGAAGAGTCAGCTAGCAGCTTTTGTTTTATTTATTGCATCCAATGCACATCCCTTGACTACAGCCAG
Organism: Miichthys miiuy; assembly: GCA_036365135.1. Lineage (NCBI taxonomy): Eukaryota > Metazoa > Chordata > Actinopteri > Sciaenidae > Miichthys > Miichthys miiuy. The sequence goes on from CM071602.1 coordinate 23,330,273, forward strand.
GGCCAATAATAGTTTAATGTTTTATATATTTAATACCATATTATAAGAAAATTCTCCCTTTGGGTACCTTTTTTTAGAAAAATAAATGAATTGAAAGAAGAACAATCAATATTTAGGTGTGTCTGCAGACATGTGGGTGGGTAACAGGGAGTGCAGGGTAGGCTGAGTGAAGAGCATGTATCCATGAGTATAATGCTAGAATGAAGGGAAAACAACATGGACGTTACATTATAAAGGTGCAAATCTGGACAGGAACAATTACAAAACACTAGTGAGGTAAAAATGTCAGTTTCAAAGAACAAAATAACCGCCAACACTAACATGTCCACCATGTATGCTGTCCCCAGCGGAAACAAACTAAAAGCAGTTGTTGCTCACAAAATTGGGTGACGACTCAACAGAGCTCAGTCACTCAAGAGAGGTCCTTGAGCATACAGTCATAAATGTGCACAAAAAATATTAAGCTGATCTGTACATTAGTATGTGAGATTAGGACACAGACACGCGACCAAACACATGATAATTACATGTTAAAGCTGCAGTATGTTTTGAGGTTGAAATGGGAACCTCTTACATGAAAGATTATGTTACACTGCTATACTCTGAGTGGTTCCCAACCTGTTTGGCTTTGAACCCTTTAAAAAGAAGCTCTACTTGTCTACTTCTAACCCTCAATCGCCACGTCTACTGACTGTAATGGGTACAAAGAGCGATTTTCAAAGAACAAAAGCAAAGAGAAACTTTGTATAAAAAGAAATCGCCTTGTGACACAATCCTCACATTTTCTCGTAACACCTTATAGGGACCTAATTCCCAAGTTTGGAACCACTGCTCTCTTCTTCTTCTTCCTCTCTTGCTGTTTAGTTTAGCGCCAAGTACCCAATGTGTTATTTAAGTTGTTACTTAATAACCATAAGAATTTTTCACTCATGAATGTATCAGTGTTTTCTTCTATTTGCTGACAAACCTTTTTACAGTTTGACAGCAGCAATGTATTAGTTTAGTGTTTTTCCCCTCAGTACATATTGCAGTTTTAACTCAGCCTTTGTTCCATTTTGTTTGTTGAAAACAACAAATGAATATAGATTTTTAGTAACTTTTCATGCTTCGTCTCTCCTCTGTGTTTACAAAGTGTGTCTTTTTTTTTTTTCAACCAAAGAATGAATAAAAACTTTTATAATGAAAGGCTTGTTTGGTTGTGTTGTCCTGAATTTATCTCAGACTACGAGGGGACATACTCGAGCATGTCCCTCTAAGCTCGGTTAAAAGTACACGATAGCACTGACAAATTGTGGGTTTATTTCTAGTCAGTGGCTAAAACATAAAAATACATCCAGCTTTCTCTCTCTCTCTTTTTTTTTTTTTGGCAAACAGCAGTTTTATTTCAGCGCAGACATGATGCCCCACAACCCAGCTGAGACATTTCTTTCAATTAGTGCCGGCTGGTGTTTGCCCGCCTTGCCAGTACATAATGGCCAGTTTGGGCAGCAGCAGGCCACCATTACTCCTCCTCTCTCACTGTGTTTACACAGATGATCCCTCATTTACTGTTAACCTGTGAGGCATGGCCCTGCTACACTGACTGGTATACAGTTTCATGAATCTGCGTCCAAAACACGTTACCATCAAATTAGAAAAGAAAAAATACTTTGCCCTTTATGATTTGACATAAAAACATGTCTGTTTATACACTATACAGAATGGACCACTGTGTGGTAGCTACACTCTGGTGCTTAGGTACAGGCTAACATGATGATGGGTCATTATTTTTGCAGGTATTTGATCATAGAGTGTTGGACACATTTTGACATAATGGTAGCACCTGTGAACACTGAAAGACATTTCAGTCTTGTCAGAAGCGGTGGAGGCCAACATGCAGCGAACATGGACTAAAATGCTTTAGCTTGTGTGATTTGCTGACATGTCCACAGTATGTTTATGTTTATTTTGTCATGGGAGGACCTGTGTGTGTGTTTATTTGTGTGTCCACGTGCATTGGCACAAGTCTGTGACTCAGACTAATCCTATTAGATCTCTCTCCCTCCCCATCTCTATATTTACCTCACCCCTCTCTGAGATTAAGCCAGGTATTTTCTGCAAGAGGCTCTGCAGATCAATAGCCACTATTTTACAGTACGACCTGCTGGGGGTTTTACTAGAACCAGGCTGGACTATCGACTGCCTCAGTTCATTTCCTCGACGCTCTGCATCCTGGGTGTCAAATCACCTTGATAACAGGATGCTAAAGAATCATTACAGAGCTCTGAGGGGTAAAAGACTGACATCAGTAATTAGTAAGACAACAAATATCACTGTTTGGCTGTGAAGGAAAGATGTGAAGCAGTTTAGGAGGCTTTACTTGATGTTTCATACTGCAAAGCATGTCTGCCTTTCTTTCTACCCATTTAACCTCTTGTCAGTCTTCTCTTTGCAATCCAATTTGTCCCATTTCTTCATCCTTCCTTTCCTCCCTCCCTTCGTCTCTTTAAGTAATAAGATTGCTACTGTTGAGCTGGTGTTTTAAGACACACACACACACATACACACACACTGGAGCAAACTCTGCCTCTGAATTACAGCACTGCCACACCTCCATCTGTAATCTCCCTCAGAGAGTGCAGGGTGAAGAAATTACAGAGAGAGCGAGGTGAAGAGTCACGGAAAGGTGTCACTAAAATAACAAACATCAACGGATTTAAAGAAAGCAAATCTAAGAAAGAATTCAATGGCTTGAATGAGAGGAGAAGCTGGACATATTTCTTTTATTGTAGGAGTCGAGGAGTTTCAAGGTGAGGTAAATTACTTGTGGTATATGCAGCTGCCACAGTACATACAAAGATTGATGACCTATTAAATTTGCTACTAACAAAACAAGGCAGTGTTGGCAGTATATATCAGGTGCTATCGATCAGGTTCAAAAAGGGAACTGGATGATTGTGAAATACCTTTTCCAAATGTAGGATTTAAGCGCTGACCTTTCTGAGTCTTCCAGTAAATCCTCTCTTTTTTCCCCAGGTAAGATGCAATCCTGCTCAATTTCAGACATATTTCTTCTACATCAGCCTTGGAAGTTTCAGTGCAGAGTTGTAGTCTCAAATGGTCTGGCACAGCTCAGAGCCAGAGAGTCAAATCTAATTTGTGAGGTTATCGCTGTCAATTCACAGCCTGCAGCGACTACTTCGACAGTGAAATACAGGCTGGCTGAGACAGATAAAGCACATTTCTGAGCTGTTAGGCCTGAATTTTATTTCTATATCTGAAATGTATTTCTTATGTAGTTTTTTGTTCTGAGCTGTGAGTCTGCTCTCAGACAACACCATACCATAAATGACTGATCCAGCCTGACCAGCTGATCCTGGCTGGGCTGCTGTGTTAGATTATGACTTTTGTCTACAAAAACTATTGTAGCTTATAAACTAGATGTCCTTTAGTAGGGCACAACACTAAAATGAACATCATTCAGTCAAAAAGCGGCATCACTTAAAGGGATCATCCACCAAAATGTTGTTGTTACCTTTTCAAAATATTGAGTTGGTTACATTTCTGGGCCTATTAACTCACACGGTTCAGTGTTTTTCCTCTTCCTACTCAACCAGTCAAACAATTTACTTCATTTCATTAAGGCAAACGTCTCAGTATGGGTACTGAGTACTGTACATGAATACTGGGTACATATATTAAAATCAAACGATAATGTAATTAAAACATATCAAAGGCTAATAACAGTCCAGTTCCAGACAGTAAGTGTCCAGATCTCATTTTGTATCTGACCACCATTATAACTACATCTAGATCATTCATCCATGTGTGATAATCGAAGATAAAGGCGCCAGAGACAGGTATATTCAGGTAGGAAATGAAAATTCTTTGCTCGTGTATTTTTGTGTTCATGTGTGTGAATCAAATCTTGCCAAACAATGATTCATCTCACACCAAGTTTATGAAAGTTGCTTTTGTTCTGAATACCTATGAAGACCTTCATCTGCTGCACCAGTACTTTGTTTGTTTGAAATATAGGCAGACTTTTATTCTGAGTGATGGACTGCATCCATGAGAATCTGCGAAAGTGAGAACTGTTTTTGTTCAGCAACTTTTGAATAAAAATCATGACAGTTGTGCAGTTTTCTCTACTTGTGCTGCCACTGCAAATCAAATCTGATCCAACCACACCCACATAGTCCTGATGAGGCAGAGTTCTTGTTTGGTAAACATTTGATTAAGTTATATTCAACATGTTTTCCCTTTATTTTGATTCTTGCTTAGGAATTTTATTAAGTTTTTAGGGGCTAATGGAGCATATGTGACACAATAAAATTTCACACTTCACAATTTTATAGACCACTATTTACGCAGCAGCTTTACGCTCAGTATCTTTGAGATGGAGAATATCAAACACTGTAAGAGAAGCTTTTTCTTGCATGCATGCAGGCAGTGATCTACTCCATGCCATGATCAAGACACATGTGTATATTGTAGCACATATGTCAACAAATTTGTATTTTCCCATCTCTTCTCCACAGAGGGCCTCTCCCATCCATTCCCTTGATCATGGTGGACCTGTTCCTAAACAGAGTTCTGGTGGAGAACAACTGGGACCAAGATGAACTCAACACGGAGCGTGAGATCATCGGCATTCTCGAAAACCGCATTGTGCTGCTGTTCTTTGCATCTGCTAAGTGTGACAAGTGTCGGGAGTTTCTACCTGTTCTCAATGACTTTTTTAAGAGACTGAAAGATCCAGCGTACATCGAATACCCCAAACTGTTCGCACTCATTTACATCAGGTCTCTATCTTTCCTTCTCTTTTATCACATGTGATTGCATAATCTTCACACTGCTTTATCATTCATAAGATTTCCATTTCTATCTCCTCTCTCAGCTTGGATGAATCAGAGGAGGGACAGGAAAGAGTGCTCAAAGAGCTGCACAAAAAGGTTTTGTTTTTGGCCTTTGAGGACCCATACAGGATGTAGGTTGATTGCAAAAAAGAGAGTTTGTGGATATTTTTGTGGACATTTGTATTTGTATTTGCACTCATACCTGTTTAAGTGTATGTTTCTAAAGCTATATGAGGATCAAAGCAGGCTAAAAATCAGATAAAAATCAGGACAATTTCTGATTTCATTATAACTGATTATGTATGAATTGCGTACATTGCCATACCCGTGTGTGTGTGTGTGTCTTTCTGTTTTTCAGTGAACTGCAGGCCATGTTTAAAGTGAAGGATGTACCAACAGTACTGGTCCTACGCCCTGACGGCTCAATCCTCTCTCCAAACGCTGTGAAGGAAATCTGTCGTTTGGGTTCCGACTGTTTCCAAAACTGGCAGGAATCCGCAGAGCTCATTGAGAGGACCTTCTTGCTCAATGAGGAGTTCGACAACTTAAATCTGCGTAGCGCCACTGACCCTGTGAGGAGACTCAAATACAAGACAGAGGACGACAAGAGGAAAAAGAAATGGTGGAAGTTATGGACAAAGGGCAAAGGTGCAAATGAAGAGGAGGAAGAGGAGAAAGATGGAACGTGGGATACAAAGAGGCGAGAGGGAGATAAAGGAATATGGACAAATAGATAAGGAGAAACAGACAAATATATAAATATATATGTATATAAAAGGCAAAGTGTTGATTGTCTTAGAGCACGTCCAGCCTCATAAATACTTAATTCTTGGTTACTGATGCTGCAGCCTCTTTAAGTAACACCCATTTTGTCTGCCTGCAATGACATGTATAGTGGAATTAAGCAAAAAAGAAAGAAAGAAAGGAAAAAGAAAAAAGAAAGTCCACACTGTAAAGACCTCCACTGTGTTGTCAGAGGTAAGAGATGTCTTGTAAAGACAGAGACATGTAGAGACATAACATAACTGTGCCTCCCTGCACAGATCACACAAAACTTTGAAAGGAATGAAATAAGACTGAGGTAATATGCTACTGTTACTGTTTCTACTGTTACATACTGTATATTTTAATAGAGACTGTCTTCTTCTTCTCATTATTATTATAATTTACAAAATATGATCCAGTCCAGTCTTACTTTTGCAACTAATGACTTTTAACTAGGTAGGAGAGGTTTTCAGTCATCAGAGCAAATGTCTGTTCTCAAACACAGGAATATATATGTGCAGTACATGTCTCAAACATTTCTGAACCACCGAAACCTTGTTTATATCTCCACAAATCAATATTTGTGTTTTTTACCTTTTCTAGCTCAATATTTTTGGGGTAATTCGGGTCATTAATTCACATCCACCACATTCCCAATGGCATCAGGCTGCTGTTTTCAGCTAGAGATATTATTTGTCTTAGCAGTTGGTGGAGACCAAAGCAGAACTAAAATCAGAGTGAATATTGTATATATCTACTGTACATATATAAGTATATATCCACATCCGCTAATGTTTTCAAATTTAAATGAATATTTTGTCAAGCACTGTATTTATTAATTTTAGCAATATTTTGCAATTTCCTGTTGTGTCTCTTGAGATATTTTTTATTTTGTAATTAAATAGTTAAAGGTACAATACGTAAGATTGCAGCACACATAAATTGCACTGATCAATTAAATTCTCTGTTCTGCAAACACAAATTGAGTCTGTATGTCTCTGCTGTGGCTTCATGGGCTACAGTGTGCTGTTCCCAGTAGAGTGAATCAGACTATCACTAACCAGATATTCCCTGTGGTCCTGCTCCTCCATTAGTTACTGAATAATAAAGGTCTCGCTGTGGCTCACTTCATTAAGATCTTTTATTTTTTTAAGCCCGTCTCTCATTCTGTAATTCCTATTCTGTCTCGCTCAGTCACTGGCTTTACACACACACACACACACACACACACACACACACACACACACACACACACACACACACACACACACACACACACGCACACAGGCACACACTCAGATCACTATGAGCACTTCATGTCCCTTGTCCCTCTGTCACCTTGTCTTTCAATCCCTCCCAGACAGAGGAGGGGAGGTTGAGCACAGAGACACAAAGAAAGAAAGAGGGAGTGAGCAGCTACTGCCATCATCAAGGTGAAGGAGACGCAGTCAATGAGTGAATGCGATATGAACTGACAGTCTGGGAACTGATTCAAGTACGACCCAGGAAGAGTTGAAAAGAAAAGGAAAAAAATCCGATAGTTTGAAGGCTGTTTTCTTTCTGGATTTGCGGCCTCAAGGGGAGATAATATTTGTGAGAGGTAAGCAACTGTGAGGATTATCAGATTTAACAGCAAGCAAGATGTACTCAAATGATTAATGGGAGGTGGTTTTGTAAATCTGACTGAATGCAATACATACAGTCTAATTTATAGAGTCCTCAAATCACACCGTATGCTGGATAAACCTTTGCAAATGTCCCAACTTTGTTTGAACACATTCTCCTGTGTGTTATGGTCGTCTGTGCTTTCTTCAGGTTGGGCACTGATATGTATGCATGTAAAAAACCCTCACAAGTATCTGTTTGTTGTGTATTTCCTGTCACTATATCAGAGGTGCGAATATAGACAATGCAGGCAAAGCTGTTGTGCTGGGGCCCGTGTGTGAGGAGAGCCCGTAGAGGGAACAGGCCAACAATGTGTTGGCAAGGAACGGGCCCTTGCGAGTGATTCAGATTGCCAGCTCAGACATACGACTGTGTTCAAAGAAGAACTCATGTTCAATTAAAAATGGTGCCGCTCGCTGTATATGCCCTGGAAAAGGCGAAACCATCTCTGTGGGTAAAACCACGTTTGAGGGCTAAAATAGTCTATAAACAAATAATTAGACAAAAGCTATTAACAATTAACAACTACTAACAATAATTTCTTCTTTTCTTCTGTATAATTGTCATATACAGATATGCAGTGATGATTGCTGGGTAATATGTATGAAGTTGTTATCCAGTGTAAATAATAATGGTAAATAGACTGTACTTACTGCTTTTACACTACATATCTCGTTCAACCATTCATACACAGATGGTGAGGCCTTTGGGAGCAATTTGGGGTTCAGTATCTTGCCCAAGGACACTTTGACATGCAGACTGGAGGAGCCGGGGATCGACCCGTCGATCATCTTATTAGTGGACGACCCGCTCTACATTCTGAGCCACAGCCACCCCTCTAGTCAAATCTCTATTTGATCATGTGACAACACGATACAATAGAAGGACTGGGGACAGACAGGATATACAAGGGCCCATCATGATAGCTGTTGAAACTACAATACACCACTGCACCTTATACTATGCAGTGCATTTCTCTGTCAATGTAAATAAAGTGTTTGTTTTCATCTTTCCCCCTACCTTCCTATAAGCATCGGCCCTCCTTCCTGTCCTACATCATCATGGTGGACTTGTTCATTGACCGTGTCTTGGTGAAGAACAACAAGAACCAGGATGAGCTGGACACAGAAAATGAAATCATCATGCGCCTGCAGAACCGCATCCTGATGCTCTTCTTTGCATCTGCTGCATGCGAGAGATGCCAGCAGTTTGCTCCCATGCTAGCAGACTTCTTCAAACAGTTGACAGATGAATCCTACGTGGATCGCTCTGCTCAGTTGGTTCTCCTGTACATTAGGTACAACACACACACACACACACACACACACACACACTCACACATTGCATTTGACTTGCGCTGGATCACTACATCTATTTCCAAACCCTAAAACCTAAACTTAATCTAGTTAAGTGTTTATTCTGTGTGCAGATTCTAGTCCTTCTCTTTTTCAGTCATTGCCTATTTTGTGAGAGGCAAATATCCTCCTAAGCATAGGAGTACACAAACAAATATTTTGGATAGGTTTTCTGGACATGGAGTGCATGTTTCCGTCCAACATTTCCCATCTTCCTTTTTCTTTAATCCCTCAGTTTGGACCAGTCGGAGGAACAGCAAGAAATCTTTCTCAGAGAGCTTCCCAAGAAGTGCCTGTTCTTGGCCTACGAGGACCCCTACAGGAGGTATGTGGGACTGGTCCCTTAGTTGTGTGCACAACCTGCTGGTGGATGATTGTAATGTAAATACACCTAGCTGTGTAAATACATCATTAGTTTCATGCCAGTGTGTGCACCAGTGTGTGTGTGTGTGTCCACAGAGAGCTGGAGGCCATGTTTAATGTGGAGAAGCTGCCCACAGTGGTGGTGCTGCGTCCAGACTGCTCCATCCTCATCCCTAATGCAGTGGAGGAGATACTCGGCCTCGGCCCAGACTGCTACCGCAACTGGCAGGAAGCATCAGAGCTCATTGACAGGAACTTCATGAACAGCGAGGATTTTGGGTCGGAGACAATGCGCAGCTGGAGTGACCCTGTGAGAAGACTGAAGTACAAAGTGGAAGATGAGAGGAAGAAAAAGAAGAAAAAGGGCAAAGGATGGGGTGGAGGTGGAGATAAAGATGCAGATGTGTACAAAGACAGAGGAGAGACACTATTTTGATAAAGTTGCCATGAATAGTCATTAAAAGTTTTGACACAAAGTTGCTGCCAATGTAACAGTTTTGTTTAACCAAATAAACCTTTTTCACAGCTGGATATCAAACAAAAAATCCAGATGTGTCTCATCCTATTCGAGAAATAGAAATGTCTACCTACATCAGCACCAACTACTGTGGTCCTCAAGCAAACATAGCTCCAGTATAAGTGAGTGTGGATATGCCAACAACCAATAAAAAGTTATGTAAAACACTATCTAAAGGAACTCTGAATACTGTGAACCAATGCTGACCTCAGCTCAGGAATTGGCTGTCTTTTAATGTCTTCGGATGCTGCCAAGTAGACAGTCAAGCCAAGGTTATATCTGAGCCAAGTCTTGCCATTATGGCTTGTTTTATGACACCCAGGAGATCATTCTAACCATTTCTCGATTTTCACCGACACAGCTCTGTAATGCAATCCACTTGTTCTTCCCTTACATGATCATTTGTACCGTCCAATCAAAACACACCATGCATAATCTGAAATCAATGAATTATTCAGCACCATTAAAATAATTTTGTTAGCGACTGTTGTGCTTTGAGTGTTTATGAAGTCTAGCTCCACTTTATAGACTGCACAAGAAGCAATCAGAGCTATTCATAGAGAGTCGAGTAAAATTATGGAGAAACTCTCTTTTTCTACATGATAAGTGATTTCCTTAGATTCCTCTTCTTTCATACTGATAGGCCATGTTTAGCCTTTGCACTACATTTTCTCGCACATGTAAACTGCATAGATGCTGCTTTAATCTGCTCCTGATTTCTCAGCAAACTGGGAGGTTTTCTTCCATCTTCTATCCTCTGAGTGATCTGAGCCATGTAACTACATTTTATCCTGCCATTACTCCTAAAATGCAAATATGTAAACAAGTGGAGTGGCTTTTTCTCCTCCATAATAGGAGTAATGGCAGTAATGGATTGAGTGGATGAGGTAAAAGTGCATCAGCAGAGATAGACGATAAAACCAGGATGCCATCAGGTGTCATCAGTGTGTGACTGTTGTCCAGTGACATGATGATTTATTTCAAAGCATCCCAGTGTTATAGACAGGCCGACAAATAGAGCTGCTCTAAACAAAGCTCCACCAAAAGGTTAATGGAAATACTGCAAATGCCCGTTCTCTGCTGCATGTGCACTGTGCAGCACAGGCAAACACAATAGCTCTCCTTCTCTTCATGTTCCTGTCATTGGAGAAACCTAAATCCGAGCTGGTCAGACCTGTAAAGAGACACAGCGGTCTAAATAAACATGAGCCGCTGTTTATTCCATATTTTTCCTTTTGCCTACACAGCAGCTTATTGTTGCTCACTCAGACAAACCTTGATAATATAGTCGAAGCCCCCTCTCTTCTCTCCTCTCTCTCTGTCTCTCTGCACACGAACACACGCGCACGCATAAACACACACACACACACACACACACACACACACACACACACACACACACACACACAAACACGTGTGCGCACACGTAGGCACACACACACACACACACGCGTTTTGCGCGCTCTCGAATGCAGAACGCGCAACAAGCGGACCAGCGGATGGAGAGAGAGAGAGAGAGAGAGAGAGAGAGAGAGAGAGCCAGAAGAAGAGGAGAGAAGGACGGATGCAAGGCGAGGCCAGGAGCGGAAAACCCTTATCTATCCTGCTTGTCCAGCTGCTGCTGCTGCTTTTTATTTTTATTTTTATGATTACGGCATCATTTTATAAGACGATCCCTGCCTCTCTTTTTTTTTTTTTAAGGCTGATATATTCCTAGTCCTGATGTGCTGCTGCGTCTCATCACGATTCTTCAAGGATATGCAAAGCGACTGTTATCACGTCGACGTTATTTTCCATTAAATGCAAGGATGTGATATCGGAAACATACCAGCAGCAACGACACCAGGGCTTGATGAGCTGTAGAAATCGACGGTCGGAGACAGAGCAGCCACGGTCCGTGCGCTCTTTTGCGCCTAATTATTGTTTTCGTGTGTGATCGCCGCGTTATATTCCTCCATTCATCCATCGGAGCTATAAGGCCTATAGCCCGCACCATCTCTGGGCATGAAACCCGTGGGAATTATGATACCAACGTGACGCACAGTCACACAGAACAGCGGGGAAGACATCGAGCCTCGGAACAGGACGGAGGGAGGGTGTGAGGTCCAGCAGAGCAGAGCCCCGCACAGTACACTGATCACAGGGAGGAGGGAGGAGGAGGAGAAGGAGGACGCCCAGTTGTTGTTGGACACATCGCGCTAATGACTGCCGTGTAACCCCGCAGGTATCGTCGCCCCACCACAATTTTCTCCCATTGAATATTTTATTTGTTTCATGCATCGGGCGGAGCGGAGCGGGAGAAAGGGAGGAGAGTACAGTGGGTGCGTGAGGGCGCGGAGAGACGGGATGCGGGAGACGCAGTGAGCGAGGAGGACGAGGAGGAGGGAAACCGGAGGATTGACGGTAAGATATGGATATAGGCTATGAGGATGCATCCCGCCCCTCCTCTCTCCATCTCTCTCTCTCTTTTTCACTCACTCTCTCTCTCAAAGGTGCCCCGCTCCTTTGCTGCTGCTGCTGTCAAGGGCCATTTGATCACTAAGAGACAGGGATCTGATGTGATCCCTGAGCCTCATGCTTCTGGCTGCCATTAAAGCTGGGTCAGTAGTATTGGAGTGCGAGGCATGAGTGCATGTGAAATATTCATGGGCACGTGAATAGCCTTCTTTGGGCCTCAGAGGAGTGCAGGGGGGAAAGTGGCATAATGACTCAGGGTGTCCCACGCTGGCCCCACCAGAGGGGTCTGTCTGAATTATGTTCATTGTCACACACCTTCATTGCAGTGTCTAGTGTGCTGCAGTGAAAACTGGTAAACACACACACACACACACACACACACACACACACACACACACACACATGCACAAAGGAGTATAAATGCAGGTTTTGGTTTGAATGTTTGCCTGTTTGGTTTGCTGATTCACCACAGATGGGAACATGAGGAGAAAAGAGACAGCGAGGGAGAGAGTGAGAGTCCATTATCAATATTTTAGAGAGAGGATGAGAGGACTGGGTCAGTGGAGGAGGCCAGAAAGGGAGGCAGGGAAGCAGGAGTGACCGTGAGGGAGAGATGCAGAGGAGAAAGCAGATGAATGAGGGAACGATGGAGGAACAGAGGGATGAGAGGAGAAAGAACCAGCTCAGTGGAGGACAGGACTCCTGCTCTTCTCTCAAGCTCAATTTCTACATTTGTAACCTTGTGTATCTGTGTGTGTGTGTGTGTGTGTGTGTGTGTGTGTGTGTGTGTGTGTGTGTGTGTGTGTGTGAAGGTATTGCATTTGTCATATTAATAGCAGATAGAGGATTTTGTGTGGGACAAATGAAAAAGGATGACTGATTTGAACTGATTTATATGTAGGAATATTAGTGAACACTCACTTTAATAAGGTGACGCATCTAGTCGTGTGCGTGTGTGTTTGTAGGTGTGTATGTGTGTGTGTGTGTGTCGCGAATGTTAGATGGGAAAGAGAAAGCAAAGGTACTGAGGTTTGTGTCCATATAGGGATCATTTACATCCACCACTGAGGAGAGAAAAAAGCAAATTGATTTGTTTAAACCACTCAAATACACACACACACACACATGCGCACACAGTTTGGATGGATTTTCTGTCATTTGACTTGTAAAACGCAGCATATTTGTCTCTTTTCTGTTCAGACCACCTCACACAGGTTCCTTTCATGTCTCTTTGTATCAGTCAGACATTGAGTCAGTCTCCTTGCTTGTGCTGTGAGCGTTTATGCAGCCTTGTTCAGAGCTGGGGGCGGATATATCAGCGTAATATCAGTATTGTCATATGAGATTAGATATCAGCTAGGATTTCACTTATTACAATACTGCAAGGATGCTGCTAATGATGGACCCCCAAATAATAAGCTGATTAATCATCTATTAAAATGTTGTCTATGAAATAATAATCATAATAATTAAAAAATGGTGGATGTTTTCCCAGAGGACAAGTTGGTTCAATCACAAACACCAATCTTCAAATTAATAAATCAACACCAGTTTTATTGATATTCCCTGGAGTGCACAAAAAATGATATCTGGATTTGCAAATGAATCGTTCAATGACAGTCAAAAGCAGAAGACCTTCATGTTTTTGATGCAGCAGCCAGTGAAAAATGACAAAAAATTAATATTCAGTTATCAAAAAAGCTGCAAATGAATGTTCTGTCAATCGGCCAATATATATTAATCTGTATAGCTTCTGTTTTCCTGACCCTGATGGCAGCATTAGAGTTAAGTGACATGATTACCAGACTGTTGTAGTGGAGGGCAGAAGCGATGGCTGGTTTGGTCAACATATGCATGTTATAAATATTTTCCTTTTCTCAAAATCATCCAGTGTGAAAATCTCTCTAAAAGCACTATAAAAACATAAACACAGTAAAACAATCATATTCTCCATGAAATATATATAATTATTTGTTTAAATACATTATTCAGTTGTTGTGGGTGACAGTCAATCAATTTGTGTTCCCTTTTGTTGCCTTTGCAGCCTTTCATTAAAAGTCAGATCAGATCTGGGGGTATTTTTAGCTTTATATCAAATGGTAGCATCATATTGTTTTAAAGTATTGATACTTCTGACAACCCTAATTCATTTGATAGCTTCCATCTTATACACATCATGGAGACACACTTATATCATCTCACAGTATACAGTATGTCATCATATTACACTATGTCCATTGTCCAGCTCCAGCCTGTTCTACAGTACCTTCCTGAAAACAAAAGCTCCTGGATGCTCTCTCTCTCTCTCTGCTCTGTCACTCCTCCATCAATGATTTCAGAGGCAGCACAAGCAGTTTTTGTAGCCATGACATTTTGTCACATCTCAGGATCAAAGTCCTGTTCTGTGTCCAGGAGTTTGGTCTTGGAAACAGCTCATATTCTAGTAACAGGTTCTGCTGACACACAAATCATATTTAGTACAAACAGGCAGGACGGGACATACAGTACCGACAGCAGACTACACGTCATCTCAATGTCTCAATGCTCTGATGCACAAGGTTGTAACTGCTCTAGATACATGATTATTCTTTTCTGAATATTAACCTCAGTAAAAAAACATGAAGATTTATCCTGTTATACCTCCAATAAAATATAATATAGCCATGAAAGTATGGCTAATAGTAAAAAATGCAGTCATTTAAAATGCTGTATGAGCAGACAATATCACACATTCAGGCAGTATCACACTGTTCATACATTACTACGACTGTGTCATGTGTTTAACATAAGCAGTCCATTATAAATAATTAACTAACCTCTATACAGTTGGTTTCCGGGCACCTCACATATTGGAATTTACATTTTCCAGGAACTGCAGCATCTTTTTGACCTTTAATGCAGCATTTTCTGCTGTTTCAATGTGAAAACTTCAAGCTGAGGGTTAAATACAGTGACACAATGTGCTATTTGAAGAGAATCAATCAAATCTGTCTTACAGGATTACAGTACTTACTTCCCCGATGTACATTAAAAAGAGTTATTAGTACTCTTGATGTTCCTCCTGTGTAGGGATGGGCCATATGGATAAAACCCTCTATCAAAGTATATGTCACTTTATATTGCAGTATTGATATATAATGTAATGGAGTGACAGTTTATGTAAAATATTCTGAGAAACTGTTTATGGATAAAATAACCACACAGGGAAATTTGTATTCAGTTATTCGAGTAAATTAAATACCAAGGAAATAAGGTAATTTTATGCAAAAATCATCTAAAAATCCAATATTTCCATAAAGCAGTCGTGCTCTTGTATTTGCAGTGTTGCCCACAATACACTTACAATACAGAGATATATTTAGTACGACAAAATCTCTTACCAACCCTATTTCTGTCCATACTCGCTGTGACAAGCTCCTGTCTTAACGAGATGGGAAGCAAAATCTGCAGCCCTCATCCTGTGCAAAAAATCATTTTAAAGTTCAGCCGAAGCCAATGTGAGGATTCAGCAGTCAACACAAATGAGTCATTTTGTGCTAAAACGACAGACTTTTGGAAGGAAGACAGTCACTTGATCGGTTTAATTCAGACTATAAGGTAGTGAGGTTTCTAGTGGCTGCTTCTAACTAATGAGCCTCTGCAGCAGCACAAAGGATCAGAGAGACATTCAACTATTCACTTTCCTTTTCAAGGATTTGCACTCGTCTTTGTACTTGATGACGATGATGTTGAATAAATCTGAAATGACTGGAAATAATGCATCAGGACATGGCTAATCAATTAGATATATAGCAACAATAATGATGACAAATAATGTTAACTTAAAAATGAATTCACAGTCAACAGAAAAAGGGTTTTTTTACTGATACCAGATCTACAGCATTATCCAGCAGACAAAAGACGCTAGGGAGCTAATGCTGCGTTCATGTCCAGTCATCATTATTGTATATATGAGTTTCTGACAGGTATGTAGCTTCACCCAACATTTCCTCAAAGCACCAAATTATTTTGTTTGTGCATGCCCTCTGGAATTAAAGGCTGCAATTAATAATGATAATACACTATCGATTAATCCCATGATTATTCTGTCGATGGATAATGGATTACTCATTTTGTCTGCAAACTGTGAGAAATTGCAGTTCAAGGTGACGTCTTTAGATGTCTTGTTTTGTCTCAACCAACCAACAGTCCAAAACCTCTCTGTATATTCACATATAGACACGTTCATTTGAGTTACCAATAAAGAAAAGTAGCACACACTCACACTTTGAGAAGATGAAACCAGCAAATGTCAGCCATTTTTTCAAAAATAGAAATCAGTTCAGATGTGATGTGTTATAGGTTATAGTTGGGTCCTGCCCACCTCTAAATAGGCAGGAGGGAAGATTTTCTACGCACACTTCTGAAGCTTCAAATTCGATTCAGATACATCTGAAAATTTTTTGCAAGATTCAAGGGCTGTGAATTTTGTTCATCTTCACTTATACTACAGTCACACTAAAAAAAGATCGCTTCTCAGTCAGTGTGGCAGAAGAGACACAGTTACACTGACAAATAAGTCTTTCTGGGAACATATTGGTGTATGAGTAGTAAAATCTGTAAACCTTTCCTTTTACAAATTTCATTTAAAAAAAAGGAAATTCTGGCTATTCTCATATACAGAGAAAGTGCTAGTAGGGCATTAAGACATGTTGCGCTATTAACTCAGAGAGCATGAGGGCAGGTTTCCGATCTTGATAAATATGTGAGGAAACGTATCAATGTTTAATCAACCTTCCTGCAGTCTTTAGAAGAGGCTCCACTCTTTAAGTGAAAGGAAATCAAATGACTTCTCATGCCACACACAAGTAGAATACTATAAAGCCCATATGTATTGTGCCTATCCTATATATATATATATATATATATATATATATATATATATATATATATATATATATATATATATATATATATATACTGTGGCCATTATCTCTCTTTATATCTGTTAGATGTCTATCCAGTATGGCGCAGTTTGGTCTCAGATCAGAGGAACATATGTGAGAAGGTCTTTTAAACCAGATCTGCCTTCATACAGTAGAAGCACTAATGCTCTCAGGAGCATCAGACATGCAGTGCAAGTCCTAATGCTTTGAACCCGGCCCTGAGCATCGCCTGTGTTTCCTGCCTGCAACAAGCGAGTGATTGACAGAGGGCGACACCTCCATTCCCCAGAGTCTCACATCGACCAGACAAACATACAGGCTCTAAAACCCTGTAAGTGGCTTTGACTGTGGCATGTAGGCTTCAGCGCTCTGGGAGCCGTAGAGGTCAATGGCCTGAAACAGGCTCACAGTCACAGAGAGCACTGTAGTGGGTTTTAAAATCCTTTCGTAAGCCTTAAATATTATCAACCGCGACAAGAAAATTCTCGACACCGTTGTTATTAAAAAGGAATTTAAGCCAATAAAACTTTTGCTCTTGCTGTGCTGTCAGAAGTCTAATCTCTGTGTCTCTCCTTCATCTCGTGATTGCTCTCCCTCTCTCTCCATCACGCATTCAAACACACACACATTCACTCTTCCATTAGGACCATAACACTACAAGGCTGTTTTGTCACTTTGTGCTTTATAGCGATCTACCCTGAGGCAATGATATCTCTCTGGCCAAAAGTGGAGAGGTTACTCTGTCTCTCCCTCTCTCTCTCTCTCTCTCTCTCTCTCTTTTTCTCTCCCTCCCTCTCTCTCTGTTGGTTTTATGGCCTCTGCCTCCAACAGCGTGAATCTTTGTACCTGGCTCGATTTCACATCAGTTTGAATGATTTCCAACAGGCTGACTTTAATAGCTTTCAGGTATCATTTGCTTCCCGCAGCAGTGAGTCAGTCAATTTTCTTTTTTATTTATTACTTAAATTTTTGAGGAGCCGAAACCACACAGGAGTTGTTTGGCAGACTCCTGTTTGACATCTCTGGGGGCTGCGAGTAAAGATTATTTTCATTATTGATCATCTGTTCATTACTTTTTGAATGACTGGTTAAATGTTTATTTTATGTCAGAAAATAGTGAAAGAGTCTAGTACAGTATCCCAGAGACATTGAGAAATTGCTCATTTCGTCTGACCTAACAGTCCCAAACCCAAAGATATTAAATTTACACTGAAAGCAACAAATTCTCACATTTGAAAAGCTGGAAGCAGCAAATGTTTGCCAATTTAACTTAACAAAGATTATTTAACCCCCTAAAGATAACTGGTGTCTGGCATTGGAAGCTCATGATGTGAAGTCAAACATGATCCAACATAACAACATAACATAACTAAGAATTTTTAAGTTCTAACCAAGAGACTAAGGCAAGTCTGTGTAAATGGTACAGCCATTAAAAAAAGTCTGTTTGAATATTTAACGTCACATAGTTTCAATAGAGAGTTGGAGTAAGTTGCAATAATGTGATTTTAATACTTAATGGGACTTAAAAGTAGAACACTATCAACACTGTTAGATATATGCAGATAAATTCAGTTTCTTCGTGTAAACTGTACGTGATTACGGTTGTATGGTGTGTATGTATGTATGTGTGTGTTTGTAATTTATTTCACTGCAGGCCCACTTCTCACACACTCACACACTCCCACTTAGAGACTGCTGCTCCTCCAAGTAGGCTGGCCGGTGGCCCGGGGCTGGATTTTGGTTGCAGGCACAGAGCATGGTGCTGCGAACAGGGCGACTGGGTGTGTGGCTTTGTCAAGGCCCATCAGTGTCCTTGCTCTACTTACTCTGTATCAACAGTGTGTGTGTGTGTGTGTGTGTGTGTATGATGAGAGGGAGAGCAGCAGAGACATGGGGGTTGCAAGCAAAAGAACATGCTGCCATAAGCGTTTTGGATGAGATGAGAAGTATTGTGTGTGTGTGTGTTTGCACGCGTGTGTCAGTGTGTGTATGTGATAAAAATGTTTACACACTATGTTTAGTGTGTGTGTGTGTGTGTGTGTGTGTCATGGTGGTCCTGGGGCCTTTGTTACAGTCTTGTTGGTTCAGTGGACTTAAAGAAGGCCGAGGTCTTTCATCTCTTTCTTATATGTTTGTGCATGCTTGTGTGTCTGTGTGTGTGTGTGTGTGTGTGTGTGCTGGCCCTGTATGGGCACAAGTCTTTGAATGCATGTTGGACATTTGTTGAGGAGTGACCTAAATCTGTCTGCCATCATTACCTAACAAAAAGATGGAGAGGAAACGAAGCTGCAAATAAACACACACATGCACACATATGTATATTGTATACACACACACACACACACACACACACACACTGAAGACCATCATGCTATGATGCTAGTTGCATATGCACATACTGCAGCAGCAGCAGATTGTAATGCTAAGCAGATGCATGATGCAGTTGAGCCTCAATCCTCCCTTCTGTCTGGGGCCAATAGTTCAGTCTATATTAAGGAGTCATATTACTGTTGTTCTCTTGTAGCTCGTCCGCCTGGGTCCCGTATGTTCCCTCGTAAAAACTCCACAGTGCAGCGTCGCCCTCTGATCACCTGCGCCTCCACTCAACTGTTTACCTCTTTACCCCTGCTGGAGAAGAGATCCTCTCCACACCATCATTTATTCAGGATTACTGAAAAGTGGCCTAAGCTCTCTGTCTGACTCTGTGTGTGTGTGTGTGTGTGTGTGAGGATAGAAAGATTAAGACTCTTTTATGGGTCAGTGGCCACTGTTGCTCCTAGCTAATTACGGACTTAAAACACATACTCACACGCGTGCAAAAACACACACACACACACACACACACACACACACACACACACACACACACACACACACACACACACACATACGTGGCATATCTCCTTGCTCACTCTCACTCTCTCACTCCCTCAGACTGCACTGTGCTATCACCATGGTAACAGCAGATTGAGGGACTTTTTGCAGCAACGATTGCTCAATTGTTATCTCTCTTTCCTCTCTGTCCATCTCTCTATTATTCGGTCCTCTTCCCACCCTGCTGCATTTTTTCTCTCACGTGCATTCATTCATTGTCAGACACACACACACGTTCACATTCACATACAACACACACACACACACACACACACACACACACTGATCTGCACACAAAGAGAAAGCACAGTCTCAATCTCACACGTTCTCTGCTTCCTCCCCAGGCTCCTAACACGGCTGGTGGTGTGACGTCCTAACTCTTCCTGCCCAGTATGGCTGTGTCACTGTGGTTCCTGGGGGTGTGTGTGCTCACTCTGGGTCATGTAGCCCCCTCTAGCCAAGGTAAGCCCTGTGGCGCAAAGGTGGCACCATGTTGACGTGTTGATCCTGACACAGTGATCAGCAGAGTGAATCACAGATTGCTGCAGTGCTATGTAGATGTGTGTGACTCATATAATAAGTCATTGTTTTGCAAGTGAGCAAAGTCCGCCTCACTGCCTCTAAAGAAAGGCAAAGTCATCTTGTCCAAGAAAGTCTGTGACCTACATAAACTCGAGCTCGCCAAAACATTTGAAGTGTGCTGCTCGCCAAAGGGAGTGTTTCCGAAGCCGCCTGTAGCTCCTTGTTAATAAACAATCAGTCATTCAGCACCACGGACAGTTACAGTACACCAGCAGCATACTGATCACATCGACGTGTTCGGTTTAATCCTGATACAACAAAAGCACCTTTTTATGTGTTCATGATACTCAGGCTGATGTGAACAACCGGATTAAGATAATGGTAATGTGATTTTCCCCAATAAACCTGATTTACACGGATTAATGTGGCAGCCAGGTGAGTCTGCACATGGAGAACTGTGACACGATAAGATCCAGCCTTTAAAGGTGAGAAAATAAAATCTTTTACTCGTCAGATTGTGTTTACCAAACAGCCACACAGCCAATAGTGGAAGCTTTATCTTCCCCACTGACTTCAGATATTACAATGTATCTACGCATCACATCACATGTAGGTGTCACAGCAGAGGTGCAGAGTGATTTATGTCAACAATCACACTCTGTTTGCATCTGGGAATCCTTCCAGTGTCAGCTTTCACACATGTGCGCATTAGAATTAAATTAGAATTAAAATGAATCACACGTGAGGTGTTAACAGTGCAACAAAGTGCATAAACTTGTTATCAAATACAAGTATTGGAATGATTAAACTGAGGTAATCATTTATTGTAACTAGGGAATTATTTTATCAACATATCTGTCTGTAATATTCATAGCTAATTAAATCCCTGTAACAGGTATTTAAAGGGGAACTTTACATTACTCTGGTGTCATTAAGACCTTTGGGCTGCAGATAACGTTCATATTTTTCAAAGCAATCTCAAAATCTTTTTAGTTGGCTTTTACTTGAACTATATTTATTTATTTGTCTATATTTATGTTTTAATCTGTTACAATATCTATTATTTATTCAGTTTTTTACTTTTCTTTTCTTGTTGCCTATTTAGACATTTTAATATGTTTCATTATTATAAAAATGTATTTTGTTTATTATATTTATTTATTTTGTAACCTGACTTCAGTGTTTCCTCGCTGCAAACTGATAATATATAATTTCCTCTGTTTGTGTTTTTGTTGTTAGATATGTGGGGGGCTGTTTTATTGTGTGTACAAATTAAGTCTGATTTACTGATTGTCTCAGATTAGGCTTTTAGCCCACAAAATTATAACAAACTCATACAACAGACTAAAAGTCAGGAAATTTTGACCATTTTCAGCCATCTGACTAAAATTATGCAACAACTAATGGATAGATTGCCATGAAATTCTGTACAGACATTCATAGTCCCCAGAGGACAAATCTTAATGACTTTGGTGGACTTCTGACTTTATCTTTAACACCAACATGAAGCACATGACAGTTTGTTATGAAATTTAGTAAATTTGGGGTTTAGCATCAGCATGTTAGCATGCTGAGGTTTAGCTCAAAAGTACTGACAGAGCCACGAGCTCTGTACTCTTGTACTCTTGCTCTGGTTTTAAATCTGTCACAAGTGACAGATTATAGAACATTATGAAAGTGCAATACTGAACTGTTACCCCTTTGGCTCTTCATCCAGCTGCTACAGATCACATTCTTCCCTAAAAAGAGATAAACGCAACAAGAACAGAACATCACAACGATTTCTGTCAACTGCCTTCTTCAGCTCATTGCAGTCTGTAGACAGAGTAAATGCTAGTTGTTTTTAAATTGCTCTTTTTTTCTTACCTTCAACCCTTTACCCTCTGCCCCATCTTCCCCACCTCCACCCCTCATGAGCAGCTATGTCCCGAGCCGCCATGCCGTTTGGGCTGCTGCGCAGGGAACTGGCGTGCGAGGGTTACCCCATAGAGTTACGCTGCCCAGGAAGTGACGTGGTTATGGTGGAGACTGCCAACTATGGACGCACCGATGACAAGATCTGTGACTCAGACCCCTTCCAAATGGAGAACACACAGTGTTACCTTCCTGACGCTCTCAAGATTATGGCCCAGAGGTGTGTATGTGCTGGGCTGTCTATACTGTGTTTATGCAACAGTTTAAATCACACATGTGGATCCATGTCAAAGGAAACGTTAGACAAAGCCAATGCGTGTGTAGTAAGTTGTGTGTATGTGCGAGTGCAGTAATCTCTCTAGTCGACTGTGAGTGCCTGGCTGCACCATTAGCTGTGTACTCAGCAGTGTTTTCCTAGAAGAACTGATCAATATTCAGCAAGAGGGAGCGGGAGAGCAGATAAATGGAGTGTCCTTTGCTTCCCCTTTCCTGTCTGTTAATCACTCTCCCTTTCTTTTTTGTCTTTGCATTCAATCATCCCTTTCACCAATCCATCCATCCATCCATCCATCCATCCATCCATCCATCCATCCATCCATCCATCCATCCATCCATCCATCCATCCATCCTCCAGGTGTAACAACAGGACTCAGTGTGTGGTGGTCGCGGGGGTCGACGTCTTCCCAGACCCCTGTCCTGGAACATACAAGTACCTGGAGATCCAGTATGAGTGCGTCCCTTACAGTGAGTATGCATATATATATATAAATAAATAAATAAAACAAACACACACATACATACATACACACATAAACAAACATAATTACATGCAATAATGTGCATGTGCATGCAAAGCCACAGAGATTTAACCTATTTTTGTCTAGCTACATTTTAGGTTTAAGGTGTTTTTTCTTTGTTCTTATAACCTCTGATGTCGACTGTATCCCCGAGAGATTGATGAATAGAAAGTTTTTTTTGTTTTTTTTTTCTCAGGGAGTGTGTGTATGTGTGTTTTTTGATATATATATATGTGTGTGTGTGTGTGTGTGTGTGTGTGTGTGTGTGTGTGTGAAATACAAAAAGAAAGTTTGACGGAGAAAGTACAGAGAGGGAAACTGTAGTACATTTGCATACTGTATCTCGTCTATGTGTACGTGAGCGTGCGAGAGTGCACGAACACACACGCGCGTGCATGCGTGTGTGTTTTCTTTTTCAGATTCACGCCACAGGAGTTGCTCTCTTTTCTCCACAGGAGCCTGATTGAGGGAAGGAGAGATCGGGGGTGGGTGGAGAGGGGAGAGGGAGGGAAGGGGAGGTGAGGATAGGGAGGAAGGGGAGGACAGAGGAGAGGAGGAGGAGTATGCTGAGTCTCTTTTCTTGTGCTTCTTCTTTCTTCTTATGTGAACTATAATGTTTGTGGTGAGAATGAGTTCCAAAGTCTTTATCTGTGCAATTCTTTCTTCTTTCTTTCTTTCGTTCTCTTTTTTCTTTCTTTCGTTCTTTCTTGATTTCTTTCTGGATTTCTTTCTTTCCTTCTCTCTTGCTTGCTTCTCTTTACTTCCCTTCTTTCACCCTCTGACTTCTCTTTCTTTCTCTCCCTCTTTTTTTTCCTATGCTTGAGTAGAAGTGGACCAAAAAGGTAAAGACAATACATTGTAGCATCTTGATCTCTCCTTACCCCCAACCCCCCTCTTTTCTCTCCTTTTCTTCCTCTCTCCTATCATTTCTCTCTTCCTCCTACCCTAGGACGTTGTTTCGTAGTCATGCTGGATGTTGCCCCCCCTTTTTTTTCATTTCCTACTTGGTTATTATTTTTTTCCTCCCATTTTATCCATCTCTTGTTGTATGGAAACCCGTCCTTTTATCCAATTTTATCCAGGTTCTGCACCTAGTCTCCATTTTTTCTCTCTCTCTCGCTTTCCTTCTCTCTCTCTCCAGTTTCTTTGCCTCTCCTTCTTCTCTTGCTCCTGGTCGATCTCTCTGTCTCTTATTTCTCTCCCTTGGCCTCTCTTTGCGCACACAAACATAAACATAACTGCTCACACAAACACAAACATAATCTTCTTCACTCTCTCTGCTCTATTTCCTTTTTTACACACAGTCACCTTTTTTTCTTTGTCTTTCTTACTTTAGTCCTTTCTTCTTTCCTTCCTTTCTTCTTTCCTTCTTTTCTTCCTTTCTACCTTCCTTCCTTCCTTCCAATCCTTCCTTCTTGTCTGATCATCCTCTTCATGCTTATTTTCCCTTTTCTTCCCTTATAGGAAGAGCCCCTTATTTATCTTCATAGGAAAAATAAGACCAAATGTGTGTGACTATATATCCGTCTGGATGTGTGCTTACCAAGCACTGCTTATGTGTGTGAGTGTGTGTGCATGCCTATTTGCATGCCAGTGTGAGACTGTACAGTATACATATGTGTCCATACAGTTATTGACATGTGGGTGGACCTATTGTTGTGCCCGGCGTAAACTAACCTGCCCTCTCATTCACTTCAAGGCAAAATTTTAGCCCCGCCTTCTGCGTCCCTGATTCTACCTCACACTCTTTTTCACTCTTTTTGCACTAACCCACACACACAAACACACACACATCCATACACACACAAAGCACATAAACACACTCACACACCTTTCATTGCAGTGTCCCTGTTGTATTACTCACCACACACACACTAACAGTGTGTGATTTTCAACACTTTTTACGTCTCTTCTGTTGCTTGCCTCTCGAGATCAGCACAGGTGTTTTAAATCCCTCTCTCTTTTTCTCTTCATTCTTTTTTTCTTCTTGCTGCATCAAATGCATCTAATTCAATCCATTTTTCATGCATCGATCCATTTTCTCTCCGCACCTTCCCCCACTATCTTTCCACTCTTTTCTCTCCCTCACGTCTCTTCCTGCTCTTCCTCTTGCTCCCTCTTTCTCTTTTTCTTACATCTTCCTGCTGTCTACCCCTCCTAACTCCCATCTTCCAGTTTTCGTGTGTCCTGGCTCACTGCTCAGCATCCAGCCGGCCTCCTCTCTCCTGGAGGCAGAGCATCAGTCGGGAGCCTGGTGTAAGGACCCGCTGCAGGCCGGTGACAGGCTGTACGTCATGCCGTGGACGCCCTATAGGACGGAGATGCTGTATGAGTACGCCTCTTGGGATGACTATCGCCAGAACAGAGTCACCACCACCTATAAGTGAGTGATGTCTGTGTCAGTCTGTGTGCATATTGCAGATATACTGTAGTTGATTAATTTATTTGTTATTTTTGGACTGTTGGTCAAAACACACACAAAACAAACAATTTGAAACTTATGATTGGTATATTTGGGTTGTTTTATGAAAATCAGTAAATAAAAATAAATAAATGAAAACTTTATCAAAAATATAAATTAATTAATCCGTAATGACTATAATTGTTAGTTGCAGGCCTTAATTTCACATTAATTTCAATCAAGTCAGCAAGTTTAAGTTTTTACTTGATATATTTACGGCTGGTATTTATTCTGCTATAGCCCTTAAATGTGTTAACACTCATTTGAACTCTCTGTATAGTCGTTTGCCTTGTCAGTGACAGAGTTTTACTATGGCTTTAAACAGTGTGCACGTGCACAAAGAATCAGTGCAGCTAATTGCGTAGTGTGTTTTCAAACTGAGATTTATGACTCAAGGATTTATGACAAATGAAACTCTGACTTTGACTTGTATTATAAAAATGATAAAACCGGGACTTGAAACTCTATGAACGATCCACCCTAACAATGGACTGAGTGAACAATCTCAGAAGAGTCATTAGTTTATGATTCAAGTGTATCCTGATTGGTGCACAGAAGTACATGACATAATATATTTTGAAGTGAGTCCTACCCCCATGGACATAAACACAAACAGAATTATGTGTGTTCATGATAAGAAGCCAACTGAAAAAAAATATCTTTTCCCAATTAATATTAAGCCTTTGAATTAAACCTTAATGTAAGTATAGTCAAGTTGCATGTACACTTCATATTTTTTCATCGTTCTCTGTCCTAGGTTGCCTAGTCGCGTGGACGGAACAGGCTTTGTGGTGTATGATGGCGCTGTATTTTACAACAAGGAGCGAACACGCAACCTGGTCAAGTATGACCTGCGGACACGCATCAAGAGTGGCGAGGCAGTGGTGGTCAATGCCAACTACCATGACACCTCACCTTACCGCTGGGGAGGGAAGTCAGACATCGATCTGGCAGTGGACGAGAATGGCCTTTGGGTGATCTACTCTACTGAAGCCAATAATGGGCGCATCGTGGTCAGCCAGGTGCAGTAGGAGAAATAGAAATAGATTGATGATTAGAAAGAGAAAAGAAGAAAGGGTTTTATTACTGAGTCCTCCCATTTTCCTGTTTCTTCTTTGTCTTGTAGGTAAATCCATACACTCTGCGCTTCGAGGGTACCTGGGCCACCGGCTTTGACAAACGTGGGGCTAGCAATGCCTTCATGGCATGCGGTGTGCTCTACGCCGTGCGCTCCGTCTTCCAGGATGATGAAGGGCAGGCAGAGGGCCGAGTCGGCAGCGACATGGTGGTTTATGCCTATGACACCAGCCGTGGACAGGAGCTGCCTGTTCAGATACCATTCCCCAACCCTTACCAGTACATCTCCTCCATAGACTACAACCCCAGAGACAACCAGCTCTACGTGTGGAATAACTACTACGTGCTGAGATACCCACTACAGTTCACACCGCCTCCGCCCACTAAAGGTTTGTGGAACAAGTGCAATTGTGTATTTGGACTTGAAGCAATGAAGCCAGAGAGAATCCACATTGTTTCCATCCCTCCAGGTCCTCTCTCCTCTCTGATGACGACCGTCCGCTCCTACACGGCCACCGTCGCTCTGACCCCAGTGCGCCCATCAGCCTCTCACCCAATTGGCGTCATCAACCGAGGACCCTTTGATCAGCGGCCAATCACAGCCATGGTCCCTTTGACCCCCCGTCCACCTCTGCGTGTTCCTTTGGCTCCCGGGGCCCCCGGTCAGGTGGGCGGATGTGAGGGGCGGGTGGCACGAGGGGTGCAGTGGCCACCCACCCTGAAGGGAGAGACGGTAGAGAGGCCCTGCCCTAAAGGTTCCCTGGGTAGGTGTGGCATGTGATGTGAGCATGCCAGTCTGTGTGTTGCTTTGTGTGTGTGCGTCTATATCTCGTTTCTCTTTGAAATGCAGTCGGATGCCCTCTCTTTGAACTTACCTTCAGATGAGAGAGAAGAAGAAAGTAGCGTTGAGACACGCTGGGTTCATCAACTCTTCCTCTCGCTGTGCAGCTGTCTTCAGCCCAGCGGTCCCTCTGAGGAAAAGCTGTTATGCTGATTATTTAGATAAGCCTGTGGTACATTTTGCCGTGTCCTCATCATGTTGAATGGTTTGGACATGGTTTAAGCACAGAGGTGATGATTACACCGGGGGATAATCTAATGTTAAATTGTGTTTAGAACTAAAAATGGGTGTGTTATACTGATTTGCAGAACTGGTGTGTAACAAACGCTCTAGTCTTTTAAACAAAACACAATACTTTTTTTTTTTAATGCATGCAAAAATTGAACAGATTGGGTAAATCTCTACATTTAATTGACAGTGAATAATCCCCTGACTGCTCTTCTCCGGAGCTTTTTATACTTTTTAGCTCATAGTTTTATTTTTAGGGTACATTTACTGGATGGTTCAGTCTCAGTGCTCTCATCATCATTTCCAGCAGCAGAAGGAAGTAGCTGTTTTCAGCAAAAAAAGCTCTGATGAAACCCACTGTGCACAATGCACAGCACAAAATGGCAGACAGACATAGTTAGCAAGTCAAGGGTGAAGAGCAAAATAACAAGATAAAAACCAGGCAGCAATAGTTGGCACCAGTTTTTGCCCAGAGCTGAAGACTAAAAGATGACTTCAGATGAATGCTACTGTTACTTAATGTTTAATGGATGTGTACGTAGCCAGTTTTCTTTTTGCTAATTAAGGAGTCTCACCGGTAGTCTTATGTAATTGTGATCGGCCAGGTGCAAATTTTTTTTATTTGTATCCCCTTCCCACACACACACGGACACGTACAACCACTCACAGACACATGCTATGTCACCAAACAGAGTTAGAACCTCAATGTAGGACAACATAACTTAAGTAAGCTATTATAAAACTATTTGCTCATATGAGAAGCGTTCATTCGCTACTTGAAAGAAACAGAGTTGTGATAAAATGCCATAGAACAGAAAAAAAACATAACACTGTAGTTTGTGTGCTGCTACCGCCTGCACATTGTGCTCATGGAAATGAATTTGTATTTAATCTGAACTGAAACGGGGTGCCACAGTAGCTCACGTGCCAGTGCATGTGCCCCATGTAGCAAGGCCAAGTCCTTACTGCAGTGTTTTCATTCCACCCTGTGGCCTTTTGCTGCATGCCATCCCCCTTCTCTCTCCTCACTTAACTGTCTATCTGCAGCTGTATTAACAAAAGATGAAATAAAGATGAAAAAGCCTTAAATTAAATTAAAACAGGAGGTAAAGTTCTACTATTCTTGATCCTCACCAGATGGGTTCTTGACAGCTTCTGGCTGAGCTGTACCAGTTGCAACATACTTATGCCACTGAGTCTCACCCTTTAGTTTCTGTCCAAGTCAAGTTTTTGATAACTGTCACTAGACTAGGCGTGCAAGAACTTTTTGGAAATTGCTAGCATTTTAGTCCTTCTACTGCTACTTTTAAATTAAAAAAGAAAAAATGTTGTCCTTTCTCTTTGACTGTTTGTCTCTGCAGGTATCGCTTCCTATCAATGCATGCAGTCTCCAGTGGGCTGGAGCTCCAGAGGGCCTGACCTTTCTAACTGCACCTCTCCCTGGGTCAGCCAAATTGCACAGAAGGTTAGTCACACATTTACACTGACACACACTCACACACACACACACACACACACACACACACACACACACACACACACACACACACACACACACACAAAGACACACATACTGTAAATGCCCTGAAGCCAGTCAGCAAGCAGTTCTCTCTTAAATGTCAAAATATTTGACATTATAAACACCCCCGCCTTACTCCAGATTAAGAGTGGAGAGAATGCGGCCAACATTGCCGGAGAGTTGGTCAACTTGACACGTGGGCGGATCTATGCCGGTGATGTCAGCATGTCCGTCAGGCTAATTGAACAGCTATTGGACATCCTGGACTCCCAGCTCCAGGCCTTGAGACCAGCCAATAAAGAGTCAGCAGCACGCAATTACAACAAGGTAAATTGTTCCTGTTGTCAGAGCAGATGTGTTCTTGACCTTTCCTGAAAATGAAAGCGGAAATGTCAATGATGATGGTTCTAACTATAGATGTTTTTCTTCATTTAAGCTGCAGAAGAGGGAACGCACATGCAGAGCTTATGTTCAGGTAAGACAGACAGACAGATAGATAGACAGACAGGTAAATTATCATGAAGAGGAAAAGGAATAAAACACACCCTATCTTTCTCTCCGTCAGGCGGTCGTTCAGATAGTTGATAACCTGTTGGGTCCTGAGGCTCTGGTGTCTTGGGCAGATATGAGCAGTGTTGACCAGTCCCACTCAGCATCACTGCTTTTAGACGCAGTAGAAAAAGGGGCATTCCTATTGGCTAACAATCTCTATGAAGGCCGCTTCAGTGACAGGGCACCAAATGTTGGTAGGTGGTCTTTATCTCTTTTAGCAGTTTTGTTCTACGCGTTGTGGGAATGACCAATTCAGTTAATCCTTTTTGTATGTGTGTTCCTGTGTGTGCACAGATCTGGAGGTGTATGTGCTTAATACAGAGGCGGACATACAAGACCTGACGTTCCCTCACTCCTACGACAGTGACAGCATTTTGCAGATTTCAGCACTGGCTCTGCAACAGTACAGCAACAATGGTCTGTCCATCATTTTGCACAACGAAAGCTCAGCATTATATTGCATGATTTGTTAAATTATAGGAGAAGTAGCAGGTTGTGGAAGTAATATTCGTTTATCTGCATATACTTTATATAAGAAACTGGAAATACAGACTGAAAGTGATAGAAATAGAGATGTTTTTGTCTCTCTCTTCACTATGTCTCCCACTTCTCTGTTGTTTCCTCGGCAGGCCAGGTGAAGCTGGTCCTCACTCTCTATAAGAACCTGGGCTCCTTCCTGACCACTCAGAACTCCACCCTACGGCTCGGTCTGGGGCTGGCACAAGGGTCCGAGGCCAGGCGTAGGAGCCTGGTGGTCAACTCACATGTCATCTCTGCTTCTGTGCACAGAGGAACCAACAGGGTATATCTCTCCGAGCCGGTGATCTTCACTCTCAGGCACCTGCAGGTTCGTTTGGAAATCTGTTCCACCTCAAAATGAATAATGCAAGCCTGAGCATGTTTAATAGGCACTAATATGTCTTCTGATGTGTGTTTGTCTCCACAGCTGGAGAACCACTTTGGCCCCAACTGCTCTTTCTGGAACGCATCAGGTGTTTCTGGTAGTGGCAGGTGGTCTACGCAGGGCTGCCGCCTGTTACACACCAACAACACACACACTACCTGCGCCTGCAACCACCTGTCCAGCTATGCTGTCCTCATGACGTATCAGCAACCCGCCGTAAGTAACCCACACCATAAAAATAACAGAGTTTTAGTCCACCTTCACGGCACACAGAAAGCAGATTTAAGGCTGCAATGTGGGATTCATAAACCCACCTCCATCTTTGACCACCAACAATGTCCTGACTCCACCCTTTGCTGTAGCACAGTTGAAATTCAACCCAACCGTGCTCTCCAATCTGCTGTTTAAAAATCAAGCACAGAGGAGGTGATAATTGTGGGTTGTAGCTGTAAAAGAGAGATGCTTGCTGCAGGGTGTTTTGTCCTGCCTTAAAATTGAATTGTTCTCTTTGTTAGGTGTGATTTTTAGTCATTTGAATGGATGTTATGTAACACACAGGGTTACACAACCAGAAGCAAAGGCACAATATAACCACATATGCTTACAAATCTGCATCAGCATATTTCCCTGCATTTTCTTTATGATCAAATAAAAAAATGTTGTCTAATCCTTCTGCACTCTCTTTCCTGCCTGCTTCTCCTTGTCAGTTCGGGGTCGGTGTCGAGGAGCTTCTCGTCTATGTGGTGTCCTGGGTTGGCATCTCTGTCGCACTGGTGTGTTTGGCCACCTGCCTTACTACCCTGTGCTGCCAGGGGGCGCCCTGGCACACAGACCACAGCACCATTCACTGCAATCTGTGGGCCAACCTGCTCATCACTGAACTGCTCTTCCTTGTTGGTGCCAACAAAACTCAGTACACAGTGAGTGCTTTGATACTGGACACATACGGGATAGAGGAGAAATAGAATTTTAGTAAATCACGATATAGTGGATGTCACTCTTGTATTTTAGAGCATATTGTGAAATATTCTTCTTTCTCTACCCAAACTTTCAGGTCGTGTGCTCCATAATTGCTGGCCTGCTGCACTTCTCGCTGCTCTCAGTGTTTTGCTGGTTGTGTCTGGAGGGGGTGGAACTGTACTTGTTGCAGCGGGAGGTATTTGAGGGCCGTAACTCCAGGAGGAAGTATTTCTACCTGTGTGGCTACTCTATTCCTGGGCTGGTGGTCGCAGTGTCTGCAGCCATAGACTTCAGAGGCTATGGCTCAAAAACTGCGTAAGTTGACTAAAGTGTATTTTTTGAATGGGAACATCTTACTTTTCCTAAATCTATATATTTTTGTTTCAGCTCCTACTGACTTTGTTATTTTACTGTGATGTGTTTGTGTAGATGCTGGCTGCGAACAGACAATTACTTCATCTGGAGTTTTCTTGGACCTGTTGCTGTCGTCATTACGGTGAGAGTTCATGTCTTCTGACCTTTTCATATTTTCATATTTTCACATATTTTTTCGATGATCAGGGTGTAATTAGATTTTTCTTTTGGCCTAAGTTGAACCTGGTTGTCTTGGTGATGACCTTACATAAGATGCACGGCACTGCTGCTTTAAAGCCAGACTCCAGTCGCCATGACAACCTGAGGTAAGTACAGTTTCTAATGCCGATCTGTTGTGGGTGATTATGCGTAGAGCTCATTGTGTTTCAGTAGCATTGGCTCTAGTCATGCAGACAGTAAATGTTATATTTATGAACTAAAAAGGGGGCCTGGAGTGATAAAAACTCTGCTTATGTTTTTTTTTCCTTCCTCTTGCATGTTCATTTTTAATATTATTATCTTATTTTCATAGCTTACTTATTTTTGTAAAATGGCACAGTGTCACAAAACCTTATTAACCCAGATGCTAAAAATGAAAAAGTATAAAATTTAAATTGAAAATAATTGTCTCCTGAGCTGGAGGCAGTCTGTTATGTATGAAGGATCCAATCTCCATTTAGAGATTTGTAGTTAATTAAAATATTTAAGACTCACCCTAGCTGAAACAGGGATCCTGTGTAAATTGCATGAAACCAGTGTAATGTGGTCTTAGTAAAACTCAAGCATTTTGATAATCACCAGCGTTTCCACATTTATATCTTCTGGAAGGTCAGAATAAAATGCACTGCAGTCTTTATAGTCTTTGTGTTTTTTTGAGTAATTGAAGGTCAGACCTCAGCAATGCTGCATGAATAGTAAAATAGAGATGACAGCTACCCTACAAAAAGAAGCTCGGGTGTACATTACTAGTCAGGTAAATCAAAATTTGTAAGAAATCTTCCTTAATTGTAGTTTTTCATTAGTTAGTTTTTATTTTTAACATTATGTACCAATTTGTACTTTAAATGTGTACAATTTCAGGGTGTAATACTACTGTGGTAAATATGGACACTGTATGTACACCTGTATTTGCTAGGATTACATTATTTATGATCAAAAACTTGCAAGTCAACAACTTTGCTAACAGCCAAATATCAAGCAAGTGCAACAACACAAGAGCAGCCAGCGAATATTATCAGTTTATTATCAGTCTCTTGTTCAGCTATTCTCTCCTTTTCTCTCTTCTTAGCTTCCTCTGTAACGTCCTCTTTGATCTCTTTGACACACAACATTAGCTAACAGCAGCTATTGTTCGCAGCATTTTACATTACTGTCCATCAGGAAGCTCTGTAAATCACAGACAGTTGATGCGGAGCAGTTCGAGGACATAAAAGGGAAAATTAGAAAACATTTTCTCCATAAAATATGATCCAGTTTCACCAAAATCAATAGATAACCACTTCACACCATTCACCTGATTACACGTCAGTGTAGCATCAAAATTATTATTATTTTTTTTTTTTATGGTAGAAAAGTTTCTCATTGTTGCTTTAAGCTTGGGGGAGCATGAGGATAGTGGCACAATAGATTTTGAACTTGCACATTAATAGTAGCTACACATACCCTCTCTCTATTTTTTCTGTTTTAATGAAAATAAAATGTGTTTTATGTTTTGTGTCCTGCTTCCTCTGGCTTCTCCAGGGCATGGGCAGTGGGATCCCTGACACTGCTCTTCCTACAGAGCGTCACCTGGTCTTCAGGCCTGATGTTCCTGTCTGCTCCATCTCTCCTCCTGGCTTACCTCTTCTCCTCCCTCAACACCGCCCAGGCCCTCCTCATCACCATACTGCACTGTACCCTTGCCAGGAAGGTCTGTCTCTGTGTTCATGTGTCATTATATAGTTGTGTGACGTCATACCGCATACGTCAACAGATATATTTTAATATTGCGTGCAGGGTCAGAAGGACTATGGAAGATGCCTGCGTCTCTCGCAGTGCTGTGTTACTTCCTCTTCCAACTCTCCGGACTCCGTGAAGGGTGCTGCCCTGCGCTCCAACAGTCGCTACACCAGCAGCCAGAGTCGGCGAGCTACAGCCAACAGACAGGTACATTACAATACACTGTGTCCACTATGTTTATCTTTGTTTCTGAGTCAGGTTTAACCTTATGTGGAATATTTCTGATCCAGAGTCGTATCAGGAGGATGTGGAATGACACTGTTCGCAGACAGACTGAATCGTCTTTCATAGCTGCGGATGTTAACAACACTCCAACTCTTAACCGTGGTAAAGACAACTGTTTTCTGTTAAATCTCAGCGTTGCCCCATCTATTGTTCAAAAATGCTATATTTATTTTTCTCCCTCTCTCACTCACTATCCTCAGCTGCGTTGGGAAACCATTTCCTTACTAATCCAGTGTTGCAAACTCATGCTGGAGCCTCTCCTTATGACACGATGCTGGCCCAGGGATACAATCAACCCTTCACCTCCACAGGTACTTTTCATTCATTCAGTTATTCTTCCCAGTGTTGTGTCTATGTTTTCAGTCGTGCAGAACTTGCTATCTTTATCTCTTTATGTTTTACTTGTGTACTCACAGTAATTTGCAAAACTCTTATGCCACATTGAAAAATTTCAATACTTAACATGAAATGACGTAACATAACATAGCATAACAAACATGACAACATACAGTAACAATGTAATGATGTACGTAACATAACTATGTCATGATGTAACGTAACATGTCATGACATGACATAACATCATAACACAATGTAACATAATGTACTGTAACATGAGATTATGTAACATAACATGACATGACATGACTTGACATAACACAATGTAACATAATGTAACGTAACGTTGCGTAATGCAACGCGACGTAACATGACGTAACATGACATAACATCTGCTAACTACATGCTATGTGATAAAAATACTGACTTTCTTGTTACCTGGTGATGCCTTATATACCTGTATATTTGTGATAATATTGGCTAATAATATCAAGTGTCTGATCTATTATATATATATATATTTTTTTATTTATATATATATATATATATATATATATTCCTAAGTGGCCTAAGACTTTTGTCTCATAGTTTGTCATTTATATGTTTCTGTTCAGTATGAATGTTTGGAATTAAAAGTTCCTGTTTTTGTTTTATACCAGCGTGGTCATCTGTTTTCAGTTTTTTACCTTGAAATGTTTGTTCTTTTAAATGTTTTTTGACACTCTCCCTCTCTGTCTCTCTGTCATAACGTGGACCAGTAGGAACCTTCAGAAACAAGCAGAGTATGAGCTCTCCTTTATTGTGCTCACTCGAATCATTGAGCGCCACTCCCTTGTGCACTGTGCTTCAATTCATAGACTATCTGTGCAATATTTATGCACAGTAATTATTCATAGACCATGAAGACATGACATACATCTCCTCCATGTGGCTACATAACTAAACATTTCATCCAAAAATATTGTTAATATCCAAATCTTCTTGGTAAAGCCACACCCTCAGTAGGCACATGTACCCTAAACTCTGTTCATCCATTAATATGTTCATTCATATCAATCTGTAATCTCTCATCTAAAACCTTTTTTGGTAATTTGTATCTTCTTGTTTCTTCTAACAGAGGGTGGTGTGTCCCAGAGCCAGGAGTCATGTGGGCTGGACAGTGTATGTCTCAACGGAGGCTACACCCCTAACACCTTCACCCTGCATGGTCTGGGAACCACACCCGGGTCCCGAGCTGGAGTGGTGGGCAGCACTGACCTTCTGAGGGAAGGAGGAGTTGGTATGGGAGGGGATGACATCTCCCCAGCCCTCCTCACCCCCCACGGGGCCACAGATTTGAACAGTAGTGCTGGGATGCGTCGTAACCTGTCTGATGCTGCGGCGCTGGAAAAGATGATCATATCAGAGCTCGTGCAAAGCAACCTGAGGCCCTCAGTTCCCATGCCTGTTCCTCCTGAGCGCTATGGAAGCCTGGCGAGGCCTCACCACCATGACAGGGCGGCTCTCACTCACACTGCCACTTTAACTCGACATGCACAGCCACCCCAAGAGGGCTGGGCTGCCACCATGCAGCCAAACACACGCCACAATGCACAAGAGGGCTGGCAACATACAAGGCACCACACACAAGATGCTGAGACACATTCCACCACACGTGGACAAGATCATGCCACAACTCCACGCTTGCAAGATGGCTGGTCACACTCACGTGCTTCTGGAGATTCTGGAGAGTCCCGTGAGCTTCTTAAAGATGGTGACAGGTCCTTACAAGGTACTCTGAGTCGTCGGGGGCTCCAAGACAGGCAGCAAGCACGCCCACCTGATGTTCAGGCTCGGCCCTACTCCACCCTCAGTCGCACCCCTGGTACTCTGTCCCGCCACCGCAACCCAGTAGAGTCGAGCGGAGGGACGGACAGAGACAGAGAGCGAGACAAGGAGAGAGAAAGGGATCGGTACCGGGACAGGCCACTCCCGCCTCCCCCTCCCCCTCCCCCACAGGAGTCTGAGCCTCTGTACAAAGCTCTGGAAGAGCCGCTGCTGATGAAACAGAGGGAGGCAGGCGTAGAAACATGGAGAGGGGGACAGGACCGAGAGAAGGATGAGACATTTCTCTTAAAAAGAGACGGAATGATGGACGAATGGAGAGCAGGAGGAACCGAGAGAGCGAGGGACGAGTCTTTTACCTCTCAGAAGAGAGATGGAGAGATCGACGAATGGAGAGGTGGAATGGAGAGAGGGAGAGAGGATTCTCATCTGCTCGAAAAGAGAGGTGGTAGGATGGAGGTGTGGCGGGGTGGAGCAGAGACAGAGCAGGAAGAGACTTTTATAACCCAGAAGAAAGATTTTGGGATTGATGGATGGAGAGGCGGCATAGAGCGAGAGAAAGATGAATCCTTGTTTTTAAAGGACAGAGATGGATGGAGAGCAGGGATTGAACGAGAGAATGACAAACAGAAGGATAGAGCACTGGATGTGTGGAGGGGAGGGATGGATATAGAAAGGGAAGAGTCTTTCCTGTTCGAGAGCAAAGATGGAGGTCTCGACACAAGAAAAAGAGGATCTCTTCGTTACCACGGCGAACGAGAGGATTCTGACAGTTTTGCTCTACCTTTGACCCCTGACCTCGACCTTGACCCTGATTCCTCACCGATCTATGCCCGAGATTCAAACCCCTCCCCGCTCTACCCTGGAGAACGACGCTCGCCGCCACTCAGCATCTTCCCCCGAAGCTCTCCCCCGACAAATATCTTTGCTCCTCGAGATACTAACTCACCTCCGAACAATCTCTACTCCCGCCACTCACCCCAGGTGTACAGCCGAAGCAGCTCCCCTCCCCGCTTCTACACCCGCACTTCCCCTCCAACCCTCTCGTACCCCGACAGCAGCCCTGAAGGTCCAGAAGAGGTCAGCCCCACTGGCCAGCCTCAGCGGCCCGCCCTGGAACTTCCCTACAGCCTTGGGCGACCCCCGCTGGGCCCTCGGCCCAATCACCTGCAGACCTTCTACCAGCCGCCACCGCTGGCATCCAATGGAGACGCAGTGTACACAGCAGAGCCCACCTCTGAGGGAGACGACGGGCAGATGCAGCGGGTGACGAGCCTGTGACTAGGGCGGTGGTGATCGGGGCATAGAAACCAGGCAGGAGAAGGAAGATGGTGATAACAACAAACAAGGATGATTAAACTGATGGAAATGATGATGATTGTGATGACGATGATGACACTGTTGAGGACAGTGATGGTGGATGATGAAGGTAATGATGATGAAAGTGATGGCTCCTCCCTGCTTCTATCTCCCGATCACCACGAGACTTCCCCCTTTTCATGTTTTGTTACTTTTCTATGACTGTGATCCATTTATAACTCTTCCTCCTCCTCTTCCTGTCTCTCTTTTCTCTCTTTCCTGAAACCCTGATGTGTCTTCCCATTGGTGCTTATCCTTATTTGCCCATCGTCTAAGTTTCTATTGGTTCATCGGCTGGGTGTTTTCCCTCCCTGTAGCAAGCAAACAGTGTGTCAAAGAAGCACTTGTGTGTTGCCAAAAAATCCTTTCAAAGAACATGTGCATGACTTTATAGTGGCTTTACAAGGCTACATACTGTAGGAGGAAAGTGCTGAGTGTGTGTGTGTGTGTGTGTGTGTGTGTGTGTGTGTGTGTGAGAGAGTGTATGTAAGGAGTGTGTGTGTAGCTTGATGAGCATGCGTGTGTGTAAGGATGTGTGTGTAAGTGTGAGTGTGTGCCTGTATATACATCATTCTTGTATAATTAATGTATCACAGTGAAGCATTTTATCAATATCAACTGGAGGGCCTCTTACACACATCCCCTCCGACTGATTTTGAACTCTTGACCAACCCCACCCACCCCACGCCTCCCTCCACCTGCCACTAACTGTTGGTGATGGAACTCGTTGCCATGGAGTTTGTCTTAGCAACAGAACTCTTGACTCCAGAGCCAGAGATCATATAAAACCTCAAAACTTTTCTGCAGCCCCCACGCTCCCCCCCTCCGAGATCCTTGTACATATCGACCTCAAGTGTTCTGATTGTCTTGTATTGCTATTGAAGTTCAAGTAAACATGTGAAATAAATGTTCCTGTCTTACTCTTTGTGTGGATGTGCAGAGAAAGGGAGGGTTTCGGAGAGAGGAGAAAGATATCTGCAGTGGAAAAGGAGGGGGACT
This sequence comes from Miichthys miiuy, assembly GCA_036365135.1. Taxonomy (NCBI): domain Eukaryota; kingdom Metazoa; phylum Chordata; class Actinopteri; family Sciaenidae; genus Miichthys; species Miichthys miiuy. The sequence goes on from CM071602.1 coordinate 23,368,905, forward strand.
GGCTGTGTATAATGACGAGAAATACTGTAGAGAAAATAGACAAAGATAATAAATAAAAAAAGATAAAACAAAAACTGCTACAGGTAGTGGTTGAATGTAACGAAGAACATTTACTCAAGTACTGGAAGGTACTTTAGCTGAGTACTTATACTTGAGGGAAATAGTACTTGAACTGCAGATGTGTGGAGTCTTTTTGTTATGTTATTATGTCTGACATAAAATATATCTTGAAAAAGTTATGTTACTCTCTTGAGCAGTTTACTTAAAGCTCCACTAATCAGTAATTTTATATGAAAAATAGCTTAAAAATAAATAACTGTGTGAGTTAACACCAAACTCTGCATTCCCCTCACCCAAAGCTCAGCATTTTAGCGTCTTTCAGCTACTTGTTTTGGTATTCCAGCCCCAAACTTGGTCCAGTTAAAACACTCTCATTGAAGCTGTGATTCAGAAGTAGAGCGGGTCATCCACTAATCGCCATCAGTGTGTGAATGGTTAGATCCCTAAACTGCATGGCAGCCAATGCCATTAGTGTGTCAATGTGTGTGAATGGGTGAATAAGATATGTAGTGTAAAAGCACTTTGAGTGGTCAGAAGACTAGAAAGGCGCTATATAAGTACAGTCCATTTACCATTTACAGCAACAGCAGGCCACTGTTTTCAGCAAAAAAGCAGAGCGCACACTGTATTTAAAGTTAGCGACTAGCTGGTGGAGCATCTAGCCGCTAAAAAGGCAAATATTTTTCTCAGGTGGTTGATACAGAGCTAGAAGAATGTGAATATTGGACCTACATTCATTGGGTGGTCAGAAAGACAACTCCATAAAATGTTTCTATGTGTCTGCTCATTTGCTATTAGGCAATAGTTGTGAACTTCAGGAGGTACAATAATCAAATTTTAAAAGATTACGCTAAAATATCTAAAAAATGGTATTCTCAAAATGTGTATACAGAGCTGGTTTTGAAAAAAGAAATTAACTTGAAAAAGACAACAATTTAAAAAAAAAAATCACATTATTCTTTAATGATCTGTGCTCTCGGACGGTAAGTAGTCTAGCAACATATATTAGCTATTTTTTTTAAGTCAGAAAACTAGTAGCATCCATACTCTTGCACATTGATTATATCTATGGTGTAAACATTCTCAGTGTCCTTCTCTCACTAATGAACTACTTATACAACACACACACACACACACACACACACATCTTAACACACCTAAATGGTTCAACACATTAAGAAAATGAGTTGCTTTCTCGCTATCTGTGCTTTCCTTCAACACCATTACATTCACTGGGTTTATGTAAAAAAACAAACAAAAAAACAAAAAAACAGCTAAAAGATATATTACATGTTTGTATAAAATATATTACATCCTACGCACCAGATCATTACAAAGTGGTTATTATTAATACTAACATGGAAATCAAAAAGTGCTTTTACAGTCTCATTCGAGTTGTACAAAATCTGTATATATTTACAGTTGACATACAGAGTGGTAGTGGTTGCTGTGTGTTCAGGATTCAGTCGTTTCATCTCACAGGTAAGTATCACATGAAGCTAAGGTCAGTCACAAGGACAATGGCTCGACGGCTCTTCAAGTGCTGCTTGGGCAACACTCCGAGCCGAGAAGCCAGTGTAGTTTTTAGCACCCTCTCTCTTCTTTTCTGTCAATTCATATGTTTTCTCTTTTGAGCCACATACAGTATCTCACAAGCTCTAGCCTATCTCTTTCTCTCTCTTTCTTTCTCTTTCTTTTCCTCTCTCTTTCTCTCATACTCTGTCTGAATACTGAGGTATGTGGGTTGACTTCACAGGAAATAGTCTCACATTCTTTAAATCTCTTGTCTATCCAAACCAGACTACAGGCAGCAGGTGGGTGTGGGTACACGCAGGAGTTGGTGGAGGTTAGGTTTAGCAGACAGTATGGTGGGGTGACAAGGGACTATCCAGGGTCTCAGTTGGAGACAGATCTGAACTCGAGCTTTTAAACATGGACGAGATGTGGAAGGCCTGGAAAACACACAAGCACATGCCCATTCATAAGATTTAAACATACTCGTGACACATGGACACACACTGATGCACAAAAACAAGTAGGAGAGGTATACTGACCACCCAGTAAGCAGTGAGGGCTCCCTGTATGTAGCCTGTCAGCACATCGGACGGGTGGTGCCTGTAGTCTGAGATGCGGGTCAGACCTGTGTAGACCGCCAGAAGAACCAGGAAGAACTGCAGCACCGGCCTAAGCAGCCGAGCCCCACGCCATGTCAACCGCGCCTGCAGGTAAAACTGAATGACAAAAATGAACATGATGTTATTTAGTGCACTGAACAAAAGGGAGGGAGAAGCATGGAGAGGAGACAACTCTTCTCACGCCCTGCATGAGACTGTATAGGCTTCAAACAGCTCCTTCCGTGACAGACTGCTTCTCCCACCATGTAAGAAGGAGCGCTTCCACAGGTCCTTCATTCCAACAGCTGTCAGACTCTTTAACACCAGCATGACTTAATGACTTTCTTCAGCTTTTTCTGTATATCTCAATGAGTAATTTCTTATCCAGCTTGTGTATACGAGCTGCAAGGAATTTCCTCAGTGTGGGATCATTAAAGTCTATCTTATCTTATCTTATCTAACTTATCTTATCTTATCTTATCTTATCTTATCTTATTTTATCTTATCTTATCTCAAAGAATAACTGAAATCCGAAATTAGATTTCACTGCAATTTTTATAAGTTCTCAAATAGCTTTACTTACTTTAACTGCAGAAATACAACTGATGAAATCTTTAATTCCTAATTTCCCCCATTTTAAGTATTTAATCATACACACTGTGAGTACATTTTATCAAGTATAAGTAGATTTCATGTTATACCAGTTTTAAGCCTTTTTTCTGCAGCCAGTTAATGGAAACTCAACAAGTTTACTTTGTTTGCATTTGCATTGGCTTTGAGAGTCTCTTTCAAACAGAAATACTGTCTAACTCTGATTCATTGCAGCTGGTTTAGTCATTATTTAAATACTGGCTTTTATCTGGGAATTCAAATGTGAATGAAGCCCTCCTCTAGATTCATGCAATGCAGTGCATCAAATGAAGTACGGTATACGCTACACTTGCAATCTTTTTTCCCTTTTTACTCACAGTAAATGTAATGTAGCAATATAAAGAAGGTAAACAGTCACTGTGATCATGAGCAAGCAAGCCAAGATTGCACACACAAAAGATGTCACACACATTAATATGCTGCATGTAAATATGCAAGCGCTGGCATGGACATACAGAGGCCACCATAAACACATATAAATGCAGGAGCTGGCACAACACATACAATAGAGGAGAGCAGTGAAGCGGTGAGGCGAGGTCACACTCCTCCCACAGAGGAACAAAGCTGTCTCTGTTTGTCCCATTTCTCCTTTCAGTCCTCTTTCTCACCCTCTCTTTCATTCTCTCGCTTTCTGCTGCTAACTGGGCTGATGATGGGTCCCTGTTTTCATTCATTTGCTCTCTGCATTTTGTAGAGATGTGGTAATTGGAAATCGGAGAGACAGTAAATTGTGTTTGTGAGTGTGGATGAGAAAATGCGTGAACCGAGGAGCAATAGATAGATAGATAGATAGATAGAAATACTCACTGCTAAATAGAGCATTGTGTACATCGCAAAGGAAGCGTGCCCAGAGAAGAAGGACTTCCTAAAAAAATTGGAGAAGCATTTAGATAAACACAGAACAACATAGCACAATACATAACACATATTGAATAACACACACACACACACCTGGCCTCCTCCTCCAGCCGGTGGTCAAGCTGGCGACAGTTCACTGTTGCTACGTAGGTTCCAGGTGTGCAGTTAAGCGATGCATAGGTGACACCGCACACAGACAGGAAGTGTGGTCGCAGCCGTCCAACACTCAGCTTGGCCATGTTGGTCAGTGACTGGCCAACACAGCAGCCAAATAGGAAGCAGCCCAGCTCTTTGTACAGACAGGAAACATACAGGTTCCTGACGAAGGCCTTGGAGCTGACTCTCCTAAAACGAACCCGGTAACACTCCCCGAGGGCGATCTGGAGGTGGGGTGGGCATTTAGTCAGAGCAGAGTAAGTTGGGACATGAATGATAAAAAGTTAATCAATGTATGATCAAGGGTGATGAGTACTCACAGTAAGGCCGGTGATGATGATGCCACCAGCGATGAGTAATTCATCTGATATGGCCTCATGGTGCAAATAAGGATAAGTAATGCTGGGGTCACCGCACATGAAGCCCCTTCTGTAAGGACTCACTGCCTTCAGCTCACAGGCAAAGAAAGGGATGGAAGCTGCACAGGAAGAGGAGGAACAAGATGAGGAGGGGGGTGATTATATAGCTCAACAATCCCCATTGGGAGTATAAATATTCCTCTTTGTCATGAGAAACTGGAGTTGATGCGTGGGAGGAGAAAAGAGGAGCAGAACTAGAGGATAAAAAGACGAACAGGGGAGCAATCTGCAACTTGAAACCTGTCTACAGCTTGTGAATGTCATGTGACATTCAGTGGCACCCACATATACGTGCAGGCAGGGACTGGATATCGTTTGACATTTTTTCAATACTGGTGCCAAAATAACACCTGTGGTTCTTTCCAAAACCAAACCTCTGATGAAACTAAAGGTGTTTTTCTACAATACACTTTTTAGGCATACTAGAGGCGTGACTCTGGGGATGGCAATGTTAGTTGGTACAACACTTTGATTCAGACTAAAATATCTCAACAAGTACTGGTCGGATTGCCATGAAATTTTGTACAGACATTTGTGATCCCCAGAGGAATAAGCCTTCTGACTTTGATAATTCCCTGATCTCATGTCTCGCATCACCATGAAGTTTAAATTTGTGGTTTTGGATGGACTGCTATGAAATTTGGTGCAGACATTCATGTCATTTTAATGATAAATTGTAATAACTTCAGTGATCTTGTGACTTTTCTTCTCGCGCCAACAATCTCACCGAAATTTAATCTGTCCAAAACTTTGGTTTACAGTCAAGTACCTGCAAAGTGAACGCCATCAGCCTCAGCTGTACTTAACTGTAGGTCAGGTGTGATAATGGGCATTCACCAGCTAAAAGTCAGCATGTTTACATGTCATTATGATCAACGTTAGCATTTAGCTCAAAGCACCGCAATGCCAATGTACAGATACACAGATCTGCTAACATGGCCGAGGACTCTTTTCATAAAAAAAACGTTTGCCTGAAAGTGGTAAAAATATGATTTTAATACTTTGGACAAAAGCACTGATATTCAATACCCAGCACTAGTGCTGGTATGACGTCCTTGACTCTTCATCTCTGTGACACACAAAGAGGTGCACATTAAGTATCTCCTTAATCACAGATGAAAGTAATAAGGTCGAAAATTAAAAAAGAAAGACTGAGGTAATAGAAAGTCGAGGCTATAAGAAATCTGACAAGGATTGTGACATGCAGAGACTGAGGGAAGGACAGAAGGTCAAACGATGGAATAGTTTCACAGGAAAACAAGGGTGGGAATCCCGAGCTTTTCTCTGGAGAAACCAACTAGTTAGACAAGCATTAGGAATGAGATGGTCTGAAAATAGAAGAGTAAAGCAGGCAGAGCTCCACAGAGAACCAGTTTGAACTGTGTGTGCGAGTGTGTGTGCGTGAGTGCACATTTCTGTTGATGAGGAGAGAAAGGTTTGTTTGTGACTTCAGTTCAACTATTCCCTGCAAAACAAAGAGCAAATGCCGCAGCAGACCCAGAACCAGCCTCACACTGTCTCTGTTTGTCTCTGAGTGTCATTCTCTCTCTCTCTCTCTCTTTCTCTCTCTCTCTCTCTCTCTCTCTCTCTCTCTCTCTCTCTCTCTCTCTCTCTCTCTGTCTCTCTCCCAGTCTCGCATGCCTGCACTCACACAGTAAAGAAAGAGAGAGAGAGAGAGAGAGACGGACAGAAAAAGAGAGACTTCTAGCATGCTCCCTCCCTTATGCACATGTCCACATCTGCTTTTGGGCAGACCTCTCCATCCAGCTTTTTCCAATTAGCCAACATTACATAAGCACTCCCTCCTGTCACATATAGGGACCATGGGAGGGAGGGTCAACAATTACAATCATGTGCACACACACGCAGTGGATCGTGCATTTATTTATTTATACCAAATACAATTCCCCTGGCCCGGCTCTACCCTGAGAACTGGAGGTTGTCATGGAAACTGTAGAATTCCCTGGGCAATGCACAAACCAGCTGGCATGGAGAGATCGAGAGCGCGCATGAGCGAAAAAAAGAGCTAAGGATACATGTAGATGAAGAACGAAGTTCAAAAAACTTTCTTTCTTTCTTTCTTTCTTTACTTTACTTTCATTCGCTGCTCATAATCTGCAGACCCACATGCCTGAATGTAGCCAGCGACTGTCTTTGTTGACTAAATAAAAAGGGATGCAAACAAAGCGGAACACAGCTCAACATGGTTCACGTTAACCCTCACCAGAGAAACCATGAATAGGAAGGAATAACAATTTGTAAAGGAATTCACCTTTAGTCAAAACTATAAAATAAATTGATATTATGTGAACAACATGCCACTAGTGACTACTTCCATTGATGATTAATCAATCATTTTCTTAATTAATCAGTTAATTATTTGGTCCAATGAAATGTAAGAAAGTAGCAAAAAGTCACCATTTCTTAATCCCTATGATGATGGTATCAGACTGATTGTTTTAAACCAATACTTCTAGACTAAAGATGTTCAAATTTATTATCACATAAGACAATAAAGCTGCAGATTCTCTTAATGGAAAAGATGGAACCAGAAAATATTTGGTTGCTTAAAAAATGATCTAAAGTGATTTCTGACAATCTGCTGACTGATTATTAAACTGGGCTTACTGGTTTCAGTTCTAAAAAAACACACAGGTAAGATGAACATGGCCAAACTAAAAGAGATCTACTTTGAGTTACATCAGTATAAAAAAACAAATAAGTATTTATCGACTGACTGTAAGTATTTCTCTTCATACGCATACTCATATCTTATGGATTGACAAAATAACAGAAACACCTTACAGTCCAGTGCAAACAGTTCATGACCTCAGACCACAGAGTTGTATCACCACCACTGTCATTGTCATTGTCATTACACTACATTACACTACAAGTTGTGTTGTAATGACACGACTCTTTTGATGGAATAAATGATACTGCACGTGTTTGTTTTTTTAATATTGAGTTATTAACAAAGCTAAAACTACTTTTTCTGTATATTTTGATATTTACCAAGGAAGAGGCAGAGGAGATCTAGGCCAACCAGAAGTTTTCTTTTAGATAAAGCCGGTCCAGTTATCTCTATGAGTTTCTTCCCGCTGCCGTTCTCCATCCCCATCCCTGCTGCGGCCAGGCTGCTCTTGTTGTCCGTCAGTTTGAGCTGGAGGTCCGCGCTGGAGACGGGCACACCGGCGCTCTGCGGTCCAAATTTATCCAACATGACGATTGACTGCGGGTGAAAGCTCGGAGTGAAAAACTTGTTGGCATCAGAAACTTGGGAGCGCCCTTGTTGTACTCATGTGCAGAGTCCAAGTTGCTTTTCTGTCAAAGTAAATTGTACCCTTTTATGCATTTTTAATGTCATCACACATAGTCTGCAGGACTCGCCCTGACTCGTTGCAGGGCATCCGTCACCTTCAAGATATGCGCCACGGCGGTGCGGAAAACTCTAGTTGCGAAATACTCAGGAATAAGATCTCTCTCTCTCTCTCTCTCTCTCTCTCTCTCTCTCTCCAACTCTCTCTCTCTCTCTCTCTCTCCCTCTCTCTTTCTAACTCTCTCTCTCTCCCTCCCCCCTCTCTCTCTAACTTTCTCTCTCCCTCTCGGGCATCACATGCATCACATATGTGTCACAGTGACGGTGGTTGATGGATGCAACTATCCATCACCATGATTCACCATCTTTTTTTTAAAAAACACATACATTTTTAAAAAATCAGACATACAATACATTTACAAAATCCCAAGTTTACAAAGAAATAACTTAAGTAGCTCAAACCAAATTACAATATTGGATGTGCCAGACGGATCTTTTGAAAATATTATCTAGATTTACCAGAAGCTGATTGCTAAGAAGACTATGACTATGACATCTGCATACATTTCCTCCCTTTCATCTCTGAATCAGCATCATGGCGCATAACCAACAATTAAGTGTTGCTTCCTGAAAATGGTTGGCACGAAAAGTATAACTGTGAGTCCTGACAACTTCACCATGATAGCACCCAGCAAGGACATGAATTACAGTAAGTAATAAAGTTTTACGTTTAAGTTATGATATATATATATATATATACTTTTTCTAATACACGTACCTCGAGAAAAAAACACATTTACTTTTACATTACAAGATAATACTGTTTTTGTTGTGTCATTACTTCAAGATGACATTTCCATCACAAATTACTTAGTAGTTTTGTGTCTCCCTCAAATAAATTATATTGGGTGTGAAACATTACTTGAATTAAGTAAAAAAGCAACACCAGACTTTTAGTTTAACATTTTAGAGTACAATAATGTTCACATTTACAGTATATATCATATTATTACTACTACTTTACTCCAGGAACACAAACTAATATGGACATTAGGAAGTTCTAAGTGCCAATTAGTACAACAAAAATGTGACATTAAAGTATCCAGCAAACAAGAACAGGAAGAAAACAAACCAGTGGACACAAAACAGAGCAGCTTTGTTCAGTTTTATTGTGTACTGTATTCCTATTGGCTTGCCCAGTTGTGAGGGAGCTAAAAAGGACTGAAGTTATGGCTCAGCATGTTGGCAACAATTGAAGGAGGTCATTGTAGCCGTCTGCACTACGGGGAATGAAGAAAATTAAGAAGGTGAGTGCTACCTCCTTTTTATTTTTGTTTGTTGATTATAAGATTTGTTTCCAAACATGGGAACTTTCAATGAATTTATGAGCTGGTTTTTATATTCACAAACTAACTTCTGTAATCTGACTCTGTCAGATGTCCCACTTCTTTTCCTTTTCTTTTCTTTTCTTTTCTTTCTTTCCTTTTCCATTCTTTTCTTTTCTTTTCGTTCTCTTGTTTTTTTGTTCTTCTGTTCCTTGGGAGTGGTTGATAGGGAGCCACAGATAAAGATACTATTATATTTATGTTTTTTTTAACATTATGGGAAAAAACACAATAGCAAGTCAATAGTAAGTTAAAAGGGTCATAATTATTATTAATAATTTTGTCCTTTTTTTTCCCCGCTGAGTGTAACAATAATGAGTGAATGGAAAGGTTTTGTAAGAAGGACAGATGAAGCATGTGCTGTAGGTGGCAGCAAAAGCTCTGCCAGGGGGAGTTTCTCTTTCAGTTGTCACCTCTGCTGTTAATTCATTGTTTTGTTTTTTTGTTTCATTTCTGTACGTAGAGAAAAATAAAAAGAGAGCATGAGAGTTAGAGAAAGAGAGAGAGAGTGGGAGGGAGCCTGTGCTTTTCTAAATGTGAAGTGAAATCAGAGTCAGAGACTTCCCTGTGAGAAAGCCCAGCACATCACGATGTGGTGTTTTTTGTTTTGTCGAAAAGACCCGTACGTAATCCTGACCACAGAAAATCCAACATTGAATATGAAAACTGTGTGTATGCAAATTAATAGCTTTGTAATGTAACTGTAGTAGTTGATTACTTTGGGTGAGATAGTGTTTAATAACTTTGGGTGAGCAGCTCAAAACCACTTCACAACTTCTCTCTGCTATTTCATCACTTTCAGGAAGGAAAATCACGTATCACTTATGAAATTGTTTTCCTCCACATGACACATTACAGCACTCACTGAGTAATGCTCTCTGTCACTTCCTGTGATGAAAGGTGGAAAGCATAAGGCTGGTAAAGCTCATTTATTTTACCGATGGGCTGGCTAAATACATCAGCAGTCCAGTACATACATGTATGTGAGTTATCCGTGCTAACAAACGAAAACACACACACAAACACACACACACACACACACACACACACATACAAAACACCCCAAACACTCCAGTACTTAAGCAATATAAAGTGAAAACACGTCTAGTCAGATTCATGGGCAAGATTAAGCTTTCTTAAACAAACATGGAAACTTTTGAGGAATTTGTATGTGTGTGTGTGTGTGTGTGTGTGTGTGCACGCGTGTGCATGTGCGTGTGTGTGTGTGCGCGTGCATGTGCGTGTGTGTGTGTGCTTATGTTTGCACAAGTGTGGTTAGTTTCAATAGGGAACAGGAGTCCTGGGTTTTTGGCTTGCAGGAGCATATGACCTTCTACTAACTGTATGTCATACTAGTGATGCTAAATTTCTCATTTTCTCTGTTTCATGCTGACTTCCCCATCTTTGTGTAGCACTCCCCCACAGAAACTGTCCCGACATTTTTCCCATCATACCCATAGCCTTTCTCAGTTGTCATTCCTCATGATATCTAAATTACACAAGCACTGTCTTCCCCTATTTTTGTCATTTGCACTGAACTAGGTTAGAATGTGCTATATGTAAACACTAAATGTTGTGAAATAGGTCAAATGTTGTTAATATTGTAATATCATACACAACAACAACAATAATAATAACATTATAAGTAATCAATAAAATCTTAACAGTTAGCCAGCGTAAGGAAGCCAGAATCGGTGTGAACTCTGTGACATAACAGGTTGCTGAGCCAGGCCAAGCTCTCTAAGATGAAAAAAAAAAAAGAAAAACTCCCTAAAAAACTGTACAGGAGGGGAAAACATACTAAAAATCTCATAAAAGGAAATCCAGAGAGAGATCCAGGACTAATGCTGTAAGTGGGAAAGTGGAAATGAGATAAAAATACATGTGCAAGGATGTGCAGTTTGATGGACAGTGTCAGAGCAGGGAGCAAAGTGTATCGTTGGATTGAAGAGAGGAGTTGGTTGATCAGTTGAGACGGCAAAGAAGTATTCAGATAAATGAAGTGAATTAACAGTTACACCATTAACCTTTAAGATGTAATGCAGTAAATGTTCTGTACTTCTAAATGTACTCTTCATCTCTTGTCATTGCTTGACAGAATAAATGTAAATGATAATAATAAACTTTTCACATTGTAGTTGTGTAGTAACTACAGACATCCCTCTCCTAGCAAGATTTTCCAACTCCTCCTGGAAGATCCCGAGGCATTCCTAGGCCAGGTGGGCTCTGTAATCCCTCCAGTGAGATCTGGGTCTCCTGCAAGTTGGATGAGCCCATAAAAACTCCAAGGTAAGTTGTCTAGGAGGAACCCTAACTGGCTCCTGAGTTGACTCCTTTCAGTGTGAAGGAGCACCAGCTTGACTCCAAGCTCCCACCCAATGTTTGAACTCATCACCCTATGACCTCCCTTTTACCATCACTTATGAACAAGAGAATCATGGCCTAAGACTCATGCTTAGTCATGGCCATGCTGAGTCTCATTCTGGCTGCTTCACCCTGTACTTCCATTGTGAATTCCTAATAAAAAGGTATGAGAACAGTTTGGTCAAAAACAGTTTAGCTGTTCTCCATAGAAAAGCTTTGTCAGCAGCGTAGCCTAAACTTGTCTCTGCACCTCTGAACGAGTGACGTTAACTTCCCGTCCTAGGTCTGTTTTTATATGACCGTGTACTTCCCTTTCAGTAACAACCTCAAACATTCCCTTGACATCTATCTTTGGAAACTGTGTGGATCTGCTTAGCACTGTTTTGATCAGCGTGGAGGATTTGAGGGTCATTACCATAAATCCCAGTGTAAACTGTTCTTGTAGTAGGCTGAGCTGTATGGATCACCACCTGATGCAGGAGGGAAAGCCCTTACCACTGATTACACCAGTTGCACTGTAACACTGGTGATCAATTCATGACTAACTGTATCTCTTATAGTAAAAGTAACCAAAGCCTAAAAGTAGAGCTGTTGCGTCAGCTCTGCTCACCTCGAACAAACTTATAGAGTCAACATTAATTCATTTACAGCTTAAATTTATTAGCAATCTCACTGACCTGCATGCTGCCTGTACTGACCCAAACACTGATGAACAAGCCCAATTGTCTACAGCCATGCTGTTCTCACTTCATTTGAGGGGGACATGTCTGTCTTCACTGAATCTCATGGGGCAATCCATTCAATGGTTTTAAAGACATTTCAATCAAAGCCAAATATCAACCTCAGGGTGGCACGACAGAAAAAGTCAGAGAATCATTAGAGTCACTTACTTGATAAGTGAAAACTCTGACTTTGTGCTACAGGAAAGGTCACAGAATCATGTTGCGACCTTGAATATCAGTATCAAATTTCATGGCAAGCCATCAAATATCTCTTTGGATGTTTCAGTCCGAACCAAATGGATGGAGTTAAAACTGTTATTGTACATCAAATTTTGATGAGGATCATTCTGCAACTTGCCGTCTATATCTTCACTACGACATCGAAACTACCTCAGAAGATCTTTACAGACAGAAACATTGAGGACAACAAACTTGGTGTCACTGAGCTTGATTTATAGTGGAAGGGAACATTATCTTTCCTAAGGAATTAACCCAGGTTGGGCAACCTGTCATTATTTTTCATTGTCAGTATCGATAATTCTTTTCACAATTCCCTTCTTGCAACAAATTTAAGGCGTGACAGCTGGGAGCTATAACCTGCTGCCAAAATAGCCTCCACCCCTCTGTAAAAGTTTTCCATAGATTTTAGAACCTGGCTGTAGGAATTAGTACCCATTCAGCCACGAGGGCATTACTGAGTTCCAACATTGATGTTGTGTGATAGAGCCACACACCGAACTGAGAAAACAATTTCTTTATGGGCCCCACAGTGTGCATGTAGGAAGTAAGGGGCCTTGTTGGGACTGTTGCCACAAACCCAGAGGCATATTACTAAGAATATCACTGTATGCTGTAGCATAAAGAATTCTCTTGACTAAAGAAAACATGGAAAAATAGCACCAGATCAAGTGTGTCCACATACTTTAGGCCATATAATATGCTTTTAAATGTTTCAGTGCAACTTTCAGTTACATAAAAATGACAACAACCACAGGTATTTGTGATCATTATATCTCTCTCTCCCTAACAACATTGCAATCTTGTCTGCAATCCACAACCCCTGCCCTCCCCCACTCACGTCCGCAGGGGGATTCCCGTATATTTTTTTGCACAACTTCAGACTCACATTCTGATTTGATAGCTGGCTGCACGTGGTTACTCCAGGTGTACAAACCTGCAGTGGTGACGCCATGAGCTATTTTTTTTTAGCTTGATTATGTAGCCAGCTGTTGACAGATGCCCCCCATGCTATAGCCCGTCACATCCCACGCACACACATCTGTTTCTCCTCTATAATACCTTTCTAAAATATAAATTCAAATGAAGGTTTCAGACCATCATTATCTCCACTGTGCCACTTTTGCCAACTCCTGTCAAAGTGTTGAGGGAAACGTCTGTTTGACAATGTGTCGGAATGTAGTGAGGATGGAGGCTCTCCCTTTCGTTTTCCACCGCACACGCTGTCTTTCAGGGCGCATTGCGCAACAGCAGACACAGCTGCGGAAAGTCTACGCGTCTCGTTTTCTCACCTCCCGTACAAGCGGCGAAGGAGGGGGGCGTGTGTGAAGAGGCGATAGGGAAATCCATGACTTCCGCGTTTTTCCTCCGTGTCCGAAACTCAGTACATAGTAAAGTATAAAAAGCCACCATGAGCCACACAGTCGTGACATTCATCTAAAGACGCGGACTGGCCTGTGTGACAACAAGAGGAGTATCCTGAGGAGATAAATCATCTGGAGCTGTACAACTTCCAAAGCTTGCATTTGCGCCTCCAGACTTTTTGTTTGCTGAACTTAAAATCTGGAGACATTACCCGAAGCTCAGGCATCTGACTGTCGACTGATGGGACGACAAAATACAGAAATGGATGTTGAGTCTCTCCAGAAAAACAGCCGCCGGCGAACCCGCTGCCTGGACGTTTTTCTCGTCATGTCCATCATCTTGCTGTTTGGGGCGATGGCAGTTGTGGTAGTCGGCGGAGTGAGGGTCGTGGCCGAGCTGGAGTCCAAACTGGACTCCACGAGTCCATTTGAGTCATTTAAGCTGTCAGGAGACGAATCTAGCCCAGTATACAAGGTAAACAAATAGTCCTACGATTAAAATGTAAATAAATAACCTGCTTTTTTTTCTTTTCAAGTTTCACCCATGTCCTGTGCACATTTTAATCCACTTCAACTCTTCTGTTTTGTCAACAGATGCAGAACTTTGCCTATCTGGAACTCACCTCAAGTAAGTCTATTTTTATTTGCTAAAAGCAGCCACTAAACATGAATGTTCAGGGACAGAGTATCCAAAACACGTAGTATAGATAGATGATAATGTTGTCTATCCTCAGGAGAAGTCTTTCTCCTGTAACTATAATTTTTAAAACTTTAAAGATCATTCTTTTGCATCCCTAAAATGCTGTATAAAAAGATTTCATATGGTTTTTAGCTGTACCAGTTCACAGATCAGACTGAAGGCAAGATAACACAGCAAAGGAATGTAACAACCATGCTTGTTGTTCCTGTGTTAGCACCATCTAACTTACGTTTGTCTCCTCCTGCAGGCAGCTTACAGACCTCCACCATGCAGCTGCAGCCAGTGCCCTACGCTGCTGAGGAGTCTATAGGAAGCAAATTTGTGTTTGACCGAGAACAGAATTCTCTGCAGCCCCTACAGGAGGGGTCCTACTTCATGTACATTGATCTCAACCTCACCTGCACCTACAAATGTGGTCCAGGACTCCTAACCGTCCAAGTGGGCAATAAGCTCACCTGCGAGGTGACACTTACGAATGCTACAAATCCAGAACCTGTGAGCAAGAAGTGCTGGACAGTGAGCCGGATAAACAAGGAGAAACTGTTCACTCAGATGACTGTAACAGAGGGAGTTCAGAACTGGAGACTGGAGCTGAACAGCTCAGGACTTGGGATGTTCCTTGTGGACTAATGTGGACACTGTAGTGTTAGTACTGTCATCAAGACGTAGATCTGCCAGTGACCTGTGGGTCGTCACTAAACAACAACAGCAGTTTGTGTTTTCTTGAAGTCCACGTGGGTGAAAATGGGCTGTGTTACAAACTGAAGGTGTAAAACAGGATTTTAAGGTGGAAACTGAAGAGAATTTGCTTTCATGCCAATGCAAACAACATATGGAAAAGACTAGACACTCATCTCATTCCGTATAAATATGTAAATATCTTAGTCTATATATAATATATTTATTTGGTGATATGGAACTATTTATATACCTATATTTATGTGTTGCTATTTTTTAAAAACATGTTTATTTTGATGTAGATATCACTACATTAGTGTTGATGTGCAATACGCTGCGAGTTTCTTCAGCCTACGTTGTGTTAAATGTGACTCTATAGCTCTGTTTTCATTTTATAAATGGCTGGGCTAACAAAAATGTGTGTTTTATAACTCTGCTCCAAAACCCCAATGAGCTCCGCAGGGACCTCATTTAGATCTACTATAGTTAAGTGGAGTCATTTCATCTCTTCTGGCAGATGATGAGTTGTACTCTGCACATAAAAGAACTGTTACAAAAACAAGGTCCCATTTTAAAAAGAAAAAAATCCTCCTGTAATCAAAACATGACCAGAATTAACTAAAATATCTTCAATATGTGGACTCGTGAAATGAGAAAATGTTTTTTTTAAAGATATGTAAGTCCTATGGACAAACTACACGATGTTGAATGTATTTTATTGTAATCCATATTAAAAATGGATACATTGAACACTGAGATGACTTTGGTGTGAAAATGTAAAAAAAATGACGAGAGTGAGACTGATTGCGACAAAAGTTTCAAGTGGAATGTGTGAAAAGTTTAGAGGTAAAGGAAAGTTCCCTCCTGTTACGCAGACAATACCGGGAACTGGATGTACATCACTTCCTGTTTATTTACCATACAGTGTGGTTTAGAAAAAAAACTCTGCACGCCAGCAAGCAAACTTAATTACACTTTCTGCATTATATCATTTTAAGATGCAGATGTTGAATGAAAACAAATATTACCTCCTTTTCTTAATACAGAAGCTTTTCATTTTGTCAGTGCAAACACACACAAAGCAGAGAGAAAGCTCAAATAGTCTAAAAGGAATGTCTTTTTTAAAAGAAAATGCAGTTGGCTTCATTAGATGATTGAAGAAAAATTATGTGAAAAGCTGGATCTGTGTGATCACACATCTGTGTGTGTGTGTGAGTGAGTGTTTAAAATATCTCCTCCATTTATTTTCTTAATGGCCACTCTCTTTTCAAAAACTATTGATTCCCTTAATGTGAAACAAATGAAGTACAATTCATGTTTGAAAATGTATAAAGATCCTTTACTTAAAGTGGCTATAATCAATAGTTTTATAATAACAATGCATAAAATGACAGTGTGAAAGGGGTTGCTTGTAGTGAAAGTGGCAGATATTTAACTCAGGGAGTACCAAAGACAGAGCTAAAAGAGAGTGGATATTGTTCTTACAGTATGTTCAACAGGTGAACATGACTGTAAGTAAATGATGATGTTAATGTTACTGCTGGTCGTGTAGAAAATAGGCAACTGTTTGCTAACAAATTTGTCACCTTAAAATGTGTTTACAACTTGTGTCTGCTGCCCAGTAGCAATATACAAATTACTTAAAAATTGGCATTGCAATAGACCTTTTTTTCACAGCAGCCATGTTAACATGAAATAGTAGGGTCAACCAAATGTTTCCAATGATACTAGTTAATGCTCCGTTCCATTTATTGCAGTTTCCAGCGAGCCAACATGCACCGCAGCAGCACCCTGACTCTGTTTGACCTGAATGGAACGGGACCTTAATTAGTATCATTGGTAACACCTGTGTTGACCTACTATTACATGTCAAGATGGCTGCTGTGAAAAAGGTCTATTGTTTTATGAATGAAATGCCTTCAACCCGTCTGTTTGACCTCAAGGATAGACACAATGCATTTAGGTGAGTAACGCTGAATGTAAACATAACTTTTATTTGTTTACAAGAAAACTCGACAATGCACCTTTAAAGCTGCATTTTCAAAGGTAAGACGCTTTTCAGACCAAGTCAGCGGCGGGGTGTGCTAGGGGTATGGTTGTGTTTATTTGTGATGAATGTAACTGCTATGAAACAATCCCAAAAAAATGTTTGATAATCTGCTTTCTCCACATCGTCAATCCCTCTCGCTCATTCACTGCCTATGTCGCTCAACTACAGCTGTCTCTCTCTCAAAGCAAGGAGATACAAACCAAAGGAAACCTCTTGGTGTCACTAGTTTGCAGCACAGACTGCGAGCCAGACACAGACATAGAAGCTGGGCACACAAAATAAACCAAGCAACGTCACAACTGGGAGAGTATGACAGTTTGCTCCATAAACTCTACCTGGATAGCGCTTCAGTGAGATTTCAGGCTGACTATGGAGCAATTTGACTGCTTCAATTGTGATTGGCCTGCACAACTTGATGTCAGGTTGTGTTTATCCAAAAGTTGATTCTGGTTTAACTTCTTTTCACTGCAGGTCACTGCTTTTTATTTTTGCCGCCAAAACACACTACTCCCATTCAAATGAATGGCAAAACCTGCGTTTTTGCTTCAGCACCCGATTTGGTCTGAATCAGCCCAAAAGGTGCATAAAGCGTTTGCAAAAATGGAGTTTTTAAAAAAATTTATCCTGCATTGCTTACATCCATGTCTATTTAGTGCCAGATCCTGTCTTTGTTGGCACATTGTTGCATTCTTTACACATACACGTGGAATACTGTGAAACCGTTGGTAGGAACTGTGACTTGTGTCACTAGAGGTCAAAAACTCAGTGAACCTTTAGTCATTTAGCAGACACTTTTATCCAAAGCAACTTACAGAGAAGGGAACAATCAAGGTACAGTGCGATAAGAAAGTGTTAGTGCCACAATAAGTGCTATGACAAGTCTTAAAGGGGTAGCTTTCTCATGTCCAGTTGTAGGTAGTGTTAGGAGAGAAGGTACTCTCTGAAGAGCTGGGTCTTCAGGAGATTTTTGAAGGTAGAAAGGGATGCCCCTGCTCTGGTAGGAACTGGTAGTGTGTTCCACCAACGGGGAACAACAAATGAAAAAAGTTTGGATTGCCTTGAGCGAACAGGTGCTCTTTATAATATTATTTACAGAGACCCAACAGTTCCACCATGAGCAGGCACTTGGTGACGGTGGCAAGGAAAAACTTCCTTTTGACAGGCAGAATCCTCGGGCAGACCCAAGCTCATTGGTAGACGGTCATCTACCGCGACCGGTTGAGTTAAAGATAGAGAGGGGCAGATAGAGAGGTGGGGGGTAGATAGATAAATAGAGAGATAGAGAGAGAGAGAGAGAGAGAGAGAGAGAGAGAGATACACAGCAGCAGCAAATCATTAACTAACTATAAACTGTAATGGAGATATGGTAACAATGAAGACAGTAATAATATATGTAGTGGATGTCGTGCAGGACCACAACAGCAGCCACGATCCATGAGAACCTGACAGAAACTCCGGTCACTCCGGATAAGTATCAGTGTGTAAGCAGCATCTTATTGCTGCAGCTTGTTGGAGTTTTACCTAATCTAAACCTGTTAATACACTGTGGGCACTAGAGTAGAAGTACAAAGTGGAACAAAGTAGAAGCACAGACACATCAAAGTTCTCTTGAGCAAATACTTGATAGCTTACAACAGTCCAAGGAATGAACAACAACATTGTGAGGTATTTTAATCTGCAAAGCGTTCATGCTCAAACTGAGCATTATCTTGTATGTTTGTTTCACAGATGTTTATCTGTGTCTCAGAGCAGGAAATGACCCAAATATCTCAGCTGCATCTGTGGTCAGTCATTCACCTACTCTTCCTCATCGGTGATTTGTTTACCTGTTTGTCTGCAAGGTTTCCTGTGCCCTCACCCTATTCTCATGTACTTGTTACGCTTTGGTTTTTGTTTGGTCTGTTTCCACTCTAATTCCTTGGCAGGATTCCCACGTTGGTTGCTCAGCTCTCCTTTACTTAATATTTCTGTACCTCCATATGTCTTTTTTTTTCCATTTGACACTGCTGCGACGCTTGCGAAACTTTCCCCTGTAGACTGTGAGAAGAGCTGAGTCAGCCGCACAAACCTGAGCACCACAGTAGTCTTCCCCTCCATCCTCTCCTCAGTGCATCCTTACAAACCACATCCTGGTTTACTCACACACACAGACACGCTGCTTTGCAGGCATTTGTGTATGTGTGTGTTGCAAATCTATACATCTGCAACCATCTGTATAATACGGGGTGCTGCGGTTTGCCTTGTGCTAAGGGTATCCAAGTTGGTTACAGTTTCATGTGTGTTCGCATGACTTATTACGAGAGCAGATAAGAAATCTTTTTGAATTATTTCCTGTTCTATGATCTATCTATTTTAACTGTTTTCAGTGCTCTTGCTATCCGTCCAAGATATGAGCTTATAAGAAATTGATGCCACTTCATGTTTTTGTTTAAAAAAAAAAACAGTATTTTATTCACACAACAACATATGTAACAAATTATCAAGTAAGATTATATAATCTGAATATCAGATACTTTTTATGATATCACAATCATTTGTTGCTTTTTCATAGGGGATTAAAATACATACATCAAATACAGTATAATTTAGATATATATATATATATATATATATATATATATATATATATATATATATATATATTGCATATATTAGATATTTAAAATTCACCACAACATATGGTGTAAATTAATACACAGGCATAAAATCTGATCACAATGTGGGACAGAGGTATTTCTGCATGCCTCTAAGAAGATATCATAAATGCCCCCATCAAGTTCTCAGTAGTTCCTGGACGCATCTTATTTATATTATCCACTATGACAAAAATTTCATCTCCAGTCTCTAGGCTGAAGATCCCAGCAAGGAAACTGTTCCACAGATTGTCCCCATCTGAAGACGACTTTGCACTTGAAGGTCTTGGGGTCCGGCAGCGGAAGCTATGAGGAAACATGCCACAGATGTCACAAAGCAAACCTTCCACAACATAACAAAGAAAGATCTCATCTTGCACAAAAATACTCCAGAAGCAATGCTACAAACACTCAAGAAGGCACCTGTAAGAACATGTGCAACGAGAGGAAGGAAGTAAGGAGTGGCACTTTGACTAACCTTTTGATTTCATAAGTTCTATTGGCTTATCATAGGCCTTGGTGTCTTTCACGACCTTGTGCTGGATAAGTGAACACTCCTCTGCAGCATTTATTGTCACTTTGGAGTAGAGGTAGTAATGACCTCCCCTCTCGACCACCAACCGGCCATTGTTGTAGCGCATGTTGGAGGTGATGGCATCGCCATCTTTATGTTGCCACTGCACCACGTTGTTCACCCCTGCAGGACTCCCGGAGCCTGGATTAAGATGAGAAATGAGAAAGGTTGAAGTTGTTGTGAACAAATAGAATGAAAAAGATGAGTTGAAATGAAACATTAAGGTCGTATACAACTGGTTTGAGTATTGAGAAGGCTCTAACCTATCAGTTGAGCAAAGGGCCTCTGGTAGACCTGCTCCAGATGTGTGGGAATCTCATTAGTCTCTGTTCAGAAAAGCAGAGTCACATCAGTCAGCTAGCCAAACCTCATATTTGTTTTAATTTAAATTTTTTTTTTTTTAGCTCTGAAGTTCTCAAAAATATACTTTTTGGTGTACACTTTTAGTTACATTTTATCTTATAAATCATCTTAGCTGCTGACAGGTGGCTTTTATTCACAGAAATTATGCTGATACAATGTGAATATGAAAACCTTTTAGGTACCTTTAGGTCCCACTAGACTCATCAGTTTGGTGCCATCCTGAAACAGAAAAAAAAAAAGAAAGCTGAAAACTCCAACACACATCCACCGTAACCTGTACTAAAAGACATGCATACTGTGGACCCACTCTTACCTTCTGGCTAGATGTTTTTGGATTAGACAGGTTCTGGCAGAGAGAATGAGACATACAAAGGGAAAATGCCTGCAGGGCGAGAAAGAAAAAAGAGAGTGAGGAAATAAAGATGGAACATAGGGGTAAGTAGCAAAAACTGTACATGATTGCAAGTAAAATGTCAAAAGTTCAAGAGTGTGTAAGAACGGGAAGTGTCCTGTCCTATACGTCTTGATGAGTGGAAATATGAAAATAGCCACACATTCAGTATAGATACAAGCACGTTGTAAGTTTTACTCAAAACACCTTGACACAAAGACATATTGTGACACTACAAGACAAAAACACTAAAATCAAAATGCCTTATTGATTTCACTGTTTGTTTGTTTGTTGTTTGATATAAACAAAATCAAAATTACAAAATGTTGTTAATTTTCTGTCTCTGTAGCTGGATGACAGTCACGAGCTGCTGATCTCAGCATGAACATGAAGTTGTATGGTCTTTAAGGTTTGATTTTTAACCGTGGTGCATATTACATAACATGCAGAGTGTATAACATAGACGATGCAGGTGTAGTAAACAGCATTATGAAACTGTCTTAGAGAAGTGAAGTTATACTGTGGGAAGTAGAAATAGAGAAATAGAGAAAGAGTCCATTTGACACTTTTGTCATTTTGTAACTTAAAGAGCAAATCAGGACCCACATACAAATGTACTCAGCCGTCTGCTCATATATTTGTGTGACGTAGCGCAAAATAGGGAAATTCTAGAGAAAAGGAATTTCCATGTGCTCCAAATGCCAAGGTTTCTCTCTTCACTGAGACAGGCCGAGACAGACGCATACAAAATGACATGCAGACATCAGCCTTACCTCAGTTTTTTTGTATAGATGGTAGATTAAATATCCCTCCACAACAAGTCCCAACATGGTAAATCCCACCAACAGAAGAAGACACTTTTGGCCTACTCTCGCCCACCTCGGTTTCTTTCCACTGGGCACGGAAACATAGTTGGCCTGGGTGTCTACGACAAACACCTGGGGGCATGAAACCACACCGCCCTCTGCCATCCCACCAGATCGCACTCCCCCTCCTTACAGCTGAAGTTTAAAGGGCCTGATGTAGTGAGGAAGGAATACTGAAAGCAGAGAAAGAGGTACAGAAAAGCAGAAAGAAGAGAGAAAAGACAGGCAGGTAGTGGAGAGACGAGAATTAAAGATAGGGAGACAAAAACAGACAGACATGAGACATACCAGCATCAATGAGTTTTGTCTACTCTGCTTACAGTAGACACATGCGATGCAACCAGCTTCTGGGAAACAAAGTGATTTCAACACACCCTGACTACTGGAAGCATATTATAAAAAACTGTTACAGCTCCAATAGACCAAAAAGAAATGTTGGCACATTTTTTCAACAAGTACAACAAGAGATTACCTTGGATTAAAATGTGCGCCAGATGCTCCTGCCACAGCTCAGTCAACCATCCAGGAGTACGGGACAGTTTTCACACCTCGCAAGCTCCTTTGGAACACTGAATGACAAAACTGTTTGTTTAAAAATGTAAAAATAAAAATTTCAATAACATTAGTAAGATTCTCTTAGACACCACTGCATATTATGACCTGTCCAGATGTCTCACCCTCTGAGAAACAATCCTCCGGCTGCACCAAGTACAGATTTCTGTCCTCTCTCACCTCTTGCGTCTGCTCGCCTGCTGTAAACTATCACTAATTTTGCTTTTCAAGCAAGTTCGTGTAAGGAGGAAATGAAGATGACATGGGGAAGGACGCAAAGAAAGAAAGAGAGAGAGTGAGCAGCATGCATGTGAGTGTGCGTGTGTGTGTGTGTGTACATGGGACACTCCCTACAACTACTGAATATAGCTAGTTATCATCTCTCAGCTGACACTTCCTCTCTCTTCAGTGTCTCGCTTTCTCTGCATTCTTGCTCATGTTATGTTGAACACTTTTGGTTTGTTTTCTCCGTGTTTGCAGCTGTGTTTTTTAATGCAAACTGGGAGGTGAATTTGGCACATCAAATTAAATTCATTAGATTCACACATGTATCTATAAAAGCAACCCACTGCTGATGCTATCATGAAGTGTATTATATTTGTGGTTTCATGCAGCACAGTTCACAGTCTCATCTGAGGTGACGACCTTCTTACATACTTAGACACAATACAAACATCTGAGCTGATGCTTTAACCAACATGTTGCTTTTATTTTAACTTTAGGATCTCATTATCTCAATTATAGAAACAAACTACAGTGATTGAAGATGACTAATATGTTGCAGAGGATTGGAGACAGTGAAGCAAACTGCAACTTGTGTACAAGGCCTGCTGAAATGTGGCAACACGTCTTTTTTTTTCACTGTCATTGTAGTGTTATCCACTTCCTCTTTTCACCTCCTAGTTTCTATTATGGGTGATTCATCAATACATTTTTATGTGCTTTTGCCTGTTTTGTTATGTTTACAATATCCAAGTATTACAGAAGTACAGAAACAAAGGCCATTATAGAGTACCTTTTTTTTTGTTCTTCTTCCTTGTATTCACGTCTTAGTATGTCTTTTGAGAAATACTTTCATTTTCCTCTTTTTATCAAACCAAAACCCAATCTGGGTTTTTTTCTTTGTTGTAGGAGGGGGCAGTTTGTCATGACAGACTCCATATGTTGAGCTCATGTTCACACAACATACACTTACTTGGTCACCCACACACACAAATGCAGACAGAGATGCATGCACACAAAAATACACACTTTTTTCAGTTGAGCTAAAGACTCAGGGAGGACAGACGGAAGTCTACATTTGTGGCAGGCCGGTGTGCTTGTTGACTGGTAAAGGCAGTTATTGAGTGAGAAAGAGATGGACCTGAACATGTATGAAACCTCAGAAGTAACATTTCCATTTTACACACATACTGTAACCCTGCTCTGGTCTGGTCATTGCATTTCTCAGTCACTTCATATTTCTAGCTCATTCATAACATGAGACTAATATGAATGTATATCTAGGGCAAAGATGGGTTTAGCCTGTGTGTTTCACATCAACATTAATACAGAAAGAACACAGATGAGAGAGACACCCACAAACTATTTTCCATTTGAGTGGCTCAGTGACTCAGCCATTTTCTTCTGGTTATTGGTATTACTTTTGGTCTTAAATCTGATGGGGCTTCTTGAGCAACAGTGGGGGGAAGACCTACGTCTTAAGAACAGCACAGATGTAACTAATAACATTAACAATAATTCATATTCAATATGACTGTAAGCCATTTAATTGGAACAGCATGCACACTACTTGGGCCCTCTCTGGCACTAGATCACCGTAATGAAATTAAACTATTAAAATGTTACATCTTTTGTCCAGTTCAGGAGCAGGAGCACACCTCAACTGTGCCACTTCTGACATAAATACCCTCCTAACCTCTCGTCCTCCTTCACTCTTGTATTCTACGCCCCTCCTTCCTGCCACTGTTTCTCCTCTACTTCCTGCTCTCCGTAGGGTTCTGAGGGTGCTACAGCAGATTCACCACCGAGCTTCCCCACAACGAAGCAACAGACGGAAGAAGTACAAGATTTCACACTTTACTCACAATCTTCAATTTTGTTAAAAAGTCATTAATTAATGTATCTTGTTGATGTTTTGTATACCATGCTAGTGAATTGAGCGTACAAATGTTAAAAAGTAAAGTCCAAAGTCTTAATTTACTTTAATGTGATAGACGGTTTCACAGGCCCGGTATTATTTGTGCTGGCTGACTATAATAACTTAACAAATAGAAAAGAGACATTATTAGTGTTATTAGTGACATCGTCAAAATGGTGAGTGTCTACTATGTGGGCAACTGTGAATCAGTGAATAAGGGGGAGGTTTTGGACACAGCTTGGGAAAACACAATGATTGCATGGTTACTGTTACATAGTTAAACACAAACGTTGGCATCACTGACCAGCACTGTTAATAGATCACATGAATTAAAAAAAAAATCATAAGCCGTAAGATAAACAATCAAAAATGAATAAGCTATACAACAGAACATTTTTCACAGCTGCAGCTATGAAAATGGGTGATTGTCATGTTTGCTTTAGGTTTGTTAATTAGCACTGACAATATTCACTGCCAGCTGATGCCTAAATAAAACCTGCCCATCATTAAGTTTATCACTTGCAGCTGTGTCTGCCCGCTGTGAAAATGATCTAATGGATCTGTACTAAATAGACTAACAGTGTAGTTACAACGTGTCTGACATGAGACACAGTGATTAAAAGTATTGAACTGACTGTAATTACTTTGCCAAGGTCAAGAATAAACTGTATTTCAACATGATCCTGATGACTGATCAGGGCCATTTGTCAAGACTTTCATAGAAACTATAGTCATGGGTTTCAAGCAGTGAAATCTGACAATAAAATATTCAGAACTTGCCTAAGAGAAAAATGTTGTGTAAACATTTTCCCCTCAAGTTGAATTTATTCAGTTCATAAGTGTTAAAAAAGAAATTTTGGTAAAAGAAAATTATTACAGTACTCATCAGACTCATGGTTTGACTTAGTTATTGTTACATTAATTAGAGAATAACACTAACCTATTTAACATTATTATATTATATTAATATTATAAATGATGAACATAAGAATAATGGTAATAACAGAATATATATAATAACAGAATCATCCACAACCAACTGACCTGTTACTGCAGAGGTGGTGACAATATTACATTTTTATGGATGTATTATTATTGTTGTTGTTGTGATCATGTAACATTTTTTAGATAATTAGTTAAGGAATGTTAGTGGACCGGTTGCACTGCAGACATTTTGACAGATCATAGCAGGAAACTCAAAGATGCATTAATAATTGCCACATGTCCTGCTGTTATAAATGCTGGTTCACTGTCACTGTTACTGGAACTGACCTGTTGTTACTGTTATCCAGTCCACCCATGTTTTGTTTTTTTTTGGCTTTGGCTGCTGTGCAACCAGCACATTTATTAGATCTCCCTTTGAGGGCTGTGGCCGAATTTCTTATCAACTGGTGTAAGAATGAAATAAAGACTTGAAAATCAAGCTGTAGTTGAATAGTTTTATTCTTCTCAAGAGTGCATTGCAGTCTGCAGAGTGAAAAGATGAACAATTACATATGAACAGAGTACGATGGACTATCCAGGAGAAGCATTGGTTTTGGCAGGTTTGTGTTATGGTTCAGTTTATTATGTCTTGGTTGTTGTGTTTTTTCTGTTTTGTGCTCTGTTTTCCCCCCTCCCATTTCTGTTTTCCTGCAGAGCTTGTGTGTTGCAGGGGGCGTGGCTGGCTCCTCCCGTTGGCAGCAGAAGCACACCTGTCCTCACTCAGCTCATTCCCTCCACCCCTTAAGCCTGGCCTTCACTCCTGCTCCTTGTCAGATCATTCCATGCTCTCCCTCTTCATGCCACTCACCTGTGCTCCAGCCTCGGAAGAACTTCTCCCGTCAGCCTGCTCCCTGCCTCACCAGTCTGCGTGGTGTAGTTTCTTTGGTTTTTGGAATTAAAGTATTTTTCGTTTTCACTCACCATTGTGTGTGTGTGAGTCTCTGCTCTGGGGTCCACATCTCTGAGAACTTAACAGTTTGGACATTATCATAGTGCAAGGTCATGCTGTTCCACTAAGCACAGGGAGGTAACCACAAGAACTAATAACAGAAAAATGACTTTGAAGAGGGATAAACGGCTTACATAACAAGTTCATATAAGAAATACATTTCTACTAGCACACATCTATAACTTTCTATTACAGGGACACTGTACAAAAACATGAAATTTGACAATGAACTTTTTTCACGACTGGCCTCAGAGGTCACCAACCTCCCGGCAAAGGTGCAGAAAACTGCAGTACTTCAGATGGCCACTTGAGGCTAGCTAAGGAACAAGCTAATATCCTTAAACCCCCATATAATGTCCAACTTCACAGCAGAAATAAACATGTTCACAGCCTGGTACAAAAACAGTTTTGGCCTCTGTAGCTAATTTCCCTGTTCATGACAACTGTACCAACTGTAACATGGAGACAACCAACCCCATAGTGTGTGACTACCAACGCCACGATGGGGATGGTTAGAAAGTTACACCTTTTGAACAGAATAAGCTGGTCACGCCTTTTCTACGTCACACTTCAGGCTTGAAAACGAATCTGTTAAGTTACTTCATTCAAATGAAAGCAAAATGCGTGAAAACCAACCTCTCTCCCCCTTACTTCATGCGTTAATTTATATGCAATCAAATTAGCTGAATTTCAGTTACATAAACGTTTATTTATGTACATACAGTTTTGCTTTCAGAGAAGCTGAGCAAACACATGAGTCTCAAAGGTTTATTGACTAGATGAGCACTACAGGATGCACATTTACAAACAGTTATACACGGTTCAAACTTTTAATTGTTTTTGAACAGCTGCTCCACGACCATAAAAGATCTAACTGCACAATAAATCTGCACGGCTGCAACATCAGCAGGAGATTTTTCACAACCTGGCAACCCAAAGGTTCTTATTAGTATTAACAAGTAATACTTGTCTAAATGATTAATTACTTCTTATAAGAGCCACAGTAGCAATACTACAACCTATAAATCCATTCAGAAAGTGACAAAGACATATCAGGTCACCTGCTCGTAGGTAGGTCATGCAGTAGCTGTTACGGTTAGTTTGGCTCTGGGTGAAAAACTCAGCCCTGCAGCGATTGGAGGAAAAACTGCTACTCTTCGTCCTCTGATTGGTGCGCGGCGTTGCCCTCGTTCGTGGGCCTCTGTCCAATCACAACGTCGCAAAGTTCTGCTGCGGAAGAGGGATGCGAAGGAGATGGCTGAACTTAGATAGCCCTGTGTTTGGGAATATCTTCACTATGGACCTTCTCCGGAGGAAAGAGGGGAGCACAGGACGACTGCTCGTCCTCGCAGTAGTGTTTGGGTGGTGTTTGGGGTCTGTGAGCTGTTTCGGACAGAGTCTAGACAGCGAGTTTACGTTCCTGCTGCCAGCCGGAAGATCTGAGTGTTTCTTCCAAACAGCAGTAAAGAATGGTACCATGGAGGTCGAGTATCAGGTAACTGTGTGTGTGGTCAGCAGATAAAACCACCAAGTGTGTTCACATGCTATGTGTTAAAGACTTAAACCAGCCACACAGGACTACAACATTGTCTGCTATCTGTTACTGCTCCTTTTAGCTAGCCGACATGCTCCTAGTGTGTTTGCAGACTGTGTCAAGTCAGCATTAAGCCAATGATGACAGCTCATATCCCTTGAGTAACTTCATGTGCAGGAAGTTGACCTAACATTTTCCATAAGCGACGATGCAGTAAATCCACAACGTCAGGTCAAACTTTATTTGGCGTCTAGTGTTTCCCGACAGAGATGAAAAGTGCGTCACTTCAGGTCATTGATAACAAAAAATACTATACAGGAAATGAAATAATGGTTGTAGAATGTTTGAATGAGTCACTCTACAGGCTGTATAGTAATTTAGGTTTCATATCCTGCTCTTCTTTGTCATCCAGCAGGTTGTTCCAGTATGTTAAGTTGTTCTAACATCCTGCTCCTGGTGCACAGAGGAGAGTCAGAGGAGGGTGAAAAACAAAACAAAACTGTAACACATCTGTTGTCTGACATTAATTCAGACACTAGTTTTAGTCATAGGCTTAAATTGGCAGGATGCCCACTCACCAGAGTTATTTTAATACTTTGTGTGGGCTTCAACAGCTGCCCCCAGACCACAGGTGTGGAAATTTCCAATCTAGTGCTGCAACTAACGATTATTTCTGTTATACGTTCATCTTTGGGTCAAGAAAATATTCAAAAAGTGGCCATAACAATGTCCCAGACATCTTCAGCTGCTTTGTTTTTTTTACAAACTCCAAAGAGATTCAGTTTGCTACCACAGAGAACAAAAGAGCAAATATTCACATTAGAGATGCTGGAACTCGTGAAATTTGGGCACTCATGCTTAAGAAAATGTCAAAATATTAAAAAACACCATGTTGTAATATGTAAGACCATGTTTTACTAGTTTTGAGTGGGTTTCAACAGCTGCCCCAGAGCCACAGAAATCAAATCTCCAATCTAGTGCTGCAACTAACAATTATTTTTTATTATACATTAATCTTTGAGTTAAGGAAATGTCTGAGAATATAGTTAGTAGAATATAGTTATAGTTTTAATAATAGTTTTGAGTCGGCTTTAACAGCTGCCCCAGAGCCACAGTAGCTTTGGCTGCACAGTGAAATCTCCAGTCTAGTATTGCGACTATCAATTATTTCTATTATCCGTTAATCTTTGTGTCAAGAAAATGACAGTAAATGGTAAAAAAAACAAAAAAAAAACACCCATAACACTGTCCCAGAACTCAGTGAGAAAGCCTCAGATTGCTTTGTCCAAACTCCAAAGAGTTTCAATTCACTATCACAGAGGAAAAAAAGAAAAAACATTTACATTAGGGATGCTGGAACTGTGAAATATTCACATTAGAACTAAAATGTCGTTGTGCAACACCGTGTTGTAACCACGTTTTGCTAGTCAGCAGTGTGTTTGTTTAGTGGGAGAGTCTCATTCCAGCTTCTCTCCTGAAAGGCACACAGAATATTAACTTCATGTGTCCTGGTGTTGGCCCTTGTGGTTAAGCCTGACACCGTGATATAGCTGCAATGTGTCAGGTACCATCCCAGCTGGGGACCCCTGTCTCTGCACACATGCAGTATTCCATGTCGCTATCTGATAAAGGCAAATTGACGAAATAAAATGATTGACTTTAATCTCATTTGTGAATGTATGTATTTGTGTGTGCACATCCAGGTGATAGCAGGTGCCGGTATGGATGTAGACTTCAGCATCATCTCTCCAGAAGGCGACCGGCTCATTGTTGAGTCTCGACGCTCCGACGGAGTTCACGTGTTAGTGCTCCCTCACCTGTTTCATATTACTGATGATGTTGGACCTGTCTATTTATCTTTGACTTTACTTCCTGTTATTCCAGGGTGGAGCCAACGCATGAGGGAGACTATCAAATCTGCTTCGACAATAGCTTCAGTCGCTTCTCGGAGAAGATGGTGTTCTTTGAGATCATCATCGAGGGTCAAGGAGGAGATGTTGGTGGAGATGATGAGTGGACGGGATTGGAGGAGCCTGATGGGAGCCTCCTGGAGTACAAGCTGGAGGACATCCGGGTGAGACATTTTCTTCAGGTTTTAATCAAACATTAGAAGACTGACATTCCCTCTGGACCGCATACTACTAATTATAGCTTGAAAACAGTCAGCTAGATGATTGATTTTATTCATTTGTTCATGACCCAATAAGCTTTCTTGATAATTTAGCTGTTCAAAGGATACGGCTGCATGATTCTGCATGATTCTATATCTTTTTATTGTTAACAAATCCCATTTAAAAAAGACCAAAACCAACTATCAACCGACCTGTAGAGCCAAAGCGTGATGTATCTTATTCCTCTGTGCTAAGTTGCTGAATTGTTGTGCAAAAACTGAGTCACATGCACACATGCACTGGCTTACGTGTCACTGGCTTACAGTCAGACAATACCACATCCGACTAAAATATATTTATCCACGACTGAAAATAGTCCCAAACAAAGACATTATTCAATTCTGTTTTGGTAATATTTGCGAAAAGTACAGCGACCAGTCTAGCTGTTTTTGGGAATTATTTTGACCCGTTTATTTTCGTCTTCAGTAGGAATGATTTGGGCTTTAAGATGAACGCTACAGACAAGCTAGGGAAGTGGGAAATTTCGAAAGACATACCAACGCACTTGTGGTTTTTTGGTTTTGGGTATTGGCCAGGGTTTTGCTGACAATATGAAAAACATAGTCTACACTGTACACTCTATTTACCCAATATGTGCTGCTAACAGCATTCGAGAACAGTGACGTAAAGACAAAGACGGACAGTGTGTCTCCACTTCCTCTTACTGTACAAGTCAACATAACCTGGATAAAGCCACTGCCATCCAGTGGCATCATTTGTTGCAGGAATCAAGCTGTGGCATTGAGGTTCCACCCATAAACCAGGCTGACTCAAGTGTGCATGATGCTTAGCCGTCAATAATGATGTCAACCCTGACTTTTGTGGAGCTGTCATGTCGTCCATTTTCATACACAGTCAGTGGCTGGAAACATTAGTTACTTATTAGGGTCAGATCACCTAAACCAAACCACAGTGAATGGCCCAATTCTATGGTGTAAGTTTGAAACAACTAAATACATAACTAAAACAACTAAATCAACTTTCTTTAACGCTGTCCTCAGGAGTCCATGGATTCTCTGCACAGGCGCTTGGAGCGCAGCCGACATGTGCAGACGGTGTTGCGGGCTTTTGAGGCGCGGGACCGAAACCTTCTGGAGGACAACCTGTGGAAGGTCTCCTTTTGGTCCTGCGCCAGTGTGCTGGTGATGCTGTGTGTGGCTTTTACCCAGGTAAATGGAGCACTGACACACAACATGACATACTATGTGTAATGCTGCTAAAAGTTTGGGGTTTGACATCTGTGTTTATTTCTCCATTCACAGGTCTACACTGTGCGTAAACTGTTTGACGATAGACGGAGGGTCTGCACATAAAGGCAGTATTTTGCAGTCATTAAAGGCAGATGGGAAAGGAAAACAATCCAACAGAAGATGTTCAGCTGGTTACCCATTCAGATTATGCTCCAGTCTTTTTCATTTTGTCTGCATCAACACCAGCATTCAACATCAGTTGTAATTTTTTTTTTTTTTTTTACTCCTAAAATCTTGTTTGTGAGCAATAATGAAATACTATTAGATCATGAAGGGTAGCCAGGTAAGGAAGAGACTGATTCAGTGTCTTTAGTGTCAAATGTCACCACAAACCAATGAGAAAATATATTTTGAAAAGCACTGCCAATAGACAGAACAATACATGTTGTGGTTTAACTGCTGTCCTATGTTTCTGAAACTGGTCAGAGGTTAGGGGGGTTTTTCAATTAAAGGTGAAATTAACTTGACTAAAGGCCAGTTAAATGACACAACTCAAAAGGTGAACCACAGAGCCCCCACTTTGCTGGTTTACAAGCGATAACAATGTGCAATAGTGTTGGTGGATTTGCGCTTCCTGACAGGTTAAGATCTTCACATAACATTTGTGATTTGTCCATCTGAACATGTTTTTCCTTGGTTAGTCTCGTTTTCCTTTTTTTTTTTTTTTTTTTAGATGTTACTGACTTCTTCTCATGTGCCAGTTCAAGTCTATGCTGACAAATAAGAATGTAGAATAAGAGAAAGGGATGATTGCCAATAAAGCACGTGTGTCAGTACTCAGACTAATATGTAGCAAGGACGATAATTCATGTGAACATACTGATTGTTAGATGTGTTTGTGTGTTTCTAGATGATCAAACTTGCTTAGCTTCATGTTTGTTTGTCAACAGAATGTGACATTTTGATTCTGTTCAGACAGCCACTGAGTGTCTTTTAATGAACAGACTTTCATTACATATGCTATAGAATAATTAAAAATCAGGTTTTCATGGGATTCATTGATAATAATAAATGCATTTTTTACACAGGAGATTCTTGTGAGTTTTCTTTGTCGAACAAAATACCAGGAGCTGATGAGTGAATAATCCTTGTGATGACATTAGACTATTAAAAACATGCTGTGATTAATTCCAGCTAGATTTAATCAGAATTGAACAGACTTAAAACGATACCACAGAGGTTTGTCTCAAAGGCACCTTAGTGCTATTAACACAAACATGTTTGCAGTAATTTGGCACATCTTCAAACCCACCAGAAAGCACACGTTTATACATGTATTTGTATCTTTTAGACTGTTTTTACACAGCCCTGCTTGTGAATGTGCATTATTTTCTCCAGACGTATAGATGCTTTATTCCTGCTGATGTAGCTCCCCCTAATGTCTGACCATAAAAACTTAACTCAGGTTAAATAACAAGCCATATTTGATCCTTAAAGAATTCACTGCAGTTGTTGGTAAATAGGAATATCAAAGTGACTACATTGAAGCATTTTTGCTTGATCATGCTTTATGAGTATAACCTTAAGTTCGTTAGTTGTTTCAAGACACGGTTTCTTGATATTTTAATTTGGCTTGTACCCATCCTCAGGGTTGACACACATTTGAGGTGAGGTATTATGAGACAGATTATTTCAGTAGTACATTTAGACAAAGAGATTTTTATCCCCACCACATATTAAATACTAGAAATGCTGTTTAAGCTTAATAACATACATGTATATGTACAGACGTTATCAGTTTTATTTCATTTATTTGCAGTAAGGAGGCAAGCACAAAAACACACAGGCTGTCAGCTTTGGTCCAGTCACAAAACAAAATGTACACAGGAAACAGCACGAGGGAACGTATGGTACACCTGAACTTCAATGTCAAGTACACCCGGCAGTGCAGAACTCCACAGAGTCCAAGTCGGAGTGCTCAACATCTGAAGTTCCTTCACCAGTGGTTGGGACGTGAGGGGACTTGTGGGGGTCGCCTGTGTGAGAAGACCATGAAAAGAAAACCATGACAGGATTTCCAATCAGTTTGTATTCATAAAAGAATTACTAAGTCACACAGCTGCCAGACACGGCAGAGAAAATCTCTAGAAAACATCGGATTGCATACCTGTGTTCATTCCTCCCCAGTGCTATGAACAGCCCCAAAGCAATGAGTAACACTATCGGTACTGTGCGTTACCACTGGCAACCGCAGTTACCATGGTAACCCACAGCTCCATCCATACAGTAAGTAAGGAAGGTAGGAAGGAAGGACATGCCAGGCTGCACAAAGAAAAGTGAAACGTTCTCGTTCTGCATGGCCGTCTCTATTTGACTATCATGCAAGTCAACAAGTCTCGACCTTGAACTGTACGCTCACGGTGGCTCACAGTGGCAGGAGGTACATGTAGTACATGTTTACTGTCTGGGCATGGAAACAGCAGATGGAACGACAGATGTGACAAGAGATGAAGTAAAGGAAAAAAAAAGACTTTGTGGCGCATGAGAATGTGAGTGAAGAAATGGAGCAAAAAATGTCGAACAGCAAGAACAAGCAGCAGCCACCACATCTTCATTTTCTACTCTTTTATTCAGTCCCAACACCTTCAGAGAGAGAGAGGGGTCCTTTTTCTTACATACACATTGTTTTTCATTATGGCTTTTTAAGGTGATAAGTAATCACTTTTTGCTCAAGGCACAAATTTAACCACATATGAGCAGCGGTGGGAGGTCATTCTTACCTCAACTACACTATACTTGAAAAATAGCCAAAATATTGATGCATACAAATTTCCATGGCCTGTCTAATTTCAATAAGCTCATTTAAAGGCTGACTTTGAAGATGTGAACATACCAACACTGAAGAGAAGACTATCAAAAAGTGCTGCTTACTTAATGAGGTGCTTAGTGTGTAAGATTACTGACTAAACGTTAGCGAGGATACAACTCACGAAACTGCTTCTTACCATTATATAAAAGTTATGAATCACATATTGTTTTAAGAGACATTTCATTTCAAATGAAACAAGCATAATTCAAGAAGACTCGCTGGTTCATAACCTTTAAGTCGATAAAATCATCAAATTTATCCCTTTTCATAATACTGAATGCAGAATATTTCATCATATACTTTGTTAAAAAAGCTACCTACACATAGAGTCAAAATTACATACATAGTGCTTCTGAAATGCACAGACTGAAACAGCATCAGATTACCAAAGTTTGTAGTTATAGGAATATACACGAGAAAAGAAGAATGACTATCTCCGCCCAAGACAAATATAGTGTAAACAAACGGAAAGGTGTTTTCATATGTTTGTGTGTGTGTGTGTGTGTTTCTAGTCAAGCAGGGAGGGCTCTGAAGGACGTATGACAGTAGGTCGGTTGGGAGCAGCCGGGGGTCTTCTGCTGCAGGAAGAGAGAAGAGGGGATGTGTTGGGGGAGGGGGAGGGAGAGAGGAAACATGCAAGGCAAAATATCATCAGATAGTCATGCACCAATGATTCCCAAACCACCAAAAGCCAGAACATACCTACAACCTGTCACCAGCAGTCACAACTGTCCTAGCAGCTTCCACCAATACCAAAGCCATAAATAAAGGCAATAGATTTGTGTGTGTGTATACGATTTTACCTGGGAATCCCCGGTGGGAGTGCAGGAGGCACACGGGCCGGCCTGGAGGGGATAACAGGCACAGAGTTGGGATCGCCTGCGTAGGCCGTTTGGCCGGGGCCGGGTCGAGACGGCACAGGCGGTGCCCCAAATGCTGGTGAGGGATTGAGAGGGGGTGGAGGACCCGGGGTGGGCCCCCTCACTGCTGGGGGTCTGCTGGGAGGAGGCGCTGTTGCTGAAGCAGCGCGGGATGCTGGTGGGGGACTGAGAGAGAGAGAGAGAGAGAGAGAGAGAGAGAGAGAGAGAGAGAGACTTTTGAGCAAAATGTAACTTACAAAGATACATAAAAGAAAAAGATTAGTGTGAAGTATTAGTAATTCTATAATCTTTCTTTTTTTTATGTCAATAACAACAAAAGAGAACAAATTAGAGGACAGTGTCCTGCTGTTTCTTTGTTTCTTTCTTTATACAATAATCATGTCACCCTTTTTCAGACCACACAATATCTACATTCAGCTATAAGGTCACAGTCGACATCATCACAGACATTATGGTAAGAACCTAACTAAATGTTTCTACCCACATTGATTCATATCTCTTGAAACTGTGACCAAGATGCAAACCAAGCAAGACTATACAGCTGAAAAATTGACATGTCAGTGCCCTCTGGTGGCCAAACTATGTAATGGTGACACTGTAAATGATTAAAAATGTGGATTGGCATGCCTGCACCATATTTCTTGCTACTTACCGTCTAACATAAAAACAGATAAGATCTGAACAGATATCATCCAATACATTTGTGCTTATTTGTGTTTGTTACCTTGGCTCCTTGGCAATCCAGGTGTCGTTTACTGGTGGAGGCACTGGGGTAGAAATAGTGGTGGTGCTGATGTCTCCTATGAGGACCAAGGCCTCTTTCAGAGCATGATACATCCTCAGCATCTCATCTCTCCTCTGAGCCTGCTCTGGGGACTCCTCCATCAAACTGCCCTGGTCGCCGGCAGAGTATAAGTAGGCCAGCAGCTCAGAGTGGATGAAGTCCTTCGCCTGGAAACGGGAAAGGAAGAGCGTTTTAATACAGCCAAGACTGTACAGAAGAAAGTGACCCATGTTACTGATCAATGACTTTCCAATTCAATTTTAATTGAACGTACTTCCCTAGATCTAAGAACACTTGAAGCTGAGTATGACTAATGGAAAAAGAGACGCACACTGTTGATCATGAGGTGCATGATGGTCTTGGGCATGAGGTCTCTGATGGACTTGTTGACGATGCCAATGTACGAGTCCACGAGGTTGCGGATGGTCTCCACCTGCCGTTCCAGCTGCGGGTCCATGGACACGGTGTCACTAGGATTCATCGCATCTTCGCTCTCAGGCTAGAAGACACCAAGACAGACAAAGACGTAAAAATGTTGACCCTGAAAACGTATTTTCTCCCTCAGATTGTTACTCTGAGCAAAGGTTTGCGACATGAACACACTTTTTTCTCCCAAAGTTTGATGAAGTTATTTTCACCTCACATAATTCTGAGCACCAATTGGGATAAAGCAAGATTTATATAACGAACTAATGATCGTTGGTAGGTTGATTCGCTAACGTTGGTCATATAAGATCTAATCACAAAGAGTATGAAACTCTTTTACATTCATTTATTTAGATGTTTTACCATTGATTCCTTGATTGCTTGACATCAGATCTTTTTGGATACACTCTCCAAAGTGAATATATTTGGAAACACAAGCCTTGGATACTAAATCTTTTAGTAAATGACCTGAATATACTAGTGTGGCCTGGATATTGGATCCCCACTTTGCTTTGTGGACCAGCAGGGCAGTGAACTGAACGAACAGCTGCACACAATGTGGTTGTTGAACAGGGTATTGCTTAAAAAAAAAAAAAAGGAGCATTTATGCTCTGAAAACCTGCTCCAAAAGAAAAAATATAAAATGGAGCTTAAATAAACTAATCTTACCCAAATATATGCAAACAAGCAACCAAACTCTGGTACACACATGTCACAATGTGCTCTGAGTCCTTTGTAAATACATTTTGCAGACAACCTATAGCGTTTAACGTGACTACACTGTTGTGTACCTGGTCTTTCTCAGGGTAAACACCGGCTCTGAGGAACGAAGCCTTCCAGCTGTCGACATCCTCCTGAGTGTCACATGCCAGCTCAATCTGACGCAGGTCTTTATACACATTCCTGTGAAACACAGCAAAGATTTAGTAACCATATATAGAGATGAATGAATATAAACGTGATTGATTTAGAAGATCACAGCATTCACACCTCTGTTCAGTATTAAAGATGGCAAAGACATGTTTGCTGGACATGAAGCCCTTCTCAACATCTCTCAGCTTCAGGTTGTCCAGAGGCAGCATGTACTTCTTCTCTTTCTCCTGATAAAACACCCAGCGATGAAATGATCAATAAACTTCAGGGGACAACAAGTAAAATTTACTATCCTGTGGCACATCATGACCACAGTTTTAGTGTTGTGTTATCATAATAACTCAGCTTTTGTGCATTTACTGTCCCGTAAGCAGCCTTACCTCTTCATCTTTGTACCAGGAGAGAGACTCAGCAGTCAGGACAAACCAGTAGTCCTTGGATCCTCCCTTCATGATACTGATGTTGATAGTGAGCCAGCCTCTGCGGATCACCTGCACACGAGAGTCCAACAGTTGACTAAACTACACACCCCACGAGAGGGGTTATATGTGTCTACAGCAAGCAAATAGAAAGCTACAAAGAAATTAAAGACAAAAATACAGAGATATACGAGAGAACTGGCTTCAAAATACAACACAACAGCCATGCAAGTGCAGTCAGATCAACGCATATGCTATGAACTGAAAATTCACCACAAACGCAGAGACTAAAAATAAATGATGACAGGCTCCATTCAAAAGTCACCTTCTCTGTATCCGCCTCTCTGCCACACTGACGGACGAGAAGACAAAGGGAACAGACACACACAGGGATGATAAGCGGACATATGCAATACCCTCGTCTGGGTGGTGTAACCATGAATGTATTATAGATTAGGAGAATCGCCTGTGGGGCCTGTTTGTCCATTGGTGGTAAGCTGTTGTGCTGCGGCCTAAAAAGCACTTTCTCCACAGACCACAATTATAATCAGGGCTGTTGTGTTTAGGCATAGATGAGCTGGGCGGTCAAGAACCAGGTGGAGGGCAGGGGCGCCAAAGAGATTGGTGACTTTTTTGACTCCCAAGTTACTTATAAAAGTTGGTCCAACTCATTCCTATGCACACATTTCATTCTTTTATAATCTTAAATGGTTAAACTGCATTGTTCATCAGAGACAAGTCTGCAGACTGACTCTATATGGGAACAATCTCATGAGGGCTGAAGCTCTCTGTTATATCATGAATTAAAACTGCTGGTTGTCATTTACATTGCGATCCACGCAAGTTGTTTCTTCACATTGCCGCATAATAATCAGAGATGAATCAGAGAGATAACCAGACTGGCTCAACTGGCAGGTGGACCCTCAACTCGAGTCAATAAATTAGTTAATGGATCAAACAAGAGATACGGTGACAAAAACTGGAGTCAAAACTTAAAATTTGAGGTCAGTCCATGCATTTTCACTATATACACACTTGGTATCAGCTATAAAGCCAATTATTTGCCTCTGGACTGACAGCTGTCAAAAACACCCATTTGTGCGCCATGAACACACTGAGTGAGTTGACCACTGAGTCACAAAATAAATAAGCTGCGGCTCCGGTAGTTTAAATAAATGACATGACAGCGAGTGTCAACTGAGTGACAGCTGCTTTGACTTTCACAAACAGATGAACCACATCTCTAAACTTCTGCTGTTGGCTGAAAGCTTCAATATTTTATTCCTGCAGAGTTTGTCGACAATCCCCTCCTGCCAAAACAGATCCACGCTGACATCCTCTTTAGATACCCTAGGGCACTAAAAACATATATTAAAGGAAACCATTAAAAGAAAGCTGTGACCCAGGTTCTACTTTATTAAAGTGGACATTAATCTTTAATGATCTCATTTTATTCATTTGAATCCAGGCCTGTTTTGGGTTAAGAGTGTAGTGTACCTGTGTAATGTGAATGAGATTAAACTTAACAGTGGATCATAAAATCTGATCAGGACATCCAAGTCTGATAGAGTTTGTCAAATATCATAAGTGATATTGTTATATTGATTTCAAATACACCTGTGTATGCCTGTGTATGTTATTCAATACTTAGAACGGCGATTATTTCTATCGTAATGCATTGTAGAGGACGTGCAACATACTACTGTGCATGTAAAGGTACTCATTGATGACTGCATGAGTCATAACAGAAGTTGACTGAAGTTGAATAAAGTTACATTTTAAATAAAATATTAGAAATGAGAATGCTTACAGCCGAGTACCATTAGTACTAACTATTAGATTTACAATACAATATTTAATAAAAAAAAAGATCAGTCCCCTCACTGGTATGTCTTGCATATGGACACCTCAAACTGCACACAACGTTAATTATTACTCTTTATATTGTGAATTTTTAAACCATAAAGACTTAAAGACTTTCTCAGAGCATAGGCCTTTTTTCTCATCCTGTTTTGATTGTGCTCTGTTCAGCCCACCATACATCTCTTTTCCTGCAAACGAACATTTTTGGCCTGTTTGGCCAAGTTGAAATGAATGATATCCAGTTCTCATGATACATCCATGAGTGTAACTCTTTCACTTCCCTCTTCTTCATCACGGAGCACAAATCTTGTTTCTCGGTATGGTCTGAATGACC
The DNA here is from genome assembly GCA_036365135.1 of Miichthys miiuy. Taxonomy (NCBI): domain Eukaryota; kingdom Metazoa; phylum Chordata; class Actinopteri; family Sciaenidae; genus Miichthys; species Miichthys miiuy. The sequence continues at coordinate 23,408,778 of CM071602.1, forward strand.
GTTGACTCAACCACCCACCCAAAGAGGAAGTGGAGATGCATGGGGGGGTACGGTACTTACAAGAATCTCTCCCTGCGCCATAAAAAAAAAAAAGGAAGAAGAGAGGAGGAGAAAGAGGAAAGGGAAATAAAGAGGAAGGACAAGAAGGGCACAGACAAGAGTGTGTGTAAATGCAAAGCAACGCAGGGCAGCAATGACAGGAGAGACGGGCTGAGACAACGACAGAAAGAACAAGAAATAAAAGAAACAGCAGGAGAAAGCAGCTGCTGTGATGCTGCAGTGATGTGGGGGCTTTATATGGGGGATGGGGGAGTGCAGTGTATCTGTTAAAGCAGTTACCTGATTGGGCATGACTCTCTTCTTGGTGGCATTAGCAGCAGTCCTTTGCTGGGCACTGCAGGAGGAAGATTCAATAACACAGACTGATATAAGACACAGTTCATATTCAAGACAAAGCACACACTAATTAATCTGAGCTGAAGGATGAAATGACATGATGTTATTTATATATTTATGATATAATTTTACCTAGGGCTACCACTAAAGATTGATTGTTTTTTTAGTTAGCTACTCTACACTATTCAAGAAAAATGGCCATCGCAATTTCTTAAAGCCCATGGTGATGTCTTCAATTTATATTTTTATATTTAATGTATCGTCACATATGATGAAGAAAAGCAGCGAACGGAACTAGAGTGTCACATAATCTGTCCACAAGAGCGCTGACATGTTCAACTTCAGTGCTAAACTACATTCTGATGGTGACGTGTCAGAAATGTTTATGTATGTTTTGCGTTAGTTATTAGCCATTGCATGTGTGATTATGACTATGATCTGTACAATTTCAGATAGAAAGCATGATGGTTTTCACATTTCACTAATCATTCCTTACAACATGACTGACTGGATGTTAAAGAGAAACGTACGATTAATTATTTTCATTACTGATTAATCTGCTCATTACTTTTTCCAATTGATTGTTTTGATATTTAAAAATATCATTTAAAAATTATTATGTCCCACATGGTATATTCATATTGCTTGTCATAAACACAACACTCTCAATTTAGTATCAAGTATGACAACATTAGAGAAGATGACATCAACAAATCTTTGCCTGGAAAATTAAATAGCAATCAAAGGTGCGGTCAATCATACAAGAGAACTAACTATCGTTCTCCAATGTGACTGACTCCACCTTTGATTAATCTTATTGATTGATCCACTATTCGTTTCAGCTCTAGAAAATTTGAAGACCTCCATCACTGATCATCATGAAACTCAATAAGCATCTGAAGTTATGAAGTTGTGTCTTACTTTGCAAATCCAATGAAGTCCTCATGGTTTGTGTTGATATAGGACAGCTCAATGTCAATCAACAGCAGCACCTGAGAGGAAAAACATTACACGTTACGTACAAAAAGAAGTAAAACTATATTTGTACAGATAGGCTGCACCTGTCTCTCTCTCCATCACACACACACACACCTGGTCTTTGGTCTTGCTGTCTCTCTCTCTGACGTAGGTGGTGACGATTCTCTCCGTCTCTTCTCTCAGTCGAGGGTACGATCCCAGCTGTAGACACACACACGGAAAACACACACATACACTGCTGCAGGCACCGTGATTACAGAACACACACCCACACAAGCCTGTATGTAGGCTTACACAACACTGTAAACACTGTGCATCCTCAGCTACACCCAACCACTGACAGTAAGTATACAGTATAAACACAGATATGAGGCAAGACACATAACTACTGAGGAAGCATGCGACGAAGACTTCCATATCAGCTTGAGATTTCTTGTCAGCTGTTTTGATGTTTTGATAGCAGCTTAGTTGTAATGAAACAGTTTATTAAAAATCTGCATTAGCATATCATCATCTCAAGCTGATAGTGGGTCTCAATAAATCAGGAATGAGGGGGAAGAAAAGATCAGGTTCAAGTTAAAGAAGATTGGGTCTGGAAGAGTCTTGTATGGGGGGTTCGTTATTGTTGTCAGTGGTGCTGAAAAGGGAAAAATACATACAAATCTCACAGGGACAGGGTGAAAACAGCCCAATATTTCCAAGCAAAAGCAAATTTCTTAGTGTCAGTGGGGATCTGATTTGATAAGTGAGGCAGGGTGAAGGGTTGTTACGTAAATCACTAAATCACAGTGTTGATGGGGTAATTGGGCTGGTAGGGGTCCAGGATCAGAATGGGCTCATTTAGACTTGTCATTAAAGAGGAAACCACAGGGTAAGGTGGGTGGGACGTGTGCAGAGTGAAGCCTTTAAGCAGTGGTGAAGGGTAATGATTAACAACACGAGACAGTGACTAGTTAGTTCAATAAGTTTTAGTGATTTGTGTGATTTTTTTTAATAATTTCCTTTCTTTGCTCTCTATCACTCTTTGCTTGCATTTCTTTTTTTTCCTCCCTTTCCTCTCTCCTCTTTCAGTCCTCTCTCTGTATTCATCACTTTTTTAATCTGTCTCTCTCTCCGCTGCTCCTGTTTACCTTTTCAGTGCACTTCCTGATCAGGGCGACAAGCTCGGTGACGACGAGGTCGACACATTTCAGACACGGATCTTTCAGCTTAATGATCTGCTTTTTCACTATGGCCTCAAACGCCATGTCTGGGGTGAACAGGCCTGTCCTGTGGTGAGGCATCATGGGAGTTGGAGGTTTAATGTCAGGTGAAGGAGGAGGCGGTGTAGCATAGGTCATGGTGAGGTAAAAGGGAACAGAACAAAATAAAAGCCCCGGTTTCAAAGTTTCAAAGAGGAAAAAAAGGAAGATTGAGAAACATGACAAAGAAAAACAAACAAACAAGGTATTTGGTTAGTTCTACTTCATGTACACCACAGAAACAAGCTGGAGGTTCTCAGAAGAGTTCATTAAAATTTCAGCTTCCTATCCATGTCAGCCTCCAACGTTTTAGCCAAGCTAGCGGCACAGCTCTGTGGCTCTATGGCAGTGTCAGGCTGTCCACCAAGATATCTCAACAGTTGAATTGAATGGATTACACTGGGACATTCATGGTTCCCAGAGGATGATCTGACCCTTTGAGTGCAGCATTTTGAGTGCAGCCCCACAGAGCTGCTGTTCATAGTCTTGTTTATAGCCTGCAGCTTGTTTTGTAATGAACCTGTACAGGAACGTGTAACAGCCCGTTTGTTTCTGATCACACAGCCTCTCAGAGACACCACTCCAGTGCACTACACCCGGGACATTCAAATATATCCACTGATGTGAACTTCAAAGCTGGACTGCAAAAACTGAACCCTTTGAATTCATCCACCTTTTTCAATCCGAGATGATGAAATGATGTCGAAAAAAAAAGCACAAAGCTAAGAAACTAAAACTTGAATGGCCCCTGGCAGCTCTCAAGTTGGCTGGTCTCTGTGGTGTGTATGTACAGGTGTATGTACAGGTGTGGCAGCCGGGCAGGAGACCATGCAGTGATACCTTATTAGTGCACTGTCTGACTGTGTTGATGAGCTCCTGGATGACCAGGTCGATGCATTTCACACAGGGCTCTTTCAGCTTAATGATCTGCTTTTTCACTATGGCCTCAAATGCCAGGTCTGGGGTGAACAGGCCTGTCCTGAAGGACATACAGACAAGACAGACATGGAGACAAGGAGCAGGAGAGGGGGTGGGGGGGATAGACACAGGAAGAGAATGAGACAGGCACACAGAGGAAGGAAGACATGAACAGACAGACACTGAGGAGTAGTGAAAGAAAAACTTGAGGACGGACAAAAGGCGAACACGCAGACCAGTTAGACTAAACAAAAACAAAGATGTCACAGATAAAAGAAAACAGAAACAGACAGAAGAGCCAGCACTCTTGACACAGACATGAAAAACAGGACAGGCATGGACATCTGAAGACAGAAGACTGTCTGTCTTTATAAAGCTGAAAGGACACAAACTGGGAAAAAAGCTGGCAGACAGGAGAGCCGCAACATGTTTTGTGCTGCTTGCAGGTCGTCTCAACTTGCCTGACACCGTGGATGTTCTTGATGGCGTAACTGATCTCTTTCCTCAGCTCCTTCTCGTCAAACTCCATCTAATACACAGTGCAAAAAAAGCTAAATGAATGCTACTGTTTATTGCCAATCATATACTGACAAACATGAGGCCAGACAAGTAATGGCTTGATGTGAGCTTGTGCAACATAGCCACAGTTTGACATAGTATTCATACAGATTGCAACATAAATACAAACGCGACGAGTACATCATTACTTCACTGAGTGCTTAAGCTGTTTTTTTTACCCTTAAAATAACAAAGCTTGCAGGAAAATAACATAGTGATTCCTCAAAACAAATATAAATAGACATCAGTCACCTTCACCAGCTCGAACGGAAAGCGCTCATGAAAGATTCGGTTGATCTTCGCTCCACCAGACAAGTTAGAGGTGTCCACCTGATCTCCAGACCCTTCGATGCATTTCTCAAAATCCACACCAAACTGCTGCACCATCCTGCAGATTGTACAAAGAATACCAGACATGTCTTAAATTCTTAAACTCGTGAGTATGCCTGTCTGTGTGTAAGTATGTGTGTGTGTGTGTGTGTGTGTGTGTGTGTGTGTGTGTGTGTGTGTGTGTGTGTGTATGCACTGACTGGAGTAAGGCCTTGGTCTTGCGCGTGGGATCGTCTGGGCGGAAGTTTTTGTACTCCTCCACCTCCTTCTCCAGTGATAACAGCTGGCTCTGCAGCTTATTGCGTAACCCCGGCAACGTGTCACGGATGTGGTTGGTAAGTTGCTGTGAAGAAAAAGGATAAAATAAAAATAAAAAAACATTTAGAAAATCTTTTTTTTGCCAGTGTTGGAAAATGAATTGATGAAATTAAGTTCAGTGGAGTTAATCTCCTAATAAGAAATGTTGAGGCACACATGAAGAAAACATGCCAGACAAAATATTTATAGCTCTGGAAATCAGTCTATGTGTGTGCGCACGTATGATCAGGTGTGTGTCTCACCTGATTGAGCGTCTTCTGCAGATGTGGTGTGCCCATGCGTTCTGCAATGTGTCTGTATCCAGGGTGAGACAGGAAGAACTTCCTCTCAGCAGCCAAAGCAGCACGGATGTCTTTCTTTCCATCGATGTCCTTTTGACTGCGGTTCACCACCCCGATGTAGCCTGGAGAGGAATACAGAGAAGACACCTAAATTAATTTTTAAAGATCAAACAGTAAAATACTTCTAACCTCCAACCCAAATCCAAAGGTGTTTCACTCACTGTAAACCAGAGAGAAGGCAAAAAGTAGAGCATCACTTCAGAAACTAGTGTAAGACTACAAACAGCATAAGATTGTAAACAAATATGAAATTACTATATGTTATAACTTATTATACAGGACTACACTGTTGACATATCATATATCAATTTATCATAGACATTTCTTCTATTTCCAATCTAATGTGCAGGACTATAGAACCAACACGACTGTCCTAATGCCGTGTGGTCTTACCTCTGCGGAGTGGCAGTAGTTTGTTTTCCAGAATGTCTCGTGCATCTGTCCCCTCGTCCATCAGGTCCAGCTTTGTGATCACACCAATGGTTCTCAGCCCTGAAGACAAAGGTGTCACAATTATGTTCACACGTGGAACAGTTTTTTTTTTTTAAGATATTTTCTTGGGCATTTTTTGCTTTTATTAAACAGGACAGCTGAAGATAGACAAACCCAGGACACTGCGTCAAAGATTGAACCTTTTGTACATGGGACTCACACTGAGCTACCACAGCAGCTCTATGGAACAGGTTTTTTAACATTTACACAGATAATGTCATTATATTATTTATCTATTCAAAGTTTAATAACCCCCAGTGGAACAGTGTGTTTGCAGTCTTTTCAAAAACAAGCTTTAAAAATGTAAACAAGACATTAGTAGTGTCTCTGTGAGACAGCTAAGCTGTCAACACACAGTATGTAGTTATTAAATGGTTAATAACTTCTTGATCCTAAATGAATTTTAAAAAAAAGGACCAAAGGTGTAGATAATTAAATTTAATTATATATTAGAACTAATCTTATTCAGTAAATCGATGCTGCCAGGAAGTCTTTTAATAATGTATCTGTTAATTATTCTGACGAGCCGGCTCATGCACTGAGGCAAAGATTAATACAAAGAAGAAGAGTGATAATAGCTGCAAGATACAGCAAAGAGTAATTAGCCTCATTCAAAATTAGAGCAAGACATGGTTACATTTGGAGAAATATCCAGAGATATCAGAGCTAGCAGGTGCTCTTACCCTGAGGGTCCACGTCCTTAGCAATCTTGAGAGCATCAGAGTTGGCGAGGTCAGTGTTGGCTGGAGTGACGGCCAGGATCAGACAGCTGTCCTTGGTGATGAACTGCATCAGCATGTCCCTGATCTGGTGCTCAATGTCATGGGGCTGGTCTCCCACGGCCACTTTAGTCATCCCGGGCAGGTCAATCAGGGTCAGGTTCAGCACTGAGAAAGGAAAGGAGGAAGGAAGAAATAAGTCAGACAGAGGCTGAAAACATGAAGCTAGAATGCTGAGTTTGTGCGTGTGTGTGTGTGTGTGTGTGTGTTACCATGAGGGGAGTAGACACGGAGATTGATGGGGATGGGGGAGATTCCCTTGTTGGACCCGGTGAGCCGGTCAGTCTCTGCTTCAATCTCCAGACGGACTTCATCAAAGTCCACAAACTTGCGTCCCTTACAGTGCAGGAACTCTGCATACTCTACAAGGAGACAATCAGAGAATTCAACAAAAGAGAGAAGGGACGATGAATGAAGGGACTATTATATATGCTCCCATTAGGGCACTTGATCCATCAATTTGGTTTTATAATTGCTAGGCTGATGACTACACTCTACCCTACTCTGTTCGGCCCTAACTATGCAAATGTGTCTGGGGTAGCATAATAATGTGATATCCCCCAATTTTTTTTTTTTGGTTTTCAGCCCAGATCGAGTCTTTTTTTCAACATCCTCCACCACCTCAGCTCATCAAACACAAATAGAAAATCTTTTGTAAAAACCTTACGCATTGCCTTCAAGAAACTTGTTCAGTCCAACTACTACTACTCAGCTAAGGCGTGTTGCAAAAGTACATTTGTGTCTTTCCACTTAGACTACTGTAATGCTTTATTCTTGCCTAAGCTAAGACACTATTAACTGGTTAGACCAGAACTCTGCAGAAAGACACAACCAAAGACCTTATATCGCTCCCACATCACAATGGTTCTGGTATCCCTTCACTGGCTTCCATATATATCCGACAGCACCCTCGGTTTCTTTGGGCAGGCCTGCTACCTGTATTTTGTTTTTAGAATTTTAGAGCACGAACCCCAACTCATGTCAAACAACTTGCCTGCTTTACTGTTAACCAGCTGGAGGATGAGAGGACGACGGGTGACGATGCCAGATCCTCTGGGCAAAAAGTCCCTGAGAGAGTGACAGAGATAAAAAATTAATAAACACACATGCAAACACACAACTCACAAGGACGACAAGGATGTCAAATTAAATGCCAAAATAAGAAGAAAGTGCAATTGAAAGCGCTCTCTCTCTCTTTCTCATTAATTCCACATTAATTATTCAGCAGTGTAATTTGTTTCTCAGTAAACAAGGGGGGAAAAAAGCACATCAGCATTTTGTCTTTAAACATGCTGATGTCAAAACACTGAATATGTGTCAGCTTCTCCCAAAATAAGCACAAGCTCTTAAATGAATCCCTCGTGCCTACGCATGTAGACGTGTGCATAATTGATGCAAGACAAAGATTGACTTACAACCCAGTTCATTATAAATACTGCAACGAGGAAAGAAACATGTCTCCCTGTTTCCCTGTCTCATTACACACGAGTTCATCAGAATGGAAACTCCTGTTCAATAGAATTGTGATCATGTCCAGGTCACTGACTGCATGTCTCTCCAGGCTATGAGTATATGTTTGTCTGTGTCTGTCTCTGTCTCTGTGTGATGGCCGGTCAGTAGTAAGGACTGAGCTGACTTTCAGGGTAAAGTAAGCATACACCACATACATACACCCTGTGTCTGTTGTCCTGTTGCTGACAGAGCAGTCAGGATGTTACACAATAGTGATTCCCATCCTCTTTCCTCATCTCTTCCTGTCACTTATGAAAACACAACGTGAAGATTATCATTGCCTACAAGGCAGTTAATTACTTAAGCCATTGAAGCATTTATCCAGTCGACATCCCTCCCAAACATTTGCTGTTAACAGCTCCTCAAATGTTTTGGTGTTTTACATTATTGCAGACTGAATGCTGTTAGTCAGACGTTAGTTTAAACTCTGGTAACATGCGATGGGCTCTTCTTGTTATTTTTTCACACTTTACAGTCTAACAAACCACTGGTCGATCAATTAATTGATGTAAATCTGTGAAATTTTGATTAATTGTTTTTTATTTAATTTAAGCAAAACTATAAATATTTTCTGGTTTCAGCTTGTTGAATGAGAGAATTTGGTGGTTTTCTCGGTTTTGTGAGACAAAACAAGACATCTGAAGGTGTCGTGTTGGGCTCTCTGAACTAGTGATGGACATTTTTCATAGGGTTTTTGTTTTATATACTAAATAATTGACAAATTAATTAAAAAAGACAAACAGTAAAAAAAGATCAATGACAAAAATAATCCTGAATTTTCTGGCTTTTCACTGAAATGAGTGACATGTTGCCACCACTCGCAGCAGTTTGCATATGTGCAGTGATTTTCCCCTCAAAACATTTTAGATTGTTACTCTTGAAATTGTTGGAAAAAAAAAAACGCTCACAAATAAAAGGATCAGAAAACACAAAAATGTGCGATTGATTGGGAACTACTGCTTTATATGATTGAGCGATTGTTCGGTAATTAAAATAAGTGTTAGCTGCAGCCCTGCCAGACTACTACTCCAAACAGCTAACAAAGAATGAATAGAAGATCTCACAGGCCAGTGTTACATCTCTGCGTGTCAGTAGGCTAATTAACAAACATGAAAACAGCTAAGTAGCCTTCTGTGGGTATCTGGTACCCAGTGTGTCATATACACATGACAGTGCAGCTGCTGACATCACTGATGACCCCAGCACAAACACATCAATGCCCCTACTGTCTCCCACAGCCACTGCTTGGGACTCGGAGACAAAAGGCAACAGGAAAAAAAGGAGACATGGCTGCCTAATCAACATTCCCTATCTCGTGGACAACAAGTGAAATCATTCTGACGTATGGAAGAGTTTTCTGGGCACCTTCACTTGAAGATAAAAAAACACAAAGCTGCTACAGATATCTTCAGTAGATTTAGGCCTCTACGGCAGCAACACAGCCATGTCTTCTTCTCCTTTCCCTTTCCTCATGAATAGATTTCCTCCTGATGCTTTTTCAAGCTGCAAAGTGAGCAGAATGATCCTGAACATGTGGCATCAATGTTAACAGTTGGTTTGCGGATATTTGTCATCAAACAGGGACCACAACTACTCATTCAAATTCCTTCAAACTCATTCATCGACCTCACAAAGAATAAGAAGCTGGGAGCACAGACTCAAGACATTTTCACTTGTACTATCTCAGATTATTCATTTATCTGACAATGGCCTCATCAACCTCTCTATGCCTCACCCTTAAAGGTAAAACATTGACCTGGAATGGCTAATATGAGGCCTATAAAGATGTATTTACAACTAAGCAATGTCAAGGAGAAACCGCCTCTGTAAATGTTTGACAGAAAGGGCCTGATAGTGTTCATGATCCTGCTAAGTGAGGTTTTTTTAGGATGTGGAAATTTAGACTTTTATAGCAGCAAAAGTCAGTTTTTGTCTCTAACATAACAGCTGTTTGCTTGCGTAAAATGCGCACTAGTGGGTGGTGAATAGCTCAGCTCCAAAATGGAAAGAATCCGTTGGAGAAAAAAAAAAAAACGTTACAAACTGGGAGGCACCGACAACAGAGCGCGTAACCAAGTGCTTAGTTGGCGACTTTTACGCAAATGCTCTGCGTAATTTGTATTTAACAGAACAGAAACAGTCACAAACTAAAGTCAACAAATAAAATAAAAAAACATTCATAGTGTGAGAAGAATCCAAAGACTACATATAATCGGTACAACCTCCCGACGAAATTCTCCAACACCGAGCTCTTCCCTGCGCTCTGGCCGCCGACGACCGCTATCTGAGGCAGGTCCAAGTTGCAGGTCTGTCCGATGGAGCTGAAGGCGTCCTGGAGCTTGTTGATGAGCGGAATGAGGTCTTCCATTCCCCGGTTTCCCATCGCGGCACCTCGGTTAGCCCAGTGGGCTCTACCCTGCTCTCCTGCCCGGTCAAATAAGAACCAACGGGTCGCTCTTCCAGCAAACCAAAAGTTCCCAGATGGCACCGCAGTCTGTCCGCAGAGTCTCTATGAGTTTATTTCATTAAAGCACAAAGTAGTTTAGAGTCAAGAGTCCCGACTGCGGTCAGAATACTGGCGGGGTTATTATCTGGATAATTGCATGATAAAAAAGTAGCCACATTACACCGAAAACTTCTGTCATCATCCGGTCAGGCGACACCCAGCCTCCGCCGGAGATCGTGACTCCGCCTCAAGCGGCGCTTTCCGTCTGTCATTGGTCAAAAGGGACGCCTGTCAGCGTACACATGACATGTCATCGTTTCTACAATACCGTCTGTGGTTTTGCACTTTGAAATGGGAGGAATGAGAAGACTGTTTGTAATCACAACAAAACAAATGTAGCTCATCTTCATCAGGTAACCTGCAAATAAATCAATTCACCCACAGTGGTCAGGACATCTTATTTTATATAAATATTATATTATACCACTATAAGTATCACTCCTCCCTGTTTCTCACATGACATTTCATAAAATAATAAAACAGGACTTGAATCAGATGAATTTTACTCTTCGCTCTCTTGTAAACAAATATTTTATCTTTCCTTTTAGTGACATTAATCTGAATAAATAATCAAACAGTTACAAATAATAGATTTTCACTGCACGAGAAAATAACTTGTACTGTTGTTGCTACAACTGCTGTGCAACTGTACACCATCTGTAAACCTCACTAATGACCTGTAACTCTTCTATGGTGCCTCATGATGGAGCCACAAACATAACAGGATCTTTAAATCAACTACCATGAACTTGCAGTCAGACACTGACACCCCGCCTGTGTGTGTCTATCTGGACTTATCATGTAGCAGCTACCAGAGTTTAACAGATGAAATGATGCCTGACATTCACAAACAAATTTATCAGCTTCACAAGCAGTGTCTCGTTTACCTCAAAGAATCTCAATGATATAATGACCCATGAAAAATAACTATTGTCTGAAAACATTAGTCAGGTGTCTGCATCAACACTGAAACCAGTTTTGAGTGCTATAATCATTCCATCTGTTCACTCTAGCGGTCAAAAGATGCTTTTCAAATGCTCTCTCATTGTAGGTGAGGGGGGGGGGCAACATCCACAGTCTGTGTTTAGTACAATAACGTATTAAGAGGTCTATCTGAAACTAATATAAGACCAAATATGAGACACATAAAATGATTTTCTTCCAAAGTTTCAGTCCCTTTAGTATAAAATTCCTTATATTGGCTTCAGTCAAAGTGAAGAGACATACACTGTTTTTCTCTGTAGGGGGAGAGAGAGAGACTGATCACCAGTTCAACCAGAAGAGGGTGCTGCAAAGCAACATAAGGTCATGAAGAAAAAGTGTCGTCTCTCACACATTAGGTGTACTGTGTTTATTATAAATATCCTGCATACAGGCTGTTCATCACTCATGACCTTTAATAGAACATGTCATGGTGAACAGAAAGCGGTAAAATAAGGACACTTAGTTATGTGTTTTTTTCCACAGGAGAACTCAAAACAGTAGCAACCACAAAAGGTTTTATAATATCAGAAGTTAATAAAAATGATAATTTTGTTCCTGTGAAATGTAAGATAGACTCCAGAATATGAAAATAGGATTATATGATGGCTATTTTACTGTATACCCTAACATGTACATGTCTTCCATTCTTCCTGTTAAGCATCAGAGCACTCTGCTTTAATATTATCCTTCATAAATCAGATTTTTTTAATCTTATGTGCTCTCTCCACTTTCTGTCATGTGCATCCCCACTGCAATGGTTTTGTATCCCTCTAGAGGGGTCCAACTGCCAGTAATAATTTCTGCAGTGATTGCCTTTCACATATTACTGAGAATAAACATTTACTTTCATATTCACACACATATATATCACATCAATATCTACCCAGCCATAATAGATTCTAACTTGCTAATTGGTAAACTCTGCATAGTGCCAAATTATCCATCCAGTGTCCATCACCAAAAATGTTGCTAAATTAGTCTACTTTTCTATATTTTGGGTGAATCAGTATATACATAGGACATATGCAAATCCACTAAAACTGCACAGTTAACGTCAGCAGGTCAAACTCCGCCTATCTCATGGTTTCTCAGGCACTGTGAGTGTGGAATAGAGATGCTGCTCTGGTGCTGGACGATGGGTGGCACCCTGAGTCCTACTGACAGAGGAGTAGTCACAGGCCGAAGAACAATTTTTATTCATGTCAGGGAGTGCGTTCCCATCTGTCGAGACACTGACAGAGTCCTTCTGGAAATTGACGGTGGCATAGTGGAGTTGATTTGAGGGAGGTTTGACGTTGGCACAAACATATGGCAGCGCGTCTCCTAAGCCCGCCTGCTGGTTCTGCATCTGTATCTCCTCATCGTCGTGATCTGCATGATTTCCCTGCAGAGGGAGAAGGAGAGCAGTGTCATAGATGCAGCTGTTGTTCTTATATGCAAACTCATAAATGCACACAAACGCACCTCTCTGTTCTGTCCTGCATTTGTACTCTGCTCTGATGACACCCCTGCAGCACAGCACTCTGAGAAAGACAACATTTGAATAGACTGAAACAAAAGATTTTTTTTTTTATCTGGCTGCATTCAAAGTTGTGCAACAAAAGCCATTCATTTTTATTTGCCTCCTTAATTCAGTTATTTAGCATTAAAATACGTTTTTTAAGTACATTTATTAATGACTTTTATTTATTGACATTATTAATTTCAGAAATTTACTTTGAGTGTAGACTTTGGTCAATCAAAGGAGAAGACTACAAGTAGAATGCTTCTAAAATTACAAATACATTACAAAAAATATATGCGCGTGTGTGTATTTATGGGATTTCACATGTTTTGTCAAATTTCGATCCCTCACCTTTTATCCTGGGAAATTTGTATCTGACCAGTACAAGTACAACCATGAGTATCAGTAGCAATATCAGGAGGACCATTCCGGCAATGATATCTGGATCCGAGAGACAACTGTCAGCAGAGGTTCATTGTGCTCAGCATTGAAACGAGGTACTGTCAGTGTGTGTTTGTTGAGTATAAGAGTGTGTGTGTGTGTGTGTGTGTGTGTGTGTGTGTGTGTGTGTGTGTGTGTGTGTGTGTGTGTGTATTTAGGAAGCTGTGAAAAGCACCTTTGCTAGGGCCATCTTCATCGTCCTGATCACCTAGTGTTTCAGTTTCTTCATCTGTGCGATGAAGAAACCAGAACGTTATAGGTGGAGCAAAAGGCATAAGTGAAACGACTGCGTCCAAAAAACATAAATGGTTTCAATGCAGGAAGCTTCTCTGACTCTTTTTTCACCTTCTCTTTCATCACTGTCATTATAATACTAATCTCTTGTCATTTAAATTCAGATAGTCGGTGGTAGAAAAAGTGTTAATTTACTTAAGTGAATAATTTTCCCTTTCCCTGACATCAGCAATGCTTGGTCAACAAATGTAAAAAACATATTCCAGCACCAAAATCTTGGTTCCCGGCCTACAGATTATGTATTCACAGAGATTGTTCAAACCCTCACTTCAGTGAAGCCAATAATCCAGAATTTACTTGAAATATCAAAAGTAAAAGTACTTCCTATGTAACAGTATGGCTCCTGTTATTGTAATTTTCAATACAATTATTTATATATGATTTTATTTTTATTGTAAAGTTCCAATTATTATTAGGAGCCATTCAAGTTAGTTGTAGTCTGTAATTACTTTTCTATATAGTAGTTTTAAAATTAGTGGCTGAGTCCTCTATTTCCCACCCTGTATTGGCTGCACTGTCAACAGATACACCAGCTCCCATTCTGCTCAAGGAGCGTTGGCTGCAGTATTAATCCGCACTTGCTGTTACCATGGTAACCACGGGTGTCACCATATCAACCTGGACTGAAGTCACAAGGATCACAGCTTTAATGTTGCAGCTTGTAGTTTTCACGTATAACCCTGCATAAAAAAATCTTCTCTTGTCATGTAATTGTCACACACCAGTCTCCTTTGGTAGGTAATAGTGACACTATTGTTCCAGTGTACTCATTCTGTCCTGGCCAGCACACGTCAACCTTGCCAAGAGGCTGACTAGAGCGGTGTATACATGGGACCTCGACAACAGCTCTTGTATTTCACTTATATTTAGCATTTTTAAATTAACCAGTTAGTTAACAGTTAACGGGTGTCAGTCTATCTAAAGCAAAATTCAACAAACTTGATAGCAGAATGTAACCCTCACCAATGTGCATGCACATAATCATCATCAAAATCATATTTTGTTTTCATTTATTGAGAATTTACCACTTAAAGCTTTAGCTACTCTGCTTCATCAAGACTGTGTGGATGTCACATCACCCTTAAACTAAGATGCTGAGACGCTTTTCAGATCCTTTAATGATGCATTAATATGGATTATGAAACTGTTGCAGTTTGTTGCAATGAAGCTATATTTAACTGTTGTACAGTATGGATAGTTTATTTCATCTATATGCATCATATATATATATATAAGGTGATTACATGATATTTGTATTTAAATTCATTAAGTGTAGAGAAACTAGTTGTCACCTAAATGTTGTAGAGTAAAAGCTACATTTAAAATACAAGTATTGCAAGCAAAGTTTTACTCAAGCACAGTGCTTACTTGAGCGAATTTATATACCATGACAGGTCATTGGCAGGTATATGACTTTCAAACTATTATTTTACTTTGACATCCAGCTAGTACGCCTCTGTATAAAAATATAATGTATCTTCATTGTACTTACCTGTATCGGTGCCCGACCCTCCTTGTCCTGTCACAGACAATAAACTCACACTAGCTGTGAAAACATTAAAAAAAACATTTCAGTCAACAGGTTTTTGACAAAATATGTTTTATACAAAGGCAAGAATATAAATACCTGTCATTAAGTAGATGAGGATGTTTCGTGATATTGCCATTGTCTTTATAGTTTAAATCCTTAAATACCTTCTGTCTCTGTACAGACAAGACTGTCAACTTCTCCTCTCTGTCATATAACTTGAAACATGTGCATGCTAAAATGAGGATGTAAGTTTTTTTTTTTTTTATAGACCGACAAGAAAGAGAGGTAATTGAAGAGTGAGAGACTCATGTCCAGAGTGGATAATCACCAGCTGCATCTCATGATCTCTACATCTGTTTATACATAAAACCAAATATAGTTGTACTCACTGAACAATGCCCACATGGTCCCTCTTATCTTTGAATCGGAAAAAATGACCTGATAATTATATCCAGGCTGCAGGCTATGATCTACCTGTTATATGATGAGATATTAATAGAATTAATGGAATATTCAAAACGTGTATGATAAAAAACATACGGTCCTCGTATTGTGTGTGTATCTGAAACAAACAAAGCAAAACACATTAACACTTTTGAAATAATATATATATATATAGTTTGCTCATATACACAAACAGAACACTGGATGTTTCAGAAATAAAGGAGCAATATGTAAAATTTATATTTATATTTTTTGAGAAAGAGCACAAATGTTGACGCTCCTGTTCCTCCTGACACAGTGTTGAGCAAAAACTAAAGTCAAAGAATGAATTAGATTGTTGTGACAATTTCTACATGTGATGTAAAGTTTGGTAAAGGTTATCCCGTGTATTGGAGAAAAAGTTGTGGCACAGCAACATGTAACACAGAAAACTTTAAAGTAAATTTAAAATTCTCCACACTTTTATAGTTAATTCTTAATTCCATGAATAAATATAAGTGACAGTGATCATTTTTTTTATCAAACCCACCATCGAACTACACAGACTAATTAACACAAATTAATGAGCGTATGAAACAACACTAGCAGTGACTATGTTTCTGAGTATCTGATGGTGGCGTACACCGCAGAGGGTCCAACAGCTGATCTGATCTGTCCGCTGGGCTGTGGGCTGCCTCTGCATTGAAGCAGACTGTGGAGTCGAGCAGATGGATATCCTCACTGGTGTGTCCAGCGTCGATGGAGGGGCTGCTGATGCAGCACAAATGGTTCCCTGCACCTCTCACAAAGCTTTCAGATGTGCTCTTAACCACTGCACTGATGAACACAATGGTTGTTGTCACAGGGCTGCGGCAGGTTCAAATGTCAGTGGAAGTGTAAGATGTGTGGGTGTGTTTTCAGGCAATTCATTTCTGCAATTTCAGCGATGCTTTTAAAAATTATTTTAGCCGTCAGCATTCACACTGCATTTTTTCGCACTCTAGATGTTATGTTAGCGGGCCTGGCCTGCACTCTAACCAGTCACCTATAAATCACCCTGGTACACCTGAAAGCATTAACAGTTAAAGCTGCTGATAGCAATCAACTCGCCTCACCCATAACGGAGAAACTATGGTACCTGCGAAACACATAAAAACACAAAAGGCTGTAACTAGAACCAGTGTTCAGTTTGTCCATTCTGGGCTACTGTAGAAACATGGTGGTTCAACGTGGTGGACTCCATGGAAGAGGACCCAGGGCACCTGTAGATATAAAAGTCTCATTCTAAGGTAACAAATACAATGATTCTTATTTGATTCATGATTCTTTATTTTTGGGTGATTTTTTATTTCTTATTTCTGTAAAAAAAAAAAAATGTATATTTATATGTTTACTTTTATATAGTTTTCTATTTTGTAAAGATCTTAGCATATGTTTAATTTTCTTTACACATATTTTATTTTCTCTGCACGTTTAATTTTTTCGCACAGGTTTAACTTAAATGCAGATTTATGTTATCTTTAACACGTTTCCTGTAGTATAGGCTAATTTTATTGCATGTTTACTGTAGTTATTTTAGGCTTACTTTGTATGCTGCTACAGGATGCTTGATTTTCTCTTGGGATCAATAAAATATCTATCTATCTTATTATCTATTATTATTATTGTGTTATTGTTTAGTTTTTTGTGAAACACTGTGAGAAAAAGCACAGTACAAATCAAGTTCATTCTTATTAATTTAATGATATTAAATGTTCTTTTTTTCTTTAAAGATATTTTTTGGCCTTTTCAAGCTTTATTGTATAGATACAGCTGAAGAGTGACAGGAATGTGGGGGGAGAGAGATAGGGAATGACATGCAGCAAAGGGCCACAGGTCAGATTTGAACCCTGGGCTGCTGCGGCAAGGACTGAGCCTTTGTACATGGGGCGGATGCTCGACCAACTGAGCTAAACGACACTCCGAAATGTTCTTTTTTATTGTCTTTTTTGATGTAATGCATGCCTTTGCCTTGCCACTTCAATTGCCCAAAGGTGAAGTACACTCAAACTGACCACTAGATAATGTCATTACCAAGACTTTTTAAAAAGAGATATTTTCTTTGATTGCCTTTTACCAAAATCACCTTTAGAAATATTTTTACGTATTTATAATGTTTTTGATACCTAGAGTCATATCTCTCAGAAGATCTTAACCAATCTTATCTTCTGGGCTAATGGGTATTTTTTGACATCAAACTGCTTTCAAAGAAAAATAAACACATTCATATATATATATATATAGATTTAATTAATTGTCTTTAATCATTTTAAACTTGCTGCTGTAATGTGGTCAGTACTCATCAGAGGACAGTCAAATGCACTGAAGACGCATTTTCACTTTGTCAAATTTTCTCTCATCTTCTGATTTCCAAGTCTCAGGCCACTTCAATGAGTCTAAAACAAATGTAAGCCTTTCATCATTTTCAAGAGAAAATATAACTACTATAGCCTCACCCAATGAACCAGAAAGTCTTCAAGGTATACTCATAAATCATGGGATATTTGATTTAGAGCTCTAGATGGGAACCTTGTTATGGGGTGCCGTTTGTAAAGTGGCTCACGCTGAAAATAACAGCAACATTTTGTCACATTTAGCTTCAAACAATGTTTAAAAAAACTGGTGTTTAGATTTAGATTTAACATTTAGATCTAACATTGAGATTTAGATCTAACATTTAGGTGTAACATTTAACATTTGGATTTAAATATTTAAAATATCTCTAAGTTATATTTTAAGACAAATATTGTTGTAAATGTGCAAAAAAGTGACTCTCAAAAATTCACACCAGTTTTTTAAACATTGTTTGAAGCTAAATGTGACAAAATGTTGCTGTTATTTTCAGCATGAGCCACTTTACAAACGGCACCCCATACCTAGCCTATTCCTTCCTCTTTTCAAATCACTTTTTCAGTTCTCATCTCATTCAAGCTGTGTGTGTGTGTGTGTGTGTGTGTGTGTGTGTGTGTGTGTATTCTTCTCCTTTAACATAGTCAAAGTTAAAATGTTTATTTAAAATATAAATACATGCAGAGTTCACATCGTCCTGTGAATTTAGTCTTGCAGCAGAGGAAGATCCTGAAGATGAGTTCAGAAATTGCTACAGACGGTGGATTCATCTGTTGATATGTAATTTAAGGTAGAGTATGTAACTGCTGTTGCACAAGGTTTGACAGTGTTGCAGTCTGGGTGTTTGTTGAAGCTAACAGTGGAGTAGAGGAGGCTGTCTGGTTTGACCTGAGACTCTGATGAAACTGTGATGTTAGAGTAAATATTGCCTGTGTCATCTCTGCTGGTATCTTGGTGCTGAACTGACATCGTGCTGAAGTTCCTGTTAGCCCTTCCATCTGTTTCTTCATCTTTAGAAGAGGATGCAGGGACGTTGTGTGCATTTTGTTTCTGACAGAATGGTGTTGCACAGACTGTGTCCTGGACCTTTTCTGTATGGAGAGAGATGATACATTGACAGTTTTAAATCCCTGTGGAATGAAAACTACATTTGACATCATGAAGAACAACAGAGAATATCCTACTTGTTGCCATCTTGTCGTGTAAACATTAACTTTTAAAGTGCTGATGAGTTAAATGCAGGTTTTTCTGCAGTGGTTGTTAGTATGTGATTTGCAATGTTTTTTGTAGGTGGTTTGTAAGAGTTTGTTACTACTTAGTAACTTAGTAACTATTTGTTTTTTTCCTGGTCAATTAGAGCTACAAATTATATGGGTTCGGCTGGTGCTAGAGTGTTGCTAGGTGGTTGCATGGATGCATTAAAAGAGAGAAGTGAGAGAAGTTTGCCTTCAGGGCTTTCTGCCAGAAAGTCTTTCACAAACATGTGACTTTCAGCCGGGGGGCTGCTGTCTCTGTCCTATATGTGAAACCAAAAGTCCAAATGTTGACTTATTATTTAACACAAACCATGATCTTTTCTTAAACATAACAAAATTACATGTTGTTTTGTAACCAAAACTAACCAAACTGTGACTGAAAACTGAAAATAATAATTTAAAAACCCTGAAAATAGTCTATAAATGAGTCAGTATTGACTTTTGGTGTCATACAGGGCATGAATCAGGGCCAATATCCTGTGATTAATTCATCATAACCTCCTCCCTATGCAGACATTGTCACTCTTTATACTATACCACCCGACTTCCCAAAGCCCTGTAGACAAACTCCTCCTGACACCACCACTCAGCCTTGACGATAATTTGTCCCAGTGGTCACTTGTGGATTTGTTGATAACCCTACAGCCCAAAATGTATTTCAGGAGCAAAGCAAACCCTTGAAAGCTACAAACTTTCTGCCTTATCTTGTTAAGATGAATCAAGGTGTATTCAAACTTGTATTATATTAGTCTGTTTGTTTCATACCAGAAGACGCTCTGATCTTTCTTCTTCGATGTCTTAAGAATATTAGAATGACCACTGCCAGAGCCAGCACCACCACCCCGAGACCTGCTCCGATATACATCAGCTTCCCTAAAAAAGAGAGACAACATCATGTCTCAGTGATGATGTATCACTCAGGACACTCAGATACACACAGCCAAACAGTTGCTTACTAGAGGATAAATGTAAATTTGATAGTTGTAAGCCCAAGCTGTTGTCAGGATCCTCTCCTGAAAGAGAAAACAAACATATGTTAATTTAGTTCCTTGTCTCTCAGTCAGATTTTATCTGCAGTGTAAGCATGTCTTTTGCATCATGACTGTCTGAGTGGAAAAAGAGAAGAGAAGATTGACACATCACGTGTTGTGAAATATTAGTCATGTTTATGTAAAGTTGAACAAAGGTCTCTATCTTGTAAGTGATGCAGAATAACAACATCATTGAATCTAATTACAGGCAGTGCTAAATCAACTCACCCTGTATGACTGTGAGGACTACTTCATTGTATGTGTCAAAACCAACTCGTTCTATTCCACACCAGTAAGTTCCTGAGTCATCCTCTGTCAGGTGAAAGATGTTCACAGAGAATGTGTTTCCTTCATCGCTAATAGCGTACTTTTCATTGGTGTCCTTCTTCTTGTTTCTGCTGCTTATTAGGACGTCTTTATCTCTACACGCTCCCTTGCAGAAATATTTGACGTTGGAAAACGCGTTGGCGTGAGAGCATTTTATAGTGATCGCCTTACCCACCTCTCCTGTGACTGACATAGCTTCAGTCTCCCATAACCCTGCACAAAAAACACAACAGAGAGAACAACAAAAGTTAGATTTTTATTGTTCATATCAGCCTGATAAACTCATCCTTGTTCTTCACTTTTAAGGCTTGTGACAACCCTTTTGCTGTTGAGCCCCTGACATATAGGTTGCATATGTCCACTGACAGTAAGCAGTTTAGTCTGTTTTGATTGTTTCATTTCAGTATTTTAAATACCTGCAGAGGTATAACTGTAATGCATTTGAATATGTACATTTTGTATTTATTAACCTTTTGCAAACCCCTTGAGGCCTGGAAAGAGCTACTCTTAAGGTGCACTCTCTAATTTTGTTACAGCTCTCAAACACACCTACAAATCCTACAAAATGTCTTCCCAGCTGACTGAACTGCTGTGCCCTCTAACAAAATCAGGAAGGGTGGATATGAAAACCACCTGAGAAAACTCACAAGGAAGAGAGACAGACGGACAAAGTAATCGAACTTACCTCCCAGAAGAAAAACCAAAATAAGGAAAATCACCTCCATGCTACTCATACGGTAAATGTTTTTGTCCATCTCTTTTGCCTTTTCTGGTCTCAGCCTTATTTCATGTCTGTAATTGTTTCCAAATGTATGTCAGCACCACACTGGTCATAGGTTCCTCTTTGTTGTTGCACTTCCTATGTTTTGTCAGTTTCCTCTCTCTACACATCCTCACAAAACCACTTCAAACCAAAACTACTCATCATGTGAGATGAATCAAAACACCCCAGTGAATGCTAAAGATTAGTTAGGCTTGTAAATAATTAACACAAGGACACCCTCAGATCTTAATGTTTAGTTTATTTTGGCTAAATATATAATACGATATATGATATGATATGAGACACTGGTCAAATCATCCAGTCTGCTCTTTGTGGTGGATTTTGTTAACACTGACCCCTTAAGTTAAGAGTCCTGGTCAGATTTTCATTCAGTGTTTCTGCAGTCAAAAGCGGTGCAGAAATAAATGAAACATAGTACAAACAGACAATAAAAACACTATAACAACTTGACTCACTAAAGATACAGAATCATTCATTTTTTAATTGGCCAACGCCCCTTCAACTCTCTAAAGAATCATTTTGGTTAGCCTGGATCTTATGCTACAGACTTTCTGTTGGACTTCATAATAACTCAAAAAAACAATGTCAAAACTTCAAACTTCAGATCCAAGTTTTAATTAACCTAGAGTAATCCTTTAACAATGTCAGTTAATCTGCTGTGGTCCATCTTTAGGCCCGCTTTTTCCATGTAGGCTGTGATAGACATGGTCCTCTAGCTGGCTGAGATCCAGATGCTGGTACGGGCACCCTGGTGCTAATACATCAACATATTCACCGACACCAAGAGTGACAGAGGACTCCAGATGCTTTGGTGTGAAGTGGGAGCAGAGGTCAGGTGGTGAAGACGGAAAAGCTGAAAATTCAGTGCAGTTTGGACCCGAACAGTTGCAGATTTCAGGTTCGGTTCTTACACCCGGCACCATTGTCTCATAGTCTGATGACATCTGTGGGATACAGAACAGAAACCTGTGGTGAACTGCTAATTGTGTAAGAGATCATGGAATATCCAAATGTGTCTGTGTATAATGGACAGTGTGGTATTTTAAGGAGGCAAATAACAGCCATGCCAGCAACTCTGCGATGCTGTACTTAGGCGCAGTGTTGCTTTGAGCTAAATCAGCATGCTAACATGCTCACAGTAATAATGCTAACATGTTGATGTTCAGCAAATATAATATTTACCTTCTTCATTTATAAGTTTAGTGTGGTAGCATGCTAGAGCTGGATTTATACTTCTGCTTTAGCGGGCTTCAACAAAGGTACACGGCCTAGTTGTCTTGCACCTTCTAAAAAATGTAACCACCTCCTGTTAACCCCTTTCATTGGCTATAAATCCAGCTTAACATTTGCTAATTAGCACTAAACACAAAGTGCAGCTGAGGCTGATGGGAATCAGTGTTGACATTTTGACCTGGTGATGGTATTAAATGAAATTCATAGGATCACCAAACTTATTACAAGTCATCCTCAGAGCGACATTAATGTCTAAACCAAATGTCATGCCAATCCATCCACTAGCCGAGATATTTCTGTCTGGACAAAAGTGGTGCATTGCCATCCCTAGAGCAATGCTGCTAGTGTGGCTAAAAGTTCCTGTCATGGACAAACCTCTCTATTCGGTCGATGCTCGCCAGATCTTCGTTGTTTAACAGCCAGCAGGAGACAAAGTGTAAACAGACACACAATAAATATCGCTGAGACACACATCACTGCAGTAAGGTACAGCGGCATGTGGAGCTCTGCAGGAGAGAACAACAACTGAAGTTTACTAGGCAGAAGATTCAATCACACGCTTAAAATTATGAATATAGATGGATACACACACACATGTATATATATATCTATATATATAGATATATATACACATCACTCACTGTCCATTTTGCGTTCCTTTCCAAAGGTGGGTGATGGGTGGGTGGGTGAAGTTTCTGCAAAGCACAAAATACAACAAGTAGAGTTACTTGATGCGTGGTTACACAGATTTTACTGACTGTAATTTGTAAGGTTTTCTAAAGGCTATTATTGTAAGGGAGGACCACATGATTCATTTAGAAAAACTGACAAATGTGCAGTTATAATAACCATGCAGTGTTTCTTGAAATAAAAAGAGGAACTTATAGGAAATGTAACACTACTTGGTTCTCTTTTAGATGATGAGCCACCAGACATTTTTAGACAACAGGTGGACAGTGTCTGTCTTTTGACCCCACATGAGCAGTTATTGTAGTGATCCTGACATGATGTACTGTACCTGGTGAAACATTCAGATGTATGACACTTTTCTCATCAGGGTTTGAGTGGATGTCTACCCCACACAAGTACGTCCTGCTGTCCTTTAAGATGAGTTTGTCCACCCTGACAATGAAAAAGGCTCTGCTGGTGTTGTCGTACAGAGAAAAACGGCCATTTTCCACCCACTTGTTGTGTTCTTCTGTCCGAATCAGGTTAACGTACCCATTATCTTCAACATAGCAGAAGTACTTAGAATTGTTCTGCTGGCCATCTTTATATTCACATCTGAAGTCAAACCTCTGGCCTTCCACACCGACAACAGCTTTGGGTTCGACACTGATCAGAACTGTCAGTCACAAAGAGCTGTGTTAGTTTCCAAACACTGTAAGAATCATGTGTTTTAATAAACAGTTTAACTCAACTAAGTCTATTACATCAGGTTTAAAAGTCTAAATGCATGGCATGCAGCCTACCTTGGATGTGCAGTATAGAAATGATGACAGTTGTTGAGATCCATGTTGTTCCCATCACTTACAGTTTACCTTCAGTCTGCACACTCACACTCAATGAGGCAGCAACCTGGACTAAAGATTAGACTAAAGTCTCTTGTGTTCAAGCAGGTGTTTTCAGTCAAACCTGTTCCTCTTTCATGTAAAACCCAGGCCACACATAACATTTAACATATGAAAGTGAAATCATGGCGGCTTAGTCAACAAGAGACCCTTGTGTCTGCATGACCACAAGTCTTTTTTATATCTGGAATGTAGATGGAACAGATCACAGTTTTTTCTTTAGTTAAGAAAATAATGTAGGTTTAATTAGCTGTAATCGGCTTTAGTCATCACAGACTGTACACAGCATTGCTTCTTTATAAGTAGGTATGAGGAGGATCAACACCAGCCAAAGGGATTTTTCACAGTGTGCTACCCCAAATGTCATTATTACTGATCTATAAAGCATTAATTAATGATTTCTAAACAATTAAAGTTTCACCAATGTATCTTTGCATTAACAATGGATCAAATGACTAGGCTATGTAATATGTGAATGGAATGTCAATTTCCCTCGTAGTGACCAGCTCTTTGAAGCGTTTTAGCATCTTTAAGCTGATTGTTTTGGTTTTTACTGTACCGTTTTCAATTTCTCTCACCACTCTCATCAGAGAATAAACCAGCTGTACTCTAATTATCCAGAACTAAACAGCAAACAAACTTGGATGTGTAGATTAAACTACAGCTTGTTCTGCTGCCCTCAAGTGGCCAAAACAATATAATATAATATAATATAAGGTGAAATGGAGGCACCTGTTATCCTTTATCACCGTAATATACCTTAATAATGTCTGATATCTGTAAAAACAGTTCATGAAGTTCATGAAAAGTGATATTTAATTATAACATTTAAAATTGAAGATAAGTTCTTAAAGCATATTAGGATTAAATTTGTTGTGAAAGATCAAAAGCAATAAAATACTGAATGTAGGTAATGTCTTTGTTTATTCCTCACTCTCTGCCTGTTCTTTCTTTATTATTATCAATATCATTTTTAAACCTTGCCTCTTGGCTTGTATCCATTCATAAAGGTCCTTTCTCTTTAATATCATATCAGATCAAAAATTCAAGAAAAAAAAGTTATTCAAGCAAGTACAACGTAAACTTCCTTTCTTTACATTTTATTATGAATTGGACATTCCCCCACAATACATGCAAGATAATACGTTTCACAGTTTTACAGTAATGTTCAGGAAAGACATCAAAGTCAGAACCTCTGACATACTACACATGGAGGCATCAGCCCATAAAAATGAGCATTTTACGGTACAGACATTACTGTCACTGACTAATTGAAGGTTAAATCTCTCTCTTCGTACTCACATGCTATTCACACATTCAAATATGTGTGATGCATATGCATCCCTGCATACTCAACCACAAACAGTCATATACAGTGTAAACACACATACAGTGTTTGTGATACTTGCTAGACCTAATCACAATGGGAAAAACACCAGATTAATTTAGATTAATTAGTCCTGCTAAAAGGCAACTATCCTATCTTCTTGTGAAATTGACGCGATTGAACTAACTTTAAATCATGTATTTAAATCCACTCATTCAAGAAGCTTGTTGCTTCAGTTGAAAAAAAGAAAGCTAAAAAACAATGACTTCTTTAATGTTTTTTATGTTTATGTAAGTCTGTGATAATAATTAATAATCAGCATAAAGTTCAACTGTAAGAGTTTTCAAACTTCAAACTGTTTTTTTTTTCTCAACTTTAATATTTCTATTGTTACTGCTGTTGTAAGCTGTGCAATGTACAATAGGAGTGCAGCGAGTGCCACGCCTGTGAAGCTTAGTTATTGCTGAGACTGTGTCATAGAGGTTTTTTTCTGGATACAGGTAGACAAAATTCCAATAATAATAGAAACAACAATAATCTCTCTCTCTCTCAAGCGCTAACTATCAAGTAAAGGAAAATAGATATTCAAAAGTATGTAAGTAAGTAATTAAATGAATCTAGGAAAATCTGTGCTTTCCTTTTTGTAATGTCATGAATTTAAATGAATCCATCAGTATCCAAAAAAATCTTATCAACCACAGCTCAGCTCAGCTTGTTCCTGATAAATTCAAACCAAACCAACGTGACAGTGGCCTCTCTTCCTTGGAATCACTGCAAGATCTGGACTGACAAGCCGATGCATTGCTTGTATGGCTCTTTTTAGGCTTGCTTGTCACATTTCTATCTGTTGTAGGTTTGTTTGTGCGTTTTCCAAGAGCCCCATCACTACTTCTTTCAGATATTGTAGGTGGCAATGGTGTTCTACACATCGTAGATGTGATGTCATGCTTTTCTTGGACATTTGCAGCTGAATGTTTTGAATTTGCGGTACCTCTGGAGCAGCAGATGTTTTCATAGATTTGATCTACGCTACATTCAGCTGCTGTGGACACAGACGTTGGTGGGCACTGTTTTGGGTGGGGAGTACAAGAGAACCTCACAGATAATTTTTTCATCGACGGCACTTCCTTGTCAGTCTTCTTGTACTCAGAGATGACCTGTTGAAAATGGCAAAGAAATAACAGATCAGCACGTAGGTCTCATGTGTCCTGCATTTTACTGATCTCTGCATTGAATTTCATCTCCTCCTCAGTTTACTGGCAGCAAAACAGCATAAATTATTAGCCTCATTAAACTGCACTTCATTTCACAGGTTCATCAAAAAATCCAGCACGTCTAAAGCTCTAAATGTATTTCCCACATAAACCAAAATGTATGAACGGAAACCTGTGGTTACAGTTGTAAGTTAAGTGAGAGGGGTTACTGAGAGAGACTATCTAGGGTCTTCCTATGCGTAGTGTTCCTATGCGCAGGCAGCCAGTGCAGTCGTGATTAACAAAAAAAGATCTAACTTTATTATTTATTATTTAGAGAGCTTTAGAGGTGCTGGTAAGGCGGGTCATTTTTACCATGGCTAGCTGTGTCTCCCTGTTCCCAGTCTTTTCTACTGGCTGTAGATTTATATTTACCAAAAATACATAAGACTGGAGACTGGAGATTTACCTTGTCATCTAACTGTATTTTTTAAATTTTCAATCTGCTCTGTTAATGCAACACTCTTGGACTTTTGGGAAACCCCATGAATATACAGACCTCTGAAACAGGAAAAGAAACTGAAGCATCCTCATCTTAATTTTATTTGCTGTCGTGACAAGTCATGTTTCTCTAAGAAGCGTTGTTGTGCTGTGAAGAGACATGTTGAGCTCCACTTTCTGTCTCATACCTCTCTTTCATCTGCACTGATGAGATCTGTGCCGTTAGAACAAACTTGTTGTTGAGGTTTTGAGTTTGTTCTGCATTTCCTGAAGCAGATTACCAGCACCGAGATAGTAAGCAGAGCAACAGCCAACAGCCCGACAGTAACATACCACACGGTGCCTGACCAAAAACAAACAAAAAAAGCCTCAACAATCATAAATAGTGCGTCATCAGCTGATATTCATGCACTAACTGACCGCATGAAATGATAAAATACATCATGAGTTACCCGTAGAGTCACCTGTGTTGATGTTTTGTTCTACTCCACCAGTGCTGTTTGGGGCTGTTAGGTTGGATGAAATATTATGTAAGTTTATCTATCTTTAATTCATATTTATGAGGATTAAAATGAAAATCTCTCTTCACCTACCTGATGTTATGTTTGTCATCATACTGGTGTCCATTCCAGGTGTTAACTGTGTCGAGTTGGAAATATATGTCCATGTGGGAGAAAGTTCAGTTATGGCAGGAGTTGTAACAGCTGTATGGGGTGGTGGAAGAATTCAAAACCTTTACTTAAGTAAAAGTACCAATACAACAAAATGCTTCATTAAAAGTTGTACTAATTCTGCAGTGAAATGTCCCCTGAGTGATGTATTAATATACGTCTGACATGATTAAATTGTTAATACAGATGCATCAAGCTTCTAAGCAGAATTTTACTGTTGCAGCTGGTCGAGGTGACGCTTGTTTTAATGGATCAGTGTGTAGAATTTAGTAGTATCTAGCTGTAGTTAATGATTCCAATCACCTAGCTTCACAAAAAAACGTGAAAAGTCCTATCTAGAGCCAGTGTTTAGTTTGTCCATTCTGGGCTACATTGCAGGTCAACATGATGGACTCTGTAGAAAATAACCTGCAGTGTGTATACACGCTATCTTATTTTCAGGTGGAGCCTATCCCAGCTGACTTTGGGCAAGAGGTGGCGAACGCTCATCACAGGACACATAGAGAACCATTCACCCTCACATTCCCACCTACGAGCAATTTAGAATCACCAATTAACCTATTATTAACTGTGGGAGGAAGCCGGAGTACCCGAAGCGAACCCACGGAGACACAGGGAGAACATGCAAACTCCACACAGAGAGGCCTGAGCTGAGGGTTGAACCTGGAACCTTCTTGCTGTGAGACAACAGTGCTAACTAGAGCCCCCTAAATCTTACTCACTGGAGCTTTAACTCATATACAGTTAAGTCATTTAGACCAGTGGTTCCCAAGCTAGGGTTCTGCCCTTGTCCTGAGGGTCACAAGATATATTCGAGGTTATTGAGCTGATTAGGATTAATGAGGTTGGAAAGATCAAAGTTCCTGACAGACAAATCTCGATGTATTTTTTCTAATTTTATCTAATATTTGGTTATTGGGTGTGTGTGTGAAATACTGGAGATTGTACCTCTACTCCTCTTACTGGAACCACTGGATTATTATCTAAAATTGCATTGTATTTTCAGAATCAGAATCACTTTAATTAGCCAGGTATGTGTATACACATGAGGAATTTTGCTCTCGTAGTGCAAACATATATAGACATAGGTACAGTTAAAAAAACAAAACAAAACAGAGGACTTATAAACATATATAGATCATATTTTGTATGTAAAATATGAATCTTAGAAGTAACATATCATCTAAATGTAGTGAAGTTAAAATAACTAGATCTCTCTGAAATGTACTGGAGTTGAGGTATAAAGTAGCATAAAATGGAAATGTTTAAGTACAAGTACCTCAGAAGTGCAGTATTTGAGTAAAAGTACTTAGCTACATTCCTAACTGCTGTGGAAATGTGTATTCATAACTGCAGACAAAAACAGAAGTAATAGTAAGAGTAAAAAGATCATGCACGTACCTTCCTTTACAGTAACATGTACTGCAGTGAATGTATCAAAACCAGGCCTGTCCACTGCACACCAGTATTTTCCCGAGTCTGACAGCTGGAGTTGACTGAAGGTCACAGTGAAAACTCCGTTCCCCGAGTCCACCAGAGTGATCCTCTCTGACTTCACTCTTCCACCAGATTTCACAGTTGCCAGTATATCTGTATCGGCTGTACATGGATCCTTGCAGAGGTATTTATGGTTTTTCCACGCAAAATTGTGTGAACACTGGAAAGACACTTCTCCCCTCTCGAATCCCTCTGTATTGATGTTTGCTTCCACTGTCCACTTAGCTGTAAGGATTGCACCATGTGACAAGAATTAAAGATCTGTTGAGGTGTTTAATTAAATGAATGGGCGTATTTCATAAACACACTTACCATATAGAAGTAAGCAGAAGACAGAAATGGTCTTCATTCTGATTGATAAGGTGTTGGATCTGTGGTCCCTCAAAGCTTATCTTAACAGTGGTGAAATGACATGCTCTATCTTTGCACAATCTTGTGCAAGTGAGGCAGCAACTATATGAGCTCTCAACTACATCCTCCTTCCTGTGGTTGGGTGTAGGCAACAACCTTGAAGAAGAGAAACGTGCATGGACAAAGATGAAGTGAGAGGATCGGTCTCTGATGCATTCCAACACATAGTTTTAGTAATCCAATGCTTGTTTCATTATGTATATTTTACAATACAGGTGAATTTCAAGAAAAGCAGGAACTGAAATTTAACACATACCACACATGACCGACCTACAATAACATACCAAACTACACTTCTACTACTGTACAAGTCAACTATATAAAGCATAGTAAAAACACACAAAAGTTCTCACCTGAATCTGCTGTCTAGCAGTGCTATCAGACTGTTTAGCAGTTCTCTTATAAAGACTATAAACATGGGACATAGCTATTATGGCTCTGTCCAAAAGGAACTGGGATATTGTGGCTTTTATAATAGTGGTGCTGGCCAGTGGATTTTGTTTGCCACTGAGTTGTTGTTCTCTGTTTCTAGTCTTTCTGATTTTGTCCAAAATTATAATTACAAAACGAGTTGGGCCTATAAATTAACTTAGTGTGAAAGGAAGAATATTACTCAATTTAAAGAGCAGGTGACAGACATGGAGGCACCTTCAAAATAAAGCAACCTCAAGATGTGAGTCATTGCAGGTAAAACACCAACACCTCTGCCTACAAGTGGAAAATCCACTTGTAGGCAGAGGTGTAAAAACAGTGACAAAAAGGGTGTCATTGTCTGACACTTCTCTGACCTCCTCACACCCTTTCTTAGAAGTCTGTGACTCAGAGCTATTCCAAGCAAGTGCATAATAATTATAAAAACACAAATGTACGAGCATTGAATGAAAATCACCAGGGCCCACAAGACATCGACAGCAAAAGTTACCCATAACATACAATGAGCACAATAATTTCCAGTTCAACTGAGATATGAAATGCGAGGGTCACACTGCAAACTTAACCTGCCTAACCCTTTTCAGTAAAGTAAGCAAAGTTTTTTATAGGATCAATAATTCATTCATATTGCTGAAAATACAGAAAAAATAGAAGTGCATGAGAAAAATAATATATTGTCAATATTTTAGAGGAATTTCAAACGATGTTTAAATTGCAATACATGTCAATTTCAAGAAAAGCTTATCGCGCAGCATAACCATTTTGGTTACACTCACCACTCTCATTGCGCTGTTTGTTGACCGCAGACAGCAGCTATTTTCATGAAAGACAGACAATTAGTGACGAACAAATGAACACAGTGAAGCATTTAGCAGCTGAGGAGACGCATATTTAGGCAGCAGAGAACAAAAACGAAAGAAAGTGTTTCAAGTTGCACATTCTAATGATAGTGTATATGTCACTTTGTCATCTATGTGGCTTCAGATGTTTTCCACCTGTGTGTGTATACTGACTGCAACCTGGTTATGTACAAAAAGGATGACTAAACCGAGATAATGCCAACCGTTGTTCACAACACACTTTAATTTAACATTTTTGGAAATATATATGACCTCTTGGCCTCAGTGGTAGTTGGAGATATAGGTTCTGTTTTTGTTACTGATGTGTTTGCATGCAAATGTCTGCATATATGTAAAGGCCATCTGATGCATGTTTGCTTCAGATTATCGCAGGAATGAGAGAAAGATAATTGGAAGATAAATGGGTGACTTGAAAGTGTTTCTGAATTAATCTTTATCATTGAGCTCTAAGTTGTGTGTAGTCATGTTGAACCATAACATATGCACAGTACCACCCTCTGCAGGTCTTACTGCAACACTACTTTGAATTTTATGAAGAGAAACTCAACTTCTCGAACCACCAACAGCAGGAATGTACTCACTGATGAGGATGTATTGAGTGTGTTATGTGCGTATTATTTTGCACAATGAAAGACAAAAGGTTAAACGATTTTTTATTTCATTTAAACATGACACCGCAATGCATAGTTAAAATATAAATACACATTAAAATGTGTACTGTATTTCATTTATCAGTTTTTATTTTCACCCCACCAGGTTAAACTAAGACTTATTGATCTTATTTTTGTTCTGGAAGATGCCCAGGACAGCAAGGACTTCACTCATTAAAACGGTCGTAAGAAACTATAATAATATAATATAATATAATATAATATAATATAATATAATATAATATAATATAATATAATATAATATAATATAATATAATATAATATAATATAATAGCAGCTCCAAAACAGAATGAACCCTGCTCAGTCCAGACTTTTGGGATCGAGTGCCTGGTAGATGGCTGCATACTGGGAGGTAGAGGACGGAGGACTGAACTCTGGATCAGCATCTGGTTCTAAAGACTGCAGTCTCACTGCAGCCTGAGTGGAGGAGACATCTGTATTTTCCTCACAGTAATCAGCCTGTAAATAAATAAGAAGCATCACTAACCAACTAATTTTATCTGAGAATTACACTTATGGTTAAAACAGTCATGTTCAAAACATTTTAATCAAAATAAAAACTGGTAAATGACAATAAAATCACTCACCTCACACTTGTTTGCTTCAGATCTGTTCTGACCTTCTGAAACAAACAAGCAAAAAGATCCATTAAAACGTCTGTGTGCAAACACGTGAAAGAGTTTTGGTTCAAGATCAAACTGTGGAGTGAAAGTAGTGCACATGTTTGCCTGTGTCTCAGCTAGATTACCTCGGCAGTGTCCGTAGAATATAAGAGGTATGATGGCACAGACAAGAACAGCCAGGCTCACCGAAACAATGATAACCACCGTGGTATCTGCAAAGAAACAGACCCTGACGTACATATTTAAAATCCAACATCTCTAACCAATTTTCACTGTCTGTGGAAACATAAACAACTTTACAACTTTAACACATTAAACAATGTTCTGTATCTTTTCATGACATCACATTTTAGTAGGAGCACTGTAACAACTGTAAATGGCTTTTTAATTCATTGTAATTTAATGCTTACATATATTGCACTACCTCCTTCTTCTGCTTTGAACAATGCGTCTGATCTGATTGTTTCATTAAAACAAGCTCAGTAAACTAGTTAAAAATATAACAATTACAATAATAAGATCAATTCTGTGCTTGCAAGTCTTTATTCATGCCCTCTGAGCCAGAAACACATGTAAGCGTGTATGCCCTTTGACATGTTTACTGTGTGTTGCAGCTTTGCACACTGAGCTATTTTGGGGGGCCGCTACAGCTTCCAGACTAGGTGTGACGAGAAACCATCTCGGTGCACACTGAGACAGTTTTACCCTTCAGCAGATGAATGAGAAAATAAATTCTGCACAGTGAGGCTCAAACATCAAAGTGAAGTAAAACACTAAGCAAAACACATCTAAGTGGAGAAGAACAGCTGCTTAACTGTAAAATACCTGTGAGTTTGGTTTCAACTTGCTGGTTGGTCTTCTCCTCTGCAGTGGGCACGGTTAATGCTGCTGGTGATGGTGCAGTGCTGGACTGAAAGCTGCCTTGGGGCAGATTTTCTGCTTCATTCTGCACGGTGGTGGTGGAGGGAGGAGATCCAGAAGGAACAATGGAAGCTTTGAGAGGACAGGATGGAGGATGGATGATTGGCGAGGAATAATGTGCCGCACATGTGTTTATGCACTCATGTGATATTATTACTGCTAAATGAGTGAAGCAGACACATCGCAAGATATACAGTACACATAATAACATCAGAATTTCCATCCAAAACAAGACCAGGCTGTCAGCTACATGAATATTCTGGCAGGTTCAGTATGTTCAGTAAGTCAATACAAGATTTATATTATCTGTTAAAAGTTTATCTACACATTGATTATCTTTATGTTGTTTGTATAGCCTACGGACAGAATAAAAGACAAAGAGTTTCCTGTTCCAGTCCACACAGAATGACTGTAATCTGCAGTTAACAGAGCATTGTTTCACACTTTGTTTGAAATCACCAGGTCTCAAGAGATCTAACCAAAAACTTACCGTTTAAGACTATGAGATTGACCTCCTGGTACAACACATTAAAGGTTTTCCCCACTCCACAGTGATAGCTCCCTGCATCCGCCATCTTCAGCCTCTTCATGGTCACGTTGAAGGCTCCATCTCCTCTGCTGACCTCCATGCTGTATCTCCCTCGCCGTGTGACAGCCAATGTCTTCTTCTCAGTCTGAATGATAGTGTTTTCTCTGGAGCAGACTCCTTTGCAGAAGTACATGTTGAAGTGTTCGGGGCTGTTGTGTGTGGTCCAGCTACCAGAGCAATGAATGGAGACCTCACCACCAACATGGCCTCTCACCACCACTGCTGAAGCGTCCACACACACAACTGCAATATGAAACAAAAGAGCCTGGTTAAAACTGTTGATTGCAGTTAGGTGGATTGAATGAATGTTGAAATGTGGATGAGTGGCTTGACAGGGAAGCTTACTAAAAAAAATGAGATGCATGCTACAGTTTTTCGCCCTTACTTGTTTTGATTGATTGTTGTTTGGAAGTGATTAATCGTTGAGAGGAGGAAATATATGGAGGATAAAGTTAATACATAAAACATTAATAATACACAATTTCTTTGCAAATAAACTCTGAATCCGATTCAGAGTTGACACTTCTTTCTTTAACATCTTCAAGAATTCCCATGACCATATCTACAGTACCTCTGCTTCTGCTTGCAAGTTACGTTTCTGTGACATTAAGATTATCATTTATTTGGTCATGTTTCAGATTCACCTGGTAAAAATAAGTCCAATATTCATTTTATTATAGCTTTGTTTTTGGTCTCCATCAGCACCTGATCTGACTATCTGGTAAATATTCCTCTATGTTCACCATCTAGTCGCTAACTGTGTCTGAGCAGCAGGCTGTATGTAGCTTTTTAGAGCTTCTTTTGACTAATAACAGATATTGTGTACTGCGAAAGCCTTTAGAGTGAACCAAAACAATGAAGATGGCTGGCTCACTGTAAAGATCTGTAAAGCTGAAGAAGGCTTCAGATATGGATGATAATTCTCCCTTTTTTTACTTTATCACATTGTTTTCATATCATCACCCTCATTTTCATTTTAAAAAACATCAACTTTTATAGTACTCATTATTTAACTGTTAGCTTTACATGCAACAAGAGAAATTGGGCTGTTTTTTTCCTACTTATTTTGGAAATTTCTATAAATAATTGAGATTTCAAAAAGTAGAGATATGGAGTCGAACCAAAATCATCGTGTTTATGTGGTATGTGTCTTAATCCTTCAGTAAACGGACACCTCTTTCAGTGTTTTTGTTACAACTCTCAGTCTATTACAAAATGAATAAGCCTCTTCTACTATATTACAAAAAAATGTGTTTGAGTCGATACAGTTTTAAAAAACAATATCTTATTGAAAATTGCCTTCATTGCAGTTCATCAGTACATTTAAATGTATTAACAATAGTACATAAACTGTTATAAACTTGATAGTTTTCTTCCATTCACTTATAAGTTAATAGTAAATTCAAAATGCTGCTTTTACAAATAAAACATACTGATATAAATGTTTTCTAGAGGTAAATACACCAAACTTACCTGAGAAGCAGCAAAAAATAAAGACATAAAGAATCTTCATTCTTTATCGTGGTTAAAAAAAACCAAAAGAAAAAGTATTTAGTCCAGAAGTATCAGAAAAAGTGCTGCCGTCTGCTTCAAATTAGTCATCTGATTGAGTTATAAAAGCTGAGTGCCTTAATGATCCAGCAAAGCTACAAAGATGCGATTGTGCAGAAAATGATTGCAGTGCTGTTTGTCTTCATCTCGTGTGGTCAGTAAGTGGCATGATTCTATTTTACAATGCCATTACTTTTTTTTTTTTTTAAAGAGAGCATATATAATATAATATAGTTTTCCACACCCACTTTACCCTGTTTCACTCTGTCACTCTGCTCTGAAGACTCAGCTCATGACTGTGACACAGTATAAACTCCTCCATGTTCATGGTCATAGTTCAGGCTCTGTTTGCCTTTGAGCATCTACATTACTTGAAGCTGGGGGGCATCAAACTCAACGGGCTGTCTGCTGACTGTATCACGGGTGTTAGAAGACAGCCTG
This sequence comes from Miichthys miiuy, assembly GCA_036365135.1. Taxonomy (NCBI): domain Eukaryota; kingdom Metazoa; phylum Chordata; class Actinopteri; family Sciaenidae; genus Miichthys; species Miichthys miiuy. The sequence goes on from CM071602.1 coordinate 23,444,602, forward strand.
AGGTCTGTCATGAAGCAAGATTTATAGGCCAAACCCTACTTACTTCAGCAAATCTGATGTGTTTCAGCAAATATGTTTTTTAAGGACAGTATAAAAAAGAAAGTTTACTCAGAGGAATCTTTCATTTACAAGTTTTACAAAATTTTACAATTTTACAAAAAATCAAGGCCCTACCCAGCAATATTAATATTTTTTTTGAACCTCAGTTTGACTTACAAAAAATCTGCAACTGCCATTGGTCGTAAACCGCCAAAACCAAGTGGCAACCTCTGTGGCTGTGAAGTGAAGCACATGCAATACAGAAGTGCCAAAAAACCGCAGGTCCTCAAACGGACACTCGAGGCTGACTACAGAATGAGTCAATCTGATTGGATCAATGCCAAATCTGTCAGAATTTGGTCCCTAGACTTATAAGTCTATCAGACGTTACAATGTGAGGCAAACATACCCGAATTGGTTTTTGCCATTTGGTTTGACAGCTATGTATTCTCTTCCTGTTTTCAACAGCTGTCGTAACAACAACCACAGGCACATTCGGCTGAAAGTTGCCAGTTAACAGAGTCGCTTGTTAAATTGAAACACCTGTGACAGAGGAGCTTCTGGAGGAAATAAACACCCTGATATTGCTCTGATCTAGAGCCGTTTACTGGCGGGAGGCGAGCTCAGAGTTTGTTTTTTATGCGTAGTCAGTTTGTTACCTTCAGTAGTCAGCAGTCAGCGTGCTCCCAGTTTAGAAAAGCAGATAGAAGTACTGATACATAAGTAGAGCAAAGTGTGACAGGGTCATCAGTAAAATGTGTTATAGCCACATAAAAAAAAGCCAACCTAAAAGTTGACAGCTTGACAGTAATTGTGGTAGTTTGATAGTAATTAAAATTTGTTCTTCTTGTTCAGTTAAATGAATAATGTGTTCACTGTACTTATTTTAGTTTTAGGGTTATGCTGAACACAAAATTTTGTGTTACTTTAAATAAATGTGGATTTAATTTGTCAAATAAACTAATACTGCATTTGTTTTTGTTGAATATACGTAATTTTGTATTACATTTCCTCTTTCTGGCAATATAGAGGTCAGTCATAGATGGAAATTGGGGTAACTCTGGCAGAATACTGGGTCAGTATTTACTTCTTACAGGACGTCAACTGACTGATATATGAGTCTGTTCTGGCAAAACACTCTTCAGCCTTAGTACATGGTGTGCGTACTTAACTGGGGCAGCTACCGGGCCTCTCAGTTATCTGAGAAAACGGATACCACTTTCATTTTCTGTCCATTCATTATGGTGCTGGAGCTAGCAACCAGTTAGATTAGCTTAGCATAATTACTAAAAGAAGGGGGAAACATTGATGGTCAAAAGTTTAACAAACGCTATATTCTAAATTGTATGCAAAATGTACTGTAGAAACAACAATTTGCAATATTACAGGTGGGTAACCACACTAGCTGTTTCCCTCTGTTGCTAGCCTTTGCGCTATATGCTTTACTAAACACGTGTACTAGCAAGCATGATTTTGAGACATTGCAACCACTTTAAGAGCCAATTACAGTCCAATATGCGACTTACACAAATGTGATACGTAAACATGAAACATCCAATTTCACAGTCTTCCAGCCAACCTACAGTTTAATACGGAGAGATCAGAGGTGTAAAAAAATTTTTTTTATTGTAGCAACAGAAAAAGAAGCAAGCAGATCCCGTCATTGGTCAGATACAGTGACATCAGAATTTGTGAATGTGAAGGAATTTGATCGTGTGTCCACATAAATGATGAATAGCCAGTAATTCTCCCATAGAGGAATAGAGGCACAGCATAACAGAAAAAAAAAATCCCATATTGAACTTTTGCCAAAGCTTCTTTACATGCTTCTAGAAGGTCGCTTTAAAGGCAAGATCACTTTAAAAAAAGCCCTTTCGCCTCTGTTTTCAGAGGCTCGCTGACTCTCTCATGTCTCAATGTCTGAAACACAAACTGTAAGGCCACTTGGTTAAAGTTTATAGCACCAGATTTTCACTTCTTTATTGCTCTTTCCATAATGATTGCTTTGTTGCATCAGTTATCTAACACTTTCTCATTTGGATGTAAAAGCATTCAAACATATAAAATCTTTCTCTATATCCTAGAAGTGTAGATTTCTCCATCAGTAAATTCATTATAACTACTTAATAAGTGCTCTGTCTTAACTATGTAAACAATTCAATGAACATTTTCATACAAAAAGGAAACCTCTTTCTCAGAGAACCTTTATTACCAACAATAGTTCCCACAGAATAGTGCACATATGTGTTCTTATAATACATTTTTGTTTCATCAAAATATAACTTTAGTAAACCAAACACCAAACAATGGAAGTCATATTTACATTCTCGCCTTGGAAATGCTAGTCATTCGTTTAGCATTTTTCCAAGGTGCTTTTAATACTATGGTTGACAATCCCAGCCCAGTCTGTCCTTTATTGTCTGGTGTGACTTATAACTCCACATGAATGTCTACGTGATGATTGACAAGTAGTAGTTGGTAGGGCTGGGCGATATATCAATATTTTAATCTATATCGATATATTTTCAAACGTGATACAGCACGAGACCATATCGTTTATATCGATACAGTTTATTTTGTGTTAAAATACTATACATTCTTCCCTTAAACCGCCAGTTCGCTTTTATTTCTAGAGTTGCACGATACTCACGATACCCACGATACCCACGGTACCCCGCGGTGCCAAATCATAATGGTTCCTACTATACTAGAAATTCTACACGACGGTACTACCGTGGATTACTATACTACCGGTGCCAGTTTCCGCTACATAGCGGCCGCCTCTACTGTCCTCCCGGCTTCTCACTGAATGCTACTCCCTTGTAAACAAACCAACATGGCAACTACTGCAACCGAACTACACAGCTGCTGAATGATTGGCTGCTTGCCTGTTACTGGTGACGTCTGGGGATATGAAAGGCTGTTTCCGCCCGTCTGTTAGCTGATTGTCTGTTCGTGTGTTTCTGCCAGCAAGAACGAACTCCATGAAGACAGCTCCGCTTCAATAGAAATTCGCTTAAAAAAAAACAACAAGCTAAAGTTCTTGTCACCCACCTTACAGTCACAAACACGAGACAACACACTCACCATGGCAGAAGCACCGGCCCGAAGCGCGAGTCTGCCGCGGCGTCGTCGTCATTTTGCTCAAAAAAACCAAACTCGTTGTTTCAAACTTGTTTCAGTCTATTGCAGTATCACAATAATACCCAGAACCGTGATACCTGATACTGTCTGGTATAGCATCGTGGTTATTCATTTTGGTATCTCTATTTATTTCTCCTCCTCTCCCTGTGTCCAGGTCTCCCGCTGCTCATTGACGTCGTCACGTCAGAGTCTCCAATAACTCCAGAAAAAGTCACTACATTTATCACTAGTCGCTTTTTGGGAAAAAACAAATTGCTAGAGGGTCTGAAAAGTCGCTAAATATATAGCGACAAAGTCGCTAAGTTGTCAACACTGGACCACTGATTAGTGAGTAAACAACTGAAGCAGCGGGGTTAGAGGTGGTGCACAGGTGTGTGTGGTGGGAGTGCGATTTACTGGCGGGCCATAATAATAGATGTATGAAATTATCCGGCCACGGAAAAAATATCAATATATATATCGAGTAACGCCATTCAGCTAAAGAATATCGAGATATGACTTTTGGTCCATATCGCCCAGCCCTAGTAGTTGGCAGCTTAGTGTGATATTTGTAAAGTCCTGGAGGTCTGCTGGTCTTGTTTAAGATCGTGGGAGGACCTGAGCGATGGTGTCCCGGGCACTCTGGCTGAGCCTGTCTGGGAACCTGACCTCGTACTCCACTATTAGGTCACCTCGACGATCGGGGCGTTTTGGATAAGGCAGCCCCTCACCACTAATGCGTCGCTTCATCCCTGGCTGCACGATATCTGTTGATGAGACGGTCACTGTTTTGCCTTCCAGGGTGGGTGCGTAGACTGTGGAGCCACACAAGGCCTGATGGGAAAATAAAAAGGAAAGAAAATCAGAAATTAAGATGAACTATTAGGATCTTCATTCTACTCGTGATTTCATAAAAAAGTTACATGTAATCTTAACTTACATCTCTGAGTGAGATCCTTGCTGGGTAAATAATGTCAGAGCCGTCCCGTTTGAATACCGGATGGGGCTTGTCCTTCAACACAAAGACCACGTCAGCTGGAATGTTTGTGGGAGTCTGGTCCCCCTCTTTGGGAAACGTGATTTTCGTGCCCTCTTTCCACCCCTTCTTTATCTGCACCTCCAGGATTTTATCTTCTGTCCGTAACGATTGCCTGTCAGGGTTCAGCCTTTTACGGGAGATCTTCATTCTCTTTGTGCAACCTGACAGAACTTCCTCCAGGGTCACCATGAGATCATGAACCACAGGGGGGTCCTGTTGCTTCTTGACTACACTGCTGTGAGTGCCCATTCCTCCCATGCCAGAGTTGAAAGAGCGAGGGAACCCACCCATTCCAGCGGCCCCCATCCCAAAGCGGGCAAAAGGGTCGTCAGTGTCCATGTCCTCATCCATGCCTCCATTGCGGGCACCAAAGAACTGCCCGAAGGGGTTACGTCCACCAAAGAATTCTTCGAAGATGGCATGAGGGTCGCCCTGGAAGGTGTAGCTGAAGGTGCCAGGGCCACTGCCACCACCGCCTGTGGGTCCTCCGCCTTTCAGACCTGAGTGAGAGAAACAATCAGTTAGTACATTAATCACTAAAATGAGCTGAATATTTGTGGGTACATTCCTTTACATTGCTGTTTCACTGTTATAGAGAGTATTGTTCTTATGGACCTGGTGTTATTACATTATTATCTTCTGCAATTCATAATTCACTGCATATAAATTTACATTTAACATCCACAAATGTTTGCTTCTTTTATAAATACATGTTTTAAAGTATCACATACACCATTATCCATTGAAACACTCATTATTCAATTATATCATCTTTCATGACATTAAGGTCATAATTTGATTTTATTTCCCAAATTACTCTCTACACTATAAAACAATACATGCAAGTCATGTTTGTCAAGTGGGATCACAGCATATTTATCACAACATATTTCCTCAAAAAAGTATTACTGCAGCAGACAGCTTAACGACTACAACCGTTGCAGGTGTAGAATTTTGTAGGTTTGTGCCACATGTTTTATGGTGGTGTGTGTACACAGTGAAGCTGAGGTTCATGTTCAAGTTCAAATGCAGTTCGTTTTGCCCTTATAAAAACTCCTGACAACTTTCTATTGATTTGGAATCGAGCCAGGACAGATGAAAAGCAAATACTGGGTCTTAATTAATTTTTGTTATGATGGCATGGTCACTATTGCTTTGTTGCGTGCATATTGTTTTTTGTGGTGTTTCATATATATATATATATATTTGTGCACCACCACTTGTTCTTACTTTGTATATAGTCTTTATCTCTATTTGTAGTTCTATTTCTTATTTTTATAAAAATGTTATTTACTCCAACTTTATTGGCAACAACAATTTAACTTCTTTGCACCGGGTTAATTTAATGCAGAATTATTATAGTTTAACTTTAATGTATGTTTACTGAAGTATAGGTTCATTTTTAATGTATGTTTTTACTGTGTGTTTACTGTCTATCTATCTATCTATGTGCATGTGTTGTCATCTAAATTGCTATAATTATATTTATGGGTTACTAGTGTTTTAATGTTAATGAACATTGTTATGCAATGGGGGATAAAACATGAGATGCATGCAAACCTGTCAACGACTGTTGATCCAAATGATGTCGTTGCCATGGCAACACACCAGGCGCCATACTGGAGAGACTTCTCATCCACAGTGTCAAGTTAAAAATCTCAACTGTAACATCTGATGCGAGACTTTTACTAATTAAAAGTTTCCTACTTTTATCAGCACGTATACATATTTTAATAGTCGTGTCCTTCATTTAGTTACCATGGTGACCAAACAGCCATGGCTAATATGGGTAAAGTATTTCAGTCCATTTCTGTAACACTGCCCCACCTGTCAGGTTTCCATGCACCAAAATCAACACTGACTTCAACGCCACGCTGCACGCTAATCCCCGCCCTCTCCTAACGTCAATCAAACACGGACTCTCTTCCAGCTCCGCTCCTGAGCTCAAGTTTAACTTTACCCCATTTCAACTGGAGAGTTTGTCATTGACTTCTTCCTGTTGAAACATGCAGGTTAATGTGAGTTTTTTCTCTCCTGCCAGCAGAGCCTCGCCTCTCTCCTCTGTGGGCTCAGGAATAATCCACGAGTTGAAAGACAGAGTGGAGGGGGAGCTGGGAGCGCCATGACAGGATAACGTTAACGTCTGTTCGGACTCCTGCGTCCTTTAGATATAGTTACCTTATCGGCACACACCTCATCGTACTGACACCCATAGAGCCGATAGCTTCACTCTCTCGTTATAACACACTTAATGACACTTGTTTAATGATGAATAATGAAGTTAAACCTTACCTTCTTCACCATAACGGTCGTATATGTCCTTTTTCTTTGGGTCGCTCAAAACGTCGTAAGCTTCAGCGATCTCTTTGAATTTCTCCTCGGCTCCCGCTGACTTGTTTTTATCGGGGTGATAACGCAGAGCCTGCTTCCGATACGCTTTCTTTATATCGTCCTCCGACGCTCCTCTCTTAATTCCCAAAATGTCGTAGTAGTCTTTACCCATTTTGACCATCCAGCGGCCTCTTTAGTAAAACTGTTCAGAAGACACGTCAGTGTTGAAGTAGTTCAGTAGCACGTCCTCAGTCCGTCCTCCGTCCCAGCTCAGAGCGCTGTGCCCCGGAGATTTTCTTTATACACGGCGCAGAAACTTCCAGAGTTTTCCATAACCAGCCTGAACAATCCCAACTGTCAACAGTTCAACTGACACGCCCAGGGGGACGTCACGTCATGCTGCGTTCAAGTACAGCCGGAAATGTTCCCGCACACAGTCAGTTACATACCATCCCTTATCAGTCGCCCCAAAATCGGGATGGCTATAAACAACACAACAAGAACATGTAGGGCGTGGGCTATCTTTTTAAATAAGTATTTAATACGTTCAACTTTATTTAGAAAGAAAGAAAAAACGGTCCCATGCTAAAAATTCACACGTCCCTATGGACTTTACCGACATGATCATAAGCAATCAAAGTTGATGCCATGGACAATGAACAATAGCCTAGAAATACTTGTTGTGCAAGCCGTGTCTAACTTAGAAAAAAAAAAAAAGACTCTTGTACTTATCCCCACCGCACTGATATGAAACTGTGCACATATTGCTGGCAGGAGCTTTTGTTATGCTTGGGTGTGGCCCAGATTTAAGACTATTAAATCCTCCATGTGCCGCTTAGTAGTTAGCTGTACAACAAGGAGACTGATTATTTGCTGCTCTGTGTGTGTGCATGAGAGGACACCGAGATTCTGTCCAAACAAAATCAGAGAATTATGCTGGATTTACAGGCCGACAAGCAATGTAAATAAATGTGTATTATCTGCAACAGTGAAGATAACATGCAGGACCACTCCCACCACTGGAGCCATGTCACTTTTTATGTAGAGTATTACTATTATTATGGTTTTAGTTATTTTTTTTAACTACAAACCCTTCTCGAGGTATACGTCAAAAAAAAAGCCAATTGATTTATATTGTACAATAGTGCCATTTTGTTTTATGTTCTGTAACTGCATGGCCTTTAAAGTAGGCCCTACACACAAGACAAGTGTGTGACTAACAGAGATTTGTTGTAACAAGTAAGACTGCACCCTCAGTGTCAGTGTGAAACTATAGAAGCTAACATTTTACTGAGAGCAAATACTAGACTGAATCAACTGCACAACAAGAAAACATGAATGTAACAAAATTCCCACCTTTAAGTGTTGTCATACACATTAACAGGCATAGTCAAACACATGCACACAAGAAATAAATCAAAGATGTCTTTCTTCAGCTGCTTCAGAGTTTTATTTTTTCATCAATTAAAGTATTGTAGGGTAGTGAAGTGTTTTAAAATGAATCAGTAAATTTCAGTACAAAGTTGAAATTAGCTTCTAGTGACTACGTCTTTGTATGAGATACTGTCTACAGCAAAACCTGTTTTTTAGCAGTGACACATTTTAAATATCACTACAGGTGTTAACAGCTCTACAGACCCGCCCAAGTCACAGTACTATTTTTTGTTTGTTTGTTTGAAGGTGGAGCTCAAAACATTATTGCTTTGTTATTGTTATTGTGTTGTTTTGTTGTACAAGACAATTATTTTCGTATAAATGTGCCTGACAATCTCCCTTAGAATGAGTTTTGTCTTTGGTTTGAGATGATGAAATGACAACATACCAGGAAAATGTCAAACTTTATTTTTGTAGGACACACAAAGAAATCACGACATACACACTACAGAAAATGTATTAAAACAAGAGAAAGATGAGATTACATAATGTGCAATTGTGGGAAATAAAAGACAAATAATGTAATAGCACAGAAGTCTACACAGACTACAGGAAGAAAGAAAAATAATGGGATGAAATAACAATAACAACAACAACAACAACAACAATAATAATAATAATAATAATAATAATAATAATAATAATTGTAAATTAAGTTATGAAAAGTCACCAGACAGACAAATTATATTCTAGACAATTTAAGAGAATCAATACACGTGGTGTGCAGTGTGCTGTCGCCAGTAAGCATGCGCACAAACGGACAGAGCAGCTATTCAAAAAGCAATAAAGATACCACGCACTAAATCCAATTATTGTTGGCATAGCCCGCGACCTCTCCGTCTGCTCAAATCTCATTGGCTACGACGCTGATAGTGTGGGCGTATTCGCCTGGATTCCGCCTGTTTTCATTGGCTACAGCGGGGCAGTAGCACCCGCCTACGGTGGCCATAGCAGTCGTGTATTACTCCGCTGATTGGAGGCGGCTCTGTCACTCATCTGGGATATTAAGGAAGGGGGTACCAACTGCCAAGATGAAGCACTACGAGGTAAGTAGTGTCTATAAAACTCGAAACTGTGAATGACCCGCTTTATGGGGCCAGAATTTAATTAAGCCAACATATACAGAATTTTCTTGTGATTTCTCTAATTGTAAACTCCACCAGAACAGACACAGTTAAAGCTCTAAACATGAGCAGTGAGGGTCGCATGCTGCTGCTGCAGCGCCGCCTGTCATGGGCTGGTTGCTATGGCCGGGGATTTGTGGCCTCTCGTACACGGAAATGAACCATTGTACTGGCTGAAACATCGCTGGAAATCAGGCTGCACCCACAGTGATGAGTAATTATACTTGCATTGTGTCTTGGGTAAAAGCTGAGAAGCTCTGTTCGCTAAACACAGACCTCTCTGTGCAATGCTCGGCATCATCGCCATCTTTGGCTGGAATGACTCATGGCGCCTTATCTTGTTATTAACCAATAATGCAGGTGAACAGTCAAGTACGCAGTCTCACACCGGTTAAATGAAGCCTCAAGGGCCATTGATAAAAGAAACACAAACAATGTGGGGGCCTACAGTCTTAGAAACTGTCTTAGGCCTATTTTATCATCAATGATTAAAGTTTTCCATATTATGCCATGCTTAAGCACTGAAGTCTTTTCTCAAAGCTGAGTGAGTTTCGTGAGAACCTAAACCTATCAGACAGGATTTGAAGTAGTCTGACAGAAACTGACCTAACCAGACCTGCTCCGGTTGCCCTTCTCTCAGTTGACAGACGTTGCTTTTGCAGCCTGAGGGGCAAAACAACATTTAAATCATGAGAAATGTTGGTGAATAAAAACATAGCTACGTTGACTTTTTTTTCCCTCGTAGATCTAAACATTTGCTTAAAGGTGAAGGTTTTTCATGACGCCTGAATGTATGCTGTTTATCATTCACTGGTTGCACTGGTGTCAGCATTTATTAGCACTGGTCATTGTGTCAGTCATATACCGATACTGCAAACCTCTAATCAACCTGCTCATCTTTTCAGGGCTACCTTTAGTGATGGCCGTCTGATCTTATCGTGGCCATGCCCTCTGAATAAAACTAGCCTACACTTTTTTTTTAAAACAGTATTTCATTGAGGTTTTCCACATATGGAAAACATACAAATACAGCAGCCACGACAGCAATAAATAATGTATGTAAAGGAGAACAAAAGCCATTTAAAATGATTTCATACAAAGAAACTGAATGCACAGAAGGATTTATGTTATACAATAAAGATTAAAAAATAAATAAATAAAAACAAAAAATTAAAAGCAGCAGTAGTGATGATTTCCAAGATATTGCAATATTCTCATCTTTAAAAAAAAAAAAAATCAGGAAAGGTTTCCATATTTTAATATATTGTTTTATTTTTCCTCTCACAATATACAGCGACCCGTCATTACATTAGGTCCACTTGTACAATCTAATCCAATACAACGACTCTGCCATAAATACTGCTTTTTTTTTTTTTTTTTTTTTTTTTACAACACTTATAATTTTTCAGTTTGTGTTGACATTTAAGAGGTATTAATTCCACTTTATGTTCATCATTGAGTTCTTAATGGCTGCTGTTGTTGTCCAGGACTGCCTTATACTGAAAGGTGTTTCTAATATCATGGTCCTCTCAATATAATGCAGTCCAATTTAACACTACTGCAGACTTCAACCTCAGTAGTAAATATAATAGTTAAATGAATACCTCTCTGACAGTGTCAACAAAATCTGGAAAATTATCAGTTTTGTAAAAGTAGAATTTATGGCAGAGTTGTTGGATTGTACGAGTGTACCTAGTGGCCGGTCGGTGTATCTTAGTCTTTCTGTATGTTTCAATCTTCTTCACCTCTTTGAAGTATTTATGTAGACGCTGTGGCAAACAGGCCTATGAGGTGCACTCATTGTAACTAGTATTGCATTGAAATATGTGACTCCTAAAATCTGTGAAGATCAACTATGGTAGTACAAAGTTTTGCAATAGACCTAAGATAATCAGGCCATGAACTCTAACAGGTCGCAGGATATGGTTACATTGTGCAAAGATTTTTATGTAGCCAACAAAAAACTGAATGATTAGCCAATCGATGGCATTGTTACAGCATTACCTATGACAGGTAGACTAATTGCAGTCAGAAAAATGTTGCTATGCTGGGTGTCGACTATGACTGTCACCGTATCCAATGCAGCAGTGCACATGGTAAAAGATAAATGCTCACACCAGTACCAACAGGTGCTCTTTGAGAAGATTTTTTCCTATGCATTCTGCAATGTTTTTATCAAGTCAAGTTAAAGTTTAAGTTAATCAGTCCTAATGTTTTTTATTCTTACTATAGTGCACATCACATCAATGTAAAGCCAAGCAGAAATACTTTTTTTAAACTAAACATGTACGTAATTATTTCATGCTTTAAGCGGATTGACCGGATTAATCATTGTTCCATTGCATTTACACCAGATAGCACCAGAGAGCTGCATGACTTTCTCAGCTGTCTTGCTTACACACTGATCAGTATTGCTTATAAAACCACTTACCGGGTTAAGAAACATTTCCAGATTGCCTGTTAATCTGTCCAAACAGGTAATCTTTCTAGATTTCAAAAAATAGTCTCTTACCTTGGGATCAGAGGTCCAAGAAAAAAAAAAAAAAAAACAGCAAGAAAGTCAGACAAAGTCCCCTCATGAGCAATTAAAGCTTATATCTCCATGCTTCACCCTCAACCCCGAGTGCCTTACCAGGACAGACTGTCACTGCCAGACTGAGGCTTTATATAGATGAGATGGGGGTGGAACAGTAGCAGTGGGTATGCCTGGTACACAGAAAACTGAGATGGGGTTATTTCCCCGAAGTCTCGACCGCAGTGTCATGTGGCCTGCTTTATTTAAGCATACGTGACTTTGTACAGTAAGAAGGCAGCTCGACGGATTCATCTAAAAAGCACTGATTGAAGTCTTAGGAAGGCGAGATAAAAAGGGAATAACATGCCATCTGAGGAAAGTAAAGAAACATACAGACAAAATATGCATATGCACAGTCCAGGCAATTAAACCAAATCACGTGAAAGCCTTGTTTATTTTTCTTTATGCCACAAAAACATCCAAATTTGTTGCAGGAACATTGGGTACACATGGTCCAGACTACTGTGTATATGACCTTTTACATAACAGAAAATATTTCATAGATACCCGCTGTATATTCATTAGACTGTGCATTCATTAATTCATGTCCGTCACGTCCACATTACCACTTGTGACTATCTGTCTTTCATTCATTATGGAAACTGTATCCCAACTGTTCGTCATTAGAGAGTGGACGGGTGGGGGTGGGTGTCACCAGGGGGAATGCCCTGACTAATCCCTCAGAGTCTGGGGTATTATCACCTAATGGTAGCAGGAGAGGGAGACTCCCCATGTATGTGACTGAGAGATCTGGCTTTTCAGTTTAGTTGGGGGGGTCTGTTGGGAGTGGGCTGGTTACTCAGAGTTAGCAGTGGATGTTTATATTTAGCTGGGTAGAGGAAGAGAGGGGGGCAAACTAGGAAATGGATGGGGATGGATTATGTTTGTCATAATACCTCTCTTTCATCTTCCCACTTATCCAGGGGTTGAGAGGTGTCAGGGGTCATCAGGTGTACTTTTTTAGGGAGGAGTTGTGTTTCAAAACCAAGTCACTGTAGCCTTGAAATATAGTTTCCCCTGTGAGAGATACAAAGATGATATATTGTAGACAGTCCGCCACAGGGATACCGGGCATTCCTGTGTATGCAACTGTGCACACACATGTGGCATATGTCCACGCTCCAGGGGTCGGCTGGCTGTTAAATAAAGCAGCGCACCAGAAGTGAAGGAATGAGAGAGGGCCAAAGAGGGAGGGAGAGTGAGAGAATGGAGGGAGGGGCAGGGGGAGCAGAGGAGGGACAGATTTATCTCCACAGCTGAGTGCTGCTTCTCTCCTCTATGGTTTGGCGTGGATTTTGGATAGGCAGTTGAGAAGGCTGACGAGAACCAAGGGGAAGAGTGTGGAGAAGTAGGGAATAAACCAAGCACAGGAGGAGGACTGTGGACATGGATACTCTAGCACTAGAGGCCACCGGCAATAAAAAGATGGCAAATGGGGCTGCGGTGGTGGCCCCGCTGCCAGCTCCCACGCCGGTCAAACGTAAACCTGCTAAAAAAGCTAAAAAGGCTGTTGTTTTCTTTGAGGTGGAGATACTGGATGCCAAGACCAAGGACAAGCTGTGCTTCCTGGACAAGGTGAGACATTTTCTTTTCTTCTTGAATTTCTAACAGTTTTCATCATCATTTTTTTTGGGTTTGACTCTACGGTTTGCAGAAAAAACCAACTGTATTTAATTGTCCTTGTGGCTGAGTTGTGTGTTTGTATTGTTACTAAATGCATGAGGTGCAGTATGTCTGGTCCTATAGTAAAACATCTTTGTGGACGTGAGTCAGGTTTTCTAGAACATACTGTAGTTGAGCCACTGGAGCTGTAGTCTTCAATGTCAGTTATTGGGTGTGTAACTGGCAGCCTAAATGAGACACACACTGGTGCCCCTTTTATGCATGTGACACAACACTGCGGGGTAAAGAAGGGGCTTTTGGCAAGCACAAGGGTAGACAAAATATCATAAACAACCGTGCAACTGTGTAAACCAGTATGACGGTCAACAAATCTACACAGAAAAGTTTTGAAGTTTACAAGGTTAACTCTTCTTCGTGACTGTGTTGGATTTGGCTCTGTGTATACGTGAACATAATACTATAGGCATTGCAACACCACCACAACCTATGGCCTCAAAACTGCAGGTGCGTTTATGAGCAGTGTCCACACCCTGAACGGCCCCTGCAGAAACAAAGTCTGTATCCAATGTGATCCTATGCAATGTTAATTATATTATGTGTTCCATATATGCATATACAATACAAAATATGTTATTTGTGATATTTAGTATTAAGCTTTGAGGTCACCTCTGAATCACTTTATGGTGTCTCATTTTAGGGCCCTGCTGTTTACCGCCTTCAGTGTTTACAGCACTGTCAGAATCCAGTGCTGTAAACACTACAATCATAGAAATTTAAAAAGGTTTCTGCTTTTATGACATGTCATATATGGAGATACAAAACAAGACAATTGTGTCTGTTTGTCACCAGTACCTTGATATAAAACAGAGATTCTAAAAACAATCTGGTACTTGGTGGCATCATCAGGTTTGATTTTAATAAAAGAGCTAGAAAACAGCTCTCAAGAAGCACGAGAAAGGGCACATGGACATCCTTCATCATGAGCAGATTTGGTATTCGTTGTAAAGAATCAAACCCAGCTGGTTGCAGGTGCAGGACAGAAGGTTAGTTTGCAAACAATATGTCGTTGGCCTCCAAAAAAGTTTTGAGCAGCAAGACCTTTTGCCAAATCTAGTAGTAGTAGTGTAAACCTTATTGTTGTATTACATTTGTAAAAGAAACAGAGCTTGTTTGCCTGACAGAGTGATGCTGAGTGGTAGACTCAAGTTGTGTATGCAGTTGGGATTAAAGAGTATTACTTTTGTATTAGCCACATTTATTTTGGTAGGATGTTTAAGCCTATTGTTTCATCAGGTATATTTCCAGTCATTTGTACTTGGCCTGTACTTTGTTATTGTTGTGTTAGACGGCCTTAATTTGTTAGTGCCAGGCCTGTAAGTCAGTGCTGGTGCATTGGGACGGTTTAGTGTATTGTCAGTGTGTTAGTATATAGAGTCACATTAGCCAAGTTTACAGTGGTGTTAGTCTTTCAGCCACAGCAGACTCTGTTTACCAAAGGCTACTCCTCAAGACCACTAAGTGCTATCCTTGCTGGATTATACCCTGTGTGTCAGGTTAGCAGAGTTTCCATGGTGATAGCACGTGCAGTCTTTACACCTTTTGGAGAGGAACTTTCACAGAAATGACATATATAGATCTGGATCTAGACAGAGGGCCCTTTGGGGGGGCTGGTGTCCTAAAGTAGGCTAACAGAACTAAACTCACAAACTGAGTTAGAAATAAAACTGTAGTCCAGTATCATGTCTGGGTCAGGGTTTATAAGAGAGACTCCGTGATCTTTAAACTGAATGAAGCCTCTAGAAGGAATGGTGGACTGTAGGGGTCACAGAGAGGTGTTTTCTCAGTGATGTCATCCTGCTGAAAATGGCCTGGCGTGCCCAGGGCGACCTGAACAGAAGCCAAGTCAATTACAGCAGCAGACCTCAGTCTACTGCCGAAGTGTCACTCACGATATGAGGAACCTCAATAGGAAATGATCTCTAAATCTGTTAGTCCCACGCTTCCTAAAAATGCGATAAAAAGGCAACTGTTTTGGACATTTTATGCAAAATATAAGCGCTAAGATATTATAGCACCACTACACAATTTATACAAGACAGTGCTGGCAGTATTATTTGTTAATTAATTGCTAGTACAAACATTCTCTCTAAAATGTTGTTGCTTCGTCCTTGACTCAGATTCAGATTCATTTCTTGATAGTAATTTTAAATGTTTGCATGTTTAAACAAAATAATATAGCACAATGACATTTTGCAAGTCCATGTCTCAGTGCTATCTGAGCTTACATATAGGCAGACACAAATATCAGTCTCCCTCTATGTCACACCTTTGCCTAGACGGTGCCATTTCATGTACGTATACATTTCACAAAAAAATCCTAGCTCTCCTAGTCCGGGCCAGCAGAGAAATATTGCCTTACTGCTCAAATGTTTTGAGTCACTGAGGTCATAAATGTCAAAGGTTGAGAGAAACTTGATGCTGATGTTTGCTGTTATGCGATGATGTGATGTGCTGATAGTATTGCACAATTTGTCACTGACAAAATAATGAACGAAGGGATGATGTGACTTCTCTCAAGCATGTTTGAAATCTCTAAGATCATTTTCAGAAACTTCTGAAAATAAATGGTTGCATGAAAAGTTGCTCTGTCATTCAGTCGTTAGTTATGGGTTAAGGATAAGTGACATGCTGTACAAGTAAATGCAAACATAACACACACAAAGATCTGTATACCCTCACTGCCTGAAGCTCATTGTAATATTTAATTTAAAACGCACTACCGCTGTGACTGAATTTAACTGTAATAGTTCATGTAACTGTAAATAAGTCGCTGAGCTGAATCCTCAAGGAGGAAAACTCTGATGTATAATACTTCAAGTAAATCAGTTAAACAGGTGTTGTTACTCCACAAGATAAGAGTCTCTGGGATGAACGTGTAAACTGTCTCATATCTACCAGATAAAGCTATCTGACCACATAATGGGAACGCAGTGATGACTATAAATCACCTGACTCCTCCTCAGTCCAGGACGTTTCACTGCTTCATTATCCCACCTGTAACAACTGTGTGTGTGTCCAGACTTGCCTGTTCGCTCTTCATGTTTCTTTCTTGTTGTCATTGTGTTTATATTTGTGGTAGTTGGGCCAAAGCAGGCAGTCTGGCACAAGGTCGTGTACTTTGGCAATGTGTGTGTGTGTGTGTGTGTGTGTGTGTGTGTGTGTGTGTGTGTGTGTGTGTGTGTGTGTGTGTGTGTGTGTGTGTGTGTGTGTGTGTGTGTGTGTGTGTGTGTGCGCCTCTCTGAAACCCTAATACCAGCTGTTGAATACCCCACGTCCACCGGGTGTGTGGGTACAGCCAGAGCTAAATTTACCACTAATCACTATCATGAATGGAAAACAAGGTTATTATTTGCTCCTCTTTGTGTGTATGTGTGTGTGTGTGTGTGTGCATGCATGTCCTGCCACTTATTTATTGTGGTGTTATTTGCAGGTCGAGCCAAATGCCACTATCGGGGAGATCAAGTCTATGTTCCACAAGAGCCGTGAGTTGCATCTATCCGCAGGCGACAAAACCCTCAGAAATCTGATTTAAGATCAAGCAAATCTCCAAACCTCACACAGAAATATTCACTTTATGTCCTGTCTTAAGATGTGTGTGAAGTATTTTGTCTGTTATCTGTCTGCTTCAGATCCTCAGTGGTACCCAGCCAGACAGTCCATTCGCCTAGACCCCAGTAAGTCAGCTAAGCGTGATCTGTCTGTATACTTAAAGTGAACGTGGGATGACGTCTGTCTACAACCAACTCATCATTTACTCATTAAGTGTGTGTGTGTGTGTGTGTGTGTGTGTGTGTGTGTGTCTCAGAGGGGAAGTCTCTGAAGGATGAGGATGTACTGCAGCATCTTCCCGTGGGAACCACTGCAACCTTCTACTTCAGAGACCTGGGAGCCCAGATCAGCTGGGTCACGGTGAGTACAAACCGAGGAGGGGGACACATCATGTTGTCACAGTCAGGTCAAACAGTCCTGACAAGCCCACACACATCAAGTGAGATCAGGCAGAACTATATTGAGATTTTCCACCTGAGTGTGTCAGAAGTTTCCTCATGACCTTGAGGTTAACTTGCTGCAGTGAAGTTGTAAAATGTTAAAGTTGTACTGGCTCTGCTGGGAATTGGAGGAGGGACAGCGACAGGAGAAACGGAGTGAAGATATTTCTCTACCAAGTCTCAAAGGTTCTGACTTATCCTGTTCTGCCTTCTTTTCTTTCAGGTCTTTCTGACAGAGTATACCGGCCCTCTGGTCATCTATCTGATGTTCTACTTCAGGGTTCCCTTCATCTACGCACCCAAATATGACTTTACCACCAGTAAACACTGGGTCGTACAGTGAGTCCCATCTGAACAGAGTTTTTGGACAAAATATTAAAAAATGTTCGTCCTTTGTTCTCATTAGGAGGATGTCATGTACCTGCAGTCCTCTTTTTAATAGAGCTAATACAAGTGTCTGTGCTTTTTCCAGTCTCGCTTGTATGTGTCACTCTTTCCACTACGTTAAGAGGCTGCTGGAGACGCTGTTTGTCCATCGCTTCTCTCATGGTACAATGCCGTTACGCAACATCTTTAAGGTGAGATACATTCCCCCAGTGACATGCTGTCATATCTTGCCTTACATGAAAAAGTGCAAAAGTCTGATGTAGATTGCGTGGAGTAAAAAGTGGTCTCGGTGACAATATTTGTGTCACATTTTCTGTTTCAGAACTGTACCTACTACTGGGGCTTTGCAGCGTGGATGGCTTATTACATCAACCACCCACTATACACACCACCCAGTGAGTATGCATGCACATATGCTGCACACACAGCAAACACACACATATTCGTAACTCCTTTTCATCATTACTTATGTTAACTGTGTCTTGTTGCAGTTTACGGGGAGCAACAAATCAGACTGGCCCTCATCTTATTCTTGGTGAGACTCTTTCTATCCTCGACACTTTGCTGTGAAATTAATTGTACATTTTGTTTAATTTGACCGATTATATAAACACATCATTTACATAATTTAAATTATGTATGTATGTGTTTTTTAAATTATTATTATTGATTATTTTCATTCTCAGAAGTGTATAATAACAGTTTTGTTTTCATTATATTTTGCTGTATTATAACAGTGTGACTGTTTTCTTTCTCAGTTCTGTCAGATCGGCAACTTTTCCATCCACATTGCTCTGCGGAACCTCCGTCCACCAGGTACACACACCTGTAACACCTGTACATGACATACACAGCTGTACAGTTCGGGCACAGTGAATATCTGTTTTCCTTAAAAAAAAAAAAAAAAAAAAATGGCCATGGATATTTGACGTGTTATTGTTAATTCTGCTAAAAATAAAAAAACATTTCCACGGTCATGGCTCTTAAACTGTGAAGAACACGATGCAAATTTAGTTTCTGTCCAAAAATATGAGTGATTTTCACTTAAAGCCTCTGAAAACACAATTTCACATTGCATTAAATATTCATTAAGGTCAACTTAGAATATTATTGTTGGTCAGTATATTTACTTTGGCCAAAATGTAAATATAGGAATAAGTGGCTGGAATTTAAAAAATAAATAATTTTCTTTGACATTTTCTTTCTTCATTTAGGTTCTAAGACCAGGAAGATTCCCTATCCAACCAAGAACCCCTTCACCTGGATCTTCCTGCTGGTCTCCTGCCCCAACTACACCTATGAGGTAACATGTTTTATTCAGCGAGTAATAGCTGATGAGTTTTCTTGCTTGAATCATCGAATTTAGTTTAAAAATAATGTATGAGTGCATGGCTTTAAACTCTTAGAAATTAGTCCATCTGGTTAAGTTGTCCCATCAATTTATTCTCATTGTGTCCACTGAAAGTTTTGTTAGTTAAACTTGCAGCTGCTGCCCTCTTGTGGTTTCAGTCTGTATGTAACATCCCTCCTCTTCCTCCCTCTAGCTGGGCTCCTGGCTCGGCTTCACCCTGATGACTCAGTGCCTGCCGGTGGCCTTTTTCACCTTGGTGGGTTTCATTCAGATGACCGTGTGGGCCAAGGGGAAGCACCGCAGCTACCTGAAGGAGTTCCGCGACTACCCTCCTCTCCGCTCACCCATCCTGCCCTTCATCCTTTAGAGAGCCGCTCCACGGCTATAGGAGTTTATTACACCCCCACCTCTCCTCCCTCAGCCCTAACTGAGAACACTGGAACTTAGTAGACTGACTGACTGAAAGAATCTAACCCAATCCCCTTTTCCTTATCCACCCCTCAACCAAATTGTCTTTACCTTTGTGTCTGCGATCCGTCATGTTGAGTGAGAATGTGAACATTACACTTTACTCTATTTTTTTTTTTAAATTGTCCACAAACACACCCAATCTGATTGGTTAATTGACTTGTGTATCTGAGTTCCCGGAGCAGTCTTCACCTTCAAACTACCCGGTGTATACTGAATGATGTACTATATATAAATACTGTACAATGTCTAACCGTGCTTATGTCATCTAATACTGTTGTTTTGGGGATGAATCTGTATCTGGTGATATTCAGCAAAACTTCAGATTGTTCAGTTTTGATATCAATTAATCTAAATTTGAAACCATGACAGCATTTAATTTTGTTGATCTGAAGTAATTTATTAAAAAAAGGTGAACCAAAATGTTGTTGCCTTGTTATGTATTACACGTGTTGCTCTGTGTATTTGTAGCAAACACTGTTTGGACACCACTGTCCAGGAGTATCTGAGCTTTGTACAAGGGTGAATTGTGCAGACTTTATCAAAATTTCAAATTTTAAAGGTTCATATTAAAACATGCATGTGTCCTGTGACAGGCCACGCCTAAAAAATGATTAGCTTTTTTTAGACTCATTCAAATATTGTATATGTAGGAAAAAATGATGACCATGGATGAAATTTGTAGCAGTAACAGGCAAAAAAAAATCGTAAGTCAAACATGGTGGGTAGTCTATTTTGAGGGAAATTGTTGTGGTTCTATATAGGCACAATTATCCTGCCAGAGAATGGTGAGTTTAACCAAAATATACAGTGCGTAGTAAATGGCCACATGCTGACACCAGTCAAGTCAATCAAAGATGTTTTTGGTGATGTCCTCCAGAGGTTTACTGTATGTTTTGGCATGAATAAGACTGAGTGTTGTAGAGCTTAAACAATATTGTTTATTGTGAACAGCAGCACATATATACAGAGAAGAAGTATTGGAGGGTGTACTGATCATGCAGCTTCAGCGTGAGCCTCGATCCTCTTCTTCCTCAGCTGGAGCCTCCTCTCTCTCTCATACTCCTTCATACGCATCACATAGCTGGAGACGGAAGCATAACGTACATCATTTAGGTGGATGTATATTACCACTCACAAGTTGAAATATGAAAAAATATAAATATGAAACTGTTGACCATGAATACACTTAGAACGATTTAATCTTTGAGATACACCGTTATTAGGAAACTGAGTTGTTGCCAAATCCCAATTTTCAAAAAGGAAAACTTTACACAATCTTCAAGATCTTTTTAAACAAATACGTTAACAAAAATGGAAAATTGAACATCTACAATGTCATGAGAACTGGGCCACTCCATCTGCTGAAGAAGATGGTGTGACAATATTGAAAGCCCCAGAGCAGCTACTATGTGGACCCAGTGTTAATACGAGTTTAGTCAATTGTGAGGACACAGTATAATATTTATTATTAGTATCTTATAAATTGAATTAGACTGAAGTTTTCTAGGTGTTGAACCTTGAACTAGATACAAATAATGCATGACTTAGTCTTTACAAAGACGTCTCAACTTTCTCTGTACTGTAAACACTTACTCCTGGTGTTCGCAATAGTCCCAGTCGTGTCTCTCATGCTTGCAGGCCAGGAAGTTGGGCCAGTTGTCCCTCTTGCACTTCATGAGTTTCAGGAGGTACTGGGCACAGTAGTCCCTCTGCTCCAAAGGCAGCTGGGCCAAGTTCATCTGCTCCTGAGTTGCTACCATCTCTGGCAAAGGGATACAAATTTTCAGCCTCATCGTTCAATGAACACAGACCTGATGGTTGGTATGGATAGTTGAGGGATTCTTAAAGAGCAATACAGTGTCTGTTACACACAGTAAGCCCTGTCCGGGGTAGACACAATAATAAATCCTAATCTAAAACCTCAAAGATGTTCTTACTCTTCTATTCAAATACATTTTAAATGACTTGACTGGCTTTACTAACCAACTCAAACTTACTCAAGCTAGACTGAACATTAAACTTGAAGATACCTCTTTATCAGAAGGTGAATCACATTTCTTTCCGATGGGATTTCACTTTTTAAATTGTGCATATATATCTGCACAAAGAATCAATACGCTACTGAAATACACCTTCAATATAATGTCCTGTAGTTTGGGACAACCAGGCACACCTTCGGTAGTGCCGGACAACATATCTCCATGTAGTGTTTATTACTTATTACAGTTAAACCATGCTGTAAAATGTGCTGATATAAGCAACACTTCAAACCAGTTATTTTTATATGACATTATTATAATTATCTTATGCCTTGAGGAACATTTAAATATATCTTATAGTTTTTGTCTCTATTTCTATATTATTTTTCTATATAAGGTTTTCTATGTGTATCTTTGCAGAAGCTTGAATTAAATGCAAATGCATCGTTATAGGTTTTAATGTATGTTGACTGTGTCTCATACAGCTACTGGATGCCTGAATTTCCCTCTGGATCAATAAATATGTATCTACCTATCTATCTATTTATTTAACCAGGAAAGGTCCCATTGAGATTAAAAGCCTCTTTTACAAGGGAGTCCTGGCCAAAATATGCATTACATGATGATGTTACATTACACTGATGTTGTACACAAGTTGGACCAGTCGTTATATAAATAAAGTAAACACATGCTCCAGCAGGGCTCCTGTTAACAGTTAGCATTTAGCTAATTGTTGCCATTAGCTCAATGCTAACTCGGCTAACGTCTAACGAGCTGGAATAACGGCTGTTGAGGACGTCAATATAAATCCACATGACTACAAACACACTGTAAAGTGTATTATAAGTCTCCATGAGTTGGCAGTAGACTAACCTCTCTCTTTCCTCTCTGGGAAGCCGTACTCAGGGTCGAACTCGAATTTCTTCGCTGGGTCCGGCTCGGTCTCTCTCTCGGTGACATACCGTCTGACCAGGTGAGCTCCCATGGCACCGACGATGTTTATGCACTGCTAGTTAAAATTAATATGTCGTCTTTGCTTCTGCTCCGTGTTTAATCTGTTATTTCCAAAATGATACAGCTGTCTGCCATCCGGTCACCTCCACAGGCGCCCTGCTGCTACTTCCGCCGTTCACCGGATATAAACAGCCGACCGGTACCCATAGAAACACCTTCCCTCTGAGCAAATAACAAGGGTTCCGCACTCAGGTGACCGATGTTATTTCCAATAACTTGATGTTTATTAATATTGGTAACAATATAATTATTGATTTGTAAACCCAGTTGTAAATATAAATGATGTAGACCATACTAACATCATCCGTCCCGGCACTAACCAATGTGGCGCCCTAGGCAAATTGGTTAGTGTTAGTTAGACTGGTGAGCACCTACAGAGGATAAACCTTTTTAGATTTTTGTAACATGGCTGTGCCTCTGATATCACCCACAGGCCAAACTGAATTCTCTTTTTTTGTTATTTTTCGGCCTAGTGGTATCACAGAAAAGCATTTTTCATTGAATATGTTTTATTTATAATGATAGTTACGTCATTTCATCGCTGCCAGCATGATTATACACTGTTATATACACCGTAATATACATTTACACCGTTTTTTTGTATAGTGGAGGAAGCCTCCGTTATGTTTGTGATCACAAAGTAATGCTTAATTACTTTATGAAAAAGTTCTGTTGGCTGTGACTTAACAAACACTGTAGCAGAATAAGCCTTTTAAATGTGTCATAAATCATATGTTGTTTTATGTAAACCGTGGTTTGACTTATGATTCCTCTTACATTCAGACTTTTTGAAGTGCTTGTGATGGCCCTCGGCCATTTTGTGTTTTGCTGGCCTCTCTCCTTCCTTCCCAGGTTCTCCCTGCCTGTCTCCCTCCCACCTTGTCGGGGAGATACACCCCACCTGTGGCCTCATCTATAAAGGCATGGCCTTTCCAAGATGTCTCTCTCTCCCTCCTGGATGGCTGGTGCCTCCAGGCACCCCAGCATAGTTTTGTTTGGTTTGGTTGTGTTCTGTTGGCTCTTTTGTTTTTTCATAATTACCCACATACACCTTGCACATCCAACACCTTTCACCACACCACTGATTACTGACCTACACTTAAATTCTGTTCTTTAAATAAATTTGTGGTTAATTTATTGGTTGCTTTAATTGGGAGACTCACAGTGGTTTGTTTTTATGAATGGAGTGTTAACCAGGGGGGTAAATGCTGTGGTGCTCTCTTTGTTGACCTGCATTCAGCGACTGGTGGCTTCAAGTTGTGCTGTGTATGGCTGTAGGGTGGTTGTGGCTGGAGCAGTTGTGTCCCTCATGTATGCTGTAGTGGTAGTTCTCTCACCAGGAGAGGTTGCTCTGTTTTTCTGAACAACAGGGGGATGAGCATCAGCATCCTCATCAACCTCATCATCCTCATCAGCATCCTCATGAACAGGAAAATCGTTCTGATCATCAAGAGGATGAGGAGAAGGACGACGAAATTTTTTTCAATCCTACCTCCTTGCTTTGGCATGATGGCTGGGCCGACTTTTCTTTCATCCTGGGCTACGTCCTTTGCATCTGGCAAAGCCAGTGATGCTGCAGGAAGCCCTTGCGACTGGCAGGGCTGTTGATCCTCGTGTCCACAGCAGGAGAGGAACCATTAATTTGGTTGTGTGGTAGGAAAGAGGAAAGAGGAAGATGCCAAAAAGCTGCAAAGAACAACTATACAACAAAGCACTTCCACTCTCACCACCAAGCAAGCTCCTCAAGGGAGCAGTTTAAATTTCATGCAGCTTGAAGACCCCTCAAAAAACATTTAGCTAACACCTTCTGTTAGCTCCTTATTCTTCACATGTACAAAAAAAGGTAAGTATGAGCTTCTCAGTTCTAAGCAAATTCAAATGATTCATTCAATAATTCATAGACTGTCTTACTAACCAATTTTACTCTTCACTCCAGACGAAAAAAGTAAGTATGAGCTCTAAGTAATGTCACTTATATACTAATTGGAATATTATTTGTCTTTCTTACTAATCACTCTTTATTGTTCTCTCTTACTCCCCCGCCGGAGCTGTGGATGAAAAAAAAAAATTAAATATGAACTTAGAATAGGGCAGAATGTCATTGTGTAAACGTGTTTATCCATATAATATCACTTCTTTAGTAATTTTACAATTCAAAGATTGTCTTTCTCACCATTCTTTATCATCTTTTTGTCTCCCCACCACCTGAGCTGCTGCTGTTCACCCTGTCCTGAGGCCCCTGAATGAGGATGTACATCAAAGCCCATGAAAAATCATAACAGTAGTCCACTGAGTATTTAATAAAACACTCGACCATCTAAAATGATACTATGTATTGTGAGATTTTCATTAAAATCACTAATGTTGGGTAAATGCGAATCAGTTTCAGGTCTCATAAAATTTTGTTTAACTGTTGCTAAAACAGCTTTGCCACCAGGAGCCTCTTTCAGCAATCCTGTTCAGGATTATTATTAACTATTAAAATAAACAAGGTCAACTGTACTATAATGTCTGTCATGGTGGTGTTACTTGGACAGCCGAATATTTTCTGAAGTGGTACATGGCGTAAAAAGTTTGAGTAACACTGGTGTATTGATTTAGCAAACACTGTGAATTGAGGTACAACGAGGTGTGTGTGTGGGGAAATATATTTTTGTCATTTGTGTGAACCAACTCCTTAATGTACATTTTAAGGCTCTCTTGTCGAGGAGCCTCTGTCAAATTTAGTCTTATCACCGTAATTATCTTGTTTATATTGTGTGTTCATGATGCACATACATTTGTGTTTAATCCAATTGTCCTGTCTCACAGCGGACATCTAGACGTGTCACAGTAAGAAAAGCACAGGTGTTACTAAAAACAATAAAGGTACATTGTGTGCATCCAGTGGTGAGATTGCAATCAACTGAGCACCCATCCATCCTACTTCTCCAAGTGTTAAAGAAAATATACAGTGGCTGCAAAACTTACAAGAAAGAGCCAGTGTTTGGTTTGTCTTGGGAACACACGGGAGGCCCCGTGGAAAAGGACCCTGCCCCTCTGCAGATATAAAAGGCTCATTCTACAAAACAACTATCCTTGTTTTGAGGTGATTATACACTAATAACACTTGTGCATATTATATTCTGTTTCTGACATATTCTGTCAATAGATTACTCCTAAATCTTAAACCCTGGACCTTTAATGATGGCCTCCGAGTTCTATAAACTGTATATGCAACCGGTATTCCAAGCTAAACCTTGTCAGAGTGATCATAGAGTTATACAAATAAATTTATTCATCACATTTTAAACTCACACATACAACCAACTTACATAAATCTCATTGTGCAAACAGATTACAGTGTGTTAAAACCCAAAGATTTGATGTTATTATGATTGGCATTGAAATCAATATTATAACATAGATTATAGACAGACATTTTTCATCTGATTTCTTTGTTTGATTCATGTTTTTTCCTGTGTTTAAAAGTCTTCCTTATAATTATTATTACAGTATGTTTTCCTTTGTATTTTGCCATTTCCACTCCCATTATTCTTCTGTTAACATTCCTCCAAGGAAGCCAAGCACCGTAGTGGAAAAGGAAAGCGTTGTGCAGCTGTTCAACTATACAATGAGTTTTTATCACTGATAGAGATCATCACTGCCTTCATCTCCATACATGTTTGGCCTCCCTGATCCAGAACCTGACCCCTGATCTCCAGACAGGGTACCAGTAGCTGAAGGGAACCTAAGTGAAGGGGGGGAAAAAGGAATGAGTCTTAAAATGTGAAGAAATCAAGATTTCATTTTCCGTGTTGCACATGAATATGTGTACCTGAAGCTTCCAAAACCTCGGCTCTGCTGCAGAGTCTGAGCGAACATTTCATATTTGCGGATGTCATTGTCGCTGACAGAGCGACGCGCAAATCGCATCGCCTCTTCAAAATGGTCCTTCCTGATCTCTGGGACTGGATCAAAGTCCTCATCCTACAAACAGAGAAAAACATTATGAGGGTGTCATGTGGAAACAATACACACTGTGTGTGTGTGTGTGTGTGTGTGTGTGTGTGTGTGTGTGTATGTGTATGTGTGTTCCCAGTCCAAAGGCTGAAAGTTAGGAAAACACACAGCCGCCCTTTAGGGAACTTTTTTATCTTCCACCATCTCTATCTGTACCGAGCACACACAGCCTGGTACTGCCTTGAGGAGTGGAGTGTGTGTGTGTGTGTGTGTGTGTATTAAGGAGAAGAAAAACTCCCAATTATCAGTTTATGGTGTAAGTATGCAGTGCGGCAGTAGCAGTCTGACCATGGGGATGCCTGGTCTGTTCTGCCTCTGACGCTCAGCCTTGATCTCGGCCTCGATGGCCTCACGGATGGCCAGCTTACAAGCCCGCTGGCAGATCTCTGTCAAGTCAGCTCCAGAGAAACCCTCTGTGATGCCAGACAGGTATTCCAGGTCCACATCCTACAGGGAGGAGGTGCAAAAGGAAGGTGAAGGAGCAGACACTGAGGCGTTGAGGAAATATTCAATCTAAAGATTTGTTTAGATTATTTGTTAAGTATCATTCTCAGAGAACTGTGGTTATTCTAGTAACCAAATAATTTACAGTTTTATAACCCTTAAGACACAAATAATGTGACACTTTGATGATCAACATTCAACACTAACTCGTGCGATGGGGGACTTGCGCAGGTTGGCGTTTAGGATTGATGTGCGAGATGGTTTGTCTGGGAGTGGGATGTAGATGAGCTGGTCTAAACGGCCCGGCCTCAGGATGGCAGCATCTATGATGTCTGGTCTGGTGTGATGAATAAAGAAAGTGAGATGAACAGAGAGGAAAATCAATTTCGAGTCCCAGTGTACTAACCTTTCAAACCACAGTCCCTGTACAAATTCCCACATGTGCACCTGTTCGTGGCGCCAATAATGAAAACATTCTTTTTGTCGGACATGCCGTCCATCTCTGTGAGTATCTGGTTTATGACTCTGTCAGCTGCACCACCTCCATCCCCAGCTCCGCCTCCTCTGGATTTGGCGATGGAGTCTAACTCGTCGAAAAACAGGATGCAGGGTGCCGCCTGTCTGGCCTGTGAGCAGAGAAGAGCTCAGAATGGTTACAGTGTGACACACAGACACTACATTTGTCTATCCTGTCATGATTTATTAATTCATCTCTTCTTTCTCTGCTCTCACCTTATCAAACACATCTCTGACATTGGCTTCAGATTCTCCGAACCACATGGTCAGCATCTCTGGTCCTTTGATGGAGACAAAGTTTGCTTGGCACTCATTAGCGATGGCCTTAGCCAGTAGGGTCTTCCCACAGCCTGGAGGGCCATAGAACAGCACTCCACGAGATGGAGTCATACCAAACTTCAGGAACTTGTCTGGATACTCGACAGGGTACTGAGGAGAGTGAGACAAAGAAAGATGGATTGTTGATGGGACTTGTGTTTGCAGGTATGTGCGGAGTCTCTTAGCATGTGTGTGAGTGTGTGTTGCTTCCACCTGGACGAGTTCTTGAAGTTCTCTCTTGACCTCGTCCAGTCCTCCGATATCCTGCCAGGTCACCTGAGGCACCTCAGCAACGGTTTCTCTTAGAGCTGATGGGTTGCTCTGACTCAGCGCCCACTGATGGAGGACATGATGGTGTCAGAGAAAGGGGACGGACTTTGATGGATTAAGGAAACCCACATAGTCTGTATGTGTGTATTTGTGTGCATGTGTACTTGGAAGTCATCCATAGTGACAGCCAGTGAGTTGAGCAGGTCAGCGTCGATGGACTCGTCCTCCAGGTCTATGAGGGTCAGCTTCTTGCGGATGGCTTGCAGAGCAGCTTCTGAGCACAAAGCAGCCAGGTCGGCGCCTACATGACCATGGGTCTCTGTGGCTATCTGAGATATAATAAATAGTTAAATAATTAGGGCACATTCAGACAGGATCCGGCACTGCAAAGAAAACACAGGTTTTTCTCTTATTTGAGTGCGGGTAGTGCTTTTTGGCTGAGCCGGTGCGGGCTGCTGGGGTGTCTGCCAAAAGACACAGTGACCTGTGGCGAAGAAGAGGCTACCAGGAGGCTATCCAGGATTCATGGACTAAACTCTGATACTCTACCTGTTGTGTTCTAGCTTTGTTTATTTCATATCTGGCTAGCAATTTACGCTGCAAAATAGTGGCACGAAGAAGTTTAATTTGTTTTGTGTGGGAGAGAGCGAGCTTTGGTCTAGAGACATGGACAGTTAATGACAGTGAGTGAGTTAAGCCAGTTAATCAGTGAAATAAAAAGTTATTTACTTAGACACAGTCATGCTTTACAGGCAAAGATGCTGATGGAGCTGTGCTGTTACACACACTAATAGTAATACATTTAATCAGCATGAGTGTGAATCAAAACTGGGCTCTATTGAATTTATTATTACTAGACGGTTAGCACTTGACTGTGCTTTAAAAAAAAAAACCCAAAAAACAACAAACTATTACACAATGCCTCATTCAGCTCATTCAGTAGTTTATATTGAAGCTGCAAGTAAGAACTCTTCATTATCCGTAAACTGATTAATTGTTTGGTGCATAGTATGACAGAAAATACTGATACTGTAAATCCTCATCATAATTTTCCAAAACCCATCTGGCATTTTCAAATTTCTTGTTTTGTTTAACCAACATTGTAAAACCCAAAGATGATGAGTTTACAATCATATAAAAAAATCAGCAAATCTTCAGATTTTAATTAAAGTTTGATAGTAGTTTGAGTTTGGCTTCTTAAAGGATCAGCATGTAGGATATAATGACATCTCGTGGTGTAGTTGTAGATTACAACCCTTTCCAACAATCCTCCTGTTTCAAACATGAAGGAGAAACTACGGTGGCCATGAAATGTTATAGAAAAATGGTGGTTCAACATGGCAGACACTGTGGAAGAGCTTCTGTAGATAGGTGATACGTGATTATACACTAATCTTACACACTGGACATTTAAACAATAATTTAATGATTACATTAGTTGCAGACTAATTATTTTTGATTATCTAATGGTTTCAGCTTAAACTATTAAATAATTTTATGTTCATTTGACCTGAACTGCTGCACTTAATCACCTTCTCCAGGTCAACGTCGTCACCCAGTTTCATGTTTTTGGTGTGAATCTGCAGGATCTCCAGTCTGCCAGTTGAATCAGGGATTCCAATGTCAATCTCACGGTCAAACCTACCTGGATAGAGACAATGCAATAAATGTAAATGAATGTAAATGAATGTGTGTGTGTGTGTGTGTGTGTGTGTGTGATTGCTTTGTGTTGCGTGTGTGTGTCCTGACCAAAGCGCCTCAGAGCAGAGTCCACGCTGTTTGGTCTGTTTGTAGCTGCCATGACAACCACATGCGCTCTTTGCTTCAGGCCATCCATCAGGGTCAGGAGTTGGGAGACTATACGCCTCTCCACTTCCCCATGGGTCTACACAGACACACACACACAGTTACATGACCCTATACAGCAGATACAGACATTTTGTATGTGTTCTCTATTGTTTACCTTTTCTCTCTTGGGAGCGATGGCGTCCAGTTCATCAATAAAGATGATGGCTGGAGCGTTTTTCTCTGCCTCCTCAAACGCCTTCCTTAGGTTGCTCTCTGACTCTCCAGCCAGCTTACTCATGATCTCAGGACCTTCACACAACAACGCAGAGCATCTAAAGCATATTTTCACTCAGATCTACAAATAAGAAAACCAATGAGTAAAAAATAATTTACAATCGGGTTCTAGTAACTCTGTATACTTCATTGATTCTTAACTCTTTCATAAGAACAGGATTGGCTATTTTTTTACTCTCTCCTTCAACTCTATGTCACTATGAGAACAAAAATAGAACAATCACTTACCATTGATGAGGAAGAAGAAGGCACCAGTTTCATTGGCTACAGCCCGGGCCACAAGGGTCTTTCCTGTGCCTGCAGGGCCGTACAGCAGGATCCCTCTTGGGGGCTGAGAAAGAGGAAGGGAGAACACACTGAGTCATGAAACGAGAAATGTAAGAATCAAAGGAAGCAGGACAATGAGTGAATGTGATCATTGTGTATGTATGACACCTTGACTCCTATAGCCTTGAAAAGACCAGGGTGTCTGAGAGGAAGCTCCACCATCTCTTTGATCTGGGCCAGCTGTTTCCGACAGCCTCCGATGTCATCGTAGCCGATGTCATTCACTGTCTCCTCCTCGTCCTGTCACAGGGATATATGCAAGAGTCACATCTCGTTGAGTTTAATCTCAGTCGTGGATGTGGTATACACTTAGTGGCTCCGGTTCCTAAAGCCAATAAGGTTAGCCCTGCCTGTTTTCAACAGCACAGGCCTGAAGTGTTATCCTTGCACCATTATTAGGCCTATCAAAACTTCATAATTATCATTTAAACACTTCTTTTGCACTACTTTGTAGAAACCCCTGTATATAAACTATTCTAACATAGTTTTTTATAGAGTAACTTTAAAAAAAATACAAAATTAAGTATAATTTAAAAGTTTAAAAGTTCCTGTTTGTACAAATAGTTAATTGCGAATAGTTGTTGCATCAGAAGTTCTTCCTTATATTAGTTTAGTAGTCCACTAATGTGGCCTCTTGATGCTGACGTTCAACAGTGCAGCGGCTCTCACAGACCTCTCTCTTGATTGGCTCTCCCTCACAGTAGATGACAGTGTCCGGGGCGACGATGCAGTGAGGGCTGGGGTCAGTTTCTACCACCTTGAACTCCACCGCCCGCATGCTCCCCCTCACCAAGAAGATGTCATCTAGGTGAGGTGAGACAAAAAGTTACTACATACAGGAGCATCTGAATGTATATGTGTGAATGTATTTATGCTTTTGAAGAACAAACAAGCTGATATGAACAAAAATAAGTCGTCACAGCTGTTGGTAACATCTTTGGAGATATCATGGTATGAACTGAACTGTTTTACTGGAGTATGATCAGAGGCAGAGGTGTTGCAGTACCTTTATGTATGGGTCGGTAAGCCTCCAGAAAATATGGTTTGAGGAAAACATCAAAGAGGTTTCCCGTCAGGCCCACAATGGTTTCATCTATTGGGAGGACATGGATCTTTTTCCCATACTTAATATCAGGGCAGGCATGAATACTGTGATGAAACACAAGGAGAAACTACAGTGACTGCTAAACACAAGAAAAATGTGAATGACCGTACCAATGATGAGTTTGGGCTACTGTAGAAACATGGTGGTACAACATGGAGGACTCCATGGAAGAGGACCCACATATATAGATATAAAAGTCTCATTCCAAGGTAACAAGAACATAACAATTCTTGTTTTCATGTGATTATACACTAATGAAAATATAGTTACATATTACTTTACATTTCTGCCATTCTGTAAATAGATCTACTGCACCTTTAAGTACATATTTGAAATACTTTATTTCTATTTTATGTTACTTTATACTTCCACTCCAGTACATCTCTCAGGCAAAGTTTGATACTTTTCATACCGCAAATGTTTATACCCTTCCTGTCCAGTGAAAACCACGTATCTCCAAATTTGGTGATTTTGAATTTGATTGTTGGAAACTGAAGGATTAATTGTTCCTTTCGGGGTTGAGAAAATCCTTCTTCTTAAGATAAATAATCTACTTAAAACCCTTCTTGGATTAGCTGAAAATGTCTGTTTTTCTTGAAAAATGTACCTTTGAAGACTTCTCACAGGACAGTGACACCACAGTACACAGCAGTAAAATGAAACATACACACGAATGCAGCAATAATAATAATCCAAAAACACCATATGTACTGTAATAGTGAAATACTGGCAGAGACCATTTTATTGCACAATGAGTACTTTAAGTACATTTTGCTGAAAACACTTACATGCAGTACTTTTACGTGAAGTATTTTCACACTGTGATATTAACTAAAGTGTAACAATGTGTACAGGTATTTAGTAGTGTAGCTGATTAATTCAGGTCCAAATCTTGACAGTTTAGTGTATTTAAATCATACATATTGTGCTATAAATATGCATAGCGACCTCTCTCTACTGATTAAAACTCTGCCATTGCATTTGATTTTTGTTGTTGGCTGATTTTGGTGGCAGGTGATGTAAGGTGGCAGCTTTCATCACCAACCGACCCCTCCCTCCCGGCTGTGTCTTCTGCTACACTGAACTGTGGTCAGCAGCCATGAAGCCACGCCCCCTATAGTGATTGTCCTCTGCTGCATTTTTGAAATTTTCCAGGAGAGAGAGGAAGGGTTGAGTTACACTTTAAGTAACGGATCTGAATACTTCTTCCACCACTGGACACAGGTGTGAGATTTACCTGATGACATCACCGAGCCGGACACGCAGGTTGTTACGCGTCACGCGATTCATATAGATTCGTTCATCCCCACAGGTGTCATCAGTCAGGATGATACACACTGTTTGGCGACGCTTCCTCCCTCTCAACACCACTGTGTCGCCCCGGAAGAGCTGCAGCTCCTCTGTCTTATTCTAATAGAAACACACACAAACACTCAGAAATCTCAGAGGAAATACACACGTGATTAGATATATATACAGTTTATTTACACCTTACACAGACCTGCGACAGGCTGACAATGCTACTGTCTTCATTCAGAGCTTCGTCCACAATAAGCCTGTTAGGTCTGTGTTTCTGTTTCAGGATGGCAGTGGAGAAATCTTCTCCCTTTGGGCTTCCAAACAAGAAACACATTATGACTCTCTCACATGCAGGCCTGCACTTGTAGGTCAGATTTCCTCATGTGACACTGAGCTGTATTTAGACTCTCTTTGGCTTTGCACGTAGCAACTATATGAGTCTGTAAACATATCAAAATATCTTATAGATATTTATGAGTGTAATGTAAATATAATTTTATGACACAAACATATACGGATAAAACATGTCATTAAAGTATTGTACATGCGTGAGTCACACATGTACTGCACACATGCAGCTGTTTCACTCACTCTGCTCCTCCTGAGCCCGGCATGACTGCTCTCCTTTTGTCTCGTCAGATTTCAGATATCCTCAATTTTTCAGTCTGGTCCCTCACTGTCGTCTGCAGTTGTTTACTGTGGTACATTCAGGAACTAATCTTGTACGGTCTTGTATTTCTGCTGTGATCACTGCCAAAGGTTTCTGGTTCTGCCCGACCTGATCTGTTCTGGTGTGGTTTTAGTCTTCCTGGAGCCCAGAATTTCTCAGAGTCTCAGTCTTTTTTTCCCCCTCTGTTGCCTTGAACCACCATGTTTGTGGGAGCTGCACCCTCTCTGTTTATCAGTGGAGGTATAAAAATACCCATCTGCTTCCCTGTCTTATTTGTAACCCCATCATGCACACACACACACACTTTCACGCATGCACACACGTAGAGATCCCGAGTACTTACCTTGGAGAGTGTCCCAGGACAGATATAGTGAGATATTTCCTCCTCCCCCTGCTTCTAAGCAGCAGATGCTGGGATAAGTGCCTTGCTGGTCATGGAGAACACTTCCAGACTTACTGTGAAATATTTATGAGTCAAAATAAATTCTGCATAAAGCCTATTTTCCAAAAGAACAGACTTATCGTCTGTCTCATTTAGGTAAGTCTTTCCTCTTCTAAAATGCAGCATGGTTTCTCCTCCTTTGACTCTTTGTCATTGTGACTGAAGGGAGCTGCTGGTGTGGTGCAACCCAGCTGCCCAGCTCTAAACCCGTGTTGGATTCCCTCCCTCCCACACACACACACACACACACACACACTACATATGCACATTTGTGTTTGGCACACACACACAAACACTCTGGCTGCATTTTTGTGTTTTAATTGAAACTTTTATTACTAAAATTGTCCTTTAACAAATAACTTGAGACAAGCAACAAAGACGCTCTCAAACTCAAACGCAACTGTCCTCTCCTACAGATTAAACTAATTCGAATGAAATGACCTGAATGCTAACATTGTAATGTACACCGTCAACTAACTGAAATAACCTAAAAAATGTGTTGTTAGAAGTTGCAAACGAAGTGAAAGTGGAGGGAATAATGATGAAGAGGTAGAGGAGGTTTGAATGCACAAAAAGACTGATTTGAACATCAGTGTGTGGAGAGCGGACTTTACAAAATGAAACAATAATATGCTGAAAATAGGATCATACAAATATAAAAAAAAACAACATAAATTTCTATAATGCATGCACAGAAGAGATGCCAAACCTGGAATGTGAAGGTGAGAATGAGATGTGTGATAATTCAACAGCATTTGGTTTCTAAGGTTTGACCGGTACAAACAGTTAAAAAATGCTGGTGGCATGAGATTAGTTGATTGATTGACTCAGCTTTACCCTGCGATAACGTCTTCCTGTTACATCATTGTTTTCCCATAGTTTACAAATGCAGGCTGATGTGTCAAATGGACTTATTTTCAATATATTTACATTTTCACTGTATGACATTTAGTTGAGAATTGATTGTTGTACTGATTTCAGTTCAGTCAGTTGGTGCGTTGAACATTTCTGCAGCCGACTCTGAGGCCAGTTTCACAAAAATGAATTTAGTCCGACTTATTCTGAAAAGATCGTCACATCATGCCACCAGGCTAACTCTGAGCTAAGAGTCATCTTTCCATGGTAACAATCAGTGACAAACTGCTGATTCGGGGCATCAACTAACAAAAAAGAGGAAAACGTGGCTCAAAATTTGAACGTTTTTAGGAAATATACAGCAGTGAGGACGTCAACAGTTGTTTTCATTTATCTGAAGAAGCTATTCTGAGCCTGACTGACAAGTTAGGAGAAGTCCTATCACATTAAGAAGCCACGGCATCTCAGCTCAGGCTCAACAATGGGTCTGAACTGTGTTGAGAAATAATGTCCTTCTGGAAAGCAAACGTTTTCTGCTGGAGTGAACAGTCAGACAGTTTTGACGTCTAGTTTGTTCTAAACCAGCCAAAGTCTATCTTTGTGAAACTGGCCCGCGATGTGGCATTGCACAGGCTAGAACATATCATGGCTAGCCCCGTTTCATAGATTACCATCTGAAACGTTACACAAAATCAACCACCTGCCGATCGACGAGCTGACAAGGTTCAACCACCTCTTGAACATCTAGGAGGAGTTATCAGCTTATTGCTTTGACCAACGACCATTTGCACAAAGTCGTAAACCCTGCACTGGATTTTATCTCGACATTCCAGCTTCTGGGAATGTATTTAACCTGGTCACCTTTTCATTTGCTTCTGTTCAATCCAAAATCCTCTGTCAGTCCTCCACACATGAACAGTATGTGTACAATGACAAGCAAACACCCACAAGCGAGAAACCCTTGACCTCTTTTAAAATGTGCAAAAAGGTCAGCACAAAGTAACATTTTAAAAACAAACCATGTTGCACAGAAATTGCAAAGTGCTTGATCACTGTAATTAAAAACAAAACAAAACAAAAAAAATAGAAATTGCATGATTTCTTTTAACCTCTGCATCTAAAAATCTTTGAGTCTGCTTCACTTCCTCCAACATTTGTGCTCTGTTTGGTAGAAAATCCTTGTTGTCCACGAAATCCAGTCTTTTTTCTGTGTGTCATTTCTGGACCAGAGCAGTCGTAGAGGACCAGGAGGAGGAGAAACAGAGGTAGGTGTGTGTGTGTGTGTGTGTGTGTGTGTGTGTGTGTGTGATGAGTGTATCGTATATCATGCATACATTTTATATGATTACTTGGGCTATATGTAGATACAGACATAACAGTCTTTGTGTGTGTTTCATGTCTGTTTTTTAGCAGTCGTCTTCCTCAAAGTGCGTTTTCTGCAGAACCTTTACATGACGCTCATAGATCTTGAGGGCGGGGCCGAGTCTGATTGACAGGCCAGTCAAAACATCGTTACGTTGCATGAGTAGAAGAGACTTGCCATCGATTTCCTAATGAAGAGAGCAAAGCAGTGTGGGTACGTAGATGTAGGTTACACATGTTAGATGTTCAAGTGCAGCCATTAATTCTGTCTCTAGTGGTCTCTAGTGGTTATTAAAGGAGATTACAGGCTCACCTGGGTCCTGAAGGCTGCAGCCTGCTCAGGGAAACCTGCTGCTGTGAAATAACTGACCACATCAGACACTGTCCAGTCCACCGGGCTCCCACTGACCCCCTCAGATTTCATAAACCTAGAGAGATGAGGAAAAGGGCAAATGGCCCATTAAAAGACTTGCAGTAAAAAAAGGTTTTGTCAGAGCTGCCAGAGCAAAAAATTAAGGAATGTAGTGGGGGTATATTTCCTGTTTTGGTAAACAATGTTGGTTTATCGTTTGTTTTTAAGCCTGAATAAATTGAACCTTCAACCTTGCACCATCCATATTTTTATAATAACATTGTATCAAATGACAATGTGAAAGACGTCACTGGTAGTGATGAACTTACAGAGAATCATCAACAAGAATCTGCAGCTCCCCCTTTTACAGCCTTTAAAGCATGTGTCAGCTCAACAACTTTAATGTTCTGGTTCATTTCCACCACATCTCTAAACGCCCCTTGCACATTACCTGCTTAGCACCAAACAGCAGACAGACACAGTTATGGACTAGCTGGTGAACATAGTGAAGCATTTAACAGTGAGATATTTCCTTCAGGAGTTGGTGGAGGCTAAAAACAGAGCTAAAAGAGAGTGAATATTGGACTGACATAACTCTAATAGTATAACTCCAAATTAATTGTACTGGTGCTCTGTAGCCAAAACAATCTGCAGATTTAAGGTAATACAGTATGTGAAAGGGTTATTTAGTTTCTATCTGGAGTAGATTTGATCAATCACGTTAGAGTGGGCTTGGTCTGTGTGGAGAGCAAAGGCGACAACAGTGTAGCTTTTTATTAGCTTTCTTAAAAATGCATCTGCATTCACATGCAGATATCAATGGACTGCGTGAGAAGTCTTGGCTATTTGGATATCTGTTATCTGTTTTCGGGGTATCTGCTGGCTACACCAGAAGCCCCCAAATATTGTCCATCCCCCCCAGAGTTATGGGGGGCTATGTGTGCATTACAACCCCACTGCTATGCATTGCAGGTGGTGCTATGATCTAATGTCAGTGTCTAACTTACTGTGAAAACGCCCAAACACAACCTCAGAAACCAGTGGCCAGTTTGGCAGAGAATACAGCAGCCTACCGAGGCGGTTTTAGTTAGCTGCATTATTCTCTACATTGCAATCTTTCCATCAGGAAAGTGTATAAATCACCTCAGCAGTGTAATAATATTCCTACACTGCCTCAGTAGTGTAACAATATACTTATTGGCTCAGATACTGGTGTATAGGTGAGATATAACACTAGATATATGTAATTAAAAAAACTTAAACATAAATTTTAACTTCACGAGAACTTTAAGAGGTGAAAGCCCCCAAATCAAGTAATCACTGTCGTTCATAAACTTCACTTCAACTTCTTTACGTTTATTTCAAAAAGTCAAATTACTTGAGATAGATATACTGAACTGTTGGAGCAAGGCAAGATGCAAAATTACTGCAGCTGAGATAAAACAAAGAATTAAATGTCAGGTCTTGACGTTAACTTTTTGAGGCACGTCTCTTTCAGAAAAGTAAATTTACCTTTAACTTGTTCTGAAGAGCTGTTTTGAAGCTCAGAATGTGGTGGCACTGGCTGCCGCCATCTTGGCAGTCCTGCCTCTGCCGTGTCAGCTAATATAAAAGTGGCCTTTAACAGAACCCACCTGTCAATCAAAGCAGCCGTGCTGTTAATTATACATAACTTTAAGCCTATATGTATATATATGTAAGCCTATTTAATTTGAATGGGTGTGTTATATAGAAGTTAAGACTATAGTTGTCATGAATGGGAAAATTAGCTATAAAGACTAGAACTGCTTTTTGTACCAGGCTGTAAACATGTTTATTTCTGCTTGAAGTTGGACATTTTAATATTGGGGCTTATGGAGATTGACTCACTTCTGGAACCATGTCTCAAGTGGACATTCGAGGAACTGCTTTTGGCTCTTCTGCATTAGCTTCACTTCTTAGCCATGGAAAATTGCTACTTGGAATTACACAGCTATCTAGCTAACGTCATCTTACTTGTCTTACTTAAAGTTGGGTTGCCCCCGCTGCATGCGTCCTCTCTCCAGCTGTTGTTTTCTGTTCTCTTTTTAACTGATACTGTGCAGCTGTAACATTCGTTCTTTTTGGTTCTTTCCCTGGCTCTTGGAACATCTAAAGAAACATCACCACCACTGTTCTTCTAAGGTAAAATGTAAAGTGCGAGCGGTTCCTACCCTGCGGAATACTTGGGTCGAGTACTAATTGGTCAATCAACGGATTCTGAGTTGGACATATTGTGGGGGAATAATAATAATAATAATCTGTTTCAAACTGGTATTCTAAATGTATTTATTCACATATTGTAAAGACATACTGTGTTTTTCTTTGCTTGTGACTTAAACCCTACAGTAAATGATTGTCCCTAACAACTGGACAAGCTTTAGGAGTATTTATTGGCAGCAATGAAACTAGAAATTAAATTAGTATGTTTTCACTAGTGTAAAATCAACTGAAAATAAGAATCATTGTGTTTTGGTTGTCTTAAAATGAGCCATTTATATCTACAGTGAGAGCGTGTCCTTTTCCATGGAGTCTGCCATGTTGAACCGCCATTTTTCTACAGTAGCCCAGAACAGACAAACCAAACACTGATCTAGATATGGACTTTTGCTTTTAATGTTAATTTGGCAGCCAGAGTTTTTCTTCCTTGCATGGAAGTAGAGGGTGAGGCATGGGAGAGTATTCAGTTGGTTGTAGTCTGCAACATCATCACTATAGGTGCCACTAAATCCTACACACTGGACCTTTAATTGTTCCTGAATAAAACAAGAATAAAAACTACAATTTACTGTTTGCCATGTAAAAAAAATCCAAGTTCAATTAAACTTTAATCATCACATAACATCTAATAAGATTCAGCATTTCGATTTTCTCTGATCCACGAATCAAAGCACAGAAAATTGTTGTTTATTATCTAGCACAGAGTTACCATTCCCAGCTAATTCCAACGCATGTACATGACTGCATCTGCTTCACATTAAAAATCATCCAATGGTGGTTACTTCATGCCTTGTTTTCATAAGTTTTCTGGCTCACAGGACTTATTTACAGTAAATCTACAAGAAGGAAAATTGACTTTGTAACAGATCCAAAAAAGGCAAGCAACAGAGGAAAGCCAATGAATCTGTTCAGTATCTTCAATATCTCTGCTCTACTCACCCTCCACTGCTAACTCCACCGTTTAGCCCTCTTTCCTCAGATATGCCAGAGTCTCTCGGGGAGGCAGTGGGTGTGAGCAGGCAGGACGACACGCCAACCTCTGTCTTAGACTCCAAACCTACAAGGGGAGAAATTACGCACAGTCTGATTACCTGTCATCATCACTAAGCACCAAATAAACATGCACAAATACACACACACTCTGAGATCATCTGTAAAGCAGAACTCACTGTTAAAGCCCGAGGAGTTGTGGTTGAGTTTGTCATGCTGGGTCTGATTCTGTGTGTTGAGAGAAGAGAAAGAGGCAAATAAGTGAGCATGACAAAAAGACAATATCTGCTCCCTGGAACAAGTCAGGGTCACACCTTGCTGAGGGAAAAATCATGTTGAAAGCATCAGAGTGATATGACCTCCAACTAAACTCAAGGATTAAAGGAGCTGGCTGCGTCAGGATGCATCATGACAAAACTGCAACATGACCATCTGTTGTGGGAGTGTAAATGATGATGTGCAAGGTAGGAAGTGGACTGATGGGGGAGACAACGATGAGTCAGCCCCAATGCCACCTCTCTTCTCTTGTTTTTTTTTTTGTTTGTTTTTGCTTCTCTTTCTGAAAACCTAAAACATGTTCCTGGACATTCCTTCTCAATCAATCTTTAGTTGTCATATAATGTTCAATCCAGTGTTTTTATACCATGTACCACCTCAGAATATATTCTCTCTCCAAGAACTACATGTAAAACAGATGTTAAAACACAGTACAACGACAGCTTCAGGCAGCTCACACAAGAGGAGGGTTTATTACTAATAGGAATCTTGGGTGGAAAATGGGTACTCCTGCACTTCTCTTTTCATTTTCATTTGGAGTCACATTTACAAGATTTTGAACCATTCATGTTACCTCCACTTACTATTTCCCCATCACATTTTCACTTGTTACTAATCATGGATGCATGCACACTTAATTTATTCATTTACTTAATTAGAAATATATATTTCAGAGATTCCCTTACGTACCATTCAAGGGAGCTCGCACACCAGTGGTACTCGTATCACAACGAGAGAACCAATGGTGTAATCGAATGCTACATGACCATGACCCAAGATTGTACAATAGAAATTATGTAAAAAGTGGAGCACAAATAAAACACAAGAGCACTAGATTAAAAATATATATTAAAAAAGTATATCTGAAAAGTACATAAAAATTAAACGAGTAGACTCAAGAATAAAATGCACATTAATAGCAATGATAAAGTGTCAGCATGAGACAGGATAACATTAATTTAGAACTGAACATGACTATGAAAAAAGCACGAGTGAGGTTTGACGTGAAAGTTTTAAAGTAAGTCAAGTAAGAATATGTGTTCTGAGTTTG
Source organism: Miichthys miiuy (assembly GCA_036365135.1). Classification (NCBI taxonomy): domain Eukaryota; kingdom Metazoa; phylum Chordata; class Actinopteri; family Sciaenidae; genus Miichthys; species Miichthys miiuy. The sequence goes on from CM071602.1 coordinate 23,485,740, forward strand.
TCACACCAAAGAAGAAAATGTTATTAACCACCCAGCCAAATTTGAATGATTAAAAATATCGACAAGTTTATGAAATTAGGTATCAAAATCGGGTAAAAATGAGCAGTATTCTCAACTCCAGGACTGTGAGGGCCCCTCGTGGGAGGAGTCAAGCAGCAATTTTGAAGAGACTGAAAAGACTTTGAACAATATATATGCAGGGGCCAAACAAAAAAAAAAAAATCAGAATTCATAGAGCACGGATGTACACCAGCATAACAAATTATACACTGTACATACATCAGTTTAAATGTTTCCTCTATGCCAAAAACCACTGTGACATAAAAATGCATTTTGTACATAAAAAGGACTTAAAATGGTTTTTCATCCCAAATGTTTCAAATGAATGTGGTATTGTAATGTTAATCATATATATTCCATACCACATTATTTTTTCTTCATCTCAAGGCAAAATATATTCTGTGGCATCCTTTGATGCATTTTTCTCAAATGTGTTAAGATGTAGAATATATCTGTATCACAGATGAGGCATGTACTACACAGGTAGCTTGGAAACATATCTAATAATAGACAGCTAATGTCCTTTAGCGCTTGTTACACATACTTCATGTTTTCAATCAGGAACAATTCACATGCACTCTGACAGGAAACTAACAAATTACATTCTCTTTCATCTCATCTTTTTCTTTGGCTAAAGGATAAATATTTTGGACACTGTGTGTCTTTGTCTGTTGAGCCGTTGTACCTACATATTGCAGCTCGTTCTGACTACTGATTGTTGCTGCTGCTGCCAGAGATTTAAAATACATCAGTGTGTGCACAGTAAAGGCTTCAGGGATTCAAAACACCATAAAAATATTTTATGACCTGTGTGAAAATGTCTATTCATCCTGATAAGAACATTTACTTTTAACACTGAGGTACATTTGACTCATAGCACTGTCTTTTTATTGAGGAAAATGTTTAATGCATGACTTAAAATTGTATTTGACTACCATGAACTGTGTGAAGGATGAACCACGGTTGTGAGTTAATATTTGACAATATGCCTTCAAAAGATCAACACATGAAAATGAATCTACACAGACACACACAAACACAATATCATGACTGACCACTATATCCACCAAATACTGAAATTTTGTCTCTAAATAAATACTTCTTACTGTTACTGTTATAAATACTAGACTTACTAGTCTAGGTGAGAGAAAACTGTTACAGCCACTGCAAGTTCACATCAAATAATGACTGAAAATGATTGACATTTACACCGAATACAACTCCCCCAGTTCACCTTTCAGTCACATTTTAATCATAATTTTACTTCATAGTAATTCTATATATTCTGTCCTCCTACTTCAAATTTCTACTTCCCTAAATATCGGCAAATAAATTACATACTAAGCTGCATTGTTATGTATTAAATCAGAGTATTTAAGCACTGCCCGAATACATGTTTGAATAGTCTAGTGGCTATATATAACATAATAACAGAACACACAACACAAATGTTTTTATTCATAATGAGTACTTTGACTTTTAATGTGGATGTGCATTTACCTGATGAAACTTCTTTTACTTTTTGAATGCAGGACTTGAAATTGTAATGGAGTATTTTACATTATTGTAGTGCTTTTAATAAGATACAGGACCTCAATGCTTTTTCCATCACTGGTAAAGGAACAGGAATGTAGGACGTGTTTTGAGTATATGTAAGTAAGTATGAGTAATTTAGGAGCATTTGGGCCTTTATTAAAGACTAATAGAGACATGACAGGCAATGAGGGAAAGAGAGATGCAACATAGGTCCCCATTCAGACTCAAATGTATTGCATCTTATCTATGTTTGAGTAATTCTGACTTGTTTTGATATTACATGGAAAAATGCCATCATTCAACAGTAAAAAAAAGAAAAGAAAAAAAGATGCGCATGCTCACACTTACTTGTGCCCCCGTATGTAGCTGATCAGGGACGACAGCTCTCTCCTCCTCAGTGTGTGCACTGTTACACTGTGACAGGGAAGCACCCTGAACAGGTGAACACGGCGTCCTGGTGATGGGATCGAGCCCGGACATTCCTGAGAGACGAGCAGACAAAAGAGGGAGGAGAAAGATGAAAAATGAAACCCTTTTGTTATCATTATTATTATTATTATTATTATTATTATTATTATTATTATTAGTAGTAGTAGTAGTAGTAGTAGTAGTAGTGATAGTAGCTTATGGAAGCCCTAAGCGGTCATATCCTCCATTTTCTCGTGATGGGTTTATTTCATTTGTTTTCTTGAACTCTCAAGTTATTTATGTCTGAATAACTAATGTTGTTGCTATATGTTGTTTTCCTGATATAATGCCATAATTAATTTGAGATCTCGAGAAAACAAGAGGGTAGTGTATATTAAATCAATGCAACTGCAACAGTCTCCTGCTCCTCTGACATTGCTACACTGAATGGTACTTCCTGCACTATCCTTTTGTTTTCTTGAGATCTCAAATAAATTATTTTTGTTATCTTGGGAAACAAAGTTTTGTTATGTAGAGAAAATGATCCCATTATCTCAGGATTGTTATTTCAACATAATGACATAAATGACTTGAGATCTTGAGAAAACAAACAAAATTAACTTGTCATCATGAGAAAACGGATGAAATAAAATGTAAGACCACTTGGGGCTTCCGTAGAAGCAGTAGTAGTACTAAAAGTCATAGTTTATAATCGTTACATTAGTAAACATGTAAATTATAAGTATTATTTTATTCATACAGAGAATTTGGAAGAATTAGTCAAAAAAGTGTGTTTCACAGCAGAAACAAGGTACAAAACAGATAAATATATATATTTAAATTACTATGAATAAAATTGTAGCAGTATAATCGACTAAAAGTTTATATTAAAATAAAGAAATTTATTTATTTATTTAGAAATTTAAATAAAGTTAGGATGCCATTTTAAAAAGGCAAAAATCAAATCAATTAACCACTCAAGTACTTGTAGATAGAGTAGTAGTACTTATTGACAGCGGTAGAGGGGGGTCACTGGTGATAATTCACGCATGCACGCACACATTCACGCACACACACACCTTGGCCGCCGTGTTGCTGCTGTTGATGGGGGCTCTCCACCTTTGATGCTGTCTGGATCTCAGCATCTTCTGTCGTTTTCTCAATGAGCTCTGGTTCGGTTGTCATGGCTACCGGGGATAGTCCTCTCTCCTCATCAGAACTCCGGGGATCCTCCTCCTCCGCCTCCTCCTCCTCCTCTTCCTCCTCCTCATCATCATCCTCTGCCTCCTTGTCTTCCCGTTCCTCTTCTTCACTGGCCGTTTCCATCGGCTCATTCTCCTGTAGAGGGGGGGACGGCGGCTGCAATGACATATAAAGTTAAGAACAAAATGTCTCCATTAAAGAAAAAGAAAAAGAGGGGGGAGTTGAGTGGAGTGAATGCACTGCACCAGAGTTTGATCGAAGTTCTCACTTTGCTTTAACTCATTGTGCGGAAAGAGGTTAAAAAACAACTCCCACTTGGACAAACATACACACACATCAGAAATAACGATAACCGCCTACTGTAGCCTACTCAAGTCTGCACCCACAAGGGAGGACGAGAGGGAGGAGAGCGCGCTGTCAGGGATGATACAAAGGCTTTAATGAGGCACGCAAATGGGGGGTGACAGGAGGTGGGAGAGAAAACAAACCTACGATACTTGAAATACACAAAATCTAGTCAACAAACATGATGCTCGGATGTTTTTTGGAGGCTGAGTCTGCGCGACAGGAGAGAGAGAGAGCGGCAGCGGCACGTCTCAAGTTTAAGACAGACACCGCCTACTGCGCGGCAGGCCCCAGACACTCCGCGCTCTGTTCCGCACTGCTAAAGTTCCTGAGAGCCAACAACAATAATGTTTAATGCGACCTCAAACAGTGATGTGGCGACGGGAAGAGAAACCCCTGCTCGTGCCCGCGCCATGCAGAGACGCTCTTTATGGTGTGTGGTGTGTGTGCGCGCACGGGGGAAGCCGCTCCGGAGCTGTCTGCTCCTGTATGTATGTAAACCCCGCACCTTTTGTGCAGGAAACCGAGCTACACACACACACACACACACACACACAAACACACACACGCACAAGCGCGCGCGCGCGAGGGGACACACACAGAGGACAAACGTCGCACAGGCACGGTGGCATCCCGCTGACTATAAAAGGAACAATTCATCTTTCTAAGAAATGTGAGAAATCTCCACCAAAAAACACTTGTGCATTTAAATTATGGAGGTTGGACACGAAACAGAAATATTTGGCGAGGGAAGCCGAGCGCGTCTCGGTGCCGTGTGTGTGTGTGTGTGTGTGTGTGTGTGTGTGTGTGTGTGTGCAGGTTTTAAACCAGTGATCATTAATTTATCAGCAATCCATCCAGCGCGCCCTGTACAACCGAGACGTGTTGGAAATATTAAGTTAGCAGTGCCCACCTTTTTCACTGTGTGCTTGTCCTGCAGTGCGTTCTTTCCAAGTCTGTCAGCGGACGCATTCTTCGGCATCGGCTCCTCCACCACCATCCCCCTCAGAGGAAGAGTAATGTTCCCGCAGCGGGTCCTGCGCAGCCTGCCCCTTGCCACCTCTCTCTCCATGACCACTTTGACTTTGCCTCGGGTCAGCTTCTCCTCAGACAGCCGTTCTTGGCTGCTCAGATAACCCAAAATCTCCTTCAGCCCGAGCGGCTTCATGTGGCCTCTGGTCGCAGCGCTGGAGGTAGAGGTGGAGGTGGAGGTGGAGGAGCCCCCCCGGAGGCTCTTCTCGGACAGGCTGCGAACAGAAGCCACCAATCTGTCGCCCAGGTCGGAGTTCCCCGCTGTTTTGGTCCCCCCTCCTCCGACTCGAAGTTTGGGCTTGAGGGGTGCGGACTGCTTCTGTTTCTGTTGTTGAGGGAGGTCGCTGACGCTCCCAGAGCAAGTTTTGTTCTGGGTGTCAACCCCGGACAAACCCGGCTCTTTCCCTCCTCGAACTGCATCGGCTTTGCTCGGTGTTACCCTGCCGGCATCACCGCCGTCGTGTGCGTTTGTTCTGGGGCCGAGACCCCGCGACGGGCTGTCCCCTGCTCCTTGCTGTCCTAATCCCTTGTCTCTCGGTGCACTTGCTTTCTCCTCTTTACAGCCGCTCCCGACATCGCAGCCCGTTGTTGCGCCACACTTGAGGCACCCGTTTCCGCTACTCTGGCTGGAGGAGGCAAGCTTGGGCTTCGTGCTGGTGCTGGCTGATGTTTGAGTGTGGTGAGGATCTGGGCTGGGCTCCGAGTCCTCCTCTCCCTCCTCCTGGTCGGTGAAGCTGTGCGCACTGTCGCCGTTGTTGTTCAGATGGTCGTGTTTGGTCCGCTCCCTCGCTGCCTCCGCGCTGCTGCCGCCGCCGCCGCCGCCGCTGCTGCTGCTGCTTCCAGCGGCCGTAAACTCACTCTTCTTTCTGCTTTTCCTCTGCACCTTCGCCGCGTTTCGGTACGATATGGACCCCTTGTAGCTAACTTTGAGCACCGTCTGCTCTTGAATCAGTTTTTCCAGTTCTGTCCTGGTTCGGTCCGGGTCTGACCCGTGTCGTCTCCGGACCATTCGACAAATTCTCTCCAGATCCGGACGAGCTTTTCTCGAGCGGAGAGAGTCGATTGTTTCCAGGATCCACTCTCGGTACTTATTGGGCTCGGACATCTTCTCCTGTTGGTGCGGATGGGGTTTGGCCCGAGTGCGTCTTTCTTCCCCCTCTGTTGTTTCACAAGTGACGCTGCTGTGTCAAAGCTGGGAAGCCAGAGTGCGATCCCCGGCTGGAGAACGAGGACGGAAGCCTGACTGGTACGCTTGCGTTCGTTGGCCACATTGTGCGCTTAAGGTGGACCGAAGATGGCGCCTAGGTCTCCAACACAGACGCAAATGGCATTTAAGGTGGAATTGGCTGGCTTTTAGCGCATCGGAGCGATGTTCTTTGTTCGCAGCAGATTGTAAGAGGGGTGTTTTAACACAAAGAAAGCACAGTCCAAACAGAGAGGAGAGGACACGGCTGAGTTGTTGAGTGTTTATGGCGAATCCGATCCAGAGCCGGGCGGTCAACAGATGGATGGGTGACGGCTCCAATAGCCGCATCAGGCGGCAGTGATGGATGTCTGACCTCTGGGCGACAACAACCTCCTGAGACCATCTCAAACATCTCATCATCTAAAAATCTGCAAACATGCTTGCGAACACACAGACACACAGACACTCAGACAGGAAGCCACGCACGAGTTCAGTAGAATTTTACAAGTAAAACTTTATTGGAATGATACTCATGTTGCAAAATATTACACTTCGTGTTTTCATGTCACTGCTCCCGTGACTTTAGACGCTTCCCTTTGCAGTGTGTGTGTGTGTGTGTGTGTGTGTGTGTGTGTGTGTGTGGAGAGGGGGTTAACATGGTTTAACATTGGGGTCTCATTTCCCTAAAAAGTGCGACAGTATGTACCAGCATTGTGCCTGCATCGAGAGGAAGTTGTATCACTGCAAAAAACATCGAGGAGACACAGAATAATATTGTATTATAACTTCAAACATTTGTCCATGATGATATAGTCAACATTAAACTGGACATGGAGGAAATACAGCGAATGTGAAGTCTCAACAAGTGGTTTACAACAATGTCATAATAATAATAATAATAATAATAATAATAATAACAAACGGTTTGTAAATTTGTCCATAATAACCAATAAGTCAGCTGATAACTACAAGTAGGGTGTGTCCACCTTGCAGCTCTTGTCACCATCTGCTGTATCTTCCTACTTCAGATTGATCAATGAAATGTTTTCACCTCTCAGTGAGAAATAAAAGTGGAATCCGAGCACTGAATGTGAGAAGTATTAATAAAAATTAAAAAAAAGTTGGTAATATAGGGGAGGGGATGGACCCTTTTTGTTCACAAGTCGGTTGCCTTCTATGTGACTCATTTCTTTCATGAACTCTGATTTATTTGGACACCAATGACGCTGGATTACCAGCGGCGCAAAGAGAAAGATTCTTTTAAGGGCTCCCCAAAAAAGCCCCAGGTTCACTGCTCTGTTGATCAACAGGAACAGAGCCTATTAGGCTGACTCTCATCTTCCGTCACTGGCCAAAAATAAATAAAGAAAAAGCCACCCTATATGGGTTGAATGACAGATAATGACCTGTCAATAGCGTTCAAATTCAAAGTCACCCAAAGTCCTTCATTCAATGTACATATAAATCCAATTTTAATAATGTTATTTTGTCAATGCACATTATTTAAAACCCTAAAAAGAAAGCCAATATTAGATAACATCTTTCCGATCTTTACCATCCCTCCCATACGGTGTGAACATGGCGTAATATTCAGTGTATCTAGGCCTCTGTAAAAGTTGATGGACTGAATCATGGGGTGGCCCTTTAAAACCTTCACGAATTCAGCTGATACTGTGCTGATTTGTGTTTAAATCAAATTACTGCACAGTAAACCTGGGACTATGTAATATTCAGCATGGTGATACTGGAAATAATGGACAGAGAGTGGGAGGAATGGTGGGTATGGGGGGCATGGGGGTCTTCTATCTGGTTAATCCGGGCCATGGACATTGGGTTGCAGGACTAAAATATAATTTGAAACAAATCACATTTAGCCCACCTTGAAAATTCCTCGACGGTGGGTCGTTTTTAATGTCATTTCATGCGAGTGGTATGATTGTAATGTGTTATGTGTGTGTGTGTGTGTGTGTGTGTGTATCACAGACACACACAATTACACATTACAAGTGTTCTGAGAAAAGGCAGAAAGCTCTCATGTGAAATATGCAGATTTGAAAACAATCAGAGAAAAACCAGAGCGCCTGTACGAGCCAAATATCTTCACTACAGTGTCACATTAAAATGCAGCTGTCAATGTTTGAAACAGACACTCTGTTTAAGTCGATAAATTGTGATTGACCAAATCCTCAACGACCACCATTTTGGGCTTTGTTCAGCTACGCTGCCAACAGCGAAGTGACATGTGTCGTGTACTTTACATAGGAAGGCTGCACACCGTGCGCTAACATTGTTTTTGTCTGTTCTCAGTCTATTCCTTTCCTAACTTCCTCTGTGGAGTGCCTGTCATCTTTACATCATCACCACCTGAAAAACTAAATCAAACTGTGCATGTAAACAGAGAGTTGCTGTCACATGTAAGACTGTCAACATGGAAGATGGTCCAGAGGAGAGGGCTGGGTGCTGGGGAGATGAACATAAACACAGGTTTCTATAAAAGACCATAAAGCATCCAGATCACCTCCAATGACTGGTGCTCTGGTGACCGCCAGCCACAGGCAGTTTTAGGTAATCTGCCTCAGATGGTCTATTTTAGGTGGAGTCGGCAAGGGACAAATGGCTGATTCAAAGTGCAGAATCAACTTGACTTGAGCTCTGAGCAGAGACTGCTTTTAAGACCAAACAGAGCTGTCGAGTTAGCAAAGCCAAACTTTCTGGACAGGGAAAATGTGGAATACGCTAACCAAAAATCTTAATATTGCCTTGTGTTCCTCTTAGTGTTAACCACAACTTTAACCTCCCAAATATGTAAGCAAGTGTCTCACACATCTTTCTTCACCTGCTAATGCTTTATGTTGATAAAATATCTACTAAGTGATATGTTCAAACCTGAGATACCATTATGTTATGGCGTTCCTTCACAACACCATGAAAAACACGTTTCCTTTCCCTTATCCACATTTCCTTGTTAGTTAGTGTGACATGATATTGGAGCTGCTAAGTATCTAGTAACGTTTAAAAATTGAGTGCTGTAGATGTGCACAAAGTCTGGCTATGCTAACAATGATAAGAAGTATAGATGGAGTTACACAGTAAACTTAACAAACATTTTTCTGCGAAAGTGTCCTCTGTCTCTGAGCGAAATTTCTTTTCCTTGTGCCAGTGACTCAAAGTATGCTTTCTGACCGCAAAACATAAAAGTGCTTATGTGTGTGATTCATTTAAATACTCCTCTTGCTCAACAGGGAAAGAGCAAGTTCACCGGTTTGTCAGTTTAAATTTTAGAAACTTGTTGTGCAGATTGAGACCTCAACTTGTACGACTCAACGGGCTTCATGTAATGACCGAGAGACTGCAGCGGATCAGAAGAGACCGACTGATGTGGCCCGAAGGTAACTGAACGATGAATGAAACGATAAAAGAGAAGGGAAGATCTTGGGTGAAAATGTGTAGAGGCGACTCTAAGTAAGTGGGTGTTCCCAACACCCATGAATCTGAAGCACACCTTCATTATAAAGGGATCCATAAATAAGACAGAATAATAAATAAAATACAACAGAAATGCAACAGAAAAGGCAACACTGCTGGTTATCAGTCTCCTTGCTCTTTTTCCCTCCTCTATCCTATTTTTCCTCTTTTTGTAGCTGGTGCTTGTGATTGGACAGGAGACAGTACTCTCTCCTTACGTCTCCCACTTGACCAGCCTACCTTTGACTCTCCCTACTTCCTTCTCTCTTCCTCTCGCTCTCTAACTCTAGAACTCTGCAAACTCCTTGGCACATTTCTCAGTGAAGGAGACGCGGATCTCCTCCTCCTCGTAGTCATCAAAGTTGCTGGTGTCGCCTGGTCCTTTGAACTTGGGGACGAAAGGAGCTTCCACCTAAAGTCAAGTAAGAGTACCAGCTCAGAAGTAAACTTTATAGAAAGTGACAAATCTAAATGGTGGACACGCACAGACACACTTACCTTTTTCTGGTAGATGGCAATCCAGTCTGTGGTTGCGAACCACTTGTGTCCCTTGATGTCATTGACCCCATTCTTGAGGTTTCCGTAACGTTTTGTGAGATCCACCTGAAGAAGACACCAATGCATTTTCCTCACTTTTCCTCGCAGCAAAGTAAATGTAACCTTAACATCCGAATTAGATGAGATATTTGCTTTTACCTGTAACAGGTTCCTCAGGAGGTCCTTCAGGTCTGAACTGAAGTGAGATGGGAAACGCACCTGAGACAGAAGACCAGAAGAAGAATGAAGCAGCAGTGTGATCATAGAAACAGTAAGTAACAAGTCAGCCAGACAATGTTAGAAATTCACAATGAAATAAATATCTATTTTTATACTCTGGCATTAAGGATGTTATTTTTATTTTTTATTTATTCAAGCAGGGAAAAAATGTCTGAGAATGCCATGTTGACACTCATTCACACAGGCCTGCACAAGAGAGCCTCAGTTTTGGTAACGCTGGTTCAAGGATCAAACCCAGTGTTCATGCCTGCTTCTCTAACCTTTAGGCCAGCACAGCCCTATGTGGTCGCCTGAGGAAGTGACGCATTTGACAATTCTGACACCGCCCAAAACAGTTAGTCTGGAATAAATACAATAAATACTCATATTTTACCAATAAAGTAGACATCACAGCATCAACACTGATGATTAAATAATCTACAGAAACCATCAATCACTGCTTATCACCAAAGGTATACTCACTGAGGACACGGCATATATACTATGTAAGGTGTACATATGCATTATAACAGAGCATATTCTGTGGGCAACACAGGCAATTGCCTAAAAGCAGCAAAGGAGAGAGCTGTTGTGTGCATGTGTGTGTTACATTTGTGCATTTGTGTTTCCCCCATGTGTGCATCCCTGGCATCTAAAAGAATCATTAGAAAGTCAAGAACTCAATGTTTGTATCTTTATTAGCCTTAAATGAAAAAAGTCAAAGAAGTCAACAGAGTACATGAAGACACTATTTGTCTTCAAAGAGGCATGGGTGACCCAAAAATTGAAAAAGCCAACGAAGAGGCATTCCAATATTTTTATTTCTTCTAAAATGGAGCTATAGCTACTATAGCCCACGTGACAGTAGTCAGGAATTGGGGATGAGGAGTGGGTCTTCTAACCTAAAGCAGGGGTTCACAAACCTTTGTATGTCAAAGACCTCTACAGTAGATGCACAATAGACCATGGACCCCCAATATGAGAGCATCTGGTCTTAAAGAAACATCTCTGAGTGTTTTTATTGTTTTATGTTTGATAACAGTCTTCTTAGTCCTAGTCTAGTCAACCAGGGTCACGACAAATTCCAACCACTCAAAATGGCCAACCTTCCCTTGTTGTTCCAACTTCCAAAAAATAAAAGTCAGTCAATAAAAGCAGCACAAAGTGCTAATCAAAGAGTCAGACTCACCTTCCCCGATACGATCTTTTCATAAATCTGAATGGGCTGGTCAGCAAAGAAAGGCGGGTACCCTGCTGCCATCTCATAGACGAGTACGCCCAGCGCCCACCAGTCTACTGCCTTATTATAACCCTGGTGAATATAACAAGGAGGGAGGGAGGGAGGAGGGTAGAAAGACAGCATTATAGATTAATCAATCAAGATATAATACAAAATGTTGTTTTTGTTTTGATATAATATGTTTTAGCTTTATTAAATTTAAGGCATCCTATACTCCGTCTTCTATACACCTTGTGGGAAGAGTCACAATTGTTGTATCCAGAAAGTCAATGGCAGTAATTTTGAAGACCATTTCATGGAGGGCAAATAGCTGTCCATCAATAAAGGCGTCATGACAATTGTTGTGACACTTTCCACGTTTCTGATTTAAAGTTAGTGTTATATTTGGCTGACTAGTCAAACCTTGTGAAATATTTCTTCATGACAACTTGATACATTGTCAGTTGCAAGAGTTAATGGCAGCATGTGACTGGTTTCAGGTCACATGGTCAGGTATAAAAATGTAGTTATTCTAGTTTTAAATAAGTTGTATGTGCTTTCCTTAAACCCACTCATGACCAGTGACCAGTAGGACCATAAATAACAATATTCTGCCAGCTGAAATTAATGACTGCCCTGGAAGAAAAATGTTTTTATTTTGTGCAACAGGTTGATATCATTGTCTGTTCAAATGCAGAAGACCTAGTTGTGAAAGGTAACACAGCTGACAATTTAGACAACAATATATAAACAAAGGGAACAATGGAGGCTAACCTTGCTGAGGATAATCTCTGGGGCCAGATATTCTGGGGTGCCACACAGTGTCCAGGTCCGGCCTTTCACACGTTTGGCAAAGCCAAAATCTGTCACCTGAGCGAGGAACAGAAAGAGCAACGACAAATAATGAGAAAGATAGTATGAGGACATATTCACAGAGTGCCTGGCTGTGTTAGCGCATGAAAGGCAGAAGGAAGGAGATAGAGATAACAGACACACAGAGGGAGAACAGCAGGGATCCCTGGAGCAGCAGGAGGATTTTAACACTAGTTGTTATTTCACTCTTCACCACTAGAGGGCAGCAGAATCTGTGCTACAACACAGCCTTCAGTCTGCCAGTACATAGTACATACACCAGGCATGTCCAAAGTCTGGCCAATCACTGCGATCAGATTTCATGTGGCCCGAAGCTTTTTTATAATATATTATTTATGGCCTGCTAGGATTGTCAGATACTGTATGGCTGGGAGATTTGTTGTTTTTTTTTGGTTGACATAACGAAGCATTTGAACCTTTAAGGACATAACTGCTGGTGTTATGTACCTGTGGATTTAACACAGAATATTACTTTCTGAATGATTTTGGTAAAGACAAGAGCAAGAGTGATACATTTTAAACTTAAATGTTAACAGACTTTTCATTACTCATAATAAGTCATGTTTAAAGTGAACAAGAGGTTAAGATCTATCTATCTATCTATCTATCTATCTATCTATCTATCTATCTATCTATCTATCTATCTATCTATCTATCTATCTATCTATCTATCTATCTATCTAGAGTTACTACATGTTACATTTAGCAAGTAACCATCAATCACCAAATGGTGCCACTCATATCGAGCTAGCAGCAAACGCTAAAGTTGGCAAGTATCACTTAGAAAGATTTATCTGTTTATTTCATCCATGTATAAAATGACAACTACCTTGTAAAACGTTGCTGAGTGTGATACTGTGAAACAAACATTAGCTAGCTAGCTTACGTGGCTTCTGTACGTCAGCGTATGATTACTTTGCCAATAAATATTAGACCTGCAATTAGTAGATTAATCAATTAGTCCACTGACAGAAAATCAGTCATCAACTATTTTGATAATCTCTTGATCATTGTCATCTTTCAAGCAAAGATTTGATGGTTCCAGATAATCGTGATGGGCATTTTTCACTTCACACAGTTCCATGATGTTTTAAAGACCAAACAATTCACCTGATAAATATGGATTCAACTGCATCAGCATTGAAGTTTTTCACAGTTCAAACCCTCCTCCACCTTTCTAATGCTGCACAGCAGGAAATTCAAGGTTTGGCTGTAATAGGCTGAAATGTCATTGTGATTGAGGAGCATTCCCAGCGAACACACAAACACTGGACAACTCTGCATATTGAGAAGAGACAACACAAGAATGGCTGCCATTGTTTAGCAACACTTGTGAACTCCCACTGATATATAATAGTTAATTCAGGCCTTGTGTTGTGCCTTCTATGAATACATACAGGAATGTATAAATAAAGAAGTAAACTACAGTTAAGCAGCAACAATTTTTTGAGTGTTATTTACCTGTATGTAGCCCTGTTGGTCTATGAGCAGGTTTTCAGGTTTCAGGTCTCTGTAGATCAGGTCCAAAGCGTGCAGGTACTCAAAGGTCAGGACGATTTGAGCAGCGTAGAACCGAGCGTGAGGCTCACTGTATTCACGAACACATGGAAATAGAAAGAAAAAAAGAGCAATTCAGTTGGAGTGTACAGTACAGAACAGAGCGGTCATGCACAAAGCTAAAAAAAGCAAAAAAAAACCCAGAGCAGACCTGAAGAGAACACAGCAGAATAAAGGAGAACCGAGCTACACGATTTACCTCTATGTGCCTCTAAAATGCTTCCGGCTGTAAACTCCATTGTATACAGACACTAACCTAAATCTGCCAATTCTCCGTAGATGGGAGAACATCTCTCCACCTGGTACATATTCCATCACCATGTAGAGGTTAGTGTTGTCCTGGGGAAGGGAAGACAGAGGACCTGTTAGTCACACTCGCTCACGTACACACATGTAGTAAAACACTACAGGCACGCACATACGCACACACACACATATATAGGATGGGCAACTGAACAACATGGAAACAGTGACTTTTATTTCAGTAATCACCATGTAAAAATGAAAAAGTGCCTGTGTCTGTTATACACTGACTTCTGTTTTATTTCCATAAGCTACTGTAGTTGGCGAATCATATAGTACTGTCTGATACGTCTAACTAAGCTGAGTTAATATGGATTGGTTGTTGACTCCTCTGTCTGTGTGCAGGATGAGGCACGTGGACAGGAATATTCTGTTAATAGGTTTATTTGAGGCATCAAGGATATTCAATCCCCGGGCATCCAAGGTGCATCTAAACAGCTTAACCTGAATAAGGCTTTAATTGGAGTACGGCCATTCGCAGGGTTAGTCTGTACAAGTACACAGAGCTACTGATGAAGCTGGGTGGTGAAAATTTTGAGAGGGGAGAGAGAGAATGTGTTTTTATGGTCATTGCACATGTGGTAGATCAAGTTAATTTCATTCTATATATGCAGATGATCCCTTTAATAAGATTAAATGATGTTTGCACTGATATTAAGGATGAGATTGGTAAGATTGCATTAGAATGACCTTGAGTTAAAGCAATATTGTGTGTGTTTTTTGTGTAAGATTTGGAATCATTTTTGTGCTACTCTGATAACTTGTAATCAGGTGAATGGTGTCTCTGTCATTCTCACTCTGCACCCTGCATGCCTGTTAACCCTCATCACCCACGAGAAGTATGTAATACTTTGTGGCACTGAGTCACACACCACCAATTATTTCACAGATTTTGGTGAAACTGGATCATATTTTATGGAGAAATTGTTTTCTGGTTTTCCCTCTGATGTCCTCTGGCTGCTCTGCCTCAACTCTCTGTTATTTACAGAATTTCCTGATGGACAGTAAACTCCTGTGAACTATAGCTGCTGTTAGCTAATGTTAGTTCAGTTTGTTAGCCGGGCTGCCCGAACGGAGTGCTCAGAATTTTCAGGCCAAGGCGAATGCGTAGCAGTGAGCAGGGAGCAGGTGTCGTGCCAGAACCGGAGCTGGGCAAGCGGGCAATGTAACCAGGCTCAACAGCCTCTATGGACATAATGACAGAGGCAAAAAGACAGAAGGGGATGCTGATGGAGGAAGCTAAGAAAAGAAAACAAGAGAGCGACCACGCAGATATGAAGCTGCTGAAATAGAGTAAATTCAAGACTGACTTTTAGTCATTGGCAAGAGTTTTGTTAAATAAAGGCAGAGAGACAGATGCCGAGCTGGGCTTCTTGCTGGTGGACTAGTAAGTAATATTAACTGGATGTTATGGCTTGTGTTGTTGCACCTTTTGTTGTCGATTTACGAGTTTCTGATCATCAGTAATATAAAAACATCTGTACAACAGTCCATATATCGCAAAAAGTCAGTGTTGCTTCAAAGAGATGTTGGCCTGGGTTGTGATAACCCGAGGTTCTGTTGATGATCACTATAAATACTAAATACATAAAATGTTTATTCGGCTTGAGGAAACTTAAAAGCATTTGTTTGGGTATTTTGAGGTGGCCCTCTTGTCTGCATCTCCCATTTTGGAGATGCAGACAAGAGGGCCACCATGTAAGCAGAGTTATGCACTGCTGTAGACAGGGTCAGCTACACGGTGTATTTTAGACCACTTCAAAAGAAAAAAACAAATCAATAGCAGTTTAAATGTACGCTATATTAAGAATATTTTCACGGCTTTACCTTACAGTCACCAACAACACTTTTTCTTTGGCATTAACCATAGAACTTCTGTACTCCTACGCGTAAGCCAACTGCGCCACGCACTATATTACGCCGCTGTTTGGATCAGAGTTACAATGGCACAGCCAGAAAAACACAAGCACACAAGGGACCCGGTTCACAGCAGTGCATAGCTCTGCTTCTGTGCTGGTTCACCTGTCTGCTTCTTCAAACTGAGGGCAAGCTGACTAGTTAAGACGCTGACGAGGGAAAGGTACCTACCCAAACTATTATTTTAAGGGTTGCTTGACATTTGCCATACTTTTCAAAGCATATCTGAGTACAAATAGCTGGATGTTTATTATGTGAATAAAGGGTTTTAAAATCCAAGAGCTTTCTTTTCCCATTTGGAATTCTCAGCCAGCCAGGCTTCAGATTTCAGATTGTCGAGCCAGCCCTTGGAAAACTACTGTGCTCTGCAGAAAGTTGGATGATGTTCCACTGTTCCATATTTCTGCCCAAAAAGGAAGTAAACTAACCACTCCTTATCCATACTCAGTAGACACCGGGTGTATTATTTTCCCTTAACATATAGAATAAATACAATCACTTTTCTGATAACTACACTGTAGAACAAACAAGTTTAATATTTGGTTAATTGTGATGTTATGTACGGTTCAAAGATAATAATTTGGTCATTTGGTACAGTTATAAGACACTTGGGGCAGAGCTGTGATGTACAGGCGTAGCGGCAGCTCATCATGAGGGTGTGTGTTCAGTCGCAGGCCATACTTCTTGCCTTTCTTTCAACATTATCAAGTTCGATGTGGGCCGCGCTCTCTTACACAGTGGTAAACATTTTGGCTGCCTGTTCCAAAAGCCATAAAAAAACATGCGCTTGTATGATCAATTTATTTTTTTTGAAAGTCTGAATTTTATATTTTAGAAAAAATGAAACACAAATATTTGCTTTTCTCTTTCTCTCTCAAATTCCATATTCTTTTTATCTACAATATACAGTGTGTTAGTGTATACTGGAATAAAACAGCCCCATTTATTTACATTATTATTTATATTATTATTTAATCTGTCACTTTATTCTTTGAGTAAAGAATATTTGGCACCAAACAAAGTTACAGGTTTAAACTTCACATGCAGTGTTTTGGTTCTTAGTTGAAATATAAACTCTTACGTACAAATGGACAAATAGTCTTCAGCAGTCAGGGCGAGACTCTATTACATAGATTTAAAGTCTGTGTAAAGGTATTTCTGAGATTTCTTTCAAAGTACATTAAATATGTTGGAAAATAGTTGCTAAAAACATGTGAAAAGACTTTGAATGATATATTACTAAAATATGGAGTTAGAGGTTAAAACAGTTTTTAGTCCAGGATTTTGTGGGCGATGACACACTGAGGCCACCCTGAGCATACCCCTGCACCCCTAGCAGAGAGATAGAGATTAATTCATCTCGCTCAGAGTGTTTCAAAGTTAGTCATGTCATTTTCATCTGACACGTTTCAGTCACTTCAAAATTGCTGCTTGACTGCTCCCACAAGTGGCCGTGGCTTCAGCACATTCAGCGGACACGCCCCCACAGTCCTGGAGCTGAGAATACTCATTTTTACCTGATTGTGACACCTAATTTCATAAACTTGTCAATAATTTGAATCATTCAAATTTGGCTGGGTGGTTAATAACACTTTCTTCTTTGGTCTGACAAACTCAGAACACATATTTATTCTTATTTTATACAGACTTTAATGACCTAGACTGGTAAAGGTCAGGTTATGCTACCAAAAAAAAAATAGTTCATACAAAGTGGTGTACATTTTTGGAAAAATGTAGAGAAAGACAAACAACAACTGAAAAGCTGGTATGAACGATGGATGGCATGTTGATGAGCAGCTGGAAGGACACACAACCACACTGTCCTGTATACACACAAACACACGCGCATAGACAACATCTAAAATTGTCCATACCTTGAATGAGTACTCTAACCGCACCAGAAAAGGAAAGCTGACAGCCTGAAGAATCCTCTTCTCATTTAGAGTGTGCTCTATCTGCTTGAGCTTCACCACCTGAAAAAGAGAAATGGAGGAGGAGGGGTTATATTGCATCATATAAAAAATGAATGTGAACAAAAATAAACTACTGTGTTATCAGAGCAACATAATGTTTCACATTTGCATTAACAGTCAACTGGTGCAATACTCTATGGAAAGTAGTCTCAGCTTAGATAGAAAAAAGCCAACGAAGAAGGCAAAAAGGCCGTAGTGCTGAGAAAGAAATGATGGGGGAAATAAACAATTCAAATCAGTCTTAAAATCTGTGACTTTGGGCTGTGTGTGCTATTTTTCTAATGACATGATATATACCTATATTTAATTCTGTACACATGTGTATAATAATTCATTTTATTTCAGACAAATAAATAAATAAATACAATTCTGTCCAAAAGTACTTGCTAATCATGTTTTTTCTATCTGCATAATTGTTTCTAAAGTGTGAAAAGGCGCCCATCCGTATCAATACCCTTGCTTTCTTCCAATTTAAAACTATTTGAAACTTCACAGTCTGCCTCCTTTAGGTCGGCCTCAGCACAATGCTCCACATTTGACTGTATTGCAAAGTATTCAAAAGTATGGCATTACATCTATTGCATTGCCAACATCTGCATGAATCTACAATCAAATTATATACCTGTCTGAGCAAAGTTCTCTAACTTGCTGTACTGGATGCACAGTAAGTTAGTAGATACTTGACTTCCACAAACACAAGCGGGAACACACAAGTCAACACGAATGTCACAGACATCATCGTCAAGACACATGTAGTAACTATGGTACAAGTGAGTGGCACGAACTGGCCTGGAATAGGATGAATATATTATGAGCAGTAGGTATATAATCTAAGCAGGTGTCATCAAAAATGATCACCAGCAGACAGCAGGGTCATTTTCCTCTCCTTTTAAGACATGTCACAAGGTGAAAATATACAAAACATAAAGAACTCAATCTATACATCTCTCCATTTCTATACCTGCTTATCATTTTCAGGGTTGTGTGGGGGGACTGGAGCCTATCCCAACATGCATTTGGTCAGGCAGTTTGCCAGATCACCAATACATTACACAAAGATATCACTCAGATTGACGCCTGTAATTTAGTGTTCAATTCACCTAACCTACATGTCTTTGGACCTTGTTACAAATTAAGACTGCTTCATGGCAACAGTGGATTTACAGGATTTTTGCTTTTATGTGATGAAGAAACATTTTTCAGGTATTAAATTCACTGGATTAACCAATTAGCCAAAAACAGACATGCCCATCTGTGTATTCTAGCTATAAAAATATTTATGTGTCATAAGAGGGGAGAAGAGTGGGCGGAAAAGCAGGCACAATTTAATTCTAAACTGGGTACCAAAATGACTCTGCTTGATGTGATCTGCATAAAGACGACTTCAGCTCTGCCACTCCGATTGGGTTCAAAGAGGTTCAAAGGAAAAAAAACAAAAAAAAAAGAAGAAAGGCTTGCGCCTGAATTTGAGCCATGTGAGTACAATTTTCACATCAATGGCATTTCCATATTTTCTACAACTGTCCTGTAGGATCCTGCGAGTGTCCTCAAATGGCGACACATTTAAACACCCTTCATCCCTCTGTGACCCTTCTGACCCCCGACCCAGACTGACCTTCTGCTTGTTGAGGATCTTCATAGCATAATGTTGTCCCGTTTCTCTGTGCCTCACCAGCATCACACGGCCAAATGAGCCCGTGCCCAGGGTTTTCAACCTCTCAAACTGCTCCAGGCAAGCAGTGTTCTGAACAGACGAAACAAAAAAGGGTTAGTTGGTTTATGGGGAGGGTTGTGGTGTGGAAAGCAAATTTTATTTCTTTTCTAACGTGTCCTTATGCAAGCAAATGACTGAGTGTATGTTTATGGTATATACTGCATACAGTGATCACATTTAAAATACACTGTTACCCATAGAGTTGGAATAATTTTGTTTTCAGACACTTTCCTCTTTTTATTCCTTATATACACACACATCAGATTAATTGTGGTCAATCATTTCATGAGAAGAGGTACAAAATATTTATTCCAAATTTATAGACAACAGTGTATGTTTATAGTATGTAATACATATATAAGCATGTTTGTTATATTGTATATACACTGAACAGGATATGATATTTCATATTATTTACTATTTCCTGTAAAATCGATCCTGATTGAAATCATCTACGCATCTACATATTTTTAAGGGTGCATGATACAGAGGAAATCAATACCATATTATTAATAACAATATTCTTACTCATATTACGATACGTAAAGTAATATATATTTAAAAGTGGAAAATAAACAAATTTAGAGTTCAGTGCAATGCATTACATTAGACCAAGCTCTTCACACGTGTAAAAAAACAAACATAATTTCAGCTTGAACTTAATGTGATCCTATGCTCACACGATGCTCACTGAATAATCACTCTACATATTTTACTTGCCCCTCGCATTATTTCATAATCCAAATATATTAAAATGTGCAGACAGCGGTAGCTGGTAGAACAGAAAAAAACATATCAATTTGGGGTGCATTGTAGATAGCATGCCACACACAAATATTAGCATCTTTGGTTCACACCCCTCCTGCTGTAGGTTTTACGCATGCATGCCAAGAAGCTGATTACAATAGAGAAAATACAATACAAAATAATGTCTCATTCCTGATAGATGAACACATCATACATCCAAACACTGACCTGTGCAGGGTTCTCCCACTTCTTGAGAAAGTCCTCTTTGGCTTTGGCAAGGAACTCCTTGACTGTGGAAGACAAAACAACAGGAAAAAGCTTCAGGAGGTAGGTGTGTGTGTGTGTGTGTGTGTGTGTGTGTGTGTGTGTGTGTGTGTGTGATTGTATGAAGAAAGAAAGAAACCGGGAAATAAACAGTAGGATACCTTGTATGTTTTCTGAAATCGATTGAAGAGAGTATTTTTTAAAGAAATATAGCCCAGTTAATGGTGTTTTCATCTTGCTTATATTTTAGGGATACTAGTTTTAAATGTAAATGCAATATTATCTGAGATTAAGTTTGTTGTGTTAAATCCATCTTAAATCAACTAGACACAACTAACACAAATGCCCAAAAAAAGCAAGACATGAATGACGTGTCTCTGGTGTTCACTTAGCCCATTTTAAAGTCCACTAGAGCCTCCTGAATGAGCCTCAGCATCTCCAAATGTGCTGATTCTTTACATGCTGCATCCACAATAATCTTAAAAAGAGGTACTCCAAAGATGTGTTTACTTGTCACGGAGAGTAGTGCTGAGTAAAGTGAAACAGCTGTAAATGTTTTCTGTAGTTCTGGAGGGAGCTTTCGTGAAAATAACCCTGATGATGTCCTCAGATTGGCCTTGAGACATCAAAATTTTGGCGTTTGAAAGATGAGGGCATTTAACAGGCACAGAGTGTCTCATGGAAGATGCTACTGAGTTGCATTATGGGAATTGTGGGATCCAGTATTTTTTGATGCTTCACTCTTAATAGGGACTAAAAGTCAGAATATCTCTGTTCCTGCTGTTTTGATTTTCGCCATTACTTTAAAAATCTGTCTTTTGTGAGATCCCAACTTGGGAAGCTCAATACTAAATCCTCCAGTGTGTAGGATTTACTGACATCTAACGGTGTAGTTGCTGATTGCAACCCCTTAGCTCACCTCTCCTTCCAAGCATGAAGGAGCAACAGTGAAAATGAAATACATAAATGACACCTGATCTGTGGCATTTACAGATATAAAAGTCTTATTCTCAGGCAACAAAAACATATCGACCACATTTCTGCCATATCCTGTAAATGGAGCCCCAAAGAAATCCTACACACTGGACCTTTAAGAGGTAAAAAACAAACAAACAAACAAGTGAAGTAAACGTGAATAAAACCAAATAAACATTTCAACTAAGTTCACTTTCAGGGCAGGTAAAGCACGTCTAGGCTTGGCATTAAATATTTCCTAATCTCCTTCGACATGTCAATATCCTGCTGTGAAAATGTAATCGAGTTAAGTGAACTAGTAACACCTCAACAACTACTCGCCCCTTGAGGGAGGCACCAAAAGCCTCATCTACACAGGCAGAGCTGCTCGGTGTTCAAGAGTACATGACATGTGTTTGTACAGGGAAGCACCCAGATGTGAATGTATGATACTGGATACACTCAGAGCTCCTTAGACCATATTTTGATGCACTCTTTTTATCATGCCGGTCGCCTTTTTTAAGATGTCACACACACTGTTGACATGAGTGTGAGATACTTGTACTCATTGATGCTATAACTCTAGAATATTAGTCAATATAAGTATTATACATCATGGTAAAAAGCACTACTAAACAACTACTTGAGGATGCTCTGGATGTTGGCATCCTTCTGAAATAACAGAAACCTTTCATTGGACATCCAGTGCAGCAGACACACTCAGCCCAGCTCAGCCAAACCGGCAGACTTTTATGGGTGTACTAAACAAAATAGTCCCCATGCAGACACACACACACACACACACACACACACACACACACACACACACACACAATTTCCGTAGCATCTCTTTCCAGAAGGAGTGAAGCAACAGGCCTATATTGTTTGGGAAAATATCTGCCACACACAGTAGATTGTTTGTTGTGATACTGCCAGTATTTCAGCATTACACTGAAGATGCCAAGATGCTTGCATCTTACAATTGCTGTTGGCTGTTTTGCTGTTTCTCATACAGAAATTTGGCTATGGAAACAACATTACGTCCTGACATTGCATCCACTAAAATCAAATAATACAAAAACTGATCAGTACTCCTGAGCCTCACTCTCTTTTCATCTACATGTACAGTCAATGCTCGTGGATTTAAATGCATCACATTCGTGTATTTGGCACAAGCTAAATCGTTTGCAGCAGTGACTTGTCATGGACGTACGAGTGGATCTTAATGAACTGGAGAGCAGGAATAGGCCTCTAATTAACAGTGTATGGATTGTTATGTAAAGCTAACATAGCCTGCTGTATCACAGCGTCCCTGATCGTTTCATGATGCTGTAACCGAGCAGGTGCTGCTCGGGAGTGATGTGTACCCACCGCTTTCCATCTCGCTGCCCTTCCTGGCCGTGGGCGCGTTGCCCATGATGACAACTTGTCAACGGGCAATCCGTGGCTTTTTGGCCGCGCTGCAGCCTTCTCAAGCCGGTCTAAGCTCGACTGGGTCTGGACGGTATTTCCTAAATCCAGCTGTAAGAGTTACCAAGCGTTAACTCCGAGGTCTTGATCTTTAATAGCCTGACAGCTGCTGATGCGGTGCCACGGCGAGACGGGGTAGTGCAGCGGGCTCGCTCACTCACTCACTCCACGGTCATCAAACACCGGCGACCGATATCGAGCTTAAATCCACGGGGAGCTATCGTTGTGGTATCTCGGGCGCTGGGGCTCCACTGGACTGTCAGGCCGACCTCGGCACAGTTGGCCTGAACACGGAGGAACCAGTCTTCTCCTGTCCCTCCTTGCAGCCCCCTCCGAGCGAGGCCCCCCGGCTCCCCACCTCTCCCCCAGCCCAAAAAACAGCGATACCGACGGCGGGGTTGCAATATTCTCAACCGAAAGCCTGACGCTTTTCGTTACCGAACCCAGCTTTAAAAATTAAACCTCGGCGGGGTCCGACAACGACGGGAATTCGCCCAAATCAACATTGGCCCCCTGTAGCCTCGGAGACGAGCGAGATGACGGAACTACAGCCGAGCGAACGTCCCGCCCTCTCGCCAGAACCGGAGAGGTGATTGACAGCTAGGGCTAGGCTACGGATTGGCCACATCTCCACGGCGCTGATCCACGGAGCGCTCTGATTGGCTGTTCGGAATCCATCAAAAAACGGCAGAGTCCCGCCGCCCTACAAAAATCAAGCGAGGGGAACGTCACCGATTATTTTCCTCCCGACGACGTACGCGCCCACTTTCTCCGGTTTCTCTCCTCCATTGGCTTGGCGTGGCCAAACCGTGGGAATCTCGGTGAATGCGAGGATATCTATTGGTTGTCAGCAGCGGTTGACAGAAATGCCCCCCGCCCCCGCTCTGTCCTCCTCCTCCTCCTCCTCCTCCTCCTCCTCCTCCTCCCGCCGCCAAGCGACTGATACACGTTTGGCTAAGTGACGTCAACCGCGCTATTTTTAGAAATGTTGGTCAGAATTTAACGCACGCGCGGCGCGGTCTGGCTGGCAGGACTTCTAAACAGCTCGCAGACGGCCGTGCATGGAGGAGAGAGTTTATCTGGTGGGAAATGAATCACAGGAAATAAAAAATCTTTAGTACAATCGGTGCTGGATGAAAACATGCAGAGTCACAGACTTGTGTCTGTGTGCCGTCGACCTTTACAGTCGGAGTCCTCCAAGAGCATCTCTCTCACCCCACACCTGGTGCTACCTACAGGGCGAGTGCAGCAGATGCCCAGGGGTCCCTTTTATTATCAGGGTCCTCAAAAGGCACAATTTCACATAGATTTGCATCTGAATATCTAATTTCAATAATAATTTGATAATTTGTGTTGGTAAAAATTGAACTGTAAAGAAGGACCCCAGGTCTATGAACAAGCAAACACCCAAGCTATAAATAGGAGATCCCTACAGCTAATTCAGGGTCTAAAACTATCACATTGTGGCTCTACAGCCACCTAGTTTATTACATAAAAGGTGCCGGCATCACAAAACCACTACAGCTGTATCGTGGTATTATTACTATCACAAATGCTTTCAGAAATTATTGCTTGTCTGACGTACAGGACATAAGCTTTGAGTCACTGTCAGGTTCATTGTGCCATTTTTCTGCCCCATCTGAATTTCAAAATTACAGCCCTGAGCTGCATCTTATTTGTTTTTTTATTGTCAATTATTTTCATGATTAATCCAACAGTCTGTAAATTGTGACAAAATACTAAGGGTAACATCCTCAAACAGACTAAAACTCAAATATACTCAATAAACGGTGATAAGCAGCAAATCTGCACATTTGAGAAGCCGAAACCAGCAGATGTTTCACCGTTTTTCCTTGAAAATGACTCGTCATTCATTTGTTATTCATTGACTACTCATTTGAGCACTACTACAGCCAGCTATCAGAGGGCATGGCAGTCGATGCTGCACATACATTTTACTGTTTTACATGCCAGACATCTGCTCATTTTGTTTAGGCTTTAGCTATTATACCCACATTTTCATTTTAAACAGTGTAGACATGTTAGAAGCAGACAGAGGTAACAGATGGACGGAGGAGTTAGTCCCCTCAACTAAGAAGAGATAAAATGGGTGAGAGCAGACAGTCCCCCCTCCCTTTTGTGCTGCAGTTACCTAGCAACATGAGGCTAGAGTGAAAATGGCAGAGAGATGCTGCTGCATTTTATGAATGAATTTTTTTTTGGGGGGGAGTGGGTCAATGTGTGTGTGTGCGCGCACACACACACGCAGTGTCTAGCTACTGTTGCTGTGCTTCCCTCCTCACTAGTCAAGGTGGAAAGCAGCTGTGTTGGTAAGATGTGGTGAATACCAGAAAGCAGCACAAGGTCCACAAAACAAACTTTATTAACCCCATCGCTGTTGTTACAAATACTGAGGCAGAGAATATATAGGAAGTACAAAAAAAGAAAGGTCTTCTCATCTCGAAGACAAAATAAGCGCTGGAAAATCTTTATTTACAGTATGCTTAAATCACCCAAACAACTTGACTGCAAAATGGCATCCTTTTTTACACGTTTTGTGCATTATCACAAACCCACATCTTATGTAACATTTTTAGGGAACACTATCTAACTGGGGCCCGTTTGAAGAAGCATATTTATCGAGTTATCTGGATAACACAAGGGTAAAACTTGCGAGCATAAGCTTGTCCTCCTCTGTAGGCCTCTGAACGTGGCCCATATTTTCCACAGGTACTCCAAATTTACACTGGGTGAGACAAACCTTCAGAACAATGAAACGCTTATATAAGAGGCCACATCTATTCTGACTGACAGAGCACTGCACATAGCTTGATCTGTGCTCAAGGGGACAGTTTAAACGGCGCAGTATGGGTGATAAACAGGTGAACATCAGTGTTTGAGTATGATTTGCATGTCTCAGGGTTGAGAGGATATGATGGTCAGGTCTTAAGATCGCCTCACCCTGAAGACTCAAACTTACTCTGGCTCAGCTTTGACAACATCATCATCAAGACAGAGATACGGTAAATTAAGGCAATGTTGGTTGTGCAGAACTGTGTGTGTGTGTTTTGAAAAAGAGTGAACAAGAACGAAAAAACAGTTTGTAACAATTCCACATCCCATTTGCGTATGCTGTATAAAAATGTCCCTGCTTCCTGTTATGTAGATCGATCCACTGCCTCCTTGTCCAAAAGTGTGTTTGTAATGATACAGATAGGAGGAACTTCTTGTCCATTATCTTAATCTGATGACTCTTACATGCAGTCCATGGAGTTGTCTGGCATCAGTCCAAGCGGTGGCATCTTCCCTGGTATACAGGATGGAGGGAGCATGCCGCTGATGTTGGGGGATGGGTCAACGTTCTCGCTGTCCTCCAGCTTGTCTGCCAAGCCCTCCCAGTTGATATGGAAGCGGGTGACACGGGGATTGGAAGCCAAAATATTCCTCTGGAGCTGAGAGAATGAAATGAAATGATGTTTATGAAGAATCGTTTGAATGAAAGAAGAGGCGGTCGAGTTATCCTGACTTGTAGTCCCAAATGTGCCTGGTAAAAAGCCACGTCAGACATTATACAACTGATTTTTTAAAAGTTGAGTGATACCCCCCGTGTCTAGCACACTGATGTGAATGTGTGAATTAAAGGAGTTCCCTTTTAATTTTAGGGATAAATAAATAAATACGGTACAAACATACAGTGATCAAAACTGGATCCCTGACAAGCGAATACAAAAAGGTACTTTTACCATATAGACTGGTTCCCAACCTGGGGACTCAGACCGCCAGCAGATTGACAGGGTCGCAAGGCCTTTTTAATATTAAGGCGTGTAAGACAACTGTTTCAAAAAAATATACAGTCTGCCTACATCCTAGCATTTTATTCATGTATGTGTAGATGTGAACATAAACTTAAATGCACAGAGCCTTCACTCTCTGTGAAAACAGCCTCATCCTGCATTAGAAAAGTATGCAGTTCAAACAACCAAAGAGCTCATAGAACAATGGCCAAGTGTTAGGGAGAAGAAAACAATTAGTCAAAAACAGAAGCCAATATAGACTCTAATATAGACAGATAATTGTATTAGAAGATCCTTAAACAGGAGAACTCATCTGTTTTTGTGATGCATTGGATATTATATGAAATATCCAGAAAATATGTAATTTAGTCAGGAGTTGTCAGTTTATTCACACAGAGAAAAGAGGTCTTTTAAAGAAAACAGTTGGGAATCACTGGTGTAGATCACATAGAAAGCCCTTTGAAGTGATTTCTCATACAGGGCTTCTTTTATCAGACTTTCTAAAAACACAATGTTGTAGGACTTTTATGTGTACTATAAGTTGAATAAGTATTAGATAGGGATGCTCCGATCGATTAGCCACCAAAGACCCTCAACGCCTAAAAATGCTGATCGGAGCATCCCTAGTGTTAGACAGTAAAATTAGAACCCGAGTATCGATTCAAGTGAAGTCAATCGGTACCACATTTCAGTACCTGAACGCACCTTCACGTCGCACCTCGTGTGCTGGCCAGTTTGGCCAAAAAATATCTTTGTGTGCAAGCTTCTTCCGCTCCGTCTGAGAGAATATTCTCCACAGCTGGGGACACAGTCACCGGGCTCGGCTCTTGCCAGATAAAGTAGATATGCTTGTGTTCCTTAAAAAGAACTGTTAAAGATGTGTGGTATGGTTCTTGAATGAGTGGTTTGTTTTAGTTTCTAATGTGAAAAATGTTATAGAGTAATTTATTTTGACTATTTATTTTTAAGTCATTTACTTTCCCCCACACACATTTTTCTCAAGTTGTCTTAAGTTTTATGTTGGAGTTACTTGATGTTATTGAGAAATAAATATTCAAAATTCAGAAGTTTTGACTTTTTTTTTTAAATATACAAAATAACTTTAATTACCACACATATACACAAAAAAGTACCGAAAACAGGTACATATACTGGTACCGTATCGGTTCAAATGTGAAAGGTACCCATCCCTAGTTGTCCTTTCTTGATGTTACTGTTGCCTGCAACTTCAACTTTAGAGCACCAGAGGGCAGTAGAACACAACAGATCCTTTGCATGGCTCATGTACTGTAAGCTATCTGCAGATCAGGTATTGCAGGAATCTTTTTAAGGTTACATAAAACCAAAACACCTGAAACACCTTATCTGTTTTTTTAATTCAGTCCAGTAAATACAGATTGTTGCCAGTAAGTCTCCCACGCTTCTATCCATGACAGAAATCAACTACTGCCATCTGTGAGTGTGTTTGTGTTACCTGAGTGTAGTCTGGTTTGAGAGGTGGGTTTTCCCGTAGTTCTGGGTCTGTGTATTCATTGTTGACATAGTAACCAATGCGGATGAACTCCTGTCCACGGTATGTGCAGGTTATAAGGACTACAGTCACTCCTACAGCATCACTCTCTGGAATCAGTCCTGTGTTAGGAGCATCAGCCTAAAGGGATCAGCGAAAGCAAATACATTTCTTTGATTTTTAGCCCAAGTATCCATTGGGTTTTATGGCCTAGCTGTATTTTGAAACAGGATGGGAAGTAACATGTGACCAAAGCTTACTTACCTGAAAGACAAACATGTGTCTGCCAGCTGGTACGGGCCAACTAGAACAGAGTCCAGAACCTGGTCATATTCCTCACTCTCAGCTGAACCCACATAGATGATCTTCCACTCCAGATCTGACATCACAGAAAAGTGAGATATAAAAACACAGTTACACAGAGGCGATATTCATAAATGGGTATTAGCACCATCCCTTGACAATGTGCTTGGAGATATAAAAACTGGTGTCATGTTGGGCATCGGTATCATCAGATACCCTCAGGTTTGGTGTTATTTATGTATGTAAATAAAGCCAGTGTTGATAAATTGTATACACATATATCACCTACCTATACCCTTTACTACTACTACTACTACTACTACTACTACTACTACTACTACTACTACTACTACTACTACTACTACTGTATGCATTCACAGTAGACACGCTACTGTTTCCCTGTTGTCTCCATCTCGCGGTTCGCGGCAACTCGTTGAGCTTGTCTGTTGCTACAGTAACGTACCCTGATCAACCAATCAACTTCTCGGATGAACCGTCGTAGAACATGCCTGAACCAATCACTGCAGGCTGGAGGCGGGGCGTTGGGCACAATCGCGCCAGCGCCAATTTTCAACCACTTGTCAAATGAAACATTAACCAGACTCTACGACTACTAATATTGCTGTATCATCAATCTAAACAGCGCGTTCATCAATTACTTACAATGCACCCCATCAACCTGCAATGTATGAGTTACCAATTTACCAGAATGCGTCCAAGAGAGGTAGCAAGTATTCAAAAGCTAACACATTAAACATACAGACGTTAGCAGAAAAAAAAAGTACCCACCTTCTGGCAAATCCTCCATGCATTCAAACGTTATTTCAAACTGAAAGGGATTTCCAAACGGGCTCGGGTTGTCAAGCACAGCAACATTCAACACTTGTACCTTGGCCATAACGGGATCTTCGGAAACACCAATGAGCTTTTACGCGAACAAAGTTGAACCAGTCACTCGGTACTTTACTGTCGCTGTGTTCCCGGGTTGGCTTACACGCTTTGGCGTTGCCTGTCGTCAGCAATATAGGTTGAAGTATGACTCTTTTATTCTCCGATAACACTAACACAACCCGGCGGCATCTGAGCTACAGGAAGTACGTCACTCTCTTCTTCTTTTTCTTTGAGCTGTAGCGGCAGCTGCCATCCTTAGTGTTTCTTTACTGCCATCTTCTGGAGGAAGTTAACTCCTACAAATTTCCCCCATCATTCCTGTTCTCCTTAGGAAGCCGACTCCAGCGTGCTCTTTAATAGACCTTTTTCACAGCAGCCATTTTGACATGAATAAACGCAGGTGTTACCGATGATGCTAATTAAGGTCCCATTCCATTCAGGTCAAACAGAGTCTGCTGTAGTGCATGTTGGCTCTCTGGAAAGGCTCTGCTGCAATAAATGAAACGGAACCTTAGTATCCTCGGAAACAGCTGTGTTGACCCTGGCTGCTGTGAGGCGTACACACACACACACACACACACACACACACACACACACATATGTTTACCTTAATAAACAGAAATAAATAGGAAATGACAAGAGACAGATTCGTAGCCAGGGTTAATAAATAGAGGACACATTTAACATTTTTTCTGCTGTCTACTGAACATGAACCCAGCCACTCCCCACAAATAACTGGTTATGCTCTAGCCTAGCCTGCATCAAACAAACACGTTTTACAGTTTCTTGTAGCTGACATTGTTCACAAAGACCGGTTGTATGCTTCCTATAATGTTAAGTTGTTAAGTAAGCCATTCAGTATCTAATTTAGAGAATATTTTGACATTTGATTCTTTAATTGGTAGATGCACATCTGCCATTCTTATATGGAGACACAATGCAATGAAAGTTTGTTTAGCTTTAGTTTGTTTAGTAAATTTAGCTTAGATACAAATTCATCACTGTGCATCTATATATATATATATATATATATATATATATATATATATATATATATATATATTTGATGACAAGAGTCTGCAGTCATATTAGCAACTCTGTGAGGTTGTACGCAGCACGGTGCTGTTTAGTTGAATGCTAATGTCTGAATGCTAACATGATAATGTTTTAGCAGATATAATGTTCATCATGTTCATCATCTTAGTTTTGCATGTGTTTTATAATTAGCTCTAAACACAAAGTAAAGCTAAAGCAGATGGGAATGTCATTAGTCTTCTAAGTTTTTTGTTATACACTTAAGTTTTACCAAAGTTATTACAAATTTTACTGAGGAGTTATAAATATCTGTACAAATTTCATGGTAGTTCATTCAATATTTAACCAAAACTATGAACCTCATTGTCGTCCTAGACAAAAAGTCAGGCTATCACCAAAGTTCTTAAGATACATCCTTTGGGAATTAATGTCTGTACAATATTATTGGGAAAAATGTTGACAAGACAGTCAAATGCCGGGTCCTACTGGCATTCTTGTAGAATAAAATAATCATACTTTAACTTAGATGCAAAACTCTGATCGTGAATATAGTAAACATTAGACCTGATGAACATGGCATCCATCTAGTAGATGTAGAGAAATTGACTGAAAAGTCAGAGGATCACTAATGTCAGATTCATCTTCTGGGCACCAACGTTGTGTACCAACTGAGCAACATTTACATAAGACACAGACCATAAAATAAGATACCATTACATTTTATTCAGCAGGATGCATCATGATTTTTGCACAACCTGCATCTCATAGCAGTCAAAGTTTGACATTAGATTAATGCCAATCCAACAAATGTGTTTCTTTTAGTGTTCACATCCAAAGATCTCGTAAGTCTGGACCAGCTCTTCCATGCCCAAGCAGGTCGGTCTGTGTTCCTTAGTCTGACACTCAGCATCTGTGGGCCAGTACTCAATCCAGGTTCTCTCACCGAGTATATACTGAAACCTGAGGACGGCAAAATTGAAAACACATTGGGTTTTTATGTAACCCAGTCAAAGTCAAACACTGAAATACAGCCTAGGACATGCTGACATAAAATTAAAAAAAAAGAAAAGAAATCATTGCAAGTACAAACTCAAAAGTTGTGTTCCTTGTTCACTCACGATCGATTCTCCTCGTCTTTGTGAATATCGTTGGCCATGCCCATGATGAGGTAAGTTTTGCCCAGATTCAGATTTAAAGCCACCCTGCAGTGTTGATAACTGAGGAATGGACGAAGATTGCCTAGAGGTCCTACGTCACAGTTTTCTGTTATTAACATTCAAGAAAAGAGGAAAACACCAATTATACAAAATAAAATAATATTGTAATTACAGGTACAGCGTAAAAACATCACTGTTGTATTCTTATGTTACTATAAGAAGAAAAGCAGTTATTTCCTTTTACAAAGGAGACAAATGCTCATTCTTACTCACTTATTTGCTTTGAACGACACTCATCATAACTACCTATAATTAAAATATCAGAAAAGAGAGTCAAGATGCCTCAATATAATTATATAACATATGCATTATGCATCAAATTGACACACATTGACACTGAAGGTTTAAAGTAAATAAATACCCACCTTCTTTGATGACTTCCACAACCCGCATTGTGTAAATGTCAGTGGTCAAACTTTGTGTGAAATTTTCCAGTCTCACTTTGTACACTGAGGACAGACAAGTTGCAGTTTAGTTTTCTCTCACTCACTCACTCACTCACTCACTCACTCACTCACTCACTCTTACCATAATCTATTCTGCCGCTCACTTTAGTCTCACAGGCCTTTGCTGAGCGGTCACGATTGTTGATTTTTTCCATCTTCTGCATGCTGCAATTCTCTGGAAATACACATTGGACACAAACAACAGAAAATTTCTATAAATAACAAACAGGGAAAAAAAACCCTGATCATTTAGGTTATTTACACGATAAATCATGGATGATTTTCAGGAAGATATGAGATGGTCACTCAGAACAGCTGTCAATCAATCGTGATGTGAAACCCCCTTTTTATAGCATAAAATAACTAATTAAAAACAAACTTATCAGAAAGATTGAACGTACATCAGCGTGATAAGAATACTATTACTATACTAGAGTACTACACTACTACTGCCCTAAAATGACAGAAACCATTTTTGGGAAAATGTTTTACCTGATGTATACTTTTTAGTAGGATTTATGACCTATATTGCAGCCAGCCACCAGGGGGTGATCAAGACCAACAATGGTTTGGCTTTAGTGGCGCTGTCATAATGGAGACAGGTTGGATGTCTTACATGAGTGTCTGTGACAGCATTCTTGCACTGTGGCCTGACTTGAGCCAACCATAACAAATTTACCTTACTTTCACACAAAGAGGTACAGTCTCTGTAACTGTCTGTGTGTGGAAAACACTGGATTTAGTCTTCTTTTCTTTTAGTTAGTGTTTCTCTGTAGTTAACTGATAGTGAGTAAAGAGCGTGAAAGGGGTTTATGGGATTGCAGGTGATTTCTGCTTCAATTAACATGGAGGAAACAAAATCATGAAAGTTTGGAAATTCAGTCAGGTAACTTTTGAATCAGTTTGTGATTTTCTTCAATCAATAGTCAAGATCTTTAACATGAGGCACGGCTTCTTTGTTTTTACTCTACTTACTGTAACAGATGCGACTTACAATGTAGTAAAATACACAGGTATACACAAAACAGTAGACATTTAGGTCATCTTAGTTACCTTCTGCACATATGCATCCATTGCTTTGACAGAGCCTGAGTAGCTCACCGCTAATCCTTTCTGGGTGGTAGAACTTCATACAAGGTGGCTCTGCAACAATGAAGAAAACACTTTTAAGATATTTTGTGTTGATTGCTCGCAGGATCATAGTACATCAGAAAACAGATAGATTAGATTTCTTAAAATTGTACCTTAAACACATTCTTATCCACCTCCACACACACTGAAAACTTGCAGCAATGAATAAATCTTCAAGCTTGCAAGCTTGCAAACCTATAGTATAGTGCAGGTGTATGGAGACTGTCCACAACATTAAAGAACATTTGGGTGTTTGTTTAAAAACTTAGAACACTTTTCTGGCATATAGCCTCTTGTGGTTGGCAGGTCAGTTTTTAGAGGGTACTGACTAATGACCTATCTTGTTCAGGTATGTCTGTATGCTTCTGGGTGTCTAGGAGACTCACGAATATTGTGTTGGTGGTTGTAGTATTCATAGACGGACACAGCAGCTGGTTGTAAAACTCCCACTTTCTGCTTCTGATGGATCCTAAATACGATCTCCTCTGGTTGGGTGTGAGAAACCTAAAGCAAATGTGTGTGAGAGAGAGACAGAATCAGAAAACATCTTCCCGTATTTCCTCAAACAAAACCTGGTTGTCAAACAAAAGCTGGGTCACAAATAAAGGCCGGGAGAAAAAACAGGATGGATAAACTAATGTGTGTGCTAACTAAGCATAATGTACATATCATTTTCATTTAATAAATTCAACAATATAATCTATTGCTATTTTTAACTTTTAACTTTGATGTTCTGGATTGTTGCTGCATACGTGTTAATGTCTCAAACTGTATGTTGTAATGTACAAGTGCCATAAGATGACAGTAGCTTGTGCATTGAATTTATCACAACATGTTCCTGCAAATATTTCACAGTAAAATCCTTATATGGAAATGAAGGGAGTCTGTACAAGAAGTATATATACAGTGTATATATAGTATACTAAAGATATAATACACAATATACTAATACATCATTAACTCTGGACATGTTGTTATGCACGGCCCTCTCTATGTATTTTGTGCCTTTCATATATCTTATAATGTCACCCCATCTCTTTTTCATTTTCCATCAAGTTAATTTGACTCTTACTATTACAACTTGTTTACTTTAATAACTTAGTAAATTAATGAATGTTCAGGTGTGCCTTGGTTATTTCTTTGACACAGTTGCAATCATTTGTAACTTTTGAGTCAAATGTTTTTCCTTGTTTTGTTAACAGCATAGTCATAATCCAAGGTATTATCTGTCTAGTGGTCTGCACTGCCAAATTATTTCTCTTGTTCCTGCTATCCCAAGTAACTGGTGTTTAAGTCAAATTAAGTTGCAAGTGTTTTTTGATTTTTATCTGAATTGGAATTTGATAAAGACAGACAGAGAGAAGGGGAGGGAAGAAAATGGGTTACCTTGTTCAGGTAGATGATGAGTGAGCCTTTTTCTGACAGGGCTTTGTTGATCTCATATTTTGAAATTTGACGGCAATGTCCAGTGGACAACTACACACACACACACACACACACACACACACACACACACACACACACACACACACACACACATATATATCATCAGATCATTTTCTACATATATCTTAGTTCTACTTACCATAAACATTACCCCGTGAACTTGTATGTGTGCATGTGTGTGTTAGTCTTACTTCGTTCAGGTCATCTGTGTTAATTTGGTAGCCAGTTAATAAGCCAATATCCAAGATTGACATGGTTGCGTCCGTCTTCTCGTTCTTATAGCTGTACAGAAAAATGACAAACTATTTTAAACAAAGGAATAAAACAGACAGGCAAGTGGGAAACAAAGCCCTTTAACAAAATAAATAAATCAAATAACATTCATAAAGATTTCAGGATTCATATATAATCTGCATCACATTTCTCTGGTGATGGGAGCCAGTGAACACTGTTCAAAATTAGGATGTAAAGGGCATGGCAATTAAAAGATAATGGTGAGGCTGAAAAGCAAACAACAGAAATGCAGGGAAGTTCTGTATAAAGCCACGTTACTGTAACACTTCTTGATTTACTTACAGAACCTTTATTACCAGCTTGTATATCTTCTCATCTGTATCCATTTTATCTGGAGAATAAGAGAATATTACTTATTTGTGTAGCAGGATGAGTGGATATACAGTTGCACTTGCACACAGTCCTACATTTTTTCAATTCAATTCAATAATTTATTCAGTTTTTCCAGTAAATGGTAAATGGATTATTGTTTAAACATTTTAAGATAAGCGCTTGTCTTGGTAGTTTTTTATCATTATCTTTTCTATAATCTTTGATCTATGCCATGATGGTGATGAATATGAAGTAAAACCAAAAGCTTGAAACTGTAGCTGTACATCTGCCCTTTTATGGTTAACTCTACTCACCAGGGATGAGCTCCACAGACAAATTAAACTTCTCACAGTTGCTTTTCTTTTCTATCGGCAGAGTGTAATACATCGACACCATCTGTCACATAGACAAAGGTTTTTCTTAAACATTGATTCTAGTCTGTCATAGCTTGGATCGTATTTTCAGAGGTTAGGGCATCATTTATTTTGGTAATAGCACATTGTACTCATCAAGTTAATTGCTAAGATCTGGGAATGCAGTATCATTGCTAAAAAAATGTAATAGGGCAGCAAGCATGGGCAGCCAGACCATTTTTAATGTAATGTGTAGCTCTATTGTCTATCATGTGTAGTCTTCATCATTAAAATAAATTTAAATAAAATGATATAGCTTTATTATCTTTTACAGCAGTCATTATTAGTTTCCAGGGAATGTCAATTACCAAATTACAATACTTGTACTACTCTTACTACCTGTACTGCTCTTACTCTGAAGGCCTGAGATGCACAACAACAATGCACGGCAAATGATAAAACTCAGAACAAAAATGTTACACTCACTGTCACTGTTGCTTCTCCTGTTCCATTGGCAATCACTTTCACATTCTTGTTTATTTTGTTAAACTGTTGGGGTTTAAAAGATGCACATGTGCATACAAACACACATACACACAAACACAAACCAAACAGTAGAAGGTTCGTTAGATATTTAGTTACTTTAGATACAGAAATTAAGAGGACTTGTGACTTGCACAGGTAAAAGAAAGAATTATGCCCAACTTTGCAGCTTTACTCCACTTTTAGCCAAGTTGAGTCCTTGTCTTGGATTTTAGGTACATTCATATGTATTTGCATTAACCTATAATTTTTCATGGAACTGTGTGAACTATTTTCAGTGTGTCAGTCTTTTAAACACCTTTGGATTTGAATAAGAAACTGTGTGGCGCCACATTTAAATAGATCAGGACACTTTTCATATAGAGCACATCTACACCATATGCTTTATAATATCATTTACAGAGACTTGTCTTGTGCTGTTGCACTTGCATGATGTTTAGCCGTAAGTCGTTGTTGTTTTTGATCCTAAGTGATAGAATCATAACAAATACACGTGTAAGACTGTTAATATATTTATCACAGCACTGTATATGGTTATCAAAACATTAACATTAATACTCTAATTAACTGATGCTTCATTAGGTATAACCAGCTGTTTTGAGAGATGGGGGTAATCCTTTCTTCTTCTTATTCTTCTAATCACATGCTGTCGTTTAAATCTGCAGGGCAGTGTTTCTCTAAAATTGGACCAATCACACAAATACGATCTTAATCTTATCTATCGGTTTGTTTTGGAATACTTTTGCCCTCTAGTGGCCATCAATACAGCTGTAATTGTATGTAAGTTGCATGTATTTTCACCTTGGATGTTCTAGTGACATAGTGGTTTTGTCTGTTGAAGTTGATGCTCTGAGGTATACTTCTACCAGGTATCTCAATGTCCACATTCACATTATATTCCTCTTCGTTAGCATTGATCCAGTACTCAGCTATTGCCTGGTACACCATTATAGTAGCCTGGAGAGAGATAGAAAGACATTGTAGGAAGAGAAAAATTAAATTGATCAGCAATTTAAGCCCCAGATTGCCAGTATAACTTCACTAAAAAACATCAAATATAGATACATAAATGTATAAAGAAAGAAAGAGATGGAGAGAGAGACTCATACTTGGGTTGATCCATAGCCTCCGCCATTTATCTGCTGTTCGTTGAACCATCTGACAACAGGTTTGGCATCCTCAAAAGCCTTTAATAATGAAAAGTCAAGACAGACAAGGGTTGAAATCTCTATGGCTGACAGTTTTTTAGTTTATTAGATTGTATCATTTCCTTTATTGAAAGTCCTATTAATTACTCCTTGCAAGTATACTAATATATAATAATAGTTATTTAATTAGGTAATATCATATTAATCCAAGTACCTATCAGAGTGTAGCAATATTTGAATCTAATCTAACGATAGTTGTGGTGCTGTTCAGATATGTTACCAAGCCACTGTCTGATTTGCTTAAATTTGCTTGGTACATCACGGGACTGTAGTCTGATTTTCTCAGAAACCACTGCATACAATGGCTCTTCAGACTATGTAAGCCTATGTAATTTTACAAATAGTTCACAAAGCTATGGCAGGTTTATGATGGAATTCCTTATGTTTTTATCCAGTCTTGTTTTAAATTATGGCAAGGGTTGTCCTTTGTGGTGATTTTGTAATATTTAAATTGATATATATTCATGTTTAATATACATGTTGTTCTGTGTTACTGATTGTTTTCATCTTAACACCATGTGTACCAAAATGGTGCCAAACCCATAACTAACATAACTATGGTCATACCTTAAATTGTGGTTTTAACCTGGATTTGAGAATATCATTTGTGGAATTACTGAACATGCAATCATAGACGTTTTTAACACTGTCTTACCCCACTCTTCATACACTCATCTTTAACTAGCAAAGCACTTCAAATTTCTATGCACTGTTCAATAATCAATCAATAATCTCAGACCACAGAATTTTTTGAATCGCTTTCATTTGGTCTTTTCACCTACACCAGATATTTCTGGTGGAAGGAAAGTTGATTTTGCAAGCAACTATCTGTCCTTTGGTGAGATAGTATGAATGATAGATCTATGATCTATCTACGATAAATTGATGATGATATTGAACTGTATGATTTCCACAGCGTGGCATGCAGCTGGTCAATGCACATTAATGGGATGTACTCACCTTGGCCCTAACCAAAGCCAGAAGGGCATAAGCTGTGGCCTCCAGTGTGAAGAGTTGTGCGTTGCGTACAGGCCAGTGGGTTAACTCTAAAGAAATCACATTTTTTACTTCACTGAATTCAAACTCACAAAAATCAAAAATGCATAACCTCCTTTTTAAATATATAAATGTTCTTACTATCTTAATATTAATTAATATTTTTGGCTTAATCATCTCCACACTCACAAAATTAACTGGTCTTTAGTCTAAAATGTGTTAACACACCCACACATATAGTGTCAACAGTGAGTGCTGGTATAATAATCATTAAGCCTCATCTGTGAATGTGGATAAAGTTCATGTCCATTCATTTTATCTATAGACTAAGTTGTTTCTCAGTGTGTTTAAAAATATTGTTATGGAGCAAAACCTGATGAGATAAATTTAGAGAGAATCTTCCGGTCTAGTTTGTTTTCATTTGCCAGGGCGTATGATGTCATCGCTGCAGCATATGAGTTGTTGAGATTGTGCTGATGGTTCTCCAGGTAGGCCACTGCTTTATCTATCCCATCTTTAAAATTCTGGACAGAAAGAAATTGCACACATTAGCTATATCAAGGGGCCGAGAGAGTGGAAGAAAGAAAAAACACCATCAGTTATTGTCCATTCACAGACTTTGCTCCAAATTTGGATGACACTGATTTCAGGCTTCTGATGTTTTTATAGATTTTTCCCTGCCTCCAGCTCTAACGTGCATGGTCTGGCTTGTTTTGTGCTCTCACATGAGTGTTCGTGTGCCTAAATCAGTTGTTACTGATGTTTCTCTGTTGTCCAGGTGTTGGTACTCTGTTCAGTTCATTCACTCAGCAACAGATGTAATCATCAGGTAGTACCCAACTTCCCTAAAGGATAATCAACTGTAACACCCTCCTCCTCCCTCCTCAAATCCAGCGTAAGAATGTTTATGCTTCTTGCTCCTAGAGCTAACACTACCCAGAGCTCTCAGAAACCACCATACTTAGGTTGCTGAGAAATCTCTCATCCAAGCACATCCGAGCTTGCCTCCTTCATCTCAATCTAAATGTTGGTATTTTGATGATTTCTCCTTGTGTGCATTTATTCATGTTTGTCCACCTCTCTTAGTGTTGAGGATATAAATCAGTAAAGAATTAATAAAGATTGGAGGGTAAAATACTCTGTATTCAGGTGACATACTCACCTCAACAGTGGCATTACAATGTGCACGTGACTCCTGTATAGCAATGAGGCAGAAAGCTGTCATGGAGACATCTGAATCTGCGCCCTTCACGTCACCCTACACATGAATGCACACAAAAAAATCATTCATCAGCCATCATTATCATTACAATCAACATCATTAAACATAATTTTATTCATAGACAATGATAGTAAGTAACATAGCACTTTTGTTAAGCACTAAGTTATAGAATTGATGTTATTTGCACGCACAACCATCTCTCCATGGATAATGCTTCCAACTTCTCTAAACGAGCCGTCATGGTTCTGCGTTTTGGAAATAAGAAAGTTGATGGCTTTACAGAGATCATCATTTGACACTTTCACCAGATTGTTGGCCATGGAAAACACTTTGGCAACATAGGCTTTCAACCTTAGTGAGGGGAGGAGAAGAGAGGTGAGGGTACAATAGCTTTTTAGTATATAGTTTTTAATTTACTTTGGTTAAGTAACCTGTACATGAACTACATCTTATACTGTATGGTTACATTGTTTCCTTGGTTCTTTATTGTCTTGAGGCTACCTCTCCATTACATTCAATATGTATGGGGAATGTCCCCCAGCTACTTCTTTAGGACACACGCTTGCCGAGTCACGTCCTGGTGTACCTGTTCTGGGGCTGAATTATTGACAGTTTAATCAAAACTTGTCTCTGAGCAACCTAAAAAGCTGGTGGGATAGCCTCTTCACTCAGAGAATCAAGGTTACAATGTAACCATAGGTTACATGCAAGACTGACCCAGGAAACACAGGAACAAGATGTGAAGTTCCTACGAAAAGTGACCTCTCAGCTGATCTCAGCTGGTCAGAGTAAGGGTCCTGTTGGTTCTCTGGAAGTGAACAAGTTGACTTTGCTCCTGCCGAAGCAACACCAGATCTCCTCGAAAAACTGAGGACAGATTCTCCATTTTCCTGGATTTGAGCCCCCTCATGATATGATGTCCAGTACCATGTTCAATGGCCCTGGCACATGTACAGCTCTAAGTGAGCATAGGGGGGAGTGAGCCCACTGCACAGTTTGGTTGCCAGCTTGCACATGACGGGGGAACCTAAGTCTCCCTGCCTGTTAATGTAGGCTGCTGTCACTGTGCTCTCTGTCCTGACAATTAAATAGTGAACTCTCGATCTCTGCAGGAACTGCAGGAGTGTGAGGAAGACAGCTCTCAGCTCCAGGACATTTATGTGCTGGGTGACCCAATGACCCTTGTGGACAGCGCCACGCACCACGTGAATATGTGCCTGAAAGTCACCGGCAATGCTCGACATAATAGCCCCAGTATTAGCCAGGTCTGTATAGTCATATCTCTGTGCAGCTTAGCACGCAGGCCGGTGGCTTTGCCAAGTATGGAATTGGAAGGAGAAAGAGAGTGAGAGCTGGATCCACAGAAGGGAGTGACCTGCAGGCAACCTCCTTGTTATGCATGTTCAAAAGTCTTCTACATGATACAGACGACTTGCTCATAGCAGCCGGTGTGTTAAATTGCTTACAAACCAGGTCTTCAAAGAGGCACCTGCGCTGGTTTAAGTACACATCCACATACTTCTCAAATGGAAAAGTGGTTACTCCACAAAGAGCTTCTCTGGTATGTGCAGACATTCCTTCGACAATATTGCTGATGTCCCAAACACAGCACACATGTCCCTGGCTTACCATACTATCACCACTCCTTGTAGAGTAGGGGACCAGTAGCAACCCGGAAGCTCAATTCCTTGTTTACAACCAGACATGTGGAAATACTAGCCCTCTTGCTAACACACTAGCTCTGTGTAGTTGTTAGCTTCTTATTTTCTTTTGTAGGACAGAGGAAAAGGAGACGTCCGCATTTTGTTTAGCCAACTTAATGTGCTGTATACCATTTTGACTGCACTCAACATGGTCCCCACCGTCACTGGGACTATTGTTTTTGACACCAGCAACAATACAAA
This sequence comes from Miichthys miiuy, assembly GCA_036365135.1. NCBI lineage: Eukaryota > Metazoa > Chordata > Actinopteri > Sciaenidae > Miichthys > Miichthys miiuy. The sequence goes on from CM071602.1 coordinate 23,527,327, forward strand.
AAGAAACAGAAGAAAAGGAAATAGCAATCCACGGAGGCTGTCTGTTTACAGACACCCAAACTACTGAAAACGGGATCATTTCTTTAAAAATCACACATGTATTGTTGTTGTTGTGCCAGTATTTTGATTATATTGTAAATGTTTATTTTGTTATTGTTATGGTGAACATTCTCAAAACTACGTGACAGTGTCTGTATTTCTGTTTTATTTTGTTTGATTTAATGATATTGTAAGATAAGATTTAAAATTATTAGAGAATTGGTATAATTTAATTCATTCATTCATTCAAGTATTTGTATTCTATCCCTTAATTCAGAACAGAAACTATATTTTATGATACACCTTGCATTTAATAGATGATTGTTAATATTGGCGGAGTGATATGATGTATCACATGTTGGTGAGTGTTCAGTTGTCCTATTGTTGAGACGGACATTATAGTATTCATGTTACACAGAAGAAATGGTCCCCGTGCGTTAGCTTGACCCACAGCCCATAACTAATTTAATGTAGTCAAAGTCAAGTTTATAGTTAACGCTAAGAGTAACCAGCGTTACAATATTGTACATGGTTCCAGGTTACTTGTTGTAACGAGGGGGACATGCTGGCATATTTAAAAATTGTTTGTTCAGTTGAAAACGTCCTGTAAATGTATGTGTCAGGTTGTCTTTAATGTTTTGGTGTCTTTTAGTCGTTATAAAAATGTTTTTTTTGTTTGTTTGTTTGGTCTGAGTTAAGCCTCATTTGCATATTTTCTGGCCTGCTGCAGTTGCTGAGGGAGAGCTTGTACCCGCATGTGTGCTCACTGTGTCCTCCTGCTCTATAGGTTTGTCATTAAATTTGTTTATTTATTTATTTGTTAATTTAATTATTGAAACTGTTAATTTTATAATGAATTTTACAAGGTCTGCATTAGAGGGATATTCACAGCATGAGTGTGTTGTACATATTAAAAGGTGCACATAGGAATAAATATTTTTTTTTATTTTATTTAAACAGTTACTTTGAATATGTTATATTTGGTTTTGTTTGTTGTTCATTATTTGTGTTTTGTTCTCAATTTAATTTTAAAATGCAGAATTAATGGTTAATGGCACATTTTGCTGTGTACATCTTATTTGTAATTATATATGTATATTTCTTTAAAAAACAAATCCTGTCCTGGTCATCAGGGTGTTTCTTCCACATGTAACCAGAATACAGCTGCTACATTGTCACACACTGCACCCTGACTCAGGTGGAGAACAAACAATCAATAATTGCACACCAGTACAGATGTTTTATAGATAAACCATAGGGCTTAACTGGGCATGCCACTGTGTCTTAAAGAAGTATCCACATACCCTGACATGCAGAATATATAACGGAGTGGAGAGACGACTGGTACCTAACTTAAATTAGAATGTGCAAAATAAATGCATGTTTTGATGCTTCACCAAGTGCTGCTATTATACTCTGGGAACACAGCAAAAGACCCATCCTCTTTACGGTAGTGAAGCTCGTTCTGGTAGCCTGGAAGCAAACAAAACACACAACCCTTTTTACTGACTGCTATTCAGCTATCTCCTCAATCTTATCCATTCAATGCCAGTTTGAGTGCCTTTTACATTGATCTTGTCAGTTAAGCAACATTTCTGGAATTAGTGCTAAACATTACATTTGTGTGTGCTTACCGGTCTTGATATGTTCAAGGGCTTCGTTACGTTTGTCAAAACCCACAATTTCCCACTGGCTGGTTTTGTCTAAATATGTGGTTGCAATGACAGGCAGGGTCATGCTGATCATGTTCTGCTCACCACAGCGATTTCCCACTAATGGCGTTCTCCACCAGTGCACTTATTTGCTCTCTTCCTGTGTGGAAAAATGACAGGATCAACAAGAAGAAACAAACATACAAAGGTGCCCCCAACCAGTTGAGGTGGTAATTTTCAGGAAGAACAACTGTTTCTTACTACAACTTTAAATTAAATTAACAATACATCATTCATTGTGCAGGTGTTGTTTCACATAACATGCTTAAATACAACATTACATCACCTGTCACAGATATGTATGTCCATTCAGGTGTGTTTGGAGCCATATCTTTCATAGGAATTTCACTGTTTATAATTGCCTCTTGTTTGCCACCTTTAAGAAGAAACATTTGGCAGGTTGGAGTATTGCTAAATGAAAAAACAGATAATACACATTTTCTGTGTTTACTGCAATTCTTTAAATAGTAAACTCACCTACACCTTTCTTAGCAGGGTTGAGAGTTATAATACTTAAAGATGTTGTCAGTATACCTGGAGGCTGGAAAAACAACAGTTACACCTATTTGGAATCACTACTATTTTCAAACATACAGCTACACCAGGAGAACAGTTTTTATATGGTATTCCAACCTCCAAACCCATCACACAATTCTGTTTCACTTACCACCACCATCAGCATCTTTCTGACTCCATCCTTGAGCCAAGAGTTTTTAACTACTGCTTTGACCTCAATGGGGAAATGTCCTTCTTTCATTGGAATAATGATAAATGGTACAGATAGTGTAGTTTTGACTCCAACTTCAACTTCCTGACGATACCTCCCACGCTTAGAGGCTGAACTGCACATATGCTGCGTCTCAATCAGTTCCACACGCACCTTGAAAACAAGACAGAGGTGGAAAGATAGAAAATGTATATATATATATATATATATATATATATATATATATATATATATATATATATATATATATATATATATATATATATATATATATGTGTGTGTGTGTGTGTGTGTGTGTGTATTTGAATGCAGATAAAGACCTCTTCACAGAACAGATTCTTCAGGCAAGTTGTTTGATTGTCATAAAATAATAAAATATCTTTGTAAAATGTATATATTTTTTAAACATACATTTTACATGGTATTACTGTGTAATGATAGATTATTATTTTTGGTGCCCTCAATTTATGTTTTATGTCCAAATAAGATGGTAGCAAATCTGGCAAAACCACATGACAGTCTGTGTCACTGTCTGACCAACTGTCTTTGTTGGACAAGTGTTTATCCATGTTGATACATGCACTGGAGTCCTCTTTTTGGCCATCTATTCTATGTCAGCCCAATATTTACTGTTGCTTTTGCTATGATTTGTTAGGCCCAGTCCTGAAAAAATCTGGGTCTGGTTGACTTGCCAAATGTGTTTTGGTGTGATGGATGATCTGAAAGAATTTGACGGTACAAAACTGCAGATTGGGGTGTTCTTTGAGTGTGATTGGCAGTACAGTAAACTGTTATTGTATTCTGTATTACTTTGAAAAGCACTGAATACATATCTGTTGCCTTCCCTTAACTTAACTGACTTAACTCAGTGACTAAACTATGCAAACTATGCTAAGTTTAAAGCCTGTCCTGAAACATAGGAAGGTAATTGCTCAGACTTACAGTGACTTTTTCTGAATAGTAGTTGTGGAGGATTGCCTTGATTTCTATCTGCTCTCCACGGACAGCAGAGTAAGGCAGCCTAAGATCAATGAAGAAATCCTGCAGTACCTTTACCTCTAATGGTTCACCAACACAGATACCTTGAAGATGAGGAGAATCAAACTTGAAGCAGAGAAAAAGAATTGTTTCTTTTTGTCATGAGGGGTCATGATTTTAAGATTGTTATGGGAATCCTTACCATGAGTTCTTGAAATGCTGATACCAGTGAACTGCCAGGTTGTGATCGAGTCTTTCAAAGGGAATTGTTTCTCGCTTGTTGTGGTGCGACTGAAATGCATAAAAAAAGCAGTGTACATTTCAGAGACAAAAAAATATTTTAGTGGTGCCATGAATGAAATTTAGTCAGCTAACTCAAATGGAAACAGATTATGTGAATATAGAATACTGTATGAAAAGCAGCAGCAGAAGGTGTCTGCTTTCAAGTTAGTGATGTGGCAGCTGGCATGGCAAAAAAAAAGAGTGAGCAAAGTACTGATGGCATAAATACCCCGTACTGAATATGCTTCTATGAGAGGAGTACTGTATGCCATGTGAATATAGCGGCAGACTGATGTTGACTAACTACCACAGGCATCATTTCTGTTATCAGTGTATTTTTTGTGTATATAGGTTTCAGTTGACTCACCAGTTTAGTGAATTTTTTTGGCAAGAAGGCAGTATAAAATCAGTCCACTGCCAACTTTCAGGGAACGAGGTGCGAGAGACAATATTATTGCTGTCTAGGTAACTGTTTTCATCTTCTTCACCTAAAGTGTCATACAAAAATATTTTTTAATGAGTGGCAATGAGTAACCAATGCTGCCTTTCAACTCCATCCCTTGTCCCCATCTCTTACTGCGTGCCAGTATGAGGCTATCATGCTTCCTCTCAGCTCGCTGGATTTCCATTTGCTTGCAGCAGTGTAGGAAGGCGTTGACACAGTCTGGACCATCTATGATGTACTCGCTACGCCTCTCACAGCTGTATGAGAGGAGGGTTTCCCTCATGCCTTCCAAACAACACTGACGTTCCTTTTTTTCTTCAAATTGACTCACTTAAAAGAAGAGAGGGTAGTGAAGAAACAGGTGAGGGGGGAGATTTAGATGATGTAATTGATGTATTTACTTTTTTGTAGATGCGAAAACAAAAACATTTCTAAATCGAAAAGAATAGAAATGGAAATTTCCATTTTATGTGATACATGGTGTACATAAGCACTTAGGTTATTTTGTAACTATATGGTGTTGGTTGCACAAAATCTAACCATGGTGCCCAGTGAGTTACCAAGATACCAAACCGCCACAGTCAAAGAAATAATCTAATTAAAATGCTTATTTGTCAGATTGGAACCCTTGTGGTGTGATTCTTACATAAGCTTGTTCTTGCATCCAGTATATTGTTGGCTCGTTTCCTCCTGCTGGGAGTTGGACATATATATTCTGGAAATGCAAAACAGAATAGCTTAGAAACAGAACCCAACATGTTTAAACTTTAAACTGTATTCTACTTAGTATACATTGATGTGATACTGTTAAAAACAGAGTATGGTAACTTGGCTGGTTTGAAACTGTGACAGGGTGTGGCAGTATAACGTATATTTTTACAGATGTACAGGAAGGACTATTGGATCACAAAAGTCATACTTTGGATCATATCACTGTTTTGAGTCACCAATTGGACTATTTTTTGGATAAGTAAAAAAAAAAAAAAAAAGCGTATGGTTAGGGTTAAATTATAAGGGATAAAGGATTTTAACAACAATAACCTATGTAGCGTTGCTGTGGATAGCAAGCCAGCAGAGAAATCGTGGCTCTGTGTCCCGAGCACGGTTATGGACTGAGAAAGTTTCATTAGCGTTGCAGGTTTTGAAAGGGAGCTGAATCTATTTGTGTGTGATAGAGCCCAGATTAAACCCTAAACTAAGCAAAATGTGAACTTTATTCTTAAACATACTTCAAAATTTTAGATTTTGGTTCAAAAAGACATGGGTCTTTATGAGACCCAGAGAAGGTGAAAGGATGGTATCTGCATGTGTGGTTCCCACCATAAAGCATGGAGGGGTAGGTGTGATGATGTGCAGGTAATTTGCTGGTGACACTGTTGACGATTTACTCAAAATTGAAGGCACACTACCAGTATGGCTACCATAGCATTCTGCAGCAACATCTGCCATTCCATTTCAAAAAGAAAATGACCCAAAATACACCTCCAGGCTATACAAGGGCTATTTGACCAAGAAGGATAGTAGTGGAGTGCTGTATCAGATGACCTGACAATCAAAAACCAAAACCTAAACACAATAGAGAAGATTCAGGTGACTATTTATTTACTATTATCTATTTATAATGTGTGTTATTTCGGCCAATGCTATGTTACTTTTGTAGGGCAGTTTTCTTTTGAAAATAGGATTGAAAATTCTTCACTGATTAAAACAGATTCTTAGTTTGTGTCCTGAACTGAGTATTTGGCCATGTTTCATTTCAGTGAGTGAGACCATGCAGTTGGAGCTCTAGTCAAGCACTTAACGATTTGACTAATCTTGTGAACAAATCTGATTCTAGTGATCCAGTGCACTGAATAGACTGCTTTGTCCATCATTAAGACATAATACATGTCTGGAATCAGACTAGTCAGAAGAGGGAAAGGGATGTGAGCTTGAATGAAGAGGTTCCACCTTGTCTGTAGGGAGTCCCAGAAGCCTTGTTGGACTCGAACAACAGTCCAGCATCGTAAAACACACTCATGCTGTCCCTCCCTCCACCAGGTGTGCAGCCTGTATCGGACTTCTCCACTAGATCCCATACCTAAGCAAGGTGGAAATCATAAACACACAGTAAAAGATCCATTCTCTTTCAAATCATTTTAAAAACAGAATTTCAAAAAATTGCCTTTTTCTGAGTGAGGCGGTGCTTGTTATTGAGGACGTAGACGCCTTTGTCAACTGCTACCAGTGCCACAGTGGCCCCAGGGTCCCCTGTGACCTTCAGATTAAATATCTTGCCAGGCCTATAAGATGGTGCAGCTGATATTGATTCCAGCTGCAACTAAAGGAGGAAGTAAGGGCAACAAATGAGACATACAGATTCGTATTTGTTAGAACAAGTGTATAAAAGCAACCCATATGCATACTTGCATCTCTAGAAAAAAACAAACTGAAGTTTTGTATTAAGTTTGTGCATTGGTTTTCCCAATTATTATCTCTTATGTCAGTCTTGTGTGTCTCACCGAGCCCATGCAGGAGTCCTTGACATCCACCCAAACAGAGTCTGATACCACTTCGTTGTTCTTTGTAAAGTAGTAGGCTACGATGCGGAACGATGGCAACAGTTCTTTGGTAACCAACAATGTCATGGATGTCAGTGCTCTTGTCACGTATTGGCCGTATTTCACCAGTTGACCTCTGCTGAGGATCTGGGGATACAGATTAGCACATCAGCATTTATACTGTATATACATATATATATTCAAGCATGTCCACAAACAAACACATGCACAGGTGTAAAACATCTCTCACCAGGTACGTAGTGTTGCCTTGCGCATTATTCTGCTGGCTGAGGTAGAAGGAAATTTTTAGATTGCTTCCTAGTTTTATGTCAGCTTGATCCAAACCTGGAATAATGGCATTACACATTTAGTGCTAACTAAACACTGTTTGTCACTGTCACTACAATCATTATTTCAGGATGTTTCTCACCTATGTGGATGTAACTTCTGCTGCTGGAGGTATATGGGTGAGCCACCATGTTGGCTGATGCTTGGCTCATACCAGGTACATCGGCCTACAATTAAACAGAGGTTAGCAGATGTATACTGTTATTTAAAATGATGTACATGGAAACTCTCTATTTTCCTCCAAATATAATTGCAGTTAGACCGTGGCGCTGATCTATGCCCCTGTCCTCAAAGAATTTCAAATTAACAAAAGTTTAGTACCTTTCGCCTATGCCTACATACAGCTGTAGCTGCGTGAATGTGAGGACGTAGGCAGCTTTAGGACAGACATTCACAGGCTAACTGTGTATATTTACCTTTTTGCTCATTTGATTTGGATTAGGCTGGGATGTTGTTAAGCTGGTCTGTGCAGATACATAGTTTTATTTAATCCTTTTAAATGCTGAAATTGCAGCACAGGAAGAAAGTGCCACATCAAGGTATCTTATGCAATTGCAAAATCGCAGAAATGTTAATTGCTGTTCTTTAATTTACATAATTATATCTGTAAGACTGTAGGCTACAGGCAGGCAACACATGCAGTAGGCCTAGATTTGATTTGATTGATTGATTGATTGATTGATTGATTGATTGATTGATTGATTGATTGATTGATTGATTGATTGATTTGAAATTGTATTCACCCCATAACATCTAATGCCTCCCCTTCCCAATAATTCTGTTGCTGGGTCTAATTGCAGTGACTGACAGAGTTCAACGTACTGCTACTTAATAAAAAACCCAAAAAGACACTCAGGGAAACAATGCTGGAAATAAATAAACCGCAATTAAGAAACACATTTGCCTTTTTGACAAAACATTCTGTATGAGTAAAAAAGAACCAAAAAATTGTCAACCACCTGTCAATGATGTATAAAATGCTTGTAAAAAATAACAATTTTAGACACTCACAGTAATGTTCAATGGTTCAGGCAATTCATTTGTATTGATGATAAACCTTGCCATGCCATTAGATAAGGTGGTGCCCTGCAGCTTGCCTGGATCTACCTCCACTGTAACATCTGGTGCAGGAGTGCCGTCAGGATTTAAAACTTCGACCTGTCATTGAAAAATAAATAGGATAACAGTAAAAAAAACTCCATGTAATAGCACCGCTCAGCTCAGCAAAAATGTAAGCAATTTTCACTTCATTATGTGATAACACTCACATTTTATACCAAATGATTACATATTGTGGTGGTTATTACAAAATACTTTTTTTATGATGAAAATGTAAACAGCCAAGTCTGGATAATTAAGCTACATTAAATTTAATATTCCATTTAATAACCATTAAATCATTTAATAATGATCCCCTTGGCATTATAGCTGACTCTAAAGCAGTAACAAGATCAGCTTGATCCAAACTCTGGATTGATTACTACAATAGTATTTTGTCAGGGCCCACAAAAAGACTACAACTAACTAATGAATCAACATTTTTTTTTTACATAAGTACATAAGTAAATGTGTACTTTACCAGAATCTCAAGGTCATTCCTGGTTTGAAATATTTGGGCGTTCTCCTGAAGTGGATGGTGTACGGTGATGTGACAATCTGGATACCTCTTAACTCTGCCTCCACCATTTCACTACCTATGCAAAGATATATGCACATGCACAAACTAATTATTACCTAATTATAATTATAAACTTTACATTTCCTCTTTCTTATCTATTTCTGAATTATTTATGTCAAATACATAATGTACTTATGTAAATACAATGTCTTTGTTTTCTTTCTTTCATCTTTGGTAAATTTGAGACATCAATACTTCATTTGAGCATGCTGAATCAGTATGATTAAAAAAAAGATCGGACACCCTGACCCTGGTCGCCTCTTTTTTTACCGCTTTCTGTCAGAACACTGACAGCCACATATATGGACCTCCCACCAGGTCGAGGATGTTTGGGGAGATTTGTGTGATATGCTCTTTCTGCAGTGTGACCGATCCAATACCGCTCTTGATCTAATGTGACAAAAAGCAAACATGTTTCTTGATATACAGTAAGTAAGTAAGTAAGTGGACACTAAATGTTAGAAATATATCTGCAGTTCCAGAGATGCATGTATGTATGTAAGTATTGGTTTACCGGCACTCTCTGAAGAGAACTTGGAAAGCAGTTTTTTTTATCATCTTGCATAACCCCAAATACGACATAGGCCATCCCATCCACCTCTTCCCCAAATAGATATCTAAAATCACAAGAGAAGGACATTTTTAAGCCCACAATGAAGCAAAGCAGAGTGCATTCCAGCAATGCCTTAGACTTCTCAATTGCTGAATGGTACCTTAACATTAAAGTGATATCACTGACATACAAATTCAGACATCTTACCATCCAAACATCTGAGCATGTGCCTTATAGAACAGGTAAAGAGCCCCAGAACAAGATCTGAGCACACCTATACTTCAAATCAATCAAATATAAAACTAGACATACTCAGCTTTGATGTTGATGGTGATATTTGGACTGTCGACATGAAAGAAGACGTCCTTACTTGCCAGTTTCACCTCAAAAGAGGGCAACACTGAAAAAATTAAGTGCATTTTGTTGTGTGTCCAACACTAGATGAACAGTAAATGAATGTTGTAATATGTATTAAATAACAGTGGGAAGAGGGACTCACCGTACTCTTTGACCTCAAACTCTGCAGAGTAGCTCTGCTGTGGGGTGCTGGGGAACTTTGCCACCACTTTCCACAGTCCAGGACTGAACACACACACACGCACACACACGCACACGCGCACACGCACACACACACACACACACACACACACGTGTTCAACATAGATTTATTTTTGTGAAGAATTTATGGTTGATTGTATAGGTTAGTTCTACAGTGGTATTTGGCAGATCATTGCATGAGAAAATCATGTGGATGGATGTGATTTTAAAGTGTGTGCATTCACCATTTCCAGTTACATTACAGTCGCTAACACAATCCCACAACCAAAACACTATTTGGGATGGGGTTAGTTATGGCATGATCTGTGTTTTTGTCTGCAACTAACACTTGTCAAATTGTCACATGTTATAGTTTTACCTAAACTGTGCCATGAAGCGCAACTTTCTTTCAAATATGGAAATAGCATTTCATTCTTCACCAAATTAACCTTTGTTCAACATGAAAAACTAAAATATTACACAGCAAACCCACAGACAGTGGCTAAGAGTCATTTAATGGTTTAGACAAGTTTTAATAACATATATAAAGAAACAAAGAGTTTTTTAGGGGATAGGTAACTAGGTGTTGTTGAATAAGTCATGCATCTTTACACACAGTGGGTATACTTGGATGGTGTGCAAAACATGCCTTGCATAATACATGAAGCAGGTGCATTGGATATCATGTGTCTGGGAGAAAGGCTCATCTGTTGAATGAAATGTCTAGGTCTGGTGCCCAATGTTGAAGCAACCTGTTCAGGCCTGCATGCCAACCACAGATATTCAATATATGTTGTGGCCTTTTAGTAGCTGATACAGCTGTTTGGTTTAGTGCTAATTAAAACCTCTAGATGCAACAATAAATCATTTTACCGGTACTACCAGTACCATGTCAATTGCCCTTGACTTGTTTACCTGTCATCCCTTCATCCATGCAACAAAGAGAAACTAGCTAAACTACATTGTTTACTAAACAATTTATTTAGCAGGTAATAATTAAACTATAGACAAAACTACAAAAACTCAAGTACTGACCTGGCAATTTCGTTGAGCTTGTAGACTCCAGAGTACATCCCTGACGTCAGTGAGACTTGATCAAGTGGAAAAACGATGCCATCAGGGTTCTAGAAATAAGCAGTATATAGAAGCAATCACTGGTAATAAGTTATCACCAGTTTACAAATTGTTCAAGTAAACTTTCCTTAAATGATTAAAGCATCATATTCTGTCTACCTGTATGGCTGATCAGCTCTTTGTTTACCATGTGTCACACTAGAGAGATCATTTATATAAAGTCTATGGCTTCACGCTTTTATATTTCCCCCCACGTCCTGTCCAGAGCGTAGTCATGTTACAGTTTTCCAATCTACTTGTCTAACCTTTAATGAGAGACGTATTTTTTGTTTTTTGTTTTTGTTTAACTTTGGTGGGAGAAGTGTTTATATATATATATATATATATATATATATATATATATATATATATATATATATATATATATATATATATATATATATATATATATATATATATATATATATATGTGTGTGTGTGTGTGTGTGTGTGTGTGTGTATGTACATATACATGCATATATGTATGTACGTATATACACTGACACCTAATTGTATAATATGACCTGTTTATCAATGCTGTATTTATGATGGATAAATACCACAATCTCAGTGACAACAGAAGCATCAGTATCATCAGCATTCCTATCCAAGGCCTTCATGCCAGGTGTCAATGCAAAAATCCGGTAATGGACTGCCAAAGAGAAAATGGGAGAGACAGAGAGAAAGAGGGAGAGAAAGGGCACCATCTTATGTTTCATCACAGTCATTTAATTATGATTAAATATATTAGTTGTTTCTTATCTTATGTAACATGTACTGTACATCTTATTTATCTATCTATTTTATTTCTTTCTGAAGGGTGGGAAGTCTGACTTTTTTGGGCAAGGAGAGGAGGGTCTTTTATTTTTTCTTCCTACTACATAAGTCTATTTTAATTCAGCCTTTAAGATAGATTATATTAAAAATATAAAGCTATAACTAGAATTACTGCCTTGTGATTGTATGCCTCTGCCAACCAGTCAAGTTGCAGTTAACATCCATGTCTGCCTAAACTCTGCCTAAATATGGACCCGTATGAACTCTTCCCAGTCTGCTGGAGTGGAGGATGTTTGGTTTCACCTGAGGTTGTTCAACGTTTGCCAGATCAGTTCTTCATATATATTTGTAATTTATCTGAAACATCGATTGCATGTCTGTCGTGTTGTGGGAGAGGAATCCCTCCTCTGTTGCTTGTCCTCTGGTCTATGAGTAAAGGATGCTGTTTTGCTGCACAGATTGTTATATAGCAAAGTAAAGTACAGTTTATGAATAGTTATAAAAGGTTTGCTTATATAGGCTATGACTGAGAAGTGTTACTTTACTATATGAATATATGCTCAACTTACTTTTTTACTTTAAAAGTTAGACGACAAAGACGTGACAAAATGTCTGCACATTTTGTTAATGGTAATAAATCTAAATTGAATTGATACGTTGTCTCTTTACTTTTATCCTAAAGAGGGATACATCACCAACATACCCCTTGTTTCAGAGAAAAAGCCAAAAAGGGAGTGTATAAAGCCAGACTAGATTTATTATTGTGCCCTAGTAGAAAGCTACTGTTGTCTAGTTAATTGTAATGTTTAGACTTTTGAAAATGAGGGAATGTTGCTGTTTTCTAAAATGCTGTTGTCTTTTATGCTACAAAACCTTTTAAGGCAGAAACACTCATGGGTACTCAGCAGTGATGTTGTGTGTACCCTTGCTGTTGGGGGTGTAGAGGGTCTTATCAGTCTGGATGAAGATGTAGTCAGACCGGAAGGACACTAAGACGACTTTCTCCAGCTCGACATGAGGGAACTTAGCTTGCAGGTACACATACTGCTTAACGTTGCGATCCTTACTGAAGTCACCAGCAGGGATCTGAAACCAGTATGAAGAGACACAAACAGTGTATGAAGAGCGGAGCAAGGTATGCCAAGTGCATTTATAGATACAGATGCAATTAATAAGACTACAACTTATGTTTTGGCCATGGCATCCTGTAACAGCAACATACTGTATCTGTTAGTATTTCTACATTACCATAATTTGTACTAAGTCCTGGAATTTCTTTGCCGCAGTAAGGCTCACAGATGTGGATATGAGCCTTATGGCTTTGGTTGGATGGTTCATCACTTTGATTTCAACCCTGTCTCCATCGCTGCAGGTCGGACACTCTACAAAGATGTTTTCTTGTGTTCCTACTCTCAACACGTTGGGGGCGGACATCACCTCCCTGTAGAACAGTGGGGAGAGACAGATGGAGGGTGAGGATACACATAATTTATTCATTTGGCAAACACTTTTGTCCAGAGTGACATACAAATTAGGTACAACTGTAGCCACAATAGATCAAGAAGAAGTCTTTAAGAATAAGTGCTGTGACATTCACTTCCATGTTCCACCTGACAGAAGTCCCACAAGGCTACAGGGGCATAAAATGCATAGGAAATGACAACTTCATCATATTGATAGGTGTTTTTTATTGTCACAAAATGTAGGCACGATCATGCCCTCATATATTATTGATTGTGAAAGGCTTTGGGGAAATGATTATCTATTATTTGATTTGCTCATAAGGACTAGACTTTAAAGTGATCTACTGATTATTTTGACTAAGATCCAGCACAGAATCAACATTTCATAATTGTTCTGGACTCTGTTCATTGTGTCTGGTGCAATGATTTACTATGTTCCCGACAACATTTTGATCAATTTACTGGCATATTTGCAGAGAACACAGGACCTAGACCTTTGTGACAAAAACTGCAAACAGGACTGCAGCTGCGCATTGTGTAAGACAGAAGTGAAATGGGACTGAATAAAACTAATATTGTCAATCTTCTAACTCTTTAACAATCTCTGGTTTTAATGTCACTCCCATTACAGTTTTTACTTAACTGCTTTGTTAAAGTGGCAAAATATTTAGATCATCATCTTCATGTATACTATACACAAGAGCTTTTTGTTTTTCATATATGAAAGCCATATATCAGTAAAACACATTAAAGTTTCATTCGTTGTATAATTAAATAACATTACTGCATCGCTGCCCTCAAAATTAATGATATAATTAATTGCCAATGGCATAAGCCAATAAAGACAAAAGTAGGAATTGCATGAATGATTGCATCAATTGAAACTGTTTCTGTATGGAGACTTCCAGTCACTCAATTTCCTTAAAAACTAATTTCAGCAACAACAGTTGCGCTAAAAAGTCTGCATCATATTCAGGAATTGCTCTGCTTTGTGGTGTGAATGTGTTTGAGAATGACATTTCATGAGCTGCACACAACATGTGATGGGTTTTTCCAATAAAAAATGTCAATAAAAACATTTATATTTAAAAAGGATAGAGATTGATAGAGAGGGAGACAGAAAAGTAGTGTGACCTAATTTTGGTCATCAGGACTAACTCAGTGGATCTGGGTCATTTGAAGATCATGCAAGTAATTAGAAATAAAATAAAGTAACAGGTAAGGCAGGTCTACTTACACTGAATATACATCAGCCACAGAGAAAAAGGCCAAAAAGCCCAGCAGCCACAGCTGGGTACTCCTACGTGATCCCATATCTGCTGCCAATGTAGTACTCTCACTATGCAACAACTTACCTCACCTTACCTCACCTCCCACCTCCTGTACTGTCCGGGCAGTACAGGAGGTAGGAGGTGGCGTTCTTAGGGCCTTTCACAGTTTTTGTGCTACTTACGCTAGGAAGGTGTAGGCAGGTGTCACCCGTGGCCATTTTCCCTGGCTAAAAGCTAACGGCACGCCATGTGAGGCAATGCTGTCAGCAAGGGGGTTTGGAGTCAAAGTCAAGTGCTGTGTTGGGTGAATATAAGCATTATAGCATGTGGGCGCCTGTGGCTTGGAGGTAGAGCGGGTCGTCCACTATCCAGATGATACTGAACCCCAAATTGCTCCCGAAGGCTGCACCATTGGTGTGTGAATGTGTGTGAATGGGTGAATGAGATATGTAGTGTAAAAGCGCTTTGAGTGGTCGAAAGACTAGAAAGGCGCTACATAAGTACAGTCCATTTATATATAGTACCAAAAGGACACAACTGAAATAATGACACATAGGTTGTAACTAAAAGAAAAACAGGACACATTAATAGATATTAAGCACACTCCAAATATGTTTAAAAATGGCTGGTGAACATGCAGTTATATTGCTTATAGAGGTTTTTTAAGTTTTTGACAGAAAAATCAATATTATTGAAGCCTACATTTTTTAAAAGCCTTGGTGAAAGTTGCTCAGTATCAGAGATATGTGTTATTTTTTAAAGTGTTTATTGCAGTGTAACTCTGTGTGCATTTTAATTAAAATTAATGTTGCTTACGATTGTTTACTCACATGCACTCATTTTCAAAGAATGATATATGCCTTTGCCAAAAAGGCATATCATTCTTTTGCCATTTTTAAAATGTTGAATGCATGTTTTTCTGTAGCAATATTATTTTCATAGCGAGGCTCTGATCTGATAACCCAAAAATATGAAATATGACTTGGACTAATATTGGTAATCCTGGATAACAACTGGTATCATGAAGCGTATGGTTACATTGTAACCTTGGTTCTCTGAGTGAAGACACTATCTCTCCACTCCGTTACATATTTCATATGTACGGGGAATGACCCCCATGCATGTCAGGGTACGTGGATACTTCTTTAAGACACACGCCCGGTCACGCCCCCAGGTTTACCTATAGAGCACCTGTGCTGGCGTGGAATCAGTGATAGTCTGATCGAAACTTGTCTCCGACTAGCCCTAAGAGCTGGAGAGATAGTCTCTTCCCTCAGAGAATCAAGGTACAATGTAACCATACGTTCTCTATCGTCTCTCCACGCCGTTACATATTTCATATGTACAGGGAAACTCTTTAAGACACCCCGTCAAGAGACGGTGCAGCCCATAAACCCAAAAGTGCAACAAACGAACTATTTACAAATGTACACTATTTACATCCCCAGGTCTCCATGCCGGGACCTCAGGTGTTGCTGTCGATGGCCGAGGAATGGGAGCAGCCAGGGTGGGTGGCCGACAACGCGCTTCTCTGGTCTGTGCAGGCATTATAAGACAATCCATGCAGCTGTCCGGGGCCTCCCTAGATAATGTGGCATGCTGATTCCCCAGACACAGCACGCGCTTAACATGCCCATCCTCTAGGGGCATGGACACCCCACAACCCACACAATAGTGATCCCTCCTGGCCTTCCATACTGCCCCTCTTTTTCCTGTTTTCTTTGTCACGGCAGCAACCAGGAAGCCCACTTCCTTTGTTTATACTCGGAACGCGTGAAGATACGAGCCCTCCTGCTGACGCTCTAGCTAGGCTAGTTCGCTAGCTCATGAACTTTCTGTGGGCTCTTTCTTTTCTGTTTGGTGGCTCAGACCATGGGCCATGGAGCCGTGAGCAATCCGCTCTTGTTAAGCAATACGCCGGTATGGGGGGAAACGCCAGCTCGACTGTCGGGGGCGGCTGTTTGCAGACTAGACGTCTGCGCTCAGCCGAGATCCCACCGGACATGTCAGCTAGCGGACTGCAAGCAATACACCGGTATAGGGAACAGCCGTCATAGCTGGGCTTTCTTGCTTTCTCCAACTATGAGAAGCACCGTCACTGGGACTAATGCCACCAGCAACAGCGCAGAAAGCAACAGCACGGAAGGAAACGGAGGAAGGATCAGCATCCAGGGCGGCTGCCTGTAGACAGACACCCACAGATGAACTGGGTAAGTGGATACACGCTGTAACCCCCACACACTTTCTGTTAATCACTTTCTTTTCTCTCAGATTGTCACACTGCACCCTGACTCAGGTGGAGATCAAACAATCACTGATTCCACACCAGCACAGGTGCTTTATAGGTAAACCTGGGGGCGTGACCGGGCGAGCTGGTGTATCTTAAAGAAGTATCCACGTACCCTGACATGCATGGGGGTCATTCCCCGTATATATGAAATATGTAACAGAGTTTAGAGATAGTCTCGAGGCGATAGAGAACTGCCTGTTTCTGTTAACACTGCCTGTTAACCGCTATGTTACACGACACATAATCAGAACCGTGAATGAAGTATTGAGATGAGATAAAATGCTCAGGTGGTAGTACTTCAACAAAGTGAAATTTAAAGAATCACATAACTAGAACATAAAAGGAAGCTTTAAAAAGCATGTCATTATAATTATTGGCCCTTATTACTTGTCACATAATTGTAGAGATCCTGTAGAACTTATGAGCGTTTCATCAGTGATCTAATTGGTCACTGGTTATGCTATTGACGCATTTGGATATAATTACTGTCATGAAAACAAGCTGTGAAAGAGTCACTACACTCACAAGAGACAACTCTTCATAAAACACCATAATGTCTGGTCTTCCTAAAAGTCCTCCTAAAGCGCAGTATCTTTTTTTATTAAGTCCTATTTAACTTTGACATCAAACTTTTTTTAGTTTGTATTCACACGGAACTTTCTCTGTTCTCTCATTTCTGGTTTTCCGCCTAACTCCAGACTTCTCTGTTGTGCTTGGCATCATCTAGTGTCCTCATAGTGCGAACGAGGGACAGGGTCACTCTTGTTCTATGATATTTGATAGGGTGACATAATATCTTGTCATTTTTAAATGTGATCAAATCTCTTCTTAGCCATGAATAAAAAGAAAATGGCACATTACTTCACATGGTTGTTAGAAGTCAGCTGTTGATGTGGGTTTCCAACTTCATGCTCTTAGTGGATTCCAGTGGCTCCCGTTCTTTTATATCCTGATTATTAATTATTACTAATAATACATTTCACCAACTTATTCCTGAACCTCTTATCCTCTTTCCTTATACTTAAATGTTTGCCCCGGTATAGACACCCTGCAAGTACTTTATTGATACCCCATATGTACCAAGTATTAACACTAAAATTTGTGGACTGTAATGTAAAGCGTTACAAAATAATGCAAAATAAAAACAGTTTGAAAGGAAAATTTTATTTCCTTCAGTTTCTCTATTGCTGACATCCATGGGTTCTGTACTGCTGGACCATATTCTCCATGCCCACACAGGTAGGTTCATATTTCGTTGTTTTACACTCTGCTTCTGTGGGCCAGTACTCAATCCAGGTTCTCTCACCGAGTACATACTGATACCTGAAGAGGAGCAGAGCGAAAAAACACATTGGCTCTTCATGTGACCAGCTATCTGTGACACATTAAGAATATTACAAGAGGAACGTACACACAAGACAGACACAACAAACTTACGATTGACTCCGATCATCCCTGTAAATATCTTTGGATGCGCCCATGATGAGGTAGGTATGGCCTTGTCTCAGATCTAAAGCGTGTCTGCAGTGCTGATAACTAAGGAATGTGCGCAGTTTACCCTGAGGACCCACATCATTACTTCCTGTAAATAAATCACAAGAGAAAATAGAAAAACATGCTCAAATGGAAACTTTTGGTTTATTACAAACTGGGTTTTATGTTTGTAGCGGTTTTGTAGCTACCATCATTTCTATCAGTTATAATAACACTGTATTCATTAACCGTTGAGTTTTAGGAGCAGAGCAACATAACGACAAGTCCAACAGGGCAAGAAACATGAGCAGCCAGACAATCAAATATGTTGCAAGACCAGTCAGAAAAGATTCGGCAAACTTATTTCAAAGAGAAAACAAAGGCACTCTACAGCCTCTGTCTGGTTTAACATTGACCCACTGTACTTGCCGTACCTCTACGATCATTAAACTGCTTGTGTTTCTTGCCCCATTAGACCCATTTTTAGCAGTGCCTCGATGAATACAATGAATAAAGCTGTTGAAAGTGGCGGCCATTTTGTTTAAATTTTTAAACTAATACATACTTCCCTCTCCATGTGCTCACCACGGCCTGATATGTTGATGGTCCCATCTGACCAATGCGAGACTAGCAGATATACAGTATATCCTAATGCAGACCCTCCCCTAAAGGCCGGGCTTGAGAAGTTATTATCTTCACATCCTTAAAGGTCTAGGGTGTAAGATTTAGGAGTATTTATTGGCAGGAATGGAATACAATATTCATTATTTTGAATAATGAGTGTATAATCACATGAATATAAGAATCATTATGTTTTCATTGTCTCAAAATGAGTCCTCCTCGATGGAGTCCGCCATGTTGAACTGCCATTTGACTACAGTAGCCCAGTGCAGACAAACAAAACACTGACTCTTGATATGGCCTTTTGTTTTTTATGTGAATTACGTAGCCAGAGTTTTTCCTACATGCTTGGAAGGAGAGGGTGAGACATGGGAGAGTATTCATTTGGTTGCAATCCGCAAATTCACGTCTAGGTGCCACTAAATCCTACACACTGAACCTTTAATTGCTAAAAAATGTTTGCTGGAGGCATCAGTCTCCACCTAGCTTCACAGTATGGATAAGAGACACTATGTATTTTCTAAAGTCAGAAAAAATTAAACACACACTTAGAGGGACCACACAAAAATTCACGAAGACCTGGACCCCTTTTCTACAATAAGGGTTTACACATCCCTCTTATTAAATAAGACCAAGAGGATGATGGTCTAATGATGGTTCAACCCTAACCCCATTCATCTTCAAGTCTTACCTCTTACCTTTTTTGTGTTTATTTCTCTTGGTTTAGTTTACTCTGTGTAGTTTGTGTTTGTCTGACAAACTTGTAAATAATATCTGCACTATGTTTTACATGCAGAGTTGAGTTCGGTTTGTGGGAGAGAAAACAAATAACATGATGTCTAGACTGGACAGCAAACAGTAGCGTAGAGGTATTCTGTATAGTTTTCTATATGATTGCTGACATGTTGTATTGTAAACCAATAAAGAACTTACTTTTGAATTCTCAAGATTATTTCTGTCACTTTTGAGAGAGGCTAAAGTGCTCACAAAATTCAGAAAGGGAAAGAAATGTGATATCTCACCTTTGAGGTACTTTAGGGGAAAGAAAAGGTTTTGGCAATTCAAGTGGTTCAAAGGAAGTAAATACTCACCTTCTTTGATAACCTCCAGCACCTGCACTGTGTAAATGTCAGTGGACAAACTGTCTGTAAACCCTTGCACTCTACTTTGTACACTGAGGACAGACAAGTCACAGATTGTTAGCTCACTTGATCCCTTACTTACTTACAGTATTCTCTCACACACAAAAACTCTTACCAAAATCTATTTTGATGGTCAGAGTAGTCTCACAGACCTTAGCTGTGCGCTCATCATTGCTGATGTTACCCTTCTTTTGCATACTGCAGTTCTCTGGAAGTACACAACAGGCACCAAAGTAACTAGATGACTGATGACATGATTAAAAGAGCACATGTTCATGCATCTGTATTTAAGTCAGCTTTAGTCTCCTGCTCTGATCTTACAGGATCCTGCAGGTGCTTGATGCCTCTGATACAAAGTCAGTAAATTAAATTAATTGACAAACAAACAAATTTATATATACACTAGATGGATTAGATCATCAACATCATGCTGTTTACCTTCAGCACATGTACATTCATCATTTCTACAGAGTCGCAGTAGCTCTCCACTTCTCCTCTGTGGATGGTAGAACTTCATACACTGTGTTTCTGGAACAAGAAATATATTTATAATATATTGTGTTAATTGCAGGTTTGTAGCACATTTGTTCTACAAAATGTAGAAATGTAAAAGTACGTATATTTGGAAAATGTAATAATGCATTCATATCCACCCTGCTATATTCATTGAAATCTGTTAGCAGTAAATAATCAACATGGTGTTCGTGCCTGTCTAGGTGTCTCTGAGACTCACGGTTACTCCGTTGATAGTTGTGTTCATAGACAGACACAGCAGCTGGTTGTAAGACGCCCACTTTCAGTTTCTGATGGACCCTAAATGTGATCTCTTCTGGTCGTGTGTGAGAAACCTGTGGCAAAAGTGAGGTCGACATGAAGAACTGAAGAAGAAGGCAGAGAGAAAAATGGCTGGGAAGAAAGAGTGACGTCTAACCTTGTCCAGGTAGATGATGAGGGAGCCTCTTTCTGAATCAGCGGTGTTCATGTTATACTTTGAAATAGTGCGGGCACGTCCTTTGGCCAACTACACACACAGACACACACCAAAACTGTGAAATGAGACAAGATCACTTTGTGTGTGTGTGCTTGTGCGTTTGTATGGCTGTTTGTATCTTACTAAGCTCAGGTCGTTTGTGTTAGGAGTGAAGCCAGTTAATAAGCCAATATCCAAGATCGACATGGCTGCATCACGATCCTTGTCCTTAAACCTGTACAGATAATGAGCAGAATAAGAATAGAAGAACAGAATAGATACCTTATTGATCCCTCACATTTTTTCAAGTTATTTTAAATGCATTTTTACCCAAAATACAACCACACACACAAAGGGCTCATAGACATGCAAATGTGGAGTGATGGGCAGCCACACAGAGTGGCGCCCTGGGAGCAGTTAGGGGTTCAGTGCCTTGCTCAAAGGAACCTCAGCAGTGCCCAGGAAGTGAACTGGAACCTCTCCAGCTACCAGTCCACCTTCCATACTGGACTTGAACCAGCCGCCCCAAACAATGAATAGATGGAATAGAGAAGGAATGAGTAGGAAATGGCCACTATCAAAAATTTTCTACATAACTTTTTAACAAATGAACACAGATGAAAACCTTTAAAAAAATGTTATGCCATGTCTGTTGGTATGACTTCTTTATTGTACTTACAAAACGTTTATTCTCAGCTTGTATGTGTTCTCCTCCTCCATTTTCTCTTGAGAAACAAAACATTAGAGGAGCATATAAACATTAAAGGATGGACAGACAGCAAATAATGATACAAAATAGAAGAAAAATTACCTGGGATGAGCTGCACTGACAAGTTAAACTTCTGACAGTCACTTTCCTTTTCTATAAGTAGAGCGTAATACAGCGATACCATCTGGCACACAGATAAAAGTGCGAATAATATAGTCCACACAAGGTAAAGAAAAGTCTTCAGCAGTAAATAACTAAATAACTAAAACTCAGAAAAAAATTAACTTACTGTCAGTGTTGCTTCTCCTTTGCCCGTGGCAATCACTTTCACATCCTTGTTTATATCTTTGACCTGTGAAAATTGAAATATGCACACACACACACACACACAGGGATCAGCAGAAGAAACAACATGAACAATGACATTAATGAGCCAGAGTGTTTGTGTGAAACAGTGTGTGTCCTCACTTTAGATGTTCTTGTGGTGTGCTGGTTTTCGTTGTTGAAGTTGTACTTGTCCGGCCTTGACCTGCCTGGCAACAATATGTCCACATTCAGATCGTATTCTGGTCCTTTATCGCTGGACCAGTAATCAGCTACAGCCTGGTAAACCATTAAAGTAGCCTGAGAGAAAAAAGAGTGATGGGGAGAAAATGAGAAAATGAAGCAGCACTAGAAAGAGCCAGAGGAGCATAATATATCAATAAAAAGTTACCTGAGTTGATTCATAACCTCCACTCACTCTTCGCTGTTTGTTGAGCCATCTGACAAGTCTGGCATCTTCAAAGGCCTTTATTAACACAGATTCTTTAATTATCATGTTTTAAATAGAGAAAACATTTTTTATAGCTTTTATATAACAGAAATACAATCATGTATGGTTTAAGCACAATCAAATAAGAACATCATGTCTGCTTTTAACAAATGGTTTCCTATGACTACTATGATGTTGTTTGGGGAAATGATCAGCAGTAATATAAAAGATCCTTTCTAGTCAGGAAAATGCCTATTTTTACCAACCTCCTACCCTTTATTGTGGTACCATGATAGATGACACTACTGAATGTTTTTTATGGCATAACATGCTGGTGACACACAAATACAGATAACTGCTCACCTCAGCCTTAACCAGAGCCAGAAGAGCATAAGCAGTGGCCTCTAGTGTGTAAACACGTCCCTTAGGTACCTGCCAGTGGGACAACTCTAAGAAACAACACAGAGGAATTTGTCAGTGACAAGCCAAGATATGTACTGTAGTGGAAATTAACTATGCAATGCCAAGATGGTTGTCTCTAAATTTTTATTTTAATGCCACTATCTTTCTATACTCGGTTCCTGTATGAGTTTTTGGATGTTGTTGTATGAAGAAACCTGGGGAAGCAAACTTGTAGAGGATCTCCAGTTCAGTTTGTTTTCATTGGCTAGGGCGTATGATGTCATGGCAACTGCGTATGGGTTGGTGAGGCTGGGCAGACGCTTCTCCAGGTAGGCCACTGCTTTGTTTATACTTGATGATAGACTCTGAGAGGAAGCAAAAGAAGGGATGGAGAAAGGAGAATAAGTACAGAGTACAATGAGAGTACAGTTATATTATTTACTGGAGCTACTGCTCTCATTATGTACTGGTAGAGAGACAGGGTACAAAATGGACAGATCACCAGTCTATTACAGCATATTTTATTGATTATCAGGTTCTGAGAGATGTTTTATGTTGAAAAATTATCAGATATGTCAGTCTGTTCCTCTGGACACATGTCAACACATGTCAAGATACTTGTGTTGGTCATGTGATACATTACCCCAAAAATGAAGCCCACAAACTAGCAAATATGAGTAAAAAAACAAAGGCCTTTGGAGAACTTACTTAGAAAACCAAAACAAAATCACTGAGTAGACTGGAAGTACGGAACACACTTCGGGTGTCGTCATCGTCTCCCATTATCCCTAGAAGGCATCGACTCGATGCAGAAAAACAAGCTCAGGGCTCTCACTAATTCAGCGTAATGGTGACTACTATTTTTTATGCACTTTATATTTGTTTTTTAATGTTGGTCGTATCATTTTATTTCATCATATTTATCCCACGCCCACACAAGGATGGTCTGTGAAAATTTTCTTTTACATGAATCCAGTCCATGGTGCAAGAAAAGTTGGCGACCGTCACTCATATTCACACTGATCAAAATGTAGAGTGACCAATTCTGGGAAGCCCCGATTCTGACAGTGGTAATGTTAAAATCTTGCTTCCAACTTGAAAGAACAGATTATCACTATCCTCAGAAAAAATTTATTTAATTTATGACTTGAACAGCTCCTGTCTGTTCCTTTGTCTCCTGTGCCGTATAAGCCATACTGAACTTTGTTAGTTACAATTACTGTTGTGATACAGGGTGAGTAAATTAAGTAATATATGAGGCGTGGGAAAATGAAAGACACATTTTTATACAGGTAAGGTACTCACACTAACAGTGGCAGCACACAATGGGCGTGACTCCTGCATGGCAATGAGACAGAAGGCCGTCATGGAAGCATCTGAATCTGTGCCCTGCACGTCACCCTACACACGCACACACAGACATTTCACGATTTGTCACCGCCAGTCATGTAATTATTTTTGATACAGTCTTTTGCTTAGCATAAAGATGAAGATTTGATGTGAATGAAATGCATGCACGCACAATCATCTCTTCGTGGTACACCTTTCCAACTTCTATAAACATGCCGGCAGGTTCCTGTGTGTAGAGAATCAGAAACCTGACAGCCACAGATAACATTGGTTGCCACTGCCACCAGATTGTTGGCCATGGCAAATACCTTGGCTACATAGGCTGTCAGCCTTATAGAGGAGAGGAGAGGGTTTCATTTATTTGCACATGAAGAACATCCATTGAAGCATTTACGAATGCGTTCATGCATGTTTAGATGCCTTACCAGGTGCTACTTTGTTGATCAGGATACACAGCAAAAGATCCAACACTTTTACGGTAGTACAGCTCATTCAGGTAACCTAGACACAAACAAAACACACAACCTTTTTACTGACTGCCATCCAACGAGTGAGTAAGCATTTTAGGGACTTTATTAGCCCCTTTATTAGATGCTGAGTCGACCAAAATGTCATTTTTGATACCACTTTTCCAAAAGTAAGTAATGTGTTCCACATAATAACTTAACAACATAAAATAAAAATAATAACATAACAATTCTAGTATTTGTGCTAACATCTGTGTGAACCCACCAGTCGTGATGTGTTGGAGGGCTTCATTACGTCTGTCAGTGTTCACAGGTTCCCACTGGTTGGTTTTGTCCAGATACATGGTTGCAACGACAGTTAAAGTCATGTGGATCATGTTCTCTTCTCCACAGCCTGAAGGCTGGTGGATCAGAGTATGCACTGATTTCCCATCAATATCATTCTTCAGCATATTTTCTTGCTCTCTTCCTAAAAAACATTTCCGCAACAAGTGACGTAATTTGCCACGAAGACCAAAGAAGAACAACAGGCACTTTACCACATAACATGCCTCACCTGTCACAGAGATCTGTGTGCTCGTAGGTGTGTTTGGAGCAAAATTTGTTGTAGGAATTCCACTGTTGATAATTTCTACTTGTCGACCATCTAAAGTTCAGGAAGATTTTGCAGATTTTAGGATAAATGTGCAAATAATAAAACAAATATGGTAACCTTTACATATTACATATTAATTAAATACATACAAATGACAAAAATAAAAAAAATTCTTTCCATATGTATGTTTTGTCTAATCAACATAAAAATATACAAAAATAGTTTGTCCAGTGCATTAAACAAATAAAATCAAGGCTGCAGGTTCTGTACACTACTACGTATGCCAGTAGTTGGTGGCAATCAATCAGTTGGAGCTATGTTTTTATCCTCCAGAGGCAGCATAGATGGTATTTATCACTAAAACATTATAAGGTTTTGGGTGTAGTTTGTGTGTTTGTGTGATGAATGTCCCTCATGACTTGATGCCTAATAATTATGGCAGGAACTCTCAAATAAAACTTCTAACTGTAGCTCCCTGACATTTGTGGAGATGGTTACCAGGTTAGCTAGACTAGAAAAGAACAATACTGAGGCTGACATGCTACCTTCGTAAATGTATGCACCCTATGAAATGATAGCATCATTCTCAGTTTGGAAAGAATGAATGATTATTGCAACCTATAAGTCTTTCAATATGAATATGATATTTACACAGCCATGAGGGTGCTATGGGACATCAGAATGGACCTACTTCATTTTGAATTATTACAATATTACTACAGATAAGATATCTCTGGGGATCATTATCTCGTCTGACTCAAAATTACTTTTCGCAGCTAATATTTGTCTGTATTGGAAGAATGAAATACAGAAAACAAAACCAAGAAAAAAATAACATGATGGGTTATTTGACTGATTACAAACTGTAACGAACTCCACAGACAGCCAGAGTTGTGTAACTAGAAACTGTATACACATTTGCTGTCCACACAGCTATCCGCCTGGCTGTCTTTGTAAATTTTGCAATACAATAACTAATGGAGCCTCTTTGTCCCGCTTCAGTTCTACTCAGCAATTGCTAAGTAATTACAATTTTACAGTTTTTGGTAATACTACTATGTAATTAATGGTCAGTAAATTAAAGTGTTACAAAAGATATGATTGTGTTTTTTCCATACTGCACATTACATAAACTCACCTACGCCTTTTTTTTCAGGATCCAGAGTTACAATCTGAGAAGATTTAACGAGTACACCTTCAGGCTGGAAAAGACAAGAGTTAAGACAACATTTTTAGTGTAAACTACACAAAGTGTGCTACAAATGCTGCAAAAAAAGGTAAGGAAGAAGAAAACTAGCTAACTTCTAGGTTTTGGTGAGAAACACTCAATGTCAGTGTAACTTTTTTGTTTATAAGGAAGTTGCGCCTCTTCCTTCTTTCTAGTTTTATCCTCATGCTTCTCTCTGCTGAAGCCTCTCTCTCCAGGCTATCGTGCCTCGTCCTGATGTTTGGATCTGGATCATCATCATTTCAGAAGAGTTGAGATTCTCTTCTTCTCTTCTCTTCCTAGTTTGCATGTCTCTCCTGTTACTGTAGTATGAATGCTGTGCTGTCTCTTCTTTGATTGTGTGGTCTGCCCTCTTCCAGGTCTCCATGGTTCAGAGGAAGTTGTGGGGCTCAGGTTCTACCTATTTGGTGGCACCTGAAGTTGCTAAACATCCTCCTGGATCCATTCACTTATGTACTGTATGACAGACTACATACATTTTTTGTCACCAAAATCAAATTTCTATATATGGTAATTTTTTGCTGATATACTCCGTGGCCTGCCCTCTCTGAGATCTCCATGGTGAAGAGGAGGTTCGTAGGGCTCAGGTCACACTCAGTAATACTGAATCGAGGGTATAAGGACAGAGTTGAATGTTGTGAAGCCCCCTGAGGCTAATTGTAATTTTCAGCGATATATATAAAATTTGTCTTGACATGAGTAGAAATCTCTACAATGCACCTTTAAGCTACTGGTCTTGATGCAGTTCACAGAGTGTATTTGAGTGTGTGAGATCAAGATTTTATTTTAGCTTCATTAATGCGGGGTACTTCTAACTGAAGCAGATTGTGTGAGCGAGATAAAATTACAAGAGGACTCTGATCAAATTTTTAAGACCATATGCAGCATGTTTCTCTTACCACCACCCGCAGCATCTTCATGACTCCATCGGTGACCGATGAGTCTTTAACGGCTGCTTTGACCTCAATGCGGTATTGTCCTTCCCTTGTGGGTATAATGATGAAGGGCACAGATTGTGTAGTTTGTGCCCCAACTTTAACCTGCTGCCGATATTTCCCATGCTTAGAAGCTGCAGAACACACATGTATCTCCTCAATCAGATCCACAAGAACCTTAAAAACAAGATAAACAAGACACTATGAAACAGTTTGTAGTTAGTAGTACTTGAATAAGTATTGTTTCTTGCATTATTTGCATTTTCTGAATAGCCTCCTGTTGTATGTATGGAAGTTTAGTATACTCTAATATACTATATACTTTATATACTATACTTTAATTTCTTTATAAAAATGTGGTGCTGTTGGCTTACTTGAATGACCAAGACTTACAGTGGCAGGATCAGGGCTGTAGTTGTAAAGGATTGCTTTAACTTCTAGCTGCTCTCCACGGACAGCAGCATAAGGAAGCCTCAGCTCGATGAAAAAGTCCTTCTTGACAATGATCTCTAATGGTTTGGCCACACAGATACCTTAAAGAAAACAGGACAAAAACAAACTAGGCATGAAACACAATATAGGAAAAATGGGTAGCTCAGTGAGAGACAGACCAAAGAAAATAGAGACAGTGCAATATAGTGTGGGTTCAGATTTTAGTCAATGAGTTGTCACCGTGAGTTCTTGACAGACTAATGCCAGTAAACTGCCAGGTTGTGATTGAGTCTTGCAAAGGAACATTTTTCACAACAGATGTGGTGTCACTGAAACAAAGAAAAATGTTTATCAGTAAGACAAGTTATCAGTGTATTTTCTTTGGTGTGCAAAGTTTCTGTTGACTCACCAGTTTGGTGTTTGTTCAGGGCAAGCAGGCAGTCTGATCTCTGACCACAGCCAACTTTCAGGGAACTTGGTGCGAGAAACTATTTCATTGGTGTCCATGTAACTGTCATCCTCCTCACCTAAAGTGTCATTGGAATAGTTGGCATTGTTATTGTTTTCTAACTACCAGTATGATTATGGATAGTAACCACACAGGGCTTCCCTCAGTCTCTTGTCCCTGTTTCTTACTGCGAGCCAGTTGGAGACTATCCTGCCTCCTCTCAGCCCGCTGGTTTTCCATCTCTTTGCAGCAGTGCAGGAAAGCCTCGACACAGTCTGGGCCGTCCATGATGTACTCGCTACGTCTCTCACAGGTGTATGAAATAGGGATGGTCCTTATGCCATCCAAACAACAGTCACGCTGCAGTTGATCTTCATATTGACTTGCTGCAGGATTGTGAAGGAGAGACAGAATAAAGAGGGTATAAGGTTGAGGCAGTGTTGCCAGTGTTGGACTGAAGAAAGTGGCTCAGTAAGATGCTAAAACTTAATTATTTTTTTATTTTTTATTTACTTAATCATTATGACTATAAAGTATGGCCATTTGTTAAATCTTCATTTAGAATAGTGTGATTTATATATTTTAAATCAATAATCAGACCAAAATATTGACTTCTCCAATAAGTAGCCATGGTAGGGTACAAGGAGCAGGTCAGTGCTGTGAAATAAATCCTTTTAGGCTGATTCAAAACCATCCTGTCTAGATTTATTTTGCACCCCATCCTCATTTATCCCTCACATAAAAAAAGAGAATCTGTCCTTTGGACTCTGGTCTTCTGTCTTCACAAGATGTCCAACTACAAACATTTTTGAGAGCCTGAACTGTGTGTCAGAAAACAACTAAATATGTGGTTACAGTGTAGTTTAGAGCTGTGGTTCTTACTAAGCTGGAGGTGATGTCCATTTTAGTAGTGGATCGTTTCCTCCTACTTGGGGCTGGACATCTCAATTCTGAAAACACAGCAAAGGTTAGATCTTTAACAGAACCCAAACAGGACTTGATTTTGTATTGATTTGACTTGATTGGTATAATCGATTTGAGACTCAAATTAATCTACAATTGCCCTTTTGATTTATTGGACTAAAACATTGGTATTAGGCTGACAGGTAGATATTTTTATGGGCCATGTTTTGAAGTATTGTCTAAGATATACAGTATATGACTCAACCCCAATACTAAAAATGAATGTTGTGCTGCTCGTTAAAAATAAAATTACTTTTAAAATATTTAAACAGTGAACTGAGCCTTCAAGATGATCATCTGTTGTCCACTATCCATCAAATACTTTAAACCTACATTGACTGATATTGCAGCGATATGGGGAAGTCGTTAGCAGTAGTTACCTAACCTGACTGCAACAGATAATTTGTAATGATCTTGTGTGATCTCGTGATCTTGTGATCTTGCAAGTCCAACTGCCTCATAATTTAACAAATTCAAATCCATAAAATAAATTCTACTTTTAGCTGTAATTTGTCCCTATTTACAATTAGTCACTATACTGTATTTATCTCTTTGTCATGGTGATAGGCAGATAGGGCAGGTAGTGTATAGTGGGATTTTAGATTTTTATTGAACACAGCTGCTACTACTACTACTACTACTACTACTACTACTATTACTACTACTTGAGATAAGGGTGAGATTCAACTAAAAGTTTGCAGACAGTAAAACCAAAACAAAACATGAACACATATAAGCAACATATAGATCTTATGCAGGCAAAAGCTAGCCAACAGTATGCTTAGGCTTAAATGTATAGTAATGATAGTAATATTAAGAAATTCCCAAAGGTCTATGCATCTCCTAATTAGCGATATTTCTTTGGTACAATATTAAAGCTATTAAAGAGTATATTCAGGGAGTTTGCTTGTTTTACAGGTGGCTGAAGTACTTTAAGTCATGTTTGGCTGCCCAACTTTGGATTTTCTTGCTACAAACAATAGGACGTTTGAAAGCAAAGGGATTAGAGGGAAAAGAATAACTTGAGAGTAAAGTAGTGTCACCTTGTCTGTAGGGAGTCCCAGAAGCAGTATTGGACTCAAACAACAGCCCAGCATCGAGAACACACTAATACCGTCCTTCCCTCCACCAGGCGTGCAGCCTGTGTCGACGTCTCTACCATGTCCCACACCTGAGCAAAATGGAAATCATTCACACAGAAATACAAGGCAGAGGGTAATACCACTTATGCTGCAAGTTGTTGTTCATTAATCCCAGAGTTTACAGTTCAATCCTTGGGTCTTCCACATGTCGGCGTTCTTAAGCAAAACCATGAACCCCAAACTTCTCCTGGTGGTTAGGCTAATGCCTTGCATTGTAGGTCTGTTGCAAATTGTTGTGTGTGTATGTCTGTGAGTGACTGACTGAGAGGCAAAATGTTAAAGTGGTTTGGATGAAAGCATTATAGAAATGAAGTACAATTACCATGTAATTTAAAAGACATATCTGATATGACATTAGAAATCTTTACGTATGCTGCAGGACAAACTTATTCTAGACATTATTCAAATCTACAGGCGAACAAACCTGCAGACACTGAGCGTTTTAGACTTTAATGATCTGTACTTTGCATTTTAAATGAAACCCCTTTTAAATATTTTCAAAGATAAATGTGAAAAATGAAACCACCTTTTTCTGGTTGAGGCGGTACTTGTTGTTGAGAACATAGACACCTTTGTCAACTGCCACCAGTCCCACAGTGGCTCCTGGATCTCCAGTGACCTTCAGAAGAAACATCTTGCGAGGTTCATAGGATGAAGAAGATCTTGCTGATTCCAGCTTCAACTAAAAGAGGAGAAGAGATATACATGTATTTTTGAAAAATACAAATAACTTTATTTCTTCTTATCAGGGTGTATTGTTTGCCCACATCAGTGCTGTGTGTCTCACCGAGCCCATGCAGGAGTCCTTTGCATCCACCCAAACAGAGTCTGCTACCACTTCGTTATCATTTGTATGGTAGTAGGCTATGATGCGGAACGATGGCAGCATGCTTTTAGTAATGGTGACTATCATGGATAACAGTATTTGACCTTTTACCCTGTAATTGCCATATTTCACAAGCTGACCTTTGCTTAGGATCTGGGAACAAAGATTTAAAGATGAGTGTTTATCCGGCATGCATACATACTGTACCACACAGGTTGTAGAAAGCAACTCGAATACTCAAGCATGTGCACACATACACAGGTGCAAAACATCTCTCACCAGGTATGTGATGTCTTTTTCTGTACTTTCGTGCCTGTTGAGGTTGAGACTGATTTTCAAGTTGTCTCCTAACGCCACTTCAGCTGTATCCACACCTGCAATAACAAGATTCCAATTAGCATACATTAAAGAAGTGTGAAACATTAAAGAAAAATCTTGCATGGTAGCACTGCCGCTACCACCACCATCACTAACTCTCATGACATTTTTTCAGTACGCACCTATGTGGATGTAACTGTTGCTCTTCGTGTTATATGGGAGAGCTGTCATGTTGGCCGATGCTTGCCTTTGAGGTGTAATACCAGGAATGTCAGTCTTTGCCTACAGTTAAACACACGTCAGCATACACACACAGTTACATGAAATGATGTACAAGATAAGTTACAATCCATAGCCTAGCAAGTAATTAGCAAAGGGATCCATTTAACTGGGTCCACACAGGCTCCCACCAGATACACAGCCGCCACAAACCACAGGTTACCTGTCCCATAACCCCTGTTCTCTGATAACATGATTGAGGTGTATCGCTTTGGGAATGCCAGTACCGTAAATGCCATTGTGTAAACTGGGCCCAAAATGTTTCTCAGGTAGAAAACCCAACTGGGGGTTGTTAGCATTTACTGGTGTAATTGTTCCCACGATCCAGTGGGATCCCAATGACGGCCTTACCACTGTTTGTCTTAGCCCATGTCACAAACAACTGATCAGACCAGGCTCTTATTCTCTTAATGAATGTATGTAAACCTCTCATTGCTAATTTTCCGATTCTGTATCAATGACAACCATCTGAAAGGTTTTGCAGCTACCCCCAATTGGCCATGATAGCAGTGAATGTGTGGCAAGTAGGCAGATTGGGTGTAATTGGTGTCTTGCCACTCTATCTGTATCTCCTTGCACCATTGCATGGGCAGGACAGTGATGAAAAGGACAGGGGGTTTAACACTCTCTTTCAATATGTTCCATGTCTAAATGCCCAGACCCTGAACCTGAACTGTTCTGGTAAAAATTAAATGTGAATAAATAAATTT
The DNA here is from genome assembly GCA_036365135.1 of Miichthys miiuy. Taxonomy (NCBI): domain Eukaryota; kingdom Metazoa; phylum Chordata; class Actinopteri; family Sciaenidae; genus Miichthys; species Miichthys miiuy. The sequence goes on from CM071602.1 coordinate 23,559,844, forward strand.
TAGCAATTCTCAACACTTACTGTGACTATCATTGGTTTAGGATTTTGCTCTGTATTGATGGAAAGCCTTGCCATGCCATTGGTCGAAGTGGTGCCCCGCACCTCACCCGGATCCACCACCACATCTACATTTTGTCCTGGAGTGCCGTCAGGGTTCAAAACTTCAATCTGCTATTCAAGAAACAAATAGCTAAACAGCCACAAAAATGTCCAACTAACAGAAAGAAAGTTCTAAAATAAAAAAGGGCGTTGATGACTTGAAAAAAGATACATAAATAAAATTATCTGCTACTTTGAAGAAAGGTCTGTTATTTGTTATTAAAATATATATATTGATATTTTTCAGTTTGTAGTCCACTGTGATTGGTGAATATCATATGTGAAAATTCATGTATTTTAAGAAATTTAAACTTTGTTTCATTTTGAAAATATTTAAGTGTACACTTTACTGCAACATCGAAGGACATTCCTGGTTTGAAATATTTGGGTGTTCTCTTGAAGTGGATGGTGTATGGTGATGTGACAATCTGGATATTTCTCAACTCTGCCTCCACCATGTCACTACCTATGCAAAGATATATGCACATGCACACAAACTAATTACTAAGTACTTGCATTTTTACTATTGCAAATGAAAATAAACAGTTAAATACACAAAAACAAAAATTCCACAGGTTTTGAACTTCATCTTTATGTCTCTGCCTTCTTATTATTACTATTAGCGCCGTTTTTTTTTGAATGGGTACATTTCAACCAATCAGATCAACAAACTATAAAATGTAGTCAAATTTACCAAAGCCACATAAATACATAACAATATAATTGTGTCCCAAAATATAACAAATAATATAGTCTAATGCACATACTGTAAGTGCAGTTAAGTATGTGTTGTATTGTCAAATGACTCATCATGAATGCACTTGGGATTATAGTAGTAAAATTAAAGGCCCAGTGTGTAACATTTATGAGGATTTACTAGCCTAAATTGAATATAATATTCACAATACTCATGTTCATGTTTTCATATGTGTAAAACTGCCTGAAAATAAGTTTTTGTTATCTTAGAAAGAGCCTTTATATCTACAGAGGGAGCAGGTCCTCTAATGGCACATGGAGTCCAACAAATTGTACCGCCATGTTTCTACAGTAGCCCAGAATGGACAAACCAAACACTGGCTCTATAAAGGGTCTTTTGTATTTTTTGAGTTTCACACACCACAGTAGTTTCGTCTAGATGGTTGAAAGGAGAGGATGAGGTGAACGGTATTCAGTTGGTTGCAATATGCAGCTTTGCTACTAAACTACACGATTACACTAACACTATCCTACACACTGGACCTTTGAGTGCATTTTCAGTAGTATAAGCAGGGCTCACAGAAGATAAACAATAGAGTTCATTAATTTAACCCAGTTTCATAGGTCGTTTCATCAAGGGCTGCACATCCGGGGGGACACAGAGAACGGATATCATAGTGCAAAACTGAATATATTGCTTGCATGGTTTGTATGTATTAAGCATTAAAGTTACCAATACATTTCAATCCGACAACTTATGTCATCTTCAGATTCAGACTGAAATAAGGAATTATTTCACTTTAAAGGTGTTGCTCTGAGGAGAATTTTGCATTGTGTGATTAATGTCTTTACACTGCATAGTCTTGGTGCCCTTATGGCAACATATTTTGGGACCCCTTAAAGGCATTCATGCTACATAATACACAAACATACAGTCTTGCTTTCTTACCGCTCTCTGTCAACACACCAACAGCTACAAATATGGAACTCCCCACCAGGTCGAAGATGTTTTGGAAGGTCTGTATTATGTTTGCTTTCTTCAGTTTGACCATTCCCTTACCTTTCACGATCTAATGTGACAGAAATGTGATAGAAATGCATTACTAAATGTACTACTATTTTGGTCAAGTTATAACTGAGTTTTGTGCTTTGCATGAGCTTTAATGCATGAATGCAAAAGAAAAAGAGCAGAGAAAAAAAACACATCAAAGATGAAATCACTAATCAACTAGCAGATGGACAGAATGATGAAGGAGATGTGTGAGTATGTACTAACCTGCACTCTCTGAAGAGAGCTAGGAAGGCTCTTTTTTTGACCCTCATGCATAACCCCAAATACCCCGTAGGCTGTCCCTTCTACGTCCTCACCAAACAGATATCTAAAACCACAAATCGATGGTTTGTTTATTTCACAATGAGCTAAAACAGAGGTTACATAATGGTTGGTTAAAATGTAACCACAAGAAATGCAAAAAAAAAACCCTCCAAAAAAACCCGGACATCCTTTGATGTCCATCTACCAATCAAACATGATCTACAAAACAAAAATCTTCACATACGTAGCTTTGATATTGACGGTAAGCTCTTCACTGTCCACGAGAAGAAGGGGTTCTCAAGCGTCAGTTTCACCTCAAAACTGGGCAGCACTGAAGAATGAAATACACTAACTTTAGTCAGCAAAGTCAGGTAGAAAATAAGTACAAATGAACTCTGTTTAAAATACACATTAAGTGGTTAATGGGTAAAGAGGACCTCTGCTGTGACTTACCGTATTCTTTGACCTCGAACTGTGCAGAGTAGCTCAACTGTGGTTTGTTGTGGAACCTCGCCACCACTTTCCACAGTCCGATACTACACACACACACACACACACACACACACGTTCTCCCGAGGATGAATCCTACTGATCCAACTTCTCCTCTAAACCTATGATACTAATATTAATGGATTCAAAATGTAATGTCTAAACCAAGCTATGAAGTTAACATTGCACCTGCTACTGTAAATATCACTATATTAGCATTGTCACTCTGAGCATGTAACTCATAACAAAACTGTGCTTCAGTACAACTTCACAGAACTGCTAGCATGGTTGGAGACCATTGCAAAAAGGGAAATTCAATTCTTCAAAAAAAAATAAAGTGTATCAAACTTTAATAAATACTTACCTGACAACTTCACTGAGTTTGTAATCTCCAGAGTGCATTCCTGATTTCAGAGAGACTGGATCAAGTGGTAAAATGATACCTTCCGGGTCTAAAATAAGGTACAATTCAACAACAGTTATTTGACTTAACAGTCTCTACAGGCTCAGATAACAATGAACATGGTACAAGTGTGCTGACCTAAAATGAAGCTCTATGAGTTGTAACTTGAACCACTTAAGGGTAAATAAATGTTCTTGTTTGTAGACAAACAACCAATTGGCAAATACCTCATATTGTAGATGCATTTAGTATGATAAGTTAGCGACATAGAGTAGTAGATTCTCCAAAATTTCATTCACTGATTGATGCTTAAATACACCAAATATCAGTTAAACCACTAAAACGGAGGTTACTAGTTTTGTTTAATGACTCCTGTTCATCCAACATCCAATTAGTTCAAAACAACAACCTAGAATCAAACTCACAGCAATACAGGAAAGCCCATTAATTACAAAACATCATGAAATGGATTCACTCAAATGTTCCTCAAGATCCATCACCCCAATTTGGAACATCCCACATTTTGTATTCAATCTTTCAATTTTAATTAATGCAAAATCAAAGGAAGACAACACTCAACGCAGAAATTTGATCTTACTCAAGAACTTAGTATCTACAACTCAATAACACACTCACGAAAAATTGATATCATACATAATTATCAAAGTTATACAGACGTATCACATCAGCCAAAGACGATAACTGTTCCTATCACAGACTGGGAAAAGGATTTATTGATTAATACTGATGCCACCAGCTGGAAACAAATTTAGCAGTAATATCTTTGTTTGTTTTATATATGTGCCATACGGCAACACAGATGGCCATGTTGGTCTCTTCGTCATTCATTAGGTCCACCACTTTCTTCCAAACTGAAACATATTGACAGATTGCACAGGCGGACCCTGATTTTGGCCATCACCTGATTTTTCCTCTAGCACCATTATCAGATGGACATTTGTGGTATGGAGAAAATATCTACTGGATAGATTTTCATGAAATTTTCCCATCCTTCATTTCAGGTCAAAATATCACTAGTCCAGTTGTTGGTGTATGACCAAATATTTAGAAAACATTGATCTTAGGCGTATTTTGTGACTCTTAGTTGTGATTTTGGTCATTTAGAGGCATGAGGGAGACAAAGGTGAAATATGGAAATTAAATTTATGTGCTTATCAAAGATGAAATACAATACCACAATCTCAATGGCAATTGAAGCATCACTTTGGGTTTCATTATCCCTCTCCACAGGCACCATGCTGGGTGTCACTGCAAACATCCTGTAATGAACTGATAGAAAGACATTACTTTTCCTGTTATGAATTGAATGAGTGCATCTATAATGCATCAGTAAGCAATTATGAATGCATTATAATTTGTAATAACGCACTAGAAATGGAGTATTTATAGAAGGTGTTACCAAAATCCAAAATTACTATCAGGACATAAGTCTTTGACAAAGGTAGGTATTGTGTTTAGGCAGTGACCATGGAGATACCTCTGCTGTTGGGAGTGTAGAGGGTCTTGTCGGTCTGGATGTAGATGTACCCGGACTGGAAGGACACTAAGACAAGCTTCTCCAGTTCTGCGTCAGGGAACTTAGCTTGCAGGTACACATACTGGTTTATGTTGGGATCCTTACTGAAGTCACCAGCAGGGATCTGAAGTCAATATAGAGTAGAGACACAAGCAGTGTATGGGGAGCAGAATGGGGTATATTAAGTGCATTTATAGATGATAAATTTAAAAATCTTCTTGTTTGTAGTCATAATAGAAAGCTCTTTTTTTAGACTAAATTCAGGGTTTAAAATACTAATAACGCTAATATATTTTGGCAATAAAACCAAGTAATATAATATACAGTATATTTCAGTATTCCTCCATTACCTTAATTTGTCCAAAGTCCTGGAATCTTTTTGCACTGGTGAGGGTCACAGATGTGGATGCCAGTCTTTTGGATTTGGTTGGATAGGTAATTGCAATGATTTCAACCCTGATGTCATTATCATCGGTGCAGTCTTGACACTCCACAAAGATGTTTTCTGGTGTTCCTACCCGCAACACATTGGGGGCAGACATCAACTTCCTGTAGAAAAGAGAAAGATTAAGAATATAGTCACTGTACTGTAAGAACCACGTGCTGTTTAGAATGTACTGACAAACTGAGGAATACTGACCAATATATTTGCTTATTTTATATTATTTTAATTTTCTCAACAGTTGTTGCGGTGTGTTAAAGTTTTGGTTCACCCATTTTGCAAAACAGCATATTTGCTCAGATCTTCTCCTCCAGCATGGACTTCATACATAATGAGTGATCTATTAATTGTCTTGACAAAGATCCAATCAAACATTTCATCATTATTCTGGACTCTGGACCGTTTGCTGTGTCTGTTGTTATGCATCTGTACAAATTCAAAACTAAATTTCTTAACTACTTTGCTACAATATGAAAACATCAAAACTTTATGGGCGTATTTGAAATTGAATAAGTTCATCAACTAGAAGGACACCTAGCACACACCTCTATGTTTTGTTTCTTCAGTGATGTTTAAGGTGGTGATTATGTTTTGTTGTATGCTCATTTACAGCACAGCATTTACTAAATGACAGGTTTGTACATTTGCAATAAATTCAGTTCACTTTCCCATGGAGACTGGCGTTACAAGCGGCTATCTTGTAGTGTTATTGCCATTATCCACCAAAACTCATGTTACAATTTCAACAAAAGTTGGTTCTTATGTGGGTTGGGTCATGGACCACGTCGCAGACACTTCATTTGGTATTGGGTTGTACAAATAAACAAGACAGCACTAAATGTAAACTACCAAACACTTACATTTACATTTAGTCATTTAGCGGACACTTTTATCCAAAGCAACTTACAGGGAGCAATTTGGGGTTCAGTATCTTGTCCAAGGATACTGACATGCAGACTGGAGGAGCAGGGGATCAAAACACTGATCATTTGATTAAAGGACAACCCACTCTACACAGCCCAGCCACAGTCGCCCCAAATGCTCCTCTATGTAGCTACAGCATTTTGTCAACTTCATATCTAATATTTGTGCTTACTGTAAAATACACACAATTTTTTAGCGTGGAGCATGAAGCATATACGCATTTTCCTCCTTCTGTCTCTGACTCTTTGAGTATACATTAAAGAAAGACTTACAATGGAGATCCATCAGCAAATGAAGTCAGAAAGAAAAAGAGCAGAAAGTCCAACAGCCAGAGCTGAGTCCTGCACATCCTCCTGCCTGATCCCATATCGGCCATTATTGAAGACTCCTGCTCTGAAGCACTCTCCTTTACACACTAACCTCCTCCTCCCGCACCTTTACTTCTCCCAACTGTTGCCTCATCCAGTTAAAGTCAAGCAAACTGAACAATTGAGATCAACTTTACAGTAGGGCTGTAACAAAAACATAATTTTGTCAGTCAAAATGGATTTAGCTGTTCAGTGTGACAGAAAATCAATTGCGATGAGTTTCAGTGATTATTTCGACCTCATTAACATAGTAAGTGAGTAATTATGAATTCATCAAAATATGTCCAAATATGAACAAAAATACCATCTAACATGAGTAGAAAGCAAATGGTTAGCAAAGGGAATGTTTTGACAGAAGTGAGTTTAGGAAGAGCAATGAGCAGATTCAGAGAAATAGTCAAAAATGGTGAGGATGGTTATGATGGTGGAAGTTCAGTGATAAAGTCCAATGCAATGTGGGACCATGGACAACTGGGAAAAGCAACCCCATAGCAGGGCTATGAGATGCTTTTCTTGAGTAAGGCCATGGTTCACATCATTACAGGATGGGAGATGAACCATGATGGATGGACCCAATGCACAACCCAAGGAGTTAGGAACAAACAAACAAATAGTTAGCAGGACCATTACCAGGATCTGGGGTAGACTAGGAGGTAGAGGAGATCTAGGGAGAAAGTCAATGGAACCATAAATCCGGGGGTCTTTCTGATCACATGGAACACCACGGCCCTCTGGTAGAGACAAAAGAGACTGCAGACAAGACGACTCAATTTAACTTCCCAAAGACTAATCAGTATGGGAATTGCTTTGAGCCAACCAAGGAACTGGGCTTGCAATGGAGAAAGAGTCCTCTTGAGAAGGATGTGTGCAGTTTAGCTGCAAGGGTTCCTTTCCAGGAGTGAGAAGGAATCAATTTATATGTCTGCTAGTTTAATAATCTCCAGGTATAGTGCTGCAGAATGGTGTCTTGACAGTGTGTAGGCATTGCATCAATGTCCCTAACATTGAAGATTATACCTATGGCTTGTGGACATCATACAAGGCTAGTATGGGTTCTTCTTTCAACAGCTGTTTGACCGCTGTGAAAACCTGATCCTGTACTTTGTGCCACACCTATACTTTGTTACTGAGTAGATTGAGTGGGAGTGAGACAATTGTGACAAGTTGGGCAAATAGCGTCTAAAGAATCACGTAGCAACACCAAGCAGTGAGAACACACTTGATCCAGCCAGCTAGGGCAGTACATCATACAGAATAAGTATAATTTTCTTGCTCCGCAGCTTCATTGAGGCAATTAAGGCACTGTTTGAGCAGACTAGTCCGTCGGTTCAGTTATTTCTTCAATAACCCCACATCTGACCCATTAAGGCCCTTCCGTCACCTTGGGGAGTGGGGATATAGAAGCTGAGCTGAGCTGAGCTGTGAGGGGACAATGGTACTAGTATAGTCCCTCTTTCAGTTTTATTTTTACTGGAGTTGTTTTAAAAAGTCAAGTTCAAAAGCAACAGACTCACTGGACCTATGGCCACGGACGCCTCTCTGGCAAGTAGGTTACTGACTGCAGGATCTTTAATAACATGTATGCAAGAAATATTTTCCTCTGCTTACAGTTGAAGTGATGAATTTTTGTTTTTTCGATTCTGCAATGACTTGATCCAACAGTAAAAATATTTTTTACTGCCTTATAAAGTTATCTATACAGTTATCTAATGACCAAATTTCAATCACAGACATACTCATTATTATAGTGTTAGTGATGTTACACCCCAGTCTAGGGGTGCCTAGAGCATAACAAGAAAGGGTCCCATCTTCCCCAAGTCCCAAGTAGCCACGCACAAGTTTGTATAGAAAAAAAAATTATTTATTTACAGAACTCAGGGATCAAACAACTATAACTAAAGGTAGCAACTTCAGGGTGGACCAAGGCCAAAACAACAGCCAAAATATCAAATTTTCTCTGGAAAATAAATCACTAATCTCAGAAAACAAATGACAAAGGACTTACCTCCCTAACTAACGAAAACAGGAGAAAACAAAAATATACTGTAATATTGTGAGTTCTGCATTCCATATCTAATCATTTAAAACTGCATTTTATTTTCTTCAGTTTCATTAATTTGGACATCCAAACAAATCGCATAACGCGACCAGCTCTTCCATGCCCATGCAGGTCTGTCTGTGTTCCTTAGTCTGACACTCCACTTCTGTGGGCCAGTACTCGATCCAGGTTCTTTCACTGAGTACATACTGACACCTGAGGAGAGCAAAGTGAAAAACAAATTGGGCCTAGGTATACGTGTAGAGGCCATGTTTTTAATACATAACATGTTTGAATCTAATTAATAAAAATCAGAAATATCATAGATTATACATGTATCTTCTACTGTATTTGGACCTTTTAATGGATAATTTACCCACTAACATATCAAATAAAACAATATGAGCATATTTGAATTGCTGAAGTGCAGTTGTAAATATAGACCAGAGAAAACTCACGATTGATTGCCTTTGTGAATTCCTTTGGATGCACCCATAATTAGGTAGGTTTTGCCTTTTCTCAGATCTAAAGCTTCTCTGCAGTGCAAAAAACTCAGGAAGGTGCACATTTTACCCAGAAGACTCCCATCATAGCTTTCTGTAATTAAAACATATAATAAGAGAGGGAAATAAAGAGGAACATCATTAACCACAACTAAAGGTTTCATATAGGATCATCTCTGTTTATATGCTGCATTACTCTATCAGGTCATGAATGGTTAAGAACTTTTCTGCCTTTCTGGAAACAGTTCAGAGAAGATAAATGCCCATCCACCTGACTGACTTCCCTTATCCCCAGTTGGTGTGCATTGTAACTAACTGTAACTACGTCACAAATACATGCACCATATTGGGCAATTCAAAGTGGCCATAAAGAAGATTAATACCCACCTTCCTTAATGACTTTCACTATCCGCACTGTGTAAATGTCAGTGGACAAATCATATGTCAAATTTTCCACATTGACTTTGTACACTGTGGGGAGACAAGTTGCAGATTGTTAGCTCACTTGCTTTCTCATTCATTCATGCTCACATGTCTCTGATTTACAAACACATGCTTACCAAAATCTATTTGGCTGGTCTGTGTGGTCTCACTGGCCTTGTTTAAGCGCTCATCACTGTTGATTTTGCCTTTTCTCTGCATACTACAGTTCTCTAAAAATACACAGTGGGCACAAAATTACACTCATTATAAATCATTGAGCACATGAGCATGTCTAAACATGTGTGTGCGTGTCACCCCTGCTTATCTACATCTTCTAGCCTGACTATATTGCAATATTTATCAATCGGTGCTTGACCCCACATAAGATTTTAGCCGCATGTGACTGCTGCTCATTTGGCTCCTTTTTTTTTTTTTCTTCATTTTTATGCCACTGATCACAACTTTTTCATGTAACTTTTGTTTGCACTCTGAAATGGATGTGACTTGAATGCAGCAAAGTAAATTTGGAATATAAAAAACTGAAGTCAAATTTAAGTTACAGATTTTAAAATGTATCCAAGAGAGTACAAGTGCACAAAACTATAGCAACAAGACTAAATGTAATTTGTTACTTTCACTCCTGCTTCCATTGGTTACACCCAAAGCATTAGTTATGGTATGATTTACATCCTTGAACCAAATGTTGTTTTTCTTTGCAACTGAGTTTTCATTGAAGAGTTTCTGATTAAACAAATTTAGGTTTAGACAGTTTAGGTCTTCTTGTTTACCTTCAGCACATATGCATTCATCATTTCTACAGATCCGCAGTAGCTCTCCACGTTCCTCTCTAGATGGTAGAATTTCACACAAGGTGTCTCTACAAGAGGGATTTAAGACATTTAAAAATATTTGAAAAATGTTTGTATTGATTGATCACAGCATGCAAAAATGTGTCTGAAATGCATTATTATTGTGCTGCATTACCTGGACAAGCAGAAAACATGACAATTACCTATTGCACACATGAATATGTGACTGTGTCTGTTCAATGCTAAACAGGATGCTGAGTTGCTCATTAACCAAACGTTAACCACTCAGTTCTCAGAACAGAAGATGTTCATATGAATGTTTGAAAGGTATTGGCAGACAAAATATTTTGGGGTTCAGACATGATCATTTGGTATATTTCTGTCTGAATATGTTAAGTGCTAAGCGTTTCTGAGGCTCACGTTCATAGTATTCATAGACAGACACAGCAGCTGGTTGTAAGAGCCCCACTTTCAGCATCTGATGGATCCTAAAAGCGATCTCCTCGGGTCGCGTGAGAAACCTGTGGAGAGATTTCAAACAAGGATAGTATGTGTGTGCAAGAGTGAGTGAGAGAAACACAATTTAATTTCAGCTGCTATTTGTCCATGAAATATACATACACAATAGAATAGAATTAGTGGGTTCAATGGAAACTGTTCACAGTGAAATCAGGATGTTTGGCAGCCACATCTTAATGTGATTTTTAAAGCTGTGAACACTATACTCAGATTGGTAAATACCACCAGAGGTCAGTAAGAAAATATAGATTACCAGTCAAAAGTTTGGACACACCTTCTCATTCAATGTTTTTTCTTTATTTTTTATTACTTTCTACATAGTGGATTAATATTGAAGACATCAAAACTATGAAGTAACACAGATGGAATAACTAAAGAAATGTTTTATATTTTAGCCTTCAGCCCCAAAGCAGCTGAACAAGAAGAAAAGGAACATGGGCAGCATTCATCTACAAAACAGGTCCACTACAAGTACCATGAATTTGTCATTTACGTCCAATATGTCTTAGTGAGACACAGAAAAGATAAAGAGAATGGTTTCTACATGTGTGGTTCCCACTGTGAAGCATGGAGGAGGAGGTTTGATGGTGTCAGGGTGCTTTGCTGGTGACGCTGTTTATTTCTCAACAGGACAATGACCCCCAAAACACCTCCAGGCTATGTAAGGGCTATTTCACCAAGAAGTAAAGTGATGAAGTGCTGCATCAGATCACCCGACCTAAACCCAATTAAGATGTTTTGGAATAATACTGCAGAGTGAAGGAAAAGCATGAAAACAAGTGCTCAGGACCTCTGGGAACACTGGGTGGTGGTAGGCACTGTATGTGTTCCTTCATAATTTATGATGTCTTCAGTATTAATTTTCAATGTGGGAAATGATAAAAATAAAAAGAAAAGAAAAAACATTAAATAAGTAGATGTGTCCAAACTTTTGACTGGTATACTCAGCGAGTTCGCATAATTTAGTAGAGATCTATATAGCTCTCTTGAAGAATTTAAAGGCCCAATTATATAATTGAAAACATTGAAAACTATCTTAACTATGAATAACTGTCAATACAACTTAGTTGAATTTGATAAAAGGTAGTTAGACAGAAAAGAGGACAGATGGAAGAAAGTCTAACCTTGTTCAGGTACATGATGAGTGAACCTGTGTCTGTGTTCATCTCGTACCTTGCAACGGTGGAGCCATTTCTTCTGGACATCTCCACAGACATAGAAACACAGTTTAATAGTCAGCCACTGCTGAGTACAGTCAAGATGCATATCGTTTGGTCGTGTTTTGTGTGCTCTTACCAACTGTAGGTCATTTATGTTCACAGTGAAGCCAGTTAACAAGCCAATATCCAAGACTGACAGGGTTGCATCATGCACATTGTCCTTAAACCTGTAGGAGATATGGGCAGAATGATGAAAATGATTACATTTAAAAGATGGGTGATATGGAAGCAAAGTCCTTTATCATTTTAAAATATGAGGAAAGGCAGTGTGAGATAAAGCTGCTAACGGGGAAGAGTGTAGACATTTCAACCTGTGTTTATTTAGGGAGGATATGAATGAAAAATAGTGGATAGAAATAAAATAATGGAGGTGATGATAGCCATGTTACCGTAAACTTGTCAGTATGACCTCATTGCATTGTACTTACAAAACCTCAATTTTCAGCTTGTATATCTTCTCATACTCATCAGTTTTCTGCAGAAGCAAAACATTTGATGAACATTTAGTTTTTTTGGTTTTCATAAAAGAATAAATACATGGCAGAAAAATAACAAACCACATACACATTCATACAGATAAATACAAGCAAGACAAAGACCACAAGAGTAAAAAAACAGCAAACAGGAAGACAGACAGAAGAAGACAGGGGACATCACATTACCTGGGATGAGCTGCACTGACAAGTTAAACTTCTGACAGTCACTCCGTTTCTTTAGGCAGTGCGTAATAATGTGACACCATCTGTCAAAAAATAAAAGTGCATCTTAAACAAGCGAGGGTCTCAAAGAGAAGTTCAAAATCTAAGTTTGTGAAAATTATTACCTCATTTACAACCTGAAAAAATGTATGAAATTTAAATGTTTCTAAGTCAAGATTTACCTTCCCAACACCACTGCGACTGGTAACTCAAACAACATCATCCAGTTGAATTAAAAACATATTCAACCAACAATCCAAAGAGTACTGTATGTGTATCTATTCTAGATGGTCTGGTGTCTGCCTCGTGTCATTGTCAATTTTGGAGACACTGTCACCTTGAAATGTTGGTGAAATGTTAAACAATCAAGCTCTGTGATTGCTGCACTATCACTAATTTCTAGAAGGCCTTGCTGATACATCTGAAGAAGGCAACCAGGTAATCAATCACATTTCACCTTTAAGAGATAGGGTCTCTTAAATCCATAATAGTCATCATAGTGATAATTTCTGCCAGCTCAAAGACTTCAGGGCTGCTATTGGTGCAGCTGCCATTAGACCCAAGTATTGTGGAAACATTGCCAATGAATTCACAATCAACGCAGCACAATGAAAATTGTCTTTGGCATCATAAAAAAGGATACCGCAATACACAACAGATAATACAATATGAAACAAAAAAATGTGTTATACTTACTGTCAGCGTTGCTTCTCCATGTCCTGTGGCAGTCACGTTTACATCCTTGTTTATACTGTTGAACTGGTGAGATTTACAATATTGACATGTGCAAACAAACACATACATACACACACAAAGGAAAAGCAATCAGTTGGAATCAACACTTGGATTACGAGATCATTCAAAACATACACACAAAAAGCTAGCTCCTGTTTTTCAGTTGATCTCATGGGACATTTACTATTGATGGGTCTCACCAACAGTTTCCAGCAGCAAAAGAGCTCTGATAAACCCACTGTACACTAGCTACACAGCACATATCAGCATATAAACAATATATATTATGACCCTGTGTGCACTGAACCAAACTATCAACAGGCAACACTTGTTTTTAATCCCATTTCAAAAAAATTGTCTATAAATTACAGTTTATTCTTTTTCATGATTTTTTACCTGCCTCCTATAGTATTATATATTATTTGTAACTCCACTATTTTGAATTTGTATTTCATCTTAGAGTCTCATTTTTAGCTGTTTCACTGGAATTGTGGTGCAAAGGAAAAGAAAAAAAGAAAACTAAAAGCCCAGATATATTTTTTCAGGACCAAACCAGAACTGTTGAACTTTAAAACCTGAGTTGAGGGTACTGGTTGTGCTGTGAATTAAGATGGACCAGAAATAAGATGGTACATTACAATAACTCCTAGAAAAAATGTCTCATATGGAGCCACCAAGTTTGTTACAAAAAACAGTTTGAATTGCTGTAGTTATTTCTGCTAACAACATTGATTTTTTAGCCCATACTGAAGATGTGTGTGTGTGTGTGTGTGTGTGTGTGTGTGTGTGTGTGTGTGTTTGTGCTCTCACTTTAAATATTCTCGAAGTATGTTGGTTGTTTATGTTGAAGTAGTGCCGATAGGGTCTTGACATGTCTGGCATAAAAATAGACACATCCAGATCATACTTTAGTTCTGTAACAGCCCAGTACTCAGCAACAGCCTGGTACACCATCATAGTAGCCTGAAGAGAGACAGAAATAATCCATACCATAAACCCATATTACCTAACAAAACAGCTCTAAAAACCACACATAAATGCTTTCAGACAGAGAAAGAAGGAGAGAGACGTTTTACCTGAGTTGACCCATAGCCTCCGCCCACCTTCTGCTGTTGGTTGAACCATCGGACCACAGGTCTGGCGTCTTTAAAGGCCTTTATCAACACAAGGTAACAAAGAAGAAGGCTAATAAGCCAATTTAAGAAATTATTCTTTTATTTTGAGAAGCATGAAAACTACAATCCCAGGTTTCTTCTGTTATGATCTGGTGCTATATAAATAAAGTTGATTTGAATTTAATTGAAACCCACATAAAGACAAAAGTGGGACATGCTCACCTTGGTTTTGACCAGAGCAAGAAGAGCATAAGCTGTGGCTTCCAGTGTGTAAATGTTTCCTTTAGGTACTGGCCAGTGGGACAACTCTGAGGAAGACAGTTACACACACTTATTACTGTACTGACAAGCTTCATTTAATACCATGTCCAAAAACACCCTTGTATGTGTATCTATGTTCATGTGTGTCTCTTTGTAAAGTAAAGGACATGTGTTGGTCAGCTCTATTGAACCTATTATATAGTGATTATTCATGGATGTGCGATGTTTTTAATCTATACACCTATAGACTTCTGCATATTAGTTGAAGAGTGTTACTGTGTGACGACACCTGGGGAAGCAAATCTGTAAAGGATCTCCCGGTTCAGTTTGTTTTCATTGGCCAGAGCGTATGATGTCATGGCAACAGCGTATGGGTTGGTGAGGCTGGGCAGACGCTCTCCAGGTAGGCCACTGCTTTGTCTATGCTGTTTGGTAAACTCTGGACAGAAAGACGAGACAGGAAGGAGAAAGGAGAATAATGGATCAGACGGATAGCAGGGATTTCAGTATGAACATGAAAAGCTGTCACATGGGTCAGATAACTACAATTATTCGAGTATATTAAAATATCCACTTCTGTTCAGGAATGTCGTAGAATCTGGTGAGCTGACACCTGATGCCTTTCTGCAATGAGCTAACATTGACCACCACTAACCAGGCCTATCAAGCTTTGGATTTCTCCACCTGCTGAAGCAGTGTGCTTGTTTGAGAGTTTATTAAGCCTTCTTTAAACTAAAACACAAGAGCATAATTGTAAGTAATGGATCATCTGCGTATTTATCTGCTTTAATATAAACTTTAATCATTTCCATGTCTGTTTAACTAGTTACCTAGTTAACTAGTCACTTTCAAGTCCAAATTGCACATCATTACTTTATTTCACATTATACCTCAACAACATTAACTAACTTGAAGGGCTACAGGTTATGTTCATGACAAGCACATTGACTGTATAGTATTTCCCAGCTGTGTGGCAGGTACTCCAGTAAACATTACCCAAGATAGCCCTATTGTGTTATACCGAAATGGAAATTTGAATGAAATACATCTGATAACATTTTTCCTTCTTGTAGACTGCTTATTATATACAACCACAAACTATTACATTGCAATACAACAGCTAATGTTAGCTTATGCATGCCAGGTTTAGTCTACCTCTGTCAACAACAGTAACTAATGGGGGCGAGGTTAACAAATGGTGAGTTGCTTCAGAAATCTTTGTTTTTTTCCCCATCACAAGTATAAAAACATTTTATGAAGCTGAGGTACTCACATTAACAGTGGCAGCACATAGTGCGCGTGACTCCTGCATGGCAATGAGACAGAAGGCTGTCATGGAGGCCTCTGAATCTGTGCCCATCACGTCACCCTACACATAAAAAGGTGTCTTTTTTATTGTTTTTGTGTAGCACCAGATTTGAGAACTGCTGTTATCATATCACTGCACGCACAATCATCTCTCCGTGGTTCAACCTTCCAACTTCTGTAAACATGCCATCAGGATGTTGTGTGTTTAAAATCAGAAACCTGATGGCGTCACAGATGATGCTGGTCTGCAGTTGCACCAGTCTGTTGGCCATGGCAAACACTTTGGCAACATAGGCTGTCAACCTGACAGAAGAGCAGAGCAGGGCAGAGAAGAGTAGGTGTAATAGTTTCATATTCACTTGCAGTAATTTATTTGTACATACACCATTCAAATTAATTAAAAACATTTATGTATGACTTCATGGATGTTTGGATGCCTCACCACGTGCTACTTTGGTAACTGGCAAATGTAGCAAAAGACCCATCCTTTTTACAGTAGGAAAGCTCATTATTGTAGCCTGGCCATAAACAAAACAAAAATGTTTTTACTGGCTGCTATTCAATTCTGTACTGAATCTTGTCCATTTCATAGCAGTTTGGCTTCTTGGTTAAACAAATTTCTGGTATCTGTATGAAAAAATGCAGCCTACCCTTATTGATGTGTTGGAGGGCTTCATTACGTTTTTCCAAGCCCACAGTTTCCCACTGGTTGGTTTTGTCCAAATATGTAGTTGCAATGACGGGCAGGGTCATGTGGATCATGTTCTGCTCTCCAGAGCCTGAGGGCTGATAGATCAGAGTACCCATAGAGTTCCCACTAATGGCGTTCTCCACCAGTGCACTTATTTGCTCTCTTCCTGTGTGGACAGATAAAAGTATAGATAAAAAGTGCAATGTAAAAATGTCAAGGATCACATTATATGCCTAAATATAACAATTACCATATTAGCGTAAAGTCTGTGGTAGCACAAATGCTGCTGCATTGCAATTTCTTTGCATTTGCACCTATTGGGATGATGTGTGTGGAGAGCTGCAGATGAGGTTGTGTTTAGGAATTTTGGAGCTCAATCTGCCATTAAATTGTTTGAAAATGCTCAGACCACCTCTTTTTGCAAATGCACCATAGTTTTTTTTTTTCTATTCATTCATCTACTACAGATTGAAATGTTTTATTTTTTTTTAAATATAGCTGTACTAAAGCAAATACTGAAAGGCAATCACACCTTACAGTGACAGCATTATTGAGTGAATACAAACATACATATGACTAACTGATCACAATGTCTTTATTCGCTGAAGCATGATCATCTACCCCTGACAACAACAAACTTGATGTAAGGAAAAGCACAAGTATCTGCCACTACAGTTTGAGCTGACGATAGCTGAACTTTTCAATTTGTCACCACAGCTCGCTGTGTAACAATGGCGACTGTAGAGACCACAATAAGTTTGATTGTGAGGTGTGGGCAGAATAATGTTTACAATGTTAGCTCAACTTCCTAATTAAAATCACGTTGTTAAATAATTTCCTCAATTTTAAACTGCAATCTGCTTAACTACATGATGACATTAATGTCAGGAACATATGTTCTCACCTGTCACATAAATTTGTGTTGTCATAGGTGTGTTTGGAGCCAAATCTTTCAAAGGAATTCCACTGTTGATAATTTCATCTTGTTTACCGGCTAAAGGAAGAGATTGTAAGTTAGGGTTTGGCAAATAAAAGAAAAATAAAAAATTACAATATTTTGCTATTGCAGCTACTTCAATAGTAAACTTACCAGCACCTTTCTCAGCAGGGTTCAGTATTAGAATCTTAGAGGATTTTATTAATACACCTTCAGGCTGGACAAAAAGTTCAAAAGACATTATAAATAACTATTTCTACAGGAACCTGTATGACAAAATATAATAACAAAACAATAATTGATTTATTGTGTTTCACAGTTTGTTTCTCACTTATTTCCTATTTAGTTTGATATACACAAAAACACTGAGAAAATATAATATAATCATATAATTGCAACATATACATTCAAATCATGTATATTATTATAGTAATTATTAACCTTGAACTGCAGTAAGGTAATTTCTATGGTTGGGTATAAAAGTTCTCAACGCACTAAGGAGTGTGTCTCTCTTACCACCACCCGCAACATCTTCATGATTCCATCGTTGAGTGATGAGTCTTTAACAGCTGCTTTGACCTCAATGGGATATTGTCCATCCTTCATCGGTATAATGATAAAGGGTACAGATAGTGTGGTATGGGACCCAACTCTGACTTCCTGACGATACCTTCCATGTTTAGAGGCTACACTGCACACATGCTCTGTCTCAATCAGATCCACACGGACCTTGAAAAAAGGTAAAGAGAAGAGAAAAAAGTACAAAATTTGGCAAACAATGGTGAATTTTAAATGTTCCCCACAGACCTAATGAATGATCAGATGATCTGATAAATTTTCCGTTCACATGACCTCAACCCACAATTTGAGACTTTTACAACCGGCCTGGAACTAGCTAGTCTGATAACCCTCTAGGTCATGCACCAGGTCCTTTATAGTTAATGACAGGATGGAAGTCTCATCTGATATACTGTCAAATCCCCAGCTGTTCCAGCTGTGGCTGGGGAACCACAGCACCCCATAAACTTAAGAAAATATCAGTACCTCACAATGTGACACATACTACGTAGACATGAGGCCACGCTTCCTATAGTGTCCTCTGCATATCATTGCTGCATGTTTTAAATTTGCTAGCAAAATTTGGAAGTGCACTTACACTTTAAAAACCAGAGCAGAGTGACACAGACTTACACTGATTTCATCAGGGCTGTAGCTATGGAGGACTGCCTTAACTTCTAGCTGCTCTCCTCGGACAGCAGAGTACGGCAGTCTGAGATCAATGAAGAACTCCTTCTGGACAATGACCTCTAATGGATCAGCCACACAGATACCTTAAAGACAGATAAATGAAACAAAAGGAAAGGAAAGAGGGGGGAAGGATGGTGAGGAGACAGAAGACGTGGTAAAATGTACAACAATAAATTACATCACCAAAAAGGAGAATCCTCCTTCAGAACCTGACAAATTGGAGAGGGTTTTTCTTGCAGCCTAATGAAAGCTTTGATTGCTAAGTTTCATACTGCTCGCCTCAGTAACCCCTGCCTGAGCTGTGGAAGACCACACAGGCGTTCTACCACTGAACTCTTCCATAGGACTGAAAGATTAATCAACGAGACAAAGGTTCAAACACTGATTTTGACATTCAAACATCAATATAACAAGTGAACACTGAGACGTTATAAGCAAGCTTTGACATGTTGATGTTATTTGATAGCTGACAGTTGACACAGACAGGAAATGTGTTGACAGAGAGGGACAAAAGATTGGGACAAATTATAGAATATTGCAGTTAATGGTTCAAAGAAAGTTCTTATAACCAAAATTAATGTAAATAAAAGTTGGTTGTGCATAAAAACCTAAAACCTCACCGTGAGTTCTTGACAGACTAATGCTAGTGAACTGCCAGGTTGTAATTGAATCTGGCAAAGGAACATTTTTCACAGATGATGTAGTTTGACTGAAACAAAGAAAATATTAACACTTATAGAGGTTAAGGGTAGTTTGAATTATTGTATTTTTGTGTGTATGTTTCACTTGACTCACCAGTTTGGTGTTTGCCGAGGGCAGGCAGGCAGGTTGATATCTAACCACAACCAACTTTCAGAGAACCTGGTGCGGGAAACAATTTCATCGCTGTCAAAATAATCTTTGTCATCCTCTTCACTTCGTTTCTCCTGCTGGGGCTGGACACTTTAAATCTGGAAAACAAAAACAGACAAGCTCTTAAACAGAACCCAACAAGTACATACTCAGTCTGCTTGGTGTTCATGACGTGATTGACGTTAAAATAGGGGAGAGTAATCCAACATTTTATTAAGTTGAGAACAGCTGATTTCACAAATGCATTCTTACAAACATAACTAGGATGAACTGACAAAGGCTCTGGGCTGGTATATGTAGTGAGTGGCTGATTAAGGAATGAGATGTAGATGCAGGTGAGGAGGTGGGTGGGGAAGGCCAGGTAATTGCTGAGTGGATGATGGAAGGGAAAAGGTGTAAAGATGGATAGGGCGGTCAAATGGTGGGGGAAAATGGGAAAGTCTGAAAGCAGCTGGAGGATGGAAGAAAAAAAGGAATGAAGGAGAAAGAGACAGGGAGACAGACTGTGACAATAACTGCACATTCTTAAATCAATACTTTTCATTACAAGACTTAAGGGACTTAACCCTTTCATACATGTAGGACACTCTACAGTCTGTGTGAAACCCACAAATTGCCCTATCTAAAGGTAGTATTTGGTTTGTAAAAGAAGTAGTAGACTGTAGAAACGTGGCAGATGGACCACATAGACATGGACCACAGTGTCTGTAGATATAAAAGGCAAGTATTCTTATTTCTAGGTACACTAATGAAAACATCTTTATGTCATATTCTGGAAATACATCCCTGTAAATCTTACACACTAGGTCATTAAGGAGGAGTATCTTTGGTGAAGTGTTTGTCTGACAGGCGACTAAAGCACAGTCAATTATGAATTTGTCACTTCCTTGCCCTTACATCCCTTTGAGACGCTTAAAGATAATGATGAGCAGTAAACTCAAACATACCTGTACAGAATGAGACTAACAAAAGCTGGAAAAGAGTCATAGCGAGAGTGAAGTTATATCACCTTGTCTGTAGGGAGTCCCAGAAGCACTGGACTCGAACAACAGCCCAGCATCATAGAACACACTCATGCTGTCCTTCCCTCCACCTGGTGTGCAGCCTGTGTCGTACTTTTCTATAATGTCCCACACCTGAGCAAAGTGGAATTCATTCACATACAGAAACACAATCAGAAGCAGAGTCTATTTAAATTTGCATTAAAAACCCAAACAGTCTGTGAAAGAGGATAAACTGAGGGGCTGCATGGAGGGCAAGTATAAGATAATTGAGGATATTTTAGTGGCCAGTGTAGTGGAGTCCCAAAATAAAAATATAGAACTGGAAATTTTTCATTATTTCAAGTTTTTTTAAGAAACAAATGTTAAAGAAATTGCCTTCTTCTGGGTGAGGCGGTGCTTGTTGTTTAGGACGTAGACGCCTTTGTCAACTGCCACCATTTTCACTGTGGCTCCTGGATCTCCAGTGACCTTCAGACCAAACATCCTGCGAGGTTGATATGATGGAGCGGGCCTCGAGGATTCCAACCTCAACTAAACGTAGAAAGCAGGTCAATGAATAGAAAGATGTTTTGTATATGTCAAAGCAATTTAAATCATAAAAATATGTCCTAGAAATACACAAATAACTTTATCCATTAGTGTGTGTGGGTGTATTTATTGCCCTTGTAAACTCTGCTATGCCACATCAGTGCTGTGTGTCTCACCGAGCCCATGCAGGAGTCCTTTACATCCACCCAAACAGAGTCTGCTACCACTTCGTTATCATCTGTATGGAAGTAGGCTATGATGCGGAACGATGGCAGCATTTCTTTGGTTATGGAAACTATCAGGGAAATCAGTATTTGGCCTTTTGTCTTGTAACGTTCACTTTTCACCAGCTGACCTTTGCTCAATATCTGTGGACACAGATTTATACATTAGCACTAATCCAACATGTGTGTATATACTACACAATCTGTGGCATGCAACAAAAATAGTTCTACATGTGTACACGTCTCACCAGGTATGTGATGTCACTGTTTTGATTTTGCTGCCTGAGGTTAAGGTTAATTTTCAGGTTGTCTCCTAATTCCAGCTCGGCTGTATCCACACCTGTAAAAATGAAATGTTGCAATGAGAGCTAGACACTGAAAAGATCTCGTGCATGGCCCTACACTACTTTGCCACACTACTTTTTTTTACCATCTGATATTATTTCAGGATGTTCCTCACCTATGTGTATGTAGTTGTTGTTTTTGGTCTTATATGGGAGAGCTTCCATGGTGGCTGTTGCTTGCCTTTCACGTAATACGGGATCATTGGTCCTTGCCTGCAATTAAAGACACACACAGTTAAATATAAAAAAGTCTTAAGTCTATCCTATGATCTGAGGTCTTGCTTGGTACAGCTTAGCCTAACACCACACAATCTCGAAACAAATATACATATAGCACTGCCATGAATTGACAAGGATTTCCACATAATAGCTTGACATATTTAAACAAAATGCTAGCCATTACTGACAAATGCAACGTTTTTGCATCTGCATATTCTACACTGTTTCATTTCAGTACTTACTAAGTTACTATGTTAGTTGAGTAAGGTAAAAAGTGAGTGTTTTTTTTTTTATTATTTATGAAAGGCACTTTAATATCCAATAACCATCAACTCAAACTGCAACCCAACTACAGTTAATAACAGTACCGACTTAGTTTGTCACATATCAACATACACATAATCACACATCACATCATCAATTACTTAGATACTTTCATATCTAGCAGACATGGAAAAAAAACATTAGCATTCATTTGTAGCTATGTTTATGGCCACCTGACAGATACAATACAAGTACAATATTCACTCTCCTTTTAGCTCTGTTTTGGTATACACTGACTGTTAAAGATACCTTGCTCTTTAACTTGCAGATACTCACATATAGTAAATGAACAGCAGAGTTGTGATGGCTCTGCTTGATTTTAACAAGTGATTATCAAAATGGCAATTAATGTAAATTTAGGCTTCCATATGCCAGATGGGATATAATGCAAGAACAGGTACAAAAAAAAAATCACAGACTTACGGTGATTGCCAGTCTGCTAGTCCCAGCCGCTGTATTGATGGTAAGCCTTGCCAAGCCATTGGCTGCAGTGAAGCCTTGCACCTGGCCTGGATCAACCACTACTGCAATACCTTGTGCAGGAGAGTCATCAGGATTCACAACTTCAACCTGCCATCAGAAACACAAACAGATGAACTAGACTAAACATTGCACTAATGATTGTATTGTTTTAGTTATTGAGGGAGTATTAAACAGCATGTGATTTTTAATATTATTATTTATGTATATACTTCAGTATGTCATTTGTACTTTACCGTAACATCGAAGGACATTCCTGGTTTGTAGTATTTGGGCGTTCTCTTGAAGTGGATGGTGTACGGTGATGTGACAATCTGGATATTTCTCAACTCTGCCTCCACCATTTCACTACCTGTGTGTTGATGCAGAAACACACACATTCACACACAAACTAATTACAGAGTTGTTTTTTTACATGTTCACTTTCTTTTTCATTACCTGTTACAGAAAAACATAACCTCATAGCTCTATTTTCTTTTTTCCTCTTGTTTTTGACACTAATAATACTGATAGTTACTTTGGAGCTGCTGAATAGGTATGAATTACACATACTAAACAGGTAAAAGCACACATTCACTCTCTTACCGCTCTGTCAGCACACTGACAGCTACAAATATGGAACCCCACTAGTTCGAGGATGTTTGGAAAGGTTTGTGTGATGTGCTCTCTCTTCAGAGTGACGACTCCAGTACCTCTCTCGATCTTAAGTGATATAATACAAAAATGCACCTTAAAATACACTGTAATAGTACAATAATACAACAGTTGGAGGTATTTTACTCAATGTGTAAATTCCTATGTGAGCCTGCATTTCATCCTGAATTAAATAGTGATGTAATAATTTAATTTGATTAACTGCACAAAACTAAACAATAGGAGAGCCCATATTGTGTGTGTGTATATATCTATATATCTATATATATCTATATATCTATCTCTATCTCTCGTCTATCTCTCTTCCGCTTATCCTAGTCGGGTCATCGGGGCAGCAGCTTCAGTAGGGAAGCCCAGACTTCACCCCGGCCACTCGCCCAGCTCTTCCAGGGAACCCTATATGCGTTCTCAGGCCAGCCGAGAGACATAGTCTCTCCAGCGTGTCCTAGGTCTTCCCGGGCCGCCTCCCGAAGGGACGTGCCCGAACACCTCACCAGGAAGACCCAGGAGGCATCCTCACTAGATGCCCGAGCCACCTCAACTGGTTCTCTCGATGCGGAGGAGCAGCGACCCTACCCGAAGCTCGGATGGCCAGCTTCTCACCTTATCTCTAAGGGAGAGCCCAGCCACCCTGCGAAGGAAGCTATTTCGCCGCTTGTATTCGCGATCTCATTCTTTCGGTCACTACCCAAAGCCTCATGACCAGAGGGTAGGAACGTAGACTGTCACCCTTTTCACCACGACGGACTGCAGAGTCCGCATTACTGCAGAAGCTGCACCAATCAGCCGGTCAATCTCCGCTCCATCCTTCCTCACTTGTGACAAGACCCGAGATACTTGAACCTCCACTTGAGGCAGGATCTCATCCCGACCCGAGGCTGCACTCCACCCTTTTCCAGGCTGAGAGCCATGGCCTCGACTTGAGGTGTTGATTTCATCCCAGCCGCTTCACACTGCTGCGAACTGCTCAGAGAGAGCTGAAGGTCACGCTCCGATGAGCCAACAGGATCAGGTCATCCGCAAACAGCAGCGATACTCCAATCCTGAGCCACCGAACCGCAGCTCCTCAACGCCTGGCTGCGCAGAAATTCTGTCCATAAAGGTTATGAACAGAACCGTGACAAAGGGCAGCTCCTGGCGGAGTCCAACTCCCACTGGAAACAAGTCCGACTTACCGGGCGATGCGGACTAAGCTCTGGCACCGAGTACAGGGACCGGATAGCCCGTATTAGTGGGACGGGAACCCCATCCCGGAGCACTTCACAGGACTCCCGAGGACACGGTCGAACGCCTCCAAGTCCACAAAGCACATGTAGACTGGTTGGGCGAACTCCATGCACCCTCCAGGACTGCACTAAGGGTATAGAGCTGGTCCACGGTCCACGACCAGGACGAAAACCACACTGCTCCTCCTGGATCCGAGGTTCGACAATCTTGCGGACCCTCCTCTCCAGGACCCCCGCAAAGACCTTCCTGGAGGCTGAGGAGTGTGATCCCCTATAGTTGGAGCACACCGGTCCCGCTGAAGAGGGGAACCACCACCCCGGTCTGCCAGTCCAGAGGCACTGCCCCCGATGTCCACGCGATGTTGCAGAGACGTGTCAACCAAGACAGCCCCACAACATCCAGGGCCTTGAGGAACTCCGGGCAGACCTCATCCACCCCCGGGGCCTTGCCACCGAGGAGCTTTTTGACTACCTCGGTGACCTCAGCCCTAGAGATAGGCGAGACCACCACGGGGTCCCCAGACTCTGCTTCCTCAGTGGAAGACGTGCTGGTGGGATTGAGGAGGTCTTCAAAGTATTCCCCCCACCGACCCAAGACGTCCCTAGTCGAGGTCAGCAGCACACCGTCCCCACTGAACACAGTGTTGACAGTGCACTGCTTCCCCCGCCTGAGCCGCCGGATGGTGGTCCAGAACCTCCTCGGCTGTTCTGAAGTCGCTCCATGGCCTCACCAAACTCCTTCCACGCCCGGTTTTTGCCTCCGCAACCACCGAGGCTGCGCTCGCTGGCACGCCGATACCCATCAGCTGCTTCAGGAGTCCCACAGGACAAAAAGGTTCTGTAGGACTCTTCTTCAGCTTGACGGCATCCTCACTGGGTCCACCAGCGGGTTCGGGCTGCCGCCACGACAGGCACCACCACCTTATGGCCACAGCTCAAGTCAGCTGTGCCTCGACAATGGACGCACGGAACAAGGTCCACTCGGACTCAATGTCCCCCGCCTCCCCCGGAGCTCTCCCGGTGCGAGTTGAGCTCTTTCTGACAGGAGATTCAGCCAGACATTCCCAGCAGACCCGCACAGAACGTTTGGGCCTGCCAGGTCTGACTGCCATCCTCCCCACCATCGAACCAACTCACCACCAGGTGGTGATCAGTTGACAGCTGCGCCCCTCTTCACCAGTGTCCAAGACATGTGGCATAAGTCCGACGACACGACCACAAAGTCGATCATCGAACTGCGGCCAAGGGTGTCCTGGTGCCAAGTGCACATATGGACACCCTTATGCCTGAACATGGTGTTCATTATGGACAATCCATGACGAGCACAGAAGTCCAATAACAGAACACCACTCGGGTTCAGATCAGGGGGGCCGTTCCTCCCAATCACGCCCCTCCAGGTCTCACTGTCGCTGCCCACGTGAGCATTGAAGTCCCCCAGGAGGACGAGGGAGTCCCCAGAGGGAGCACTCTCCAGCACCCCCTCCAAAGACTCCAAAAAGGGTGGGTACTCTGAGCTGCCGTTCGGTGCATAGGCACAGACGACAGTCAGGACCCGTCCCCCCACCCGAAGGCGAAGGGAGGCTACCCTCTCGTCCACCGGGGTGAACCCCAACGTACAGGCGCCGAGCCGAGGGGAAACAAGCATTCCCACCCCCGCCCTGCGCCTCTCACCGGGGGCAACTCCAGAGTGGTAGAGCGTCCAACCCCTCTCAAGGAAACTGGTTCCAGAGCCCACGCTGTGCGTCGAAGCGAGCCCGACTATATCTAGCCGGCACCTCTCGACCTCGCACACCAGCTCAGGCTCCTTCCCCGCCAGAGAGGTGACATTCCACGTCCCCAGAGCCATCTTCTGCAGCCGGGGGTTGGACCACCAGGGTCCCCGCCTCCGACTGCCGGCCAACTCTCTGAGCACACGCCCCCTATATATATATATATAGATATATATAGATATACAGTATATAGATATATATATATATATAGATACAGATATAGATATAGACAGAAATACAGTAATGGAGTAAATAAGCACTCACCGGTACTCTCTGAAGAGAACTTGGAAAGCTCTTTTTCTGAGTGTCTTTCAGAACCCCAAATACAACGAAGGCCATCCCATCCACCTCTTTACCAAATAGATATCTAAACCCACAAGAAAAGAACATGTTTAAGCCCACAATGAAGTATATCAGGCAGCGTTGTAGTCAAGACCGGGACCAAGTCATGACCAAGACAGAGCGAGACCAAGCCAAGAGCAAGACGTTGGCCAAGGTACTATACAGCCTGTTCAGTTAACAAATACTATATGTAGGTAATACTAATCAGATCTGCTCACATAGTCCCAGTCACCCCAGTAAGTCTTGCGTTTGTGACATTACATACTGATGTTTTCTTCTGGATGCTATTTTGCAGATGAACTGTTTGCGGTTTAAGGTAGCCAAATTGTATTGCAAAAGATTTGACTCTCTTCCCCTTCCAGGCAGCTACAGATTCTTGTCCTGTCTCCCGCATTTACTTTTGTGGAGTGTTAGTTAAGGTGGGCAAGAAAGAAAACAAAATGTAACCAGAAATTGGTCAAGTTGTTAGATAATGATGTCAATAAATAAATCAACAATTTCATGATATCCCTGCAGTGGTAATCTTGAAATTAAATCCAGAGTCTTCTTCGTGCGACAGTGAGATGAGAGTAAAAATGCAGTTGATTCTGAAACGGGACAAAGACCATCAAAAAGTTGTCTCTACCTCAATTATTACAACACTGAAATCAGGATAATTAGAAGACAAAAAAAAAACAACAATAACAAATGACTAACAAGAGCCTTTTTTCTGTTCTCCAATTAAACTTGATCTCTCAAGCCACAAAAGAAAAATCTTCACATACTCAGCTTTGATGTTGACAGAGAGCTCTTCACTGTCCACATAGAAGAAGGGGCTCACAGGTATCAGTTTCACCTCAAAACTGGGCAGCACTGAAAAATGAAAAAAATATTTTTCATGTGACATGTAAAAATTAAGGGAATGTATTAGGTTTATTTTTTAAATTACAATGTAAGGGACTTACCATATTCTTTGACCTCAAACTGTGCAGCGTAGCTCTGCTGTGGGTTGCCGTGGAACTTCGCCACCACCTTCCACACTCCGGGACTACACACAAGAACACATATTTCAATAATCAAGCTAATAAATTGAATATTCATAACAAATACGAAAACTTTATTGTCAACAGTGTGGAACACCCTTATCTTGTGCCTACCAGATTTTATTTATTCACTTGACAGAACTTGGGAGAAAGGATTTCTTGTGGACATATTTCTGTTAGCTATTGGTAATCTATAACACCTCCTTGAAGATAAAATAATTTACTGTACAGTGGGTGATGTTGTGGAGAAATTGCTGAAGTCAAGGGTCAATGGTGAGTCAGGAGGAAGAAAGTGTTCAGGAGCCTCTGATGTCTTATGCTGTATTATTTATTGACGCTTGGCCAGGAGAATTAGAGACACTCTCAAAGTTCATCAGAAGTGCCTGAGTCAATCTCACATTCTCCCAAACTCCTGCTGGTGGTCAGACTTTACACCCCAGATAACACCACAAATGCTATACGCCCAAAAATAGTCAAAGAGGATGTATTTACCCATGTTTGTGTTACTGTCAGCACATTCTAGTCTAGAGCCACTATTGTCTGTTTATGTTAACGGAATGCAACAGCAAGCTATCTATTATGTCACCACAGTGTTGAGATAGACTGGCACCTGCTGTTCTCAAAGCCAAACAACTGCTACTGCCGAGGACCTCAAGGCCCACACGTGACCCTGTGTAACGTAAGGACAGAAAATTCCATAACAGGTGAGAAGCTTTAATTCTTAAGACTTCCATTTAGAGTAAAACAGCAGGGTATGCTTGGAGCTACAATGGTAAGCTACCTTGTGATTGACAATGCATTCACAGTGAGTCCTTCCAGCGCAATACAAAGGGCTCACAAAACTCAAATCAAGCTATAAAACTTGCTAATCAAGATTAGGTTACTACATTGTCTATTTCTTGCCTCAAATGTTTTCAAAAACATTTTATTCTGCAGTTTAGCTGTAATACCAGAATGTGTGGGTGAGACTCCATTTTTTTCTTGCTTGCAAAATTAGTTTAACTCAACTCAACAGCTCAACTTGCAGCATGTCACCCACAAGTGCCATGCTCTCATCCAAATATGGTCACTTGGTTCTATTACACAGCCAGACTATTAACATTTGCTTATAACATTAGCAAATATGTACGTTTTACAAGTCCATATCTCTTTTCCGATACAGTTGTGATTTTCCAATATGCCTATCTTGGCACAAATCTACTAAGGATTCAGAGAGACTCCATTCTTTACGCACTTTATGAAGTAGATCATATTTGTTTTAGTAGTTGTTCAAACACTAAATTAGCAGCGTGGAAGTTGCTATTATGTTAAACTATATAATGTATACCACGAAACAACAAACTGTATCAAATTACAATGTGAATTTTCATTTAAAGTCTGTGTAGAAGTAAGAATAAATATGTGTTCTGAGTTTGTCAGACCAAAGAAGAAAGTGTTATTAACCACCTAGCCAATGAGAACGAATGATTCAAAATATCGACAAGTTTATAAAATGAGGTGTCACAATCAGGTAAAAATGAATATTCTCAGCTCCAGGACTGTGGGGGCGTGTCCACTGAATGTGCTGAAGCCACGTCCACTCGTGGGAGCAGTCAAGCAGCAATCTTGAAGTGACTGGCGTGTCCGATGAGTTCAGAAAATGACATGACTAACTTTGAAACACTGAGATTGAGATGGAATGAAAACTGGTGGAAAACTGTTTTAACCTCTAACTCCATACATCGTTCAAGATAAAATACTCACCTGACAACGTCAGGAAGTTGGTAATCTCCAGAATGGATTCCTGATTTTAAAGAGACTGGATCAAGTGGTAAAATGATGCCTTCAGTCTAAAATGCACAATATTGTAACAACCATTAACAGTCAGCTGTACCAGCTTGCAAATTAATTTCAGTAAATCTATGCTATAATTTTGTCTACAATCCATAAGTGTGGTCAGCCTCTACAATAATGCTTTTTTTCTGTTCTTTCTTAAATTTCTGCCTTCCCCTGTAGTGAGAGGCTGTGTTCAATGTAACTTGACCACTAGAGGGAGGCATTTCTAAAGTGGTGGTCCAGGAGCTAGACACAAAACCTAACAATGACACAAGGTTCGTAGATATGTTTTGTTATTATGGTAATTTATTGGGCAATAGTCTACTGTTTAGCATCATGAGCTTTTGTGCTTACAGCTAATTATTCAATATAACATTCAATTATGTTCTTATCAAAGATAAAATACTCTACCACAATCTCAATGACAATAGAGGCCTCATTTTGGATTCCAGGTTCCTCTCTACAGGCTTCATAAGGGTGTCACTGCAAACATCCTGTAAAGAACTGACATAGAGAGTAAAAAAATGTGTATCTATCATCATGTCCAGTCATGTGACTCTAAACATTTTTACTTTTTACGTAAATCAAAAAAAGGGTTAGAGACGTTCTCAGGGAAGTATGAGGGCAGTCTATTTTAACACTGATGGAGTACTGAACTCACCTCTGCTGTTGGGGGTGTAGAGGTCTTGTCAGTCTGGATGAAGATGTATCCAGATTGGAAGGACACTAAGACGATTTTCTCCAGCAGTCGGCCAGGAAACTGAGCTTGCAGGTACACATACTGTTTAATGTTGGGATCCTTTCTGAAGTCACCAACAGGGATCTGCAACCAGTTTGTAGAGACACAAACAGCGTGTAGGAGCAGGATGAGGTATATCATGTGCATTTCTGGATTCTCAACCTCTTGTTTGTGGTCATATACTATACATATTCAGTAACAATATTTTACCGTTATCTCTCCAAGTGCCTGGAAACCTTTTGCACTGGTCAGGGTCACAGTTGTGGATGCCAGTGTTGTGGTTTTAGTTGGATGGTTCTTCACAATGATTTCAACATTAATGTCTCCTCCTGTGCAGTCTTGACACTCCACAAAGATGTTTTCAGCCGTTCCTACCGCAACAAGTTGGGGGCAGACATCACCTGCCTGATGGTGAGAGACAGATAGAGAATATCTGTAGTCACTGTGCAGAAAGAACCACGTGCTGTTTAAGTTTACTGACAAACATGTTCTCTTCTCTTCTATTATTTACAATTTCAGCACTATAAACCACGCACATAATAATGGAATGGATCTCTAAGGTATTGGCATGACCTCCCACCCCCTACACTTTGGAAGGTCCCAAGCACCAGGTTGAGAACAACTGCCTTAGAGCCTGTGTCTTTCAATTCACCCAAATTACCCAACAACCATATTTGCTCAAATGAGGACTATGAGTTCCAGCAGGGACTTTGCACACAATGAGTGATTGGGGCAGACATCACCTGCCTGCAGAGAAAGATTAAAGACATGCTGCTTGGTATGTACTGACTTACTGACAAACTGAGGAACAGTGACATGCTCAATTATTTTATGATGTTGATTTTATTTTGTTTTTCTCAACGGTTGTTTGAGTGTGTGAAAGTTTTGTTCACCCACTGCAAAACAGCGTATTTGCTCAGATGAGGAACTTATTTAGTTAAACCATGGACTTCATACAAAATGAGTGATCTATTGATTATCTTGACAAAGATCCAGCATGGGATCCATAAAACATGTCATCATGGTAGTGGACTCATTGCTGTGTGTGGTGCAATGCATCACTGTGCAAACTCACCATTTACTGGCATTACTGACCACTGTACCTTGACTTACGCTACACAAACATGGGTGAAATGAAACAGAGTTCAACTAATACTTCCAATATCCATTACCAGCTATCATTATAGAAAATGATTACAAAGCAGAAAATCCCTTGACTTATTGTTGGTATCATATTTTTTCTGCATTGCTCAAGTACATTTTCTGAAATATTGTTACAATTCTTAAAGGATTTTGCACTGATTTAAAAGCCCATAAGTGCATTACTGTCACTGTTCTGTACTGCTTTTTCTCATTGGCTGAGTCAAAACAGAGAGAAGTGTAAGGAATGCACGATTGCATCCTCTGAAATTGTGTTTCTGTATTTCATTTGTCACTGAGACTTACAATCACTCAGTATCCATCAAAACTCAGTTTGTGCAAAGGCTAGTTTCACCAAAAAATATCAGATAGTCAAATATCAGATCAGTCAAAGGAGAATATGGCAGGATTATTACACTTGATTTTCATGTTATGAATGTGAGGATATAATCACACAATTAGAATTACATTATTGCAAATACAATTTCATTACAATTACAGATACAATTTATTAGAAGAGCAGTGTAACTCATTTTTGTCACTAACAATAAATCAATAGGTCAATTTCTTTGTGAAAACTACAAAAAAATGCGCTACGAAACTGGAGCACTGAGAACTACTGTCATACCAGAATTATGTCAAAGCAACCAAGAAAAACTGAAGATATAGTCATAACAACATGGTTATTATGAAGCAGGCTTAATAACATTTTAGCTCTTTTAATCTCAAAGCAATTTTGAACAGACATTCAGAGTCTGTGAAGGTGAGGCAGGTCTACTTACAACTGAGAGCCATCAGCCAAAGAAAAAGCCAGAAAGGCCAGCAAGCACAGCATGTTCCGACACACCATCCTACCTGATACCATATCTGCTGTCAATGTAAACTCGCCTTGCAACACCCTCCTTTATCCACTTAACCTGCCTCCTCCCTCCACCTGCACTTTCAGTTTTCTCACTACCATCTTATTCAGTTAAACAAGAGGCCAGGTGACTATATGCACATTGAAACTGTTTTTGGATGCTGAAATCTTTCATTCCTGCTTATAGTGGCCATAAGAGATTACAGCCTGGTACAAAAAACACTTTTGGTCTTTATAGCTAATTTCCCCATTCATGCCACTTGTCTGAATTTCTAAATACCACACCTGTATAAATAGAATAAAAGTCATGCATAACTAATATGGGTGGCATTACAGGTGGCTTGTTTGAACACCCAGGTCCCATTAAGACCACATCGGGTCCACAGAAGATCCACATCTTTGCCAATTGACAGTATAAAGAATGGACAGAGCCTGAGTGACATCACCCGTAGGTTTCCAAAGCACCAAAAATATGCGGCATGTTGGATGTACTTCCTCTTCTCTCATCTAAATATTAGCAAAGAAGTACATTATTCATGGACCTGAGGCGGTTGAATGACGCCTGGGTGCTCCAATAAGCAATCTGTGACGGCACTTTCCTGTCAATTAAGTGGTCACGCTGTTAATTATGCGTAACTTCGAGCTTTAATATCATCTGAATGAGTGAGTTATAAAAAAAATTCAACGCCACACCCCCACAGTTGTCATGAATGGAAAAATTAGTGGCCTGAACCAGACTGTAAACATGTTTAACCCTGCTGTGAAATTGGGCATTTTAATACAGCCGGTTGTCTCATTTCTGCAGCCTGTCTCAAGCGGCCACTCGAGGTATTACAGTTTTTAGCACTTCTGCATTGGCTTCATTTCCCAGCACCAGAGGTTGGTGCTTGGTCTTTGCCCATTTTTAGATTAAGCAACAAAATAAAAATAGATACCATGAATTAAATTATGACAATTCTATGTAGCGCCTAAAGTCCCAAAAAGGTAATATTTCTTATCTTGTGCGCACAAGATAAAATCTAACTAAAATAAAGATGTTGAAATTCACACTTCTTGTTTGTGTGAGGCTTAGCTTATCGTCAAATCATTTTTAAAACCTCCATGAAGCGCTCCTTCGTATTGTGATATGACAATTCGAGGTGAAGATAAAACTTGCCGAGTTCTTTATAGCTGAGCTGGCTGTGTGCATCTGAGCCTGTTAGAGATGCATATGAATTTATAGTAAATTATGTTGTGTGCACAAGATAAAAAAAAATTTAAAAAGGCCTAAAGTCCTAAAGTTCAGGGCTTCGTACAATTCTCCTACTAAACCTGAGAAAAATAAATCTCATCATACAATATTATATGCTATGGACAAAATCCCAGAATTCTTCAATTTAACATTGATAA
Organism: Miichthys miiuy; assembly: GCA_036365135.1. Classification (NCBI taxonomy): domain Eukaryota; kingdom Metazoa; phylum Chordata; class Actinopteri; family Sciaenidae; genus Miichthys; species Miichthys miiuy. The sequence goes on from CM071602.1 coordinate 23,593,551, forward strand.
AACATTTTTCATAAATTGTTCCACTATTTGCCAGCAGCCGTCTTTCACACAGTGGTAAACCCCTCAACATCTCTGAAATGTTCTTTTTATACCCAATCATGTTATTAATTGTGAGATGTTCCACCAGGTTTTTTCTTTTAGCATTTCACAACTTTTCTAGTCATTTGTTGCCGCTCTTATGAAAAGTGTTGCATTCAAATTCAGAATGGGCATATCATTTTCTAAAAAATATTTTAGATTATTATCACATTTTGTTTCTATTTACATTTTACACAGCATGCCAACTATTTTATGTTGTTGCATGCATTTCATTTTTTTGTCCGTTTGTTTCTGAATCAGGAGTGATGAATTGATGAATTTGTTAACCTATGTGAGGCTATGTGTTTGCACATGCTACATATGAAGGACAAAAGTGTAAAGTAAAATTAAATTTATTTCTGTATTTTTACATAGAGTTTTAGTTATGCACTTATATATACTTCATTTCACGTACATATTTATTTATTTTTTCATTGGTTTTACAACTGCTCTAAGTGCTCCATTTAATATTTACACAGTTTCATTTATTGATCTATATAATCAGTCATATAATCTGAATCACAGCATATTTGAATAATTCCACATTGTTGAACTTCCCAGGCATCACTCCACTGACCTCAACATTATCAACCTTTATTGAACTTCTACTTGAACTCACAAAAGATCATTATACAATAGTCAACAGTACAGTGGTCATTATGTCTTCATTAACCACAAGTTCATTTATATAGAAGACAAAGACAATGAGAGTAAGACCATTATATTTGAATCAATGTGTAACTTTGGCTGCCCTCATGTCTCAGCAATGAAAGTTTTACATAATTAGAATAATGCAAAATAAAAACAGTTTGAGAACTACATTTTACTTTCACAAGTTTGTCTACTGTCCACATCCAAAGAGTGCATACTGCTGTTGCATCTCCTCCAGGCCCACACAGGTCTGTCTGTGTTCCTCCATTTGACACTCTGTCTGTGGGCCAGTACTCGATCCAGGTTCTCTCACCGAGTACATACTGAAACCTGAGGAGAACAAAGTGTTAAATATATTGGGTCTTTATGTGGCCAGCTATGTGCAACACCCTGGGACATATGAAGAGCATGAATTCCTTTCTGCCACACAAAACTGTACATCTAATTACTCTATAGACAGCAACAATAACACACAAACTAAAGTATAAGGAAACACTTAGTTTAGAAAACAGTGAAACAGTTAAATAGTAAGTAATAATTAAACAAGAACATTCACTCAAAGAACAAACTTACGATTGATTTTCGTCATCTCTGTGAATATCTTTGGACGTCCCCATGATAAGGTAGTTTTTGCCTTTTACCAGATCTAAAGATTCCCTGCAGTGTGGATAACTGAGGAATGTGCGCAGTTTGCCCTGAGGACCCACATCATAACTTCCTGTAATTAAAATATAGGAGAAGAAAAGAAATGACTCAATGCATAGCTGAATGTGTAGTACAAAACATGACTGTTGTATTCTTACATATTTCCAGTGGAATCGTACTTAAAGGAATAGTTCAATATTTAGTAAATATGAAGCTAGTCAGTTGGGCAATATGGCACTAAAATAATATCATGATGTTCTTGAAGATGTGACCAAATAATATTTTTGGTTTAGAACTCAAAATTGATTTGAGCTCTCCTTTTTCCACTTTACATATTACTGTGGTTTGTTGTACATCTGACCTTTTGTAACCAAACGACTTCCACATGACGGAAGTTTTAGAACTAACTCCTGGAGCCAGTAGCAATGTTATGTTAATTTTCAGCCATGCCTGCTGTTGCCGTGCAGAAAGTGAAATTTATATTGGTATTATTTTGAACAATATGATATAGCACACCCCTAAGCAATGAAGCTACAGCAGGCTAACCTATAGTAGTCTAGCATTAAGACGAGAAACAGCAATCAAAATCCACTTACCAGCACATCAAATCTTTATTTTAGTATCATTATTAATCCATATAAAAAGTATAAAAACATTTCAATTTGCTATTTGTGTTTTCATCTAACACAGTGCAGGAGAGTGAATCATTGAGATGTTAAGTGCTCTTTTCCTTTAAGGCACCACAGAAACATCAAGGGGTAGTAAAATTAAGGTAGTTCAAAGATAAATACCTACCTTCTTTGATAACGTCCAGTACCCGCATTGTGTAGATGTCGGTGGACAAACCGTCTTCAAAGTTTTCCAGACTCATTTTGTACACTGAGGACAGACAAGTTGCAGATTGTAAATTCCCATGATTACTTATTCTCTCAATCTCTGTCTCACACAAACATATACACCAAATTCATTTATGCTCTCTTACCAAAATCTATTTTGCTGGTCGGAGTCGTCTCACAAGACTTCTCTGTGCGTAGATCATTGCTGATTTTGCCCTTCTTCTGCATACTGCAGTTCTCTAGAAGTACACAATGGGCACAAAGTAAATAGACAATTGATGACATGATCAAATGAGCACAAGTGGATGTATGTACTGTGTGGATGAGTTGATGGGTGAGAGCAGTTGTATCTAAGTGACAATTTTAGTATGCTAGTGAGTTATTCTTTAGCTCTGTCTCCTGCTCTGATCTTAGAGGATCCAACAGGTGCTTGATGCCTCTGAAACAAAGTTTTGATGATTATGTCGCAACCTTCTCCAGATCTTAAACAGGCATTTTACTGGTGGTATAACATAAATGAAGATTAATTTACCCTTCACAAGGTGTACCACTCAGCCTGAGAACATTGTATATTGGTTGTGTATTGTCCTCTGAAGGATAAACTCTTCAACTTGTTTCATCTTCTTTCAGCCAAAAGCACTTTACTGAGGTGCAATAAGTAAACTGCTGCAGTTTATGGACAATGCAGATGATTGGCCAATGATAAATGTCTCATCAATGCTTTACCTCTATGAAGCACAATGTTAGCATTGTGTTGGTGTATTGTATTGGTGTTCATTCAAGAATTGTAGATGTATCAAATTACTAAATTCAGATAAACCAAATTAAATTGTCAGTTAGACATCAGACTGTTTACCTTCAGCACATGTGCACTCATCATTTCTACAGAGCCGCATTAGCTCTCACTTCTCTCTCTGGATGGTAGTATTTTACACAAGGTGTTTCTGCAATGGGAAAAAGACGTTTGAAAAGATTTTGTGCTAATTGCAATATAAAGAAATGTACATTACAACACTTTGATAATGTAACACTGCCTTGTGTTATCTACTTTTTTGGAAGCAAAGAAAATCTTGAAACTTAAAGTCCATGAAGCTTACGTTCATAGTATTCATAGACAGACACAGCAGCTGGTTGTAAGACACCCACTTTCATCGTCTGGTGGACCCTAAATGTGATCTCTTCTGGTCGTCTGTGAGAAACCTGTGGAGAGACATAAAGGAAAAGTGAGATTGACATGAAGAACTAAAGAAGAAGGCAGAGGGAAAAATGGATAGGAAGAAAGAGTGACGTCTAACCTTGTCCAGGTAGATGATGAGTGAGCCTCTTTCTGACAAGGCTGTGTTCATCTCATATTTTGAAATGGTGCGGGCACGTCCTTTGGCCAGCTACACACAGACACACTAATCAGACAGCTAAACCACCATAAAACACATCTTGTTTCTCGTAACCGTAAAACTCTAACTTTTTAACGGAATGTGGATATGTATGTAAAGTTCTTACTATGTCCAGGTCCTTTGTGTTAGCAGTGAAACCGGTTAATAAGCCAATATCCAAGATCGACATGGTAGCATCATGCTCCTTGTTCTTATACCTGACCAGAAAATTGACAAAATAATTAAAATAAAAAAAGTTTTACCATCATATTTTCTTATGGGGGGTTGGGGGAGGAATAACAGGGCAGGACAATTAAAAATATTGAGAAGAGAACAAAAAGAGAATACAAGGACCATAGCTTGTTCGGAAATGTTGTGTGTGAAGCTTGTCAGTATGACTTCATGATTGTACTTACAAAACCTCTATTTTCAGCTTGTATATCTTCTCATTCTCATCCATTTTATCTGCAGGAGCAAAACATTTGATGAACATCCAGTTTGTTGGTTCTTCTCATAAAATAAAAATACTTGGCAGAAAGATGGAGGGACTGGACGAAATACAGATGAGCAGATAAGAAAACAAAATAGACCAAAACAAGCAGAAAAACAGATAAAATGGCAAAGAGGAGAACAAAAAGAAAGACAGATTACCTGGGATGAGCTGCACTGACAAGTTAAAATTCTGACAGTCACTTTCCTTTTCTTTAGGCAGAGCGTAATACAGCGATACCATCTGTCACACGGATAAAAGTGCATCTTAATATGTGATAAGCTAACAGGCATCTGTCTGAATAATATAGTCCACACAAGGTAAAGAAAAGTCTTAAGCCTCATCTGAGACTTAAAAAAGACACATCAATAAATAACAGAGCTAAAACTCAGAAGAAAAAAAAAATTGACTTACTGTCACCGTTGCTTCTCCTGTGCCCCTGGCAATCACGTCCACATCCTGGTTTATATCTTTGATCTGTGGGAATTTAAATATGCATGCATACACACACACACACACACACACACACACACACACACACACACACACACACACACACACACACACACACACACACACACACACACACACACAGTGATCAGCAGAAGAAACAACAGGAACAATCATATCAATAAGGCAGAGTGTTTATTTGTGTGAAACGGTGTGTGTTCTCACTTTAGATGTTCTCGTGGCGTAGCTGTTCTCTTTGTTGAAATTATACTTCACTGGCAATGCCCTGCCTGGCAACTGTATGTCCACATTCAGATCGTACTCTGGTTCTCTAGCATTGGTCCAGTACTCTGCTACAGCTTGGTACACCATTATGGTAGCCTGGTGAGAAAAAGGGTGGGAGAGAAAAAACAAAACAAAAAAGCCCAGATGAATTATAAAGATGTGAGCCTGCACTAAAAACAGCTGGAGGAACATAACTGTATGAAGATGTAGAGAGGGTTTGTGTTTACCTGAGTTGATCCATAGCCTCCGCCCACCTTCTGCTGTTTGGTGAACCATCTGACAATGGGTCTGCATCTTCATAGGCCTTTAATAACACAAGAATAGAATGAAGAGACAAATTATCAAGTGATTTCGTTAATTTCAACTTAATGAAAAGAGTGCCATGTTTCATCATTTTTCTCATCTTAATTTATTATTCATCATTCACAAAAACACTTTTTTTTTCTTCAGGAAAGTGGCCTCAAGGGTCTGAGTAACAAAAAGAACTGAAAAAGAGTGATAAATTTAGTGTCTTTCTTTCTTTCTTTCTTTCTTTTTCTTTATATATATATATATATATATATATATATATATATATATATATATATATATATATATATATATATATATATTATATTATATTATATTTTATATTTTATATTTAAGGTGTAGAAATCCTCCATTTAATAAAGTGACATTGATGGTGACTCTGTTGTATGTTTTCTTGAGCAAGAAATTCTGGTGAAACATAAGTGGGACATGCTCACCTTGGTTCTGACCAGAGCAAGAAGAGCATAAGCTGTGGCCTCCAGTGTGTAAACACGTCCTTTAGGTACTGGCCAGTGGGACAACGCTGGAGAGAGAGAGAGAGAGAGAGAGAGAGAGAGAGAGAGAGAGAGAGAGAGAGAGAGAAATCTGGTAATGAGCGTTTATTATTTTATTTTAGATTTTATTTAAATTATATTATATTCAGAAAATTGGTATCCAATATATGTATGTAGTAAGTAGGACATGTGTTGGTCAGCTCTATTGAACCTATTATATAGTGATTATTCATGGATGTGTGATGTTTTCTAATCTATACACCTATAGACTTCTGCATATTAGTTGAAGAGTGTTACTGTGTGACGACACCTGGGGAAGCAAATCTGTAAAGGATCTCCCGGTTCAGTTTGTTTTCATTGGCCAGAGCGTATGATGTCATGGCAACAGCGTATGGGTTGGTGAGGCTGGGCAGACGCCTCTCCAGGTAGGCCACTGCTTTGTCTATGCTGTTTGGTAAACTCTGGACAGAAAGACGAGACAGGAAGGAGAAAGGAGAATAATGGATCAGACATGAAAAGCTGTCACATGGGTCAGATAACTACAATTATTCGAGTATATTAAAATATCCACTTCTGTTCAGGAATGTCGTAGAATCTGGTGAGCTGACACCTGATGCCTTTCTGCAATGAGCTAACATTGACCTGTGACCACCACTAACCAGGCCTACCAAGCTTTGGATTTCTCCACCTGCTGAAGCAGTGTGCTTGTTTGAGAGTTTATTAAGCTTCTTTAAACTAAAACACAAGAGCATAATTGTAAGTAATGGATCATCTGCGTATTTATCTGCTTTAATATAAACTTTAATCATTTCCATGTCTGTTTAACTAGTTACCTAGTTAACTAGTCACTTTCAAGTCCAAATTGCACATCATTACTTTATTTCACATTATACCTCAACAACATTAACTAACTTGAAGGGCTACAGGTTATGTTCATGACAAGCACATTGACTGTATAGTATTTCCCAGCTGTGTGGCAGGTACTCCAGTAAACATTACCCAAGATAGCCCTATTGTGTTATACGAAATGGAAATTTGAATGAAATACATCTGATAACATTTTTCCTTCTTGTAGACTGCTTATTATATACAACCACAAACTATTACATTGCAATACAACAGCTAATGTTAGCTTATGCATGCCAGGTTTAGTCTACCTCTGTCAACAACAGTAACTAATGGGGGCGAGGTTAACAAATGGTGAGTTGCTTCAGAAATCTTTGTTTTTCCCCCATCACAAGTATAAAAACATTTTATGAAGCTGAGGTACTCACATTAACAGTGGCAGCACATAGTGTGCGTGACTCCTGCATGGCAATGAGACAGAAGGCTGTCATGGAGGCCTCTGAATCTGTGCCCCGCACGTCACCCTGCACACACAAACATGACATGTAATTGCTTTTAGCTTGTTATTTTGTTAACATCAATATGAAGATTTGATGTTAATGAAATAAATTAACTCACAATCATTTCTCCGTGGTACACCTTTCCAACTTCTTTAAAAACACCGTCGGGTTGCTGTGCATTGAGAATCAGGAACTTGATAGCATCACAGATGATGCTGGACTGCACTGCCACCACATTGTTGGTCATGGCAAATACCTTGGCAACATAGGCTGTCAGCCTGTTGGACAGGAGAGGAGAGGAGGAGAGGAGGAGAGGAGGAGAGGAGAGGAGAGAGAGAGGAGAGGAAAGGAAAGGAAAGGAAGGAGGAGGAGGAGAGAGGAGAGGAGAGGAGAGATTAGAGGAAGGTGTGCCAATGTTTCTGATCATGCATGTTTGGATGCCTCACCAGCTGCTACTTTGGTGCGTGGGATACACAGCAAAAGACCCATCACCTTTGGAAGGTAAGCTCTCTTGTGTAGCCTGGACACACAAAACACACAACCTTTTACTGACCGCCCTTCATCTCTCTGCTGGATTGTAATCTCTTGAATACCAGTTTAAGGAATCCTGTTACATTTCTTTGTGATTATACCTTTCAAACTATTCTGGTAACATATTTGTCTGTATAAGACAGTCCTAGAGAAAACTTCTGTAGTCTATGTGTTGCATTCAGACCATTTATTCTCAGTGTTCCTCGCATGGACCTCTGGGGCAGCTGTAGAGTACCCTGCTGTCTATCACTACTTTACAATCCCAAACAGAGTGCCATTAATAAGCTTTCTGGCATCTGTGCTAATAAATACATGTGTGCGAGCCTACCGGTCTTGATGTGTTGGAGGGCCGTTCGTTTCTGAAAGCCCACAGTTTCCCACTGGTTGGTTTTGTCCAAATATGTAGTTGCAATGACGGGCAGGGTCATGTGGATCATGGTCTGCTCTCCACAGCCTGAGGGCTGATAGATCAGAGTACCCATAGAGTTCCCACTAATGGCGTTCTCTACCAGCCCAGCTACTTGTTCTCTCCCTGCATACACACACACATCAGAGAAAGAGACAAACCAACATTTTTACACCAATGCAGAGCTCATTGTACAGGCCCTGTATCACATAACATGCCTATATATAACGTTATAGCTCACCTGTTACAGAGATTCTTGTGCTGGTAGGTGTGTTTGGGACCACATCTTTCTTAGGAATTCCACTGTTGAGAGTTTCTTTTTGTACACCATCTACAGGGAGAAATGCAAATTGCAGGATCAGTTTGCAAGTGATGAATACATATTACTAGATTCCTACGCAATGTAACCTTTAATGTGTAAACTCACCTACACCTTTCTTAGTTGGATCTAGAGTTATAGTCTGAGGAGCTTTAATCAGTACACCTTCAGGCTGGAAAACAACAGTCAGGACAAACATAAGTTTGAATAATATACAACTGCTTGAATAATCTTTGTGTGTTCATGTGGAACAAATGAACAGGTCATAGAATAGAGAGATGTCTGTGTTTTTACACTTGGATTATTAATGGATTATTGTTTTTCTTTTATTTGATTGAACATTGAGTTCAATCAAATGAGCACATTGTTCCACATGGTAATTACTGCAACCACAATAATATAGCTCCTGAACTAAACAGCAATGTTAACCAAAGTTTTAACCCAGAAAATAATTAACATCTTTTCCTAAACCGACGGTTTTCGAACTCTCCTCTCAGGAGGACATAGACTCACTGCACGGAGGCATGGGTGACCAGGGGGAAAATATGCAATGAAACTAAATCAATGATGCATATAGGGAAAATATACAAACAAGAGCTATACAGTTGGCCATAGTTTCAATGAAATTAGACTAAAATTTTATTATCTTCCACTATCAGTTTTAATGGTTGATTAATATTGTGGGGTAGGAGCATGAACTGTTTTTGGCTTTTTAGCTGAAAGTTTGAGTTATACCAGTCTAAACCAAACAGTGCAGTCACATCATGAAAAGATTTGAACTGAACATCAGTCCAAATTGGTTGCAACAGCCTGGAAGTAGCCACACATACTACATTCCAACCATAACGTTACAAGCTGGAGATGAAAAGTTTAAAACAAGTACTTTTTATTGCATCTTGAACACTTTACTGCAATAAGAGAACAGTTTTCATATGGCATAAAAAACCTGCTACATGGAGTGTGTCTCTCTTACCACCACCAGCATCTTCATGATTCCATCGTTGAGTGATGAGTCTTTAACAGCTGCTTTGACCTCAATGGGATATTGTCCATCCTTCATCGGAATAATGATAAAGGGTACAGATAGTGTAGTTAGGCCCCCCATGTTGACTTCCTGACGATACCTTCCACGTTTAGAGGCTACACTGCACACATGCTCTGCCTCAGTCAGATCCACACGCACCTTGACAAGAAGATGAGAAAAAAATGGAGAAAGAGCCTGAGGCATGTGTGGTTGATAGAGCGGATAATAAGGAACTTAATCAGAATTTTATTTTATGTCACCTAACAGTGATGCATCCCTAATTTTGAAGACATGTAATGCTATTTCCCAGAGGACCAATATGAATGGACAGGTCCATTGTAAATAATGCAGTTGTAAACATGTATATATGTCCAGTGTTGTTGGCTCTGGCCTGAAACACCAAAGCAGCGTGACACAGACTTACAGTGACTTTATCAGGGGTGTAGTTGTGGAGGATTGCTTTAACTTCCAGCTGCTCTCCTCGGACAGCAGAGTATGGCAGTCTGAGATCAATGAAGAACTCCTTCCGGACAATGACCTCCAAGGATTCACCAACACAGATTCCTTAAAGATGAGAGCGATACAAAAAAACAAGTGATGAAACAGAGAAAGAAAAAAAAGTGTGAGGGATGGCAGAGGGGTTACTAAAACTTGATTTTACCGTGAGTTCTTGACAGACTAATGCCAGTGAACTGCCAGGTCGTGATTGAATCTTGCAAAGGAACATTTTCACAAATGATGTAGTTTGACTGCAACAAAGAAAAATGTTAAACTTAGAGAGGTTACGGGTAGATTAAAATTATTTGTGTATTTTTGTGTGTATGTTTTACTTGACTCACCAATTTGGTGTTTGTCGAGGGCAGGCAGGCAGGTTGATATCTGACCACAGCCAACTTTCAGGAACTTGGTGCGAGTAACAATTTCATTGCTGTCCATATAACTTTTGTCATCCTCTTCACCTAAAGCGTCATTAAAAGGTTATTAGTTTTGAATGTTTTTAACTACCAGTATGATCATGGATAGTAACCACCCATTCTTTCAGTCCCTTGTCCCGTCTCTTACTGCGAGCCAGTTTAAGGTGTTCCTCCTTCTTCTCAGCCCGATGGTTTTCCATCTCTTTGCAACAGTGCAAGAAGGCCTCAACACAGGCTGCTCCATCCTCAATGTATTCACTTCGCACTTCACAGGAGTATGAAAGAGGAGGTCCACCAAGCCATCCTTACAACACTCACGTTGTAGTTTGTCTTTGTATTGACTCGCTGGAAAGACAGAGGGTTGAGGAGGAGCAACAGAGGTAAGATGGCATGGAGTACAAGCATTATAAAATAAGGCAAACTAGAAATAGAAATTGTTCCTCTAGTTAAGTCAAGCAGTTTTATTTACATGCCCTTTACCGTTAGACCCATGATTTGGATAAGGGAAAACTCTTAAATGGAAAAGGGAGGAAGGAAAAACAACTGCTGAAGGACAAGAAAGGAGAGATTCTCTCAATCCAGTATGAAAAAATAACAGTATGAAGAAACAGACTGACCCAATAAGTTTAAGCATAAAGTAAAAAGAGTTTCAGCACACTTTCATCTTTCTACTGATACATATGACTAAGACGAGTATTGTGAAAGTCAGTGGCAATTGACAACAATTGACAACTACAACCCCGATTTCAAAATGTTGGGGCGTATAAAATGTAAATTAAATAATGCATCAAATTCAGAATGAATGAATATTTACAAAAAACTAGTTCGGTTGTAGGTTGAAAAGGATTTTGGATTTAATTTTTTGAATCATGGTCATACAAACATTTTGGAGAGCCTCAACTGTGTGTCAGAAGGTGACTGAATATGTGGTTACTGTGTAGTTTAAAGCTGTGGTTCTTACTTAAGGTGGTCATGACGTCCATTATGGTTGTTGCACGTTTCCTCCTGCTGGGGGCTGGACATTTCAATTCTGAAAACACACGCAACACAGACTAGATCTTTAAAAGAGCCCATCAGGTTTGGATCTAGACTTGATCTCTGCATGGTATAATTGATATGAGACTTTATTTGTGAAATTAAAACATTTTAAAAAATACTTTATTAAAAAAAAATGTAACTTTATACACCTCTAACAAAACTAACAACAAACAAAACAGGGAGGTTCCTAGTCAGCTCAACCAAAATATATGATCTCACTTTTCTCTATTGGTACTATGTGCAAGTTTAAGATTATCTTTTGCTGAGACCCCAAAACAAAGTGGTGAATGGAACTTTGTGCTGCTCCCGACACTGAACACCAACAAATCATTTCACAATGTTTCCAAACTATCTGTCTGGTATAATGTAACTTTGGTCTTGGCTTAGCTCTAGATGCTTACACTTAAATAAAAACACTTGAATGATGGTGATGACAAGAAAACCCCTAGCTTCTAAAACCACTCTTCCTAACTAGTAATATTTTATTGGTACAATATAATAGTGTAAAAGAGGGGTAAAATAAATATGTCATATTTATTATTATGAATTTTGTGTAATATTATGTTTTTTGAAAAATCACCTTTAAAAAGAACAAAACTTTTAAACTTTTATTAATTAGTCATGTGACCCAGATGTATTTATCACACCTGTAAGTGAGTAGGTAATTTTGCTGGGAGTAGGGAGTGACACGCAAATGCATTGCTCTCTCCTAACAAAGTCAAGGTAAAGTCATTTAAGTGCGCGGTTCATTTTGATCCTCACCCTAAAGAAGGGTATAATCAGGGAAAGGAAATGTAAAGTAGTGTCACCTTGTCTGTAGGTAGTCCCAGAAGCAGTGTTGGACTCAAACAACAGCCCAGCATCATAGAACACACTCATACTGTCCTTCCCTCCACCTGGTGTGCAGCCTGTGTCGTACTTTTCGACAATGTCCCACACCTGAGCAAAGTGGAAGTCAGTGACAGACAAGGCATAGGGTTACAGTGTGTAAAACCTAAACCGACATAAAGTATCTGAAAACTTGCATGACAGTTTCGATATGACATTTACTCACACAATGTTTTTGCTGCAGTACAAATTTATACCAGATATTGTTTGAAGCAACAGACTAACAAACACGAACATTTCTGTATTTCAATTTTATATATAGCAATTAAACCCCTTTCAAATATTTTCAAAGATAAAAAATAAAATAAAGAAATTGCCTTCTTCTGAGTCAGGCGGTGCTTGTTGTTTAGGACATAGACGCCTTTGTCAACTGCCACCAGTCCCACGATGGCTCCTGGATCTCCAGTGACCTTCAGACCAAACATCCTGCGAGTTCATATGATGGAGCGGGCCTCGAGGATTCCAACCTCAACTAAACGTAGAAAGCAGGTCAATGAATAGAAAGATGTTTTGTATATGTCAAAGCAATTTAATTCATAAAAAACATGTCCTAGAAATACACAAATAACTTTATCCATTTGTGTGTGTGGGTGTATTTATTGCCCTTGTAAACTCTGCTATGCCACATCAGTGCTGTGTGTCTCACCGAGCCCATGCAGGAGTCCTTTACATCCACCCAAACAGAGTCTGCTACCACTTCGTTATCATCTGTATGGAAGTAGGCTATGATGCGGAACGATGGCAGCATTTCTTTGGTTATGGGAACTATCAGGGAAATCAGTATTTGGCCTTTTGTCTTGTAACGTTCACTTTTCACCAGCTGACCTTTGCTCAATATCTGTGGACACAGATTTATACATTACACTAATCCAACATGTGTGTATATACTACACAATCTGTGGCATGCAACAAAAATAGTTCTACATGTGTACACGTCTCACCAGGTATGTGATGTCACTGTTTTGATTTTGCTGCCTGAGGTTAAGGTTAATTTTCAGGTTGTCTCCTAATTCCAGCTCGGCTGTATCCACACCTGTAAAAATGAAATGTTGCAATGAGAGCTAGACACTGAAAAGATCTCGTGCATGGCCCCTACACTACTTTGCCACACTACTTTTTTTTACCATCTGATATTATTTCAGGATGTTCCTCACCTATGTGTATGTAGTTGTTGTTTTGGTCTTATGGGAGAGCTTCCATGGTGGCTGTTGCTTGCCTTTCACGTGTAATACGGGATCATTGGTCCTTGCCTGCAATTACAGACACACACAGTTAAATATAAAAAAGTCTTAAGTCTATCCTATGATCTGAGGTCTTGCTTGGTACAGCTTAGCCTAACACCACACAATCTCGAAACAAATATACATATAGCACTGCCATGAATTGACAAGGATTTCCACATAATAGCTTGACATATTTAAACAAAATGCTAGCCATTACTGACAAATGCAACGTTTTTGCATCTGCATATTCTACACTGTTTCATTTCAGTACTTACTAAATGTTAGTTAGTTGAGTAAGGTAAAAAGTGAGTGTTTTTTTTTTAATCATTATTATTCATGAAATGCACTTTAATATCCAATAACCATCAACTCAAACTGCAACCCAACTACAGTTAATAACAGTACCGACTTAGTTTGTCACATATCAACATACACATAATCACACATCACATCATCAATTACTTAGATACTTTCATATCTAGCAGACATGGAAAAAAAACCCATTAGCATTCATTTGTAGCTATGTTTATGGCCACCTGACAGATACAATACAAGTACAATATTCACTCTCCTTTTAGCTCTGTTTTGGTATACACTGACTGTTAAAGATACCTTGCTCTTTAACTTGCAGATACTCACATATAGTAAATGAACAGCAGAGTTGTGATGGCTCTGCTTGATTTTAACAAGTGATTATCAAAATGGCAATTAATGTAAATTTAGGCTTCCATATGCCAGATGGGCTATAATGCAAGAACAGGTACAAAAAAAAAAATCACAGACTTACGGTGATTGCCAGTCTGCTAGTCCCAGCCGCTGTATTGATGGTAAGCCTTGCCAAGCCATTGGCTGCAGTGAAGCCTTGCACCTGGCCTGGATCAACCACTACTGCAATACCTTGTGCAGGAGAGTCATCAGGATTCACAACTTCAACCTGCCATCAGAAACACAAACAGATGAACTAGACTAAACATTGCACTAATGATTGTATTGTTTTAGTTATTGAGGGAGTATTAAACAGCATGTGATTTTTAATATTATTATGTATAATACTTATGTATTATGTATATACTTCAGTATGTCATTTGTACTTTACCGCAACATCGAAGGACATTCCTGGTTTGTAGTATTTGGGCGTTCTCTTGAAGTGGATGGTGTATGGTGATGTGACAATCTGGATATTTCTCAACTCTGCCTCCACCATTTCACTACCTGTGCGTTGATGCAGAAACACGCACATTCACACACAAACTAATTACAGAGTTGTTTTTTTACATGTTCACTTTCTTTTTCATTACCTGTTACAGAAAAACATAACCTTATAGCTCTATTTTCTTTTTTCCTCTTGTTTTTGACACTTATAATACTGATAGTTACTTTGGAGCTGCTGAATAGGTATGAATTACACATACTAAACAGGTGAAAAGCACACATTCACTCTCTTACCGCTCTCCGTCAGCACACTGACAGCTACAAATATGGAACCCCACTAGTTCGAGGATGTTTGGAAAGTTTTGTGTGATGTGCTCTCTCTTCAGAGTGACGACTCCAGTACCTCTCTCGATCTTAAGTGATATAATACAAAAATGCACCTTAAAATACACTGTAATAGTACAATAATACAACAGTTGGAGGTATTTTACTCAATGTGTAAATTCCTATGTGAGCCTGCATTTCATCCTGAATTAAATAGTGATGTAATAATTTAATTTGATTAACTGCACAAAACTAAACAACAGGAGAGCCCATATTGTGTGTGTGTATATATCTATATGTCTATCTATCTATCTATCTATCTATCTATCTATCTATCTATCTATCTATCTATCTATCTATCTATCTATCTATCTATCTAGATAGATAGATAGATAGATAGATAGATAGATAGATAGATAGATAGATAGATAGATAGATAGATAGATAGATATAGATATAGATATAGATATAGATATATAGATATAGATATATAGATATACCGTATATAGATATACCATATATAGATATAGATATAGATATAGATATAGATATAGACAGAAATACAGTAATGGAGTAAATAAGCACTCACCGGCACTCTCTGAAGAGAACTTGGAAAGCTCTTTTTCTGACTGTCTTTCAGAACCCCAAATACAACGAAGGCCATCCCATCCACCTCTTTACCAAATAGATATCTAAACCCACAAGAAAAGAACATGTTTAAGCCCACAATAAAGTATATCAGGCAGCGTTGTAGTCAAGACTGGGACCAAGTCATCACCAAGACAGAGCGAGACCAAGCCAAGAGCAAGATGTTGGCCAAGGTACTATACAGCCTGTTCAGTTAACAAATACTATATGTAGGTAATACTAATCAGATCTGCTCACATAGTCCCAGTCACCCCAGTAAGTCTTGCGTTTGTGACATTACATACTGATGTTTTCTTCTGGATGCTATTTTGCAGATGAACTGTTTGTGGTTTAAGGTAGCCAAATTGTATTGCAAAGATTTGACTCTCTTCCCCTTCCAGGCAGCTACAGATTCTTGTCCTGTCTCCACATTTACTTTTGTGGAGTGTTAGTTAAGGTGGGCAAGAAAGAAAACAAAATGTAACCAGAAATTGGTCAAGTTGTTAGATAAATTTGAAGCAGGAAGTTTCACATCCAATCACAGTAATGATGTCAATAAATAAATCCACAAATTCATGATATCCCTGCAGTGGTAATCTTGAAATTAAATCCAGAGTCTTCTTTGTGCGACAGTGAGATGAGAGTAAAAATGCAGTTGATTCTGAAACGGGACAAAGACCATCAAAAAGTTGTCTCTACCTCAATTATTACAACACTGAAATCAGGATAATTAGAAGACAAAAAAAAACAACAACAAATGACTAACAAGAGCCCCAACACAACCCTTTTTTTCTGTTCTCCAATTAAACTTGATCTCTCAAGCCACAAAAGAAAAATCTTCACATACTCAGCTTTGATGTTGACAGAGAGCTCTTCACTGTCCACATAGAAGAAGGGGCTCACAGGTATCAGTTTCACCTCAAAACTGGGCAGCACTGAAAAATGAAAAAATTAATTTTTTTCATGTGTCAGGTAAAAAGTAAGGAATGTATTAGGTTTATTTTTAAATTACAATGTAAGGGACTTACCATATTCTTTGACCTCAAACTGTGCAGCGTAGCTCTGCTGTGGGTTGCCGTGGAACTTCGCCACCACCTTCCACACTCCGGGACTACACACAAGAACACATATTTCAATAATCAAGCTAATAAATTGAATATTCATAACAAATACGAAAACTTTATTGTCAACAGTGTGGAACACCCTTATCTTGTGCCTACCAGATTTTATTTATTCACTTGACAGAACTTGGGAGAAAGGATTTCTTGTGGACATATTTCTGTTAGCTATTGGTAATCTATAACACCTCCTTGAAGATAAAATAATTTACTGTACAGTGGGTGATGTTGTGGAGAAATTGCTGAAGTCAAGGGTCAATGGTGAGGTCAGGAGGGAAGAAAGTGTTCAGGAGCCTCTGATGTCTTATGCTGTATTATTTATTGACGCTTGGCCAAGGAGAATTAGAGACACTCTCAAAGTTCATCAGAAGTGCCTGAGTCAATCTCACATTCTCCCAAACTCCTGCTGGTGGTCAGACTTTACACCCTACAGATAACACCACAAATGCTATACGCCCAAAAATAGTCAAAGAGGATGTATTTACCCATGTTTGTGTTACTGTCAGCACATTCTAGTCTAGAGCCACTATTGTCTGTTTATGTTAACGGAATGCAACGGCAAGCTATCTATTATGTCACCACAGTGTTGAGATAGACTGGCACCTGCTGTTCTTAAAGCCAAACAACTGCTACTGCCGAGGACCTCAAGGCCCACACGTGACCCTGTGTAACGTAAGGACAGAAAATTCCATAACAGGTGAGAAGCTTTAATTCTTAAGACTTCCATTTAGAGTAAAACAGCAGGGTATGCTTGGAGCTACAATGGTAAGCTACCTTGTGATTGACAATGCATTCACAGTGAGTCCTTCCAGCACAATACAAAGGGCTCACAAAACTCAAATCAAGCTATAAAACTTGCTAATCAAGATTAGGTTACTACATTGTCTATTTCTTGCCTCAGATGTTTTCAAAAACCAGAATGTGTGGGTGAGACTCCATTTTTTTCTTGCTTGCAAAATTAGTTTAACTCAACTCAACAGCTCAACTTGCAGCATGTCACCCACAAGTGCCATGCTCTCATCCAAATATGGTCACTTGGTTCTATTACACAGCCAGACTATTAACATTTGCTTATAACATTAGCAAATATGTACGTTTACAAGTCCATATCTCTTTTCCGATACAGTTGTGATTTTCCAATATGCCTATCTTGGCACAAATCTACTAAGGATTCAGAGAGACTCCATTCTTTACGCACTTTATGAAGTAGATCATATTTGTTTAGTAGTTGTTCAAACACTAAATTAGCAGCGTGGAAGTTGCTATTATGTTAAACTATATAATGTATACCACGAAACAACAAACTGTATCAAAATACAATGTGAAAATTTTCATTTAAAGTCTGTGTAGAGTAAGAATAAATATGTGTTCTGAGTTTGTCAGACCAAAGAAGAAAGTGTTATTAACCACCTAGCCAATGATGAACGAATGATTCAAAATATCCACAAGTTCATGAAATTAGGTGTCACAATCAGGTAAAAATGAATATTCTCAGCTCCAGGACTGTGGGGGCGTGTCCACTGAATGTGCTGAAGCCACGTCCACTCGTGGGAGCAGTCAAGCAGCAATCTTGAAGTGACTGAAACGTGTCCGATGAGTTCAGAAAATGACATGACTAACTTTGAAACACTCGAGATTGAGATGGAATGAAAACTGGTGGAAAACTGTTTTAACCTCTAACTCCATACATCGTTCAAGATAAAATACTCACCTGACAACGTCAGGAAGTTGGTAATCTCCAGAATGGATTCCTGATTTTAAAGAGACTGGATCAAGTGGTAAAATGATGCCTTCGAGTCTAAAAATGCACAATATTGTAACAACCATTAACAGTCAGCTGCACCAGTTTGCAAATTAATTTCAGTAAATCTATGCTATAATTTTGTCTACAATCCATAAGTGTGGTCAGCCTCTAGAATAATGCTTTTCTTCTGTTCTTTCTTAAATTTCTGCCTTCCCCTGTAGTGAGAGGCTGTGTTCAATGTGTAACTTGACCACTAGAGGGAGGCATTTCTACAAGAAGTGGTGGTCCAGGAGCTAGACACAAAACCTAACAATGACACAAGGTTCCGTAGATATGTTTTTGTTATTATGGTAATTTATTGGGCAATAGTCTACTGTTTAGCATCATGAGCTTTTGTGCTTACAGCTAATTATTCAATATAACATTCAATTATGTTCTTATCAAAGATAAAATACTCTACCACAATCTCAATGGCAATAGACGCCTCATTTTGGGTTCCAGGTTCCCTCTCTACAGGCTCCATAAGGGGTGTCACTGCAAACATCCTGTAAAGAACTGACATAGAGAGTAAAAAAATGTGTATCTATCGTCATGTCCAGTCATGTGACTCTAAACATTTTTACTTTTTACGTAAATCAAAAAAAGGGTTAGAGACGTTCTCAGGGAAGTATGAGGGCAGTCTATTTTAACACTGATGGAGTACTGAACTCACCTCTGCTGTTGGGGGTGTAGAGGGTCTTGTCAGTCTGGATGAAGATGTATCCAGATTGGAAGGACACTAAGACGACTTTCTCCAGCAGTCGGCCAGGAAACTGAGCTTGCAGGTACACATACTGTTTAATGTTGGGATCCTTTCTGAAGTCACCAACAGGGATCTGCAACCAGTTTGTAGAGACACAAACAGCGTGTAGGAGCAGGATGAGGTATATCATGTGCATTTCTGGATTCTCAACCTCTTGTTTGTGGTCATATACTATACATATTCAGTAACAATATTTTACCGTTATCTCTCCAAGTGCCTGGAAACCTTTTGCACTGGTCAGGGTCACAGTTGTGGATGCCAGTCTTGTGGTTTTAGTTGGATGGTTCATCACAATGATGTCAACATTAATGTCTCCTCCTGTGCAGTCTTGACACTCCACAAAGATGTTTTCAGCCGTTCCTACCCGCAACAAGTTGGGGGCAGACATCACCTGCCTGATGGTGAGAGACAGATAGAGAATATCTGTAGTCACTGTGCAGAAAGAACCACGTGCTGTTTAAGTTTACTGACAAACATGTTCTCTTCTCTTCTATTATTTACAATTTCAGCACTATAAACCACGCACATAATAATGGAATGGATCTCTAAGGTATTGGCATGACCTCCCACCCCCTACACTTTGGAAGGTCCCAAGCACCAGGTTGAGAACAACTGCCTTAGAGCCTGTGTCTTTCAATTCACCCAAATTACCCAACAACCATATTTGCTCAAATGAGGACTATGAGTTCCAGCAGGGACTTTGCACACAATGAGTGATATATTGATTGTCTTGATTGTGATCCAGCACTAGATCAATATAGCATTTTATCATGGCTCTGCTTGCTCAGGTCCTGTCAATGTGCAAACTGAATAAAATGTACCATAGTACATTGACTCGTAACACAAACTGCAAACTGGATTACAACCCCTCATTATGTAAGACAGAGGTAAAATGGAACAGAGATATTTGTATCTGTACTTACTTTTTAAATAAATTATAAATGCAGAGGACCCATGATACTGTTGTTGCTTCTATTACAATTTAACCAGTAACAGTTTAACCATCAGGAAAAAATGAACTATATATTTTTATTGTATGTTTCCTCTGAAGTATTTCAAGCTCAGAGGAATGTGGAAAAGTAATGCTGGTCAACTTACAATGGAGCTCCATCGGCCAGAAAAGTGAGAGAAGCAAAGGCCAGAGAGGCCACCAGCCACAGCAGAGTCGTACTCATCCTCCTACCTGATCCTGATCTGCTGTCAGTGTAGACTGCAGCACCCTCCTTTATCTCCTCTCCTCCCTCCTCCACTTCAACTCACTACTGTGACATCTTGACCCAAAAACACAAACACGCTAGCTCATGATTTCCCAGCAGCAGTTGAGAAACGTTCGTTCGTTATCTGTACTCTGAGGAAAAGATAAACAGTTGAAAGTTCAATAAGGAGTTTACATGTTTGACTAAGTGCTCAGCAATTGCAAAATTACAGAAAAACAGCTTTTACAATGTTTTCTAATGTGACGCCTTTGTTTCCCTTTCTGTCTTTTTCTTGTTTGGGAGATTTCATTTGTTTTCTGAGCCTGCTGAATCAGTATAATTACACATAAATGAACGTACTGAACATGCACAAACAAACGGTGGGTTGGAAGTCATGTTGAGTAATTTCTGGGTGGTTTCTGGCAGGAGTTTTTGGTGTTTCATCAGTAGGGATTTTTAGAAACCAATAAATATTTTTACCTCTTGAAAATGAAATGAAATGAAATGAATGAATGTATTAAATGATTGGGACAATGTGATTTATTCTTGATACATGAAGTGTATCTTCTCAAAACTTTATTGATCAATCACTTCCAAACATATCACAGTGAAAATGAAACCACAATGTACCTGATGTTTATAAATATGAATAAAAAGAGGAATATGACTAAAAACAAAATTATTCATGTAATTCATTTAAGTCATTATATGGTCCATGAATAGATGTTATAATGCACTCTTTTATATTTTTACTATCTGGATAATGAAGTTGAATCCCATTGTTTGAAATATTTTCAGTATTTTATAATCCTGAAGTATTTTCAATATTTCAGGATTTTAATAATTGGGACACTACCATGGGGTCTAAGATAAAGTGCTATATACATTTATTGTTTTCTCTATTCTGTTAAAGTCTGTGTAAAGGTAATTCTGAGATTTCTTTTAAAACACATTAAATATGTTGGAAAATAGTTGCTGAAAACAGACTTTGAACAATATATTGGGCGGTCCCAAAGGGTGGCTCAATGACATACCCCTGCAGCCCTAGCTGAGAGATAGAAATTAATTCATCTTGCTCAGTGTTTCAAAGTTAGTCATGTCATTTTTTGAACTCATCTGACACGTTTCAGTTGCTTCAAAATTGCTGCTTGACTGCTCCAACGAGTGGGCGTGGCTTCAGCACATTCAGCAAACACGCCCCCACAGTCCTGGAGCTGAGAATACTCGTTTTTACCCAATTTTGACACCTAATTTCATGAACTTGTGGATATTTTTAATCATTCAAATTTGGCTGGGCGGTTGATAACACTTTCTTCTTTGGTTTCAGCACACATGTTTATTTTTACTTTACACAGACTTTAACTGTATTAAAACAGTACATTGGCTACAGTTGTCAATGATAATCAGCTGCGCCGAGTGTGATGATTGTCAGAAAGTGGCTGTGCCCAAGGACTTTAAAGAGAAAAGGGGGTACAAAACATAATTTTCAAAAACATTTTGCACCTTTAATTTCCTTTACCAATCCACAGGCTTGAGTGTGAAGAGGTGAGAGAGCATAGAGAGGAAACTGTTTCTTTACCAGTTTAGGCTACTATATGTAGCCTACTAATTAGCAAGACTGGTGTTAATAGGTACACGAATCAGTTCTGTGGTGGAAATTCTTATTAACTGGTGTGAGACTGAAATAAAGACTTGAGTACCTATCTATATACAGTGTCTTGCAAAAGTATTCACCCCCCTTGGCTTTTTACCTATTTTGTTACATTACAGCCTTTAGTTCAATGTTTTTGTGATCTGAATTGTATGTGATGGATCACACAATAGTCTAAGTTGGTGAAGTGAAATGAGAAAAATATATACATACAACTATTTTTTAGAAATAAAAAACTGAAAATTGGCATCTGCATATGTATTCACCCCCTTTGTTATGAGGTCCATAAAAAGCTCTGGTCCGACCAATTACCTTCAGAAGTCACATGATTAGTGAAATGATGTCCACCTGTGTGCAATCTATGTGTCACATGATCTGTCAGTACATATACACACCTTTTTTGAAAGGCCCCAGAGGCTGCAACACCTAAGCAAGAGGCACCACTAACCAAACACTGCCATGAAGACCAAGGAACTCTCCAAACAAGTAAGGGACAATGTTGTGGAGAAGTACAAGTCAGGGTTAGGTTATAAAAAAAAAAATCCAAATCTTTGATGATCCCCAGGAGCACCATCAAATCTATCATAACCAGATGGAAAGAACATGGCACAAGAGCAAACCTGCCAAGAGACAGCTGCCCACCAAAACTCACGGATCGGGCAAGGAGGGCATTAATCAGAGAGGCAGCACAGAGACCTAAGGTAACCCTGGAGGAGCTGCAGAGTTCCACAGCAGAGACTGGAGTATCTGTACATAGGACGACAATAAGCCGTACGTTCCATAGAGTTGGGCTTTATGGCTGTTAGAAGGTTAAAGGGATTCCACATGTTCTCACCACTCACACGATGACTAATGTATTCAGTATTTTGTTAAGTTTACTGAAACAGGGACTGCCCCTGTTTCAGCCACGTGTCATATAATCGCTACTATTGTATATAAATAAAGGAACAAGGAACTGCTCTGCGCCTCTCTGCTCTCTGTGGCTTAGATGTTGCAGTAGCAGGGTGCCCTTTGTACAAAGTAAAGCTCTCGTGTCTGACTCTCATTTGTTCTGGTCTCTCACAGGTGTTGAGTAAGTTGGTAAACTCCTCACATAAATCTTGGTCCTTCGAGCCGGATGGTTGATCAGGGAACCTGACGAGGAGCTCTCCGACCTGCAGACCGTCGACGGCCAGTCACCAGGTGACTGATAAGTCCCGGACCGTGAATTCGGATTCGGGCCAGGGTTAGAACGGATCTCGGGGATCCTGGTCGATCATCCGAACTACAGAGAGTCCGAAGTGAGTATCAGACACATAAAGAGAGTGATTGGTGTTAAGACTTTGACCGTAACAGAAAGTCAGTAGGAATTTGGCCAATTCCTGAGATCAAGCGTGTCGATCTCCTAAGAATCCAGTTAGTGATTCAGGAAGGGTGAACGTATGGACCCTAAGTGTGAATGAGAGAGTGAATGAAAGAGTAAGAGTAATTAAAAGGGACTAGGATTTCCCTCTCTACTCTGTTGTTATTTTATTTGCAGAAAATCTACGTCGCATACGGTGGTTTGAGTAAGCTTTCCCCGCATCGTATTAGTCGATGTAGAAGCTTGGGAGAGGAACTTCACTCTTATCACTTCATGTGTGAGACACTTTTCTGCAAACAGTAATAGTTTATGAGTACTTTGATAATAGTACATTGGAGAAATAGTAGTGGAGTTTCGCTAAGATTAAACTATTTGTTTCATAACGAACGAACCCCCACCGTCCGAGTTTATCCCGCAACCATAAGGGACGGACAGCTAATACAAATTAGAACCCAACAAGTAACTGAAGGCAGAGCTGAAGAACTCGTATTTCTAATACAGTGTCAAAATTTAAGCCAAAAATAAATATGGGGAGCAAACAAAGCGTACACCACACGGAGGACAGTAGATGGATGGAACAAAAGTTCCCAGGAAGCGGAAAAGTTACATTAAAATGGAAAAGAGATATGGTTTTGAGGAAAGTTTCAAACGAGCGAAATCCTCGGACTGCAAGTTAACCTAAAGATAGAGATAAGTGGGAGTTCAGGAAAGAAAAAGGAAAAGAAGATAAGAGTACCAGCTAAGTGATGAATGGCTAAAAGAAAGTCAGCGTAGGGATGGAGAAAGGAATAAAAGAGAGCAGAAAAAACTACACAAAGCTCAACAGAAACTCGCTGCATTGAGCGTAGGCGTAAACCAGACGATGAAACTCAAGGTCGCAGAAAGAATGTAGGGTGAGAGAGAGAGAGGGAGGAGGTGCAGCTGCGGACTCACACACACACACACACACACACAAGGCTGACTCACCGAGGATTGAGGGTGAGCGTAAAAACTCCTCTCTAAACTAAGGAGGGTAAATTAGAGCAAAAGAAAAAAACATAGAGGAAGAGATAAAAGCAAAAGGTCGTAACTCATGGTCAACCAGTACAAAATATGATCCTCCATCATATTCCGCATCTGCAAAAGCATCAAAAAAGGCGCATATCCGTAAAAATGCTAGCTGACCACGAAAAAGGTTCAGACCAGGTCTAGGTGGTAGCGATCATAGTGATAGCACCAGTGACAATGATGCGTCTGATCGTGGCTATGTATCCACTAGTGCAAGTGGCAAACCCACGATATGGACAAGTTATGAATGCAGATGGACATCTAGATCCGAATCCTACAATGCTAGTATATCGCCCATGGAGTGCACACGATAGAAAAAAGGCCACTTCCGACATAGTGCGCCCCAGCGCACAAGGAGGAAGCGCTGAAGAATTTATCCGAGAAATGCGCGGTGTATGTGATAGCTACAGGCTGAATGGACACGAGACATATGACTGTTTGAGAGATGTACTGAAAAATGACTGGTGCAGAGTAGCAGGAGACTTTAATGGGTCAGATGCAAACGGAGGCCCCAGACCTCATGGTGACAACGACCTACAAATAGCACTGACTGCCCTATACGACCGTGTACGAGCAATGTGGCCACCTCGTGTAGATTATTCAAAAATAGGTGAAACACAACAAAAGGAGGATGAAAGCCCTGCAGATTATAGATATAGACTGGAAGTAGTGTTCCAGGCTAACTCCGGCATTCAACCCAATAACGACGCAAATAGCCCCTACCAACAGCAGCTAAAAATGCATTTCTTACGGGGACTAAGGCCCGAAATCAGGTCAAGAATAGACAAAACATGGGTCCACAAAAACACTGGATCCGTAGCTCAAGCGGTAGAGCAAGCAATGCACGCAGATAGCGTTGTCAAGGACAAAAACAAGCGCGCGACCTTCACAGTAGATGAAGCAGCAGGAACAGTTACAGTTGCTTATCATGGCAAAGCATACAGAGGTAGAGGTAGAGGCAGAGGCAGAGGCAGGAGTAGTGGAAGATATCAGCAGAATCGTGATAACGACCGCGAGACCCAGAAGGGTCACTAATTATGAGTACTATGAGTACTTATGACGTACAAACACAGAACCAAATACCCGATACTCCTATGTTGTCCCCTAATACTAGGATTCGAATTGGAGACTGGGTGTTGGTAAAGACAATACATAGAGCCAGGCGGAACAGCCCGCGATGGGACGGCCCATTCCAAGTGCTTCTGACCACGCCAACAGCAGTAAAGATAAGTGAACGAGCTACCTGGATACACTTGTCACATTGTAAAGTGGTCACAGAAGCAGTTAAGGGATCATCTAGTGAAACAGTCTAGAGTACTCACAGGACAGCTTACGGGACACCAGACGGGGGAAGCCTGCTGGGTCCTGGGGCACAGACGAAAGTCTGGTACTGTGAGCTAGTGAAGAAATCATCGTGGAAAGCTCCAACGAGCTAGATCCAACCTAGTGGTTCCTGCAGGTAACTGACCCGTGACCATTTATATCTAGCCTTCACCATGTATGGAGAACAGAGACTCCTAGTGTGGATCAGCATTATATCCTTGCTTATTGTGACCTCAATATGGTTCCTGGTTCCGGAGCCAACATCACAAACCAACAATAGTTACGACACCCATAGCCGAATAAAGCGTAGAGTGGGTTATTTTCAGCCAAGAGGTGCTAAAGATAAAATGGAAGGAATACAAAACCCATGTGACACACCCCAAACGACAACCAAGGAAATGTATTTTTGTTATGGGCCACACACACAGGAAACGCTACTCTCGTTTCCCTTGAGTGATGTTCCAATGGGGGGCTATCGGGCCACAGAGTGGTTAAGCTACACATGGTATATAGATACCACGGGGTACAATACAGCTGGGGGATGGAGTAAAGTCTCACATGAAATCAAACCGATTACTGGTTCCCCATCCTGGCCTAGGTCGTCATATGGGTGGGACTCAGAAGCACGACTCTGGCAGAAGAGGCTGCCGGTTGTAAAAGTAGTCCGGATAAATGGAGCCTCTACTCTCCAGATATGGATTAATTTCACCGAACATCCCCTGCCAGAATCCCCTAACCAAAAGCATCCCACCCCCTTTACTAAACACTCCCATTGTTACACCCTAGGGTTGTGTGTGGATAGGACAGGGAAGGATGTATGCGCTTGGATGCACTTTTGTCCCAACAAGACTGCCTTTAACCAATCTCGAGATGCCAACGTCACTCAATCAACGAACCTCACTTCAAACGGCAATTTATTATCACTCGGACCAGCATCAAACCCAGGGTTTAAAATCACAATCTCTTCCAAACCAAAAAACGCAGATGACTGGTACAGAGGCACCACTGGAGTCTCTGGAGAAACTAACAACTGGCTTTTAATGGTAGAACAAGCAGCCCAACCACTTAACCGCAGCTGTGTAGTATGTTTGGGTCCCAGACCCCTATTAAAGGTTGTACCAGCATCCCTGTCAATAAACTACACCATTGATGTAATGAATAATAGTAACCCGACCAACAGTGCACGCTGGGATAGAGTTTATCCGTGTGCACACCACTAAAGCTAAACCTATCTTTGATAAAACAGTAGCTAAAAATAATTTCACATGCATTAAGTACAATGGAACAGGGAAAAAGATAGGATCGGTCCCGTGGACATATTGCTTAGTGAATATAACCGCCCATCTGATTTCAAAGCAGTCACCCGAGCTGACATATGGTGGTGGTGTGGAGGTGCCATAATATACGATATGTCTACATCTTTTAACATTTCAGGTCTCTGTGCAGTGGTTTCTCTCATTCTACCAGTGAAAATTTTCCTATGCCAGCAGATCAGTTGTTGGTAGAAATGAACATGTCGAACCAGTTTCGCAGGGAACTATGAATAGACGTAACGGACCGTTATAGGCCTGTCTGAGCATGATCCAACCTATATTGATGCTATAGGTGTACCTCGCGGTGTTCCAGATGAATATAAACTGGTAGACCAAGTAGCAGCGGGTTTTGAGTCGTCAGTCTGTTGGTGGTGTACTATAAATAAAAACGTGGACCGAATAAATTACATACATTACAACGTACAGAGGTTAGGCAATTTGACACGAAGGTTTGAAGCCGTGCACCAACAATTGAAAACAACCTCACTCATGGCTTTCCAAAATAGAATAGCGGTAGATATGCTTCTGGCAGAAAAAGGAGGTGTTTGTTCAATATTTGGAGATACTTGTTGCACATTCATCCCTAATAATACTGCAATAGGTGGTAAATTAACTCTAGCCATGGATGGGTTGCGAACACTGAATAAGAAAATGAAAGATCACTCAGGAGTAGATACCACAATGTGGGATAAATGGATGGATGTGTTTGGACGTTATAAGGGCCTGGTGTCGTCAGTGTTACTTTCTATCGCAGTATTTGCTGCTTTGTTAACTCTGTGTGGATGTTGTTGCATACCATGTATTCGTTCACTGATAAATAGAGTAATTACCGCAGCCATAGAGGATAGGGGCACTGTGCAACAGAGAATGCCACTATTACAGGTGAACGATGATAATAATGATTACAATAACCCGTTGCCTCACGATGACTCAGACACACCTGGAGGTGTAGACTCGTCAACGGACTCGGACAGCGAGGCAGAAGACTCTGTGTGAAATGTTTAGCTTTGACTATGAATGAAGTTATAACAGAAAATCGAGAGAAGATGTTATATACAGATAATGTTTAGTTGATCATAACATGCACACCTGTAAATACTGTATATAGTTGGATGGATGTTTCCCACAAGGACATCTCATTTTCAATTCTTTTTTTGTTTTCCTACTCTTACATCTTATATACGGTTCAATTGAAGTGTGTTGATTAATCCACCTGAATGAATGTTTTTATAACTTGCTTTACTTTTTATTTCTCATATCATATTCATTCACTCATATTCATATTGTATTCATTTGGTTAGGAACATGTGTCAACAGGAGGGACTGTTAGAAGGTTAAAGGGATTCCACATGTTCTCACCACTCACACGATGACTAATGTATTCAGTATTTTGTTAA
This sequence comes from Miichthys miiuy, assembly GCA_036365135.1. Classification (NCBI taxonomy): domain Eukaryota; kingdom Metazoa; phylum Chordata; class Actinopteri; family Sciaenidae; genus Miichthys; species Miichthys miiuy. The sequence goes on from CM071602.1 coordinate 23,621,887, forward strand.
GTTTACTGAAACAGGGACTGCCCCTGTTTCAGCCACGTGTCATATAATCGCTACTATTGTATATAAATAAAGGAACAAGGAACTGCTCTGCGCCTCTCTGCTCTCTGTGGCTTAGATGTTGCAGTAGCAGGGTGCCCTTTGTACAAAGTAAAGCTCTCGTGTCTGACTCTCATTTGTTCTGGTCTCTCACAGGTGTTGAGTAAGTTGGTAAACTCCTCACAATGGCAGAGTGGCCAGAAGAAAGCCAGGGGGGTGAATAGTTATGCACATTGAATTTTTTTTTGCTTCATAATAAAAAAAAAAAAACATCTTCAAAGTTGTGGGCATGTTCTGTAAATTAAATGATGCAAATCACTGTATCTATTTATGTTTCTGTCTTTCAATAGTTTTATTCTTTGCAAAGAAGGTCAGAAGTCATACCGAGTGCATAGCAGTCTGCAAAGTGAAAGACATGGGTGGTATCATCATTCCAGAAGACATACCAGTTTAGGCAGGTTTGGACATTATCATAATACAAGATTACCCTGTTCCATTAAGGATAGGGAGGTAACCACAAGAAAAATGAGTTTGAAGAGGAAAACACAGCTTACATAACAAGTTCATATGAGAAGTATGCACAATTGCAAAATCAGCAAGAGTAAAGTTGTGGAGAGGTCAAACAGCCGAAATGGGAAGTACATTCTTTACCTGTGAATAAATCTGAGTGCAGAGGACAGGGGGCCCGTTGCACAAAACTAGGATAAGGGATTAAGCCGGGATATCTTGGTTATCCTGGCTCAACTTATCCATGATCCGGTTGCACAAAAGCGGAATAGGGAATAGTAGGATATGTTATGGTATAAGTTAGCTCCAGACCAGGCTAAGTTCCAGGATCTATTTAATCTCATCCCTTATCTCAGTCAGCAGTCACCACAAACAGTAGTGTGTTGTCTGGGAGTGGCCTATTGGGTCATAATCCCAAATCAGGTGGTTTCTTCTGCCTGTGCTGAGAAATGGGAAGATACCAGATGTTAACACTTCATGATCTTTGACAAAGAAATAACCCACATGATTAGTGCAAGTGACACGATCATGTGATGCAGAGCCATCTAGAAACAGAACCAAATCAGCATTTCTTTCAGGTCAGGTCTGAATCAGACAGTGAAGAGAAGACTAGAATGGCATAACTTGGAATGAATTATATGTAATAGGAACACATTCCCAGGAATAACTGAACATTTGTTTCTTAGTGGCAGGCTCAGGAATGTTCCGGATGGTTCAAACAGAGATTTTCCGGTTGCTGTGATCACATGACACAATGTCACTTCCTGCTTCACATATTAGGGGTACAGTCGAATATTCAGTTTTGCTTACGAAGGTTCCTAACTGAGTGAAATGACCTGGAAGGAAGGAAGGAAGGAGAGAAGGAGAGAGAGAGAAAAAAATCACTGATTCATTTTAAGAATTAAGCAAACTTCAGCTCTCTGTCAGTCACCTGACACAGAAGCTCTTCATGAGCCCACTGCTGTGCAAACACCTCCACATTCCCTGTGAGCCTGTGGAAGCAGAACTCCAGCTTCAGTCTGGCCTTCACGTTGAACTTCCACAGAGTCACAGCATCAAGGGTCGGCCCTCCCTGCAGTCTGTCCCTACGAGTCAGGTAGATCGACATTTTAGCTTCACCGATTAAAAAGTTCAGGAGCTGACACTTTGCTTTTTCTGTTTTTTTATGTCTAACTCCACATATAAAACCAGGGATAGTAAAAATTACACCAAACAGGTTAAAAACACGAGTTAAAACATGAAAGATTCCTGTTAATCTCCTGCACTCAGTGAAAACATGAAAGATGTTTCGGTCAGACCACAGAAAGGGCACTCGTTTAAAACACTGTGATTAATGACAGATAAAAAGGCGTTGGTTGCAATGGCACCATGTAAAATTCTCCATTGGAGATCTCCAGTTCTCTTGTTCAGAGGAGGTTTGTACAAAGTTCTCCACTGTGGGCTCAGCCCGCCCAGCCTCTCAGTCCACACACACTCCTCTCTATTGCACAGGCCCGTTCTGTGGATAGTTTTTACACAGCTTGTGTACAGAGTCTTTTTATCGGCCTTGTGCAGACTTAGTTTTTCTCCATTGTATGTTTTTAAGAGAGGGCCGCTGAGCTCCATGAACCCAGGGCTCAGGTGGATCTCTGGATAAGGGTCTTTGGGGTCAGGTTCAGCCTCTCCTCTGCCGTATCTGAGGAGGAGGCCTCTCTCCTTCTCTGTCAGCCTCTACCTCCAGGCTCTTCTCCATCAGCCGGACAGAGCGCACTCCCAGCACAGAGCTCAGAGCCTGACTGTCCGTGAGTGCCGGTCCTGCTGCATTCACCAGCTGACTCAGACAGACGAGACAGAAAACAGAGCAGCATCCAGCCCCAGGTTGTTGACACGCCTGAGTATGCAGCTGGCCACGTCCCTCCACACCAGATCTTCAGGCCCAGTCAGATATTTCTGGATGAACTGGAGCCTGAAGGTGGCTGTCCTACTAGCCAGGTGGACCAGGCCCTGGCCCCCCTCATCTCTGGATAAAAACAACACAGACTGAGGTACCCAATGTAATTTATCCCAGAAAAAGTTCACTATCTTTACCTGGATTTGGGCAATTAGACCTAATGGAGGGTCCAGACAGGCTAACCGGTGCCATAGCAGGGAGGCCACCAGGTTATTTAAGACCAGGACCCTCCCTCTGAAAGACATCTGGGAGTGGAGCCACCTCCACTTAGCCAGTTTGCTATCCACTTTGTCCATGATGTTCTCCCAGTTCTTTTTTTCAATGTCACTGTTCCCTAGAAAAATTCCAAGATATTTTAGACCTTCCCTTTTCCAGGTCAGGCCCTGAGGGAGAACAGGGAGGCCTTCACGCCACTCGCCAACAGCGAGGGCTTCGCTCTTCCCCCAGTTCACCCTCGCAGACGACACAACAGAAAATTTTTCAATGACAGAATTTAAAACACACACATCCTGTTGGTCCCTGACTAAAACAACGACATCATCAGCATAAGCAGATAAAACCACACTGCTGTTAAAACCAGGTAAAAACAGGCCTCGAACAGATGACCTGATCTTCTGAAGGAGGGGTTCCAGGGAGAGTGCATAGAGCATCCCGGACAGTGCACAGCCCTGCCGGACGCCTCTATGCACTCTAAAAGGAGCACACAAGCCGCCATTAAACTTCAGCACACTCTCAATGTCACTGTACAACACCTTGATCTTGGCTATGAGACCAGCGCCGAACCCAAACCTCTCCATGACCTTCCAGAGGAATCCGTGTTCAACGCGGTCAAAAGCCTTTTCTTGATCTAATGCGATCAATCCAGTGTTTACGCCTAATGAACTGGAGACCTCCAAAACATCCCGAATGAGGTAGATATTATCTACCATAGACCTGCTGGGCACACAGTACGTCTGGTCCCGGTGGAGAATCTGCTCCATGGCTCCTCTCAGCCTATTGGCTAAGACTTTGGACAGTATTTTATAGTCCGTGCAGAGAAGAGACACAGGACGCCAGTTTCTGATGTCCTGCAGGTTTCCTTTCTTGGGCAGGAGGGTGATGATAGCTCTCCTACTCGACAGAGTCAGTGACCCAGCCACCAGGCTCTCGTTAAAAACATCTAAGATGTCACCGGCCAAGATGTCCCAGAAAGCTTTATAAAACTCCACCGTGAGGCCGTCGATGCCTGGAGCCTTTCTCCCCTGCATGCTCTGCAGTGCAGCGTACAGCTCCTGCGGAGTCAGTGGGCTGTCGAGCTGTGGGTTTGCCTCTGCACACATCTGAGGAAGACCATTACAGACCTCCTCCATCAGTTCCTCGTTTTCTTTAAATTCACTTTTAAACAGTGAAGCATAAAACTCGACGGCTCTCTTCCTGATCAGGCCTGGCTCCGTCAGCTCCTGCCCTGTCGCAGAGAGCAGAGAGTGGATCTGTCTTCTCTGCCCTTGTCTCTTCTCTAAACCAAAGAAGAAGCTCGATGGAGCATCCATCTCCTTGATGTTCTGGACCCGGGACCGGACCAGCGCACCCTGTACTTTAGTGTCCAATCAGGCTGGCTAAAGCCATCTTTTTAGTCTTGAGGATTTCAATATATCCTCGATTTCCTGTGGACTCACTTTCACACTCGAGATCCACAATATCAGTCTCCAGATCTCTGATAGATCTGGTGATGTCACGTGTGACATTGAGCGTGTGCTGCTGACATAAAAGTTTAATTTGAACTTTCCCATGGTCCCACCACTGCCTCAGACTGACAAACTCTGTTTTTTTTCTGTCTAAAATCACTCCAAAAAAAGCTAAAAGCTTCCCTGAAAGATTTGTCAACAGTTAAAACAGAGTTAAAATGCCAATAGGCACTTTTGGGTAAAATATTTCTGATAAAAACGCTACATAAAACCAAAGAGTGATCAGTAAAACCAACCGGTAAAATCTCACTCATTTTAACAGCACTGAGTCTGTCTCAGTCTTAAAAACATAAACACGATCAAGTCTGGCCAAGGAGATTCTGTTTTCCCTGACGTGGGACCATGTGTACTGTCTGCAGCCTGTGTGCATCCTTCTCCACACGTCCACCAGGCCATGGGAAGAGACCAGCTGCCTCAAGGCATGCTGGGATACTGGATGCGGCTCTGCATGGTTTCGATCTAAAAATTCATTATCAGTACAGTTAAAATCCCCACCCACGAATAAATAATCCTCTGAGCTGCAGCTGTTTAAAACATCATTCATGTTTTCAAAGAAGAGTTTCCTCTCTGCACCGCTGTTTGGAGCATAGATGTTGATAAAAACAACGTTAAAATGTTCAAAACCAGCCTTCACTAAAAGGCACCTCCCCTCCACAACATGTCTGACCTGCAGAGAGGTTGGAGTAAAACCTGGAGTGAACAGGAAGCCCACTCCCGCACTGAGGGTGGTGTTATGGCTTAAAATCACGTCTCCTTCCCATTCTCTGCTCCAGTCTGCCTCATTACTAACATCACTGTGTGTTTCTTGTAGAAATAAAACATCAATGTGTTTCATTCTGGCCATTTCGAACACTGACGCTCTCTTTCTAGCGTCCCTGGCACCATTGACATTCAGACTGCCTATCCTAAAAACATCCATAGTGATGGAGAGGTTAAGACACAGAGTAAAAACAATCAGTGAAATAAAGAAGAATAAGATGTGTACATTCATCATGGTTAAGAACAGAGCTGCTTCCTGACTTTGATCATCTGTTTCTTCAGTCTGAACACTTCCTGGTCTGTCAGGTCTGACTCTGCTCTGTGTTTGAGAATGTACCTGACTGAGTTATAAAAACCCTGCAAATCAGGGAAGTGCTGCTCCAACACCACCTTCATCCCTTTGGTCTGCTTTAAAAAGGCCTTCAGTACCTCAGCTGAATACACCTGAGCAGCAGCCTGCTGAGTGTGAGACAGGTCACTGCTGTCAGACACACAGCCCTCACTGTCACTGCTGCCAGACAGAGCTGCTCCGCTCTCTACAGCAGGCTTACCTGCCAGCCGCCCGGCCTTACCACCGACCATCGCAGTCAAAGCACTTCTCCTCTTACTGCGCCTTTTCACAGGAGCAGACCCCCACCCAGCCTCACAGGCCTCCATCCCTTCAGCCTCAGCTGCTCCACACTGCAATTCTTCACACAGCTCCTCTGCTACTTTACCTGCCTCACTCACCTCACCTACAGCCTCACCTGTTTCAGCTACCTCCTCCAGTTCACCTGCTACTTTATTTCCTTTACCTACTTCACCAACAACCTCACCTGCCTCTCCCCCCTCACCCTTCACCACTTCACCTGCTCCTTTACCTGAAGTATCACCTGTGTCCTCACCTGTTTCACCTCCCTCCTGCTCCATCTCACCGTTCACCTCAGTGCTCCCTGCAGCCTGGCTCTGCATCTCCTCCTCCGGTTGTTTCTCTGTAGCTCCCGTGTCCTTTTTCTCCCCTGCGGTACCGGCCCCCCCACCGGCGACCCCGGCCACACGCCGCGGCACCGGAACGGGTCGGCCGCCGGGAGCGGCAGCGGAGGCCGCAGCCGCCCGCAGCCCCGCGAGCGGATGGCTCAGCGGCGGCGGCGGCAGCGCCCCGCCGGGGCACCGCGGTTAGGACAGGCTTTGATCAGATGCCCCCCCCCGCCACATCCAAAACATTTTACAGTGGATGACGTTGCAAACAACATATATTCAAAGTCATCCACGCGGACACGGAAGCGGTAATCAAAGTCTTCGTCTTTGTTGTTTAGCAACATAAAGAGCTGCCTGCGGTGAGACACGACGTGTCTCAGCAGGGGGTACTTGCAGCCCGACAACACCTTCCTTATAGGTGACACCACCTTTCCGTGTCTGGACAGCTCTCTGATTAAAAAGTCATCACTGATGAACGGAGGGACGTTTGACAGGGTGATCTTTGTAGCCGGCTGCGTCAGCGGCATCACCGGCTCAAACATCCCGTTCACCGTGATGCCCGTCTCCACCAACCTGTTCACATGCTCCACCGTCTCCAGGAACAGGACCACCGCACTGTTCATGCGGGCAGCGGACTTCACAGAGCCGTGCCCGATGACCTCTCCCACGGCCAGTGCGACCTCCTCCACGCTGCACGGAGAGCCGGCTCCGGTTTTAATGCCGTGCCTCCGTGTCAGCCTGGAGAAAACGCTACTGGACGCCATGCCAGCTCCTCAGAGCGTGGCTGACAAAACACGTGACAAACAAACACCAAACTGACCAAAGAACAACCAAACAAACACCAAACTAACCAAAGAACAACCAAACAAACACTAAACTAACACAACTATAGTCACAAACACACACAACGAAAAGAATACAGAAAAAGGAAAATAGAAAGTGAGAAAAACTCAAATTCATTCAGCTCCTCCACACACACTCCTCTCACACCGAAGAGAGAGAGAGAGAGAATATGAATAATATGGACAGACATGATGATGGGACTTTGATTACGAAGCCTGTTTTGTGTTGTTGACTGTGGCAGCTCCACAGTCATCAACACAGTCGGATTCTATGAACACTGTGGTCGTCTTTTCCTAAGGCCTTATGAATTCTCCTTCACATCTTTCGACTTCATGATGTTTCCATCGAGGTCAAGGCTAAGTGCTTCTGAAAGGACTTAGGAGGTAATTCAGCCATACCCTAGAATTCTTACCATAATGCAAGAGCGCAGTATCAAGGGTCAACTGTAGGGGCTGCCAACTTTCTCTGAAAGCTACATTGTAAATAGTCAGAGATTCACAGTAACCTTGTGTAGCCTTCGCCATTGAAATTGAATGCAAACCAGTATTAACTGTCTTTGTGAACTGGAACACCGAAAAGGGCATCGGCTAAATCAGCAACAGAAAACTAACAAGCATCTCATGGAGACAGAACGGTGTATAGATTTTTAACATTTGGGGCTCTACCATGGTGTCTATAAATTCACAGTTTATAGATCTTGAACAAAACGCTATTCTGTTGGCTGCCCTGCAGAATGGCTCTGATCTTTTTCACAGTGAGGCTGGGGTTGCTGCAGCTTCCTCCTCTGTCATCATTGTGTATGTGTGTTTTGTAGCTGTGACTGAACTGACCGCTGCAACCCAAAGAAATGTGTGATGTACAATGGAGAAAGTCATGCTGCATGTACTGTGTATGTGAAGGGGAGGTGCATTCCCTGGTTCCAATTAAAAACACCATTTATCTCCCCAACTGGGAGTCTCTACTAGTATGCATACAGAAGCTGGGCAGGATCATATTTCACAAATGTGTGACATTAACCTAATTCTCAATTGACACATAAGATCATGTCCCAAGAGGTTGATTGGACAACAGCTAAACTTCAAAACTAAATGCTTATATCTGGGGTCAGTTTTAAATTAGTGGGACCGTGAAAAACTCTTTTACCACATTCCCTGATGCATCAATTGACCAACATGGTGACCACTCATTTTGGGAGGTATTGAAAACACAGCTCTTAGCAGAATGAGACCAAAAATGTGATTGGTTGGTCATTTAGCAGCAACATGTGTTCAGGCATTTGTTTATATGACAAATTTTCATATTTTACATATGTACCTACTGATGGAGTTGTTCTTCTGTATAGGTTACATAGCGTGTAGCACTAGCTAAAGCCGTTCTACATTAGAAGTTAGTTTGTATAGAAGACAAAGACAGTGAGATTAAGACCATTGCATTTAATCAAAGCAGTGTAATATTGTAACTTTTACTACTGTCCACATCCAAAGAGTGCATACTGCTGTTGCATCTCCTCCAGGCCCACACAGGTCTGTCTGTGTTCCTCCGTTTGACACTCTGCGTCTGTGGGCCAGTACTCGATCCAGGTTCTCTCACCGAGTACATACTGATACCTGAGGAGAACAACGTGTTAAATATATTGGGGTCTTTATGTGGCCAGCTATCTGCAACACGCAGGAACGTAACATGAAACAGCAGACTCTCTCCTTTCCACAAAAACTGTACATCTAATTACTCTATAGACAGCAACAACACACAAACTAAAGTATAAGGAAAAACTTAGTTTAGAAAACAGTGCAACAGTTAAATAGTAAGTAACAATTAAAATTAAACATTCACTCAAAGAAGAAACTTACGATCGATTGTCGTCATCTTTGTGAATATCTTTGGACGTCCCCATGATAAGGTAGTTTTTGCCTTTTACCAGATCTAATGATTTCCTGCAGTGTGGATAACTAAGGAATATGCGCAGTTGGCCTTCAGGATTCACATCATAACTTTCTGGAATTAGAGTATAGGATTAGAAAGAGTTCAATGAATTGTTGAATGTGTAGTACAAAACATGACTTGTATTCTGACATCTGCTAGTGGAATCATGCTGAAAGAACAGACTTTTGGGAAATACACTAATTTGCTTTTATTTGTTGATAGTTACTATATACTAGACTATTTCTTGGCTTGGACCAGTAACCTCCTGGATCTTCTGGCAGTTGCCTGGTGATGCATGATAAGTTAGCTGGCTGATAGTAGTAGCTTTGTATTTAGCATATTTCAGGGATGTAAGGGGTGTCAATCTTCTCATCTAAGTGAATATGCATGTTTCCCAAAATGTCAAACTTTCCTTTTAAAGGACCAAGAATATTTCTGTGTGACTGGAAACACCACTGATACAAACTGCCCATAAAAGTTCAGAAACAGAAAGATAAATACCAACCTCCTTTGATAACGTCCAGTACCCGCATTGTGTAGATGTCGGTGGACAAACCGTCTTCAAAGTCTTCCAGACTCATTTTGTACACTGAGGACAGACAAGTTGCAGATTGTAAGTTCCCGTGATTACTTACTCTCTCAATCTCTGTCTCACACAAACATATACACAAAATTCATTTATGCTCTCTTACCAAAATCTATTTTGCTGGTCGGAGTCGTCTCACAAGACTTCTCTGTGCGCAGATCATTGCTGATTTTGCCCTTCTTCTGCATACTGCAGTCCTCTAGAAGTACACAATGGGCACAAAGTAAATAGACAATTGATGACATGATCAAATGAGCACAAGTGGATGTATGTACTGTGTGGATGAGTTGATGGGTGAGAGCAGTTGTATCTAAGTGACAATTTTAGTATGCTAGTGAGTTATTCTTTAGCTCTGTCTCCTGCTCTGATCTTAGAGGATCCAACAGGTGCTTGATGCCTCTGAAACAAAGTTTTGATGATTGTGTTGCAATCTGCTGATGCTGGTGTATTGTAATTTTAGATATATCAAATTACCAAATTCAGATAAACCAGATTAGATCGTCAGTTAGACATCAGAATGTTTACCTTCAGCACATGTGCACTCATCATTTCTACAGAGCCGCATTAGCTCTCCACTTCTCCTCTCTGGATGGTAGAATTTTACACAAGGTGTTTCTGCAATGAGAGAAAGATGTTTAAAACAAACATTGTGCTAATTGCAACACAAAGACGTGTACATTAAACACTTTTACATCTATTGGAAGCAAAGAGAGTCTCAAAATTCATGGAGGCAGCATCTGTTTCTGAAGGTCCATGAAGCTTACGTTCATAGTATTCATAGATGGACACGGCAGCTGGTTGTAAGACACCCACTTTGTGTTTCTGATTGACCCTAAATGTGATCTCTTCTTCTCGCGTGTGGGAAACCTGTAGAGTGATGTAAAGCAAAAGTGAGATAGACATGAAGAACTAAAGAAGAAGGCTGAGAGAAAGATGAATATTAAGAAAGAGTGATGACCTTGTCCAGGTAGATAATGAGGGAGCCTTTTTCTGACAGGGCTGTGTTCATCTCATATTTTGACATGGTTTTCGCATGTCCACTGGAAAGCTACACAGACACACTAATCAGACACTAAACCACCATAAACCATAAATACTGACTTTTGATCTGTACTGTATGTACAGTTGGGTCCAGAAATATTTGGACAGTGACACAATTTTCATAATTTTGGATATGCACAACCAAGATATAATTGAAGTGCAGACTTTCAGCTTTAATTAAGGGATAGAAAAATAAAATTGAATGAAACATTTAGGAATTACAACTGTTTTCACACAGTTCTCTCATTTCAGAGGCTAAACTATAATTGGTCAAATTAATATAATGCTAAATAGAATTTTCATTTTAAATACTTTGTCGATAATCCTTGTAGGCAATGAGTGCTTGATGTCTAATTGATGAAGAAATAATGAATATCCCGCATCTGTCCATGAAAAAGCTTTTGAGTCAACTGTCCAATTACTTTTGGCCCCTTGAAAAATGGGTTGCTACATATAGTGCAAGTGCTATAATTCATAAACCCTTTGGCCAATTTGGATGTGAATACCCTCCAATTAAAGCTGAGAGACTGTAATTTAAGCCCATATTTATTATTTAACTGAAACGTGAATATTTTTTGGTAAACAATTAAAATAACAAAACTTCTTGAAATATATATGGACCTAACTGTACATGTATGAATGTATCTGTGTAAAGTTCTTACTAATTTCAGGTCATTTGTGTTAGCAGTGAAGCCGGTTAACAAGCCAATATCCAAGATCGACATGCCTGCATCATGCATCCTGTTCTTAAAACTGTAAAGAAAAAACAACATAAAGAAGATGCAGAAAAATCAAATATCAAATCAGATATGTCTTAAGATTACAGATGGTTAAAATACAATTTAAACTAGTGGAAACAGGCAGCTCAAATGAGCACAAATTGGTATTAAAGGTCAAGGAATTTAGACTATCATGCTTTTCTGATGCAAAAAAAAGTGTGAAATTGAGGTGGATAATGTGGACATTGGGGACAAAGGACGCAGGACAAAATTAAGATTTATTAGAATGGACCGGTTTTGACTTGAACACAAGTTGAGCCTTTGAGCCATGAGCCAGCTGGTACTTGAACTGCAGCAACAAAGAGCTTGTCTCAGAGATGATATGTCTGCACTAATTCAAGTCAGTTACGCCACTGCAGACCTACATAGATGTGCTCCTAGAGGACCGTCTCACAGCTGCTGAGCCCCTTGCTAGTGAAAACATTGAACAGCTAGCAACCAACATTACCGTTACCGTATGCCTAGAACAAACTGCTTCAAGACCTCCTTGACAAAGAAAGTCAGATTTGATGTGAATTGATTTGTCCATCTCTATTGTGTGTGTTCATTCAGTTATTAGCAGTGTGTGCAATTTGACTGTACTAGGAGTTTTGTGGGGCCACAAATGAAATCTTGTTTAGGGCCACTAAAAGCCTCAAACCCAGAACGGGTGATACGCCCAGACCTATCATCATATGTTTTCTTCCTTTTCAAGAGAAAAAAAATGTTCTTGGCTGGGCTAAGCAATGGTGGGGAACAACTCTTTAAGATTTACGTGTAGCCACTGCAAAAAAAAAAAAACATTCTGTAGGCTACCTCTGCTTTGGATCTGATCTTTTCCCCCCACTGAACATGTGTTTTAACTATTCTTATTTTTGTATTAACCCTTTGGACATTGATGGTGCCCCTTCTGATAACATGAGTGTCCCTGAACATGTCCACCCCTGCAGACAATGGAGAATAATGTCCTCATACTTGTCCAAACTCCTTTTAAAGAATTCATAGCTTTGTTGATTTCCTTTACTTCTTGTGTCCACATGCAAGATACAGTTGCAGTAATTTCAATCTTAACAAGGTTTCCATGAAATGGATGACAAGGCAGGAGGACTCCTAGCACACCTGTGACTCTATCCAGACTGATTCCTAGGATCAGCTCAGTAAGTACTGTTGTTCATATCCCATATATACTTTACACCTTAAAATATTCCCCAAACTTATTGGACAGGGAAAGCCTTGACCTTTTGCCTTTTGACCTTCATCAACATTGGTGATGAATTGAGCTCTCTTTGGGGTGGTGGGAAATAGGTAGAAAATAAAGACGTATTGTTTGCTCTGTGATTTGTATGTTTTCATATTCATCCATCCTTTAGTTACTTGTTACTGTAACACTCATCAGTATGACTTCTTGTACTTACATGTAATTTATTTTCAGCTTGTATGTCTTATCATCCCCCTCCATTTCAGCTGGAGGAGCAAAGAGTTTAATAAGCATTGAGTTGATTTCATGTTGACTTTTCTCATGAAAAAAAAAAAAAATTATACTAAGATGGAGACAATAGAAAATACAGACTAACTGATAAGCAAACAAAATAGACCAAAAACAAGCAAAAAGAACCAGATAAAATGACGAGACAGATTACCTGGAATGAGCTGCACTGACAAGTTAAAATTCTGACAGTTGTTTTCCTTTTCTTTAGGCAGAGCGTAATAAATCGATACCATCTGTCACACAGATAAAAGCGCATCTTAATGTGATGAGCTGACAGGGATTTGTCTGAATAATATTGTCCACAGAAGGTTAAAAAAAAAAAAACAGCCTTCAGCCTCATCTGAGGTCAAGGACACATCAATGAATAACAGCTAAAAAAAAGGATAAAGAATTTACTTACTGTCATTGTTGCTTCTCCGGTGCCTGTGGCAGTCACTTTCACGTCCTTGTTTATACTTTTGGTCTGTGGAAATTCAAACACATAGGAATCAGCAGATGAAACAACAGGAATGATGGTATTAATGTTTGTGTGTTCTCACATTAGATGTCCTTGTAGCGAAGTTTCCCCGGTTGAAAGTATAATTGAGTGCCTGTGACCTGCCTGGCAACTCTACGTCTACATTCAGATTATAAGCTGGTTCTGGAGCATTGGCCCAGTACTCAGCTATAGCTTGGTACACCATTATGGTAGCCTGGGGAGAAAAGGGGTGGCAGAGAGAAAACCATTAAAAGTAGGTTATAAACCCAGTCAGACATATATAACTATATCAAGATGTAGTGAGGAGTTTGTGTTACCTGAGTTGACCCATAGTTTCCGCTTTGCCTCTGCTGTTCATTGAACCATCTGACAACAGGTCTGGCATCTTCAAAAGCCTTTATTAACGGAAGGCATTGTGAAAAAGTGGGTGAGACCATTTGTCCCTTTAGTTTAACCATGCTTGTTCGTTTTCAGCCATTTTTCCAGCAATTATCATCATTTTACAGATATAGACTCTCCCGGGTTTGTTTGTGTTTTGTATTATGTTTGGTTATATTTCGCAGTCCAACATCTTTGGTTAAAATAAACTCTTACAAGTATTGTTAAATTAACATTTAATTTTGTTACTTACCATACTCACCATGTGGTCAGAGACAAAAGGAGGAAGTGCTGCAGCATTTCCTGCTTTTATACTCTGGCTGACATGATTGAGGGAGGTCATGTGGATTAATGGTAAAACAGGTAAGTGTTTTTACTGTAATCTGTGCGATTATAACTGTGAAAACATCTGGTAAATTAGGAGCCAGTGGAGTCACCTCCACCAATGGTACAGCCAGGGAGGTAGTGCCAAGTGGAGAGACTATTTAAGCAGTGGCCTTTTGTCTGTCGAGGAGGACAGAGTGAACAAAGAACGAAAACATAGTGCTGATCAGGTGTAGCGATTTACACTTGATATAAGTTGTACTTTGCATTGCTGTAAGTTGAGTTTTATTTAGTTCATCTAAGTTAACTGTTCAGTTATCCTTTTTTTTTTTTTTTGTATATATTTTTACTACACGTGAACCTGGATGCACTTTGGTTGTAAATAAACACCTTGCGGTGAATTTTGAATGAACTGCCTCGAATCTGCCTCCTATTTATGCCACTCTGGTCAAGCTTCCCAACAGGCATGTTAAACAGTTGACATTTTCTGTGATTGATTTTTTTAATCAACTTGAAAGATGAAGATTTCTTATTCTGTTGTATGATATATAACAGAATTTCATTGAGAATTTCTACACAAGTGCATTCTAACATGCAGTGGTGATATTTTTGGTTTACAAGCAGTTATTACTGTGACATTCAAAGCAGAAGTGCAGCTAAACTGTTTGTCGTCATCCTCTGGCTGCAAAAAAATCTGGAACTGACGTCGAAAGGCAGTGGCTGGTGCCTGCTCAGGCCTGTGGTAGATGACATTTTGAGGCACTGACATCAATGAGAGACACATTTCAGGCTTTTGTTTACAAAATCTCTACCCTTTTAGTGTGGCACGATGGCACCTCGGTTGCATGTTTTCTGTAGCATGACATCCTGGTAAAATGCAAGTGGGACATGCTCACCTTGGCCTTGACCAGAGCAAGAAGAGCATAAGCTGTGGCCTCCAGTGTGTAAACATCTCCCTTGGATACTGGCCAGTGGGATAAATCTGAGGAAGATACACACACATTTTTCTATTACTATGCTGTACCTGGATAAAGCCTAACTTGAGTAAAAATTGCTTATTTTTGAGAATTAATCATTCTATCCTTGTAAGGCTTAGAGTGCAGATTTACATGTACACATGAAAACATGATAAAATATTTTGAAGGCCACATTTGACATAATAAAAAAAAATGTAATACTGACTTTTGACCATTAATAGTTAAACAAACATTTCTGATAGACCCCATTAATCTTTTAGTTATTTAAAAGTTATTTAAAAATTGGTTTCCATTATAAGCAAAACGCTGTATAATGGCTCAACCAGACTGACATATGAAAACGCTGAAAGAGAAAAAGAACTAGTTACAGTTAAATAAGAATATAAGACTGAAAGCTTAGCATCAAATTCTGTGCAGATTTACACCGATCAGCCTTAAAATTATAACCTGTGTTTTTTTGCTTTGTGGCAGGGCGGACTGACTTGCTCAAAGAGGCCACTGCCATCAGAAATTCCTTTTTTATGAAAGGGTGTACATGGTCTACAAGAACACTTAGGTAGGTAGTATGTGTCAAAGTAACATCCACATGAATGGCAGAACCCAGGTTTCCCAGCAGAATGTTGCAAAAAGCATCTCACTGTCTCTTCTGGCTTGCCTTCTTCCCATAGTGCATCCTGGTGCCATTTGTTCTCCAGGTAAGTGATGCAAATGCACTATACTGTGCCCATTGCTCAGTAGTCCAGTTCTGATGCTCCTGTCTGGAGCTTTTGGCAATGGACAGGGGGCAGCATAGGCACACTTCTGATAGATACCAACCCAGACCAGGAATACCCCACAAAAGCTGCAGTCTTCACAATGCTCTGACCCAGTTGTCGAGCCATCACAATTTGGCTCTTGTCAAAGTCACTGAAATCCATCCATCCATCCATCACCTCTGGGCTCAGCTTTCTCTTCCCCATGACAATTTGGTACAACGTCAGCAGTACTGCAGATGATGCACCAACCCGCCCGGCCATCTGCGCTCCATTTTCCTATTACCTGTAAACAAGACCCCAAGATACTTGAACTCCTTTGCCTTGGGCAGCAACTTGCTCCCAACCCAGAGGGAGCATTCCACCATTTTCCGGCAGAGAACCATGGCCTAGATGTCTAGGAGGCCAACATTCAGTTTCTTTGACCCCGATCACCAGGCAACATTGAGACAGGCTGGCATCTGCACTCCTCCACAAATCCAAACAGCAGCCTCGTATACCAAAGAGAAAGAATCTTCTCTGATATGATTTAGTGCTGTCACTGTCTATGACCTCAAGACCCTTACATGACCCTGTGTAACCAAAGGATAGAAGATTCAATAACACCCAACTTCCCAGGATGCATGAAAAGTTCTTCCCTTGATATATCCCACCCACTTCACCTGTCAGTGGTCATAATGTTATGACTGATCAGTCTAAATAGGAACAGGTTCCTATTTCAGTGACAAGTGCACAATATTGCCTAAAACAAGCTGGAATTAAATAACCACTCATTTAGTGGCATCTAGCAGTAAAATACCAGATTGCAATTAACTGAATACACCTTGCCCTTCCAACTGTGTAGGAGAAACTATGGTGGCCACGAAAATCACCTGGTTTGTTCTTCTGGGCTACTGTAGAAACATGGCAGTTTAACGTCACAGACTTTTCAAATATAAATGTCTCATTCTGAGGTCTTCAAAAACAGAATAATTCTCATTTCCTGTGATTATACACACATGAAAACATATGTATGAATATTTGATTCCATTTATGCCATATTCTGCAAATAACCTGCTGAATATTACACACTGGACCTTTAAGAGGCGTGAAGTCAAAAGCTGATCTAAGGTAAACACTTTTGGAATTGGACCATCACTTGAACATACTGTGGTCCAATTGCAGTTGGGGTTTAATCATTATTGACGGACACTAATGCTTTTCTGGACTGGAAAATACATTTTAAATCAAAGGGTATTTGGGGATAAAAATGGTTTTAACAGTATTCCCTCCTGCCATGCAACACTGGTGGGGCATCAACCAAATGGAAGTTTTAATCATGTTATCATTCTTCATTGGGGACCAAAGAGTATTAGCTAAAAAATATTGCTGTGTGACAACACCTGCGGAAACAAAGTTGAAGAGTTTCTGCCGATTCAGTTTGTTTGCATTGGCCAGGGCGTATGATGTCATGGCAACAGCATATGAGTAGGTGAGGCTGGGCAGGCGATTCTCCAGGTAAGCCACCGCTTTGTCTATGTTGCTTGATAAACTCTGGACAGAAAGATAAGACAAGAAGGAGAAAGGAGGATAAGGGAGAACACCAAGGTTTTTGTAAATATACCATTCTATTCAGGAATGTGTTTTGATCCTGGGAGAATAGCTGAGACCAAGACTGTCCCCTCCTTTACCCTCTTCTGTGTCATAAAAGCTATAGCGAGCCTCGCTCATTAGTTCCAGTTAATGAGGTGTGGGGTAGTGATGTTACACTCAAAACAGACTGTTTAACACTGTATCAGCCTTTAAAAAATCACATCAAGACGACAACAAACATCCCTGATTATGTCACTATGTCTGTGGTGAGAAAATGGGTTATCTTTGCCAGTCTGCAACAATATTAGAAGGAAGAGATGTAGATTGTAGAAGAGGGTCTGTTTTTGTAGTAAAAGCTTAATTTAGTAGTGAGACCACTTTAATTCTGACTTGTTGTATCATTAAGTTCTTGGATTTAATACTTTCATACGAAAGCAATATGAAGAATTATCCAGAAATTACCTGGCTTTTGTCTACCTTTGTCAGGAATGAACCTATTCCAAAATATAGTATAATCAAAAATAGTTTGATTATTAATTATTGTTATTATTATATAAGTGTTAAATCTGTTGCCATTACCATTGTTAACTGCATTATATGCCTTGTAAGAACAAACAGCAAAGATAGCAACAGCAACGGTGGAGCGGGCTTTTAAATTTACCATATAGTGGTGCAGTAACCTAGAAAGTCAGTAAATGAAGAAATAAAAGAGAAGAGGGAAAAAGAGAAAACAGAGATGAAGTACTCACTGGGATATCACACAGTCTGTGTGATTCCTGCATGGCAATAAGGCAGAAGGCCGTCATGGAGGCATCTGAATCTGTGCCCTCCACGTCACTCTACAAATGAATGGACACAAACATGTTTTATCTGTATAAGATGACAGTTAATGACATCTAATTGTTTTCATATCAATTAGCTAATTTTTTTGTATGACGTTGAAGAATTGATATTAATGCAATCAGTGCACGCACATTCAGCATATAACTGTACACCTTTCCAACTTCTATAAACATGCCATCAGGTTGCTGTGCATTGAGAATCAGAAACTTGATAGCGTCACAGATGATGCTGGACTGCACTGCCACCAAACTGCTGGCCATGGCAAATACCTTGGCAACATAGGCTGTCAGCCTGTTGGAGAGGAGAGGAGAGGAGATTGTTTCATTTATTTGGACCTAACATACACCCATAGTGAAAAGTTAAAGGAGGAAGGCAATAAATTTATGTCAAGTTTGTGGATGTTTGGATGACCCACCAGGTGCTACTTTTTCGTTGGGATACACTGCAAAAGACCCATCACCTTTACGGAAGGTAAGCTCATTTTCGTAACCTGGACACAAACAGAACACACCCTTTTTACTGACTGACAGTTTGTGGAGTCTGAGGTACTTATATGCCAAATCAAATAGAGATTTTTGTATAAAATCTAAAATGTAAACAAAGACCTTTCTCTGATGTTTTTTCTTCTGATTATCACACTTTTCTTCAAATTTTATATCAATTTATTCTCAGTGTCCCTAGCTTTTGTGTTAAAAATACATCTATGTAAGCCTACCGGTCTTGATGTGTTGGAGGGCTTCGTTACGTTTCTCCAAGCCCACAGTTTCCCACTGGTTGGTTTTGTCCAAATACATGGTTGCAATGAGGGGCAGGGTCATGTGGATCATGTTCTGCTCTCCACAGCCTGAGGGCTGATAGATCAGAGTACCCATAGAGTTCCCACTTATGGCGTTTTTCACCAGTGCAGCTACTTGGTCTACCCCTACATGTACACACATAAACAGAAAAAACAAAATGTAATACACTAACAAGTAGTCAGGTATGGTCAGTGAGCAGTGCTGAGAGTCAGGGCCGCTGCTAGCTAATTTGGTACCCTAAGCATAATTGCTTTGTGGTGATTTTAAAATAATACAAATAATTACAATAACAATAAAATAAGTAACAGTAAAAGTACAATCTGCTTCAATAAGATTTAACAACAATCAACTCAACAACAATAATATATATATATATACAAAAGAATAACAGAATTTTTATATTATTAAATAATAATGTGTTTCCCACATCCCTTTGTTTCTTCTTCACCTTTTCTCTGCACCAGACTCCTGTTGCCTTTTTGATGCCATGTTTTCATTGTTTTAGGGCTGATGTCAGGTGTGTGTCTGACTGGTGTAGCCTAATTGAGCAAATCACTGGGAATCTGAGAAAATGTGCTTATAGTAGACTGATGATGCACATTACAGAAAGGATTCACAATCAATTTTAATAAAATATTTATCATTATGATTATCATAATCATGATTGTTAACCATGTTCCTGTCTGGCAGAGGCTATCTTCTGGGGCCAAAGTGCTGGTCAACTTCGGGGTTAACCCCCTTCACTTTCTCCAGCAGTGGAATAACACACACGAGCTCCGGCGTTGGCTTTTGAGACACCGTGGCCTTTTTTTGATCGCACACTGTAGCCTACACTGTACATTTATTCCTAACCTAACTCCTCCAGCTAACCTGCAGTTCTTTCATCCGCACACACTCATGCACTCACTCATTTCCATCGCTCTCTCTCTCACGCTCCATCGCTCTCTCTCTCCACACACACACATACACGTTACGCACAGCTGTGTCCCCAGAATTACGCTACTCTTATAACATGATGATAACTGGGCCATTTTGGTGCCCCCTCCAGCGTGTAAAATGCATTATGGTAGCGACAGCACTAATGAGAATTCTAGTCCGGAAAAACCTGCTTTCAAAACGGGATGATTTGATGGGCAGGCATCAGCTGGAAGAGGTAGTGGGCAGGATGAAAAGGGTCAGAGATTTATCACATTAACATGCCAACATAACATAACATTATGGCTCACCTCTCACAAAGATGTCTGTTCTAGAAGGTGTGTTTGGAGCTACATCTATTATAGGAATTTGACTCCTCATAATTTCCTTTTGTACACCACCTATAAAGGAGAAACAGTGGGCAAATTCAGTTAGATCAGTTAGAAAGAAAGAAATTATTTATATTGTTATAACATAATATTACTAAATTACTGTAGTACTCTGCTACATTTGTTTACATTTTGTTTCTTTTAAGTGTTTTAGTTAACAAATATGCATTATGTCTGGAAATACTGACTCTTTATACTGCTCATATGAGATAAATTGCACTAATATATAGAAATTTATATTTGGTATTTTATTTGAGAAGATACTGAATTTTCTTATGTTCTGAGTAGTCATCTCCTGTCCTGTTTTTTTTTATTTTTTTATTTGGGTATCCAGATGTCAATTTGTCATTAGCCAACCAGTGTCTATCCGAGATGAGTATAACCTACCTAGATGCTATGACTGCGTTCATAAAACACTGTTAAGTTACTGTATTTCCTTGAGTTAAAGCCGAGGGGTTTTCTACAATAGTCTGAACTGTGCTGAACAGAGGAAGAAGAAAAGTTTGGTTTGAGTGCTAAACAGGCACATATACTGAAGCCTCGTGTGGACTGTTGCTAATCAGGAGGAGAAATGACGAAGCGCATGCGTGTAAGGAGTCTGGTTTTCTTCCACCAAGATGCTGATGGCCTTTGGGAAACGGCCACACATCCTGCTACAGATTCTCAGTTTGCCGTTGCATTTATCTGTTTCTACATGGACCGAGCTTCAGGATCTTCATCGCTCAGCCCGCCACTAGACAGAGGTTTTTAACAGATGGGTGCTAACAACTTTTCCATCCAGGGCACAGTACATGGTACAAAAAAAAGTACAAAAAAAACAACTTTCATGCAGATTTTCAAATGAGCTCCAACTGCACGCTGTTGAAGAAATCAATCAGCAAATGAAATGGTGCACAATTGTTGAAAGGAAGGTTATTATTAGAGAGTTTGCGTAGGAGGAGGCCTCTCAGCACCCTAGTAAGATTCATATGATCTAGTTACAGTAAACACTTATAAATTTCATATTCAGTAGGCTCCTACCAATTCACCTCCCATGCTAAATTGTTTTAAAGGTGATAGAGGTATGCATGACAATTCTGTAACAAATTAGAATTGAGTGGGAGGGCTACATTACTATAGCATGCAGACATTTAATAGATAAACTCACCTGCACCTTTTTCAGCTGGATTTAAAATTAAATTCTGAGAACAGGTTACCAAAACACCAGCAGGCTAGAAATGAACAGAAAGGACAGACATAACAAATGGTTGATAATTATTTATGGTAAGGTTCAACAAAATACAATGGGGTGTGCTTGTTAAAATGTTCTTTTCTTCCCTTATATACAGGATACATATGCATTAACATTATGCCCCTTTAAAATGTCTGTTTCCCTGTATTGGCCTCTTTTTCCCAGTACCCCACCTGTACTGTCATGCAAGCTTATTTCACCAATGAAACTATGAAATCTTCTTGTCTGCCGAGACTAAAAAACAAAAACAATTTCAGCAGTGATTTGTAAGGACTTTGGCTGACACAGACAAATGATGTCATACTGAGATCAGATCAGAAAATGCTTTTCGATCTTTCTCTTTCCACTTGACATGGATATGACATGATTTCATTCTCAAGCAAGTCACAACATACAACAGCCCAGCTGAACATCAGTCCAAATTGGTTGCAACAGCCTGGAAGTAGCCACACATACTACATTCCAACCATAACCTTACAAGCTGGAGATGAAAAGTTTAAAACAAGTACTTTTTATTGCATCTTGAACACTTTACTGCAATAAGAGAACAGTTTTCATATGGCATAAAAAAACCTGCTACATGGAGTGTGTCTCTCTTACCACCACCCGCAGCATCTTCATAATTCCATCGTTGATCACTAAGTCTTTAACAGCTGCTTTGACCTCAATGGGATATTGTCCATCCTTCATCGGAATAATGATAAAGGGTACAGCTCGTGTAGTTTTGCCCCCAACTTTGACTTCCTGACGATATCTTCCACGTTTAGAGGCTACACTGCACAGATGCTCTGTCTCAGTCAGATCCACACGCACCTTGACAAGAAGATGAGAAAAAAATGGAGAAAGAGCCTGAGGCATGTGTGGTCGATAGAGCGGATAATAAGGAACTTAATCATAATTTTATTTTATGTCACCTAACAGTGATGCATCCCTAATTTTGAAGACGTGTAATGCTGTTTCCCAGAGGATCAATATGAATGGACAGGTCCATTGTAAATAATGCAGTTGTAAACATGTATATATGTCCAGTGTTGTTGGCTCTGGCCTGAAACACCAAAGCAGCGTGACACAGACTTACAGTGATTTCATTGGGGCTGTAGTTGTGGAGGATTGCTTTAACTTCCACCTGCTCTCCTCGGACAGCAGAGTACGGCAATCTGAGATCAATGAAGAAGTCCTTCCGGACAATGACCTCCAAGGATTCACCAACACAGATTCCTTAAAGATGAGAGCGATACAAAAAAACAAGTGATGAAACAGAGAAAGAAAAAAAAGTGTGAGGGATGGCAGAGGGGTTACTAAAACTTGATTTTACCGTGAGTTCTTGACAGACTAATGCCAGTGAACTGCCAGGTCGTGATTGAATCTTTCAAAGGAACCTCCTTTACAAGTGATGTAGTTTGACTAAAACACAGAAAAAATGTTAACACTTAGAGAGGTTACGGGTAGATTAAATTCTAGTGTCATTAATTAAATTATTTGTGTAATTTTGTGTGTATGTTTTACTTGACTCACCAGTTTGGTCGAGGGCAGGCAGGCAGGTTGATATCTGACCACAGCCAACTTTCATCAAACTTCGTGCGAGTAACAATTTCATTGCTGTCCATATAATTTTTGTCATCCTCCTCACCTAAAGCGTCATTTAAAAGGTTATTAGTTTTCATTGAGCCAGAGAATGTTTTTAACTACCAGTATGATCATGGATAGTAACCACACAGGGCTTCTCTCAGCCCCTTGTCCCTGTTTCTTACTGCGAGCCAGTTGGAGACTATCCTGCTTCCTCTCAGCCCGCTGGTTTTCTATTTCTTTGCAACAGTGCAAGAAGGCCTCAACACAGGCTGCTCCATCCTCAATGTATTCACTTCGCACTTCACAGGAGTATGAAAGAGGGAGGTCCACCATGCCATCCTTACAACACTCACGTTGTAGGTTGTCTTTATATTGACTCGCTGAAAAGACAGACAGACAAGTATTGCAAGTCAAAAACACAAGATGCCAACTACAAACAGAGAGTCTGAACTGTGTCAGAAGGTGACTGAATATGTGGTTACTGTGTAGTTTGAAGCTGTGGTTCTTACCTAAGCTAGTAATGACGTCCATAATAGTTGTGCGTTTCCTCCTGCTGTGGGCCGGACATTTCAATTCTGAAAATGCAACACAAAAATCTTTAACAGAACCCAACAAGTTTAGATCTAGACTTGATGTCTGCATGGTATAATTGATATGAGACTCTTAAAATCAAAGTAATTTAGCTGGTTGGACACATGGACAGCAGGTCGGGGTGGGAAAAATAAATATACAATTTCAATTGCATCATTAAAGACTGTCCAGGGTGTACCCCGCCTCTTGCCCAAAGTCAGCTAGGATAGGCTCTAGCCCACCATGACACGGTTACAGATAATGGATAAATGGATATTTCCTGGACTGTTATTGAATTGAATTGAAATATTGTTGTCGAATATTTCACAAAAAGTGCAACTAAATACTGGCCGAACATTAAACAGGCCGAACATTAACAGAGTGGACCATGATTAGCTCTGTCACCACAATGGACTGTTGAAGCCAACCTGGAAATGCCTCAAAGGGTTGGTTCAGCCAGTTTATGAGTATCTTTTGCAGAGACCCCTAAAACAAAAATGGTGAACTGAACTTTGTTTGTGGTGCTCCCAACACTTAAAAAATCTATATGTATAATGTAACTTTGGTTTTGGCTTATGATGCGGTTCTTCTACTGTCCTCGTAATATAATAGTAAATATTCTATTGGTACAATATTAAAGCCTTAAAAGGGGTATGTTCAGAGGAAAGAAATGTAAAGTAGTGTCACCTTGTCTGTAGGGAGTCCCAGAAGCAGTGTTGGACTCGAACAACAGCCCAGCATCATAGAACACACTCATGCTGTCCTTCCCTCCACCTGGTGTGCAGCCTGTGTCATACTTTTCAATAATGTCCCACACCTGAGCGAAGTCATTCACACACTCATTCAATGTATTTGCTGCAGGATAAACTTGAAAGTTTACAAGTGTCGTTTTATACATTGTAAATTAAACCTCTTTCACATATTTTCAAAGACAAATATGAAATAAAGAAATTGCCTTCTTCTGGGTGAGGCGGTGCTTGTTGTTTAGGACGTAGACGCCTTTGTCAACTGCCACCATTTTCACTGTGGCTCCTGGATCTCCAGTGACCTTCAGGTACAAAGTCTTGCGAGGCAAATAGACTGCAGCAGGTCTTGATAGTTCCAACTTCAACTAAATGTGAGCAGGAGGTTAATAAATTAAATGCTTTGTATTTGTTAAAGCAATTTCAGTTTGTTTCAGCTTGATTGTTGATGTGTCTCCTAGTAAACAGACTCAAACTCTGCTATATCAGTGCTGTGTGTCTCACCGAGCCCATGCAGGAGTCCTTGACATCCACCCAAACAGAGTCTGCTACCACTTCGTTATCATCTGTATGGAAGTAGGCTATGATGCGGAACGATGGCAGCAATTCTTTGGTTATGGGAACCATCTTAGAAAACAGTGAGGCACTTACTTTGTCATGGTAACTTTTCACAAGCTGACCTTTGCTCAAGATCTGTGGACACAGATTTATACATTAGCACTAATCCAACTGGAATGTATAGGAAACAACACAAACACCCAAGCATGGGCACACATATACAGGTGTACAACATTTCACACCAGGGATGTGAAGCCACGGGTTTGACTTTGCTGCCCGCCAAAGAAGAAGTTGACTTTCAGGTTGTCTCCTAATTCCAGTTCGGCTGTATCCACACCTGTAAAAATGAAATGTTTCAATGAGAGCTAGACACTGAAAAGATCTTGTGTATGGCCCCTACACTTCCATTGCCACCACCATTACTATGTTTTTTTACCATCATTATTTCAGGATGCTCCTCACCTATGTGAATGTAGTTGTTGTTTGTGGTTTTATATGGGAGAGCTTCCATGGTGGCTGTTGCTTGCCTTTCACGTGTAATACCAGGATCATTGGTCCTTGCCTGTAATTAAAAACGCACACACACACACACACACACACACACACACACACACACACACACACACACACACACACACACACACACAATTAAATAGAAAAAAGCCTCAAATCTGTCCCATCCTCCTGTATTGCTTAGACAAGAATATAAAATCTCAGTGATATAATAAATGTTTCCATTTAATTGAAAATTAAAATAAACTGTGAGCGACTGTTAAATAGTTTCTGATGTAAGGAAACCTAGCATCCACTAAAGTACAACTCAGCTAGATTTAATAATGGCACTGACTTTACACATACAGTATTTGGATTTGGGAGGCGGACACCCTCTCCATTTTTAAGAGTAGGCTTCAGATGTTCCTTTTCACAAAGCTTATACTTATAGCTGCTCCAGTGAGCCCTCGAATATCCATTTATGCTGCTAGGCCTGACTGCTGGGGGCCATCCCATAATACAATGAATTCCTCCTGCTCTCCTCCTGTCCCATTCCATCTGTACACATTCATGTCCCATTAAAGCAACATTGTATCACTTTTTTATTATAATATATTACATAATCAGGTGAATGTTGTTTGTCTCAGTCAATCCCACTCTGCTTCTGTATGTCTGTTTCCGCACTATAACTTTGCACTCTAGGTATGATCGCCCGCTACAAGTATGCAATGCTTTATAGGACTAAGTCACACACCACCAACTACTTCACTGATTCTGGTAAAACTGAGTCATATTTTATGGAGAATGTTCTCTTGTTTTCTCTCTGATGTCTTCTGGCTACTAACTAACTAGCAAAGTTGTCAACTAGCATGTTTTTTTATTAAAAGTAATATAATCATAAATACACATGTACAGCTGTCCGTATTAACAACAGTGGTTGTACTCTGAAAGAGTTGCCAAGTGCTTGCTCATGGTGGGAATTGTTGAGTGTAAAAATATGTCAAGTAATGTTGTCTAGACCTACTCTATATGACAAGTGCCCTGAAATAAGTTGTGTCATGATTGGTTAAATTGGACATGTGATTATCAAAATGTAAATGAAAGTAGGTTCATGTTTCCAGATGCCAAATAGGCTGTAATGCAAAAAAGGTAACATTTCACAGACTTACAGTGATTGCCAGTCTGCTAGTCCCAGTCGCTGAATTGATACTAAGCCTTG